>CM054062.1:48655333-51269016 GCA_028641055.1 Alopecurus myosuroides | reverse complement strand
CGCCCTCCTGGAGGCCGCTGAACACCGGGCGAGAAGCCGGCGAGTGGGGCATGTAGATGAATGACCCTAAGTAGATCGACTCTGTGGGAGACGATAATCCCGAACTCCAGTCGAAGCTTGGTGCAGATAGGACAAGCGAAGCCGTGGATCCAGCGCCTGATGTTCCCACAGACGGCGCCAATTTTTGAGTACTCATATCAACAAATCTCCGGGATGGTGTGAAAGGGGTTTGAGAGTAGGAAACGATTAGGCGCTGGCGAACTCGGCGGTTAACAGGGGGCACAATTTACCCAGGTTCAGGGCCCTCATAGAGGTAAATCCCTTACTCCTGCTCTTCTAATCTTGTATTATGGTGTGAGATTACAAAGGCGTGTGCTCTAGTCGAGAGATTGGATCTCGAGAGGAGGCACCAATGGTGGCGTAGAGATTAGATGACCCCCCCCCCGGTGGTTCTCCTAGCCTTTATATAGGAGGCTTGGTCTCAAACTTGTACCCGGGTAGGTTACAAACCCTAGCTTCTAGTCGGTAACTTTCCTTTGTCTTGCCCCGTAAGTCTTGCGGGTGGGCCAAAGTTGGGCATTGATACGTCATAAACGTATCCTTAATTTCTGATGTTCCATGCTGTTTTCATGTTATTTAATACATGTTTGCTATACACTTTATGTCATTTTTATCGATTTCTGGGACTAACCTACTGACAAGATGCCACAGAACCAGTTCCGTGTTTTCTATTGTTTTTAGTTTCAGAAAAGTTGTTCTGGAAATATTCTCGGAATTGGAAAATTCGAAGCCCGGAAGTCTTAGAATTCTCGAAGGTTACACGGAGTCCCGAAGAGGGGCCACATGGGGGCACCCCATAGGGCGGCACGCCCCTCCTGGCCACGCCTGGGGGTGGTGTGGGCCCCTCGTGCGTCCATCGCCATCGCCCTTTCGCCTATATAATCCCCCTATACATGAACCCTAAATATATACCAACTTTTCCTGAGAAACACCCGAGGCCTCCGTCATCGTCATCCCGAGCCGGGAGGGGAATTCATCACCGGAGGGGTCTACACCACCATGCCCTCCTCCGAAGTGATGCGTGAGTAGTTCATCCCTGGACTACGGGTCCATAGCAGTAGCTAGATGGTTGTCTTCTCCACTTTATGCCTTATGTTTAGATCTCGTGAGCTACCCTACATGATCGAGATCATCTTTATGTAATGCTACATGTTGTGTTTGCTGGGATCCGATGAATGTTGAATGATATGTCTTCTGATTATCAATCTATCATGTTATCTTCATGCATATCTTATTTATGATCTTGCATGCTCTCTATTATTAGTAGATGCTCTGGCCAAGTAGATGCTAGTAACTCCAAGAGGGAGTATTTATGCTCGATAGTGGGTTCATGCCTCCTTTGCATCTGTGCTGGAGTGACAAAAACGTGACGGATGGAGGATGTGTTGTTGCCATTAGGGAGAAAACAATGGTGTTTACTTAGTTTACATTGTTTACATTACACACTTTGCTTACTGCGATTATCTGTTGCTTGCAACTTAATACTCAATGTTTGTTCGGATGATATTCGGAGGGTGGATTATTAGTCATAGATGCAGTTGGATGGCGGTCTATGTATATTGTTGTAATGCCCGCATGAATCACATGGTAATCTTATGTCCTGCATATGCACTATGGTGCAACCTTTATTTCTGTCAATTGCCCAGTTGTAATTTGTTCCCACACATGTTATTTATCTTCTATGGAGAGACACCACTAGTGAACTGTGGACCCCGGTCCATTTTCTCATACTGATAATACACACGCTACTTCCACTGTTTTCACACCGCTTCCACTGTTTTCATACTGCTGCTACTGTTCTCATACTGTTTTCCACACCATACGTTTAACCTCTTTGTGTTCAGCAAAACCGGTGAGATTGAAAACCTCACTGCTTCGTTGGGGCAAAGTGATTTAATTGTGTTGTGTAGGTTCCACGTTGCTGTTGAACCGGTAGTGCGCCCTGCCATCTCAGCTGCATCAACCTTCTGAATTTACTCCTTCCGCCTACTGGTCGATTCAACCTTGGTTTCTTTCTGAGGGAAAACTTGCTGCTGTACTCTTCATACCTTCCTCTTGGGGTCTCGCATCAGTCCTTCTGGAAGATTTAGGCGATACCTCATGTTGGGCCTTTATGCATTAGCTTAGACCGGATAGGCCCGTCAAGGGGACTCGGGAGGCATCCCCACGTCAGCGGGGTTCACATCGAACACCGAATTGAGGTACTCGTCCAAAATATCCTCGGAGATGTACCATCCATACCTGGAGTCATCAAACAAAGAAGGCATAGGCGGACTAACATAGCGTGGTTTAACGCTACCCGCCTCAAATAAAAGTTTATACTTAAAGTCACCATAAGCGTTCTTGGATTTAAAGAAACCAAGAGACAATAAAGCAGTAAAATCCAATCTACCAGGGGGCAACAGTTCATCATCAGGGTCTAAAGGCACAGAAGTTTGAGCAAAGAAAATACACGGGGCAACAATGCCTCCAAAATAAGGTCCTCTACTAGCATTGTTAACAATGTGTCTAGCAATTTGCGCACCAACGCTAAAATAATAATCTCTATGAATAGCAGCGATCATGGTGGAAAGATCAAACCTTGTGGAGTTGCTAGTGTTCTCCCTAGCAAGAACTCCTCTATCAAGATAATAAGCAAAATACCTGACAGCTGGGAATTGCAGGCAAGAGTTCTTACTGCGATGTAGTGTTCTCGTGTCCTGGTGGCATAGCTTTGAATATAAATTATGGAGCTCAGTGGAGTTTGTTATCATCCCAGTCTGTCCAACGTTAGGCACGTTAATAACCCTGCAAAAATCATCAAGGGACGTCGTCCTCTTTCTATTGTAGAGAGAGAACTCTACATGTGGGTTAACACCATCAAAGAATTTGAAGGTTTGCACAAATATTAAAGTCAACTTCCAGTATTGGGACACCTCATTCTTCACGAAGTCTAGCAAACCTGCATTAGAAATAATTCCATATAAAGAATCATATATACCCAAATCCGTCAAGAGCTGATCGCAAGGATACACGGAAGCTCGCACATCCTTCATTCTGTCAAAGTTCAGTATACTAAGATCAAGAATATCTTCGTTGAGAGAAGGTCTCATGGTTGATTTCCTTTTGGAATACCTAGTCTCTCTTGAGGAGGCATGAGCAAATTTCCCTCTAAACCAGACTCCAATCTTCTTCGTACTCCTATTCTGATTTTCTTAACAAGCCCAATAAAAGTTAACTATGAGGATAAATATAACAAGAAACCACTCTAGCAACCTTAGGAGAACTAATACATGCATCAAAACAACTTAAATCAACTCAAACCAAGCATGCAATCTCGAATAACCAGTCACCTAGTGTAGCAAAATACTCAAGATATACAACACCAATAAAAAAATCTTCAAGTATAGGCGGAGGAGTCACATAGCGGAGAAGAGATGTATCAAAATTCAGCACAAATGGTGGGCTAAATAAGGAGATCAAAGATATCCGAGGAAGAACAACAAGTACTTGAAATTTTCTTGGATCAATGGTGTTTCCCGGGAGAGAGAAATAATGGGGAGCAAGCACTAAAGTGGTGAGGCCCTGGTCCCCCAGGTGCCTCCTGGGCACGGCCGATGGGGTGGTCGCGCCTTCTGCACCCTGGATGATAGGTGGGTCCCCTGGGTTGCCCCAGGTGCCAATCTTCCCGTTCTTTTGCCTAAAAGTTTAACATATTTTTCTGGAATTTTCCGTGAAACTTTATTTTTGGGCAATTCCAAAATTTCAATGAATGATTATAACGCATAAAAATGTTTACAAAGTGATGGAAAACAAAACCAAAACTAATTCTACATGAGTTCTAAGACATGCTATAATGCAAATGACGAGAGAAGACAAGGTGAAAACAGAGGAAAACAAGATTGGGAAAGATGAAAACATGTGAAAACAAGTGGAAGAGGTGGAAAACATAATGGAAACAAGAGAAAACAAGGAGGAAACAGAGGAAAACAAATGGGAAACAAGTGAAAACAAAGTGAAAACATAGTTTCATTCATTCAAAATCAATTTGTTAACAAGGTTGATCAAGTCTTGTCACCAAACCAATTTTATATGAAATAAAACTTTGCACTTCCCTGAAAAAATTATGTTACCTCAATTTTTATAAAGATAATCCCAATCATAATAGTTTCATATTCTTTTTGTGGCACTGGAATGGGACGATAGAATTATTCAATATTGATGGTCTCAATATTTTCAATTGAGTTTAGACCATATTTATTATCAATCTTCTTTGGAAAATAAACAATATGTTATTATCATTCAAACTGACATTCCCTTTATTCCAATCAATAACAACCCCTACAGTATTAAGAAAAGGCATCCTAAGAATAATAGACATATTTTCATCCTCAACCATTTCCAATACAACAAGTCAGTTAAAATTAAACAATTAGCAACCTAGACCGGGACATCCTCACAAATGCCAATAGGAATAGCAGTAGATTTATCAGCCATTTGCAAAGAGATATCAGTACGAATCAATTTATCTAGATAGAGTCTCTTATAAAGAGAAAGAGGCATAAAACTAAATCCAGCACCAAGATCACATAAAGCAATTCTCACATAATTATTTTTGATAGAGCAAGGAATGGTACGAATGCCCGGGTCTCTAGGCTTCTTAGGAATTCCACCATTGAAGGAATAATTAGCCAGCATAGTGGAAATTTCCTCATTAGGAATTTTCCTTTTGTTAGTACAATATCTTTCATATACTTGGAATAAGGAGGCAACTTAATAACATCAGTCAAATGAATTTGCAAGAAGAGAGGTGTCATCCACTCACAAAATTTATTATAACGTTCTTCTTATTTACCTTTGAGAGACTTACTAGGAAAAGGCATAGGTTTTTGTATCCAAGGCTCTCTTTCTTTACCATGCTTCCTAGCCGTAAAACCTTCTTTATCATAATTTTTATTCTTAGAAGGGTTTTCAGGTTCTACTTCACTTTCTTCCTTATTGGAAGCATACTTTTTATCATTACCATTATTATAATCATGTTCATTACCACTCGCAGTTTCAACATTAGAAATAGATATACTATTAGGATCTTTATCAGGTTCTTTATTAGCATCATTACTAATATCATTAGCCTCTCTAATGCTTTTATGTTTCTTCTTCTTTTTCTTATTAGGAGAACTAACAACATTTTCATCTAGCATTTGAGAGTCTTTTTCAAGCCTTTTTGGACGTCCCTCGGGATAAAGAGGATCTTGAGTGAAAGCACCACCTCTAGTTTTAACACTACATGCTTGTTCTTTAAATTGGCCAGACATTTCATCAAATATTTTTTTTGCACTTTGGTAAGTTGCTCTAATTGAGTCTGAATCATTTCAAAGTGTTCAACAAGACCTTTAACATCATTAACAGTTCTTCCTAAAGTAGCCTGCAAATTTTTGATACACGGAGAATTCTCATTCAATTGATTTTTCACTTGTGCACTAAAATGAGTTTGTTTAACAGTGAAATCATCAAATTCATTTAAGCATTGTTCAGGAGGTTTATCATAAGGAATATCACTAGCATTAAATTTGTAAAGAGAATGTACCTCTACCATAGGCGGGTGAGTGTTGGCTCACATAGAGTTTCAATTTGAGGTAGATTCTTCATATCTTTAGATTTAATACCCTTCTCTTTAATAGATTTCTTAGCTTCTTACATATCTTCAGGATTAAGGAAAAGAAATCATCTTTTCTTGGGTGTAGGAAATGGTGTAGATTCAGGAATATCCCAATCATCATGGTTCTCGGCTATATTACCCAATATTTCCTCAACTTCATCTATAGTTATTTCTTTGAAAATACAACTAGAACAACTATCTAGGTACGTCCTAGATTTAGTGGTTAGTCCATTATAAAATATATCAATAAGCTCATTATTAGGTATACTATCATTAGGCCTACCCTTGAGAGTAGCACAAAACCTCCCCCAAGCTTTAAGAAGTTTCTCATCCTCCAATTTCTTGAAGTTAAAAATCTTTTGTGAAGCAACAAGTTGCATATGAGCAGGAAAATGTTTCTTACAAAAGACACGAGTCAAGAATTGAGGATTCTTAATGCAAAGGAAAATTATCATACCATAATTTAGCATTCCCTTTTAATGAGAAAGAGAACAACTTAACAACATAATAGCCTCTTATCAAATTCTCACCAGAAGACAACATGCCAATCTCAAACAATTTAGTCAAGTGGGCTATGACATCATTATGTTCTATACCATCAAAGGGTTCAGTTTCAACCATAGGAATAAGTGAAAGATCAATGGAGAAATCAAACTTCTCATCTTTAATGCCCACAGGAGCTTTAGCAAATTCAGTATCAGGAGTAAACTTGTTTTTCATGGAATGTTTCTCAAGCAACTTCTTAAAGGTCTTAGGATCAGGAGTAGTTTCATAACTCATTTTTCTTTTTAAAAAGTCATCATCAAGTGTATAAGTTTCCTCTAAATAATCACTCCTATCATTATCAAGATCAGGTCGTTCAGGTGATTGTTCAGGAGTAGATAACAGTTTATCAACAAATTCAGTTTGTTCAATTTCTTTAGCTCTAGCAATTTGAGTGTCTAAAAAGAAACCTAGAGAACCAGAGGTATCAAGAAAAGTAGAAGCATCATAAAATTCATCAGACATAGTATCAGACTCAGCAGTAATAACATACGAAGCATGCGATGGGGTAACAAGCCTACTTAAAACAGAGGATGAATTAAGAGCAACAATGGTGTTCAGAGTTGTACCTTTACTTGTGGTGGAAGGTATATTGAAACCTTAGGATCACTAGTCTTTCCCATGATGGATAATAAATTACAACGAACAATATAATTCTCGAGTGAGCATATAAATAAAGCTACGCTCCCCGACAACGGCGCCAGAAAATAGTCTTGATGACCCACAAGTGTAGGAGATCGCAACAGTCTTCGAGGGTAAATATAGCCCAATTTCTTGATTCGATACCAGGGGAGCCAAAGAATGTTTATAAGCGTTAACAACTGAGTTGTCAATTCAGTTGCACCTGAAAAGTATCTTGCTTCACACAATTTATTAGTAGTAACGATGGTATAATGGCGGCCGTAATTCAATAGTAACTGTAGCAGGAAAACAGTAGTAGCAATAGTAACAACGAATGTAAACGGAATAAGTAGCAGTGCTAAAAACACAGTAGGCATAGGGATGGACATACAGGTGATTCTTCATGAATGATATTAACCATGTAATAGAGGTAACAAAAGGGCAGCACAAATATATGAGATAGTATCCAAGTCGCAAACTATCATAGGCATGTTTCCCGAGAATTGTCGTACATGCTTGCAATAAGAACTTGCACGACGTCTTTTGTCCTACCATCCCGTTCTTGCGGGGCCAAAAAAGAAACTAATGGTAATTAAGGTACTTGTTCTACCAAGCACCGGAGCAAATCATTAGCATACGGTGGAAACATGTAATCCTCAAACTAGAGTCCACCCCCCGATACCCTAACCATGTCACCTTGGGGTCTCGAGTTCCGGACAATAATAAGTGTATACAACCAGTAGATATGATCCAAAACAACAATTATACTCATAAAAAAATAACATGTTCAGATCTGAAATCATGGCACTCTGGCCCTAAGTGACAAGCATTAAGCACTCCAAGTTGCGACAACGACAATAAACAACAATAGTGGATACTAGGCATCAAGCCCCAACAATCTAGTGATCTATTACATGACTAATCTCATCCAATCCCTACCATCTCCTCTGTCTACAGCAGAGAATTACTCACACATCAAAGGGGGAATCATGGAGTGTTGATGGAGAGGTGACGGCGATGATGATGGCGACAATCTCCCTCCAATCCTCGTCCCGACAGGATGACGGAACAGGAACTTCTGTCTCCCGAACTAGGGTTTCGGGTGTCAGCGGAGCTGTGGATCATTTTCGGGAAAATCCTTCGAGGGTTCTTCTTTTCGGGGACGATGGAGTCTTTATGCCTAAGGGGGCCCTAGGGGTGGCCTTAGGCCCCTAGGGGACCACCAGGCACGGCTAGAGGGGGACCGCGGCCAGCACCCCTGGAGGCCCAATGGCTCCCCTCCAGCTGTCCTTCGGGGAAAATAATTTCTAGAATTTTCTGGGATTTTCTGAGGAAATTGAATTTCTGCACAAAACTAGACACTAAGGGTAATTTAGCTAAAAACAACGTTAGTCCGTGTTATTTTGATCTAAATCATGCAAATGTGAGGGAAAACAGCAAGAAAAGTGGTTGGAAAAGTAGATACGTTTGCAACGTATCAAAATATCGCTGCATTAGGTGACTTACAGAAAGTTACCGAAATTCCGTAATATGAAATAGGTTTTTTCTTATTTTCTAGAGTTAGACACCAAAATAATAGGATTTCTTGGAAAATCACATAAATCAATAAAAAACATTGGTGCTAACTTTATATATGTTTGATCTTTACACAATAAACTTCAAAATACATGGATTCCTTTCTGGTGTATCAAGAATCGATGAGGGTGGTGATGATTCCTTTGAAGGTGATTCCAGCAGTGCGCAGTTACCCCTCCAATCTTCTCCTGTTGGCGATATGTGTTTATCTTCTTTCACTTTTGGTCTTGCCTCTATGCGGCAGAAAAATCCCATACAAATAAGAGGGTGATTTTAGGGTTGGTGGATCCCTCGATCAAAGGGAAAATGTGACGACCGTTTGTGGGTCAGCTTTTGGGATCTCTAAGGCGCAGGGGGCCTAGGTTCCCCTTGCAGGTGGCTCCTTTTAGAAGTTTTCTCGTCCGGTTCAAATACGGATTCTAATTTCCCCCGATTTTCTCTTGCTTTGGATGATTCACAAAATACTAAAAAAAAAGAGAGTTTCTACCTTTCGACGACACATGTAGTTCAATACAAAAATTAATAAAATTTCATAAATAACATTGAAAATATGTCATTAAACTTCAAAATGAAGATATATTCCCTCCGTCTCAAAATAATTTTCATTGAATACATCTAGATACATCCATCTCAATAACAATTACTTTGAGACGGATGTAGTATATTTACACCTATCAGTGACATCTATAATAAAGTAATAGATATGGAATCTACTATTTGCTACTAATTGAGGTTCTATCCCTTGGGTAAGTATTTCCTTTTTTGCTTTGTACACATTCTTGTCATAGTCAAAGAAATGCCTATTTTTATCCTCTGATCAGATTCTGAACGACTAATTTTGTTAGACAAAAAGATTAGTTTAGTTGAATATAATATGAATCTGAATGGTTTAAATCAAAATCAATGTTTCATGATATTACATGGAGTATTAAATACGTTTTTTACCAAAGAACAACCTTAGAGCATCTCCAACGCGCCGACGCGTTTGGTCACACGTCCGAACAACTCCGCAGGGGGCGAAAACACAGCCCAACGCGCGCGACCCATTTAGGATTTCCGGGCGGTTATTTGTTTTTCTATCCGTTTCGACCCAAATTTGTGGCGGATTTGGGTTACCGTGTCTCAACGGTCATCGTCCCTGACCCGCATGTCATCCTCTCCGAACGACCATCACCCTCATTTAATGTGGACGGTGGAGCTCTTTATATGGCCACCGGCGAGCCAAACCCTAGCCCCGGACTTCATATTCTAGATACGGTCGCGACCTAAAACTCTAGATCCAGTAGCCGGAATTGATCCCCGGCAGGACCTCCTCGACCAGATGGACCGCGCGCAGCACAGCTCTCGTCGCGGTACCGCGGCAGCTTCTCTCGGCACGTGGTGATGAGCCCGGCGGGGGTCAGAATTATTCCGCAGCCGCCACACCCCGAGATGCCGGAGAAGGTGAGTCGTGCCTTGCTGAAGACGCGGACAAGTACGAATCCGAGGAGGAAGCCTACGCTGCTGGGGTCACGGCGGGTTCTGCCAATCCAGCGGCCGGCCTTGGCCCAGCCGCCCCTCCACCTCCCCCGCCCGCACCTGCTCCTGCACCGGAGCCATTGCCTCATGTTTCCTCCGCCATTTTCCGCGCTTGCCTTCTTCGACGAAATCAACTGGAGCAGCAACGACGAGGACACCTTCACCTACGTCGACGACAAAGTTGGCTGAGAGGTTGCCGCTCTAGAGGCGGCCCACGTATACTGGAGGGCAGCGCAGTTCATGACTCTCTGAGGGGAGGAGGCCACCCACAAGTGCATATGCCACGACAAGGAGGCCGGACCGAGCAGCGAAAACTGAGGTGTCTTACCTCTGCCAGCAGTACTGCCCATGGGTGGCCAATTTTCAAGTTATGCATGTGCAGGCTATATGTTTCGTAGCAAGTAATGGGGCGAGCTGGAGGAACCAACAAGTCCTGGAGGATCCCAATCCATGGAGGTGGAAGAGCCAGCAAGTCTGTTAAAGAACTTACATGTGACTTCGAATTTCTCAAGGCCGCAAGCCCTCCATTTTCTATGGCCGCAAGTCCTCAAGGTCAGAGCCCCGCCGAAGCAGCTACAACCACCTCCCTACTAGCACTAGGATTTAAATCATAGCTTGTAATTTTATTTTTGAATTCAAATGTAAATCGTAAAGTTCTATAAAAAAAATGTTTCGAAAATGCAAAATGGGGAAGACCGGACCAAATGCATCGACATTGTTCGTTTGGCCACCCAAATAGATAGAAACATGCCACACGCGGACACCAAATGCGTCAGCAGGTTGGAGATGCTCTTAGGCTTCTTTGATTCATAGGATAGGAAAACTATAGGAATATGAAACTTGTAGGATTGGTATGATGGCTAAATGAATCCTATGGGAAGAGCAATTTCCTTTGATTGTATGAAGGAATTTTTCCATGAGGTTGGACCTCATGTTTTTTCCTATAGGATTTGTACTACAAGATTCTTATGGGAATATTTTCTATAGGATACGATACTGTAGGGCTTCTTTGATTCATAGGATAGGAATATGAATCTTGTAAGATTGGTATGGCATGGCTAAACGAATCCTATGAGAAGAGCAATTTTCTTTGATTGTGTGAAGGAAATTTTTCATGAGGTTGGACCTCATGTTCTTTTTCTATAGGGTTTTTACTACAAAATTTCTATGGGAATATTTCCTATAGTATATCATCCTATGTATCAAACAAGCAATATAGGAAAATTTCCTATGGTATCCAATCCTACAAAAAATCCTATGTCATTCATATAAATCAAAGAGGCACTGAATCAAACAAGCGATATAGGAAAATTTCCTATAGGATCCGTCCATAATTCATATAGGAATCAAAGAGGGGTCGTGCTGAGCGTCTCCCGGGGGATCCTAAACCCCGATCCCCCGCCTCCAGCTTCTGACACTTGTCCGTTAGGGGACACTCACGCGCACGCACGCGCACATACGGAAAAAATCTCACGCTCGTGAAAAGAAACCAAAGGGCATATCCGCGTCTTTGCTCCAGAACCGCACACCCGTCGCTCTATCCCGCGGGGCTCGCTCGTCACCGGAGAAAGACGTCGCCGACAACTTCGTCGACTACGGTCGGTAGCAACGCCCCACGCCGCCAGGAGCACCGCCGACAACCGTCGGTAGCAATGTCGCTTGCGGTCGAGAGCATCGTTGGACGCCCTGAGGAGCATTTCCGGGAAGCGTTCTGAGCATCGCCGAGTGCCGTCGAGAGCATCGGCGGTTGGCGTCTGTAGCATCGCTGGACACTGCCGGGAGCAACGCCGGGCGCCGCCGGGAGCATCGACGAGCGCTCTCAGGAGCATCTTCGGGTAGCGTCGGGAGCATCGACGAGCGCCTACGGGAGCATCGACGAGCGCCTACGGGAGCATCGCCGGGCAGCGTCGGGAGCATCGCCGAGCGCCCTCGAGAGCATCGGGCGCCGCCAGGAGCATCGATGAGCTCCCTCGGGAGCATCGCCGGACAGTATCGGGAGCATCGCCGACGCCGCCTTGGTAGCATTAGCGGGCAGTCATCTGTATCATCGTCGGATGGCATTGAGAGCATCCAAAGCATCATCCATAGCAACGACGCGCTTCTTCATCAGCACCAGCGCTCCCTTTTGGGAGCAACACCTTGCGGCGCCTGGCAGCACGATGCTGACAAACACCGCCTTGTAGCGCTGCCGCCCCGTGCTAGCAGCATCCCACCCCAACCTTGGCAGCAGTGTCCAGAGGTGGCGTCCCGCTTGGAAGAAGGAGGGCTTGGGCTGTGGTGTCTAGGACAGGGTCCGGCGGTAGCATTGGGAAACGACTGCGACACAACACAAGGAGGAGGATGCGAGGCCTCTGTGTCCTCCATGATTTGGGGGAAGAAGAGGAGAAGTTGAGAACGAGTGGACGGGAGGAGAGTACGTGAGCGGATAAGAAGGGGTAAGGAGAAGGCTTCCGTGGTGTGGTGTGTGGGCCCGCACAGGGACGCGTGGTGCGTTTTAGAGGAGGAGGATGCGAGGTGCATTGTCCCCCGGAGGAACGTAAGCGTTTCCCATCAAAGAGGCCCTTATTATCGTGAATTTTTACAGCAATAACCTTTTGGCACAGAAAATTCACACTCTAACCCCCCGAACCAGAAAATTTGAAAAATAACCCTTTCGCTTAACGCCTGCCACGAGGGCATTATGCTCCATAGCTCAACGCCTTAGGTCCAGGGCGTTATGGACCGTGCCACCGTGTACTCGCGATCCTACGTGGCAGGGGAGCTTAACGCCTCCGCTGAGGGCGTTATGGTTCTTAACGCCCTGGCCAGCGGTGTTATGCGCCTTAACGCCTCGAACGGGGGCGTTATGCGAAGAGGTAAGTGGCCGGACATGCACAATCCACTCCACTCCACTCCACTCTCCACTCCCCACTCTAGCTCGGCCCCCTCTCTCACCCCACCCTCTGATCCCTCCAAATCTTGGTGATTCTCTGGGGAATTTGCGTTCCCTTCCTTCTCCAAGGTAATATCCCCTCTTTCCCCTCGTTTTTTCCAAGCACAACGTTGCCATTTAGTCAATTTTCTCTCCTATTTTTGAAACCCTAGAAATTTGTTCTTGCCACAATAATCCCTAAATTGGTTAGCTTTTTGTTGATGTATGGAGCATATGTGGTTGTTATGATGTTCTAGACCTATCAATTTGGTTGCAAACCCTAGATATGTTTGGTTGGGGCTATCCCAAATATGTCCACCTAGGAATTGCAATGGTAGGGCCTACTTGTTAGCTATTGCGGTAATATAATCGATGTTGTGGTTTTTCTTTTCTAGATGTTGTCGAGAATCGTGAATGTCCATCATGTCGACTTTGATGTGTTTTCGAAAGGATACATTGATTATCGAGACCCGGACGAGGTAGTCATGTTCTTTGACTCTAGTCCAACATTTTGTGATGTTGTGGACAAAGTCCAGAGTGAATTGAATTGGAAGGACAAAAATGACGTAGTTGACTTGCAAGGGAGATATAATGTCTCCCACGGTCATTATATTCGGTGGAAGATGATGCCCGTCGACTCGGAGAGTCGTTGGGAAGCTTACAAGGCGGTTGTCTTGGACTCCCAAGACAAATTGTTTGAGTTGTTTGCATTAAAGAATGTTGGTGCTCGAGTACACATTGATTTGAATCTCAAAGCATGTGCTAGTGAAGGGAGTAGCCGGTTGAACGTGGCGAGGCACGTGTCGACCCGGAGGCCGAAGTGTATGACACAATGATGATCCAACCTCCGTTGGCACAACCCTTCAACCCCTTTTGCAATAACGATTATCGTGATGACTACGATGACGGTTATGGTGGCTATGATGAGCCGGAGCGGCATGTGGCGGAAAATGAGCCACCGAGAGATAACGGTGGCGGTCATTGATACGTATCCAACGTATCTATAATTTCTGATACTCCATGATAATATTATGCAAATTGCTACATGTTTTATCCTTTCTTTATGTCGTTTGTACACGTTTTCCGAGACTAACCTATTAACAAGATGACAAGTGTCGGTTCCCTGTTTTCTGCTGTTTTTTATTTCAGAAAAGTTGTTCTGGAAATATTCTCGGAATTAGACCCCACAAAGCCCAAAGTGCCTATTTTCCCCGGAAGCATCCAGAAGACCGAAGAGGAGACGAAGAGGGGCATCAGGGGGGCCACACCATGGGGTGGCGCGCCCCCTTGGCCACGCCAGGGGGTGGTGTGGGCCCCTCAGGGCTCCACCGCCTCTGCCCTTGCGCCTATTTATTCCCCCGGATGGAAAACCCTAAATACCTTATAAAAAATCCCCAAAAAGTTCCACAGCCGCCGTCAACGACAACCCTAGCTGTCTCCGGCACCCTGCCGGAGAGGAAATCATCACCGGAGGCCTCTTCGTCACCATGCCTGCCTCCGGAGTGATGTGCGAGTAGTTCATCCTTGGACTACGGGTCCATAGCAGTAGCTAGATGGTTGTCTCCTCCTCATATGCCTCCATGTTTAGATCTTGTGAGCTGCCTAACATGATCTAGATTGATCTTATGTAACTCTATGTGATGTGTTTGCTGGGATCCGATGAATATTGAACTTATGCCAAGTTGATTATAGTCTTTATTGCATATGTTATTTGTGATCTTGCATTCTTTCTGTTGCTAGTGGTTGCTCTGGCCAAGTAGTTGCTAGTGACTCCAAGAGGGGGTATTTATGCTCGATAGTGGGTTCATGCCTCCTCTTCGCCTTGCTCGAGTGACATAAAAGTGAAGGGTGATGTCAGACCCCGGACCCAGAGATATACGTACTGTTATGTGCTCCTAGCCATGGACTCACAAGGGCTTCAGGGTTACCAGCCCCGGCCGCAACAAACAACGGAAGGCAGACCGGATTCATCGGCACGTAGTCCGGATCCCCGGTCTACTACTCCTTGTATCCATGCTAGTCATAACCAAATATGCATACCTGAGCGTCCACGAGTTGGATGAAACTGAAGGAACGGGACCAAAGTTATACAAAGCTGCTATATGTCCAGAAAGTGCAACAACAATCGAGGGCTACTGGGGTTACCTCGCCCCAGGCCGATCACATCGACAGGCGGGCTCGGACATGGATCATCGGCTCCACAACCCCTCGACTGCGACAACTATGCAGGCATAGCCAAAACTGTATAACAATGAGCTCGAAACCAACAACCAATCAAAGCAGTACTCTAAACATGAAGCTTTATTAAATAGGTGTTACTAGAGTATAGCTTACAAGCAGAGGTCACACGACCCAACATTACATCAGGCAACGGAAGGCAAATTATGTTGCTAACCAACAGGAACCAAAAAGGCCTAAGAGGCCGCAACATAAGGCGACGTCCCAGCCCATAGATTCCAGGCTGCTACCTGGGAACCCCAAACTACTCGTCGATATCCACGTTGAATCACCACCAAACTGAGGAACTCCACCTGAACCAAGTTGAAGCAAACATGAGTACGGGAGGTACTCAACAAGACTTAGTTAACCTATTATATATCTGCTTCTTTTAGAAAGAGTTATGAATGTTATTTTACGTAAAGCCATCTTTGTTTTCCAAGTTGAGGAAGGAATAGCACGTCTCATGGAGTATTTCGAAAACAGGTGAGAAAGCTACTCAACTACTGATATCATCATCTTTTTAATCCACCGAATCATGTCAGCACCTCGTGCTTCAAAGATCACCACCTCAAGTTGTTCCGGTAACTCAATCTACAAGGTAACCCCTCTCGGCATCTCCGAGGAGGCATCCTTCATTCGTTATCAGCAAGTTTTAAACAATATGTTTAAGTTGTCTATGATCACAGAATCCGTCACCAAGTCGTCCTTAACCGCGGACACGGCTTTTCAAAAAGATTTAACCCTGCAGGGGTGTACAACTTTAACCACACGTATCAACCAACTCTTAATCCCACCGGTGGTAGCACTAGTCCAGGAAGTGCCGGCAGAGGGAGGTTCACCACGACCTTTCCCTTGCTTCGCCTATTCCATGAGTCGCTCCGAGTAGAGATGGACCGCCAATAGGGAGTGTCCATCTCCTGCCGGGTCTCTATCGTTGTGCGCGATGCTCGACGGTTACCTACCCGCAGAGCGCCGATACATCCCCACATCCTAGTTTTGAAAGTGTTTTGATATCCCCGCAAATCCAAATGGAAAGCCCGAACTAGGCAACTCATGGAACAAACTAGGCAAGTTGATACCGAGGGGAATCCAATCCCCGTGTGGATGCACGCTCAGTCTTGGCTCGAAGACGAGAACTCGCTCCTAGGGGCATGAACGAGACAACCACCACAGACCCTCTGTGGTCTCGTCATCCACACCTTTAAGTCATCTTAAACAAATATCTCTTATCTTACCACTACTTCCTGCCATACTAGATTCATTCGCAACTCTGTTTCATCAACCGGATGGAGCAGAGATAACAAGCACGTATGACTAAGCACAACATATTTAAGGCTTTGGCGATGAACACAATCAAACAAATGGATGCTACGAGTAGTGGATCAGGAATAAGTAGGCTATGCATGGTATAGGAGAAATCTAACTACTGACACAAGATACATTGGAATCGAATGCAATGTACGAGAATCAAAAGTCTTTCGAAATCATATATGGGCAGATAAGAGGTTATGCTTGCCTTGCTTCAAGAAAACCAGATAAAGTCTTCAGGAATAAGTGCTTGACTTGTCGGTTAAGATCAAGTATTCGTCATAGAGTTGTTGGCCTTCTCTTCGGGGTCACGTTCTACCGAGGGGGACAAACACCGAAACAAGAAGAGCAATCAACCATGGCATCGATGCAATGCGCAATATGTATGCATGAGCAAGTTAATGCACCGAAATAAAGCCCTAGACATGAAGATAGGGTTGCTAGGGTTCGTATGACAATTATGCAATTTTACTGAAATTAACCCGAAATAGACCCCGGAGCGGGTTTCGGGCGATTATGAAGGTGAATACCATTTTAGTTTCTCAAATGGGTTTGAAAACATCATAACTAGATTGCATTTTTCATTTTGAGCAATTTGATATATAACTTTTAATTTTCTAATTTTATTGAATAAAAACTTATTTTTCCATTTTTAAATGAATTAAACAACATTAAATAAATGCTCATTTTTCAACTTGGTCAAACACATATGAAAATGGCATATTCAGATAGATTACATTTTTCTGAAAATTTTCATGTTTTTATTTTATTTTTGTGACTAACAGAATAAAAGTTATTCATTACTCAATTTAATTCTTTTTCAGTAATTATAAAAGAGGTGGGGCCCACGTGTCAGATTCTTTTCTTTTATTAAACATTTTCTAAAAAAAACTTAAACCTGACAACCCGGCCCCACGATGACGTCTGACGTCAGCGGCTTGCCGGAAAGCCACTGCCGTGGTCGCCGGCGGCGACTGGGTGCACGCGGGGAAACGCGGGTGGGCACGTTCGGACGAGGGCGACGTGGGCTACCTCACGGTAGTGGCGCCGCCCCGGTATGGTCGCCGGAGCGACGGCGTGGAGCACAAACTGCTGCGACCGGCGGCGAGCAGCGGTGACAGCACGGCTCGGGGAGGGAGGGAGCGAGGGGAGTGGTCCCGGAGGACCCTCAGCTCACCGGGAGTGCCGTGGTGGTGGTCGGCGAGGCCGGAGACGGCTCGACGGCACCGGAATCGCGCGCGGCAGCCGCGGCCGGAGTTGGAGAAGAACCCATGGATTCGCAGAGCTCCCGCCTTCCCTGCAACCCAATTTGCTCGAGGAGAGGTAGAAGGAGGAGGCGGTCCTCCGTGTGCGGTCACAACGGCGGGGCGAGCTTCGGAGCTCCGTCGATGGTGAATCGGTGGGGAGCTAGGGTTTCCATTCTTCTGTGCACAGAGAGCCAGAGAGAGACGAGGCCGAGGTGAGGAGGTGGAGGCGTGCGGAGAACCCTCTCCTCGCCCTTATCCTCGAGGAGGCCAAGCAGGAGGTGGCTCGGCGGCAGCGTCGTCGACCTTCCGGCCTACTGGCGCGAGGAAGAAGACAAAAGGCATTTTCAAGAAACCCCCCTTGGGATCTCTGGAAAAGCAAGAAGGTCCCTGCTCTTTTAAAACAACAGCGCAAAAACAGATTTGAGGGCTTTTCTGCAATTAGTAAAAATTGGCCAAAAATATTTTTGAGCTCCTTAACACATAGCAACCTCCACATATTTTGGTTTGCAAAAGTTGCACCATTTTAAACCATCGTTTTAAATTGGCACCTTAAGTGATTTTAATAAACTCATTAGATTTTGATGCACTTGTTTTAAAAACAACCATGGGTTCAAAATGCATGCATGACATGACATGAGCACAAACACAAACTCTTTGTCAGTAAAACAGGGATGTTACAAATCTACCCCCCCTTACAAGAATCTCGTCCCGAGATTCTCTAAGGAGAAGAAAGAAGGAACACCGGTTTGAACGATCTTATCGAATCTTGCAGTTTTCTTCTTGAAGAGGTTGATCCGTAGCATCGTAAAGTATTGAAGGGATACAGCTTAGATAAGAGGGAAACTCTTAGGAGTTGATCTTCACGAAGATCGAGTATCTCATGGATAACTCATGACAGGAACGTTCATAAAAAACTGTTGAGTTAACAAGCATGAAACACATCAAGGTAACGGAGTGAACTGAGAGAAGGTTTCAAGTTTTTGGACGATGGTTCTTGAAAGGATTTAGAATATGAGCTTTGCACACGACTTTAAATCCTTTTGCAAAAGAAAGGTTGGACAACTTGTGACAAAGGTTTCTTAAAAATAGATTACCAAGATTAGGAGGATGGTCTTGAACATCACAATGTAATATCCGTAGACGAGGGAAACACGAGAAAACACTATAATCGTGCGTCAGAGAGAATTTGATACAGGATCATGTTCACTCTTCGGAGTGGACAAGTGAAAATAACGGAACTTTCACTCCGTCAAAATTTGTCGAAATCCTTGTCAAGGATCGGGATATTACTTCATGATAGAATATGAGTAACCAAAATAAGTTGGAACACCGTGGCAAAGAAAGAATCCTTGGTCACACCATAAGGATGTATAACCAACAGGGATGGAAACATCGGGAGGAATAAGGAATCTCTTTCCAATGGTGGTTTGGACGTAGCACTACATCTACCACACGGTTAAGACCCCATAGCGGGTGTAACTGACAAATTCACACAATGTGTGAGAAAACAGAACTTCAAGTACCAACAACTTGAAAAAGGAACTGATCAATGGTGGTTACAAAACACCACGAGATGTTCCTTTGAGGAACTTGTTTCCACTAGAACAAAGATTTTGGAGGTTCGGTAGAGAGATATTGGAAAGATCAACTTCCAAGTTATCCTGGATGTTATAGATACTGGTAGCAGGCTCATGACAAGCCTTCTATAGGTAATAAAGTGAATGTAGAACTCCGGTTTGGAAGGACGGGGTGGGAAAACTGGTCAGGATTAACCACACAAGAATTATCACGGAGGGTGGTTGTTCTTACGGATTCAAAGGATTACAAAGATAGGCCTTCCGGCTAGTTGTGCCAACCACAACATCAACCATGCCGGATTTTCAAATGAACCTAATTCAATATCTTTGAGAAAACACCAACCATCGTTGCTGCTTGAGATTCAACTCTGGTTAGTGGGTTGATAACTGAGACTCGGTATGTGTGAGCGAAGAGATTGCACCAGTTGCCAACGAGATACATATGTTGGATTCTCAAGATATGGACTACGATGTCAAGCTCAGAAATGATGAGCAAGATTGTTAAACTCATGTATTAGCAACTTGCGAAAGACGGTTGCACCTACATGGACTACTAGCAACAAAACACATCGGAGTCCTTGTTGGGAAGACGGTCACAAAGATAACGAAGTTCTTGGACTTCTTCTCTTTTACGAATGATCAGTCAGTGGCTTAGTGTGGATGGAAACTTCTTTCAGTAGACGGAGGTAACAACCAACCATCTCAAGAATAGTCCACACATGCACAACTGACTTGAGATATTCCCGAGGGAACAAGAAAACTTAACTCGGATCCATGGCGACAACCTTCACCATATGCACATGAACCGGATTAGGTTACTTTGAACATCCAGAACACAACTTCGTGATGACACAAAGATGGTTCTCAAAAGTTTCCAACATTAATGCCAACTGTTCAACATGAACCTCTTACAACTTGGAGAGATAGGAATGTCATTGATGGGCTCGACAACACACTTATCAAAACACTCCAAGAAGAGGGTCTCATATGATACATGAACAAGGCAAAATATTGGTCAGGTTAAAGGACATGAAGGTGTACTCGGGCAGAACACCATGAGTGAAACACCATCAATATAGTTCTTGGATTTTTTCTCGATTTGACGATAGCCCAAATCAAATCAAGAGGTAGAGTGATAGTATTTCCGCAAAGGAGCTACTATCCTGTTTCAACAGCATGAGAACTAGACATCCCTTATCAAAGGATCAAGTTAGGCGAAGCTTTTGTCTTTCAACTCTCCAAGTTGTTGTTTAAGCTCAACCAACTAGTCCAGGATATCCAGCACAGTTTTCTTGGAGAAAGGGAGTAGTTCAAATTACCCTTTATTTAGACATCGCGGTCAGGTGACAACCTGGTGATACTTCTGGAAAGACAACCAAAATATCACAACCCACCGGTATGTCTTGGAGTTCGAAAGGTATCCTGCTGTTCAAGGCAATAAATATGGTCTTGAGAGCTTCGGCATAAACCTAACTCGCTGACCAAGAAGGTGCATCAGAATGAACGGATTTGGGGACATGGTCAACTGTAAGTAGGGACCAGGTGACCAATAGTGCTAAGAGGGATACAGATGTTTCTTAGATTTTTCAAAGCAATAAGAGTTGCTAAGAATATCTGATACACACATCAATGCACAGACCCGTCATTCTAAAGCACTCGGACTTGGATAAAAGGGGAGTGAAGACATGTATGAGCATCACTTCATCGATGAGGCCATGGAATTCAACACAACCTCTTGATATATAAGAGTGTGATACTCGAAGGTGGAGCAGAACAGAAGCTAATGAAACTTCTTTAATCTGCGGATTACAAAACTTTGACCTGGTCCTAGAGATGAACGAGGTACTGGAGTTTGTTTCTCCTGACATTCGAAGGTGTAATGTTCTGATGGAAAACAAGAGCAAATGCATGGGAATATCCGACACACATATGCAACTTGATGTCCAAAACAACGGATGGGGATTTGGGAGCAACTGGAGAGTAGGAACATGCTCAGGAGAATTCCTAAGATCATGTTGACTGCACAGGGTAGTACTCATTTGTATAACCCATGCTAAGAGGAGAAGTATAGCCGAATCAAGAACAAAGATTTGGAATTCATAATGACCACTCTTTGTTGTGATCCCTTTTGGTTCCAAAAGAAAGCCTATGGCTATTGGAGTTGAGATTACCTAGCCATCCTAAGGTAGAACAAATTCTTCAGGATCCAAAGAAACCGAACTTGGGTTAAAGGTCAGCATCATGTACTGATGGCATGAGCATCACCTGGTTATGAAACCACATGACTCAACTCACCACAATTCAGCACATTCCGGGACCTTCGGTTCAAGTCCAAGGTTGAAAACGTCGAGAAAGGAAAAACTACTATCTTAGTGCCTTAAGGAACAATATGAGTAGCAATCATGAAGTATCTTCCAAAAACCATACGTAGCTCCGGAAGTATATGAACCAAGGGCGAAGGATACGTTCGAGATGAAAAGCAGATCTCGAGGTTCATGATTTGGAACTCTAGAACATGTAGGAATGTGGAATCCGCACAACTCTGAGAGATTAGGATGGGAAGGAAAACTCCCAGTTAAGAGATAACGGAACACAGAACACACACGACTCTAGAAACTCATAACTAGGTCAACTTGGGTAAAAGACGTCCTTGCCAGAGAAGGCACCTAGGTTTTGAATGACTAGAAGAGATAGCAAAACCTTTTCAAATCAAAACATGTAAGGTGACCCAGAGTTAGAGCGATACCAGATAAGGAGTAAAAAGAATCCTAAGGAGGTTTTTCACAATCCATTTGGAGTTTTCAAATAGTTTTCACAAACACTAGATTCAACATCGACCAAGCAGTAAGGTTTTCCTACAGGCAGTCCTGCTCTGATACCAACTTTTGTCAGACCCCGGACCCAGAGATATACATACTGTTATGTGCTCCTAGCCATGGACTCACAAGGGCTTCAGGGTTACCAGCCCCGGCCGCAACAAACAACGGCAGGCAGACCGGATTCATCGGCACGTAGTCCGGATCCCCGGTCTACTACTCCTTGTATCCATGCTAGTCATAACCAAATATGCATACCCGAGCGTCCACGAGTCGGATGAAACTGAAGGAACGGGACCAAAGTTATACAGAGCTGCTATGTGTCCAGAAAGTGCAACAACAATCGAGGGTTACTGGGGTTACCTCGCCCCAGGCCAATCACATCGACAGGCGGGCTCGGACATGGATCATCGGCTCCACAACCCCTCGACTGCGACAACTATGCAGGCATAGCCAAAACTGTATAACAATGAGCTCGAAACCAACAACCGATCAAAGCAGTACTCTAAACATGAAGCTTTATTAAACATGTGTTACTAGAGTATAGCTTACAAGCATAGGTCACACGACCCAGCATTGCATTAGGCAACGGAAGGAAAATTATGTTGCTAACCAACAAGAACCAAAAAGGCCTAAGAGGCCGCAACATAAGGCGACGTCCCAGCCCATAGATTCCAGGCTGCTACCTAGGAACCCCAAACTACTCATCGATATCCACGTTGAATCACCACCAAACTGAGGAACTCCACCTGAACCAAGTTGAAGCAAACATGAGTACGGGAGGTACTCAACAAGACTTAGTTAACCTATTATATATCTGCTTCTTTTAGAAAGAGTTATGAAGGTTATTTTGCGTAAAGCCATATTTGTTTTCTAAGTTGAGGAAGGAATAGCACGTCTCATGGAGTATTTTATAAACAGGTGAGAAATCTACTCAACTACTGATATCATCATCTTTTTAATCCACCGAATCATGTCAGCACCTCGTGCTTCAAAGATCACCACCTCAAGTTGTTCCGGTAAATCAATCTACAAGGTAACCCCTCTCGGCATCTCCGAGGAGGCATCCTTCATTCGTTATCAGCAAGTTTTAAACATTCCGTTTAAGTTGTCTATGATCACAGAATCCGTTACCAAGTCGTCCTTAACCGCGGACATGGCTTTTCGAAAAGATTTAACCCTGCAGGGGTGTACAACTTTAACCACACGTATCAACCAACTCTTAATGCCACCGGTGGTAGCACTAGTCCAGGAAGTGCCGGCAGAGGGAGGTTGACCACGACCTTTCCCTTGCTTCGCCTATTCCATGAGTCGCTCCGAGTAGAGATGGACCGCCAATAGGGAGTGGCCATCTCCTGTCGGGTCTCTATCGTTGTGCGCGATGCTCGACGGTTACCTAGAGCGCCGATACATCCCCACATCCTAGTTTTGAAAGTGTTTTGATATCCCCGCAAATCCAAATGGAAAGCCCGAACTAGGCAACTCATGGAACAAACTAGGCAAGTTGAGACCGAGGGGAATCCAATCCCCGTGTGGATGCACGCTCAGTCTTGGCTCGAAGACGAGAACTCGCTCCTAGGGGCATGAACGAGACAACCACCACAGACCCTCTGTGGTCTCGTCATCCACACCTTTAAGTCATCTTAAACAAATATCTCTTATCTTACCACTACTTCCTGCCATACTAGATTCATTCGCAACTCTGTTTCATCAACCGGATGGACCAGAGATAACAAGCACGTATGACTAAGCACAGCATATTTAAGGCTTTGGCGATGAACACAATCAAACCTATGGTTGCTAGGAGTAGTGGATCAGGAATAAGTAGGCTATGCATGGTATAGGAGAAATCTAACTACTGACACAAGATACATTGGAATCGAATGCAATGTACGAGAATCAAAAGTCTTTCGAAATCATATATGGGCAGATAAGAGGTTATGCTTGCCTTGCTTCAAGAAAACCAGATAAAGTCTTCTGGAATAAGTGCTTGACTTGTCGGTTAAGATCAAGTATTCGTCATAGAGTTGTTAGCCTTCTTTTCGGGGTCACGTTCTACCGAGGGGGACAAACACCAAAACAAGAAGAGCAATCAACCATGGCATCGATGCAATGCGCAATATGTATGCATGAGCAAGTTAATGCACCGAAATAAATCCCTAGACATGAAGATAGGGTTGCTAGGGTTTGTATGACAATTATGCAATTTCACTGAAATTAACCCGAAATAGACCCCGGAGGGGGTTTCGGGCGATTATGAAGGTGAATACCATTTTAGTTGCTCAAATGGGTTTGAAAACATCATAACTAGATTGCATTTGTCATTTTGAGCAATTTGATATATAACTTTTAATTTTCTAATTTTATTGAATAAAAACTTATTTTTTCCATTTTAAATGAATTAAACAACATTAAATAAATGCGCATTTTTCAACTTGGTCAAACACATATGAAAATGGCATATTCAGATAGATTACATTTTTCTGAAAATTTCCATGTTTTTATTTTATTATTGTGACTAACAGAATAAAAGTTATTCATTACTCAATTTAATTCTTTTTCTGTAATTATAAAAGAGGTGGGGCCCACGTGTCAGATTCTTTTCTTTTATTAAACATTTTATAAAAAAACTTAAACCTGACAACCCGGCCCCACGATGACGTCAGCGGCTGGCCGGAAAGCCACTGCCGTGGTCGCCGGCGGCGACTGGGTGCACGCGGGGAAACGCGGGTGGGCGCGTTCGGACGAGGGCGACGTGGGCTACCTCACGGTAGTGGCGCCGCCCCGGTATGGTCGCCGGAGCTACGGCGTGGAGCACAAACTGCGGCGACCGGCGGCGAGCAGCGGTGACAGCACGACTCGGGGGGAGAGGGAGCGAGGGGAGTGGTCCTGGAGGACCCTCAGCTCACCGGGAGTGCCGTGGTGGTGATCGGCGAGGCTGGAGACGGCTCGACGGCGCCGGAATCGCGCGCGGCAGCCGCGGCCGGAGTTGGAGAAGAACCCGTGGATTCGCAGAGCTCCCGCCTTCCCTGCAACCCAACTTGCTCGAGGAGAGGTAGAAGGAGGAGGCGGTCCTCCGTGTGCGGTCAGTACGGCGGGGCGAGCTTCGGAGCTCCGTCGATGGTGAATCGGTGGGGAGCTAGGGTTTCGGTTCTTCTGTGCACAGAGAGCCAGAGAGAGACGAGGCCGAGGTGAGGAGGTGGAGGCGTGCGGAGAACCCTCTCCTCGCCCTTATCCTCGAGGAGGCCAAACGGGAGGTGGCTCGGCGGCAGCGTCGTCGACCTTCCGGCCTACTGGCGCGAGGACGAAGACAAAAGGCATTTTCAAGAAAACCCCCTTGGGATCTCTGGAAAAGCAAGAAGGTCCCTGCTCTTTTAAAACAACAGCGCAAAAACAGATTTGAGGGCTTTTCTGCAATTAGTAAAAATTGGCCAAAAATATTTTTGAGCTCCTTAACACATAGCAACCTCAACATATTTTTGGTTTGCAAAAGTTGCACCATTTTAGACCATCATTTTAAATTGGCACCTTAAGTGATTTTAATAAACTCATTAGATTTTGATGCACTTGTTTTAAAAACAACCATGGGTTCAAAATGCATGCATGGCATGACATGAGCACAAACACAAACTCTTTGTCAGCAAAACAGGGATGTTACATGTGAGGATGTGTTGTTGCCACTAGGGAGAAAACAACAGTGAGAGTACCCGCGTGTACAATCATTGCTTCCATTACACACTTTGTTTAATGCAGTTATCTGTTTCTTGCAACTTAACACCTAAGGGGGTTCGGATGATAACCTGAGGGTGGATTATTAGTCATATATGCAATTGGATTACGGTCTATGTATATTGTTGTAATGCCCGCACTAAATATCATAGTAGTCATCATGTCATGATTGTGCACTACGGTGCATCCTTTATTTGTCAATTGTCGAGCTGTAATTTGTTCACCCAACATGCTATCTTTTATGGAGAGACACCACTAGTGAACCTATGAACCCCGGTCCATTTTCCTACACTGTTAAAACAAACCACCACAATTTCCTGTTTTCTTTACTTACTACAAGCATACTTTATTTTCCACACTATACGTCTAATCTTTGTTTTCAGCAAGACCGGTAAGATTGACAACCTCACTGTACCGTTGGTACAAAGTATTTTGGTTGTGTTGTGTGCAGGTTCCACGTTGTTGCTGACACCGGTGAGCAATCACCACCGTCAGTGGCATCAACCTTCCGAAGGTCCTCTTTCTCCTACTGGATTGATAACCTTGGTTCTTAACTAAGGGGAAAACTCCTACCGCTGTGCTCATCACACCCTCCTCTTGGGATATCCCAACGAGTGCAAGATTTGCACCATCAAGGACTTTTTCTGGCGCCGTTGCCAGGGAGAAGGAAGTCTTCTGGCAAGGGTAGTCTGTCACTCTCAACCTCTTTATTTTGTTTATTGTCTTGTTTTGCTTCTCTTTATCAAAAACACAAAAATTTTAGTTTATTTTATAGCTGTTATTTATTTTGCTTGCTTTTATTCTGCTAAAATGAGTTCCTCTGAGAATACTAAGTTGTGTGACTTCACTAGCACAAATAACAATGATTTTATTTGCACACCTATTGCTCCACCTACTCCTACTGCTGCTTTCTATGAAATTAAACCTGCTTTATTAAATCTTGTTGTGAAAGAGAAATTCTCTGGTGTTAGGATTGATGATGCTGCTGCCCACCTTAATAATTTTTTTGAACTATGTGAGATGCAAAAGTATAAATATGTGAATAGATATATTTATTAAACTAAAATTATTTCCTTTCTCTTTGAGACGGAGAGCTAAAGAATGGTTGCTATCTTTGCCTAGAAATAGTATTGATTCATGGACTAAGTGTAAAGATGCTTTCATTGGAAATATTATCCTCCTGCTAAGATTATATCCCTGAGAAGTGACATAATGAATTTTAAACAATTTGATAATGAACATGTTGCTAATGCTTGGGAAAAAATGAAAACTATGGTGAAGAATTGTCCCACTCGTGGACTGGGTACTTGGATGATTATACAAACCTTTTATGCAGGACTGAATTTCTCCTCAATAAACCTATTGGATTCAGCTGCTGGAGTTACCTTTATGTCCATCACTTTGGGCAGTGCAACAAAGCTTCTTGATGATATGATGATAAATTATTCAGAGTGGCACATTGAGAGAGCTCCACAAGGTAAGAAGGTAAATTCTGTTGAGGAGACCTCCTCTTTGAGTGAAAGGCTTGATGCTATTATGTCTATGCTTGTTAATGGTAAAGCTCAAGTTGATCCAAATAATGTTCCTTTATCCTCTTTGGTTTCTTAAGAAGAGCATGTTGATGTGAACTTTATTAGAAATAATAATTTTAACAACAATGCTTATAGAAATAATTCTGGTGGAAACAATTATAAGACCTATCCTCCTAATAATGGTTATGGTAATTCTTATGGAAATTCTTACAATAACAATAAAAGCTCTACCTCTAATATTGAAAACATGCTTAGAGAATTTATTAGCACACAAACTGCTTTTAATAAATCTGTTGACGAAAAGCTTGGTAAGATAGATGTTCTTGCCTCTAAAGTAGATAGCCTAGCTATTGATGTTGATGTTCTAAAACTGAAGGTTTTTCCACATGATGTTAAAGAAAGTAAAACTTTGAATGCCATCCAAGTTCGAATTGATAATAATGTTAGGTTGATGGCTGAATTACGTGCTAGGTGGGAAAGAGAAGGTGAATTGGCTAGAAAGAATAATATTGCTAGAGTTTGCACTATCACAACCACTAGTAAAACTGAAGACCCAAGTCCTAGTAAACCTTCTACTATCAATGGGAAAGTAGTTGGTGTTAACAAAGACTCCACCCCTTTGG
The DNA here is from genome assembly GCA_028641055.1 of Alopecurus myosuroides. Lineage (NCBI taxonomy): Eukaryota > Viridiplantae > Streptophyta > Magnoliopsida > Poales > Poaceae > Alopecurus > Alopecurus myosuroides. The sequence continues at coordinate 51,241,098 of CM054062.1, read as the reverse complement.
TGAAACGTGCTAAATTGCCTCAAACTGCTGAAATTGCTTCTGATAGAAGTGCTGAAATTTTTAGAGATGTGGGAGAGAATGGTCCCATTACTTTTGATGATAATAACATTGATTTTGATGATTGCAATATCTCCGAAGTTATTATGTTTCTACAAAAGCTTTCTAGAAGTCCTAGCGCTAGTGCCATGAATATGGCCTTTACTAAACATATTACCAATGCTCTCATGAAAGTTAGGGAAGAAAAGCTGAAACTTGAAATATCTATCCCTAGATAATTAGATGATGGTTGGGAGCCTATCATTAAGATAAAAGTAAATGATTTTGATCGCAATGCTTTGTGTGATCTTGGTGCTAGTATCTCTATTATGCCTCAAAAGCTTTATGATATGCTTGACTACCACCGTTGGAACACTGTTATTTGGATGTTCATCTTGCTGATAATGCTAAGAAGAAACCTCTTGGTAGAATTGATAATGTTCTTATTATGGTTAATAATAAACTTTTCCCTGTTTATTTTGTTGTTATGAACATCGAAGGCAATGCTTCTTGTCCTATTGTTTTGGGAAGACCTTTTCTTAGAAGTGTTGGTGCTGTTATTGATATGAAAGAGGGGAGTATTAAATATCAATTCCCACTCAAGAAAGGTATGGAACACTTTCCTAGAAAGAGGATGAAGCTAACTTTTGACTCTATTATTAGAGAAAGTTATGATATTGATGCTTCTTCACTTGAAAATACTTGAGTTCCTTTCTATGCCTAGCTGAAAGGCGTTAAAGAAAAGCGCTACCGGGAGACAACCCGTTTTATTTTGTTGTTTTCAACCCGTTTTCGTTTGTTTTTTTTGTGTGCTTTGCACCTGGGTGTTGTCTATTTCCTTAGAAACCCCGCTGTATCTTTTATTTTGAGTTTTTGTTGAGCCAAGTAAAGCCTCTAGTGGAAAGTTGAGGCTATATTTCGGATTTCTGCGCAGGAAACAGATTTCTGGCGTCCACTGTTTATTCCGTATAAAATCATATAAAATTCAAAATGACCTGAATTTTTTTGTGCGCAATCCTGGGATATATACGCAACTTTTCTTAGTTGACCACTTTTTTATTTGAGCAACAGAAGATTTTCGAAAGAAAATTCATATTTACCTGTTGTCCTGTTTTGACAGATTTCTGCCAATAATTGCATTTGCCTCTTAATCGCTTTATTTTGTTGTTCTTTTGAGAAAAAGAGTTTTAAAAGAAGTTGTGACAGTATCTAATGTGTTTTTGAGTGTTAGACTTGTGTTGAAACTGAACCATGTGAATTTATTATTTCGATTGCACTAACGTTACTAATGAAGATTGTGAGAAGTTTGGTGTGAAGGAAGTTTTCAAGGGTCAAGAGAAGAGGATGATATGATGTGATCAAGAAGAGTGAAAAGCCTAAGCTTGGGGATGCCCCGGTGGTACATCCCAGAAAATTCCACAAGACTCAAGCGTCTAAGCTTGGGGATTCCCAAGGCATCCTCTTCTTCGTCAACAAATTATCATGTAACTTCTAGTGAAACTATATTTTTATTCGGTCACGTCTTATGTGCTTTACTTGGAGCGTTTTTTATTTTGTTTTCAGTTTGTTTTTGTTTTTGCTTTAGGTTTTTTTTTGTTTTTTGCTTTCAGTTTGTTTTTACTTTTTCAATAAACTTGGTTGGACCCCAGCAATTCTTTTATTGGAGAGTGACACGCTCCACTTTTTCATGGGAATACTTTGTATTCTTAATCTTTGTCTGGCTACTGCATTTATTTAGCTCCTGTTTTGCATGCATCTATTATTAGAGTTGTTAGTTTTAGTAGTATTATGTGAGTACTCTCATGTTTGTTTGCTGTAGCATTTAGAGAGTTTTTGTTAAAACATATTGTGTATGGTGCTTGTTGGGAGAAAGAAACTGCTATTTAAAGTAGAATTTATAATGGTGCAAGTAGAAGCTTGTATAGACTGCTGCTAGAACTTTTTCATGCCATGCTAAATGTTATTTTAGTTCTAAAGCATTGTGGTGTTGAGTAGCATGAATAGCCTCAAATAGCTGAGAGTGTTAATATGTCATTGAAAGATTCATGAGTTGTTCTTGTCATAAGGAAGCATAAATTTTTAGTATTCTCTTTCGAATGTTTTATTTGGTTGACTTGGCGCATGCTCGCACCATGTTTATGACTACAAACCAATCACGAATAGCCTCCATGACCACTTAGTTTTTGAACTATGATACCGCTTATGCTTTAATTAATGATGCTTATGTCGCTATGCATGATTATGGCTCTTATGCTCTCTTGATTTATCGCTCCCAGTCTTTTGCTAGCCTCCACATGTACTGAGTATAAGCTCTCTCATGCATCCAACTCCCTTAAACCAAGTTTTCCCATTGTGTCCACCATACCTACCTACATGTGGTATTTAACTGCCACTCCAAGTAAATTGCTCATGTGTTACCTTTAAAACCTTCAAAATTACTCCTGCTTTATGTTCCTGTTTTTGCTCATGAGGACGTAAATAGAGAATCTTTATCTCACTTGTTGATTGGATTTCACACCCTGGACTAGTGGCTTCATCCGCTTCTCCAAATGATAGAAGAGCTGGTAGCGGGGTTCCCAGCCCCAAATTAATACACACAAAATCTCTTCACTATTTTTGCCCCTGATTTATCAGTCAAATCATAATTATGTAAACAAAAGAGAAAGAGGGATGACCTTCTACCTAGATGCGTCCTTCACATGGGAGACGCTCTTGTGAATCCAGTTGGCTTGTGACGTATTGTATTTTCTATTTACCATGCGTTGACTTTAACATACATCTCCCAAAATATAGACACTCCTCCACGGTATGTGATTGTTGGCAGGCACCCGAGGATTCGGTTAGCCATGGTTTTTGAAAGATGGATGGGAGGAGTGTCAAACTTTTAATACCTCTGTTTAATAAAATAAAAGCTCTACCATATGAGTGATCCCTGCTTCCCTCCGCGAAGGGCCTTTCTTTTACTTTTATGTTGAGTCTCCATCTTCTAACTTTATGCACGGTTGAAAGAGCATTTTTTCCATTCTTAGTTCTACATGCGTTGTCCCATGAACATCAATAATTACTTCATGATGTGATATCATTTGTTCTTAAATTATTTGCTCTAGTCTTCCTCATGAACTTTGAAGGTGTCCTGGCATTTATGTTTTGCCCCACTCTTAAGGACTAGCGAAATATCACTTTGCCATGCTTTCTCTATACCTGAAACAGACGTTTATCTTTCTTTGCATTATTATTCATGATCCTTTATTTGAGATACTCTTCATGATGAAAAGTTATTGCTTTGATTTATTATTAAAGTTCTATCTATCATGTTTGTGTTTGAAGTTCTATGATCTCAGCTTGCATATGCCTTTACATTTTTATGATCAAGATTATGTTAGTAGCATGTCACCTCAGAAATTATTGTTTTATTATTTACCTACTCGAGGGCGAGTAGGAACTAAGCTTGGGGATGCTTGATACGTCTCCAACGTATCTATAATTTCTGATGCTCCATGATAATATTATGCCAATTGCTACATGTATTCTTCCTTCTTTATGTCAGTTTTACACGTTTTCTGGGACTAACCTATTAAGAAGATGCCAAGTGCCAGTTCCCGGTTTTCTGTTGTTTCTTATTTCAGAAAAGTTTTTTTGGAAATATTCTCGGAACTGGACCCCACAAAGCCCGAAGTGCATATTTTCCTCGGAAGCATCCAGAAGACCGAAGAGGAGACGAAGAGGGGCATCAGGGGGCCCACACCATGGGGTGGCGCGCGCCCCCTTGGCCGCGAGGGGGTGGTGTGGGGCCCCCCAGGGCTCCACTGCCTCTGCCCTTTCGCCTATTTATTCCCCCCGGATGGAAAACCCTAAATACCTTATCAAAAATCCCCGAAAAGTTCACAGCCGTTGTCACCGTCAACCCTAGATTAGGGGGGTTCTGAAGCTGTCTCCGGCACCCTGCCGGAGAGGAAATCATCACCGGAGGTCTCTTCATCACCATGCCTGCCTCCGGAGTGATGCGTTAGTAGTTCATCCTTGGACTACGGGTCCATAGCAGTAGCTAGATGGTTGTCTCCTCCTCTGTCGGGGGGTTACCCCCGAGTAAGGTAAAGGCAAGTGCTAAGGGCAAGATCAGAAGAGATGTTTGGCAGAGTAGCTGGCTACCCGGTACTCGCTACCCGGTCGACTGCTATTCGGCCGTACACACTGATGGCCAGGAGAAAGAATCAAGGAAGTTATTCTCCTCCGAGTAGAGGAAGTGGTCCGAGTAGAGGTGGCGGTTTCCTACTCAGGCCAGAAGTCAAAGGAGCCGTTCTGACACAGGATCCCGCGTATCCTGGGTCCGTACTGGAGCACTGTTCATCTGCAGAGCGCGTGCTTATCCGCGTCAGGGTGTCAGCAGGGCGGCGCAGGTTAGGGGGCCTACCCTGTGGTCGTGGCATTGATAACAGAACGTCATCTTGGTTTTGCACAACGACTTTCCACACAAGACAAACTAGGAAGCCAAAGCTGTCAGCGAGAAGCTGGAAGTGTGCAGTGTGCACACTATGTCGACATCTGTTTGTACTTTTCCCCTTTGGCTGTATCCGGCTGGGCACCAGTATATAAGGTGCCCTGCCTCCTCCTGTGTGAGGGTCGCGTCTTTAGAGAGAACAACTAGCTTACTCGTTATATAGAGAGAAGGGTGGCTACTCGGCTGTAGGCCAAACTTGTACTGTGGCTACTCGGTGACACACGAATACAAAGAGAGAAAGGCAGGAGTAGGGGTTTTACCTCCACACGAGGGCCCTGAACCTGAGTAGATCTTGTTGTTTGCAGTGCTAGATTCATCCCACACGCGGCTACTCGTTGCGTGATCCCTCCCCGAGCACCTCCAGCGTCCATCGTCCCCACTCCGGATGGCACCCACCAGGTTCGGGGCCGGGTCGGCGCCCCCCATACCCTCCCCATTTAACTTGTCGGGTCTCATTTCTTACCATACCCATGACCCGGTCGGGTTCGGGGCCCCAACGGGTACCCATTTGACGAGCGACACCGACACATGTGGGAAATAAAACTATGGAATATTGGGATGAGGTTGGTGCGAATAGACACGTGTGTACGTGTGTTGTCTCCGGGATTCCAGATTCCAACGCGTCCATGTGATGTGTGAGGTTTGTGGTCCATGGCTCGTGGACGTGTGGTTAGTCATAGGATTATTAGGGATATGATTAGTACTTAGAGCGGGTTTGCGGGTATGCGGGTACGGGTTTGCCACCCCCATACCCGCCCCATTAGACTTGGCGGGTTGAACAATTTACCAAACCCTCCCCATTTAAGGCGGGTACCCATCGGGTTTGCGGGTTTCGGGGCCCCATTGCCATCCGTAGTCCCCACATCTTTAGCCATCCTATGGCATCTGCCGTGACACCACCACGACAGTTGGCGCCCACCGTGGGGCAACCAGCGGCGCTGGCTGGAGTTCACGTTCGGACGGGATCCATTTCCGCTACTGGGGAGCGCATGGTCTGTGGCCTTGTCCACAAATTCGGCTCCTTCGACTTCGTCATCGACAACGCCGGCGATTTCGGCGGTAGGGCCATGCCAGAGGGCAGCACGGTGCTTTCTTTCGGCTCGCACCTCGTCTACGTCGCCACCACCATCGTCCGCGAGTACCCCGAGCAGGTGCATGTCGCGGAAGATCCCCCTGCTGTCATCGCTGCACGCGGAAAGCCAACTGGCTGTTCTGCGGACAGCGTGGAAGTGCTGATGACCGGCCCGGCCATCGCTGTCGGGAAGGGTGCGGCCACATCCGCGACAGTCGTTTAGGAGCTTGCTGACACGGGCGAGCTCCCGAGAACGCACAAGCCCTACGACGCGCCTCACAACATCCCGGGCTACATCCCTCCTTCCACGACATCGATGATACCGGCTTCCGCCGTGCGAGTAGGCATGCCGCCTCCCACCGAGCTCGAGCTCATGACCATGAGGGCGCAGCTCGACCAGCAGCGCCAGGCGCTGCTGGCCGAGCAGCTGGAGCTGGAAAAGGTTAGGCTTGAGCTGAACCTGGACCAGAATGAGTACAACAGAGCTCACGGCTTTACGCCTGTAGTGAGGAGGCCTGCCAAGGCAGGGGCTACGCGCCACAACCTAGGCACCGAGATGGCCGCAGTTGGTGAAACTGCTGGCCAAGCTGCTAGCCAAAACACCGCCACCACCAGACCCAAATACAGCACCCCCGCCAAAACCCTTAGGGCTGCTGAGGCTGTAGCTGCTGAGTTGTCGCATCTCGCTGGCGACGTGCGCGTTAGGCAGCAGGAGAGGCTCAATGAGCTAGTGCTAGAGGCTGCTAGGCAGAACGAGGAGTTCCGGAAAGCCAATCCGGGTGCTGGAGCTTCTCAGGTGGTGCATTCGCATGCGGCTAGATCTAACGATCAGGCCTCATCACCGCATCCCAGCCGTGAGAGGGACCGGAGTGGGCCCTCTGGCAGAGACAGGCAGATGCAGGTGTACGACCCGGCTGTCGCCGCGAAACAGCACGCTGTGCCGCGACAGTCTGGTCAAAAACACAACATTGCAGGAGCAGGCTATCAAGCCCATAAAGCTCATAGCCAGGCGTGAAATGGAGATCGCCCAGGCCCTTCTCAGCATCAGGTTGCTCAGCCTACTCGGCAGAGGCAGCAGCCGCGTGCGGTGGTGCCAGCCGCCAACCCGGTGGAGCAACCTGCAGTCGTGCAGGTGGACAGATATGATGATGGCTACTCGGCTATGGGGCTAGCTGGCTATGATATCCTGGATCGTGTGGGCGAGCGTGTGCTGGAGCCTAGTGATGCCAGGCACAAGCTGGACCGGATTAGCCTATCCGCGCAACTCGAGAGCAAGGGGCCGCCTGGCCCAGAATGCTTTGGCCCACGCATCATGACAGAGCCATCTGTGAAGCAGTTCCAGCTCGCTAGGGGGACCAAGTGCTATGACGGCAGCACCAAGCCGGAAGACTGGCTTAATGACTATGTCACAGCCGTGCACATTGCAGGCGGCAACCGGAGATGGGCCGTGCGGTACATTCCGCAGATGCTAGAACGACCAGCAAGAACTTGGCTCAACAACCTGCCCAAGCAGAGCATCAACTGCTGGCTTGACTTCGCGGAGGCCTTTGTCGGCAACTTCACCAGCACCTACCGGAGGCCAATAGACCGCAGCAGCTATCCGCTTGCAGGCAGCAGGAAGAGGAGACGGACCGAGAGTATCTTACTCGGTGGAGTACTCTGAGGAACACCTGCGAAGGTGTGAACGAGGCCCAGGCCATCACTTGGTTTGCGCAGGGCTGCAAGCATGGCAACATGTTGTGGCAAAGGCTGCAGAGAGAGATGCCGAGTACTCTCGCTGGGACCATCCGGATTGCGGACCAGTACGCACTCGGCGACCCAACTCAGCCTCTTCTTGATGCTGCTGAGCCGAGAAGGAACTACAACAACAACAGCAACAAGCGCAATGAGTTCCGCAACAAGCGCAGAGGTGACCGGATTGATACCCGGTACGATCCAGAGGAGGTGAATGCTGTGGCTACCGGAGCTGGGAGTAGCCAGAGGCCAAAAACTGCTGGAGCCCAGTACGGGCAGAACCAGAATCAGGGCCAAGGCAGCAAGAACAACGCTCCCCAGCAGGGTAGCGGCAACTTGGGTCCTGCTCAGAACTTCGTCTTCAAGGACATGAAGGATGGCCCATGCAGCTTCCATACTCGGCATCCCGCTAGACCCGCCAACCACACTACTCGGCAGGGCAGTTGGTGGGAAGAGATCAAGAATGAGGGCCTGCCTCCTCCTCCTCCTCTGCCAGCTGCGAACGCCGCTGTGCAGCCTACTCGCGCACCTGCTGCCCGGCCTCCAGTATTCCCGAGAAGAGAGAATGTGAACCAGGTGGCTTTAGGAGCCAACCGCTACTTCAACAACGAGGGCTGCCGCAACAACAACTACAACGACCGCAACCGCAACAACAACAGAGGCAACAACAACAGAGGTAACAACAACAATGGTAAGAATGGCGATGGAGGCCGCAACCAGTACCAGGAGCATCACGAGAGCTACATGATCTTCACCTCTGAGCCCGTCGACAAGCAGTCTCAGCACAGGCATGCCATGGAGGTCAATGCTGTGATCCCTGTTGTTCGTCACTACATGCACTGGTGCAACCAAGAGATCACGTGGTCCAGAGCGGATCATCCTAAGGTGATGCCCAAACCGGGTAGCTACGCCTTGGTACTGGATCCCACCTTCTTGGGTCCTCAGAAGAACATGAAGTTCAGCAAGGTACTGATCGACAACGGCAACAACATCAACATCGTGTACAGGGACACGCTCGAGAAGCTCGGAATGACCGAGAACATGCTGCTACCCAGCAAGACCACTTTCCACGGCATTGTGCCGGGAGTTTCGTGTTCTCCAATTGGCCGAGTGTGGATAGACGTTCTATTCGGCACCAGGGAGAACTGCCGCACAGAGAGCCTGCAGTTCGAGGTAGTTGATCACCAGAGCCCCTATCACGCTCTACTCGGCAGGCCTGCTCTGAGCAAGTTCATGGCCTCTACCCATGCTGCATATTTGAAGATGAAGATCCCTGGTCCCAATGGCGTGATCACCATTTCTGGTGATTACAAGAAGTCTATGGAGTGTGCCTCTGCTGGTTATCAGTTGGCGGAGTCTATGGTGATTGCTGCCGAGAAGAAGAAGATGTACGAGGTGGTGGCTATGGCGCAGTCCGCGCAAGGTGGTGCGCCTGGCATGCCGAGTTCCCAGCATGGGACGGCGTTCTAGGCATCCCAGGAGACGAAGAAGATCCAGGTCGACCCTGAGTTCCCCGACCGTGTTGCCATCATTGGCTCAGGTTTGGGGGAGAAATAGGAAAGCGAGCTCATCCACTTCCTCCGTGAGAATCGGGACGTGTTCGCCTGGTCCAATGAGGATCTACCAGGTGTCCCGAGGGAGTTGGTTGAGCACTCGCTACATGTGCGTCCTGACGCCAAACCAGTGAAGCGGGCTATGCGCCGCTTCGGAGATGAGAGAAGGAAGGCCATCGGTGATCAGATCACCAAGCTGCTGATAAGCAATTTCATCATGGAGGTGTTGCATCCGGATTGGCTAGCCAACCCGGTCATGGTTGAGAAGAAGAAGGAGGACCCCAAGGCCGCTACCGCATGGCGCATGTGCGTCGACTACACTGACTTGAACAAGGCATGCCCCAAGGATCCCTTTCCGCTACCCCGCATCGATCAGGTGATCGATTCCACTGCTGGTTGTGAGCTTTTGTCTTTCATAGATGCCTACTCTGGTTTTCATCAGATAGCTCTCAACCCTGCTGATCAAATAAAGACTGCTTTCATTACCCCGTACGGGGCTTATTGCTATCGTGTCATGTGCTTTGGGTTACGGAATGCGTGTGCTACTTATCAGAGATGCATGCAGAAATGCTTGCATGATCAACTCGGCAAAAATGTGCAGGTGTACGTAGATGGCATTGTCATCAAAACGAATAAAACACATACTCTGCTTAGTGACCTTGAGGAAACTTTTGCTAATTTGTGCAAGTATAAGATGAAGCTGAACCCGAGTAAATGCACCTTTGGCGTCCCGGCTGGCAAGCTACTCGGCTTCTTGGTATCCAGTCGGGGCATTGAGGCCAATCCTTCAAAGATAAAAGCTATTGAGAGCATGTCTTTGCTGAGATCCCTGCAGGATGTGCAAAAATTCACTGGTTGCTTAGCATCTCTGAGTCGTTTCTTGGGCAGAATGGGCGAGAAGGCCCTGCCTTTGTATCAATTGATGAAGAAAAGCGACAAGTTCGTCTGGACACCGCAAGCTGATGTGGCATTCAAAGAGCTGAAAGCAATGCTGGGTAGCGCTCCCATCTTGGCTAGTCCGCTACCCAAAGAGCCAATGCTGCTATATATTGCCGCTACCAACCGGGTAGTCAGTGTGGTGATTGTAGTGGAGCGAGAAGAGGAAGGCAAAAGTGTGCAGCGGCCAGTGTACTATATCAGTGAGGTGTTGTCCAGCTCCAAACAGAACTACCCGCACTACCAGAAGATGACTTATGGCGTGTACCTGGGCGCCAAGAAGCTGAAGAACTATTTCCAAGAACATCCCATCACCGTGGTGAGTTCAGCTCCCATCTCATATATCATGGGCAACAAGGAAGCAAGTGGCAGAGTAGCCAAGTGGGCAATCGAGCTGGCCGCGTACGCTCCCGCGTATGCGAGAAGAGAAGTCATCAAGTCTCAGATTCTGGAGGAATTTCTTGTGGATTGGGCTGAGGTGCAGTATGAGCCTCCTACTCCGGTATCCAACTACTGGAAGATGCATTTTGATGGCTCCAAAATGAAGGAAGGCATTGGCGCTGGCGTAGTTCTTACGTCACCCAAGCGAGATCAACTCAAATATGTGCTGCAAATCCACTTCAAGGCATCCAACAAGGTAGCAGAGTACGAGGTTGTGGTACATGGCTTGAAGGTAGCCAAGGAAGTTGGTGTGCAGCGCATCATATGCTATGGCGACTCGGATTTGGTGGTGCAGCAAGTTTCTGGTACTTGGGATGCTCTGGATGCCAACATGGCGTCATACCGCTTCCTGGTGCAAACCATGACATGATTCTTCGAAGGATGCGAGTTCCAACACATCCACCGAGCAGAGAACTAGGCAGCTGATGAGCTGTCCAAGTTGGGGTCTTCTCGGCAGTACATCCCGGCTGGGATTGCCTTGGAACATTTGAGAAAGCCATCCATCAAGCCATCCCCCAACTCGGAGTCCATTTTCGTTCCTTCTCTGCCTAATGAAGAAGCAATTCCAATGGAGATTGACTGGGAAGGTGCAAAAGAGGACCCGGGGACTGCAGTCTCCATCCCGGGGACTGGCGCCTGCAACCCGGGGACTGCTCCTCCTTACTCGGGGACTGCCCTTCCTTACTTGGGGACTGCCACTCTCAACTCGGGGACTGTCGCATTCATTGAAGAGGTCCTTGCAAACCGTTCGGGGCTGCAGAGAGTCAACCCCAACTCAGAAAAAGACGAAGTGGTGGATGTTCCGATGGAAGTGGTCGAACCAGAGTTTCCCGCGCGGGAAACACCGAGTTGGGCTATGCCCATGTTATCCTTTCTAAAGGAGGGTACCCTGCCAGATGATGAGGTTACCGCAAGGCAAATTCAGAGAAGATACAAGGGCTACACCATCTTCAGAGAAGTGCTGTAACACCTGGGGTGTTTACCCTAAGTTAGAAGTTGTTTTTTTTTCTTTGTGCTTGCATCACATGCATCATATGCATTGCATCCTGTTTTCAAAACAACTCAAAAATCCAAACCAATTTAAACTTTCAAAACATGTATAAAATTTCCAATTAAAAATTGCAACCTAAACAACTCAACTTGTTTTCAAACAGTTTGAAGTTGAATTTATTTAAATTGCTTGTTAAATGAAAATTCCTTTTTATTAACCCCAAATGGTAAATTCAAATAACAAATTCAAATCAAATCCATCCATGCTTGGCTTGTTCAAAATGTGGGTTTAAAAATTAAATTCTTGCAACCAATTAAATTCAATAATGTTTTCATAATTGTTTGAGTTTATTGAATAAAATTGTTTAAAAATCAAATCCTTATGAACCCTATTTGAAATTCAAATAGCAAACAAAAATTAAATTAACATTTCAAATTTTTGAAATTAATGTTAGCATTGCTTTGAATTGCTGTTTTGCAAATTAACAAAATTTATGTATAAAATAAAAAAACCCCAAACCCTTTTTTTATCTATCTCTCTCTTCATCTCTTACAAAAAAAACAGAGGAAGAAAAATAAAAAGAAAGGTGAGCTGTGGGGAGGCAGGCCAAGTGGCCCACCTACCACCCACGGCCCAAAACCCTTCCAGCCCACTTACCCCTTCTCCCTCGTACGGACGCAGAGGAGGACCTGCTGTCGCTGTCATTCCCCCCACCATGGACCCCTCCTTGCTCCACCTGCTTCCCCCCTTTGCCCCTCCTACAAGAAGAACCCCATCGAGGCTTCCTCCAAACCCTAGTCTTCCCCCTCCTCTTCCTTGCCCGCCGCCATTTTTTTTCTTTTCCCCTCGGATCCCCACCTCCCCTGCTGTCCACGAGTACCTCTCTGTCTAACGCTTCCATGGCCGGAGGAGAAAGATCACCACGGCGCCGGGGGATGGGTAGCGGCCACGGGCTGCCGATCGCGGGAACGGAACCCCCGCATCGTCGTCTTCCCCTGCGCCTCCACGGAACTCACCGCCGGTCTCCAGGACGCCGCCGCCGAGATCGTTGTCGTCTCCGTCGGAGCAGGCCCGCCCCTCTTCCTCTATCAGTCGCCGCGGAATTTCCTCCCTCGACAAACGCAGGGTGAGTCTCCCGTCCGCCCTGGACCACCCTCTCCCTCTGTCCCCTTCCACTGCTCTGTGAGGCCGCCATCGTGCGTCGTCTGTTTGCTGCCGGCGATCGCTGCACTGCGTCCGTCAGGTTCAGAGAAACTCTGTCGGAAAAATTCAGTTAAACAGTCGCGGATACCACTTTCTCCCTCAGTCTCGCTTACCACCACAGTTACAGCAGCAGCGCACTGGCTAGCACCCGTTCCGCACCGCTGGAGACGCGGGTTCGAACCCCCCTCGGCCGAATAAAGGCTCTCTTTTTTACAACCTTTTCCACGCGCCCGCGGCTGGCCCCACTGGTCAGCGACCGTGGAGGCCAGCACAGCTGCCACCCGCGATTGCGTAGGCGACAGCGTGGCGAGGGCCCGTTTGTCATCGACCTAGGGCCACTGTGCCGTTGTGCTGCATCCATTTCTGGGCGCAGTTTTCGCAGAAAGTCCCTGTCCCCACTGTTTCCTTCCCATCCAGGTCCCTAAAAATCACAGTTTGGTCCCTGTTTTTATTTTGCCTTTAGAAATTGCAAAACAACTCCAAATTGAAAATTTAAAATATGTTTTTCAGTCAAAATTCAATGTAGTTTCTGTTTATCAACTTTGTTTTGCAATTTAGACAATTAAAATTAAGGTTATTTAATAATCCTTAAAAATGACAAACTAAATGGCATAATTAATAACTTTCAAATGGTTGCTCCAAATTAAATACTTAAAATATGTTTTCCAACCAAAATTTCATGCCCTTTCCAAATATAACATTTGTTTTCTGTTTTGGTTAAATAAAATTAATGCAATTACTTAATGCTTTAATTAAATCATGTAAATGGTGAAATTCATAACTTGCTCAATTAAATTCCAATTTCAACAAATAAAATATGTTTTCCACTCAAAATGAAACCACCTTGCTGAATATCAACTTTGTTTTCTGGTTTGCAACATTTAAATTGGATAATTGTTCCACCTCTTATTTAATGCCTTTAAATTGGTAATATGCTTAACTAAATCATTTAAAATTATTTCCTAACAAATAAAATAGGTTTTCCATCCAAAATTCAATGTTCTTTCTGTTTATAAACTAATATCCTAGTTTTCTATAATTAAAAGTGGTGAGCAACTTAATGCTTTACTTAAACCATTTAAAATGTAATAATTCATAACTAAATAATTACAATTCCAAAAATGACAAATGAATTACCAACTTGAAGCTAATCTTGTTTTCTTGCTGTTTTCATGTTGCATCTTGCCATTTAGTCACTTGAACATAAAGTTTGCTATTAGTTTACTAACATTAACTATGTATGCACCATGGACTTTGCCATATGCATCTCAAATGCATATGGGTTCATTTAAATTGATTCCTTATGTCAACTAGTTTATCGTTGATGCATCTTTAAACTTGTCATGCATCCATATCCTGATCATGCTAGATCTTTTGCCGTAGTAGTAATTGTTGCATCCGGTGTTTGTTCGAGGTTCGTTGCTTCTTCGCGGATAGGACGTTGAGATGATGTGAGCAACGACAAGTTCTTCGGATGTACCCCTACTTGCTGGATCTCAGGCAAGTATACTCACTTGTTGCCAAATGGCTGCCTTTCATCATCTGTTACCGATTCTTTCTGTTGTTCTTATTCTAGCCTTTTGATTCGATGCTTGTGTCTCGATCCTATCATATGTTTACCTTGCAGCCATGATATAGCCTTCCTCCCACTTCCTATTAAACTGTTGATTGTTTACCTTGTTGGCCCTCGTGTCGTAGTTGCATGCTTAGTGTTGTTTGCGCTCAAGTCCTGTTGTCCGTCTTATCACCCGTTTAGTTTGATAGTTGGGTTTCACTTCAATCAACAACATGTTAATGTTTTGGGTAATAATAATTTGATGATAAGGCACCGGCAGGAGGCCCGGCGTGGTTTTGAGGCCTACTAGTTGCGACCCTAATTAGGAAAAGGGTCTTGTCTACTGATCCATGATGAGCGCACTAACCGCATGTGGGAAGCGAGTATGGGCGCCCCCCTCAATTTGATTCGATTCGCATCTCGTCCAAATCACCACACTTAGTTCGGGCTTTCCATTTGATGCACGCATATGCAGGTACGAACCCGAGGCCAGGGTGGAACTTTTGTAGTCGGCATTTAGGGCGGCGTGGTCTTAGAGTGCTATGAGGGTCCCCCTTTTCTTCGTGGGGGCTCGATTAGCCGCGCACGCACAGCATGTGGTTCTTTGGGCTTGATGCGAAGAAGAGTTGGGTTGTGTTGAGTACCTCGCTTGGTGGGTTTGATCCCCGTCTGGCGGGTTATTCTTACGTGTACGGCCAAATTGGTGCATCCCTGCAGGGTTAAATCTTCTCAAGAAGCCGTGTTTTCCGCGGTTATGGATGACTTGGTGAAAGTACTGGCTAACAAGTACTCAGAACAACTTACACCTAACTAATGATAACTTGACTAGTAATAGTTTTATTGACACAATAACTTGAACCATCATTAATCCAACTGTGTGAGTTATCCTCGGATTGCTTCTTTGGATAAGGGGCGAGATCCAGGATGGGTTTGTTTGATGTTAGTTGTAGTTGGTTCCGATACGCTATCTTATCCCCCTCTTTTAGCCGGATGTTGTATCGAGTCTCTATAGTTAGTTAGTGCAGCCCGCTGCCGCTTCTTTGCAATAATCCTTTCCTTTCCGTTGAACCCAAAGTATTTGTATCTTGTGATGATTGGTTACGCTGGTATCTTGTGAGTATGGGTTATCCACTTGCCAGTACTTAACCGTACTGACCCACGAATCCTTTTCGTGGCTGCATATTCCACATTGCAGTCAACAAGTTTGAAGTCTGACGACGTTAGCTTGGGAATCCCTCCGGCTTGGCCTGGGCAGGGATTGGACGCCATCGGTTATCTTCAGGACTCTTAGTCCAATTTGTATCTTGTCCGTAGTCGGGCACTATGTTGTTTCTTCCGCTGTTATTTGGATCTTTGTATTGTATCAGTTGTACCCTTGCCTCGTTTGAGTCATCTTGTATATCTCTATTCTGTTGTTGTTGTGGATTATTCGTGAACTGTTGTAATGTTATCACAAGTGGCAACCTGGAATCGGTTATTATGTGGATTTTGGCGGAAATGCTGAAATCTGCATAGTGCCCGATCTCGGGGCGTCACAAGTGCTGCATAAAAGAAGTCCCACTGGCGTGTTGCAACGCTGTGTGGAGCCAGAAGAAGGAGAAGAAATTCTGGTGGAAATACATCAAGGAGAATGCGGGCATCACGCCTCTTCTCGAGCTCTAGTCAAGAAGGCCTTCCGACATGGCTTCTTCTGGCTCACTGCTTTGAAGCAAGCTGAAGATATTGTGAGGAAGTGCAATGGCTGCCAGAGATTCGCAAGTAAGATCCACATGCCTGCCTCCGAGTTGAAAACCATTCCCATTACTTGGCCATTTTCTCTTTGGTGTCTGGATATGGTTGGTCCCTTCAAGCCGGCTAGAGGCAACATGACTCACATCTTGGTCATGATTGATAAGTTCACCAAGTGGATTGAAGTGAAGCCTATTCGGAAATGTGATGGAGCCACTGCTGTGAGTTTCCTGAAGGATGTGATCCTGAGATACGGCTATCCGCATAGCATCATCACGGATAACGACACGAATTTTGCTGAGGGTGCAATGGTGAGGTTCTGTACAGATAAGCACATCCGGCTAGATGTCGCATCCGTAGCGATCCCGCCTCCAATGGGCAGGTGGAAAGAGCAAATGGCATGGTACTAGCAGGCATAAAGCCAAGGCTGATTGAGCCGCTGCTGAAAACACCGGGATGTTGGTTAGACGAGTTGCCAGCGGTGTTGTGGAGTCTAAGGACTACCCCTAACCGGTCAACCGGCTACACACCATTCTTCTTGGTTTATGGGGCTGAGGCCGTGTTGCCAATTGACCTATAGCATGACTCCCCCCGAGTAACCCTCTACACTGAGGCGGAGGCGAGAGAAGCTCGAGAAGATGACGTTGACCTGCTAGAAGAAGCAAGAGAGCTTACTCTGTCACGATCAGCTGTTTACCAGCAAAACTTGAGGCGTTATCATAGCCGGAAAGTAAACCCAAGGGTTTTCCGAGAAGTATACATGGTGCTTAGGCTCGTGCAGCGCACAGCCGGGATGCACAAGCTATCCCCTCCGTGGGAAGGGTCGTTCATTGTGAGCAAGGCTCTACACAATGATGCCTATTACCTTGTTGACGCACAGCCATCCCAGAAGAACAGGCCGGATAAAGCCGGAGAGGAATCTAAGCGCCCCTGGAATGTAGCTCTACTCCGTCGCTTTCATTCGTGAGCAAAAATGTGTATGTGCTCTCTTATCCGAGTTAAACTCCTACTCTGCAATCCAAAATTGAACTCGGGGACTGTCCTCGTCCAAACTTGCTCTGTGTGGTTTCTATTCCGCTTTGCCTTTGTCTACTCGGTTGCTCTGCTCAAAATTTCAGAGGTACATCTAGTACTGTGTTTAAACCTAAAAGCCAACTCTTTGACTCTGCTGCTGTCCGAAACCCGGCTTCATGGCAAGCAAGAGAACAAGCTAGAGGTCAATGAGCACAAGAAAAATGGCTAAGGAAAAGAGGAGTGCAGGAACCGAGTAGAGCGTCCTTTACTACTGTTTTTTGTTAACTTTTTTTCGGCTAAGTGGTGGGTAGCGTTACTATGACTGCTTCTAAGTGGCTAAGTATTTGAAACTCCAACTTTGAACTCTTGTGACTCGAATACCAAAACAGCAACAAGTTGCAGGTAAGAGCTGAGATAAAAAGGAAGAGTGGATGAAAAATGCAACTCGGGGACTCGCATGATAACGCAACCCGACATCGAGCCAAAGCTGCTCAAATTACTAAGTATAAAACATCAAGATGGAATAAAAACTGAGTAGCAACAGGAAGGATAATTGTTTGATACATATGCACCCGGCATCCCGGGGATCTGATAAGAGTTTGCAGCATAAGTGTTTCAGGAGTTAACTAGTTGGAAGTAGCAGTATTCTCCAAGTTGGTGTTGGCGGCATCCGCTTCAGGGTTGGCAGCAGCTTGCTCGGAGGTGGCAGTGGCCACCGAGATGGGATCGGTAGCTGATGTAGAGGCATTGGACTGAGTGCGGGGTAGCGTCGCGTCGTCGAGTGCCGCGCCAGAAGACGAGCCCAGCTCGGGAGCCGCACCCTGGGTCACCATCTCGGTGGTGATGGTGGCATCCTGGCTCTCGGTTTCCTCGTCGCTACCCGTGGCAGCCTTGCCCTTCCCCTTCTCGGCACCCGTGTTTTCAAAGCAACCCAAGTCTTCCGACTCGGTGTCCTCGTCCTCGTCTTCATCTTCATCCTCGCCTTCCACCTCGGTGTCAGGCTCGGTGGGACCGTCGAGAAATATAGCAGTGTCCGCGTAGGAGGCGATCTCGTACGCGACTGCCTTGCGGCGAGCCACACAGTCGGAATCGGACTCCCACTTCGAGTCCCGACGCAGCTCAAGGATAGTGTTGAGATTTAAGTTCTCATACCAGCTGCATATGAAGAGGAGTAGCGGATCGGCGCCTGCCCGAGCTGCGGACGCACGACATTTCTTCAACTCGGCCTTGGCACCATTAAGCTTTGCTTGTGCTCCTCTGCCATCGCCTGAAATTTACCTGCAGAGTAGAAGGAGTTAGAGCAAAGAGCAAATACGGGCGTAAACACAAAACGCATTAACCGAATAGCTAGAAGCTTACTCTCGAGTTCTGAAAGTTGGAGGGCACGATCCAGGTCCGCTTGCTCCGTCTCAGCATCACTCTTGCGTTCTGTTTCCAGGGCCTCAAGGCGCCTCTTGGCGATGGCGTGATTCTAGAGCAGCCGCCAGTAAAGGGTTGTCCTCTTCAAGAGGCTATTCTGAGAAGAAGAAAGAAAAGGAGTTAGACAGTGTTTTGAAGATTTGGCCCGAGAAGACGGCAACTCGGTTGAGTACCCGTCTACTCGGCCCGAATCTCGGGGACTGGGTAACGGATAAGGAGAAAATGCAGGATAGAAGAGAAGAAAAGTTGCAACTCGGAACAAGCAAACGACACTTACAGCGTAGGTCTGTTCGAGGTCTTCGGCAGCTTTGCGGTGAACGAACATTTTCGCGGCCAGTGTTCTTGTGGTGGACGAAATGGTCATGGGATTGTAGCCCATGTCCGCCTTGTTCCAATCAGTGCGCCAATGGTCCAGCGGGCCCAAGGTCAGGCCATTCCAGGTCTTGTTGCCAAGGGTGTCGCTCTCCCACACCGCGTCGATGAAGCCTACCCGGTCGATCATCTGCTCGAGCCCCTCGAACTGCACCTCAGTCTCTTGGACCTCGCGCGAGTAGATCGAAAGGGCTTTCTTCTTTTCCGGCAACTTGGAGTCCACCGCCGTGGCCTGCTTGCCCTTTGTAAGCGCGACCCGCTTCTCGCTCGCGGTCAACTTGATGTTGTGCTGTTTGGACATCTGCACCATGTAGGGCAAATAGCTGGGCACATCTTGAGCGCTCGATCCTGCGCCTGCGCCAGCAGAACTGCCAGAAGCGCCAATGGTAAGCTGCCCAGTCTTCGCGGCAGGCTTCACGGGTATTTTCGGCGGCGGCATCTTGGCAGCATCCTGCGCAACGTTGCGTGATGGATTCTTGCGAACTGGGACATCAGGCTGGATGGCCTTCTTGCCGTCGGCATCCATCTTCTTAGTGCTCTGCTTGGCTGGAGGGCTTGGTGCAGTCTTGGTCTTCTTCGCTGGCCGCGGAGGGCTTGGTGCAGTGGGTGGAGCAGCCTGCTAGGTAGGCGGCACAAGGGGCTAGCTACCCGGCGCAGCGTCCGGCTGCGCTTGGCTCTGCAGGTCGTGCTCCACCGCAGTTGTATCTACCCGCTGCTCGGCAGCGGGATCTGGTCGTACATCTCCTTGTTCTTCTACCCGCGGCTGGGCCGCGGGGTCATCTTGAACAGCAGCTTCAGTTTCCGGCTGCTCCAGGTTCTCTTCCTGCCGCTCGAGGGCGGCGTGGTCTTGGTACTCGACATCTTGTTCAGTATTCTCCCCAGCTGAGGCAGCAGGGGGAGAAGAGGGGGTCTCGTCTTGAGCAGTATCCTGTGCACTTGGTTCTGCGCGGGCCTGCTGCTCCGTGTCCATGTCTTGGACACCAGCGCCCGTATCCTTGGCGCTGGTGCCTTCTTCTTCCTCCTTCACGGGAGAGGGCGCACGCGTCCTATCCCGTGCTGCTGGCTCATCCTCGTCCTCATCAAGATCAATGAGCGACTCGAGGTCGATGGGTGATTTCTTCTTGGACTTGGTGGAAGCGACAGCAGCATCAGCATCCAAAGGATCGCTGAAGAGAAAAAGAAGTTCAGAAAAGGAGAAGGGGAAGAAAAACACCAAGAAGCAATAACAAGACGTAGCTTGGAGAAAAATTACTTACCCTTTGCGGGTAGGGAGTGGCCTTCTGCCGGAAACTTTCTTCACCTTCTCGGGTGTCGTGGTGGTGTCACGGCAGATGCCATAGGATGGCTAAAGATGTGGGGACGATGGACGCTGGAGGTGTCCGGGGAGGGATCACGCGACGAGTAGCCGCGTGAGGTAAGATCCACACAACACAAACAACACGATGTACCCAGGTTCAGGGCCCTCGTGAGGAGGTAAAACCCCTACTCCTGCCTTTCTCTATGTATTACGGTGTCTCACCGAGTAGCCACAGTACAAATAGTAATGCTACCGAGTAGCCCCTTGCCCCTCTCCGAGTAGAGCTAGGTCAAGAACTTAGGGTTTCTAGGGTTTCTAGTGAGCCACTATGGGAGCATCTGAGAGCGTCTGTGAGTGTGCCTCGCGCAGGAGGCGGCGGGGCACCTTATATACATGGTGCCCAGCCGGATACGTCCAAATCCTAGACAAGTGTCGACATAGTGTGCACACTGTCCTTTCTCCGAGTACCCGCTGACAGCTTTGGTCGTTGGTCTTGGCTGCTTCTGTAAAGTCGTTGGGCAAAACTAGGGGACAGACTGGTATCACTGTACCTAGTCATAGAGTAGGTCCCCCTTATCCTGCCACCGACTGCTTCCATGCTGTCACTGTCAGGCAGGCCGTCCCCACGTGAACAGTAGTTCGAATGCTGCCAAGTACGGACCCAGGATACGCGGGATCCTGTGTCAGAACGGCTCCTTTGACTTCCTGCCCGAGTAGTTTCCCGCCAAATGTTCCCGCCAATTGTACTCGGGCCAAACCTTCTACTCGACATGGTAGAAACTGATTGATATCTCCTTCTGGCCATCTTGAGGTGAGACCGAGTAGCAGTCGACCGGGTAGCGAGTACCCGGTAGTCGGCTACTCGACCAAACCTCTCTTCTGTAAGCGGCCTTTACCACCTGTCTTTGCCCTACTCGGGGGTAACCCCCCGACAGCAGTCCCCGAAGCTGGTTGAGTCTTGCGAACTTGCTCACTAGGCTCTGCCAGCTTAAAACCAGCCTTTGTATCTCAGCCATCGAACCTCAAGATGACCGATTAGGTCCTCCGAGTAGCTATCCGGAAAGTATCTTGGGTTTCCTTTTCCGAGTAGCAGTTGCTTTCTACTCTGTATCCGAGTAAAAAGACTTAGCGAGAATTCGCAAACTGAGCCTCTGCAGCGTAGAGCAACATCCAGCCCTTCACGCAGGCACTGCCTACGTGCCAAGCATCCACGACCTTGTCGTTTGGTTGCCCAGGACACGACGCCATGTGTCCAGTTTTCACGCCGTGGGCCCACCGGCCGTCATGTCCCATCACGCGCAATTACTGGCCACGATCTGAAGGTGGGATCAAATGCGGCCGTTACGCGCGCAACCCGCGCTTGTGTGCGTTTCTAGCCGGCCACAGGACCCACCACACGCCACAGTCGATCCCACTACCGCGGTGGTAACGGTAATACCGCGAGGGAGATATAAATACCCCCGCGGTAACTTCCCTTTCTTCTTCCCTGCTCTTTTCCCCTTCTGCCTCTTGTTCTTCTTCTCCACCGAGCCCTCCGCCGCCGCGCAAGCTTCTGCGCCGCCGCGGACTCACCCCACCGAGCACCCCCACTCGAAAATCATCCACTCTTCCCACTCGCGACGATGGCCAAGGCTAGCTGGGCGGGTTCCTCCGTCACCAAGGCCAATCTCGCCTGGCTCGTGACCAGCAGAAAGGTTCCCCCTGGCGTGGAGTGCCGGGCACCCGACGACGAGGTCGTGCCAACTCCGCAGGACGGCGAGCGGGTGGTCTTCATGTCGCACTTCGAGCGCGGCTTTGGACTGCCCGCCTCCAACTTCCTGCGCGAGTTCCTCGACCACTTCGGGCTGCAGATGCATCACCTGCCGCCCAACGCGGTCGTCTTCCTCGCCTACCACGCGGTGGTCTGCGAGGCTTTCCTCGGCATCAGGCCTACGACTGATACGTGGCTCAGGTACTTCAATCTCCGCCAACAATCTGTCGGGAAGAAAGACGGTGCAGGTATTGGCCGCGCCACCGACACGGGCTGTGCCATGATGGTGCAGCGGACGGGTACGAACCATCCCCGCATCCAGGGGCTGGACTCCTGCCGAATGTGGCAGCAGACCTTCTTCTACGTCAAGAACGTCCCCGCCACGGAAGGAGGTGTGGTTGATGATCGAATCAACCTGCCCGCTTGGAGGAACCGTGCTCCACTCGGGTCGAATTGGAAGGAGAAGCCCAACATCGACGAAATCGCCGTCGAGATAGAAGACAGACTCGGCGAGTTGAAGAAGCTGGGCCTCAAGAATGACGACCCGGTGATATGCTGGATCAAGCGCCGAGTACTCCCTCTGCAGGAGCGCTGCCATCTCATGTGTTACATGAGAGGCCCGCGCGACTGCACCAGGACCACCACCATCGAAATCGATGACGCGGATGTTGCCTATCATGCCAGGAACATGCTGAAGACAAGCCTCACCGAGAGGTGGCGGTATGGCTTCGCCCCGTACAGCCGCACGCTACCGATTGCCCGGGTACGCTGTTCCTACTCTGCTTTTGCCTCTGCTTCCCGAGTAGATAACTTTCCTTTCCGCCTCGACTAGCAATCACCTGGCGCACCGAGTATAGCACTTAGTCGACTCGCACTTAGGCTCAGTATGCTTTGTGTCTGCACGCCTATCCGGGTAGAACACTTGAAAAACTGCATAGGCTTAGTGTGCTTTGTGTTTGCACGCCTACCCGAGTAGAGTTCCATCCTGCTACTCGGTTGACTTATGATCCTTCTCTGTCTTTCAGACTCTTACTCGACAGCTGATTGAGAGTCGGGAAGTTTTCGAGGACAACTGGTTTGCCGATCGCGAGGAGGATGACATGCTGCCCTCTGACGACGCGGAACAGAGCAGTCCCGCTCCTGACAAGCGTGATGCTCTCCGCACTTGGTCGGATGAAGGCTCTCACGGTGTGGTTATTTTCATTCTGTTTGCTTCTGAGAAACACCAGCCCCTTGCACTGCTGTTCCTGATTCTTCCTTCTTCTCCTTTGAACTTCTCAGATGAGGCCGCTGCGGAGAGGGACGACGAGGATGAGGGCGAGAACGAGGGCGATGCGCCCCTCGTCGTCCAACCTTTGTCTACTGCCCCTCCCGAAACCCGCAAGCGGACTGGGAGCGAAGCGCAGGTACCTCCGGCCAAGAAGAGGAAGCCCGCCGAGAAGGAGGAGGCCGCCGAGAAGAAGAAGAAGGTTACTGTCAAGAAACCCCGACGACAGCTTAAGTCCACCAATGCGTGAGTTCTCTTCTCGTTTGCCCTCCTTCTCGCGTAGTACTGATTTCTCCCAAATCTTCTTCCAATCCCTGATCTCTTTCTTCTCTGCAGTCCTGCCATGGACGCGAACGCAGCCCTCGCGTCCGACCAAGCCCAGAAGAAACCAGTACCTCTGGTTAACCTGGACGATGATGATGAGGATCGCGACGCCAGTGCTGCTGCTGCCAATCCAGCATAAGGAGCAGCGTCAGAACCAGCAGCACAAGACACCGCCGTCCACGACGAGAGACCCCCTTCTCCTCCGGCTAGCAACGCCGAGGAGAACCAAGAACAAGAAATGCCAGACGCCGCCGCCCTTGAGCGGCCAGAAGTAGAGCAGCCCACCACCGAGGCTGCCGCACAAGAGAACGTTGCTGCCGAGCAGCTGGTGACAGATGACACTGCCGCGGATGCTACCGTAGCAGATGTCTACCCACTGCCAGGCAGCGCACCGAGTGGTGTTCTGCCAGGAGCTGCAGCGGCGCCACCAACTGCGCAAGGCCCTACGCCTCCAACTGCGCAAGGCCCTACACCACCGACTTCCTCCTCGTCTCCACAGAGCAAGGACACATCCAGCCCTCCCGGGCGAGCAGCCAAGCAACAGGCCCTTGATGCTCTGAGGGATTACTGTTCCAAGAAAGGTCTATCTGAGAAGGAGACTGCCGATAAGGTGGCTGCTGAGGAGGCCAAGGCCAAGGAGGAAGCCGCCGAGAAGGCCAAAGCCGAGAAAGAAACTGCTGAGAGAGCTAAGGCCGAGCAGAAGAAGGCCAGGGCTGAGCAGAAGAAGGCCGAGAAGCAAGCTGCCGAGAAGGCAGTCGCCGAGAAGGCAGAGGCCAAGACTGACGGGAAGAAACCCGAGGATGTCGAGAAGCAGGAAATCGAGAAGGAGCAAACAAAGAAGAGGGCCAGAGACCAAGGCGCATCCACAGGCGGAGCACTCGTGATCCGCGACTCCGGCCCGATTCCTGCTGCGCTCTCTGCGGGCGCTCGCGCTGCTGGCCAGCCTTGCTACCCGGAGTATATGATTGAGGTTAGCCACCAACATAGCATCGGCTTCCCTCCCCAAGATAAAGCTGTAGCTATTCAGAAGGGTAGGAAAGCTGTAGCCAGGAATACTCCTCCCTTCGATCCAGCCCAGAACAAACCCGTCAATATTGCTTCTCGGGGAGCCCAAGACAAGCCAATAACCTCCAAGGGTCTTGAGCAGGTACTGGACACTGTCGGCTACATCAGCGCCAAGTGGGACAGCGGGGTTCTCGGAGAGGAGAAGTGGCACGGCTTGACCCTTGGCTCCGTCGACCACTACCGCGTGGAGTGGAACAAGATCGACCTGGGACACCAGCCCATGTCCGTCTCCACCGACACCGCCACCCTCGCAGCCAAGATGTTCTTGCATCGCAAGAACGCCGAAGATATCGAACAGAGCTATGCAGTAAGTCTTTTTGCCTTTTCCGAGTTGAATTTTCTTCTCTTCTACCCGCCTTTCTTCTTTCTTACCATCACCCCCCAGTCCCCGAGATTTGGGTCGAGTAGGCGGATACTCTCCGAGCAGCCTCCTACTCGGGCCGAATCTTCTCTGCTTTGCCTAACTCATTTTCTTCTCGGTTTTCAGGATAGCGTTCTTAAGCGGACCAATTTATACCGCATCCTTCTCTGGAACCACTCCATCGCCAGGAGGCGAATTGCTGCGCTGGAGAAGGAGAAGTTAGTTGCTGAGGCCGCGAGCAAAAATGCAAACGTCAGCACCCAACAGCTGGCCGAAGTGCAAGGTACGCCTTTAGCCACGCGGTTCCTGCGTTTTATGGTTACGCCCGCTTCTGCTTTTTTACGCACTGACCTTTCCTTCTCTGCAGAGAAACTGAAAGCCTTGGCCGATGAGCATGAAAAATGCCGTAGCTTCGTGGAGAACGCCGAGGCCACGATAAAGAAACTTGAAGGTGAGTTTGCTGTTTACTTGGTATGTCCTTGAACTCGGTTCTTCTCTGCCCGTTTACTGACCTCATCTTGTCTTTTCGCAGAAGATTATAAGTCATTTGCTGAGGCGCACCAAGACTGCGTCAAGCCAGCCGAGGTGGAAAAGCAGCTATCCGAGCAGGCCATTACTCTGGTGAAGGACCATACCACCGAGATGGAGAAGCTGCAGCTCCAGCTTCAGAATGCACTCCAAGATGCCGTGAAGATTGGCGCCGAGAGGGACACGGCCATCGCCGAGAAAGCCAAGGCCGAGACCACTTTCAAGGCCAAGGAGAGGGCCCTCGAGGCTGAATGCGAGACTCTGAAGAAGGCCAATGCTGATCTTTTCGCTCAGATGGACACCTTGCGCCAGATCCAGTCAAAGCACATTAGCAACGAGGAATCTTGGAGAACCAAGCTGCAGCAGCTGCGCCGCCAACTAGTCGGTAAGTTCTTCTCTTCATTGCATCTTTTCTTCTCGGTCTTATTCCTTCTCGGCTTCCTTTTTTCTTTCTCGGTTTTTTGATCTTGCCACTTGCTATTTCAGATATCTGGCCTCGTCTTGAGTCTACCTCTGCGCCCTCGATAGCCAAGGCCCGAGCAGTTCGCCTTTCGCTGGGTGAGCCGATTGACACCAGGGCTGATATCGAGGACAGCTTGCAGGTGCTCAAAGGTTACTTCGAACAGCTGGCCGGCTGCGGGACTGATTTGATGCATGCGGGCTTTGAGCTCCACCGGCTGTTCTGGCCCCATGATCCTGAGCCAAAAAGTATGCGGGCGCTCGCCCTCAAGCTGGAAGGCGTGAAGGCCGAGTTGAAAAAATGGCGAGCCTCCGGAGCCCGTGCTGGTGCGGACGTGATGCTTCTCTGCATTGCGTCCTGGTATGAAAACCTGGACATGCAGCTCATCCGCGGGAAGCGCAATAATTCCAAGTGGGAGACTGATGCCGATAGCGTGGCCTTGCGCAAGCAGATTGCATATGATGTCGCAGAGTGCGCCGAGACGGAGGTCTACATCGATGGCGTCCCCGAACCCGACACCGAGTACGAGGACGACGAAGATGACGACGAGGAAGAAATTGGGGACTACTTCGAATCTCCCAAGGGCAAGGCCGGGAAGGGCAAGGCCACCGTCGTCGCGAGTAGCGATGAAGACGAAGGGGCGCACATCGACAGCGAGCCACTCGACTTCGGCACCTCCTCAGGTGCTGCTCTCGACGACACGGTGCCCCCTCCTGGCCACGCTTCAGGCTCCTCCTCGGCTCTGGGACCCGTCTCGGTGGCCACGGCCACTTCCGAGCAGGCGGCCACCCAGGAGGACGCCGAGATGGAGGAATCCGCCGCCGTGCAGACGGAGGCTGATGCTACCCACGCCAGCACCGAAGGAACAGCCGCCACGACTGCCGCCGAAGAAACTGCTGCCAGGACCGCCGCCGAGGAAACAGCCGCCAAGGCCAGCGTCGAGAACATCTCCTCTTCAACTTGAAGCAACCTGCGATCTTTTCTTTCACTTGAACACTTTATCAGATCCCCGGAATGCCGGGAGCAGATGTAACAGACTACCTTTATCTTGCTTGCTACTCAGTTTTTATGCCCACTCGGTTTACGTTGACATTAATCAATTTGAACGACACTGGCTTAATGCCGAGTTGTGTTTCCATGCGAGTCCCCGAGTAGCTTTTCTTATTCACCCTGTCTTTTCATCTCTGCTCTACCTGCGACTTGTCGCTTGTTTGGTATTCGAGTCACAAGAATCAAGGAACAAGGCTGCAAATACTTGGCCGCTAGAAACAATCATGGTAACGCAGCCCACCACCTAGCCGAGAAGACGAAAACGAGGAACAAAAAGTAACCGACAACCTACTCGGTTCCTGCACTCCTTCTTCCTTAGTGATTTTCGTGTGCTCATTGACCTTTTGCTTGTTCTCTTGCTTGCCATGAAGCCGGGTTTCGGACAGCAGCAGAGTCGAAGAGTTGGCATATAGGTTTAAACACAGTACTCAATGCACCTTTGAGTTCTGAAGTGGAGCAACCGAATAGACAAAGGAATAAGCCGAGTAAAAACACTTAGAGCAATTTTGGGCGAGGGCAGTCCCCGAGAACAATTTTAGATTGCAGAGTAGAATTTCAACTCGGATGAAAGGGTACATACACATCTTTGCTTACGAATGAAAACGACGAAGTAGAGCTACATTCCAGGGGCGCTTGGTTTCCTCTCCAGCTTTATCTGCCCTGTTCGTCTGCGATGGGCGCACATCTACAAGATAGTACGCGTCATTGTGCAGCGCTTTGCTCACAATGAAGGGCCCTTCCCATGGGGGAGACAACTTGTGCATCCCGGCTGTGCGCTGCACAAGCCTAAGGACCATGTCTCCTTCTCGGAAAACCCTTGGGTTCACCTTTCGGCTATGATAGCGCCGCAGGTTTTGCTGGTAGATAGCCGAACGTGACAGAGTCAGCTCTCTTGCTTCTTCAAGCAGGTCAACGTCGTCTTCTCGAGCTTCTCTCGCCTCCACCTCAGTGTAGAGGGCTACTCGGGGGGAGTCATGCTCTAAGTCTATTGGCAACACGGCTTCGGCCCCGTATACCAAGAAGAATGGCGTGTAGCCGGTTGACCGGTTAGGGGTAGTCCTTAGACTCCACAACACCGCTGGCAACTCTTCTAGCCAACACCCGGGTGTTTTCAGCAACGGCTCAATCAGCCTTGGCTTGATGCCTGCCAGTACCATCCCATTTGCTCTCTCAACTTGCCCATTGGAGGCAGGGTGCGCGACTGACGCAACGTCTAGTCGGATATGTTTATCTCTGCAGAATCGCACCATTGCCCCCTCTGCAAAGTTGGTGCCATTGTCGGTGATGATACTGTGCGGGTAGCCATATCTCATGATCACATCCTTCACAAACTTCACAGCTGTGACCCCATCGCACTTCCGAATAGGCTTCACCTCGATCCACTTGGTGAACTTGTCCACCATGACCAAGATATGAGTCATGTTGCCTTTAGCCGGCTTGAAAGGACCAACCATATCCAAGCACCAGACAGCAAAGGGCCATGTGATAGGGATTGTCTTCAACTCGGAAGCTGGCATGTGAATCTTACTTGCGAACATCTGGCAGCCGGCGCACTTTCTCACGATATCCTCAGCTTGCTGCAGTGCGGTGAGCCAGTAGAAGTCATGCCGAAAGGCTTTCTTGACTAAAGCCCGAGAAGAGGCGTGATGCCCACATTCTCCTTGATGTATCTCCACCAGGATTTCTTCTCCTTCCTCTGGGCTCACACAGCGTTGCAGCACGCCAGTGGCACTTCTCTTGTGCAGCACATCTCGAACTATGGTGTAGCCCTTGGACCTTCTCTGAACCTGCCTCGCAGTCACCTCATCTTCAGGCAAAGTGCCGTCCCTTAGAAAGGATAATATGGGCACTGCCCAGCTCGGTGTCTCCCGCACGGGAAACACTGGTTCGTCCATTTCCATTGGGACAGGCTCTGTTGGTTGCACAGGAGGAGTAGGAGCGCTTCTCTGCAGCCCAGATCGATTGGCGAGAACTTCTTTAATGAACGCAACAGCTTCTGCGTTGAGGGCGGCAGTCCCCGAGTAAGGAATGGCAGTCCCCGGGTAGGGAGTGGCAGTCCCCGAGTAGGGAGTGGCAGTTCCCGGGTAAGGAATGGCAGTCCCCGAGTAAGGAACGGCAGTCCCCGAGTAGGGAACGGCAGTCCCCGAGTAGGGAACGGCAGTCCCCGAGTATAGGACGGCAGTCCCCGGGTTCCCTGCAGCACTCTCCCAGTCAATCTCCATTGGGTCAGATTCTTCACTTGGCAGAGAAGGGACAAAGATGGATTCCGAGTTGGGGGAAGGCTTGATGGATGGCTTCCTCAAATGCTCCAAGGCAATCCCTGCCGGGATGGACTGCCGAGAAGATCCCAACTTGGACAGCTCATCTGCTGCCTCGTTCTCTGCTCGGTGAATATGCTGGAACTCACAGCCTTCGAAAAACCCAGTCATTGACTGCACCAGGAAACGATATGATGCCATGTTGGCATCCAAAGCATCCCAGGTACCTGAGACTTGCTGCACCACTAGATCTGAGTCACCATAGCATATAATGCGCTGCACGCCAACCTCCTTTGCTACTCGCAAGCCATGCACCACTGCCTCGTACTCGGCTACATTGTTGGATGCCTTGAAGTGAATCTGCAACACATACTTGAGTTGATCCCGCTTGGGTGACGTAAGCACAACGCCAGCCCCGAGGCCTTCTTTCACCTTTGAGCCATCAAAGTGCATCTTCCAATAGTTGGAAACTGGAGCGGGAGGTTCATACTGCATCTCGGCCCAGTCCACAAGAAATTCCGCCAGTACCTGAGACTTGATTGCTTCTCTTCTCGTATACGCGGGAGCGTACGCGGCTAGCTCGATCGCCCACTTGGCTACTCTGCCACTCGCCTCCTTGTTACCCATGATGTCCGAGATGGGAGCTGAGCTCACGACAGTGATGGGATGCTCCTGGAAGTAATGTTTCAGCTTCCTGGCGCCCAGGTACACACCATATGTCATCTTCTGGTAGTGAGGATAGTTTTGCTTGGAACTGGACAGCACCTCACTGAGATAATAGACTGGGCGCTGCACACTCTTGCCTTCTTCTTCTCGCTCCACCACTATCACCACGCTGACTACTCGGTTAGTCGCGGCAATGTACAGCAGCATAGGCTCCTTGGGTAGCGGACTAGCCAAGACGGGAGCACTAGCCAGCATTGCTTTCAGCTCATTGAATGCCACATCCGCTTGCGGAGTCCAGACAAACTTGTCGCTTTTCTTCATCAGCTGGTACAGAGGCAAAGCCTTCTCGCCCATCCGGCCAAGAAAGCGGCTCAGAGATGCCAGACAACCCGTGAACTTCTGCACATCCTTCAATGATCTCGGCAAAGACATGCTCTCAATAGCTTTTATCTTAGACGGATTGGCTTCAATGCCCCGACTAGAAACCAGAAAACCGAGTAGCTTTCCAGCTGGTACACCAAACGTACACTTACTCGGATTCAGTTTCATTTTGTACCTGCGTAGGTTAGCAAAGGTTTCCTCCAGGTCGGCAAGCAGAGTATGTGTTTTATTCGTTTTGATGACAATGTCATCTACGTACACCTGCACATTCTTGCCGAGCTGGTCATGCAAGCATTTCTGCATGCATCTCTGATAGGTTGCACCCGCATTCCTCAGGCCAAAACACATGACACGATAGCAATAAGCCCCGTACGGGGTAATGAAAGCAGTCTTTATTTGATCAGCAGGGTTGAGTGCAATCTGGTGGAAACCAGAGTAGGCATCTATGAAAGACAACAGCTCACAGCCGGCAGTGGAATCGATCACCTGATCGATGCGAGGTAGCGGGAAAGGATCCTTGGGGCATGCCTTGTTCAAGTCGGTGTAGTCGACACACATGCGCCATGCGGTGGCAGCCTTGGGATCTTCCTTTTTCTTCTCGACCATGACCGGGTTGGCCAACCAGTCCGGGTGCAGCACCTCCATGATGAAGTTACTGATCAGCAGCTTGGTGATTTGATCACCGATGGCCTTCCTTCTCTCATCGCCGAAACGGCGTAAGGCCTGCTTCACGGGCTTGGCGTCAGGACGCACATGCAAAGAGTGCTCAACCAACTCCCTCGGGACCCCTGGTAGATCTTCATTGGTCCAGGCGAACACGTCCCGATTCTCACGGAGGAAGTGGATGAGCGCGCTTTCCTATTTCTCCGCCAACCCGGCACCAATGATGGCCACGCGCTCCGGGAACTCGGGGTCAACCTGGACAGTCTTGGTCTCCTTGGCAGCTTGGAAAGCAGTACCATGCTGAGTACTCGGCACACCTTGTGCGCCAGCTTGTGCGGACTGAGCCATGGCCACCACCTCGTACATCTTCTTCTTCTCGGCAGCAATCACCATCGATTCCGCCAGCTGAGAGCTAGCAGAGGCACACTCCATGGACTTCTTGTAATCTCCCGAGATGGTGATGATGCCATTGGGCCCGGGGATCTTCATCTTCAGGTAAGCCACATGAGTGGAGGCCATGAACTTGCTCAGAGCAGGCCTTCCGAGTAGAGCATGATAGGGGCTCTGATGATCCACCACTTCAAACTGCAGGCGCTCAGTGCGGCAGTTCTCCCGAGTACCGAATAGCACATCAATCCACACTCGGCCAATCGGGTTGCACGAGATCCCGGGCACAATGCCATGGAAAGTGGTCTTGCTAGGCAGCATCATGTTCTCGGCCAGGCCAAGCTTCTCGAGTGTGTCCTTGTACACAATGTTGATGCTGCTGCCGTTGTCGATCAGCACCTTGCTGAACCTCACGTTCTTCTCGGGGCCCAGGAAAGTGGGATCTAGCACCAAGGCATAGGTACCCGGATTGGGCATCACCTTGGGGTGATCTGCCCGAGTCCACCTGATCTCCTGGTCGCACCAGTACATGTAGTGGGGGACAGCAGGAATCACTGCATTGACCTCCATGGCCCGCCTGTGCTGTGACTGCTTGTCGACTGCCTCGGAAGTGAAGATCATATAGCTCTCATGGTGCTCTTGGTACTGGTTAGGGCCATTGCCCCCGTTGTTGCCATTGTTACCGTTGTTGTTGCCCTGATAGTTGTTGTTGCCTCTGTTGTTGCTGTTGCGGTTGTAGTTGTTGTTGTTGTTGCGGTATCTCTCATTGTTGAAGTTCTGGTTGGCTCCTAAAGCCACCTGGTTGACATTCTCCCTTCTCGGGTACACTGGCGGCCGAGCTGCGGGAGCGCGAGTAGGCTGAACAGTAGCATTGGCAGCTGGCAGAGGAGGAGGAGGAGGCAAGCCATCACTCTTGATCACATCCCACCACTCGCATTGCCGAGTAGTATGGTTCGCAGGCCTTGAGGGGTGATGAGTGTGAAAGCTGCATGGGCCATCCTTCATGTCATCGAAGACAAACTTCTTCGGCTGCTCGGAGTTCCCGCTACTCGGCTGCGCAGTGCGGAACGGTTTCTTGTTGCCCTGGCCCTGGTTCTGGTTCTGCCCGTAGGCTCCAGCAGGCTTCTGCCTTTGGCCACCACCGCCTCCGACATTCACTGCATTCACCTCTTCGGGATCATACCGAGTATCTACTCGGCGCTTGTTGCGGAACTCGTTGCGCTTGCTGCTGTTGAAGTTTCTTCTCGGCTCAGAGGAATCCATCAGTGGCTGAGTGGGATCGCCGAGTGCGTACTGATCCGCAATCTTGATGGTCTCGGCCAGGGTGTTGGGCATCTCCCTCTGCAATCTCTGCCACAGCATGCTGCCATGTCGGCAACCCTGCGCAAACCAAGTGATGGCCTGCGCTTCATTCACACCCTCACAGGTGTTCCTCAAGGTGCTCCACCGAGTAAGGTACTCGCGGTCCGTCTCGTCTTCTCGCTGCCGGCAAGCCGACAACTGCTGTGGCCTATTCGGCCTCTTGTAGGTGCTGGTGAAGTTGCTGATGAAGGCATCCGAGAAGTCCAGCCAGCAGTTAATGCTGTTCTTGGGCAAGTTGTTGAGCCAAGTGCGAGCTGGACCCTCTAGCATCTGCGGCACATAGCGTACCGCCCATCTCCTGTTGCCATTCGCGATATGGACCGCGGTGACGTAGTCGTTGAGCCAATCTTCAGGCTTGGTGCTACCATTGTAGCTCTTGGTGCCTCTCGCGAGCTGAAAACCCTTCACGGAAGGCTCATTCATGATGCGCGGGCCAAAGCACTCGGGGCCGGGAGGACCCGTGCTCTCAAGCCGCGCCGACAAGCTGATACGGTCCAGCTGGTGCCTTGCATCTCCAGGCGCCAACACGCGCTCACCCACACGGTCATGGATGTCATAACCAGCCATCTCCATAGCCGAGTAGCCATCATCATACCTATCCACCTGCATTGCAGCAGGCTGCTCCACCGGGTTGGCGACTGGCGCCACTGGGCGCGGCTGCTGCCTCTGCCGAGTAGGCGGAGCTGCGGGTTGCCGAGAAGTACCCGGACGTGCGGCTTCTCGGACACGGCTTTGAGCTTGATGGGCTTGAGAGCCTGCTCTCGCAGCGTTGTGTTCCTGCCCGGGCTGCTGCGGCACAGCAACCTGTTTCGCGGCAGCGGCCGGGTCATACACCTGCATTTGCCTGTCTCTACCCGTACGCCCGCTGCGGCTCTTCTCGCGGCTAGGATGCGGAGATGAGGCTTGATCGTTAGATCTAGCCGCGTGCGAATGAACCACTTGCGAAGCTCCAGCTCCCGGGTTGGCCTTCCGGAACTCCTCGTTCTGCCTGGCGGCCTCCAGCACCAGCTCGCCTAGCCTCTCCTGCTGCCTGCGACGCGCCTCTCCCTCTAGGCGCGGCAACTCGGCAGCCACAGCCTCCGCAGCTCGCAGCGTCTTGGCGGGTGTGCTGTACCTTGGCCTTGTGAAGGTGTTCGCGGTGGCGGACTGCGCGGGCTCCTCCGCAACAGTCGCCATCTCGGCGCCTAGGTTGCGCCGCGTAGCGCCTACCCTGCTGGGCCTCCTGGCCACCGGCGTGAAGCCGTGAGCCTTGTTGTACTCGAGCTGGTCCAGGCTCAGCTCCAACCTGATCTTCTCCAACTCCGCCTGCTCGGCGAGCAGCTCCTGGCGTTGCCGCTCGAGCTGCTCCCTCTCGGCTAGGAGCTCGAGGTCGGTGGGAGTGGGCATCCCGGTTCGCGCAGCTGACGCGGGGATGACCGTAGACGTGGAAGGCGGCAGGTTGCTCTCCTTCTCGTAAGGCCGGTGGGTCCTGCCACCCGCGGGCGGGTCGTCAACCTCCTCGACGACGGCCGCAGCGCCCGTAGCAGCCGCGCCAGCGTTTGCCGCCAAGCCCGTCACCATCACCTCAGCGCAGCATGCAGAGCTGCGCGCAGGCCTTCCGCGAGCAGCAACCACCGCGGGAGGATCCTCCGCGTCTTGCACCAGCTCGGGGTAGGCGCTGTCGGCGACGGTGGCGACGTAGACGAGATGCGAGCCGAAGGAGATCACCGAGCCGCCCTCCGGCATGGCCATGCCGCCGAAACAGCCGGCGTTGTCGGTGACGAAGTCGAAGGAGCCGAATCTGTGGACAAGGCCACAAACTACGCGCTCCGCTGATGAAGATCCCGTCCGAACAGAAACTCCAGCCAGCGCCGCTGGTTGCCCCACGGTGGGCGCCAACTGTCGTGGTGGTGTCACGGCAGATGCCATAGGATGGCTAAAGATGTGGGGACGATGGACGCTGGAGGTGTCCGGGGAGGGATCACGCGACGAGTAGCCGCGTGAGGTAAGATCCACACAACACAAACAACACGATGTACCCAGGTTCAGGGCCCTCGTGAGGAGGTAAAACCCCTACTCCTGCCTTTCTCTATGTATTACGGTGTCTCACCGAGTAGCCACAGTACAAATAGTAATGCTACCGAGTAGCCCCTTGCCCCTCTCCGAGTAGAGCTAGGTCAAGAACTTAGGGTTTCTAGGGTTTCTAGTGAGCCACTATGGGAGCATCTGAGAGCGTCTGTGAGTGTGCCTCGCGCAGGAGGCGGCGGGGCACCTTATATACATGGTGCCCAGCCGGATACGTCCAAATCCTAGACAAGTGTCGACATAGTGTGCACACTGTCCTTTCTCCGAGTACCCGCTGACAGCTTTGGTCGTTGGTCTTGGCTGCTTCTGTAAAGTCGTTGGGCAAAACTAGGGGACAGACTGGTATCACTGTACCTAGTCATAGAGTAGGTCCCCCTTATCCTGCCACCGACTGCTTCCATGCTGTCACTGTCAGGCAGGCCGTCCCCACGTGAACAGTAGTTCGAATGCTGCCAAGTACGGACCCAGGATACGCGGGATCCTGTGTCAGAACGGCTCCTTTGACTTCCTGCCCGAGTAGTTTCCCGCCAAATGTTCCCGCCAATTGTACTCGGGCCAAACCTTCTACTCGACATGGTAGAAACTGATTGATATCTCCTTCTGGCCATCTTGAGGTGAGACCGAGTAGCAGTCGACCGGGTAGCGAGTACCCGGTAGTCGGCTACTCGACCAAACCTCTCTTCTGTAAGCGGCCTTTACCACCTGTCTTTGCCCTACTCGGGGGTAACCCCCCGACATCGGGTTTCTTGGCGTTTTTGGCAGCAGGTTCTTGGGCACCGCTACCTGCCCTCTTCCGAGTGGTAGGAGCAGCCACCACAACCAGATCGACGTCGAGGACGTCCTCGTCTTCCTCATCAGCATCGGCGTCGTCTGCAGAATATAGGAGAAGAAGGAGTTGAGAAGCGGAAAGGAAAATTGGATTGCGCTACTTGCAACTAGAGAGGTGAACTCAGTCACCTTCTTCGTCGTCCTCGGACCAGTCCCGAATGGACGCATCGACATGGTGCTTACCCTGCTGTTCAATGTGAGGAACACAGAGGGTGGCATGGGTGTCGTAGGCGATCAAGTCGTCCTCTTTCCGGTCTGGGTCCCAGTTGGCCTCAAAGCGCTCCTCGTCCTCAGCGAGCTGGCGAGCAATGTGCTGGAGATGCAAGCAGGCAATGCAAATCAGCTGAGCGATACAAAGAATCCTACCCGGTACGGAATGCAAACACAAAGCATATTTGGCTAAGGTCCTTTACTCGACATGGCGTGCAAACACAAAGCACATAAAGCCTAGCGGATACTATTAAGTGCTCTACTCGACATGGCGTGCAAACACAAAGCACATAAAGCCTAGAAGATACTAGTAAGTGTTCTACTCGGTGCAGCGTGCAAAGACTAAGCATACTAAGCTGGAAAGCCACCTACTCGGTATCATGATGCAGAGATAAAGCATAAAGTGCTAACCTGTTCGATTGGCTTCTCACGGCTATACGGCACGAAGCCGTATTGCCAATTGTCGATGAGGCCGGTACTCATGATGGAGCGCGCCCAGACGGCCACATCCGCTATGCTCAGCTCGAATTTGGTGGTCCTTGTGCAGTCTCTGTTGCCTCCCATGTAGCACATGATGTGCGTATGGCGCTGTAGCGGGAGCACTCGCCGAGAAATCCAGCAGGCGATGGGATCGTCGCTTTTGAGCCCCAACTCCTTCAGCTCGACGAGGCGCTTGTTAATCTCGGAGATATCGCCTTGCAGCGGTGGCTTGTATCCCCAATTCTGCTGAGTGGGCGCCGTGTTCGTCCACTTGGGAAGCCCAATTCGGTCCACGAGTGGCGCTCCTTCCTCATCAGGAATGTTCTTCACGTAGAAGAAGGACCGCTGCCACTTGCGCACCGAGTCGAGCCCCTTGATGCGCGGGTGAGGGGTGGAGCCGCGCTGCAGCATCATCGCACTTCCTGTCTTGGTCATGCTGCGGGCGCTCTCCGTGCTTCCAGGCTTGGGCACGCTCTGCTTCCAGAAGAAGAAGTAGCGCGCCCAGGTGAAAGTGCACTATGGTCAACTAGAGGGGGGGTGAATAGGTTGACTACCAATTTTTCTTTTCTTTTCCTTTTAGTAGGGCTTAGCAAGATAAAGTAAGGTTCTCTAGATGTGCAACTAGGTGAGCAACCTATGTGAACAAAACTATATGCGCAACGGAAGTAAAGCGTAAGGTAGTAAAGCAAACGACAAGTGTAAACAAGGAGACAAGGATATGATTCACCGTAGTTCCTTCTCAAAGAGAAGTACGTCTACGTTGGAGAGGTGGGGAGCCACCTAGGCGCTCCTCAATAGCACGGTTGTGCACACCTTGTTCTCCTTGAGCTTCTCCGGTGAGGGAGATGCTCGTTTCCACTATGAGGTCGACTTGAAGGCGTTGACCAAACCCTTACAAGGACTTGAGGTCACTCCACAAGATGGATGGAGGCTCTCAAGCAATCCGTAGCTTCTTGCAACAAGGTGGAAACTACAAGCACGAGATCTACTAAGGTTTCTAGGCCTCAAGTAGGATTCTAGATCTACTAGGTTGTGGTGGATGGATTTGAGATTCCTTTGGTGGAAGTGTGGATCTAGGTCTCCTCTAGCTCTCCACCAAGTTTGGGAGTGTTTGGGTGGACGGAGTGGGAGATCTAGGTGGTTGAAGCTTTCATTAATGGCTAGGAGAGAGAATGGGAAAATCTTGACATTTAAGAGGTAGGGGAAGGGGTATTTATACCCCTTGCATTTAAGTGGCCGTTGCATTCCAGTTCCACCGGAGGCTCCGGTGGTTTCACCGGAGGCTCCGGTGGTCTCCTGTTCACTGTGCAGTTGCGCGGTGCCCTAGCTTGCACGTGGTGGAGAACGGCCCGGAGGCTCCGGTGGAAATTGCGGAGGTTCCGCCCACCGGAGTCGCACCGCAGCTTCCGGTGGAACCTCCGTCCTGCGGTAACAGAAGGGTGTTTTGGCGGAACAACCACCGGACCCTCCACCGGAGCCCATTTGCACTGGACCATGGGGTCCACCGGATGTCCACCGGAGGCTCCGGTGGTACCTCCGCCCTGTGGTAACAGAAGGGCATTTTGGCGGAGGTGCCACCGGAGGCGCACCGGATCCTGCTTGCGCGTGAGCCAAGTGTTTGGCGGATGGCGGAGGCTCCGGTGGAATTGGCGGAGGTTCCGCCCACCGGAGATCCACCGGAGGTTCCGCTGTAGGTTCCGTTCTGCGCCAACAGAGGGGTGGTTTAGCGGAGTAACCACCGGAACTCCACCGGAGCCTCAGC
Source organism: Alopecurus myosuroides (assembly GCA_028641055.1). NCBI lineage: Eukaryota > Viridiplantae > Streptophyta > Magnoliopsida > Poales > Poaceae > Alopecurus > Alopecurus myosuroides. Next base: position 51,203,383 of record CM054062.1, on the reverse strand, counting down.
GGAGCCTCCGGTGGATTCACCGGAGCCTCCGCTCCTGCATATTTGGTTCCCTGGCTCCCTTTCACCTAGCACTTTTCATATAGAACGAGCATGTGCCCCATAAACTTAATGAACCTAATAACCTGGGCATTTTCATTCATTGAACAAACATTAGATCAAATGGTTATGTTGTCATATGATTACCAAAACGGACGATGATCTTTCATTCTCCCCCTTTTTGGTAATTGATGGCAACATAACAATTTGCATGATTATAGACACAATATGAACGGAGCTCCCCCTAAAGATGTGCTCCTTTCATATTGAGATCATCTAAGGCATGATATAAACTAGTAATATGACAATGATAGCACATAACACATAAATAATATCACGAGGTTCACACACGAACATAACATAACAAGGTTCACGATAGATACGAATAAACACAAATGAAGTTCCAAATAGTTCAAATAGACTCCCTCAAGAGAAAGATGCAAATCGAGAGAGCTTGAGGGAGACCCATGCAAATGCCCGTTCCTAATATAAATCTCTCCCCCTTTGGCATCAAGATACCAAAAAGAGAGAGAGACCAAGATGCAAACGTCCCAAATCACTCGGAGGAGGAAGAGGCTTCCGGAGCCGGGGAGGGATCAGGGTGGTGAGAGCTAGTGGCTTCATCTCCTTCTTCCTCGGACCATTCAATGAGCTTGCCCTTGGAGTCCTTTGCTTGCCATGCATCCCAATCTGTGATACTATTAAGAGCCAGGGATTCAATGGAGAGACCCTCTTCACGGAGACGTTCACGAGATGCTTGAGCCTTTTTGCGGTCCTTGAGTTCCCGATCATAATGTGCTTCCCATTGATGTTGCTCTATTTTCTTGTTCAAACGAAACACTTTCTTGATAGCCCGTGCCATCCATTTGAAGGCATTGCTAGAGGGAGGAGGATGAGATGGACCCTCGGCTTCTTCCTCATCAACAATGATGCGAGGCCTAGCCTTGTGCTTGCGGACGGCGGGAGTGGGATGCACAACGGGTTCGATATGATATTTCATGAGAAGCCTCTTTTCCGTGTGAGAGATCCAATGTGCATCATCAAGAGGGTCATTGGGAAACTTCTTATTCCATACGTCAAGGATAATCTTCATGATAAATGGCCCAAAACAAGCATTCTTCCGGTTGGCAATGGCATACCACAACTCATTCCAAATATAATCCAACACATCAAGCTTGCGTGGAGTGTCATCCATCCGGTGTTGGTGAGTAAGGAGCATAAGGTTCTTCAAGAAACCTTGAATCTCATCCACATTGCCCGCCTTTGGGTTGATGGTCTCGCGATAGATGCGCAACATGATGTCATATGTGGGATAGAGGCCCTTCACAAACCCAACGGCGTATTTCTTCCAATGATATAGAGGAGTGAGGCCATCCTTGGGAAGTGAGAAGGTGTTAATGACATGAACTCGGAACCATCCGTTTGCAAATGCTTCTCCTTCGGCAAATGGACCAAAATCCGGGTAGCCACCAAGGATGACACCAACATTTTTCCATGTGATGTCAAGCTGCTTGTCCTTAGTCATCCAAATCATATTACGCTCGGTCTCATTGGAGAGATGAACCATGGCAAGAAACTGACAAACAAGCTCTTCGTCGAAATCTTGTTGAAGAGTGATAATAGGACCAAGACCAAACTTCTGAATGAGCTCAAGAGCCTCTCCAAAGTACTTGTGATTCCTTTCCATGTGTCCAATATTGATGGCGTGTTGAGGGACGACATTTTCCTTCGGCTTCCTCATCAAAATCTCATTGTAAATCTGTGCTTGGAAGATGGTGTGAAAACGAGGATCCTTACCCCGGAATTGGGGCATCAAACGATCCCGGGTAATCACATATGGGTTCGCACCCCTTTCCTTCAAGAACATAGCCTCGGACATCTTGGAGGCGGTTGGTGTGGTGTTCCTTCTTGGCAAAGTCTTCTCGGGGGCCGGGAAGCGCTTGCGCTTGCCTTGAGAGCTGTCAAGTTCGGCTTGAACCTCATCCACGGGTGGAGGCTTGCGGCGGCCGGTGGTCTTGTACCGTTGCCCTTTTCCCTTGGAACCGGAAGCATCTAAGAGAGAAAGCAAGAAGAACGAGTAAAGCTCGAGACGATAAAGCACGCACAAAACCAAGAAACCGATATACTCATGGTGTTAGGGATGAATAATCTAGGGTTAGGGCAAATGAGTTCCCCTACAACCACAACGATTCAAACCTAACATGCATTTTATAGGTTGCTAGGGTTTGTACTAGGGAAATTCCACTCCTAAAATTCCAAATACACAAATCTAGAAGGCTAGAACATGAACTCCTATGCATCTCATCTATCAACTAGATGAGAGAGAGAGCACGTACCGGCTGCATCCATGGTGAAAAAGGAAGGAGGGAAGGATCCCTGGGCGTCCCGCGGCAAGGAGAAGGCCTCCCCGCGGTGGAGCGCCCAAATCCGGCGGCGGAGAGCTTGGGGGCGGCGGCGGTTCGTGAGGAAGAAGATGGGGGCGGGTGGGGGAAAATGTGATTGGATCTCACTTACCCCCGCACGCCCGCAACTTATCCACAGAAAATTTCCGCCGGCGGAGCCTCCGGTGGTTTCACCGGAGCCTCCGCTCCCACCAGCGGAGCCTCCGGTGGTTCGCACCGGAGCCTCCGCTCCCTGTCCCAAAACATTAGGTTTTGGCCCGCTGAGCCACAGGGACCCAGCGGAGCCTCCGGTGGGGTTCCGGTGGACAGGCCCAGCGGAGCCTCCGGTGGTTTCACCGGAGGTTCCGCCCAACTTGAGTTTTGGCACGCCAAGATTGGAAAATCACGAGCAATACTATAGAAACAAGGGTTTGGGCAAGTGGGGCTTGGGTTGGAAAAACGTTACTGATATACGAGAGACATTACTCGACGGGGTCCGCAAGAAGCAATAAAAAGATAGAAGACCGGACCCGCACGAGTTGTCAAGACGGAGATATGATAGGCGTGAAAGATCCAAAGCACACAATGGTCGGTGGCCGAGGCCACCATGTTTGAGTGTGTAACTTGGCACCGCGAAGATATATCTTGGGTCCAAAATTACTACTCACATTTAAGCACAATAAGTCACAAATGACTAGATATGCAATGATGATTTATTTTTCGCATAATAGGAGGAGCGCATATTCATGAGTTGAGTAGTGCTCCCCCTATGTCCATGCCTACATCTAAGCCTAATAGCATGCATAATGAGGGTAGATATGCAAGGTTTCAAGTGAAGTTGGAGGAATCTATGACATTTAGTTCATTCCTCAAAGCTCGAAATCTTGGTTCATCAAGGGCCTTCGTGAAGATATCGGCAAGTTGATCCGTTGTGGAGACATATGAGAGATCAATATCACCTTTCTCAACATGATCCCGAATGAAATGATGACGGATCTCAATGTGCTTCGTCTTGGAATGAAGAACCGGGTTGTAGGCGATCTTGATAGCACTCTCATTATCACAAAGAAGAGGCACCTTGTCAAAATGAATACCATAATCCTTCAAGGTTTGCCTCATCCATAGCAATTGGGCACAACAACTTGTCGCGGAGATATACTCGGCCTCGGTGGTAGAGAGAGCAATGCAATTTTGCTTCTTAGAAAACCAACATACCAAAGAGAGGCCAAGGAATTGACAACCCCCGGATGTGGACTTCCTATCCGTCTTCTCTCCCGCATAATCCGCATCCGAGTATCCAATGAGCTGAAAGCTTGAACCCTTGGGGTACCAAAGACCGAAGTTTGGGGTATGAACTAGATATCGAAAGATTCTTTTCACAGCTTCCAAATGACTTTGCCTTGGGGAGGCTTGAAACCTTGCACATTTACCTACGCTATACATGATATCGGGTCTAGATGCACAAAGGTAGAGCAAAGAGCCAATCATGGAGCGGTATACCTTTTGATCTACCTCTTTACCGTCGGGGTCGGGTTTCAAGTCGGTGGTTGTGGACATAGGAGTCTTCATAGGTTTGGCATCATTCATATTAAACCTCTTGAGCATGTATTGAGTGTATTTGGCTTGTTTGATAAAAGTCCCTTCATAATATTGATTGACCTCAGAGCCAAGAAAGAACCCCAACTCTCCCATCATAGACATCTCAAACCTATCGGTCATAAGCTTGAAAAACTCCTCATTGAACAAGGTGTTAGTAGACCCAAAAATGATGTCATCCACATAGAGTTGGCATATGAACAAGTCACCTCCAACCGTCTGGGCAAAGAGAGTGGGATCGATTAAACCAACATTAAACCCGCGATCTACTAGAAACTCTTTAAGGTGCTCATACCACGCACGTGGAGCTTGTTTAAGTCCATAGAGCGCCTTATCAAGTTTATAGACATGATCGGGGTGGTTGGGATCCTCGAAACCCGGAGGTTGCTTGACATATACTAACTCATTAATGGGACCATTAAGGAAAGCACGTTTGACATCCATTTGTTGTAACTTGAAGTTATGATGAGATGCGTAAGCAAGTAAGATACGAATGGATTCAAGGCGAGCTACGGGGGCAAAAGTTTCACCGAAATCGATACCTTCGACTTGAGAAAAACCTTGGGCCACCAATCTTGCCTTGTTGCGAATGACAATGCCATCTTTGTCTTGTTTGTTCTTGAACACCCATTTGGTGCCAATGACATTTTTGCAATCCTTGGGTCTTGGCACTAATTTCCACACTTTGTTGCGCTCGAAGTTATTGAGTTCATCATGCATGGCTTCAAGCCAATCTTGATCTTCGAGAGCTTCATATACCTTCTTGGGTTCAATGAAGGAGACAAAATCATGAGCCTTGCTAAAATCCGCCAATTGCCTTCTAGTGACCACTCTTCCACGAACTTGTCCAGGAATCATGTCCTCCGTATGACCCGCTCGTTCAAGATTCTCTAGCCTTCTCTTTGCTCTATGAGCTAGTATCTCCTCCAAAGATTCCTTGGATATTGATTGAGAATCACCTTCTTCATCGGAGACATGTCCATCTTCATTTCGTACTTGATCAAAGTTGGGTGATGAATCACCACTAGGTTGAGCATTCTCAACAATAATAGAATCTTGATCATGATTTAGATGTGTTGCTTGGCCTTGTTCATTAGCTTGGCCTTGATAGTTAGCTTGAGGGCTTTGTGCATCTTGTTGGATAGCTTGATCATCAATGGGTGTAGTCAATGGCTCCACTTGAGTGGGGCATAGTCCTTCTCCCTCCGTCATCCGGTAACCCTCAATGGGAATTATTTCACCAATCCCCATTCTTATTATGACGATGGGAGGAATTGCATCTCCTACAACACCATGATCTATACGCCCCCCTTGGGAGCCGTTGTCCTCATCAAACACTACGTCTATAGCTTCTTCAACTTGCCCGGTGGACTTGTTGTAGACTCTATAGGCATGAGCATTCGTGGCATAGCCAACAAAGATACCCTCATAAGATCTAGTCTCAAATTTTGACAACCGTTTTCCTTTCTTGCGAATGAAGCACTTAAAACCGAAGACCTTGAAATAAGATACATCCGGTTTCTTGCCCGTGAGAATCTCATAGGGAGTCTTGTTCAAGATCTTGCGAAGATAGAGCCGATTGGTAGCATGACAAGCGGTGGAGACGGCTTCGGCCCAAAAGTTATAAGGAGAAGAAAACTCCGCAATCATAGTCCTAGCCGCATCCATCAAAGTCCGGTTCTTTCTCTCCGCAACACCATTTTGTTGAGGGGTATAGGGAGTGGAATATTGATGAGCAATGCCTTCTTCACTAATAAAACCCTCAACGGTGTAGTTCTTGAACTCCGAGCCGTTATCACTCCGAATGGCCAAGATGGTAGCATTGTGTTGGCGCTCCACTAGAGTGATGAACTCGATGACTCTATTTTGAGTCTCACTTTTCCTCACGAAGAAATACACCCAACAATATCTTGAATAATCATCCACAATCACCAAGCAATACTTCTTTCCTCCGAGGCTATCATAAGATAGTGGGCCAAAGAGATCTAAGTGAATGAGCTCGAGAATTCTTGTGGTGGAGATGGTTGTCTTTGTTGGGTGTTGTTCTCCATGTTGCTTCCCAAAGGTACAAGAGCTACACACACGATCTTTAGCAAACTTAGCTTTGGTTAGTCCTAGAACGTGATTGCCACTTTGGAGGTCATGTAACATTCTCATATTGGTGTGGGCTAGTCGGCGATGCCAAAGCCATCCCACATCAACTTTAGCCATTAGGCATGTCGCGGCACACGTGTCTTCTTTAGAGAAGTCCACTACATACATGCCGTTCTCGACAAACCCAACAAAGGCTACTTTAAGAGAAGTCTCCCAAGTGACAATCACACTCTCTTTATTAAAGAACGAGGTAAAACCACAATTTGCAAGTTGAAGAACGGACATCAAGTTGTAGCCAAGGGACTCAACAAGGAGAACATTCTCAATTGATAAATCATTTGAGATAGCTACCTTGCCTCGTCCCAATACCTTAAGCTCGGACTTGTCACCAATTGTAACGCAATTGAGATGTGGTAGAGGAGGTTCAATATTACTTATTGCGTCATGGCTTCCGGTCATGTGTTGGGATGCACCATTATCCACTGTCCATCTATGTGCTCCGGAAGCGTTTCCCTACAAGAGATCAATTTCTTGATTTAGGTACCCATCCTTCAATGGGTCCTCTTTTGTTAGTCACAAGGGTCTTAGGAACCCAAATAGTCCAATGATAATCATCACCATAAGAAGTACCAACGTATTTAGCATAAACATGTCCATCTCTAGATTTCATAAGAACATAAGATGGGTTATATTTTCCGGCAAAATCATTATGAGTGATGCTCCCCCTAGAGGTATCACCACTCATAATGGCGTTGGTCTCCTTTTCTTTGGGCACCTCACCCTCTTTCACAAAGATAACATTATTGGAGGGAGAGGTGACACTCTTGGATTTCTTCTTTGACTTGGAAACAAAGCCAAGTCCCTCTTTTCCTTTCTTGGCACCTTGAGAGCTTATTGCATCATTGAGAATTCTTTCCTTCCCTACAATGTTAGTTGTAGAAGAAGAGGTAGGCACAATAACAATGCTATTTGATGAAGATGCAACATGCTTATTAGATTGTTGAGCTATAAGCTTGATTCGAGACTTAGCAAGTTTGTCATGAATTTATTTGAGAGATGCAAACTCCCCTTTTAGTTTGTCATGTTCCTCGACAAGTTTTTCATGAGCTATTCCTAGCTTTAATTCTTCCTCTTCAAATTCTTTAAGTAAGACAAGAGATTTGGCATGTTCTATCTTAAGCTTGGCAAGAGATTTTTCGTTATCTTTTCTAAGCTTAGAAACACTAATAGCATAAGTCTCTTGTAGACTTGATAGTTTTTCTTCAAGAGAAGCTCTCATGGATCTCTCCTTTTCGAGAGCCTTGACGAGTTCGTCATCATGATTCTCATGGCTACCACCATGGTTCTCCAAGGTCGTGATGATCTCCTCCTTCTCATCAATGAGAGAGTTGGCGTCATCAAGTTGCCTTAGGAGAGCTTTTACTTTTTCTTTAGTTTCACCTTCAAGACTACACAACCAAGATCCTAGGTTCTTGGCCTCCTCATCATTAACAATGTTTTCAACACAATCCAATAATGAGGGAGAGCTAGTGATAGTAGACTTGGAGGTGGAAGATATTACCGCGGTGGCTTTTGCCATGAGACATGTAGGTCGGATCGATGCCTTCTCATTGGGAGATTCGAATAGAGAGACCGATGAAGAGGAAGTCGTAGCTATGGCGACGTGGGCGACACCTACGACTTCATCTTCTCCTTCATCTCCGGAGTAGTATGTTTCCAATGTTGGTCCCTCTTGAACATATAGAGCCCTTGGGACTCTTCTAGCGAGGTTCTTGTTTTGTGGAGACTTGTTCTTGTCCTTGCGAACAAGCTTCCCTTCATTCTCTTCTCGTGGCTCAAAAGGACACTCCTTGACGAAGTGGTTTGCCTTTCCACAGTTGTAACAAGTCCTTGGCCGCTCCCCTTTCTTCCTAAAGGTCTTGTTCCTTGAGGGTCTAGGGGCACCGGCCTTGTGAGCCTCCCATCTCTTCCAATACCCTTGCATTGCAAGAGCAATACATTTGTGGGCACCCTTGTATGTATCCTCATAGTCCTCATCATCATCATCATCATCATCATCCACTTCTTCTATCTTGGCCATGGCCTTAGATTTTAAGGCAAGGTTAGGAGACTTCCCATGGCCTCTTGAGCGAGCAAGAGCATCATCCGCGCTCTTGTGAGACAAAGATATGGCTATGAACTCACTAAGGACACCAATGGAGTTGAGTGAGTTGTAGTCGGATCTTGTTCGAATGCTAGTGGAGAGATTCTTCTCAAAAGGAGTTATGGCCTTGACAAATTTCCTCTTGATCCACTCATCGGAGGATTCCTCCTTTCCAAAGTCCCTTAATTGATTGCCAAGGGTGACCACTCTTCTATATAGCTCCTCGGGACTCTCATCTTCATGCATGACAAAGTTCTCGGACTTGTCAAGAGCAACATCGTATTTTGATGATTGGATGCTTGCATTGCCTTGGAACAAGGAGTCAAGCTTATCCCAAGCTTCCTTGGCGGTCTTGATACCGCGAATGTGTTCAAGATGTTCTCTTGGGAAGGCCTTTTGAATAGTCACAAGAGCGGTCTTGTTGAGTTGAAATTCCACATCCTCTCTTGGAGTCAAGTTGTTCGGATCGTGAGGGTGAAATCCATATAGAATGCTTCTCCACAATGCGGTGCAAGATCCTGAAATGTGAGACTCCATATCGAACTTCCAAGAAGAAAATTTGTTAGTGTTAAGCATGGGAGGAACTCCAACATTAACCATGTGTGGCATAGTGGCAATAGGGTGAATAGATTCGTAATTGGGAGGTGGTGGAACTTTAGATTGAGACCCCGAACCGTTAGCCGGTTGAGACTTGGAGCCCTCGGAGCTCACACCACCCTTAGCCTTTTTATCGGCTTTTGCTTTGGCTTTCGCCTTAGCTAAAGCGATGTTAGCTTCCATCTCGTCGATATCCGGAATGGAATCTTCGTCCGAGCTAACATCGTCGGTAGTGAGAGGTGGTTCCGTGGACCCTTGGTTTTCCCCATCAGTGCCTCCATCATTTTCTTCATGCTAGACACATCTGAGCTAACACTAGAGCTAACCTTAGATATTTCGGTTTGGAGAATTCCAACCGTATCTTGTAGGTTAGATATAGTGTCGGCCATTTTGGATATTTCCGCACTAGAACTTCCGGGGGCATTTTCATCGACCATTGTACTCTTGGGCGGTTAAGCCCTTAGTAAGAGCCGAGGCTCTGATACCAATTGAAAGTGCACTATGGTCAACTAGAGGGGGGGTGAATAGGTTGACTACCAATTTTTCTTTTCTTTTCCTTTTAGTAGGGCTTAGCAAGATAAAGTAAGGTTCTCTAGATGTGCAACTAGGTGAGCAACCTATGTGAACAAAACTATATGCGCAACGGAAGTAAAGCGTAAGGTAGTAAAGCAAACGACAAGTGTAAACAAGGAGACAAGGATATGATTCACCGTAGTTCCTTCTCAAAGAGAAGTACGTCTACGTTGGAGAGGTGGGGAGCCACCTAGGCGCTCCTCAATAGCACGGTTGTGCACACCTTGTTCTCCTTGAGCTTCTCCGGTGAGGGAGATGCTCGTTTCCACTATGAGGTCGACTTGAAGGCGTTGACCAAACCCTTACAAGGACTTGAGGTCACTCCACAAGATGGATGGAGGCTCTCAAGCAATCCGTAGCTTCTTGCAACAAGGTGGAAACTACAAGCACGAGATCTACTAAGGTTTCTAGGCCTCAAGTAGGATTCTAGATCTACTAGGTTGTGGTGGATGGATTTGAGATTCCTTTGGTGGAAGTGTGGATCTAGGTCTCCTCTAGCTCTCCACCAAGTTTGGGAGTGTTTGGGTGGACGGAGTGGGAGATCTAGGTGGTTGAAGCTTTCATTAATGGCTAGGAGAGAGAATGGGAAAAGCTTGACATTTAAGAGGTAGGGGAAGGGGTATTTACACCCCTTGCATTTAAGTGGCCGTTGCATTCCAGTTTCACCGGAGGCTCCGGTGGTCTCCTGTTCACTGCGCAGTTGCGCAGTGCCCTAGCTTGCACGTGGTGGAGAACGGCCCGGAGGCTCCGGTGGAAATTGCGGAGGTTCCGCCCACCGGAGGCGCACCGGAGCTTCCGGTGGAACCTCCGTCCTGCGGTAACAGAAGGGTGTTTTGGCGGAACAACCACCGGACCCTCCACCGGAGCCCATTTGCACTGGACCATGGGGTCCACCGGATGTCCACCGGAGGCTCCGGTGGTACCTCCGCCCTGTGGTAACAGAAGGTCATTTTGGCGGAGGTGCCACCGGAGGCGCACCGGATCCTGCTTGCGCGTGAGCCAAGTGTTTGGCGGATGGCGGAGCCTCCGGTGGAATTGGCGGAGGTTCCGCCCACCGGAGATCCACCGGAGGTTCCGCTGTAGGTTCCGTTCTGCGCCAACAGAGGGGTGGTTTAGCGGAGTAACCACCGGAACTCCACCGGAGCCTCAGCGGAGCCTCCGGTGGATTCACCGGAGCCTCCGCTCCTGCATATTTGGTTCCCTGGCTCCCTTTCACCTAGCACTTTTCATATAGAACGAGCATGTGCCCCATAAACTTAATGAACCTAATAACCTGGGCATTTTCATTCATTGAACAAACATTAGATCAAATGGTTATGTTGTCATATGATTACCAAAACGGACGATGATCTTTCACCAGGTGTGCACCGTGGGGCGCACACCCAGGAACGCCTCGCAGACCACGGCGTGGTATGCGAGCATCACCACGGCGTTGGGAGGCAGGTGGTGCGGCTGGAGCCCGAAGTGGTTGAGGAAGGACCTGAAGAAATCGGAGACGGGCAGGCCGAATCCTCGCTTGAAGTGGGCGAGGAAGACGACGAACTCGTCCGCTTCCGGTGTGGGAACGAGTTCGCCGTCCGGCTGCCTGCAGCTAGGGGTGGGCATAAAAAACCGAGAAACCGAACCCGAACCGAAACCGAACCGAACAAACCGAATTATAAGGTTAATTCGGTTTTCGGTCCATATATCGGTTCTCAACTTTAGAAAACCGAAATTATATCGGTTAGTTCGGTTTTGAGTCCATGTTAACCGAACTGACCGAAAGGACCGATTCATCATGCAATCAAATATTTCAAGACCATGCGACAAACTATATCTAGGGAAATAAATAGTTGTCCCATTAAAAATATCTATCATTGCCAACACAGTCTCCACCCAAATCTTATTTATTGCTTTCTCTTATGTAACTGCAATTAAAGTTCACAAGAAATACATACCCATCCATATGTCGTGTAATATTAGCTTCCATGACACTAGGTTCACACGTCAATGACGTCCCGGCAAGGCTCCGCAACCCTATCCACCCATTTTTGCTATCTAATTCTTGATTTGAATTTTTTGCATGTTACAATCTCGGTTAATTCGATTTAAACCGAAAACCGAACCGAATTTCTGAAGAACCGAATAGTCGGTTCCTGAAAAATGATAGGTTAATTCGGTTGTCACTTTCTAAAAACCGAATTATTATAAAACCCGAAAAACCGAACCGAAAAGACCGAAAGAACCGAATGCCCACCCCTACCTGCAGCGCACGCCGGGAGGAACGCGGCGGGTATTCACCAGCCACTGGCAATCCTCCAGCGTGACCTCGGATCCAGCCCATCCGGCGCGGGCATCGTCATCGCGAGCCATGGAGACGAGGGGATTTGGTGGTTTCGTGGAGATTTGGTGGGAGTTGCTAGCTCTCCGGCGTTGCACGGAGCAGCGGCGCGGCGAGATGCGCGGCGGCGGAAGTGCTCTGTGGCGGCGGAGAGGCGAGGAGGCAAGAAGTGAATGCGAGCAGGAAGGAGAAGGAGGAGTTACCGAGGGGGTATTTATCCCTCCCCTCGGGTTGCCGTTACTGATGGAGTTAGTGGGATCAGTTGTGCGCGGAGATTGTGCGACGTGGGGTGCGGGCCAGTTAGAAACGCACACAGCGCATATCGCGCGCGTAACGGCCGCAATTGATCCCACGTCGAGATCGTCGGATAATAACTGCACTTGATGTGACCTAACGGGCCGGTGGGCCCAGGTCTCAATGATGGGCGCGTGGCCTGTCATATCCCAGGCACCGAGGCGTCGGGGGTGCGAGAACGTGACACGTGCCAAATTGCAGTGCGGAAAGACGGATTTGCTCTGCCACGCCGAGATTCTGTTCAAGATTTCACAAATTCATTTTACTCGGCGATAGAGAAGAGAAATGGTTCTATTCGGAAGAGAAGAGACTCGAGCCAGAATTGAGGGCTACTCGGAGGCTCTACTCAGCATCCTAAGGTTCAAAGGCAAGATTGGTTTTTAAGCTGGCAGAGCCCAGTGAACAACTTCGCAGGACTCTACCCGCTTCGAGGACTAATGTCGGGGGGTTACCACCGAGTAAGGTAAAGGCAAGTGCTAAGGGCAAGATCAGAAGAGACGTTTGGCAGAGTAGCTGGCTACCCGGTACTCGCTACCCGGTCGACTGCTATTCGGCCGTACACACTGATGGCCAGGAGAAAGAATCAAGGAAGTTATTCTCCTCCGAGTAGAGGAAGTGGTCCGAGTAGAGGTGGCGGTTTCCTACTCGGGCCAGAAGTCAAAGGAGCCGTTCTGACACAGGATCCCGCGTATCCTGGGTCCGTACTGGAGCACTGTTCATCTGCAGAGCGCGTGCTTATCCGCGTCAGGGTGTCAGCAGGGCGGCGCAGGTTAGGGGGCCTACCCTGTGGTCGTGGCAGTGATAACAGAATGTCATCTTGGTTTTGCACAACGACTTTCCACACAAGACAAACTAGGAAGCCAAAGCTGTCAGCGAGAAGCTGGAAGTGTGCAGTGTGCACACTATGTCGACATCTGTTTGTACTTTTCCCCTTTGGTTGTATCCGGCTGGGCACCAGTATATAAGGTGCCCTGCCTCCTCCTGTGTGAGGGTCGCGTCTTTAGAGAGAACAACTAGCTTACTCGTTATATAGAGAGAAGGGTGGCTACTCGGCTGTAGGCCAAACTTGATGGAGGGATAATAACCGGTAGGCCAACTCCAAGGTATAACCCGGCCCAAAGGACGCTGCGCAAGATCCGGCTAAGGATAAAGGAACTTCTGGAAGGCCCAAGTTTGTAGGCCTCGTAACCCGGATTGTGGGTTACGGTAAAGGAAAGTTAGGGTTTGTATGCGGTGTCCGGGTAGGATCCAGGGTGCGTCTTGGAGGACAAGCCAGGGGGTACGGGTGCTTTATAAACCGACCCCTAGGATTAGTTGAGAGAGATCTAAGAACCCTAGCAATATCGCTTGGTATCGAGTATCCAGTTTAACACACGAGTTGAGTTAATATCTTGAGATTGGAGACTCGGCGACTTGATTGCCGGCTACCAGATTGAGTTCCATCATGTTTTCCTCTGAGCTAAACCCTCTCCCAAACGCCTGTGTCGTCTTGCCCCAAGATCAGTTACCCCCGGTAATATCTGCCGTGATTATCCCACGACAGTTGGCGCCCACCGTGGGGCCTACGTCCAAAGGTGTTTACATCACGGGAGAAGCTCGGAAGAACATGGAGAATCTTGTCGTCGGCGAGATCTACATCGACCACGAAGGGGAGAAGATGGTGGACGATTCCGGCTGGGGGCCGGAGTCGGATCACCTCGAATCCGGATCTATTGTGACGATCGGTCAGATCAGCGTCTTCATCGGTATGGTACGTACATCTGATTTAAAAGGACAATATCATGTGCATACCACAGGAACTTCTAATAGGGACAAAAAGATACTCAAGCAAGCTGTGAACTCGGTTTCCTCGGCTGTTCCGGGATACCTGAGATGGGCGGAACAAGAGATAACGTGGAGCAGAAGAGATCACCCGGAAAGAATAGAACACCCGGGAGTCTTAGCATTAGTAGTCGCACCGCAGGTCAATGGGTATGAGCTGAAAAAGGTTTTGATGGACGGTGGAAGTAGCATCAATATACTGTATTGGGAAACCTTATTATGCATGGGCCTCAAGGAGTCTCAGCTACAAAAAAGTTCAACAATTTTTCATGGGATAGTGCCGGGTCATTCAGCGTGCCCCGAGGGAAAAATCGCATTGGAGGTAGCTTTTGGGGAATCAAAGGATAACTATCGAGTTGAGTGGCTCACTTTTGAGGTGGTCAAATTGCGCAGTCCTTATCACGCGCTATTCGGAAGGCCGGCTTATGCTAAATTCATGGCTAGGCCGTGTTACGTGTATCTACAGCTAAAAATCCCGGGTCCTAAGCAGACCATTACCATACATGGAAATCGAGATATAGCAGCTGAATGCGATGAAGGAGACGCGGCAATGGCCGAGCAAGCCTGTAGAAAAGAGGAACTCAAGCATTACCGGTCTCAAGCAGACCCGGAGGACAGAACCACATCAAAAAGGCCGAGCACTGAAGGCGAAAGAGCAAAGTCCAAGGCAGCACAAGATGCTAAGATGGTGGCTTTTATCAAGGATGATTCCTCCAAACAATCTGGCATAGGAGAAGAAATTGCACGGCCGCTCGCAGCCAGCCGCGTTATGGAAACACCTTACCCGGGTTGGCTAGTAAACCCGGTACTCATCATGAAAAAGTCCAACAAATGGAGAATATGTATCGGTCACGTCAGCCCGGGACCGGTTCCCAAGAAGAACTAAACAATGTAACGGGCAGCAGGTTTCAGACGCGCTCTTTTCCTACCCAGGGTACCTAAGGGGACTGGAAGGTTTTTAATGAGGAGGCCTGCTGATCCAAACTTTCTCGTATCAATAAAGAGATGGTTATCAAGTCCTATTTTGTTACGATCTTTACTTCGGTTACAGGTAAGTAGTATCCATTGCTATCAATACATCAGTATCATTGAGTATGTTGAATATATGTAGGTCTCGGGGGCTGATTGCTTGAATAGCACAGCCACAAACCCAAAGACCCGGCCTTGATGCCTATGAGTTATAAGGGCCGATTACTCGCAAACGAGTACGGCTGCAATCTTATAACCGGACAAAGGAGCCAAATTTTCTTGACTTTTCTTACTTAAGCTCGATGTGACTCGCACTAAAGTGGCATGATTTGCTCGCTTACGATTACAATCAGCCATGAAGCCCAATGGGACTTGTCTGACCCTGTTTTCGTATAGGTGTAACAACATGGTATCCACGCGAAAGCCGGCTTACAGTACAAGATAGTCAAAAGGGTCATCTAAACCACAAGTTATGCAGAGTACAAGGCTAATAGCTGGAAACTCAACGTTTATCAAGCATAACTTCATTATCTATATGAAACAACTCCGGGTTTCGGCTTAGCAGCAACAAGTTTGTTCTCTTCGAAAAGACCACACACCACAGACTCGGAAATTCGGGCCTTGGGGACTGTGGGTTTCGAAACAGAATCAAGTTGTTTCGTTGCTAAGCTCGAAAGACCCCAATGTCCGAGTCGTGGGGACTTGGGGACTTAAAGAAAAGTCCACCTGTCAAAATTCACGATACTCGGAAATAAAGAGGGGAGTAAAAAGAAATGAAAAGAAAGTTGGATATCAAGAATAAGTTCAAAAAATAGACAAGTATCAAGTTCATCAAAAGGCCTAGAAAGGCACGAAGTGTATCACGGAATTAAAGTGCGTTACAAATTGCGACACCAGTATCAAGGGTGCACAGGCGCACCGTCAAAAGAATACTTGTTTTGAATAAAAGCATCAGATGATCGAAGTATTTTGATGGCATTTGCCTATTCGGGTTCCTGAGTAGGGTCCACATCTTTGCCCTTGCCCTCCGGGTCTTGCTCCTGGACCTGCTCTTTAGCTCTCCCGGCATCATCACCCGGATTCTTCGCGACAGGACGGACAGGCGGAAGAACAGCTGGTGTAGAGGTGGTTGGCTCTGATCCTAACTCGGCCTCTCTCTTCGCAGTTTCTTCCCTCTTCCTGGCCGAGTCAGCAGCCCATTTCTCCAAAATATCAAAGGGCGGGGGTGCGTCCTCCGTAACGATTTTGCCTTCAGCATCGTACGCACTCATAATTGTGTTCAGATCCATACTATCGGCCAAAGTGGTGGCCGGATGACGCACTGCGGACTGTATGGCCTTGAAGTCCTTGGGTACAAACTTGGAGCCATCAGCTTTGAATTCTGGAAACCCGGATATTACCTTTGCCGGATCAAGCTTCGGAAAATAAGCCTTAGCCAGGGTAAAGGCCCGGGTCATACCAATCCGGCATGCCGAGCGTTTCCAGATTTCAATCCAGGCAGGCACGGTGGAGCAGGCTTGGATAAGATTTTCTTCACCCGGATATACCTCAGTAGGCCACTTCACGGCGTCCAGTATAAACTTCGTACCGGCAAAGAAAGTCCGGAGCACAGTCTTTAAAGTTTTAGCCTTTGCAATGGCATCCTCCTCTGGGGCCGCAAGGTTGGCACCTGCAGTTGAAACAAAGGAAGGATGTATCAGTAATCCCGAGTATCATGTAATAAAGTAAAGGCGTGAAGTCAGTCGGCAGCAAAAACTTACTAAGCAAGAGGCGATAGGTATCGGTAACCTGGTCCGATAATTTCTTCAGTGCGGTTTGAGCAGTATTGTACTTTTTCTTGTATTTAGAAACATCCTTCTTCAAGGTTTCCACGTCAGCCTCAAGGGCTTCTCTACGCTTTACCTCGGCAAGAAGAAGTTGTTCGGTCTTGAGCAAAACTTCATCAGACCGGGTCGTCTGTGCCTGTAAAGAACAAGGAGCACAAGTATCAGTCGGGTATCATGGCAAGCCGACTATTGCATAAAGTACCAAGCACAACTTCAACAAAGTTATGCTCGGAACTTGGGGACTAAGTGTATACTGCGAGATATCAAGTGTTGTTACCTGGTGCTCTGCGGCCATGCGCTCTAGAATATTGCTCTATGAGGTTTTCATAGCGAGGAGAGTGCTCATCAGCTGGTCAAAAGTATCATTACCCGTGCTAGAAGATCCGGGGTCTCGGAAACTCGGAGAAGGAGTTTTCTTCTTAGCGGGAGACGGCATCCGGGTCATCCGAATGTTGGAATCTGGTGCTCCTCCCCCCGCACCCAAAGTTGCAGCTTTTTCCTTCTCGCTTGCATGCGAGGATATCGGATACCCGGCTCCTTGACTGGCCGGGTTCATCAGCGACACTTGTCCTTCGCCGCCAGCTGCGGCTGCCGTATTATCAGTCGGGGTCCCCTTACCCGGGTCATCGGTCTCCATATCCTCTTGGTCGCTAATAATGACCGTGGCCCTATAGATAGTATGAGTGAGCAGTTAGTGTACAACCAGGAAAGGGTGATGAAAATGTGATAGAACGTTAGGAAAGGAACTTTACCCGGGATTCACCGCAAAGTCCGAAGGGAATTCGCTGCTGGACCCGGGCGAAACTGAAAAGTATCAAGCAAGATTTCGTAAGGGAATGGTTCAGGAAGATTGTTTCGTCCGAGAAAGGATAAGGTAAATACCAGCACGCCGAGCCGGAGACAATGGAATACCCGGGTTAAGAGCACCATCACCCGGGTTATTTCGAGTCGCTCTGCGCTTGGTCATGGGCGACTCCTTCAAATATGGCCAGTGGAATAACGTCAAGTTAGCTCATGTATATCATCAAGGGAATACGAATTGAATATAAGGAGGCGATATGAAACCTTGAAGACGACCCCTCGGGGTTTTCTCTTAGATCCGACTTTGATTTTCGGCTCCACTTCCTCCTCATCACTGGCGGATTCTACCTTGCCGTCAGTTTCTTCTTCTTCGTCCTTGTCCTCTTGCTCTACAAGTTATCAAGGTCACAGTTGGAAAATGAAGAGCGGGACACGACGAACTCAAAGGAACTAAGTGAAGTTCGGAACGTACCTTCATCCGAGTTAGTGCCATCCTCTTGCTCCTCTGGATTTTCAGAGCTAGGAGGAGTTTCAATCTTCCAAAAGGGATCATCAGCCTGAGAAGAAGGTATAAGAATAAGGGTTATTAGTCATATCGAGTGGAAAGTGTGAAAGTAAAGGTATGAAAACCGAGTCTTTACCTTGGGGGCCGGGTTCTCACGTGTGAAGGGTTCTAACCCGGCTATATTCCGGATTACCTCCAGCTTCTCTGTCAAGAAGCTTTTGATAGTCTTGTTGGTATCTCCGGCTGCAAAGCTATGGGTGGAGTACCGGAGCGAGTCCGTGGTGTGTCCTAAATACTCGCACATTAACTTAGTGCGGATGGAGTTGGGTTGGATCCGGAAATCGACCCAAGTTTTCACCAGGTTAAGCCCAATGAGACCTTGGGCCGACAGAACAGAGATTTTGGCTAGTAAAGGCCAGATGGCCTCCCTGTCCGAGTCAGGGGCAAAGGCGTTGAAAGTCTCGGAGATATCGAGAAGGCCCTCCGAGTAACCCGGCAGTTTCTTTTGGCCGGGTGGGGAGGTGTCTCGGCAATAGAAATATGAGAGTTCCCAGTGTTTGACGTGGGAGTTGAGGGTGAGGGTGGCATCAGAGAATTCTTGCGGCGCTGGATAGAAACCCCGCCGCAAGCGAGAAGTGCCCCATCACCGCTTTCGCGGCACGGTTTGCACTGGAAAAGCTCGACGAAAAGAGCCAAACTTGGCGAAGTGCACAAGTATGACTCGGAGAGAACGATGAAGTGGGAGATATTTAGCACGGAGTTAGGCCCTATGTCAAAAATGCGAAGGCCATAATGGCACAGAATATCACGGAAGAAAGGGTGACCCGAAGGACGGAAGCCCCGGGTCACGTGTTCCACAAAGCATATTACCTCATCCTTCGCCGGTGTAGGCCGGGTCTCGTTGCCCGGCACCCTCCAGTGGATTTCCTTTTGAGGGGGTAGAACCCCTAACTCGGCCAGTTCTTCTAACTTGGCCTTCGTAACCGTGGATCGCGCCCAATTGGCGGATATGGAGCTGGTGGTCTTGGCCTTGGCCGGTGTTTTCCCCTGCTTCTTGGGAGCCATGTGATTGACCTGCAAAGCACGAGGTAGAAGGATACAAGGAATAAGACTCGGAAGCCATGAGTTGTCTGGGTGTTGACGAGTGATATCGAGACAACATGGAAGTTGCATACTATCCGGGTATCAATCTGCAGAGTAAGGTTCAAACTATCCGGGTATCAAGCATCATAATAAAAGTTATGGAGGCCTATGCATTGAAAGAGCCTTTGAGGGCGATGGATGGTTGCACAGGTACCTATTGCGAATAAAAAGAACCGGCAAAGGGAAGATTTTCCGGGTGACGGAAACAAGGGCGGAAAATTTGGGCGGCCCGAGCCCAGATTGGAGACTCCGTTTCTAGATTTGTGGTAAAATTAACGACCATGGGTGGTAGGAAAGCGAAATAAAGTCTATATCCAATTCATTGGATGAGCTAGAATGAATACGAGCAACCTAATTCGGCGTGAACAGGAAAAAGACCGGCGAGTTGACTTAGATCTAATCTGGAGAAAATCAAGAAATCGCGGAGGCTAGTTAATGGATGAGAGAGGCTTACTGGAGGGGATTGCAGTGAAGCTCGACGGAGGCAAATGGCACAAGCTTGGTGCCCCTTTGCGATTCCCGGCGGGTAGGACGGGGGTCCGGCGGCGGATCTGGGCGGTGGCGCAGAGCGCACCGTGGCGGAGCGTAGCCGGCGGCAGATAGGCTCCGGTGATGCACGCGAGGTTTCCGTGGTGGCACTCTGTGAGCTAGAGCACTGAGGAAGAAAGGAAGAAGAATGGGGGGAAATGAGCTGTTGGGGTTAGGGTTACCCCTAAGAGCCAATTTATAATAGCGTGAGTGGATAAGCCCAGTTCAGCGGGTGGGAGCCGGAAGTTACGGAGTAACGACTATCTGTTTAAGTTTTGCGAGATACGCTTTAAATATTGGGCGAGGTATCCGGACAAAAATAGGAAGGAGATATTCTTCATAATATCAAGGTCAATTATCGAGTAAAGTACAGGATCTTGACATTTTTATCAGGGCTTAGACCCGAAAAGCTAAGTGATTGGAGAGAAGCCGGGTTACTATATGGCCACCATGGAGTTGGGCCTAGCTATTTATCAAAGCGCTTTAACCCGGCCTTCATGCATTCGTGCATCTGATGTTTTTGCAGGGAATAGCAAGCGCTTCAAGGAAGGATCTGTGAAGCCCAAGCTATTCTGGGGACTACTGATGGAGGGATAATAACCCGGTAGGCCAACTCCAAGGTATAACCCGGCCCAAAGGACGCTGCGCAAGATCCGGCTAAAGATAAAGAAACTTCTGGAAGGCCCAAGTTTGTAGGCCTCGTAACCCGGATTGTGGGTTACGGTAAAGGAAAGATAGGGTTTGTATGCGGTGTCCGGGTAGGATCCAGGGTGCGTCTTGGAGGACAAGCCAGGGGGTATGTGTGCTTTATAAACCGACCCCTAGGATTAGTTGAGAGAGATCTAAGAACCCTAGCAATATCGCTTGGTATCGAGTATCCAGTGTAACACGCGAGTTGAGTTAATATCTTGAGATTGGAGACTCGGCGACTTGATTGCCGGCTACCAGATTGAGTTCCATCATGTTTTCCTCTGAGCTAAACCCTCTCCCAAACGCCTGTGTCGTCTTGCCCCAAGATCAGTTACCCCCGGTAACATCTGCCGTGATTATCCCACGACAAAACTTGTATTGTGGCTACTCGGTGACACACGAATACAAAGAGAGAAAGGCAGGAGTAGGGGTTTTACCTCCACACGAGGGCCCTGAACCTGGGTAGATCTTGTTGTTTGTAGTGCTAGATTCATCCCACACGCGGCTACTCGCTGCGTGATCCCTCCCCAAGCACCTCCAGCGTCCATCGTCCCCACATCTTTAGCCATCCTATGGCATCTGCCGTGACACCACCACGACATCCTCATATGCCTCCATGTTTAGATCTCGTGAGCTGCCTAACATGATCGAGATTGATCTTATGTAACTCTATGTGTTGTGTTTGCTGGGATCCGATGAATATTGGACTTATGCCAAGTTGATTATAGTCTTTATTGCATGTGTTATTTGTGATCTTGCATGCTTTCCGTTGCTAGTGGTTGCTCTGGCCAAGTAGTTGCTAGTGACTCCAAGAGGGAGTATTTATGCTCTATAGTGGGTTCATGCCTCCTCTTCGCCTTGCTCGAGTGACAAAAACGTGAAGGGGGAGGATGTGTTGTTGCCACTAGGGAGAAATAACGGTGAGAGTGCCCGCGTGTACAATCACTGCTTACATTACACACTTTGTTTAATGCAGTTATCTGTTGCTTGCAACTTAATACCTAAGGGGGTTCGTATGATAACCTGAGGGTGGATTATTAGTCATATATGCAATTGGATTACGGTCTATGTATATTGTTGTAATGCCCGCACTAAATATCATAATAGTCACCATGTCATGATTTGCACTATGGTGCAAACTTTATTTGCCAATTTCCCAGATGTAATTTGTTCACCCAACATGCTATCTTTTATGGAGAGACACCACTAGTGAACCTATGAACCCCGGTCCATTTTCCTACACTGTTATAAACAAACCACCACAATTTCCTGCTTTCTTTACTTACTGCAAGCATACTTTATTTTCCACACTATACGTCTAATCTTTGTTTTCAGCAAGACCGGTGAGATTGACAACCTCACTGTACCGTTGGGACAAAGTATTTTGGTTGTGTTGTGTGCAGGTTCCACGTTGTTGCTGACACCGGTGAGCCATCACCACCGTCAGTGGCACCAACCTTCCGAAGAACCTGTTTCTCCTACTGGGTTGATAACCTTGGTTCTTAACTAAGGGGAAAACTCCTACCGCTGTGCTCATCACACCTTCCTCTTGGGGTATCCCAACGAGTGCAAGATCTGCACCACTAGTCATGAGCCCGAGACTCGTGCCGAGGTCGTGCTTGAAGGGACCGAGGGCGACCTAAGGTACCTTCCTTCCGTAACCATAATATTGGAGACGTGGAAGCGAATTGCTTTGAAGAGGACATGGACCGTGAGATCCCATACTCCCGAGCACATGCATTTGACTCGGAAGACGAATGCCCATAAGAGGAACTTGACGAGGATGGTTTGATGCCTAAGGAAGCAAAATTATTTATGTATGCATTTGGCCGGGATCACCATACATCGTTGTTTCATGATCTCAACCTTGCGAGTAAGGCTATTATTGATGGTGGTACCTCTAAGATTCTTGGGCCAAGGTCTTATTCTAAGAAATAAACCGAGCTACACAATCATGGGGTCGGTAAAGCAACCATCTTTTCATGCATGGAAGAACTACAACAATGGGTAAAGGACTACTCGTTGAAGAATCATCGATAATTCAAGGTTAAGTACTCGGATGTTAAGCATAAATACCAAGTGGTATGTGACCGGAAAATTTGTCCATGGACTATCCATGCAAGGCCTATCAACACGCCCGGAATCACCAAAATACCACGATGGAAGCTCACAGAATGTTGTCTCACGCACCGATGTCCTCCAAACAATATCGACCTGGTTAATGGTAAGAATGATCACCGGCAATTGAGCTCTGAGTTCATCGGGAAGAAAATAAGCTCAATGGTCAAGATCCTTCCAACATGTCTAATTAAAGCTGTTATGAAGTATGTGTTTGACCTATACGGCTACACGGTGTAGTACGACAAGGTATGGAAGGCCAAGCAAGCCGCATTCAGGATGTTGTATGGAGACTAGGAAGAGTCGTACAACCGCATAGTCGTACAACCGCATAGGCAAGTTGTTGGGAGGGATTGCCACGAAAAACCCGGATATGTACTATGTGGTTGAGCCCTTTGGCACGTAAACAATGATTCACAAATGTAAAATTATTCGGAAATTTGGACGTGCATTCTGGACTTTTGGTCCTTGTATTAAGGCTTTCAAGCATCTTAGACCCGTTATCTCTGTGGATGGGACATTTCTGACCGGCTGTTACAAGGGCACAATCATGGCGGCGGTAGGGCATGACGGTGGCGACCAGTTGCTACCTTTGGCATCGCACTTGTGTCCGCGGAGAACAATGATAATTGGGAGTGGTTCCTTGATCTTGTGAGGACTAGGCTCGTTGTACCCCAAATAGAGGTTTGCATCGTCTCGGATCGACACCAAGGAATACTCAACGCCGTGGAAGTGGATATCCCCGGATACCCCCGCGTTCACCATCGGTGGTGCATGAGGCATTTTGTGTCCAACTTCTATAGGGCATGTAAGAACAAGGAGCTAGCTGATTTGCTCCAAGATTGTTGCCTCGCCTTCACTGCTCGTCATTTCTTGAAAATATTTAACCAAATATACATAGCTTCCGAACCGGGGGGCAAAGAATTCTTGACAAGGAACATGCTAGACATGACAAAATGGGCGCGTGCATATGACCATCTCGGAATGAGGTACGGTGACATGAAAAGCAACATGGCAGAATGTTTCAACAATGTGATTAAGGGTGTGCATTCATTGACCGTGTCAGCAATTGTGGAATATACGTTCTCGAAGATTAATGAATACTTTCTGAGATATATTGAGAAAACATGGAATCTATTATCCAGAAAAACAAGGCAAAGAAGGAGTACGAGTACCCCAAGAAGATTGACCGTTGGATGGTGTCGAAGCTCTGGCTCCGCAAATCCCTCAGGTGACCCTATCGGGTTTCGACTAGGAGATGTCATAGGCGCTGGTGAAATCGTCGGCTTGACAGGGAGGCGAGATTTACCCAGGTTCGGGGCCCTCGAAGAGGTAAAACCCTTACTCCTGCCTTCTGCTGATCTGTATTAGACAATTAGATCGATTACAGGGTGCTCGAATCGAGAGTAGATCTCGAGTTTCAAGGCTTTTGTGGTCGTGCGGTAATACTTCCTCCTCTCCTTGGGGGCTCTCCTGGCTTTATATAGATAGCCAGGTCTCGAGTCCAACCCGAAGAGGATACAAACCCTAGCTTGAGTCGGTTACAATCCCTAACTTAACCCGCAAGTTGACGCGGGTGGGCTTTTCATGGGCCTTCTAGAGTACTCCAAGGGCGCTTCCTGTCGGGCCTTGATCAGAAGGCTTGAGAGGGGGTGTCCTTACTCGCAGGGCCCAGGATCCATGCCTTCGTCAGTAGCCCCCGAGCGTGTGCTCGACTGGGATTTATTTCCAGTCGGGTAGACGGTCAGACCTTTTTTTGATCTCCTCCTGGAAGTTCAGCTCGACAGTTGTTGTCTACGAAGGGTGTGTTCCCTGTTTCGCGAATTAAAATACTCGAGTATCGAGCAGCATAGGTGCCAGTTTTTGCGGCTATATTAGCAGAAGGATGTGGCGCAGTAGCTTGGCTCTCCCGAGAGATCAGGGCCAATTAATTGCGACTAGGGCAAAAACACTCCTGGCCTACACAGATTCGAGACCTCCGACTCGAACCCGATGAGGTGATCGTCACGACTGGGCCGTTGTGGACTTATCGAGTCGAACTTAACCTAAGAGGGTACCCGGCGCGTCCGCTAGGATTTTTCTTCGTGTTGTTGACACGGAACTATGCCGGAGGACGCAGCTTTCGAGTGCGATTCCAGGCCCAAAAGAAAGATCTTTTTGGGTCTTACCTTCATATTCGAAGAATATGGCATCCGGATGTGCCTAGTCGGCTGTACAATCCAGGTTCTTGTGATGTATAATTATCACGCATAAGGTAGGTTCCTTCTACCCGATTAGATTGGTATGAGTTCCGTACGAAAAATTTTCGTGTAGGAAATGTTAGTTCCGTATGAAAGAGTTTTCATGTTTTGGAAAATTGTGCCCGTACGAAAGAGTTTTCGTGTATAAGGTATGTTTCTCTTGTTCGAAGAGGCTTTGATCCATGAATTTTTTCATGGGAAAATTGTGTTTTATCCGAAGGAATTGATATTCGTGCGAAGATAATTTCGCGTTTGAACTTCCATTCGAAAAAGATTTCCCTTTTGAATGACGAACGCCATGACGTCAAGGCGTGCTCCTCTTCTCCCGATGGGACGTGACGGAGTGGCAGCAGAAGTTGGCCCACCTTGTCAGCTTTTTGACCGGGAAACGAGACGTCGCTCCCGTTTTCTACGCGAAACGCGCAGTAAATGCGCACGATCTTTTGTTAAGATCGTGGCACGAAACAGCGTATGCCGCCGCTTCGTTTCATCCTTACGCGTGGCAGCCGCGATAGGTGCCACGTTGCGTATCGTACGGCTGAGATTGCTTTACCCCGTGTATAAATAGGGGTGTTAGCGCCGCAGTGAAATTTTCCCCGCTCTCTATCTTCATCTTCCACCTCGCGCTCGTCTTCGTCTTCCTTGCGCTCGAGCTCTCGCTGTGAACAATGGTCGGCGGAAAGAAACGTGGCGCTGGAACCTCCGCATCTGGCGAGCCTTCTGCGCCACTCGCCCCTCGCGCCGGCGACTGGCGCACCCCCAACACCACTGCTAAGAGCATCAAGGAGATGCAGCGGGAGGGTCTGCTGCCGGCGGAGGCGGAGAAGCGCGTCCGTCTTTGGAAGAGGGAAGAGGTACCAAACCCTCACTCGAACGAGCGCGTGGTCTTCGTGGACCACGTGACTCGAGGCCTCTCCTTCCCTCTTCATCCTTTCTTCATCGGGCTGGTGTGTGCCTACGGCATACAGCTCCACGACCTCCCCCTGAACGCGGTGCAGCACATCTCGTGCTTCATCGCGCTTTGCGAATGCTATCTTGGCATTCGCCCGCACTGGGCGCTCTGGAAGGCGCTGTTCAAGATCCGGATCTTCCGCGAGAAATCGCGGGTGGAGTCCGAGCCTAGTGAGCCACTTCGCACGGGTGGCTTCGGGATCCAAGCGCGCCAGGAGAATGCATACTTCAACATGCACTTCATCGACTCCGCCCAAGGCTGGCGGAAGAAGTGGTTCTACGTCGCCGACAACAACTCGAACGGGCTTGTAGAGTTCCACCCATTCGCAGTTCTGGCGAGGCGCAAGTCTTGGAGCCACAAGATGTCAGCCGAAGAAACCCAGACAGTCATACCTCTACTCGAAAGAGTAGCTGCTCTTCGAGACCAAACCTCGGGAGTAGTGCTCAATGGGCTCCATCTGGCGAGCCTCTTCTTGAAGCGCAGGATCCAGCCTTTGCAGCAGAGGCCTTCCACTATGTGGGAGTATCAAGGTGCAGAAGATCCCAGCCGAGTGAGCCGCGAAGAACTTTCGAATGTGGAATTCGAGAAGAAGATCGCGGCCATCACTCGACTGAAGGTTGGGGAGCAATTCCCCGATTGCTCAGTCGAGGCTTATTCTGCATCAAACCTTCCTCCAGCTGCGGTTAGTTTCCTGTCTTTAACTTACTTCCATCTTCAGAATTTCGTAGTCGATAAGATCTTTGTCGTCTTCTTATCTTTGTAGAGCCTAGCTGTAGCAAATTGCTACCCGCCCGTTGTTGGTGAAGATGCCTCGTGTCTTCAGTCGAGCCACCAGGACGGCGCGGTTGACACCAGCGTGGCCAACGCCTCCTCGAGTTCTGAGCATGATTCCTCAGATGATGTTGAAGACTCGAATGGCGTCCCACTAAAGCGCCGTCGGGTGAACGAAGACGAAGTCACTTCCAAAGACAAGTCTTTGGAGGCGTCACCTGGCCAAGCTCCAATTTCCGCGACTCCGCTTCGATCTCTTCCTCCTCTGGCTCCGTTCGCAACCGCCTGGAATGCGGATGACTTGGATGAAGACGACGAGGATGACGAGTAGGACCTTTCCATACTTTAATTCGATCAATCTCTATTTGTGAACGCTAACGTTTTTTGTCCTTCACTGCAGTCTGCAGGCGATCAGCCCGCGTAGGTTTGCCGCCGCTGTTCCTCCCGAAAAGAGGAATAAGGCAAAGGACGCGGGTGAGACCCCTACTGCGGGTACCGTCCAGAACTCTCCCAGGGCAGCGCCTGATGCTGCGACTGTGGAGCGGGAGGTCCCCAGCTCTGCTGTTAGAACTTCGGTCTCGAAGGAGGCGACGGACAGCTCTGCGGATCCCCTCTCCCGCGCCTCTGGACAGGTAAACTTCTATCTCTTTGGCTTTCACAAACAAATTTTATCGGGTGCACGACAGTGCTCCCGATGGGAGTAGCCCCCGAGGCTGTAGTCGATTGTAAATAATCGGGTACAGGCTCAAAACCTCTTTCTTCTCTTCTTCTTTATTTTGTCTTCTTCGGGTGCACGACAGTGCTCCCGATGGGAGTAGCCCCCGAGGCCGTAGTCGATTGTAAATAATCGGGTACGGGCTCAAGTCTTAATTACTCTAACTCTTCTATCTTCGTGCCTCCGCAGTCGCTCGTCGATTCCCTTGCGGCGATCGGTCGCCGCGTCGTTCTGGCCGAGACAGATTGCGAGTCGCTTCGATCAGAAGTTAACCGACTCAAATCTGAGAACGACCTTCTTAAAGGTAAATTCCATTATCTTCTTGGCTTCAGTGTATCATCCATTCTTGATTTCTGATTAATATCCCCTTTGCAGCTCGAGCCGAATTCGCAGAGTCTGAAAAGACCAAACTTTCAGAGCAAGTAACTGCTCGGGAAGCTGAACTGGCGACTACCCGACAAGAGCTGGAAGCTTCTCGCAAGCAATCGGAGGAACTCAGTACGAAGCTTGCGGAGGCGCGGAAGGCCGTGAAGGACTTGGAGGAGGCCGGCAGTAAGGCTGACAACGACACTGTCGCGTTCCTTCGTCCCCTCGCCAAACGCTTTGCGGGTAAGTGTCTTGGGTTTTTGAACTTTTCATTCTGCTGATTTTTGCTAAGCATTATTTTCTTTGTCTGTAGATCTTCTCAGTGTTCCTCTGGAGATTCCTGGGATTCAGCGGGTGGACGTGCTGACCGACACTCTCGCGCAGCTCAGGAGGCATTCTGAGGGAATATTTTCCCTGATTAATGATGCTTCCAAAGCGTCGGCGCGAGTGCATGGCCGTCTTGTTGCCAGCGATACTCCTGCGCCTGCGCTGAGCGAGTTGTTGAAGGTCTTCTCGGAAGGCGACCTCCTGGAAGCCTTTGCGGTTGCTCAATCGGAAGCTGGCGCAAAGACTGCGATTCAGTTCGCTCTGGCGAACGGAGTTGATGGTCTGGAGGAGGCCTATTCGTCCATGCCGGTCGACCCTTCCACGGGCAAGAAGGTACGGCTATCTCGTTTTTCTGAGCAAGCCACTGTTCTTGCTCGGAAATTATCTGAGATGTTTGCTCGGAAGAAGGGAGGGTCGACCGCTGCTAGTGGCAGCACCAACGCGGCTTCGTAGGCTCTTTTTCTTTTGTTTCTGTTGCTTGGATGTAATGAATTTTGGGATGTATTCCCGTACCTTTGCTGGTCTTTTAATCGAAGCATTTTGCATTTAGAATTTATCCTTGTCGTCTATACTTTGCCTCCCGATGGGAGTAGCCCCCGAGCGATTAGTCAGATGTGCGACTGGAAACAACTCGAGTAGGGCGTCTCACTTCTTTCCTTGTACTTCTTCCAGGCAATTGCGTCTGCCGCTGAACCTTCGAGTGGACGTGGTAATCCAGTAAATCCACTTGTGGCTACCGTGGGCACTCTTGCTGGCCTTCGTGATAAGGTTCAGGAGGGTGAGCGTAGGCTGAAAGCGCTGCGCGGAGTAGCTGACGTGGCGATATCCAAGCAGAAATTGGCGGCTGAGCGCGAGCAATTTCTGATTGGTGAACTGTCTTCGATTGCAAAGGAGTTACTATGTGAGTAGTGTAGCCCCCATGCTATTTCCTCCTCTGTGTTTCTTAGCTTACTAAGTGCGTTTGCTTCTTAGTTGTGAAACCAGATGACAGGGAAGAAAAGCAGTGGGTAGAAAACCACATTCATCAAGAAGCTAACAGCACAAAGCCTCATGCGAGTAATTTCTGGTCTGATCGCAGTCGAGGTTTTGTGATGGCTACCTTGAAGTTTCGAGTCCGCCAGGCGAAAATTCTCGTGAGTTCTTTCCACGAGGTCCTGGTTGCGGTGAATGCTGCTTTTTATCCACTTGAGAGGGGCCCCGAAGACTGGAGTTATCTTCTCAGGTTATTCGGACGAGAAGGAGAGGTTCGCGCGTGCGTTCGCAACCAGATGACGTGCGGCGCGGTTGTTGCTCTCTCGTTTGTCCGAATATGGCATCCTGAGATAGACTTGAACTCCGTAGCTCGGCGTCCAGATTATGCAATCGAAGATATTGCGCCGTACTATGATGCTGTTCGTCCTGCAGCCGAGAAGATAATCCGAATGACCTCTGAAGAGGTGGATAGGGTCTTAGCGACTAAGAATGCTCAGCGTTTCGACTGACTTTATCGGATCTGAATATCCTGTAAGCTTATCTGTAGTTTGTAAAAACTGTAGTAAGGTGTGCAACCTTGTACTCGATAATTCTTTTCTGTGATGCTTAGTTTTAGGTGTAGCCCCCGTGTATTTTATGGGGTGTGTACCTGTAACCTTTTAGCATGTAGTAAACTTGAAAGCTGTCGAGTAAATATGATGAGGGAATCATGTTTTTATTGCTATGACTGAGAAGTCATGTATTCGAGCTACAAGATTGGCTAGTATAGCCTTATTGTTGCAAAATAAATAAACCTAGGGGTAGAATTTGCGCAGTTGCGCGATATTCCATGGATTGGAATAGATGCCTCCAGTCTCTGGATTCTTCAGTCGATAGGCTCCTCCCGGGATCACTTCATGTATGATGAAGGGTCCTTCCCAAGGTGGTTCGAGCTTGTGTCCTTCTTTTTGCTTCAGCCGCAACACCAAGTCGCCAACCACGAATGATCTGTGGCGTATGCGGCGACTGTGATAATTGCGCAGTGATTGTTGGTAGACTGCAGATCTTGCGAGTGCAATGTCCCGAATTTCGTCGAGTGCGTCCATATCTTCTGCAAGTGCTTTGTTGGAGGTTTCTTCACTGTAGGCTACAACTCGTGGGGCGCTGAATCGAACCTCTTCGGGGAGGACGGCTTCTGCCCCGTATACCATGAAAAATGGTGTGTATTGCGTTGATCGATTGGGGGTTGTGCGGAGGCTCCAAAGTACGGAGGGTAACTCCTCTGCCCAATGTCCTGCAGCGGGATGTAGCCGATCGAGCAATCTCTTTTTGATGCCAACCGAAACTAAGCCGTTGGATCTTTCGACTTGGCCGTTTGTTTGCGGATGGGCGACCGAAGCAAACTTCAGATTAATTCCTTTCTCCTCGCAGAACTGCTGTGTCTCCTTTGCAGTGAAGTTCGTACCATTGTCTGTAATGATGTCGTGTGGTACCCCGAATCTGCATACTATGGAGTCGAGGAACTTGATTGCGCATTGGGCGCTACCCGAGGTCACTGGCATAGCCTCGATCCATTTGGTAAATTTGTCGACTGCGACCAGCAAATGTGTGTACCCTCCTGGAGTGGATTTGCGCAGTGGGCCAACCATGTCAAGCCCCCATTGTGCAAAGGGCCAGGCGATGGGTATCATGTGCAACTCTGTGGCGGGCACGTGCGGCTTGGGTGAGAATCGCTGGCAAGCGTCACATCTGTCGACCAGGTTTTTTGCATCGTTGGCTGCTGTTAGCCAGTAGAATCCTGCTCGAAAGGCTTTTCCCAGTATTGCTCTCCAGCTAGCATGATGTCCGCAATCACCCTGGTGTATATCCCGGAGTAACTCTTTGCCGTCTTCGGGTGCGATGCACCGCTGAAGGATGCCCGAGATGCTTTGCTTGTATAACTCTCCGTTGACTACCCGAAAGGATTTGCTACGCCTGATTAGCTGTCGAGCCTCGCGTGGATCGGCCGGGAGCTGTTTGTTGAGCAGGTAGTCGAGATATTTCTGCGTCCAGATTGGCTCGACCAGAAAAACCTGCCGTGATATGTTATAAGTAAGCTCGAGAAGCGCGATTTGCGGGCTGACCTCGGTTTCTTGTGCTGCGGGTGTCTCTAGGGCTTTCTTCACTTTGACTGATCTCTTAATCATGCGCTCGAAATATATCCCTGGCGGTATGGGTGTATTCGTGGAACCCATGTTGGCCAGTCTGTCCGCCTCTTCGTTGCTGGATCTTGCAATGTGCTTCAACTCGCATCCTTTGAAGCTTCCTTTGAGTAGATTATACATGTCGCGGTACGCGATCATGTTTTCGGCAACGGCATCGCACTCTTTCATTGTTTGTTGCACTATGAGATTAGAATCGCCGTAAATCATCAACCGGGTAGCTCCACAAGCAATCGCCATCTTCATCCCGTGCAACAGTGCTTCATATTCTGCGTCGTTGTTCGATGCTGGATCATCTGGTGGAAAGTCTAGTCGCAGGACGTATTGCAGTTTGTCTCCACGAGGTGAGATAAGAACGATTCCAGCTCCTGCTCCTTCGTTTCTTTTGGACCCGTCAAAGTACATGATCCAATTGCTTGTATACTCGGGTGGCCCGGGTGTTTGTAGCTCTGTCCATTCGCTGATGAATTCCACGAGAACTTGGGATTTGACTGCGTTGCGTCCTGCATAGGTGATATCCCAGGCGCCCAACTCGATGCTCCACTTCGCTATTCTTCCGGATGCCATAGGGTTGTTCATGATTGTCCCGAGTGACGCATCATTAACCACTGTAATGGCGTGCTCTTGGAAGTAATGTTTGAGTTTTCGGGCTGTGAGGACAACTCCATATGCAAGCTTCTGGTAATGAGGATATCGCTGCTTGCATGGCGAGAGCACTTCGCTGATGTAATATATTGGGCGCTGGACTCCGTATGCCTTGCCATCTTCAGGTCGTTCGACTACGATTGCAGTACTGATGACCTGGTTTGTGGCGGCTAAATAGAGAAGAAGTGGCTCCCTTTCTTGTGGTGTTGCGAGAATGCGCCTGCTTTGCAGCGACCGTTTCAAGTCTGCGAATGCTTGTTTGGCTTCGGGTGTCCATTCGAATTTGTCCGTCTTCTTCAGTAGCTTGTAGAAGGGTAACGCCTGCTCTCCCAATCGTGCGATGAACCTGCTTAGGGCGGCCAATCGCCCTGCGAGCTGTTGGACTCCGCGTAGATTAGTAGGCTCCTTCATGGTGAGGATGGCTTGTATTTTCTCCGGATTGGCCTCAATGCCTCTGGCGGATACCAGGTATCCTAGGAGTTTTCCTGCGGGGACGCCGAAAACGCATTTTGTCGGGTTGAGCTTGATCCGATATGCATTAAGGGCGTCGAATGTTTCTTTAATATCTTCGAGGAGTGTGTCCTCTACTCGAGTTTTGATGACGATGTCGTCAACATATACTTGTACGTTCTTGCCAATGAGATTGGCAAGGCATCTCTGCATGCAACGTTGATATGTTGCGCCTGCGTTCTTCAGCCCGAAGGGCATTGTCGTGTAGCAGTATACACCGTGTGGTGTGATGAATGTCGTCTTCTCTTCGTCTTCCTTTTTCATTCGGATCTGGTTGTATCCCGAGTAGGCGTCCAGGAAGGAGAGACGTTGGCAACCTGCTGTGGAATCCACGATCTGATCGATTCGTGGTAGAGGAAAGTTGTCCTTGGGGCAGTGCTTGTTTAGTGACGTGTAGTCGATGCACACCCGAAGGATATCCGTGTTCTTCTTGGGGACCAGCACCGGATTTGCCAACCAGGTGGATATCTTGATCTCTCTAATAAAGTTGGCGGCTAGCAGCCTATTTACTTCTTCTCCCAGCGCCTTTTGCTTGGGTTCTGAAAATCGTCGAGTCGTCTGTTTGATGGGCTTTGCGTTAGGAAAGACTTCGAGTGAGTGCTCGGCAAACTCCCTGGGTATACCTGGCATATCCGAGGGCTGCCAGGCGAAAATCTCCCAGTACTCACGGAGGAGTTTGACGAGCGCGCTTTCCTATGCTGGCGAGAGGGTTGTGGAAACCATCGCAGTTTTGGCGGAATCCGTCGGGTGCACTTGGTGCTTGCGAGTGTCGCTGTTGGCGCTGAATTCCAGTTCAGGCGCGTTTTTCTTCGTGAGGGGCATGACGGAGTGATCCGTGGTTTTTGCCAGCTCTTGTAGTTCTTCTTGCATCCCGAAAGATTTCGCGATCTCATTAAATTCTATGTCGCACTTATCCGATTTCTGGAAGTCTCCGTCAATGGTGATCACACCGTATTCGCCGGGTAGCTTGAGCTTCAAGTATGCGTAATGTGATACAGCCATGAATCTGGCGAACGCTGTTCGACCAAGAATGGCGTGGTACTGTGAGGGCCAGTCGACGACTTCAAAGTCCAGGAATTCCCTTCTGTAGTTGCGTGGGGAGCCCAGTACTACTTCAAGGTTGATTGTTCCGAGTGGACGTATTGCCTTGCCCGGAACTATCCCGTGGAAGGATGTTTCTGATTCCGTTAGGCCGTCCAGGTTTTTGTTCATTCGACGGAGTGTATCCGCGTAGATGATGTTGATGCCGCTGCCGCCGTCCATGAATACGCGGGCCAGGTCATAGTTGCCAATTTGAGCTTGAATGACAAGGGCGGCGTGTCCTGGTCGATAGACTCGTGGCGGGTGGTCTTCCTTCGAGAACGTGATTGGCTGCTCGGCCATCTCCAGGTACTCGGGCTTCGTTGGTGGCGTCTGCACTGCCATGCATATTTGTCTTGAGTTAGTTTTTTGAGCTCTGCGAGAGGGGCATACCTTCTGTATCATCCCGAGGAGTTGTCCGTGCGGAGTCGGGTATGTATTTGCTCCCGTGTTTTGTTGTTGTGGTGCTGGCAATGCGGCGAGTGCCATGTTTGGGTTGGCTGGTGGAGGTGGTGGCGGTGGTAGCTGGAATTGTTGTCCGCCTCCTGGTAGCGGTGGATAGTTTTGGGTGGAAGCGAATCTTTTCTTGGCGAGCGCGTCCGAGATTTCGATGAACTTTCGGCAATCCTTGAGAAGGTGTGTTGCCTTAGTCTTGCCCGTGCGCTTGTCTGTGAACAGATGTAGCGAGCAGTACGCGTCGAGGTCTTCCTCGGGTGATTTCTTCTACCTTTGGTCTCCATTCGCGACTTCCACGACGACCGGAGTCGCGACTTCGCGTGAATTCTGCTGCCACTAGTTCTTCTCTATCCTCGTGGTCGTAATATTTTCTTCTCTTTCTTCGCCCATGACGGTCTTCGTCGTGTGTGGGCGATGATGTTCTTTCATTGCGTACCGCGTCTTCTCCATTGGCCCATTTTTCGGCTATGACCATGAGCTCCCCTATGGTTTTGGGCGCAGCTCTGCCGAGTTCTTCTCGAAACGCGGTTCTTCTTGCTCCTTTGGCGAAGGCCTCAATCGCCACTTCTTCAGAGATTGTCCCTGCGGTGTTCCTGAGTGTGTTCCACCGCTGGATGTATTCTCGCGTGGATTCGCCACTTTTCTGTTTGCAAGCTCGTAGTTCTTCGATTGTAGCTGGCCTTTTGTAGGTCGACTGGAAGTTTTTGCAGAAATCGCGATGCCGGTCGTCCCACGATGCGTAGCAAGATCGTGGTCTCCTCTCCAGCCAGCTGCGGGCCGCTCCGGCCAGGTGCAAATTGAGGTATTGCATAGCCGTGTTCTTGTTACCACGTTGGCATTTTACTGCCGTGAGGTAGTCGCTTAACCACTGAGAGGGCTCGAGTGAGCCATCGTATTTTGTCACCTCCGAGCTGAGCTTGAATCTCTTGGGTAGAGGTGCTTCGCGAATACTGCGAGCAAAGCAAAGTGCTCCGCAGGTTTCGTCGTCCGAAGACCCGGATGAGGAGCGCTCGCGATATCGTGAAGCCCTTGCTTTATCCACCTTCTTCTGGGCGAGATCGGATCGTGCGTCGTACCCGGACCGGTCGCGGTCGCTATCTTTTCTTGGTTCTTTACTTCGTTTTCTCGAGCGGCTGCTGTGGTGCCGCGAATCTTTGTCTCTCGGGCTGTCGTCGCTGTTGCTTCGGCTGTCGCCGCGGCGTCGAGCCTCTTTTCCTCGGCTGCGACGCGGCGATTTATCCTTTCTCGGAGAGGAGCTCCTGTGCCTGCGGGGCGTGTCTTTGTCTTTGTCCTTCTCCTGTCGCGCCTTCTCCAGTTGTTCCTTGCGATCGTGGGAGGCGAGTTTCGCGGCTGCCAGCCCTAGACCCTTGCGGATATGCTTGTATTGTTCCACCCGAGGATCGCTGTCCGTCGGCTGATTCATCTGCATGTAGGTTGCCGCGGCTAGAATTGCGGCGGCTGGAGTTTGCGGGTAGACGTTGCCATCGTCGTCAACCCTCATGAAAGAAGACGTGGTAGACCTGTTGGTCCCAGCCATAGATTCGTGGTCTCTTGTCGACGCTGCGGGTCCTTTTCCCCCGGGTCGGGTACCGACCGAAGGTGCAAGGGACAGCTCGGCTCGACGTAGGCTTGACTCATCCGCCGCTCTCCTGCGACGGGCTAGATCTGCTCGGGCGTCCTTGATGTTTGAGGCCGCTCTCACTAGGTGATAGTGGTAGGCGGTTAGGTCTTCCTGCGTGGCACCTGCTGCGGGTGGCTGACTCTTTCGCATGGATTCCTTGGCTCTTTTCCAGGCTTCCCGCGAGACGCCGATTAGATCGCGCTCGGTTGCGCTATATTCAGTTTCCGAGGGCTGTTCCGATCCTGCCATGCAGACTTGGGCCAGTCGTGGCCCGTGCGTCCTAGGCGCAGATCGGGAGGCTCTTCGCACCCGAGAGGGTTCCTCTGTCGAGAGTGCGTGGTAGTCGATCGTGTTGAAGCGGATGGACTCGCCGCTTTTCTCCATAGGGAAGCGCGAGTTGACGGCTCCAGATTCGGGTTCAGATTCATCCGAGAAGTGGAGGATTCCGTCTTTGTTTGCCATGAAGTTGAAGCTTCCGAACGTCAGGGTGACGCTCTTCTCCAGATCCTCGAATACCGGGCGTGATTCCGGTGAGTGAGGTGTGACTATGACGGATCCGATCCGTACAGGATTGTTCGGAGCCGTAGTCGATGGTTTCCAACGGGAGTTGGATGTCGATGAAGCCGAAGATGCCGGTGATCCAGCGCCCGCGATCCCCACGGTCGGCGCCAATTGTCGAAGCTCTGGCTCCGCAAATCCCTCAGGTGACCCTATCGGGTTTCGACTAGGAGATGTCATAGGCGCTGGTGAAATCGTCGGCTTGACAGGGAGGCGAGATTTACCCAGGTTCGGGGCCCTCGAAGAGGTAAAACCCTTACTCCTGCCTTCTGCTGATCTGTATTAGACAATTAGATCGATTACAGGGTGCTCGAATCGAGAGTAGATCTCGAGTTTCAAGGCTTTTGTGGTCGTGCGGTAATACTTCCTCCTCTCCTTGGGGGCTCTCCTGGCTTTATATAGATAGCCAG
Source organism: Alopecurus myosuroides (assembly GCA_028641055.1). Taxonomy (NCBI): domain Eukaryota; kingdom Viridiplantae; phylum Streptophyta; class Magnoliopsida; order Poales; family Poaceae; genus Alopecurus; species Alopecurus myosuroides. The sequence goes on along the minus strand of CM054062.1, from coordinate 51,167,145 downwards.
GTCTCGAGTCCAACCCGGAGAGGATACAAACCCTAGCTTGAGTCGGTTACAATCCCTAACTTAACCCGCAAGTTGACGCGGGTGGGCTTTTCATGGGCCTTCTAGAGTACTCCAAGGGCGCTTCCTGTCGGGCCTTGATCAGAAGGCTTGAGAGGGGGTGTCCTTACTCGCAGGGCCCAGGATCCATGCCTTCGTCAGATGGCGTATCAGAAATACAAGGCGGACACGGTGGAGGTAGAAGAATTCGACAACACAAATTTGATTTATCAAGTCATCGAGCCAGGCGGGATCACACAGAGTGGTGTCCAGTACGGAGGCGGGGCGTTCAAGGTTAATCTGACAACCAGCGAGTGCTCTTGTTGTAGACCAACCGTATATCATCTCCCATGCGCACACTTGATCGCGGCTAGTCGCGCGAGACATGTCGGTTACGAGTCCTCAGATAATGTAAGGATGAGATATTACACCATTGGAGCTGTGAAGGCCACATGGGCTGGGAGGTTCGAGCCCTTCCTGGACCAATCTGTTTGGCCCGACTACGACGGGCTTCCGCTATACCCTGATCCTGCTATGAAGATCATGAAACTAGGAAGACGCCAAACAAAGCATTTCAAGAATGACATGGATGATTGGGATGGTTGTGTTTTCCCTGTATGGGTCAACCAACATTTCGAAGAGCCTCGTGAAGCCGAGAACCCACCACAAGACGTTGGTGCGGGTAGTACTGCCGCTGGTTCAAAAAGGAAGAGAAAAAAGGTTGCAAGTACAAGCAAAGAAGGTGGTACCACAACTGCTTCTGCAAAAAGGAAAATAACAAATGTTGACGGCAATGGTGGTAGCGGAGAAGGTGGTCATACCCGTGGTCGTGGTAGACGTGGTGGTCGTGGCAATAGTGGCCGAGGGGAAGGTAATGTTCAAGATGGAGGCCCGAGCGGTGGAAATGATGAGAGTGCCCAGACTCGTGGTCATGGTGAGGTGGTGGCAGGGGTAGTGGCCGAGGAGAAGGTAATGTTCAAGATGGCAGTGGAAACGATGAGAGTGCCCAGACCCGTGGTCGTAGTAGAGGTGGTGGCAGAGGTAGTGGCCGAGGAGAAGGTAATGTTCAAGATGGCGGTGGAAACGATGAGAGCGCCCAGACCCGTGGTCATGGTAGAGGTGGTGGCAGGGGTAGTGGCCGAGGAGAAGGTAATGTTCAAGATGGCAGTGGAAAAGATGAGAGTGCCCAGACCCGTAGTCGTGGTAGAGGTGGTGGCCGGGGCAGTGGCTGTGGCAATAGTGGCCGAGGAGAAGGAAGGGGTGGTCATGGCAATGGTGATGGAGGTGGTTGTGGCAATGGTGATGGAGGTGGTGGCCGAGGTAGAGGAAATGTGGATCGTGGCAATGGTGATGGAGGTGTTGGTGGAAGTGGAGGAAATGTGGGTCGTGGTCGCGGTGAAGGAGGTGTTGGTGGAAGTGGAGGAAATGTGGGTCGTGGTCGCGGTGAAGGAGGTGTTGGTGGAAGTGGAGGAAATGTGGGTGGTGGTCGTGGTTATGGAGTTCATGGCCGTGGTCATGGCGGTCCTATATGTTTTGGGAGGGCCCACAGACGTGGTGATGGAGTTCATGGCCGTGGTCATGGTGGTCCTATATGTTTTGGGAGGGCCCACGGACGTGGTGATCCTCTTGTTGACTTTGTAGGTACAAGCGGTAATGTTGGACAAACTAGTATGCAATACGAGGATAATGGCGGTAGTGGAGGGTACGACTATGTGGCGCCTAGACGAAGAGGGTTGGGGCACTGGTTTGGCTATGATGAACCTGTTAGGCATCCAGTTAGAGGTAGAGATAGAGCGCGGCGGGCATGAGGTAATCATATTATTCTGAATTTTACATTTTGTTGCCTAAATTCATGCGTTCTTGTGTCCGTACTGAGTTCTACTTTGCATTTTCTATAGGCATGGCGACTTCTCAACCCCACAAGGCAACAAACAAGGCAACAATGAAGTGGGTGGACGACTCGGACAAGGAGCATGAGAAGCCTTGTTGGTTGGAAATTGGTTTGCGTAAGGTGAAAGAGCAAGATGAAGCTTTACTGAAGGCTAAGAAGAGGGAGGAGGAAGAAAAGAAGAGGGCAGAGTATCCGAAGATTAGGGACGAGCACTGGGCGTACGAATGGCGTCAGAAGAAAAAGCATGAAGCGGCGGAGAAGCAACGTCAAAAGGATTTTGAAGAGCGGACTAGGAAGTTATGTGCACGAGAGGCGGCACAAAAAGTTGAGGAGAACAAGATTTTCAAGGAAAGGATCCTTTCTGAGGCTAGACTAGCAAGGGAGAAGGAAGAGGAACAAGAGTGCAGTTCCAAAAGGAATGAAAAGGGGAAGGGACGTAGGTCGACGCAGTAGGTTCCCTAATTAGTCGTTATGGCTAAACTATGTCATTCAGTGAATTCCTTTCAAACATTGTACTCTATTGCACTTTGTGTCCCTATGTTGTGTTAAACTATGTTATAAACCATGTTGTTGGTGTGTTACTCTATGTTACTATGTACGCTGTTATGTTCTGCATTAAATACAACTTAGTATCTCCTCACAAGATTCGTTGACAAACGAACTGGAAAAACTGCTCTAGGAGCATAACGCCCTGAACGAAGGCCTTAAGTCATCTAATGAGGACTTTGCCCGGACTTCCGCCCTTAAATCCGGATGAGGTCTGTTTGGTTCAGGAGTTAACCCGGAGTTGGAGCGAAACTCCGTGTCCTGTTTCGGCTTAACGTCTTGAGGAAAGGCGTTATGGTCCCCACACCGCGGAATTCTGGCCCTATGTCCGACTGGGGTCAGCTATGGCCAAGAGTTTACCCGGACTTGGGGTGGAATTCCGCGCCCTAACTCCGTAACGCCTTCCGCCAGGGCGTTATGTCCAGAAGCTTAACGCCCGTGTTGGCGTTGTGCCTCTGCGCATAACACCTAGTAATAGGGCGTTAAGGTATTTCTCCCTATTTTCTCCTCCACTTCTTCATCATTTTTTTTACGAACTAGGCACACAAAAAAATTATTTTTCGTCAACACATAGCACCAAAGATAAGGTTCGAATACAACACATAGCAACAAAGATAAGGTTCAATACATAAAAGATAAGGTTCGATACACTAAATTCAAGTGCACTAAAATGTCGTCAAATATCAGCTAAATGACAGTCCACTAAGTGCATTCTCCTCACTCGTCGCATATCAGTTTGATCCTCTTCATCTTCTCCTTGTTAGCTAATCTTGATTTCAGCAGGTTGAACAACTGATATTCTATCTTTTTCTTCTCCTCCTTGAGTTCATTGTTTTGCATCTCCCACTCGTGTTGTTTGCTTTTGCTACTCTCAGCTTCGCTTATTTGCAGTTGCTTGGACATTGCCACTTCACTTTGAAATGCATCTCTCTCTCTCTTTCCGCATCTCCTCGAGCTTTCTCTCTAACTTCTCTAAACATGTGTCTTCTTTCTGCATTTTTTCCAAGTTTTCCAGCTGCTGCTACTGCTACTGCTTCTCCAGGGAGTCGAACCATCCGTCCGTCTTTTTTATCAAGCCCTTGTATTTTTCATCAAGCTTATTCTTCTCGTCCGACAATTCTTCCAACAACTTGTCATTACAAATCTTGTCATCGATTCTAGCATTGTTGCTCTCCTCATACATGTCCCAAAGTCTCTCAATTGATATTTCCAGGGTAGGGTCCCACACAACATCCACCCAACGCATAAATCCACAATTTAGGCATCCTACACACACAAGAAAATAATGTTATCATCCGAAAAAGTATCCACGAGGACCATAGCTCAAACGGTGATGCACTTACGTTCCTAACAGAACACCCATAGAAACGCCGTCCTGTATTCGACCCTCCGAAAGCAACGAACCTCTCGGGCAGAGCATTGTGAAAGCGGCAAGTCTCGTTTGTATTGAGCGCAACCCCACACCACAAAGGGTCCTCAATAGTATCCGGAACATTTTCAGCAGCGTGGACCTACAAAGACCGATAAATTAAAATACTAACCCTAGAATTCGAACACTATGAAATTAACACTAACTAAATTTAACAAAAAATTGCATTAACATAACTCAAAATTTGTCATAGTACTTACAAGACCCGGCCACGAGTCGTGGGAACTCTCGCTATCGGTCCAACTTGGCGTCGTGAAGGCGACGAGAAGGTTGGAGAGAGGGGATTGGTTGAGGAGGGACCTTGCTTGAGAAGAAAAGAGGAGAGCTCGAATTGGGTGGGGCTCGGCCAAGCTCGGAAGGCTCGGGGACGAGGAGCCCTAGAAGAGGAGCGGCGGCGGCGGCGACTCCCTAGCTGGGCCGGAGAATACCGGGAGACGGCGGCGGTTGTTGTGGTTGGAATGGGAAATGATGTGGGGAATGGGGGCATTCTCACTGGACTTAAACCCTAGGTTGCATAACACCTTCCCTCGAGGCGTTAAACCCCCACATAGCGGAACTCCACGTAATGTTCGCGTCATTTCCTTACCCTAACTGAGCCTAGACGGACATGGACACAGAGTTCCGCGTGTCGCAACACCTTAACGCCTCACTCGAGGGCGTTAAGCCTCCACATAGCGGAATTCCATGTTACCTCCTCGCAATTTCCTCGCCCTTACCGAAACGGGACGGATGTTAGTGCGGAGTTCCGTGAACAGGGCATAACGCCCTGAAGGAGGGCGTTATGATAGCTAACTTAACACCCTACTCCGGGGCGTTAAGATCCTGGCAACCTTACTCCACAACCATATTCCAATGTACATTTCACAATGATTTTCAAAAAAATAACACAACGAGCACGTCAAAATATCCAGAACGACAGTTTGCATAACGCCATGGTGAAATAAATTCTAGAATACGTTCAGGTTACATAGACCATTCAAATTCGACAATACGAACACGACAAATGTTCAAGTACAACAAGTCTTTAAATTGGACCATTACAAGACGGGATTACAAATGAAGTACTACGCACTAGACCCGTCTTGGCTATCACCGTCATCTTGGCGGTTCTCTTGGTCGTCCTCTTGGTCGTCATCTTGGCCGGTACCGAAGTTAGGGAGTGCACCACCCCAACCGCGAAAGTCATCATCGGTAAACGGTGGCGTAGAGTAATCTTCTATGTCACTATCGGCCAAGTCGGATGTAACACCTGGGGTGTTACCTTGGTAGAAAGTGTTTGTTTCCTTTTGCTTTGCATCACATGCATCACATAAGCATTGCATCATGTTTTCCAAACCACTCCAAAATTCAAACCAATTAAAACTTTTCAAACATGTCCAAAATTTATAATTAAAAATGGCAACCTAAACAACTCCAATTGTTTTTTTCAATAGTTTGAAGTTGAATTGCTTGTTAATAAAATTTTCCCTCTTGTTGAAAACCCTAATGGTAACTTTCCAATTCAACTTAAATTTCAAATCATTTCAATCATGATGGGCATGATCAAATGGTGGTTTAAAAATCAAATTCTTGCAAACAACTAAAAATTCAATTAATGTTTTCATAATTGATGAGTTAATGGAATAAAATTTGTTTAAACACCAAATCCTTATGAACCCTATTTGAAAGCCAAATAGCAAACAAAAATTAATTTAACACTTCAAATATTTTTGGACTTAATGTTCTCAAATGCTTTGGCTTGCTGTCTGCAAATTGATAAAACTTATTCATCAAATAAAAACCCCAAGCCATTCTTTCTTTCTTTCCTATTCTTTTCTTACAAGCAAAAAAAAAGAGAAGGAAAAAAAAATAGAAAAAAAGGAGAGAGGAGGCAGCCCTTTTTTCCCTCTCAGCCCACCACCACCTAAGCCCAGCAGCCCCCCCCACGGTCATCTTCCCCGTACGGACAGAGGAGGGGGTCGCTGTCACCTCCCCCCTCCATGGTCCCCTCCACCAAACCCCTCTCCCTTATCTACCCCCCCCAAGGGTGCGCCCAGAAACCCTAGCCTCTCCCCATCTCCCTCCAGCGCCGCCATCCGGCCTCTCCCATCGATCTCCTCTCCCAAAAACCCTCTGCCATTTTTCTGAATTTCGGAACCTCCACCCAACTCGCCGCCGATCACCGCCACCTCCCCATCTCCACGGTCACCTCGGGGGCTTGCCGTCCCCGGGAATGGAACCGGCATCCTCCCGGCTCCAACTTCGCTGAAGGGGTCACCGTCCGTGGATGCCCGAGGCGGCGCCGCCGTCAAGCTTTCTCCACCGCCGGCGCCCTGCTTCTCCTGCTGCTCGCCAACTGCCCTCTGTCCGACCGCCTCCAATCGCCCAAGCCCAAGGTGAGGCCGCACCTCCGCTCCCCTCCTTCCCCTCGCCTCTCCGCCCTCCAACCCACCGTCACCACCCGCCCCAAGCCCCATCATCTCCGGCGTTCGCCACTGCCTGTCGATGGCCGTGTTCTGTCCGTCAGCGATCAGTTGTCGTGCAGAAATAATTTCAGTTACAGTTAATCCCGCGAGCACACCTCAAAACCCCCCACGTTCCCTTCCTTTCAACAAGCCGCAGACCAGCCCACTGGTTCGGGTCCTCTGTGCGCAATCCAGAGGGGTGGGTTCGAATCCCACCCCCTGCAGATTAAAATCTCCTTTTGTTTTATTTTTTTCCAGGCCCACAACTTCATAGAAATCACAACCAAGCCCTGTATCTTTAATTCTAATCCCTGTATATTCTTTTTAGGCCCTGCTTAATTATTTTCCAAGTCCCTGTTTCACTAAAAATGGCAGATTGCACCTCAATTTTGTAAATTGCATAATAAAATCATTTTAACTCCAAATCCAACATTTTTTATATGTTTTCAATACCAAATTAAATGATCTATCCAAATATAAAATTTGTTTACTGTTTTTAATATTTTAAATTGGTGCAAAATTTGAAAACTTGTCAAATTCACTTAAACTTGCAAAATTCATAACTTGTTCATAAAAATTCCAAATGCAACAAACTAAATATGTTTTCCAATCAACTTTTCATGTACTTTCCAAATATAAATTTTGTTTTCTGTTTTGAATAATTTAAATTGCTGAAAACAACTGTTTCTTGTTTATTGCATTTAAAATTGCAAAAATAATAACTTGCTCATTTTAAATCCAATTTCAACAAATGAAATATGTTTTCCATGCAAAATTAAACCCTCTTTCCAAATATAAACTTTGTTTTCTGTTTTGAATAACTAAAATTGGTTAAATAATTTAAACCTTGTTTAATTCATTTAAAATTGGTAATTTCATAACTTGATCAAAACAAATTCTTTTGGGACATATAAAATATGTTTTCCAACCCTAAAAGTATAAACTTTTCAAATATGAATTTGGTTTAATGTTTTGAACAAATAAAAATTCAAATAAGTTCATGTTTGAATTAAATTCAATTAAAATCTTGTTTAACTTGTTAATTCATAAGTAATTCATCCTAAATCCTTTTTCAACAAGTGAAACATGTATTCCAACTAAAATCTTGTTTTCTTTTCAATTATAAACTTTGTGATCTGTTTTGAACAATTTAAATTGATGAAAACAACAAATGCTTGAGTGACACCTTTAAGTAACCAAAATTTCCTAACTTAATAAATAAATTTCTGAAATTGGTAAACCTTATTTCCAACTGGTTCTATTGTTGTTATTTTGTTGTTTTCCTCATCCATGCATCATGCTAATCCACTTTCACCTATTGGTTAGTTGGAAAACAATTGTTTCAACCATAATTCATGGACTTTTCATATGCAACTCAAATTGCATATGGGTCCATTTAAGTCTGTTTATCTTGTCAACTAGTTTACCTTGATGCATCTTTAAACTTGTCATGCATCCATATCTTGATCATGCTGGATCTTTTGCCGTAGTAGTAATTGTTGCATCCGGTGTTTGTTCGAGGTTCATTGCTTCTTCCCGGATAGGACGTTGAGATGATGTGAGCAACGACAAGTTCTGCTACCTTGCGGGATCTCAGGCAAGTATACTCACTTGCTGCCAAATGGCTGCCTTTCATCACTTGTTACCGATACTTTCCGTTGTTCTGTTCTGCTAGCCTTAGTAGTAGTTGTTTCTGTTACGAACCTATCACATGAATCCTTTAACCCTGATATTGCCTCACCTCCATACCTATAACCATTGCTTGTTGCCCGTGTCTTACTAGCATGCTTAGGTTGTTTTGCTCGAGTCTGTTACCCGTTACTTTCTGTTATTACTTCTTTATGTTCTGGGGGCTCGATGTTTAATCAATCAATCAATCAATCATGCTACTGTTTTGTTAAATAATAATTTGATGATAAGGCACCGGCAGGAGGCCCTTGTGGTTTTGAGGCCTGCTAGTGTCGACCCTAATAGGAAAAGGGTCTTGTCTACTGATCCATGATGAGCGCACTACCCGCATGTGGGAAGCGAGTATGGGCGCCCCCCTCAATTTGACTCGATTCGCATCTCGTCCAAATCGCCACACGTAGTTCGGGCTTTCCATTTGCTGCATGCATGATCTTGCGAGCCCTTGGATCCCGGGTGGAACTTTTGTAGTCGGCATTTAGGGCGGCGTGGTCTTCCAGTGCTATGAGGGTCCCCTTTTCTTCGGGGGCTCGATTAGCCGCGCACGCACAGCACGTGGTGCTTTGGGCTTGATGCGAAGAAGGGTTGGTTGTGTTGAGTGCCCCGCTTGGTGGAATGGCCGTTCCATCTGGCGGGTTATTCATGCGTGTACGGCTAAATTGGTGCAACCCTGCAGGGATAATCTTCTCGAGAAGCCGTGTTTTCCGCGGTTATGGACTACTTGGTGAAAGTACTGGCTAACAAGTACTCAGGACAACTTCAACATAATGATTAACCATGTTACACCCAATGAATAACCACTTGACTAGTAATAGGTTTATTCACACAATAACTTGATTCATCTTTAATAAAACTGTGTGAGTTATCCTCGGATTGCTTCTTCGGATAAGGGGCGAGATCCAGGATGGGTTTGTTTGAAGTTATCTTTCAGTTGGTTACAATACCTGAACTTATCTCCTTTCTGTTAGCCGGAAGTTGTAGTATCTCTCTGTAGTTGGTTAGTGCAGCCTGTTGTCGCTTATTTGCAATAACCCCCTTCCTTTCCGTTGATCCTAAAGTATTTGTATCTTGTGATGACTGGCTACGCCGGTATCTTGTGAGTATGGGTTTTATCCCCCTTGCCAGTACTTAACCGTACTGACCCACGAATCTCTTTCGTGGCTGCAAATTCCAAATTGCAGTCAACAGGTTTGAAGTCTGACGACGTTAGCTTGGGAATCCCTCCGGCTTGGCCTGGGCAGGGATTGGACGCTCTCGGTTATCTTCAGGACTCTTAGTCCAATTTGTATCTTGTCCGTAGACGGACGTTATGTTGTTTTCTTCCGCTGTTATTTGGATCTTTGTAATGTATCAGTTGTATCCCTGAATCGTTTGAGTCATCTTGTAAATCTCTTTTCTGTTGTTGTTGTGGATTATTCGTGAACTGATGTAATGTTATCACAAGTGGCAACCTGGAATCGGTTATTATGTGGATTTTGGCGGGAATGCTGAAATCTGCATAGTGCCCGATCTCGGGGCGTCCACAAATGGTATCAGAGCCTTGGTTCCGATTACCGAGATTGTTTCGATACGAATGGTTATCGAAGCAACGGGTCCGCAAAGCCTGTAGGATAACCTCGCTAATGGTCGTTGTTTCTAGAGTGTCAAAAACTATTTCTGCTAAACTATTTTGGAAAAAAAAATCTCGATAGGATTCTTGTTTTCTCCTTATCCCTATTCTATTTCCCCTCCCATCTTATTTGTTTTGGAGTCTCCCCTCTTGTCTATCTTTCAAAGTGTTAGGATCCTACGTGGGCGGACGTTTTCTGAGCCTTTAACCTAATAGTTTCGATCATCGGAAGATTCCTGGTGGAAGAACATCGTCGTCATCAGCTCGAGCAAGAATCTCTTGTTAGTGGTGTCGAGAAGCCCTTGTTAGTGGTGTCGAGGAGATCAACTGGAATCATGAAGAGTCGATAGTCGAACTTCTTTCCCCTCCCGGGTTAGCAGGTGGATTGCGAGGGCGCAATCCCTTGTTAGTGGTGTCGTCTGTAACACCTGGGGTGTTACCTTGGTAGAAAGTGTTTGTTTCCTTTTGCTTTGCATCACATGCATCACATAAGCATTGCATCATGTTTTCCAAACCACTCCAAAATTCAAACCAATTAAAACTTTTCAAACATGTCCAAAATTTATAATTAAAAATGGCAACCTAAACAACTCCAATTGTTTTTTTCAATAGTTTGAAGTTGAATTGCTTGTTAATAAAATTTTCCCTCTTGTTGAAAACCCTAATGGTAACTTTCCAATTCAACTTAAATTTCAAATCATTTCAATCATGATGGGCATGATCAAATGGTGGTTTAAAAATCAAATTCTTGCAAACAACTAAAAATTCAATTAATGTTTTCATAATTGATGAGTTAATGGAATAAAATTTGTTTAAACACCAAATCCTTATGAACCCTATTTGAAAGCCAAATAGCAAACAAAAATTAATTTAACACTTCAAATATTTTTGGACTTAATGTTCTCAAATGCTTTGGCTTGCTGTCTGCAAATTGATAAAACTTATTCATCAAATAAAAACCCCAAGCCATTCTTTCTTTCTTTCCTATTCTTTTCTTACAAGCAAAAAAAAAGAGAAGGAAAAAAAATAGAAAAAAAGGAGAGAGGAGGCAGCCCTTTTTTCCCTCTCAGCCCACCACCACCTAAGCCCAGCAGCCCCCCCCACGGTCATCTTCCCCGTACGGACAGAGGAGGGGGTCGCTGTCACCTCCCCCCTCCATGGTCCCCTCCACCAAACCCCTCTCCCTTATCTACCCCCCAAGGGTGCGCCCAGAAACCCTAGCCTCTCCCCATCTCCCTCCAGCGCCGCCATCCGGCCTCTCCCATCGATCTCCTCTCCCAAAAACCCTCTGCCATTTTTCTGAATTTCGAAACCTCCACCCAACTCGCCGCCGATCACCGCCACCTCCCCATCTCCACGGTCACCTCGAGGGCTTGCCGTCCCCGGGAATGGAACCGGCATCCTCCCGGCTCCAACTTCGCTGAAGGGGTCACCGGCCGTGGATGCCCGAGGCGGCGCCGCCGTCAAGCTTTCTCCACCGCCGGCGCCCTGCTTCTCCTGCTGCTCGCCAACTGCCCTCTGTCCGACCGCCTCCAATCGCCCAAGCCCAAGGTGAGGCCGCACCTCCGCTCCCCTCCTTCCCCTCGCCTCTCCGCCCTCCAACCCACCGTCACCACCCGCCCCAAGCCCCATCATCTCCGGCGTTCGCCACTGCCTGTCGATGGCCGTGTTCTGTCCGTCAGCGATCAGTTGTCGTGCAGAAATAATTTCAGTTACAGTTAATCCCGCGAGCACACCTCAAAACCCCCCACGTTCCCTTCCTTTCAACAAGCCGCAGACCAGCCCACTGGTTCAGGTCCTCTGTGCGCAATCCAGAGGGGTGGGTTCGAATCCCACCCCCTGCAGATTAAAATCTCCTTTTTTTTTTTTTTTTTTCCAGGCCCACAACTTCATAGAAATCACAACCAAGCCCTGTATCTTTAATTCTAATCCCTGTATATTCTTTTTAGGCCCTGCTTAATTATTTTCCAAGTCCCTGTTTCACTAAAAATGGCAGATTGCACCTCAATTTTGTAAATTGCATAATAAAATCATTTTAACTCCAAATCCAACATTTTTGATATGTTTTCAATACCAAATTAAATGATCTATCCAAATATAAAATTTGTTTACTGTTTTGAATATTTTAAATTGGTGCAAAATTTGAAAACTTGTCAAATTCACTTAAACTTGCAAAATTCATAACTTGTTCATAAAAATTCCAAATGCAACAAACTAAATATGTTTTCCAATCAACTTTTCATGTACTTTCCAAATATAAATTTTGTTTGCTGTTTTGAATAATTTAAATTGCTGAAAACAACTGTTTCTTGTTTATTGCATTTAAAATTGCCAAAATAATAACTTGCTCATTTTAAATCCAATTTCAACAAATGAAATATGTTTTCCATGCAAAATTAAACCCTCTTTCCAAATATAAACTTTGTTTTCTGTTTTGAATAACTAAAATTGGTTAAATAATTTAAACCTTGTTTAATTCATTTAAAATTGGTAATTTCATAACTTGATCAAAACAAATTCTTTTGGGACATATAAAATATGTTTTCCAACCCTAAAAGTATAAACTTTTCAAATATGAATTTGGTTTAATGTTTTGAACAAATAAAAATTCAAATAAGTTCATGTTTGAATTAAATTCAATTAAAATATTGTTTAACTTGTTAATTCATAAGTAATTCATCCTAAATCCTTTTTCAACAAGTGAAACATGTATTCCAACTAAAGTCTTGTTTTATTTTCAATTATAAACTTTGTGATCTGTTTTGAACAATTTAAATTGATGAAAACAACAAATGCTTGAGTGACACCTTTAAGTAACCAAAATTTCCTAACTTAATAAATAAATTTCTGAAATTGGTAAACCTTATTTCCAACTGGTTCTATTGTTGTTATTTTGTTGTTTTCCTCATCCATGCATCATGCTAATCCACTTTCACCTATTGGTTAGTTGGAAAACAATTGTTTCAACCATAATTCATGGACTTTTCATATGCAACTCAAATTGCATATGGGTCCATTTAAGTCTGTTTATCTTGTCAACTAGTTTACCTTGATGCATCTTTAAACTTGTCATGCATCCATATCTTGATCATGCTGGATCTTTTGCCGTAGTAGTAATTGTTGCATCCGGTGTTTGTTCGAGGTTCATTGCTTCTTCCCGGATAGGACGTTGAGATGATGTGAGCAACGACAAGTTCTGCTACCTTGCGGGATCTCAGGCAAGTATACTCACTTGCTGCCAAATGGCTGCCTTTCATCACTTGTTACCGATACTTTCCGTTGTTCTGTTCTGCTAGCCTTAGTAGTAGTTGTTTCTGTTACGAACCTATCACATGAATCCTTTAACCCTGATATTGCCTCACCTCCATACCTATAACCATTGCTTGTTGCCCGTGTCTTACTAGCATGCTTAGGTTGTTTTGCTCGAGTCTGTTACCCGTTACTTTCTGTTATTACTTCTTTATGTTCTGGGGGCTCGATGTTTAATCAATCAATCAATCATGCTACTGTTTTGTTAAATAATAATTTGATGATAAGGCACCGGCAGGAGGCCCTTGTGGTTTTGAGGCCTGCTAGTGTCGACCCTAATAGGAAAAGAGTCTTGTCTACTGATCCATGATGAGCGCACTACCCGCATGTGGGAAGCGAGTATGGGCGCCCCCCTCAATTTGACTCGATTCGCATCTCGTCCAAATCGCCACACGTAGTTCGGGCTTTCCATTTGCTGCATGCATGATCTTGCGAGCCCTTGGATCCCGGGTGGAACTTTTGTAGTCGGCATTTAGGGCGGCGTGGTCTTCCAGTGCTATGAGGGTCCCCTTTTCTTCGGGGGCTCGATTAGCCGCGCACGCACAGCACGTGGTGCTTTGGGCTTGATGCGAAGAAGGGTTGGTTGTGTTGAGTGCCCCGCTTGGTGGAATGGCCGTTCCATCTGGCGGGTTATTCATGCGTGTACGGCTAAATTGGTGCAACCCTGCAGGGATAATCTTCTCGAGAAGCCGTGTTTTCCGCGGTTATGGACTACTTGGTGAAAGTACTGGCTAACAAGTACTCAGGACAACTTCAACATAATGATTAACCATGTTACACCCAATGAATAACCACTTGACTAGTAATAGGTTTATTCACACAATAACTTGATTCATCTTTAATAAAACTGTGTGAGTTATCCTCGGATTGCTTCTTCGGATAAGGGGCGAAATCCAGGATGGGTTTGTTTGAAGTTATCTTTCAGTTGGTTACAATACCTGAACTTATCTCCTTTCTGTTAGCCGGAAGTTGTAGTATCTCTCTGTAGTTGGTTAGTGCAGCCTGCTGTCGCTTATTTGCAATAACCCCCTTCCTTTCCGTTGATCCTAAAGTATTTGTATCTTGTGATGACTGGCTACGCCGGTATCTTGTGAGTATGGGTTTTATCCCCCTTGCCAGTACTTAACCGTACTGACCCACGAATCTCTTTCGTGGCTGCAAATTCCAAATTGCAGTCAACAGGTTTGAAGTCTGACGACGTTAGCTTGGGAATCCCTCCGGCTTGGCCTCGGCAGGGATTGGACGCTCTCGGTTATCTTCAGGACTCTTAGTCCAATTTGTATCTTGTCCGTAGACGGACGTTATGTTGTTTTCTTCCGCTGTTATTTGGATCTTTGTAATGTATCAGTTGTATCCCTGACTCGTTTGAGTCATCTTGTAAATCTCTTTTCTGTTGTTGTTGTGGATTATTCGTGAACTGATGTAATGTTATCACAAGTGGCAACCTGGAATCGGTTATTATGTGGATTTTGGCGGAAATGCTGAAATCTGCATAGTGCCCGATCTCGGGGCGTCGACATCGGACCCATCGTTAGGAACATCGTTGAATCCATGTTGCCTTCGGTCCTTCTGAAACTCCCTGAAATGCTTCTTATCAATTTTGTGCATCCGATGGGTCCGGCTATAGTTGGCTTTGCACGTGTTCCAAAGGTTGCTGAAAAATTCCCGTAGCGCACTAGGGTTGCCCTGCGTACCACTAGATGATGCACCCGCATCGACGGCTCTTGAGACGCGCTTCGCCTTGGGTTGATAGGAGTGATAGGGCACATTTGCTGGAAACAACTCCTCAAGTTGTGCTAGCTCACTGTACCTCGTGGCATTCACGTACTTGATGAATGCATAGATGTATGGTGCATAGCAAAGAGACCGCCAGAGCTTGACCACATGCTTCATCGTCTCGTACATCCACTGCATCACATTTATCGGAGCATTGGAATTACGAGCATGGAACAATAGCTGGATGACATGACCGCTAACTTCGCCTAGATTGCCGGCCTTGGGACAAATTGTAACGTTCAGGAGCTTCATCAAATAGTAATACCTTGCGTTCAGTCCAGCAATTTTACCAATTTTTTTTTAGGATGTGCAATCGGGATAATGAAACTTAAGGCATGTCTTGCTTGGCGGAGCACCCTGACCATAGCATTCAACTGATCTCCCCCTTCTATATTGCTCCTCATAGTCCATTGCTTTGACAAAGTCGAGGAGGGGGGCACTATGCATGTCTTCACCACACATCCACTTTATTGTCTTGTGCTGATCTTTCACGAAGAACACGGTTGCATAAAACTGTTTCACCACATCAACATTATAGGCTTGTTGAAATTCCATGATCTTCTTAACACCAATGTTTTTGTAGACGGAAGTGAGATTTCCAAACTGATATTCATAGCCCCTGATGTACTCAAAATCAACGTGTCTCTGGCTCACAATCTCCATACTCTTGTTTTGAATGGCAACTTGAAACACTTTAGCTTGTTCTTTGTTCCAAAACCGGGTATCGGCTAGCTTCTCTCTCGATGTCAAATAAGGGTCTACATTCATCCTGACCTCTCCCCATTCGTGCAAACCCATGGTCATGTAATCTTGATCCTTCACCTTCTTTCCCTTTGAACTAGTTGCCTTCATTGGTTTGGTCTTCACGGTGTTGGCCTTGCTAGTACCGGAGGCATCATCCTTGCGTTTTGTGCTCCTTGTCGTCTAACAATACAAAAAACAAAGTCTTATTACCTTGTTCAAATATTATAATCTACTACTAAAACCACATCAAAACTATTAAGGTTACCAATCTACTACTAAAACCACATAAAAAATTATAATGAATTAGAATTTTGAATGAAATAAATTTCGCAATAATATGAACTAAAATTTCAACTACTATTACTAATAAGAACCTACCAATCTAATAATACCATTCTACTATTACTAATTTAAACTAGCAATACTAATAGTAACTTAATACTACAAACCAACTAATACAAATATCATTATAACTACTTAGAAACACACTAATCCACTACTAGCAACCTAGTACTAATAAACTTAACAACTAAGAAACTAGATAGATTAGGGATCGGGAAATCCTAGAGAATGCGATGTGAGAGTTTCAACCAATAGAATGAGGGAAAAAGTGAGACAATAGCTTTGGGATTCCTTAGGGAACCAAATCCCTAACAAATGGCCTCTCATCTACCAAAAATCGACGAATTTTGGAGAGAAAAGGGGTGGGACGGCGGGGTAGTTGGTGTTTTTCCTCAAGAACAAGAGAGATGGGAAAAAGAAACCGGTTCGGGAGGGGGCCGTGCGCGTGTGCTAAGGACATCTCCAGTCGTCCCCCCAGCGCCCCCCAGGACGCAAAATAGCGCCGTTTTGCTCGAAAAGCGCCGTTTTTCTACCAGTCGCCCCCCAGAACCCGAAAAAGCGCCGTTTCGGCGGAAATTAGCGCCGTCGCACCCAGGCGGAACCCATCCTGTTGGGTTCGGCCTGGGGGGGGGGGGGCGGAAGGAAAATCACGCGTGGGCCAGCGCTGTCGGCGAGGGGGCGCTATTTGCCCCACTTTCCCCACCCCGACTCGGCTTTTCCTCTCGCTCGCCTCGCCGTCGCCACCCCGTCGATCACACCCCACGTCGCCGCCGTCGGCCGCCATCACACACGAGCGGCGAGGCAAACCACCGCCGGCCTCTCCACCACATCGTCGCCGCCGTTTGCGCGCGTCTCCGCCGCGGAGGAGGATGTGCCCGGTGAACCGCGTCCACCACCCGCAAGGTGTTCGACGTTCTGTCCGAGCCATGGACTCCGACGCCGAGGAGATGCTCGCCGAGCTCTTCGACGAGGAAGACCAGGCCGCCATCGACGATGAGGAACACCTGCTCGTCCTGAGCTGCCTGGCCGGATTGCAGGCCCAGGACGCCGAGCCGCGCCGCACTGGATCGAAGCCCGGTCGCCGCAAGAGCAGGCCGAGGCAGCGGTACGAGGGCTACTGCATCCTCTACTCCGAGTACTTCGCCGAGGATCCCACCGACGACGAGAAGGTGTTCCGGCGTCGTTTCAGGATGAAACGCACGCTCTTCCTCAAGATCATGCATGCCATCCGGGAGTTGGACACCTACTTCAAGTTGAAGAAGGAATGCACCGGCACGGTAGGCTTTACCTCTATCCAGAAGTGCACGATGGCCATGAGGTTGCTTGCATACGGTGCTCCCGCAGATGCACAAGATGACTACCTGCGCATGAGCGAGTCCACGACCCTCGAGTGCTTGAACAAGTTCTGCCGGGCAGTGGTTGCAGTTTTTGGACCAATATACCTGCGATCACCCAATGCGCAAGACACTGCTCGTCTCCTCGCAGAGAATGAAGCAAGAGGGTTTCCTGGGATGCTTGGCAGTATCGACTGTATGCATTGGGCATGGAAGAACTGCCCATTTGACTGGCAGGGGATGTACAAGGGCAAGGAAGGAGAGTGCTCGGTGGTTCTCGAGGCCGTGATTTCGTACGATCTATGGATTTGGCATTCATTCTTTGGTATGCCTGGAAGTCACAACGACATCAATGTCTTGCAGTGCTCGAATGTCTTTGCCGAGCTTGTCGAAGGCCATGCCCCCCTGTGAACTATGAGATCAATGGACACCAGTATACAAAGGGATACTATCTTGCAGATGGCATCTACCCGAAGTGGGCAACATTTGTGAAGAGCATCTCCAACCCTATCCCAGGAAGCACAAAAGATTGGTTTTCCAAGTGTCAGGAGGCTTGCAGGAAGGATGTTGAGCGGGCATTTGGTGCGCTGCAATCTCGATTCGCTGTTGTCCGGTACCCAGCTATGACTTGGTCGAAGTCCAACATGTGGGAGGTGATGCAGTGTTGTGTGATCTTGCACAAAATGATCATTGAGAGTGAGCGGGATGACCCGGTGCCTGACAGTGAGGCAAGCACACTATACTACCGGCAGTGCCCTCTTGCAGATGTTGATCACCAGGTGCCGGCATCATGGACATACTTCCTCACCAAGCGACAGGAGATTCGACACGCTGGAACACACCATGCTCTGCAGAATGACCTGGTGCAGCATCTGTGGGCGCGAAAGGGGAATGGCAATGTTGAGGACGATGATGATGACTAGTGTAATTTATTTATTTTGTTAAAATTGATGAACTATTTATTTGGTGGAAAAAGTTCAATTATTTGTGTGCCAAAACTCTACCTGTCCAAATTGGGCTGAATCGCCGGCTGGCTGGGGGGAGGGGGGGGGGGCGGCTTGCGTTTCACGGCTGGGAAACGCGCTCCCCCAGTTTTCAGAATAGCGCCGTTTCACGCCGCGGCGGAAAAAAAGGCCGGGTTTTTGCGTCCTGGGGGGGCGCAACGACTGGAGATGCCCTAAGTCACAGGGCTTAACGCCTCCGTTCGGGGCGTTACGACGCATAACGCCCCGGGAGAAGGCGTTAAGAACCATAACGCTCTTAGCGGAGACGTTAAGCTCCCTGACACGTAGGATCGCGAGTACACGGTGGCACGGCCCATAACGCCCTGGACCTGAGGCGTTGAGCTATGGAGCATAACGTCCTCGTGGCGGGCGTTAAGCGAAAGAATTCTTTTTTGAATTTTCTGGTTCAGAGGGTTAGAGTGTGATTTTTCTGTGCCAAAAGGTTATTTTTTTAAAAATTCACTTTATTATCCAATCCAATAGTGGTGATTTACCAAAGTCGGTAACATTGGAAAATTTCAAAAACAAAAAAAGTCGGTAACATTGGACGGAAGCCACTAGCCCGGTTCCTGCTTCTGAAAACCCTTCTGAACCAGCAGCCTGCAACGGTGGTGAGAATAGCTGGTTCGTCCCTCTACCCCGTCTTCCCATCCGCCCCACGCCGCCGCCGCCGACCAGGACGGCCAAACCGGACGGCGCATCCCGTGCGGGCTCGTCTCGCCACGGCAGCTGCGGATACCTGCTTACGCGTCGCATCGCCTCCCACCCCCTCACCCTTGCGCGCTTCGGCGGGCGCTAGGGTTTTAGCTCCCCTGCTTCCGCTCTCGCGGGCTGTCCCGAGTCGAGGAATAGAGGGCCCGCGGCGATGGGACGCCCGGAGCCGGTCGTGCTGTTCGCGCAGACGATCCTCCACTCACAGCTGGACGAGTACGTCGACGAGGTGCGCTTTCCGTCCTCCCTCCCCTCCCCCCCCCCCCCCCCCCCCCTCTTTGTGTGTCCGCTCTGCAATCTGTCATCAAATCTTGCCACTGCTTGGCTAGCAGAAGTTTGAATTGCTATGCTCGAAGGTTTTCTATTCCATGGGTTCTACTGATGCACCATACTGACACATAATTAGTCCGGAGAGCGAGGATCAGGCTAATTAGCGCATATTTATTTTATGCACGAGTTCCTTTTCCCAGTGTATGTGAAGCAAAATACAAACTAAAGTGTGTGTTAGCTCTATGAGAAAAGTATTCCGAGCTACTCTTACTGGTACTTTCGTACATATCCAGGCTTAGTAAATCATGCAGCTAACAGTTTTATGCCTGTGAAGCCCTATTTTATATCAGAAGTTCATGCAGCTAACAGTTTTATGCCTGTGAAGCCCTATTTTATATCAGAAGTTCATGCACACGATCCCTCACATTGCCTGCAATATAGCTCTACTTGTCCGTGTCCAATGTAGTGAAGTTGCTCAGTAGCGCCAAACATATACTCTAGTTAATATAATACTGCACACTCCCTAGCAAATTGAAACCTCGTTATTTTATTCGAATTAAGGATCTCCTGCCCCCCAATGTCATTTATCATGAAACCAATAACCCCCCTCCCCCCCCTCCCCCCGGGTCAGCCTATGTTAACCAACAATATATTGTTTGTAACTATCTCATTTGGTATTTACAGTCCATGCCCAAACAAAGGTAACAAATGGTTCTTGTAACTAGCAGTTATTTATTACTAGTAACACCTATGCCAGCCTTTGACTACAAGTACTCACTCCGAGTCGTACTATAGGTTGTTTAAGAATTGGTGCCAGTCAAACCATAGTCAAGTTTGGCTATCGTTATGGATAAAATTACCAACATCTACAAATCAATATTGGTACTACTAGATCCATCATGAAAATACTTTCATAACATGTACTTATTGTTGTTTGAAGCAACATGATTTCATAGAATTAATGGTCAAAGTGTGACTTCGGAGCCGTGCCAATGTCCTAAACGTCCTATACTCTGATGGAGGTCTTCTTAAATAAAATAAATATATGCAGAAGACATTAATTTTATGTGCTGGGGTACACACGTATATCGAGTATTCAAAACGTACAAATGTTTCCACTATTTGACATTTTTACTACACAAGAACTGAATGTTGGTAATTACTGTCCTGAGAGAGAGAGAGAGAGAGAGAGAGAGAGAGAGTCATTTCTCTAGTTAAATTCATATATTATAACTTGTCCTGGAGTTCACTTAATTATGTTGCATCATGCAGGTGCTATTTTCTGAACCTGTTGTGATTACTGCCTGCGAGTTCCTTGAGCAAAATGCCTCTCCTTCTACACCAAACATATCTCTTGTTGGGTAAGAAAATTTCCTCTGTATAATTTTGTGCACCAATATTGAGCTTCCTTTTGTAAACCTTGTAAAAGGGCCTGACGGCGACAGCGTGTCCTGCGAAAGCCCATAGCTGAACTTATTTGGCCGTTGTAGTTTATAATCTTTTGACATAGAAACATATACCCAGCAATTGTAGTTTATTGGTCTCCGTTGATACTATTAAAATTTGTTCCTTCCATTTATCCTAATATTCTAGTTCTCCTCAATTTAAGAGTCGTGAGTAAGCTATGCATTATTCTGCAATTATGTGGAGACTACGAGCTTGCATTTTGTAGCGTGTTAACATTCTTCTCCTGCCTTTGCCCTCGGGGATGAGCTAATTTCTTTTGTTAATGTTGTTTGTGTTATATCAGTGCGACGTCTCCACCATCATTTGCTTTGGAAGTCTTTGTTCACTGCGATGGGGAGTCCCGATTTAGGCGCCTTTGCGTGCCTTTCTTGTATTCACACTCCTCATCCAATGTGCTTGAAGTTGAGGTATGGTATCTGTCTGATCCCAAGTCTTAAGTTTGACCAATATTCCTATCCCGTGCCTATATACTTCCTCTCTTTTTCTGTCTGCGTGTTATACCTACCTTTTCCAACTGCACTACTAAATGTGCGGATGCTATATTGCTGTCTTTGATATCGATTTATGTTAAATTGTCAACTTGATGAGAAATTTACAGATTTTAGTTGAATTCTGCTTATGTGATACAGCTGCACATGCTTAATGACCGAAGCTGCATTTCACTCTGTTTCATTTTTTCTTGCCTTTTTCTGGTATTGTGTATCAAGGGGTATTTCTTCAGCTGCTTATGCTAGCTGCATCTTTGTCTTGTTCTTCCATTCCAAGTTGGCTTGTTCTGTTTCCTGAGGCGTTTTTCTTTGTTTCTTTTACTCTACAGGCTATTGTGACAAATCATCTAGTGCTGCGGGGAACTTATCGCAGCCTCACTCTTGTAATTTATGGAAATACTGCCGAAGACCTTGGCCAATTCAACATAGAACTAGGCCTGGATCATTCTCTTGCCAATGTGGTTAGCTCTCCATCAGAGGGAAAGTTTGAGGACCTTCCGCCAGCACTACGTTCATCCAAATTTAAGTTTGAAGAATCATTATCTTCACTCAAACCATTGAGTTTTCAGTCCACGGATTTGGATCTATCACTTGAAGTGAAGAAAATACTGTATTTAGCTCTTAAAATGTACCAACTGCCCAGTGTTGAAAATCTGATTCCTGACTTAGGAAGTGCAGTTATCTCAGCTGTTTCAAAATATGTAATTAGTTCTAACTGCATGCCACATAGTTGGAATCAAGACTTGGCAGATGGTTTCGACAAGAGTACTCTTGATCCTCAGGGAAGTAACAATATTCACACTGAAGCTAGTGAGGAGCTCTTAGAAATTTGGAAAAATGTCCATTCTGTTGCTGCCACTCGTAACGGTGATAATGACTTTGCCTTTGTACTGGAGGAGTTGCCCACAACCAAAATTCTATTTGAGTTGTTCGACAATTGTTTCCCATATTACACGAACTGTTCATTACTTGATCTACAATGCCCTTCTCAGGTGATTTATCTTATGACACTTGATAAACTGTTATTATGTATGTCAAAAGTGTTAGACAATTTATCTATCTTATGCCACTTTTATTTCAGAATAATTGGCTGGCGGTGTCCTTGAGTTTGGCTCTTCTAATATGCTCCTCAAAAGAGAGTTGCTTTTATTTTGTTGATGCTGGTGGGATAGAGCAAATCGTTAATCTGCTCTGTTGGAAGACCCCCAAATCTACAGCGGCTACATTGCTTCTCTTAGGTATTGTTGAGAATGCTACTCGGCATGGTGTTGGATGTGAAGCTTTCTTGGGATGGTGGCCACGTAGTGATCAGAACAGTATACCCACTGGCAGCAGTGACGGCTACTGTTCTTTGTTGAAGCTTCTATTGGAAAAAGAAAGACATGATATCGCCTCACGTGCGGCATATCTTCTTCAACGTTTGCGGTTTTATGAGATACTATCTAGATACGAGGTCTGAATTTTCTTACCTACCTAGTCCAATAAGTCTATTGTTTGTGTACTTTCCAGATTATATGAGGCTTATGGTTGTGTTGCAGTCTGCCGTGGTCAAGGTGGTTTCTGATCTACCTTCCAATGAACTTTCCCCGGAGGCAGTTTCTTTTCTTATTTTTGCAAGTAACGAGCTTGCCGAGATGTCGGTAAGTTTCTGGAATTGCTCTTTTATAGAGGAAAACCCATTTCCGTACAGTTATATGTACACTCTCTTGTACTCCCTGGAAGTGAAGTGTGTTAGCAGACTAGCAGTTACTCTATGATGATAATTTCTTCATGCAGAAATTGATAAATATGTGTGGCCCTATTGAAGATCCTTCACCAGTGGCTATTGCTAGAAGAATATCCAAGTCTAGTCATTTGGAAGATTCACTTTCATTCAAAGCAACAGTTGGTCTGATAACTTCTTCCAAGTACAGCTTCTTGCAGTTTGATACCGATTCATGTTTGTTATCTCTTATCCAGGTAACACAGGATATGCACTTCTTGTTTTTCTGGTTTATTCTTTACTTGTGCGAAATCTTGACGTAAGGTGAATTAATGCTTGTTGTCAATCTGCAATGGCTGCTTTGGCTGATTGTTTATTCTATTTTTCCATCTAAGATATTTGCTTTTGATGCAACATTCATATCTTCCGCTAGAAAATGTACCATAAATTTGAAATTGATTGTAACATGGTAACATTGACTCATTGAGAAGGTTCCATTGAATATGAAATAAGTGAAGTGCTTCATAACGGTCTTTCATCTACAAATGGTCTACCTTTCATTTATTATGACATTAGTGTGAATATCTGGAACTTGGAATTCAAGTTGCAAACGACTATCCGTTTTTATAGTTTGTCATATGGGTTGGGTTCACGGCCGCCGCGTCAATGTTAAGGACAGGCAACTATCGGCAACTTGTTCTCCAAGTCAGCCAAGGACCCCCCCCCCCCCCCCCCTCAATTTATTTAGTTAATTCCATGTTTGTTAAGTACTTGACTATTTGTCTTATCTCTTAGATTGGTTTAGACTTGTCCTTGTTTCTCAACTTTTTGTAAAGAGATGGCTAACATGGTAAGGTGATCAACTACCAATAAACAGAAGTGAGAGTAAGCTCCAACCATATACACATGACATTTATACGCTTCTTTATTTGAAATTTCTTGTTGTCACAATTTGCTCCCACGTCTATGAGGGATGGTGATAGTGGTGCCACGTCGTATCAGAACACCATGAATTCGTCTATGAGGGATGACGATAGTGGTGCCACGTCGTACCAGAACACCATGAATCCTTGATGAATGTTGCCTCAAGTGTGGGTGCAAGAGACTAAATGCTACGTCAGGCTTAGCAGCAGCTGCAGCATGCATCACACCTTGCTCTCCTCAGTCATGGTCATGAACTCATGATGATACAGTGACTAATCGACTACCTTATACCAAGTGCGCTAAATCGCTAATACATGATGGGTGTAAACATCCATCAATGGGATTTCACGGGTGACAACTTGACGAAGAATGGTCTAGCTGAAGGAGGGTAGAGACTGGGGTAGGCTGCAGCACCTATGTATCAACCCTACCTAGAATACTACCGCACTACACAAAATCTACAAAGTCTGGAAAAGGTTACAAATTCGGTAGTCTCCTTTGTTTATATGGACATCCACGACAGGCCATTGACATATATATGACAATATACAACCTCCACACAGTTTATAGAACTCCAAAGTACACATTTGGATATGGCTACTCTTTACTTCTTTTACTCTCTGCTGGTTATCAATCTTTGAGCATGTCTGCACTTGTCCTAGAAATGTGACTCTAGTTATGCGTTTTGTGTAGAACAGGAAAGAGGTTTTTTCCCTTTGTCAGCGGCCTTGTTATCATCACCTGTAATGCATTTGGCAAGTGGGCCTGCCGCTGAAATTTTGATGGAGATAACATCGTCAATTGAATCCATTCTCCTATCCCTTCTTTTCTGCCGCCCAGGTTAGATTGGCAGGCTTTTAAACTGGGATATTTTGTAATCTCACATTATTACGTGAACTCATATTTATATGTTTTCAGGGTTATCCTTTTTGCTCAGTCAACCTGAAGCAACTGAGCTTATTGTTCTTTCTCTTCAAGATGGTAAAGATATGAATAAAACAGAATGCATAACTCTTAGACATGCCTTTGTTCTTCTGTCGAAAGGATTCTTCTGCCGCCCCCAGGAAGTTGGAATGATCACAGAGCTACATCTTAAAGTGGTATGTGCAGGCTCATTGTATCAGAATTACTCTTTTATATTGTTTTACAATCTTTTTCAAGCATATAAATGAATTTATTAATCACTAGGATGAGAACTTGGAATATTAGAGTTGGAGTAGGTCAGAATGTGGTGGTTGTTCTTCACCTAAGTCTTTCTTCTAGCCTAGTTTTGTTCAAACCATTAGCTGTATAGAAGTTCTTCTACACAGTGTAGATTGCGATCTTTCGCACATCTTTTCCACCTTTTTTCAGCTGATGCCATGTCACCCCATCATGTTTTACTACGTAAATGGTTCATTCCATTTTTTCATGCATACGGTTCATACTGTTACATCTACCTGTAATATTGTTTAAGTTGCAATTGATTTCTAACTTCTATTTTTTTTGCTTCCTCTTGGAGATTTTGTTTTGAACTTCTGTTGATGTATGACCATAATTCATTTGTAATAACTGAGCAGACCTGAATTATGTAGTTTTTATGTTTTTGCTGATGATTGAATTCTTTTCTTCCATAGGGAAGTGCTGCCAATAGGCTTCTTGCAGTTCCTCCAAATTCTGATGAGCTTTTGTGGGTTCTGTGGGAACTCTGTGCTATTTCGAGGTCAGTACCGAAGTCAGCATTTGGTGGATAGTTTATGAAATTGCTTGCGGTGTTTAGTTGTGTAAAATAATTACTAGGGCTGCCAAATATTGAGATCGTCTTTCGGTACAAAGTGCCTTGTTCATATTTTTATTTCAATTTCTGGTTCTGTCTCAGACTCTCAGTAAACGAGGATCCAAGGACCAAGTTAACATTGTTGGACAGTTTGCTCAATAATTTTAACTCTATCCTGTTTCATTGTTCTGCTCAAATATCCATAACTTTGATACCCTAAGTAACACTATGATAGGGAATATCTTAATTTTAAAGTACATTTAAGAGTTTTGGAATGCTGAAGACAAAGTTATGCGCCGCTCTAGTTTTCACTGTGTGAACTTCAGTGCATGTCTTTTACAGAATCCATCTATGTGATGCAGGTCTGATTCAGGCCGTCAAGCATTATTGGCTCTTGGCTACTTCCCTGAGGTGTGTGTTGTTAAATTCATTTGTCATTTTTTAATGCAATTTGTACTGTGAGTGATAGAAGTATTTCTGGTGTAGGCAATATCAGTTCTATTGAGTTCCCTCTCTTCGTATAAGGATCTCGATTCAACCATGACTAAAGATGGTCAGTAGAACCATTCTTCACTTCTTGATATTTCATGTCTTTCTTTTTATTGAAGGCTTACACCTCTTTGTGACTATCTCTGATCTCAGGAGGGTCTCCATTGGGTCTTGCGATCTTCCATTCGGCTGCAGAAATTCTTGAAGTCTTGGTTGCAGATTCAACTGCTTCATCACTGAAGTCATGGATTGAATTTGCTACTGATCTGCACAAGGCGTTGCATTCATCTTCTCCAGGTTCAAACAGGAAAGATGCTCCAACAAGGTTGCTTGAATGGATTGATGCTGGTGTTATATATCAGAGAAATGGTGCTGTTGGGCTTCTTCGTTATTCTGCTATTCTAGCTTCTGGTGAAGATGCCCATTTTTCTTCTGGAAACGTGCTCGTGTCAGATTCGATGGATGTCGAGAATGTAGTTTCAGATTCAAATAATACTTCAGATGGCCAAGTCATTGATAATCTTCTTGGGAAGCTTGTTGCAAACAAGTACTTCGATGGAGTGGCTTTGTGCAGCACTTCTGTGGTTCAATTAACAACAGCCTTCCGCATTTTAGCATTTATTTCAGAAGATAAGGTAAGCTTGTTATCCTCTTTTATGTTCTATTTATTCAAGATGTTTAATTTACAATGAATTATTCATGTCACATTTTTTGCTATCAATAAAGGCTGTGGCTTCCTCCCTGTTTGAAGAAGGTGCAATTACTGTTATATACATAGTCCTGATGAACTGCAAGTCTATGCTTGAACGCTTGTCGAATAGTTACGGTGAGAATGTGATGTTTGTATGATATTTTCGTGCATTATGCAGTCTTGTTCATGAAGTAGGTTGAGGTATATATGGTGTTTTCGTGCTAAAACCATCTTCTCTCTTGTTCTTCCTTCAGATTACCTTGTCGATGAAGGGGCTGAACTAAGTTCCACCACAGAATTGCTTTTAGACCGAACTCATGAACAAGCCCTAGTTGATCTCATGACTCCCTCTCTTGTCTTGCTGATAAACCTCCTCCAGATATTACATGTAATATGTTCTGCTCTATCCCTAGTATGGCTTAGCATGCAATTACCTCAAGCTGCTCATATCAATAGTCTTGGATGTATCCACCTCTGCAGGGAACAAAGGAACAATATCGCAACAAAAAACTTCTTACTGCTCTTCTGCGGTTACACCGAGAAGTCAGGTATTCAGATAACCCTCTGCATAGCAGCCCCCTCTCTCTTACATAACATTTGCTTACACAACATTTTCTGTTGTATCGTTTCAGCCCAAGACTGGCAGCTTGTGCGGCAGATCTGTCTTTCATGTTTCCTAGTTTTGCTGTAAGCTTTGGTGTGGTTTGCCAGCTTATTACTTCAGCACTTGCTTGCTGGCCATTGTATAATTGGGCACCTGGTCTGTTTCATTGCCTTCTTGAGAATGTTGAGACCACTAATGCATCAGTACCATTAGGTCCAAAAGATGCTTGCAGTCTCCTTTGTCTCCTGGTAAGCCATTTAGTTACACGTGTATCTATCCTTGAGATACCTACTTGTTTCCATGAAAAAAACAGGTGGTAGAATGTGTTTCCATGAAAAGAACAGGTGGTACAGATTGTACCTGTTTCTCATTCTTATGTGTTTTGTCTGCGCTTGAAGGGTGATCTTTTCCCTGATGAAGGCATATGGAAATGGAATGTTGAAGTTCCTTCGCTGAGTGCTATTAGATCGTTGAGTACTGGAACAGTTCTAGGGCCTCAAGTTGAGAAACAAGTGAACTGGCACCTGCGTCCTGAACATGTGGCCATATTACTTGTAAGGTTGATGCCGCAACTTGATAGACTTGCGCGTGTCATTGACAACTTTGCTACTTCGGTATGTCCTGGTTTTTTTAATTTCTGGTGGCCTTTTCACTCCAAAGAAAATGACTTCTCACTATAGAAAATACTTATATACCTAATTGTATTACATAGGCCTTGATGGTGATACAAGACATGCTTCGGATCTTTGTTGTTCGTGTTGCCTCTGAAAAGATCGAGTGTGCGGTGGTTCTTCTGCGGCCAATTTTTATTTGGTTGAATGATAAGGTTGATGGAACTTCTCTGTCGGAGGGAGAGGTCTTTAAGGTATGCTAGTGCATAGTGATTATGGCTGCATAACTGCGTGTTATTATGCACCAGAAAAAATGTCTGTTAA
Organism: Alopecurus myosuroides; assembly: GCA_028641055.1. Taxonomy (NCBI): domain Eukaryota; kingdom Viridiplantae; phylum Streptophyta; class Magnoliopsida; order Poales; family Poaceae; genus Alopecurus; species Alopecurus myosuroides. The sequence goes on along the minus strand of CM054062.1, from coordinate 51,138,958 downwards.
ATACATCATTTGTCATGCATGCAGTTACTGTTCAAAGTTCTGTAGGCAACCATATGAAGTTAATATTAGGTCCACACTTATCTGCTGATCCCAGCAGCTTTTGTTTTGTGCCAGCAAATTTGTGGAAATACTATGTTAGGAAAATTGAAATTATATAAAACCGTGTGACCACCAACAAAAATTGTGGGCTAGTGTTTAGGTTCCTGGAACCATCGTCAATCCTGGACCCTATTTGTTCTGGCAGACCAGTTTGTTTCAGTTTTTTTGTCTAGGTTTTTTTCAAGGTATATATATGCTTCAGACATATCAATTAGTGAACTCCATTGAAGTAGCACCAAAAAAGTGACCTCAATGCTGGCCACATGCAAACCAGAGGCTTGCTTGCTTCTGGAGAACTTGCTTACTCGCGGTAATCTATCTGGTAGGCTTATTCCTGTCCATGTTTGTTGTAGACGGTTCTTCTCTGTAGTGTCCCCTTTTTATGGGGCGTTTAACTCGGGGCTAGAATCATTGTTGACTAACAGTAACCGACCCAGTAAAAAGATAGAACAGTAACTCTACTTGTGTGCTAGTTGTCGTAACAAACAAGTACTGAACATTTAGTTACTGGGCACTATATTTGAAGGAGCTCCTCTTTCCCCCCCAAATTCAGTTCTCCATTTATGTAAGTTCTCAGTATCACCAATCTGAAGTTGTTTACTGCTATGTTTCCAGGTGCATCAGTTACTTAAGTTCATTGCAAAATTGTCGGAACACCCAAATGGCAAGGTTAGAGGTTCTTAAATATTCATATCTCGTGTATATTGTTTCTCTCTTTCTCCTCTCTCATTTTCTCTTTATTTCAGGTATTGCTATGGAAAATGGGGGTTGCACGGGTTCTTAAGAAGTTGTTACAGAATTGCAGCAGTGCATCTTTCTTGGAAGATAGGGTGTCTGAAAGAGGAGCCCACAGGAGCGACCAACTTATGCTCAAATGGAGGATTCCCTTGTTCAGATGTCTTGCATCTATCTTTAGTGCCAAGCCATCTAGTAAAGAGCAGACTTCTATTGAAGAGTAAACTCATAACTAGCAAATTATTTACTTTAGAAGTACTTCACTATTTACATGTGATAACTAATTATATTAACTCAAATAGATCTTCGGAGAATGCTAGTGCTGAGGACTGCTCTTCTATCATGCATCATCTCTTGGTTTTATGCCAGGTACAGTATATTTTGTGTTTTCTACGATGAGATGCTTATCGGATCAGTAGTGCTTTTACTTTTACTGCTCTATTTAATTCTGAATCTTAGCTCACAATTTCTGTAGTGAAGCAAGGATGTAGTTTCTTCAGTTTTGCTGCTTGAAAAATTTGATACCAAGTTTTTATTTATGAAAAGCCATTTTTAGAAAATGCTCCGTGCAAAATTTTTTTGGGGTTCAACACTAGTCAAAGAAAAAAAAAAGTCAGCATGTCATGTGTCATAGTGTCGGTGGTGGAAAACCTAAATGAATAGCTGAAGTTTCAAAATGATTTATCATGAGAAGGAAATACGAGGATGAGGACATGGAATGGGGATAAGGTTTCTTCTTCTGTTGCTTTATTTTCTTCTTCCTTTTTGACAGAGTTGTACTGCTACTTTTTAATATTTACTTAAGAAACCTAATTCCAAAGTTTTATGTGCAATCAATCCTTCCAAGTACACATGAGTTGTGGCAATTTCTGAAAAAAATAGCATTTAATGGAAATTTACTGTGGCTGATCCATTTTATTTAAATTTTATGCTTTGATTCTGAACTTATTTTGTATTCATGTTTCTTTGCATTTTTTACGCTACTCATCAATAAGATGTTATGTCAGGTTTTGCCAGTTGGACGGGAAATGTTTGCTTGTTCCATGGCATTCAAAGAAGTGGCTTCTTCATATATCTGTAGAAATGCAGTACCTTTGATATTTTCACAAATCCAAACTCCTAACCAAGATGATGAGGACAAAAATGAGGGTGATACTTATCATGACTCATCAAATATGGATAACTGGCATTGCTTTACCCCTTTGTTGAAGTGCTTCAAGCGACTCCTAAAATATGTTGATGCTAATCATCCAACAGACTATTGTGTACAAACAACTTATTCCTTCATACTTGGTGCTATTGCCCTCAGCCAGTACGGTGACAGGTAAACATCACTGCTTCTTGCTTATGAATATCTTGATAATACATGTCCAAGGATATCTTTGCAGTTTCCAGTTTCCTCGTTTGCAGATTTGGCAGATGTTCGTATACTTCATGTGCATGAATAAGCACTGATGATCTGCAATAAAATTCTAGTAAAATCCTTTGACTGATGTGTTAAACCAGAAATTCACTTTGGCTCCCGGGTGCATATGCTCCCTTTACCGAAAACCACAGTTCGAAATGTTGAAAACAAAATTCACGCATACATCTCTATGTGTGCAAGTAAAGTTCCGTGAAACTCGACATTTTCTTCTGGCATGTGTAAAAAAAAAACAAAAAAATGTCACGTGAAAAGCCTTATTTTAGCACCGAATTCTTTCTATTTTACACAGGCGACAAAAAAAGTTGTTTTTTTGCGAAACGACTTTTTTGATATTTCTAAATACGTTTAAAATGCATTTTGAATAAAGGGTGCACATGCACCCAGGAGGACGTTGCTCTCCAGTAGCTCCCGGGTGCATATCCCCCCTTTACTGAAAAAACACAAACTTATATGGATGCTAATTTGTGATTTTTAAATGTCTTGACTCGAGAAATTCACAGATGATCGTGATGCATGCTTGGAGTTTAAGTTAACCATCCACATAGGTGATTAGGATTGATTTCATGTTGGAAAACTAACTACTAATCAGTATAGTACGGTGATTGTTGAGGGCTTCAGGCGGCCAGATATCTTGTCTGTAATGAAGAATAAATGGATAATTTCCATATGTGACGGCAATATGGTTTGTTCTGATGGTTGGCTGGTGATTTTGTCGTTCTTTGTAGATTTGGTTTTTTGTATTTTCGGTTGATCATTATTAACTGGCAGTTGGTTCCTCATGTTGTACTGTGCTTATTGAAGAGTAGATCTGAATATTTATAATTTTATATCACTTAAGGTTTCAAATGCTTTTTTCTTTCAAAATAATCAATATCTGCAACTGTAGATGCATTTATGATGTGAAAACATGTTATGTTCCAGTGCAGTTTTTCTGTGGGTCCGGATAACATGATGAGGTACTTATACTGTTTCTGTTGGTTGCAGTCTTGAGGGTCTTATCATATTGAGGTGTCTATTGGGGCACTCCTTTGACCATGGTCTTACATTGAAACCTGCTGACGATAGTTTGAATGAGGGTATAGTTTTAATGAAGACTTTTGGAGAGAAGATACATCAGGGCCATGATGACTTGTCGAGTTCTGTTGGGAAGTCTCTTCTAAATCAGGTATTCCTATCAGTATCATATTATGTTTTTCCTACTTCCATGTTTCTCATATTGACTTCAATTAACAGGTTCAGAGTTCCATCACATTGCTGTGCTCTATTCTCGAGAATTCTGGCCAACTAGAAGATTCAGTGCAGATGGTTCTTGCAGGCACTTACTTGCCATTTGGAGTGGCTCGCTCTGTTGTTATGACATCTCGTTTAATGCCATCCCTAGCGTCCATAAACCATGATTCTGTTCTCTTCTTTTCCAATGCTTGGAAGGTTTTTGCTGATTCAGAAGAACCTGTCGGGGGTGAATTTTCAAAGAGGCTGGTGTGGGAGTTGCCTGATTCTTCTCTTGAGAGACAGCTAATTCCTGGCCAATCTGCTAGTAGAAAACTGGCATTAGGAGAGGCTGCAAGTAGACGTATAAAGGACAATCAAGCACCTGAACCTACTGGACAGTTTACTCGAGGTTTAAGTACAGCTAGTGCCTCTACAGGTCATGCACGTAGAGACACTTTCCGCCACCGGAAACCAAACACAAGTAGACCACCTTCAATGCATGTGGATGATTATGTTGCAAGAGAGAGGAACATAGATGGTGCAAGCAGTACGTCAAATATTGTAAATTCTACTCCGCGTGGAACACTTAGTGGAAGACCTCCTTCTATTCATGTAGATGAATTTATGGCAAGGCAGAGGGAGCGTCAAAATCCTGTCCCAGCCCCGTCTGGGGATGCACCTCAAGTAAAAAGTCAGACAAGTCTAGACGACAATGTCCGTGCTAAGACGGAGAAACTGCAACAACCCAAGGCTGATCTCGATGATGATCAAGAAATTGATATAGTCTTTGATGAGGAATCAGAGTCAGATGACAAACTTCCTTTTCCTCAACCAGATGATAATCTACCACCTCCTGTCATTGTTGGGGAAAATTCTCCAGGTCCAGTTGTCGATGAGACAGAGAACCAGAATGAAAAAAGCCCCTTTTCAAAGAACAGTGAGAGTTTTCCTGCTGACATATCTTCCCAGACAGCTATTCTTCCAGAAGCTAATGTTTCTTTGGAGCGAAAAGATTCAGTTTCTAGCCCAGAGAAGACTGCGTTCAGTGATCATGCTGATGAACCTGCATATATTTCCTCTCGTAACAAACGTCCTGCTGAAGCACCTCTCCGGCAGCTGCGTCCTAATAATTATCAGAAGAGAAGTCCATATAAGTTGTCTGAGAGTTCTATTTCATCTGGGTCTCATGGACATGATCATAGGCTTTCGAAAAACCAACCACCTCTGCCACCAATGCCACTACCAACCTCTTCCATGCCTATGCAAAGTCCTGATTCAAGTCAAAGACGGTCATCATCTTACAGCACTAGGGATGGACCACCACCTTTTCCGTCTAATTATCCTGTACAGCCTTTTGAAGCCAGTACGCCTACTGCTTTTGTGGGGCTTCAGGTAATTGTCTTTTCAAGTCTTAGTTACAGTTTTGTGCGCTTTTTAGTTGCTCTTGCAATTTAGATTCTTCAACGTCAACTTCCATTTGCAGGCTCAAACTGAACATGCCCTGGCAAACAACGGTACTTCGTCATCAAATGCTCCTATTGCAGATGCCAATTTCACGTGGAACTCTTTCCCAGTAAATAGGCAGCCTATGGAGCACTTCAACTCTGGTTCATCTGCCCGACCGATGCAACCCCTTCCTCCACCTTATTCAGTTCCTGCAACCCAACATGCTGCAATGAGCTCTGGCTCTCCTGCATCGCTGTATAACCAAGGCAACAGTGTTGTCCAGCCTTCATCGCTCATGAATGATGCAACTGCAGGCATGAATTCTGCATCTGGCAGCGCAATTCTTTCCAGTCTGTTACCATCCTTTGCATCGCAATTACTAATGAGCAGGCCTCAAATGTCTACTCAATATTTTGGAACATCTCTTCAACATGTTCAACTCTCATCTGGCCTTCCACAGAATGTGTCCAATCCTCAGCCTTCTGTTTCCTCGATGCAAGCACGTCCACCAGCACCACCACTACCTCAGCAGCCTCATCCATCCCAGACTCAGCAATATCTTGGCTCTGTTCAATGGCAGCAATACCAAGAGCAGCCTCAGTCATATGCACAAAGTAGTATGCAGCCGCAGATGGCTTTGCAGTTTCAGAACCAGTTTTCTGTTCCTCCCATGCAATTTTACCCGGGTCAGCAGCAGGAGTTTGCTGCTCAGCCACTGAGACAAGCGGGTGAACAACCACAGCTCGTGAACCAGAGTATACAAGCTGGTAGTTCGTCTCAACAGCAGAGAGAGAGAGAACAGGATATCAATCTACAGAGAATTTTCTCATCTCCAGAAGCTATTCAGGTTATTTGAATTTTTACAGAAAGCTAATGTGCTAGAAAATAGTAATTGCCAATGGTGTCTGACCCTACACGTTTTAATTGTTGCAGAGTCTACTAGGTGACCGTGAGAAGCTTACCCACCTTTTGGAGACCAACCCAAAACTGATGCAGATGCTTCAGGTAAAGCTTGACACGATGCTCAAGCAGCAATAAGTTCGAATGCAATGGAAGCTATTTCCGTTGAGTTCAGCTGTATGTTGATCTGAAATGTCTACTATGTGTTCGTCAAACAGGATCGTATTGGCAAATAGAAGGCTTCGGTGGGAGGCCGACGCCAAATTTTGGGTCTGTTGTGGCCATACTGTGCTAGCCGAAGAATGAAAAAGAACTATGTTGGTGTACATCATTATGTCTTGTCGTGTGTAACATGTTAATATTATGATGACGTTAGTGCTAAACTTTGTAATCATTTTTGTCCGATGCTATGTGGATCCCCCGTTGGTGTAGTCATGCTACTAATCTAGCCGTCCTGATATACTGTTCGGTTAGGGCATCGATAGGTTCCATTGATCCGCCTAACTTGCAACATGATTAGACTGTAGCGTGAGGACCAGGGTATTTGTTTTATGCTCAAGTTCCCCGTTTCCAATACTTTTGAGTTCTGTAAGCTAGTTATATATACCAGGGTCCCGGGCCGTGGTACCCAACAACCCTAAAGCTGGCTACTCGGTTAAATTCAAAAAAAAAAAAAAGCTGGCTACTCGGTTACTATTATTAGTAGTATATAATAATATTGATCTTGTCTGTAACATTTTTTTTGTTGAGAAATATCTTGTTTGTAACTGCTTCATCTGGGCCTGCCTTGAACAAAGCTAACCAAATATGTTGATTGAGAAATATCTTTTTGCCACCGTGACGGCTTTGACGGGGCGACAATCGATTTAGGGGTTATAAATTTAGAGCAAACATCCTCCGGCCCTCACTCTCTCCGGTTGCCACCCTTCCTTTCTTCGACCTCCAAGCCCGGTGCTCCTAGCACAACTTGAGATCCTCCAAATAGCACCCACAAGTCTGTTTCCTGCCACCATTGATGTTTAAATTGGCCCAGCCGGTAGTTGGCCAGAATTGGGGCGGTGCAGCAGAATTTGTATACTTCCCGTCTCAAATTAATTGTCACAAAGATGGACAAAAGTTGATGTATCTAACACTAAATTATGTCTGAATACATTCACTTTTGTCCATCATTGCGACAATTAGTTTGAGACGGAGTGGATAGATTCTGGGCAGCTTCGGTGGCGTTAAGGCGACGTTCAGTTGGAACTGGCCAGAACATCCCTTTTGCTATATACGCAAAAAAAATTCCCCAGTACTACAAATTTGCAGAACGGGCGCCTCATTTTTTCGTATACGCGTACATATGACTAGCGTGGGAGGCCACACTGTTGGTCAATGAGGTTGATGTCATACCTCTTCACTTCACCAGCGGTGTTGATGTCAACCAAACTACTCCCCCCGTTCCAAAATACTTGACTTCCATTTATCCAAATATAGATGTATCTATACACTAAAACATGTCTAGATACATCCATAGTTAGACAAATGGAAGTCACGTATTTTGAAACGGAGTGAGTACCATATATGTTTACTTCTTCGAAAGTTCTATGAACTACGAGAGGGCGCACATGAGATGGTCACAAAAGCAGAGGACTCATAGGACGCCTCATGATGTACCATCCAAAGACATCGGATATGGCGGTGCTACAAGCAAACATGACGTACCCAAATGGCGTCACCATGAGCACCGCCCGTATGCATCTCGTGATTGAGTCTATTCGGTTGTGCAAACTACTCTCTCCGTGTCAAAATATAATATGTTTTAGCGTTTTGTAGACAAAACGCGCATCTAGACAGGTTTTAGTGTGTAGATTCATATGCATCTTGCACTAAAACATGTCTAGATACATATTGTCTAGTAAACGGTAAAACATGTTATATTTTGATACGGACCTCCCGGGCTACCCTCATAACATGAGACCTGGCATGAGGAGATGATGTCGCACGGTGAGAAAACATGAGCTGCTCTTTGGTCGCGATAAACTTTTGTGGTGAGGGGGAGCAACCGACGGAGATAATGAAGAGGGTTAATCGTAAAGTCCACATGGATTATGTGGAGCTCCCTTACGTCATTATAGTTACCGGCAAATAGAGAAGGTCTTCATTTAAGATGGTTTTTTTTTTTTGTTAATCCTCAATCCCATAAACCCTAAATGAGTCGTTTGGTAGGCCTATATTAGACCGGGTTCGATCCTAGTAATCCCCACAAAAACTTGAGTTGTTAGTGTATGTCCAATCCACTACTGTTACCTAGTGATTTCTGAAGATTGATGTGGAAGTGGGCGAGGGTGAGATTTCACCAAATACCAGTGGGGATTGTCCCCTATGGTCCTTGCTAATACAGTTGTGCAAGACAAAGCCTACAACGGAGTGTATCGTGCTGGGACTTGGGAGTGCGGTGAACTCCGACAACCTAATTCGACAAAGCCAAAGGAACGACCAACATGCATGCTTCTCGACTGTCTTTGGCTAAATTTGGACCCATGATCTGTCGTTTTATAGATGTTGAAGCGCATCGAGTAACTTGTGTTATATAGTCCCTCCGTCTCATATTAATTGTCTCAAAGTTTGACAAAAGTGCTCTAGAAACAGCTATATCGACCGTTTTTATGGGGCTAGGCGGAGTGGAGCGCAACGGCGGTAGACGGGCGTACGGACGGGGGAACGCCACGTCTTTTCAGGAAAACACGCCATTTATTCCCCTCAACCCTCACTCTCTCACTCACTCCGCCCCAGTCGCTCCTCTTCCTCTTCTCTCTCCTCGTCAGCGGTTCCCTTTCCACCGGCAGATCGAGAGCACGACGTCAGATTTCTTCGGCGGGAGAAGAAGACCGGCCATCTTCTCTCCGTCCTCGAGCAAGCAGGAGCTTCGTCGGCAAATCCGGAGCACCGCAGGACCATCTTCTTCGATGATTCATCAATGGAGGTAAGATGATTTATTTTCTTCATATGCTTCGTAGATCTGTAGATCGAGCACGATTTATGAGCGTGGCATGATGATACGTCTCAAACGTATCTATAATTTCTGATGTTCCATGTTGTTTTCATGTCGTATACTACATGTTTTCTATACACTTTATGTCATTTTTATGGATTTCCTAGGACTAACCTATTGACAAGATGCCACAGAGCCTTCCTGTTTTCTGCTGTTTTTGGTTCAGAAAAGTTGTTCTGCAAACATTCTCGGAATTGGACGAAACAAAATCCTAGTGTCTTAGAAATCTGTCACGTACACGGAGCCCGAAGGGGACCCGGAGGGGGGGCCCTCGAGCCACCACACCATAGGGCCGCGCCACCAGGTAGTGTGCCCCCCTGACTTCCCATAGACGTTGCCTTTCTCCTATTTAAGCTCCTCCTCGGGTTAACCCTAAATTCCCAAGGCTCCATCCACGAAAAGTTCCGCAGCCGCCGTCATCGTCAACCCTAGTTCGGGAGGGTTCTGAAGCTCTCCCCAGCACCCTGTCGGGAGGGGGAATCATCACGAGAGGGCTCTTAATCGCCATGCCTGCCTCCGGAGTGATGGGCGAGTAGGTCATCCTTGGACTACGGGTCCATAGTAGTAGCTAGATGGTTGTCTTCTCCTCTTTATGCCTCATGTTTAGATCTTGTGAGCTGCCTAACATGATCAAGATTATCTGTTTGTAATGCTACATGTTGTGTTTGCTGGGATCCGATGAATATTGAATGCTATGTCAAGTGATTATCAATCTATCATGTTTATGTTATTTATGATTTTGCATGCTCTCCGTTACTAGTAGATGCTCTAGCCAAGTTGATACTTTTAACTCCAAAAGGGAGTATTTATGCTCGATAGTGGGTTCATGTCTCTTTCATTCACGCTCGAGTGACATAAACGAAATGGATGGGTGATGTGATGTTGCCATTAGGGAGAAAACAACAATGTTTTTATTGTTTACATTACACACTTTATTTAAGACAATAATCTGTTGCTTGCAACTTAATACCCGAGGTTTGATTGGATGACGCTCCGAGGGTGGATTATTAGTCATAGATGCAGTTGGATAAAGGTCTATGAATTATGTTGTAATGCCCGCATGAATCACATAATAATCATCATGTAATGCATATGCACTGCGGTGCAGCCTTTATATCTATCAATTTCCCAGCTGTAATTTGTTTACCCAGCATGTTATATATCTTTTATGGAGAGACACCACTAGTAAACTGTGGACCCCGGTCCATTCTTTTACACTCATAATACAACCACTACAAATACTGTTTTCTTTACTGCAGTCATTGTTTTCCTTTCATTCACTTCCATCACTGTTCTCTTTTTATTTACTGCAAACAAGTACTATTTTCCACACTATACATCTAATCTTTTGTGTTAGCAAAACTGGTGAGATTGACAAGCTCACTATTTCGTTGGGGCAAAGTATCTTGATTGTATTGTGCAGATTTCATGTTGCTATTGAGCCTGGTAGCGCGTCCTGCCAACTTCAGCTATCATCAACCTTCATATTCTTTCTCCTACTGGTCGATTAAAATCTTGGTTTCTTTCTGAGGGAAAACTTGCTGATGTGCTCTTCATACCTTCCTCTTGAGGTCTCCCAACGAGTGTACATCTACGCGCATCACATGACATGCACGGTAGATCTGCAAGTGTGTAGGGTTCAATGTGCGTGTATGATTTGATATATCGATCGTCCGTAGTGGTCAATTCAGTGTCTCCTTTTTATAGGCGGCATTTTGGTGGCCTAGTTAAGGAATGCGACCGATGGTTACATTTGGTTAGGGTTTGATACCGTACCCGATCTGGGTTTCATAGACTTTTGGGGTTAGATTTTCATATTTGCTGGGTTTCATACGTTGCCAATCACTAGTAGGAAATGCCTTATAGACACCAGCTTAGTGCTAGCCAACAAGATCTTCTGTTAGCTAGCGATATTACCGCTGGCCAACCCAAATATGCGTTCGCCAGCGCTACCCAGCTTATAGCTGGCGAACATGCCATTTTGTTCGCCAGCGGTAAGTGTGGGCCCGGAGGCGGGCGCGACAGCAACTACCGCTAGCGGGCACCTTTGCGCTTCGCTAGCGCTACCTGGCTTAGCGCTGGCGAACATGGGGGTTCGTTCCCCAGCGCTATAGTTACCGCTGGCCAACATCCATTTTTATCCGCGAGCGGTAATTTTTGAGTTTTTTTCGCTCCACACACCCCTCCCCCCGTGGACCGCCTTTTTACTTTTCTAAAACATAAACGAAAATGATAAAATGTTCAAAATAATAAAACCCTTTGATATGTGGGTAGGGTGTAGGGTCTAGTTGGTAAAGAAAATTTGAAATATGAATTTTGACCTTTTATGCAAAATTCAAAAATAAAACGTAAAACGACCATAACTTTTGCATACAATGTCGAAAAAACGCGTTTAATATAAAAAAAATAATAATGAAATAACGGGTTTACCCGATGAGGTTTTCTCAGATACGCCAAATTCAAAAAGGAAAAAATTTATTTCAAGTAGAAGAAATTTTCCTACAAAATCAAATTAATAAAAAATTCAAAATTCAAAAAATAAAAATATATATTTTTAATAAAAGATGATATGGATGTTGTATTTCGATTCCTCTTATTTTTCTAATTAATTTAGACACATCATTTGTCGAATTCCGAATTACGGATTTGTAGATATGAATTATTCAACATTAAATCACAAAATTCTAAAAATATTGGAATTTATTTTATTGCTATTTGAATTCAAGATTATCACTATGTATTCATTTTTTTTTACTTAAATTGTTTTTTCGATTAAAAAAGTGAAGGCATGTGAAACTATGTTCCAATAGCTAAGAGGATTGATAGTTATATATTATCAACAAAGTATGAGTTGTTCCTAGGTAGCTTATAGGGAAGGAACTAAGAAGTTAAACGTGTTGGGGGTAGAGTAGTGTGAGGATGGGTGATCAAGCGAGAAGTGGACAATTAAAATTGAAAAAAAGAAAAACAAATTCTAAACTGCGATTAAAGGTACCCCAATTCAAATGTTTTGAAATTTTGAAAAAAAAATGGGAACATTTTATTTTGAAATTTTCAATATTTTGAACTTACCGCTGGCGAACGAAATAATTTGTTCGCCAACGGTAGCTAAATAGCACTGGCGAACAGGATGGTTCGCCAGCGGTAACCTAATACCACTAGCGTGTTATGGCTTGCGAACACCACTTCGCCAGCGGTAGCTATATTATGTTCGTCACTGGTAAGCCTTTACCTACTAGTGAATGATGAACACTTGCCTAACATCGTCTTAGGGCTGGGGGGTAATGTCACACCCTGATTTTGTAAGACATGCTTGTGTTGTCTAAGTGCCAAAAATTAGGGCCATCAAAAACTTTTCTAAGTGTTCTGCTTGTTTGATGATTTGTTTGATTTGTGTAATGATAGATTTGTGATCTTGATTGTTTTGTCTTAGTGTTTCTTGCTTTAATTGTGTCAAGCTAAAGCTTCCAAATAAATTTAATTAAAGATTTCAACTAAAATTAAGCAACCTTTCAACTAGATCCTATTAAGATTTCAACCCTAGGTCCTTTCCCCTTCACCTTTGTTCAATGCTCCTAATTTTAGACCATGATGATTTAAATTTCTTAGCCATGATCTAAATGAAATTAACCTTCATGAACTCATAGCACCAAGATTGAAATGCATGATCATTCCTAGATTCAAAGTTTTTGAATTTTTCTTGAACCCTTGATCAAGTCACATAGTGACATAAACCCTAGTTGAAAATGCCATTTTAGCACATTTAATTATGGGTTCTACACATGTTTGTTTGGTGATTTATTTGCACCAAAGTCATACTTGGATAGCCTACTGATTTATAAAAATGGTGGCATGAATTACAAAATGCTTAAGGCATAAATTCATGACTAAATGATGACAAGTTTATAACGGTGTTGAAATTTGTTAAAACCTCCATTTTTAACCAGCATGAATCAGTGCTCAAATCATTTATTTTAAATCGTTAAAAATGTGTTTATCAAACTTTGGAGTACGGACTTCAAGGCGCTGCCTTTTTCCAATTTTTTTGAACCATTTAGGCTTCCAATTCTTTGGTTACTTTTGGCAGCAAATATCAATTTTATAGAATTAGAATTTTCCGAAGTCTGATTCTCTGAACCATGTTTTTTTGAACTGAGATGAATTCGCTTGAAATTCGTTTTAAATCTCACCCTACCCTACCTAGACCCCACACTAGGTGCACTAGATTGGAAAAGAGGGGGAGAGCCCGATCATGGCGAAGGGACGCCCACCATGCGCATCGCATGCTCGCCCCACGCCTACGCGTCACCTCTACCACGACCCCCTCACCTTTGCACCAGCACACACCATCGTGTTGAAGAGCCAGCATCGCTCACACACTTGGAAAGCTCGACGGTTCGCTCGCACGCTCGCCAAATCTAAGGGCAGCGATGCCATCATAGCGCCTCGGTAACATGCGCTCTCGCTGCTGTGTTGTCCACGCGCCTCTGCAGCCTTCCTTGATACCGCTCCCGAGAGCCAATTGGAGAGCATCTTGGCCACTCACCATCCCTCGCACATTGCACGCCTCCGACCCGCCCGCTCGGACCACGCTCTCGCCTCGCGCGATCAAGGGAAGACCGGCCACCATACTAAGCCATCAGTACGCTGGTCTATGATTGCAGTTTAAAAAATTTACCCTACGATCACTATGCAGATAACGAGGCATGCACATACATGTGATGATCAGGATAATGACTCACGGGCAGAGGATTCGATGTAGTCGTAGAAGAGTTCTAAACAATCATAAATCCTCACAACTAGGACTAGTTGCAAGAATGTCGCTAAGTCCTCCCTCATTAAGGATCATACGTGTAATCCCTCTTATGTTATGCACGCGTACGCTCGTGTCAACCCGTAAGCGCTCCGCCGTCTAGTACTCGGTACCGACGAAGAGAGGCCGCCTTCCGGCGTTGCCAATTGGTATCAACTTTGATTGGAGCTATTATGAATCTAGAAGTTCTCAACACATGAGAGAGAGAGAAGTAATTAGAGCTAGGTCTAATCGGGAGAGTATAGCTCAAAAATCCAATTAGAAAAGGCTCTAATTTAATTAGAGATGTTTCTCATTAGAGGCTCTAATTCAATTAGAGGTTCCCTAATTAAACTTATAATTATAGGCTCTAATTCTATATAGGCTCTCTAATTAGATCTCTAATTCTATGAGAGAGAGAAAGAAGGCCAAAGGCTCAATTGTTGTGTTCTCTAAAGAGGAAGGGGTGGGGATTATATAATGGGAGCAAGGAGGGTACCTGCAATGGGGGAGGTCGGTTTCCCTCTCTCCTTCCTTGGCCGCACCACCCCTCCTAGGGGAACTCGGATTGGACTCCCAAGTGGAGTCCAATCCCCATTCTTTTTTTCCTTTTTCTTTTTCCCACTCATTTATTTCTCAAAGAAATTCAGAAAAATTTCTACGGAAAGCTTGTGCACTTTGTGAGACCATGGGCCCCACCTGGCATTCCCTAAAATTAGGTTTTGCCCATAGGAGGAAACCTGCACCCCCTCTGACAGTGCTTCCATATAAGGAAAGCCCCTCGGAACTCTTCTGGAACCACGTGACCCTTATAGATAAAATCATCGATATTATCTAACAATTTTAGAAATAAACTTATAACACCCCGAGAAATATCATGTCCTCCGTAAATTCTCATATAAATTATGCCTAACACCGGCATAATTTCTCTCTTATAGTAACTTCCCCGAACCACTCCGATTGACACCGGACTTGTTTCTGTGATATCGTAACGACATCAACAACATATTATATCGCTTAATAAAAGTTTGGATCGGCTTAAGCGTGTGACCCGTAAAGGCTTGATAACACACAATCATGTTCGGACACTTACTGGACAATAACCAATAGCGGGACCGTGGATGTCCAAAATGGCTCATGTGTGTTCCCAAAGAACGAGGGAACCTTATAAGTTACTAATTGCACATATCCTCCTAACTTCACGATACCAACGATATCAAGAGGTGATACTATGTGATCTAGTCTGACCAAACTCTTTGATCATAACACACATAATCATTTACCGATATCGTTCTCTTTTCTCATCCATGTCCCCGATGACCCTGTGATAAATCATATTATGTCTGGCCAGACGATATGTCATTGGTGATACTGAGAGAGCCCAGAGAATGTATCTCTTTATCGTCTAGAGGAGTTAAGTACTATTCTTGAACGATCTCGGTTCCATTATACTTTCTGGGGTATACCCAAATAGCACCTTTATACTTGTCAGACCCCGGATTCAGATATATACATACTTTTATGTGCTCCTAGTCATGGACTCACAAGGGCTTCAGGGTTACCAGCCCCGTCCGCAACAAACAACGGCAGACAGACCGGATTCATCAGCACGCATGCCGGATCACCACGGTCTACTACTCCTTGTATCCGTACTAGTCATAACCAACTATGCATACCCAAGCGTCCACGAGTCGAATGAAACTGAAGGAACGGTACCAAATTTATACAGAGCTGCTATGTGTCCAGAAAGTGCAACAATAATCGAGGGTTACCTCGGCCCAGGCCGGATCACATCGACAGGCGGGCTCGGACATGGATCATCGGCTCCACAACCCCTCGACTACGACAACTATGCAGGCATAGCCAAAACTGTATAACAACAGGCTCAAAACCAACAATCGATCAAAGCAGCACTCTAGACATGAAAGTTGTATTAAACAAGTCATACTAGAGTAGTTTACACGCAGAGGTTACACGACCAACATACTAGCAACCCAACATTACAACAAGCAGCGAGAGCGAATGTGTTGCTATACAACAAGACTGCAAAAGGACTAAGAGTCCGAAAGATAAGCAACATAGCCAAACCCATACTACAGATACCAGGCTGCCACCTAGGAACCCCTAACTACTCATCAACATCGAGGTAGAACCCTTCTTCAGCTGCATCGCCGAAGTCTGAAACAAAACAACAACGAGGCAAGGTTGAGTACAAAAGGTACTCAGCAAGACTTAGCTTCTAAGTTCTTCTGCGTAAAGCCATCTTTGTTTTCCAAAGTCGAGGAAGAAGTAGCACGTGTAATAGAACATTTTAAAACAGAAGAGGAATCTAGTCAACTACTGGGATCATCATGTTCTTTTGTCCACCAGTACTTTATCATTGCCGGACTACCTTATGCTACAAGAATCACCCCTCTCGACGTAGTCGAGGAGGCATCCTTCATTCGTTGTCAACAAGTTTTAGTCATTCCGTTAGAGTTGTCTCTGATCACAGAATCTGTTGCCAAGTCGTCCGTAACCGTGGACACGGCTTCTCGAGGAGATTTATCCCTGCAGGTGGTACACTTTACGCACATGTATCAACCGACTCTTAATGCCACGCGGTAACGCTCCTCTCTAAGAGCGCGGCAGAGTGTGGTCGACCACGACCTTTACCTTGCTTAGCCCTATCCATGAGTCAACCCAAACAGGGCCACCCCGTCAACAGGGACCTGGCCACCTCCTGACGGCACCTGTTCTATGTGTCGGAACAAGATCCGTGTATGTCAATCACTGATCCCGGTCACGCCCTAGTTTTCTCCAAAACATTTTATGACACACCCGCAAATGGAAACTTCAATCTACGTGTCCCATAGAAGTGACTAGCCACGTTAGTTAGCCGAGCGGGGTTCATTGGCCCACGTGTGGCTGCACGCTCAGTCTTGGCTTCGAAGGCGATAACTCGCACCTAGGGGCATGAACGAGACAACAACCACAACCCACAGTGGCCTCAACATCCATGCAATGTTAATCATGTCATTCAACCACATCAAAGCATAAACACCTTTCATACTAGATTCACGCATTGACATCATTCATCAACCGGATGAAGCAGATCATAAGACTAAGCATGTCTAAGCATTGAACACACAAGTCTATACGTTACTCAAACAACCCTAGTCATACTAGGAGGGTAAACATGTATGAAGGTGACATATAAGGGGGTCATGCAGTGGATATGTTAACTCTAACAGAGTCAAAACTAAGTTGAATCGCATGCATTAATAAGAGGTTGAAAAGACTCAAAACATGGCTGGAGCCATGAGGTTGTGCTTGCCTTGCTCGTCGAAGGTGGAACTCGGGTTGTCGTAGAAGGCCGGATCAACCTCCGGGTCTCGGTCTACCGATAACGAGCAACACCGGAAAGAAGGCAAACAATCAAAACATTATAACCGTGCAATGCACAATATGTATGCATGATCAAAACAACGCAATAGATTTAAGGATTAAAAGATAGAACATAAAGCTAGGGTTCTACATCGTAAACGATGATCACCGGAGTGGGAGAAAATCCTATTCTAGAGGTGTGACCAAGTTTAGTTGCTCAAATGACTTGGTGAACCTCATAGCTAGGTTGCATTTGTTTCACTGATCATTTTAGTATATTACACTTAATTTTCTAATTTTATTGAATTAAAACTTTATTTTCAATATTTAAATGAATTTAATTCAAACTCCAAATATGACCTCATTTTGAACTTTGTCAAACATGGATAAAAATGGTATAAAAAGATAGCTCACATTTTTTTGAACATATTGCATATTTTTTCATAATTTTTGGAGTTATCAATTGAAAGTTATTTATTTTACAAGTTTTAATTATTTTCTATTATTTCCATTTAAAGTGGGCCCCACGTGTCAGTTTGAATTTAATTAAAAAGAAAAACAGAAAAAGCCCAGGGCGGACACGTGGGCAGGTGACGTCGCGATGACGTCATCGTGACGCCACACGGTGGCCGGCCGGAGGCGGATGTGCTCGCCGGCGACAATTCGGCGGTCCCCGGGCGCGCCGTTTGGCTCTTTCAATTCGTCTTGCTGAGGGGAGTCTAACAAGGGCGGCCTCTCTTGACGGGAATCAATGGCGGCGAGCCGGCGTGGAAGAACGGCGGCGGAGGGCCTCGGGCTCTGGCGGTTTCGATGATTGCGAGCGAGAGGAGGGAAACAGAGGGGTCAGGGAGGATGGTGAGGTCACGAGGAGCACGACGGGGCGGTCAGCTGGGCCGGAGGGGGTCGGAATCGGCGGCACGGTGGAGGATCGCCCGACGGCCGGAGAGGAGGAAGACGGCGCGATTCGTCGCGCCTAGGACATCCTGGCGGCCCTGCTTGCTCGAGGATGAAGAGGAGGCCGACGCGGTCCTATTGAGCTACTCGGGGAGGCCGCGGAGGCGGTGGAACGGCGGCGATGGCGGATCGACGGGGGGGTAGGGTTCGTTGCAGGGAGGAGAAACAGAGAGAGAAGGAGGTCGACTGGGGGCTTCTGTGGGGTCTCCTCGATCTACACGACTCCTGGGAGGTTCTCTGCTCGTCCAGTCGCGAGGGGGAAGCAGGAGGTGGCACGCGGCTGCCGTTCTCGTCCTTTTGGCCGGATTCGGAGAAGAAACGAAAAAGAAAAAAGAATTT
The DNA here is from genome assembly GCA_028641055.1 of Alopecurus myosuroides. NCBI lineage: Eukaryota > Viridiplantae > Streptophyta > Magnoliopsida > Poales > Poaceae > Alopecurus > Alopecurus myosuroides. Next base: position 51,120,655 of record CM054062.1, on the reverse strand, counting down.
CCTCGAAAACCCCCTGTGATGTTTTGAAAAATCACAGAAAGGTCCTTCTGGGGCTAAAAACAGAAGGGAAAAGAGGTTTTGAGGGCCTTTTTGGAGACAAAAAATTACACAAAAATATTCATTGGAAAGCTCTCCAAAAATGTGACATTTCTATCATATATTTGTTTCATTTTGAAGAACTTTGTAAAACAAGTTTGTGTAAAGTTAGATTAAGTGATTTTTCTGTTTCACTGATTAATTTTTAAATGCAAATTTTTGGTCCACTTTTTCATGCATGTACATGTACACAACACCTCTCTTTATTACACAAAAGTAGGGATGTTACAATAATCCCTAGTTACGACAAGACGGTTGATGATATCCTAAGTATAACTTTCAATCATGCGGTCACTAGATATTCTCATAGTATAGGAATTATAGTCAATGTTTGCTTCATATGCATTTGCTAAAATGCATAATGATTGTTTAATCTATTTTAGCAACAACGTTCACTTGGGTCGGTTCAGTACTATTGTTACTTAAAAATAAACTCTTATGTTTTTCTAGACTTTCTTTTAAGTCCATGATCAGGAAAATGTGATCATCTCACAAACCATAATATAATCTTAGAGACAAGATTAGGAACTCTTGTTGGTTTATGTGTTCACACCCGCACAAAGATTTTCTTTTGAAAACTCACTTCTCATGTGCTATAATGGTTGTAGCATGATGACATAAACTTAATTTTGAACTTGGAGATAGAGTAACAACCAAATATTATTGTCTCTATGGCACACCTCCAACATTCTCTCACTTTCACTAGATTCAGTTAATACTCCAGTTAGTAAGATGACAAAACACCTATGGAATTCTGGTGTTACTCACACTATGCATGTGGTATCTTAGACTTATGTGTTTCACCTTTTGATCTAATCAACTTGTGATAAACTTGTGTTTGGATTTATTAGGAATTGGATTTGTGTGAACCTGATTCTGACAACATTAATAATTCAAGTATCTCCGTAGGAATTATTATATTACCGTTTGAAACCTCACTAAGTCGAATGACTTTTATCCAATAACTTGCAACCAACAATGTCCAACATTGTGTTGTAACTATCCACAAAAATACTGTAGAGTCCACTCATAATACTTTGATGTTGATAATTATACAACATACGATATTATCAATTAAAGAATCATAATCTCAGTTAAAATCAATAAAGATTTGATTTTGTAATTGCACCACAAATACATGTGAATACTTCTCACAATATTATTCGTAGCTATACAAAATTCCACTGAATTGTTTATCAATTTGTAATATTACTGTTGAATATTTCCGTGAGAAACTTCTCACCATAATATTTCTTGGTTTTATTACAAACAATTAACTGCATAAGATATACACTGGTGAACAATAGTACCGAACCGACCCAAGTGTATGTTGTTACTAAAAGAGACTAAACACTCATTATGTATTTTAGCAAATGCATACGAAGTTAACATTGACTATAATTTCTATACTATGAGAATATCTAGTGACTACATGATTGAAAATTATACTTTGGGATATCATCAACCGTCTTGCCGTAACTGGGAATTATAACAGTGATATTTGGGTATGACCTAGAAAGTGAGCCCGATGGCACAATCGAAAAGTACAAGGCTAGGCTTGTGGCCAAGGGTTATTCCTAGAAAGAATATGAAGATTTATCCGATAGTTATTCACCCGTGGCCAAACTAACCACACATCGAGTATTACTCTCATTGGCGGACTCGCATGGTCTTCTCGTCCATCAGATGGATATTAAGGCGACTGTCGAGGATGTGAACTCAATAATCCCCATGGTAAGGTACCTAGGGTTTCATGAAGGAAGAAGGCGCTAGTGGGCTACTCGGCTTGGGCAAGACTCAAAGCGAGATTTACCCAGGTCCAGGGCTTTTCGAAGAAGATAACACCCCTACTCCTGCCTACCTGATTCTTATTTCGGCGAGATAAACAGATTACACGGGTTGGTGGCGCAGATTGGATCTAGCGCGTGCCTGATCTAGGGTTTCTGTCTAGTTTTGGCCTGTATATTCCGATCTCTAGTTGTCCGTCGATTGATTGTCCTCTTTTCTCTCCACCCTCATGGCTTATATATGTAGCCAAACAGGGTTTACATGAGTCCTAGTAGAATACGAATTTGATTCCTTGTCTTGCACTTTAAGGGATTGCTAGCAGCTATGTGGGCTTCAGGAGTACTGATGGGCCGTCGAGTGGGTCTTCGGATGCGCTGCACCCGGTATACCAATGGTGGGTACCCGAAAGGGTATGCCCACAACAATAGCCCCCGAGTGTCTAGTCGAGTCGTAGACTCGTCTAGAGACTCAAATCTGAATCGTTCGAGTCCTCTTCTTGAATAGTTCAAGTCCTCTTCTTGAATAGTTTGAGTGTTCACAGTTCGGAAGTGCATCGATTTGACTCGTTCCACATGGTTAGGTGAAGCCTCTTGATGAAGTCCATCTTCTTGTCGGGTGCGTGATCAGCGCTCATCGGGTACACGGTCGGCGCTCATCGGGTGAGGTTTGTCTTCTTCTCGGTTGCGCCACCAGCGCTCCCGATGGTAGTAACCCCTGAGGCTATGTTCGTCTCGTAGAGTCAGGCATAGACTCAAGTTGTTCTGAACCTAACCCCACGTATTTTATCTTTTGTTGACTCCCGGAGGATGAATGTATCGACTCCTAAAGGAGCAGCCGATGATGTGTTTCCTGCATTGCAGGAATATAAACGGATGTGCTTAAATAATGTAATAAGAGTGTTCTGTATAGAAAAATGAACAGAACAAGATGTTGCTCGGGTTAATTTTGGTTGTGAACCAACAGTCTGTAGACTCGCGGAGTCGGGTATGGCCTGTTGGTATGAAGTCCTTCGACTCTACGCGACACTTTTGTACCGTACGCTATGCCTTTTTGTTAGCCTGATAGCCATTATCTCTGCTCCTTGCCGACCTATCAGTTGGTGCTGCAACCAGGTCGGAGTTCAAGGGTCGACGTCAGGCAGTATCAGCTAGTCGGGTCATCCCGTGTAATGCAGTAGTGTAACGTGCGACATAATGAGTGTCAAGCACATAGGTAGTTTAAGAGGCGACACCCCCGAGCATCGGGTGTAACCAAAGTAGGACAAAATCGTGAACAAATAAGTTCTTCAACTCGTATCAGAGAAACGTATCTATGTGTGATCCCAGCATAGACGTAGTTGTCGATTTGGAGTCAAGTGACGAGGCGGAGTCGACAAGGCATAGCCGACTGCAGCGACGAACATCCCCGAGTATCGAGTGGGACTGTTTTGCGGCTCAACCCTCGAGTGTCAAGTGCGATTTTTTCGCGGCACAGCCCCCGAGACGTTTAGCGGGAAGTGATCGATGCAGCGGACGAAGTCGAAGCAGCAGAGTCGTGGTGTTTTTGCCGACAAGACTCGACAAGGCGGGCAGAGTCGACAGCGCAGAGTCGTAGTGTTTAGCCGAAGGGACTGGACGCGGCAGACGGAGTCGACGCGGCGGAGTCGTGTTGTTTAGCCGAAACAACTCGACGCGGCGGACGGGGTCGACGCGGCGGAGTCGAGCTGTTTAGCCGAAAGGACTCGACGCGACAGACGGATTCGATGCAGCGGAGTCGAGTTATTTAGCCGAAAGGACTGGACGCGGCGGATTCGACCTGTTAAGACGAAAGGACTCGATGCGGCAGAGTCAAGTTTTTTAGCCGAAAGGACTCGACGCAGCGGACAGAGTCGATGCGGCAGAGTCAACTTATTTAGCCGAACGGACTCGACATGGTGGACGGAGTCGACGCGGCACAGTCGAGTTGTTTGCAGAAAGCACTCGACGCGGCAGAGTCGCGTTTGCCGTGTGTACACGAAGGGCGATGTCGATGTCGAGCCCCCGGGTGCTAGTACGGTGTGTCTCCCATGGCGTGGTCAATGTTGAAGCCGATGTCGAAGACGTTGAGGTTGACCTTAGTATTTGTGTTGACTTGCAACTTCGACGAAATAGATTTTGAGTCCAGATCTGTGATTTGAATTCGCGGACTCGCAGATATCCAGAAACGTGTCGCGGTGTACGAGCCGCTGACGGAGATCTAACTGTTGGAATTGACTCAAAAAAGACGTGCTGGTGCGCGATTTTATTCGGCATGTATTCGACGGTGGGATCCTCGAATTGATGTCCGAGTCGAGCTCGATAATTGTTTTTCCAAAGCCGCGCGAAGTTCCGTCAAATTCTTACAGGTCTTTAGTGTTCGAGTGATCCACGGAGATCTAACCGTCGGATTTCGTCGAATCTTTTTGTAGAAGATAGAGAATTTGAATTCGCATATTTTCACTGAAGAAATCGTCAAGATGAGTCCCGAATTGCCATCGGTGATGTCCTTAATACAGATGTTTCTGTTGTCTTGTAGTCTGCGTGTGAGGAACGATGTCGATATAGATAATGACACCGACCAAAGTAATCTACACTACAATCGAGAGCGTCGAACGCTGCTGTCCTATAGTGTGCTTGGTGATGTAGACGGACCGAGTCAAATCGAGCCGACCGGATCGGCGAGTAGTAGCTTGTCGATGATGATGCCGAAGAAGTCTCTATTCCCACAGACAGCGCCAATGTCGAGGATGTGAACTCAACAATCCCCATGGTGAGGGACCTAGGGTTTCATGAAGGAAGAAGCCGCTTATGGACTACTCGGCTTGGGCGAGACTCGAAGCGAGATTTACCCAGGTTTAGGGCTCTTCGAAGAAGATAACACCCCTACTTATGCATGTCTGATTGTTATTCGGCGAGATAAACATATTACACGGGTTGGCAGCGCAGATTGGATCTAGCGCTTGCCCGATCTAGGGTTTCTGTCTAGTTGTGGCCTGTCTATTCTGATCTCTAGTTGTCCGTCGATTGATTGTCCTATTTTCTCTCCACCCTCTTGGCTTTATTTAGGTATCCAAACAGGGTTTACATGAGTGCTAGTAAAATACGAATTCGAGTCCTTGTGTTGTACTTCAAGGGATTACTAGCATCTATGTGGGCTTCAGGAGTATTGATGGGCCGCCAAGTGGGTCTTTGGTTGCGCCGCACCCGGTATACAAATGGTGGGTACCCGAAAGGGTATGCCCACAACAGCGACTTTCCTGAATGGATAGCTAGACGAGGAAATCTACATGCAACAACCACATGGCTTCATGATAGATGGTCAGGAGGAAAAGGTGTGTAAGTAACAAAATCTTTATATGGTATAAAACAAGCACCTAAGAAATGGCATGGGAAGTTCAATACAAGTTTAACATCTGTTGGCTTTGTTGTTAATGAAGCTGACAAATTCGCATACTATCGCCATGGTGTGGGAGAAGGAGTAATAATGTGCTTGTATGTTGATGACATACTGATATTTGGGACCAACCTCAAAGTAATTGAGGAGGTTAAGTCATTTCTATCTCAGAACTTTGAGATGAAGGACCTTGTTGTGGCTGATTTTATTTTGAACATCAAGCTGCTGAGAGACAATGGTGGTGGGATTACACTTTTGTAATCCCATTATGTTGAGAAGGTTTTAAGTCATTTTAGATATTCAGACCGCAAAATTTCTCCAACACCATATGATCCTAGTTTGCGGATTCGAAAGTTTGAAGCCACGGCTAAGCATTAGCTGAGGTACCCTCAAGTAATTGGTTCACTCATGTACCTAGCAAGTGATACGAGGCATGACATCACGTTCGTTGCGTGCAAACTGAGTCGGTTTGTTTCCAATCCAGGTGATGTGCATTGGCATGCTATTGAAAGAATTATGTGCTATGTGAAAGGTACTGTGAACCATTGACTTCACTATACTAGATACCCTTTGGTACTTGAAGGGTATTGTGATGCGAATTGGATCCTGATGCTGATGAGATGAAAGCCACAACGGGCCTTGAATGTGGTATTGTTTCCTGGAAGTCTTGCATAATGATTTCAAGCAGAATTAACAACATTATACACATCTTGTGTGAAGTAGGATGGCTCCAAGATGTTTTGATGGACTTGCATGTGGTTGAAAAGCCAATACCGACATCCTTATGAACTGTAACAATCAAGTGATTGTCAATGTGAAGAGTTCAAATGACAATGCTGAATACACAAAATACATAAGAATGAGACTAAAGTTTGTCAGACATTTAAGAAACTCTGGAGTGATAGCGGTGGATTATATCCAATCGGCTAAGAATCTGGCATATCACTTTACTAAAGGGCTATCACGTGTTGTCATAGAAAATGCATCGGGGGAGATGGGTATGAGACCCACATGAGTTGCCACGGCAGTAACCCAACATATGTGACCGGAGATCCCATGAAGTAGGACATGGGAAAACAAACTAGTGGTTAACTGAGGAAAGTAGTTTTACTAACCCGCTCCGCTAGAGATGCAATACTCTCGGAAACTGTATGGTGGGTTGACTTTTGTGTTAATGTGTTCCAAGCCTTGTATAAGCAAGATGTTATCCTACAGAGCGATCTTTGGAGGAACACACATATATGAGACTGACTGTTGGTCACAATCTATGAGATTGGGTGATCTCTATTAAGTTCATGAATAGGCCAGAAGTGTGACTAATATGATCCACCCGAGGGGCATCCTTCGGCTGTCTAGTACTGCCAAGATATTTAGTGAACTAGTTTATGCCAAACTGACAATTCAAGACATAGTACATTGTTCAGTTGTGATGGGGTGTAGCTATTTGCTCTAGGTGGATGTTCAACCTTAATGGGTCTCCACTGAAAATGTCGGTATATCAAAACAGTGTTTGGAATACAGGACACCACCATAGGCTTTTGGGATCTGGCGGGGGATTGCTGAAATTTAGGTGGGCTTTAGGCCCATTAGACAATTTCTATTTAATCCCCAAAGGCCCATGCCGCCATAGAAAGTAGTGGAAGTTTAGTCTCATATTACTAGTTGGGAGAGTTCTGCACCACGTTATAAGGTGAGCTCTTCTCCCATTAGTATTGAGTTGGTGTGAAGGGAGGGGAGGTGTTCCACATGCGCGCTCCTCCTCGACCACCTGCCTCGCCACGACACGTCACGACGCGTCGCGGGTTGCGGGAATGAGCCGAGCCGATGCCTTTATTTTGACGGTAAAAAACGGAGAGTCCATATTAAGTGCTACAAGAATGTGAAACGTCAGATTGTGTAAATGGATTAAGAGACGCGCCACGGAGATGAATCGTCACATTTAATGTGATTCATTGTGGAAACAAAACATCCGTCATTGACGCGCCATTAATGCAAATGAAAACATCTGTTATTAACACGCCATAAACGTGTGTTGGACCTTCTCCTACCTGACTGCGCCTATATATTGGAGTCTTGGGCGGATACAGACACACATCTCATACGTTCTGCCTCCTCGCGCCACTGTCTTTCCTCTCGCTGCTGCCGCCGCCGGTGATCCCATCCCGTCTACCGTGTACATGGCTGACGGGAGAGCAGTCCTCCTAAACCCCGCCTCTCTAGATCCTGTACGGGAGAGGGGCGATTAGGTTTTTGGGGAACGTCTCATACGCGACTTCCCGCCTTCGTTCGACTACTTCCGATTCGCCTTCGTCATCACCATATCCGCCGACGCCGACCGACTTGCTGCTGAGAAGGCCGCTACCGAAGAGGCTGCCGCCTCCGCTGCTGCTCTGGCCTCTGCTGCTGCTACGACCAACTAGCCTATTGGAGGGTATGACGCGTTCATCCCGCTCCTGCTTACTTCTATGTGTACAGTACTAGTGTCTTGTGTAGATGTCTACCATCCGTTTAGTACATGATAATAGTTTTAAATATTAGTATGTCTTTACCACTATTTCTATTATGCTCATGATTTATTCTTGGATTACTTTAATCAGAAAATTGCCTAAATACTCAACCCACTTCATCAAAGTGGTCGTCGCACAGGAGTGCTTCCAATTTCTGAGGCCTTCGAGCCATATTGGGGGGAGGTGACTGCGAAGATCACGCTCAGGACGTCAATGGAAGAGCACTTGTCGATCAAGGTTAGGCAGCATTTGCGTGTGCTCACAACGTGGGTCTTGGGATTCAACCTCATGTTCAAGAAGCTTGCTCCAATGGAGTAAATGATGCTTATTTTCGACCATACTGGCTATGAGATCGTGAGGGAGTGCCTCTACGGCGTCTAGGAGATAGATAGAATATTTTCAGGAACAAGAAAATCAGAAGAATCTTTTTCTCTATTCACTTTCATTCGCCGTCTTCGACTTCTATTAGTTTCTTTTCTTTTTTAATGCAATAGCTATAGTTTGATATAAGAATCCATTTCTCAAAGTAATGGAAACCATTCTCTTATAGGAAATGGTTACTGCAAGACAGACTGAACCGAAGTTGTCTGCTACTACGTGTTCCGGTTTATGAGACGTTTGTTGTGTGTTTTATAACTTATCTGCTTGTCATAGGTTGTACTTGTGTACTAGGCCTGGTAACCTCACCAAACGGGAAAATAGGTTACCAATAGACGCAGTTTTGCATTAAACCAAATACATGCATACTTGCATTCGACCGTGCAGAACATGTAACCAAATACCTAGTACCATGTTTTCCGAGGATGCCATGTTTTCTGAAGCGGACTACCAAACGACTGAGAGAACATGAATTAGAGGCTGTTTCAGCAGCACCAAGCCCAAGAATCAGCAACAATAGATATCAAATATTATTATTTCAGGCAAGGCGAGAGTGAGGCCTGAACAAACATATCTGATCATAGAGATATAGAAGACAGCCAGCTTATATGGCATACGCTACATTTTCCAGAAACTATGTTCTGTTTCAGAATCTATCTAAATCCAGCACTGCAAAAGTTGCAGGCGGTACCATAAATAAGTCTCACCAAACTAGAGTTATCCTTCATGCATAGCCAGACATGCCAACATTGGCGCTAGTCTTGTTGATCTTTTTGGCAGCTTGGCTCGTCGATTTCGTGTAGTACATGTAGAAGTACACGTTCAGAATCATGGTGAACACCACGAAAACCGCTCCCGAAATGAACACTCCTTTCCGCAGTGAGTCGCAGGTCCAGCTCCCTGCATATATCATGTGCCTGTACTTGGTGTGGTACGCATTCTTCGTTGCTCCAGCAATCAGACAGGATTCAGCGATTATGAATGTGATCCTGACATTGTGCAAGTAATACATATTATACACTAAGGCAACATAACCTGGACAGTGAAGGAAATCCTTTAAATTTTCTGTGAGCATAGGAATTACCATGAAGATGCAAAATATATAATGGACCAGGCTCTGCTTCCACCGGGTGCAAGTGGTTGGCCAAAGCACATGCACTTTGTAACGCCCATAAGAAGTGACTGACCCGACAGGAGAAACAGGAATGCACCAACACCATAGCCAGTAGAAATGTCGGAGTCATAAACACAAAATGTGGAGTTGGTGTTGTCCGTGACTATTGAACCCTATTATAGCATAAAATAGAAAGGATCAGATCAAGGGGGGAAAGAGACCAGGAGGATGCAACACACCATCCAGACCATTTACCTCGCACATGACTTGTTACAAAGAACTGAAACTTTTGCTGTAAGCAGCATAGTTTACTGATAATGTTGATAGGCTTTGCAGATGAAAAAATGACATGTGTAAAAAGAACTTGAGTGCTTTAATTGCTTAGTTCGGTATCACCACGTTAAAAAAATCTTCAAAGTTAACAACTACCAATAATATTATCAGCTAACTAAATGTTGTACAAATAATATCTCTTATGCTGCTATGAGGCCGCGAAACATAATCTGTCTTTCAAGTCCAGCATGTTCCCTCGCTAGGATGGTCCGCAGATTAGCTCCATGCCTCCGCCCCATGGGCCAAAGGTGAAATATGCTTAAGGTAGATGCCCTTGAGTATGGTGGACTAGACCTCACAAAGCGTGAGCTGAAATTGTTAGGTGCGAACTCTTGACTCGATTAGTACCAACAGATGAACACAATGCTCCTGAATACCATCTGAATAAATTCTAAGGATGAGATGACTAGAGTTCTGGCTATGTGACATGTTTGAGTTGTAGCTTTCATTCCATGGGAATTTCCCCACGGATTCCTGTATGTACTTTGGTGCAAGGCCTCCTCTACAAAAAAAAAATGCCAAGGATTTCTCCCGCACTACATCTCACAGGGAATTTCCATTGACTTTAGCCTTTTGGAAAGGTTCGATTGTTTTTCGTAGGGAGGAATCAAACAACTTTTGAGAGAAATTTCCCAAGGGAATCCAATCCAATACAATCCACCTCACCCCGAACAGCAGGCATAGCTTAAAATTTCTGCATATCTAATCGAATTAGTAACCAGCTGAACCTCAACGCTCGTACATCAGCTAAACAAATATTAGCACTTGCAAGAAATTTGCAATATCAGGAATTTCGATTTCATTTTTTTTTTAAATCAGCAAGTTCGGTGGCCACGATCAATCTGGGGTCACCCGTTATACGCTCCATCAACAAACAAGATACCTAAACATTATCTATATCTACTCAAAGAGAAGCTAATCTAACTGCAAGAATCTCAAGCTCAAAACCCTTGTTTAAACATCCAAGAATCTACATCCGACCTATGGGAACCCCACCGATCCGGAGACGCGCGGCTCGGGGTCTCGAGAAGGTGGGTGCTTGCAGTAGGGTACTTGACGGGAAGCTAGAGAAAAACGATGTGTAGAAACATATGAGTAGCTGGTAGATTACCGTGCTGCGGCGGCGCTCGGCGGCGATGGCGAAGCCGAAGGCGGTGAGGCAGAGGGCGATGACCAGAATGTGCACCAGCAAGGAGCTCCTTGTCTCCCCCATCTCCCTCCCTCACTCGCTCTAGCTTCTCCCTCCGCAAGTCAGTCACTCGCAGTCGCTGTGGATGCTGTGGGAGTGAGGGGAGCCGCTGGGGGAAGGGGAAAGAAAGCGAAGCGTGAGTGTGAAGAGGGGAGGCGAGTGGAAGACTGGGAGCGGCGTGGTGGGCGGGCCCACGTGCGCAGTGCCGGTAGAAAATAAATAAAGAAATGGGCAGGACCGCAGGAATCCGCGGAGTGGGAAGCAGACAAAAGACAGGGGTCTAGGGGGCCCGCCGCCGCTTTTTCTGCTGCCGGTTCGGGAAGTTCAGAAAGACAATATTACCCTTGAACATGTTTAGTTACCTGCACCGATCCATCCGTGGTCCGGTTAGGTCTGACTGAGAAGCCACGTCGTGCAGGGTTGCCAACAAAGTGTCACATGAACCTGCAAAAACTGGCTACTTGGTGGTGAGATTAGCAACATTTTAAAACATTTCAAACACACGTAATAAGAAAACGCATACAAAGATAACATGGTAACAAGCATAGATAGATAAATATACGAAGTTCAAGCAGTACGATCCAACATAAAAATATGAGGTTTAAACATACTCCCTTGTCCTTGTCGGAGAGAGCTGGTCTATCATGTGTTACCAAAACGGCGAAACAAAAAGCGGATCAATAAAGAACAAAAATACGGATTTTTACGTGGAAAACCCTTGCGGAAAAAAACCACGGAACGCACGAAGGCGTAATGCTATAATTGGGAGGAGTATTACATTGCACGAGAGGACAAACCTTCTACGTGCTAATCTCGTGGAGATCTCTCTCAATCTATTCTATGACTAGCTCGTACTATATATTGGGGCAAACAGCTATCTTTCTCAGCGGACACGAAATAGAGTTGTATACATGCTATGTTTAGCACGGTTATCTTGACTTAGTCTGGTAGAACTCCATCCATAGTACAACACTTGTATGGGATTCAGAACACAATAAAATAACACTCCACCTTGAGACGAAATCCCGTACAATAATAATAGATAGCATCAACTCCTCAATTAAAGTCATCACAAGTAAACTTTGTGCCTTGAAACGTCCATAGGACTAATAAACTTCTCACGAAGTCATACTGAGCAAATCAATCGGTAGGTCGTCGATAAAACAACACGGCTGTCAACAAAGCAGACATACGAAACTTGGGGTCTCCCAATAGAAATCTCAGTCTATGCCATTGACCTCAAAAACAGAAACTACTCAATCATCAAATAACATAAGTCATCATATCTCCTATGGTGCATAAACGAGCGCATAGCTCATAGTGCAACATCTTGATGCACATTGCATTGTGAAGAACTTATCTCATGGAATCTGAACATGCTACAAAACACATAGCACAAATCTCGGCAAACAATACGCATGCAAGAGAATTTTGTACGGAGCATATCACGTACACCAAAAACGGCCGCCTGAAAAATCCATGACATGGTCTAAAATTGTCCATGTAAAACAAATGTCAGATGAAGGAACCTTCTAAACATGCATTGATAGCATTTGATCTGATTCTGGGGTAAATCGTGAGCGCTCCGTGTCGTCCCCCGCGGGCGACCGGGGCATAACCCTAGCTTTCCGCCCCCAGCCCCCTCCTCCGCCTCCCTTCCGTCGCCGCCGCCGGGAGAAGCTCGGGCGGTGCCGGCGGCGGCGGGCCTGCTTTTACCCGCTCGTTCGTCGTTCCTCTAGGTGTGGATTCGGCGGCGACGGTGCGACCTTGGTGGCGGGCTCGGGTCGGCGACGTCTTCAGTGTTGTGTGGGTGACGATGACGGCATACTCGGCAGCGGCACAAGGCGAGCGGAGCGCCGGCGGGAGCGGGTGCGCACGGCGACGGCATACCGAAAACGTCGCACGGGGAGCGGAGCTCCAGCTGGAGCGGGCGCGCACGGGGCCGACTTCGGCGTCTGCCCCAAACGGCGGCTGCTAGCTGGGCGCCCTCGAACGGTGGCTGATGGGATCCGCCGAACGAGCGAGGTGGAGATGGGACGGTGTGTCCCTATGCCAAGATCTTCGATTCCGGTTATCCTGCTTCGCCTCTGGTTGCCCTGCTCCTGCTACTGCTTGTGTACGGGCCGGATCTGGTCCTCGGGGTTGGATCGGGCCTAGCGGCATCTTCCCGACGAGTAGGGTTCGGTAGGAGTGATTTGGATCGGCCGATGAACAGCAACGGCGGCGGCGGCCTCGACGCTGCAGCGCAACGGCGGGATGAGTCGGACCTGATCTGGGCCTGATCTGGACCGGATCTTGGGCCTGATCTGGGTCTCACAGGTCCTGCCTGTTGCGTCCGGTCGGCGACCGCCTCCGGTGGTGGAGGACGGGTCTCCTCCGAGTGGCCGCTGAGCAGTTTGCCGCTCATGATGGCTTGGATCAGTCACAGTCCTGCCTTATTCTCTACATTAGGCTTGCGGTGCAAAGTTGTCGCTCACGTGCCCCGAGCTCGAGGATGCCGGGGCAGCGACCCTAGAAGGTGGACTACATGGGCGCTTCTACGGCAAGCGACGTGGCGGTGGTGATGGCCTTCTTCCTTGGTCGTGTGGACGGCAAGGAGTAGGTGTGGGGTCCCTGGTGGTGGCGTCTCTTCGGCTTAGTCAGCTCCCAGATCGTGGTCGGAGGCTAGACTCGGAGCTACTGGACGGTCCTACTTTTCCGAACGATGCGCAAAGATTTGTCCGAGCGAAAGCTCTGCACCTCGGCGCCAATGACGGCGATGCATGCGGGTATCGTTACCCTCTTGAGGGCGTTGTTGTGGTTATCTTTGCCACAGTATGCCTCCGAGTGAAAGCCCTGACTATTTTGGTCTCGACGGCGGCGACGTGGTCGTCGTTACCTTCTTGGGGGCGTTGTTGGTGAGGCTTCGGTATCAGTTGGACTCGTTCCGGTGCCTTCGGTGGAAAGTCTTAGTTCTCCTTGTTTTTCTTTTTTTCATCTTGGATCTGCTTTGTAAGAGGTTCCCCTCATCACGTTGTATCGGTTCGGCCGTGGGGCTTTATTTATAAAGCGGGGCGAAAGCCTGTTTCGGTCTAAACATGCATTGGAGCTTAAACTCTGCAATAGACCTCTCTTGAAAGAGCAAAGACAACTAAATTATACTTGAATCTGAACAGTACTAATGTTGTGGTATCTAGCACACACGTATCTCGTTGCATCACAACTGATCCTCATCACGAACATAAATAACAGAACAAAACCTTCACATGCATAACAGCAAATATGTCTGGAGAGTATAGAGTATGTGTTCGCTACCAACAGGCTTAATAATTACCTCCTCCTTAAATTTTTTTGATAACTGAATTGTGTTCTTCAAATAACTGCAGAAATATTGCATCAATTATATCTGACGGGCTATAATCCCGAAAACTCCACCTTAAACAAAAACCATCCAGTGCATCCTTATAATCGACTTGTGTCAACAACCGCTCGCATCTTGACTTTCCATATGGAAAACCTTGTGTCACACTCCAACAACGAACGCTGGTACTTCATGATAATCATGAGCAAATAATTTGTGCACAAGCAGTACAAGCCAAAGAAACAGAAAATTTGTTGAAAGAAATTACTTTATAGGGAGCGATGAAATAGAATAGATAGCACCTGGTTGTATTGTTGTTTGGACCTAGAAGATCAAGAATAAAAAAATTAATTCGCCATCATGTGCAGTAGCAGTAGCATAGCTCACTTTTTCTCCTAGGGGCTTCACGTGAAACAAAAAACTGGCAGTGATAGCCCATCGAGATGAAAAATCACAATAATAACCCTGGGGCGAAACTTCAGCACAAAATGAACCCAAAGCCAATCTATTTTCGATTCTAACCCTTTTGGGTAGTGCCTAACACCGCGGCACGGTGGTCTTCAGGGTAGCGCCCCAGCACCCGGCACGGTGAAGCCGCCACGTAGGCTAGGCGGGGCCCAGGTGTGGTAAGGTAGCGCCCCACACGCAGACGCGGTAGTTCGAAGGACCGCGCCCCCCACTCGGCGCAGTGCTCCCAGGCTCATAGCCGCGCGCGCCCCCGCCCCTGCCTCCCAGGCTCATTCTCTGGATCCGAAGAACAGCAACACGAACAGTCCGGCGACGCCCCTCTCCTCCCCTCCGAATCTCCACTCGAATCCGGACGTTCTTGGTGGATTTCTCGGGGATTGATTCAGAACACTATAAAATAACACTCCACCTTGAGACGAAATCCCGTACAAGAATCATAGATAGCATCAACTCCTCAATTAAAGTCATCACAAGTAAACTTTGTGCCTTGAAACGTCCATAGGACTAATAAACTTCTCACGAAGTCATACTGAGCAAATCAATCGGTAGGTCGTCGATATAACAACACGGCTGTCAACAAAGCAGGCATACGAAACTTGGGGTCTCCCAATAAAAATCTCAGTCTGTGCCACTGACCTCAAAAACAGAAACTGCTCAATCATCAAATAACATAAGTCATCATATCTCCTATGGTGCATAAACGAGCGCATAGCTCATAGTGCAACATCTTGATGCACATTGCATTGTGAAGAACTCATCTCATGGAATCTGTACATGCTACAAAACACATAGCATAAATCTCGGCAAGCAATACTCATGCAAGAGCATTTTGTACGGAGCGTATCACGTACACCAAAAACTGTCGCCCGAAAAATCCATGACATGGTCTAAAACTGTCCATGTAAAACAACTGTTGGATGAAGGAATCTTCTAAACATGCATTGATAGCATTTGATCTGATTCTGGGGCAAATCGTGAGCGCTCCGCGTCGTCCCCCGCGGGCGACCGGGGCGTAACCCTAGCTTTCCGCCCCCATCCCCTCCTCCTCCTCCCTTCCTCCGCCGCCGCCGGCGAGAGCCACCGGGAGAAGCCCGGGCGGTGCCGGCGGCGGCGGGCCTGCTTTTACCCGCTCGTTCGTCGTTCCTCGCGGTGTGGATTCGGCGGCGGCGGTGCGACCTTGGTGGCGGGCTCGGGACGGCGACGTCTTCCGTGTTGTGTGGGTGACGGTGACGGCATACTCGGCAGCGGCACAAGGCGAGTGGAGCGCCGGCGGGAGCGGGCGCGCACGGCGACGGCATACCGGAAACGTCGCATGGGGAGCGTAGCTCCAGCTGGAGCGGGCGCGCACGGGGCCGACTTCGGCGTCTGCCCCAAACGGCGGCTGCTAGCTGGGCGCCCTCGAACAGTGGCTGATGGGATCCGCCGAACGAGCGGGGTGGAGATGGGACGGTATGTCCCTACGCCAAGATCTTCGATTCCGGTTATCCTGCTTCGCCTCTGGTTGCCCTGCTCCTGCTACTGCTTGTGTGCGGGCCGGATCTGGTCCTCGGGGTTGGATCGGGCCTAGCGGCATGTTCCCGACGAGTAGGGTTCGGTAGGAGTGATTTGGATCGGCCGATGAACAGCAACGGCGGCGGCGGCCTCGATGCTGCAGCGCAACGGCGGATTGAGTCGGACCTGATCTGGGCCTGATCTGGACCGGATCGTCTAATCTGGACCGGATCTTGGGCATGATCTGGGTCTGATAGGTCCTGCCTGTTGCGTCCGGTCGGCGACCACCTCCGGTGGTGGAGGACGGGTCTGCTCCGAGTGACCGCTGAGCAGTTTGCCACTCATGATGGCTTGGATCAGTCACAGTCCTGCCTTATCCTCTACATTAGGCTTGCGGTGCAAAGCTGTCGCTCACGTGTCCCGAGCTCGAGGATGCCGGGGCAGCGGTCCTGGAAGGTGGACTACATGGGCGCTTCTACGGCAAGCGACGTGGTGGTGGTGATGGCCTTCTTCCTTGGTCGTGTGGACGGCAAGGAGTGGGTGTGGGGGGTCCCTGGTGGTGGCGTCTCTTCGGCTTAGTCAGCTCCCAGATCGTGGTCGGAGGCTAGACTCGGAGCTACTGGATGGTCCTACTTTTCCGAACGATGCGCGAAGATTTGTCCGAGCGAAATCTCTGCGCCTCGGCGCCAATGACGACGATGCATGCGGGTATCGTTACCCTCTTGAGGGTGTTGTTGTGGTTATCTTCGCCGCAGTATGCCTCCGAGTGAATACCCTGACTATTTTGGTCTCGACGGCGGCAACGTGGTCGTCTTTACCTTCTTCGGGGCGTTGTTGGTGAGGCTTCGGTATCAGTTGGACTCGTTCCGGTGCCTTCGGTGGCAAGTCTTAGTTCTCCTTATTTTTCTTTTTTCATCTTGGATCTGCTTTGTAAGAGGTTCCCCTCATCACGTTGTATCGGTTCGGTTGTGGGGCTTTATTTATAAAGCGGGGCGAAAGCCTGTTTCGGTCTAAACATGCATTGGAGCTTAAACTCTGCAATAGACCTCTCTTGAAAGAGCAAAGACAACTAAATTATACTTGAATCTGAACAGTACTAATGTTGTGGTATCTAGCAGACACTTATCTCCTTGCATCACAACTGATCCTCATCACGAATATAAATAACAGAACAAAACCTTCACATGCATAACAACAAATATCTCTCGAGAGTATAGAGTATGTGTTGGCTACCAACAGGCTTAATAATTACCTCCTCCTTAATTTTTTTTTTATAACTGAACTGTGTTCTTCAAATAACTGCAGCAATATTGCATCAATTATATCTGACGGGCTATAATCCCGAAAACTCCACCTTAAACAAAAACCATCCAGTGCATCATTATAATCGGCTTGTGTCAACAACCGCTCGCATCTTGACTTTCCATACGGAAAACCTTGTGTCACACTCCAACAACGAACGCTGGTACTTTATGATAATCATGAGCAAATAATTTGTGCACAAGCAGTACAAGCCAAAGAAACAGAAAATTTGTTGAAAGAAATTACTTTATAGGGAACGATGAAATAGAATAGATAGCACCTGGTTGTATTGTTGTTTGGACCTAGCAGATCAAGAATCAAAAAATTAATTCGCCATCATGTGCAGTAGCAGTAGCATAGCTCACTTTTTCTCCTAGGGGCTTCACGTGAAACAAAAAATTGGCAGCGATAGCCCATCGAGGTGAAAAATCACAAAAATAACCCTTGGGCGAAACTTCAGCACAAAATGAACCCAAAGCCAATCTATTTTCGATTCTAACCCTTTTGGGTAGCGCCCAACACCGCGGCGCGGTGGTCTTCAGGGTAGCGCCCCAGCACCCGGCGCGGTGAAGCCGCCACGTAGGCTAGGCGGGGCCCAGGTGTGGTAAGGTAGCGCCCCACACGCAGACGCAGTAGTTCGAAGGACCGCGCCCCCCACTCGGCGCAGTGCTCCCAGGCACATAGCCGCGCGCACCCCCGCCCCTGCCTCCCAGGCTCATTCTCTGGATCCGAAGAACAGCAACACGAACCGTCCGGCGGCGTCCCTCCCCTCCCCTCCTAATCTCCACTCGAATCCGGCCGTTCTTGGTGGATTTCTCGGGGGATTTCGCCCCGCATCCTTCCTCAAGGTATGCTCAACCGATTCCTCTCTCATTTGTCCAATATCTCTCTCTCATTTGCCCAAATTTTGAACCCTAGGTGAAACCCTAGTTCATGATTTAGTTCGAAATTAGTAGATGTAGACGTGTGGGAGATGTGTAAGAGTTGTGTGTGAGATGTGTATGTAAGAGATGCGTGAGTGATATGTAATATTTTCATGTTCCATATGGTTGCTATTTTTTTGCTTTAACATGTGACAACAAATATGTTATCTTCTCCAATATTGTTGCTAATGTTTGGTGTAGAAGATAGCTAGATGTTTGAGAGTTGTCTATTTGTGTGTTCTTTGGTATATATGACTTGTAGGTTGACACATAAATTAATTACCATGTGTATATGAGACATGTGTGAAATATATTAGGTTGTCTAATGATAGTTTAGTGCTCTCCGGTGTCATGTTTATGTGTGGATGATGGGTATCCTTTTTCTTACTAGTTTTTCTCTTCTCATATTTATATGAGCATGTTGTCAAATTAGTTAGCATCCTATATGTCTCTTATTAGTTTGTCTATTTTGCAAAATTATAGGATGGATGACGAGTATCTTCTTGAGGATAAATATGATGTCACTCACCGTGGAATGTTTATGGCGGAGAAGAAGAGGGTAATCCATATTGACAATGTTTGTTCATATATATCTAGTTTCCACGTTTATTGTTCTAACTTGTATTTGTTCTTGTAGGTCTGTGTCCCTCTTCGTTTGCGTGCCCATGAGGCCGCACACAAGGACATTTCGTATGACGAGCGGTATACGGACTACATCGAGACACTAGGACTACTTCCATATATCTCACTTGTGTCTTGGTCAAATATGAACATGAATCCTGCTGCCATCACTGCTCTTGTTGACCGATGGAGGCCGGAGACGCACTCTTTTCACCTCCGCACCGGGGAGATGACCGTGACTCTCCAGGACGTGTCCATGATAACGGCACTCCCCATCCGCGGAGATGCTGTTTGTTTTAGCACCGATTCCAAGGACTGGCGTGCCGGTATGTTCAGTCTCATCGGTAAGGTTCCACCAGAGAAGACAAACCCAAGCAAGGATAGACTCTCCGTTGGCACTACATTTGTTTGGATAAGGAAAAACTTTGGAAAATGCCCCGCCGAGGCTGTCAAGGAGACCGTTGATCAGTACGCACGCGCATACGTGTGGTATGTCATCTCGAGGACTCTGTTTGCTCACAGTGGTGGTAGGAACGCTCCCTGCATGTGGCTGAAGGCGTTATCGGTGAAAATCTTAGCTGGGGTTCGGCTGCGCTTGTATAGCCAGGTAATCCAAATAACTCTCATTTTCCAAATTACATGTCTGTCTCCAAAACTTATAAACTTACTAGTGTGTTCTCTATGTGCAGTTGGACGAGGCTTGCCGTAGGACCTTGCCACAGGCCGGTATTGGTGGTCCAATGGTACTACTCTCTGTTTGAATGTGGGAACACTTTTCGGTGGGGCGGCCGAAAAAGATGAAATCGGTGCCTTGGGATGATCATGGCAACCCGCTGCGTAGGGCTACATGGGCGTATTGGTGGGATAAGGTTGCGGAGTTCAAAGGTGACCCAAAGAGGGAGTATGTGCGATACACCAATGAGTTTGATGAGCTGACCCCTGAGAAGTAAATAGCTGGTGATATCATGTTCTGTCATAACGTTGTAGGTAATAGTTGTTGAGTTTTGTTCTAATTTTTAAATCTTGTATACTGTTGTAGGTGACATGGGAGATCTATGGCACTCGGGAATATTTCGGAAACGTAAACAATCAGTTCGACCTGAACCCAAAGTGCCGAGAGGAAGAATATCTTTGGTTGTTGAAGGTCCCGCTGATATGCATTTGGGCAGTTGAGATCCACTTGCCACATCGAGTGATGACGCAATTTGGTTTACTCCAAACTACACCGCCGCAGTGGAAGGACACGAAGTTTCCGTTACACGAGTAAGAAGCTAATTTTCCTCTCTTCCATTCTAATCCATGCATTTCATAAAACTAACACTTAATATCTTCTGATATGAAGGTTGGACCATAAAAGGAAGAAGAAGGTGGTGAAATGGGATGTACACCATAGTGAGTATGTATCCAAATGGAAAGCTAGGGTGTCAAGGGCTAGCAAGAACAAGATGTATCTACGTCATCACCCCCCGTTCGACTACGCTGCATTCAATGCCTACCTCGCTTGGTTTCATCCACGGACTCGTCTGTCCCTATGTCCTCCTGCTTTCGAGGATATAGTCTTTGAGGATACTGAACTTGCAGATGTCGCGCCTCAGTTCAACTATAAAAAGGAAGTGAGAGAGGGCCACGGAACCGACTTTGCACCTATGATCAATTATATGGTAATTTCAACCATTTTTTCCGTGTTCATAATTTTGTGATTCGGAGATCTAAAGTTCTTATTTTGACTGCGTAATGAGATAGAGAACCAAGCCACGAAAGCCGAGGAAGCAGCCTATTTCCCTCGTACTAAGAAGGGTGACAACGCCCTTAG
The DNA here is from genome assembly GCA_028641055.1 of Alopecurus myosuroides. Taxonomy (NCBI): domain Eukaryota; kingdom Viridiplantae; phylum Streptophyta; class Magnoliopsida; order Poales; family Poaceae; genus Alopecurus; species Alopecurus myosuroides. The sequence continues at coordinate 51,099,902 of CM054062.1, read as the reverse complement.
AGCTTATGTGAAAGTAGGTTTTAAATCTTTTCGAGACCACTTATGCTTTCTTTGAAGAATCACTAAGATTTTGCTTGTCAATCTCACAGCGTAGTGCCGCTCGGTTACGAGGATTGGCTCATATGCTTGGTTGTCGTACCAACAACACCGCGGAACCAAGCAATGATTCCTCGGGCTCTCGTGGACATTCAGCCCCTTTATGTGGCGGTGCTTCCTCCTCTAATCCACCAGATGTTCAGGTAGTAAGATTTGTGTACCGTACATGTTTTTGAAATTGATCCATACACATGGTTTTCCATTATGTAGCTTTGCCTCATGGTTTTCTATACACATGGTTTTCCATTATGTAGCTTTCCATAAAACCTTTACCTCATGTAGCTTTTCCATTACATGGTTTATCTAGTATTCATGGAGAAGGCTTTGCTTCTTTTTGTTTCAGGTTGATGATGAATTGGAAGAGAACTTAGGGGCATATGTACGTTCTTTTGGATTACGGTCCAAGAATAAGGCCAAAATGGTTGTGGAGGAAGATGAGCATGATATCGAGGAGGAGGAAGAAGTTGAGGCCGAGGAGGAGGAAGAAGCTGAGGCCAAGGAGGAGGAGAATGTTCAGGCCGAGGAGGAGGAGATCGAGGCCCCTCCTCCGCTGCCCTCGAGGAGGAAGAAGCTTTCATGCAGGAGAAAGAATGCCGACGCGCCATCCTCGCCGGCGAGGAAGTTGACTCGTACATGCAAGGGAAGGAGGTAGATGGACACTAGTGGGCTTGTATCGTCGTCGTCGTGGACTATTTGTGAACTTTGTATGTCGTCGTCGTGGACTATTTGTGAACTTTGTATGTCGTCGTCGTCATGGACTAATTGTGAACTTTAATGTTCGTGGACTATTTGAGATGTTTGTGGACTATTTGAGTAACTCGTATGCGTTCTAAACTTTAATATGAGATGTTTGTGGAGTATTTGAGATATTTGTGGAGTATTTGAGATGTTTATAATTTGTTAAACTGAAGTTTTGTGCACTGTCTATTGCTCTCTGTCGAGCTACAGACCACCGCGTCGCGGAGCAGGGCGCTACCCTCTGTACCACCGCGCCGAGTGCCACGCCGCTGCACGGCCACCACGTCGGGCTAGCTGGAGTTGCCCAGTAGGGGCACCGCGCCGGGCAGTGGGGCGCTACCCTCCTTAACTTAGTCGCTTTGGCGACACGAGGGGTAGCTGTCCTCGGGTTGCTCTCTGTAACTCGTTGCAAAATGAGCTACAGACCACCGCGCCGCTGCCCAGGGCGCTATCCTCTCTACTACCGCGCCGAGCAACGCGTCGCTGCACGGCCACCGCGCCGTGCTGAGTGGAGTTGCCCAGAAGGGGCACCGCACCGTGCTGGGGGCGCTACCCTACCTCACTTAGCCGTTTTGGCGACGCGGGGGAGGGGGGTAGCAGCTCTCGGGTTGCTCTGTGTAACTCGTTGCAAAACGAGCTACAGACCACCGCGCCCCAGGCCACGGCGCTAACGTGCTAAGAACCGCGCCGAGTGCCCCGCCGCTGCACCGCCACCGCGCCGTGCAGCCTCGAGTTGCTCAGTGGGGGCACTGCGCCGGGCTGGGGGCGCTACCCGCCCTCACTTAGCCGTTTTGGCGACGCGGGGGGTAGCATCTCTCGGGTTGCTATCTGTAACCCCATGGAATCGAATCTATAGACCACCGCGCCACGCTCGATGGAGTTACACTTCTAGGCACCGCGCCCCCCCCCACCCGGCGCTACCCTCTCTAGCATGCCCATTTGATGCTAATTTTCACACATTTTACACACACAAGTTAGCAAATATGGAGCTTTGCAATGCAATTCAAGAAATAAGAGGAAATTTTCACGAAACAACAAATAACAATTCAACTCAACAACAAACTAAGAATTCACCATATTACAAGTTCACACTCAAATTCAAATTGTTTCCACTTAGTTCACCACACCTAGTTCATGATACATAGTTCTTGCCACACTCCTCTTGTGCACTAAGGTCACATCAAATTCTTCCCCTTGTGTTTAGCTAAATCATTCTCACGAGCCCACTCCTCTTGTGCACCGCGAGCTATCTCACGCTTTCTTGACCTCTCCTCCTCACGAGCCCACTTCTCTTCACGTTTCTTCTTTTCTTTCTCCAACTGTCGTGGGATAATCACGGCAGACGTTACCGGGGGTAACTTATCTTGGGGCAATTCGACTCTGGTGTTTGGGAGAGGGTTTAGCTCAAAGGAAACCATGTTATCAATCGATCTGGTAGCTCTGGCAATCAAGTCGCCGAGTCTCCGATCTAGGGTTACGATCTCAACTCTCGTATTACAGGGAAACTCGAATATCTGGTAAAGCTCGTGTCCGTCTAACCCTAGGAGCCGGCTTATATAATACCCGACCCCCTGGCTTCCTATCCAAGGCATACTCGGAGTCCTACCCGGTCACCGCATACAAACCCTAAGTTTCCTTATCGAAACCCACAATCCGGATTACAAGGCCTACACTCTTGGGCCTTCTAGAAACTCCTCTTCCCTAAGCCGGGTCTTGCGAAGCTCCCTTTGGGCTGAGTTACTCCTTGACGTTAGCCTACCGGGTTATCATCCCTCCATCAGTAGTCCCCAAAATAGCTTGGGCTTCGCGGGATCTTCCTTGAAGCGCATGCTATTCCCTGCAAAAAATGATAAACATACAAGTTCATAAAATACCGGGTTAGGATGCTTTGATAATAGCCAGGACTAACTCCACAGGTGGTCCATATAGTAACCCGGCTTTCCCCGAGTCAACGCTGCTTTCCCGGGTCAACACTCCGAGGAAAACACAGAAGACCCGGCTCACATTGTTCACTAGTTAATCCGAATATCACGGAGGCGATCGGCTCTGATCCTTTCCGGATATCTCGTACGAGCACTTAACGCTTATCCCAAAAAATCCGGTCGGGTATCTCTTTTCCCGAAATTTTGGCTCCCGCCGCTTAGACCTAGGGCACTCCACCCGCACCTATAAATAGGTGTTTCCAGGGCAACCCTAAGCACAACGCTCCATTTCCCCCATCTTCCCCATCTTCAATTCCTCTCTGCGCCCCCTCGTTCGAGCTCAACGCCGCGCCGCCACGGCGTCCACGGGTACGCAGCCGGAAGCGAGCCGCCGCCGTCTGCGCTCTGCATCAGCTCCTGCCGCGCCGCCGTTGACCTCCGCCGCCGCGCCCTCGAGCAGCTCACCGGAAGGTCCAAGGGGTCACCGCGACTGCGCCATCTGCCGCCGCCGCGCTCTCCTCCCGATCCCGCCGGTAAGCCATCTTCTTCCATGGATCTTGCCTTTAATCTTACTTTTGACTAGATTGGATTTAGATCCGCCCTCAGACGTTTTTCTTGCTTCGTATCAATTGGACAATCCATGCTTCGTTCTTCCATAACCACTACTCAAGCTAGATCCAATAGTACACTTCACAACGCATCTCTATTACTGGTAATCATAAACTTTCCCATAAGATTTTCCGTCTAGATCCAATCTGCCGAGGTCTCCCGCAATCGTTCTTTGATTAATCGGATAATCAGTAATTTTCGGGTCTTAGGTTACTTACACTCTGCACTTTGCCTCCTGTTTTTAGATTGCTCCCATGGCACCCAAAGCCGGTACAAAGACAAAGGGGAAACAGCCGGCGAAGGCAAAGTCCGACTCAGTCCATATCCGCCAATTGGGCAAGGTCCACTGTGACTAAGGCCAAATTGGACGAGCTCGCAGAGTCGGGCGTCCTCCCCGCCCGGGAAGACATCCACTGGCGCGTCCCTGGGGAGGAGACTCGGCCTACTCCGGGTATTGATGAGGTAATCTGCTTCGTTGAACACGTGATCCGTGGCTTCCGTCCCCCGGGTCATCCCTTCTTCCGTGAATTGCTGAACCATTACGGCCTCCGAATCTTTGACATAGGTCCCAATTCTATGTTGAATATTACTCACTTCATCGTTCTGTGCGAATCATATTTATGCATCCCGCCAAACCTCGCCCTCTTCTTAGAATTATTCCAGTGCAAACAGTGCCGCGAGAGCGGCGACGGGGCCCTCCTGGTTTGCGGGGGGGGGGGGGGGGTTCCATTCAAAGGAGGAAGAATTCGTTAATGCCGACTCTTAGCCTCAATTCCCATGTCAAACACTGGCAAAAAACATATTTCTATTGCCAAGACACCTCCTCAGACGGTGAAAAACCACTGCCGGGTTTCTCTGAAGATCTTCTCAATCTTTCCGACAACCTCAACTCCTTCGCTTCTGAGTCGGATAGGCAATCCATCCAACCCCTCCTTACCAAACTCGCTGTTCTGTCGGCCCAGGGTCTCCTTGGGCTCAACTTAGTCAAAACCTGGGTAACCTTCCGGATCCAGCCCAACGCCGTCCGACCCAAACTCATGTGCCATTACTCTGGGCATACTACGGATTCCCTTCGTTACTCGATGAGGAATTACCCGGCCGCGGACGCGAACAAGATAATCAAGAATTTCTTGACCGAGAAGATGGAGGTGATCCGGACTATTGCTGGTCTGGACCCCTACACGCGGGACAACCCGGCTCCAGCGGTAAAATCCGGCTCTTATTTTTTATTCAGCTTGCTATTTTTCTGATATAACCACTAACCTTTATCACTGTACCTTTACCTCAGGAGGATAGCCCTTTCTGGAAGATTGAGACCCCGCCTCCTTCCGAGAACTCAGAGGAGGACGAGGAGCCGGCTGACTCGGACGAAGGTAATATCCGGGTTTCACTTATTTCCATTTCTGTTGACTTTACTTTTCCAACCTGTTTTCCTTTTCCGACAATGTGTTATGCTTTTCAGGGCTGGAGGATGAGGAGGAGACTCAGTCGGACGAAAGTGAGGCTGAGCCGGACGTCGAGGTTGGAGCCAAGAGGAAGCCCCGAAGGGTGGTATTCAAGGTTCCGTATTCCACTATCACCTCCGAACCATATTCATTCGCTAATATGTGCGAACTTAACCAACGCTTGTCCGATTCGCCACACTTGAAGGAACCCGCTCCAGTCAAGCGCAGGGTAACCCGGAACTCCCCGGGTGATGACCCTCTCAACCCGGGTATCCCTTCGTCCCCAGCTCGCCGTGCCGGTATTCCCCAGACCCATCCTTCCGATTCTCCTCGAAAACATCCTTCTCCCAATCATCCACTAGCCGGACAACTCCGGGTCTCACTTTCGGACTCCTTGACAGCCTCCTCCGGGTCTAGTAATGATCTTCCGGCGGATTTCTTCGTAAACACTGGGTAAACCACCTCTCTTGCTATTTGGCATGCCAATCGCTTTCCATAAGTTTCGTTCATCATATGCTAACTGCTCCTTTTATTTTCCTCAGAGCCAAGGTCACAACCAGTGACCCGGACGACATGGACGTGGATAACCCGGCGCTGGAAGAGCCGGTAGATACTGTGAGGGCCGCGGCTGGCGGCGCTGAAGAAGAAGAAGAAGAAGACCTGCTGAGAGACCCGGCCGATCAGGAGGTCGAGTATCCTATTCCCTCGCATGGATCCGGGGATGATGACGTCGAGGTCCTGGGTGCAAGGATGGGTGACCCCACTCCTGAGACCCAAGCAACCCGGGTGTCCTCCCTCAAGCAGGAAAGGACTCCTCCTCCTCGTAACTCGGCCCCCAGCTCTTCCGGGATGAAACTTGATGAACTGATCTTTGATGAGATGCTAAGCTGTCTCTACACCTTGAAAACTGATGAAAAGGGGATTTTGGAAGCCATGGCGGAAAAGCACCAGGTAAGTGAACCAATACTGCTTATACTCTCACCTAGTCCCCAAGTTCCGAGTGAACTATGTGTAGTTTACTTGGTACTTTATACAGCTATAGTTCGTCACACCCGGATTTGTCTTTTGTTCCGACTTATATTTCATTTGCTCTTTTCGCATGCTTACGTGGCCCAATCTGAGGAGGTGTTGGCTAAAACCAACAAACTCCTTGAGACGGAGACAAAGCTGCATGAAGCGCTGGAAGCTGATGCTGAAAAGCTTGATAAGAATGTGAAAAAGTATAAGAAGAGGTCCCAACTTGCTGAAGCTGAACTGAAGAAACTGTCGGCCCAAATTGCCGATACTTATCGCACGCTACTTGGTAATAACTTTTAACCGATTAACATATAACCCGGATTTCTTGTTTCCGCAAAAACTTGGGATTTCTTGCTTTAACCTCTCTGTTACTCTGCAGGGCCGGGTGAGGCAATGCCAGACGAGGATGATATCGAGAAGTTGAAGAGCTTGAAGGCCGTGATCCGGCAACTCTGCGCCGGCACCAAATGGATTTTACAAGCTATCAAGTGGCCGGGCACCGGGTATGGTGATTTGAACACTTTGCTTGACGCGTGTTCCACCATTCCTGAGTGGATCGACCACTGGAAGCGCTCTTCGTGCTGGGTTGGAGTAACCCGGGGACTCGCTCTGGCCAAGGCCTACTTCCCCAAGCTTGAGCCGGCAAAACTCGTTGGCGGGTTTCCCGAATTCAACAACGATGGCTCCAAATTTTCTGGAAAGAACTTCAAGGCTATCAACACTGAGGAGCGTCACTCGGCGAGCTTGATCGCCGACAGTCTGGATCTGAGCAACATCGTTCCGCCGTATGATGCCAAGGACAAGCCCATTAAGTCGGATTTGCCTAAGCCTTATGACATGCTGGCACGGTGGAAGGCGGAAGCTGCCAAGAGGAAGGAAGAAGCTGCGAAGAAGAAGGCTGAGGCCGATACTGCGCCTGCCACCTCTACGCCGGTTGTCCCTCCTCCAGCGCGCGCCAGTACTGCTGCTGATCCGGATGCAGGAACCGGGGAAACCGTCAGCGAGCAAGTTGAAGAGCCGGCTGCCAAGGATAACGTTGAAGACTCGGCGAAGGATGCCGAGTGAAGTTTCACTTTTCGCTGCCTCAAACATTTTATTCGGCCCATGGGCATCTAAAACAATTATTCTTTTAATAGTGCGCCTGTGCACTTTTCTATACTACTCCCTCGGTTTGTAATACGTTAAAACCTTAATAGCTTTCGTGGCCCTTCTGGCCTTTTGCATGGATTTGATATTTTACTAGCTTTAAACTTTTCGTTGCTGGTTTTCCGACTTTCGCTATTTTTCCTTTTGTGAGACTCGGTTTCCGGGTCTCGGGGGCTTTGACAAGTGGATTTTTTCTAAGTCCCCAAGACTCGGATGTTTGGGTTTTGGAGCTTAATAGCTAGACAATTTGTTACTTTTTTCAAATTCCCAAGCCCCCAAGGCCTGAATTTCTGAGTCTGGGGGTTTGGAGTTTTTTTGAAAGAACAAACTGTTTATGCTAAGGCCCAAACCCTAGAGTTGCTCATATAGGTTTGAAGTTATGCTTGATATATTGCGAGTTTCCGGCTGTTAACCTTGTACTCTGCATAACTTGTGGTTTGGATGACCCTTTTGATCCTCTTTGTTGTAAGCCGGCTTTCGCGTGGATAATCAATGCTGCTATAACTGTATAAAAACAGGGTCAGGCAAGTCCCCATGGGCATCATGGCTGATTGTAATTACACGCTAGCAAAGCATGCCACTTTCTTGCGAGTCACATCAAGCTTAAGCACGAGAAATCAAGATAATTTGGCTCTATTGTCCGGTTATAAGATTGTAACCGTACTTATTCTAAGTAATCGGTCCTTATAACTTAATGGCATCGTGGCCGGGTCTTTGAGTTTGCAACTGTGCTATTCAAGCAATCAGCCCCCAAGACCTGTATATGTAATCTTTAGAAAACTACTGTACTTATAAATAAAGGACTAATACTTACCTGAAAACATCAAAAATAGAAAACAAAAACAGGAAAAAACTTAACAAAAACGCATAAGAAAGAAACAACATCATAGTTTAACCATCTCTTTATTGATATGATAAAAGTTAGGTCAGCAAGCCGCCTCATTAAAAACCTTCCAGTCCCCTTACGTACCCTGGATAGGAAAAGAGTGCGTCTGAAACCTGCTGCATGTTACATCGTGTGGTTCCACTTGTAAATCTAGTTTAGTCTAGGTGTAGTAGGGACGTAGCTGAGCCACGTTCCATGGTCTTTCCCTCTCTTGCATAGATGAAGTGGTGTGAGTGGTGTTATTGACAGTATCCGACTCTTCCCTTGCATCTACCAAATAATATGATCCATTGTGCAAATTCCGGCTTACGATGAACGGTCCCTCCCATGGTGGAGATAGCTTATGTTTTCCTTCCTTTGACTGTACCAGGCGTAACACCAGGTCTCCTTCCTGGAAGACCCGGGTTTTGACTCGCCGGCTGTGATACCTCCTCAGATCCTGCTGATATATGGCCGATCTCTCCAAAGCTTGCTCTCTGTGTTCTTCTAGCATATCCACAGCGTCCTGCCGGGTCTTCTCGTTCTCTACCTCGATGTAAGCCGACACTCGGGGCGAGTCGTGGATAATATCACTCGGTAACACTGCTTCTGCACCATAAACCATAAAAAACGGGGTCATCTGAGTAGATCTGTTAGGTGTGGTGTTGATTCCCCAAACCACTGATGGTAACTCTTCTACCCATGCACCCGCAACTCTGATGCACGGAACCCGCAGCCGTGGTTTTAACCCACGAAGTAATCCCTGGTTTTCCCTTTCCACTTGTCCATTAGCTTGTGGATGGGCTACTGAAGCTATGTCAAGCCGGATTCCATTGTTCCCACAGAATTTCTCCATCTCACCAAGGGACATATTGGTTCCATTGTCTGTTATTATGCTGTGAGGATACCCAAACCTGTAGATGATTCTTTTTAAGAACTTGACTGCTGTGATTGCTTCGCAATTGGTAACTGGCATAACTTCAACCCACTTTGTAAATTTATCGATGGCTACCAAGAGATGGGTCTTTTTGCAGGGTGACATGTGGAAGGGGCCCACCATGTCCATGCCCCAAACAGCGAACGGCCAAGTTAATGGGATTGTTTGCAACTCCATAGCCGGCACATGGATTTGGCGAGCGTACCTTTGACATCCATTGCACCTTGCCACCAAGCGTTCCGCGTCTGCTAAGGCTGTGAGCCAAAAGAAACCGTGCCGATATGCTTTGGCCACAAGGGATCTTGTGGATGCATGATGCCCACAGTCACCTTCATGGATCTCTTTCAGGATCTTCCGGCCTTCTTCTGGTGCTACACAGCGCAAAAAGACTCCTGCTGCACTCCTTTTATATAACTCGCCATTGATGATGGAATAGCCCTTTGCTCGTCTCAGAATTTGCCTTGCTAAAACTTCCTGTGGTGGTAACTCGCCCCGTGATAAATAAGCTAAAAACGGCTCTGTCCACTCAGGAACGGCACGTACCATGGCCACAAGCTCTAAATCCGGGTCTTGGTTAGCCACCTCTTCCTCAGACTCGGTTTTAACAGATGGCCGCCATAACTCGTCCAGGAAAACATTGGGTGGAACCGGCTCTCTGCGCGAGCCGAGTCTTGCGAGTGCATCTGCTGCCTCGTTCTTTCGCCTGTCAATATGCTCCACCTCATACCCGGAAAAACACCCGGCAACCCTGTCCACCTCTCTGCGATACGCTGCCATAGTTGCATCCTTACTATCCCAGGTTCCTGAGACCTGTTGCACCACAAGATCCGAATCTCCATAGCATCGTATCCGCCTGATGTTCATCTCCTTGGCTATTCTCAATCCGTGTAATAATGCCTCATACTCGGCCACGTTGTTGGAGCAATCAAAGTGAATTTGCAACACGTAGCTCAGTTTATCTCCTTTGGGTGATGTAAGTACCACCCCAGCTCCTGATCCCTCGTACTGCTTAGAACCATCAAAGTGCATCACCCAAGACTCGGAACTTGGTGTCATTGTTGGCATGCTTGTGTGAGTCCAATAATTGATGAAATCAACTAAAGCTTGGGACTTGATTGCTGACCTGGGCTCGTAGTTGATATGATAATCTCCCATCTCAATGGCCCACTTGGCTATTCTGCCTGTTGCATCTGAGTTTCTAATAATATCCGACATTGGAATAGAGCTAACCACTGTTATGGGGTGTTCCTGAAAATATGGTTTCAATTTCCGGCTGGCCATGAAGACCCCGAAAACCAACTTCTGCCAGTGTGGGTAACGCTGCTTTGCTTCCGATAATACCTCGCTTACGTAGTAAAACGGCCTCTGTACCAGGTGATCTTTTCCATCCTCTTTACGCTCAAGAACAACCACTGCGCTAACCGCCCGGGGCCCAGCCGCAATATATAGTAACATGGGCTCCTTAGGACCCGGAGCTGCTAAGACTGGTGCCTCAGACAATTGCTTCTTTAGTGCCTCGAACGCCTCATCCGCCTCTTGGTCCCAAACGAACTTGTCAGATTTCCTCAAGAGCCGGTATAAGGGAATTGCCTTCTCCCCGAGTCTGGATATGAACCGGCTTAATGCTGCTACGCACCCTGTAAGTTTTTGAACATGCTTCAAATTTTCCGGCTTTTTCAGACTCTGGATAGCTTTGATCTTGTCCGGGTTTGCCTCGATTCCTCTCTCGGAAACAATGAATCCGAGTAATTTTCCTGATGGAACTCCAAACACGCACTTTGTAGGGTTAAGTTTCATCTGATACCTTCTCAAATTCTTGAACGTTTCCTTTAGATCATCAATAAATGTTTCCGCTTTCCTGGTCTTGATCACCACATCATCCACATAGGCGTGAACACTGCGTCCAGTCTGATCCTCGAAGCACTTCTGTATGCATCTCTGGTAAGTTGCACCAGCATTCTTTAGCCCAAAAGTCATGGTTTTGTAACAGAAAGCCCCAAAGGGGGTTATAAACGATGTTTTCTCCCAATCTTCCTTCTTGAGCTTGATCTGATGATACCCGGAATACGCGTCCAGGAAACATAATAGATCACTTCCAGCCACTGCATCTATGATCTGATCTATCCTTGGAAGGGCAAATGGATCCTTTGGGCAGTGCTTGTTGAGACTGGTGTAATGTATGCACATCCTCCACTCATTACTCTTTTTCAGTACTAGAACCGGATTTGCCAGCCAATCCGGGTGAAATACCTCCATGATAAAGCCGGCTGCCAATAGCCGGGCAATTTTTTCTCCTATAGCTTTTCTTCTCTCCTCATTCATTTTTCTCAGGCCCTGTTTCACAGGCCGAGACTTAGGATCAACGTGTAAACTGTGCTCAGCTAACTCAGTCGGGATACCTGGCATATCACTGGGCGTCCAAGCGAAAACATCTTGATTTCCACGAATGAACTCAATGAGCGCCTCTTCTTTCTTACTGTCTAGGTTAGATCCTATAGCAAATTGCTTGGAGGGATCACCTTCAACAAAAGCCACCATCTTTGTGTCCTGTGCTGCCTTGAATTTTGCTCTCTCATCCTCCGTATTCGGCCTCTTTAACGTTGTTCTGTCATCCGGGTCTACTTGAGACCGGTAATACTTGAGATCTTCCTTTCTACAAGCTTGTTCCGCCATTGTCGTGTCTCCTTCGTCACACTCAGCCGCTATAACCCGGCTCCCATGGATGGTGATGGTCTGCTTGGGACCCGGGATTTTTAGCTGTAGGTATACGTAACACGGCCTGGCCATGAATTTGGCGTAAGCCGGCCTTCCAAACAACGCGTGATAGGGGCTGCGCAACTTTACCACCTCGAACGTGATCCACTCCACTCGGAAATTATCCTTTGATTCTCCAAAAGCGACCTCCAATGTAATCTTCCCCTCGGGCACGCCGAGTGACCTGGTACGATCCCGTGAAAAACCGTAGAACTTTTCTGTAGCTGGGACTCCTTGAGGCCCATGCGTAGGAAAGTTTCCCAATATAGGACATTGATGCTGCTTCCGCCATCCATTAACACCTTTTTCAACTCATAACCATTAACCTGTGGTGCAACCACCAAGGCTAAGACACACGGGTGTTCTGTTCTTTCGGGTGATCCCTTCTGCTCCATGTCACCTCTTGATCCGACCACCTCAGGTATCTCGGGACAGCCGAGGAAACCGAGTTTACTGCCTTTTTGAGTATCTTTCTATCCTTGTTAGAAGTTCCTGTGGTGTGAACGTGGTACTGGCCCAATTGCTTGGGGTTGGCCTGGAAACCTCCAGCTCCCCCCTGATTGTTACCCGGATTACCACCTCCTGGGTTGCCTGCTGGGGGTGGGCCGTTGCCCGGGTTACCACCCGGACCCGGTCCTGCTCCCCGGCCTGCACCTCACATTGCCTTCTGTATTTCCTTGTTCTTCCATCTCTGTAAATCCACGCACTGTTCCAGCGAATGATTGGCCAGCCTGCCGTTCCTGCTATGGCGCGGACAGGGCATCCTGAAGGCCTCTATATGGTTAGCCGGCCTTGGCGGCCCTTGGTAATTTCCTCCATTAAAGTTTCCTCCGTTGAAATTTCCTTCTGCTCTGGGTCTTGCAAACCCGGCCTCTGTGTTGGCGACAAACTCGGAACTTCCCTCGTACGGGCGCTTATTCTGGTTGTTTCCATTATTTCCTCCATTGTTGCCCGGCACAGATCCATTGCCGGGTCTTCCACTGTTGCTTGCATTAGCTTTGGCTTTCTTGTCATCAACATCCTCCTCTGTGGTATCCGTGGCGGCGTGCTTGTTGCACGCGTCCATCAACTCTCCCATAGTAACCTCTGAAGCATTCCGACTAGATTTCATGCGTGTTAGCTTTTGCACTAGGGGTATGTACTTGCATGTTTTTGCCATAGCCTGTAGCGCATCCTTTGGCTGAATATCTGTAGACGAGTGAAGTATTTCCATAACCCGGCGCACCCAACTGCGCGCCGACTCACCCTTCTTCTGGACACATCGTTCTAGATCATCGATTGTGTATAACTTCCTGCACGTCCCATGGAAGTGCTTGATAAACGCAACTTTCAGCTCACTCAACGAATTGACAGATTTTTCCGGTAAATTGTTGAACCATAACTTTGCCGCTCCCTCTGACATCATCAGGTACATGAATTTGGCTTGCATATTTTCGGATGCATTGCGGATTGACATGGCCATTTCATAACTACTCAACCAGGTTTCTGGATCCATGGTTGGCTCGTAATTGACCACTTTACCCGGTTCCTTGAACTTATCCGGGTAAGGCTCGGCTCTGATGGTGTCCGACAAACACTTGGACCCGGCTAAAATTGCCGGTACTGGCCTTACCCAGGAAACATGCGATCCGGCGACAGGTGCGGCGGGGGGTGCAACCACTACCGGCCCTCGTACCGCAGACCCGGCTGCTGCGCGCCTGCCTCGAGAACTGTCCACGATAGCTTGTGCGGCTGATACTGCAGGTGTTGCTGGTCTACGGGGAGGAGGCGGCATTTGCTGTTGCTCTGCCCTCCGCCGTGCTGAGCTTGTCTGAATATTACCGGTGTTTCCGTTATGCCGGCTAACATACGGCGTTCCATGCATTCCGCTCCTGTTTTCCGGGTAATTGGCTTGCTGAGCCACTGCCGTGCGCAATAGATATATCGCCCGCCGGGTCTCCTCCGCATGGGGGCGACTCTCTTACGGGGATGCGATCCAATGCCAATGTTGCTGCATACACATTGTCCATGGGATTATTGAAGTGACCTGGCGGAGTGTGAAATCGTGGCGGTGGTGGTGGTGGTGCCGTATTACCAGTTACAATCCCTGTTTGCAATGTCGGTAACCCGGCTTGTACGTTTGCCGGCTGTCCTCCCAGGGTTGCAGGCTGATGTACGGTTTCCTGATTCACAACTGGAATAGGTTGGTCCTGAGGTGTAATAAACAGCGCGGCCGGGTTTAAAGTTCCTCCCGTTGCCGGTAATCTCGTTTGGTGTCTCTGATTGTGCATCCTGGTCGACTGAACTTGGAGCCGGTTCTCCAATGCCTCCAGTTCGCGCCTGCGCGCTGCTATCCCTTGTCTCTTGGCTTCTACATCTCTCCTCTATTGGTCCAATGCACGGCGAGCCACATCCAGATCCGCAGCGCGTGCCGCCGCGTTTTCCGGGGTTATCAGCGTTGCTAATACCGTAGGATCCAAGATCAGGTTATTGTTGAACAGAGCCGGATTTTGCAGATTCGAGGGCCCTGCTCCTGGCGTTCTGTTTGTCATAAACCCAAACATGTTTCTTTGCAATTCACTTTTCGGGGAGTTGCTGGTGACTGAAGCCGACTCTCCATCAACCCGGGCTATGACCGGATTTCCATCAACCGGATTTTGTTGCTGAGCCAGTGCTCGCGCCGCTCCAACCGCGGCCGTGGTCACGTCCCCCTGATTAAGATTGGTTGCAGGGGCCATGTAGACCGCGACCTGGGGCGCGATGCCTGGTGCATATTCATACTCTTCCTCATCGCAGCTATCCTCTTCGTACCGATCCTCCAACAGGTGCAAGATAGACTCGGTATCATCCTCCCTCGTGACCCGGCCACGCGGGGTCCATGCCGGCTCCTCCGGCTGTTCCCTCTTCGCGGTGGGCTCTTCTATCGGATCGATCGTCCCGACCGACTCTTCCCCATCCGACTGAACGCAGGTCGCTCCTCCTGACACAGAATCGTATTCAACATTATCAGGAATTGAACCGGACGTACGTACCATACCGACGAAGACGTTGATCCGGCCAATTGTGACGATAGATCCGGCATCCAACAAATCCGACTCTGGCCCCCAGCCAAAGTCGTCCACCATCTTTTCTCCTTCGGGGTTGGTGTAGATCTCGCCGACGATGAGGTTATTCATGCTCTCCTGAGCTTCTCCCGTGATGTAAACACCTTTGGACGCAGGCCCCACGGTGGGCGCCAACTGTCGTGGGATAATCACGGCAGACGTTATCGGGGGTAACTTATATTGGGGAAATTCGACTCTGGTGTTTGGGAGAGGGTTTAGCTCAAAGGAAACCATGTTATCAATCGATCTGGTAGCTCTGGCAATCAAGTCGCCGAGTCTCCGATCTAGGGTTACGATCTCAACTCTCGTATTACAGGGAAACTCGAATATCTGGTAAAGCTCGTGTCCGTCTAACCCTAGGAGCCGGCTTATATAATACCCGACCCCCTGGCTTCCTATCCAAGGCATACTCGGAGTCCTACCCGGTCACCGCATACAAACCCTAAGTTTCCTTATCGAAACCCACAATCCGGATTACAAGGCTTACACTCTTGGGCCTTCTAGAAACTCCTCTTCTCTAAGCCGGGTCTTGCGCAGCTCCCTTTGGGCCGAGTTACTCCTTGACGTTATCCTACCGGGTTATCATCCCTCCATCACCAACCGTTCCTTCTCCTTGCGTTCCTTCACCCTCTTCTTTCTCTCCTCGGCATGTTTGTTCTCCTCTAAACGTGAACGAGTGTAAAGAACCTCCCGTTCCACCTCGTTCTTGTAGTAGCTATCTTGAACTAGGTCTATCCACTTGAAGTAGGTACAAAGGGGCGGCAGTGACTATAAAGAGAACATAATCATTAGCCCCAACAAAAATCTCATAAAATTTTCATGAATGGTAGGATATATACTTTGGGACGGTCATGTGAAGATTTTGGTTCTTCTTTGTCCCTACAATAGTTAGAACACAACCAAAACTTTCTTCCTCGTGTCTCATCCTAATCCGTGGATTGCTTGGCCTTGCAAATATCTTTGCACCAACACATGGGTGGATCTTCTTTGGGAGTGTCAAGAGCATTCTTATACGTGAAAGGCCTCTCTATCCATGAGTCCGGGTATATACCTACAAGAATTAGTAAATTTAATGAGCACATGAAAAAAAAAATCAAAATAAAGACAATATTGAAACAATTTAATGTTTTATTCATACCAATCATCTACGTCCTCGGGTACCCCCACGACCCCTAGTCATTGTACGTCTACCACCTCTTAGTTCGTCAAACATTGATACTCTACCACCACCTCTACCGCCATATTGGCTACCCCCTTGGTGACTTGTGTTACCGCCACCACCATGACCGCCATGTTGGCTCCCCCCTTGGTGGCTTGTGTTACCGCCACCACCATGACCACCTTATTGACTTGTGCTTGCATCATTCCCTTTCAATCTCTTGTTTCTTCTACAATGGACACCTCTATTATTGTGCCCTTCTCCATTGCATGCTCCACATCGGAGAGGTTCCCTCGGTTCTTCAAAATGTTGGTTGCCCCATTATCGAAGTCCGCCACGAACCCAAGCATCCATGTCATTTCTGAAGCGCTTTGTCCTCCTTCTTCCCCGTGTTTGCACCTTCAAAGCTGGATCGGGCGATAGTTGGATGCCATGATATTCCGGCCACTAGGATTGGTCATAGTAAGGGTGAAATCTAGCCTCCCATGTCTCCTTGGTGGCCTCAGTGGAATACTCCTCCAACCTTACCGTTAGTGGATTACTAACACCCACTTTTCGAATAAGCGCCGCCGTCCTCAAATACGAGCAAAGGAGATGAAGCAATTGGGGCCTCATGCATGAGCACTCACATTTCTTGAGCCATACTTTGAACGCCTGACCTCCGTGTTGCACACCTCCTACTGTGGTGACACCTGTCTCATTGACTTGGTAAATCCAGTCGTCGTTATCAAAACACTGAGCAGTTTGGGAGTCAGCCTTCCTTTGCTGGTATTCTATCCATTTTGTCAGCTTCCGATGGATACTTGTACTTCTTTTTCATCTTGTTTTTCCTTCAATCTGATCACCCGTTTCCTCATTATACTTCTGAAAATACACATTCAACTTGTCGAATGTATATTGGACTATTGCTGTCACGGGCAACGCATGGACACCCTTCAACACATTGTTGAAACATTCTGCCATGTTGCTTGTCATGTCTTCGTACCTCCTACCGTCAATGTCAAAGGCTCTAGCCCACTTGTGGGTCATTTCCTCGTGCCTATGTAGGAACTCTTGACCCCCTACCGATGTTGTGAGTACGAGCAAACGGTTGTACAATCTTGCTAAATGACTCTCGGTGAAAGCGAGGCAACAATCTTTGAGATAATCTGATAGCTCCTTATTTCCGCATGCCCTATAGAAGTTGGACACAAAATGCCTCATGCACCATCGATGGTGCAAACGAGGAAGCCCGGGGATATCAATCTCCATCGCATTAAGTATGCCTTGGTGGCGGTCCGAGATGACACAAACCTCTCTTTGAGGCTCGAATATCTTGGTTCTCACTTGGTACATGAACCACGCCCAATTATCACAGTTTTCCGCCGTAACCAAAGCAAAAGCCAAAGGCAACAACCGGTCATTGGCATCATGCGCTATTGAAACCAAGAGTGTGCCTTGGAACTATCCGATCAAGAATGTGCCATCCACCGAGATAATCGGCCTACAATGCTTGAAGGCCCTTATGCATTGCCCAAAAGCCTAAAATGCACGGCCAAATACCCGGACATTTGCACCCTTGTACTCTCTGGTCATTGTGCTAAATGGCTCCACCACCACCACCATGCTCGGGTTTGTAGCCACCATCGCTCCCAACATCCTAGGGATCCGGTTATATGCTTCCTCCCAATCACCATGCAACATCTTAAATGCGGCTTGTTTCGCCTTCCATGCCTTCCCATACTTCACCGTGTAACCGAATAGTGCTTTCACTGTATCTATGATAGCCCCAATCGTATAAAACGGGAATGACGATATTTCGGTGGAAAGTCTATAGCCAATGAAATCCGAGGTTAGTTGTCGGTGAGCATTCTTAACTTCAATGTCATCGCTATCCTTGCCACCGCACATGTGAGTTGCCACACAACTTGTTATCTCCCATTGAGGCCCTCCTTTCCATGGTTTTGCATGCACAATCCATGGACACGCTTTGTGTGCCTCTTCACATTTTACCATGTAACGCACCTTGGAGTCCGAGTGAACCACCTTGAAAGGTCGGTAATACTTAACCGCATACTCCTTGAGCCATGTCTTCAATTACAACAAACTTTCAAACTTCACCCCCTTACAAATACCATACTTTTTGGGATCCATATCCTTCTTCGAACTTGGCCTTGGTCCAAGCAATTTACTAGTGCCTCCATCGACCACGGCTTTGTCGGTGATACTAAGATCATGGAACAATGATATCCGATGATCCCGACCCACTACCTTCTTTAAAACTTCGGCTTCTCTAGCCGTTAACCCATCCTCATCAACATCTTCCTCGGGACCTTCATCATCGGAATCATCTGCATAGCATCGGTTGTAAGGCATTAGAGTATCCATGTCCTCTTGCAAACAATATGCCTCTACATCACCAACATCATTGGTGTGAATCTCTTCCTCCAACTCATCGTCTTCCGATGATACATATTGATCATCTTGAGAAGGGTTTGGAGGTTGGTTGATTTCATGTTGAGTCAATGTAGGTTGGCTTATGTCATGTTGGGTCATTGGAGGTGGACTCGATGATGTGGCATACACTTCATGGTCATCAAATGGCTCGTTAGGAATAGGGATCCTAACATCACTTTGGGAGGCACACCGGTTCAAGTCAAAGTGCATGAGGGGATCAACCTTCTTTGTGGCAAATAATTCACGAGCTTTGTCTTGAGATTCATCCACGATCTCCTTGTAAGCACTCCAACATGACTCGGAGTTGAGAGGCATGACCTTCCAACGAGAGTGCATCCCGGTGCCAACATCATGCCTTCCCACCAATTCAACTACATCATTTGGCTCCATCCAATTTAATTCAATCCTCACTTTTTCCACTACCTCGGCATAGCTAGGATTACGATCAAACATCAACACAACCTCCTCCGAGTCATGGTCAACATTTCCTCTCAAAAAAGAATCCTTATCCACATGATGAACACTAACAAATTTCTCCATCTAAAAAATAATTACAACAACACAACAAAATTTTCTCATCAAATATAATTATATACATTCACCATTGAATTGAAGCTACTAAAATAATAGTATGTAACCATACATCTCACTAACTACATCTAACCCTAAGCATAATACTAATTATTTAACACTAACCATATCTAATATAGCCCACTAACTAGATCTAACAAAAATCCTAATCCCTAACATTGAAATCATGTGCACACCACTATATAGCTCTCATACACAAACATCGAGCCATTAAACCACAAATTTCTCCTCATATGCAAAAGGTAGGGTTTCCTATATCTACACAAATCCCACCTCAAATTACAAAAATTAATTGGACACGAAGCTTAAGAATAGGGAGAATACCTCTTGCACAAAGGGGGGACCAAAATCCACCAAGTATGGACCAAGAAATTGAGAGATTTGGTAGTGGGGGGACTTGGGGGAGTGAGAGGGAGAGACAAAATGGGACCAGCCCGAGTGGAGGAAGAACAAGTGGAGTGGAGAGAGAGGGGGGTCGGGCCCGAGCTGGTTTTCACATCCTGCAAGCACTACGCCGAGCACGGGGGCGCTACCCCCTCCAGCACCACGCCGAGGGCCGCGACGCTATATATCCGCACCTGGGCCCAGCCCAGTCGACGTGGCGGAAGCACCACGCCGGGTACGATGGAGATGACCTAGAGGGCACCGCGCCTGGTGCTGGGGCGCTACCCTGAAGACCACCGGGCCGCGGTGTTGGGAGCTACCCAAAAGGGTTAGATTCGAAAATAGTTTGGCTTTGGGTTCATTTTGTGCTGTAGTTCGGCCCCAGGGTTAGTTTTGTGATTTTTCACGCCCATCGAGCAACTTTTCACCTTAGAACTCTATCCATGCGTGTTGATCTCCAAGGAATTGATATGCCTTCACGTGAGGACAACACGGTAACACAACAGATCGGTTTACGGTGGCGCACGGAACACTGACCCAGAAACCGTGAACTCTTTTTTGATCCGATCTCACGCGATGCTTAATCCTGGTGCAGCTGCATGACCCCGTAAGATTGCGTCCGTTGATCCTAGACGTTGCGCGGTGCTGCCCGGGAGCGCAGCGTAAAGTCTCTCGGGCAGCGAATCGATCTTGAAGGCTGGTGCTCTGATACCACTTGTTACACACAATAGCAAAGCAAAACAATGATGAAGTTAAACAAGATCGGACCAACGGAGATATGAGATTTTAACGTGGAAAACCCTTCCTACAAGGAAGAGAAAAAACCACGGGCTCCAGCTAGCAATACTTCACTATTTTGGGTGAGGTTACAAACGCACCGGGATTCACAATGTGTGTCCTATCCCGTGCGGTGGCTTACAAGAGGTATATAAAGGCGTTCCTGACCTAACTAGGTCGGTAATGGTGAATCCAACTCCGGTGACGGGCCTCGCGTAGCGAAGGCCGAACTTTCCTTTATCTTTATATGAATTTGGATCACCACAAAATAACATCCTGGACAGGATAGATCTCAAAGGTTTGAACACTGAGGGCTAAACACACTTCCTTCGCTTCTAGAGGAGGCTTCGAGAAGGAAGCTTGAGCACGACAACAATGGCGACACAGAGAGTTTACCCAGGTTCAGACCACCAGTGTGGTGTAAAACCCTACTCCTGCTTGTCTGATGGATTGCACTGCGTTGATTACAATACAAAGGCGAGTTTGTGCTTGGAACAGACTAGTTGGGCTCTATGATGGTTCGAGCTACCTTTGTTCAAGGGACAGCGGTGCCCTTCTTATACCGTCATTTGGATCTTCTTCCCGCTCACTTGGCGGGAAGGGTTACCACAAGGTGCCAAAGGGATGAGCGTCCCGTACTCCTGCTCCTCCTGCGTAGTCCTGGTCGCTGGGGGACAGCTCCACTGTCCATGGCGTCACGGTGGGGGAGCCCGGTGATACCGCCTTTGTCTTGTAGTGTGGTCTTGGTCTTCTTGCACCAAAGAGGAAGTCTTTGGGAACCCCTTTAGCCGCCGCAATTGTCCCCCTGACCTTTATACACCAGAATAGCAAGTGGGGACAAAGCGGCGCTGCCCGCCTGCAGGGCCTCTGGCACCGCACGGATGCGTGGCCACCAGCCGCAATGCCTTGTCCCCCTCCTGGCGGGTGAGTCCCTTCGAGAGGAGCGAGGTCGAGGTCGAGCTCCTCCCGAAAGGAATGTACGCCAAGCCTCGCCGTCAGGGGCTCCAGGGAGCCCGTGAAAGGAGCGCCAAACCTCTTCAGGATCCTGGCCGCTTGACGGCCTTTGAGAGATGCTCGTTGGGTCGGGCGGCAGCAGACAGGCCGGTGTACCCCGGTATCCAAAGGCCCGACAGTAGCCCCCGGGCCCGCGGGGCACATGTGTCCTCAGGATACGAGAAGACGCGGGGCCACCGCTGCCTGCCCGACGCGTAGCACGCGGCGCGACGGTTCGCGCACCACCTCCCACGACCGATTGGACATGGGGACAATAGCTCTCTACGCCGCAGCCCGATAGTCCGTGGTGGTTTAGGGAACCGCGTTGTGACCTTCTTCTTGACTTCCGCTTGCCTCCTCTTCTTCCCCTTTCCTTCTCAGACCGGAGCCGTCCCCCTCCGTTTTTTCCTGCCACTCTCCGCCTGGGAACTATGACTCCCGTGGCCGCGCCCTCAACCGTCGATGAAGGCAAGATGAGGAATGACCGAAGCATGGCGCCGCACTCTTCCAACGAGCACGGCGCCACCGCTCTCCTCGCGGGTACAACCGACCTCGACGACCTCTCTGCGACGATGTACCCGATCTTCTTCCGGCCGGTGATCGCGGGGGTGATTCCCCCTTTTCGTCCTTCTTCTACGCCATCCTTGATCACTACCGCATCCACCTCCTAAACCTTTCCCCTGGTTCCACCTTGATTCTT
Organism: Alopecurus myosuroides; assembly: GCA_028641055.1. NCBI lineage: Eukaryota > Viridiplantae > Streptophyta > Magnoliopsida > Poales > Poaceae > Alopecurus > Alopecurus myosuroides. The sequence goes on along the minus strand of CM054062.1, from coordinate 51,078,250 downwards.
TCCGCCTTTTCGTTTTACTGTGAGGCCTTCCTGGGCGTGAAGCCCTATGTAGCCCTCTTCCGCTGTTTCTTTGATCTGCAGGAGGAACAGGCAGAGCCGGGCATCGGGGACCTCTCCTTCCGCCTGGGGACTGGTCTGGGGGCCGCGTTCCCCCAAATGGAGACCCTTACTGAGGCCCCCGATTTTTGCTTGTCATGGCTGTACGTCGAGGCCTGGGAAGCTTGCGACCTGGTGGAGTTCCCTTCGTCCCCGCCCATGCGCCACTCGGGGTGGCGGTCGGAGGAACTCTCCGGCGACAGTCTTCAACCTCTAATGGAGCTCATACACGAACTTCACGGCTTCGGCCTCACCTTCGAGATGATTGTTTCGGAGATGGTGCAGAGGCGCCTTGCCCCCTTGCAGCGTCATGAGAGACCCTTGTGGTTGTATTCGGGCCCCGACGACCCAATGCGCCTGGACCATCGCTTCACCATCATATGCACCACCTCCATGGCGCTCAGGGCGCTTCTTTACTTGGGCTTCCCCCTCCTGGTTCCTCTTAGTGATGTTCCGGTGGAAGATAGGGAGGCAATCTTGGAGATGGTGTCGTCCTTCGACCAGTGGGGCCCCCTCGCCGAAGGGACGGAGCCGCACGAAGATAATCTATTGAACGGACAACGACGTCGCCTAGAGGGGGGGGGGTGAATAGGCGATAAAAACTTTTCCGGTTAAGGCTTGCTAAATGCGGAAATAAACTAGGTGTTTAAAATAACAAGCATACAACCTAAATATTCTATGGCCAACTAGATGCACCAACAACTTATGCTAAGCAAGACAAGTAACAAGGTGATAGCAAGATATATAACTTCAAGCTCGAAGGCTATCACAATGTAAATTGCATAAGTAAAAAGCTCGGGTATAGAAATAACCGAGGCACACGGAGACGATGATGTATTCCCGAGTTCCTCCCACAAAGGGGAGTACGTCTCGTTGGAGGGGTGTGAGCTCACCACGAAGGCCTACTCAACGCCACAAAGGCCTCACCCTATTCTCCGATGAACTTCCGCCACAAAGGCCTAGTTCACCTTCCACTATTGGCAACCTTCAAATCCGAGGCACGCATCCACAACTCAATTGGAGGCTCTCGGTGTCACCACAATCTTGGGGCACGCATCCACAACTCAATTGGAGGCTCCCAAGAACACCACAAGTCGTCTAGGGTCCAAGACCCAAGAGTAACAAGCTCACAAACTTTCAACTTCCACGAATCCTCGTGGAGAGAGCAAACCGATGCAACCGATGCAAATGGCAAGAGCACAAGTGCTCAAATCCTTCACTCTCAAATTCCAACAAAGCAACAAATGCTTATGGGGGAATAAGAGAGGAAGAACAATGGAGGAGAAACACCAAGAACTCCAAGATCAAGATCTACTAAGTTTCCCTCACTAAGAAGGAAGATGGATTGGTGGAAATGTAGATCTAGATCTCCTCTACCTTCTCCCTCAAAGATATGCAAGAATCATAGGAGGGATTGGGAGAGGGGCAAGCTTTCCAAGGTCAACAATGGTGGGGGAGAGAGGATATTTCGTGCTTGGAAGACTTGGGGACCAATGGGGAAGAAAGCCCCCTTAAATAGGTCCCCACAAAAACTAGCCGTTTGTGCAGGAATCTGGGACCGGAATATCCGGTCCAAGTTTGGACCGGAATATCCGGTCTCAAGATCTGCTCGAAACCTGTTGACTTTAACCGGAATATCCGGTCCCCTTGGAAAAAACCGGTACCAATAATCCGGTCCACTCCAGTGCGAAAACTGGTCTAAAATCCGTCCAAACCGGAATATCCGGTATGCCCCGAATAATCCGGTTCAAATAATCCGGTTCACTCCAGAAGGTTCAAGCTTCCAGTCCTTAGCCATTTTTCGCAGCAACCGGAATATCCGGTCCAGGATGAATAATCCGGACTAAATAATCCGGTTGACTCCAGTAGCTCCAAGCTTCGAGTCCTTAGCCATTTTTCGCAACAAACTCCACAACCGGAATATCCGGTTTGAGATGAATAATCCGGCTCCAAATAATCCGGCTCATCTCTGTCCCGAATATGGACCAAAACTACCCTAACCGGAATATCCGGTTGCCCGGAATAATCCGGCTAGAATAATCCGGTTGAGTCCAGAACAGAGAGGCTGAACTAGAAACCCCATAACTTTTGCAAATGAACTCCGAACGAGGTAAAACCAATTGCAATGGAAAGATAACAGCAAGGAGTATCCAAACAAAAAGTGAAAATATTGATACCTCAAAGTATGGAGAAGTTACCACACATGGAAGGTGTGGGAACATTCTCAAAGACGAACGGAATATTTTCACCACCGAAAACGCAACAAGTTTTTCTTACGAAATCCGTTTTCGAGAAACCAAGGCTTGTCATGAAGATCACGATAAGCACTAAAACCCAAAGGAGACAAAAGCCAAATAAGAACCAAGAAAGATGATATGCAAAGTATGCAAAGGTTTGAGCTCTCCATAACGATTCGATCGAGTTACTCACTTGAGAGCCCCTCTTGATAGTACGACTATCTATCCTATAACCCGGTCTCCCAAAGACACGAGACCGGTAAAATAGAAAACCTATCAAGATTATACCTTTGCCTTGAGCATTCCACTTGAGCTAGATGATGACGATCTTGACTCTCTCAAGTTGGATCTTCTTTCTTGATTGCGCTTGCTAGCACAAACTCCGCTTGATGAAGACTTGCAAGTTGCTCCCCCATACACCATTATGGGAGAGACTAGCTCCCCCATACACCATTATGGGAGAGACCCTTCGGCAAATCTTCACAAGGCCACAATCTCCCAAAGGGTGGCAAGCATCAAGCATAGGATATCTTCTAGATGCTTCACTTGAGCTTCCACGTCAAGCTAGATGACGAACACCGCTTGACGACGACAAAGACCATGGGCTATATGAAATCTTCCTTTTGGTTCATGCCCATGGAAAGATACCTAACCACACATAGAGATGCGACACACACATATCATGGGTTAGTTCACAAAGCTATATTGACAATTGCTTACCATACCATGAGATACACAATCCCACTTGGTACAACTTGTAGCTTTGTGTGTTGATCGCTTGCTTGATCAACCTTGTATCTTTGCTTCTCACTTCTAAAGATGATGTCTTGAAGATGATAATGAAAGATCACCTAATCCTTTTCTTCAATACATACTAGCAATAAGCTCAACTCAAACCATGACCATTCTTCATATAAATCCTTGAATGTAACAATGGCCATCAAGGAAGCTAATAGAGTTCAACACATGGACTCCATTATTTCCTATGAACAAGATCTACAAAGATAACTCAATGCAAACATTAGTCCATAAGGATTGTCATTAATTACCAAAACCACATATGGGGGAACCATGCACTTTCATCTATGCGCCCTGGATTCCGTTGAGGAGAGCGCCCTTCTCCTCACACCGCCGCAGCCGATGTATCCGCCTCACGGAGGCATCGTCGGTTTGTGTTGTCCTCTGATGGGGAGGATGATGGTGATAGCGCCCCGTGGCAATCGCCCCCCGGTGATGGCAAGAGCGCCATTGGGGTGCTCAGTGATTGCCGCCTGGGGAAGAGGCCACAGATAGACGATGGCCCGTCTTCCTCCGGAGTCGCGGCTGAGAAGCTCCTAGTCGTGCGACCTCAGTCACGCTGACGCCGTCACGGAGTGTGGCGCTTCAGCGGAGGGTAAGAGATCTTTCCGCCGGTTCTTTCTTCTGGTCCCCTGGTTATTCTTCGATAAGTGGTCGTTGTTCATGGCAGGGATCAGGCCGACAACGCCCCTGGCGAGCCGCTCCCTGGGGCCACTGTGGCGCCTCGGGAGGACCCAACCCCGACGGAGGTGGCCGTGGTCGAGGTCCTCGCCGAGGATGTGCCTCCGGCCGGGGTCCTCCCGGAGGTGCTTGTAGAGGAGGCCTTGGCGCTCCCTCCAGCCCCCTACGTCGAGAGTGATGTCGCCGTCGCGCTAGATCCGGGGGAAGCCGAGGTCGGTGTAGAGGCTGCCCCGGACGCAAGAGCGGCGCCTGCCGTGGTTGATGTAGAGGCAGCACTGGAGGCAGGCACGGAGTCCACCGAACATCGGTGTTTGGAGCCGACCATAGCGCCCTCTAGTCAGGGTCCTGGTCTCGGCTCCCTTTTGGAGGATCTGTCCAGGCAGATTCGTGACGTCTTTGCTGCCTAGGCCTCCTCCTAAGTGGCAGTTCGGTCCACTGAGTTGGAGCGCCTTGAGGCCCTGGGCGGCCAGCTGCGGGAGGTAGTCGTGGTCAGCCTGGCGCAGGAAGAGGCACCAGCCGCGGCGAGGCACGCGATCCTGGCGGAGACTGAGCGTGAGCGCAAGGACGCCTCCACAGCACTGAGGGAGGCCCAGCTTGCCCTGGCGACCGCTCGAGATGGCCAGGAAGAGCTCCAGCTGGAGAAAAACCAACATTCCTGGAGGTGGAGGAGTGGCTTCATCTTCACCGGGAGAAAGAGGAGAGACTTGCTTCTAAGGAGGCCGCGGTCAGCGAGGCCGAGGGTGACCTTGTCAAGCGGGAAGAGCGGATGTCCTGCGCTGAGATCGAGCTCAGCCTCGAGCACGAGCGCCTCGACACCCTCGAGGCGGAGGTGCGACAGATAGAGGCCCGCACCCTAGAGAAGGTTGCCGCCAGCAATGCCTGCCTTGCCCGGGCAAGGGCAGATCGCGACTGGGGCATCGAGAAGGAGGTCGAGGTGGGTCGCGCCGCCATCCGTAATTAGCTCCAGAGGGAGTTTGGTCGGAAGACCAAGGACTTGGAAGCCAAGCTTTCCAAGCAGAAGAAAGAGCTTGAGAAGAAAGTGAGGGAGCTGGAGGTGGATTTGGAGAAGATCCACCGGAGGCGCGATCAGGAGAGGCAAGCCAAGGTCTTGGATGCCAAGGTCTTGGCTGCCAAGGAAGCTGCAAAGTACCAGGCGGACCTTCTCGCCCCGCAGGAGCAGATCGCTCCACTCGTGGCGGCCGGAGAGGAATGTCGCACCTCTGCTCAGCAGGCGCTTGTGCTACAGCGCCAATTCCAGGCATTGTTTCGCGAGACGGTGAGCCGCCCCGCACCATCTCCGATCGCCTGCACGTCAAGACGCCGGCTCTCCCTCTCGAGTACACCGGCGCCGGTTGCGTCAACTACTTCTCGCAGTCCATCAAGACACTCGAGGAGGAGGTCCAGGATCTGGACCGAGTCTTGAACGAGGAGAACCGCCAGCTCCTTGCGGTGGCGGTCAACCACGCCTTCTCCCGTGTTCATCTCGCCAATCCTCTCTTCGACTTGGATACTCTTTCCGCGCATATCCCGTGCCATCTCCGGGAGTCCCTCCGAGGTCAGGTGCGTGAGGCAGTGAATGCCTTCACTGAGAAGTTCGGTCCGCCATCCGGTTCGTCTTTGTCGACCCCCCTGACGCTGATGAAGCGGGATGGGGGGATCTGATGATGATGCTGAGAATGTCGCATGACTATTCCCCGGTGCATGTAAATAGGCAGTAGGTGAAGCTTTTGTTTGGATGGAAACTTTGTTTTGTTGGGTTTTATTTCACTGGTACTTCCTTATGGTGATACTTAGCTCTTTTGTGACGGTGTCCTTCGAGGCACTTTGCGTTGTGTCCTTCGTGGTGATCCTCCAGCTGCTCCTTGCAGAGGACCCTCTTGAGCTTTGTGCGGGGGTTTGCGTGCTTCTTACTGGTTCCTTGGAGCGAGGTTGCCACTGTTACCTGCAGTTTGTGCCTCTAGAGAGGTGCGCGCTTGGCTGTTCCTTCGTGAGAATCCCGCGAGGAGAAAAGCCGAGGGACTTGGCGAAGTGTTTGTGTGCGGCAGCGACCCGCTCACATGCACTGTTTCAGCCCCCGCTCGCGGGATGCTTTCGAGAGGAAAAAGGCCTTCGCGCGCCTCCCTGGAGAGAGGAAGGACACATGCGTGGATGAATGCACGTGATGTTTTGTTGGCTGCAAGATGCAGGCATGCCAACATGCAAGGAGAGATTCCTTTGTGAAACCAACAAGATTTTACTGCTAGGGTGAGGCATTGTTCTCTTACAAAACGCTTGGGGATGCCGTGACCTTGTGGTCCCCCAAGAGGCACTTTACGTCACCGTGGGGACACGGGACTCCCATCGTCATGGGGCTGATACTCACACGAGTTCAGGTGCATAGCTCGAGGATGTAGTGGCCTTGTGGCGCCCTCGAGTAACAAAATATTGCCCCGCTGGAGCGAGGCTCCCACTTGTGTGGGTAGAAGTTCCCGCGGCCTTGCGGTCCGCCTGGCGGGAGCTCCATGAGACCCTCACGGAGAGAGGTCCTTGCGTCGTTTTTACCATGGCGTTACGGGGTCCCCTCGAGGGTGCGTCTCCATGGCCTTGTAGGGGCCATGGAACAAGCATGTGGTGAGCGCTCCTCCCTAGGAGAGAGGCGCGCTCGCATGGAGAGCAGTGGCCAACCTCGAGCCTCCAGCACTCTGGGGGGGCTTCTGGGTGGTAGCCCCCGAGCCTCCGACGCTCCGGGGGGTCTTCTGGGTGGCTGCTCCTTCGTGCGAAGCGAGCAGCCTCTTCTTGGGAGCCTCATCGAGGTGTCCCACGTCGTCTTCATCGGCCAGGTGGGAGATGGCCACCTCCTTGTAGGCTCGCTCGACTGAGCGTGTCACCTCCTCCACTCCCCCGTGTGTGGTGATGGTGCCAGCAGGCCCGGGTAGCTTGGCGAGGTTGTACGTGTGGCGTGTCACGACCATGAATTTCGCGAGAGCTGGGTACCCGAGGATGGCATTGTAGGGAAGGGAGATGTGTGCAACGTCGAAGATGAGAGTCTCGGGGCGGTAGTTCTGTCGAGTGCCGAGCGTGACAGCGAGGCGCACCTGTCCCAAGGGGACCGTGGTGCCGTCGGTGACGCCGGTGAACGGCCTCGTGGGGGCCAGGTGCTCGTAGGGTACCTGGAGCCGCTTGAATGTAGGCACTGAGATGATGTTGAGGCATGCACCCCCCGTCGAGTAGTGTCTTGTTGACGGAGATGTTGTTGATGGTGGGGGTGCAGACCAGGGGTAGGATCCCCACGGTCCTTCTGGACTTGGGGTGGTCATTGATGTCGAAGGAGACCTTGTGGTCTCACAACTTGAGTAACTTCGCCACGGCTGTGCCTGAGTGGACAACGGCGATCTCGCGTGAGATCTTCTTGAAGTGGCGGTTGGAGAGTGGAGCTTGTGCTCCGCCAAGAATGCAGGCCATGTAGCATGTTGGTTCTTGGTAGCCCCTGTAGTGTTCGTCGCCCCGCCCCTGGTTTCCCTCAGCGTGTGGCTGCGTGGCAACGTTCACCTAAGGCGCGGGTGGGTTGGAACGCTGCAGCTACTGCAAGGGTGGCTGCTGCGTGGGCGGCTGGTAGCCGCCGTTGTTGTAGCCGCCGGTGTTGTAGTTGTAGTACCCGTTGTACTGGTTCGGGCCGCGCTCCTCCCATCTCCCTCCAGCGCGGCCTCCCCCTCGCCCAGGACTGCGCCAGCCGCCACCTCGAGAGTAGTCCTCCTGGCCACCCCTCATGAGGCGGTCTCCCCGCATCCTCTCCAGCTGGAAGGAGTCCCTTGTGGCGTGTGAGTGCATGCGGTGAAACTCATAGTAAGGGCAGTTGTCCGCCACGGGTGCAGCATCGCTGCGGCCTTGCTTGCGTTCTGGCTCGGCGGCCAGAACAGTCGGAGCTTTTCGTCTGGCGTCCACATCGTTGCCTCGAGCCTTTTTCTTTGTCTTGGGGGCCATCGGCTTGGATTCGTCGGCAGGCACGTTGTGCCTGAAGAGGCGTCCCTCCTCAGCCTTAGCGCACCTGTCGGCCATGTCCACGAGCTCGCTGGCGGAGGTGAGGTCGTCCCTGATGCCGAGCTCCTCGAGCATGCTCTCGTTGGTGACCCCTTCCCTGAAGGCGGAGATGACGTTTGCGTTGGTGATGCGGGCGATCTTGTTGCGTGTTTGGTTGAAGCGTTGTAGGTACTGGCGATGTGTTTTGCCGGACCGCTGGCGTATGCCGCGGAGGTCGTTGTAGGAGAGGGGCGCTCCTAGGAGCCCTTGAAGTTGGCGACGAAGCGGAGGCACAACTTCTCGAACGACCCGATGGAGTCTTCTTGTATATTCATGAGCCAGACGAGGGTTGGACCCTTGAGGGCCATGGGCAACCAGTTCGGCATGCACTTGTCGTCCCCCTTTGCAGCTCTTACGCTGAGGCAGTAGAGATGCAGGAAGTCGAGGGGAGGAGTAGTGTCTTCGTAGCGAGACGACATCGCGGGGTTGAACTTCAGCGGCCAGGAGACTGTGCGAAGCTGCTTGGTGAACGCGAGGGCGCCGTCCCGCGCGTGAGGTTCATCGGACGGTTGGCCCGGCCGGCCCTGGCGAGGTCGCAGATGGTGCGGCGCTCGTGTCCGTGGCAGCGCTCGATTTGAATGCGCGCATCCGGTGGGGTGTGCAGGATCTGGCAGCTGTTGCTGCTCTTCCCAGGCACCTTAGTGGTGAGTGCCTTGTCAGGGAACTTGGTGCGGAGGTCGCCATGCACCGGCGAGGTTACACCATGAGAAGGGGCGACACGTCATGAGCTGCCGCACTCCTACGCTGGCCGACGTTGCCTCCCCACGGCTCCCATGGGGGGACGTTTGTGACGGTGGCGAGCTCCTGGAGTCGGGCGAGCCATGCGGCGTGTCCTTCAGGTGCGTAAGCAGCTCCCGTACCAGCAGCAGGGCTGCTGCGAGGGTAGACTGCTCCTGGTGCCCCTGCGTTCCTGACGGCGGTGGGGGCGGATGCTGAAACGCAGGCTCGTCTTGCTGCGGCATGTGGGAGGAAGCTTCCTACTCGGCGTCATGTTCGCCCTCCACGCCAGTGGTGTTGCGCTGTGGCATGTCGTTGTCGTTGTTGTTGCTGGTTGGCTCGACCTACCCTCGGCGATGAGCGCGCTCGGAGTGGGTGAGGTGCGGGCTGGTCCGAGCGGCAGGTGCCATGGCGGTGAAGAAACGAAAGAGCGCCTTAGCCCCCTACCTGGTGCGCCAAATGTCGGAGAGAGCTGGTCTGCCCTAGACAGGATAGCTCTCAAAGGTTCGAACACTGGGGGCTAAACAAACTTCCTTCGCTTCCAGAGGAGGCTTCGAGAGGGAAGCTTGAGCATGACAACAATGGCGACACAGAGAGTTACCCATGTTCAGGCCACCAGTGTGGTGTAAAACCCTACTCCTGCTTGTCTGATGGATTGCACTGCGTTGGTTACAGTACAAAGTCGAGATTGTGATCGGAACAGACTAGTTGGGCTCTACGGTGGTGCCCTTCTTATACTGGCGTTTGGGCCTCCTTCCCACTCACTTGGCGGGAAAGGGTTACCACAAGGTGCCAAAGGGAGGAGCGTCTCGTACTCCTGCTCCTCCTGCGCGGTCCTGGTCGCTGGGGGACAACTCCACCGTCCATGGCGTCACGGTGGGGGAGCCCGGTGACGCCGCCTTCGTCTTGTAGCATGGTCTTGGTCTTCTTGCACCAAAGAGGCGGTCTTTGAGAACCCCTTTGGCCGCCGCAGTTGTCTCCCTGGCCTTTATACACCAGAATGGCAACTGGGGATAAAGCGGCCCTACGCGCCTGCACGGCCTCTGGCACCGCGCGGATGTGCGGCCGTCAGCCGCACATGCCTTGTCCCCCTCCTGGCGGGCGAGTCCCTTCGAGAGGAGCGGAGTCGTGGTCGAGCTCCTCCCGAAAGGAATGTACACCAATCCTCACCGTCAGGGGATCCACGGAGCCCGAGAGAGGAGCGCCAAACCTCTCCAGGATCCTGGCTGCTTGACAGCCTTTGAGAGATGCTCGTTGGGCCGGGCAGCAACAGACGGGCCGGTGTACCCCGGTTTCCAAAGGCCCGACAGTCCTCGGATAAGTGTACCTCTAAAATTAGTCTTGGTCAAACTTTTTAAACTTTGACCATCTTTGTACAAAATAACATCAATATATATGATATAAAATCCATATATTATGAAATTATATTTCAAAACGGATCTAACGATAACAATTTAGTATCATAAATGTTGTTACGTTCCTCAATAAAGTTGGTCAAACTTTAAAACAATTGACTTCCATAAAGGAAAACGTACACTTATTTGAGGACGGAGGGAGTAGTACTCCGTTTAGAGAGAGTTCACATGATAGACATGCACTACTCTGCACGGACTATCATCAGGTTGATCGGATACTGCTGGAATTTTTTCACCATCTCAGCACCATCGTGGTTGAAGATGGTGACCCTGAAGACACCATGCTTTCGAACCTTGAAGGTGAAGAAGTGGCCTACCTTGGTGACAAATGGCAAATGGAGCCCATTCGTTGTCAATGGAAGCAATCCCATTATGATCAAGGATATGTTGAGTCGGTGACAAATGGCAAATGGAGCCACTCGTTGTCAATGGAAGCATTCCCATTGTGATCAATGATGGTCACCCTCCAACAACATCCACTGTTGGTCTTCAGCATGATCTCTTTGGAGATGTGATACGTCTCCAACGTATCTATAATTTCTGATGTTCCATGTTGATATTATGCCAATTGCTACATGTTTTCCGTATGTTTTCCTACGTTTTCTGGGACTAACCTATTAACAAGATGCCAAGTGCCAGTTCCATGTTTTTTGCTGTTTTATATTTCAGAAAAGTTGTTAAGGAAATATTCTCGAAATTGGACCCCACGAACCCCAAAGTTCCTATTTTCCCCGGAAGCATCTAGAAGTCCCGAAGAGCCCCGGAGGGGGGCCACAGGGTGCCCACGCCATAGGGTGGCGCGGGTCCCCCTGGCCGCGCCACCTGGTGGTGTGGGCCCCCTGGCCGCCCACCGACGTTGCCCTTTCGCCTATATATACTCCCCCGAGGGAAACCCTAAGAGAATCAGCGAAATTCCACGAAACCTTCTGCAGCCGCCGTCATCGTCAAAACCAAGTTTTGGGGGGCAGATCTATGTTCTAGCACCCTGCCGGGACGAGGAAGTGCCCCCGAAAGCCATCTCCATCGACTCCACCGCCATCTCAATCGCCTTTGCTGTCTCCTATGATGAGGAGGGAGTAGTTCTCCCCCGAGGCTAAGGGCTCTACCGGTAGCTATGTGGTTCATCTCTCTCCCATGGTGTGATCTATATGTGATCGTGAGCTTTGTAATCTAGTTGAATAAGTAGATGTTACTCTTCATCTATTGTGCTACTCAAGTGTTTTATTAATATGAACTTTGGAGTCACCTTGTCCCGCGGTGTGAAGGTGACAGTGTGCACATCGTGTGTGTCTCCTCTATGAATTGTGGTGGTTGTCTAGTACCTTCTAGGGTGCTCAAGTTGACAGTGTGGGGCTAACTGGACATGGGAATGCTTACTTTAAGGAATGCTTTTTGCAGCCCTACGTAATGATTAGTGTTCGTTATCCAACCGGAGAGGGTTAAGAGTAGCATAGTGAAGAGAAGATATTTAGTTATTCAATTGTGTGATTATTGTTGAGAGTGTCTACTAGTGAAAGTAGGATCCCTAGGCCTTGTTTCCAAGCATTGAAACACCGTTTTCCGCCTGTTTTGCTACATGTTTGCTTGCTGCCATATTTATTTCAGATTGCTATTATTACTTATAACCATCCATATTACTCGCATTTCACTATCTTTTTGCCGAACTAGTGCACCTATATATCTGACAAGTATATTGGGTGTGTTGGGGACACAAGAGACTTCTTGTATCTTAATTGCAGGGGTGCTTGAGAGGGATATCTTTTACCTCTACCTCCCTGAGTTCGATAAACCTTGGGTGATCCACTTAAGGGAAACTTGCTGCTGTTCTACAAACCTCTGCACTTGGAGGCCCAACACTGTCTACAAGAATAGAAGCGTGCGTAGACATCAAGCTCTTTTCTGGCGCCGTTGCCGGGGAGGTAAGGTAAAAGGTACTCACATCCTCGGGTGTGAGTTCTCGGAGTTATTTCCTTTAGATTCTACAATTTTATCTTTTTGTTTCTTGTTTTCACTAGTTAGGCTTATTTTTACTCGCGTCTTGTTTTTATTTTCACTAGTTAGGCTTAATGGAAAACAACAACATAATGAGACAACTTTATAATATTTATCTTGAGTTAGGACATGAAATGTTTGAAGAGAAAATTAAAAAACCTATGGAGCTTCATTTGCATGCTAGTAGCAATGTTATTAGTATGAGTTCTTTAATACCATAATTGCTAAGGCTATGGAAAAGTCTAAGCTTGGGGAAGTGATACGTATCCAATGTATCTATAATTTCTGATGCTCCATGATAATATTATGCCAATTGCTACATGTTTTCTCCCTTTTTATGTCATTTTTACACGTTTTCCGGACTAACCTATTGACAAGATGCCACAGAGTGAGTTCCCTGTTTTCTGGTGTTTTTAGTTTCAAAAAAGTTGTTCTGGAAATATTCTCGGAATTGGAAAATTCGAAGCCCGAAAGTCCTATTTTCCCCGGAAGCATCCAGAAGACCGAAGAGGAGACGAAGAGGGGCACCAGGGGGCCCACACCATGGGGTGGCGCCCCCCTTGGCTGCGCTAGGGGGTGGTGTGGGGCCCAGGGCTCCACCGCCTTTTCCCTTTCGCCTATTTATTCCCCACGGATGGAAAATCCTAGAGACCTGATAAAAAATCCCCGAAAAGTTTCGCAGCCGCTCTCGTCATCAACCCTAGATCAGGGGGGTTCTGAAGCTGTCTCCCCGTACCCTGCCGGAGAGGATATCATCACCGGAGGCCTCTACATCACCATGCCTGCCTCCGGAGTGATGCATGAGTAGTTCATCCTTGGACTACGGGTCCATAGCAGTAGCTAGATGATTGTCTTCTCCTCCTATGCCTCAATGTTTAGATCTCGTGAGCTGCCTAACATGATCGAGATTGTTCTTATGTAACTCTATGTGTTGTGTTTGCTGGGATCCGATGAATATTGAACTTATGCCAAGTTGACTATAGTCTTTTATTGCATATGTTATTTGTGATCTTGCATGTTTTCCGTTGCTAGTGGTTGCTCTGGCCAAGTAGTTGCTAGTGTCTCCAAGAGGGAGTATTTATGCATGATAGTGGGTTCATGCCTCCTTTTCGCATGTGGTCGAGTGACAGAAACGTGGCGGGGGAGGATGTGATGTTGCCACTAGGGAGAAAACAACGGTGTGAGTGCCCATGTGTACAATCATTGCTTACATTACACACATTGCTTAATGCGATTATCTGTTGCTCGCAACTTAATACCTAAGGGGGTTCGGATGATAACCTGAGGGTGGATTATTAGTCATAGATGCGGTTGGATTACGGTCTATGTATATTGTTGTAATGCCCGCACTAAATATCATAGTAGTCTTCATGTCATGAATGTGCACTATGGTGCAACCTTTATTTTTCAATTGCCTAGCTGTAATTTGTTCACCCAACATGCTATATTTTATGGAGAGACACCACTAGTGAACCTATGAACCCCGGTCCATTTTCCTACACTGTTAAACAAACCTCTAGAATTTCCTGCTTTTCTTTATCTACTGCAAGCATACATTATTTTCCACACTATACGTCTAATGTTTGTTTTCAGCAAGACCGGTGAGATTAAAAACCTCATTGTACTGTTGGGGCAAAGTATTTTGGTTGTGTTGTGTGCAGGTTCCGCATTGTTGCTGACACCAGTGAGGCGCCATCACCACCGTTAGTGGTATCAACCTTCCGAAGATCCTCTTTCTCCTACTGGATTGATAACCTTGGTTCTTAATTAAGGGGAAATTCCTACCGTTGTGCTCATCACACCCTCCTCTTGGGGTTCCCAACACGCTTTGCCAACATCAAGGACTTTTTCTGGCGCCGTTGCCGGGGAGAAAGAAGTCTTTTGTCAAGGGGAGTCTCTCACTCTCAACCTCTTTATTTTGTTTATTGTCTTGTTTTTATTTTTGTCTTGTTTTGCTTCTTTATATCAAAAACACACAAAAAAAGAGTTTACTTCATAGCTATTATTTATTTGCTTGCTTTTATGTCTAGTTTTGTTCCGGTCACTATGTCACCAGAAGAAACAATCTTCACTTTCAAGCAAGGGAGTGAGGAGAGTATAAAGGAAGCTTGGTCTAGGATTTTTGATTCTTATAGTAAAACTGAACCCATGATGACCCTGGATTTATTTCTTAGTAGTTTTAATTTGGTCTTGTTCTTTGCTATAGACATGCTTTAGACTCTGCAGTATGAGAAGACTTCTTGCATTGTGATGGGGATCAAGCTCTTAATGCCATTAAAAAGTTGATTGCAACTTCTAGCTCAACTAGTAAATTTGATTCATCCCTTGTGAGCTTTCAGGCTAGATTAAATACTCTTGAGACAAATATATCATGTTTAAAAGAAGCCTATAACCAGATCCGTGCTTATTATGATTATGTGCCAATAAACTTTGAATCTTCAATGTGGATCCCTACAATAATAGTTGTTATAAATGGTGAAACTTTTCATTCTCATTGCGACAGTACGACTGAATTTTGTCTTGTGCCTAAAAATATTTACGAGTCTTTGAATCTTTGGAAACTTTTTGAAGGGGTAGAAGAAATACCTCTTATCAATAATACCGCTGTTTTGCCCATTGGGATAGCCGAGGGAGTGCTTAAAAAAATCATGGGAAGGACAATATCCACTGATTATCGTGTTATTGAATGTGTAGGAGAAGGACGAATTACACTTGGAAGGTCCTTGCTGAAACTCCTGGGGGCAGTAATAGATGTGGGGAAAGGTACGTTAAGTTTTGCCTTCGCACTAGGTTGTGGCGACATATTCTCCAAACCAAAGAAGAAGGGTAATATGAGTAAAAGTAGAGTTCTTGGTATTGATTTGAATGCTTCACTCAAAAATACTTGATTTTCTTCCTATGCCTAGCTGAAAGGCGTTAAAGAAAAGCACTACCGGGAAACAACCCATTTTATTTCTCTGTTTTCAACCCGTTTTCCTTCGTTTTCTTTTGTTTTCTTTGCACCTGGGTGTTGTCTATTTCCTTAGCAACCCCGCTGTATCTTTTCTTTTGTGTTTTTGTTGAGCCAAGTAAAGCCTCTAGTGGAAAGTTGAGGCTATATTTCAGATTTCTGCGCAGGAAACAGATTTCTGCTGTCCACTATTTAATCCGTATAAAATCACAGAAAATTAAACATGAACTGTGTTTGTTTGTGAGTAATACTGGGCTATATACGCAACTATTCTTAGTTTACCACTTTTTGATTTGAGCAACAGAATATTTTCGAAAAAAATCATCTTTACCTGCTGTCATGTTTTGACAGATTTCTGCCAATAATTGCATTTGCATCTTAATCTCTTTCTTTTGGTGTTCTTTTGAGAAAAAGATTTTTAAAAGAAGTTGCGACAGTAGCTAATGTGGTTTTGAGTGTTAGTCTTGCGTTGAAACTGAACCACATGAATTTATTATTTCGATTGCACTAACGTTGCTAATGAAGATTGTGAGAAGTTTGGTGTGAAGGCAGTTTTCAAGGGTCAAGAGAAGAGGATGATATGACGTGATCAAGAAGAGTGAAATGCCTAAGCTTGGGGATTCCCCGGTGGTACATCCTAGAAATTCCAAGAAGACTCAAGCGTCTAAGATTGGGGATGACCAAAGCATCCTCTTCTTCATCAACAAATTATCAGGTCACTTCTAGTGAAACTATATTTTTATTTGGTCATATCTTATGTCCTTTACTTGGAGCGTCTTTTATTTTTGCTTTCAGTTTATTTTTATTTTTGCAATAATCTAGGTTGGACCCAACATTCTTTTATTGGAGAGTGACACGCTCCGCTTTTTCACGGGAATACTTTGTATTCTTAATCTTTGTCTGGCGGCTGCATTTATTTAGCTCATGTTTTGCATGCATCTCTTATTTAAGAGCTGTTAGTTTTAGTAGTGTTATGTGAGTGCTCTCATTTTTGCTTGCTGTATCATGAAGAGTATTTTTGTTAAAACATATCTTGTATGGTGCTTGTTGGGAGAAGAAACTGCTGCTTGAAGTAGAATTTTTAATGGTGCAAGAAGAAGCTTGTATAGACTGTGGCTAGAACGTTTTCATATCATGCTAGATGTTATTTTAGTTTTAAATCCTTGTTGTTATTGAGTAGCATGATTAGCCTCAAATAGCTGAGAGTGTTTAATGTGCCATTGAAAGATTCATGAGTTGTTCTTGTCATAGTAAAGCATAAATTTATGGTATTCTCTTTCGAATGTTTTATTTGGTTGACTTGGCGCATGCTCACACCATGTTTATGACTATGAACCGGTCACTAATAGCCTCTATGATCATTTAGTTTTTGAACTTGTGATACCGCTTATGCTTTAATTGATGATGTTTATGTCTCTATGCATGATTATGGCTCTTATGCTCTCTTGATTTGTCGCTCCCAGTCTTTTGCTAGCCTCCACCTGTACTGAGTATGAGATCTACTCGTGCATCCAACTCCCTAAAACCAAGTTTTCCCATTGTGTCCACCATACCTACCTACATGTGGTATTTAACTGCCACTCCAAGTAAATTGCTCATGTGTTACCTTTAAAACTTTCAAAATTACTCCTGCTTTATGTTCCTGTTTTTGCTCATGAGGACGTAAATAGAGAATCTTTATCTCACTTGTTGATTGGATTTCACACCCTGGACTAGTGGCTTCATCCGCTTATCCAAATGATAGAAGAGCTGGCAGCGGGGTGCCCAGCCCCAAATTAATACACACAAAATCCCTTCACTATTTTTGCCCCTGATTTATCAGTCAAAGCATAATTGTGTAAACAAAAGATAAAGACGGATGGCCTTATATGCCAGTTGCGTCCTTCATATGGGAGCTGCTCTTGTGAATCCAGTTGGCTTGTGACGTACTGTGTTTTCTGTTTACCATTCGTTGGCATTAGCATACATCTCCCAAAATTTAGACACTCCTCCATGGTATGTGATTGTTGGCAGACACCCGAGAATTCAGTCAACCATGGTTTGTGAAAGATGTATGGGGAGAGTGTCAAACGTTTAATACCTCTGTTTAATAAAATAAAAAGCTTTAGCACATGAGTGATCCCTGCTTGCCTCTGCGAAGGGCCTTTCTTTTAATTTTATGTTGAGTCTCCATCTTCTAACTTTATTCACAGTTGAGAGAGCATTTTTGCCATTCTGAGTTTTATGTGCATTTGTCCCAAAAACATTATTAATTGATTCATGATGTGTTATTGCTTGTTCTCAAATTATTTGCTCTAGTCTTCCTCGTGAACTTTGAAGGTGTCCTGGCATTTATGTTTTGCCCCACTCTTAAGGACTAGCGAAATATCACTTTGCCATGCTTTCTCTATACTTGAAACAAACATATATCTTTCTTTGCATTGTTATTCATGATCTTTTATTTGAGATACTTCTAATGATGCAAAGTGATTGCTATGCTTTATTATTAAAGTTCTATTATCATGTTTGTGTTAAAAGTTCTATGATCTCAGCTTGCATATGCCTTTACATTTTTATGATCAAGTTTATGTTAGTAGCATGTCACCTCAGAAATTATTGTGTTTTATCCTTTACCTACTCGAGGACGAGTAGGAACTAAACTTGGGGATGCTTGATACGTCTCCAACGTATCTATAATTTCTGATGCTCCATGATAATATTATGCCAATTGCTACATGTTTTCTCCCATTCTTTATGTCATTTTTACACGTTTTCCGGAATAACCTATTGACAAGATGCCATAGAGCCAGTTCCCTGTTTTTTGCTGTTTTTAGTTTCAGAAAAGTTGTTCTGAAAATATTCTCGGAATTGGAAAATTCGAAGCTCGAAGTCCTATTTTTTCCGGAAGCATCCAGAAGACCGAAGAGGAGTCGAAGAGGGGCACCAGGGGGCCCACACCATGGGGTGGCGCACCCCCTGCCGCGCCAGAGGGTGGTGTGGGGCCCCCAGGGCTCCACCGCCTTTGCCATTTCGCCTATTTATTCCCCCCGGATGGAAAACCCTAGAGACCTGATAAAAAATCTTCGAAAAGTTCCGCAGCCGCCGTCGTCGTCAACCCTAAACCAGGGGGTTCTGAAGCTGTCTCCCGGCACCCTGCCGGAGAGGAGATCATCACCGGAGGCCTCTACATCACCATGCCTGCCTCTGGAGTGAGAAGTAGCTAGATGGTTGTCTTCTCCTCCTATGCCTCAATGTTTAGATCTCGTGAGCTGCCTAACATGATCGATATTGTTCTTATGTAACTCTATGTGCTGTGTTTGCTGGGATCCGATGAATATTGAACTTATGCCAAGTTGATTATAGTCTTTTATTGCATATGTTATTTGTGATCTTGCATGCTTTCCGTTGCTAGTGGTTGCTCTGGCCAAGTAGTTGCTAGTGACTCCAAGAAGGAGTATTTATGCTCGATAGTGGGTTCATGCCTCCTTTTCACCTGTGCTTGAGTGACAGAAACGTGTCGGGGGAGGATGTGCTGTTGCCACTAGGGAGAAAACAGGGGTGTGAGTGCCCGCGTGTACAATCATTGCTTGCATTACACACATTGCTTAATGCAATTATCTATTGCTCGCAACTTAATACCTAAGGGGGTTCGGATGATAACCTGAGGGTGGATTATTAGTCATAGATGCGGTTGGATTACGGTCTATGTATATTGTTGTAATGTCCGCACTAAATATCATAGTAGTCTTCATGTCATGAATGTGCACTATGGTGCAACCTTTATTTGTCAATTGCCTAGCTGTAATTTGTTCACCCAGCATGCTATCTTTTATGGAGAGACACCACTAGTGAACCTACGAAATCCGGTCCATTTTCCTACACTGTTAAACAGACCTCTACAATTTCCTGCTTTTCTTTATTTACTGCAAGCATACACACACTATACGTCTAATCTTTGTTTTTCAGCAAGACCGGTGAGATTGACAACCTCATTGTACCGTTGGGGCAAAGTATTTTGGTTGTGTTGTGTGTAGGTTCCGCGTTGTTGCTGACACCGGTGAGGCGCCATCACCACCGTAAGTGGCATCAACCTTCCGAAGATCCTGTTTCTCCTACTGGATTGATAACCTTGGTTATTAACTAAGGGGAAATTCCTACCGCCGTGCTCATCACACCCACCTCTTGGGGTTCCCAACACGCTTTGCCAGCATCAGGAAGCTAGTTTATATGAAAATGATCTGTTTAGTTCCCCAAGCACGGAGGAGAAAATTTGCTTTGATGATGATCCTATGCCTGTTACATATAGTAGGGATCATGATTGGGAAAAGCACACTACTTTTGATATTGAAAATGATGATATGGAAAGCTCTAAACTTGTGGATGATGTGTTTGAAAATCCTTTTGCTACTGACGATTATATGCTTGATAAATCTCCTCCTAGTAAAAATGATGATATGTTTACAAATGAACACATTTTGGAGGATAACTATTCTATTGCTTATGATGATATTATTCTTCCTATATATGATGATTACAATGATGAATATGATATTTTCAGTCCACCTACCATTGAGGAGAAAATTTATTTTGATGATACTATGCCTCCTATATTTGATGATTATGGCGATGAGAATAATAATGATAGCTATTTTGTTGAATTTTCTCCCACTACTATTAATAAGAATGACTATGCTTATGTGGAGAGTATTAATTCTTTTATGCATGTGGCTCGTGATAAGAATGTTTTATGTGATAGCTATAATGTTAATGTTATTCATGATGCTACTGAAGTTTATTATGAGATACGGAAACATGGTTTCATGTATCTCAACAATATTAAGTTTCCCCTCTTTATGTTGAAATTTTTGAAGTTGCACTTATTTTGTCTTCCTATGCTAGTCACTTTGTGCTTCGTTGACTTGTTTTTCTACAAGATTATTTTTCATAGGAAGCGGGTTAGACTTAAATGTGTTTTATATTTGCTTCTTGATGCTCTCTTATTGTGCTTCAACTCTTATTTTTATGTGAGCATCTTTTAAAAATCATTGTGCCTAGCTGAAAGGCATTAAAAGAAAAGCGCTTCCGGGAGACAACCCGTTTTATTTCTCTGTTTTCAACCCGTTTTCCATCGTTTTCTTTTGTTTTCTTTGCACATGGGTGTTTTCTATTTCCTTAGGAACCCCGATGTATCTTTTCTTTTGTGTTTTTGTTGATCCAAGTAAATCCTCTAGTGGAAAGTTGAGACTATATTTCGGATTTCTGCGAAGGAAACACATTTCTGCTGTCCACTATTAAATTCGTACAACACCACAGAAAATTCAAAATGACCTGAGTTTGTTTGTGCGTCATGCTGGGATATATACACAACTTTTCTTAGATGACCACTTTTTGATTTGAGCAACAGAGGATTTTCTAAAAAAAATCATCTTTACCTGCTATTTTGTTTTGACAGATTTCTGCTAATAATTGCATTTGCCTCTTAATCTCTTTCTTTTGGTGTTCTTTTGAGAAAAAAAGTTTTAAAAGAAGTTGTAACAATAGATAATGTGTTTATGAGTGTTAGGATTGTGTTTAAACTGAACCATGTGAATTTATTATATCGATTTGCACTAGCGTGCTAATGAAGATTGTGAGAAGTTTGGTGTGAAGGAAGTTTTCAAGGGTTAAGAGAAGAGGATGATATCATGTGATCAAGAAGAGTGAAAAGCCTAAGCTTGAGGATGCCCCGGTGGTACATCCCAGCAAATTCCAAAAAGACTCAATCATCTAAGCTAGGGGATGCCCAAGGCATCCCCTTCTTCATCGACAAATTATTAGGTCACTTCTAGTGAAACTATATTTTTATTCGGTCACATATTATGTGCTTTACTTGGAGCGTCTTTTATTTTTTTGCTTTCAGTTTGTTTTTATTTTTGCAGTAAGCTTGGTTGGACCCCAGCATTCTTTTATTGGAGAGTGACACGCTCCGCTTTTTCATGGGAATACTTTGTATTCTTAATCTTTGTCTGGCTGCTGCATTTATCTAGCTCCTGTTTTGCATTCATCTCTTATTCAGAGCTGTTAGTACTCTCTAGTTTTCATTGCTATATGCTTAGAGAGAGTTTTCGTTGTCATATATATGTGCTTGGTTTAGAATTTAAATGCTTATGTGGTAGTTGGTATAGTCGAAAAATTCACATGGTCTTGTAGATCACTAAACTGGTTCACTTGAATCACCGCTGTTGTTTTAAGATATTAATTTGCTTAATGGATAAACGGGAAGGACTAGTAAGTATAAACTTTTAGTGGTTGGTCTAAGAAACTTGAAACCGTGCCACACTTAAATTACCAGCTGATAGAAACAATGGTATATGCTTGCTACGAGTGATACATTTCTGATCGGCCTTTTGTTACGCGCTACGGTCGGGGTAGCTAACAGTGACTTGTCACTGCCACGAACCCTCTTGGAGTGATTTGCATTGTTGCTTGTAAGATGATTTGCTTGCTGCAATCTTTTAACTTTTGAGTCTA
Source organism: Alopecurus myosuroides (assembly GCA_028641055.1). Classification (NCBI taxonomy): domain Eukaryota; kingdom Viridiplantae; phylum Streptophyta; class Magnoliopsida; order Poales; family Poaceae; genus Alopecurus; species Alopecurus myosuroides. The sequence continues at coordinate 51,056,819 of CM054062.1, read as the reverse complement.
TGTTGCGGTTCCTGGCACTTCCACCATCCATATTTGCTAGCCTCTTCGGTACTGTGCATTGCCCTTTCTCACATTGAGAGTTGGTGTAAACTTCGCCAGTGCATCCAAATCCCGTGGGAGGACTTTGTTCTCCTACGCATAATCCCATATATTCTTCCTCAAAACAACCACCATACCTACCTATCATGGCATTTCCATAGCCATTCCGAGATATATTGCTGCACAACATCCACCTCCATTATGTTACTTGACGATGAGCTTCATGGTTATTTATGCATACTGCTACACTGGCATGAGCATGCAGTTAGAGACATCAAAGATATTCCATTATGAGTTATGATTACTAAAAGTGTGATGATTCATTGTAATATAGGATGTTGCCCCCACCGGTGAGGATATATAAAAAAAATGAAAAAGCCCCAAAAGAAAAAAGGGCCAAAGAGAGAATAAAGAGAGAGGGGGCGCATCACTATCCTTTATATACCACACTTGTGCTTCATATTTAGCACCAATACTTCAGTTTGCAGAAAGTTTTCATATTATCATTCATTCATAACTATGTGGGGAACTTTACATTGTAGAACTTGGCTTGTATATTCCAATGATGAGCCTTCTCAAATGAGCTCTAGGTCTTCGTGAGCAAGCAAGTTGGATGTACCCCCACTAGTTCCATTGGAGAGCTTTCATACACTTATAGATCTATGTGTATCCGTTGTGTGGCAATCCCTACTCCTTGCATAACTTCGGTTGTAAGACTTTCTCTTGTCTAATGACCACTTGTAGCTTTGTGAGCCTTTCTTCCATTGACCTTCCAAACCCCTCATAATGTTCTTTCTGCCATAACATCCCGGTGCCATGTACCAACGCAGAACACTTGCTTGTTTTTAGTGCGCAAATAGTTTAAGATTCAAGCATTGCATCGTGTGGAAAGCTTGACTTGATCCTAACAGGGGTTGTGAAGATCGTTTGACGTGCATGATATTGTTGTTCTTGAAATCTTAAATCACCTCTAATAAACTTTGCATGGTTGATAGTCTTTTAGTATTGATTCATTAAAAGTTTTGCTTCTTTCTTCTTATTTGTTTATGCATTACTTATTGTTGTCAAATATAGATCACAACTTTAGTTCATTTGATCCTAGTTTACATGCTCTACTTTACATATTATGATCAAGATTGTGTGGTAGCATGTCACCTTAGAAATTATTTTGTTTTATCGTTTACCTACTCGAGGACGAGTAGGAACTAAGCTTGGGGATGCTTGATACGTCTCCAACGTATCTATAATTTCTGATGTTCCATGTTGATATTATGCCAATTGCTACATGTTTTCTGTATGTTTTCCTACGTTTTCTTACGTTTTCCGGGACTAACCTATTAACAAGATGCCAAGTGCTAGTTCCCTGTTTTCTGCTGTTTTTTATTTCAGAAAAGTTGTTCTAGAAATATTCTCGGAATTGGACCCCACGAATCCCGAAGTTCCTATTTTCCCCGGAAGCATCCAGAAGTCCCGAAGAGCCCCGGAGGGAGGCCACAGGGTGACCGCACCATAGGGTGGCACGGGTCCTTCCCTGGCCGCCCACCGATGTTTCCCTTTCATCTATATATACTCCTCCGAGGGAAAACCCTAAGAGAATCGGCGAAATTCCACGAAACCTTCCGCAACCGCCATCATCGTCAACCCAAGTTTCAGGGGACAGATCTCTGTTCTAGCACGCTGCCGGGACGGGGAAGTGCCCCGGTAGCCATCTCCATCGACTCCACCGCCATCTCCATCGCCATTGCTTTCTCATATGATAAGGAGGGAGTAGTTCTCCCCCGAGGCTGAGGGCTCTACCGGTAGCTATGTGGTTCATCTCTCTCTCCCATGGTGTGATCTATATGTGATCGTGAGCTTTGTAATCTAGTTGAATAAGTAGATGTTACTCTTCATCTATTGTGGTACTCAAGTGTTTTATTAATATGAACTTTGGAGTCACCTTGTCCCGCGGTGTGAAGGTGACAGTGTGCACATTGTGTGTGTCTCCTTTATGAATTGTGGTGTTTGTCTAGTACCTTCTAGGGCGCTCAAGTTGACAGTGTGGGGCTAACTAGACATGGGAATGCTTACTTTAAGGAATGTTTTTTGCAGCCCTACGCAATGATTAGTGTTCGTTATCCAACCGGAGAGGGTTAAGAGTAACATAGTGAAGAGAAGATATTTAGTTATTCAATTATGTGATCATTGTTGAGAGTGTCCACTAGTGAAAGTAGGATCCCTAGGCCTTGTTTCCAAGCATTGAAACACCATTTTCCGCCTGTTTTGCTACATGTTTGCTTGCTGCCATATTTATTTCAATTTGCTATTATTACTTATAACCATCCATATTACTCGTATTTCACTATGTCTTCGCCGAACTAGTGCACCTATATACCTGACAAGTATATTGGGTGTGTTGGGGACACAAGAGACTTCTTGTATCTTAACTACATGGTTGCTTGAGAGGGATATCTTTGACCTCTACCTCCCTGAGTTCGATAAACCTTGGGTGATCCACTTAAGGGAAACTTGCTGCTGTTCTACAAACCTCTGCACTTGGAGGCCGAACACTGTCTACAAAAATAGAAGCGTGCGTAGACATCAGGATGGCGCCTAATTATTGTCGGAAGGCAGGAGGGATGAGAAGAATATCCAACGTAGGTGCAAGGATCATCTTGAAAAAATGGATTGGAGACACCTCCTCATGGAAGTGTGTGACAATGGCCTTCCTCCTATTTGAGGCACTCCCTTCAGCACACCTCATGGCGACCTGTTCCCCTTCTCTGGCTATAAAAAAACATTGTGTCAAGCACACATAAAAACACACAGACATGGACAAAGATCTAAAACAGGGAAAATACACATAAATGGCCTCAGTTATCGTACATGTCTATGGATCCATTATATTCCTCGGCTTATAATGCAACTCAAGTCACAACACACTCAAAAGGTGATCTCTTAGTACCATCAGCAAGGCATAGAACAATCATGTGTCGACATCACTGGATACTACAAAACGCCTCTTGAATGCTAAAGAATATAAATCAATGCAATTCAAGCCTCATAGAACAACTACTACACTAGGCAAAATGAGTCTAGTATAAATCATCAACCTTCAACTATATAGCTCAAACAAATAGAATCTGTACTCAAATTTTGGAAGCATAACAAGTAAGTAGAGCTGGGCCACCGGACCTCAGAAGAAACGCAAAAAAGCGTGCATCCAACTTGGGTGCATAAGCCTCGACCATGTCACCACTCGCCCCAAATCGTAGCCTCGCAACCTAAAACCCCACAAATGTACGACCAATCTAAATGAACGCCCAAATAGAACGAAATATTAAACCTTAACGGACAACAATAATCTTACATAATACTTGTGTAGCCCAAACACGCTCAGGGGGAACCACAAATAGATGCCCTGTCTAGGGGCCCGCGTCGCTTTTTTTGCGACCGATTTGGGAAGTTCACTTGAAAAGGAAATATCACCCTTGAACGATAGGAGGAGGTACAAAAAAGAGAATAGACAAGGGAAAACCACAAATGAGGCTGAACTCCATAAAGCCTTTTATTTTGAAAGAATTAAGAAAACATATTTTTAAGTTTTTTTAAAATAAATAAATAAATCATGGATGTTAGATAATGATGCATTGTACCAAGAGTGTAAAATCTCAGCTAAAAAAATTCATGGGCTACATAAAAATAAAGAAAACTCACAGCTTTAGGTCACTACTTCCAAATGTCAAAATTTTCATTTTTGCACAGACCAAAATATAAAGTATTTTTAGTTAATATTTTACACGTTGTTATGATATAAAATTTTCTATGTCCAAGATTTTGATTTAGAATTTTTTGAAACCTCAAAATACTATCTACAGCTCGGCCTCCATTTATCCACACTCGGTACACAAGTTGTAACACAACATTGCAATTTTGGCTAGTGTCTTTGTGGCATAGAAGCAATGTCAACGAAATCTCACAGAAAATATTTTCTAAGTACTATCACTTTTGTACATATAAACTATATACCACTGTCTTAAAATAAGTGTTGTTGAAATGGATGTATCTAGATGTAATTTAATGCTAGATAGACACTTATTTTGAGACGGAGAAAATTTATATTAGGAACTCATACAATTTGTAAAGTTCCGTGCGAGTTCTATAATGGTAGTTTGAGGGAGTAACATCACAGCTAAAAAACATAATTATAATGTTTGAAAGTGATATTGAATATTTTGTCTCACTTTGTTGACATATACATATAAGTGTGAACTATGCATATATAAAATTCCATTAGTTCATTCCCACATAAATCTAGAAATATATCTAAATAAATTTCATCTCACTTTGTTGACATTATATACATTATATCCATAGCTAGGAACTATGCATCTATAAAATTTCATTAGTTAATTTTTTTTTTCATTTGTGAGCTCCATAGGAAAAGAAATATTTGGACAGAAAATAAGTATATCTATTATTTAAATAATTTGCAAATGAAGATAAAATTTAATGCATACACGTATAAATACATCTACATATACATGTAGGAAAAATTAAAATTTTATTCAAGATCTTCAACTATAAATTCATACATTTTCAGACTATCTTGATGTGAAGAGTGGAGATGATGCGAAGAGTGGAGAACAGATCGACCGGATGGTAGTTTGGGAGCGGAAGACATTATAACCGAGAGAGGCCAGCCTTTTTTAGTTTAATTTTCCAATTGCGAAGTAGATAGTTAATTCTGTAGCCTGTTACATTCTAGTTTAGAAAAAATGAAGTTATTGGTATAGTTCCTAGTTATAGTATGGTTGGTTTGTTCTAGTTTAGAGAGAGGAAATTCTTGGTTTAGTTCCTAATAATAGTATGGCTGGTTTCATTCAGCTGCGATCAAAAGGTTTCCTAGACACTCTAGGTTAATTCAAGTTGTCCTCAAAAGTGGATAACAAACCATTCCTTACATATTCATTTTCCTAAAACACTACTCCCTCCGATAAAAAAAAAAATCTCCACGCACACTTTATGAGATATGTATTTTTACTATAGATTGCGCCACATTTAGGGATCGGAGGGAGTGTGTAACATCCCAAGTATGAAATATCCCTTAGAATGTTTTGTTTCTTGTTTTAATTCAAGCAATGCATCATGTCATCATCTCATTGTATTTGTTTTATTTCTGTTTGCATTGTTTTCATAATGAATTTCAAACCTAATCAACATTTGTTTCATACTTGTCTGTTACAATCTTTTCAAATGAAGAATTGCAAATAAAACCTCCCTTGTTTCCAAATAATTCATTAATGTCCACTTATTAAATTGTTGCTTTAAATCAATCAATTAATTCAACCAATTAATTCAAATCACCTACAATTGCAAATCAAAGTCATCAAACAGCAACTAACTTGAGTTTATGAAATCTCTAAACAAATCAACTAATTTCAAACATTTAATCCATAGGGGCCACCCTATAAAAATGCTTTGTTTTATTAATGTTGAATCAATATTAAAATTCTTTCAAATATTGGTTTCAAATACAAACAACAATTTTAAATCTCAACTTTTGAAAACAAACCTTGGCATTTGGTTGCTATTGGTCTGACAAGCCTAACCTAATTTTTCTGGAATTTTTCCTAAACAAAAACCTATCCTTTTCTTCCAATTCTGTTTTCTGCAAAAAAAAAAGTAAAACAGAAAAAGAAAAAAAAAAGAGAGAAAACTACAGCGCGCGCGCAACACATAAGCAAAAACCCAGCCCACCTAAGCCTACGCGCGCGCAGCCCAGCCCTTTTCACCCCGTGTACCGCTTCAAAAAGCGTGCACGCGTTCTGTTTGGCGTACGGCGGCCATCCGGGCACGCCACGTCGGCGTACGGCGGCGCCGGACGGCCAGGAGGCGCTCCGACCTCCTATAAGAACCACCTAGGCCCCTGGCAGATGCCCTAGCCCTAGCCATCCTCGTTCCCCGCACCGCGCCGCCAATTCTCTCCTCGCAGTCGCCATCTCCCACCCTCTGAATCCCTCGCCGGAGATGAACTCACTGAATCTCCCGATGGCGCCGCCCACCTAGCATCCCCACTCCCTATCTATCTACTGGAACCAGCTTGCCACCAACTGCTCTCTCCGATGAACACCCGCACGCACTCGGTGAGCTTCTGTTTCGCCGCCGCGATCCTCGCCCTCTCCGGCCACCGTGGCACCATGTTTCTGAACCCGTGGTCGTTTACCCCGTTGCAGAGCAACTCGACGTGATCTGAGCACGGGTATCGCTCCACCTCTTCCTCCTCTACGCGTTGGACACCGGAGGGAGCCAGGAGGGGCACTGGATCCGCGCCATCGTCTCCGACCACGCCGCCGTCGCCTCCGTCACCGTACGTCATCGAGCCTCCGCATCGGCTACTCCCGGTGGTGAGCAAGCCACCTTCCTCTCCTCCTATCTGCATCTTGCACGCAGCACTGCCACGCATCCGTGCCCGCACCGTACCCTTCCACACGCCCAGCTCGTCGCCGGCGACGCCGTGTCTGTCAGCAGGTTCAACTCGCGCGCGTGCAGTTTCAGTAACTGCAAAGACTGAATCTTTATCCTCCCTGCGCCCTGTTATCTGACAAGAAACGCGCAGCAGCGCAGCGGTTCAGTGTATCGTGCGCGCAAGCGAGGGCGCGGGTTCGATTCCTTCGCACAGCGAATAAAAACCCAACCTTTTGCTCCTCTGGCTGACAGGCAGGGGCCACGCGACAGTGACCCTCACTGCCACGCGTGCGCTCGCTCGCCACGCTGGCCACAGGCCCACGGGGCAGTGGCTGGGGTTAGACCCAGTGCGGTAACAAAAGAATTAAAACGTTTCTGTTTTATTTTCTATTTCTTTTAAATGGCAGAATAAAACACTAAACTTTAAAAATTAATAACTTTTAATCTATAAGTCCCATAAATAAAAAATTTATATGTTTATTGCTCCAAATTTAATTGTCTATCCAATTATTCCATTGGTGTACTGTTTTGAATTTTCAAAATGCATATAAAATTCAAATTTGAGTAATTCAAATGTAATTTGCAATAATTCATAAATAATTCATACTAATTCCAAATAAGGCAAATAAAATATGTTTTTCATACCAATTTGAATATCCTATTCAAATATAAAATTTGTTTCATTGTTTGAATAATTTAAATTGCCTAAATAATTTAATACTTGTTTAATTCATTTAAATTTGATAAAAATCATAACTTGCTCAAAATAAAATATTTTTGAACATGCAAAATATGTTTTCAAACCATCAAAGTGTGAACTTTTCAAATGTGAATTTGAATTTATGATTTGAACAAATAAAATTCAAATAAAATTCACACTTATTTTAAATTCAATTAAAACTTGTTCAATATTGTTTAATTCATAATAAATTCATCCTAATTCAGATTTCAATATTTGAAACATGTAATCCAACTAAAATTTGATGTTCTTTTAAAATATAAATTTTGTTAATTGTTTTGCACACTTTGAATTGATGAAAACAATAATTGTTTGTGTGACATGTTAAGTAACCAAAATTTCTAAACTTAATAAATAATTTCCAAAACTTGTTAAACCCTTTTATTACTTGCATCTATTATTGTTATTTGTTGTTATTTTTGTTGTTACCATCATGCATGCATCATGCTAACAACTTTCACATAATAATTAATTGTAAATCATTTGTTCCACTTAATTATGGACCCTTTCCCATATGCCACTCAAAATAGCATAGGGGTCCATTTAATTTTGTTATCATGTTAGCTAGTTTATTTTGATGCAACCATTAACTTGTCATGCATCATCTTGATTGTGCACAATGCCATGATAATGATTGTTTACCTTCCCATTTTGTTTGTTTGCTTCTTCTCGAATAGACGACGACGTTGAGACAGACGATCTTTACAACACCCCTTCTGAGGATCTAGCTCAGTACCAGGCTGCTGAGTTCGCAGGCAAGTTATCACTCACATGAACCATTGTGTTCCTTTCAACCCTGGTTACCGATACTTTCCGTTGTCTATTCTTGCTAGCCTTAGTGGTAGTTATTTCTGTTATGAACCTATCACATGAATCCTTTAACCCTGATATTGCCCCACTACCCCTCCTACAACCCTACTGATTGAGCCAGTGTCTTACTAGCATGCTTAGGTTGTTTTTGCTCGAGTCTGTTACCCGTTACTTGTCGTGGGATAATCACGGCAGACGTTACCGGGGGTAACTGATCTTGGGGCAAGACGACACAGGCGTTTGGGAGAGGGTTTAGCTCAGAGGAAAACATGGTGCAACTCGATCTGGTAGCCGGCAATCAAAGTCGCCGAGTCTCCGATCTTGATATAATAATTCAACTCTGGGATTACACTAGATGCTCGATATCAAGCGATATTGCTAGGGTTCTTAGATCTTTGTCTAAACTAGACCTGGGGGTCGGTTTATAAAGCACCCGTACCCCCTGGCTTACCCTCCAAGGCGCACCCTGGATCCTACCCGGACACGGCGCCCAAACCCTAACTTTCCTTTGCCATAGCCCACAATCCGGGTTACTGGGCCTACAAGCTTGGGCCTTCTACAAGTTTCCTTATCCTTAGCCGGATCCTGCGCAGCGTCTTTTGGGCCGGGTTACTCCTTGGAGTTTGACATACCGGGTTATCATCCCCCCATCAGTAGTCCCCAGAATAGCCTGGGCTTCACGGATCCTTCCTTGAAGCGCTCGCTATTCCCTGCAAGGATATCAAACACACAAGTATGTGGAGGCCGGGTTAAGGTGCCTCAATAGATAGCTAGGCCTTACTCCATGGTGGCCATATAGTAACCCGGCTCTTTCCCAATTACCTAACTTACTTTCCTAGGTAAAACCCCAAAATGTCAAGATTCTATACTTGATAATTGACCTGATATCACGGGATGGATCTCTTTCTCCTTTTCGCTCAGATCCCCTGCTCAACATTTAAAGCGCATCTCGCCAAAACTCAAATAAATAGCCGTTTACTTCCGCAACTCCCGGCTCCCGCTCGCTGAACCGGGCTTATCCACTCGCGCTATAAATAGGCTCCTTGGGGGTAACCCGAACCCTAACGGCTCATTTCCCCCCACTCTGCTTCCTTTCTTCCTCCGCGCTCATCCTCACTGAGCGCCACCACGGAAATCCCGCGCGCATCACCGGAGCCCATTGGCCGGAGGCTGCGCTCCGCCACAGCTCGCCCCGCGCCGCCGCCAAGATCCACCGGCAAATCTCCATCCGGCCCGTCAGGAACCGCGAAAGGACACCAGGCTTGCGCCATCTGCCTCCGCAAGGCTTCACTCAGATCTCCTCCGGTAAGCCTCTTGCACCCATTAATTTTCCCTTGCAATTTTTGGGTTTCACCTTAAATTAGATCCAAATCGACCCGCCAATGATTTCTCGGCCATGCCGAATTAGGTTGCTAGTATTCTTTCTAGCTCGCCCAATAGATAAGTTATGGACTCCAATCCACTCTCCTACTACCTGCAATTATTAATTTCGCCACAAATCTGAAGATAGAATTCCCAATCTAGGCCGGAACCACTCAAAATTTCCGCCTTGGCCTCAATCACCCGGCTAGTCCTCCCCTTTCCAGTTCCTTTTATTCGCGCTAAGTACCCGTGCAGCCATCCATCGTCCTCAAAAGCTCCTTCAACGCTTAGACCCCCACAATTTTCGATATAATACTTGATACCCGGACAGTTAGAACTCCACTCTGCGCACTGACACCCGGATAATATCCAATTTTCATGCCTCAATATTACCTTGCCGATACTTGGCCGGCTCACAGCTTCCGTGTCTCATTCCTTTTATCCTCCTACCTTGTGCTTTGCAGGTCAACCACATGGCTCCCAAGAAGCAGGGAAAAACTCCGACTAAAGCCAAGGCCACCAACTCTATATCCGCCAACTGGGCGCGGTCTACGGTCACCAAGGCCAAGTTAGAGGAGCTGGTCGAGCTGGGAGTTCTTCCTCCTCAAGAGGATATCCAGTGGAGGGTGTCGGGCAAAGAGACCCGGCCTACCCCGACGAAAGACGAGGTAATCTGTTTCGTGGAACATGTGACCCGGGGCTTCCGTCCGCCGGGTCACCCTTTTTTCCGTGATGTTCTAAGCCATTACGGCCTTCGCGTTTTTGACATCGGGCCTAATTCTATATTAAACATATCCCATTTCATCGTCCTTTCCGAATCCTACTTGTGCACTCCGCCAAGTCTAGCTCTTTTCGTTGAGCTTTTTCGATGCAAACCGTGCCGCGAAAGCGGTGACGGGGCGCTTCTCGCTTGCGGCGGGGTTTCTATCCAGCGCCGCAAGAATTCTCTGATGCCACCCCTCACTCTTAACTCCCATGTCAAGCACTGGCAGCTCTCATACTTTTACTGCCAAGACACCTCCCCACCCGGCCAAAAGAAACTGCCGGGTTACTCGGAGGGCCTTCTTGACATCTCCGAAAAGTTTAGTGCCTTCTCCCCTGACTCGGACAGGTAGGCCATTCAACCTCTGCTAGCCAAAATCACCACTCTCACGGCCCAAGGTCTCATCGGGCTCAACCTGGTGAAGACTTGGGTCGACTTCCGGATCCAACCCAACTCCATCCGCACAAAGTTGATGTGCGAGTATTCGGGGCAATCTACAGACCCACTCCGGTACTCTGACAACATCTTCGCGGCTGGTGATACTCATAAAACTATCAAGGGTTTTCTGACAGAAAAGCTTGAGGTAATCCGGAACATATCCGGATTGGAGCCCTTTACACTCGAGAATCCAGCCCCCAAGGTGAAAACCTAATTTTGACGTCTTTACCTTTGCTCTTTCCACTCGATACAGTTGATGACCCGTATACTGACACTTTTCAGGCTGATGATGATTTTTGGAAGACCAACACTTCTCCTAGTTCCGAAAGCCCAGAGGAGCAGGAAGAAGCCGTTAATTCAGACGAAGGTGCCCTCCGGCTTTTACTTAGTTCCCTTAAGCTCATCATAACCCCTTCATTTTCCAACTATAACTTTGATTATATCCAGAACAAGAAGATGACGAAGAAGAAAACTCCGACGGCAAAGTAGAATCCGCCAGCGACGAGGAGGAACTGGAGCCGACAGTCAAAGTCGGATCAAAGAGAAAGACTCAAGAGGCCTCCTCCAAGGTTTCATATCACCTCCTCGCATTCAATTCGCATTCCTTTAATGATATACATGAGCTATCTTGACGCTGTTTCACTGGCACTACTTGAAGGAGTCGCCCATGACCAAGCGCAGGTCAACTCGAAATCACGCGGGTGATGGTGCTCTTAACCCGGGTATTTCATTGACTCCGACTCGGCGGGCGGGTATTTACCCTATCCTTTCTCGAACGAAACATTCACCTTGAACCATTCTTTTCCGAAATCTTACTTGATACTTTCCAGCCTCTCCCGAGTCCAGCGACGGATTTCCTGTGGATTTCGCGGTGAATACCGGGTAAAATCCCTTTCCTGATGCTCTACCGCGCTTCATCATCCTTTCCTGACTGTATACTAGCTGCTTACTCATAACATTTATAGGGCCACGGTCGTTACCAGCGACCAAGAGGATATGGAACCCGAGGGCCCGGGTAAGGGAAGCCCGGCTGATAAGACTACGGCCGCGTCTAACGACGAAGAGCAAGCGTCGCCGATAAACCCGGACATACAAGAAGCCGAGTATCCGATTGCCTCCCATGCAAGCAAGAAGAACAGAGCCACAACCTTGGGTGCAGAAGAAGGAGCATCGGATTCGGACATACAAATGACCCGGGCGCCGCCTCCCACTAAGAAGAAAGCTCCTTCTCGGAATTTCCAAGGCCCCGGGTCCTCTGATACGGGTAAAGACACTTTTGATCAATTAATGAACACTCTCCTCACTATGAAGACTTCGGAGAGCAAGATCTTGGAGCGCATGGCTGCAGAGCACCAGGTAGTGACACTTGATATCTCATGGTGCATACCTAGTCCCCAAGTTCTGAGCATGACTTGCCAAAGTTATGCTTGGTACTTTACGCAATATTCAGCTTACCATAATATCCAACTGACACGTGCGTTCCTTGCTGCCTACAGGCGTAGATAACCCGGTCTGATGAAATGTTGCTTAAGACCGAACAACTTCTTCTTGCCGAGGTAAAACGAAGGGAAATCCTTGAGGATGACATGAAAACTTTGAAGAAGGATGTTTCCAAATACAAGAAGAAGTGCAATGCCGCTCAGACCGCACTGAAAAAACTATCGGACCAAATCGCTGATACTTATCAGATCTTGCTTAGTAAGTTTTTGCTGCCGATCGGCTTCATGTCTTTGCTTTATCATATGATACTCGGGATTACTAATACGTTCTCTCTTTTTGTTTCAACTGTAGGTGCCAACCTTGCGGCCCCAGAGGAGGATGCCATTGTCAAGGCTAGAACCCTAAAGACCGTGCTCCGGACTTTCTTTGCCGGCACAAAATTTATACTGGATGCCGTAAAGTGGCCTACGGAGGTGTACCCGGGTGAAGAAAATCTCATTCAAGCCTGCTCCACTGTGCCTGGCTGGATTGACATCTGGAAGCGCTCGTCATGCCGGATTGGTATGACCCGGGCCTTTACCCTGGCCAAGGCCTTCTTTCCGAAGCTTGACCCGGCAAAGGTAATATCCGGGTTTCCCGAATTCAAGGCGGACGGTTCCAAATTTACACCCAAGGATTTCAAGGCCATACAATCCGCAGTGCGCCCCTCGGCTACCGCCTTGGCCGATAGTTTGGATCTAAACACGATTATGAGTGCATACGACGCTGATGGCAAAATTGTTACGGAGGAAGCACCCCCGCCCTTTGATATCTTGGAGAAGTGGGCTGCTAACTCGGCCAGGAAGAGGGAGGCAACTGCGAAGAGAGAGGCCGAGTTAGGATCAGGGCCGTCTGCCTCTACACCAGCTGTCCCTCCACCTGTCCGCCCTGGTGCAGTGAGTCCGGGTAAGGCTGCCGGGAAAGCTAAGCAGCAAGCCCAGGACCCAGACCCGGAAGACCGTACTCAGGAGGCCGAATAGGGCAGTACCATCATAATACCTTGCTTACGTGATGCTTTGTATTCAAACTATTATGCTTTTGATGGTGCGCCTGTGCACCCCTGATACTGATGTCGTAACTTGTAACGTACTTTTAGTCCGTGATATACTTTGCGGCTTTCCTAGCCTTTTGATAACCGTGTTGCTTGTCTATTCTTTGAACTTGTTCTCGATACCCGACTCTCTTTTGGCTCCCTTCGTAAGGCTCGGTTTTCCGAATACCAGGGGCTTTGATAAGTGGACTTTTCTTTAAGTCCCCAAGACTCGGATGGTGAGGTCTTTCGAACTTCGATAGCCAAGTAGTTTGTTTCTGTTTCGAAGTCCCCAGTCCCCACGACCCAAAGTCCGAGTCATGGGGGTGTGGCCTTTCTCAGAGAACAAATTGTTTTTTACCGAGTCGCAAACCTAAAGCCATTCCATGTAGGTACTGAAGTTCTGCTTGATAGTTGTTGAGTTTCCGGCTATTAGCCTTGTACTCTGCATAAACTTGTGGTTTAGATGACCCTTTTGACTATCTTGTACTGTAAGCCGGCTTTCGCGTGGATACCATGTTGTTACATCTATACGAAAACAGGGTCAGGCAAGTCCCATTGGGCTTCATGGCTGATTGTAATCGTAAGCGAACGAATCATGCCACTTTAGTGCGAGTCACATCGAGCTTAAGTAAGAAAAGTCAAGAAAATTTGGCTCCTTTGTCCAGTTATAAGATTGCAGCCGTACTCGTTTGCGAATAATCGGCCCTTATAACTTATAGGCATCAAGGCCGGGTCTTTTGGGTTTGTGGCTGGGCTACTTGAGCAACCAGCCCCCGAGACCTATATATACTCAACGTTCTTAATGATACTGAAATATTGATGTCACATGGATACTACTTACTTGTAATCAGGCTGTAACGAAATAGGACTTGATAACCATCTCTTTATTGATGCGAGAAAGTTTGGATCAGCAGGCCGCCTCATTAAAAACCTCCCAGTCCCCTTAGGTACCCTGGGTAGGAAAAGAGCGCGTCTGAAACCTGCTGCCCGTTACATTGTTTAGTTCTTCATGGACACCGGTCCCGGACTGGCGTGACCGATGCACATTCTCCACATGTTGGATTTTTTCATGACGAGTACCGGGTTTACTAGCCAACCCGGGTGAGGTGTTTCCATGACGTGGCTGGTTGTGAGCGGCCGTGCAGCTTCTTCTTTTATGGCGGATTGCTTGGAGGAGTCATCCTCGATAAAAGCCACCATTTTAGCATCTTGTGCTACCTTGGATTTTGCTCTTTCGCCTTCAGTACTCGGCCTTTTTGGTGTGGTTCTGTCCTCCGGGTCTGCTTGAGACCGGTAGTGCTTGAGTTCTTCTTTTCTACAGGCCTGCTCGGCCATTGTTGCGTCTCCTTCATCGCATTCAGCTGCTATGTCTCGATTTCCATGTATGGTAATGGTCTTCTTGGGACCCGGGATTTTTAGCTGTAGATACACATAACAGGGCCTAGCCATGAATTTGGCGTAAGCCGGCCTTCCAAATAACGCGTGATAAGGGCTGCGCAATTTGACTACCTCAAAGGTAAGCCACTCAACTCGATAGTTATCCTTTGACTCCCCAAAGGCTACCTCCAATGCGATTTTTCCCTCGGGGCACGCTGAATGACCCGGCACTATCCCATGAAAAACTGTTGAGCTTTTTTGTAGCTGAGACTCCTTGAGGCCCATGCGTAGGAAGGTTTCCCAATACAGTATATTGATGCTGCTTCCACCATCCATCAAAACCTTTTTCAGCTCATACCCATTGACCTGTGGTGCGACTACTAATGTCAGGACTCCCGGGTGTTCCACTCTTTCTGGGTGATCCCTTCTGCTCCATGTTACCTCCTGTTCTGACCATCTTAAGTATCTCGGGACAGCTGACGAAACTGAGTTGACCGCTTGCTTCAGCATCTTTTTGTCCTTGCTAGAGCCTCCTGTGGTATGCACATGATATTGACCCAATTGTTTGGGGTTAGCCTGGAAACCTCCTGCCCCCCCTTGGTTATTACCTTGATTTCCAGCCGCCGGGTTACCAGCTGGGGGTGGGCCGTTGCTCGGGTTTCCCCCTGGACCCGGTCCTCCTCCCCGTCCTGCACTTCGCATAGCTCTGTTCACTTCCTCATTTTTCCATCTTTGTAAGTCGGCGCACTGCTCCAGAGAGTGGTTAGCTGGCCTGCCGTTCCTGCTGTGCTTCGGGCATGCCATCCTGAATATGTCCCAATTGTTACCCGGCCTTGGCGGTCCCTGATAGTTTCCTCCATTGTGATTGCCTCCGTTGAAATTTCCTTCTGCTCTGGGCCTTGAAGACCCGGCTTCTGTGTTGGCGACAAACTCGGAGCCTCCTTCAAACGGGCGCTTGTTCTGGCTATTTCCGTTATTACCTGGTGTTGATCCATTGCCGGTTCTTCCGTTATTACTTGTGTTTGCTTTTACCTTCTTGTCATCAACTTCCTCTTCTGTAGTATCTGTCGCAGCGTGTTTGTTGCACGCATCCATCAATTCTCCCATTGTAACTTCCGACGCATTTCGACTAGACTTCATGCGAGTTAACTTTTGCACTAAAGGTATATACTTGCATGTTTTTGCCATGGCTTGTAGTGCATCCTTGGGCTGAATATCCGTGGACGAGTGAAGTATCTCCATAACCCTGCGCACCCAACTGCGCGCCGATTCTCTCTTCTTCTGGACGCATCGCTCTAGATCATCAATAGTGAACAATTTCCTGCACGTCCCATGAAAGTGCTTGACAAACGCGGTCTTCAATTCCTCCCAGGACTTGATCGATCCTTCCGGCAAATTGGTGAACCACAACTTTGCTGCTCCTTCTGACATCATCAAGTACATGAACTTGGCTTGGAGATTCTCGGATGCGTTGCGAATCGACATTGCCATCTCATAACTACTTAGCCATGTTTCTGGATCCATAGTTGGCTCGTAATTCACTACTTTCCCTGGCTCTTTGAATTTTTCCGGGTAAGGTTCAGCTCTGATATTGTCCGAGAGGCACTTAGGTCCCGCAAGGACGGTCGAGGCCGGCCTTGCTCTAGAAACGTGTGATACAGCAGGGGGCACAGCTGGGTGCGGTGCAGCGGGAAGTCCATGCGCTGCAGATCCGACTGCAACCCTCCGAGCTCTGGAACTATCCACAACAGCCTGTGCTGCTGATGCTGCCTGAACGCGGGGAGGAGGCGGCATTTGCTGCTGCTCTTCCCTCCGCCGTGCTGAACTTGTTTGGATATTCCCTTGTTGTTGACTGACGTATGGCGTCCCGTGCATACCGCTTCTATGATCCGGATAATTAGCTTGCTGTGCCACCGCAGTGTGCAACAGATCGATGGCTTGCCGGGTCTTCTCTGCATGGGGTGACTCTCCCACAGGGATTTGATTTAACGCGAGTGTCGCCGCATACACATTGTCCATGGGGTTATTGTAGTGACCAGCTGGTGTGCGAAATCGTGATGGTGGCGGTGGTGGTAGATCGTTGCCGGTTGTGACTCTAGTCTGTGGGAGGGGTAACCCGGCCCGCTCGTCTGCCGGATGTGTCCCTGCTGTCGCCGGTTGGGGTGCGGTTCCCTGGTTCACCACTGGTATCGGCTGATCCTGAGGTGTGACAAATAAATTAGCCGGATTAATAACCCCGCCCATTGCTGGTAACCTAGTATGATGCCTTTGATGTACTCTAGATGTTTCCTCTCGGAGCCGAGTTTCCAGTGCATCCAGCTCACGCTGCCGCGTGGCCATCCCTTGCCTTTCTGCCTCTGCCTGCCTTCTTTGCTGTTCCAGCGCACGACGAGCCACATCCAGATCCCTGACACGTTCCGCTGCGTTTTCTGGAGTGATAACCGTTGCAAGAACCGTGGGGTCTAGAATCAGATTATTATCGAATAAGGCCGGGTGGCGTGGGTTCGAAGGACCCGCCCCTGGTGTCCGGTTTCCCAGGAATCCGAACGTATTTGGATGCAACTCCTCATCTGCTGCACGGCTGGTTACTGATGCCGACTCTCCATCAACCCGGGCCAAAACCGGGTCTTCGTTAGCTGCGCCCTGCTGCTGGGCCAATGCCTGAGCCGCCCCGACTGATGACGCGGTTGCGTTCCCTTGGTTGAGATTGGCCGCGGGAGCCGCATAGACTGCAACTCGGCGTACGATACCCGGTGTAAATTCGTGTTGTTCTTCCTCGCCGTTCTCCTCCTCATACCGGTTTTCCAGCAGATCCAGGATAGACCCGGTATCATCTTCTCTTTCGACCCGGTCGCGCGGGGTCCATGCCGGCTCCTCCGGCTGTTCCCACTCCGCGATGGGTTCTTCTGCCGGATGTGTCGTTCCAATCGATTCTTCATCATCTGATCGGATAGAAGTGGCTTCTCCTGGCACAGAATCAGATCCAATATTGTCAGGGATCGAACTGGAAGTACATACCATACCAATGAAGACGCCGATCCGGCCGATTGTCACGACGGATCCGGATTCGAGGTGATCCGACTCTGGCCCCCAGCCGGAATCGTCCACCATCTTTTCTCCTTTGTGGTCGATGTAGATTTCGCCGACGACAATATTCTCCATGCTCTTCCGAGCTTCTCCCGTGATGTAAACACCTTTGGACGCAGGCCCCACGGTGGGAGCCAACTGTCGTGGGATAATCACGGCAGACGTTACCGGGGGTAACTGATCTTGGGGCAAGACGACACAGGCGTTTGGGAGAGGGTTTAGCTCAGAGGAAAACATGGTGCAACTCGATCTGGTAGCCGGCAATCAAAGTCGCCGAGTCTCCGATCTTGATATAATAACTCAACTCTGGGATTACACTAGATGCTCGATATCAAGTGATATTGCTAGGGTTCTTAGATCTCTGTCTAAACTAGACCTGGGGGTTGGTTTATAAAGCACCCGTACCCCCTGGCTTACCCTCCAAGGCGCACCCTGGATCCTACCCGGACACGGCGCCCAAACCCTAACTTTCCTTTGCCATAGCCCACAATCCGGGTTACTGGGCCTACAAGCTTGGGCCTTCTACAGGTTTCCTTATCCTTAGCCGGATCCTGCGCAGCGTCTTTTGGGCCGGGTTACTCCTTGGAGTTTGACATACCGGGTTATCATCCCCCCATCATTACTTTCAGTTACTATATCTTTATTATGTTCTGGGGGGCTCGATGTTTAATCAATCAATCAATCATGCTAATGTTATTACTTAATAATAATTTGCTGATAAGGCACCGGCAGGAGGCCCTGTGTGGTTTTGAGGCCTGCTAGTGTCGACCCTAATAGGAAAAGGGTCTTGTCTACTGATCCATGATGAGCGCACTACCCGCATGTGGGAAGCGAGTATGGGCGCCCCCCTCAATTTGATTCGATTCGCATCTCGTCCAAATCATCTCATTTAGTTCGTGCTTTCTATTTGCCGCATGCATGTTTTTGCGAGCCCAGCGCAGGGTGGAACTTTTGTAGTCGGCATATAGGAGGACACGTTCTTAGAGTGCTATGAGGGTCCATTTTCTTCTGGGCTCGATTAGCCGTGCGCCCAAGGTGCTTTGGGCTTGATGCGAAGAAGAGTTGAGTTGTGTTGAGTGCCCCGCTTGGTGGGAGGCATCCCATCTGGCGGGTTATTCATACGTGTACGGCCAAATTGGTGCAACCCTGCAGGGATAATCTTCTCGAGAAGCCGTGTTTTCCGCGGTTATAGTTAACTTGGTGAAAGTACTGGCTAACAAGTACTCAGGACAACTTAAACCTAATGATTCATAATCTCACACCCCATGATTATCAATTTGACTAGTAATAGGATTATTGTCACAATAACTTGTTTCATCTTAATCCAACTGTGTGAGTTATCCTCGGATTGCTTCTTTGGATAAGGGGCGAGATCCAGGATGGGTTTGTTTGAAGTTATCTTTCAGTTGGTTACAACACTCGATCTTATCCCTTTTCTGATAGTTGGAAGTGATAGAATCTCTGTAGTTGGTTAGTGCAGCCAGTTGCAGCACCTTTTATATACCCTTTCCCTCCGTTGAACCCAAGTCATCTGTGCTTGTGTTGACGGGCTATACTTTGGTGAACTGTGAGTCTTGCTTGCCAGTACGTCTATGTACTGACCCCTTTGGGGCTGTGGTTTCCGCAGACTACGATTACGAGGATCCAGGTGACGGCTACTACGTGGAGTTTGACGAGGCTGCTGACGAGTAGTTAGCGGACCCGGGCAGGATCCGAGACATCGTGGATGGGCTCCGTCTTTATTTCAGTTTCCGGCTTCTTAAGCCTATTTGGATTTTGTCTGTACTCAGACCCCTTTGAATGCTTCCGCTGAGATGTAATGACGCTATGTTGGGACATGTGTCCTCTGGATGATTGTATTTGCTATCTGTACCCTAGTGAGGGCCATTTGCAACTTATTTCTATCTTTTGTGTCGTAGAGGCATGTTGTGTTATCCTTTTGTTCAAAGCCGTTGACGTACCATGTGTGTATGGTATGAAGTACGTCAATGGTAGTGTCCTGATTTCTACAGGATAGTTTACACCGACGGTGAACAGTAGCGATGGGTTGTCACACATAAGTGCTGGCCTACTCGTAAGAGGACGCGGGTGCCGGAAAGCCCCGTAATCCCATCAGAATACTGTTCAGTTCGTACGGTGAGTATCCTATAGAAGTCCGGGTGCGACAAATGGTATCAGAGCCTGTCTGCCTGTAGGATCCCTTTTTACTGGTCGCAGTTGAGTCTAGAAACTATTTTGTAGCTATATAGGAAAAATGAAACGTGAGAGTAGGAATTCTGCCATTTTTCTTCTTTCCCCACCCACCCACCCTTTTCTGGTAAGGAAGTGCAACGTTGTTTTCTGTTCTCACCTAAACTTTCAAGTTAGGATTTCACATGTTTTGGGTTCTCCGTAGTACCTCAGGAGTTTTTGGTCTCGAGTTTCCCGATGTTGCTTCAATATCCTGTTCTTTTCAACATCCTTTTCGTCCGTTGAACCTTGTTGTTGCTTTCCACTTCAGTTCTCTACCGGCGTCTAATCAAAACTTCCCCGATCATCTGCAGATGGATCTCAGGTTCTTCCCGCAGGTGGTTCGGATGACTCGCTGTGAGAGCACCGCCGGTTATCCGGAGATGCTGAGAGACATGGTTACCTATCTGGGGTTCCATTGGGCACCAGAGTACCAGGTCTACGAGCAGCAGCGAGAGTTTGACAAGACCTACTACCAGGCTATCGTCTACATTCTGTCGGATGATGGCAGGAGCGTTGTCCATCGCTACGAGGCAGTAGGTTCCACAGTGGATATGGCCGTGCAGCAGGCAGCTTACGTGAGTCTCACCGTCCTTCGTGCTGACTACTGGGGTTTGATGATTCTATCTATCGCCACATCCCCCGTGGTTACATCACGGCAGCGGGAGTTCACTTCACTCTCCACGGCAACCTGGATACCTACGAGTCTGATAGCTCCAGGCTGCACACCACTGCTCAGTTTGTGAGGCACAGTGATGCAGTTGCTTCCGCACTGTCTCAGGAGTTGGCCTCAGTCAGGGAGCAGCTCTATCTTGCTTTGACTCGTCTGGCGACGTACACCACAGACTTTGTCGGAGACGAGCGCTTTGCGCGTTTCACTCAGCCAGCTGGGTTTCCGCTGCCAGATGCTGGAGGTTACGAGCCGATCAGAGGTCCACTTCTCGACCTCGGAGCTGGTTACACTGGGATTCCCCGCTTTGGAGCACAGGGAGACGACGCTTTCTACTTCACCACACCGAGAGTTGCTCTCAGAGCAGTCCCGCTCTACGTGGATCGTCGTCATACCTACTTCCGGGGGATTCCTCCTCACTGTATCTCTCATCGTACTACTCACCGCCGTCCTGCGTGATGAGCATGGGAGTACCGATGTATCCATTCCTAGCTATGTTTAGTTATCCTTTGTCTTTCGAACCATGTATTGGTCTGTTGGATATTCTGATGTATTTGAACATGTGATGATGTACCTGTTGGTTATCTATTCATGCGTCGGAATAATCTATCTTTCTGTTACCAAGTCTATCCTTTCCTATTGTTGTGCTAAAATGAATGTCTATTCAGGATGCCGCCAACAAGGAGCAACCCGCCTGAACCACCTCCGCTCACGGAGCTGTTGACTCAGATGACTCAGGTCGTGGCTCAGATGGCCCAGATCCAGGCTAACCAGCACAACAATCAGAATGCTCCGCGAGTCAGCATCAAGGAGTTTCTGAGCATGGGGCCGAGAGCTTTCGTGGCAACACGTGAGCCTCTGGATGCTGATGACTGGATCAGGGAGATGAACAGGGCTCTGGAGATAGCTCATGTTGCTGAGGAAGATAAGGTCAAGTATGCCACCTACCTACTGAAGGGTCAGGCAGCTACCTGGTGGGATAACTACCAGACCATGAGAGCTGGCTATCCTATCACCTGGGGATGTTTCAAGGATGCCTTCCTGAAGCACCACATCCCAGATGGTCTCATGGAAAGGATGCGTGAGGAATTCTGCTCTCTCAAACAGGGCAAGCTGGACGTCCTCGGCTACCAGAACGAGTTCAATCGTCTCGCTCGATATGCTGGTGACGAGGTGTCCACTGAAGCCAAGAAGATGGCAAGGTTCCGCCGAGGTTTTAACCCGGAACTGAAGTACGCTCTCACCAACATCAAGTGCAAGGACTTCGTGGAGCTCGTGAACACCGCGCTCAATGAGGAGAATGGGCGCAAGGCGTTCGAAGAGTCACGCAAGCACTCGCGTGAGGGTGGTTCCTCCTCCAACATGACCACCCCTCCGCAGAAGCGCCGCATCTGGGTGCCAAATGGTGCTGTCACTCGGGCTCCAAATGCCCAAGCTTCTCCAGGCTTTGGTCCCCGCCCACCCAACCCATCTCAGATGCAGGGTCAGAGGATTCCAATGGGGCAGCCAAGGCCAGGTCCTCCTCGTGTCGTCACTTGCTACAAGTGCAAGGAGACCGGACACTACGCTGATAAGTGCACTCAGAGGCAGCTACCTCCACCTCCTCGCCCCAATACCAACCAGGCAATGGTTCGTGCTCCCCCGGCTAAAGCCTTCAACTCCAACAACAGGCCTGTCGGGAGGACCGCGAGGGTGAACCATATCAAGGCCGACAAAGCTGAGGAAGCTGCTAACGTCGTTCTCGGTATATTACCCGTAAACTCTATTCCAGCTAAAGTGTTGTTTGATACTGGAGCATCGCATTCTTTTGTGTCAAAGATTTTTGCAAAAGCATACAACCTAGTTCTGGTTCCGCTAAGCAATCAAATGACTGTCCACTCTCCGGGACCGCAAATGTTGACTTCCAAGATAAGCATGGACAATCAAATCCTAATTGGAGGTCGCATATTCCTTGCTTCACTCATGTTGCTGGGAAATTCTGACATTGATGTCATTCTGGGTATGGATTGGTTGAAGACCCACAAAGCTAAAATTGACTGTGCTCAAAAGTCAATAACTCTCTCCCACACTTCAGGCCAGATAGTCTATTCTCCATATGGATCAAGTTCTGTTCAGCTGTTCAACCTTGATGCAAAACCTCTTCCTGCAATTGAAAATGTTCCGGTGGTTTGTGAATTCCCTGACGTCTTTCCAGAAGAGTTGCCAGGGATGCCTCCGGATAGAGCAGTTGATTTCGTGATCGAGCTTGAGCCAGGTACTGCTCCAATCTCTAAGCATCCATACAGGATAGCTCCTCCTGAACTGAAATTGTTGAAGGAGCAAATCGATATGTACATGGAGAAAGGTTACATTCAGCCTAGTTCCTCCGCTTGGGGTTGCCCAACTCTGTTTGTTGCCAAGAAGGATCAAACAAAAAGACTCGTGGTTGACTATCGTCCTCTCAACGAGAAAACCATCAAGAACAAGTATCCAATTCCTCGTATCGATGATCTTTTTGATCAACTTGCTGGAGCCTCAATATTCTCAAAATTGGACTTGAGGATGGGGTACCATCAGATAAAGATCAGAAAGGAAGATATTCCTAAGACATCGTTCACCACTCGTTACGGTCTATATGAATACACCGTCATGTCCTTTGGTCTCACCAATGCACCGGCAACGTTCTCAAGACTCATGAATTCTGTCTTCCATGAATACCTCGACAAGTTCGTTGTGGTATATCTCGATGACATTCTAGTCTACTCAAAATCCGAGGAAGAGCATGGAGAACACCTTCGTCTCACTCTCATGAAACTTCGCGAGCATCGTCTGTATGCCAAGTTTTCCAAATGTGAGTTCTGGATTCCAGAAGTTGCATATCTTGGTCATATCATCTCTGCCAAAGGCATAGCCATTGATCCTGAAAAGGTTAAGGCAATTGTTGATTGGAAACCCCCTAAGACGGTGAAGCAAGTCAGAAGTTTTCTTGGCTTGGCTAGCTATTGCCGTCGTGTCGTCCAAAACTTTTCCAAGATTGCCAAACCCCTCACTGATCTCACAAAGAAGGACAAGAAGTTCGTTTGGACTCCACAGTGTGATGAAAGTTTCAATCTCCTGAAGGCAAAACTCACTTCCACCCCAGTTCTGGTTGGCCCAGATACTACCAAACCTTTCCAGATATTCTGTGATGCATCTCTCCAAGGCCTAGGAGCAGTTCTTATGCAAGAACGTCAAGTTGTGGCTTATGCTTCACGTCAGTTGAATCCACATGAGCAAAACTATCCCACACATGATCTTGAACTTGCAGCAGTTGTGTTTGCCCTCAAGAAATGGAGACAATACTTGTTGGGTAACAAAACTGAAATCTTTTCCGATCATAAGAGTCTGAAATACATCTTCACTCAGCCAGATCTAAACCTCAGGCAAAGGAGATGGATTGAGAAGATTAAAGACTTTGATCTCACCATTTCTTACACTCCAGGCAAGGCTAATGTTATGGCCGATGCTCTCAGTCGCAAATCCTATTTGCAATAATCTCATGATCATGGAAAGCCAACCTCCACTTCATGAAGAATTCCAGAAGCTGAACCTTGGTCTTGTCCCTGAAGGTTACCTTGCTAGCTTGACAGCCAGTCCAACTCTCGAGGACAAGATTCGTTCTGAACAACTTCGTGATACTGAAATCAAGAAGATTGTAGAGCACATCAAGGAAGGCAATGATAAATTCAAGTCCTTCTCAATTGATGACAAGGGAACTGTGTTCTTCGAAGGACGCATTGCAGTTCCTCAGATTCAAAGTCTCAAGGATATCATTCTCAAGGAGGCTCATGAAACTCCTCTATCCATTCACCCTGGAAGTACAAAGATGTACCAGGATCTCAAAACTCTGTATTGGTGGCCTGGCATGAAACGTGAAATTGCTCAATACGTTTCTGAATGCGACGTTTGTCAACGTGTTAAGGCAGTCCATCAGAAAACAGCCGGTCTACTCCAACCTCTGAAAATTCCTGAGTGGAAGTGGGACATGATTGAAATGGACTTCGTTACTGGGTTTCCAAAGTCCAAAAAGGGCAACGATGCAATCTTCGTTGTTATTGATCGTCTCACTAAGGTAGCTCACTTCTTTGCTGTCAAGGAAACTATCTCAGCTAGCCAGTTAGCAGAGCTCTACACAGCAAAGGTTGTTCCCCTTCATGGTGTTCCATTGGAAATAAGCTCAGACCGTGGAAGTATCTTCACTTCTCATTTTTGGAAGAGTTTTCAAGAAGCATTGGGCACTAAACTTCTGTTCAGCACAGCTTATCACCCTCAGTCGCAGGGGCAAGTCGAAAGAGTCAATCAGATACTCGAGGATATGCTCAGAGCATGTGGTCTCTCTTTTGTCATGAAATGGGAGGATTGCCTTCCATATGCTGAATTCTCCTACAACAACAGCTACCAGGCAAGCCTAGGCATGGCACCATTTGAGGCACTGTATGGTCGCAGATGCAGGAGTCCAATCAATTGGTCTGGAGCTGGTGAACGTTCACTCTTAGGCCCTGACATTGTTAAGGAAGCTGAGGAGAAAGTTCGTATCATTCGTGACAATCTCAGGATTGCTCAGTCTCGTCAGAAGAGCTATTATGACAGCAAGCACAGGGATATGAGCTATGCACCTGGTGACAAAGCATATCTCCGTGTAACTCCCCTCAGAGGCACTCATCGTTTTGGTGTGAAAGGAAAGCTTGCACCAAGATACATTGGTCCTTTCAACATTCTTTCAAGGAGGGCAGAAAATGCTTATCGTCTTGAACTTCCAGAAAAACTATCCAAGGTGCACGATGTGTTCCACGTGTCACAACTCAAGAAGTGTTTCAAAGATCCAGATCGTGCAGTTGATCATGATTCCATTGAACTGCAAGATGATCTATCTTATGAGGAGCACCCTGTTCGTATTCTCGATGAGACCGAGCGTAAGACTCGCAACAAGAGCACCAAGTTCTTGAAAGTGCAATGGTCGCATCATTCCGATAAAGAGGCAACGTGGGAGACCGAAGAGGATCTTCGCAAGAAGTATCCGGACCTTTTCACTTCTCAGTAAGGAATCTCGGGGCGCGATTCCTTCAAGGGGGGGCGTTTTGTAACATCCCAAGTATGAAATATCCCTTAGAATGTTTTGTTTCTTGTTTTAATTCAAGCAATGCATCATGTCATCATCTCATTGTATTTGTTTTATTTCTGTTTGCATTGTTTTCATAATGAATTTCAAACCTAATCAACATTTGTTTCATACTTGTCTGTTACAATCTTTTCAAATGAAGAATTGCAAATAAAACCTCCCTTGTTTCCAAATAATTCATTAATGTCCACTTATTAAATTGTTGCTTTAAATCAATCAATTAATTCAACCAATTAATTCAAATCACCTACAATTGCAAATCAAAGTCATCAAACAGCAACTAACTTGAGTTTATGAAATCTCTAAACAAATCAACTAATTTCAAACATTTAATCCATAGGGGCCACCCTATAAAAATGCTTTGTTTTATTAATGTTGAATCAATATTAAAATTCTTTCAAATATTGGTTTCAAATACAAACAACAATTTTAAATCTCAACTTTTGAAAACAAACCTTGGCATTTGGTTGCTATTGGTCTGACAAGCCTAACCTAATTTTTCTGGAATTTTTCCTAAACAAAAACCTATCCTTTTCTTCCAATTCTGTTTTCTGCAAAAAAAAAAGTAAAACAGAAAAAGAAAAAAAAAAGAGAAAACTACAGCGCGCGCGCAACACATAAGCAAAAACCCAGCCCACCTAAGCCTACGCGCGCGCAGCCCAGCCCTTTTCACCCCGCGTACCGCTTCAAAAAGCGTGCACGCGTTCTGTTTGGCGTACGGTGGCCATCCGGGCGCGCCACGTCGGCGTACGGCGGCGCCGGACGGCCAGGAGGCGCTCCGACCTCCTATAAGAACCACCTAGGCCCCTGGCAGATGCCCTAGCCCTAGCCATCCACGTTCCCCGCGCCGCGCCGCCAATTCTCTCCTCGCAGTCGCCATCTCCCACCCTCTGAATCCCTCGCCGGAGATGAACTCACTGAATCTCCCGATGGCGCCGCCCACCTAGCATCCCCACTCCCTATCTATCTACTGGAACCAGCTTGCCACCAACTGCTCTCTCCGTTGAACACCCGCACGCACTCGGTGAGCTTCTGTTTCGCCGCCGCGATCCTCGCCCTCTCCGGCCACCGTGGCACCATGTTTCTGAACCCGTGGTCGTTTACCCCGTTGCAGAGCAACTCGACGTGATCTGAGCACGGGTATCGCTCCACCTCTTCCTCCTCTATGCGTTGGACACCGGAGGGAGCCAGGAGGGGCACTGGATCCGCGCCATCGTCTCCGACCACGCCGCCGTCGCCTCCGTCACCGTACGTCATCGAGCCTCCGCATCGGCTACTCCCGGTGGTGAGCAAGCCACCTTCCTCTCCTCCTATCTGCATCTTGCACGCAGCACTGCCACGCATCCGTGCCCGCACCGTACCCTTCCACACGCCCAGCTCGTCGCCGGCGACGCCGTGTCTGTCAGCAGGTTCAACTCGCGCGCGTGCAGTTTCAATAAACTGCAAAGACTGAATCTTTATCCTCCCTGCGCCCTGTTATGTGACAAGAAACGCGTAGCAGCGCAGCGGTTCAGTGTATCGTGCGCGCAAGCGAGGGCGCGGGTTCGATTCCCTCGCACAGCGAATAAAAACCCAACCTTTTGCTCCTCTGGCTGACAGGCAGGGGCCACGCGACAGTGACCCTCACTGCCACGCGTGCGCTCGCTCGCCACAGGCCCACGGGGCAGTGGCTGGGGTTAGACCCAGTGCGGTAACAAAAGAATTAAAACGTTTCTGTTTTATTTTCTATTTCTTTTAAATGGCAGAATAAAACACTAAACTTTAAAAATTAATAACTTTTAATCTATAAGTCCCATAAATAAAAGTTTTATATGTTTATTGCTCCAAATTTAATTGTCTATCCAATTATTCCATTGGTGTACTGTTTTGAATTTTCAAAATGCATATAAAATTCAAATTTGAGTAATTCAAATGTAATTTGCAATAATTCATAAATAATTCATACTAATTCCAAATAAGGCAAATAAAATATGTTTTTCATACCAATTTGAATATCCTATTCAAATATAAAATTTGTTTCATTGTTTGAATAATTTAAATTGCCTAAATAATTTAATACTTGTTTAATTCATTTAAATTTGATAAAAATCATAACTTGCTCAAAATAAAATATTTTTGAACATGCAAAATATGTTTTCAAACCATCAAAGTGTGAACTTTTCAAATGTGAATTTGAATTTATGATTTGAACAAATAAAATTCAAATAAAATTCACACTTGTTTTAAATTCAATTAAAACTTGTTCAATATTGTTTAATTCATAATAAATTCATCCTAATTCAGATTTCAATATTTGAAACATGTAATCCAACTAAAATTTGATGTTATTTTCAAATATAAATTTTGTTAATTGTTTTGCACACTTTGAATTGATGAAAACAATAATTGTTTGTGTGACATGTTAAGTAACCAAAATTTCTAAACTTAATAAATAATTTCCAAAACTTGTTAAACCCTTTTATTACTTGCATCTATTATTGTTATTTGTTGTTATTTTTGTTGTTACCATCATGCATGCATCATGCTAACAACTTTCACATAATAATTAATTGTAAATCATTTGTTCCACTTAATTATGGACCCTTTCCCATATGCCACTCAAAATAGCATAGGGGTCCATTTAATTTTGTTATCATGTTAGCTAGTTTATTTTGATGCAACCATTAACTTGTCATGCATCATCTTGATTGTGCACAATGCCATGATAATGATTGTTTACCTTCCCGTTTTGTTTGTTTGCTTCTTCTCGAATAGACGACGACGTTGAGACAGACGATCTTTACAGCACCCCTTCTGAGGATCTAGCTCAGTACCAGGCTGCTGAGTTCGCAGGCAAGTTATCACTCACATAAACCATTGTGTTCCTTTCAACCCTGGTTACCGATACTTTCCGTTGTCTATTCTTGCTAGCCTTAGTGGTAGTTATTTCTGTTACGAACCTATCACATGAATCCTTTAACCCTGATATTGCCCCACTACCCCTCCTACAACCCTACTGATTGAGCCAGTGTCTTACTAGCATGCTTAGGTTGTTTTTGCTCGAGTCTGTTACCTGTTACTTTCAGTTACTATATCTTTATTATGTTCTGGGGGGCTCGATGTTTAATCAATCAATCAATCATGCTAATGTTATTACTTAATTTGCTGATAAGGCACCGGCAGGAGGCCCTGTGTGGTTTTGAGGCCTGCTAGTGTCGACCCTAATAGGAAAAGGGTCTTGTCTACTGATCCATGATGAGCGCACTACCCGCATGTGGGAAGCGAGTATGGGCGCCCCCCTCAATTTGATTCGATTCGCATCTCGTCCAAATCATCTCATTTAGTTCGTGCTTTCTATTTGCCGCATGCATGTTTTTGCGAGCCCAGCGCAGGGTGGAACTTTTGTAGTCGGCATATAGGGGGACACGTTCTTAGAGTGCTATGAGGGTCCATTTTCTTCTGGGCTCGATTAGCCGTGCGCCCAAGGTGCTTTGGGCTTGATGCGAAGAAGATTTGAGTTGTGTTGAGTGCCCCGCTTGGTGGGAGGCATCCCATCTGGCGGGTTATTCATACGTGTACGGCCAAATTGGTGCAACCCTGCAGGGATAATCTTCTCGAGAAGCCGTGTTTTCCGCGGTTATGGTTAACTTGGTGAAAGTACTGGCTAACAAGTACTCAGGACAACTTAAACCTAATGATTCATAATCTCACACCCCATGATTATCAATTTGACTAGTAATAGGATTATTGTCACAATAACTTGTTTCATCTTAATCCAACTGTGTGAGTTATCCTCGGATTGCTTCTTTGGATAAGGGGCGAGATCCAGGATGGGTTTGTTTGAAGTTATCTTTCAGTTGGTTACAACACTCGATCTTATCCCCTTTCTGATAGTTGGAAGTGATAGAATCTCTGTAGTTGGTTAGTGCAGCCAGTTGCAGCACCTTTTATATACCCTTTCCCTCCGTTGAACCCAAGTCATCTGTGCTTGTGTTGACGGGCTATACTTTGGTGAACTGTGAGTCTTGCTTGCCAGTACGTCTATGTACTGACCCCTTTGGGGCTGTGGTTTCCGCAGACTACGATTACGAGGATCCAGGTGACGGCTACTACGTGGAGTTTGACGAGGCTGCTGACGAGTAGTTAGCGGACCCGGACAGGATCCGAGACATCGTGGATGGGCTCCGTCTTTATTTCAGTTTCCGGCTTCTTAAGCCTATTTGGATTTTGTCTGTACTCAGACCCCTTTGAATGCTTCCGCTGAGATGTAATGATGCTATGTTGGGACATGTGTCCTCTAGATGATTGTATTTGCTATCTCTGCCCTAGTGAGGGCCATTTGCAACTTATTTCTATCTTTTGTGTCGTAGAGGCATGTTGTGTTATCCTTTTGTTCAAAGCCGTTGACGTACCATGTGTGTATGGTATGAAGTACGTCAATGGTAGTGTCCTGATTTCTACAGGATAGTTTACACCGACGGTGAACAGTAGCGATGGGTTGTCACACATAAGTGCTGGCCTACTCGTAAGAGGACGCGGGTGCCGGAAAGCCCCGTAATCCCATCAGAATACTGTTCAGTTCGTACGGTGAGTATCCTATAGAAGTCCGGGTGCGACAGAGTGCGCCACATTTCTGGATCGGAGGGAGTAAAAGAAGTGCAGTTTTGAGATTGAAGCTAAAAAGAGGCGATTGATGAACTAATGTTGTGTTAGCCAAATAAGTAAAATCAGTTAAGTAAATGGGTCTTAAGACCCGAGCGGCGGCTGCCGCCACCGCGGCCCCATCCCGGGCTACTCCGGCCCTGGCCACCGGAGAGAGAACTGCTCTCTCATATGAACCACTTCTCAGCCTTGTTCCCCGCGACTTATCCTCTGCTCTGATGCTCCTCCCGTGCGTTCCCTCTCGGTATTGGCATGCGAGAGAAACCGAGCAATTTGGGCCCAACCCGGACCGCTGTTAACACAGCTCGCCCATCTCGTCTGCCCCAATATTTGTCAAGTAAAAAAAGGACAAAGAGGTTTGGAGGGTTTCCCTATGTATCGCTTGTTGCGTACTCGCCCACGCGCGCAGGTCGCTCGCGAGCCAGCTACGAGGAGCGCGCCTCGCTCTCGCTCGGCTACATGGGCCTAGCCCATTACGCGACTAGAGGGCCAGCTATAAGGGATTCCACCTCACGTGATGGTGTGCGTTTTCTTTTTCTTCTTCCACGTTTTTTAATATTTTGGCTTATCCTTTATCCTTTATTTTTGGAA
Source organism: Alopecurus myosuroides (assembly GCA_028641055.1). Classification (NCBI taxonomy): domain Eukaryota; kingdom Viridiplantae; phylum Streptophyta; class Magnoliopsida; order Poales; family Poaceae; genus Alopecurus; species Alopecurus myosuroides. The sequence continues at coordinate 51,025,977 of CM054062.1, read as the reverse complement.
TATTTTTAGAACTTAAATTTTTAAATGTCCAAATATGAAAAAGTTTCAAATTATAAAATCTAAACTATTTTCAAAATGAATATATTTCAAAATTTGAACAGTTTATGAAAATGTACATTTTAAAAAAAATGGTGAACAATTTTTGGAATGATTTTTTTGAAAATAATTTTTTTTAAGTGATGAACTTTTTCTGCATGTGAACAATTTTCAAGTGGTGAATAAAATAAAATTCGGATGAACCAAAAATAATAGTTAACAGACCGATAAATAATAGTGAACATAAAATAAACTATAATTTGGTTGAACAAAAAATATCGGTGAACAAAAATAACAATAAACACAAAATAGAATAAAGTTTAGGTGAACATAAAATAATAGTGAAAAAAATACTGATAAACTAAAAAATAATAGTAAATAGAAAAGAAACTAAAATTTTGAAGAACAGAAAAATGTCATCTGTTAAAAATGTTCAAGGTAAATGTGTTCACAGGTGAAAAAATGTTCAAGAATAAAAAAATCATGGGTAAAAAATATCCACGGTTAAATGTGTTTACAGGTAAAAACATACACGAAAAAAAAGTTCAATGGAAAAATGTTCACATGTTAAAATGCCAATGAAGAAAAATCACCCAAAAGAGAATGGAAAAAATGAAAACTAAAAAAGAAGAAACAAACAATAGAAAATAAAAAGGAATAATAAAAGCATAAAAACTAAAACAAAAAAGATACCGGGAAATCAAAGAAACAGCAAAAGGAAAAAAGAAACAATAAAGGAAAAAATAAAATAAAACTGTTCAGATGGGCCGGCCCATGGCGGAGACTCGTGGGGGCGAGTTAGTACACCAGCTCGCAGCGCGTAATGTCGAAAATACCTTTTCGCTCACGGAACGCTTAGGCGATCACGAAGGCGACTAGGGTTGCTGAGACCGGCCGCGGGCGATCTCCGATCTCCGGCGACGGGGGCTTGCTTCCAAGTGGTACGGCGACCTCCCCTGGACTCGTAGATCATCCACGCTCTCGGGCTGACCAAGGGGCCAACTAGCTTGGCTTCCCGGCCTTGGAGCGGGACGCGATCTAGGGTTTGGGAGGGGGCCATGGCGACGATTGGTGGAGAAGGAGGAACCAGGACAAGTACTTATAGCTGGGCATTCGGTTAATATGGTTAATTCGGTTCGGTTTATACGGTTTTTCGGTTTGTACGGTTTCAATACTTCGGTAAATACGGTTTTGTACGAGAATACGGTTCGGTTTCGGTAATAACCATTTAATTTCGGTTCGGTTTCGGTAATAACCAAATTAACCGAACTTGACGCGAATTTTAAAATGACAATTTCTTTTGGTGCCCATATATTACAAAATAACGGAATAGACTATAAAATTAATACGCATATGGTCCAAAGTAACCAAATAACCCATAAAAGTTAATGAAAGTATATAGAAGTAGCAAATCACATACTACAAGTAACCTATAAAGTTAATAAAAGTAGCAAATAAGTACATGTTAATAGCATTCGGTTTTTTAATGGTTAACCACTCGGTTTTCGGTTATTAACCGTATTAACCACATGCATATGGTTAGCTATTTTACTAACCGTAACCTTAATCGGTAACCAAAATAACCATAATTTCGGTTCGGTTTCGGTTTATTCGGTTCGGTTTCTCGGTTTTCGGTTAACCGTGCACAGTTATACAAGTACTGCAGATGGCGATCACCAGGGCTCTCTTGAAGACCTTCTGCGTAGTCTCAATTTGCGGGAGGAGGATATAGGGGGAGTTTTCGTAGCAAAGCAAGAGGTGGAATCTTTGAAGGAGAATACTAAGTGGATGGCTGTCATGAAGGTGATGACTACGAAACTATACAGCGCGGCCTCGATGAAGAAGACTATGCGCTTCGCTTGGGCTCCCGCGCAGGATATCTACTTCAGTGATCTGGAGGGAGGCAGGTTCATCATCCAGGCAAACTGCCTCGGTGATTGGCAACGGATAACAGAGCAAGGGCCGTGGATCTTCAGGGATTACGGGCTTCTGATCGAAAAATACGACGGTAGCTGCAAGGCTTCGTCGGTAGTGCTGAACAGGATCCAAGCTTGGGTTCAGATTCATGATGTCCCTGAGCTCTTTCGGAAGAAGGAGATCATAGAGGGACTATCGGCTAAAATCGGAGAAGTGATCTCCGTTGATCTGAATGGCACAAGTTTTGAAGGGGGAGGCTACGTGAGAGCACGAGTCTGGTTAGAGGCGAGTAAAGCTCTGACTCGCTTCGTGACCATCAAGCCAGAGGGTGCAAGCACGCTGATAATGCGAGTGAAATACGAAAAAGTTCCACGTTACTGTGAGATTTGTGGCTTCATGGGACATGTGCGAGAGGAATGTGGCAGTGGAGTACATCCAGTGGAGAAGGTAAATTATGGAAAATGGATGTTGGCCGATACCCCCTGGAACCGAACTCAGATTGAGTCGGATCAGCCCAACCATCAACGCTCCCCTAGATACCCCGAGACGGGTGGAAGAGGAACGGGGAGGAAGGGTCGTGGAGCACCTGGGAGGGGAGCTGGACGCGACGGTGGAAGAAGTGCGAGCTATGCTGCGAACCTGGCGGAGAACAGGAAGCGTTCATCTGCTGAGGCAAAGCTCAATGATGGTAGTCCGGCTAAAGGAGTGCCAGCTAATCCCTCTCCTCCTCTTCTGCTCGAGTGGAGGCCAGAGGGAGGCGTGAGACCGGTCCTCGACAAGACGGTGCAGCAAAAGCTGAATTTTGATGATGAGGGACAAGGTGAAAAAAGCTATCAGCCTCGGACGGGAACCCCGCCCCCTCCCCCGTCAGCTCGTGAGACTAAGCGGCCAAAGAAGCACACCACACCTATCAAGAAGGACAAGAACACATCTGAATCGGCGGGCTCCAGCGGGGAGCACCGCCGGGAGCAATGAGTACTTTCGGTTGGAACTGTCGTGGGATAGGCAACGACACGACAGTTCATGAGCTTCGCGATTTCGCGAAAGAGTTTGCCCCCTCTATTTTGTTTATTGTGGAAACACAGATTAGCAAGGTTAGAGTGGAAGGGCTTTCGAGTACACTAGGATTTGATCATGCTTTTGCTGTGAGCAGTCAAGGGCGGAGTGGTGGTCTAGGTGTATTCTGGAAAGAGGAAATAAATATAGAGATTTTGACTTACTCGCAATACCACATTGATACGGTCGTTTCTTCCGTGGATCAGGAGCCATGGCGGTTGACGTGTGTGTATGGTGAGGCACAAGTAAACGAACGCCACAAAACATGGGAGATGCTCCAGTTCATCAAATCATCTTCCCCGTTGCCGTGGTTGTGTATCGGTGATTTTAATGAGGTACTCCATAGGGAGGAACATAGGGGTGTCAACACCCGCAGCAATACCCAAATCCAAGCTTTTCGAGAAGCTGTTGATGTGTGTGAATTGATGGACTTGGGTTACACGGGACTACCGTGGACATTCGAGAAAAGGGTTACAGGTGGCTCCTACTGCCGGGTCAGGTTGGATCGAGCAATGGCCACGGCAAGTTGGAGCGCTCGTTTCCCGTTAGCCTCTCTCCAGCATCTAACGGCCGCGGCGAGTGATCATTCTCCAATCTTACTCACGCTTGAGCCCGCGACAGTTAGCCAAAGAGGGCGGAAAATATTTCGCTATGAAGCCATGTGGGAGAGCCACAATGAGCTAAAACCACTTGTAGCTCAGAGATGGCAGGAATTACCGGCTTCGTCTACGCATGATCTGCACAACAAGCTCACGGAGTTGGCAGCCACGTTGACGAACTGGGGGAGAGATACCTTCGGCTCAGTTCGGAGGGAACTAAAGAAGCTCCGCGGTGATCTGGAAAGGGTCCGAGCCGATCCTTTGAGAGGAGGACCAAGCTACGAGGAGAAGAAACTAGTCGAGCGACTAGTTGAACTGCAGCACAGGGAAGAGGTGATGTGGCGGCAACGCTCCCGAGTCCAGTGGCTAGCGGAGGGGGACCGTAACACAAAATTCTTTCACCTGAGAGCCAGTAGACGCAAAAAGAAGAACCGTATTACCTGTCTTGCGCGTCAAGATGGGTCAATGACCGAAGATGCAGAGGAGATTAGCCACATGGCGACAGACTTCTACAAAACCCTCTATACCTCAGAGGGAACGATCGGTATGGATCGAGTGCTACAGAGTGTGCCACGCTCGGTGACTGAAGCAATGAATAATGGGCTGGTTGCTCCATTCAAGGAAGAGGAGGTGAAGAACGCACTTTTCCAAATGTATCCTCTTAAAGCACCAGGTCCAGACGGCTACCCGGCGCAGTTCTTCCAGAAGCATTGGGATGTGTGCGGGTGTGAGGTGACCAGGGCAGTGCTCCGAATTCTGCGGGGGGAAGATGATCCTTCGGAAATAAATAGGACATTCATTGTCCTTATTCCAAAGATTGCAAGCCCTATTGATCTTGGGCAGTTTCGGCCGATCAGCCTGTGTAATGTGGTGTACAAGATAGCTTCCAAGGTCCTCGCAAATAGACTCAAATCAATTCTCCCGGAGATCATCTCAGAGGAGCAGTCAGCGTTCGTTCCAGGGAGACAGATAACGGACAACATCATAACAGCGTACGAGTGCCTGCATTTTATGAAGAGGAATGGAGCAAAGAAACACCAGCATTGTGCGCTTAAACTCGATATGCGCAAAGCATATGATCGAGTAGAGTGGGACTACTTACGTGCGATCATGGATCGTATGGGCTTCCATCCGAGATGGGTGGAGCAGGTTATGAGACTAGTTTCATCGGTCTCGTTCTCGGTGTTACTTAATGGTGTTCCGCTAGAAGAATTCTCTCCTTCACGTGGACTACGCCAAGGTGACCCAATTTCTCCTTACTTGTTTTTGCTTGCAGCAGAGGGCCTATCAGGCCTCCTTAAACAAAGCCGTCAATCGTCACACCTCCAAGGGATCATGGTGGCTCCATCCGCCCCTCCGGTGAACCATCTTCTCTTCGCTGACGATAGCCTGCTGTTTGTAAAAGCAACTGAGGAAAGAGCAAACGATGTTGTGGAGCTCCTAGATAAGTACTGTAATGCGTCAGGTCAACGTATTAATCTGGACAAGTCCTCGGTCTTTTTCAGTAAGGGCTGCCCGGAATTGAGTCGCCAAAAGGTGAAGGAAATCCTGAATGTGCCCAACGAGACTCTGAACGAGAAATACTTGGGGATGCCCTCCGATATAGGGAGATCAAAGAGTGGAGCTTTCAAACATATTAAAGACAGACTTTGGAAGAAAGTGCAGGGTTGGCTTGAGAAACTACTTGCTTCAGGAGGTAAAGAGGTTCTAATCAAATCTGTTGCGCAAGCAATCCCAACTTTCTCGATGTCTTGTTTTAAGTTACCGAAGGGATTATGCACTACCATTAACACCATGATCAGGAAGTTTTGGTGGGGCAGTAAGCAAGGAGAAAGAGAGACATGCTGGGTCTCGTGGGAAACAATGTGCACCCCTAAATTCGCAGGAGGCATGGGTTTCAGAGACATTGAGCTATTCAACATCTCTATGCTAGCTCGCCAAGCATGGCGGATTCTGCAGCAACCTGAGAGTTTGAGTGCGAGGACGCTCAAGGCTCGTTATTTCCCTAATGACGAGTTTCTGGATGCTACCACCGGATCATCACCATCACAGGTATGGAGAGCCCTAGTGGAAGGGCGAGATGCAATGCGGCAGGGTTTGATCAAACGTATTGGAACCGGAGAGACTACACATATCTGGAACCAAAATTGGCTACCAAGGGATTATATGTTGCGACCGATTGCTTGCCCAGAAGAGGACCCGCCGGTGTTAGTGTCCTCACTAATCGATCCTACAACATCTTCATGGAAGGAAGGGTTGCTGCTTATTGAGGGAAGATTGGAGCTTATATGGGCTGAAAAACGCAACTGGCAGCCCCTCCTGCAGTGTCCGTACATTATGCTTAAGCGCGCCTAAGCGATGATTGCACTAAGTGGTGGCCTACCGCTCGCTTAGCGCCTTACCGCCTTTTTTAACCTTGGTAATAAGGCAATTTTACTTCCTGGCTTCTTGCAAAGTTTCTGTGCACTTGTCTTTTTTTTTTCTTTGGTAATTGATGACGCTAACTTAAGATCTTTCTTTCAGGCCTGCATAAAACCTGGCGAAAGTATGGGATTGTGCACCTTACTTGTGTCTGGATATGTGCGGACCCACAATCTTTCAGTGAATCAGCTTGTAGGTGATCTTTGTTCTATTTTTTCATTGGCGGTTTTATCTGTTTTTATTTCTAACACATGCTCTATCAAAGGTCCATGTGTCAGGTGCTGGTGATTTTCAATTAGGGCAAATTGATGTCCTCAAGGATCCATTTCCTATCAGCGAGAGGAAAAATTCTGATGTAATGGATTCGGATGATAATCAGATTCAGGTTCGTTATATAGGATAAATGCACAGCTTTAGAAATTGAATGCTGCAGTTCCACATATATTATGGTATAGAGTCATCCAGTGTAGATAGTGCTTTGTTGGGGAACAAATTAGTTCTCACTTATAAGATATTTTTTCCATCTTACATCGGTTTTTATTCACGCTTTTGTAACTTCTCAATATTTGGCCATTTCAGATTGTTGACACCTTTGTTCCAGATCCCTTGAATCAGGAACCCTTACTCGTTGAAAATATCCCAGATCCTCTTGCAGGAGAGCAGGTGATAATTTCCCAGATTTAGCTTAATTGATAGATGAATTTGATAAGTAAATTTTCAATGTTCTTTCACTTTTACTGTTGAAAAAGGAAAAAATAATCGTATTTTCTACTACTAATGAATAATAAATGTTCTAATACTAGTGAATAGTTGACTTTACAGAACTTGAATTTCTTTAGTACTTAATTTGTATTGGACAGTCACTTCTAATTTTAATCACGCATGGCAGTGAGGTTTTCCATTTTTGGGTTAGCAAATTGTGTCTTTACATGGGAAGCTTGGCATAAAGCCTACTGTTTCTGTATTAGATGCTTTGTTGGCTTGTTGCTTATTTTGCTGCAAACATGGTTCTTAAAATATGCTCTTTTCCTTCAACAAGTGACACATGTTTCAGTATATAGTGTATATGATTAAGCATAGCGAACTTAGTGGTATCCTTGTTTCTGTTGGGCATATTTTCTTCGGATCATTTGTCAGATACTTATATGATTCGTTCACACTTCCCATGCTTGTATATTCTAGGTGCTGCTGCACTCATTTTTCTCACTTTGCATAGTACATCAAGTCAAGAGTTTCCTCTTTATCTTCAATGCTGTTAATTTTTCTTTCCCAGTACAAGTCAAAAGGCAAATGTATTTTTAGCTAACTTGCAGTATTATTTACATTTGATAGACTTGGCCAACGGAAGCTGAGATGGAGGAAGCCTATGAAAACAACAAACAGAAAAAAGTTGTAAAGAGGAAACTTCCCCGAGGCACTTCAGAATACCAGGTTCACAAGGCTATTGAAGATTTAACATTTACTGTTAATATTGCTCATAATTATTTAATTGAAAAATAGCATACCAATTTTATTGGCAGGCTGCTTGGATTGTTGATGATACAGATGAAGAAGGCGATGATTCTGAGGATGACAACCCAGATGACGCTGGAATGGTAATTGATGAGAAAGATCACTCAGAGCATGACAGTGATAGTTCAGATGTAGATGCAGTATCTCACTTCACAGAGAAGTTTGATCAAGAAACTATTGGGGGTACTGAGATGGGAGTAAGTTACCTTATAATTTTTTTATCTGATGATGTTATACATTCTAGAGCACTTGATCCATTCACCAGAAATCAGATGGTTGCCTGGTGACTCTTGGAATTGGCCTTGTACTGATTTAACTGGAACATGCCAATAAAACCCTTGCTTTTGTAATGATTATGTTGTTTTTACTTCTCCACATTTGGTTTGCCATGTTTTTGTCTGAATCAATTGCACAATACACAAAATAGAAGATAGGGATAGTACTAAGAAGGATTTAGCATAAAAACTCCAATATCCCTACCGAGAACACTATATTCCCAGTAGGGCTGATCTCGACTGATATTTCTCACCCTATCTGGATCCGGTTGGGACTCGATACAGGACAACATTTTAATATATGTCTGGATACCCTGTGGTATCCTTCTTCTGTTTTTAGGTATCTTCCTACACTTTGAAATGCCTACACTTCGAAGTAAAAGCAGTCTTAAAAACCGAATGTATCCCTTTGAAATGTCTACACTTCGAAATAAAAGCAGTCTTAAAAACTGAATGTATCCTTTGTGCATTCGCAGGATGATGAAAATCTGACCAAAGAGCAGATAGAGGCAGAGATTAAGAAGATCAAAGAATCTAATGCTGACGATGAAGGTATGGGTTTTCAGTTTCTGGGTCTAAAATCTGGCTCCTTGTTTTATATTTGATTGTTGGCACATGTTTCCTGCTGATTCCCGGTCCGATCAGTCAATATGTAGGAAGCTGTAGACTAAATCCTTTCAATACTGGCCCAGAAAATGTGTAAAAGCCTTGTAAGTTTCAATTAAATGATGACTGTTGACTCAAGGTGTCATGACTGATTCTTATCTTGCCTATTATCTTACCAATTCATGTGCAAGTTTTCGTTGGCACTTAACCACGGGGAAATCGTCATATCGTATGCCTCTGCTGCCTTCTGCCTGCCTACATGCCTGAACGTGCATCGTTAGAACTTGATGCATTCAAGATGTTACTAGTTTATTGGTTATTTTGCAAACTAATTGATTAGTTTATTGCAAGTGCATGCGGTATGTTGTTCTTGATTACCTAGTTCTTTTTCCAATAATGCTTGGTGTACCAACATGGTGTACACCCTGTGTGTGTGTATTCAAGAGGATGAGAGGTTGTGATGTGGATCCCAGAATAACTAGGTGTGAAATTACTCTTCTGAATTCTGATTGATAAACAGTGCATTGCAAGTACCCCTAGTGTGTACATGCAGTACCTCTCTTCTTGTTGATTAATACTTTCAGAGGGAGAGGGATGCAAGAGTCACTTGCTAGTGTGCCTGACACGTGGGATGGAAGTGAGTCCCATGCGCATCCGTCGTATTTAGTGGAAGGTGACAGAACTGTGTTTTTAACCCATTGCCACAAAATGTTCTCATTATGTGAAGCGGAATTAAATGGCTTTGTGTTACCACTGCCCCAAAAGCTGTGCTTCTATGAAATTTTCTCAAGATCACCGGTGCCATCCTAAAAATATTTTGGATATAGAACCTGAGCTTGGAACTCCTAATATCATGGTTCTTGTCAGAATAGTTGTTTCAGTGTCATGACTCCTTGGACAGATCACTCAGGAACCAACTTTAGTTGTAGTTTTAATTGTTTTACTTGATGCTTGTTTGGTCAACTTCTAGTCCCTGGTAATATGACATGCAAATCTTATATACTGTTCCAGAATTTCCTGATGAGGTGGAGACGCCCTTAGATGTCCCGGCAAGAAAACGTTTCACAAAATACAGAGGACTAAAATCATTTAGGACATCATCCTGGGATCCTAAGGTGCGTATGATTTTACTATTACTGGTTAGTGCAAATTTAATAGAAAACCTTGTGCATTTCTTGTGACATGGTTGTCTCTCTTCATTATGTGGCCTCAGGAATCTTTGCCACCTGAATATGCAAGAATATTTGCATTTGATAACTTCACACGAACACAAAAGCTTGTTCTTGCGAAAACTGCTGAGCTAGATGAAGGAAGCTCAAAGGATTGTGCTCGAATAGGATCATATGTTATGCTTCATGTGAAAAATGTTCCTACGGATGTTGCCTCCAAACTTTGCCATCCATCTAGGAGATCTCCTGTGGTTGTTTCGGGTCTTCTTCAACATGAGTCGAAAATTTCAGTTCTTCATTTCAGGTATTCAGCTTTTGTTCTACTCGACAAAGCGATGTGGTCCTATTTTCTGAAAGTATGTATCTAAGTTTCAGATTAATCTTTTGTTGATGGATCCTATAGCAGTATGCTTATGTGAACAAGTGCCATGCTGTAGATGTGAATGCCTGAAACACAGTTTCAGTTCAAGCGTTTATAGACAATTCAATATAATTTGGATGTTTGGTTACTGTAGAGAAGTTCAGGAGTAATTGTGTGTTGTTTCTCAGGACCTTCATACCATTTAATACATTAGCTAGTGAATCTGGACTCAAGTATATGAACTCTCAGTAGGCTACTAAACCAGACTCGCATTAGTTGTATCTGGCCTTAGTACTGACTTGACAATAGTAAGCCAATAAACCTGCTCTAGCTTTGTGTTGGTTGTTCTCACGTTGTACATGTCGTGCACATTATCTTGGTTTTCAAGACATGTATTTGTTTGCTGAGTGGAGTATTGCCTGGGTCATGTAATACTAAATTGCCCCTACACCGAGCTTCAACTGTGACTTGCTATTTATTTCAGCATAAAGAAGCATGACTCCTATGAAGCTCCTATCAGAAGTAAGGAGCCTCTTATTTTCAATGTTGGGTTCCGGCAGTTTACGGCAAGGTAATGAAAGTTCAGCCATACTGTTGAGAATAATAGAGAATATTATATTTCCATTTCTTTTGTATATGTAATACTATTGCGCTCTATACCTAGATAAGTATCTCACTGATTGTTTTTGACCCTTTTCTAGGCCACTGTTTTCATCTGACAACATCAATTGCAATAAGCATAAGATGGAGAGATTTCTACATCATGGACGGTTTTCTATTGCCTCCGTCTATGCTCCAATTTCCTTTCCACCAGTTCCTCTGATTGTGTTGAAGAACAGAGATGGGGAGCAACCTGCTGTTGCTGCTGTAGGTTCACTGAAAAGTGTGGATCCTGACCAGATTATTCTCAAGAAAATTGTTCTGACTGGGTAAGTTTGGTAGCATATTCTTCTTACCTCTTAAATGGTTCCTGTTTCGATTTCATCTAATACATACTGGCTTATTTGACAACCTGTGCAGGTATCCTCAGAGAGTCTCAAAACTCAAAGCGATAGTCCGGTACATGTTCCACAATCCTGAAGACGTCAGATGGTTTAAGGCAAGTATTTCTGTCTTGCATTGCTATGCTATATCAATCCATGTTGAGTGATACATTTTTTGCAGCCTGTTGAGCTGTGGTCGAAACATGCCCGACGTGGCCGGATCAAAGAGACTGTCGGCACTCATGGTACGTTTTCTGACCCTGCATAATGTGCTGGGTTTCTCTTGCGTTCAGCTTTGTTTGTCTGAACTCACCTTTTTGTTGCCATCAGGTTCGATGAAATGCATATTCAATACAAGCGTTCAGCAGCATGATACCGTATGCATGAGCTTGTTCAAACGAGCTTTCCCCAAATGGCCAGAACAGCTCTATCAAATCTAAGTATACTATTGAACAAGCTTTCCCCAAATGGCCAGAACAGCTCTATCAAATCTAAGTATACTATACGTTTGCATACGAGCTGTAAGATTACAAACGACCTTCTGGCTCTAGGTGGATTTGTATCCATAGTAGCAGCGGAGCGGTGGCGCTTGATGCAACTCATAGAGGTCTGGCGAGATAGAACGCAACTTATACCAAGAGTGGAGATGGTAGCTTGCTGTGAGCGTGCTTGTTTTTTTTTTGAAACCATATATATATAAAGCTAGCAAGCCGCCTCATTAAAAACCTCCTAGTCCCCGTAGGTACCCTGATGAGGAAAAGAGTGCGTCAGAAACTTGCTGCTACCACACTCAAACCCTAGTTACATCATCTAGAATAGTTTGCAGGAGGAAACTAGGAGCTTCATCGACCCAGGTACATTTTTTTTTCAATCTAAAACAATACCTAGCAATTTCATGCGCTGCCATATTACAATCTCGAAAGCAATGTGTAAACTCCACGGAACCAATTAAGCTAGCCAAATAGAAAGCCTCCGAGTAGATCGCAGCCCCCTCGTTCCAAATATCTTGGCCTGAACCGTAGTTGATCACCTCCAAAGAATCTGATTCGGCTTCAACACTATTTGCCCCTCTTTGGTGTGAGAATTCTAGCCCAAACTTCAAGGCTAGGGCCTCAGCCGTGACTGCTGAATTAACAACAGGAAGGAACACCCTCCCGCTGCAACAAAAGCCCCATGATCATCACGAATGATAAACCCAGCCGCACCTGTTTTGGTCTCCACACAGAAAGCCGCGTCAACATTCGTCTTCCACGAATTTAATTTTGGTTTGGCCCATTTCAGTTTAGGAACTGAAAATCTCTCTGGGGACACCTTAATATTGTTGTTTGTAATAGCCCTTATCGAAACAGCGCATTGATGAATAGGTGGAATATTATTCCCATGAGATTTTTGCCTCCGTAGCCACCATATATACCATAACCCAGTGGCCACTAATTCTTGCACAAGAAGGTTCGAGTAGTTATTGACAAGAGAAGGATTACCAAGTAAAATCAGTTCCAGGACCTTAGCTCCCTCCACCGCACCAATTTTAAGCTGGTTGATGAACTCCAGGACACCCAATTCTCTCCAAACATTGACTGCCAACTCACACTCAAAAAGCATATGCATCATATCTTCCTCAAAATTTTCGCACACAGGACATACACCCGAATCAGAGATATGTCTGTTTATCAGTCTTTTTAATTGGAATTATGCCGCGCATTACCCTCCAGCAGAAGATTTTAACTTTTGAGGGGCACTTTAGACGCCAAAGAATCCTCCATGTATCAGGATTAACAGTAACTCCCTGTACCAAAGGTTGACAGGTAATATTGCTATGCTGATGTCTCCATTCAATATGATAAGCGGATTAATACCGCTCCTGTTTGCATTCCAAGCGATAAAGTCCTCGAACGCATTCAAATTCAATGGGATTTGCAAAATATGGTTAGCATCTTGAGTGTTGAAAATGCTATGAATTAACTCGTGATCCCAATGCTCTGTATCAGGATTAATAAGCTCCTCTACCTTAGACAATAAACAATTACCTCTTCTTGTAGATACCATCCGATTATTTGCTTGTGGAATCCATGGATCAGTCCAAATATCAATACCTCTCCCATTACCTCCATATGTAACCTCTCTTAAAAGTTTGAATGCCCGAGATTATGCTTTGTCAAGTGAAAGAACTACCAGCCTTAGGACCAGCCTTCAATATATCTCCAGATGGATAGTATTTTGCCCGAAGAACCCGAGCACAAAGGGTATTTGGTTCTGATATTAACCTCCACACTTTGATATTAACCTCCACACTTGTTTGGCACACAGTGCAAGATTAAAGGAGTGTAGATCACGAAACCCCATGCCTCCCTCCCTCTTCGGGCAACACATCTTCCACCAAGAATACCAGTGCATTTTTTTGCTTTGATCATCATCACCCCACCAAAACTGAGAGATTGCGTCTGTGATTTTCTTACACACTTTTTTAGGTAACTGGAAAACAGACATGGCATACACTGGGATTGACTGAGCATTAGCTTTTAAGAGAATTTCCTTACCACCGATTGAAAGTTGTTTTTCTTTCCACCCCTTGATCCTTTGTAAGATTCTTTCAACAAAGTGCATAAAACAATCGCTACGATCAGCCCCAACAATTGCCGGAAGGCCAAGATACTTATCAGATAGTGCTTCATTATCAATATTTAAAATTCCACAAATTCCAATCTTCAAATCAATATCTGTATTTGGACTAAAAAAGATACTTGATTTGGCCACACTAACCATTTGTCCCGAGTTCGCACAATACTCATCAATAACTCGTTGCAATGAGGTTGCATTATGTAAATCTGCTTTTAAAAGGAGCAAGGAATCATCAGCAAATAGAAGGTTTGAAACTGATGGTGCATTTCTACACACCTTGATCCCCTCAATACCACAAACCTCTTCTTCATGCAACAAACTTCTCGATAAGCCCTCTGCACAAATCAAGAACAAATAAGGGGACAGAGGATCCCCTTGCCTGATACCTCTAGTCGGTGAAAAACCCTCTGAAAGCTGAGAATTAAATCTCACAGAATAAGAAACCGACGTAACACATGCCATTACCAATTCAATCCAATTACTATGGAAACCAAACTGCTGCAACATATCCCTTAAAAAAGTCCACTCAACTCTATCATACGCTTTATGCATATCAAGCTTAATTGCACAGAGTCCAGATTTACCTTTTCTCTTATTTTTAATTTTATGAATGCACTCATATGCAACCAGCACATTGTCAGTGATTAATCTTCCCAGGACGAAAGCACTTTGGGAAGGTGAAATGATCTCGGGCAGAATAAATTTCAATCTTGCAGAAATCATCTTCGAGATAATTTTGTAGACCACGTTACAAAGAGAGATAGGCCAAAATTGAGACACCTCCTCTGGGGAGTCCACCTTGGGAATAAGAACAATCACCGTATCATTCCATCCTTCCGGGATAATCCTGTCATTGATGGCTTTTAACACCGCATAAGAAATATTGTCTCCCACAATATGCCAAAATTTCTTGAAGAATAAAGCATGCAATCCATCAGGGCCAGGGGCTTTGAGATCCCCAATACTAAACACCGACTTCTTTACATCATCATTAGAATAAGGTGCCAAGAGCCTAATATTCATCTCCTCAGTAACTTGCGGGGAGATTTTTGCAAAAAAATTGGGGTCTGTAACATTAATTTCAGAACTGAATAGGTTAGTGAAAAAATTTCGAATCACAGGATTTAGAGCCTCGGTACCTTCCACAAAATTCCCCTCATGGTTCTTTAATTTCTTGATGTAATTTCTCTTCTGTCTAGCCGACGCAAAGCTATGAAAATAAGAAGTGTTTTTGTCCCCATTTTTCAACCAGTTCGTCCTTGCACGCTGATTCCACTTAATTTCCTCTTGCTCCAACAGATTTTCAATAAGCCTTGAGAGCTCCAATTTTTTCAAATCCGTATCATTATTCATAGGACCACGCATAATATGCTCCAATTCCTTTTGTGCTCGTCGAAGTCTCTTGTTTGGTTGCCCAATAACAGTACGGTCCCAAGTATGTAGGTTAGCATGCATGGCCTTTAATCTTCCCATGATATCAGTAGGGGTCCGACCTTCACCCGCCTCCTCCCATGATTTATGTACTGTCTCCTCGAAACCTTCCTCTCGAAGCCACTTCGCTTCAAAAAGGAGAGGTGAATGATGAGAAGCAAACTAATCAGTGTCAAGTAATATTGGTCGGTGATCCGAATGATTATACTCAAGATGCATAATTGCTGCGTTTTCATAAAGTTGATTCCATGAGAGCGTCCCTAAGCCTCTGTCCAGTCTTTCGCGAAGGCCCCCCCTATGCCAAGTAAAAATATCCCCAATGAATCCAACATCATGGAGACCGCAATCCTCCAAAACATCATGAAAGGCCTTCAAGTATTTATCTGGTCTGGCCCTGCCTCCTTCTTTCTCATGAGCATATAGAATCTCATTAAGATCTCCCATAACTAACCATGGCAGAGTGTTGTTTTGATGAATAGCCCGTAATCTGTCCCATGTTTTGTGTTTATCACTCCATTTTGCTTCCCCATACATCCCTGTTAATCTCCACACTTTATTATTTCCATCCTCTATTCTCACTTCAATATAGTTTGGATGGGAAAAATTTTGAGAAACTTTTGTCTCCCTCTTCCAAGCCATTAGAGTTCCTCCACTTCTACCATCACTAGCCTGAACAATCGAAAAATCCATATGAATCCTTCTCCTCAAACATTCAGCTGGGTACGTATCTAGGTGAGTCTCAGATAAAAAAATCACATCTGGATTATGGCGCCTTAGGACATCCAGTAGCGCCCGAACTGCGCGGAATTGGGAAGACCACGACAGTTCCAACATATAATTTTCATTGCGACCGGACGGACCCCTCTCGGGAGCCCACCGATCCAATTGAAGGGGAGACAGCTCCAGCCTTCTTAGTTCTCTTTTGACGAATAGCATCCGATCCAGACTTTATGTTACCACCACCTGTTCCTTTCTCAATAGGTTCCTCACAACTGTATCCTTTCCCATCTGCTCTTAGTGCCTCACCATCCACCATGTGCTCTTTATTATCCAGAAACAATCTCTTCCGAATGCCCACTTCCGAACTATCACGATCCGACATTTCACTGTCTTGGTCTTTTAAGGGACTAGACGCCGTATCCTTCAAGGGATCCTCAATGGATGCATCCTTCTCAAGATTAGCTAATGAATTGTACCTCCAACTAACATTATTACCCCCCTACCAGCAGTATATGTTTGATTCAGAGGATCTCTACCTCTCATACCAATTCCCTGTCCTCTTCCAATTCCCCCACTACCACCTGAAAAATTTCTTCCTTTCCAAGTAGACCATTCAGCTTTGAGGAGCTCTCCCCACTTGATTTTATCTGGTGCATGCTCCCCCGTACCACACTCTAATAAGGTGTGTCCAAGAATACCACAGGCACCACAAAATTTGGGTATTTTTTCATATCTCACTTCATAAACTTCTCTTTGCCCTCCTCTTGAGATAGAAACAAAACGAGCAAGCGCTCTCCTGACATCAAGCTTGACCCTGGCTCTAACAAAATTACCAGCCCCTTTCACGTTTGTTTCAACCTCAATCACCTTGCCAACTCGCTTTTCAGTTAGATTGGTGATAAGATTTTTCTCACGGTATCCGATTGGTATCTTGTGGATTTGAATCCAAATTTTAATGAAGTTGAGGTCTACTGACTCAATTGGGCTGAACCCATCATATGCTTCAATGCTGATCGCACTCTGCCTGAAGTGCCATGGACCCCCTTCATCGATTTTTAGCCAATCACCTAAGCAAAAACATTGGACCGTGAAAAGGTCATCCTCAAGCTTTGTAAATTTGATCTCTTTCTCTGGGCTCCAGGCAATTCTCATGTGTTGTTCAAAAGTCTGCGAGCTAAACGGATTGGAGGTATGAACCCGAACTAGCGCCATCCACTTCAGCCCCTCCGTTGGAATCTCAGCTTCATCCTCAAAAACAAGATCATCATATTCGTCTTCCTCGATGCCAAGTCTTTGTATCATCTGATCCAACCCTTCACCTCTGCTGCACGTGGCCGCTTTATTAGTTGATTGTGAATCACTTGAATCTGCCATCGCTTCTTTCTCCTCGACCGCTATTGTTCCTGTGAGTCGAAAGCTGGGTGCGTCTGCTCTCCTCAAACGCGATCCTCTCTGAACGACCAAAACCTCCTGAGTCTTGGGAAGAAAACATCGTCCCCTGAGTCTCCAAACCCTAACCCGAATCGAAACCGTCGAAGGGATCGACGGGATTGACAGGAACTCCGCGCCGGAGTAGGATTCCGACGGGCGGAGGCGGAGGAAACCTAATCGCCAGAGGCGGTTAGGTCATAAGAAGGAAGCTCGATTTTTTAGATAACTTCAACTCTTACATCCTTCCGTTTCTTCATCCTCCTGTGAGCGTGCTTGTTTGTATTTGTCTTAGCTGAATAACAGAATACAACGCCCACCTCTATTGATCAGTTAGATCGATACATATACAGGGAGAGAGGGATGTGGGTGCAGCGCACTCCCCACGCCAGGTTGCCGATCCGAAGGATCAGGAGATTAGCCTAGTCTATCGCTAGGGGTTACAGAAAGATAACAAAAATATCAGCAAACTGACTGCTGGTTGGAACATGAAGTACCCGGGCTTCCCCAAGAGCATCTCGTTCCCTGATGAAGTGCAGGTCTATCTCCACATGCTTGGTTCTTTGATGATGAACCGGATTAGAGGACATATACATGACGCTGATGTTGTCACAATAGACCATGGTGGCTCGTGTTGGGGTGTGGTGAAGCTCATGTAATAGTTGCCGCAGCCAGCAAGATTCAGCTATGCAGTTTGCAACATCATGGTACTTGGCTTCGGCACTTGAGCGTGAAACTGTTTGTTGCCGCCGAGAGGACCAAGAGACCAAGTTGTTACCGAGGAAGACACAAAAACCTAAAGTTGATTTCTGAGTATCAAGGCAGCCTGCCCAATCAGCATCAGAGTAGGCAATGAGATCAAGAGGGGAAGACTTGCGCAACTGTAAGCCAAAATGAGATGTCCCTTTGATATATCGAAGGATCCTCTTGATCAAATTGTAATGGGGTTCTCGAGGAGTATGCATAAAGAGGCAAACTTGCTGAACTGCATAAGCAATATCCGGGCGTGTGAGGGTGAGGTATTGGAGAGCACCTGCAAGACTCCTATATAAGCTTGGGTCAGAATAGGGAGAGCCATCATGAGAGGAGAGTTTGGAACGGGTATCAATGGGGGTGTATAGGATTGCATTGAAGCCTCCGAGCTCTCTCCAAAATCTCTAAGGCATATTTTTGTTGAGAGAGAAATAACCCATCACAGGTGCGGTGAACATTAATACCAAGGAAGTGATGAATATCTCCCAAATCACTCATGGAGAACTCATTCTTGAGAGATGTAATGGAGTGTAGTAGGGTGGTGGTGTTGGCTGTGGGGATAATGTCATCAACATACAACAAGAGATATGCAAGTGAAGAGCCATGCTTAAGAATGAACAAGGAGGGATCACTTTTGGATGCCACAAAGCCGGCGGATGTAATGAATGTGGTGAAGTGGTGGAACCAGGTGCGAGGTGCTTGTTTGAGGCCATAAAGGGATTTATACAGGTGGCACACATGTGATGGATGAGTGGAGTCAATAAAACCAGTGGGTTGCTCACAATATACCGTTTCATCAAGATGACTGTGGAGGAAGGCATTCTTGACGTCCAGCTGATGAATGGGCCATGACTGCATGGTGGCGAGGCTGTGAACAACACAGATGGTTGCCGGCTTCACCACTGGACTGAAAGTCTCACCGTAATCCACACCATGTTGTTGGGTGAAACCACGAACGACCCAGCGAGCCTTGTACCGAGCAAGACTCCCATCAGGATGAAACTTGTGACGAAAGATCCATTTGCCTGTCACCACGTTTACACCCGCATGACGAGAAACTAGAGACCACGTGTCATTCTGCATTAGAGCATTATATTCATCAAGCATAGCAGCGTGACAGTTCGGGTCTTTGAGGGCGGAACGATAGGTAGGGGGGATAGGCGAGATGGGAGGAGAGGTGATGTGAAGTAAAAAAATGTTGTTTTGGCATAAAATACCCAGATTTGGCTCTAGTGGTCATGTTGTGTGGGTTTTGGGGTGCGTCTACCGGAATTGCTTTCGGTGGGAGAGGTGGCGCATGTGGATTGGTGGGCGTGGGTTGAGAGGACAAGGGAACAACTCTCTGGCCGAGGGAGATGCTGTCGGCGGGTGGGTGGGGGGAGGCGATTGCGGCACAGGGGGCGAGGTGGATCGGTGTGGGGTGGGTGGCGCGACAGGTGAGATGGATCCGGTCGGGGGAAAAGGTGGGTGTCGTGGTAGTTCCTGGCTGGTGGATCGGTACGAGGGTTAGGAGGCTCGGGGTCCCGTGGGGATTCGAGTGACCAGGAGAAAAATAGGGAAAGTTAGATTCATCGAAGGTGACGTTATGTGTGACGCCCCGAGATCGGGCACTATGCAGATTTCAGCATTTCCGCCAAAATCCACATAATAACCGATTCCAGGTTGCCACTTGTGATAACATTACAACAGTTCACGAATAATCCACAACAACAACAGAAAAGATATATACAAGAAGACTCAAACGAGTCAAGGATACAACTGATACAATACAAAGATCCAAATAACAGCGGAAGAAACAACATAGCGTCCGGCTACGGACAAGATACAAATTGGACTAAGAGTCCTGAAGATAACCGAGAGCGTCCAATCCCTGCCCAGGCCAAGCCGGAGGGATTCCCAAGCTAACGTCGTCAGACTTCAAACCTGTTGACTGCAATATTGAATATGCAGCCACGAAAAAGATTCGTGGGCCAGTACGGTTAAGTACTGGCAAGTGGATAAACCATACTCACAAGATACCGGCGTAGCCAGTCATCACAAGATACAAATACTTTGGGTTCAACGGAAAGGAAGGGATTATTGCAAAGAGGCGGCAGCGGGCTGCACTAACTAACTACAGAGACTCGATACAACATCCGGCTAAAAGAGGGGGATAAGATAGCGTATCGTAACCAACTACAACTAACATCAAGCAAACCCATCCTGGATCTCGCCCCTTATCCAAAGAAGCAATCCGAGGATAACTCACACAGTTGGATTAATGATGGTTCCAGTTATTGTGTCAATAAGACTATTACTAGTCAAGTTATCGGTAGCTAGGTGTAAGTTGTTCTGAGTACTTGTTAGCCAGTACTTTCACCAAGTCATCCATAATCGCGGAAAACACGGCTTCTCGAGAAGATATAACCCTGCAGGGATGCACCAATTTGGCCGTACACGTAAGAATACCCCGCCAGGATGGAAATGCACTTCCACCAAGCAAGGCACTCAACACAACCCAACCCTTCTTCGCATCAAGCCCAAAGAAACCCGTGCAATTGAGCGCACGGCTAATCAAGCCCCACGAAGAAAAGGGTGTCTCCCTAAATGCCGACTACAAAAGTTCCACCCTGGCCTGGGTTCGCAAGATCATGCATGCGGCAAATGGAAAACCCGAACTAAATGAGGCGATTTGGACGAGATGCGAATCGAATCAAATTGAGGGGGGCGCCCATACTCGCTTCCCACATGCGGTTAGTGCGCTCATCATGGATCAGTAGACAAGACCCTTTTCCTAATTAGGGTCGACACTAGCAGGCTTCAAAACCACGCCGGGCCTCCTGCCGGTGCCTTATCATCAAATTATTATTACCCAAAACATTAACATGTTGTTGATTGAATTGAAACCCAACTATCAAACTAAACAGGTGATAAGACGGACAACAAGACGTGAGCGCAAACAACACTAAGCATGCAACTACGACACGAGGGCCAACAGGGTAAACAAACAACAGTTAATAGGAAGTGGAAGGAAAGGCTATATCATGGCTGCAAGGTAAACAAGATGATAGGATCGGGACACAAGCATCGTATCATAAGGCTAGAATAAAAACAACGGAAAGAATCGGTAACAAGTGATGAAAGGCAGCCATTTGGCAGCAAGTGAGTATACTTGCCTGAGATCCAGCAAGTAGAGGTACATCCGAAGAACTTGTCGTTGCTCACATCATCTCAACGTCCTATCCGCGAAGAAGCAACGAACCTCGAACAAACACCGGATGCAACAATTACTACTACGGCAAAAGATCCAGCATGATCAAGATATGGATGCATGACAGGTTTAAGGATGCATCAAAGATAAACTAGTTGACATGGTAAACATATTTAAATGGGCCCATATGCAATTTGGATTGCATATGGAAAAGCCCATGAATTAATGTTGAATTAAATGATCTACAACTAGCCATCATGTGAGAGTTGATTAGAATGATGCATGGATGATGAAAACAATAAGAAAACAACAAGGGATTCAATTTGAAATGAAGTTTACCAAGTTTGGAATTTTATTTATTAAGTTAGGAAATTTTGGTTCCTTAAAGGTGTTACACAAGCATTTGTTGTTTTCACCAAATTTTAATTGTTCAAAACAGATAACAAAGTTCATATTTGAAAAGAACACTCAATTTTAGATGGAATACATGTCTCAATTATTGAAAAAGGAATTAAGATGAATTACTTTTGATTTAAACAAGTTTACACAAGATTTAATTGAATTTAATTCAAGTATGAATTTATTTGAAGTTTTATTTGTTCAAAACATTAAATGAAATTCATATTTGGAAAGGTTATGCTTTTCTGGTTTGAAAACATATTTTATATGTCCAAAAGAATTTAATTTGACCAAGTTATTAATTTAGCAATTTTAAATGATTTAAACAAGGTTTAAATTATTTAACCACTTATAATTATTCAAAACAGGAAACAAAGTTTATATATGAAAAGGTGGTTCAATTTGGCATGGAAAACATATTTCATATGTGACATTTGAATTAATATTGAATTAGTTATGAACTTCACCATTTAAATGATTTAATTGAAGCATTAAGTAATTGCATTAATTTTATTTATCCAAAACAGAAAACAAATGTTATATTTGAAAAGAGCATGAAATGTTGGTTGGCAAACATATTTTATATGGGCCATTTGAAATATATTTGAATTTGTTATGGATCTAATCAAATTCATAGGAGTTATTTGAATTTGAAGTTTTGAAAATATTTGGAATGTTCAAAACAGTAAACAAAATACATATTTGAAAAGGTCATGATTTTCTGATTGGGATACATATTTTATTTGTGCAATTTGGAGTTAAAATGATGAAGATATTAATTGTTCAAAATTTAGGTTTAAATTTCTATTTAAAAAGAAATGGGACATGGCTTTTTACAGTGGCAGAGCCAACCACGCTGGCTGACAGTGGGCCTAGGCCAGCGTGGCGCCACAGTGGCGTGTGTGCGCAGTGATGTGGCAGTGAGGGTCAATGATGAGTGGGCCTGGGCTGCGCGCGAGTAAATCTGCGAAAAAAAGGTTGCCTTTTGCGGCCGTGGGGAATCGATCCCAGGACTCTACCGTGCGCGCGGGGGAGCAGAGCCACTGGGCTAGTGTGCGGGTTTTGAACAGGTACAGAACTGGATGGTTAAGAGATAAGATCGCTGCATTGTAGTCTGACGAAACTGAAGGACGATTGCTGTCAGCTGCAACTCGTCTGCGACGGACGGGAACCCGTCGGCGACGATCAACGCGGGGCGGCGCCGTCGTGACGAAGGGGTGTGGGCAACCGGGAGTGGTTTCTTGGGCTCTGGTCGTGTGCATCCAGGGTAGGTGAGGTCGAGGCGAGGTGAACTCGCAGGGGGTCGAAAAACATGACGGACGTCCCGGCGGCGAGACAGACAGGGCGGGACGGCGTCGGATCCATGCATACATGAGAAAAGAGGGCCAGAGAGGATGTCTACGGGGTTCGTCTGCTCACCAGGAGGCGGATGGCGCAGCAGCATGGCTCGGTGACGACGAAATCGACCGGACATCGCGGAAGAAGGAGTAGCAGCGGGGCGGTGACCGGCGGGAAGAAGTGCATGGCGTGGACGCCTCCGTGCTTGATGGCGCCGATCCTTGGACGTGGTGGTACTGCACGTTGGGGCGCATCTACTGGACACGGCCTCTGGCCTTGGGGTAGAGTAGATCGGAGGGGACGTCGACGGCCGCCGGACACGGAGCTGCAGAAACACGTTCGGATGAGCTCGCCCGCGAGCAAAGCAGTGGATTAGAGGCGATTCAGACTTGGTTGATCGAAAGAATAGCTCGAGTATACCCTCAAGGACAAGGCCGAAGGACGGGAGCTGGACGGAGACCGTGGCGAGCTGCAATTCGCCAAGCTCTGTCCATGATCGGCAGGCACCAATCTGTAGGAGGAAATCAGAGAGGCGAGGAGGGTCTGGCGGCGGCGTTGTGGAGGGAGAATAGGGCGGCTAGGGTTGCCCGTAGTGCAGAGGGGGTGGACCTATAAGGAGCTGGAGGAGGACCTCGCGATGGCCGTCCCATCGCTCCTCTGCTAACGTGGCGGGTGCCGATGTCCTGCCGTACAGGTAGGGGATGAAGTGAAGGGGGCTTGGGCTGGAGTGGTGGGCTGGGGTGAGAGGGGGAAAGGCTGTGGTTAGGTGGGTTGAGGTGGGCTGGCCGCAGGGGGCTGGCCTGTCTCCCCACCTCAAAAGTTTTCTATTTATGTTTTTTTTCTCTCTCTTTTTATGTAGAGAAGGAAAAGAGGGAAAAAGAATTAGATGTTTAGGGTTTTAGTTTTATGAAGTATTTTTATTTGATTTACAAAACAGCAATAGCAGGGTATGTTAACTTATTTTCAACAATTTGAAAAATGACAATTAGTTTGAAATTTGCTACTTGAAATTCATATAGGGTTTTCATAAGGATTTGATTTCTTAAACAATTTTATTCAATAAACTCAACAATTATGAAAACATTATTGAATTTAATTGTTTGCAAGAATTTAATTTTTAAACCCACATTTTGAAACATGCCAAGCATGGATGGATTTGATTTGAATTTGTTATTTGAATTTACCATTAGGGTTTTAACAAAAGGGAAATTTTTTATTAACAAGCAATTTGAATAAATCAACTTCAAACTATTTGAAAACAAGTTGAGTTGTTTAGGTTGCAACTTTTAATTGGAAATTTCAGACATGTTTTGAAAGTTTAAATTGGTTTGGATTTTTGAGTGGTTTTGAGAACAGGATGCAATGCATATGATGCATGTGATGCAAAAAGAAAAAGTAAAGCAACCAATTTTTCCCCTTAGGGGGAACACCCCAGGTGTTACATTACGGGAAATAATGACACGACGTGTACTGAGATCTAGGCAGCGGTACCCCTTATGTTCACGAGGATAACCAATGAAGACACATCGAGAGGAGCGAGGGGCAAGTTTATGGTCTTTTGTGGCATACAAATTGGGAAAACATAAGCATCCAAAAACACGTAAGTGGTCATAAGAGGGATGAACGCCGTATAAAGAGAAGTGAGGGTTGGAGAATTGGATGGCCCGACATGGGCGAAGGTTCAATTGGTGAGTGGCAGCGTGGAGTGCTTCTACCCAAAAGGGAGGAGGAAGAGAGGCTTGGAGCAAAAGAGAGCGTACAATGTCATTGGTGGTGCGTATAAGGCGTTCGGCTTTTCCGTTTTGGGGGGAAGTATGGGGGCAAGAGAGATGGAAGCATATTCCACGTTGAGAGAGGAATTCACGAAGAGTGTTGGTGAGGAACTCTCCACCATTATCGCATTGCAAACACTTGATACAAACATTGAATTGAGTAAGTACAAAATTGAAAAACCGTTGAATAGTGATGCAAGTGTCGGATTTATTTCGCAAGGGAAATGTCCAAGAGTAGTGACAAAAATCATCAAGCACAACAAGGTAGTATTTATAACCAGAAAAACTAACAATCGGGGATGTCCATAAATGACAATGAATGAGTTGGAAGGCAGCAGTGGTGTAGGAGTCCGAGGAGGGGTAGGGTAGGCGGGCTTGTCTGCCAAGTTGACAAGCTTCACAAATAGGTGAACGAGGATGCACACTGGATTCATCTTTATTACAAGTGTTGAGAAAATCTAGGGGCAAATGCGATGTAGTGGAGTTGCTAGGGTGTCCAAGGCGTTGATGCCACAAGTGGTTGGTGGTGACGGATAATGCCGATGAAGGAGGTGTCTTGGAGCCGAAGAAGGGGTACAGGTTCCCGGAGCTATTGGAGCGAAGAAGTATGGTCTTGGTGGCTAGGTCCTTCACAGAGAAACCAAAGGGGTAAAATTCAATAGATACATAATTGTCAGGGGTAAATTGATGAACTGAGATTAAGTTTGTGATGATGGATGGAGAGACTAGAACGTTCTGCAAATGAAAGGGAAGAGAGGAAATTTTGAGCGAACCTACATCAAGGACTGGGAGTTTTGACCCGTTTCCGACAGTGATATGTTGAGAATTATGCCGTAAAGAGGAATGAGATGAGGTCAAGTTACCCAGGATGCCGGTGACGTGGGATGATGCACCGAAATCCATCAGCCACTCTGGTTGTTGCTGTTGGTACGGGGTGTTGCTGGCCTCTGCGTGGATCATGGCTGCGTGGTCGAAGGAGTACGGTGATGGCGCGGGTGCTTGTGGCGGCGGGGGCTGGTGGAAGTACTCCCCCCGAAGTACATCACTGGATGCGCTTGCGAGGGTGCGCCTCGGCCCAGGCCAAGGATTCTGTTGACGTTTGGGGGCACCCATGGTGCTCGCGGCGGCGGGGAAGGCATGTTCATCGGCGCGAAGTAGCCGAGCCAGGGCTGCTGTGCGCCTCCTTGATAGCCGCGGCCACCTCGGCCGCCACGACCGCCACGTTCGCCGCGCCCTCCGCGTTGGGCGTTGTAGCCGCCACGCTGGCCACCGTTGTAGCCTCCGCGTTGCCCGCCTTGGTGACCTCCGCGGTGGGCGCCGTAGCCGCCGCCCTGGCCACTCTTGCCGATGTACTGAGGTCCGCCATAACTGAGATCCGCTCTGCTGGCCACCACCACGCCGTCCACCGTTGTAGCCTCCACGCTGTCCGCCGCCGCGTGCGCCACGGTCGGCATGACCGCCACGGTCACCACCTGGGCGACCATGGCATGTGAGCCTTCTTCGTGCTGCTTGTTGTTGATGGATTCCTCTGCGATCTGAAGGCGAGAGCAGGCGGCGGGGAACGGTGGGAGGATCCCCGCCTGCATGATCTCTACTTGTAGGGCGAATTTCTTGCCGGGCGCCGTCGAGGAACTGCTGGGTGAGCGCACGTTCGTCCACCGGATCGCCAACGTCGGCTAGATCATCGGCGATCGCTTGGAGTCTGCTGGCATAGGACACGATCGACATGTCGCCGCGAGAGGTGGACCAAAACTTGCGCCGGAGATGAGCGGAGCGGATGGTCTGGTGACCATGGGAGAAACGGTGGAGACACATCCAGGTGGAGCAGGCGAGGCCGTCACGTCCCGCCACAAGGCGATGAAGGTCATCGAAGAGGGTGGCCAAGAACCATAGGGAGATCGTGATATCGACTTTGCGCCAGGCGACGTCTGGATTTCATGGGGCGGACCCCTCCGTGACATGATCGAGGGCTTGATACATGGTGAAGAGAAACATCATGAATTGACGCCACTTGTTGAAGTTGGCTCCAGAGAGAGAGACTTTGAATTGGATGTAGTCGGTGATACGAACATCATTGATGTCGAGAGGGGAGGAAGGAGCAGCAACGGACATGACGTGTGACGACGTCTCGGTAAGGACGGGGAAGGCATCCGGGGAAGAGAACACATGGGTGGCACGAGGCACAGGGGTGGGGCGCTGCGTTTGGAGAGGGGTTTTGGGATCGGCGTCGAGGGGACTGAGAGAGGATGGTATGGTGGCCGGAGACGAAGAGGAAGCAGTGCCGGCCATGGAACCCACTCCGATACCAAGCTGAATAACAGAATACAACACGCACCTCTATTGATCAGTTAGATCGATACATATACATGGAGAGAGGGACGTGGGTGCAGCGCACTCCCCACGCCAGCTTGCTGATCCGAAGGATCAAGAGACTAGCCTAGTCTATCGCTAGGGGTTAAAGGAAGATAACGTTACAGGGACATGACACGCTATATACAACATATGTTCAACAGTCTTTGGTCGTTTTTGGCATGGCTGAACTTTTGGGCATATAATGTAGTACTCCCTCCGATCCATATTAATAGGTGCTGAAGTGGATGTATTTAGACATGTTTTATTGCTAGATACATCCACTTCAGCACCTATAAATATGGATCGGAGGGAGTATTGGTTTTTTTCTTCTTCTTTTATTGTTACATCAGCAACCGTCATCTACTGAAAACCGCATGGCCCTTCTCTGCATTTGTGCAGACGTGATCATGCGCCTAATTGACTTCCACTCATCCATAAAATGGCTCGTACTACAATGTTTCGTTTCATCGGAACAAGTTTTTGTTGCCAAGAAATTACTCTACATCTACATAAAAGGAAAAAACACCCTGTGCAAGCGAATCAAGCATGTACTAGCAGTTTGCTCATCACTTCACCGGTCCTCCTTGTTTCCAAAACTCTGACTGAATTAAAATCTTAATGAGTAACTATTACTGGTTAGCAAAACGTTAGATTAACCAATAACTCTTCCTTTTAAATAATTATTAATAGATCCGAGGCGACTCCGAGGCCTCCCCAGCGCCGCCACCGCGAAACCCTCCCACACCTCGCCTAGGCCCTCGCCGCCGTCGGAGGAGGCCGTCCCACGGCGGACGGCGGCAACGGGGGCTCTCCTCCGGTCGTTTTCCCCAAAGAATCCAACACCACACCACCAAATCCCCCAAAATTCAAGCTCCTAATTCGAGCTTCCAGCAGGTGCTGCTCTGGATCAACCTTGTGCGTCCGCACTAAGGCCTCTGCACGGGCAGAGCAAGGCCGTGCCCCGCTGAGCTCCTCGCTGCTGCACATCCTTCGGGCGACCCTCGGTGCGCGTGTTGCCCTGCACAGATCCGGCCTTCGCTTGGCCAGTCGACTGTGTGGGCGATATCCGTGTCATATTCCCCCTCTGGATCGCTCTTTGGGATGCTCCCCATCCCCTCCGTCTCCAGTTCTGTGCTTGCCGCGCCCTCCTCTGGTCTCGTTTGGGCTGCGGTTGAGACGGACCATCCTCGGTGGCTTCTCGACGCTCTGATGCTTGCTTGGGCCAAACTGCTGCTCCTGGTTCATCCCAGAGCTTAGCAACGTCGGCACCAGCGGGCTGCTCCTCTGCCGGCTCAAAGAAGGTACGTGATGGGGGGATAATAACCCGGTAGGCCAACTCCAAGGTATAACCCGGCCCAAAGGACGCTGCGCAGGATCCGGCTAAGGATAAAGAAACTTCTGAAAGGCCCAAAGTTTGTAGGCCTTGTAACCCGGATTGTGGGTTGCAGTAAGGAAAGCTAGGGTTTGTAAGCGGTGTTCGGGTAGGACTCCAGCTGCGCCTTGGAAGGCAAGCCAGGTAGGGGTACGGGTGCTTTATAAACCGGCCCTATGCTTAGTTTTGCAGAGATCCAAGTAGTAATCATATCGCCGAATATCGAGTATCCATTGTACACAAGAGATCGAGTTAATAAAGTGAGATCGGAGACTCGGCGACTTCATCGCCGGCTACCAGATCAAATTCCATCATGCTTTCCTCTGGGCTAAACCCTCTCCCAAACGCCTGTGTCGACTTGCCCCAAGATCAGTTGCCCCTGGTAACATCTGCCGTGATCATCCCACGACAGTTGGCGCCCACCGTGGGGCCTGCGTCCAAAAGTGTTTACATCACGGGAGAAGCTCGGAAAAGCATGAGGAACCTCGTCGTCGGTGAGATCTACGACGACCACGAAGGAGAGAAGGTGGTGGACGATTCCGGCTGGGGGCCAGAGTCGGATCACCTCGAATCCGGATCTGTCGTGACAATCGGCCGGATCAGCGTCTTCATCGGTATGGTATGTACTTCTGGCTCGGCTCCTGACAATTTTGGTTCTGATTCTGTGTCAGGGGAGGCTACCTACGCCCAATCAGATAGAGAAGAATCAGTTGGAGCAACAGACCAGATAGAAGAATCCATCGCGCAGTGGGAACAGCCGGAGGAGCTGGCATGGACCCCACGCGACCAGGACAGTGGAAAGGATGATACTGAATCTATCCGGGACCTGCTGGAAGACCGGTACGAAGAAGATAACAGCGGAGAAGAACATCATGAACTCACAACAAGCATTATGCGCCGAGTGGCGGTCTACACGGCTCCCGCAGCCAACCTCAATCAAGGGAACGTGACCACGGCTCCGGTCGGGGCGGCTCAGGCATTGGCGCAGCGGCAGGATGCAGCTAACGGAAACCCGATCCTGGCCCGGGTCGATGGAGAGTCGGCATCAGTAACTAGCCGTGCAGCGGACGAGGAGTTGCACGCAAATACGTTCGGATTCCTGGGAAACCGGACACCAGGGGCGGGTCCTTCAAACCCGCGCCACCCGGCCTTGTTCGACAATAATCTGATCCTAGACCCCACGGTCCTTGCTACGGTTATCACTCCAGAAAACGCAGCTGAACGTGTCAGGGACCTGGATGTGGCCCGCCGCGCGTTGGAACAACAAAGAAGGCAAGTGGAAGCGGAGAAACAAGGGATGGCTACACGTCAACGCGAGCTGGATGCATTGGAAACCCGGCTCCGAGAGGAAACATCTAGAGTACACCAAAGACATCAAACCAGACTACCAGCCACGGGTGGGGTCATTAACCCGGCGGCTTTGTTTATTACGCCTCAGGACCAACCGATCCCAGTGGTAAACCAGGGAACCGCGCCTCAGCCGGCAACAGCGAAAGCCCACGCGGCAAACGTGCAGGCCGGGTTACCCCCACCACGAACCAGAGTCACAACTGACAACGAGTTACCGCCACCGCCACCGTCACGGTTTCGCACACCAGCAGGCCACTACAACAATCCCATGGACAACGTGTATGCAGCAACACTTGCATTGAACCAGATCCCGGTAGGAGAATCGCCCCATGCAGAAAAGACCCGGCAAGCGATCGATCTACTGCACACTGCAGTGGCGCAGCAGGCCAATTACCCGGACCACAGAAGCGGGATGCATGGGACGCCATACGCCAGTCAACAACAAGGGAACATTCAAACAAACTCGGCACGGCGGAGGGAAGAGCAGCAGCAAATGCCGCCTCCTCCCCGCGTCCCGGCAGCATCAGTGGCACAGGCCGTTGTGGATAGCTCCAGGGCTCGGAGAGCCGGGGCCGGGTCTGCTGCACATGGGTTGCCTGCAGCACCGCGCCCCGCTGCGCCCCCGGCTGGATCGCACGTTTCCCGAGTAAGGCCAGCCTCAACCGTCCTCGCAGGACCCAAGTGTCTCTCGGACGACATCAGAGCTGCACCTTACCCGGAAAAATTCAAAGAGCCGGGAAAAGTAGTGAATTATGAACCGACCATGGATCCGGAAACATGGTTGAGCAGTTATGAGATGGCAATGTCAATCCGCAATGCGTCCGAGAATCTTCAAGCCAAGTTCATGTACTGGATGATGTCAGAAGGAGCAGCAAAGTTATGGTTCACCAACCTGCCGGAAAGATCGATCAAGTCCTGGGAAGAACTGAAGACCGCGTTCGTCAAGCACTTTCATGGAACGTGCAGAAAGCTATTCACTATTGATGATTTAGAACGATGCGTTCAGAAGAAGGGAGAATCAACACGCAGTTGGGTACGCCGGGTTATGGAGATACTTCACTCATCCACAGATATTCAGCCCAAAGATGCGCTACAAGCTATGGCAAAAACATGCAAGTATATTCCTTTAGTACAAAAGTTAACTCGCATGAAGTCCAGTAGGAATGCATCAGAGGTTACGATGGGAGAATTAATGGATGCGTGCAACAAACACGCAGCAACAGATACTACAGAGGAGGAAATTGATCACAAGAAAGCGAAAGCAAACACCAGTAATAGTGGAAGAACCGGCAATGGATCGGCACCGAGTAATAACGGAAATAGCCAGAACAAGCGCCCATTTGAAGGAGGCTCCGAGTTTGTAGCTAATACTGAGGCCGGGTCTTCGAGACCCAGATCTGAAGGGAATTTTAATACCGGAAATCACAATGGAGGACATTATCAGGGACCTCCGAGGCCAAGCAACAGTTGGGATATATTCAGAATGGCGTGCCCGAAGCACAGCAGGAACGGCAAGCCGGCTAATCACTCCTTGGAGCAATGCGCCGACTTACAGAGATGGAAGAACGAGGAAATAAACAGAGCCATGCGAGGTGCGGGTCGGGGAGGAGGCCCGGGTCCAGGTGGAAATTTGGGCAACGGTCCACCCCCAGCCGGTAACCCGGCAGCAGGAAATCCGGGCAACAGTCAAGGGGGAGCGGGAGGTTTCCAGGCTAACCACAAACAATTGGGTCAATATCATGTGCATACTACGGGAGGCTCTAACAAGGATAAAAAGATGCTAAAGCAGGCGGTTAACTCAGTTTCCTCTGCTGTTCCGAGGTATTTGAGGTGGTCAGAACTGGAGGTAACATGGAGCAGGAGGGATCACCCGGATAGAGTGGATCACCCGGGAGTCTTAGCATTGGTAGTGGCACCACAGGTCAATGGGTATGAGCTGAAAAAAGTCTTGATGGATGGAGGAAGCAGCATCAATATCCTGTACTGGGAAACTTTTCTGCGCATGGGTCTAAAGGAATCTCAGCTACAAAAAAGTACAACAGTTTTTCACGGGATAGTGCCGGGTCATTCAGCGTGCCCTGAAGGAAAAATTGCATTGGAGGTAGCTTTTGGGGAATCAAAGGACAATTATCGAGTTGAGTGGCTTATTTTTGAGGTGGTTAAGTTGCGCAGTCCTTACCACGCATTGTTTGGAAGACCGGCTTATGCCAAATTCATGGCAAGGCCGTGCTACGTGTATCTACAGCTGAAAATTCCGGGTCCTAAGAAGACCATTACCATACATGGAAATCGAGATATAGCGGCTGAGTGCGATGAAGGAGATGCAGCAATGGCTGAGCAAGCCTGTAGGAAAGAGGAACTCAGGCATTACCGATCTCAAGCGGACCTGGAGGAAAGGGCAACTTCAAAAAAGGCCGAGCTCTGAGGAAGAAAAAGCAAAACCCAGGGTAGAGCAAGATGCTAAGATGGTGGCCTTCATCAGGAACGGTCCCTCCAAATTGTCTGGCATAGAAGAGGAAATCACATCGCCGTCTACGGCTAGCAGCGCTGCGATAACGACACACCCGGATTGGCTAGCAAACTCGGTACTCGTCATGAAAGGGTCTAACAAGTGGAGAATGTGCATCGGTCGCGCCAGCCTGGGACCGATTATCGAAAAGAACTAAACAGTGTAACGGGCAGCAGGTTTCAGACGCGCTCTTTTCCTACCCAGGGTACCTAAGGGGACTGGAAGGTTTTTAATGAGGCGGCTTGCTGACCCAAACTTTATCGTATCAATAAAAAGAGATGGTTTTCAAGTATTGTCATGGTCTTTGCTTCGATTACAGGTAAGTGGTACTCGTTATTATCATCAGTATCATCAAAATACATTGCACATACATAGGTCTTTGGGGGCTGAGCTGCTTAAATAGTAGTCACGAACCCAAATACCCGGCCTTGATGCCTATGAGTTATGAGGGCCGATTACTCGCAAGACGAGTACGGTTGCAATCTTATAACCGGACGAAGGAGCCAAATTTCTTGGTTATTCTTACTTAAGCTCGATGTGACTCGCACTAAAGTGGCATGATCTGTTCGCTTACGATTACCATCAACCACGCAGCCCAATGGGATTTGCTTGACCCTGTTTTTCGTATAGATGTAACAACATGGTATCCACGCGAAAGCCGGCTTACAGTACAAGATAATCAAAAGGGTCATCTAAACCACAAGTCTATGCAGAGTACAAGGCTAATAGCCGGAAACTCAACGAGCATCAAGCATGACTTCAGTATTTACGCGAACGGCTATTGGTTTTCGGCTTGGTAAAGAGCAATTTGTCCTCTGAGAAAGGCCGCACCCCCCTGGCTCGCACTTTGGGTCATGGGGACTTCGGAACATAAACAAACTGTTTAGCTATTGAAGCTCGAGAGACCCTAGCTTCCGAGTCTTGGGGACTTAAAGAAAAGTCCACTTATCAAAACCCGTGATGCTCGGAAAACCGAGTCTCGCAAAGGGAATCAAAAAATAGTCGGGTATCGAGAATAAGTTTAAAGAATAAGACAAGTGTCAAGATTATCAAAAGCCGGGAGAGGCACAAATATATCACGAACTAAAAGTACGTTACAAGTGATGGTACCAATATCAAGGGTGCACAGGCGCACCATCAAAATCATATTAGTTTTAAACACAAAAGTACCAGGTATCGCCCTACTCGGCATCCTGAGAGCGGTCTTCCGGGTCTTGGTCCTGGACCTGCTCCTTAGCCTTTTCAGCAGCATTACCCGGACTTCCCGCGTCAGGACGGACAGGCGGAGGGACAGCTGGTGTAGAGGTAGACGGCCGTAATCCTAACTCGGCCTCTCTCTTAGCAGTTTCTTCTTTTCTCCTGGCCAGATCAGTCGCCCATTTTTCCAACATATCAAAGGGAGGGGGTGCCTCTGCCAATATGGTTTTTCCTTCAGCGTCGTATGAGCTCATGATTGTGTCCAGTTCCATCTTGTCGGCCAAAACGGTGGCCGAGTGGCGTACTGCGGATTGTATGGCCTTGAAGTCCTTGGGTGTAAACTTGGAGCCATCAGCCTTGAATTCAGGAAACCCGGATATTACCTTTGCCGGGTCAAGCTTAGGAAAGTAAGCTTTCGCCAGCGTAAAGGCCTGGGTCATACCGATCCGGCAGGACGAGCGCTTCCATATCTCAATCCATCCAGGCACCGTCGAGCAAGCTTGCATAAGATTCTCCTCACCCGGGTATACCTCGGAAGGCCACTTCACAGCGTCCAATATAAGCTTTGTGCCGGCAAAAAAGGTCCGGAGCACAGTCTTCAATGTTTTAACCTTGGCAATGGCATCGTCCTCTGGAGCAGCGAGGTTCGCACCTGCAGTTGAAACAAAAGGAAAGTATGTCAGTCATCCCGATTATCATAACGATAAAGTAGAGGCAATTAAGTTAGTCAAAGGCAAAAACTCACTTAGCAAGATGCGATAAGTATCCGCAATCTGGTTCGATAAGTTTTTCAGCGCGGATTGGGCAGTGTTGTACTTCCTCTTGTATTTGGAAACGTCTTTTTTCAAAGTTTCCATGTTAGCCTCAAGGGCTTCTCTTCGTTTTACCTCAGCAAGCAGGAGCTGTTCGGTCTTGAGTAACACCTCATCGGACCGGGTCACTTCCGCCTGTAAGGAACAAGGAACGAAAGTGTCAGTCGGATATCATGGAAAACCGGGTATTGCGTGAAGTACCGAGCATAACTTCGGTAAGTTATGCCCGGAACTTGGGGACTAGGTATATACCAAGAGATATCAAGTGTCGATTACCTGATGCGCTGCGGACATACGCTCTAGGATGTTGTTCTCTGAAGCTTTCATGGTGAGGAGAGCGCTCATCAGCTGGTCAAAATTATCGTTACCCGAGTTAGAAGTCTCGGGGTCGCGGAAACTTGGAGAAAAAGTTTTCCTCTTAGCAGGAGACGGCACCCGGGTCATCCGAATGTCGGGGTCTGGTCCTCCTCTCGTGCCCAAAGTGGCAGTATCTTCTTTCTCGCTTGCATGCGAGGCTATTGGATACCCGGCTTCTCGCCCAGTCGGGTCTGTCGGTGACGTTTGTTCATCACCAGCTGCGGCAAACACATCATTAGTTGGCTTCTCTTTGCCCGGGTCCTCGGTTTCCATGTCTTCTTGGTCACTAATAATGACCGTGGCCCTGTGAAAAGTGTGAAGGCACAGTTAGCACATAGCCGTGAAAAAGACGGCGAAAGTATGGTATAACATTAGGAAAAGAACTTTACCCGGGATTCACCATAAGGTCCGCAGGGAATTCGCTGCTAGAACCGGATGAAACTGAAAAATACCAAACGAGGCATGAGGTTACCTTGCGAGGGAGTGTTTTAGAGGGATCTTTATGTTTAAAAGAAGGGTACGGTCAGTACCAGTGTGCCGAGTTGGAGGCGATGAAATACCCGGGTTAAGGGCATCATTGCCCGGGTGGCTTCGAGTCGCCCTGCGCTTGGTCATAGGCGACTCCTTCGGGTATGGCCAAAGGGGGTAATGCCATGGTCAGCTCAGGAATATTATCACAGGAACGCGAATTAGATGTGAGAAATTGATGCAAAACCTTGAAGATGACCCCTTGGGGTTTTCTTTTAGATCCGGCCTTAATTGCCGGCTCTGGTTCATCTTTATCGCTGGCGGACTCCACTTTGCCGTCAGCTTCTTCTTCCTCGTCTTGGTCTTCTTGTTCTGAAAGTTACCACGGTTACAATAGGAAAATGAAAAGTGGGATGCGACGAACTCAAAGGAACTGGGCATGTACCTTCATCCGAGTTAACGGCATCCTCCTTCTCCTCCGGGTTTCCGGAGTTAGGAGGAGTGTCTATCTTCCAGAAATCATCATCGGCCTGAAGTGAAAGCATAAGAGCAAGGGTTAATGGTTGTATCAAGTAAAGAATATAAAGGTGAAATCGTGAAAACCAGGTCCTTACCGCGGGGGCCGGGTTCTCGAGAGTGAAGGGCTCTAATCCGGCTATATTCCGGATTACCTCGAGCTTCTCTGTCAGAAAGCCCTTGATTGTTTTGTTGGTGTCACTAGGAGCGAAAC
This sequence comes from Alopecurus myosuroides, assembly GCA_028641055.1. Taxonomy (NCBI): domain Eukaryota; kingdom Viridiplantae; phylum Streptophyta; class Magnoliopsida; order Poales; family Poaceae; genus Alopecurus; species Alopecurus myosuroides. The sequence goes on along the minus strand of CM054062.1, from coordinate 50,990,245 downwards.
TGCTGGTGGAGTATCGGATTGGGTCCGTGGCTTGCCCCGAGTATTCGCACATCAATTTTGCGCGAATGGAGTTGGGTTGGATGCGGAAATCGACCCAAGTCTTCACCAGGTTAAGCCCGATGAGGCCTTGGGCAGAAAGGATGGAGATTTTAGCCAATAGAGGCATAATTGCTTCCCTTTCCGAGTCAGGGGCAAACGCGTTGAAGGTTTCAGAGATGTCAAGCTGACCCTCCGAGTAACCCGGCAATTTCTTTTCGCCGGGTGGGGAGGTGTCTCGGCAGTAAAAGTATGAGAGCTGCCAGTGCTTGACGTGGGAGTTGAGGGTGAGAGGAGGCATTAAAGAGTTCTTGCGGCGTTGGATAGAAACCCCGCCGCAAGCAAGAAGTGCACCGTCGCCGCTTTCGCGGCACGGTTTGCACTGGAAAAGTTCAACAAAGAGAGCCAAACTTGGCGGAGTGCACAAGTAAGACTCGGAGAGAACGATAAAATGGGAGATGTTTAGTACAGAGTTGGGTCCTATGTCGAAAATGCGAAGGCCATAATGGCTTAAAACGTCGCGGAAGAAAGGGTGACCCGGAGGCCGGAAGCCCCGGTTCACGTGTTCAACAAAACAAATTACCTCATTTTCTGCTGGAGTGGGCCGGGTTTCGTTACCCGGTACCCTCCAGTGGATAATTTGTTGAGAGGGAAGAACCCCTAGCTCGACCAGTTCCTCCAGTTTGGCCTTGGTGACGGAGGACCGTGCCCAGTTGGCGGATATGGAGTTCGTGGTCTTGGCTTTAGCCGGCTGCTTTCCCTGTTTCTTGGGTGCCATGGGGTTAACCTGAAAAAGCGTCAGAAGAAAGGATGTGAGAAACGAAACTCGGAAACTATCAGTTGACCGAGTATTGACAAGTGGTGTCAAGTTAACCTGGAAGTTAAATATGATCCGGGTATTACTTTGCTGAGCAAGGTACGAATTGTCCGGGTATCGCGCATTATTACAAAAGTTGTAGAATTTTATGCATGGATAAGCGTTTGGGGATGATAAGTGGTTGTCCATACATCTATTGTGAGCAAATGAGCCGGAGAAGGAGGATTTTCCGGGTGATAGGAACAAAGGCGGAAGATTTGGGCGGCTCGAGCCCAGATTGGGAATTCCATTTCTAGGTTTGTGGTAAAATTAATGATTACAAGTGGTAGGGGAATGAGTTGAAGGGTATATCTTACCTATTGGATGGGCTAGAGTGAATGCTAGTGACCTAATTCGGCGTGACCCGAGAAATCGTGGGCGGCTCGATTCAGATCCAATCTGAGGGGGAGTTAAGAAGTTGCGAGGGTAAATTAGAGGATGTAAAAGACTTACCGGAGGAGATTGAAGTGAAGCTTTGCGGAGGCAAATGGCGCAAGCTTGGTGCCCCTTCGCGATTCCTGGCGGATAGATTGGGGGTCTGGGCGGCGGGGCGGAACGCGCTGTGGCGGAGCGCAACCGGCGACGGATGGGCTCCGGTGATGCGCGCGAGGCCTCCGTAGTGATGCTCTGTGAGCTCGAGCTTGAAAGAAGGAAGGAAGAGGAATGGGGGAAAGTGAGCCGTTGGAGTTAGGGTTACCTCTAAGGGCTTATTTATAACGGCCGGGGTGGAAAAACTCAGCCCAACGGGCGGGACCCGGAAATTACGGGGTAACGGCTATCTAGTTGAAATCTGCGAGATACGCCTTAAGTGTAGAGCGAGGTCTCCGAACGAAAAAGAGAAGGAGATCCTCTCCGTGGTATCAAGATAAATTATCGAGAAAAGTATAAAGTTTTGCTATTCTTATCAAGGCTTAGACCCGAGAAGTTAAGCAAGGCATCTGGAGAAAAGCCGGGTAACTATATGGCCACCAGGGAGTTGGGCCTAGTCATTTCACAAAGCATTTCAACTCGGTCTCCACACATTTGTGCGGTTGATATTTTTTGCAGGGAATAGCCAGCGCTTCAAGGAGGGATCTGTGAAGCCCAAGCTATTCTGGGGACTACTGATGGGGGGATAATAACCCGGTAGGCCAACTCCAAGGTATAACCCGGCCCAAAGGACGCTGCGCAGGATCCGGCTAAGGATAAAGAAACTTCTGGAAGGCCCAAAGTTTGTAGGCCTTGTAACCCGGATTGTGGGTTGCAGTAAGGAAAGCTAGGGTTTGTAAGCGGTGTTCGGGTAGGACTCCAGCTGCGCCTTGGAAGGCAAGCCAGGTAGGGGTACGGGTGCTTTATAAACCGGCCCTATGCTTAGTTTTGCAGAGATCCAAGTAGTAATCATATCGCCGAATATCGAGTATCCATTGCACACAAGAGATCGAGTTAATAAAGTGAGATCGGAGACTCGGCGACTTCATCGCCGGCTACCAGATCAAATTCCATCATGCTTTCCTCTGGGCTAAACCCTCTCCCAAACGCCTGTGTCGACTTGCCCCAAGATCAGTTGCCCCTGGTAACATCTGCCGTGATCATCCCACGACAGTACGTGCTCCGGGCTAACGCTCAGCAACGACGGCGCCGCGAATCGTGCGTCGTTCACCTCCTGGGAGGCGTTGCGATGGAGCCTCTGTTCCCTTCGGTCGGTGCAACATGGGTGGTTTGGCACTGGACTGAGCCGTGGCATCGTGGTGCCCCGTGACTTCACCCTCGGTGAACTCTCATCTATGCCGCCTGGCCCCGCTGCCGCTGCTGTGAGGCAGTGTTGTCGCCTGGCCGATGCTCTCCTGGAGATCTGGCAGCGGCGCAACTTGGCGTCGCGAGGGCTGCCCTATACTCCCTGGTTGAGCGTGTTCTGCTTTCTTAACTATGCCTTGATGATATCTGTGCAAGCTCAAGTCTGCCCCAAGTTTTGGTCAATAGTATGCATGTGAGCTTCGTGCTCTTGGTGAAGCCTCCGCTGACCGTTGCCCTTCGACGACGTAGGAGGCACACTCACTACGCTAAGTTCTGGGGTGTGGACTGATTGCTGAGGGTGCTGTCAGGGTTTGTGTTCTTGGTCCTATCTCGGTTTCGTGAAGCCCTTCGATGGCGTTGGCGGCCCAACTCGCAAAAATGGCATTCTGACTTTTCCTGCCAGCGAGTGTGATGTCTGTGACGTTGCCTCGGCGGAGGGAAACCCTTCGACAATGCCGAAGACACTCGTTGACATGCCGGTGCTCGTGTTCGTTCCTCTTGCCGCCAAATAAGCAGGTGATAGTGGCTGCAATCTATGTTGACTCGGTGGTGTGATGCCCTTCGGCGACGTCTGAGGCACTCCTCCATGCATTCCTAAAGATTTTCCATGGTGGTAGGCGTGTGCTTTGTCAGATCAGTAGTGTGTTGTTAGGTGGCACTTGCTGTTTCCTTTTTTTTTTCTTTACATTTTAGATATGTTGAACATCAGGTGACCGCCTCTCGTTGGCGAGTGCATCTTTTCCCCTATAACAATCTATATATCCTGACCGATGTCAACCCGCAAGGGTGGACAAGAGCCTGATCTTGTAAGCACTTTTTGAAGCAATATATTCATGTGGGGATTCTCTCCCCCCGGTGAAAGCATCAAAAAAAAATTTAATAGATCCCTCGAAAACACGTATCATACTTAGAACTTCCATTAACAAAACTGAAGGAATTAGGCTGTGTGACCGCTTGAGGACATGGCAATCAACTCAATCATAACAAGAGGACAGCTCCTACTCAGGTGCTGAAAGCCGTCGGTGGCCGCGGCTGCCATCAGATTTGGCGGAGAGCTTAGAAAATGGAAGCACGCCTTCTTCAGCCCTTGGCAGTGGTGCTGCTCAGCAAGCGCCAGGATCGTCCCTACCGTGGTGGCTTCGACGTGCTTGCACAGCCTTTTCTCGCAGACCAGCTTCAGCCTCTGGAGATCATACCTGTCCGCCGCAACAAGCAGATGCTGGCACATGGCGTCTTCCTCCGCTTGTGTTTTCGTCTCCGGCGACAGGGAGTCGGTGTAGGCGAAACGCAGCAACTCTCTGAACACCTGCGCCTCCATGTCGTGTATCTGTATGACATCTGGAGCATTGCTGCCGCTCTCTTTCATCGCGCCGAAGAGCTCAGCCTTGAAAACCGACGATCGTGAGGCGAGCAGCCACCGGTGCGCCGCAAACGTCTCGCCGGCGACCTCGAAGAAGACATCGGCGCCGTTCCCAGTGGCGAGGAGGAGACCGCCCAGGTGCCGGCTCAGGTCGGACGGCGGCACGGACACGAACTCCGGCGCCGGCGCGGGCATCTCCTCGGCCCGGATCGCGTCGATGACAGCGATGTCGCACCTGACGGTGAAAGAGTCGTCCACGAGGTGCGTCGACTTCTCTAGGTCTTCCTTTCTGATGAACTTGCTACGGCCCCAAGAACGATCCTGACTGTCGAAGGTGTCAACTTGCAACGATGTGAGACAGGGGTGGTTCTCCTTCTCCATGGTCACGAGACTGAACATGGACCGCGTCTTCACTTCCGTGATGGCAGTTTCGTCGTCGAGCACGAGGTAGAGGGATATGTACTCGGCACGGTCGCCGCGGTCGCCGTTGGGGTAGTAGCGGATGCGCCAGCGGTGGCCGCACACGCTGAATCGGCACGAATCCAGGGACACGCCCGTGGGGGTTCCTTTGGTGAGAGAATAGCCATCGATTCTGAGCACGTGGTAGCCCCTGGACGCCGTGTTGGCTATGATGGCGGAGGCTGCCGGCGACGACTTCTCGGCGGACGACATGGCAGTCCTTTTTCTCTTTTGAGGGGACGCCATGGCAAACTCTTCTGTTGAAGATTCAAAGCGCGACGGGGAAGGAACGACGCATCGAGGAAGCAGATTTTTCTGCTTCGTTAATGCTACAGCTACGGACTAAATTTTACGGATTCTACTTACGGAAACACGTGGAGCCAGGCAGTTGGATCACAGGCCTTAAATAACGGGAGCTAACAAATTTTCCACCGATTGGCTGCTTCCACGTAACCCCGTAACATTCTTTCCGTAGCAATCTGTCCGTAAGTCTAGCTTTTCCGTTTTTAGGGTAACCTTCTCACCGAGGAAGGATATGAAACGACGATCCCTTTTCGTTTTCGTTTAGGGTTCGCAAACGGCAAACCTTTTATTTTTTAAATGAACTTCATTGACTTGCGGGAATAAAACTTGCAGGAATAGTGTTCAAACGCACGCCTTCGGAGCTGCACCAAGCCAAACATGCCGACCTGGGGAAGGATGAAACAGCAGAGCGACCTAAACAATGAGAATTCTATTTGGCTCTAGCACTATAGCATTGGGTTCAGCTGAACCCAATAAATTCCGATAAATCAGTAGTAAATTTTTGTTTACTTAATAAGAAATCAGTGTTTTTTTTTTTTTTGAGATTAAACAGAACTTATATTAAGCAAGTCAGCAAGCCGCCTCATTAAAAACCTTCCGGTCCCCGTAGGTACCCTGGTAAGGAAAAGAGTGCGTCAGAAACTTGCTGCTGCAAAAACCAACATCAGTCTGGCTTACAATCCTTCCTGATACAAGCATCAAGGAAGGTCGGAGTATAATTCAACCAGAGGCATCTTTGTCTATCCTGACTACTATATTTAGCACATAAATGTGCCAGCTCATTAGCTTCCCTGGAGATATAAGATAGATCAAAATAGTCTAAATTTCCCGTGAGATCATCCACTTCCGAAAGAATAGAAGCAATAGAAGATCTATCATATTTCCTCCCTGTCCACATATGAACTAGTTGCTGTGAATCAGTTTCAATAATAATTTTCTTATACCCTCTGTCAATAGCCATCTTTAGCCCGTCTCTGACAGCAAACGCTTCCATTGTAATAGCCATAGATGCCGACTTATACCAAAGAGCCTGAGCAGCTCGAAGGAGACCATTACTGCCTCTAATGGTCACACCAGTCCCTCCATTGTTATTTGTCTCAATGAATTTCGCATCAACATTCACCTTAACAATATCATCAACAGGAGGAAGCCATTTAGTCTTCCTTTTCACCGAAACAGAAGAGGGGGGTTTACCTGAGCATATCAAATCATTCGTTGTATCCAAAGACCATTTAGCCGATTGTACCACCGATCTTGTTTCTTCCCCATGACGTCTTGCATTTCTTTCACGCCAAACTGCCCAAGCTCCACATAAAATGACAGGGGCATCCCGACTCGGAATTTTATCCCCGTCCAAGATATCAATTGCCCAGCTACCCGGGTGCAAGGTAGGGATTTTAACACCCGTAGTATCCTTAATCTCCCTCCAAAACTCCTTGGCCCAATTACACTTAAATAGAGAATGAAAGATGGTTTCGGATAGACCACAGAAGTCACAGTAATGTACCTTTTCAATGTGGCGTTGAGCTAGAATTTGCTTCGTAGGAATATACTCCTTGATAACCCGCCACCAGAAGTTTCTTACCTTTGGTGGTATAGGAATCTTCCACAACGATTTCCAAAACGGAGAAGAACCCCCATTCGAAGGACCATCAATCGGATTCCGGTTGTGATGTAGAAGAGATTTATAAGCAGATCTAACAGAGAAGTAACCCAATTTCTCGGGCTGCCAAGCCCAAGCATCATCCATGAAAAAGCCGACCGGAATACGAAGTATAGACTCCGCATCGCTATGAATAAAATTCCCACGCACCTTATCCTCTAGCCAACAGTTCGAATAAGGGTCAAGAAGTTCCTCTACCAACCGAATGGTACTCTCTGGGTTTCGGTAGAGGGGTTTAAACCCATTATTTTCGGGTAGCCAAGGATCAGACCATACCCGAATTGATGATCCATCCCCAACACGTTTGATCAAACCAATATTCAAAGCATCCCTGCCATGGAGAATAGCCCTCCAAGTATGTGACGAGCCCTTCTTTCGAGTAGCAGACATGAAATCGCCAGAATGAAAATACTTGCCTTTTAATACTCTAGCACATAAAGAATCAGGATTCGTGATAATTCTCCAGCCTTGCTTTGCCAACATCGCTTGGTTGAAAAGTTCAAGGTCTCTAAAACCCATGCCCCCCTCACACTTGGGGGTGGCAATATCATTCCATTTGCACCAATGCATTTTACGTTTCTTCTCATCTCCTCCCCACCAAAAGCGGGCAATAATATTTGTGATCTTCTTAATCAACTTCTTAGACAGTTTAAAACAACTCATCGAGTAAGTTGGTATTGCCTGGCAAATAGCTTTGATCAACACTTCCCTACCTGCACTATTAAGATGCTGTGGTACCCATCCATTAACAAGTTTTTTAATCTTGGAAAGAATACCTTCAAACAACTCATCAGAAGAACGCCCCACCGCCGTGGGGAGCCCCAGATATTTTTCCACCAATGCCTCATTAGTAATATCCAAAGTGGTATGAACCTCATGTTTCATTGTATTGGAACAATTTGCACTAAAGAATATTGCAGATTTTGATTTATTGACTAATTGTCCTGAGCCCAAATGATACCTCTGTAAAACTTCGTTAATTCTCTGAGCTCCTTCCCGGCTGGCTTGCGTAAATATAATACAGTCGTCTGCAAATAGTGGGTGGGAGATCCAGGGGGCATGGATACCCACTCTCACTCCACGGGCTAGGTAACCTGTTCCAATACACTTGAGCAAACTAGTTAGTCCTTCAGAACAAAGAAGAAATAAATACGGGCTGATTGGATCCCCCTGTCTAATACCCCTGGATGGTCTGAAGATATCCGAAAGCACACCATTCACCCGCACTGAAAACGAGGCTGATTCCACACAAGCCATGACCCGATCAATCCACATATTAGCAAAACCCATTTTCTCCATAATCTTCCTCAAATAGATCCACTCGACACGATCATAAGCTTTAGCCATATCAAGTTTAATAGCACAATCCCCAGTCTTTCCTTTCTTCCTTTTTAAATAATGAATGCATTCATAAGCAGTTAGCACATTATCGGTAATTAATCTACCAGGCACAAAAGCACTTTGTTCTTCTGAAATTACTTCCTCTAGAATTGGCCTCAATCTCAGTGACAAAACTTTAGAAGCGATCTTATAGAGGACATTGCAAAGAGAAATAGGGCGAAATTGATTTAACCTCTTTGCATCCTTTACCTTTGGAATGAGAACAAGAATGGTCTCATTAACTTCAGATGGCATATGACCGGAGATAAAGAAATCATGCACCGCAACAGTAACTGGTCTCTTAAGAATATTCCAGTGTTTGATATAGAAACCTGCAGTGAAGCCGTCGGGTCCAGGAGATTTGTTAGGATGCATCATAAATAGTGCTTGCTCCACCTCCATATCAGTCACCTGTTTGCATAAATTCTCATTCATAGTATTATCAATTTTTGTCTCCACCACCTCAGTAATCAGGTGCGGATTAACTCCACCATCCGAAGAGAATAAGCCTCTATAGAAATCCGAGGCTTCAACTTCCAAATCCTTCTGTTTAGACACCACCGAATTATCATCAAGGATGAGAGTTTTAATTTTGTTTGATCTAGCCCTCTCTCTAGCTTTTGCGTGGAAAAAGGATGTATTACGGTCCCCTTCCCTTAGCCATTGTATCCTTGATCGTTGCTTAGCCATTATCTCCTCTCTTGATAGTAGTTCGGCAATTCTGTTCATAAGAATTTTCTCAGCTTTCGACGGCCCTCTTCTCAAGTTTGCAGCCCGTAGTCTCTCCAATCTTTCTCTCATATTTTTCAACTGCCTCTGAACATCTCCAAATTCTGTTTTATTCCACTCTTTCAGCCGACCCCGTACCACAGCTAGGGACTCTGTCACCTCCGAAAGACCACCCGCTGAAAAATCCCAAGCCGACTCCACAACGGACACATAAGATTCGTGTCTGACCCAGGCGTTTTCGAACCTAAAAGGTTTAGAAATCTGGTTCGACGCTTCCCTGATATCCTCCTGTACCGAAATAATAAGGGCACAATGATCGGATTGGGTTGTCTGCACGTGAGCCACCGTAGTGTTACCAAACGTGTCTAAGAATTTGTCATCCCCCAGACCTCGATCGAGTCTTGCTTTTATATTTCTTGCACCCATCTGTCTATTGTCCCAAGTATACGGCAGCCCCGAATAACCCAAGTCAATGAAACGACAAGAATCCACCGTATCCCGAAAGCCTTCCATCATCCACTCCTGCCGTAGGTTGCCCCCAATCTGTTCATTATTGTTTAAGACCTCATTGAAATCTCCGGCGCAAATCCACGGAATATCCAACTCGGACCTTAAGTACTCTAACAGTTCCCAACTTCTCTTTCTCCTCGATCTCGTGGGTTCCCCGTAGAAACCTGTGAATCTCCACTCCAAACTTCCCAAGCAGTCATTCTGAATCACAACATCAATATGAGTTTTACTAAAAGAATTCAAACTCACCTTTGAATCATTATTCCAGAACAAAGCTAGCCCTCCACTTGCTCCCTCACTTTTAACTGCAAGGGAATTCTGAAAACCAAGACTAAATCTGAGATTTTTTCCTCTCGTTTCTGACAATTTAGTTTCCGAGAGAAAAACTAAACCGGGGCGATGCAGTTTAACCAAACTGCTAATTTCTTGAACTGTCTCGGGCCGCCCGCAGCCCCGACAGTTCAAACTCATGATATTCATTGCGCCCGGCGGTCACCCTCGAGGGGAGCCGCCGATATGCTCTCATTTGATGTAACATCACTATCGCCACTTGTCTTCTTCGCCTTCTTTGCAATTCTAGGTTGGATATATGGTTGCGGAAGGGGGGGGACCCTCTCCGAAGTGGTGTCAACCATAATGCCTTTCCCATTATCATTAGCAGTCACCATATCATCGAAGTTCAGTTTCTTCCCAACATTGCCAGTACTCATATGCCCACATTCTTCCTCTCGGGACGCCAAAGGTAAATCAGTTTGTTTTATAGGACTAGATGCAGTGTCGCTTAGCTCTCTCTCTTCACTATCCATATCATCCGAGTTTCTTTTCCGTGCGTAAGGTTGATTATCAAAACCCCTTCCACGTCCCCCAGTTCTCCCCATAAATCCTCCTCTCGGCATAAACATACCCGATTGGATCCTACGTTTAGCAAAGAGCCACTTGCCATACTGAATTGATGACTGATCATGGACCCCATCTCCACACTCCTCGAGATCATGCCCCAAAATTCCACAAACTCCACAGAAATATCCAATCTTTTCGTACTTGACATGTAGAAGTTCCCTCTTCCCATTGACATTAATAGGGACAAAACGAATTAGAGGTGATCTAACATCTATACTTTCTCTTACCCGCACATAATCTCCTTCAAAAAACCTCGTTGGCTTCATGTCAACACTCTGGACTTTCCCAATTCTTCTAGCTAGCTCGTCCACCACTCTATTCACCCGATATAATTCGGGTATTGCATGTATCTGAGCCCAAACACTGGTCCTCTCCAACTCGATCTCCTTGGGATTACTTAGACCGTCATATTCAGACATAAGTACCACTAACTTCTTGTACAGCCATGGGCCTTGGCTCATTACTTTGTTCCAATCACCTAGGCAGAAAAACTTGAAAGTAAACAGATTATCATCCACTTCCCTCATCTCTGCTTCATGAGCTAGACCCCAAACCCCTCTCAAAGTGTCAAACACTGCCGATGCTGAAATTGGCTTCACAGTATGAACTTTCCCTACTGCTAACCAGCGAGCCTGCTTCTTCAGGTCAACCAATTCTTCCGCCCCGATGATCACATCATCCAACTCTCCCTCGCGTAGTTCCAGATTTTGCAGGGCTGCCGCTAGAGCTTCATTCGCTTCGCCTCTTCGGCGACCTGAGCTCTCTGCCATCACAATCAGAACGAACCGCTACCTTCAGGTTCACTTCCGCAATCTCCAGGTGTTCTTCCCCAATCGCAACCGAGGAAAAACGAGGTTTCCCAGGCAGAAAACCTAGTTTAAGAGGGCTGCGCTCGTCACGTCCTCGCTGAGGCCTCCGAATTGGAGTCAGATACGGAAATCCTCTCCGATCTCACCCCGATGGCCGTCGCCGTCGGAGGAGCCTGAAACCCTAGCGAGCTAGATAAGAAATCAGTGTTGAACACACATATATATACGTGAAGATGAACCCAACGATAATCTTGCCTGGCTTCGCATCCCCTTATTCCCAAGTTCTTATTAGATTGTTTGCCAGCTTTAATTGAAGTCCAGGAAAATTTGCCCTTAGATAAGGGATAGGTCTGTTTTAATTAACGAATCGAGCCCCTTGAGTAGAATCTATCGTATCGAGGGCATACTCAGGTGACTCACGCAGACAACAGACTCCTTTTTCAATAGAAAGGAATAGCCAAACCTACCTAGCTGGCTGGTCAATCTCAGTGATCTTATCAGCCGGCAAAGCGAAGACGGACGACAAATTGCCAAAAGCCTTTGTTATTCCATTCCCAGTGGAACGTCAACATGTTTAACAACAATTTTCTAAGAAACTTGCTTAATTATAAATGAAACAACCTTATTTTAAAGCGACAGACAATATCCATTTCAACCAATTATGCGTTGCTTTGCCATGATAATGTTCCGTTTTTCATGAAACAACTGTTTGGCAGTTGGTTGTTAGGCGGGGATATGCCATAACAGCCGAGGTAAACTGCTTGAATTGTCACTTTGAGATTCGCACATTTTTTACTTATTTAGCGTGACTCGTATTTCAGACCAAACTATCTGAAAGTGACCGAGCAGTGGTTCCCTTCAAATACTTCTTAATACTGGCTATCTCTATGTCCCATTGCTAGCCGGCTCTGACATCTACCACCTGTGATACCAACTCAAACATATCGAGAGTTTATGGTTGACCGTCTCTTGTCCTGTCTTAAAAAAAAACTTTATAACGCTGACGACAGCTCGATTGCCGCCGAGAGGAATTACTGCTCGAAAGGAACCGTCAGTTGTTGCCCCGGTGACCTTCGTCACCAAAGCGTCACGACTGTTTCCAAGACCCCTCATATAATCTCCAGTGGGGATCAGTCGGAGCACGTAGGAATGCCGACCACTACATAAGACACGTCTGGCTGAGGCGAGCATCAAGCGGGGGAGAGTCTTTTTAAGTCTTCCGGGCCAAGAGATTTACCGAGGAATGCAATCGGATGTTGGTATCGCAAGCAAGAACCAAGGAAGGGCAAAGTCAATAGAGTGAAGATCCAGCACTAAACAGGCTTGTGCGTGGATCCTCCACCCGTTTAGCTAAGAAAGAATAGATACAAGGTGGATAATAGATCGATATGAAGATCATGAGCTGCCCCATAATGAAACCGCCAGCGGTTTGATCGAGCTGCTTACTCTTTTTTTGTTTGATAAAGTGGTAATATATTGGGTGCCGTATTAGTAATCTTACCTTCCCGAAAGAAGACAAATAAAGTGTATTACTCCTGGCCTCTGTGCTAACAAGCCTCTGTTTGGCTGCCAAGTGTTTCTAAAACCAAAGTCTTAAAAAATTGCAGTGTTTTCATACCCAGAAAGGCAATTTTTTAGCCGTCCTTTGCACCTCCTTTACTATCTGGCTGTAGCAACCGAAGCAATTTAAAAAAAAAAACAATGCAAAAGATTTTCCATTTTCATTAAGTTTCTAGAGAGTGTTACAAACCATGCATTGACCGAGAAATGGTAAGGCCGAAAACACAAGGCTTCTCTCGCGACATTACATTACTTTTTCGAAATCGATTTCAAAAAAGAACTACTAATCCTTAACTTTTCGAGGAATCCTTCGTCAGTGGTTGTGACTGACTGACTTTTTCAATCCTTTCGACCTTGGTTCCGGAGGAGCACCAACGTCCTAGCCCCCGCCATGCAACACATGGCCGTTTCCTCTTTGATCTTTTCAATAAGCGTAGTCACGGTTGAAAAATTGTTGCTGAACAACCCAAACATTTTTTTTTCTTTTCACACCTCCCAAGAAACAAGCATCACGAGTGAAGCGAGAGTCTTTCTTGATCCACTTTTTTTTTCTGGATCGTCTCATTCCACCACTCTTTGACGGTAGCGATCACATGCCAAATGTGAAGGGCAAGAACATTTAGGCCCAACCAATTTTTCAGATAGGAACAATTCTCATTGTGAAGAACAATTCTCATTGTGAAGTGGCGTTGGAAAAGAAGATGTGCGGCTGTTTCTTGAACTTGATTACAAACCTTGCGGCCACAAATTTTCCATCCCCTCCAATGAAGGCTATTTGTCGTCCACACACGGTTTTGAAGAACTAACCAAGATTTTTTTTTTCACTTGGAGGGTGCCTATAGCTCCCCGGTGTAGTATGTCCTAAGAATTGCATCTTGCAGGCCAATGCGAGGAGTAGCTCTCATTTTTCGGGAATTTCCAAGAAATCTTGTCCAGTGTACCGTTGATGAATTGCAAGCCGGTGACCATCTCCCAAAGCTTGGTGAATTGTTAATTTCCAAAACCCAAAAATCATTTTCCACCGTACATTTCCTCCTCTTGGCAATATCAAATATTAGTGGAGCAATGTCTCTAGGCCGCATGGCATCAGGACAAGACAAGTCCCAACAGATTTCTTCCCATTTAAGATTGTGACCTTCGTCGCCGTCGCAAAGGAGTCGTGATCATTTGGAATGCAAGGGCTTCCAAGGCCCGTCCACGATTTCAGGTCATCGCCCCATTCAAGCCAAAGCCGCCTCAATCGAAGGGCCGAGGCAAACTTTTTAAGGTTTAAAATCCTAAGCCATCCCAAATTCTTTGGCTTGTACACTCTCTCCCAATTGACTTTAGATTTACCACCGGTGACCTTGTCACTAGCCGTCCAAAGGTAGGCTCGTCGGATGCCATAAAGTTTCCAAGAACCTCTAAAGGAACATCAATGAAATTGATGAAGTAGATCATGGTTAGCATCGCCTTAGTGAGTGTTGAGTGGCCGACCATAGTAACATTTCTTGCAGTCCAAGGAACATGTTTGCCGTCATATCTGTCTTCAAATTTTTGGAAGTGGATTCTTTTGAGACGCTTCACGAACAAAGGGAGACCAAGATACTTCATAGGGAAGGTCATGCGAGTAGCCTGGAAGTATTGAAGGATGTAATCTAGATCCAAACCGTTGCATCTAATTGGAACCACATGATTCTAAGCACAATTTGTGGCTAGCCAGGTAACATTCCAGGTCTCGGCGAGAGTCAGCACGAGCCAAATTCCAGGTCTCGGCGAGAGTCGGCCAAATTCCAGGTCTCGGCGAGAGTCAGCACGAGCCAAATTCCAGGTCTCGGCGAGAGTCGGCCAAATTCCAGGTCTCGGCGAGAGTCAGCACGAGCCAAATTCCAGGTCTCGGCGAGAGTCAGCACGAGCCAAATTCCAGGTCTCGGCGAGAGTCGGCCAAATTCCAGGTCTCGGCGAGAGTCAGCACGAGCTAAATTCCAGGTCTCGGCAAGAGTCAGCACGAGCCAAATTCCAGGTCTCGGCGAGAGTCGGCCAAATTCCAGGTCTCGGCGAGAGTCAGCACGAGCCAAATTCCAGGTCTCGGCGAGAGTCAGCACGAGCCAAATTCCAGGTCTCGGCGAGAGTCGGCCAAATTCCAGGTCTCGGCGAGAGTCAGCCCGAGCTAAATTCCAGGTCTCGGCGACATTGCAGTCCGAGCCTCTAGATCGATTGCTAATAAGATCCCAGCTGGAAGTAAGCTATTATCTCCCATGGAGAGGTCGAAGCAGGATAATCCTTATGTACAAGACAAAGAGGTCCAAGAACCCTAGCAATATCGCTTGATATCGAGCATCCAGTGTAATCCCATAGTTGAGTTGTTATATCAAGATCGGAGACTCGGCGACTTTGATTGCCGGCTGCCAGATCGAATTGCACCATGTTTTCCTCTGAGCTAAACCCTCTCCCAAACACCTGTGTCGTCTTGCCCCAAGATCAGTTACCCCCTGTAACATCTGCCGTGATTATCCCACGACAGTTGGCGCCCATCATGGGGCCCACGTCCAATGGTGTTTACATCACAGGAGAAGCTCGGGAGAACATGAAGAACCTCATCATCGGCGAGATCTACATCAACCCCGAAGGAGAGAAGATGGTGGACGATTTTGGCTGGGGGCCAGAGTCGGATCTGCTCGAATCCGGATCTGTCATCACAATCGGCCGGGTCAACATCCTCATCGGCATGGTACGTACGTCCGGTTCAATCCCCGATGATTTTGAGTATGATTCTATATCAGTTTAGCCCAAGAGTGCTGCGCAACTTCGGTTAGCATGGCCCGGAGCGCTTCGCAAAAATTTATATCAGCTTAGCCCAAGAGTGCTGCGCAACTTCGGTTAGCATGGCCCGGAGCGCTTCGCAAAAATTTATATCAGCTTAGCCCAAGAGTGCTGCGCAATTTCGGTTAGCATGGCCCGGAGCGCTTCGCAAAAATTTATATCAGCTTAGCCCAAGAGTGCTGCGCAACTTTGGTTAGCATGGCCCGGAGCGCTTCGCAAAAATTTATATCAGCTTAGCCCAAGAGTGCTGCGCAACTTCGGTTAGCATGGCCCGGAGCGCTTCGCAAAAATTTATATCAGCTTAGCCCAAGAGTGCTGCGCAACTTCGGTTAGCATGGCCCGGAGCGCTTCGCAAAAATTTATATCAGCTTAGCCCAAGAGTGCTGCGCAACTTCGGTTAGCATGGCCCGGAGCGCTTCGCAAAAATTTATATTAGCTTAGCCCAAGAGTGCTGTGCAACTTCGGTTAGCATGGCCCGGAGCGCTTCGCAAAAATTTATATTAGCTTGGCTCGAGAGTGCTTCGCAATATTGTAAAATATTCTATTAATATTAGCTTAGCCCAAGAGTGCTGCGCAACTTCGGTTAGCATGGCCCGGAGCGCTTCGCAAAAATTTATATTAGCTTGGCCCGAGAGTGCTTCGCAATATTGAGAAATATCCTATTAGTATAAGCTTAGTCCAAGAGTACTTCACAACTTCGGTTAGTGTTGCCCAAAGAGTTCTTGGCGACAGTATGTGGATCAATGTGGTAATGTTGCACAATTAAGCCTTTACTTTATAAACATTGATCCGGGTCTTGGGGGCTCTTACTTGAATAGTTTGTAGATGCAATCCTAGTTTGTACCTAAACCTTTTGGACAACCTTGAATAATTTCCTTGTAAGTTGGACCAAAAATCCATCTTAGTGAACCACTAGTTGATCATGTCTTAGATTTTGTTTCTATTCTTTCTACCCTTGTTTGTTGTGGCCATTTTGAATCCAAGACCAAGTACCTAGTATGTAAACCATATAAGAGACCAAGTAGTGTCGTGGGATAATCACGGCAGATGTTACCAGGGGTAACTGATCTTGGGGCAAGTCGACACAGGCGTTCGGGAGAGGGTTTAGCTCAAGAGAAGACATGGTACAACTTGATCTGACAGCCGGCAATCGAAGTCGCCGGATCTCTATTCTCGATACAATAACTCGATTTAGGGTTTACACTGGATACTCGATATCACACGACATTGCTAGGGTTCTTAGATCTCTGTCTAAACTACCTCCGGGGGTCGGTTTATAAAGCACCCGTACCCCCTGGCTTGTCCTACAAGGCGTACCCTGAATCCTACCCGGACACGGCGCACTAACCCTAACTTGCCTTTACAGTAACCCACAATCCGGGTCATTGGGCCTACAAGCTTGGGCCTTCACAAGTTTCCCTATCCTTAGCCGGATCCTGCACATCATCCCTTGAGCCGGGTTATTCCTTGGAGCTTGGCCTACCGGGTTAGCATCCCCCTGTCAGTAGTCCCCAGAATAGCCTGGGCTTCACGGATCTCCTTGAAGCGCTTGCTATTCCCTGCAAAGATATCGATCATACGGGTATATGAAGATCGGGTTAAGATGTTTTAATATTCAGCTAGGCCTTGCTCCTTGGCGGCCATGCAATAACCTCAGCTTTCCCTCCAAACACCTTGGTTCAAACTTCTGGGTCCAAACCATAATAATAACTCCAAGATCCTATGCTCGATAACCAATCCCGTCATCACGGGACGAATCCCCTTCTTCCTTTTATCCGGATGCTTTGCTCAATACTTGGCTCACATCTCGCAGAAACTTTAAATAAATAGCCGTTTACCCCCTCCATTCTCGGCTTCCACTCACCAAACCGAGCTTATCCATTTGCACTATAAAAAAGCCCCTTAGGAGTGACCCGAACCCTAACGGCTCATTTCCTCCATTCCATTCCTTTCTCCCTCTGAGCTCTCCTTCTCCCTGAGCGCCACCACGGAAATCCCGCGCTCGTCACCGGAACCCATCGCCCGGAGATTACGCTCCGCCACCATTCGCCCCGCGCCGCCGCCAAGATCCGCCGGCGAATCCTCATCCGGCCCACCAAGAACCGCGAAGGGACACCAAGCCTGCGCCATCTGCCTCCGCAAGGCTTCCCTCAGATCTCCTCCGGTAAATCTTTTGCACCTATCAATTTGCCCTCTCAACCTTTGATTTTTTCCTCAGATTAGATCCAGATCGGTCCGCCTCGGATTTCTTGACTAGGCCGAATTAGAATACCCATAAACTCTTCTAGCTCGCACTCAAGACAAAGCGCATGCTCCAATCCGCTCCCCTACTACCCACAATCATTATTCTTGCCACAAATCCAAAAATAAAACTTCCAATCTAGGCTCGAACCACCCAAATTTTCCGCCTTCGCATCAATCACCCGGCTAGACCATTCCTTTTCAGTTACTTTTATTCACGTCTGGAACTTAAGCCGCCATCCATTGTATTCAAAAGGCTCCTTCAACATTTAGATCCCATAAATTTCACCACAATGCCTGATACCCGGAAACTTTCAAACTTTGCTCTGCATGCTAACACCCGAATCTCCCGTAACTTTTCATACCTCAATGCTGTCCGGCCTATACTTAGCCGGCTCGCAACTTTCATGTCTTAATTTCCTTCTTACCTTGTGCTCTGCAGGCCAGCCATATGGCTCCCAAGAAACAGGGGAAGACCCCAACCAAGGCCAAAGCCACCAACACCATTTCCGCCAACTGGGCGCGGTCTATGGTCACAAAGGCCAAGTTGGAGGAGCTGGTGGAACTGGGAATTCTTCCTCCTCAGGAAAATATCCAATGGAGGGTACCGGGTAAGGAGACCCGGCCCACCCCTACCAAAGATGAGGTAATCTGTTTCGTGGATCACGTGACCCGGGGTTTTCGACCACCGGGTCACCCCTTTTTCCGTGACATACTTAGCCACTACGGCCTTCGTGTCTTTGATATCGGACCCAACTCTGTGCTAAATATTTCCCATTTTATTGTCCTCTCCGAATCCTACTTGTGCACTCCGCCAAGTCTAGCTCTTTTCATTGAGCTTTTTCAATGCAAACCATGCCGCGAAAGCGGTGATGGGGCGCTTCTCACTTGCGGCGGGGTTTCGATCCAACGCCGCAAAAACTCTCTAATGCCACCCCTCAACCTCAATTCCCATGTCAAGCATTGGCAGCTCTCGTACTTCTACTGCCAGGACACTTCCCCACCCGGCGAAAAGAAACTGCCGGGTTACTCGGAGGGTCTTCTTGATATTTCCGATAAGTTTAGCGCCTTCGCCCCTAACTCGGATAGGGAGGCAATTCAACCCTTGCTAGCCAAAATTGCTACTCTTACAGCCCAGGGCCTCATCGGGCTCAATCTAGTAAAGACCTGGGTCGATTTTAGGATTCAGCCCAACTCCATCCGCACCAAGTTGATGTGCGAGTATTCAGGAGAACCTTCCGATCCGCTCCGATACTCCGATAACATCTTCGCACCTGGCGACACCCATAAAACCATCAAAGGTTTTTTGACGGAAAAGCTCGAGGTAATCCGGAACATATCCGGGTTAGAGCCCTTCACGCTTGAAAACCCCGCCCCTGAGGTAAAAGTCCGACTCTAACGCCCTTACTTTCATTCTTTCCACTTGATACAGTTGGTAACCTGTGTATTAACACCTTTCAGGCTAATGACGACTTTTGGAAAATCAACGCCTCCCCTAGCTCCGAAAGTCCAGAGGAGCAAGAGGCCGTTCACTCGGATGAAGGTACTCTTTGAATTCTATTTGGTTCCTTCGAACTCGTCATAACCCCTTCATTTTCAACCATAACTTTGATGATATTTCAGAACAAGAGGATGATGAGGAAGAAAACTCGGATGGCAAAGTAGAATCTGCCGGCGACGAGGACGAACCGGAACCGGCAACCAAAGCCGGATCCAAAAGAAAAGCTCAAGAGGCCCCTTCCAAGGTTTCATATCCCCTCCTCGCATTCAATTCACGTCACCTTAATGATATACCTGAGTTATTTTGACATTATTCCACTGGCCATTCTTGAAGGAGTCGCCCATGATCAAGCGTAGGTCAACTCGAAATAACCCGGGTGACAACGTCATCAACCCGGGTATTTCTTCGACCCCCATTCGGCGGGCTGGTAATTATTCTATCTTTTCTCGGCCGGCACATTCCCCTTGAACTATTCTTATATGACATCTAACCTGACAATTTTCAGCCTCTCCCGAGTCTGATGACGGGTTTCCTTGTGACTTCGCGGTGAACACCGGGTAAGATCCCCTTCCGGACGCTCTTCCACACTTCACCACCCTTTCCTGACCGCGTATTTTAACTGCTTCTTGATAACATTTACAGGGCCACGGTCGTCGTTAGCGACCAAGAGGGCATGGAAGACGAGGGCCCGGGTCAGGGGAGCCCGGCCGATAAGACTACTGTCGTGTCTGGCGGTGAAAAGCAAACCTCGCCGATTAAACCGGACGCCCAAGAAACCGAGTATCCAATTGCTTCCCATGCGAGCAAGAAGAAGAAAGCCACAACCTTGGGTGCCGAAGGAGTGTCGGATTCCAATGCACAAATGACCCGGGTTCTGCCTCCTTCTAAGAAGAAAACCTCTTTTCGGAATTCCCAAGGCCCCGGGTCTTCTGATACGGGTAAAGATACTTTTGATCAATTGATGAACACGCTCCTCACCATGAAGGCTTCAGAGGGCGATATTTTAGAGCGCATGGCTGCAGAGCACCAGGTAAAAGCGCTTGTCATCTCATATTGCATATCTAGTCCCCAAGTTCCGAGTATAACTTGCAAAAGTTATGCTTGGTACTTCACGCCAAATTTATCTTATCATAACATCCCACTAATGCTTGCCCTCCTTTCTACTTACAGGCACAGATAACTCGGTCTGATGAAACTTTACTGAAGACCGAACAACGTCTTCTTGCCGAGATAAAACGACGGGAAATCCTTGAGGATGACATGGAAGCTTTGAAGAAGGATGTTTCCAAATATAAGAAGAAGTGCCACACCGCTCGGACCGACTTGAAGAATTTATCGGATCAAATCACCGACACTTACCAGATCTTACTGAGTAAGTTTTTGTCTGCCGACTAACTTCATGCTTCTTGTTATGCACCACTCTGGGTTACTGATGCCTTCTTGCTTCTGTTTCAACTGCAGGTGCCAACCTTGCACCTCCAGAGGAAGATACTATTGCCAAGGCTAGGACCCTGAAGACTGTGCTCCGGACTTTCTTTGCCGGCACAAAATTTATATTGGACGCCATACATTGGCCCACAGAAGCCTATCCGGGTGAAGAGAATCTTGTCCAAGCCTGCTCCACTGTGCCTGGCTGGATTGAACTTTGGAAACGTTCGTCCTGCCGAATTGGAATAACCCGGGCGTTGACCTTGGCCAAAGCCTACTTTCCGAAGCTTGACCCGGCGAAGATAATATCCGGGTTTCCCGAGTTTAAGGCGGATGGTGCCAAATTTACGCCTAAGGACTTCAAGGCCATTCAGTCAGCAGTGCGCCCCTCGGCTACCTCTTTAGCCGATAGCTTGGACCTGAATACGCTAATGGCTGCGTATGACGCCGATGGCAAAGTTATCACAGAGGAAGCACCCCCGCCCTTGGACCTCTTGGAGAAGTGGGCTGATCACTCGGCCAAAAAGAAGGAGGCAACCACGAAGAGGGAGGCCGAGTTAAAATCAGGGCCATCCGCCTCTACACCGTCCGTCCTTCCGCCCATCCGCCCTGGCGCGGTGAGTCCGGGTGGTTCTGCCAGGAAAGCTAAGCAGCAGGCCCGGGAGCAAGACCCGGAAGATCGCACTCAGGAGGCCGAGTAGGGTGATGATGTCATAATACCTTAATCACGTGGGACCTTTTCATTTGAACTATTTATCCTGCCAATGGTGCGCTTGTGCACTTCTGATACCGATGCCATAACTTGTAATGTACTTCTATTCGGTGACATATTTTTGCGGCTTTCCCTGCCCTTTGATAATCGTGCTATTTTGTCTGTTCTTTTGAACTTGTTCTTGATACCCAGCTTTCTTTTTACCTCCCTTTGTAAGACTCGGTTTTCCGAGACCAGGAGTTTTAATACGTGGGCTTTTTCTTTAAGTCCCCAAGACTCGGATGGTGAGGTTTTTCTAACTGCGATAGCCAAGTAGTTTGTTTCTGTTTCGAAGTCCCCCAGCCCCCATGACCCAAAGTTCGAGTAATGGGGGTGTGGCCTTTCTGAGAGAACAAATTATTTTTTACCGAGTCGCAAACCTAAAGCCATTCCGTGTAAGTGCTGAAGTTATGCTTGATAATTGTTGAGTTTCCGGCTTTTAGCCTTGTACTGTGCATAAACTTGTGGTTTAGATGACCCTTTTAACTATCTTGTACTGTAAGCCGGCTTTCGCGTGGATACCATGTTGTTACATCCATACGAGAACAGTGTCAGGCAAGTCCCATTGGGCTCCATGGCTGATTGTAATCGTAAGCGAACGAATCATGCCACTTTAGTGCGAGTCACATCAAGCTTAAGTAAGATAAGTCAAGAAAAGTTGGCTTCTTTGCCCAGTCATAAGATTGCAGCCGTGCTCGTTTGCGAGTAATCGGCCCTTATAACTTATAGCTATCTATGCCGGGTCATTCGGGTTAGTGGTTGGTTACCTGAGCAACCAACCCCCAAGACCTACATGCAATCGATGCTTTTGATGATACTGAATTATCGATGTCGCAGGGATACTACTTACTTGTAATCAGGGTGTAATGATATAGGACTTGATAACCATCTCTTTATTGATACTAGAAATTTTGGATCAGCAGGCCGCCTCATTAAAAACCTTCCAGTCCCCTTAGGTACCCTGGGTAGGAAAAGAGCGCGTCTGAAACCTGCTGCCCGTTACATTGTTTAGTTCCTCATAAGCGCTGGTCCCGGTCTGGCTTGACCAATGCACATTCTCCATATGTTGGATCTTTTCCTCATGAGTACCGGGTTTGCTAGCCAACCCGGGTGGGGTGTTCCAATGACCTGGCTGGTTGTAAGCGGCCATGTGGCTTCTTCCTTTACAGCGGGCCGCTTGGGGGAATCATCCTCGATTAAGGCCACCATTTTAGCATCTTGCGTTGCCTTGGATTTTGTTCTTTCGCCTTCAGTACTCGGCCTTTTTGATGTGGCTATATCCTCCGGGTCTGCTTGAGATCGGTAGTGCTTGAGTTCTTCTTTTCTACAGGCCTGCTCGGCCATTGCTGCGTCTCCTTCGTCACATTCAGCTGCTATATCTCGATTTCCATGTATGGTAATGGTCTTCTTGGGACCCGGGATTTTTAGCTGTAGATATACGTAACACGGCCTAGCCATGAATTTGGCATAAGCCGGCCTTCCAAACAGCGCGTGATAGGGGCTGCGTAATTTCACTACCTCAAAGGTGAGCCACTCAATTCGATAGTTATCCTTTGATTCTCCGAAAGCTACCTCCAATGCGATTTTTCCCTCGGGGCATGCTGAATGACCCGGCACTATCCCATGAAAAACTGTTGAGCTTTTTTGCAGTTGAGATTCCTTGAGACCCATGCGTAGGAAGGTTTCCCAATACAGTATATTGATGCTGCTTCCACCATCCATTAAAACCTTCTTTAGTTCGTACCCATTAACTTGCGGTGCGACTACTAGTGCCAAGACTCCTGGGTGTTCCACTCTTTCCGGGTGATCCCTTCTGCTCCATGTTACCTCCTGTTCTGACCATCTCAAGTATCTTGGAACGGCTAACGAAACTGAGTTGACTGCTTGCTTCAGTATCTTTTTGTCCTTGTTAGAGCCTCCTGTGGTATGCACATGATATTGACCCAATTGTTTGGGGTTAGCCTGGAAGCCTCCTGCCCCCCCTTGGTTATTACCTTGATTTCCAGCCGCCGGGTTACCAGCTGGGGGTGGGCCGTTGCCCGGGTTTGCCCCTGGACCCGGTCCTCCTCCCCGCCCTGCACCTCGCATAGCTCTGTGCACTTCCTCATTTTTCCATCTTTGTAAATCGGCGCACTGTTCTAGGGAGTGGTTAGCTGGCCTGCCATTCCTGCTGTGCTTCGGACATGCCATCCTGAATATGTCCCAATTGTTACCCGGCCTTGGTGGACCTTGATAGTTTCCTCCATGGTGGTTACCTCCGTTGAAATTTCCTTCTGCTCTTGGCCTTGAAGACCCGGCTTCGGTGTTGGCGACAAACTCGGAGCCTCCTTCGAAGGGGCGCTTGTTCTGGCTATTTCCATTGTTTCCTGACGCTGTTCCGTTGCCGGTTCTTCCATTACCGCTTGTGTTTGCTTTTGTCTTCTTGTCATCAGCTTCTTCTTCTGTAGTATCTGTCGCAGCGTGTTTGTTGCACGCATCCATCAATTCTCCCATTGTGACTTCCGACGCATTTCGACTGGACTTCATGCGAGTTAACTTTTGCACTAAAGGTATATACTTGCATGTTTTTGCCATGGCCTGTAGTGCATCCTTGGGCTGGATATCCGTGGATGAGTGAAGTATCTCCATAACCCGGCGCACCCAACTGCGCGCCGATTCTCCCTTCTTCTGGACGCATCGCTCTAGATCATCAATAGTGAATAATTTCCTGCAGGTCCCGTGAAAGTGCTTGATAAACGCGGTCTTCAATTCCTCCCAAGACTTGATCGATCCCTCTGGTAGATTGGTGAACCACAATTTTGCTGCTCCTTCCGACATCATCAGATACATGAACTTGGCTTGGAGGTTCTCGGACGCGTTGCGGATTGACATTGCCATCTCGTAACTGCTTAGCCATGTTTCGGGATCCATGGTTGGCTCATAATTCACTACTTTCCCTGGCTCTTTGAACTTTTCCGGGTAAGGTTCAGCTCTAATATTGTCCGAGAGACACTTGGGTCCCGCAAGAATGGTTGAAGCCGGCCTTGCTCTAGAAACGGGTGATGCCGCGGGGAGCGCGTCTGGGCGCGGTGCTGCGGGAGGTCCATGCGCTGCAGACCCGGCCGCGGCCCTCAGAGCCCTAGAACTGTCCACGACGGCCTGTGCTGCTGATGCTGCCTGAGCGCGGGGAGGAGGCGGCATTTGCTGCTGCTCTTCCCTCCGCCGCGCTGAACTCTTTTGTAAATTCCCTTGCTGCTGGCTGACGTATGGCGTCCCGTGCATACCGCTTCTGTGATCCGGGTAATTGGCTTGCTGTGCCACCGCAGTGTGCAACAGCTCGATGGCTTGCCGAGTCTTCTCTGCATGGGGCGACTCTCCCACAGGTATTTGATTCAATGCGAGTGTCGCCGCATATACGTTGTCCATAGGATTGTTGTAGTGGCCGGCTGGCGTGCGGAATCGTGATGGTGGCGGCGGCAGTAGATCGTTGCCGGTTGTGACTCTAGTTTGCGGTGGGGGTAACCCGGTCCGTTCATTCGCCGGATGTGTCGCTGCTGTCGTCTGTTGGGGTGCGGTTCCCTGGTTCACCACTGGTATCGGTTGGTCCTGAGGCGTGACGAATAAATTAGCCGGATTAATAACCCCGCCCGTTGCTGGCAACCTGGTGTGGTGCCTTTGATGTATCCTGGACGTTTCCTCTCGAAGCCGGGTTTCCAACGCGTCTAGCTCGTGCCGTCGGGTGGCCATCCCCTGTCTATCTGCTTCCACTTGCCTTCTTTGCTGTTCCAATGCACGACGAGCCACGTCCAGATCTCTAACACGCTCTGCCGCGTTTTCTGGGGTGATAACCGTGGCGAGGACTGTAGGATCCAAAATCAAATTATTATCGAACAGGGCCGGGTGACGCGGATTCGAGGGACCCGCCCCTGGTGTCCGGTTGGCTTGAAACCCGAACATGTTGGCGTGTTGCTCCTCATCTGCTACGCGACTGGTGACCGATGCTGACTCTCCATCGACCCGGGTCAAGACCGGGTCTCCGTTAACCGTGCCCTGTTGCTGGGCCACTGCCTGAGCCGCCCCGACTGATGCCGCGGCTGTGTTTCCTTGGTTGGCCGAGGGGGCTGCATAGACTGCAACTCGACGCGCGATATCCGGTGTAAATTCAGGTTGTTCCTCCTCACCGTTCTCCTCATACCGGTTTTCCAGTAGATCCAGGATAGACCCGGTGTCATCTTCTCCTTGGACCCGGTCGCGTGGGGTCCATGCCGGCTCCTCCGGCTGTTCCCACTCCGCGATGGGTTCTTCTGCCGGATATGTCGTTCCCGTTGATTCTTCATCATCTGATCGGATAGACGTGGCTTTTCCTGGCATAGAATCAGATCCAACGTTGTCAGGGACCGAATTGGAAGCACATACCATACCGATGAAGACGCTGATCCGGCCGATTGTCACGACGGATCCGGTTTCGAGGTGATCCGACTCCGGCCCCCAGCCGGAATCGTCCACCACCTTTTCTCCTTCGTGGTCGATGTAGATCTCGCCGATGACAAGATTCTCCATGCCCTTCCGAGCTTCTCCCGTGATGTAGACACCTTTGGACGCAGGCCCCACGGTGGGCGCCAACTGTCGTGGGATAATCACGGCAGATGTTACCAGGGGTAACTGATCTTGGGGCAAGTCGACACAGGCGTTCGGGAGAGGGTTTAGCTCAAGAGAAGACATGGTACAACTTGATCTGACAGCCGGCAATCGAAGTCGCCGGATCTCTATTCTCGATACAATAACTCGATTTAGGGTTTACACTGGATACTCGATATCACACGATATTGCTAGGGTTCTTAGATCTCTGACTAAACTACCTCCGGAGGTCGGTTTATAAAGCACCCGTACCCCCTGGCTTGTCCTACAAGGCGTACCCTGAATCATACCCGGACACGGCGCACTAACCCTAACTTGCCTTTACAGTAACCCACAATCCGGGTCATTGGGCCTACAAGCTTGGGCCTTCACAAGTTTCCCTATCCTTAGCCGGATCCTGCACATCATCCCTTGAGCCGGGTTATTCCTTGGAGCTTGGCCTACCGGGTTAGCATCCCCCTGTCAAGTAGTGAACCTTAAACACTAGTACTATAGTTTTCTATCTACTCCTCCATCCCCTATTCTTGCTTCAAGAATCCATCAAGTTAGCAAATGGAAAACAAGACTCAAGCAATATAAGGCTCTTCACTTTCAACTTGGTGGCAACATGAAGAGATACAAGGAGGATCAATGAAGAAATTTTGAAGAAAATACTCCACCACTAGAAGCAACTCAAGAATTACAAGTGTGAAGAAATTTAGAAGAAAACATCTCCCCCTCTCTTCCTATCCTTCTTCTTATTCCTTTCCAATTTGACTTAGTGGTATTTGTGCCCATCCTATAACCAAACCAATTAGTGAAGTGAAAACCATGAAGACTATCAAGACCAAGAGAAGCACCACACCAAGGAAGGAAACAATTTAGATGGCATGATGATGATCTTCAAGAAGGCAATCACATGAGGACTAGAAGCAATCCACCCAAGTTGAAGAATAACAAGTTAGTTTTGTCCAACCATTGACCCAAATGGAAAACCCAAGACTTAGTAATATTTTTCCCTTTGATGATGAAGTTAGTAGGCCTACCCTAACCACAATGGAATATACTAACATAGTCACTCAAATATTTTTGAAGGTGAATATGACCAAGTGTTTGCATGTATTACTTTAGTTGAAGAAGTAATATGTTTATTCTTAGTGAACTCTTGGAACTTCCTAGACAAGTATGGTTATAATAAAGTTTGATCACTACAAGATCAACCTAATCCTTCCCAAGTAAACCATTGGAATTTCCTTAACAAGTATTGAACTCAAATCTTGACCTTGCCCTAGCCAACTTGGTCCAACTCCTTTGTTATGTTATTTGCTCTGTTTGCTTTCTCCACCTATGTGTTTGATTGCTAGGATGCTTGTTTATTTTGTTATTGTGTTTTCAATGAATAGATTGTACGGAGAGCAATGATCTTTTGTGAAGAGAGTGTGATATCTTCACCAACTTCAACAAGGCAAGTAACACACCATCAACTACCCATTATTTTCTATATGCATTAGTTGATTTTGAGTAGTATGCATGATAGGAAATTTTTGCTAAGTTATACTATGCTATTATATTATCCTAGTAGTGTGTAGCCATCCCTTTTACCTTGTTATTTTGATAGCCTTAGAATTTACTAGGTGCTATGCAATGTTACAAATTGTTTTACTAGATGTTGAGGAAAAATCCTAAGTATAACTAATGAATGAACCACCTGGGTGGAAGTGGTAAGACTAGGTTATGTTGAGTGTTTCCTCAGGGCCCTTATCTAAGGGTTATTCCACTTGAGGTTGTCACTTGCGGATGGCCACCCAGGAACAAAGAGATTACTATGTCCCTCTAAATCTAGTAGCTTCCCGTGCAGCCTTTTGACAATATGGGCTCTGTCTTGATCAATTAAGTTGTGAGGGTTCAGCCCAGGCTTGACAAGCAGATGTAGCAAAATTATAGGTGGAACGGGTCTTGCCGGTGGGTTTGGACTTCTTCTTCTGAAAGATCTCGTCTCAATTCTCTCCTTTCCATGATGCACTCCGGGTGTATAGGATGTTTGGGCTAATTGAAGACAAAGGGTGAAAGTGCACAACCTCTGCAGAGTCAACAAACTAAGATCTTAGCCGTGTCCCCGGTTATGGACAACTATGAGCAGCTGGACAAGGATTGACGGAAGAATCTCATCATCAATTTCAATAAGTAAAATTTGACCAAGTGAGCAGTATTGTGGTGCTTGGATCTTAATCCAATGTTGCCACCCTTTTGAAAAGAAAAGTTTGTTTTACAAAAGTGATAGGAGAAAAACTGGCTTTATGCAAACTTAGCCTAAACTCCACTCAGCCAAATAAGCATGTAGTATTAGTCTTGCCATTTATATCCACCATAGTGTTACTTGCCAATACATTAAATTGTATTGACTCCCTTGTGGCTGCATATTCCATATTGCAGATGTTTCTGAAGACGAGTGAGGATTTCGTTTAGGATCTCGAGACTATCGCCAACATGTTTTGCCTGTGGCACATGAAGAAGATGGGCTCAATGTTGTACTATGTTTTCCGCTGTATTTCTATGTTTTCTGCTAGTCTTCTAAGACCATGCAAGTTGTAATACTATTTTGTAAAGACTGGATCATGCGATGTAATAGAATTTGATGCATTTGCATGATATTTAATTTTGTACTGTGGTGCTAGCAATTGATCCAGGGACTAGCACAATAAACACATGTATTCCATCTTTATTAAAAGTTGGGATGCTACATGTTAGTACTCTCTTGTTTCATTTCTATATCTCTTTCATAGTTTTGGTTTAGTATAAAATGATTGGTTTTGGAAAGCAGTAGTACAATTTTCGTGCTTATAACGGTGCAAAAAGAAGCTTGTATAGACTGTGACTAGACTTTTTCATGTCATGCTAGATGTTATTTTAATTCTATGCTTAGTAGTTTTTATTGTATCATGACATGTCTCAAATAGCTGAGAGTGCTTAATGTGCCATTGAAAGAATCATGAGTTGTTTTTATCACATTGAAGCATAAATTTTGGTGTTCTCCTTCGAATGCTTTATTTGGTTGACTTGGCGCATGCTTACATTATGTTTATGACTATAAACCAGTCACTTATAGCCTCTATGATCATTTATTTTTTGATTTGTAATACCCTTTATGATTTGGTTAATAATGTTTTTGTCGCTATGCATGATTATGGCAATTATTGCTCTCTTGATTTGTCGCTCCCAGTATTTGCTAGCCTCTACATGTACTGAGTATGAGCTCTACTCGTGTATCCAACTCTCAAAAACCAAAGTTTTCCAAATGGGTCCACCATACCTACGTACATGTGGTATTTAACCGCCACTCCAAGTAAATTTCTCATGTGCTACCTTTAAACTTTCAAAATTATTCCTGTTTTGTGCCCTTGTTTTAGCTCATGAGGACGAGAATAGAGAATCTTTATAGCACTTGTTGATTGGACTTTACACACCTCAACTAGTGGCTTAATCCTCTTATCCAAAATGATAGAAGAGCTGGCAGCGGGGTGCCCAGCCCCAAAATTGGTTACTATTAAATTCTCTTCACTATATTTGCCCCTGATTTATCTGTCAAAGCATAATTGTGTAAACAAAAGAGAAGGAGAATGATCTACTACACCATTAGCATCCTTCAAAGGGAGCCTCTCTTGTAAGGTCTAGTTGGCTTGTGACGTACTGTATTTTTTGTTTACCATTCGTTGACATAAGCATACACCTCTCTAAAAACATGTTTTCAATACCTCTGTTTAATAAAATAAAAAGCTCTGGCACATGATTTATTCCCTGCTTCCCTCTGCGAAGGGCCTTTCTTTTTAATTTTATGTTGAGTCTACATCTTCTAATTTTATGCACAGTTAAGAGAGCGTAGTTGCCATTCTGAGTTTAATGTGCATTTCTCCCAAAAATTATTATTAATTGATTCATTATGTGTTATTACTTGCTCTCAAACTATCTTTTCTAGTCATCCACTTGAACTTTGAAGGTGTCCTCGCATTTATGTTTTGCCCCACTCTTAAGGACAAGCGAAATATCACTTTGCTATGTTTTATTTATGCTCGAAACAAACATATAACTTTCAAGTGCATTATTATTCATGATCTTTTATTTGTGTTACTTTTCATGATGCAAGGTGATTGCTAAGTTTCATTGTTAAAATTATATTTATCATGCATGTGTTTAAAGTACTATGATCTCATCTTTACATATGCTTTTACAATTTAGACGATCAAGTTTATGTCGGTAGCACACCTTGGAATTTTTTTTTATCGTTTACCTACTCGAGGAAGAGCAGGAACTAAGCTTGTGGACGTTGATACGTTATAAACGTATCCATAATTTCTGATGTTCCATGTTTTTTTCATGCTATATGCTACATGTTTCCTATACACTTTATGCATTTTTTTATCGATTTTCTAGGACTAACCTATTGGCAAGATGCCACAGAGTCGGTTTCTGTTTTTTGCTGTTTTTTGTTTCAAAAAATTTGTTCTGGAAATATTCTCGGAATTTGACGATTCGAAGCCCGGAAGTCTTAGAAATCTATCGCGCACACGGAGTCCGGAGGGGACCCGGAGGAGGGCCACAGGGGACCCACTACATAGGGCGGCGCGCTCCCCTTGGCCGTGCCCAGGGTGGTCTGGTCCCCCTGGTTTCCTACCGATGTTGCCCTCACGTCTATATATTCTCCTTGAAGGGTTAACCCTAAAGAACATAGACTTTTCTACCAAAAACATCCGTAGGCGCCGCCATCGTCAACCTAGTTTGGGAGGGTTCTTGAGCTCTCCCCGGCACTCTGCCGGGAGGGGGAAGCATCACCGGAGGGCACTACACCACCATGCGTGCCTTCGGAATGATGCGCGAGTAGTTCATCCTTGGACTATGGGTCCATAGCCATAGCTAGATGGTTGTTCTCTCCTCTTTATGCCTCATGTTTAGATCTTTTGAGCTGCCCTACATGATCAAGATCATCTTATTGTAATGCTACATGTTGTGTTTGCTGGGCTGCGATGAATATTGAATGCTATGTCCAATGATTATCACTCTATCATGTTTTATTCATGTGTATGTTATTTATGATTTTGCATGCTTTCCGTTGTTAGTAGATGCTCCGGCCAAGTAGCCGCTAGTAACTCCAAGAGGGAGTATTTATACTCGATAGTGGGTTCATGCCACATTTGCATCTGTGCTCGAGTGATGGATTGGTGGAAATGTGGATTTAGATCTCCTCTAACTTATCCCTCAAAGATATGCAAGAAACATTGGAGGAATTTAGAGAGGGGCAAGCTTTCCAAAGTCAACAATGGTGGGAGAGCGAGGAAAAACATGTTTTGCAGCCTTGGGGTCAATGGGGAAGAAGATCCCCTTAAATAGGTGACCCAAAATATGACCGTTATGTGAAAATCGCGCCTAGCAGCGGTACTACCGCTGGGAGCTCTAAAAACGAGTCTAGGACAGATCTCCTAGCGGTACTGGGGCGGTACTACCGCTGGACCAAAAACACCAAAACGATCGATACGAAAACGATCATAACTTTTGTGTCGGATTCCGTTTTCGATGATCTTGGGCTCGTTGAAATCGCAATAACGAGCTCCATAAGATTATGCAGAGAAACATCATTGTCCAACAATGAAACATAAAACAAAATTCGGAAAGGTAAGGTCTCTCTATAAAGGACCAACCGGGAAAACCTTCAATATCAAAAACTCAATAATTGTTTCATGCGAAAACCGTTTTTGACGAACTTGGCCTTGTCATGAAGATCACAACAAGCACCCCAAACCATAGAGATAAAATCCAAATAAGAACGAAGAATTTATGATATGCAAAAGTACAAAGGTTTGAGCTCTCCACAACGATTCGATCAAGTTACTCACTTGAGAGCCCCTCTTGATAGTACGATTATCGATCCTATAACCCGGTCTCCCCAAAAGTATGAGACCGGTAAAATAGAAAACCTATCAAGATTATACCTTTTCCTTGAGTATTTCACTTGAGCTAGATGATGACGATCTTGACTCTCTCAAGTTGGATCTTCTTTCTTGATCGTGCTAGCTAGCACTAGCTTCGCTTGATGAAGACTTGCTATTTGCTCCCCCATACACCTTTATGGGAGAGACCCTTCTAGGAAAATCTTCACAAGTCCACAATCTCCAAATAGGTGGCAAGAATCAAACATAGGATTTCTTCGAGATGCTTCACTTGAGCTTCCACGTTAAGCTAGATGACGAACACCGCTTGACGACATAGACCATGGGCTATATGAAATCTTTCTTTTGAAGCATGACCATGGAAAGATACCTAACCACACATAGATATGCCACCCACACATATCATGGGTTAGTTCACAAAGCTATATGGACAATTGCTTACCATACCACGAGATACACAATCCCACTAGGTACATCTTGTAGCTTTGTGTGTTTATCACACGCTTGATCAACCTTGTATATTTTCTTCTTTCTTCATCCATAATGTTGATGTCTTGAAGGTATACATGAATGACCACTCCATCTTGTTCTTCAAGACATACAAGCAATAAGCTTAACAGCACAACGGTACTACCGCTGCATGTAGCGTTAATACCGTCCACTGACATCTCAGGGTACCCAGTGTACTGCACACTGGTGCTCAGCGGTACCACAGAGAAGTACCATGAAGCTCAAGTAGCGGTACTACCGTTGGCCCCAAACTCGATATAAAATCGAAATGGCTAGCGGTAGTACTAGGCCACTACCACCCTAGTACCGTAATCATTATAGTGAGCAAAACTTCCCTGGCGGTATTTTGACTGGTAATGCCAGCGGTACTACCGCGTCCTAGGAGGAGCGGTGCTACCGCCGATGGTAGCGGTACTACCGCCGTGGGGAGTGTTGCTCCAAAAGTGACTAAGTACCAGCAGTAGTACTATGCCCGAATCGCCTAGGTACCGTGGATATCAGTGGCCTTTTCTTTGCTAGCGATACCGTAAGCGGTATCACCAGCGGTAGTACCGCTTCTGGGAGGAGACGGTACAAACCGTGGTACTACCGCTGTCTGGAGTGTACCAGGTGTGTCGCAGCAGTACAACTCCATGAGGAGCGGTACTACCGCTACACAAACCGGTACTACCGCTAAACAGAGAAAAAGTTTCTCGGCCATATCTTGGACATCAAATGATCAAATGATCTTCTTTGATACACACAAGGACTCAAAACTATTCTTATGGACAAGTCTTGCAAGAATTTCTCAAAACAAACATTAGTCCTTAAGGATTTTCATTAATTACCAAAACCACATATGGGGGCACCATGTGCTTTCAGTCTCCCCCATTTTGGTAATTGATGACAATCCCTTTTTACGAGGGTTTATATAATTTATAAAGCAACCATACAACACAAAAAGAAAGGATGCAAGAGCATGAAAGGCAAATGCTTAAGAATGAAACTAAAGCATCAAACCAAATTCCCTTAAACCATCTAAACTTCTCCCACATTGGCATCCATTGCCGAAATGGGAGGAAAAACTTAGAAGGTCAATATAATAAGATCTCCCCCATAGTGTATGCATTCCTCATGATATGAGTGAAATCAATTGCATATATGATATATCCCACTATGAATAGATGGAGGGAGATCAAACTATATTGAGGATCCAAAGATTACAAAGAATGTCAAATTGAAGAATACTTTGATAAATAAGCAACCAACCAAAGGATACAAAAAAAACAATTGACCAAAAACAATATTATGATAAGAACAACCAAGTGTTCTAGAAAATCAAGAGGGAACTCCCCAAGGTACATGCACAATGTTACATTTGAATTATTATATAGTGTGCACAAGATGGAATCATCACTCCCTTCTAGATAATTTTGAAGAAAACAAAAGCAAGAGAATATATGGGAAATGAAGCAAAGAAACTTGCAATCAAACAAGAGTTGAGAAATTAAGATCAAGGAGTGACAAATAAAATACTTACGCAACCGAAAGAGATGAGTGTGACAAGGAAAAAACATTTTTAGGAGACTAATAGTATGAGCAAAGCTTCATCATAGTCTTTCAATATATGAGGCACATAGTGCATATCATGTCTTTCCCATACACACAAATCAACGAGGATAAAACACATAGGTCCACAAGCTTATTAAGATGCAAAAGGAATACCAAATGAAAAGCAAAGCTTGTTCCTTTTAGAAACCACCAAAGAAAAAAATCAATAAAAGGTGGTCACTAAGGAAATAGAATACCAAATAAAGATGTAACTATTCTCATGTGTACAAGTTTATAAGTGGGAAACAATCACAAAGATATAGGTCCATAAAGAAATATGCACACAAAAAATAGGTACAAAGTTGAAGAACATGATATCCAAAAGAGAGTCATAAAAACACCAATAAGATTTTTGCTTGAAAGAAAAGCACAAAGCTCAATTTTATCTTAAAGGAATATAGATAAACAATCAACAAACTCATAAAAGCATCACAAATATCACAAGGGAAAAGTGATAGTTGGAATGCTTCGAGAAAGGTAACATGTATCACAAAGGCAAACGGTTTTGAGAATTTTCAACACCCACAAGAATTGCAACAAAAAGGAAATTCACGCAAAGATACAACCTACACAAGGTTCAAAGATATAAAAGTATGCATGATATAGATACTTGTCACCGAGATGACATGGTGATGAAGAGGATGCGAGTTCGTTAATCATCAAGCTTGAATCCTATAAACCAATGGTGAGAACACCTTCCTTATCAATGAGACAAGCACCCAGTGCATCTCCATTGTACCTAAAAACAAAATTAAAGTACAACATGGTACCCAAACTCATTGGGTCCAAAGTAGTTAGAGCAACTACAATACATAGGAAAAACTCCACATACATATGTGCACATTAATATGAATTTGAATTTCATGCACATATTAGGCATTTAGGATTTGATGGAGATTATCCTATATATTGGATCAACGAAAGTAAGCATGCCATAATATATACATAGTAAATGTACATGAACAAAACTTTCTGAACCACAACAAGATACAAATTGGAGAAAACACCAATTAACCAAGAAGAAACTCACAAGAGTGAAAAGTAAGAGAATTGTCCAAATTATATCAAAACCCAAATCAACACATGATTGAGGAAACCAAATAGAGAAGATACCAAAAAAAGATCAAAGAATAATCAAACCCTCTACACTTTTAACGATGGCACACAAAGTACCAAGACGAAAAATGTTCTTCTTCCAAAGAGACAAGTCATTGGGATAAAATATCAATTTTAAGATAACAAGTGTTCAAACACATATAGGATATCTCTTCCAAGAATAGAGAATTAATTATGATCTTGCATTTGAATAGAAAATGCACATAATGGAATCATTACCCTCCATATATATTGTTCAAACACCGGTCATGCTCAAGAAAAGCAATAAGATGCAATACCAATTTAAAGAAAGGTGTTATACTCAATGTAGGATAGCTTCCCCAAGAATAGTGGAACACAAAGAAGTATGACTTTGAATGTAAGTGCACAAGAATGGTATCATTGATTTTACTAACACAAGAAAGCATAAAACAAAATTTGAGTATAATAAAAGGATGTAAAAGGTATAAGGAAGACACAAGGGAGTTACACCAAGCAAAAAAAACATTGGCAAGAAACAAGGCAATTTTTGAGCAAAGGCCAAAGTAAATATGGTCACTAAACTTACCACAAATTATTATCACTTGTCAAAGACAAGGGATATAAGGAGATATTTCTCGGTGGTAGAAGATTTATTCACAATCATATTCACAAAAAATAAGCATGTGGCAAAAGATAGAAGTAGAAAAACATGCTTAGATAGAGATTATTGAAGGCTTCAAATAAAAACCGAATGTGCAAAGCACCAAGAAACTCTCGTAAAAACAAGATACCAACCGAATAGAGACAAAAGTAAAATATGGAACTTGTTTGAGCAACATGCCACATAGGAACACGATAATTGACAATATCAACTCTAGGTGGCAATACCTCACATGTTCACATTTTATAGGCTTGTAATATGAACATAGCTTATTACTCCCCCATAATGTGATAATCCATTTTTCAACAAGTGGTAAGTAACAATATAACGAGGGAAAGTTAATGGAAATTAGAATTTGAGTTTCTCATGAGAAAGACATACAATATAGAGACAAGATAATATTGATATATCAACACTAAGTGGTATTCCTCATGTATACACATCTTAGGATAGTAAAGTGCCAAGAGCATATTAATCCCCCAAAATGGGATAGTACATTAATCTCCCAAATAGCCAACAAAAAACAAACAAGAGTTTGCAAGGAAAGGCTCAACAAAAAACACACAAGTACATGGAGTGCAAACCAACAAACACATACTAGATTACTCAAGATAGGTAAGTAGTAAGCACACCATATACAAACACATTCTAGAAACAAAACCAACACATGCAAGGGGCAAGTAACTTTCAATGAATATATGATTTAGATACAAGTTACCGCAAGGAGGAACATTGGATAAGAGATATATATATATATATATAATCCAAGTAACTTGGCTTGAGGAAATATAATTGATGAAGATCCCTTAATTCTTCATGAGGTAGCCAAGTCTCAAATTCCCTCCATCAACACCTATTGATAAAGTTTGAGCTTGTTGGTCCCCAACCAATTTGGGTCCTAAGAGGTTAGTCACAATAGGTTTGGCAACCCAAATGGTTCTTTTCTTGAAACCACTTGGAGTACCAACATACTTGGCAAACATATTGCCCACATTATCCTTTCGAATGGAATAAACATCATAAAAAGGATAG
The DNA here is from genome assembly GCA_028641055.1 of Alopecurus myosuroides. Taxonomy (NCBI): domain Eukaryota; kingdom Viridiplantae; phylum Streptophyta; class Magnoliopsida; order Poales; family Poaceae; genus Alopecurus; species Alopecurus myosuroides. The sequence continues at coordinate 50,953,779 of CM054062.1, read as the reverse complement.
GGTTGGATAATGTATCATTAGTGCATGAAGAAGTAAGGTGTCCCTTCTCACGACAAAGGTAGCAACATTGACTCTTTTCTTTCTTCTTAGAAGGCTCCTTAACTTGAGGAGCAATGGCTTGAGTATTCTTAGGAGGTGACCTTTGTTCAACTCGTGGTTGAGCATGAGATTGAACAAGAGGCCGCTTCCCTAGTTTCTTCTCATTAAGAGGCTTCTTATTCAAAGGGTAAGATCTAACATGGTGCCCTTCAATCTTGCACTTGAAGCAAATAATCTTGGACAGATATTTCACTTGTTCTTGGCCCTTGTTCTTGTCAACCTTGGAATTATTCTTGATATTGGAGTTTAATCCAAGTCCACTCTTGTCATTGGGAAGTCTTTGCACTCTCAATATCTTGTCAAGTGTGGGACTACTTTCATGACACTTTTCCAAGTCTTTCTTCAAAGAAGTGACTTGGGCCTTGAGCTCTTTAATTTCCTCTACATGGTTAGAATCAACACAAGATCTACATTCATTGTTAGAGCAACAAGACAAGGAAAGAAATTCATCACAAGATGTTGAAACATTATGAGAGGATGAATTACTAATACTAGCACAAGGCAATATAGCATTACTAGAAGAGATTGTGCTAGTAACCACATGAGGCTCACAAGATATTACCTTTGAACTGATAGCCTCAAGAGCTAACTTTAGCTTAGTATGAGATGCTAGAAGATCCTCATGAGAGCTAGGTAGCTTTTAATGGCTTTCTTCCAATTTACCACGCTTGCTAGTCATCAACTCAAGTTGAGACCTTACCTCAACATTCTCCTTCAAAATAGATGATTCACAAGATGTGGAGTTACTAGCACAAGCATTATTAGAATTATAAGAAGAAAACTTGGCAAGCTCATTATTAAACCTAGAATTTTCATCAATTAGATTAGCATTACCAATAAAAAAATTCAACCTTTTCCTTTTTAAGCACTTTATATTTAACAATAGTATGGTCACGTGCTTTAGTGAGAAAGGCTATTTGTTCATTACGGAGCTCCTCAATAGATTCAAGTTTATCCTCAAGAGTAACTCAGAGCTCATACTCTTCCTCAAGAGACATAGTGAGGGACACCTTTTCATCGGCATCCCTTCTTTCAATCTCACCTTTCTTCTCAATGATTTTTGCGCTACTAATAGAAAAAGAAAAAATCTCACGCAAAGGAGAGATAGCTTTACTACCTTTAGGGAGATCAAGAAGAACCAACTCACCCTTCTTCATTAAGGAGACATCATCATCATACTCTCCATAAAAAAATCCTCATCCTCATCATCACAAGATGTAGAGGGTTCCAAAGGCGGAGATACATTTGAATCCTTAGCCATAAGGCACACATGAGAAATGGATAACGATGATGAAGATTGACTTGAAGCACCAATAAGATCCATATCTTTTTCCACCAAAATGTGGGATTCCTCTACATTGTTTCCCACACAAGTACTAGAGGAGATGGAAGCATTGTTTTCATGACAACAAGACATAGGAAGCATATCATCATGAGATTTAGTTAAATAACTATTACATGATATGCAAGTACTATCAATACTAGAATGTGAAACATTTTGGGTGCTAGAAGAGATTAAGTCCAAAGATAGGATATTGCAATGAGATAGAGATGAAGTAGAGTCAATAGTAAATTCACTATCCACAATGCAATTTATATCACCACTCACCATATCATTACCTTGTGACAAATCACATGTTGGTGGAGTGGAGAAATATGTGAACTCATCACGGCCAGAAGCGGATGGAGAACAATCATCCTAAATAATGTTGGACACATCATATATATCTTGAAGTTTTGTCCATAGCTCATCAGCATTCCGAAAAGGCTTGATTGATTCAATGACTACATCGCTCAAAACACACAAGAGACCATTAGATAATAGAGTATCGAGATAAGAGTTTTCCTCATCCTCTAAAGATAAATCTTGAGAATTATTTGGAGGAGGAAAATCCATATCTACAATTCTCCTTAGATACTTTGGACCAATTTCCGTAAGAAAATTAAGAATGCGAATTTTCCAAACATCATAATTTCTACGATAGAATAAAAGCGGGATCATTCTCTATTTCCCTAAACGACATCGTACTCTCTAGGATGTAAAGCCTAATAAGAGAGCACATGCTCTTATACCAATTGAACGTGCAACGATGTCGCCTAGAGGGGGGTGAATAGGCGATTAAATTATTTCCCGTTAAGGCTTGCTAAATGCGGAAATAAACTAGGTATTTAAATTAACAAGCACACAACCTTCTAGGGTCAACTAGGTGCATGAAAAACTTATGCTAAGCAAGACAAGTAACAAGGTGATAACAAGATATATAACTTCAAGCGCGAAGGCTATCACAATGTAAATTGCATAAGTAAAAAGCTCAGGTATAGAAATAACCGAGACACACGGAGACGATGATGTATTCCTGAGTTCCTACCACATGGGGAATACGTCTCATTGGATGGGTGTGAGCTCGCCACAAGAGGCCTACTCAATGGCAAAAAGGCCTCACCATATTCTCCAATGAACCTCGCCACAAAGGCCTAGTTCACCATCCACTATTGGCAACCTTCGATCGAGGCACGCATCCACAACTTAATTGGAGGATCTCGATGTCACCACAATCTTGGGGCACACATCCACAACTCAATTGGAGGCTCCCAAGAACACCACAAGTCGTCTAGGGTCCAAGACCCAAGAGTAACAAGCTCACAAACTTTCACTTCCACAAATCATCATGGAAAGACCAAACCGATGCAACCGATGCAAATGGCAAGAGAACAAGTGCTCAAATACTCCACTCTCAAATTCCAACAAAACAAAACAAAGCAAATGGCAAGAACAATGGAGGAGAAACACAAAGAACTCCAAGATCTAGATTCACTAATTCCCTTCACTAAGAGGAGAGATGGATTGGTGGAAATGTGAATCTAGATCTCCTCTAACTTCTCCTTCAAAGATATGCAAGAATCATTGGAGGGATTTAGAGAGGGGAAAGCTTTCCAAAGTCAACAATGGTGGGAGAGAGAGGAAAAACGTGTTTTGCATCCTTGGGGTCAATGGGGAAGAAGACCCCCTTAAATTGGTGACCCAAAATATGACCGTTATGTAAAAAACGCGCCCAACAGCGGTACTACCGCTAGGCCTAGCGGTACTACCACTCGGAGCTCTAAAAACGAGTCCGGGACAGATCTCCTAGCGGTATTGGGCGGTACTACCGCTGGACAAAAAACAGCAAAACGGTCGATACAAAAACGATCATAACTTTTGCGTGTGGACTCCGTTTTCGATGATCTTGGGATCGTTGAAATCGCAACAACGAGATATACAATATTATGCATAGAAACATCAGTGTCCAACAATGAAACTTAAAGCAAAATTGGTAAAGGTAAGATCTGTCTAAAAAGGACCAACCGGGAAAACCTTCAACATCAAGAACTCAATAAGTGTTTCATGCGAAAACCATTTTTTGATGAACTTGGGATTTTCATGAAGATCACAAAAAGCACCCCAAACCATAGAGATAAAATCCAAATAAGAACCAAGAAAGATGATATGCAAGAGTGCAAAGGTTTGAGCTCTCCACAATGTTTCGATTAAGTTACTCACTTCAGAGCCTCTCTTGATAGTACGACTATCGATCCTATAACCCGGTATACCCAAAAGTATGAGACCGGTAAAATAGAAAACCTATCAATATTATACCTTTGCTTTTAGCATTCCACTTGAGCTATATGATGACGATCTTGACTCTCTCAAGTTGGATCCTCTTTCTTGATCGTGCTAGCTAGCACTAGCTCCGCTTGATGAAGACTTGCGAATTGCTCCCCCGTACACCATTATGGGAGAGACCCTTTACGGCAAATCATCACAAGGCCACAATCTCCAAATAGGTGGAAAGCATCAAGCATAGGATTTCTTCGAGATTCTTCACTTGATCTTCCACGTCAAGCTAGATGATGAACACCGCTTGACGACATAGACCATGGGCTATATGAAATCTTTATTTTGAAGCATGCCCATGGAAAGATACCTAACCACACATAGATATGGCACACACACATATCATGGGTTAGTTCACAAAGCTATATGGACAATTGCTTACCATACCACAAGATACACAATCCCACTAGGTACATCTTGTAGCTTTGTGTGTTGATCACACGCTTGATCAACCTTGTATCTTTTCTTCTTTCTTCATCCATAATGTTGATGTCCTGAAGGTATACATGAATGACCACTCCATCTTGTTCTTCAAGACATACAAGCAATAAGCTCAACAGCACAGCGGTACTACCGCTGCACGCAGCGGTACTACCGCCCATTGACATCTCAGGGTACCCAGTGTACTGCACACCGATGCTCAGCGGTACCATAGAGAAGTACCATGAAGCTCCAGTAGCGGTACTACCGTTGGCCCTGAACTCGATAAAAATCGAAATGGCTGGCGGTAGTACTAGGCCACTACAGCCCTAGTACCATAATCATTATCGTGAGGAAAAATTCCCGGGCGGTATTTTGATCGGTGCTGCCAGTTGTACTACCGCGTCCTGGAAGAAGCGGTGCTACCATTGATGGTAGCGGTACTATCGCTGTGGGTAGTGTTGCTTCGAAAGTGACTAAGTAACAGCGGTAGTACTATGTCGGTACCTCCTGGGTACCATGGATATCAGTGGTCTTTTCTTTTCTAGCGATACCTCAAGCGGTATCACCAGCGGTAGTACCGCTCCTGGGAGGAGACGGTACAAACTGCGGTACTACCACTGTCTGGAGTGTACCAGGTGTGTCGCAGCAGTACAACTCCATGAGGAGCGGTACTACTGCTACACAACCCGGTACTACCGCTAGACAGAGAAAAAGCCTCTCGACCATATCTTGGACATCAAATGATCAAATGATCTTCTTCGATACACACAAGGACTCCAAACTATTCTTATGGACAAGTCCTGCAAGAATATCTCAATACAAACATTAGTCCTTAAGGATTGTCATTAATTACCAAAACCACATATGGGGCACCATGTGCTTTCACCCGCTCCTGGTGGCCCCCCTTTGGACTCCGTCTTCGTTCCGGGTAAAAATTGTTCTCCGTGGATTTTCATCCCTTTCCGAGAATATTTCCTTAAGAACTTTTCTGAAATAGGAAAATAGCAGAAAACAACAACAATCCTAGGGCATGTTGCTAATCAGTTAGTCTGTGAAAACATCTGGAAAACGAAGGAAACGATAGAAAACATGTGGAAAACAAAAGGTATTGGGTAGAAAAAAATCATGGAGCATCAAAAATTATAGATACATTTTCACCGTATCAGCATCCCCAAGCTTAACTCATGCTCGTCCTCAAGTAGATATAAGTGATAGCAAAATAATTTTTGAGGTGACATGAATCCAACACAAATCTTGATCAACTTTATGTAAAAGCATTGCAAAGCTGATATCAAAATACTTTAACAAAGTCATGAGAAATATTATTACAACCAATGTAAACTTAGAAACCATGTTGCACATAAAAAGAAACACAAACAAAAGAAAATGAATATGAAACATCAAAAGTGATATGGTTGTTTCAATCATAAAGAAAAACATAATAAAGTGGCATCCAGCTAGTCCTTCGTGTGGTAGGAAAACATAAATGCCAGGACACCTTCAAATTTTAAATGGTGACTAGAAACAAATAAATTGAGAGCAAGCAATACCACAATCATGAATCAATCAATAATAAATTTTGGGACTATGCACATTATACTCAGAGTGACAACTATGCTCTTTTAGCTGGTTCATAAAGTAATAAGATGAAGACTCAACATAAAAGTAAAAGAAAGGCCCTTCACAGAGGGAAGCAGAGATTACTCATGTGCTAGAGCTTTTTATTTGATAAACATAGATATTAAAAACAATTTTGAGAGAGGTGTATGTCAACGTCAATGAATGGTAAAGAAAAAATTATCATAATCTATGTCAAGCAAAGTTTTTATACTTTTGAGAGTGGTTTCCTTTGTTTATTAGTTTGGCACTTCCCTCAAACTTTCTTTTCACAAAACAGGGCTAGCTGTGTTCACGTATACCCACCAGCTTTCATCAAACCATGGGGAAGTGACTTTTTTTAATTATTTGGCACCAACTCTCTACAAATTTAAATGAGCACAGATTCCATACTCATCGGGTGAAAGAAGGAAGAAGAAATTTGCTTGACACAAACCATAATAAAATTTTAAACTACTTCCTCATGAGCTAAAACAAGAATACAAAACATGTTATAATTTTGAAGGTTTAAAGGTAGCACACGAGAAATTTACTTGGAGTTGTGGTTAAATACCACATATAGTTAGATATGGTGGACACATTTGGCATACTTTGATTTTTGGGAGTTGGATGCACGAGTAGAGCTCTTACTCAGTACAGGCGTAGGCTAGGAGAAGGCTGGGAGCGACCAACTAGGAGAGAAATAACGGCAATAATCACGCATAGCGACAAAACATCATTTATCAAAGCATGAATTTATATTAAAAGTAAAAAAACTAAATGATCATCAAGGCTAGACGTGACTTTATTTGTAGTCATAACATGGTGTCAGCATGCAAAAACTAAATCCATATAATGCATTCAAAAGAGAAATACCACAATATCATGCTTCAATATGAGAGAACAACACATGATAAAATTCAATGGCACATTAAGCACTCTCAGCTATTTTAGACTAGTCATGATACAACATAAATAACTAAGAACACAGTGAAAATAACATCTAACATGATGTGCCAAAGCCTAAGCCATAGTCAAAACTAGCTTCCTATTGAACAAATATAAGCATGAAACAATTTACTCTTCTCCAAAACCAATCAACTTATTCAACTCTCAGAGAAAATAATCATAAAAACAAGAGAGATAATAAAATATAACTTAAGTGCAGTACTAAAATCTCTGGAAAAAATCGAGTGAAAAACAAGAGCTAAGTGCAGTACTAGCAAAAACTGAACACTCACGGAACAATAAGAGTGAAAACTAGAGTGTTATAGGCAATGAAAACGGAGTGTATCCCTCCCAAAATAAAAGTGCTAGGATCCAACCAAAAGATACACAAAGAAAAGAAAACAAACTGAAATAAAAATAAAAAGGCGCTCCAGGAATAACACATATCACGTGAAGCAATAAAAATAGTGTTTCGAAAGAAAATTGATATTTTTGTTGATGAAAAAGGGGATGTCTTGGGCATCCCCAAGCTTTGACGCTTAATTATTGGATATGTATTGGGGTTACATCGGCATCCCCAAGCTTGATCTGTTGTCCATCCATCATCTCATCACATCATACTTCTCTCCTTACACTTGAAAACTTCCTCCACCTAAAACTTCTACACAATCTTCATTAGCAACGTTAGTGTGATCAAAATAATAAATCCACTCGGTTAAGTTTCAACACAATTATCACACTTCAATTAAAATATTAGCTACTGTCACAACTTTTTTTAAAGCTCTTCCCCTAAAAAGAACACCAAAAGAAAGAGATTAAGACACATATTTAAATATTGCCAGAAATCTGTCAAAACAGAACAATCGGTAAAGATGAATCTTTCGAAAATCTTATGTTACTCAAATCAAGAAGTGGGAAACTAAATAAAGTTATATAATAACCGGGGACATGTTTCTAGTTTTTTTCAAAGCAGTCCGACGTTTTGGCTGAGAAACATGATTTTTTCTTGTAACAACCCAGAAATCTGTTTCAGAACAGCAACTTCCCCAAATCGAACTACCTCTCAATTAGAGGTTACTCTTGGAAAAACAAAACAAAAAAAAAGGATAAGGAGCGGTTTCTATAGAGGTAAGAACTTCCCAAACAGAAAAATAACAAAAGAAAACAAAAGGATAACAAAGGAAAAGAAAAGTGGGTTGCCTCCCACAAGCACTTTTCTTTAATGCCTTTTAGATAGGCATGAAGAACAGATCAAGTATTATCAGTAGAATCATGGGTAGTCCTCACAAGGGACTCAAAAGGTAACTTCATTATTTTTCCAGGTAAGTGTTCCATGCCATTTTTAATGGGAAACTGAAATCTTATAATTCCCCCTTTCATATCAATAATGGCACCAACGGTGCAAACAAAAGGTCTCCCCAATATGATAGGACATGAAGCATTGCATTCAATATCCAAAACAAGAAAATAAACACAAACATAATTATCATTAGCAATAATAACATCATCAACCTGTACCAAAGGTATTTTAACAGTGGAGTCTATAAGATGCACTCCCTAAATACTTTCATCCAAAGGTTTCAAATCAAGCATATCATATTAGGAATAATAGAAGTACTTGAACCAAGATCACACAATGCATTGCAATAAAAATCATTCACTCGGCTCCCACCATCTTGTAATTTTCTAGGAATAGAGGCTTCAAGTTTGAGCCTTTCTTGTCTACCTTCCATGAGAGCATTAGCAATATGTTTATTGAAAGCAATATGCATCTTAATAGCACTAGGATCTTTAGCTAATTTTTGTAAGAACTTTATAACATCAGAGATGGTACAATTATGAAAATAAATCTTATCATCCTCAAACATGGTGGGAAAATTTTCTCCTAAAGTCGTATTGTCCTCAATACCACTTTCAACAATTTTCTCACTAGAAATATTTTTAATCTCCGAACTTTTGGGACTCTTTCTAACTAATGTCATGACGTCTCCAATCCCATTTGTTTCGACATCAACAAATTTAGGAGCATTAGGATACTCATTGGTACTGAAAGTTTTAACTTCCTCAAAGACTCTAATGGTATTAATTCTAACTGGCTCACTTTTAGCAATTTTTTTTAGCAATTTCAGCTTCTCTTTCTCTTCTAGCACATATTTGGGCTAACATTCTCATGTACTCATTTATTTGAAATTTTATAGCATTTATAGATTTAGTTTTCTTGGCTTCAAGAGGTGTAGTCCTAATTTTTTAAAAATTTACATCATGAGCAAGACTATCAACTTTCAGAACAAGATTATCTAGTTTTGCAAGCCTTTCATCGACAGTTTTATTGAAATATTTTTGTGTAGTGATAAATTCTTTAAGCATGTTCTCAATATAAGAGGTGGAATTTTTAGGATTGTTATAAGAATTTCCATATGAATTACCATTATTTTTAGGATATGGCCTATCGTTGTTACCAATAAAGTTATACTTGTAAGAACTGTTGTTGAAATTGTTTCTAGCAATAAAATTCACATAAATTTGATCATTCTCATTAGCAAAAAGATATTTAAAATGAACATTATTAGGATCTATTGGCACTTTTTAAGTGAGCAAATAATCAAGCATATCAATTTATCAAGAAGAGACCTCCTCAACAGAATTTACCTTTTTACCTCTTGGAGCCCTTTCTGTGTGTGTTTGTCATTAGATCATCCAATAACTTGCTTGCTGAGCCTAAGGTAAGGTTCACGAAGGTTCTCCTGTAGCTGACTCCAATAAATTCCTTGAAGAAAAATTTAATCTTGCATAATTTTTTTGGAAAACCATCCCCGTAGTTAATCCGTGTGTGGGACAATTCTTAACCATAATTTTCGTTGTTTCCCAAGCTTGAGAAACATGTTCATTATAATATTGTCTAAAGTTAATAATGTTACTCCTCAGTTGTATAATTTTTGCAGGTGGATAGTACTTCCCATGAAAGCAACTTTGCATTTAGTCCAAAAATCAATGCTATTTTAGGGAAAGACAATAAACATTCCTTAGCTCCTCCTCTTAAAGAGAAAGGGAACAATCTTAATTTCACAATTTCACCATCTACCACTTTATATTTTTGGATGCCACATAACTCGACAAGGTTATTTAAATGAAAGGCAACATCTTCTCCCATACAAGAAAATTGATCTTTCATGACAAAATTCAACAAAGCGGGTTTAATTTCATAATAATATGCCGTAGTAGCAGGTGGAGAAATTGGTGTGCATATGAAATCATTATTATTGGTACTAGTAAAGTCACAAATCTTGGTATTATCATTAGTATACATGGTTGCAAGATAACACAAATAAAAGACTAGAAAATAGAGAACTATTTTCTTTTGGATTTTTTATAAAGAGAAAACCAGAATAAAAAAAGGAAAAAAGCACGAGCAAAACAAAAGAAAGAGAGTGTAAGAGGGAGACTCCCCTTGCAGCAAGCTAGAAATCCCCAGAAATGGCACCAGAAAATATACTTGATGAGGACGTGATCACACGCTCATTGGGAGACCATAGAGGTACGATGCAGTCAAGAGTAAGTTGTCCCCTAGTATAGAGCCACAGTTATCGGACCAGTAGGACTTCATAGTCTTGAAGAAGGTTGCTTTATGAATGGTGCCAGAAAAATTATTGTTGAGGAGGTGTGGAACCTGCACACAATCAAAAACTCTCTCTTGCCCAACTTTCCGGAAGGTTGTCAATCTTCCGATCTTGTTGAGAATAGGAGAACTAAACGTATAGAGTCTTGGAAAACAATAAGAGTAAAAACTAAAAAACAAGGAAACAATTATGAAAGTTCTTAAAAGAAGGTTTAAATATGAGGAAAATAGGACCGGGGGCCATAGGTTCACTAGTTGTGTCTCTCCAAAGAAAATAAACATGCTCAGTGAACAAATTACAGCCGGGCAATTGACAAATCGTGAATGTATAACAATACTATTATGAAAAGATAAAGTACACGGGTTCTAACATTCTAGGCATTACATCAAGGCATATGGACCGCTATCCAGCATGCATCCATACCTAAATATCCAGCTCAAGAAAGCTATCTTGCAAATCCCTTGGTATTAAGTTGCAGCAACGAAGTGATTGCTTTGTGTGCAAGAGACAAATGCATTAAGATGAATATATAATGTAAGAAGTGGTTCCCATCCATAGACAAGAGTATCACCTTTTTCCCCTAGTGGCAACAGCACATCCTCCCCCCCCCCCCCCCCCCGCACGTTTCTGTCGCTCGAACGCAGGCAAAAAGGAGGCACGAACCCACTATCTAGCATATAAACCCTCTCTTGGAGATGAAAACAACTATGTGGCCAAGGTAATTATAAAAACCAGAGAGCATTGCAAGACAATATTAAAACTCTCTACAAATATAAGTGAAGCATCTTAGATTGGCATGAACAAAATAATCATAATTTCATGGTTCATCAGATCCCAACAAACACAACATGCACACTTACATAATGGTGGTCTCGATCCTGTGAGGGAGCTCACACGAATTTAAACATGGAGGCATAGGGGAGAAAACAACCATCTAGATACTGTTATGAACCCGTAGTATCGAGATGAACTACTCGCGCATCTGTCCAGAGGCGATCATGGCGATGTAGAGGCCTCTGGTGATGATCCCCCACTCCGAAAGGGTGCCAGAGCAGGATACTAGAATCCCTAGGTTGTACTTTCCAGGTGACGACGCCTCTCTGTATGTTTCATGGAAAATAACTTTATCCTCGTGATTTTTAGGGTTAGGGGCAATTTATAAGCGAAGGGAGGACATGAGGCGGAGGCCAGGGCCCCACCAGGCGCAACCTAGGGGGAACCCACACCTGGTGGCACCCTGGCCTCCCTCTGGCCCCCCTTTGGACTCTAGCTTTGTTCCAGGTAAAAATTGATCTATGCGGATTTTCACCTCTTTCCGAGAATATTTCGTTAGGAACTTCTCTGAAATAGAGAAACAACATGAAAAATCAACTAGCCTGGGGCATCTTTATAATAAGTTAGTGTGTGAAAACATCCAGAAAGCGAAAGAAAACATGTGGAAAACAAATGGTATTGGGTAGAAAACAAGCATGGAGCATCAAAAATTATAGATACGTTTGCAACGTATCATGCAACTCTCCTGATCCCCTCCTTTATGTGCTCATCCATATCATCCTTCCTTGCTACTATCTCTTCCTCTATAGCCCACTCCGTGAATGTTCCTTGATTGATGTCTTTTTGAATCTGGTAGAGGCGTCGTTCAGCATATTCCTCCACACATGAACTGGAGGAGCACATCTTGATGTGAAAAGTCCTGGCCCCAAATAACTCGAAAACAAAACTCATCGAAAACATAGTTTACGATCCCGGGACAATCTAGGGGATTATATAGCAAATAGTTATCAAATGAAAGGAAGGTAAAAAGTCAAGGCGGAGTTGGAATTGAGCTCCGGGGACTCCAGGAGCATACGAGGGGTGGCCAAGAAGGAGCCCGCACCTGGGGCCCACCTAGTAACGTCCGGCCCTGGCTCCGACTCTTTTTTGTGTCCAAATTTTTCATAGTTTCCAAAAATAAAGAATATAAAAAATTTACGGTGTTTCGTGAATGTTTTCTTACCAAAAACGGATACCTACTTCAATTCGGACTCTGGTCTGCTATAATATTTGGCTCTAATATGATCTTCCAGAGTGAGTACCCGAACAATATCAGCTTCCACATTATATGGATCACCGGATAAATAATGCTTAAGTGTTTGGACATTCACAACTTGTGTATTGGTTCCTTGGAAATTACTAATCTTAATAGCAACATACCGATAAAATTTTGCCAAGACAAATGGTTCCTCCCATTTAAATAATAATTTTCCTGCAAAAATCTGAGACGAGACCTATACAATAAAACTTTATCACCTATGCTAAATTTTCTTTTGAGAATCCTTTTATCATGCCATATTTTAAATTTATCTTTAAACAACTTGGCATTTTCATAACCTTCACTTCTCCATTCATCTAAAGAGCTCATATCTAGCAATCTTTTCTCACTAGCTAATTTGAAATCACAATTCAATTCTCTAACAGCCCAATAAGCTTTGTGTTCTAGCTCAAGGGGTAAATGAAAAGCTTTTCCATAAACCATTTTATAAGGAGACATGCCCATGGAGTTTTCATAAGCAGTTTTATAAGCCCACAAAGCATCACTAAGTTTCTTAGACCAATTATTTCTAGATTTGTTAACAATCTTTTGCAAAATTAATTTGATCTCCCTATTTGATAGCTCTACCTTGCCACTAGTTTGACGATGATAAGGTGAAGCAACTATATGATTAACATCATATTTAGCAAGGGTTTTTCTAAAAGCACCATGAATGAAATGAGAATCTCCATTAGTCATAAGATATCTAGGCACACCAAAACTAGGGGATCTTATGTCTTTAAGCACTTTCATAGAGGTCTCATGATCAACACTTTTAGTTGGAATAGCTTCTACCCATTTAGTAACATAATCAACAACAACAAGAATATGAGTATAGCATGTGAAGAGGAAAAAGGACTCATAAAGTCGAATCCCCAACAATCAAAAGGTTTAATAACTAGAGACTAGTTCATAGGCATTTCATTACGTCTACTAATATTACCAACCCTTTGACTTTCATCACAAGTAGATTTTTTTCATGTTTAAAGAGAATACTCCAGTAAAAACCTGATTGCAAAACCTCGTGTGCATTTCTTTCACCCAGCATGATGCCCTCCAAAGGGGGTCACGGACAAGACAGGCAACCCTAGATTTAGAGCTAGCCGAGATCCAATCTACGGAGAGCATTCCGTGTAATCGATACTTTTCACCTCATCGAAATAAACACGGCGAACAGTAACCCGTCAAGTAGAGTAGTCCACCAGCTCCCTCTTCCTTTACTAAAGCACGGGTCCCTAACCATGGGGATTGTTCAGTTCACCCCCTCGACAATTGTTGATTCCAAAGTCACTATTCATACCGATCACGCTGCTATTAAATATCTTATGAAAAAGAAAGATTCTAATCCTAGGCTTATTAGATGGGCACTATTGTTACAAGAGTTTGATTTGCATATTGTTGATAGGAAAGGAGCTGATAATCCTGTTGTTGATAATTTATCTAGAATGGAAAACATTCCTGATGATCCTATTCCTGTTAATGATAGTTTTCATGATGAACAACTTGTTCCTATTAAGGTTAACGCACATGAAAATCATTGGATAGCTGATTATGCTAACTTTATTGTTTCTAATTTTTTTTCCTCCAAACTTTACTTACCAACAGAAGATTTTTTTTTTATGATTTGAGGCATTACTTTTGGGGTGAACCACATTTATAGAAATAAGGTGTAGATGGCACTTTAAGAAGATGCATACATGAGCATGAGCAAGAAGAAATATTGAGGAAATGTCGCAATAGTTATGTAGGTATCATGGGTCGTACATGAAACGTACTTTGACTTTGAGTCGGTTGCTAAACTTTCCTATTCTTGCTGGTAAAGTCTTTCCTACTGTCGCGACCCGATTCTTCATGGGAGCTCGAGGAGTCCTGCAGCACCCCTTAATGGGCCGCACCGGGTACCCTCCTAAGGGAGGGTCTCTCGGGTACCCCCACATCATTATCCACCGAGTGCCTGATGGATCCAAAGACTTGGTCTAGGGACTCAATCTTCTTAGGCAGATTACTTCGAGTACTTTTCCTGCAAACAATTTTTATGAAAGGAAAATGATTATAACGAGCTTGATCTACTCGACGGGTCGAGGTCAGTTAATCTCACTCGGGAGAATACGCCGTTTAATCTACTCAGGGTTAGGCTCCTCTGGCTCGATCCTGGAAAATCCTGTGGTAATTCGACTCGAGCTGCTAAAGTCTTACCGAGTCGAGTTCCAATTATCAGTTAGTTTACCTGATGCGTCCATCGGGATTTTCATCACATCTGCTGGTATGGAAAAAGTACTAGGTAGTGCAGTGATGGTGCAGCTCCCATGTCGTTGGAACTGATCCACATGTCTTATCTTCATACTGTGAGTATGTCATCCAGAGTTTTGGCGCAGTTGTGCGCTTCTGGGATAATAGAGTACTTTAAAGCATGATTCATTGGAGTCAATCCTTCGGGTGGAAAAGGAGGAAACCTCAACTTATGTGCTTTCTAGGATGAATTTTATTCTCGTGAAAAGGCTATTCGTGATTCAAGAAAACTTTCTGGCCACTCGAGCGCTTTCTTGCTCAAGTAAGGACCGTCAGCAGTGACGTAATACCCTATTTTCCTATTCGGGGACTAGACATTTCTGTGATGTGAGCTTATCTTGTCAAACGGTAACTTGCACGGGTGGAGTTTGACCACTTTTTGACCGTTCAGTGCGCGGTAATCTAGGGATTGTTAGTAAATTCCTAGAATCTCGTGCGTAGTGGGCGGCATGGAGGCGAAGCGGTTAGCCTCCTATGCCACATGTAGGGCTGGTCTAGCCCGAAAAAGAGCCAACGGTGAGGATGGATTTACCCGGCTATAAATACCGCGAGGAAGGAAGGGTAAATTTTCCCCTTGTTCTTCCTCGCGCCCGCATTTGCTTCTTGTTTCCCGCATCAGAGCCATTGATGCGCCCCTCGAGTTTCTCCAACCTCGCACCATGGTGAACACCCGGAAGAATGGTGGTTCTTCGGCGGGGGTGGCACAGAAGACTGACAGCGGAAAGGCGGAAAGTGGACCAAGTCGATCGGTACCGGCTACCGCTAAGCTCCTTACCGCCGTCGAGCATGAAGGGATGCTCCAGGCCGGCTCATGGAGGCTCCCGGGCTCAGAGTTACGCCTGATACCGGAGGCCGACGAGCGAGTGGACTTTGTGGACCACATCTTCAGAGGTGTGTCCTTTCCTCTCCTCCCCTTCTTCCTCATGCTGATTGTGGTGTATGGCATGCAACTACATGATGTCCCGCCAAACTCGGTGCAGCACATCCCGTGCTTCATCGCTACTTCAATGTCAAGGCGCAACCGAGCAGTAGTGACCCGCACAAGGTCAGAGGCTGCAACATTAGGATCAGCCTAAAATTAGGTTACTTCTCGATGGGCTTCGTAGACTCCGTCACCAGATGGAGGATTCAATGGTTCTCCGCAAGGGTCTCCCCCAACATCGACGGTTCTCCTCTGGTGGATCTAAACAAACCGGTGGTTCCCAGGAGCTCGTGGAAGAATAAACTATCTGCCAAAGAGGTTGTGCAGACTGAAAGCCTGGTGTCCCAGGTTGCCACCCTGAAAGCTGATGGGCTCATTGGAGCTCATTTGGCCGATGTATTCCTCCGATGTAGAGTTCCACCACTTCAAGATAGGGCACTCCCCATGTAGGCCTATTCGAGTGCTGATCCGACTCACTGCTTGCGCCGTGAGGAACTCTCCAGCAATGAACTTGAGTAGTGTCCGCGTCAGATCACCCGAGTGAAGGGGAATGAAGCAGTCGATTCAACTTCTGCTCTTTGACTAAACACACAAAGGTGAGTCTTTCTTTCTGTTTTCTGCTTCTCCCTTCTTCTTCTTCTTCTTCTTCTATTTTCATTGTTTTGAGTAATTTTCTATTTTGTTGCTTGACCTTTTCTTTTTCTCTTTATAATCTGGACATTCTTCCCAGTGAGCCACCCAAGGAGGGAACCATCCCGTTCATGGAAGTCTTGACTGAAGCCGCTACTGTGGATCTAGACTCAATCCTTTCAATCGACACAACCAGTTCTTCTCGAGAGGCAGATGACCAAGAGGATTTCTAGGAGGAAACTTCTGAGGAGTCTCGAGTTCCTCCCAAGCCTACTCGAGTAGAAGTTGAGCTTGAGGAAGCTACCTCTAGGGAATCGAGTTCCACGAGTGAAACCCGAGGAGACGAGCTGAGGAACCAAATTTCTGCGGTCCCCATCTCTTTAATGTCTCCGCCTTTTCCTCAGTCGTTAGCAGTTCCTACGTCTAAGAAAGTTCGCAGAGTATACAACTTGAGTTCTCTGAGCAGGTGAGTTTCATTCTTCTCTTTTGTCGTACTAGTCGAGTTTTTGCTTTAAATTTTAAAAATCGCAATTCTTCTTCTTAGGGTTGCCATTCCTCCTAGGGCTCTGATTCCTCCTTCTGTAGCCAATCCTTCTGTTGACTCGACTCCCCCTACTGCTTCGACTGCTACGCCCACTCCCCCTACTCATGGGAAGAATGATTTAGGTCCTGCTCGTGAGGCCAATGCTCCCATAGCTTCAGGTTCTTTGCGGGGGGACTCGAGACAAGGGAGTCGTGCAAGAGGGCATCCATAGGCACTCAGCCGTTCCTGAAGCAAAAGGAAGGCCTTCGAGTCCAGGGGCTTGGACGGTGGAACTCACGGAAATCCACACTTTGGTTCCTGAATTCTAGGTTAGAGACCACGTGATTTTCTTTTTCGCTTTGCTTTCATTTTTTCTACTCGTTTTGTCGGGTGCGTGATCAGCGCTTCCGATGGGAGTAGCCCCCGAGTCTGGGTTTGGCTGCTTGCAGGCGAGCATAGACTCAAACTATCTGACCCGACTGTTGGTTTTTATATTACTCTAGCCTTTCCTGGAGAGCATGAAGGATCTGGGCATTCGCTTTATCGGCATTGGGAGGCAGAGAGACTCTACTTTAGCCAACCTCTCTAAAGAGAAAGGTAAAAACTTACTTCGGTGAATTACTGTCACCTTCGCCTTTATTAATCTTGCGCATCTAGTTGGTTTTCCTTTTCTTGGTTTATAACTCTTGGTTTTGACTAGCGCTGAGAAGAATTCTGCCATTGCTCGAGTTAAAGAACTCGAGGCGTAGAATGCTGCTCTACGGCTAGAAGCCACGACTGACCAGAAGAGGACCAAGGCTACAATTCGGAAGGCTGCCGAGTCGAAGGAGAAGGAGAAGGAGGCAGTCAAGCAGTTCTCTGATCTTGAAGAGACTCTTGTCCTCGGTTCTACTCCTTCATAGATAGGTTGACAGGTACTCGTCTTCTATTCATCCCAAAGTGATTTTCTCCTGGTATTACTATACCTTTTCTGATGATTGCTTTATATTGTTGCAACTATTGTCGGTAGTCCACCTTCATTATCTCGCCGACTGCAGGAGGGCCCGTTGCTAGATGTTGTTACCTCCTCCGAGCAGCAGGTGGATAAAGCCAAGGGTTTGCTGGAGAAGCTTCGGGGAGTGCTTGCATCCTTCCACGAGTGCATGTTCCCCAAAGAAGAGGTTCCTATGAATCTGAGCGCATTAGTGGATGTGTTTCATGACACAAGCGTCCTGGCTGATTTCAGTCGGGAGCAAACCCTTTCCGGGGCGGAGGCGGTGCTGACACTCGCCCGAGCGCATGGCATCGAAGGGAACTTTGAAGTTGTGCATATCGGACCTCTACTGGACTCTGAGGGCAAGGGGTAGACCTCAACCCTTCACCCCGGAGTCTGTTAGGCTAGCTGATGGTCTTTTGAAAATGCTCGAAGCTCGAGCCCAGGCTGCTGAGGCTGCTAGAGATGCGCAGGGGACATCCTCAGAGTCCTAACATTATTTTTCTGTCGAGTAGTAATAGCACTGCCCGTGTGCAATAAATCTCTTCTTCATTTGTAATGAACCTTGTGCAGTATTTATGGATGAAAAACATGTTTGGCTTCTCCGATATAGGTCTGAAGTATTTTCCTGCTTTGCTTCTGTTGCTAAGTATTTTGTACTCGTGCCTTCTCCCGATGGGAGTACCTCCCGTGTATGAGGCAGGATGTTTCTGCTGAATACTCGAGTAGCCTAATAACTGAGTGTTTCTTCCTTGTCTTTTAGGCACCTGGGACTTCTAGTTCTGCAAATCCCTCAGCTTTGATTCCTTCGACTTCCTCTTCCTCTAACTTATCGCAATTACTGAGCACCAAGCTTTTGCGTAAAGAAGAGGAAGTTAAGGCCTTGAAAACTCTGCTCGATGCTGCAAAAGATAAAGAGCATACTGCTGCAGATTGTGAAGATTTCCTTTTGGCCAAATTGGCTACAATAATGGCTGACTTAGCATGTAAGTTTTTTAGTATCAGCGTCCTATTTTTTCTCGAGTAATCTTGGCTGCCACTTATTTGTGAAAATAATTTTGCCTCTAGGTGTTCAAGAAAATGCTGCTGAAGAGACTCGATATGTTGAAGAAGAACGCCTAAAGCTATCCGTTTATAGTTCATCGTCTTTCAGGGCTGATCCTGGAAAAACTCGGGCTCAGTAAGTTTTTGGAGTAACCGGCTCTTGTCATGCGGCATTCTGCAGTATTTATGGGGTTCTCTTTCCACTCGACAGGCTACCCGAAGGTCTTTTAATTCTGATGCAAAATTCAGCAGTTTTGATCATGCTAAAGCACTCGTCCGTCTTCAACTTGTTGGGGTGGGGGCTAAGGTTGCACTAGCTATTGCCAAAACTCATTATCCCCATATGAGTTTGCTGAAGATTGGTAGAGGTCCTCATGCTCCTCGGGGTCGTCAGCATGCTAACATGACTGCTCAGTACGAGGTAGCAACACCTGCAGCTGTCGCACTCATGCGTTTGGCTGAAGAAGAAACCGATATTCAGCAGCAGGATAGATGGACTCTGCAGTTCTAGGTGTAGTTATTTTTGTTGAATCTGTAAATCAGTCTGTAATAATCTGTACTTTATATGAATGAGAAACCCAATTTTTCTGATTGAGTGCTCACATCTCCGTTTTACCCTTGAGTACTTTTCCTTGTGGCGGATTTTTTGTTTTTTATCAATTGGTCTTCGAGTTTTCTGAATACTACCGCAGCTGTAGTTTATTTCGAAATTTCTGTTTGGATTCTTTGCTGCGCAACCCCCGGGTATTTCGAGTGCGACTGCGGCTGAGAGTCACCCCTAGATTTTTGTGTAAACTGTTTGTGGCGTAGCCCCCGAGTATTTTTAGTGCGACTGCGGCTGGGAGTCACCTTAATATTTCTGTGTAAACTGTTTGTTGCGCGGCCCCCGAATATTTCGAGTGCGACTACGGCTGTGAGTCACCCGCAGATTTTTTTGTAAAGTGTTTGCTGCACAACCCCCGAGTATTTAGAGTGCGACTGCGGATGGAAGTCACAACAAGATTTATGTGTAAACTGTTTACTACATAGCCCCCGAGTATTTCGAGTGCAACGGCGGTTAGGAGTCACCCCAAGATTTCTGTGTAAACTGTTTGTTGCGTAGCTCCCGAATATTTTGAGTGTGACTGTGATTGCTGGCAGAGTTAAATCCTTTCTATGCGTTGTTGGGAACCCCAGGAGGAAGGTGTGATGAGCATAGCGGTAGGAGTTTTCCCCTTAGTTAAGAACCAGGGTTATCAATCCAGTAGGAGAAAGAGAATCTTCGTAAGGTTGATGCCACTGACGGTGGTGCTGGCGCTTCACCGGTGTCAGCAACAACGTGGAACCTGCACACAACACAACCAAAATACTTTGCCCCAACGGTACAGTGAGGTTGTCAATCCCACCGGTCTTGCTGAAAACAAAGATTAGACGTATAGTGTGAAAAAACAGTGTATGCTTGCAGAAAGTAGAGAGAGCAGGAAATTGTTGTGGTTGGTTTAACAGTGTGGAAGATGTACCGGAGTTCATAGTTTCACTAGTGGTGTCTCACCATAAAAGATAGCATCCTGGGTGAACAAATTACAGCTGGGCAATTGACAAATAAAGGTTGCACCGTAGTTCACAATATGACATGAAGATTACTATGATATTTAGTGCGGGCATTATAACAAGATACATAGACAGACATCCATCTGCATCTATGACTAATAATCCACCCTCAGGTTATCATTCGAACCCCCTCAAGTATTAAGTTGCAAGCAACAGATAATTGCATTAAACAAAGTGTGTAATGTAAGCAATGATTATGCACGCGGGCACTCTCACCGCTGTTTTCTCCCTAATGGCAACAACACATCCTCCCCCTTCACGTTTCTGTCACTCGAGCAAGGCAACAAGGAGGCATGAACCCACTATCGAGCATAAATACTCCCTCTTGGAGTCACTAGCAACTACTTGGCTAGAATAACCACTAGCAACGGAGAGCATGCAAGATCACAATTAACATATGCAAATAAAGACTATAATTAACTTGGCATAAGGTCAATATTCATCGGATCCCAGCAAACACAGCACAGAGAATTACGTAAGATCAATCTCGATCATGATAGGCAGCTCACGAGATCTAAACATGGAGGCATATGAGGAGAATACAACCATATAGGTACAGCTACGAACCCGTAGTCCAAGGATGAACTACTGACGGATTACTCCGGAGGCAGGCATGGTGATGAAAAGGCCTCCGGTGATGATCTCCTCTCCGGCACGGTGCCGAAAACAGGTTCAGAACCCCCCTGATCTCAGGTCGATGGTGGCTGCGGAACTTTTTCGGGGATTTTGATCAGGTGTCTAGGGTTTTCCATCCGGGGGGCTTAAATAGGCGAAAGGGCAAAGGCGGTGGCGCTCCAGGGGGCCCACACGTATAGCTGGCGCGGCCACGGGGGCCGCGCCACCCTTTGGTGTGCCCCCTGCTGCCCCTCTCCGCCTCCTCTTCGGTCTTTTGATGCTTCCGGGGAAAATAGGACTTCCGGGTTTCGAATTTTCCAATTCTGAGAATATTTCCAGAACAACTTTTCCGAAACTAAAAACATCAGAAAACATGGAACTGGCTCTGTGGCATCTTGTTAATAGGTTAGTTCGGAAAATCGATAAAAATGACATAAAGAAGGGAGAAAACATGTAGCAATTGGCATAATATGATCATGGAGCATCAGAAATTAGGGATACGTTTATGACGTATCAAGTATCCCCAAGCTTAGTTCCTACTCGTCCTCTAGTAGGTAAACGATAAAACAATAATTTCTAAGGTGACATGCTACTAACATAAACTTGATCAATCTAATGTAAAAGCATATGCACGCTGAGATCATAAAACTTTAAGCACATGAATGATAAATAAAACTTTAATAATAAAGCATAGCAATTACTTTGCATCATGAAGAGTAACTCAAATAAACGATCATGAATAATAATGGAAAGAAAGGTAAACGTTTGTTTCAGGTATAGAGAAAGCATGGCAAAGTGATATTTCGATAGTCCTTAAGAGTGGGGCAAAACATAAATGCCAGGACACCTTCAAAGTTCAAGAGAAAGACTAGAACAAATAATTAAGAACAAATAATATCACATCATGAAGTAATTTTTTATGTTTATGGGACAAATGCACATATAACTCAGAATGGCAAAATGCTCTCTCAACTGTGCATAAAGTTAGAAGATGGAGACTCAACATAAAAGTAAAAGAAAGGCCCTTCGTAGAGGGAAGCAGGGATCACTCATGTGCTAGAGCTTTTTATTTTATTAAACAGAGGTATTAAAATTTTGAAACTTCTCCCATCCATCTTTCATAAACCATGGCTAACCGAATCCTCGGGTGCCTACCAACAATCACATACCGTGGAGGAGTGTCTATATTTTGGGAGATGTATGCTAATGTCAACGAATGGTAAACAGAAAATACAGTATGTCACAAGTCAATTGGATTCACAAGAGCGGATCCCATGGTGAAGGACGCAACTGGTGTAGAAGGTCATCCCTCTTTCTCTTTTGTTTACACAATTATGCTTTGACTGATAAATCAGGGGCAAAAATAGTGAAGAGAATTTGTATGCATTAATTTCGGGCTGGGCACCCCGCTGCCAGCTCTTTTATCATTTGGATAAGGGGATGAAGCCACTAGTCCAGGGTGTGAAATCCAGTCAACAAGTGAGATAAAGATTCTCTATTTACGTCCTCATGAGCAAAAACAGGAACATAAAGCAGGAATAATTTTGAAGGTTTTAAAGGTAACACATGAGCAATTTACTTTGGAATGGCAGTTAAATACCACATGTAGGTAGGTATGGTGGACATAATGGGAAAAACTTTGGTTTAAGGGAGTTTGGATGCACGAGTAGAGCTCATACTCAGTACATGTGGAGGCTAGCAAAAGACTGGGAGCGACAAATCAAGAGAGCATAAGATCCATAATCATACATAGCGACATAAACATCATTAATTAAAACATAAGCAGTATCACAAGTTCAAAACCTAAGTGGTCATGGAGGCTATTCGTGACTGGTTTGTAGTCATAAACATGGTGTGAGCATGCGCGAAGTCAACCAAATAAAACATTCGAAAGAGAATACCATATATTGATGCTTTACTATGACAAGAACAACTCATGAATCTTTTAATACATATTAAACACTCTCAGCTATTTGAGGCTAATCATGCTACTCAATAACCACAAGGCTTTAAAACTAAAATAACATTTAGCATGGCATGAAAAATTCCTAGCCACAGTCTATACAAGCTTCTACTAGTACTATTATAGATTCTACTTCAAGCAGCAATTTTTCTTTTGTTTCTCCCAACAAGCACCATACAAAACATGTTTTAACAAAAATACTATTTATGATACATCAAGAAAACATGAGATTACTCATGTAATACTACTAAAACTAACAGCTCTAATAAGAGATGCATGCAAAACAGGAGCTGAATAAATGCAGCAGCTAGACAGATATTAAGAATACAACGTATTCTCATGAAAAAGCGGAGCGTGTCACTCTCCAGTAAAAGAATGCTGGGGTCCAACCAAGCTTATTATGAAAGCAAAAACAAACTGAAAGCAAAATCAAAAGCAAACTGAAAACAAAAAAATAAAAGACGCTCCAAGTAAATCACATAAGATGCGACCAAATAAAAATATAGTTTCACTAGAAGTGACATGATAATTTGTTCATGAAGAAGGGGATGCCTTGGGCATCCCCAAGCTTAGATGCTTGAGTCTTCTTGGAATTTTCTTGGATGTACCACCGGGGCATCCCCAAGCTTAGGCTTTTCACTCTTGTTCTTCACATCATATCATCCTCTACTCTTGACCCTTGAAAACTTCCTTCACATCAAAATTCTCACAATCTTCATTAGCAACGTTAGTGCAATTGAAATAATAAATCCACATGGTTTAGTTTCAATACAATTCTAACACTAAAAAACACATCAGCTACTGTCATAGCTTCTTTAAAAACTCTTTTTCTCAAAAGAACACCAAAAGAAAGAGATTAAGATGCAAATGCGATAAATGGCAGAAATCTATCAAAAACAGAACAGCAGGTAAAGATTGATTTTTTCAAAACTCTTATGTTTCTCAAATCAAAAAGTGGTCTTCTAAGAAAAGTTTCGCAATTAGCTGAGGAATAATAAAAAAATAATTCAGATCATTATGATTTTCCTGGATTTTATACGATATTTTACGGTGGACAGCAGAAATCTGTTTTCTGTGCAGAAATCCAAAAACCAACTCCAACTTTCCACTAGTGGATTTACTTGGCTCAACAAAAACACAAAAGAAAAGATACAGATGGGTTTCTAAGGAAATAGACAACACCCAGGTGCAAAGCACACCAAAGAAAACAAAGGAAAACTGAAAGAAAACAGAGCAATAAAACGGGTTGTCTCCCGGTAGCGCTTTTCTTTAAAGCCTTTCAGCTAGGCATAGAAAAATCAACTCAAGTATTTTCAAGTGAGGCATTCAAATCAAGATTTGGCAAATCTTTAATAATGCATTGTATTTTATCTAAGTGGGTTTCAGAGGCTCCTCTCTTAGTACTTTTAGGCTTACTATCTTCGTCAAATAAATTCTCAGGAACAATCCAATCAAAAATCTTTTCTTGGGCTTCGTGCAGAGCTACTGATTTAAAGGGGATTGGTATTTTATCCTCGTTCTCATTATTAGATTCAGTTTTTTTCTAGAGCACCAACAATGTCTACACGTGAGCCAAGCATATTAAAACGATCAAAAACTTTTCTAGCTTCTATAGCAACATCCCTAAATTCTTTAAGCATAGTTTCTAAGATGAAGTTTCTTTTCTCAACATCTTTAATGTTATTGAAGTTGAAGAACATATGTTGCATTATGGAATGGTTGTTAACAAACCTAGCTTCTAGCATGTGAACTAAAGAAGTTGCAGCAGTCTCGTAATTGGGAGCAAGTTCTACTACGGATTTTTCCTCAAAGTGATCATGCTTACTAACATGATCAAAGAATTCATTAAAGTGCCTTTCCAAGTATAGAACAACTTCCTACCGGCAAATCTTTCAAGGTAAACTTAGGGAACAACATGATGAGAAATTAAACTAAGAGCAGAAAAGCAAAAAATAACAACAAGCAAATAAATAACAGCTATGAGGTAAACTATTTTTTTTGTGTGTGTTTTTGATATAGAGAAATAAACTAATTTTTTGTGTTTTTGATATAGAGAAATAAAAACAAGACAAAAATAAAAACAAGACAATAAAAAAATAAAGAGATTGAGAGTGAGAGACTCCCCTTGCCAGAAGACTTACGACGCCAGAAAAATCCTTGATTGCTGGCAAAGTTAAATCCTTTCTCTGCGTTGTTGGGAACCCCAAGAGGAAGGTGTGATGAGCACAACGGTAGGAGTTTTCCCCTTAGTTAAGAACCATGGTTATCAATCCAGTAGGAGAAAGAGAATCTTTGGAAGGTTGATGCCACTGACGGTGGTGCTGGCGCTTCACCGGTGTCAGCATCAACGTGGAACCTGCACACAACACAACCAAAATACTTTGCCCCAACGGTACAGTGAGGTTGTCAATCTCACCGGTCTTGCTGAAAACAAAGATTAGACGTATAGTGTGGAAAAACAGTGTATGCTTGCAGAAAGTAGAGAGAGCAGGAAATTGTTGTGGTTTGTTTAACAGTGTGGAAAATGGACCAGGGTTCGTAGTTTCACTAGTGGTGTCTCTCCATAAAGATAGCATGTTGGGTGAACAAATTACAGCTAGGCAATGGAAAAATAAAGGTTGCACCGTAGTGCACAATATGACATGAAGATTACTATGATATTTAGTGTGGGCATTACAACAAGATACATAGACCGACATCCATCAGCATCTATGACTAATAATCCACGCTCAGGTTATCATCCGAACCCCCTCAGGTATCAAGTTGCAAGAACAGATAATTGCATTAAGCAAAATGTGTAATCTAAGCAATTATTATGCACGCGGGCACTCTCACCATTGTTTTCTCCCTAATGGAAACATCACATCCCCCCTTCACGTTTCTGTCACTCGAGCAAGGCAACAAGGAGGCATGAACCCACTATCAAGCATAAATACTCCCTCTTGTAGTCACTAGCAACTACTTGGCCAGAATAACCACTAGCAACGGAGAACGTGCAATATCACAAATAAAATATGCAAATAAAAACTATAATCAACTTGGCATAAGGTCTAAACATGGAGGTATATGAGGAGAAGACAACCATCTAGCTACAACTACGAACCCGTAGTCCAAGGATGAACTACTCACGCATCACTCCGGAGGCAGGCATGGTGATGAAGAGGCCTCCGGTGATGATCTCCTTACCGGCAGGGTGCCGGAAACAGCTTCAGAACCCCCCTGGTCTGGGGTTGATGGTGACGGCGGCTACAAAACTTTTTGGGGATTTTGATAGGTGTCTAGGGTTTTCCATCCGAGGGGCTTAAATAGGCGAAAGGGCAAAGGCGGTGGCGCTCCAGTGGGCCCACACGTATAGCTAGCGCAGCCAGGGGGCCGTGCCACCCTATGGTGTGGCCCCCTGCTGCCCCTCTCCGGCTCCTCTTCGGTCTTCTGGATGCTTCCGGGGAAAATAGGACTTCCGGGCTTCGAATTTTCCAATTCCGAGAATATTTCCAGAACAATTTTTCTGAAACTAAAAGCAGCAGAAAATAGGGAACTGGCTCTGTGGCATCTTGTTAATAGGTTAGTCCGGGAAATCGATAAAAATGACATAAAGAAGGGAGAAAACATTTAGCAATTGGCATAATATGATCATGGAGCATCAGAAATTAGGGATACGTTTATGAATTATTAGACTGCGGCTAGGAGTCACCTCAAAATTTTTGTGTAAATTATTTGCTGCGCAACCCTGGAGTATTTCGAGTATAACTACGACTGGGAGTCACCCCGATTTCTATGTAAACTGTTTGCTGCGCAGCCCCCGCGTATTTCGAGTTTGACTGCGGCTGAGAGTCACCCCAAGATTTCTGTCTAAACTGTTTGCTGCGCAGCCCCCGAGCATTTCGAGTTTGACTGTGGCTGGGAGTCACCCCAAGATTTATGTCTAAAGTTTTTGCTGCGCAGCGCCCAAGTGTAGTTGTACTTCATAGCTTATACTCGGGTGATGCCTCGGTTGACTCGTGATTATAACTGTAAAACAGACAGGAGAAAATTCCTCGAGGCAGAGGGATAATATTGATTTGTTTGATCGAATACATAAATGGCTAAAATAGCCTTATTCTAAATTGTACTGAATAATAAACTATGCATAAAAAATACGTAGCTGCAAGACGTTCCACGGATTCTTACAGGAAGTTCCCTGTCCTTTTGTTCTTTAGCTTGTATGCGTCGTTTCCGAGTACTTCTCCTATCACGGTCCTTCCCATGGTGACGTAAGCTTGTCGTGGCTTCCTTGATTCAGTCGTAGTACCAGGTCACCCACGTTGAAGGTTCTGCTCCGCACTCGACGAGCATGATAATTATGCAAGCCTTGCTGATATACGACTGTACGTGCGAGTGATTTATCTTGAGCCTTGTCTGCCAGGTCGAGTGCATCCTCGAGTGCTTGATTCGAGACCTCTTCCGTGTAAGATACAACTCGGGGCGCCTTGTGTCATACTTCTGCTGGTAGTACTGCATCTGCTCCATATACCATAAAAAATAGAGTGTACTCTGTTGGCCTACTCGGTTTTGTTCGCATGCTCCAAAGTACTGAAGGTAATTCTTCTTACCATGCACCGACTGCTTGTCTCAATGGCGTCAGCAGTCGCTTTTTGAATCCTGCCGTGACTAGCCCGTTTGATCGTTCCACCTGTCCGTTGGTTTGTGGGTGTGCCACTAAAGCATAAGTGACCTTGATCCCTAGCTCCTTGCAGTAATCTTGGAACCCATCTGCTATGAAATTTGTTCCATTGTCCATGATGGTTCTATGCGGTACTTCAAATATGTGTACTATGGATCTAATGAATTTGACTACTGACTCTGCATCCGGCAAATGTTATTGGCATGGCTTTGATCCACTTAGTGAACTTGTCGACAACTACAAGGAGCTGGGTGTAACGGCCGTTGGATGATCGACTGAGCGGACCAACCATGCTGAGTCCCCATTGTGTGAAAGGACATGTGTCGATTAGTCATCTCAACAAGTCCCTCGGATGATCTAGTAGGGTTTCGATTACGAGAACGTGTAGGCGCTGGTGACGATCGTCGGCTAACAGAGTGCACAGTTTTACCCAGGTTCGGGGCCCTCGTAGAGGTAAACCCTTACTCCTGCTCTTGAGATCTGTATTATCAGTAGATCGATTACAAGGTGGGTGCGCAAGCCGAGAGATTGATCTCGAGCTTATGGCTATGGTGGTGGAAAAGTAGATTGGATTCCCCTCTCGGTGGTTCTCCTAGCCTTTTATAAGAGGCTAGGTCTCAAACCGAATCCGTGGAGGTTACAAACCCTAGCTTTAGGTCGGTAGAATCTTTCCTTCTTGACCCGCAAGTCTTTGTGCGTGGGCTTTAGTTGGGCCTTCTAGAACCGCAGGGTGGCACCTCTCTTTGAGCCTAGGTCTTGGGTCTTGGACCGGGTAGGCTCACCCGATTGGTCCAGGATTCATCCCCACGTCAGTAGACCCCGAGTGTTTAGTCGTCCGAGAATCAGTCGGGTGGGCACTCAAAGTTTGTTCTTGGATTCTTCGTCTGGTCATTCAATCGCCAGGTTTTGAAGGTGTATACCCTGTGTGCGATGTGCTCACATACTCGAGCATCGAGCGAAAAAATGTGCCTTGTGCTGGCTATTTTCGCAGAAGGATGTGGCTTAGTCGCTTGGCTCTCCCGAAAGATCATGGCCAATTAATTGTATCTAGGGCAAAGGTAGTTTTGGCCTGCACGAATTCGAGACCTCCGACTTGAATCCGGCGAGGTGATCATTGAGACTAAGCCGTGGAGGTCTTACCGAGTCGAACTTAACCTAAAGGGGTACCCAGCGCGTCCGCTAGGATTTTTCTTCGTGTTGTTGACACAGAAAGTTTACTGGAGGACGCAGCTTGAGTGCGATTCTATGCCCACAGGAGAGGTCCTTGGTTCTTACCTTCGTACTCGAAAGAATACGCCATCCAGATGTGCCTAGTCGGCTGAACGATCCGGGATAGGGATGTGTAAGTACATCGTAGGGTAGAGTTGCAGGAGCCGCATACTCGCGATTTTACCTTAATCCCATTCCTGCGATCTTTCGGGTGGAGAAATCTTCCTTTTTCTTGATCTTGTGCGAAAGAGATTCCACATTACGAAGCTCATACGAAAGAAGTTTTTGTGTCAATGTAGTTATACGAAAGATATTTCGTGTTGAAATTCCCATACGAAAGAGATTTCGTGTCAGGGTGCTCATGCGAAAGAATTTTCCCGTCTTGACGCTTATACGAAAGAGATTTCGTGTTGTGAGGTGCGCAGTGACGTCACTGCGCACTCGACCGCTCCGAATGCTCCCGATGTGACGTGACGAAGTGGGGCAGAGTGCGCGGGCCCACCTTGTCCGCTTCTTGACTGGAAACGATCGGTCGTGTCCCGGTTTTTCCGCTGGTTGTGCGCTGTAAATACGCACGATCTTTTCGTAAAGATCGCGCAGGGGTAACTGCTCCCCGCCTCCTCGTTTCCGCTTCACACGTGGCGGCTGTGATGAATGCCACGTTTGTGGATCTACGACCCAGATTGGTCTGGCTTCAGTATAAATACCATACCTTAGGCAGGAGGTAAAATTCCTGGCTCTTATTCATCTTCTTCCTCGCGCACACCCTCTCCTCCGTGAGCACTGAGCACCTTTCAATGGTGGGAGCAAAGAAGCGCGGCGCCGCTGCGGCGTCTTCTAAGGATGTGGCGAGCGCTTCTGTTGCGCCTCATGTGAAGAAGACATGCGACTGGCGCGCCGCGAACACTATCAAGAAAAGCATCGTTGAGATGCAAAGGGAGGGATTGCTTCCTCCGGAAGCTTCCAAACGTGTGCGTCTGTCCAAGAAGGAGGAGACTCCCAACCCTCTCGCCACCGAGCGTGTCGTCTTCTCGGAGCATGTCTCCCGAGGTATGTCTTCCCCCCTACACCCATTTCTTGTCGGGTTGCTGTATGTCTATGGCATACATCTGCACGATCTTCCTCCAAACGCAATTCAGCGCATATCATGTTTTATCGTGCTTTACGAGTGTTTCCCGGGGATCCGTCCGCACTGGGGGCTTTGGAAAGCC
Source organism: Alopecurus myosuroides (assembly GCA_028641055.1). Lineage (NCBI taxonomy): Eukaryota > Viridiplantae > Streptophyta > Magnoliopsida > Poales > Poaceae > Alopecurus > Alopecurus myosuroides. Next base: position 50,923,741 of record CM054062.1, on the reverse strand, counting down.
ATCTTCAAAGTGCGGATATTTTGGGAGAGGGCGCAACCGGGCGAGAAGGTGGGGGGCCGCTGCGAACTGGAGGCTTCGGTATCCAGGCGAGGAAAGACATCCCCTACATGGAGATGTACTTCGTCGATTCGGCGCGGGGGTGGCACCGAAAATGGTTCTACGTCGTCGACGACAACGCGGGTGGCGTCCCAGAATTCCATCCATTCGTCGTCCAGAATTGGCGGAAGTCTTGGCTGCACTCGCTTACAACCGAAGAAGGTAAAGTTGTCGCCCCTCTACTCGTGAAGGTGGCACGCTTCCGGGACAAGGAGATGGGGACCCCGTTGAACGTGATACATCTGTCGGGTGTGTTCCTGCATCGGAGGATCCAGCCCCTTCAACAGAGGCCAACCGCCATGTGGGAGTACACGGGCGTCAACGACCCGAGCCGTGTATGCGACGATATCCTCCCGAACGCCGAGTTCGACAAGAAGATCACGGCTATCACCAAGTTGAAGAAGGGAGAGGGCTACTCGACGTGCCCTCTCGACCCACTCGTGGCGGGGAACCCTCCGACTGAGGTGAGTTTCCTAATTTTCTCCTTTGCCTTTGTTTCTTCCTGCCTGGGTTTTCGTCGAGTGAAATGCTTCTTCCTTTTCTTCTTTACTTCTGTAGAATCGGGACGTGGCAAAGTGCTATCCGCCAGTTTCTGTAGACGATGTCTCAGATCTTCTGGCGAGTAACATTGAAGCCCCCCCCCCCCACGAAACCAGCATCGCGGATGCTGATTCAAGCTCTGGACGCGACGATGTGGATGAGGAGGACGAGTCGGATAGCGAACAACTCCACCACCGCAAGCGCCGCAAGCAGGAGGAGGACGAAGTCACTTCGAAGGACAGCTCCTTGGGTGATGAACCCGCCAAGGAGGTTGAGCCCCTTCGGGTGGCTCCTCTCAACGTGCTCCCTCCTGCGGGTCGTCAGTCGAAGATCTCCACCGCCTGGAACCCGGATATTCTTGACGATGATGACAAGGATGAGTAAGTCATGTGCACTCTGTTCTTAGTCGCTAATTTTCTTCCCTTTCCTTCCGTTTTTCCCTTGTCTGATTTTACTTTCTGCAGCAGTCTTGCGACCATCAGTGCGGGCCAGTTCATTTGTTCGATTCCATTCGTGAAGAGGAAGGAGGTCGCTGCAGATCTGGCTCCAACCGTCGATCTCACTCGAAGATCTCCGAGCCGAGCAAAAGCAACCGAAGCTCCGGGGTACGGGATGCCCAGCTTTGCGGGTGGACCGCCTGTGGATGCTGGAGCGTCAGCGAGCCGGGAGGTCTCGAGTAGTTCGGCGGATCCTCTGTCTACTGCTCAGGGCAAGGTAAGCCTTCTTTTATTTCTTACGACTTGCTTCGCTTGTTTTCTCTTTTATCGGGTGCACGGTAGTGCTCCCGATGGGAGTAGCCCCAGAGTCTATGGTCAATTTCTTGAAGTTGGCCATGGACTCAAGTCGAGAATTTTTCCTTGGTTTGTTTCCTGGTTTTGTTTTTCATCGGGTGCACGGCACTGCTCCCGATGGGAGTAGACCCCGAGGCTATACTTGACTGTGTACAAACGTGTATAGGCTTAAGTGGTGTCTCTCTAACTTTTGCTCGTGATTTTCGCAGGCCCTTCTTGATGGAGGGATAATAACCCGGTAGGCCAACTCCAAGGCGTAATCCGGCCCAAAGGACTCTGTGCAGGATCCGGCTAAGGATAAAGAAACTTCCGGAAGGCCCAAGTTTGTAGGCCTAGTAACCTGGATTGTGGGTTACGGTAAAGGAAGGTTAGGGTTTGTATGCCGTGTCCGGGTAGGGTCCAGGGTGTGCCTTGGAGGACAAGCCGGGGGGTGCGGGTGCTTTATAAACCGACCCCTAGGTCTAGTTGAGAAATCCAAGAACCCTGCAGTATCGTTTGATATCGAACATCTCGTGTAACCCGAGAGTTGAGTTATTATATTAAGATCGGAGACTCGGCGACTTTGCTTGCCAGCTACCAGATCGATTACCATCATGTTTTCCTCTGAGCTAAACCCTCTCCCAAACGCCTGTATCGTCTTGCCCCAAGATCAGTTACCCCCGGTAACGTCTGCCGTGATTATCCCACGACAGTTGGCGCCCACCGTGGGGCCTGCGTCCAAAGGTGTTTACATCACGGGAGAAGCTCGGAAGAACATGGAGAATCTTGTCGTCGGCGAGATCTACATCGACCACAGAGGAGAAAAGACGGTGGACGATTCCGGCTGGGGGCCAGAATCGGATCACCTCGAATCCGGATCTGTCGTGACGATCGGCCGGATCAGCGTCTTCATCGGTATGGTATGTACTTCCGGTTCGATCCCTGACAATTTTGGATCTGATTCTGTGTCAGGGGAAGCCACTTCTATCCGATCAGATGATGAAGAATCGATTGGAACGACATATCCGGCGGAAGAACCCATCGCGAAGTGGGAACAGCCGGAGGAGCCGGCATGGACCCCGCGCGACCGGGTCGAGAGAGAGGATGATACCGAGTCTATCCTGGATCTGCTGGAGAACCGGTACGAGGAGAATAATGGCGGAGAAGAACAGCATGAATTTACACCGAGTATCATACGCCGAGTTGCGGTCTACGCGGCTCCCGCGGCCAATCTCAACCAAGAGAACGCAACCGCAGCAGCAGTCGGGGCGGCTCAGGCATTGGCCCAGCAGCAGGGCGCGGCTAACGGAGACCCGGTTCTGGCCCGGGTTGATGGAGAATCGGCATCAGTGACCAGCCGCGCAGCAGACGAGGAGTTGCACGCAAATACGTTCGGATTCCTGGGAAACCGGACACCAGGGGCGGGTCCTTCGAACCCGCGTCACCCGGCCTTATTCGATAATAATCTGATCCTAGACCCCACGGTTCTTGCAACGGTTATCACTCCAGAAAACGCAGCGGAACGCGTCAGGGATCTGGATGTGGCTCGTCGTGCGTTGGAACAGCAAAGAAGGCAAGTAGAGGCAGAAAGGCAAGAGATGGCCCCCCGGCAACGTGAGCTGGATGCGCTGGAAACTCGGCTCCGAGAGGAAACATCTAGAGTACATCAAAGGCATCAAACTAGGTTACCAGCAACGGGCGGGGTTATTAATCCGGCTGCTTTATTTATCACACCTCAGGATCAGCCGATACCAGTGGTGAACCAGGGGACCGCACCCCAACCGGCGACAGCGGGGGCACATCCGGCAAATGAGCGGGCCGGGTTACCCCCACCACAGACTAGAGTCACAACCGGCAACGATCTACCACCACCGCCACCACCACCATCACAATTTCGCACACCAGCAGGTCACTACAACAATCCCATGGACAACGTGTATGCGGCAACACTCGCATTAAATCAAATCCCCGTGGGAGAGTCACCCCATGCAGAGAAGACCCGGCAAGCAATCGATCTGTTGCACACTGCGGTGGCGCAGCAAGCCAATTATCCGGATCATAGAAGTGGGATGCACGGGACGCCATACGCCAGTCAGCAACAAGGGAATATCCAAACAAGTTCAGCACGGCGGAGGGAAGAGCAGCAGCAAATGCCGCCTCCTCCCCGCGTTCAGACAGCATCAGCAGCACAGGCTGTTGTGGACAGTTCCAGGGCTCGGAGGGCCGCGGCCGGATCTGCAGCGCATAGACTACCCGCAGCGCCGCCCCCAGCCGCGCCCCCCGCTGGATCACACGTTTGTCGAGCAAGGCCGGCCTCGACCATTCTTGCAGGACCCAAGTGTCTCGGACAATATCAGAGCTGAACCTTACCCGGAAAAATTCAAAGAGCCAGGAAAAGTAGTGAATTACGAGCCAACTATGGATCCAGAAACATGGCTAAGCAGTTATGAGATGGCAATGTCGATTCGCAACGCATCCGAGAATCTCCAAGCCAAGTTCATGTACTTGATGATGTTGGAAGGAGCAGCAAAGTTGTGGTTCACCAATTTGCCGGAAGGATCGATCAAGTCCTGGGAGGAATTGAAGACCGCGTTTGTCAAGCACTTTCATGGGACGTGCAGGAAATTGTTCACTATTGATGATCTAGAGCGATGCGTCCAGAAGAAGGGAGAGTCGGCGCGCAGTTGGGTGCGCCGGGTTATGTAAATACTTCACTCGTCCACAGATATTCAGCCCAAGGATGCACTACAAGCTATGGCAAAAACATGCAAGTATATACCTTTAGTGCAAAAGTTAACTCGCATGAAATCCAGTCAGAATGCGTCGGAGGTTACAATGGGAGAATTGATGGATGCGTGCAACAAACACGCTGCGACAGATACTACAGAGGAGGAAGTTGATGACAAGAAGGCAAAAGCAAACACAAGTAATAGCGGAAGAACCGGCAATGGATCGGCACCGGGTAATAACGGAAATAACCAGAACAAGCGCCCGTTTGAAGGAGGCTCCGAGTTTGTCGCCAACACAGAGGCCGGGTCTTCGAGACCCAGAGCAGAAGGAAATTTCAACGGAGGTAATCATAGTGGAGGAAAGTATCAAGGACCACCAAGGCCGAGTAACAATTGGGACATATTCAGAATGGCATGCCCGAAGCACAGCAGGAACGGAAGGCTAGCTAACCACTCCTTGGAGCAGTGCGCCGACTTACAAAGATGGAAAAATGAGGAAGTGAACAGAGCTATGCGAGGTGCAGGACGGGGAGGAGGACCGGGTCCAGGGGGAAACCCGGGCAACGGCCCACCCCCAGCTGGTAACCCGGCGGCTGGAAATCAAGGTAATAACCAAGGGGGGGCAGGAGGTTTCCAGGCTAACCCCAAACAATTGGGTCAATATCATGTGCACACTACAGGAGGTTCTAACAAGGACAAAAAGATACTGAAGCAAGCGGTCAACTCAGTTTCGTCAGCTGTCCCGAGATACTTGAGATGGTCAGAACAGGAGGTAACATGGAGCAGAAGGGATCACCCAGAAAGAGTAGAACACCCGGGAGTCTTGGCATTAGTAGTCGCACCACAGGTCAATGGGTATGAGCTGAAAAAGGTTTTGATGGATGGTGGAAGCAGCATCAATATACTGTATTGGGAAACCTTCCTACGCATGGGCCTCAAGGAGTCTCAGCTACAAAAAAGCTCAACAATTTTTCATGGGATAGTGCCGGGTCATTCAGCGTGCCCCGAGGGAAAAATCGCATTGGAGGTAGCTTTTGGGGAGTCAAAGGATAACTATCGAGTTGAGTGGCTCACCTTTGAGGTAGTCAAATTTCGCAGCCCTTATCATGCGTTATTCGGAAGGCCGGCTTATGCCAAATTCATGGCTAGGCCGTGTTACGTGTATCTAAAGCTAAAAATCCCGGGTCCCAAGAAGACCATTACCATACATGGAAATCGAGACATAGCAGCTGAATGCGATGAAGGAGACGCAGCAATGGCCGAGCAAGCCTGTAGAAAAGAAGAACTCAAGCACTACCGGTCTCAAGCAGACCCGGAGGACAGAACCACATCAAAAAGGCCGAGTACTGAAGGCGAAGGAGCAAAGTCCAAGGTAGCACAAGACACTAAAATGGTGGCTTTTATCGAGGATGACTCCCCCAAACAATCCGCTATAAGAGAAGAAACTGCACGGCCGCTCACAACCAGCCACGTCATGGAAACACCTCACCCGGGTTGGCTAGTAAACCCGGTACTCATCATGAAAAAGTCAAGCATGTGGAGAATGTGTATCGGTCACGCCAGCCCGGGACCGGTGCCCAAGAAGAACTAAACAATGTAACGGGCAGCAGGTTTCAGACGCGCTCTTTTCCTACCCAGGGTACCTAAGGGGACTGGAAGGTTTTTAATGAGGCGGCCTGCTGATCCAAACTTTCTCGCATCAATAAAGAGATGGTTATCAAGTCCTATCTTGTCACAGCATTTACTCCGATTACAAGTAAGCAGTATCCATGAGACATCAATACATCAGTATCATTAAGAATGTTGAATATATATAGGTCGCGGGGGCTGGTTGCTCAAGTAGCGCAGCCACAAACCCAAAGACCCGGCCTTGATGCCTATAAGTTATAAGGGCCGATTATTCGCAAACGAGTACGGCTGCAATCTTATAACTGGACAAAGGAGCCAAATTTTCTTGACTTTTCTTACTTAAGCTCGATGTGACTCGCACTAAAGTGGCATGATTTGCTCGCTTACGATTACAATCAGCCATGAAGCCCAATGGGACTTGCCTGACCCTGTTTTCGTATAGATGTAACAACATGGTATCCACGCGAAAGCCGGCTTACAGTACAAGATAGTCAAAAGGGTCATCTAAACCACAAGTTATGCAGAGTACAAGGCTAATGGCTGGAAACTCAACGCTTATCAAGCATAACTTCATTATCCATATGAAACAATTCCGGGTTTCGACTTAGCGACAACAGGTTTGTTCTCTTCGAAAAAACCACACACCACAGACTCGGAGACTCGGGCCTTGGGGACTGTGGGTTTCGAAACAGAGTCAAGCTGTTTCATCGCTAAGCTCGAAAGACCCCAACGTCCGAGTCGTGGGGACTTGGGGACTTAAAGAAAAGTCCACCTGTCAAAACCCACGGTACTCGGAAATAAAGAAGGAAATAAAAAGAAAGTCGGATATCAAGAATAAGTCCAAAAATAGGCAAGTATCAAGTTCATCAAAAGGCCTAGAAAGGCACGACGTGTAGCACAGAATTAAAGTGCGTTACAAGTTGCGACACTAGTATCAAGGGTGCACAGGCGCACTGTCAAAAGAATACTTGTTTTAAGTAAAAACATCAAATGATTGAAGTATTTTTATGGCGTTTTGCTCATTCGGCTTCCTGAGTAGAGTCCACGTTTTTGCCCTTACCCTCCGGGTCTTGCTCCTGGACTTGCTTTTTTCCGGCATCATCACTCGGATTCCTTGCGGCAGGACGGACTGGTGGAGGAACAGCTGGGGTAGAGGTGGCTGGCCCTGATAACTCGGCCTCTCTCTTCGCAGTTGCTTCCCTCTTCTTAGCCGAATCAGCAGCCCATTTCTCCAAAATATCAAAAGGCGGGGGTGCTTCCTCTGTAACAATTTTGCCTTCAGCGTCGTATGAACTCATAATCGTGTTCAGATCCATACTATCGGCCAAAGTGGTGGCCGAATGACGCACTGCAGACTGTACGGCCTTGAAGTCCTTGGGTGTAAACTTGGAGCCATCCGCTTTAAATTCTGGAAACCCGGATATCATCTTTGCCGGGTCAAGCTTTGGAAAGTAAGCCTTAGCCAGGGTAAAGGCCCGAGTCATACCAATCCGTCATGATGAGCGTTTCCATATTTCAATCCAGCCAGGCACGGTGGAGCAGGCTTTGATGAGATTTTCCTCACCCGGGTATACTTCAGTAGGCCACTTCACGGCGTCCAATATAAATTTTGTGCCGGCAAAGAACGTCCGGAGCACAGTCTTTAAAGATTTAGCCTTTGCAAGGGCATCCTCCTCTGGGGCCGCAAGGTTGGCACCTGCAGTTGAAGCAAAGCAAGGACGTATTAGTGATCCCGAGTATCATGTAATAAAGTAAAGACACGAAGACAGTCGGCAGCAAAAACTTAATAAGAAAGATCTGATAGGTATCGGTGATCTGGTCCGATAGTTTCTTCAGCGCGGTTTGAGCAGTATTGCACTTCTTCTGGTATTTAGAATCATCCTTCTTCAAGTTTTCCACGTCATCCTCGAGGGTTTCTCTCCGTTTTACCTCAGCAAGAAGAAGTTGCTCGGTCTTGAGCAAAATTTCATCAGACCGAGTAATCTGCGCCTGTAAGTAGCAAGGAGCACAAGTATCAGTCGGATATTATGGTAAGCTGAGTATTGCATAAAGTACCAAACATAACTTTAGCAAGTCATGCTCGGAACTTGGGGACTAGGCATGTACTACGAGATATCAAGTATTATTACCTGGTGCTCTGCGGCCATGCGCTCCAAGATATTGCTCTCTGAAGTCTTCATAGTGAGGAGAGTGTTCATCAATTGATCAAAAGTGTCTTTACCCGTATCAGAGGACCCGGGGCCTTGGAAATTCCGAGAAGGAGTTTTCTTCTTAGTGGGACGCGGCACCCGGGTCATTTGTATGTCGAAATCCGATGCTCCCTCTCCTGCACCCAAGGTTGCAGCTCTTTTTTTCTTGCTTGTGTGGGAGGCGATCGGATACTCGGCTTCTTGTAAGCCCGGGTTTAGTGGTGACGATTGTTCTTCGTCGCTAGATGCGACTGTCGCCTTATCAGCCGGGTTCCCTTTACCCGGGTCATCGGTTGCCATCTCCTCTTGGTCACTGATAACGACAGTGGCCCTATGGACAGTATGAGTGAGCAGTGAGGGTGCAATCAGGAAAGAGTGATGAAAATGTGACAGACCGTCAGAAAAGGAACTTTATCTAGGATTCACCGCAAAGTCCGAAGGGAAGTCGCTGCTGGATATGGGTGAAACTAAAAAATATCAAGCGAGATTTTGTAAGGGAAGGGTTCAGGAAGATTGTTTCCTCCGAGAAAGGATAAGGTAAATACCAGTGCGCCGAGCCGGAGACAAGGGAATATCCGGGTTATGAGCGTCATCACCCGGGTAATTCCGAGTCACTCTGCGCTTGGTCATGGGCGACTCCTTTAAACGCAGCCAGTGGAATAATATCAAGATAGCTCATGAATACCATCAAAGGAATACGAATTGAATACGAGGAGGCGATATGAAACCTTGAAGACGACCCCTCGGGGTTTTCTCTTGGATCCGGCTTTAATTGTCGGCTCCGCTTCGTCTTCATCACTGGCGGACTCCACTTTACCGTCAGTCTCTTCTTCTTCGTCATCTTCTTGTTCTGGATATCATCAAAATTATAGTTGGAAAATGAAGGGGTTATGATGAGCTTAAAGGAACCAAATAAAATCCGGAGAGTACCTTCGTCCGAGTCAACGGCTTCTTCTTGCTCCTCTGGACTCTCGGAGCTAGGGGAAGCGTTGATTTTCCAAAAATCATCATCAGCCTGAAAGGTATCAGTACAAGGGTCATCAATTGTATCGAGTGGAAAGAGCAAAGGTAAAGACGTCCAGATCGGATCTTCACCTTGGGGGCTGGGTTCTCGAGTGTGAAGGGCTCTAATCCGGCTATATTCCGGATTACCTCAAGCTTTTCTGTCAGAAAACCCTTGATAGTTTTATGAGTGTCACCAGCCGCGAAGCTGTTGTCAGAATACCGGAGCGGGTCTGTAGATTGCCCCGAATACTCGCACATCAACTTTGTGCGGATGGAATTGGGTTGAATCCGGAAATCGACCCAAGTTTTCACCAGGTTGAGCCCGATGAGGCCTTGGGCCGTGAGAGTGGTGATTTTGGCTAGCAGAGGTTGAATTGCCTCCCTGTCCGAGTCAGAGGCAAAGGCACTGAATTTCTCAGAGATGTCAAGAAGGCCCTCTGAGTAACCCGGCAGTTTCTTTTGGCCGGGTGGGGAAGTGTCTTGGCAGTAAAAGTACGAGAGCTGCCAGTGCTTGACGTGGGAGTTAAGGGTAAGGGGTGGCATCAGAGAATTCTTGCGGCGCTGGATAGAAACCCCGCCGCAAGCGAGAAGTGCCCCGTCACCGCTTTCGCGGCACGGTTTGCACTGGAAGAGCTCAATGAAAAGAGTCAGACTTGGCGGAGTGCACAAGTATGACTCGGAAAGGACGATAAAGTGGGATATATTTAACACAGAATTGGGACCTATGTCAAATACACGAAGGCCATAGTGGCTTAGGACGTCGCGGAAGAAGGGGTGACCCGGAGGACGAAAGCCCCGAGTCACGTGCTCTACAAAGCATATTACCTCATCCTTTGCCGGCGTAGGCCGGGTCTCCTTGCCCGGCACCCTCCACTGGATATCCTCTTGAGGAGGAAGAACTCCCAGCTCGACCAGCTCCTCCAACTTGGCCTTGGTGACCGTAGACCGCGCCCAGTTGGCGGATATGGAGTTGGTGGTTTTGGCTTTAGTCGGAGTTTTTTCCTGCTTCTTGGGAGCCATGTGGTTGACCTGCAAAGCACAAGGTAGAAGGACAAAAGGAATAAGACACGGAAGCTGTGAGTCGGCCAAGTGTCGGCAAGGTAATATCGAGACACGAAAATTGCGTATTATCCGGGTGTCAGTCTGCAGAGTGAGGTTCGAACTATCCGGGTATCGAGTATTATAGCAAAAATTATGGGGATCTAAGCGTTGAAAGAGCTTTTGAGGACGATGGATGGCTGCACAGGCACTTAGTGCGAATAAAAGGAACTGGAAAGGGGAGGATTGGCCGGGTGACTGAGACAAAGGCGGAAATTTTGAGTGGTTCGAGCCCAGATTGGAAATTCCATTTTCAGATTTGTGGCGAAATTAATGATTGCAGGTAGTAGGAGAGTGAATTGGAGTTTATATCTTATCTATTGGGCGAGCTAGAAAGAATACTAGCAACCTAATTCGGCGTGGCCGAGAAATCATTGGCGGGTCGATTTAGATCTAATCTGGGGTGAAATCAAGAAATTGCAAGGGCAAATTAATGGATGCAAGAGACTTACTGGAGGAGATCTGAGTGAAGCTTTGCGGAGGCAGATGGCGCAAGCCTGGTGTCCCTTCGTGATTCCCGGCGGGCAGGTCGGAGGCCTGGCGGCGGATCTTGGCAGTGGGGCGGGGCGCGCAGTGGCGGAACGCAGCCGGCGGCAGATGGGCTCCGGTGATGCGCGTGAGGTTTCCGTAATGGCGATCTGTGGGCTTGCGCACGGAGGGAGGAAGGAAGAGAAATGGGGGAAAGTGAGCCGTTGGGGTTAGGGTTATCCCAAAGGGTCTATTTATAATGGCTCGGGTGGAAAAACTCAGTCCAACGGGCGGGACCCGGAAATTACGGGGTAGCAGCTACCTGTTCGAAGTTTGCGAGATGCGCTTCAAACAATGAGCAAGAGATCCCCTCCGGGGTATCAGGATCAACTATCGAGCAAAGTATGGAGTTTCGGCATTTTATCAAAGATTAAACCGGGAAAGTTAAGCAAAGTATCTGGAGGGAAAACCGGGTTGCTATATGGCTGCCATGGAGTTAAGCCTAGCTACACAACAAAGCATCTTAACCCGGCCTCCATATATTTGTGAGATTGGTATTTTTGCAGGGAATAGCGAGCACTTCAAGGAAGAATCCGTGAAGCCCAAGCTATTCTGGGGACTACTGATGGAGGGATAATAACCCGGTAGGCCAACTCCAAGGCGTAATCCGGCCCAAAGGACTCTGTGCAGGATCCGGCTAAGGATAAAGAAACTTCCGGAAGGCCCAAGTTTGTAGGCCTAGTAACCCGGATTGTGGGTTACGGTAAAGGAAGGTTAGGGTTTGTTTGCCGTGTCCGGGTAGGGTCCAGGGTGTGTCTTGGAGGACAAGCCGGGGGGTGCGGGTGCTTTATAAACCGACCCCTAGGTCTAGTTGAGAAATCCAAGAACCCTGCAGTATCGTTTGATATCGAACATCTCGTGTAACCCGAGAGTTGAGTTATTATATTAAGATCGGAGACTCGGCGACTTTGCTTGCCAGCTACCAGATCGATTACCATCATGTTTTCCTCTGAGCTAAACCCTCTCCCAAACGCCTGTGTCGTCTTGCCCCAAGATCAGTTACCCCCGGTAACGTCTGCCGTGATTATCCCACGACACTTCTTGATTCCCTCGCTGCTTTCAGGCACCGATTCCTCTCGGCTGAGGCGAATTGTGCTTCTCTTCGAGGGGAGCGCGACCAGCTCGCCCAGGATAGCCTCTGCCTTCAAAGTAAGCTAGCGTGCACCTTTTCCTTCTGCCAACTTGCTCCTGGTTGCGATTGTTGTTTTAATCGCGTCTTTTGTGTTGTAGACGAGGTTAATCGCTTGAAGTCTGAGAAGGCTGAGGCTTCCTCTCGGGTGAAAACCCTAGAGGCGGAGCTGGAGTCCGCCCGAAAGGAATTGGAGTCCACGCGCAAGCACTCGACCGACAGTCTTGCGGAAGCCCAGGAAGCTCTGAAGCAGCTGGAGGACGCAGGTGTGAAGCACGGCAACGATCTGGTCGGCGTCCTCCGTCCTTTAGCCCATAAACTTGCTGGTGAGTCGCGTCTCAATTTCCTTCGACTGTGGCATGCCTTCTTCTTTTTTTCTAATTTCTAGTCCGTTTCTGTCTTCGATGACATTGGAGTTGGGTTGGAGCTGCCCGAGGAGATGCAGCGCGACGCCCTCTCTGATTCGTCTGCCCAGCTGCAGGAGCACGCGAACAGGGTCTGCTTCCTCATCCGCGACGCTACCTGAGTGCTGACGCAGTTCCATGAGCGCATGTTCGTGGATGTGGCGGTTCCGCCTACTCTGAGTGGTCTCCTGCAAGTTTTCTTAGGCGATGAAGATCTCCTCCATGAGTACTCGGTTGCCCAGACCGAGTGTGGGGCCAAGACAGCTATCCAGTTTTCCCTGGCGCATGGTGTCTCGGGTGACCTGGAGAAGGTGTACTCGGAGATTCCACGAGACTCCCTGGAAAAAAGGTAGCACTCCTTCCTTTTGGCGACCGTGCTGAGGAGCTTGCGAAGATGCTTTCCGGGGTACTCTCCCGCGCCGAGCGTAAAGGGCAGCCTATTGCGAGTGGAGCTATCTCTGTAGTTCCGTAGAATAATTATTGTTTCGGTCTGCCTTCATATGTAATGAACCTTAGGGATGTATTCTCGTACTTTGTTTTGTCCAATCGAAATGTGTTCGAAAGTGTCAGCGTTTTATATTTGCGCCTTACTTTCTGTTCTCCCGATGGGAGTGGCCCCCGAGCACCCGAAAATCTTGTGTGGTATATTCTCGAGTGGGCTATTGTACTGTTTCTGAGTCTTTGTTGTTCTTTCCAGGTGATTTGGTTCCAGCGGAGGTTCGTCGAGTGGAGCTGCTTCTTTGGTTGGTCTGTTGGTTGCTGCTGCCAGTACGTTTGCGTCACTCCGTGACCGTGTCGCGGATGGCGATCGTAAGATTAAGGCTCTGCGAGGCGTGGCTGATGTTGCCAAGTCGAAGTAGAAACTCGCGGCGGAGCGCGAGCAATTTGTAATGGAGGAGCTGACGAGTGTTGCAAAGAGCATGCTCTGTAAGTTATGCGAGCCTCCGAGTACTTGTCGCTGATTGCTGTTTTTGTTTTGACGCGGTTGCTATCCGTGCAGTTGTTGAGCCTGATGGAGTATGCGAGGGTCATTGGTTGGACAATCATATAGTTCACGAGTCGGGCAGTTCGAAGCCTCACGCAAACAACTTCTGGGCTGACCGAAGCCATGGTTTTATCTTGGCTACTCTGAAGTACTGGGCGAGTTAGGCGCAGATACTTGTTGAGTCTTGTCGAGAGGCTCTCTCCTCTGTCCATCGGGCGGTTTACCCTTTTGGTCATGTACCAGATTGCTTGAGTGGCTTGCTGAGGTGCTCATCTGCGGTGCTCAGGTGGCGCTTACATTCGTTCGCTTGTGGCATCCTGAAGTCAACTTTAACTGTATGGCGCGGCTCCCGGATACTCGAGGCCCACCGGTGGATTTTCTTCCTCATTATGAGGTTGTGCATCCTGCAGCGGAGCAAATTGTTTGGCTGGCCGCCGAGGAGACTGACCGACTGCTTCAAGAGACGGCTGCTCGTCGATAGCTGTAGTTTGTAAGGTGTGAATACCTTGAATATTTTGTCGTAAGGTGTTTGAAGGTGTATACCTTGTGACCTTGTATGTTTAATTTGATCCCTTTAAGGTGTTTATAAGGTGTGTACCTTGTTTTACCATGTAAAGTATTTTTCGAGTGTGAGTGCTTGAAGAAGTTAGTGATGCTAGTTAGGTGTAGCCCCTGTGTGTTGGGGGTGTGACCCTTTGTTTAGCATGTAAAGAAAGTACAAACGAATAGTCTTTGTAGCTATGGTTGAGAAACCATGTTTTTATTGCGATGGCTGAGAAGCCATGTTTTTGCTCGAGCTACAAAGTGGCTGGTACAGCCTTATTTCTTGCGAGTAGGAGATCAGATCCTAAGGGTAGAACTTGCGGAGATGCGCCACGTTCCACGGGTTGGAGTAGATACCGCCTATCTTCGGGTTCTTCAAGCGATAGGCGCCTCCTGGGATAATTTCGTGTATTGTGAAGGGTCCTTCCCATGGAGGCTCTAGCTTGTGCCCTTCTTTCTGCTTGAGTCGCAGCACCAAATAACCTAGCACGAAGGATCTGTGGCGTATGCGGCGGCTATGGTGATTGTGTAGCGTTTGCTGATAGACAGCTGATCTTGCGAGTGCAATGTCCCTGATCTCGTCCAGTGCATCCATGTCTTCTGCTAGTGCCTTGTTAGAGGTTTCTCGCTGTATGCGATGACTCGTGGGGCGCTGAATTTGACGTCCTATGGTAGCACGGCTTCCGCTCCGTATATCATGAAAAATGGCGTGTAGTTTGTCGACCGATTTGGTGTTGTTCGCAGACTCCATAGCACCAATGGTAATTCTTCTTCCCAGTGCCCTGCTGCTGGGTGTAGTCGAGTAAGTAGCCGCTTATTTAGGCCAGTCGAAACTAATCCGTTGGATCGTTCGACTTGGCCGTTAGTTTTCGGGTGAGCTACCGAGGCGAAGTTGAGAGTGATCCATTTTTCCTTGCAGAATTCCTGGGTTTCTTTGGCTGTGAAGTTGGTCCCATTATCCGTGATGATATTGTGTGGGACACCAAACCTTCACACGATGGAGTTGAGGAATTTCACGGTGCACTCGGCGTGTTGTGACGTGATTGGCGTGGCCTCTATCCATTTTGTGAATTTGTCGACTGCGACCATCAGGTGAGTGTATCTTCCGGGTGTTGATTTCCGCAGCGGTCCTACCATGTCCAGCCCCCATTGAGCAAAGGGCCAGGCGATAGGGATCATGTGGAGCTCTGTGGCCGGAGCGTGTGGCTTAGGCGCGAACTTTTGGCAGGCGTCGGATCTGTCGATGAGATCTTTGGCATATCTGGCTGTCGTGAGCCAGTAAAACCCTGCCCCGAAAGCTTTTCCCACGATTGCATGCCAGCTTGCGTGATGCCCGCAATCACCTTGGTGTATGTCGCGGAGAAGTTCTTTGCCGTCTTCAGGTGCGATGCACCTATGGAGTACTAATGATATGCTCTGCTTGTACAATTCTCCTTTGATCACCCGAAAGTATTTGTTGCGTCGCACGATCTTCCTAGCCTCGCAGATGTCTGCTGGGAGCTGCTTGCTGGATAGATAGTCGAGGTATTCCTGTGTCCAGGTTGGCTCGACCAGAAAAACTTGCCTGGAGATGTTTTGAGTGAGCTCGATGAGGGCGATTAGCTGGTTGGCCACCGTTTCCACTGCTACGGGTTTCAATGCTTGCTTCTTGACCTTGACTGGTCGTTTGCTAATTCTCTCGAAGTAGATTCCTGCTGGAATAGGGGAGTTTGTCGACCATATGTTCGCCAGTTTGTCTCCTTCCTCGTTGCTTGATCGCGCGATGTGCTTCAGATTGCCCCTTTGAAACTTCCTTCGAGTAGGTTGTACATGTCATGATAGGCGACCATGTTATCTGCGACAGCGTCGCACTCCTTCATCGTCTGTTGCATGATAAGACTTGAATCCCCGTATATCATCAGTCGGGTGGCTCCGCAGGCAATCGCCATCTTCATGCCGTGCAAGAGAGCCTCCTATTCTGCATCGTTGTTGGATGCTGGATCATCAGGGGGAAGTCGAGTCGTCACGTACTGTAGCTTGTCACCCCTTGGCGATATGAGGATTACTCCGGCCCCAGCTCCCTCGTTTCTTTTTTATCCGTCGAAATACATGATCCAATTGCTCGTGCATTGTGGAGGTCCTAGGGTTTGCAGCTCCATCAAATCGCTTAGAAACTCCACGACAACCTGGGATTTTACAGCGTTGCGCCCTATGTATATTATATCCCAGGCGCCTAGCTCGATGCTCCATTTGGCGATTCTTCCGGATGCCATGGGATTATTCATGATAGTACTGAGTGATGCGTCGTTTAGCACCGTGACGGTATGCTCTTGGAAGTAGTGTTTGAGCTTGCGGGCTGTAAGGACCACTCCATACGCGAGCTTCTGGTAGTGGGGGTACCGCTGTTTGCACGGTGAAAGCACCTCGCTGATGTAGCATATTGGTCTCTGAATGTCGTATGCTTTTCCGTCCTCTGGCCGTTCGACGATAATTACCATGCCGACTTCTTGGTTTGTTGCGGCTAGGTAAAGGTAGAGGGGTTCTCTCTCCTGTGGCGTTGCCAGTATGCGTCTGCTCTGCATCACTCTTTTCAGGTCGATGAACTCCTTTTTTTCTTCTCGCGTCCACTCGAACTTATATGTTTTCTTCAGCAACTTATAGAAAGGGAGCGCTTGCTCGCCTAATCTTGCGATGAACCTGATTCAAGAGGTCAGTCGTCCTGCGAGCTGCTGTACGCCGTGAAGATTCATTGGTTCCTTCATCGTCAGGATTGCCTGTATGTTCTTCGGGTTGGCTTCAATTCCTCGGGCGGAGACCAGATAGCCGAGGAGTTGTCCCGCGGGGACTCCGAAGACGCACTTTGTCGGGTTGAGTTTGATTCTGTACGTGTTGAGGGCGTCGAATGTCTCCCTGATATCCTCGAGGAGTGTGTCCTCCACTTGAGTCTTGATGACGATGTCGTCAACGTAAACTTGTACGTTCTTGCCAATGAGCTTGGCGAGGCATTTTTGCATGCAGCGCTGATATGTTGTACCTATGTTTTTTAGCCCAAAGGGAATTGTCGTGTTGCAATATACGCCGTGTGGCATGATTAATGTTGTCTTATCCTCGTCCTCTTGCTTCATCCAGATTTGATTATAGCCCGAGTAGGCGTCCAAGAAGGAGAGGCGCTGACAGCCTGCTGTGGAATCCACGACCTGGTCGATTCGTGGTAGTGGGAAGTTATCCTTGGGGTAGTGTTTGTTCAACGACGTGTAGTCGATGCACACGCGAAGGATGCCAGTATTTTTCTTCGGGACTAACACCGGGTTTGCTAACCAGGTAGAAATCTAGATTTCCCTGATGAACTTGGCGGCTAACAGTCTGTTCACCTCTTCTCCGAGTGCTCTTTGTTTTGGCTCGGAAAAACGTCGGGTGGTTTGCTTGACTGGCTTTGCGTCTTTAAACATTTCAAGTGAGTGCTCGGCAAACTCCCTGGGTATTCCTGGCATATCTGAGGGATGCCAGGCGAAAATCTTCCAGCACTCACGGAGGAGTCCGACGAGCGCGCTTTCCTATGTGGGTGATAGGGTGGTGGATACCATCGTCGTCTTCGCAGAATCTATCAGGTGCACTTGATGTTTTCAAGTGTCGCTGTTTGGGCTGAACTCGAGTTCCGGGACGTTCTTTTTGGTGAGTGGCATCACGGAGTGGTCCGTGGTTTTTGCCAGCTCTTCCGGCTCCTCTTGCATCCCGAAAGATTTTGCGATCTCGTTGAACTCCGTGTCGCATTTGTCTGCCTTTTGGAAGTCGCCGTTTATGGTTACTGGTCCATATTTTCCTGGTAGCTTGAGCTGTAGGTAGGCGCAATGGGGTACTGCCATGAATCTGGCGAACGCTGTTCGGCCGAGTATGGCGTGGTACTGTGATGGCCAGTCGACTACCCCGAAGTCGAGGAATTATCTTCTGTAATTTGTCGGGTCTCCGAGTACTACCTCCAGGTTGATTGCTCCGAGTGGTTGTACTGCTTTCCCTGGTACTATCCCGTTGAAGGATGTTTCTGATTCTGCAAGTCCATCCAATTTCTTGTTCATCTTGCGGAGCATGTCCGCGTATATGATGTTGATTCCGCTGCCACCATCCATGAACACTCGGGCTAGGTCGTAGTTGCCTATTTGCGCCTGGATGACGAGCGCTGCGTGCCCAGGTCGATATACCCGTGGAGGGTGGTCCTCCTTGGAGAAAGTTATCGGCTGCTCTGACATCTTCAAGTACTCAGTCGCGGATGGTGGAGCCTGTACTACCATGTTAACTCTGCGTGTGTTCGCCTTTTGGACTCTTCGGGACGGGCAGATCTTCTGTATCATATCCAGTAGCCCCTGTGGGTTCGGGTACCCGTTGGCTCCCTAGTTTGCGGCGGGCGGTGCTGGTAGCGCGGCTAGTGCCGCGTTCTGGTGTGCCGCGAGCGGAGGCAGAGGTGGTGGTTGGTATCCTCCTGGTAGTTGCGGATAGCCTTGGCTAACGGCGGCCCTATGCTTCTTTGTGTAACCCTCGTGGATATCCTGGAACTTTCCGCAGTCCTTGAGGAGATGAGTTGCCTTTGTTTTTCCCGTGCACTTATCTGTGAATAGATGTAGCGAGCAGTATCCGTCAAGTTCCTCTGGAGTTTTATCGTCTGGTTTTCGTTTCCAGTCGCGATTCCCGCGGGATCCGCTATCACGATTTCTTGTGAACTCTGCTACTACCAGTTCCTCCCGATCGCTATGATCTTAATGTTTCCTCTTCTTCTTTCGGCCGTTGCGATCCTCCTCAGGCGCGGGTGAAGATGCTTTTTCGTTACGCAGGGATTCTTCGCCATTGGCCCATCTGTCGGCTATTTCCATTTGGTCTCCGATAGTTTTGGGCGTAGCTCGTCCCAGTTCCTCTCAGAAGGTGGTGTGTCGCGCGCCTTTGGTGAAAGCTTTGACTGTGACCTCTTCTGACATATTTCCTGCTGTGTTCTTGAGCGTGGTCCACCTCTGGATATACTCGCGGGTGGACTCGCCGCTCTTCTGCTTGCAAGCCCGCAGTTACTCGATAGATGCAGGACGCTTATATGTCGCCTGGAAGTTCTTCCGGAAGTCATTGTTGAGATCTTCCCAAGATCCATAGTGTGCACGCGACCTTACTTCAAGCCAGCTACGGGCAGCACCTACGAGGTGTAGGTTTAGGTACTGCATGGCCGTTGTCATGTTCCCACGTTGGCATTTTACTGCGGTGACGTAATCTGACAGCCATGACTTGGGCTCTTGCGAGTCGTCATACCTCGGGACCTCCGTTGTAAGCTTGAATCACTTGGGCATCGGCGCCTCGCGGATGTCGCGGGTGAAGCACATCGCGCCGCAGGCTTCCTTGTCGGAGGAGGTAGATAGCGACCGGGGCGGTTCCTGATTGCTCCGGCCTTATCAACCTTGCTTTGCGCGATGTCTCCGCGCGCGTCGTATCCAGGCCGACCGCAATTGTCTTCCTTCCACGGCTCTCTGCTGCGATGTCGCGATCGGCTTCCGCGGTGACGTGGGCTGCGGTCGCGATCTCGCGGGCTGTCGTCGTCACTACGCGGGCTGTCGCCGCAGCGCCGTGCTTCCTTTCCCCGGTGGCAATGAGGTGATTCTTTGTATCCCCTTCTAGGAGACGTGCTCCCGCATATGCGAGGTGTCCGGTCCGCCCGAGGGGTTTTGTCGGCTTCTGGAGTAGTCGCGTTCCTGCGCTTCTAGGCGGCGAGTCTTGCGGCTGCCATGCCTAGCCTGTTCTGAACCTGGTGATGTTCTTCCGCGCGAGGGTCATTTTTGGGTGGCTTGTTCGCCTGTAAATATGTGGCGGCTGCCAGGAGAGCCGCGGCGGGGGTTGTCGGTTGCATGTTACCCTCCTCGTCGACGTGCATAACAGAAGTATCGTGTGATTTACTGATCCCACTGAGGGAATCCTGATCCATGCCAGCAGTCTTCGAGACGTGTCTTTTCTTCAGGGGTTGGTTCCCCGTCGAGTGAGTTCTTGGGAGCATTGCGCGGAGCGCATTCGAAGCTTCCGCTGCTTCCTTCCGTGCATCTAGATTCTTGCGGGCTTCAGTGATCAGCCGGCCCGTCCGCACCAGGTGGTAGTGGTATGCGGTTAGATCCTCATGGGAGGCTCCGTTTTCTATCGGTTGGCCAGTTTGTACCGCCGCCTTTGCTTTGAGCCAAGCGGCTCGCGCTACTTTGATGCGCTCTCGCTCCTGTCGACTTGTCTCCGTTTCTGCAGGTGGTTCAGTTGATCCTGCCATGCAGACTTGGGCCAGATATGGCTCGTGGGTCCTAGGCGTGGGTCGACAACTTTTGACCGAACCTAGAGGGTTCCTCGGTCGCGATGATGTGGAAATCGTTCGTGCTATGACGGACGGAGTTGTTGCTGGGTGCTAAGTTGCGGCCAACGCTGCCAGTCGGCGACTCGAAGGTTACCGGACTTGATGGACCCGGAGTCTGATTCACCGGATCCGATCTGGTCGGGGAAGCGCAGGATTCCCACCTTGTTAGCATGGAATTAGAAGCTCCCAAACGTCAGGCTGATGCTCTTCTCCAATCCGCTGAACTCCGGGCGCAATTCCGGCTAGTGGGGTGTGCAGGTGAACGATCCGAAGCGGATCGGCTCCGTTGGAGTCGATGTTCCGGGGCTTCAGCCGAAGGTTGGCGATGATGAGGCCAAATATGCTGTAGATCCAGCGCCTACCATTCCCACAGACGGCGTCAATTGTGGATTAGTCATCTCAACAAGTCTCTCGGATGATCACGTAGGGTTTCGATTAGGAGAACGTATAGACGCTGGTGACAATCGTCGGCTAACAGGGGCACAGTTTTACCCAGGTTCGGGGCCCTCGTAGAGGTAAACCCTTACTCCTTCTTTTGAGATCTGTATTATCAGTAGATCGATTACAAGGCGGGTGCGCAAGCCGAGAGATTGATCTCGAGCTTATGGCTATGGTGGCGGAAAAGTAGATTGGATCCCCCTCTCGGTGGTTCTCGTAGCCTTTTATAAGAGGCTAGGTCTCAAACCGTGTCCAGGGGGTTACAAACCTTAGCTTTAGATTTGTAGAAGCTTTCCTTCTTGACCCGCAAGTCTTTGCGGGTGGGCTTTAGTTGGGCCTTCTAGAACTGCGGGCTGGCACCTCTCTTTGGGCCTAGGTCTTGGGCCTTGGACCGGGTAGGCTCACCCGATGCGTCCAGGATTCATCCCCACGTCACCATGGGAGTGGTATCATGTAACTTTGTGGCTGGCACGTTTGGTCGCCTTGCAAACATTTGACATGCTTCATATCGCTGCACGATTTACTTGGCATCATACTCTGCTGTTGGCCAGTAGAACCCATCTCGAAAATCTTTGCGGATGAGATTTTTATGCTCCCCACATGGTGCCTGCAGGTTCCTTGGTGTAAATCCAAGAGTATTTCTCTTCCTTCCTCTCGTGTGATGCACCTCTTTAGTATTCCTGATATGTCACGCTTGTGCAGTCGCCCGTCGTGGAATGTAAACACTTTGGCTTTGCGCATCACTTGGTGTGCTTCTATATTGATCATCTGGGAGCTCGTTTTGAGTCATGTAGTCTAGCAATGGCTGCATCCAGGTGGTTTCCACTTGATTAACCTATTCGACTATATACATGGGTGTAGGTTCTATTTCCTCTTCCGACTGTTCTCCCTTATTTTCATCTGGGTTCTCAGTTGTTTCTGTAGCTGATACCTTTCGTTTTATTGAGGGTTGATCAATCTCCTCGTAGAAAACATCGGGTGGTATTGGTGCACACATGGACCCAATGTTGGGTAGAGCATCTGCTTCAGTGTTGCTTCCTCTTCTGATATGCTACAACTCACATCCATCGAGTTCACCTTCAAGCTTGTAGTGTAGGTCCCTGTGTGCTGCCATGTTTTCTGCTGGTGCATCACACTCCTTCATGGTTTGCTATACTACAAGGTTCGAGTTACCATAGATGACGAGTCGAGTTGCACCGCAAATTTTAGCGATCTTCATCCCGTGGATGGGTTCTTCGTAATCGGCTTCATTGTTGGATGCGTTCCTGAAGTTCATTCGAAGTGCATATAATAATCTGTCACCTCCCGGGGACGTGAGTATTACTTCTGCTCCTGCTCCAGATGCTCTCTTCGAACCGCCGAAATACATTGTACAGCTATTCGACATATCTGGAAATCTTGACTGTTCCAACTCGAGCAATTCTGATACGAAATATGAGAGTACCTGTGATTTTATTGCCTTTGGTATCACAATGTTATGTCTCTTGGTCCAAGGTAGATTCCCCACTTTGCCGCTCGTCCTATAACATTGTAGTTGTTGAGTATATATAATAATGGTGCGCTGGATACCACTGTAGTTGGGTGTTCCTGAAAATAATGCCTCGACTTTTTTGCTATCATGTACACTCCGTACGCCAGTTTTTGATAATGTAGGTATCGTTACTTGGATATCGATAGACCTCGATGAGGTAATATACTGGTCGTTGTGTTATGTAGATGGACCCTTCCTGGGGTCGTTCGACTACGAACACAGTACTGACCCCTTGTTTCGTTGCTGAAATGTAGAGTTGCATTGGCTCCTTATCCTGAGGTGCCACCAAGACGGGTGGAGTCGAAAAAGTTTGTTTGAGTGCATGCAAGGCTTACTGGGCTTCGGGTGTCCACTCGAACTTGTCTGACTTTTTCAGTAATTTGTAAAAGGGAAGTGCTTTCTCTCCGAGATTTTCTATGAATCCCCCGAGTGCTTTGATTCTTCCTGCAAGTTGTTGTACTCCCTTGTTGTTTGTTGGTCCCTTCATTGACAGTATATCTTTGATTTTCACTGGGTTGGCCTCAATGCCTCTGGCAGACAAGAGGTACCCGAGTAAATCTCCCTGATGGACTCCAAACGCACACTTCTTCGGGTTCAACTTGATCTGGTACTCCTCGAGTGCTTCGAATATCTCTCAAAGGTCGCTGATAAGGGTTTATGCCTTGCTTGACTTTACAACAATGTCGTCTACGTATACTTGTGCATTCCGTCCAATGTGTGCTTTTAAACAGCTCTGCATCATGCGCTGGTACGTGGCACCCTCATTATTCAACCCGAAAGTCATCATGGTGTAGCAATATACGCTAAATAGAGTAATAAACGATGTTTTCTCTTTGTCTTCCCTCTTCATGAAGATTTGGTTGTAACCTGAATATGCATCAAGGAAGGAGAGCCTCTCGCATCCTGCAATTGAGTCAATGATCTGGTCGATGCAAGGTAATGGGAACAAGTCTTTAGGATAGTGCTTGTTCAATGAAGTGTAATCTATGCACATCCAGAGGATCTCGGTGTTTTTCTTGGCCACCAGTACCGGGTTTGTGAGCCATGTTGCGATCTTGATCTCTCAAATGAATTTTGCTGCGAGTGACCTGTTCAACTCCTCTCCTATTGCTTGTTGCTTCTGCTCCGAGAAGCGGGGAGTGGATTGTTGTATAGGCTTTTCATCTTTGTAGATATCTAGAGAGTGCTCGGCGAATTTCCTGGGTACTCCTGGGATGTCAGCTGGGGCCCATGCGAAGATTTTCCAGTTCTCACGGAGAAATTCGACAAGCGCAATTACCTATGCGATAGGCAGCATTTTCGACACGAATACTGTCTTTGCTGGATCAATAGGGTGGACTTGATGTTCCAATATGTCTTCCTTCACATCGAACTCCATCTCGGGTGCCATTTTCTTTGTCAGAGGAAGGATCGAGTGGCTGCAATGTTTGCTAGTTCCTGCTGCATTCCAAACAACTATGAGATTTTATTGAACTTGACATCACAACTATCTGATTTTTTGTAGTTTCCGCACTGTGATTACTCCCTTAGGCCCTGACATTTTGATCATCAGGTACGCATAGTGGGGTACTACCGTGAACTTCACAAATGTTGTTCTTACGAGTATTATGTTGTACTATGATGGCCAGTTGACTACTTCGAAGTCGAACTTTTATTTCCTGTAGTTGTTGTGTTCTTCAAAGATCACCTCGAGTATAACTGTACCCAAGGGTTTTACTGCTTTCCCTGGCACGATACCATGGAATGTGTTTTCTGATTTCTTCAGGTTCCTTATCTGTATATTCATCTCCTTCAGAGACTCTATGTAGATGATGTTGATCCCGCTTCCTCCATCCACGAATACTCGACTCAGTTCATAGCCTCTAGTTTGTGCTTCGATACCAAGGCTGCCTTTCCTGGGAAGGGGACTCGAAGCGGATGGTCAGCTTTGGAAAAGGTGATGCTTTCATTGGACCAGTCTAGGAACTCGGGTGTTGCGGGAGGTGATATTTCTGCCAGATTTACCTGCCTGGTAATGAGTTTTTGGCTTCGTTTGGATGGCGCGCCTTTCTATCTCATGTATATTTTTTCCTTTTGGCTCTGGGTACTTATATTCTTCCGGATAACCCACTCTATACTGTTGATGCACCACCGCGGCTTATTGTACTCTGGGTCCTCCTTGCACAAAAGGTTGCTGCTGCGGCTAGGCGACTCTGGCACTGGGGGAGGTGGTGGCGCACCTATTGCTAGTGCTTCTCGGACAAGTGGGAATCCTGCTTGCTGTGCTTCCCTTTGCTTCCTGAAAGATGCTTCCAAGAGTAAATTGAATCTATGACAATCCTCCAATTTGTGGTTGGATCTAGGTATCCCATTGTCGTCGTTGTAGAGGTGGTTTGGGCATGGTCTCTCGAGTTGCTGCTCAGTTGACATGGGTGGTAGCCCGTCTGCTCTGATTTTTCATGGTTTCCACACGCACTTCTGTTCTTGCCTGCGATCGTGCTCTTGTTCATGCGGTTGCTCTCCCCCTGCCGACGGTAGTCGTTACTGCGACTACCCGGGAATTCAGCGACGACTAACTCTGGTTCTACTTCATCGAAGACCCGGTTTTTGAGTTTCCCTCGTATGTTTATGTCATTGTTATACCTTCTATTTACTTCTTGAGCGTAGGAGGTTTCCATGCGATCCTCTTTTGGTGAGGGTGGGTGGGTATTGCGTGCTGATTCTTCACCCTCTGCCCAGTTGTTCGCCACTTCCATGAGTTTTCTCACGGTTTTTACTCGAATTCGGCCGATGTACTCCCTCGAGACAATTCGGCGGAGTCCGTCTTTCAAGCTTTCTATTATCGTTTTTTCTGAATTTCTTCTGTGCTATTTTTCAACGCGGTCCACCTTTGAATGTACCCATGAATGTTCTCGTCAAATCTTTGCCTGCAAGCCTTTAACTGCCCGACTGTTACTGGTCGTTTGCAGGTAGAGCTGAAGTTCTGGACGAAATCGTACTCGAAATCTTCCGAACAACTATACTTATTCTTGGATCGACTCTTGAGCCAGTTTCTTGCTACGCCTACCAGCTGTAATGTCATTGTATATACTACACTGCTGTTGTCTTGCTCCCTTTTTGGAACCTCACAGCTATCAGGCGGTCATCTAGCCACGCTTCGGGTTCTTGATCACCGTCGTACTTGGGCGTTTCGGCTGTTTACTTGAATCGCCTCGGCTTCCCGGCCTGGCGAATTTCTCGAGTGAAGCAACAGGGGCCGTAGAGTTCCTCGTTATTAGAGTTAGTTAAGTCATATTCTGGGCTCTCGTCTTGGATCCTAGCCATCCCCGAGGGCGGTATTTCCACTGCCCTTTCTCTTTGTAGTCTTTCAACCTTTTTCTGCGTGATCCGGTCCCGCAGATTCTTCAAGACTTCTTCTTGATGTGACGCAGGGGCAGCCCTGGCTTTCTCCTTTAGCGGTTTCGTGGGTGTTTCTACTCGCGGAGTCGGTTTCTGTTTCAACTCTGCGCTTGCCATGCTGAGGCCCTGCATCATCTCCTCCTGTATTTCAGCGCGAAGGTCACCCGGCAATGGTTTAAAAGACATTAGGTATGTCTGAACCTACAGAAGCCTTTCCTATAGTGTTCTGGTTGCCAACTTTTCTGTGAACTTGGACTCCTCTAGATCCTGATCAAGGTCAAGAACTTTTTGGGTGCCTCTCATGCGGTCACTCGGCATATCCGTGAGTCGTGAATTCCGTTTGGAGGCGTGTGGTTTCTGCACCCCGCTACCCGATCTCTCTGTGGAGTGCACCTCTGGGAGACCTGTGTCGTCTAGCTCTTTGTACATCTTGTTCAATTTCTTCCTGTGCTGGGCTAACTTCCACCTATATGACATCTGTTCTTCTCGAATGGCATCCGCTGTGAGAGGGAGGCCCTGTTCAACTAGCGAGGTGACTAGCCCCATTTTTTCCTTCGACACATATAACTGAGGCCTTTCGGTTTTTCCTTTCTTGCTTTTAGTCGTGGATCCGGAATTGGCGGGTGGAGGAAGTTCTCCGAGTCCGCCTTCATTGTCAGCCGAGTTTTGATTTCCCGGCGGCGGGGACTTTTCTGGTCCCTATTCGCTATCTTCCTCACTTTCTTCCTCTTCTTTCTCGTCCTCTTCGGTCGTGTGATTCGCATTGGTGGCTTTAGGCAGGTCAACTATCTTTTGTTTGCCGTCCTCAGTCGACGTGTCTTGCCATCGCGACGAAGTGCGCGTAGGTGTTTGCCGGGTAAGTGTACTCGAGGCTTTTTTCTTGTTGCGAGAGCCGCGAGAGTTCTGGCACGACTGCTTCTTCCGGTCGGAGTTGGTCAGAGTCTTCTAGGCGTATCACTCCCGCGTGTCACGCGTGAAAGTTTAGGTTACCGATCTTCAGATCGATACCCGTGTTGAGGCAGTCGAACGCCAGGAGCGATGTCGGCGAGTGCTTGGTGAAGTCGATCGACCCAAAACGGATCGATCCGCCCAAATCGCCGAGTCATAGGTTGTTGATGATGGGGTCGAAGGAGCCACGGATCCGGTGCCCAGGATTCCCACATACGGCACCAATGTCGAGGGGGTGAACTCAATAATCCCCATGGATAGGGACCCGTGGTTTAGTAAAGGAAGAGGGCGCTGGTGGACTACTCGACTTGCGGGTTACTGCCCGCCGTGTTTATACCAATGAGTTGAAAAGTATCGATTACAGGGGGTGCTCTCCGTAGATTGGATCTCGGATAGCTCTGAATCTAGGCATGTCTATCTTGTTCGTGACCCCTCCCATGCTTTATATAGGTAGCAGGGGTCTTAGGGGTCGTACATGAAACAGACTTCGACTTTGAGTCGGTTGCTAAACTTTCCTATTCTTGCTGGTAAAGTCTTCCCTTCTGTCGTGGCACGATTTTTCGTGGGACTTCATGTATAAGCTCGAGAAATCCTGCAGTACCACTTAATGGGCCGCACCAGGTACCCTCCTAAGGGAGGGTCTCTCCAGTACCCCCCCCCCACATCAACAATGTACTGCCTAAATTTATCAGAAGCAAAAACAACAACTAAAAACTCTTTCTCGGTGGTAGCATAGTTCCTTTGAGCACTATCTAGAGTCTTACTAGCATAATGAATAACATTCAATTTCTTATGTACTCCTTTTCCCCGAACAACTCCTACATCATAATCACTAGCCTCACACATAATTTCGAAAGGAAAATTCCAATCAGGCTGTTGAACGACAAGAGCAGTTATTAAACATTTCTTAAGAAATTCAAAGTCTTCTTTAAAATCATCATAAGAAACAAAAGGAACATCTTTTTGAAGATTGGTAAGGGGTCTTGAAGTCTTAGAAAAGTCTTTAATAAATCTCCTATAGAAACCAGCATGACTAAGAAAACTACGTATACCTCTGATGTCCCTAGGATAGGGCATCTTTTCAATTGCATCAACTTTGGCCTTGTCAACTTCAATGCCTCTTTCAGAAATTTTATGACCAGGAACAATTTTTTCATTAACCATAAAGTGGCATTTTTTTCCAATTCAAGACAAGGTTAGTGTCCTCACAACGATGCAAAATTTTGTTAATATTATGGAGGCAACTGTCAAAAGAAGTCCCATCGACAGAGAAGTCGTCAATGGATACCTCCACAATTTCCTCGCAAAAGCCATGAAAAAAACAGACATACATCTTTGAAAAGTAGAAGGTGCATTACATAAACCTAAAGGCGTGCGTCTATAAGCATAAGTACCATAAGGACAAGTGAAAGTGGTTTTCTCTTGGTCTTGCTTTTTAACGTGGATTTGAGAGAAACCAGAATAACCATCCAAATAGCAAAAGTGAGTGTTTTTAGATAACCTCTCTAGAATTTAATCAATAAAAGGCAAAGGATAATGATCCTTCTTAGTAGATTTATTCAATTTTCTAAAATCAATGCACATTTTATATCCTACTAGAGTTCTTTGAGGAATAAGTTGATTTTTTATCGTTAGCAACAACAATCATACCTCCTTTCATTGGAACACAATGGACAAGACTAACCCATGTACTATCAGCAATATGATAAATAATACCTTCTTTGAGAATCTTTATTATTTCACTTCTCACCACTTATTTCATCTTTGGATTTAATCGGCGTTGATGATGAACACACGCTTGGCATCAGGCTCAAGATTAATTGAATGCTGACATAGAACAGGACTAATGCCTTTAAGATCATCCAAATTATAACCAATAGATTTGCGGTGTTTCTGGAGTGTTTCCAATAATTTTTCTTCCTCATACTCTGAAAGGTTAGCATTAACAATAACATGATACATTTTATTTTCATCTAAATAAGGATATTTAAGTGTGTTAGGAAGAACTTTAAGATAAAACACCGGGTCTCCTTTAGGTGGTAAAGGTGGCCCAAGATATTCAACATGCAAATTGTGTTTGATAATGGCAGGCTGATTCAGGAAAATATCCTCCAATTTATTTGTTTCGTGCATATACATATCATTATCATGTTCTTCCATGAATTGCTGCAAAGGATCATTAGGTGGAATAGAAATAGGGCCAATTCTTTTAATAACTAAATCTTCATTAGGTAACTCTTTATCATGGCATTGTCTAGTAATATTACTAAAATTAAATTCATAGTGTTCATCACCAAATTTGACAGACACTTTATCTTTCTTACAATCAATAACAACACCACATGTATTAAGGAAAGGTCTACCAAATATAATAGGGCAAGTTTTATCTTCAACTGACCAAGTATTAAAAAATCAGCGGGGTATTTTACCTTACCACATAGAACTTCAACATCTCTTACAATATCCACTGGTGAAATAGTCTTTATGTTTGCAGGCTGAATAGTAACATCAATGTCTTCAATTTCACACGGAACAATTTCATTCATTTTTTCTTGATAGGGAGAAAAAGTTATGGCACTTGCACTTGATCCCAAATAGCAAAGTCCATAATAGTTATGTTCACCTATTTTGACAGAATTAACAGGTCTGCCAACAACTCGTCTATGATGTTTATTAGGTGCCACTAGGTTAGAGGCAGCCTCATAGAAATATATATCACAACCATCAACATTTTTAGAAGCAATATCTTTAACCATGGCAATCGTAGGTTCCACAATTATTTGTTCTTCATTTTCAATAAATTTCTTACAACTTTTGTTCACAAATCATTGGCAAAATAATGTTATTTTACTCTAACAGTAAAGTGGTTTCTCAAAGTGAACAACAGGTGAAACAAGATCAAAAGTGTTAACAAGTACTTCACTACTAGAGAACTGTTTTCTTTAATATTATACTTATAAGGTCCATGATAATTTTCCCACTTCACTTTAGGAATACTAACATGAGAGGAAAAGGTTTTGCAAAGTTCAACAATTACTTAAGAATCGAGCCCATTTTTAGCACTAAGAATATTTAAAAAATTCAGTTTCACCAAAAGATTTAATGCAATCATATTCATACTTTATACCTCGCTCTTTACCTTTGTCAATTTCCCAATCTTTAGTATTACGTTGAATTATTTCAATAAGATCCCATTTAGCATAAATCTTCTTGTTCATGAAGGAAGCATTAGAAGAGGCATCAGGAAGGTCCTTGCCATGACGTGAAAGCCTTGCATTAAAATTATTAATAATAATCTCCTTGCGAAGCTTATGATCGGGGCATTTAAGCATTAATGTTTTTAGCGCCCCCCCCCCCAAGCTTGATAATACTTTCTCCATCACGAGGCCAAAAATTATAAATAAAATTATGGTCTTGATGTATTCAACGAAGAGGATAAAATTTGAAATAAAAGAGAGATGTCTCCTTCAAATCCAATAAATGTGAATCATCCAATAACCTATACCGTTTCCATGCTCTTTCTTTCAGTGATATAGAAAATAATTTCCTCATGATTAAATCTCTTGGCACACCTGCAATCCTAAAGAACTTACACAATTCTTTAATATAAAGCAAGTGCTCACCAGAATGGATAGTTCCATCGCCGCCATAACGGTTATCCATAACACGATCGACAATTCCAATAGCTATTTTAAAAGGGACAATTTCAGTAGATGGGGAACTTCTCTCTACCACATGAGTGGTGGGGGATTCATTTCTGAACATATAACCAGTAGTAAAGGATTCCATGATTCAGTAAAATAAACAGACAATAATAAAAATAGAACTTACAGTAAAAGGTTTCCTTACCAATTCCACTTACCAATAGCGCTACCCTCCTTGGAAACGGCGCCAGAAAATAGTCTTGATGACCCATAAGTGTAGGGGGTCGATCGTAGCTTTTTTGATAAATAAGAGTGTCAAACCCAACAAGGAGCAGAAGGTATTGATGAATAGTTTCGAGCAAGGTTTCATTGTAAACACTAGAGAACAATTGTTTAGGGATTTCTGTAATAGTAATAACAATAAAGGTAAATAGTTGCTTCAAGTGGCCCAATCCTTTTTAGCATAAAGACCAAGCCGGTGGTACTTCTTATAATTGCTAAAACGTTCCTGTGGACACACGAGAGGTTTCGTCTAGTTATTTTCATCACACATCGTTGATTAATCTTTATCATTTAGTAAGTGTTATGTCAGTAGACATATTCTAGTGCACCGTCCTATCCAAGACTAATGCACACTTACAATTACACTATTTGCAGGTGTCCGGAATTACAAGAAAGTAATTAAGAACTAAATCTAGCTGTAGCAACAAACTCCCTTATGTGAAGTATTGCAAAGTGGGGTTTAGGTTTCTGCCACTCTGGCAACCCACCATAAGCAATCAAACAGACAATGCATTCCTCTAGGCCCTTAAAAGGTGAAGTGCTATGTAGTCGATGTTCACACAACACCGCTAGAGAAATAACAACATAACTTAAATATCAAACCGGTAAATATTACTCAACAAAACATGAATACTAATTACTAGACTTCTCACATGTCCTCAAGAACTAAACGATCTACTCGCAACATATCATATGGTACATAATCAGAGGTGATATATAGATGAATAACAATCTGGACATAAAGTGCAAACACCGATAAGTCTCATAAGCATCAACTACAAACAAGTAATTCACACCAAGAGAGAGAGATCTAGTGGAAAGCAACGATATAGAACCCTAATTTTTACATTGGGACAGATGTAGATATAGTGAGAATGATGGTGCTGATGGTGAAAACAATGACGATGATGATCTTGATGATGCCCGGTGCGATGACGGTGACGGTGGTGATGATTCCCCCTCCGGGAGGGAATTTCCCCGACGGAATCTCCCTGCTAGGAAGGTGTTTCTTCTCTGTGTCATTTCCATTGTGAAGAGACGGCGGAAAAATTCTACGAAGTGCCTCCTCGTTATTTTAGGTCACGGGATGTATGTACCCCAAAGGAAAGTCGGAGGGGGGCTTGGGGCCCACAGGAGCGCACCAGGCACGGCCAAAGGGTGGTGCGCACCTAGGGCCCACTTTGCTACCCCCTGGCTCCCCTCTGGCATATCTTCTGGCTCCCCCAGTGATTTTCTGACGAAACTCTGTTTTGTGATTTTTTTTTCCCGATTTTTCTGACGTCTAGAAAATATCCCTTCTGAGAGGTGCTTTTTCCAGCTGATTTCTGACTCCGATAAATAATTCCGTAAAACTGTAAAACACAGAGAAAACAACGAAATAACATAAGTATAGTTCTCTAATAGGGAAAATATCAATTAATAAGATAAAATTTTCATATAAAATAGTGATGCAAAATGGACGTATCAACTCCCCCAAGTTTAGACTCCGTTTGTCCCCAAGCAAAAAACTGAACTTGGAAAATATGACCACATGTTTAATGATGTGAGGTGTCGATAATAAAGAATACGTACATGAAGCATCAACAATTACTCAATGAACACTAACAATTCTATACAGCAATCTTTCCCATAATGATTCTCAAAGAGAAGTAATGATTCAATCATATAAAGGTACCGTGAGTGCAAATCCATTGATCTATGGCAAACTATGTTCTTGGTCAAAGAAAACTATCATATCAATCTTATCTTTCGAAAGAGTCTGTGTCGGAGCTATTAAGAAAATAACATATACTTCAATTGTCACAAAGTCTTTTCATGAATAGAAAACTTTCAGGGATTATTTTCTTAATAAAGGAGGTGAAAATAAGTGACACAAAGGAAGATGCTAGTTAGGAAAGCTCAACTTTCAACTTGTTTACCATGATGGTAATGTCAACTGCAATAAAACATGGTTAAATAGACATATAAAAGAATGCATCTCAGTTCAACGTGATAAGTTTGCTAGTAGAGAATAGAGGAAATAGGTGAAACTGACTCAATCCTGTTAGTAAAAAAAGATCCTTCGCAGAGGGGAGCAGGGATTACTCATATGCTAGAGTTTTTTTTTAATGAAACAGAGGCATTAAAAATGTAAATTTTGAGAGATATGTATGTTTATGTCATTGAATAGAAGTGAAAAACTTATCATAACCCATGTCAAGCAAAGTGTTTAGACTTTTGAGAGCGGTTTATCTTTCTTTATTAAGGTTGGCACCTCCCCCACCTTGCCTTTCACAAACCAGGGCTAGCCGTATCCACGGGTACTCACCAACTTTCATCAAACCATGGGGAAGTGCCTTTTATATTATATTATTTGGCACTAGCTCTCTTGCAATTTTAGACGAGCACTCATTCCATACTCAGCGGGTGAAATAAGAAACAAGAACCTTGCTTGACATAAGACAGGATAAACTTTTAAATACTTCCTCATGAGCTATAAAACAAGGGCACAAAACAGGTTTGATATTTTGAAGGTTTTAATGATAGCACACAAGAAATTTACTTGGAGTGATTTTATATATCTGTTTGCAATACTTGTTTTTTATATCATTGCGTGGTTATATATATATATATATATATATATATATATATATATATGTTTGCATCTCTCAACTTTGTAAGTTTGCTACAAAGCCTTTGCTAGCCAAAAACCATGTACTGAGTATGATCCATACTCGTGCATCCAAATACCTGAACCAAAAACCTTCCACAAGTGTCCACCATACCTACCTATATGTGGTATTTCACCGCCACTCCAAGTAAATTTCTCGTGTGCTACCTTTAAACGTTCAAAATTATGAACATGTTTTGTGTTCCTGTTTTATCTCATGAGGAAGTAGTTTAAAGTTTATCATGGTTTATGTCAAGCAAAGTTCTTCTCCCTTATTTCACATGATGAGTATGGAATTTATGCTCATCTAAATGTGCAGAGAGCCGGTGCCAAATAATATGAACTCAAATAATAAAAAAGCACTTCCCCATGGTTTGATAAAGCTAGTTGGCACCCATGGATATGGTTAGCTCTTGTTTGTGAAAGGAAAGGCGGGGGGGGAGGGGGGAGTTCCAACCAAAAGAAAAAATTCCAATGGAAATCGCTCTCAAAAGTCTAAACACTTTGCTTGACATAGATTATGATAAGTTTTTCATTACCATTCGTTGTCATATACGTACACCTCTCTCAAAATTGTTTTCAATACCTCTGTTTTATTAAATAAAAATCTCTAGCACATGAGTAATCCCTGCTTTCCTCTACGAAGGGCCTTTCTTTCACTTTTATGCTGAGTCTTCATCTTCTTACTTTATGCAATAGTTAAGAGAGCATAGTCGTCATTCTGAGTATAATGTGCATAGTTTGAAAATTTATTGTTGATTGATTCATCATTATGGTATTGCCTTCTCTCAAATAATTTGTATCTAGTCAACATTTAAACTTTGAAGGTGTCCTGACATTTATGTTTTGCTACGACACGAAGGACAAGTTGGATACCACTTTATTATGTTTTTCTTTATGATTGGAACAAACGTATCACTTTAAATGCATTATTATTCACTGTCATTTATTCGTTTTACTTTTTATGTGCAACATAGTTGCTAAGCCTACATTAGTTAAAATAATATTTATCATGCCTTTGTTAACATACTTTGATCTCGGCTTACAATGCTTTTACATAACGTTGATCAAGTTTGTGTTAACTTCATGTCACCTCAAAAATTATTTTGTTATCACTTACCTACTTGAGGATGAGAAGGAGTTAAGTTGGGGGATGCTGATATGGTGTAAACGTATCTATAAGTTTTTTATGCTCCGTGCTTGTTTTCTACCCGATATCTTTTGTTTTCCACATGTTTTCTATCGTTTTCCGGATGTTTTTGTTGACTAACCTATTAACGAGATTCCCTAGGCGAGTTGTTGTTTTCTGTTGTTTTTCTATTTCATAAAAGTTCTTAAGGAAATATTCTCGGAAAAGGGCTGAAAATACATGGAGATCGTTTTTTAATCGGAACAAAGATGGAGTCCAAAAAAGCGCCGGAGGGGAGCCAGGCGGACCTCAGGGGATGCCAGGCACGACCCCGCCCTAGGCCGCGCCTGGTGGGCCCCTGAGAACCTTGGCCACCGCCTCTCGATGCCTCTTCGCCCATAAATTTCCCTAAACCCTAATTTTATCGGGGACGGAGTTATTTTCCATGAAACATACAGAGAGGCACCGCCACCTCGAAAGTCCAATCTAGGGCTTCTACAACCCTCTTCCCACACCCTGCCGGAGAGGGGAATCGTCACCCCAGGCCTCTACATCGCCATGATCGCCTCCGGACAGATGCATGCGTAGTTCATCTCGGGACTACGGGTCCATAGCAGTAGCTATATTGTTGTTTTCTCCTCTATGCCTCCATGTTTAGAGTCTCGTGATCTTCCTCGCATAATAGAGACCACCGTTATGTAATTGTGCATGTTGTTTTTGCTGGGATCCGATGAACCATGAGATTATGATTATTTGGTTCATGTCAATCTGAGATGCTTCACTTATATTCGTAGAGAGTTTTAATCTTATCTTGTAATGCTCTCCGCTGTTTATGATTACCTTGGCCACATAGTTGTTTTCACCTCCAAGAGAGGATTTATATGCTAGATGGTAGGTTCATGCCTCCCTTACATCTGTGCTCGAGTGACAGAAATGTGACGGATGGGGGATGTGTTATTGCTACTAGGGAGAAAACAGCGGTGCTCTTGTCTATGGACAAGGATCACTGCGTACATTGCGTATTGTTCTTAATGAATTTGTCTGTTGCACATGAAGCAATCACTTCGTTGCTGCAACTTACTACAGAGAGATTTGCTGGATAGCTTTCTTGAGGTGGACTTTTAGATATGGATGCATGCTGGATAGCGGTTCATATGCCTTGATGTAATGCCTACGATGTTAGAACCCATGAACTATATCTCTTTGTAATAGTATAGTTATAGGTTCATGATTTGTCAATTGCCCAGCTGTAATTTGTTTTCCCATCATGTTTGTTTTCTTTGGAGATACACCACTAGTGAACCTATGGTCTCCGGTCCTATTTTCCTCATATTTGCAACCTTATTTCAAGCACTTACATAATTGTTTCCTTGCTATTCTGTTTTTGTTTTTATCACTTTTCAAGACTCTATACGTTTAATTCTCTAGTTTTTAGCAAGACCGAAAGATTGACAACTTTCCAGAAAGTTGGGGAAAGAGAGAGTTTATGGTTGTGTGCAGGTTCCACTCTTGTTGACGCATCAGACAACAAGCAACCTTGTCCAAGACTACGAATTCCTACTGGTTCGATAAACAATGGTTCCTTAAAGGGGGGATTTCCGCTAGACTACATCATACCTTTTGCTTGGGGTCTCCCAACGAGCGTGTTATCACGTCAACATCATTGGTGTTCCCCAAGATGGTGCCGAAGATGATCGAGAAAAGATGGAAAAGAAGACGACGAGGAAGAAAAGGAGAAGAAGCAGCCAGTAAGGCCGGCCCTAGAGGCCGGACAGACCGGCCGCTCGGTCAGACCGATGTACAGGCCGGACACCTCCAGGATCACACTAAGTGGCTCGGGAGGCCACCCGCCCTTGTTTCCGTACGGCCTGCGGCGTCTGGACAGACCGGCCACTCGGGACAGACCGGTCCCTCGCCCGTAAACCGCCATTAGCCATACCGGCCGGCTCGAGAATTCACCCCTCCATATTCCGGACTGGCCTGCTGGCCGATAGGACCAGACCGGCCACTCGGCTAGACTGACCTCAAGACGACATGTGTGCCTTTTTGGAGTTTTGTCCTCGTACTCACCTACCCCACCTACCTCCTTTGTCATATTACTCTATATATCCCCATGGGGGTTCAGATCTAGGGTTAGAGAATAATTTCAGATTTGTGAGCTTTGCTCCATATCCCTCTTGTCAGGCTACTCCTATGATGTTCATGTAGGATTGTATCAAGGCTACTCATGTAGTAAGTAGTAGCTCTATTGGATCGTATCAAGGCATACCTTGTGACTACTACTCTTTCCCATTGGTATTTTAGTAGTGTCATACCAATCTTTCTCAACTAACTATTAATATTCTATTGGCTCAGTGGACCAACCGAGAAGGTGAAGTGGTTTCATCGAGAGAAAATTAGACTTGACTTGTGAAATCCGGAGGCTACCTTAGGATGTGCTGCCGAGAATCACATTGGGAGAATTTGTTCGTTATCCCTTGGTTCAAGTTTCTTTCCATTCTCCGTGTTCTTCATCCATGCTCGGTCAATGCGTGAAGATCAGGCATCCTACGAGTATGCACCCACATCAGTGCCTATCAGATGGGTTGTCCTGACATTGTCTGGCGCCTCCGAGAGCAGGCCTCCAAGTTTGGCGTGTCTTCTAGGGCTGCCTGCAATTATTTCCTTGGGCCGAATACTTGGGGGTGCCACCGTGAGAATTTTTTTCAATCCGAAACTCCAATGGAATATTTAGTGTGCCGTTTAGGGGTGCCGGTGGAGATGCCCTATAATGGATTTGCTGTTGACATCAAGTGAGTAAAAAAAGGCTTACCAAGTATCTGCAAGTAAAATTACACATTACAAGGAATAAGGCACAAAAGAAGGAAAAGAAAACCTAATCTTCCACTGCTAGAAGGGGTAGGACCTCCAGAGAAATTAGCAAAAATTTCATCTTGAGCTAGTCAAATTATGTCAGAGTGGCATTTCGAGCAGCAATGATTGCGCGAAAACAAGTGAAGTGTTTTGTGGAGTTTGCACAAACAAGTGACACATGTTTTATCTGGAAACAAAAGAGCAATAACAATTATAGTATCTTGCCAAACAGGAGTGCTGAAATTAGGATGGGCTTGCAGGCCCATTAGACAATTTCCATTTAATCCCAAAGGCCCATGCTGCCATAGCAAATGGTGGGAGTTTAGTCCCACATTGCTAGTTGGGAGAGTTTTGCACCAGTTTATAAGGTGAGCTCTCTCCCCACTAGTGTGAGTTGGTATGAAGAGAGAGGAGTAGTGGAGGTGTTCCACACGCGCGCTCCTCCTCCTCCGCCGCCCACCTCGCCTCCTCACGACGCGCCGCGGATTGCGGGAATGAGCCGAGCCGATGCCTTTATTTTGGCAGTTGGAAACGGAGAGTCAATAGACACGCCAATAATATGAGACGTCATATTGATTGCTGTCTATTGCGTCACATTTATTTTGGTAACAGCCGCGCGCAGTAAAACGCCGCATTTATCATGTGGTAACCGCGCGCAGTAAAACGGCGCATTGATTACGTGGTAACGGCTGTAGTAAACGCCAAATTAATTTGTGAGCTGACCGTTCTCCTACCCGGCCGTGCCTATATATTGAGGTCGCAGGGGCGGACACAAACACACAACTCATACGCTCTGCACCCATTGTCGTTCCTCTTTCTGTTGCTGCCGCCGGTGATCCCATCCCGTCTACCGCGTACACAGACGACGGGAGAGCAGGCCTCCGAAACCCCGCCTCTCCAGATCCTGCACGGGAGAGGGGCGATTAGGTTTTTGGGGAGCGTCTCCTAGGCGACTGCTCGCTGCCGTACGTCTACTTCGACTACTACCTCATCGTCAACATGGCCACCGAAGCCGAACGAGCTGCTGCTGCCGCCACTGCTGCCACCGAGGCCGCCGCTGCTGCTGAGGCCGCCACCGCTGCTGCCGCCGCCACTGCTACGTCTACTGCCAACTGACCGGTCTCAGGGTATAACACGTTTATCCCTGCCCTTGTTATTTCCATGTGTGCGATACTAGTAGTTTGCGTAGGTGTGTCTACTATCAATCTAGTATGCATGAATATGGTTAATTATCAGTATGTTTACGTCATGCTCGTGATTTATACTTGGATTAATTTAATCTGTAAATTGCCTAGATTCTTAACAATCCAAAAACCTAATATGTGTAGGCAATTTTCGATTCATGGTTTTGCTACTGCACTGAAACCGGACCCGTTTACGGGGACGTACTTTAAGCGTTGGCAGACCAAAACATTCTTATGGCTCAAGGCTATGAACGTGTTCTGGGTCGCCGGTGTCACTCCCACGGAAACGATTACTCCTGAACAGGAGAAGGCGTTTAGGGATGCCACCGTCGTCTTTGTTGGATGCGTTCTAAGCGTGACCGGAGAGAAGTTTGTTGACGCATATTTACATGTGCGGGTTGCCAAGGACTTGTGGGAGGCGCTCGAATCCAAATTCGGCGCAACCGATGCTGGCAGCGAGATGTACAGTATAGAGCAGTTCCATGACTACAGAATGGTCGAAAACCGTTCTGTTTTGGAGCAGTCTCATGAGATACAATGCATCGCTAAGGAGCTTGAAATTCTCAAGTGCGTGTTACCGGCCAAGTATATCGCGGGATGCATAATCGCCAAGCTGCCTAATTCCTGGAGGAGCTTTGCCACTACTCTGAAACATCATAGGCGTGAATTCTCGGTAGAGGATGTCATCGGCCATCTGAGTGTTGAGCAGAATTCGAGGGCAAAGGACTCGCATGGAAAAGGGAATGAAGGGACTTCTGCGGCCAATATGGTACAGAAGAACTACAACTCCCACAAGAACAAGGCGAGGACTGGTGTCCAGCAGAATACCGACTTCAAGAAGAAGGCTAAGAAGACCTTCAAGAAGGATAAGAAGAAAGATGGCTGCTTCACTTGCGGTTCACTGGAACACTGGGTTGTGAAGTGCCCAAAGAAGTATGTGAAGCCGTGACAGGATTCCAAGGCTGTCAACATGATCGTGAGCAACAATGAGAATGGGGCATCTGGGTATGGTAATTTGTTTACTGTATTTTCAGTTTGTCAGTCTACTGATTGGTGGATTGACACAGGTGCAAACATTCATGTGTGTGCTGACATCTCATTGTTTTCTTCTTATCAGGTCACAAGGAACGGGTCCGTATTGATGGGGAACGGCGCAAGTGCTTCTGTACTTGGTGTTGGCACGGTCGATCTGAAGTTTACTTCGGGAAGGATCGTGCAGCTC
The DNA here is from genome assembly GCA_028641055.1 of Alopecurus myosuroides. Classification (NCBI taxonomy): domain Eukaryota; kingdom Viridiplantae; phylum Streptophyta; class Magnoliopsida; order Poales; family Poaceae; genus Alopecurus; species Alopecurus myosuroides. The sequence continues at coordinate 50,884,500 of CM054062.1, read as the reverse complement.
AAGAACGTGCAGCATGTCCCCGCCATCAAGAAGAATCTCGTTAGTGGCTCCCTTCTATGTAGAGAAGGATTTAAGTTGGTTTTCGAGTCCAATAAAGTAGTTGTAATGAAATATGGACTGTTTGTTGGAAAAGGGTATGAGTGCGGAGGTCTGTTCCGCTTTTCCCTTGCTGATTTTTGTAATAAAGTCGTGAACAATATTCATTCGAGTGTTAATGTAACAGAAGTTTGGCATTCACGTCTTTGTCACGTTGGTTTAAGTTGCATGACGCGGTTAGCAAAACTAAATTTAATTCCAAGTTTCACTTTAGCCAAAGGTTCTAAGTGCCATTCGTGTGTACAAGCAAAGCAACCTCGCAAGCCCCACAAGGCTGCGGAGGAGAGACACTTGGCGCCATTAGAACTCATACATTCTGATCTCTGTGAGATGAATGGTGTGTTGACTAAAGGTGGAAAGAGATACTTCATGACGTTAATAGATGATTCCACTAGGTTTTGCTATGTATATCTGTTAAACACTAAAGATGAGGCTCTACACTACTTTAAAATCTATAAGGCAGAAGTTGAGAATCAACTTGAAAAGAAAATTAAACGAATCCGGTCAGATCGTGGTGGAGAGTATTTCTCTAATGAGTTTGACTCTTTCTGTGCGGAACATGGCATTATTCACGAGAGGACGCCTCCCTATTCACCTCAGTCAAATGGGGTTGCCGAACGGAAAAATCGTACTCTAACAGATTTGGTTAACGCCATGTTAGATACATCGGGTTTATCCAAGGCATGGTGGGGGGAGACTATATTGACATCATGTCATGTCCTGAATAAAGTTCCGACGAAAGATAATGAGGTCACTCCCTATGAGCAATGGGAGAAGAGAAAAACAACACTCTCGTACTTACGTACTTGGGGATGTTTGGCGAAAGTCAATGTGCCGATCCCCAAAAAGCGTAAACTTGGACCAAAGACCGTGGATTGCGTTAATTTGGGATACGCTAAGAATAGCGTTGGCTATAGATTTCTAGTAGTGAAACCTGAGGTACCTGACGTGAAGGTCGGTACGATTTTGGAGTCTAAAGATGCTACATTCTTTGAGGATATTTTTCCTATGAGAGATATGCAAAGCACTTCTAGACAGGAATCAGAGGAGACTCCTGAACCTGTCATTCCTATGGAATATTATGAACAAACACATGATGAGAATCCTGAGAAGGATGACAAGGAAACCCTTGGTAGGGGCAAGAGACAGAGGACTGCAAAGTCCTTTGGTGATGATTTCCTTGTGTACCTTGTGGTTGATACTCCCACTTCTATTTCAGAAGTTTATGCATCTCCAGATGCTGACTACTGGAGAGAAGCGGTCCGTAGCGAGATGGATTCCATCATGGCTAATGGAACGTGGGAGATCACTGAACGTCCTTATGGCTGTAAACCATTAGGATGTAAGTGGGTGTTCAAAAAGAAGCTTAGGTCTGATGGTACGATTGAAAAGTACAATGCTAGACTTGTGGCCAAGGGTTACTCCCAGAAAGAAGATGAAGATTTCTTTGATACTTATTCACCTGTGGCCAGACTGACCACCATTCGAGTATTACTCTCGTTGGCGGCCTCGCATGGTCTTCTCGTCCATCAGATGGATGTTAAGACGGCTTTCCTAAATGGAGAGTTAGACGAGGAAATCTATATGCAACAGCCAGATGGCTTTGTGTTAGATGGTCAAGAAGGAAAGGTGTGTAAGTTACTGAAATCTTTATATGGGCTGAAACAAGCACCTAAGCAATGGCATGAGAAGTTCAATACAACTTTAACATCTGTTGGCTTTGTTGTTAATGAAGCTGACAAATGTGTATACTATAGCCATGGTGGGGGCGAAGGAGTTATATTGTGTTTGTATGTTGATGACATACTGATATTTGGGACCAACCTCAAAGTAATCAATGAGGTTAAGTCATTTCTATCCCAAGAACTTTGAGATGAAAGATCTTGGTGTGGCTGATGTTATTTTGAACATCAAGCTATTGAGAGACAATGAGGGTGGGATTACACTTCTGCAATCCCATTATGTTGAGAAGGTTTTGAGTCGTGTTGGATATTCGGACTGCAAAATTTCTCCAACACCATATGATCCTAGTGTTCGGATACGAAAGTTTGAAGGCACAGCTAAGGATCAGCTGAGGTACTCTCAAGTAATTGGTTCACTCATGTATCTAGCGAGCGCTACAAGGCCTGACATCATGTTTGCTGTGTGCAAACTAAGCCGGTTTGTTTCCAATCCGGGTGATGTGCATTGGCATGCTGTAGAAAGAATTATGCGCTATCTGAAAGGTACCGTGAACCATGGACTTCACTACAGTGGATATCCTTCGGTACTTGAAGGGTATTGTGATGCGAATTGGATCTCTGATGCTGATGCGATGAAGGCCACAACGGGGTATGTGTTTACCCTTGGAGGTGGTGTTGTTTTCTGGAAGTCTTGCAAGCAAACGATCTTAACGAGATCAACAATGGAAGCAGAATTAACATCTTTAGACACGTCTAGTGTCGAAACAGAATGGTTTCGAGATCTTTTGATGGACTTGCCAGTGGTTGAAAAGCCAGTACCGGCTATCCTTATGAATTGTGACAATCAAACAGTAATTGTCAAGGTGAAGAGTTCAAAGGATAATGCACAGTCCACAAAGCACATAAAAATGAGATTAAAAGCTGTCAGACATTTGAGAAACTCCGGAGTGATAGCGGTGGATTATATCCAGTCGGCTAAGAATCTGGCAGATCCCTTTACTAAAGGGCTATCACATGTTGTGATAGAAAGTGCATCGAGGGAGATGGGTATGAGACCCACATGAGTTGCCATGGCAGTAACCCAACCTATGTGATCGAAGATCCCGTGAAGTGGGACATGGGAAAACAAGCTAGTGGTTAACTGAGGAGAGTAATTTTTACTAACCCACTCCACTGGAGATGCAGTACTCTCAAAAACTGTATAGCAGGTTGACTTTTGTCTTAATGTGTTCCAAGGCTTGTATAAGCAAGATGCTATCCTACAGAGCGATCTTTGGAGGAACACACCTATATGATCCTGACTGCTGGTCACAGTCTATGAGATTGGGTAATCTCTAATAAGTTCATGAATAGGCCAGGAGTATAACTAATATGCTCCACCCGAGGGGTCAGCCTTCGGCAGCCTAGTACTGGCAAGACATTTAGTGAAACTATTTTACGCCAAACTGACAATTCAAGGCATAGTCCATTGTTCAGTTGTGATGTAGTGTAGCTACTTGTTCTAGGTGGATGTTCAACCTTAACGGGTCTCCACTGAAAATGCCGGTATATAAAAACAGTGAATGGAACAGAGGACAACACCATGGGTCTTCGGGATCTGGTGGGGGATTGCTGAAATTAGGATGGGCTTGCAGACCCATTAGACAATTTCCATTTAATCCCAAAGGCCCATGCTGCCATAGCAAATGGTGGGAGTTTAGTCTCATATTGCTAGTTGGGAGAGTTTTGCACCAGTTTATAAGGTGAGCTCTCTCCCCACTAGTATGAGTTGGTATGAAGAGAGAGGAGTAGTGGAGGTGTTCCACACGCGCGCTCCTCCTCCTCCGCCGCCCGCCTCGCCACGCCTCGCCTCGTCACGACGCGCCACGGGTTGCGGGAATGAGCCGAGCCGATGCCTTTATTTTGGCAGTTGGAAACGGAGAGTCAACAGACACGCCAATAATATGAGACGTCATATTGATTGCTGTCTATTGCGTCACAGTAACGTGGTAACCGCGCGCAGTAAAACGGCGCATTGATTACGTGGTAACGGCTGTAGTAAACGCCAAATTAATTTGTGAGCTGACCGTTCTCCTACCCGGCCGTGCCTATATATTGAGGTCGCAGGGGCGGACACAAACACACAACTCATACGCTCTGCACCCATTGTCGTTCCTCTCTCTGTTGCTGCCGCCGGTGATCCCATCCCGTCTACCGCGTACACGGCCGACGGGAGAGCAGGCCTCCGAAACTCCGCCTCTCCAGATCCTGTACGGGAGAGGGGCGATTAGGTTTTTGGGGAGCGTCTCCTACGCGACTGCTCGCTGCCGTACATCTACTTCGACTACTACCTCATCGTCAACCTGGCCACCGAAGCCGAACGAGCTGCTGCTGCCGCCACTGCTGCCACCGAGGCCGCCGCTACTGCTGAGGCCGCCACCGCTGCTGCCGCCGCCACTGCTATGTCTACTGCCAACTGGCCGGTCTCAGAGTATAACACGTTTATCCCTGCGCTTGTTATTTCCATGTGTGCGATACTAGTAGTTTGCGTAGATGTGTCTACTGTTAATCTAGTATGCATGAATATGGTTAATTATCAGTATGTTTACGTCATGCTCGTGATTTATATTTGGATTAATTTAATCTGTAAATTGACTAGATTCTTAACACAGGAGTAGGACTATGAGGTCATTGCAGCAACCAAACCTATCGAAAATTTAAACATTTTCAATTAACGCGAGGGAGAGAGAGTAATTCAACCAGCTAGCTAGGTAACTATACATACACAGCAACGCCAACATTAGGCCGTCCTCTTGCGGTTGGTAGGGCATGGGCAGAAATGCTTAAATTGGCATTACTGCCCTGCTGACGTCGCCACGTATTCCTTTGGACACAACGTACAAACCAAACCAGTCACGAAATACACTAGCTACACACACACACGCGCACGGACGCATTGACGAAGATGCCAAACCGCGAGCCTCTCCCCCGTGCGGACCGTTGCCCGCCCGACGACGGATAAATTCAAACCCGATCACATGAAATCCACCGCTGAAACAACACCGGACAAACCGAACCAAAAAAACAAAATGTGTGAACCCGAGTCACCCGCCGCCCGTGCCACCGATGTAGCCGAAGCCGGGAGTCCCCACCAGTCAGTCAGCCACCCAGTGTCGGCAAAGGGCGTCGGGTCACCCGTCCCCTCCGCCGCTCCGGCACTGGTCGGCGGGCCTGGCCTCCAGGGGCCCGCCGATGGTGGGGCACCCGTCGGCGGCGGAGGCGGACGGCAGGTCCATGCAGTTGTACGAGAGGCACAGCGCGGCGGAGTCCGGGAGCGGTCGCGACGGCACCGGGAACCCCGTGAGGAAGTTGTGCTGCGCGTAGAAGGTGGTCATGCGCCCGGCGAAGACGCTGTGCGCCACCGCCTCGGGCACCTCCCCGGAGATCTTGTTGTTGTTCACGTACAGGCTCCCCGCCGCCGCCAGCGCCTCCGGGACCTCGCCCGAGATGGCGTTGTGGCTGACGTCCACCACCGTCCACGGCATGGGCGTCGTGGGCGCCGCGGGCACGGTGAGCGGGCCCGTGAAGTTGTTGCGGGAGAGGAGCAGCGACGACGCGCTCGGGAGCGCGAACACCTGCGGCGGGATCGAGCCGGAGAACTCGTTCATGGACAGGTCGATGAAGGCCAGGTCGGCTGGAGGAGCCTGGCTGGCGCTGGCGAACGCTCCGTCGAGAGTCCCCTCCATGGAGTTGGCGGCCACGGAGAAGTACCGGAGCGTGGGTGGCAGGGGAGGGAGCGTGCCGGCGATGGAGTTGCGGCCCAGGTCGACGTGGAACAGCTGGGAGCTGGAAAACTGGGCGGGAATCTGCCCCGACAGGCCGACATTGTTGGCCAGGATGAGCACCTTGAGGCTCGGCGAGGACGGGAGGAGCAGCCCGGAGGGGATTGCGCCGTCGAGCCGGTTGTTGCCCAGGTCGAGCGTGTGCAGGTCGGGGAGGCCGGCTAAGGAATCGGGCACTTGTCCCGTGAGCCGGTTCCCGGAGAGCGAGAGGAGCCTGAGGCGGCGGAGGCCCGACCCGATGTCCGTCGGGATGGAGCCGCCGACGCGTCCCGGGTAGAGGACGAGGTCGGTGAGCGCGGTGAGGCTGGCGAGCGAGGCCGGGAGCGTGCCGGCCAGGCCGGGGGAGTCGGAGAGGCCGCTGCCGAGCGTGAGCACGGACACGCGGAGGAGCGCGCCGGACGGGTCGTCCTCGTCGGGCGCGCACACGACGCCCGCGTAGGCGCACTGGGTGGACGCGCCGCCGTCGTCGTCCCACGAGTCGAAGAAGCGCGAGCCCGGCAGGTCCCGCAGGCTGGCCCGGACGTCGCGGAGAGCCGCCGCGTCGCGCTCGTGCAGCGCCGCCCGGGCGGCGCGCGAGCCGAGGAGGAGGAAGAGCAGGTGGAGGCGGAGGAGGAGAGGGGGCAGCGCCATGTGCGCCGCCTCGGCCGCTGCGAAGCGGACAAGGGAGTTGTGAGGCAGGGGCGGGTTTGGTGTTGGGAAATGAACTCCGGAGTGAAGCGAAGTAGCGAAGAGAGTGAGGACCGAGGAGAGTGTCTGAGTGTGTGTGGTGGCCTGGCGCTGGTGGGGAAGAGCAGAGCAGGAGCCAGGAGCGATAGCGAGCGAGGGGGATCTGGTTAAGTTGAGCTGGGGTTGGGGCTGGGGCTGGGTTTAAGAATGAACAGCGGATTAGCCTGCCATTTCTTTACCCCACGGTCGGTGGGTGCACCGCGGTCAGGGCTGAATAAAGGCCTGTGAGCGGTGTCGGCAAAGCGCGCGGGTGTACCACCGGACCGGTCCGGTCCGGTACGGCGAGGGCATGAGTGTGTCTTTTGGGGGGTGTACTCCACGTCTAGCTAGCTCCGGTGATGATGGGTCGCCTCGTCCGTATGCCGAGTTTTGCGTATTTGCAAAGTATGCCCTTCGTACAGGCGCACGGCGCGGCTCTGTACTGTGACCGTAATCAATTGGTGTGGCTGGCGGGACATGCCCGCTGCTCGATCCATCGTAGCGTATAATGCAGATTTTGCGTCGTGTTCAAACAGTGGTGGCATTGATACGACGAGCTTGGTGTCCACTTGGGAGCATCCAAATGGCCCATAAATGGAATTACAGTGTCAATCCCCACTTGATACATTTACATCCAAAGTTTGCTACTCCCTCTGACCCGTTACAAGTGACGTGAGTAATGAGCTATATGTGCACAAATTCTTTCATAACCTACGACACTTAATTGGGACCGGAAGGAGTAAATTGAATCACAGAATAAACGAATCAATCACTTCAAGAGGTGGGAATGGAAAGTTTCTTACATCGATCCAGTAGTACAAAACAAGCAATCCAAGTCGAAAAAATCTTTAATATTAATGATTTTATTCAAAAAACTTGATTCATCCATGCAGAAAAAAATATTTTGTCACAGAATCATCATTTCAAATAAAATAATCAAACTAGCTCATATCAACGGGTTCCCTTTTTTTTTTGCGAGAAGGTCAATCGATTTATTGACCATCAACGATGGTATGAAGAATTTTTAAAATAATAAAAATTACAAATAGGTCTTTAAACCACCTAACGACGATTACAAGCATTGGAGTGGGTCGAAGGCGTGTCGTCGTCCTTACCCCTCTCTCACCGGAGCCGGGTAAAACTTGTCGTAGAAGAATTTGTTGTAGTATACGGACATGTCGTGCTAAGGCCCTAAGGACAAACGCACGAGAGCAACAACCATTGTCAATGAGGACAACCGTAGATCGGAAGACCAGACCTGTAACCACGAACATGAAACGGATCCCAATAGATCTGACGGAAACGCGACTCCATGCGTCCTCCGCCGGTGCTAGATGCACCACCGGAGCAAGGATATGACGGGTAGCACTTTATTCCGATTTCTCGATATTGTTGCCGCCACACAATCCTGGAGAAGACACTGAAACAACCTAAAAAAGGGAACAAAACCTTCCCACCGAGAGGGGTTGTGGTCCGCCGCGCTTTCGAGGCCCCAAGGGCCGCCAGAGGCGGGAGGAGCTGCGGCTTAGCCGACGAGAGGTAGCATCAACCCTAGTGGGGCAGCAACTTCTCTTGTTCACTACATGTGACCATGGATCCGCATGAATGTTAACTGGGTTCCTATTCTGGAGTTATGTATACGTTGAGTTAGGACAGATCTGTCATAGTGGTAGTGCCATTAGGGCGAGTTGACATAGAAATTCCCCCTACGGGTCTGTAGAGGCCCCTGACTAGCAAGTCCAAGGCCCCTCATATGCATACATTCAAGACCCCAGAACAATCAGTCGTGAACAACATATGAAGTTGGTACACAGATTACATCATCTATTACACGAATAATAAAGGTCTTACACAAATGGTCACATGACCAAGTTTTAGATAACTGTCACGCAGGACAGACAAATAACACTAACACAGAGGAAGATAGCAAAACACAATGCAGTAGAGCCCAAGTCACGCCTTAACCACAGGCTGTTGACCGGGAGACGAGACTATTTCGCAGGGTCATCAATGCAGAACTCCTCCTCATAGTACTCCTCCTCGGGTTGCTCCTTGTAGGCTGGCCAAGTAAATAGCCAGGGACGAAACCAATATAAGTACATTTGAATGTACTTTGCAAGACATCCTTTATATAGCTTACAAAATGCAAGTATGCTTATATGGTGAAATTGGTAGGCTATACATAGGGTTTGCTACCCATGATGGATGAAAGATACATCATGATTGATTTGACATCTCTATATCCTTGTTGAAGAAGGTACTTTAAAAGAAAATAATATAGTTTCTCTTGTAGATATCGCATATCCCAGAGGTTTTGTAAGAGTTTGTTTAGAAAAAAAATTCCTTTGCAAAACTTCTTGTAAACAACTTCCACCTTTTCCTCATTTGTACCTCACAGGTACAAAGTTCCTCTTCCGGTATCTCGCATGTATAAGTCCTTTTTCAAAACATCCTTTTTGAAAACATTGACATATCCGAGGACGCGGCTATTCTGAATAGATTTACTCTGTAGAGATGTACACAATCCATAAGATGTAGAATATCTGCCATGAATCACCCATGGACTGTCCGCGACAGTATGCGAACATCAGATAACTGATCCTATCCTTCCACTATGGTCAAGTTAGTATATGACTATCCCTTCAACTGGATTTATTCCCTGGCACCATGTCGCACACTGCCATGACAAGAGACACAACTGTTGCAGCCGGTGGGAAAATTAATTCCACACTTTGCTTATCCCGTATCTCACACCTGGCGACATTTCGGTTCAGAGAATCTCATTCTCTATAGCACTTGGGATTTCTAGCAAGGCATGTTGCCCATGTTCAGGTAGAGTGGCAGTACTCTTGGTTGTCCAGTGAAGACTAGGTTATGTGTATTTTGTAAAACAATTTTCAAAACTTTCCTCTTTGCCACCTCCAGTGAACAAGGTCCCACCTTTCCACCTAGGGTTTTCCATAAAGCTTTTGTTTACAAAAACACATTTTAGGGTGTCCACTTAAGGACTTCAAGTTTATTAATTTGGGTTGTATTTATATACCATATGGTGGCTAAAAGTTTGGTTTCACAAAGTTTGACTACTGGCAATGTGATAGTTTACCATAATATTAATAGTAGTAATAGCCACACCAAAAATAGTTTTGTTAACCATATTTTTGTAAAAGTTCAGAAGTAAGACATGCATGATAGATAATGATAAGTATAATAACAACAAGCATTAGGATGGCTTTCCTTGGTATTGGTTCAAGACTTGCTCTTGGAAATAGCAGGAGTGAAAATAAGCCCCCTCTCCGATATCTCCTACTTCGTTTTCTAACTTCGTAAAAAGAAACAAAGGACACACATTCAGAACTAACTAAGGCAAAAAATAGTACAAATCAATACATATAGCAATCAACACATAAAACAATTCATCACTCAATTGTCCAAAGGATAAAATTATTAAACACACATAACCAAACTAGACTACTAAAAACATGACTATGGTGGAAAAATTGTCTTTCTCACCAAAATACAATGGGACCCGTGGGTGTTCCACTAGGCTATCAAGGCATTAAGAGGTCACAATTCCTCTGGTCATACTTGGGAAAATTACTATCCCTCTAAACAAGCAACACAAACACTACACATGCTAGTGATAATAATAAGATGGAATTAATCACTTCAAAACTACTCATGCTTTTCTATAAATAAAGCTACAAGCTAACAGAGGTGATACACCCCTAAAATCGGTACCAAAGTGGTACTGGACCCATCATAACAACACCAAAATCTAGCTACTAAACCTATAAGTAATATGCCACAATTTCCTAAACATTAGGAAATGACTATACTAGCAAAACAAGTTCTAAACAACACACCAAAGTACTGAACCCTTACTAACATGCTATTTATGTAAGAAAACAACCTAATAATAGAGGATAATAATATTACACATGCTAGAAAACATAAATATAATACTAATATATTGAATAGAACTAATTCACACAATAATAAATAAAAACAGAAAAGTGCAAAATCTAGATATGCACACCATAATTATTCTCGAGCTCTAAAAATTAAACCAAGCTAGGATTAGATAGATCTAAGCATACACAAGATCATCCAATTGGATTCACATCAAAAATCATCACCAAACAACCTACAAAAATCCTAGAAGTTCTCTCTGGACATTTACCAAAATGCATGGCATTTTCTCTAGGAATCTCTTCTTCAAGCATGGACAAGTACTACATGTAGGTATCACTAAGGGCTATCCAAAATAGTTGAGTTTGCAATTTTTATGGTTCCTATTTTGAAAGTTATGCTAATAATGATGAAAAAGATAGCTTATGTAAAAATAAATGCTACTGCAATAATAGTCCAAAAGTAAATCTACCACTTGGATCTGGTTAAAAAAAATGGTAGGGTATAAGCATGATTTTTGGTTTGGCAAAAATCCCTTTCTTTCTATTTTTCCTAGGGGAAAAGCTAGGGTGCATGTTTTTGTTATTTTCTAAAAAGATTAAAACTCCAGGGGCTAAACAGGGCACGGGCCAGATCTGCTCAGTGTGGCCCAATAAGCACTAAAAACAACCCGTGGGCACGCGCCCGCGCTCGCTGCTCGGGTTCAAAGGGATCCGTTGATCTTGTGATCAACGGCCCACGTGGCTTCTTCCTCCTCTCCCCTCTCTCTCTCTCTCATCGCGTATGACAGAGGAACAACGACGGTGAATCGCTCACGTAGGGGCGGCATTAGGCATTGGTGAGGTGTTTGGGAGGTCACAGGTGGTCGACGCAGTGCATGCGAGCAACCGGCAGCGTCCGAGGTGGCTCCAATCGACGGCGGCGTGCAGCGCGGCTGCGGAGGCTCCGAGGACGGCGACGACGTTTCTGCAAGCCAACGGCCAAGGGAAGAGGTCAGGGCGGTGCGCGAGGGTACGGGGAGCATGGCCAGGGTGCAATGGCGCGGTGAGATCGACCGGGGCAAGTGCAAACTTCACGGGGCTTGCGGTGGCCAGCGGCCATCTTCTCCCCCGTGCCGCTCACGAAGAGTGAGCGGGGTCGAGTGGGCGAGCTAGGGGGGTGCGTTGGACGTGTGGGAGTGGGTGGCAAGGTGGTGGAGTGTGCCATGGCTTTATACCCGTGACACATGGTTGTGGTCGTGGCATGGCCACGGGCACGACGCGGGTGACACGGGACGGCGTCCACGGGCGTGCAACGGGCGGCTATCCACCTGTATCACTCTCTCCGCTCGATCCAAAAACGAATCCAAGGCACCAAATCGAAGTGGATACATAGGGGACTAGATTAGGCAAGGTCTCACCCCTTCATTTGCACAAGTTCAAACAAAAACAATCACCCAAACTTCTATTAAAAATAGATTCAGAAAATTCAGTCAAAATGACTTAGCAAAAATTGCTAAGTGTTAAAAAGAGACAAAAACTCCAAAATGTTCACTCATGAATAAAATAGTAAATGAAGTCCAAATTTGGAATCCCAAGTTGGACATTGTTAAACATGCCATGAACATTTAGAAACATATTTTTAATCTATGTTTGGAAATATGGAAGGATATGAAAACAAGGTGGAAAAAGGGTACCTTCCTGTTTTTCTCTGTTTTCAAATTTCTCTGTTTTTCTGTATTGTTCTCTTTCCACAAAAACAAGCATGCAATTGAATGTTTTCAAACTCCACAAATCAAACAAATCTTATGGATTTATAGACCACATACCAGGGAACAATTATATGCCAAGAAAACATAAAATTGGATACCCTAGCATATTCAAAACAAGTGCTAGAAATTGATATTTGGCTAGTTTTTCAGGGATAAACCCTAATAGAAATATCAAAGGAAAACATCCATAAATTCAAATGCAATTTTGTTTTCTTGGATGAAACAAGGCCAAATAATATTGTCAAGTTGAAAACAAGCATGATCCAATAATTGGAGCAAAAATTACTCAAAGTATCATAAGGAAAAACATCAGTGAAACAACTAGTTATCATCAGGAAATATGATATTTGATTTAAAAGAAAACGTTGCTTGCATTGAATAGATACTCATGGCACATAAACATATATTGGTACACACAAACACATTAAAAATGTTTTTGTTGGCTCACAAGTTTTCCTCCCATACTATATTACAAAGGTTCCAAAAACTGGGGTGTGACAGATCTTCCCTCCTTAAAAGAATCTCGCCCCGAGATTCGCATGTCTAGTCCTTAAGGAAACCAGGGAACTCCTTCCTGATATAATCCTCACGCTCCTAGGTAGCTTCTTCCTCAGATTGATTCGTCCACTGAGTCTTCAGGAATTTTAAAGCATTCCTCCTGGTCGCACGAACATTCTCCTCAAGAACGCGCAGAGGTCTGTCACGGTAGGTCAGGTCCTCATTGAAGTCAATGGTCCTGAAGTAAACGTCTTGGTAGGTGAGATCCTTCTCAGGTACATGAAGACACTTACGGAGCAAAGACACATGAAAAACATTGTGAAACACTGACAACTCTTCCGGTAGTTCCAATTGATAAGACACTTCACCACGACGGGCCAGTATCTTAAAAGGGCCAATATACTGGGGTGCAAGCTTTCCGTTGACATGAAAATGTTCCATCCCTTTGAGTGGCGCAACACGAAGATACACGAAATCTCCAATGTTGAAAGAGACATCACGACGCTTTGTGTCAGCATAACTCTTTTAGCGAGATTGAGCCACCTTGAGGAGATCACGAATAAGCTGGACTTGCTCTTCTGCAACACGTAAAGTGTCTACTCCAAAGACTTGACTGTCACCAGTTTCAGTCCAGTTCAGAGGGGTGCGGAACTTGCAACCATACAGGAATTCAAAAGGGGCCATTTGCAAGCTAGACCGGTAGCTGTTGTTGTAAGAAAACTCCGCAAAAGGCAGGCAGTCTTCCCATTTGGCTCTATAAGACAAAACACAAGCACGGAGCATGTCTTCCAATATCTGGTTCACACACTCAGCTTGTCCATCAGTCTACAGGTGATAGGCGGTGCTAAAGGCTAACTTGGTTCTAAGTGCTTCGTGCAACTTCTTCTAGAATCGAGAAGTGAACTGTGATCCACAGTCAGACAAAATTCTGCTAGGGACTCCATGCAGGCTAACAATCTGATAAAGGTAAAGATCAGCAAGCTGGTCTCCACGATAAGTAGTCCGGACAGGAATAAAGTGAGCCGCTTTAGTGAGCATGTCCACGACAACCCATATAGAATAATTTCCTCGGCTGGACCTAGGAAGTCCAGTATTGAAATCCATCCCGACTTCATCCCATTTCCAAACTGGCACTTTCAGTGGCTTTAGCAACCCAGCGGGACGCTGGTGCCTAGCTTTTACTTGTTGGAAAACATGACACTTGGCATTAAATGAAGCAATGTCTCGCTTCATTCCATGCCACCAAAATCTCTCCTTCAGGTCTTGATACATTTTGGTTCCTCCTGGGTGAATAGAATACAGGGTATCATGAGCCTCCGTCATGATGGTCTGCTTGAACTCAGATTCGAAGGAACACAAATGCGACATTCATACCGCAGTACTCCCTCAGAGTCAATGGTAAAACCAGCAACTTTATCCTTCTCCATGCAGGTCTTAATTCCATCAATACTCTTCTGGCCTTTCTGAGCTTCTTTGATTTGATCAACGAGAGTTGGTTTAACTTCCATGGTGTCCAACATACCATAGCTGACCACTTCATTACCAAGCTGGTCAAGTTCTTTCCACAACTCAGGTTGCCTAATCTGGATCATAGCATTCAGAGAGACTGGTTCTCGACTAAGAGCATCAGCAACAACATTTGCCTTCCGAGGGTGATAGTGGATACTTAGATCATAATCTTTAATGAGCTCAATCTAACGGCGTTGCCTCATGTTGAGATCATGCTGAGTAAAGATATACTTCAAACTCTTATGATCCGTGTATATTTCACATCTCTTTCCCATAAGAAAGTGTCGCCATGCTTGAGGGCATGAACAACTTCGACAATCTCTAAGTCATACGTGGGGTAGTTCAGCTCATGAGGTCTCAACTGGTGTGAGATATAAGATATGACCTTCCCTTCTTGCATGAGAACACTTCCAAGGCCAAGCTTAGAAGCATCACAATACACATCAAAACTCTTGGTGACGTCCGACATAATGACTACCGGGGCAGACATCAGTCGATTCTTCAACTCTTGGAAACTCTCTTCACACTTGTCTGTCCATACGAACTTACTATCCTCTTGAGAAACTGAGTGAGTGGTCTGGCGATGCTTGAAAATCCTTGAACAAACTTGTGGTAATATCTTGCTAAACCCAGAAATGATCTGACTTCAGTCGGATTGCTCGGAGCAGCACGCTTCGCCACAGACTGAACCAGAGCAGAGTCAACTAAAATCCCTCCTTCTGATACCACATGTCCAAGAAATCCGACTTCCTTTAGCCAGAATTGGAACTTACTGAACTTAGCATACAGTTTATTCTTAAGAAGTGTTCCGAGCACAATTCTCATATGTTCTTCGTGTTCTTCCCCACTCTTGCAATAAATAAGAATGTCGTTGATAAACACTACGACAAACTTGTCCAAATAATCCATGAACACCTTGTTCATGAGATTCATGAAATAGGAAGGGGCATTGGTCAGACCAAAATACATCACGGTCCACTCATACAACCCATAACGAGTGGTGAAAGCGCTCTTGGGAATATCGGTATCATGAACCTTCAATTGGTGATAACCCGAAAAAATTCTAGCCCCATTTAGCTAGTCAAACAGGTCTTCAATTTTGGGCAACGGGTACTTATTTTTTATGGTGACATCATTCAACTTACGGTAGTCCACACATAAGAGAGTGGTACCACCCCGTTTGTCCACAAAAATGACAGGTGATCCCCATGGTGATGCACTAGGGCAAATCAGACATTTTCTCAACATGTCATCCAGCTGTTTCTTCAACTCATCTAACTCCTTCGGATTCATCCGATAAGGCTTCTATGCTATAGGTCCGGTTCGAGGTACTAAATCAATAATAAACTCGATATCTCGATCTGGGGGTATACCGGGTAACTCTTGTGGAAAAACATCTGGGTATTCACATACTATCAGAACTTCCTCAAGTGTGGGGTTGGCTACACTCTTGTGGTAGTGAATCTTTGATGAAGGCTTGGTTGCGGTGTAGGCAGCTTTATCTCCATCACTAGTGGTCATAGAAATGGACTTCTTGGTGCAATCAATAACACCCTTATACTTGGTCAACAAGTTCATACCCAGTACTACTTCTATCCCTTGGGATCCCAGTACTATCAGGTCGGCATGAAAAGTTTTCCCTTGTATCTCACGGGTACTTCATTGCAAACAAGGTTGGCTTTGGTTCTATCTCTAGGTATTTGTACTAACATAGGGTTGTGCATACGGGTATGCTTCATACCACTTTTCTCAGCAAACGACTTAGTGACAAAGGAATGCGATGCACCGGAATCAAATAGTACTACAGCTGGTACAGAGTTGACACGAAACGTACCCATCACCATGTCTGGTGCCTCCTGTGCTTCACCAGCAGTGACATGATTCGGATGTCCCATCATCACATTCTTCCTCCTCATGACTGGACCTTGGTTCATCTTGGTTGCAGTTGGCTGAGCTGGGGCAGCATTCTTGGTAGGGCACTCACGAGCGAAGTGTCCCTCTTTTCCACAGACAAAGAAACCTCCATTGGGCTTTGGGTTTGGGTTTGGCTTTGCAACACAGTTGAAGTTGTTTCCATTTCCATTTCCTCGAGGCTTCGGTGCATAAGAAGCATGGTGGTTGTTGTGGTGGTTGTTGTTGTGGTTGGGCCTTGGTGCATACTGGTGATTCGGGCGGGGTGCATAAGAAGGCGCCCTTGGTGGTGGTGGTCTCGCATAAGGAGCAGGGCGAGTCCTGGGTGCACTAGGCCCTCCTTGAAACATCATCTTCCTCTTACGATTGTCAAAGACATTCTGGCGCTTGTGCTCCATCATCATGGCAGCATGAGCAAGAGACTCCAGATCCTGGAATGGTATCACAACTAGTGTACACTGCAGCTCATCGTGCATTCCATTCAGGAATCTCTCTTTCTTCTTTGCCTCCATGTTAACCTCCTCTGGGGCATACCGGGACAGGGTAGTGAAATCCTCTCAGGACTTAGATACTGACATTCCTCCTTGTCTCAACTTCAGAAACTTGTCTCGCATAATATTCATCACACCTTGGGGGGTGTGATATTTGCGGAACCTAGCAACAAAGTCCTCCCAATTGAAAACATGACCAGCAGCAACAGTGGCTCGAGTTGTCCCCCACCAAGTCCTTGCCGGACCAGCAAGAAAGTGAGTGGCAAACAGAACCTTGTCATTCTCCTCCACTGAAGGTACTTCCAGGTTGTTCGCAATTGTGCGGAGCCAATCATTAGCATCGAGAGGCTCCACGATCTTGGAGAATATCGGGGGATTCGTCTGTTGAAAGTCCTTCAGCTTCGAACGAGCACCATTGCCATTGTTGTTGTTGTTGTTGGCACTAGCATTGGCCAACAGCTGTAGTGCAGCAATGGTGGTGGCGCTCTCAGCTCGTGTGGCTTGATGGTTTGCCATCATCAGGGCCAACAATGCCTCCATCGATGGCGGGGGTGGTGGTGGTGGTTCCCGACGAGGCAGCATGCTGTAGTGGAACATATGTAAGACTATGCAACAAGACTTCTTTGTTTTAAAAACTAGGCAACAAAAATAATTTTATGAACAACGAAAGACAAGGGATAAATCACAAGTAAAATAAGAGTAGAGAAATCACAATCATGAACCAAACACAATCATATCACATTCATAACATAGAGTCTTACAATCACTCATAACACAAACATAAGTCTCACAATACAAGCTAAGCTTCAAGAGCTACAACAAGGGAAGCAATTCGTGGGGACATCGCAAGGCTACTAGCACAACATCCAAAAGCGCAAAGGTGATACACCTAGTCCTGGTCACTGTATCCATTCAAAAGGATCTCCTTGGGATCCTCCTCGTCTCCAAGCAGGTCGTCCTCCTCCTGCTCACTCTGGTCACTCATGTCCATCCCATCGACATCTGATAGGATGTCGTCGTCTACAAGGAAGTCCTCGTTCTCCCTGCTGAGCTCGGTGATCTCCTCCTCCAACTCGTCGAGAGTCGAGTCTCGAGTGGCCATATCCTCTCTCGCAGTCTTCATCCTACCATGCATAATAGTGTTGGCTTCCTGCAGCGCCTCTACCTTCTTGGTGAGATGGGTACAACCCAAACAAGTGGTCCGTAGCTATCCCGCCAAGGCGCGGTTTCTCGCAGTCACGGTATCATGCTCAACCATCATCTTGCCCAAGTGTGCTATCAGGATGCAGCACTCCGCAACAGTGGTGTGTTGCACTATTCTCAGATTGTCCAGACTACACTGGGTGCAGTGCAACAGAATCTCCATGTCCTCCAGGTGAGGACCCATGCCATCAAGATCCTGCGGCACAGGAAGTGGTATTTCCATCTCATCGCGTCTCCCAAGCAACTCAAACCGGGTACCAAGGAACAAGTAACCCCTCAAGTACGCCAAGCGTGCAATCGCCTCCTAGATCACACGGACAACTCCCTTCTGCCAGGAATGCTCAACGGTGGTGAAACCAAAGGTCTCAGGAGGAGGTGGTGTCAGAGGTGGACGGATGATACACTCCACAAACCAATCACCCTCTACTGGAGAACCAATAATAAGTCCTCCTCTCAGCTCAGGAACTGGCCGGTCAATGAGCTCAGCCATCTCAACAAGCCTCGGCTCGAAGAGAAAAGACACGTCACGAGCCAGTCCCAACTGACAAGCCTCTATAAAAACAACTTTCATCTACACAAGATTTTAAGTATAGTTTAAGTTAGATCACAGTGTGCAAAGTTTTAAATTATGCAAGAGGTAACTTAATGTAAGTAGAGTTTAGTAACACAGAGGAGATAGGGTATATAGAATATTTTGGTAATTAGTCATATCGGTAAATTAGTTTTATAAGGTAGCTTTTTGGAGTACTCGCTAACGTCCATGCTAACTAAGGTCTCCTAAGGTCAGGATGACTATGCCACCAACTTTGTAGAGGCCCCTGACTAGCAAGTCCAAGGCCCCTCATATGCATACATTCACGATCCCAGAACAATCAGTCGTGAACAACATATGAAGTTGGTACACAGTTTACATCATCCATTACACGAATAATAAAGGTCTCACACAAAAGGTCACATGACCAAGTCTTAGAAAACTGCCACGCAGGGCAGACAAATAACACTAACACATAGGAAGATAGCGAAACACAACGTGGTAGAGCCCAAGTCACACCTTAACCTACAAGCTGCTGACCGGGAGACGAGCCTAGTTCGCAGGGTCATGAATGTAGTACTCCTCCTCATAGTACTCCTCCTGGGGTTGCTCCTCGTAGTCTGGCCAAGTAAATAGCCAGGGACGAAACCAATATAAGTACATTTGGATGTACTTTGCAAGACATCCTTTATATAGCTTACACAAAATGCAAGTATGCTTATATGGTGGAATGGGTAGGCTATACATAGGGTTTGCTACCCATGATGGATGAAAGACACATCATGGTTGATTTGACATATCTATATCCTTGCTGAAGAAGGTACTTCAAAAGAAAATAATATAGTTTCTCTTGTAGATATCGCATATCCAAGAGGTTTTGTAAGAGTTTGTTTAGAAAAGAAAGTTTTTCTTTGCAAAATTTCTTGTAAAACAACTTCCAACTTTTCCTCATCTGTACCTCACAGGTACAAAGTTCCTCTTCCAGTACCTCGCAGGTACAAGTCCTTTTTTCAAAACATCCTTTTTGAAAACATTGACACAATACTAGCTACATGGCCATTCAACTGTCCATATCCGAGGATATGGCTATTCTGAGTAGATTTACTATGTAGAGGTGTACACAATCCACAAGATCCAGAATATCTGCCATGAATCACCCATGGACTGTCCGCGACAGTATGCGAACATCAGATAACGGATCCTATCCTTCCACTATGGTCAAGCTAGTATATGACTATCCGTTCAACTGGGTTTATTCTCCCCGGCACCGTGTCGCACACTGCCATGATAGGATACCCAATTGTTGCATCCGGAGGGAAAACTAATACCATACTTTGCATGTCCCGTATCTCACACTTGGCGACATTTTGGTTCAGAGAATCTCATTCTCTGTAGCACTTGGGATAGAACACACACTAACAAGAACAAGTTTCTAGCAAGGCCTCTTGCCCATGTTGAGGTAGAGTGGCAGTACGTCTTGGTTGTCCAGGGAAGACTAGGTTATGTGTCTTTTGTAAAACAATTTTCAAAAATTTCCTCTTTGCCACCTCTAGTGAACAAGGTCCCACCTTCCCACCGAGGGTTTTCCATAAAGCTTTTGTTTACAAAACACATTTTAGGGTGTCCACTTAGGGACTTCAAGTTTATTAATTTGGGTGGTATTTATATACCATATGGTGTCTAAAGGCCTGGTCACACCAAGTTTGACTACTGGCAATGTGATAGTTTACCATAATATTAATAGTAGTAATAGCCACACAAAAAATAGTTTTGTTAACCATATTTTTTGTAAAACTTCAGAAGTAATACATTCATGAAAGATAATTATAAGTATAACAACAACAAGCATTAGTATGGCTTGCCTTTGTATTGGTTCAAGTCTTGCTCTTGGAAATAGCAGGAGTGAAAATAAGCCTCCTCTCCAATATCTCCTTCTTCGTTTTCTAACGTCGTAAAAAGAAATAAAGGACACACATTCAAAACCAACTAAGGAAAACAATAGTACAAAGAAATACATACAGAAAACATCACATAAAACAATTCATCATTCAATTTTCCAAAGGCAAAAATTATTAAACACACATAACCAAACTAGACTACTAGAAACATGACTATGGTGGAAAAATTGTATTTCTCATCAAAATGCAATGGGACCAGTGGGTGTTCCACTAGGCTACCAAGGCATTAAGAGGTCACAATGCCTCTGGTCATACTTGGGAAAATTACTATCCCTCTAAACAAGCAACACAAACACTACACATACTAGTGATTCTAATAAGATGCAATTAATCACTTCAAAACTACTCATGCTTTTCTATAAATAAAGGTACAAGCTAACATAGGTGATACACCCATAAAATCAGTACCAAAGTGGTACTGGACCCATAATAACAACACCAAAAATCTAGCTACTAAACCTATAAGTAATATGCCACAATTTCCTAAACATTAGGAAATTCTAGGAAATGACTATACTAGCAAAACAAGTTCTAAACAACACACCAAAGTACTAAACCTTTCCTAACATGCTAGTTCTGTATGAAAACAACCTAATAACAGAGGATAAAAATATTACACATGCTAGAAAACATAAATCTAATACTAACATATTGAATAGAACTAATTCACACAATAATAAATAAAAACAGAAAAGTGCAAAATTTAGTTATGCACACCATAATTATTCTAGAGCTCTAAAAATTACACCAATCTAGGATTAGATAGATCTAAGCATGCGTAAGCTCATCCAATTGGATTCACATAAAAAATCATCACCAAACAACCTACAAAAATCTTAGAAGTGCTCTCTCGACATTTACCAAAATGCATGACATTTTCTCTAGGAAGCTCTCCTTCAAGCAAGGCTAAGTGCTACTGGTAGGTATCACTAAGAACTATCCAAAATAGTTGAGTTTGCAATTTTAGGGTTCCTAGTTTGAAAGTTATGCTAGTAATGGTGAAACAAATATCTTACATAAGAATAAATGCTACTGCAAAAATAATAGTCTAAAAGTAAATCTACCACTTGGATATGGTTAATAAAATGGTAGGCTAAAATTATGATTTTGTGTTGGAAACAATCCCTTTCTTTCTATTTTTCCTAGGGAAAAAGCTAGGGTGCATGTTTCTGTTATTTTCAAAAAAGATTAAAACTCCAGGGGCTAAATAGCGCACGGGCTAGATCTGCTCAGCGCGGCCCAACAAGCGGAGAAACCAGCCCGTGGGCACACGCGCGCTCGCTTGCTGCGCGGGTTCAAAGGGATCTGTTGATCTCGCGATCAACGGCACACGCGGCTTCTTCCTCCTATCCCCTCTATCTCTCATCACGTACGACAGAAGAACAACGACGGCGAAATAGCTCACCTAGGGGCAGCTTTAGGAAGTGCCAAGGTGTTGGGGAGGTCGCAGGTGGTTGACGCAGTGCATGCGAGCAACCGGCAACGTTCGAGGTGGCTCCAATCGACCGCGGCGTGCAGTGCGGCCGCGACGGCTCTGAGGACGACGACGACGTTTCTGCAAGCAAACGGCCAAGGGGAGAGGTCAGGGTGGTGCGCTAGGGTACGGGGAGCACGACCAGGGTGCAATGGCACGGTGAGATCTACCGGGGCGAGTGCACCCTTCACGGGGCTTGCGGTGGCCGGCGGCGATCTTCTGCCCCGTGTCGCTCACAAAGAGCGAGCGGGGCTGAGTGGGCGAACTAGGGCGGGTGCGGTGGAGGTGTGGGAGTGGGTGGAGAGGTGGTGGACGTGCCGTGGCTTTATACGCGCGGCACATGATCGTGGTCGCGGCATGGCCACGGGCACGACGCGGGTGGCACGGGGTGGCGTCCACGGTCGTGCAACGGGCGGCTATGAACTAGGGGGTGGATAGCACTGCTGTTAGGCGGCGAGGAGAGGCACGGTGGCGCGGCGTCGTGGCCACAGTGTGTGCGGCGCGGCGTGCACTGTGTGTCCGCAGCCTGCCCCCCTTGTCTCACTCACTCTGCTCGATCCAAAAAAGAATCCAAGGCACCAAATCGAAGTGGATACATAGGGGGATAGATTATGCAACGTATCAGCCCTCCATTTGCATAAATTCAAACAAAAACAATCACCCAAACTTCTGTTAAAAATTGATTCAGAAAATTCAGTCAAAATGACTTAGCAAAAATTGCTAAGTGTTAAAAACAGACAAAAACACCAAAATGCTCACTCATGAATAAAATAGTAAATGAAGTCCAAATTTGGAATCCCAAGTTGGAAATTGTTAAACATGTCATGAACATTCAGAAACATATTTTTAATCTATTTTTGGGAATGTGGAAGGCTATGAAAACAAGGTGGAAAAATGGCACCTCCTGTTTTTCTCTGTTTCCAAAATTCTCCGTTTTTCTGTCTTATTCTCTTTCCACAAAAACAAGCATGCAACTAAATGTTTTCAAACTCCACAAATCAAACCAAGCTTATGGATTTGTAGTCCACGTACCAGGGTTATATGCCAAGAAAACATAAAAGTGGTGTAACAGCCCAAGTATGAAAACCTACCAATTAGAATGTTTGATTTCTTGTTTATTAAAGTTTTGCATCATGTCATCATGTTGTTTGTATTTGTTTCTTATTTGGTGCATTTGTTTTCCACTGTTTTCACAACTCAAATTCAAACCTTACTCAAACAATGTTTTCATACTTGTTCTGTTACAACTTTTGGAATAAAAATAACAAGTGAAAACAACCAAATTGTGCCATTTTATGCCATGTTAATAACTCCTTAATTTGTTGGTTTTAATCAAACAATTAATTCAATCAATTACTTTCAAATTCAAATCAAATTCTCAAAACATCAATCCACTTGAGTTTATAACAAACCCCCAAAAACAATCAACTAATTTAATCACTTTAATCAATAAGGTTCCCCTATTAAAATCCTTGTTTTCAATATTAATCTATTATTTTCTAAATTGCTCAATTCAAACCAAAACATTAAAAACAGAATCCAATTTGAAATTATAAAACTAATAACCAAAACATTATTTACTCTTTGTTTCCAATTAATCATAGGGGTCACCCTATTTAAAAGTGTGGTTTTGTTAATGTTCAACTAATAAAGAAACTCATTCAATTTGGCTTATTTTCAAACAGCACCACAAATTCAAATATTTTGGAAATTCAAACTTGTTAATTGTTTGTAATCAACACCAGGAGCACACCCTATTTTTTATATGAATTTTTCCTAAACCTAAAGGCCTTCATTTCTTCCAATTTTGTTTGCTACAAAAAAAAAAGAAACAAAAATAACAAAAGAGAGAAAGAGGCAGCAGCTAAACCTACCTAGGCCCAAGCCCACTTCTTATTTCCTTGGCCCAGTACTCCTGTCGCTGTCTTCCTCCTCTGGCAGACGTCATCCCTGTACGACATGGCTCACCACCACACGATCAGACTCTCCCCTCCTCGATGCAGCTCCGTACCAAGCCCCTCTCCCTATAACTAACCTACTCCCTCTACCCTAGACCCCCCCTGCCCTAGCTAGCTTCCTCCTGCGCCGCCATTCTTTCCTTCGCTTCCACCCCTCCCTCTGTTCTCTGAAGCAATCGATCACCAAGCCACCGTCAGAGAACCACCAAGCACCACCTAGTCGCCGCCGCCTTCCCATCTCTGTTCGCCTCGAGGGACAACTAAGGAGGAAAATGGAACCGACACCCTCCCCTCTCCAAGTTCGGTGAAGGGCTCACCGCCGGATATGCACCGTGCCGCCGCCGCCGTCAAGCTTCTCCACCGCCGGCGCCCTCTGTTCCCCCTGCTCGACCTGCTGCTCCCTGTTCGTCCCGACTTCCTCGAGCGCTCCAAGGTGAGTCCGCTCCTCCCTCGACTTCCTCCCTCTCGCCCTCTACCTCCTCCCCTAGCGGCGCCTCCCTATTTTCCCTCCGGCGAGCTCGGCTGCGTTCGCTGCTGTCCGTTTCCGGCGAGATGCAGTTCCAATCGGGTTCAGATACATTCAGTTAACTTCCGCAGGCCACACGTCAAAACCCCCCCGAGTCCCTTTCCATCACCAACACAAGCCAGTCCCACTGGTTAGCCCCTTGTGCGCGCACTAGAGGTGAGGGGTTCGATCCCCCTCCCACACAAATAAAAACCAACATTTTATTTTCAATTCTTTTCGTACTGTACTTCCTAGAAATCACCAATAGGCCCCTGGCACTTAAAATCTAGCCCCTGGAAAATATTTTCTAAGTCCCTAGTGCAGTAAAAATGGCAGATTTGAACCCAATTTTGGAAATTGCATAAATAAATCATCCTAACTCCAAATTCAACATTTTTAATATGTTTTCTGTACCAAATTAAATGTTCTATCCAAATATAAAATTTGTTTACTGTTTTGAATATTTTAAATTGTTGAAATATTTGAAAACTTGTCAAATTCACTTAAACTTGCAAAATTCATAACTTGTTCATAAAAATTCCAAATTTCACAAACCAAATATGTTTTCCAATCAATTTTTCATGTACTTTCCAAATATAAATTTTGTTTGCTGTTTTGAATAATTTAAATTGTTGAAAACAACTGTTTCTTGTTTATTGCATTTAAAATTGCCAAAATAATAACTTGCTCATTTTAAATCCAATTTCCACAAATGAAATATGTTTTCCATGCAAAATTAAACCCTCTTTCCAAATATAAAATTTGTTTCATGATTTGAATAATTAAACTTGGTTAAATAATTTAAATCTTAATTAATTCATTTAATATTGCTAACTTTATAACTTGATCAAAACAAATTCTTTTGGGACATATAAAGTATGTTTTCAAACCATAAAAGCATAAACTTTTCAAATATGAATCTCACTTAATGTTTTGAACAAATAAAAATTCAAATAAGTTCATGTTTGAATTAAATTCATTTAATTCTTGCTTAAACTTGTTTAATTCATAAATAATTTATTTGAAATCCTTTTTCAACAAGTGAAACATGTAATCCAACTAAAATCTTGTTTTCTTTTCAAATATAAACTTTGTGATCTATTTTGAACAAGTAAAAGTGGTGAAAACAACAAATACTTGTGTGACATGTTTTAAGTAACCAAACTTTCCAAACTTAATCAATGATTTCCAAAACTTGTTCCAATCCTTTTTCACTTGCATCTATCATTGTTATTTGTTGTTATTTTGCTGTTTTCCTCATCCATGCATCATGCTAATCCACTTTCATATGATGATTAGTTGTAAAACAATTAATTCAACCATAATTCATGGGCTTTCCATATGCAATCCAATTGCATATGGGTCCATTTAATCCTGTTTCTATCTTGTCAACTAGTTTATTTTGATGCACCCCTTAACTTGACATGCATCATCTTTGATTGTGCACAATGCCCTGATATTGATTGTTTATCTTTCTGCAATGTTTGTTTGCTTCTTCCCGGATATACGACGACGTTGAGACCGACGATACTTACGACATCCCTTTTAAGGAGTTAGCTCAGTACCAGGCTACTGGGTTTTGCAGGCAAGTTATCACTCACATGAACCACTGTGTTCCTTTCAACATTGGTTACCGATACTTTCCGTTGCTCTTTTCTGCTAGCCTTAGCAGTAGTTGTTTCTGTTACGAACCTATCACATGTATCCCTTAAACCTGATATTGCCTCACCTCCATACCTATCACCATTGCTTGTTGCCCGTGTCTTACTAGCATGCTTAGGTTGTTTTGCTCGAGTCTGTTACCCGTTACTTACTGTTACTATTTCTATTACGTTGTGGGGGCTCGATGTTTAATCAATCAATCATGCTAATGAAATTGTTAAGTAATAATTTGATGATAAGGCACCGGCAGGAGGCCCATGAGAGGTTTTGAAGCCTGCTAGTGTCGACCCTAATAGGAAAAGGGTCTTGTCTACTGATCCATGATGAGCGCACTACCCGCATTTGGGAAGCGAGTATGGGCGCCCCCCTCAACTTGACCTGACTCGCATCTCGTCCAAATCGCCTCATTTAGTTCGTGTTTTCCATTTGCCGCATGCATGTTTTTGCGAGCCCAGGCCAGGGTGGAACTTTTGTAGTCGGCATATAGGGGGACACGGTCTTAGAGTGCTATGAGGGTCCCTTTTCTTCGGGGCTTGATTAGCCGTGCGCCCAAGGTTCTTTGGGCTTGATGCGAGGAATGGTTGGTTGTGTTGAGTACCCCGCTTGGTGGAAGGGCCTTTCCATCTGGCGGGTTATTCATGAGTGTACGGCCAAATTGGTGCAACCCTGCAGGGATAATCTTCTCGAGAAGCCGTGTTTTCCGCGGTTATGTATTACTTGGTGAAAGTACTGGCTAACAAGTACTCAGGACAACTTAAACATAATGATCAAACATGCTACACCCAATGATTAATAATTTGACTAGTAATAGGTTGATGACACAATAATTTGATTCACCTTATTACAACTGTGTGAGTTATCCTCGGATCGCTTCTTTGGATAAGGGGCGAGATCCAGGATGGGTTTGTTTGACGTTATCTTTCAGTTGGTTACAATCCTCGATCTTATCTCCTTTCTGTTAGCCGGAAGTGGTAGAATCTCTGTAGTTGGTTAGCGCAGCCAGTTGCAGCATCTTTTATATCCCCTCTCTTCCGTTGAACCCAAGGCATCTGTGCTTGGTGTTGACGGGTTACACTTTGGTGAACTGTGAGTCTTGCTTGCCAGTACGTTTATGTACTGACCCCTTTGGGGCTGTGGTTTCCGCAGACCTACGTCTCCGAAGATCTACATGGTGGCTACTACGTGGAGTATGACGAGACTGCTGACGAGTAGATAGCGGACCCGGGCAGGATCCGAGACTTCGTGGATGGGCTCCGTCTGTTTGTTTCCGGCCTCTTAGGCCTATTTGGTTCTTGTCTGTACTCAGACATGTTGAATGCTTCCGCTGTATTGTAACGATGTATTGTTGGGGCACGTGCCCTCTGAATGATTGTATTTGCTATCTCTGCTCTAATGAGAGCCATTTGCAACTTATTTCCATCTTTTGTGTCGTAGAGATCTGTTGTGATATCAGTTGTTAAACGCCGTTGACGTACCATGTGTGTATGGTTTGAAGTACGTCGACGGAAGTGCCTTTGATCTCTAGTGGATAGTTTACATCGACGATGGAATAGCAGGGCTTGTGTTGTCGCGCATAAGCGCAGACCTACCAGGAAGCTGGGACGTGGGAGCAGTTATGCCCCATAATCCAAGCATCTGCTATCCAGTTCGTACGGTGAGTATCCCCTAGAAATCAGGGTGCGACAAATGGTATCAGAGCCTGTCTGCCTGTAGGATCCCTTTTTACTGGTCGCAGTTGAGTCTAGAAACTATTTTGTAGCTATATAGGAAAAAATGAAACGTGAGAGTAGGAATTCTGTTCTTTTTCTTCTTTCCCCACCCTCCCTCCCTTTTCTGGTAAGGAAGTGCAACGTTGATTTTTTTTCCTTCTCATATAAACTTTGAAGTTAGGATTTCACGAATTCTGGTTTCTCTAGGATGGTTATATCTACTAGACCATAGGAATGGAGGTGGTTGTGACGTGATTTATCATGTTGCCTACTCATGATTGAGAACGGAGGTGTGTAAGCCCCGGAATCAGATCATCTATTCCTTAAGCAGTAGATATTGATCCTTTAGAAGCCCGGATGGGTTTTTCCGTAGTACCTCAGGAATCTTGTTCTCGTTTTCCCGGTGTTGCTTCGTTATCATGTTCTTCTAAACATTTCCTTTTCGTCCGTTGAAATCTTGTTGTTGTTTTCTACTTCATTTCTTCTACCGGCGTCAAGTTAACTTCCCAGATATCAAATCTATCTTTCAGAGAGGTTCTTGTTGTTGTTGTTGTTTTCATTCCTCAAGCACCACATTCCAAATAGTCTATTCTCCATATGGATCAAGTTCTGTTTTAATCAAGCTTTCCCCGTTCATCTACTAAACTCTATTCCAGCTAAAGTGTTGTTTGATACCGGAGAATCACATTCCTTTCTGTCAACAATCTTTTCCACAACATACTACCCAATTCTGGTTCCACTAAGCAATCAAATCACCGTTCACTCTCCGGAATCTCAAGTGTTGACTCCAAGATAAGTAGGAACAATCCAATTCTAATGGGAGGCCACATATTCCTCGTTACTCTCATGTTGATGATTCTGACATTGATCTCATTCTTGGTGTTGGATTGATGTCAATAACTCTGTTCCACCTTTATTACAGATAGTCTATTCTCCAAATGAATCAAATTCTGTTCAATTATACACCTTCCATACAAAACCTCTCCCTTTACTTGAAAATGTTCCGGTGGTTTGCTAATTCCCTGACGTCTATCCAATGTGCACGATGTGTTTCACGTGTCACAGCTCAAGAGGATCTCCCCAAGAAGTTTCCGGACCTTTTCTTTTCTCAGTAGGAATCTCGGGGCGCGATTCCTTCAAGGGGGGGCGTTTTGTAACAGCCCAAGTATGAAAACCTACCAATTAGAATGTTTGATTTCTTGTTTATTAAAGTTTTGCATCATGTCATCATGTTGTTTGCATTTGTTTCTTATTTGGTGCATTTGTTTTCCACTGTTTTCACAACTCAAATTCAAACCTTACTCAAACAATGTTTTCATACTTGTTCTGTTACAACTTTTGGAATAAAAATAACAAGTGAAAACAACCAAATTGTGCCATTTTATGCCATGTTAATAACTCCTTAATTTGTTGGTTTTAATCAAACAATTAATTCAATCAATTACTTTCAAATTCAAATCAAATTCTCAAAACATCAATCCACTTGAGTTTATAACAAACCCCCAAAAACAATCAACTAATTTAATCACTTTAATCAATAAGGTTCCCCTATTAAAATCCTTGTTTTCAATATTAATCTATTATTTTCTAAATTGCTCAATTCAAACCAAAACATTCAAAACAGAACCCAATTTGAAATTATAAAACTAATAACCAAAACATTATTTACTCTTTGTTTCCAATTAATCATAGGGGTCACCCTATTTAAAAGTGTGGTTTTGTTAATGTTCAACTAATAAAGAAACTCATTCAATTTGGCTTATTTTCAAACAGCACCACAAATTCAAATATTTTGGAAATTCAAACTTGTTAATTGTTTGTAATCAACACCAGGAGCACACCCTATTTTTTATATGAATTTTTCCTAAACCTAAAGGCCTTCTTTTCTTCCAATTTTGTTTGCTACAAAAAAAAAAAAAAAAAAAATAACAAAAGAGAGAAAGAGGCAGCAGCTAAACCTACCTAGGCCCAAGCCCACTTCTTATTTCCTTGGCCCAGTACTCCTGTCGCTGTCTTCCTCCTCTGGCAGACGTCATCCCTGTACGACATGGCTCACCACCACACGATCAGACTCTCCCCTCCTCGATGCAGCTCCGTACCAAGCCCCTCTCCCTATAACTAACCTACTCCCTCTACCCTAGACCCCCCTGCCCTAGCTAGCTTCCTCCTGCGCCGCCATTCTTTCCTTCGCTTCCACCCCTCCCTCTGTTCTCTGAAGCAATCGATCACCAAGCCACCGTCAGAGAACCACCAAGCACCACCTAGTCGCCGCCGCCTTCCCATCTCTGTTCGCCTCGAGGGACAACTAAGGAGGAAAATGGAACCGGCACCCTCCCCTCTCCAAGTTCGGTGAAGGGCTCACCGCCGGATATGCACCGTGCCGCCGCCGCCGTCAAGCTTCTCCACCGCCGGCGCCCTCTGTTCCCCCTGCTCGACCTGCTGCTCCCTGTTCGTCCCGACTTCCTCGAGCGCTCCAAGGTGAGTCCGCTCCTCCCTCGACTTCCTCCCTCTCGCCCTCTACCTCCTCCCCTAGCGGCGCCTCCCTATTTTCCCTCCGGCGAGCTCGGCTGCGTTCGCTGCTGTCCGTTTCCGGCGAGATGCAGTTCCAATCGGGTTCAGATACATTCAGTTAACTTCCGCAGGCCACACCTCAAAACCCCCCCGAGTCCCTTTCCATCACCAACACAAGCCAGTCCCACTGGTTAGCCCCTTGTGCGCGCACTAGAGGTGAGGGGTTCGATCCCCCTCCCACACAAATAAAAACCAACATTTTATTTTCAATTCTTTTGGTACTGTACTTCCTAGAAATCACCAATAGGCCCCTGGCACTTAAAATCTAGCCCCTGGAAAATATTTTCTAAGTCCCTAGTGCAGTAAAAATGGCAGATTTGAACCCAATTTTGGAAATTGCATAAATAAATCATCCTAACTCCAAATTCAACATTTTTAATATGTTTTCTGTACCAAATTAAATGTTCTATCCAAATATAAAATTTGTTTACTGTTTTGAATATTTTAAATTGTTGAAATATTTGAAAACTTGTCAAATTCACTTAAACTTGCAAAATTCATAACTTGTTCATAAAAATTCCAAATTTCACAAACCAAATATGTTTTCCAATCAATTTTTCATGTACTTTCCAAATATAATTTTTTTTTGCTGTTTTGAATAATTTAAATTGTTGAAAACAACTGTTTCTTGTTTATTGCATTTAAAATTGCCAAAATAATAACTTGCTCATTTTAAATCCAATTTCCACAAATGAAATATGTTTTCCATGCAAAATTAAACCCTCTTTCCAAATATAAAATTTGTTTCATGATTTGAATAATTAAACTTGGTTAAATAATTTAAATCTTAATTAATTCATTTAATATTGCTAAATTTATAACTTGATCAAAACAAATTCTTTTGGGACATATAAAATATGTTTTCAAACCATAAAAGCATAAACTTTTCAAATATGAATCTCACTTAATGTTTTGAACAAATAAAAATTCAAATAAGTTCATGTTTGAATTAAATTCATTTAATTCTTGCTTAAACTTGTTTAATTCATAAATAATTTATTTGAAATCCTTTTTCAACAAGTGAAACATGTAATCCAACTAAAATCTTGTTTTCTTTTCAAATATAAACTTTGTGATCTATTTTGAACAAGTAAAAGTGGTGAAAACAACAAATACTTGTGTGACATGTTTTAAGTAACCAAACTTTCCAAACTTAATCAATGATTTCCAAAACTTGTTCCAATCCTTTTTCACTTGCATCTATCATTGTTATTTGTTGTTATTTTGCTGTTTTCCTCATCCATGCATCATGCTAATCCACTTTCATATGATGATTAGTTGTAAAACAATTAATTCAACCATAATTCATGGGCTTTCCATATGCAATCCAATTGCATATGGGTCCATTTAATCCTGTTTCTATCTTGTCAACTAGTTTATTTTGATGCACCCCTTAACTTGACATGCATCATCTTTGATTGTGCACAATGCCCTGATATTGATTGTTTATCTTTCTGCAATGTTTGTTTGCTTCTTCCCGGATATACGACGACGTTGAGACCGACGATACTTACGACATCCCTTTTAAGGAGTTAGCTCAGTACCAGGCTACTGGGTTTTGCAGGCAAGTTATCACTCACATGAACCACTGTGTTCCTTTCAACATTGGTTACCGATACTTTCCGTTGCTCTTTTCTGCTAGCCTTAGCAGTAGTTGTTTCTGTTACGAACCTATCACATGTATCCCTTAAACCTGATATTGCCTCACCTCCATACCTATCACCATTGCTTGTTGCCCGTGTCTTACTAGCATGCTTAGGTTGTTTTGCTCGAGTCTGTTACCCGTTACTTACTGTTACTATTTCTATTACGTTGTGGGGGCTCGATGTTTAATCAATCAATCATGCTAATGAAATTGTTAAGTAATAATTTGATGATAAGGCACCGGCAGGAGGCCCATGAGAGGTTTTGAAGCCTGCTAGTGTCGACCCTAATAGGAAAAGGGTCTTGTCTACTGATCCATGATGAGCGCACTACCCGCATTTGGGAAGCGAGTATGGGCGCCCCCCTCAACTTGACCTGACTCGCATCTCGTCCAAATCGCCTCATTTAGTTCGTGTTTTCCATTTGCCGCATGCATGTTTTTGCGAGCCCAGGCCAGGGTGGAACTTTTGTAGTCGGCATATAGGGGGACACGGTCTTAGAGTGCTATGAGGGTCCCTTTTCTTCGGGGCTTGATTAGCCGTGCGCCCAAGGTTCTTTGGGCTTGATGCGAGGAATGGTTGGTTGTGTTGAGTACCCCGCTTGGTGGAAGGGCCTTTCCATCTGGCGGGTTATTCATGAGTGTACGGCCAAATTGGTGCAACCCTGCAGGGATAATCTTCTCGAGAAGCCGTGTTTTCCGCGGTTATGGATTACTTGGTGAAAGTACTGGCTAACAAGTACTCAGGACAACTTAAACATAATGATCAAACATGCTACACCCAATGTTTGACTAGTAATAGGTTGATGACACAATAATTTGATTCACCTTATTACAACTGTGTGAGTTATCCTCGGATCGCTTCTTTGGATAAGGGGCGAGATCCAGGATGGGTTTGTTTGACGTTATCTTTCAGTTGGTTACAATCCTCGATCTTATCTCCTTTCTGTTAGCCGGAAGTGGTAGAATCTCTGTAGTTGGTTAGCGCAGCCAGTTGCAGCATCTTTTATATCCCCTCTCTTCCGTTGAACCCAAGGCATCTGTGCTTGGTGTTGACGGGTTACACTTTGGTGAACTGTGAGTCTTGCTTGCCAGTACGTTTATGTACTGACCCCTTTGGGGCTGTGGTTTCCGCAGACCTACGTTTCCGAAGATCTACATGGTGGCTACTACGTGGAGTATGACGAGACTGCTGACGAGTAGATAGCGGACCCGGGCAGGATCCGAGACTTCGTGGATGGGCTCCGTCTGTTTGTTTCCGGCCTCTTAGGCCTATTTGGTTCTTGTCTGTACTCAGACATGTTGAATGCTTCCGCTGTATTGTAACGATGTATTGTTGGGGCACGTGCCCTCTGAATGATTGTATTTGCTATCTCTGCTCTAATGAGAGCCATTTGCAACTTATTTCCATCTTTTGTGTCGTAGAGATCTGTTGTGATATCAGTTGTTAAACGCCGTTGACGTACCATGTGTGTATGGTTTGAAGTACGTCGACGGAAGTGCCTTTGATCTCTAGTGGATAGTTTACATCGACGATGGAATAGCAGGGCTTGTGTTGTCGCGCATAAGCGCAGGCCTACCAGGAAGCTGGGACGTGGGAGCAGTTATGCCCCATAATCCAAGCATCTGCTATCCAGTTCGTACGGTGAGTATCCCCTAGAAATCAGGGTGCGACAAGTGGATACCCTAGCATATTGAAAACAAGTGGTAGAAATTGATATTTGGCTAGTTTTTCAGGGATAAACCCTAATAGAAATATCAAAGGAAAACATCCATAAATTCAAATGCCATTTTGTTTTCTTGGATGAAACAAGGCCAAATAATATTGTCAAGTTGAAAAGAAGCATGATCCAATAATTGGAACACAAATTACTCAAGGTATCATAAGGAAAACATTAGAGAAACAACTAGGGATCATCTGAAAAAATGATATATTATTTAAAAGAAAAAGTTGCTTGCATTGCATAGATACTCATGGTCACATAAACATATATTGGTCCACAAAAACACATTACAAAAGTTTTTGTTGGCTCACAAATTTGCCTCCCATACTATATTAGAAAGGTTCCAAAAATTGGGGTGTGACAGGGTCGCTTGTAGAACATTAAATATAGAGAGAGCTTCTCATTATATGCAATAACCATAGAAAATAGCTTGTAGACCTTTTTCAAGATTCGACCATGCACCTGAACTCGTACAAAATGTAACAAACACATGGATGAGGTGCCAAACTGAGTTCAAAAGAACTAATGTACTTAGAACAAGCAAATATATGCCCTTCAGTGCTTTAATATTGTCTCGAATAGATCTTCACACCTTTCCAGTCACACCTCTCAATCTTTCTACAGGAAATGAACTCGAGGAATCCTAAACAAATTTAATTCTAAGATATCCAAATGGGAAATTAAGCTCCTATATCTCATAAGAATAGAACCTTTTGTTGGTTTTAATTATCTACCGTGAATAAGTGCTCTATACATAAATCTACCGTGGATTGGACCATAGCCAGTCGCCCCACAGAGCATTCCATGCCACAAGTCTTGAACCGATTAAATATCGTCTAAACGTCACATGACGGTTGTTTGAAAGCACATCACAACAACATCGTAACACCTTCACATTCTGAGCAGGCTCGGTATTATTTTCAATAACGATGATAGTGTTGTAATACATTGATGACCTAGCGAGGAAGTAGAACCCTAACATGACCATCATCCTTAGCCCAATAAAATTAATTTAGAATTTAAGGTAAAAAGGAGTGGGCAAACTTGAGAGATGGTTATCATCTAGCATAAGATCTCGAAACACAATCCAATGTTTTCGAGGTTCAGATGGTGGGCTCTTCCACTGTATCTTTCATAGCATGTTTCCATGGATGCACAAATAGGAAAAACATGTGAATTGGATACCATGACATACCGAGTCCTACAAAATATTAAAATATATGCAAATAAGTTATAGATTTTGTTTGATTACATCAAAGGATTAGGTGCTCCATGTTACTGTGAGAAACATAATATCAAATTTATCCTAAGTTGGCTAATTTAGCCCGTAATTATTGCTAAGCTATAATGTTTCAATCATCATTATTATAGTTGTACTTGATCTTTAATTAGTTCTTCTAGGGACTTAATTACTGTATTTTCTCACGAGGAAATGATGGAGAATTTTCTTTACGTTGTTTTCCTAGCTATTGTTCTTGTAGGGATGCGGTTTGCTATATTTTTGTTCAGAATTATTTTGAAGTTGATATTATATAGTATTTTGTATTTTAGGGTAATTTTGTGCATTTTGCTAATTTTTTTGTGTCGTGGTTTCCTATAACACTAATTGTATAACATATCTAATTAAATTTGAATATTTGACTTACACTCACGTCTTTGATTTTTTATCACTTCTTTTTGTTCGGTGCATTTTTGTTACTCTGATATTATATATCCTTTGGAAGTCATTCAAATAAGTGATTTAATTTTCAGATGTCTGGATGTGACCTCGCACTTTTTCATGAGCCTGGAGTGTGCTAGGCGTTTTGTGTACTGTCGGAATTTAAAAAACGGCGCACTTCATATGCCACATTATTTATGCGTACGTACACCAAAAAGTGAACTAAGTTATCATGTAAAAAAAAATGAACTAAGTTGCACAATATTTTACTGAAAGCGTCAAGCTATCGGCAAGTAGTACTATGCTAGTAATTAAATTATTGATGGCAAAATCGCAGCAGCAAAGATCTAAGTGAAAAGAAAAAAATGCAATCTCCTGTACTTACGTATGGAATCACGAAATGTTGAGAAAATTGAGCTTTGCTTTAAGCAGAGCATGCAGATGCAGTGATGAACATGGAAGCTTTCTGCGTGTTAACTACTGTAGTCTTTAAAGGAACATGATCTGGGGACTGGGACAGCAGAAGCTACCGAATGAATGGGCTTTCTCTAACCAAAGGTCGTTAACGCTGCTGGGTCGGTGGTTATGATTATGTCGCTGTCACCTGATAAAAAGGGCTAATGGAGTATTGTTCTCGATGGTCGCTTTTGTTACACAGAAACGGGATGGCTGCCCAAATCATAACAGAGGCATCCTACTGCTGGCAGGCACGCTGCGCATCTAAGAACGACTTGCAGTTGCAGAGATGCATGTGATGAGACCTTGATCGATGGAGTGTACGCATGCTCATCTAGCCCGGCTGCCAACAGGCATGGCCTACTGATCTAGTCAGGCAAGCTGCAGCTATTGCTGATTTCGACCACAAGGTGTTCTGGAGCGTGTCTAGTTGCCGGAGCCTGCCTACCCTAGCTTCTCGTGCGACAGACAGGCAAGTAGGTGTGGAACTGTCAGGGCACGCCGAATGGAGCCATATATACTCGATTCATTTGCATGTCAGCAGTTTCATACTATTTGCATTCCGTCCCTCCGTTTCAAAATAAGTACTACCTCCGATTATTTGTTTGTGAGAGCATCTCCATGGACCCCAAACGCTGCTCTAAAGGCCCAATGGTTCGGGACCAAAAAAATCGGACGCAGCGGCACCTCAAAGTTGTCCACCGCCATATTTGTATCCGGACCCTAAGCCCACCAGGTAAACTTAGGGGCCTGCCTGGGGCGCCGGACATTGTCTGGCCACCCCACCCGACAGGTGGCCACCGCCCGTCATAGAAACAAACCGTCCCCGGCCGATAGTCATTTGTCCCTATCCTTCTCCTCTCGCTGCAGATTCGCACCATCGCCGGCACCCTTGTCGTCGTCAACTGTACGCAGGAGTCGGGCACGTACGACGTTGGCCGATTCACCGCCGCTCGTCGCCATTCGTCGTCGTTTTCGCGCGCCGCCGCAGGTCATTCGACCGTCGTCGTTGTCCTGGCTTCCAACCCGCAGGTAAGGTGTTCGGCCTTTTGCCCGGTCGATGAACCGCCGTTAAACTTGTGTAGCTCACGGCTAATGGTTGAGTTTTGTCCAATACAGTATGGATAGTGACGACGAGATCATGTTTTCCCAGCTGATGGAAGAGGAGGCCGCCCTTGCAGACGACGAGGAGAATGAGATGATCATGGCGGCTCTGTTAGAGGCGATGGCCGTGGAGGCAGCCGAGCCAAAGCATGGAGAATC
This sequence comes from Alopecurus myosuroides, assembly GCA_028641055.1. Classification (NCBI taxonomy): domain Eukaryota; kingdom Viridiplantae; phylum Streptophyta; class Magnoliopsida; order Poales; family Poaceae; genus Alopecurus; species Alopecurus myosuroides. Next base: position 50,847,811 of record CM054062.1, on the reverse strand, counting down.
AAGAAAAGGGCGCCGGGCGAACAAGAACCGGCAAAGGGCAACTGACCACAGACTCCTGTGGGACAACTATTTGTCGGACACGCCGGCAAACCTATCTCATTAATTTCGCTGGCGTTTCAGATGAACAGAGATGTCTTCAGGCGAATTGTGCACAGTGTTCGGGAGTATGACGACTACTTTGTGCTGAAAACACACTATACTGGGCTTCTAGAATTTTCATCTCTTCAGAAATGCACGGCTATAATACGATGTCTTGCATATGGAGCCCCTGCAGATTCATTGGATGACTATCTGCGTATGTCTGAGACCACCGCCGTTGAAGCCACTTTCGATTTTGCAAGGCAGTAGTTGCAGTGTTTGGTCCCGTGTATCAGAGATCACCAAATGAAGCAGACACGACTCGTTTGTTGGCACAAGGACAAGAAAGATGATTTCCTGGATGCTTGAAAGCACCGATTGCATGCATTGGAGTTGAAAGAATTGTCCATTTGCTTGGCAAGGGATGTACAAAGGTGGTCATCACGGAAAGTGCACTGTTGTGCTTGAGGCTATGGCTGATTACGATCTTTGGATTTGGCATTCATTTTTTTTTCGAATGGCCGGTTCTCACAATAACTCAACGTGTTGCAACGCTCTCCGATAGACTAGGTGAAGGACATGCTCCGGGCTGCAACTATTCGAGCAATGGACATGAGTATGACAGAGGGTACTACCTAGCAGATGGCATATACCCCAATTGGTCTATATTTGTGAAGACAATCCGTGACCCTGTGGGTGAGGCAAATAAAATTTTGCAAAGAAACAGGAGGTCGTCCGGAAAGATGTGGAAATAGCATTGTCGGGGGGTTACCCCCGAGTAGGGTAAAGACAGGTGGTAAAGGCAGCTTACAGAAGAGAGGTTTGGTCGAGTAGCCGACTACCTGGTACTCGCTACCCGGTCGACTGCTACTCGGTCTCACCTCAAGATGACCGGAAGGGGATATCAATCAAGTTCTATCCTTTCGAGTAGAAGGATTGGCCCGAGTACAATTGGCGGGAACAATTGGCGGGAACCTACTCGGGCCAGAAAGTCAAAGGAGCCGTTCTGACACAGGATCCCGCGTATCCTGGGTCCGTACTTGGCAGCATTCGAACTACTGTTCATATGGGACCGGTCTCCCTGACAGTGACAACATGGAAGCAGGCGGTGGCAGGATAAGGGGGCCCGACTCTGTGCCTAGGTACAGTGATACCAGTCTGTCCCCTAGTTTTGCCCAACGACTTTACGGAAGCAGCCAAGATTAGGAACCAAAGCTGTCAGCGGGTACTCGGAGAAAGGACGGTGTGCACACTATGTCGACACTTGTCTAGATTTGGACGTATCCGGCTGGGCACCATGTATATAAGGTGCCCCGCCGCCTCCTGCGCGAGGCACGCTAACAGTTGCTCACTGGGAACCCTAGAAACCCTAAGTTCTTGACCTAGCTCTACTCGGAGAGGAGAGAGAGGCTACTCGGTAGAGATACCATTTGTACTGTGGCTACTCGGAGAGACATCATAATACATAGAGAAAGGCAGGAGTAGGGGTTTTACCTCCTCACGAGGGCCCTGAACCTGGGTACATCGTGTTGTTTGTGTTGTGTGGATCTTACCTCACGCGGCTACTCGTCGCGTGATCCCTCCCCGGACACCTCCAGCGTCCATCGTCCCCACATCTTTAGCCATCCCATGGCATCTGCCGTGACACCACCACGACAAGCATTTGGTGTACTCTAGCCACGGTTTGCTATGGTAAGGTATCCTTGTCTATCTTGGTTGATAGATCAAATATGTGATATCATGAACTCTTGTATTATCATGCATAACATGATCGTTGAGAGCGAGCGAGACATCAGGATGGTGTTCGATGAGTCATTCGACTTTCAGGGCCCTCCTGCGGATCCACAACCGGGTGTGCCTGCTGAGTTTGATGATCTTTTTTGTGTTTATCAGGAAATTCATGACGAGGGAGTTCACCATCAACTTCAGGCTGATCTTGTGGCACACTTATGGGCTATGAGAGCTAACGAGTAGTTCGATTAGAAAGATTTATTCGTACGAATTTGAAGAATTTGAAATATTTAAATTATTGTGATAACTGTGCAACTATTTGTATGTTTGTATAATTATTATTTACCTAGTTTATCGAGTGTTTTCATCAAATACAAAATAGTTTGATCAAAACCAAAAAATGGCTGCCGTTTGGGAGGTAGCCAGTTGAGGGACGCCGCTGCGGAGCACATCCACCAAATCCACGGACACATGTCCGGCGCCCCCAAAGGAAGTCCGATTGGGGGGATGCCGGACACAAATTTGATAGGTGTCTGTGGAGATGCTCTGACCCGCCTAACAATTTGTATGCATGTAGTACACTCACTCCCACACTTCTTTTGGAATCAGAGAGAGTATTACATTCCGGCCCATTACGACCGATGTATATCGCCAATATGTGCTTTGCGTGTTATCAGAAAATAATACAGACATTTATGATATGGGATATATAGATATTCATATGAATGCTGATACTTTCATATAAATAATCGCGCAGCAGGCGCATCCGTGGGTAATTGGCTGGACCTACCCCAGTCAAGAAGCAGCAGCGGACCCTCATCTTCAAGTTGGGGATCACGCATGAGGGCGGGGTGATTGGTGATGAGGCCTTGCCGGTGTACCAGGAGCTCTCCTCACGTCCTCTCTGCCAGGAGCATATCAATGCTATCCTTGGCCTGTTCGGTTGGCAGCCTGCCGCTCTCCCCCTGGTGGATGATATCCCGTCTCTTGACGCTCAGTGATTGAATAGGTTGTCACCATTTTCTTTTAGCCACGTCCTATTTATAATCTTGGCGCTCATGGAATTCTGCATTGAGAATTGGAACGCGTGTGGGCTCAATTCTCTCGCCCGTCGTTTGGCGATTTTTCAAGTGGTCTCAGCCGCTAGGCCGGCTTTTGTGTGTCTCCAAGAGACCAAAATGGAGATCATAACCTATGTGGTAGTTAGGGAGTGCCTCGGCCCCGGGTTTGATTTCTTCTTCTTACCCGATGTCGGCACTCGAGGTGGTATCCTCCTAGCGTGGCGAACCTCCATGGCCACCGTCTCCAACCCTCACCTCACTGCCAATACCATTACCGCTAGCGTGGTAGTGGTTGACGAGCCGGGTTGGTGGTTCACCAGGGTCTACGGGCCTCAAGAGGATGAGGCAAAGAGGAACTTCCTTGCTGAACTCCGGGAGGTTAGGGACCTCCACGCAGGACCGTGGGTGGTGGCCGGTGATTTTAACATGATCACCGACCAAGAGGATAAGAGTCAAGGGTCTCTCCATAGAGGCCTGATGGGGACATTCAAGCGCACCCTTGCGGAGCTGGAGCTCAAAGATATCTACTGAATGGGCGCAGGTTCACTTGGTCCAATGAGAGGAGGAACGCTACGTTGGTGAGGCTGGATAGGGTCTTTTTGACCGTGGACTGGGATGCCGCCTTTCCGGTGGACTTCCTCTCGGCCCTGTCATCAGGGCCATCTGATCATGCCCGCTCGTTCTAGACCTTCTGGCCCAAAGTGGATGGGTTTCAGGAGGTGGTCAAAGAGGCGTGGACGTGCTCGGCAGAGGTGCGGAACCCTTTTAAGAGGTTGAGCGCGAGGCTCCAAAAAACTGCCCGTCGCCTTTCTCAGTGGAGTAGCCGCTTCATTGGAAATATCAAGCATCAGATCTTGATTGTCAATGAAGTTATCCTCAGGCTGGACTCGGTTATGGACAGTTGCTGCCTTTTGGCAGAAGAGCACGCCCTGCGCAAGTTGCTCAAGAAGAAGCTCCTTGGCTTGGCCTCGCTCGAGAGATCAATGGCGAGGCAGCACTCCCGTCTGTTGTGGCTGAAGGAGGTTGAGGCTTGCACCCGATTCTTCAACGCTGCGGCTAGCCACCGCGGGCGTAAGAACTTTGTGGATCACCTCATGGTCGATGGCAACCGTGTCTCGACTCATGAGGGGAAGGCTGTGGCCGTGAACTAGTTCTTCTCGGAACTCTTGGGTTCGGCGCGTGACACGCCGTTCTCCTTAGATCTAGACTTTCTCAGCATTCTTTCGGTGGACCTCCACTCCCTCGAGGAGGAGTTTTCAGAGGAGGAGGTGTGGAGGTCATCGGGGCTATGCCACTAGACAAGTGCCCTCGACCGGATGGCTTCACAACACGTTTCTACGTGGCCTGTTGGGATATCATCAAAGGTGACGTCCTCGATGCGTTTAGGGCCCTTTCTCGCCTTGACCACCGAGGTTTTGGGGCGGTGAACTAGGCCTTCATCACACTTCTGCCCAAGAAGCCGGATGCGAAGCAGGCGGGGGACTTCCATCCCATTAGCCTGATTCACGGATTTGTGAAGCTCATGGCTAAGGTCCTTCTACGCGGATGGCACCTTTTATTCCCCAGCTAGTAGGGGCCTATGAGAGCGCGTTCATTCGAGGCTGCTGCCTCCATGATAACTTTATGCTCGTGCAAGGCATGGCTAGGAAGTTCCACAGCACTGCCACGTCAGCTGTCCTTCTCAAGCTGGACATCAGGAATGCCTTCGATACTGTGAACTGGGCCTTCCTGTTCGAGGTCCTCCGCAAGATGGGTTTGGCGAGCGCTGGCTCGCATGGATATGCGTGCTCCTCTCCACCGCCTCTACCAGGGTGTTGACCAACGGCATTCTGGGTGGCTGGATTGCCAACATGCGGGGGTTCCGCCAGGGAGACCCCCTTTCCCCCTTGCTCTTCATCCTAGTTATGGAGGTGCTTTATCTCCTGATTGAGAAGGCGTCCGAGGTGGGACTCCTTTCGCGGCTATCGACGAGGGAGCTACGTCACCGCACCTCCATGTATGCTGATGATGCCGTCACCTTTCTCAAGCCATCTCTAGGAGATTTCCGTGTTTTCGCGGCACTCCTGGAGGATTTTGGTGGCGCCTCCGGACTCCACACAAACTTCAGCAAGAGCTCGGTGCACCTTATCTGTGGGACTGAGGAGATGGCACATCAGGTAGTCCTGGGGCTCAGATGTGCGGTGGAGGCTTTCCCTATGCGCTACCTTGGTCTCCCTCTAACGCTGCGAAAACCTTCGGCGACGCAACTTCTTTACCTGGTGGACCACGTGGCTGGACGACTCCCTAGTTGGGGATCTCCTTTGATTAATCGGGAGGGGGGGAGGGGCGGCTTTCGTTAATCCGCTCCACTCTTACGGTGGTAACGATCTTCGCAATGATGTCCCTCGACCTCCCGGCGAAGACCTTCACTGCCGGTGGTCGGATTATGGATATCGCCCCTAACCTTTTTAGGGAGGTTTCCCGGGGCGCTGCTAAAAGCCGCTCTGTGCGTGAGGGCTTGGCTGGTGGCTGGCTTGAGGACGTTTCCCCTGACATGCCAACCCCAGCCCTAGCCGAGTTCCTGGAATTGATGGATCGCATTGCGGCAGTGAAGGTCAGGTCTGGGGTCGACGATGTCTTCAGGTGGTGCTGGGATGCGAGTGGAGTGTACTCCTCGAGGTCGTGTTACGCTGCTCTGTTTGCAGGTTTAGAGCTTATGCCGGGCGCCCAACAGATTTGGGGATCTAGAGCTCCGCTTAGGTGCCGCATGTTCCTTTGGCTTGCCCTCCGGGATCGATGCTGGACTGCATACCAGTTGACTAGGCGTGGGTTTCCGCGTCCAGACTCTTGCCTCTTCTGTTACCAGCATGACGAGTCCATCGACCACCTTCCGATGCGCTGCGTGTTGGCACGGACGGTGTGGGTGGAATACCTCCGCGGCTGTGGTAGGAAGGGATGGATCCCCGATCTGGCCGCGCCGCTGGTTGAGTGGGAGAGTTCGAGGCAGGGGGCCGACATGACGGGCGGGATCTTTGGACAGCGGTGACGCTCGTTTGTTGGACCTTGTGGTGCCACCGGAACGACGTTGTCTTCAACAACGCCACCCCTTCTCCGGCGGTGCTGCTTCGAGCAATCAGGGCTGAGGCCGATACCTGGCTAGCGGCTGGGTTTTTTAGGGGTTTCCTTTCAGAGGAGGAGTGGTGGAGGTTTCGCGAGTAGTAGGCGTTGAGTTGTAGATGCTAGGCAGCGTGGGTGCGCGCTCGGCGTATCTGCCGGCCCGCAATGTAACTCTTGCCGCTTGGTCTTTCTTCTATGTTTCTGATATGCCTCCCGGGACATATCCTTGAAATTTTTTGTAAGAACTTTCTATATGGTAAACTGGAGGACCAGTGAACTAGTACATCTCACAGTGCTAAATGTCCATTCAGTGATGCCTAGATGGTAGAATCCGAGCCTTTTGAACCAACATTTTGTTCTTTTACTAGAATTTGAGCTCGTTGTGTTGTTCTTTCAACGTTCAGGGATTTGGTTCGCAAGATTTTCAAAATGCAGAAACATGATGTCATGTCACGTTAAATCCTACATGAATTTGTTGCACGTACAGGCCATTTGGTTGCATCACAGTAATAACACATAAAGTTTTCCAAAGAATAGTTTATAGACCATAGTTAGCACAGAAAGAAAGAAAAAATAATCATGAGGCTGAACCTAGGAGAAAATGTTGTCGTAAGATTAATGGTAGGGTTTAAAGAGAGAAATTTGTGGTGTGAACCAATGAGAGCGTTAGATTATTAGGCAATTTCCAACCGAGTTTAATTAACAGAGACATCATCACAAAAGCACTAGCGGTCTTAACCATAATTTATAGACTAGACACATCTAAAACATCTACTCCCTCCGTTCCACAATATAAGATGTTTTAGACTTTTTCCACATTCACATACATACACATGTATCTAGACACATTTTAGTGTGTAACTAGACAACACGTGAAATAGCTAAGACATCTTACATTATGGAACGGAGGGAGTACATATGTACCACATACTCGCGTGAACACATAGAGATGCCACACATAAGTGTTGATAGAAAATTCTCCGCGATAGAGTTGTTGTTATCAACCATGGCGCGGAAGGGGACAAAATCGCAGCTGAAGCCGAGGTCGAGTCGCCACAACTTGAGTGGAAGTAGAAGCAACTGGAGTCAGATAAAAGCGAGCAGTCACGACGAGACACGCTCCCCAAAAACGTGTAGGATCTCAATGACAGGGGTTTCAGATGCCTGCTCCCTCGGGTAGCTGTGCATGCAGACATTGGGGTGGAGAAGTCTGAAAGGCAACACGGCAAAATGAAAAAGAGTGTGTGTGGACTGGTGGTGAGATCGGCGTCTCTCTTCCACCCGTTATGTCTCCCGTTTATAGTATGGAGCCGTTACATAGCACAAGCGCCACACTAACATTTGTTATACCGGTGCCCGCAATGCTCAGACAGGTGTCGAGTACATGAGCCAAGTGGTAGAAGGGTGGTAGGTGCACTCATGCACGATGCCATACGTACACGGCGCAGAGTGTGAGACACGTACACACGCATGTGCATGCATGCGACATCTGGTGCAAAATAAAAACTTTCATTGGAACAAGCTCTAACGGGAACTCTATTCACGAAACGCGGCGTGCGTGCCGAGGTGAGGCGGGCGGCGGATGAGGGGTGAGCGTGGGACTTCTCCCATTCAAACTCATTTACTAGTGGGAGAATAAAATGCTCTCCACCTCTCCCAGCTATCAACATGAAACGGTATGTGAACATCTTTTTTTGGTCGACTACTAGGGTTGGTGATCCCAATGGAGATCACCAGGTTCTAGGGTTTGAATCCAAGTTTGAGTAGTTCCCATGGGTACGATCTCTCTCTCTCTCGTGCTTGGGTAGTCTTGTGGTGTGCCCTAGTTCATATCTCCGTCGTTCCCAGCGTTAACTCGGGGTGATCAAGGGGCTCTCATAGATTGCTTCCCACCCTTGGTTTCTGGTGCAATTTTGGTGGAAGTCGACGATGACGGGCTCGCCGGTGAGGACTGGTATGTGCAAGGTGGTGGTGGAGGCCCCCCTAGATGAAGCTAGCAGCGATGGGGGATGCGATCAGTCGGTTCCCCAGGTGAAGACGGCGGCGGCTGGATCCGAGGATGTCTCGGAGATGATGGGCCGTCTCCATTTGACGGCGGCGGAGGCTGCGGCAGTGGTGTTGGATGATGAAGGGGATGCGATCCAGGTGCACTCGTGCTGGACGCTCGTCGGGAAGGTGCTAGCTCCGAATACTCTTCACATCAGCACAATCTCTGCAGCTTTGCGCCCGGCGTGGGGCAACCCGCGCGGTCTTTTTCTGAATCCTGCCGGCAACAACCTCTTCGTTGCGGAGTTTGGCTCGAAGATGGACATGGACCGTGTGAGAGATGCCCCCCGTGGGTAGTTGGAAGGCATGCGGTGCTCCTGCAGGCTTTCGATGTTGATCAGATACCCAAGGACATGATATTCAATAAACTGAAAGTGTGGGCTCGGATCTACGACTTACCTTTTGGGTATATGCACAAGAGATGGGGTGCAACAATTGCCGGATCGCTTGGCATTGCTGGGAGCGTACCTGAGGTGGACTGTGATGACACAGGCCGCTGTTGGGGAAGCTACATGCGTGTACGGGTCGAGGTAGACGTCGGAGAACTGCTGATGCGGGGAGTCACGGTTTACTCCCAACGCTGGAAGGCGACTGATTGGTTTGAGGTTCGCTATGAACAATTACCTTATTATTGTTTCTCATGTGGCATTATTGGACACTCCTCGACTGATTGCAAGAACCCAGGCGAACGGGGAGTGGATGGGAAGCTTCCATACTCGGCTGATCGTTTATGTGTTCCGGATGACAAAAAGAAGAAGAGCCAGAGTGTACGATCAGCGAGTGAATCTGTGTCAACTGGTCAGGAAAGACCCTCGCCCTAAGTTTCCAAAGAGAGTCCGGGCCAGTCGACTAACAATGGTACAGAAGGGCAGCAGAAAAATGTAGGTGAATTTATCGAGGTCTCATCACCGGTAAAGAAAAAACAGCCAGTTGCTCGTACCAATTCTGCCAAGGAAAGGAAGAACCAAGGCAAGGGAAAAGAGCCAGAACAAAAACAAGGAGGGGCAAAAACGATTGCGGGCCAAAAACGGAAGCCCTTGGAGAAGGTTTACCGTGCTAAAACCCGCCCTTGCTGGAACCTGTTAGGAATTTAGGCAATTTACAGATTAAATTAATCCAAGTATAAATCACGATCATGACGTAAGCATACTGATAATTAACCATATTCATGCATACTAGGTTGACAGTAGACACATCTACGCAAACTACTAGTATCGCACAAATGGAAATAACAAGGGCAGGGATAAACGTGTTATACCATGCAGTTGGCCAATTGGCAGTAGTCGTAGCAGAGGCGGCGGCCGCGGCGGCAGTCTCAGCAGCAGCAGCGGCCTCGGCGGCAGCAGCGGCGGCAGCAGCAGCTCGTTCGGCTTCGGATGCCATGTTGATGACGAAGGCGACGCGGTAGTAGACGAAGTAGACGTACAGCAGCAGCGAGCAGTCGCGTAGGAGACGCTCCCGAAAAACCTAATCGCCCCTCTCCCGTACAGGATCTGGAAAGGCGGGGTTTCGGAGGCCTGCTCTCCCGTCGGCCGTGTACGCGGTAGACGGGATGGGATCACCGGAGGCAGCAACAGGTGGTGGAACGACAGTGGGCGCAAAGAGGGTATGAGTTGTGTGTTTGTGTCCGCCCCTGCGCCCTCAATATATAGGCACAGCCGGGTAGGAGAACGGTCAGCTCACGAATTCATTTGGCGTTTACTATAGCCGTTACCACGTAATCAATGCGGCGTTTTACTGCGCGCGGTTACCACGTGATCAATGCGGCGTTTTACTGCGCGCGGCTGTTACCAAAATAAATGTGACGCAATAGACAGCAATCAATATGACGTCTCATATTATTGGCGTGTCTATTGACTCTCCGTTTCCAACTGCCAAAATAAAGGCATCGGCTCGGCTCATTCCCGCAACCCGCGGCGCGTCGTGACGTGTCGTGTCGTGACGAGGCGAGGCGTGGCGAGGCGGGCGGCGGAGGAGGAGGAGCGCGCGTGTGGAACACCTCCACTACTCCTCTCTCTTCATACCAACTCACACTAGTGGGGAGAGAGCTCACCTTATAAACTGGTGCAAAACTCTCCCAACTAGCAATGTGGGACTAAACTCCCACCATTTGCTATGCCAGCATGGGCCTTTGGGATTAAGTGGAAATTGGCTAATGGGCCACATAGGTCCATCCAAATTTCAGCAATCCCCCACCAGATCCCGAAGACCCATGGTGTTGTCCTCTGTTCCATTCACTGTTTTTATATACCGGCATTTTCAGTGGAGACCCGTTAAGGTTGAACTTCCACATAGAACAAGTAGCTACACTACATCACAACTTTACAATGGACTATGCCTTGAATTGTCAGTTTGGCATAAAATAGTTTCACTAAATGTCTTGCCAGTACTAGGCTGCCGAAGGCTGACCCCTCGGGTGGAGCATATTAGTCATACTCCTGGCCTATTCATGAACTTACTAGAGATCACCCAATCTCATAGACTGTGACCAGCAGTCAGGATCATATAGGTGTGTTCTTCCAAAGATCGCTCTGTAGGATAGCATCTTGCTTATACAAGCCTTGGAACACATTAAGACAAAAGTCAACCTGCCATACAATTTTTGAGAGTACTGCATCTCCAGTGGAGTGGGTTAGTAAAATTACTCTCCTCAGTTAACCACTAGCTTGTTTTCCCAGGTCCCACTTCACGGGATCTCCGATCACATATGTTGGGTTACTGCCATGGCAACTCATGTGGGTCTCATACCCATCTCCCTCGATGCACATTCTATCACAACACGCGATAGCCCTTTAGTAAAGGGATTTGCCAGATTCTTAGCCGACTGGATATAATCCACCGCTATCACTCCGGAGTTTCTTAAATGTCTGACAGCTTTTAATCTCATTTTTATGTGCTTTGTGGACTGTGCATTGTCCTTTGAACTCTTCACCTTGACAATTACTGTTTGATTGTCACAGTTCATAAGGATAGCCGGTACTGGCTTTTCAACCACAGGCAAGTCCATCAAAAGATCTCGAAGCCATCTTGCTTCGACACTAGACATGTCTAATGCTGTTAATTCTGCTTCCATTGTCGATCTCGTTAAGATCGTTTGCTTGCAAGACTTCCAGGAAACAGCACCACCTCCAAGGGTAAACACATACCCCGTTGTGGCTTTCATCTCATCAGCATCAGAGATCCAATTTGCATCACAATAACCTTCAAGTACCGAAGGATATCCACTGTAGTGAAGTCCATAGTTCACGGTACCTTTCAGATAGCGCATAATTCTTTCTACAGCGTGCCAATGCACATCACCCGAATTGGAAACAAACCGTCTTAGTTTGCACACAGCAAACATGATGTCAGGCCTCGTAGCGCTCGCTAGGTACATGAGTGAACCAATTACTTGAGAGTACCTCAGCTGATCCTTAGCTGTGCCTTCGAACTTTCGAATCCACACACTAGGATCATATGGCGTTGGAGAAGTTTTGCAGTTCGAATATCCAAAACGACTCAAAACCTTCTCAACATAATGGGATTGCAGAAGTGTAATCCCACCCTCATTGTCTCTCAATAGCTTGATGTTCAAGATAACATCAGCCACACCAAGATCTTTCATCTCAAAGTTCTGGGATAGAAATGACTTAACCTCATTGATTACTTTGAGGTTGGTCCCAAATATCAGTATGTCATCAACATACAAACACAAAATAACTCCTTCGCCCCCACCATGGCGATAGTATACACACTTGTCAGCTTCATTAACAACAAAGCCAACAGATGTTAAAGTTGTATTGAACTTCTCATGCCATTGCTTAGGTGCTTGTTTCAGCCCATATAAAGATTTCAGTAACTTACACACCTTTCCTTCTTGACCATCTAACACAAAGCCATCTGGTTGTTGCATATAGATTTCCTCGTCTAACTCTCCATTTAGGAAAGTCGTCTTAACATCCATCTGATGGACGAGAAGACCATGCGAGGCCGCCAACGAGAGTAATACTCGAATAGTGGTCAGTCTGGCCATAGGTGAATAAGTGTCAAAGAAATCTTCATCTTCTTTCTGGGAATAACCCTTGGCCACAAGTCTAGCCTTGTACTTTTCAATCGTACCATCAGGCCTAAGCTTCTTTTTGAACACCCACTTACATCCTAATGGTTTACAACCATAAGGACGTTCAGTGATCTCCCACGTTCCATTTGCCATGATGGAATCCATCTCGCTACGGACCGCTTCTCTCCAGTAGTCAGCATCTGGAGATGCATAAGCTTCTGAAATAGAAGTGGGAGTATCATCCACAAGGTACACAAGGAAATCATCACCAAAGGACTTTGCAGTCCTCTGTCTCTTGCCCCTACCAAGGGTTTCCTCGTCATCCTTCTCAGGATTCTCATCATGTGTTTGTTCATAATATTCCATAGGAATGGCAGGTTCAGGAGTCTCCTCTGATTCCTGTCTAGAAGTGCTTTGCATATCTCTCATAGGAAAAATATCCTCAAAGAATGTAGCATCTTTAGACTCCAAAATCGTACCGACCTTCACGTCAGCTACCTCAGATTTCACTACTAGAAATCTATAGCCAACGCTATTCTTAGCGTATCCCAAATTAACGCAATCCACGGTCTTTGGTCCAAGTTTACGCTTTTTGGGGATCGGCACATTGACTTTTGCCAAACAGCCCCAAGTACGTAAGTACGAGAGTGTTGTTTTTCTCTTCTCCCATTTCTCATAGGGAGTGACCTCATTGTCTTTCGTCGGAACTTTATTCAGGACATGACATGATGTCAATATAGTCTCCCCCCACCATGCCTTGGATAAACCCGATGTATCTAACATGGCGTTAACCAAATCTGTTAGAGTACGGTTTTTCCTTTCGGCAACCCCATTTGACTGAGGTGAATAGGGAGGCGTCCTCTCGTGAATAATGCCATGTTCCGCACAGAAAGAATCAAACTCATTAGAGAAATACTCTCCACCACGATCTGACCGGATTCGTTTAATTTTCTTTTCAAGTTGATTCTCAACTTCTGCCTTATAGATTTTAAAGTAGTGTAGAGCCTCATCTTTAGTGTTTAACAGATATACATAGCAAAACCTAGTGGAATCATCTATTAACGTCATGAAGTATCTCTTTCCACCTTTAGTCAACACACAATTCATCTCACAGAGATCAGAATGTATGAGTTCTAATGGCGCTAAGTGTCTCTCCTCCGCAGCCTTGTGGGGCTTGCGAGGTTGCTTTGCTTGTACACACGAATGACACTTAGAACCTTTGGCTAAAGTGAAACTTGGAATTAAATTTAGTTTTGCTAACCGCGTCATGCAACTGAAACCAACGTGACAAAGACGTGAATGCCAAACTTCTGTTTCATTAACACTCGAATGAATATTATTCACGACTTTATTACGAAAATCAGCGAGGGAAAAGCGGAACAGACCTCCGCACTCATACCCTTTTCCAACAAACAGTCCATATTTCGTTACAACTACTTTATTGGACTCGAAAACCAACTTAAATCCTTCTCTACATAGAAGGAAGCCACTAACGAGATTCTTCTTGATGGCGGGGACATGCTGCACGTTCTTGAGCTGCACGATCCTTCCCGAAGTAAACTTCAGATCGACCGTGCCAACACCAAGTACAGAAGCACTTGCGCCGTTCCCCATCAATACGGACCCGTTCCTTGTGACCTGATAAGAAGAAAACAATGAGATGTCAGCACACACATGAATGTTTGCACCTGTGTCAATCCACCAATCAGTAGACTGACAAACTGAAAATACAGTAAACAAATTACCATACCCAGATGCCCCATTCTCATTGTTGCTCACGATCATGTTGACAGCCTTGAAATCCTGTCCTGGCTTCACATACTTCTTTGGGCACTTCCCAGCCCAGTGTTCCAGTGAACCACAAGTGAAGCAGTCATCTTTCTTCTTATCCTTCTTGAAGGTCTTCTTAGTCTTCTTCTTGAAGTCGGTATTCTGCTGGATACTCGTCCTCGCCTTGTTCTTGTGGGAGTTGTAGTTCTTCTGTACCATATTGGCCGCAGAAGTCCCTTCATTCCCTTTTCCATGCGAGTCCTTTGCCCTCGAATTCTGCTCAACACTCAGATGGCCGATGACATCCTCTACTGAGAATTCACGCCTCTGATGTTTCAGAGTAGTGGCAAAGCTCCTCCAGGAATTAGGCAGCTTGGCGATTATGCATCCCGCGACATACTTTCCCGGTAACACGCACTTGATAATTTCAACCTCCTTAGCGATGCACTGTATCTCATGAGCCTACTCCAAAACAGAACGGTTTTCGACCATTCTGTAGTCATGGAACTGCTCTATATTGTACATCTCGCTGCCAGCATCGGTTGCGCTGAATTTGGATTCGAGCGCCTCCCACAAGTCCTTGGCAACCCGCACATGTAAATATGCGTCAACAAACTTCTCTCCGATCACGCTTAGAACGCATCCAACAAAGACGACGGTGGCATCCCTAAACGCCTTCTCCTGATCAGCAATAATCGTTTCCGTGGGAGTGACACCGACGACCCAGAACACGCTCATAGCCGTGAGCCATAAGAATGTTTTGGTTTGCCAACGCTTAAAGTATGTCCCCGTAAACGGGTCCGGTTTCAGTGCAGTAGAAAAACCATGAATCGAAAATTGCCTATACACACTAGGTTTTGGATTGTTAGGAATTTAGGCAATTTACAGATTAAATTAATCCAAGTATAAATCACGATCATGACGTAAGCATACTGATAATTAACCATATTCATGCATACTAGGTTGACAGTAGACACATCTACGCAAACTACTAGTATCGCACACATGGAAATAACAAGGGCAGGGATAAACGTGTTATACCCTGCAGTTGGCCAATTGGCAGTAGTCGTAGCAGAGGCGGCGGCCGCGGCGGCAGCAGCAGCGTTGGCGGCCTCAGCAGCAGCAACGGCCTCGGCGGCAGCAGCGGCGGCAGCAGCAGCAGCTCGTTCGGCTTCGGATGCCATGTTGATGACGAAGGCGACGCGGTAGTAGACGAAGTAGACGTACAGCAGCAGCGAGCAGTCGCGTAGGAGACGCTCCCCAAAAACCTAATCGCCCCTCTCCCGTACAGGATCTAGAGAGGCGGGGTTTCGGAGGCCTGCTCTCCCGTCGGCCGTGTACGCGGTAGACGGGATGGGATCACCGGAGACAGCAACAGGTGGTGGAACGACAGTGGGCGCAAAGAGGGTATGAGTTGTGTGTTTGTGTCCGCCCCTGCGCCCTCAATATATAGGCACGGCCGGGTAGGAGAACGGTCAGCTCACGAATTCATTTGGCGTTTACTACGGCCGTTACCACGTAATCAATGCGGCGTTTTACTGCGCGCGGTTACCACGTGATCAATGCGGCGTTTTACTGCGCGCGGCTGTTACCAAAATAAATGTGACGCAATAGACATCAATCAATATTACGTCTCATATTATTGGCGTGTTTGTTGACTCTCCGTTTCCAACTGCCAAAATAAAGGCATCGGCTCGGCTCATTCCCGCAACCCGCGTCGCGTCGTGACGAGGCGAGGCGGGCGGCGGAGGAGGAGGAGCGCGCGTGTGGAACACCTCCACTACTCCTCTCTCTTCATACCAACTCACACTAGTGGGGAGAGAGCTCACCTTATAAACTGGTGCAAAACTCTCCCAACTAGCAATGTGGGACTAAACTCCCACCATTTGCTATGGCAGCATGGGCCTTTGGGATTAAGTGGAAATTGGCTAATGGGCCACATAGGTCCATCCGAATTTCAGCAGAACCGGCGGAGGGGAACCAGCTGGCTCTTGTCGTTCACAATAATGTCCTCCTCCTAGAGGAGAAAGGGGTACACAATGATGAGGATCATAGTTCGGACTCGAACAAGAAATTGAAGAGAAGTGGTGATAATAGATCGGCGGATCAGGCAGGAGCTGTTGAGCAGCCCCGCCGCACGCAATGATCATTCTATGTTGGAACTGTCGTGGGCTCGGCACGGACGCGACAGTTGGCGAGCTCCGCTGGTTAGTGAGGGTTCATCGTCCCACCCTCATCTTCTTGTCCGAAACGAAGATGAGGGATTCCAGAGTACGGAGTTTCATGTGATCATTGGGATACTCTGGGTATTATGCTGTTAGCAGCGATGGCCTTAGCGGTTTCTTGGGTCTTTTTTGGTCGTCATCCATGTATGTTTCCGTCTAGGGCTTTAATAGCCGGTGCATTGATACTCACATCACAGTAGAGGGGAGAGCGATATGGTGTATAACCTTCGCTTATGGGGAGCCCAAACGTGATCTTCGTCATTAGTTTTGGGACCGCCTCCCATCAATGAGTACAAAATGGAATGGTCCTTGGCTATGTTGTGGAGATTTCAACGAGGTCCTAAGTCAAGACGAGCACTTGGGACCGAGAGACACGACTGACTCGCAGATTGCGGCGTTCTAGGATTGTATGCAAGACTGTGGCCTAATAGATTTGGGTTTTGAAGGCCCAAAATTTACTTGGTCCAACCGACAAGGTGCAAATACGCATATTAAAGTGTGGCTCGACAGAGCGGTGGCGAATGGAGATTTTTCTCAACTCTTTGATGAATGCACCGTGGAAAATGTGATTACTACTTCATCTGATCACTATGCGATCATGATAACCCTCACCAATGATCACCGGAGAGTAAATGATCATCCTGTGTCACATGGTTTTCGTTACGAGGCTATGTGGAGACGTGCACCTGACTATATGGAGGTTCTTGAGAAGGCCTGGGCTGCGAGTAGAGAGTTGCCTCCTTCCCTACGCTCTACCTGGTCCTCTTTGAACCGCATGACACCAGTGCTGAAAGATTGGAGCCATTTCACCTTTGGCTCGGTCCAAAAATAGATTAGAAAGCTGGAGAAGCAACTTTTTATCTCCGTGGCCAGCCGATGTCAGATGCAAGTATTAAAGAGGAGCATGACTTGGAACGCAAGGTGTGTGAGGTCTTTGAATGTGAAGAGATAATGGCCCGTCAACGATCAAGTGTGGAGTGACTCCGGGAGGGAGACCGAAACACGTCCTTCTTCCATGCGAGAGCTTCGGCACGTAAACGGACGAATAAAATAGCAGCACTCTTGCGTGAAGATGGCTCCAAGTGTGAGTCGCAGGGGGAGACTAAAGGTATGGTTCACCGGTTTTACGAGCATCTTTTTTCTTCTGAACAGTGTGACTCAGTTGATGCAGTCCTCGATACTATCCCCGTCAAATTTTTGTGACGCCCCGGGATCGGGCACTATGCAGGTTTCAGCATTCCCGCCAAATCCGCATAATAACCGATTCCAGGTTGCCACTTATGATAATCATTACAACAGTTCACGAATATTCCACAATTACAACAGAAACAGATAGATACAAGACGACTCAAACGAGTCAGGGATACAACTGATACAATACAAAGATCCAAATAACAGCGGAAGAAACAACAAAGTGTCCGACTACGGACAAGATCCAAATTGGACTAAGAGTCCTGAAGATAACCGAGAGCGTCCAATCCCTGCCCAGGCCAAGCCGGAGGGATTCCCAAGCTAACGTCGTCAGACTTCAAACCTGTTGACTGCAATTTGGAATTTGCAGCCACGAAAGAGATTCGTGGGTCAGTACGGTTAAGTACTAGCAAGGGGGATAAAACCCATACTCACAAGATACCGGCGTAGCCAGTCATCACAAGATACAAATACTTTAGGATCAATGGAAAGGAAGGGGTTATTGCAAATAAGCGACAGCAGGCTGCACTAACCAACTACAGAGAGATACTACAACTTCCGGCTAACAGAAAGAAGGTAAGATCGAGTATTGTAACCAACTGAAAGGTAACTTCAAACAAACCCATCCTGGATCTCGCCCCTTATCCAAAGAAGCAATCCGAGGATAACTCACACAGTTGGATTAGTGATGGTTCAGATTATTGTGTCAATAAGCCTATTACTAGTCAAGTTGTTAATCATTGGGTGTAAGGTTGTAATCATTAAGTTTAAGTTGTCCTGAGTACTTGTTAGTCAGTACTTTCACCAAGTAATCCTTAACCGCGGAAAACACGGCTTCTCGAGAAGATTATCCCTGCAGGGTTGCACCAATTTAGCCGTACACGCAAGAATAACCCGCCAGATGGGAGATCACCCCACCAAGCGAGGTACTCTACACAATCCAACCCTTCTTCGCATCAAGCCCAAAGCACCTTGGGCGCACGGCTAATCGAGCCCCGAAGAAAAGGGACCCTCATAGCACTCTAAGACCGTGTCCCCCTATATGCCGACTACGAAAGTTCCACCCGGGTACCAAGGGCTCGCAAGATCATGCATGCAGCAAATGGAAAACCCGAACTAAATGAGGCGATTTGGACGAGATGCGAATCGAGTCAAATTGAGGGGGGCGCCCATACTCGCTTCCCACATGCGGGTAGTGCGCTCATCATGGATCAGTAGACAAGACCCTTTTCCTATTAGGGTCGACACTAGCAGGCCTCAAAACCACAAGGGCCTCCTGCCGGTGCCTTATCATCAAATTATTATTAATAATAACATTAGCATGATTGATTGATTAAACATCGAGCCCCCAGAACATAATGAAGTAATAACAGAAAGTAACGGGTGACAGACTCGAGCAAAACAACCTAAGCATGCTAGTAAGACACGGGCACAAGCAATGGTTATAGGTGTGGAGGTGAGGCAATAGCAGGGTTAAAGGATTCATGTGATAGGTTCGTAACAGAAACAACTACTACTAAGGCTAGCAGAGAAGAACAACGGAAAGTATCGGTAACAAGTGATGAAAGGCAGCCATTTGGCAGCAAGTGAATATACTTGCCTGAGATCCCGCGAGGTAGCAGAACTTGTCGTTGCTCACATCATCTCAACGTCCTATCCGGGAAGAAGCAACGAACCTCGAACAAACACCGGATGCAACAATTACTACTACGGCAAAAGATCCAGCATGATCAAGATATGGATGCATGACAGGTTTAAAGATGCATCAAAGTAAACTAGTTGACAAGATAAACAGATTTAAATGGACCCATATGCAATTTGAGTTGCATATGAAAAGCCCATGAATTATGGTTGAAACAATTGTTTTCCAACTAATCAACAGGTGAAGGTGGATTAGCATGATGCATGGATGAGGAAAACAACAAAATAACAACAATAGAACCAATTGGAAATAAGGTTTTAACAAGTTTGGAAATTATTGGTTAAGTGTGGAAGGTGTGGGTACTTAAACATGTCACACAAGCAATTGTTGTTTTCAACAAGTTAAAGTGTTCAAAACAAATAACAAAGTTTATATTTGAAAAGTACATCAAATTTTAGTTGGATTACATGTTTCAAATATTGAAATTGGAATTAGGATAATTTAATTATGAATTAAACAATATTAAACAAGTTTTAATTGAATTTAAAACAAGTTTGAATATTATTTGAATTTTATTTGTTCAAATCAGAAATTCAACTTCACAATTGAAAAGTTCACACTTTGATGGTTTGAAAACATATTTTGCATGTTCAAAAATATTTTATATTAGGCAAGTTATGATTTTATCAAATTTAAATGAATTAAACAAGTATTAAATTATTTAGGCAATTTAAATTATTCAAACCATGAAACAAAGTTTATATTTGAAAAGGTTATGTGAAATAGCATGGAAAACATATTTTATTTGCATTTATTGGATTAATAAAGAATTAGTTATTGAATTTAGAAATTAGCATTTGAATTATTTAAGTTTGAATTTTAAATGCATTTGGAGTTTCCAAAACAGTGCACAAAGTGAATATTTGGAAAGATTATGAAATTTGGAACAGAAAACATATAAACTTTTTATTTATTGGATTTACAGATTAAAAGATATTAAGGTTTTGCTTTTAGGGATTAATTCTGCCATTTAAATGATTTTGGAAATAAAAACAAAACGTGCAAACTTTTGTTACGGAGTGGCACCCTACCCACAGACACTGCCCCGTGGGCCTGGTGGCCAGCGTGGCGCTGTGTGGTGCTGGTGTGGCAGCAAGGGTGGGTGACAGGTGGGCCTGCTGCGCGCGGTGGGAAAAATCGAAGAAAAAGGGGTGCGCTGCTGGGTTTCGAACCCATGACCTCTCCCACGCGCAGATGGAACAGAACCGGTGCGGTGCTCTGAATCTTTGTGATACAACGTAAGCTGACAAAAAGAAAAGGGATCTCGACTGAATAACTGCAACTTGGAACAGATCGTTCCTTTCTGAACATTACGAACAGAGCAGAGCTCGATGGCAGCACGCCGGCGGTGGGAGGAAACGCGCGGTGGCCGGCCCGTGCGGTGCTCGTGCGGCCGGTGCGGTGCGGACCGTGACAGAGTGGGGGCGAGGGGAAAAAAAAGGAGGCGCTGCTCACCTGCGCTGGTCGTCGACGAAGCGCCTGCTCTGCCGGCGTGCAGTGGCGCATGGCGGCGGAAGAATCGGAGGCGTGCGAGGCGGCTGTTGCCCCTCCGGCCTTGACGCCTTCAGCGAAGAGGAAGGCCAGGCCACGGGGGCTCCATTCCCGTGGCTGGCTTGGCCCGAGGAGGAAGGTGGCGAGGGGATGGGCGGTGGTCTGACGGTGGTTCTCTGACGACGATGTGGAGGTACAGAGTTTCAGAAGAAGATGATGGTGCAGAGGTACAGGAAGGCGCCGCGGCGCTAGGGTTAGGGGGGAGAGGTTAGGGTTAGGCTAGCAGGGCTAGGGGGTAGGTTATATGCTGGAGAGGAGCTCGGTACGGAGGCGAATCGGGAGGGGGAGAGGATCATCTACGGTTCTGAAGAGGATCGTACATGTGCAGACGTCGAAGGAAGAAGACAACAGGGAAAGGTAGTGGGCTAGAAAGATGGGCTGGGTGGTGAAAAGAAAGGAGATGGGCTGCCTCCTCCTCTTTGGACTTTCTTTTCCTTTTTCCCCTTTCTTTTTTTTCTTTTTTTTGCAAGAGATCAAAGAGGGAGAGAGAGAAAAGGACTTGGGGTTTTTTTTTTTTATAAATATGTTGTGTTAATTTTCCAAAACAACAATTAAAGCAAAGTGAACACTATTTCACAATTTGAAGATTTAATTTGATTTAAAGTTTGTTAAGTGAATTTGTTTTTTCCATAGAGTCTGGGGTATTTATTTGATAATTGATTTTATTAAGTTGCAAACAATAATCAAAAGAATTTAATTTTTAAACCTCAATTTGGATCATATCAGCTATGATTTTATTTGAAATTTAATTTTTCCATTAGGGTTTTAAACAAAGGGGGAGAATTTGATTAACATGCAATTGGATTAAAACAACTTCAAAATATTGAAAAACAATTGAATTGGTTTTAGTTTGCAATTTTGGTTAATGTGGGAAAGTTTAATTTGGTTTGAATCTTTGATTTGTTTTGCAAACATGATGCAATGCATATGATGCATGTGATGCAAGCAAAACAAACAGGTAACACCCCAGGTGTTACAGACGACACCACTAACAAGGGATTGCGCCCTCGCAATCCACCTGCTAACCCGGGAGGGGAAAGAAGTTCGACTATCGATTCTTCATGCTTCCAGTTGATCTCCTCGACACCACTAACAAGGGCTTCTCGACACCACTAACAAGAGATTCTTGCTCGGGCTGACGACGTTGTTCTGCCACCAGGAATCTTCCGATGATCGAACCTATTAGGTTAAGGGCTCAGAAAACGTCCACCCACGTAGGATCCTAACACTTTGAAAGATAGACAAGGGGGGAGACTCCAAAACAAATAAGATGGGAGGGGAAATAGAATAGGGATAAGGAGAAAACAAGAATCCTATTGAGAGCTTTTCAAAATAGTTTAGCAGCAAATAGTTTTTTGACACTCTAGAAACATCGACCGTTAGCGAGGTTATCCTACAGGCTTTGCGGACCCGTTGCTTCGATAACCATTCGTATCGAAACAATCTCGGGAATCGGAACCAAGGCTCTGATACCATTTGTGACGCCCCGGGATCGGGCACTATGCAGATTTCAGCATTCCCGCCAAATCCGCATAATAACCGATTCAAGGTTGCCACTTATGATAATCATTACAACAGTTCACGAATATTCCACAATTACAACAGAAACAGATAGATACAAGACGACTCAAACGAGTCAGGGATACAACTGATACAATACAAAGATCCAAATAACAGCGGAAGAAACAACAAAGTGTCCGACTACGGACAAGATCCAAATTGGACTAAGAGTCCTGAAGATAACCGAGAGCGTCCAATCCCTGCCCAGGCCAAGCCGGAGGGATTCCCAAGCTAACGTCGTCAGACTTCAAACATGTTGACTGCAATTTGGAATTTGCAGCCACGAAAGAGATTCGTGGGTCAGTACGGTTAAGTACTGGCAAGGGGGATAAAACCCATACTCACAAGATACCGGCGTAGCCAGTCATCACAAGATACAAATACTTTAGGATCAATGGAAAGGAAGGGGTTATTGCAAATAAGCGACAGCAGGCTGCACTAACCAACTACAGAGAGATACTACAACTTCCGGCTAACAGAAAGAAGGTAAGATCGAGTATTGTAACCAACTGAAAGGTAACTTCAAACAAACCCATCCTGGATCTCGCCCCTTATCCAAAGAAGCAATCCGAGGATAACTCACACAGTTGGATTAGTGATGGTTCAGATTATTGTGTCAATAAGCCTATTACTAGTCAAGTTGTTAATCATTGGGTGTAAGGTTGTAATCATTAAGTTTAAGTTGTCCTGAGTACTTGTTAGCCAGTACTTTCACCAAGTAATCCATAACCGCGGAAAACACGGCTTCTCAAGAAGATTATCCCTGCAGGGTTACACCAATTTAGCCGTACACGCAAGAATAACCCGCCAGATGGGAGATCACCCCACCAAGCGAGGTACTCTACACAATCCAACCCTTCTTCGCATCAAGCCCAAAGCACCTTGGGCGCACGGCTAATCGAGCCCCGAAGAAAAGGGACCCTCATAGCACTCTAAGACCGTGTCCCCCTATATGCCGACTACGAAAGTTCCACCCGGGTACCAAGGGCTCGCAAGATCATGCATGCAGCAAATGGAAAACCCGAACTAAATGAGGCGATTTGGACGAGATGCGAATCGAGTCAAATTGAGGGGGCGCCCATACTCGCTTCCCACATGCGGGTAGTGCGCTCATCATGGATCAGTAGACAAGACCCTTTTCCTATTAGGGTCGACACTAGCAGGCCTCAAAACCACAAGGGCCTCCTGCCGGTGCCTTATCATCAAATTATTATTAATAATAACATTAGCATGATTGATTGATTAAACATCGAGCCCCCAGAACATAATGAAGTAATAACAGAAAGTAACGGGTGACAGACTCGAGCAAAACAACCTAAGCATGCTAGTAAGACACGGGCACAAGCAATGGTTATAGGTGTGGAGGTGAGGCAATAGCAGGGTTAAAGGATTCATGTGATAGGTTCGTAACAGAAACAACTACTACTAAGGCTAGCAGAGAAGAACAACGGAAAGTATCGGTAACAAGTGATGAAAGGCAGCCATTTGGCAGCAAGTGAGTATACTTGCCTGAGATCCCGCAAGGTAGCAGAACTTGTCGTTGCTCACATCATCTCAACGTCCTATCCGGGAAGAAGCAACGAACCTCGAACAAACACCGGATGCAACAATTACTACTACGGCAAAAGATCCAGCATGATCAAGATATGGATGCATGACAGGTTTAAAGATGCATCAAAGTAAACTAGTTGACAAGATAAACAGATTTAAATGGACCCATATGCAATTTGAGTTGCATATGAAAAGCCCATGAATTATGGTTGAAACAATTGTTTTCCAACTAATCAACAGGTGAAGGTGGATTAGCATGATGCATGGATGAGGAAAACAACAAAATAACAACAATAGAACCAATTGGAAATAAGGTTTTAACAAGTTTGGAAATTATTGGTTAAGTGTGGAAGGTTTGGGTACTTAAACATGTCACACAAGCAATTGTTGTTTTCAACAAGTTAAAGTGTTCAAAACAAATAACAAAGTTTATATTTGAAAAGTACATCAAATTTTAGTTGGATTACATGTTTCAAATATTGAAATTGGAATTAGGATAATTTAATTATGAATTAAACAATATTAAACAAGTTTTAATTGAATTTAAAACAAGTTTGAATATTATTTGAATTTTATTTGTTCAAATCAGAAATTCAACTTCACAATTGAAAAGTTCACACTTTGATGGTTTGAAAACATATTTTGCATGTTCAAAAATATTTTATATTAGGCAAGTTATGATTTTATTATTCAAACCATGAAACAAAGTTTATATTTGAAAAGGTTATGTGAAATAGCATGGAAAACATATTTTATTTGCATTTATTGGATTAATAAAGAATTAGTTATTGAATTTAGAAATTAGCATTTGAATTATTTAAGTTTGAATTTTAAATGCATTTGGAGTTTCCAAAACAGTGCACAAAGTGAATATTTGGAAAGATTATGAAATTTGGAACAGAAAACATATAAATTTTTTATTTATTGGATTTACAGATTAAAAGATATTAAGGTTTTGCTTTTAGGGATTAATTCTGCCATTTAAATGATTTTGGAAATAAAAACAAAACGTGCAAACTTTTGTTACGGAGTGGCACCCTACCCACAGACACTGCCCCGTGGCCTGGTGGCCAGCGTGGCGCTGTGTGGTGCTGGTGTGGCAGCAAGGGTGGGTGACAGGTGGTCCTGCTGCGCGCGGTGGGAAAAATCGAAGAAAAAGGGGTGCGCTGCTGGGTTTCGAACCCATGACCTCTCCCACGCGCGGATGGAACAGAACCGGTGCGGTGCTCTGAATCTTTGTGATACAACGTAAGCTGACAAAAAGAAAAGGGATCTCGACTGAATAACTGCAACTTGGAACAGATCGTTCCTTTCTGAACATTACGAACAGAGCAGAGCTCGATGGCAGCACGCCGGCGGTGGGAGGAAACGCGCGGTGGCCGGCCCGAGCGGTGCTCGTGCGGCCGGTGCGGTGCGGACCGTGACAGAGTAGGGGCGAGGGGAAAAAAAGGAGGCGCTGCTCACCTGCGCTGGTCGTCGACGAAGCGCCTGCTCTGCCGGCGTGCAGTGGCGCACGACGGCGGAAGAATCGGAGGCGTGCGAGGCGGCTGTTGCCCCTCCGGCCTTGACGCCTTCAGCGAAGAGGAAGGCCAGGCCACGGGGGCTCCATTCCCGTGGCTGGCTTGGCCCGAGGAGGAAGGTGGCGAGGGGATGGGCGGTGGTCTGACGGTGGTTCTCTGACGACGATGTGGAGGTACAGAGTTTCAGAAGAAGATGATGGTGCAGAGGTACAGGAAGGCGCCGCGGCGCTAGGGTTAGGGGGGAGAGGTTAGGGTTAGGCTAGCAGGGCTAGGGGGGTAGGTTATATGCTGGAGAGGAGCTCGGTACGGAGGCGAATCGGGAGGGGGAGAGGATCATCTACGGTTCTGAAGAGGATCGTACAGGTGCTGACGTCGAAGGAAGAAGACAACAGGGAAAGGTAGTGGGCTAGAAAGATGGGCTGGGTGGTGAAAAGAAAGGAGATGGGCTGCCTCCTCCTCTTTGGACTTTCTTTTCCTTTTTCCCCCTTTTTTTTTTTGCAAGAGATCAAAGAGGGAGAGAGAGAAAAGGACTTGGGGTTTTTTTTTCTTTTATAAATATGTTGTGTTAATTTTCCAAAACAACAATTAAAGCAAAGTGAACACTATTTCACAATTTGAAGATTTAATTTGATTTAAAGTTTGTTAAGTGAATTTGTTTTTTCCATAGAGTTTGGGGTATTTATTTGATAATTGATTTTATTAAGTTGCAAACAATAATCAAAAGAATTTAATTTTTAAACCTCAATTTGGATCATATCAGCTATGATTTTATTTGAAATTTAATTTTTCCATTAGGGTTTTAAACAAAGGGGGAGAATTTGATTAACATGCAATTGGATTAAAACAACTTCAAAATATTGAAAAACAATTGAATTGGTTTTAGTTTGCAATTTTGGTTAATGTGGGAAAGTTTAATTTGGTTTGAATCTTTGATTTGTTTTGCAAACATGATGCAATGCATATGATGCATGTGATGCAAGCAAAACAAACAGGTAACACCCGAGGTGTTACAATTTTCTCCGGAAATGAACGCAGATTTATGCAAGCCTTATTCTGACGAGGAGATTGAGGCAGCTTTGTTTCAGATGGGGCCTACAAAGGCACCGGGGACGGATGGCTTTCCGGCGCTGTTTCATCAAACACATTGAGAGTTCTTGAAGGCCAACATTTGTGCTGTTGTAAGATGTTTCTTGAGTGGAGGGAATATCCCATAGGGTTTATGTGATTCAGTCGTGGTACCGATACCAAAGATTGCCAAGCCAAAACAGCTCAAAAATTTCAGACCCATAAGCTTGTGCAACGTCCTCTACAAAATCGCCTCCAAGGTCTTGGATAACAGGTTGAAAGTGATCCTTCCAGAGATCATTTCGGAGAAGCAAAGTGCCTTTGTCCCAGGGAGGTTAATCACAGACAATGCTCTTATTGCCTATGAGTGTTTGCATACGATCCGCAACCAGAAGTCCAAGCGTCCTCTCTTTGCGCTGAAAATATATATGATGAAGGCTTATGATCGAGTGGAATGGAACTATCTTTTTGTTTGCTTTAGCAAGCTTGGTTTTGATCCTTCTTGGATTCAATCAGTGATACTATGCGTTACGTGCGTTCGTTATGCTGCTCGTGTTAATGGCGAGCTAACTGAACTGGTTGTTCCATCAAGAGGGATTCGTCAGGGAGATCCAATCAGCCCATATTTGTTTCTTCTCTGCACTGAGGGTTTGTCATGTATGTTGCAACAAAAGGAGGATCGAGGTGAGCTCTATAGTATTCGCAATGGTAGACTCGGTCCCCCTATATCCCATTTACTGTTTGCCGATGACAACATCTTCTTTGCAAGAAGTGATGATAGAAGTGTGGATTCTCTCAAACATATTCTCAAAATTTATTGGGAAGGTTCAGGCCAGAAAATAAATCTTGAGAAGTCTTCAGTTTTGTTTGGCCATCATTGTTCTGACCAAGTAAAGAAAAGGGTGAAGACTAAACTGGAGGTACATAGTGAGGTGATTAATAATTTTTATCTAGGAATGCCCACTTCGGTTGGTCATTCCACTACAGATACCTTCAAGTTCCTATTTGACAAGATATGAAAGTACATCAATGGTCTATCGGACCGGCCTTTGTCTAGAGCTGGGAATGAGGCACTTATCAAGGCTGTTATCCAAGCCATTCCTACCTTCGTCATGAGTTGTTTCCAACTACCCATTGCCACGTGTGAAAAAATCAAGTCGATTATTGCTAACAAATGGTGGGGTGTGGAGAATGGAAAGAAAAAGATGCACTGGAGATCTTGGGTGTGGCTGTCGACACCAAAGGCTTTGGGGGGTATGGGTTTTCATGACTTCAACCTCTTCAATCAGGCTATGCTGGCAAAGCAAGGATGGCGACTGCTTACTTGCCCGGACTCGCTTTGTGCTCGTGTGTTAAAAGAAAGATACTTCCTTGATTCTGATTTCTGGCATGGACAGAAACCGAGGTCGGCCTCCTACACTTGGAGGAGCATTTTGCATGGTCGGGAACTTATTTTTCAAGGGGTCCGATGGGGTATTGGAGATGGCAAAATGGTTAAAATTCTGGGCGACAACTGGATTCCACGGTTCCCGCCAGCGCTGTTGCGTCCGATATCACCGATCCCTGCTTCAGCTACGGTTCACTGCCTCATGGATGAAGAAAACGGGACGTGGAACCAGGAGAACATCCATGCTTTCTTCAACCAAAGGACAGCGGAACAGATTTTACAAATTCTGATTTCTCGGCGTGTGACGGAGGACTATCCCTGTTGGCCGTTTACCAGGCACGGCAGTTTCACGGTTAGGTCAGCCTACTTCTTTGTGAAATCCGCCAAGTTTGTCACCTCCCAGAGCGTGTCGGGCAAAGGGCTGGGCCCCGATCTGACGCGTGCGAGAAACAGTGGAATATGCTCTGGGGTATTAAGGCACCGGGTAAAATGAAAATACATATGTGGCGCTTTCCCCATGATTGCCTTCCCAGTGGTTTGCAGCTCAAGAAGCGACAGGTCCCCGATTGTGGACCGTGTATCTTCTGTGGGCGACAGGAAGACATTGGGCATGCCATGTTGACCTGTCAGTTTGCGCGGACGGTTTGGCGTGATGTCAAGGAGAAGTTGTTCTTCAGACTTGAACGCAAGAGTTTTGGAACTCACCGACAGTGTTTGTTTGCCTTCCTTGAGCGTTCAAATGAACTACAAGCAACAATGTTAACCATTGGCTTTTGGCATATATGGGAGGCCCGAAATGACGCAAGGAATGGCGTTGCCAAGCCATGTCCGTAGCGCACTAGTGGCAAGATTCTAGCCTATATTGACCTGATTAGATCGCATCTCTTCAAACTGCCTTCGGTTCCTAGGCGTGAACCCACTGTTATTGCTCCGTTATGGGTTCCGCCGCCACCGGGGACGTGTCTTATCAACTCTGATGCAGCGATCTTTTAGGACTTGGATCGGATGGGAGCGGGTGTTCTTGTTCGCCGGCATGATGAAAGCTTCCAAGTGGCCTGTAGGACCCAACTCCCAGGCTTATCCTCTCCGGAGTATGCAGAAGCTCTGGCCCTCCGCAGGGCAATTTCCTTTGCTCGGGATGAAGGGGTTGACCGGGCCATCTTCGCCACCGACTGCCTGTCTCTTGTGCATCGTCTGAACTCCTTGGAATTGGATAGATCATATGTCGGTGTGGTTGTGGATGATATCAAGCTGCTTGCCATGAATTTCTCTTCGGTCTATTTTGTTCATGTTAAGAGATCTCTCAATGAAGTGGCGCATCTTTTAGCTAAATCATGTAGCTCTGGTTCTAGTGAAATTTTCCATTGTGTTTCGGAGTTTATCCGACAAACTCTTTGTATTGATGTGGTTTAATCAATAAAGTGTTGTTTACTGTAAAAAAAAATGGGCCTTTGAGATATCAGATTTGTGACCGGATAGGCTGGCTTAGCCCATTAAATCAATCACTACCAGATTTTAGAGGCACATCTGAGTACACTCTTGTTCCAGATAATTATGTTTAACTTATAGTTTAGTGGAGTTAAACTTCCACCTAGATAAGGAGCTACGTTGACTAAGACTGAATAATGCACTATGCTTTCAACTGTCGGTCTTATGCAGGCAGTTTCACTCAATGATGTTACCGGTACATAACCTATTGGGGCTTCCCCGCAGGTGGAGCATACAAGTCATACTCCTCGGTCTTTCATGAATCTACTAGAAATTCACCCAATCTCACGCACTGTGACCAACGGTGTCACTCATATAGGTGTGTTCTTTGAAGATCGTTTCGTAAGACGACCTCTTTGCTCACAAGGAGACAAACATGACACATTAAGACATAGTCAACCTTCCTAACAATATCTTATGAGATAATTATCATATGTAGCAAAGTGGGCCTTTTTGGATCACCCAGTTTACGGTGTGTTACTTGGCTATACCAAAATGATCTTTACGGTGAATATCATCGTATATTCTCATGGTTTAAGGAAGAAAACAAAATAACCACCTTGTGACGATATTATTTAGTAAAACTAATCTTGTACTATCTCAACTACTTGGGTCTAGTCAGCCACAATATTGAAACCACATTGTGCTCCCATTAATATTGACATCACAAATGTCCATGATCAGAAAAACATGGTCATCTAATATTAACGAGTTTGTCTGTGAGACATGACAAAGTGTTATAATGAAGTATTTATGTTTCTACACGTGCATATGGGTTTTTATCTGAATCTCATATTCAATCACCATAATAGTTATCGCATAACAACATAATATATTAATCATGAAACCGATATATTTTATTGTCTCTTGGGCATACATCCAACAACAATATAATACTCCCTTCGTCCCGAATTAATGTTTGTGAATTTTTCAAAATATGGATGTATCAATATAGTAAAATACGTCTAGATACATCCATATTTTTAACAAATCCATGACAATTAATTCGAGACGGGGGTAGTACTACAAACCACAAACTTGACTGAAAATTGCAACAATAGTGTACATTATCAAATTAGCGTTTCAATGCACAACATTATTTACAGGATTTGTAATATTTTTCTTCGAAAAGAATAGGAGATTTCTGGTTGAAGGAGAAAGAGAATATTGTAGGCACTACTATACTCTCTTGCATGTAGCAGTAAGCTGTTTATTGCCACCTAGGGTCTTGTCTGGATGACTGGATCTATGCATAGTGTTTGTTCATGAAGATAAGATCTACTCTACAAAGTTTTGTACTTGGCTGATGTCAACAAATTCATTTACTCCACTTGTCATCAAAAACCTGGAATTAGAAAGTAAACACAATTACTCATTGCATCGAAACAAAGTGAATCTTCGAACCTATAGCTGGTGCGGATTGTGCACCTGTCAAAAAGATTCTTTGCCATGGATTTGCAGCCACCGGGAACACGAGACTGCATATTGAGTGCTATGTTGGGGTTATGGACACTTTGGCGAATGTGAACCCATCCTAATGGTCTCCGAGACTCGTCATAAAATTTTGCTCTGTTTTTTGCGAAATAATGAGAAAATCAGTTCAAAATGTCCACCCTTCATAAAACATTTATAGGACATTTCGCCTATGATAGGAACAGTATTTGAAACTCGATGAACTTTGAATGTTCCGCGGTAAAACTTTCTCAAACAAAATGGAGCAAAGAAATTAAAGTCAGGACAAGAACACAAACTAGGATGTGCAATCAGCAACATACCTGTACATGTAGGCATCGACATCAATCGGGTGATCGTTGTTGTCCACGAGGCATCCCTGATCAACCGAGCAGTCGCCGCAATCATCGAGCACCCAGCCGTTAAGTTTCCCTTCCTAAATCGTGTGAGGAAACAGATCGAGGGACAAACAAGACTTCATGAGAAGAATATACTCATTGTATAATACTTCGATGATTCGATAGCTTCGGCAACGCACCTCGATGTACTTCTTGAAAGTCTCGACTGCTTGGACACCACGCTGCTTTGCGTTCTTTGGTTCACCCGCTATGTCCATCCTGAACAGCACGGACTCGGCAGGCTCCTCGAGATCCTTGATCAGGCTTCCTACCCCGCCCTCCAGTCCTGCCAGCCTCATCCGGACCATCTCGATGATGATCTTCACCACCATGTACGCGCCATCGTCGAGGAAGTAGTTCTCCTTGAGCGCGCCGTGGCCGGTGGTCTCCATCATGACGTGCGTCTCGACGCCGTCGGCGTTGAGCTGCGCGCCCTTGTCGATCACGTTGCGGTACCCGACGCGGTACAGGCAGTGCTTCCCGCCCCTGGCCTCGATGAACCGGGTGAGCCCGTCCCCGGCGCGCGCGTCCGTCACCACCGTCGTCCCCGGGTGCTCCCGCAGCACGATGGCGGAGATGAGCGCGATGAGCCGGTCGCCGTTGATGGCCGCGCCCGCGTCGTCCACCACGCCGCTGCGGTCCACGTCGGTGTCGAACACCACGCCGAGGTCGGCGCCGTGTGCCAGGACCGCGCCGCGCGTGAGCGACATGGCCGTGGCGTCCTCCGGGTTGGGCATGTGGTTCGGGAACGTGCCGTCGGGGTCCAGGTAGAGGCTGCCGGTCGTGTCGGCGCCGAGCTTCTCCAGGACGTCCCACGTGAAGAAGCCGCCGCAGCCGTTGCCGGCGTTCACGATGATCTTGAAGCCTTTGAGCGGCGTGTCGTAGTGGGTTGGGTGGGCGACGCGCTCCTTGATGATATCTCGGAGGTGCTGCGCGTAGGCGCTCATCAGGTCGACGCGCATGATGACCGGAGGCATGCCAAGGCCGCCGCCGAGGCCCATCTTCCGCGCCACGTACTTGCGCGCCGCGCGGTCGCAGATCGCTTCCACCTCGGCGGAGGTTAGCCCGCCGCGCTTGGTAAAGAACTTGAGACCGTTGCGGGTGTAGGGGAGATGTGACGCGGTCATCTGCATGTAAAATGATTCATGAATTCAATTCAGTCCGGACTTATTGGTCATTACAAGTCGTGATGCAAACCAATGTCCCGGACAATGCCATTTCACAAATCACAATCGTATAGATGTGCACTCGGTGTTCAAAATGCACCCTCCTCCACATAATTTGTAAAGTCGCCTTTAATTATGATTTAAAAATTAGTTCGGGCACTCAAACTTACATTTTTTTCCTTTTGAAAATGGCAGTTTGATGTCCCAGTCTTCTCTACACGAATTAAAGATGTACACGACCAAAACTGTTATAAATCTGATAAAAAATGGCAAACTGAAGGGGGAAAAAAGGACACATCATGGCATGTTTTCATTTTTCAAACATTATATAAACTATACCGAGTGGCTACCAAGAGATCACAACAAATACACATGGATGTGTAGAGTAGCCTTGTATTCAAGGCGACGACTACAACGGGGAATCGACTTGGTGGCCGCAACTCAGAGCATGTTTTGAATCAAATCCAGTTATTCTGATAAAAGACTGAACTTTTAATGAGTAGAGCGTCGTCACGGAGTTTGAAGTTAGCCCATGGCTTTGCCTCAACCAATGTGGCCCGTCCAAGGATCCAAAAACTCGGAACCATGTGTCTCCATACTTGATTTCACACTCTTTTCGTTACGTTTCTTCACTTGTTGTCTACTCTTCAACGTCCGGACCACAATGAGCTGTTTACGGTTTGAAATATGCGACAACTGACAAGAGATATATTTAGCACATATGGGTGACAACATAATCTTCGGACGGGCCCTCCACAATCTTAGACAACATATATGTCATGCATGAACTTGTATTTTGCCTTTATTTTTCTTTTATGTTCTTACTTTTTAACTTTGTTTCTATAGGTGTGTGCAAACTCGTTTTGCTTGTATGGGCTTGATTGAAAACTAACGGTTGAGCTAATAAAATGTGTCGAAAAAATGTTTCACGAGGGAAATGATGTGTTTGCTTTTTGATAGGCGGGGATTTTGACGATTTGATCATTTGCCACACACAAAAGTGTGGCAAATGATCAAATATCGGGTGACAGCAGTGTCACGACAGAACGGTCTCGATTATACTTTTAACCGGTATATCAGGTTATACATCTATGGGAAAAAAAATACAATGTCCTTAACGCTACGATGCCTAGAAAAAGGGTACATAGCTTGCCGTTGTGTAAAACAAGTCGATTCGCGGGTAGTACGTGTTCCTTGTCGATGCGTTTACGGCCCAAAACTGGTATTGTTCGTTTAGTCCTTAGTTTGGTCGTGAGACATAACGAAAGAGCATGAGGTTTTCACCTCCCTGTAAAACGATCGAAATTAGGAGTGCGTGTTAACAGTACCATAATAGAGGCGTGGTAGTCGAAGCGAGGCAGGATGGTGCTCATGAAGCACGCGGGCGTGGTGGCGAGGCCCATGTCGAAGACGGCGCATCCCGCTCTGGCCAGCCCCGCGAACAGCACCGCGCTGAGCCGCGACCCGGACAGCCGGGGGTCCCGGCCGACGGACACCCGCAGCTGCTGCTGCTGGTCCTCCCCTGCGCCCTTCTCCCGTAGCCACTCCCCGAAGCTCTCGCCGATCACCTCGACGGCCAGCGGCGTCAGGTCGACGGGCCGGCCCTTCTCGCCTTCCAGTGCCACGCCGCGCACGTCCGGCCCGTTCTGCAGCCTCCGGATCACGTCGCCCTCCTCGCCGCCCGATGCCGACGCGCCGAGCGTGGCCTCGAGCCGGCCGCTGCCCGTCGGCGCGGCAGCGGCTCTTATCACGTGGCAGCGCCTCCTCCTCCAGGCGCGAGGAGGTGACCGGAGCGGGCGGCCCCTTGCGTGCTCGCATGGCTGCAGAGTGGCCGGAGGAGTAGTGATAGTAGCCATGGCAACGTGCTCTAGTACCACGGTCCAATGCACAATGACGCGCGGTGCACGCAGCCGAAGATGTGATGTGCGCTGGACCGCAGAAATATCCGCGTGCGAAGGTAGCTGGTTGCCGGAGGGATATTTTCAGGGACGGAGTACGTCGGGACGCGGCGGAGACTGCGTGGACATGATACTGATAGACTGTGTGCGGTGGAGGCGATGCTGTAACAGTTCTGTGGTGCTGCGGGCGTGCAACTGTGCAAGCTGCATTGCAGGAATCGGCATGTGTGTGAGTGTGACAAATGGCAGCTGGACTGGCCAAAACTGAAAAGGACTTCCGTCCGGTGGTTTCAGGGGTCGATCGGTATTTGTGTGAGCACGATTTTTGTAGTACGTGGGGACTCTTCACACGAGGCCAACTCGACATGTGCGATACCCGCTTCGTTCTAATAGTATACGCCAACACAATATATGCCTTCAAATTCCCTTAAAACTGAAGGATACCCCGCGCGTTGTAGCGGGATCCATTTAGAAACTATAATAAATTTCATACGCACCATTTCAATGCATATGGTGGGGATCTCAAAGTCATTTTCTAAAAACACATGTATGATATATTATGTTGTCTAAAAAAAATATGTAAAAATTAGTTGATCTCGAGATAGTAAATTTTAATAGACATGTGATGAGTATGTATTATAAATTGTTTATTTGAAAAATTGGATAATTTAATAAATGGATGATGTGTAGGTTGCATGTAATAATTAATAAGTATTAGTGGAGATGACATGGACTATTGATTGGCTAAGAGGGTGGACGACATGGATAGCTTGCATGCTGAGATAGAAAAATAATTAATGCATGTTAGTGGGGTTTTACTTTATAAGAACTATAAATTAGTTAAAGGACACATGCATAACAATGTTGTACAGTTAATAATTATTTTTCGATAAAAGGATTAAAGGAATATACTATTGACTCACTAGTCAGCATCCGGCCACCACAACGGTAAACAGTTTAAATTCATGGCCTTTGGATAGGGAAGAAAATTCTATAGGACCGCGTCGTACAGCCCAGGTCGCTGGACCCCCTCCCGCCGGCGACACCTGGCCAACCTAATCTCAAAGCAGCTGTGTCCAATTCTTCTGTACCAAATTCGATCGATTCCTTTTCCAAAATATTTTGACGCCGCCGCTGGAAGCAACCAGCAACGCGCCGCCCATGCTGCTCTTCCCCATCGCCTCGGCGGAACAACCACCATCGTCTTGTCCTCGCCAGCGGACCGGCCGATGTAATCGACATCCCCTCTAGCGGCACCTACGACGGAGCGGCCAACCTCCTCGACAACCCTGCAGCCCCTATCGCGGCATCGCCGATAGGATAGTTAGCCTCCGCAGAGCCCACATTCGTGGCACCCGCAACGGTAGCATCGTGAGCTTCTCCTCGTCGGCCACCGTGTGCACATCGGGATTGAATTGCAGAGCTTCTTTGAGATTAAATTGGACAAGTGTCACACGTGGGGCCAGGTTCAGCGACCTCGGTTGTACAAACCCGGTCGTATAGGATTTTCTTCCTCTGCGTTGAAAGATTCACACTATCCCATAAACTAAACCATGTCTGACAAAAGAAAGAAATAGTCTAAAAGCATCTTCACCATCACCCCCAATTACGCTCCACTTTTGGGGTGCTAGATACACATCAGGATGTTGCCCACAACGGCACCCCCAAACATTTTTTTTTTAAATTGAGCCTCAAGTAGATTTGGTTAAGGATCTTCTCACTGAAAATGTTGATGGAGGTTCTACATATTTTTGTCAGGATGCTTCTAATATTGTTAGACCTGATAAAACTGATAGAATTGTTAGTACTCCTGTTTTTTCCGTCATGGTAGGTGATTGTTTCTATTATGGACTTTGTGATATGGGTGCTAGTTCAAGTGATTTTCCTTGGTCACCCTATCAAAAAGTTAGGCCTGAAATTGCACCTTGCGAGATCGAATATATTGATGTAGTTATCCAGCTTGCTAATAGAGATATCTTGCCGGTGGGAATAGTTAGAGATGTTGAACTCTTATGTGGTAAGGTAAAATATCCTACTGATTTCTTATTACTTGGTTCAGTTAAATATGCATTTTGTCCTATTATATTTGGTAGAACTTTCTTGAATACTTGTAGAGTTGTTATTGATTTTAAGAAAGAAGAGATTTTTGTTAAATTTGATGGTGGTCCTTAGGCTGGTGCCAACGGGGTCGATAGCCCAGGCGGTATCGCCCCGGCCCGGGCGACAGCGGGGCGAGAGGGGGCGTGAAGGTAGGAGCGGGCGGCGGCGCCATCGCCTCGCGGTAGCGCCCGCTACCGCCCGCACTAGCGCGTGGAGGGCGACGGAGGAGGAGGAGCGTCCACTGGGCCGCGATAGGACCAAGGCCGCGACACGTAAGGAGAAGGGAAAGAGGAAGGGGAAGGAATCCTCATCAAGCAGTGAGGTAGCAAGTAAATCCTTCGCGATGAAGACCATGTGGAATGGTTTAGTGAAGGCTAAGCTACTCAAGCAATGGAACAAAATGAAAGACCGATCAACCGCCGACATGAACGAAGCAGAAAAGCGCAAACATGCGAAGGCCATTCAGATGGTGAAAAAAGAGCTTGGGCTGGAAGATGATGACGACGACGAGGAGGAGGATTAGAATTTATTTTTTTATTTATTATGTAATTTTATGTATTATTATGTAATCGGTAACATTTTAAGTTGAATAAAATAAGTTTGTTGCATTATTTTGAATGTTTTAATCTGAAAAATATATGTTGATGTGGAGGAGAAAGAAATGCTGATGTGGAGGAGAGAGAAGTGAGAGTGGGGACTATAGCCTGTGCACTGGCACCGTGGGGTGAGAGTGGGATGAGAGTGGGGTGATAGTGAGAGGAAAATCTGACGTGACGGGGCTATAGCCCGTGGTGCACTGGCATCAGCCTTATGAGTTTAATTTTGTTAAGTTTGCTAGGCAACGTCATGATAAATTGCCTTGCTACTGAAAGGATTTCTTATATTTCTGTACCTCCTAATGATCCATTGCATCAATTTATGTAGGATCATGAAAATAATATGTTTATGCAGGAAAGAGATGAACAGGAAAATATTTTTCTCAGACAACCAGCTATTCTCAAGCATAGTTTGCATGTAGAGACGTTGGGGATGCCCATGTCTTCTAAGGGAGATACCGTGGATGAAAAAATAGCATGTTATTATAAATTCTAACCTTTTAGAACAATAAGAGGAACAATTATTGGATGTACTTCGAAAGCATCATGGTGTTATTGGTTATACTTTGGATGATCTTAACGATATTTGTTCTACTTTATGTCAGTAGGGTGACGCGAACAAGAGCGTCGCCGTCGACAAGCCGGTCTTGCGGCTGTGCCCCGCTGCTGATCGCCATCAAGAAATGAGCCAAATGCAGCATGACTCCGGATGGCACCCACCGGGTTCGGGGCCGGGTCGGCGCCCCCCATACCCGCCCCATTTAACTTGTCGGGTCTCATTTCTTACCATACCCACGACCCTAGCGGGTCCGGGGCCCCAACGGGTACCCATTTAAGGAACGACGGCGACACATGTGGGAAATAAAACAATGAATATTGGAATGATGTTGGTGGGAATAGACACTTGTGTACGTGTGTTATCTTCGGGACACCAAATTTCAACGCTTCCATGTGATGTGTGTGGTTTGTGTTTCATAACTCGTGGACGTGTGGCTAGGCATAAGATCATTAGGGATATGATTAGGACTTAGAGCGGGTCTGCGGGTATGCGAGTACGGGTTTGCCACCCCCATACCCGCCCCATTAGACCTGGCGGGTCGAACATTTTACCAAACCCTCCCCATTTAAGGCGGGTACCCGTCGGGTTTTCGGGTTTCGGGGCCCCATTGCCATCCGTAAGCATGACACGAAATTTGCAGTGCCGTCTTAACTTGTGCCATGCGTGAGCACTTGCAATTGGTAAAAGATTTCACCATTTTGTACTTGCGTGTGCGAGACAAGTCCCTCTCCGGGTCTGTATCCTGGATGTCATCCGTCTAGCTGCTACTACTCCCTCCGATCCATATTAATGGTCTCAACATTGTCTAGATACGGATGCATCTAGTCTAAACACTTAACTAGATACATCCGTATCTAGATAAAGTTGAGTCCATTAATATGGATCGGAGGTAGTAGTTGTTTCAGGCTGTGGTGCGATTTTTTTTTTTTTGAATTTGGCCGTGGTGCGATGTTATGTGGTCGTCTAGTTAATTTGGTTGCGTTTTGACCTTGTTAAAGGCCATGTGTGGCTCCTTCAATTAAAAAAAAAAACGGAAAACCTTGGCGATTAAAACATTGAAGGTCAATCATCTCAGTCACTGCTACTAAATTGTTCCAAACATCTAACAATTTCGGACACAAAGATGTCATGTTTGACAGATGCTGTAGCTATCAGCACGCCATGTTTTGATTCCTTTTAGATCCTGCATAAACTGTAATGCAGAATCTGGCACTAGGATTTGGCAGCATCGAAGGCTTTGCCTGTTCGACATCACCTGTTGAATATTGTACAGTCTTACTCTACTAACTAAAGTTAGTTGACAACATGCTCCCCAGCTGCTTTAACGTTGAGAGGGCAAGCATATATGCTAAAAGCATGTGACACTACGCAGAATTATCCACATCATCTTCACTGTTTTCCAGAACAACGTGCGCAAGTGAGTTGGCTTGCAACTTCTTAAACTGGCATATGAAGTCTGTTGCTTCTGACATAAGAGCATTCTTTGCAGCCTTCACAACACCAGCTTGCTTGTCCAAAAGAGGCCTCTCAGGATCAGTTGCTTTGCTGCCAGCAGCTTTCTTACGAGGATTTTTTGCGCCCTCTCTTCGCGCTAACTGATTAATGTACTTCTCATGTAAAACAACATTCTTTATAGGCTTCAGGACTGCTGGACTTGTTTCAGCTTGCTTAGTTTTCATCCTTGACAGCGGTCTCTTACGTGCTGAAGAACTCACGCTGTACTTGTTCAGGGAGAAGGAATTTAGATAATTGTCAGGGGTTCCAGGAGAATCTTCCAGCGCAATGTTCAACTGTACTGCAGATGGTGAAGTTTCAAATATAGAGAAGTGATCGGCCTCTTGAGCTTTGTCAATGAGGGAATGCTTCTTCAGCAAATGTCTCACTGTCTTTTGTGCTGCTAGGCTCCTCTGTTTGGCAGTCTTTCTACCGACTAGAGGTTCCAAGAGATTTGGAAGTTTTGGATCAGACAATGTGAAATGCCCTAGAGGAGAAAATTGTGTTTTACTTGTTCGCCGACGAGGGGCAATTGGAGTGGGTGTTGAAAGGTCAGCATGAACCCTGTTGAAGCACTCTTCAGCAGATTTCCCTGGCACCTGAAAGAATGTGTATCAACAATTCTGAACTTGCAAAGAATGACGATGTAACAGGTCACCTAGAAAAATGCCGAGTAATCTATAGGATGTAACACTGAAATACTTCAGCTAGGTACAAAATAGATTGTCAAAGCTGTGTAGCACGTTATCTGACACGACAGGTGGTAAAGCATCACTAGAAATGACTGAAATTAACTTCATTTGAGACACCATTTTCAGAGCAGAACCGCATATTGGCAATCTAATCTCACAGCTTTTTTTTGGCACGAATCGTTTAACTAGCAGAATGAAAAATCTTCGAATGGCCAAAATTTCCAGATCCATGTTGGTGTCAACAAAGGTTTTTGAATCGCGACTCGCTGTATAGTCGACAAAAATCGCTGTATAGTCACACAAGTCGCCTGATTAATTGCGAGTCGCCATGATTTTGGGAAAACGACTCGGCGACTCAAAACCATGGTGTCAACATGTGATGAGAAGAAAGAATATAAAATAACTGGCATCATTGTACTAGTTTTTCCAGTTCAGTTTATGACATGTGTAACTGCCACTTTCCTGCATCTACAAATTACTTGTAGCCGTTACCACATTTCTGTACCTAGTTATTTGACAGGGATTTCTCATTTCAAACATGAAAATTACAAGCTCTCAGGTGCATATTCTTAAAGTTGTATATTCCATAAAATAACAAACAGACAGCATGCCATTCACCATTAGCGCTTCCCTTTGATGCACGAAAAAAATGAGTGTGAAATATTATTTTCACCATGATTGCTAACCCCATGTAAATCTCACCAGTTCTCCACGTTTTCAGCAAATGCTTTCTACTAGCTTACTAGACACTACTGACATGTTGGAGTTAGAGAATTGCAGTCATTTGGACATTTGTTTAGCGTTGTGCATGGTTTAGGTTGACTGCTTATAAAAGGCACATCAACAAAACATTACAGTGGAATATCACAAAGCCTAGCACCAAGACCCATTCATAAGTTGTGTCCATTTATGGATTTTTTTTAAAGCTGGAAACTCCTTTCTGACAACATATTAACTTCCGCATTCTCGTTGTTCTCTATTATTATTAGTCAAGCCAAAACAACAAATGTAGAATGATGCTTTCCTATGGCAACTTGTGCAAGTAAGTATCAAACAGCTCTTGCAACTACAAAAATATGATCAGACCACTGAAGAATAAATAGAAAGATCGGCAATACCATTTTGGAGACTTTCTTCCAGAAATGTGGGGATGGTCGAGCAGTGAAGTAAGCCTGGCGCAATGTCAAGTCCTGCTCTTCTGTCCAATCATCTGAAGCACAACACTGTTGCTGTACTCCTCCTTTAATCCCACTTAGCTCTTCATTACATCCCTTCGTGTTCACCAGTGTATCATCACCAATTTTAGCCTGTACCAAGGGAGAAGGATCATTTCCACTCTTCTTGTGGATGATGTTTCTGGGTTCAGTGATAGGTCCAATTTCTTGACAATCAGATTTGGTTTCTGGCTGACTTTGCTTCCTTCTCGGCTTTCTTTCTGCCCCTCTCTTCCTCTTTCTCGTTGACTCCTCACAACCAGTGGGCTTTGGCTTCTGCATCTCACTCTTTTTGCAAGATGGATCTGGAGTCTTTCTCCTGGCAGGAATATCTTGGGAATCTTGACACAATATCTGGAGGTCCTTTTGTTCTTTTATCCTTGCTGAAGCCCTTACTGCAGCACTTCTCCGTATACTTGTTGGATTCTCTAGTTTCTTGTCTTTCTTAACAGCATTTTGAGTCTTCTTGTTATGGGCAATGTCTCGTGGCCTTGGTGTCCACGGCGTCTTTTTGTGGTGACTTTCCTTCTCCACTAAGGGCTTGCTCAGACCCTTATCACCTTGATGGAACCGTGGTGATCTTCGAATGGACATAATCACTGATTGGTTACCCCTGACTTCACATTCCTGCAACAAAAGGTAAGACTCAAAACACTGTTCACCACAAGCTATGCCGTTCTAAGTCCAACAGAATCATTAATTAGTAAACCATGATAAGTGTAGCTAAGTGCCAACCATGAAATGAATCAAGCGCTCCATTAGCAAGCATATTAATAGGATGATCGGACAGGCATGTAATTGATAAAAATCAAGAGGCAGATGAACTAATATTATGTTTGACAAGTGCCAACAGAGCAAGATTTCGCTTGGTAGCATGACATACTGGAATGTGTTACTATTCATGGTCAGCCGTTGCTACGAAATCCCCAGATCTCAAGAAACGGTGACAAATTTGGGGACGAAAAATAGGTTTTTCTAGCAGGTCAAGAAAGACATGAACAATGTGCACCTTCTCAGACGAGTACAAGCGCGGGGAGGAGGAATCGAGAATAGCTTTACCCCCTACCTCGTCCGTCTCGTCGAGCACAATCGGGTGCTCCGGATCCCAGCCGGCTTGAACCCGCGGCGACTGGCGTGCAAGAACCCTCCGAGATCTGCGCACGGATCCGTCGCCCTGGTCGTGGGAGCAGCGGCGCATCCCTGGGGTCTTGGAGGCGGCCTGCTTCTTGAACCTCCGGGCATCCTCGTCCTCGTCACGGATCCGGGAAGGGATCCACGGTGAGGGAGAGCTGAGAGGAGTCGCGTGGTGCGAGCGCAGCCGCCCCTTCCACGGCGTCTCGCCGGCGGCCGGGGTGGAGGGTTCGTGCTTCTTGACCATGGTGCTTGGGTGGAGAAGGGGATTGCTGCTGGGAAGGCTGGAGTTTGGACTAAACGGGAGGGGGTTTTGAATCAAGAGAGCAGAGAGAGATGGAAGGGGGAATGGTGCGGTGGTCGCTCCTGGACCCTGGGCCGAATGGACCAGGCTTTGTACTAAAGATAGGTGGGCTTTTGTTCGAAGACTCGATCCCACATCTTCCATTCTTTGGGTTGTGTCGGTATAGTAGTAGGCTAGTAGCAAGGATCCCTATAGGACGCCCTTACCGAGCAGGATCCTCTGGCTCGCTCGCCTTACACTGCAATATGGGCCGGCCCAATAACGCAACGGAGGACAGCAGCCACTCTAGTTCCTACCATGGCTCGCTAATATAGCCTTGCCTGTACTCCCCAGCTAAGGCTGGTGCCAACCGGGGCTTTAGGGAGGGGCGGTAGGGGCGCTACCGCCCGGTGGCGGGCGAGAGGGGGCGATAGTGGGGGGCGGTAGGGGCCGGCGGGCGGTGGCGCTGCCGCCCGGCGAGAGCCCGCTGTCGCCCGGCCTGCCGCCCGCGTTGGCGGGGCGGTAGCGCGGGTCCGGGGCGAGAGGGTGGGGCGAGAGGGAGAGAGGGTGGGGCGGCGCGCTGGCGGGGCGGGGCGGTAGGGCGGGGCGGTAGCAGTTAGCCGTTGGGGGGGCAACGGCTAGCTGACGTGGCGCCCCCCCATTGGTCCACGTCAGCTAGCCGTTGGGGGGGAGCGTGGCTGGCTGGAAAAAAAAAATTTTGACCCAAATTTCCATCTCCAATCCTATAAATACCCCCCCATATCCATCCCTTCTCTTCACACCATTTCACACCTCTCTTTCTCTCTTCTCTCATACCATCTCCGCCATGTCGGGTTGGACTCCAGATAACACCCTGTTCACGGAACTCTTGCAGTCCGACGGGTCACAACCTAGTCACATAGAAGATGTCTCTCCCACACATCGTCGGTCGAATGCCGGTTCTTCGCCGCATCCCCGAGTGTTGTACCCCTCCAACACACCACCTCCGGGGCCATATGGTCCGCTTCCTACGGGATATGGTTCATACCAGCATCCTCCGTATGCTTACGCACCACCACCTCCACCTCCACCTACAGGTAGCGGGAGTCCACTTCCTCCGTACCCTCCTACGGGATATGGTTCTTACGCTCCACCTCCATATCCATACGGTTCATACGCTCCACCTCCACCGTATCAGCAACCACCTCCTCCGTATCAGCAACCACCTCTATCGTCTGCTCCAGAAGGCAGTGCTCCAAGCGACGGGTCCGATGCCGCGGAAACACTGGTACCAACGCGTCCAAAGAGGGTCGAGTGGAAAAGTGCGGACGAGGAAAAGCGCAAACATGCCAAGGCCATCCAGATAGTGGAAAAAGAGCTAGGGCTGGAAGAGGATGACGACGACGAGGACGAGCACGAGGATTAGATTTTTTAATTTTTATGTAATTTTTACAATTTATTATGCAATTTTATTAATTAGTATGTAATCGGTAACAATTTTAGTTCAATAAAATTATTTCCTTGCATTATTTGTAATGTTTTCGTCTCAGAAATATGTGTTGACGTGGAGGAGAGAGAAAAGCTGATGTGGCAGAGAGAGAATCTTATAGCCCGGGCTATAGCCCGTGCACTGGCACCGTGCCCGTGAGAGTGGCGTGAGAGTGGTGAAAATTGGTGACGTGGCGGGGCTATAGCCCGTGAATAGTGGGCGGTGCATTGGTACCAGCCTAACCTTGTTAAAGTCTCATCCACCATAAAAAAAAAACTAGCTATAAGGTCCAGTTTTCTACTATATGAACGATTTTTAAATCTGAACAGATTTCTAAAACGAACAATTTTCAAATATGAACGATTTTTAAATCTGAACAATTTTCAAAAATAAACAAATTTTTAAAATGAACAATTTCCAAATCTGAAAAATTCTCAAATATAGTTTTTTAAATAAACAAATTTCAAAACTGAACTTTTTTTCATTTGAACAAATAAAAAACTTGAACATTTCTTATCCGAACAAAATTTGAATTTAAACATTT
This sequence comes from Alopecurus myosuroides, assembly GCA_028641055.1. Classification (NCBI taxonomy): domain Eukaryota; kingdom Viridiplantae; phylum Streptophyta; class Magnoliopsida; order Poales; family Poaceae; genus Alopecurus; species Alopecurus myosuroides. Next base: position 50,803,755 of record CM054062.1, on the reverse strand, counting down.
TCAAGTTTGAATATTTTTTGTTTGAACAGATTTCAAAACGAATATTTTCGAATAAAAAAACAGAAAAAGAAAGAAATAAAACGGAAATAAAAAACAGAAATGGTAAAAGAAAATAGAAAAACCAAAACTATCAAAAGATAAAAATGCGAAACTATGCATGAGTCGTAGCCTAGCTCAGTGGTTGCGTCCTTTCACTTCTGATGGTAACGTCCCTGGTTCGGTTCGAATCCCCCCTCTCACCCTTTATTCTTTTCTGGCGAAATAGAGTTAATGGGCCGGCCCATCTGCAAAATGTATGCGGGGCGAGTCGGTATCCGACTCGCTATAAGCGCTATATAAGGATTGCCAGCGACCTTGGCGCTGCAGCGAGGCAGCGGGGCTAGTCGGGCCTGATCTGGGTCTGCTAGGCTGATCTGGGGATTGACCGTCCCTGCTGCTGCGTCCGGTCGGCGACCTCCTTAGGCGGTGGAGGATGGATCTTCTCCTATTGGTTGCTGATGTTGCCCATCTAGGCCTAGTCCTGCTACCGCCCCACCTTTCCTTCATGTTGACCCTACAACTTGTTGGTCTCTCGGCTTGCGGCCACGTATGCGGGGGCGGCGGCCCTGGAAGGTGGACTGCACGGGCTCTATGGCGAGCTACGTGTAGGTGGTGATGGCCTCGCTCTTGGGTCATGTGGATGGCGAGGAGCGGGCGATGGGGGCTCCTGAAGTTGGTGGTGGCATCTCCCAGAACGTGTTCTAGAGACCTTTCTCGGGGATTAGTGGGTGGTCCAATTGTGCGGACGCGATGTGGATGTTTTTCCGAGCGAAAGCTCAGCGTTTCGGCACCAACTACGGCGATGACTGCGGGTATCGTTACTCTCTTGGGGCGCTGTTGTCGCTACCTTTGTTGCGTTAGGGCTCCGGGTGAAAACCCTTGACCATCCCGGTCTCGACGTCGGTGGCGTGATACGTCGTTACCCTCTTGGGGGCGTCGTTGTGGAGCCTCGCCCCTTGGGCCCGTCCTACTTTCTTCGGTGGAAAGTTTGGTCGTCTTATTCGTCCTTTTTTCTATCTTTGGTCTGCTTTGTAAGAGGTTCTCTTCATCACTTTGTATCAGTTGCCCGTTGGGCTTTATCTATAAAGCGGGGCGAATGCCTGTTTCGTGGTTTTATCTTTCTAGTACTCACGATAAGAGAACCAGGCGGCAGCGTACCGCACAACCCAGTCTAGACTCCACTTCTACTATATGCAAAGGTTGGCCATGGATCGAACTTGGTCAAGGGAGGAAGGCATCCCATGGACTCCTGGCCTGGGGGTGCCAGATTTGCAGCGGAAGACCAGTTCCGACATTGTATATTTATAGCCTATTTTATTCCTTCCATTAGCCATCCACAAATACCGGATCGGTCTGATACGGAAGTTGGGGAGGCTGCGAGACCTTGACGGCGCCGCAGCAGCGTGTATTATTCCGTCTGAGTACTTCTAGGTTAACATATCGTTACCCTTCGTTTTTCAGATTTATGGACCAGGAAGAAGAGATGAGTCAGGCCTTCCGTAATGCATTGTATCTTAGCACGTTATCATAAGTAGGAGTATAATCAAAGATACAACCACTCTAAGGCCTTCCGTAATGCATAGTATCTTAGCGCGCTATCATAGGTAGGAGTACAATCTAAGAAACAACCATCCTAATGCATTGTTTCTTATACGCCGTATCTAAGTTAAGTTGCATTAATTGATTTTGGCATAATACTTGCTTGTGATTGGACTAGCAACATTTTTTGCCTATGATCTCGTGCAAGAGTTGTATCTTATATAAGATACAACTACACTCTCTTTCTTCAATTAATAGGGTGCCACATAAGCAAATTGCCTATGATATCGTGCCAAGATACTCCCATTAGGGAAGGCCTAATACACGCTTCTTATAGATGGTATCTAAGCTATGTTGCATTTAATGATTTTGGCCTAATACTTGCTTGTGATTGGGCTAGCAACCTTTTTTGCCTATGATCTCCTGCAAGAGTTGTATCTTATATAATATACAACTACAATCTCTTTCTTCATTAAATAGGGTGGCACATAAGCAAATTGCCTATGATACCGCGCTAAGATATTCCCATTGCGGAAGGCCTCATAGTCCTAGCGTTGTACTTTTTCTCATGTCTCATATCCAGGTTAGTGCGGACATCCTCTCCTTTCAGTGTCGGTGCATCTAATTTGTACACATAACTTACCTGGGAAAAGTCTATCTTCTGATTGTCAGTTACTTAATACTCGTAAGGTTCGGTTTACGGGTTGAAAACTGCTGCGCCGTAGCAGTCCCCGGAAACCCGACCTGTAAAACATTAGGGTTTTAGGGTTTACGGGAACTGCTACGGCGCAACAGTTTTAAACCGGTAGACTGCGCTTTCCGCGACCCGTATCTCAGTTCCGCGGGATAGGGGCTCTACTAGAGTTTCTCTTAGTAAAGTTCTATACACGACGAAAAAAATGATATGAAAGTCATACTTGAACTTCTCTCATTTTTCTAATCGATTTAGACATATTATTTGTCAATTTTCGATTTACGGGTTTGTAGATATGAATTATTTAATATTAAATGGAAAATGCAATTTTTTTTTATTAAATTCAAGATTATTGTTACGTATCTATTTTTGTTTAACTAAATAATTGTTTGGATTCACAAAATAAAGACATGTGACATCATAGTTCGAGGGTTAACATGATTGACAGCATACTATTGTCAGTGTTTGTTTCTTGGAAGTTGAGAGAGAACGAACTAACAAGTTAAACGTGCTGAGAGTGAAGTAGTCTGATGATGGGTGACCGACCGGAAAGTGTCACTAGAGAATGAAAGAAAAATGATTAGAGTTAGAAATAATAGAGACTAAAGGAAAACCAAAATCCCAAAATGAAAAAAAAAATCACAAAATCTTTAGCCCTGGATCTTATTACCACCCGGGACTAAAGGGTCTTTAGTTCCGGTTTGTGGCCGCCAGGACAAGGGGAGGGGGGGGGCTCTAGTCCAGATTGACCAGTTCCGGGTGGAAATCCAGGACTAAAGACTGTTACGGTCCGGGACTAGAAGCCCTTTTTTATTAGTGCGCATTGCACCACCAATACGGTCGAGCGAGACTTAATGGAATAGCAGGCAACCGTGACATAGACACTCCCTTATTGTAAAACTGTATCGAATCAGCAACAACTAATTTGGAACGGAGAGAATTTGTACCAATGTCACTTTTGATGAGAGGGTGCCAAATTTGAAGTTGTCTCCACATATAAAGGCTAAACAGAAAGCTAGCCGGTGCTAGTGAGACGAAAAGATCACATGTTGAACCCCCATCCCCATGTGTACGTTCTGAAAACAATGGCTAGCAAACCACATACACATATATCCAACCTTGAGATACTGAGCAACCTTGCGAACCATCAGCAAAAGTACACCGCAAGGCTGGTCCGTTGTTCACCCCGCCCGGCTGGCTCTCGTGTACATGTACACTCTATGGTCCACAGATAGATAAGCATGGCCGGATGTGGTTTTATATGACGGGAACGCTACAGGAGCAGGTGTACGTGCATGCGGTGTTTGCGTGGGTTAACTCGTCACGCGATAACGCCGTCCAGCAATTTTAACACGAGGAGTGTATGGCTCGCATGGAGACGAAATCCGTTTCAGCAAAAACATGGAAAAAGATACACGCACAACGCTAACGCTCAAGCAAAGCAAAACAAACTGCAACAGACCACTCCTATATAGTATAGACCCCTCGCAGTGGATTAACTGTGTGAGCAAAGCAAAACAAACTGCAACAAACAAACCTTCGAAGTTGGCAGTGGATTAACTGTGTGACCGAGCCGCGGTTTTGGTAAGGTACGGTTCTTATGGATAGTTGCTAATTAATTAGTTTCCAGCGCAAATCGAGTACATATTTAAACTACTCCAGTGGGTGCAATCCATATGTGAAGCATAGGTGCTCTGCTCGATCAGGTACGTGGGTTGCTCGAACAGGCAAGGAATGGAGAAGGAGCGCGTGGAGGTGCGCACGCAGCCGAGGCCACCGCTGCCGGCGTCGCAGCAGCGCGCGGTGGACGAGTTCTGGAGGAGGCGACAGGAGGAGATCGAGGCGACGGTGGACTTCAAGGCGCGCATGCTGCCCATGGCCCGCCTGAAGAAGGTCATCGCCCGCGCCGAGGAGGACGGCATGATGATCTCCGCCGACACGCCCGCGTTCCTCTCCAAGCTCTGCGAGCTCTTCGTGCAGGAGCTCGCCGTGCGCGCCTGGGCGTGCGCCGAGGCCCACAGCCGCACCATCATACTCGACTCCGACATCGCCGAGGCCGTCGCCTCCACCGAGTCCTACGACTTCCTCGCCCCCGTGCTCCTCCAGCACAAGCACGAGGCGGCGCACCGGGAACGTGCCGCGCCGGCCAAGCATCCGGCGACGGCGAGGCTCCTCAAAAGGAAGCGCCACCGTCCGGACCCGGATCCTCGAGGCCCGGTGCGGAGAATTCCTCCCATCACCGCCCCTGCTCCACCGTCCAGCGTTCGCTGCGTGCCGTTCCCGTGTTTGCTGCGAGAAGCAGAGCTTTCCCCGGCGGACGATGGGCGGATGCTGCCAGTGCCACCCATCAACTACACGACAATGGGTCGCGTCTTCTTCAGGAACGGCAACGGCAGTGGCAATACCTTTGCAGCTGAAAGCTCTGCTGGTGAAATGGTGGCATCTCCTCCTTTGGCAGGATCTGCCGGAGAGTTGCAACCCAATGATGCTCCTCCTGCCACTTACTACTTCTGCCCTTACCCGGTGATCGACGACAGCGTTGAGGCATTTGCTGTTGGCAACACTGAAATTCCTGCTGGAAATTCCGACGGGGATGATGCTCTTGGTATCGATTATGGTGGCCAGCAGCACAAGCTGGGCGATGACGTTGGTGCTCACCGTGAGGGTGTGGTGGTGCAGCAAAGCAGCAATGTGCAAGATGCTCCTAACGGTGGTTTAGGTGGGACTGGCAACGAGTCTCCGATGTACATGCTTCTGGAGGAGATCCTGATGGACGAAGAACTGCTGTTTCCTGACGCTGATTTTCTTCCACCGGTGAGCGCTCCGCCGGATTCGGAGGATTTCATCGTCGACCAAGATGTTCTTCAGGACGTCTTCCCCAACTCAAGCAGCAGCAGCACTAGCAGCAACTAAACCGGAAGCACATCAGAGCGGGGGACGTACTCATCATGTTGATTCATGTACATCAGATCTCTCCAGCTTTGCAGGTCAATAAAAATATGGAATAAAATTTGTTGTGTGCGCGTGGAGTTGTCTGGTTCTCTCCATGTATCTCCACAAATCAATATATGTTATGACAATCAAACTAGTGGTTTTCAAACAAATGGGATCATATTTACGCTGACTACTTATTCATTATACTAGTACTTCCTTCTGTACCATCGAATTAAAGCTCGAATCACTTAATAACGCATCATTTTTATACGAGTAAAATGCATATACATTCCTCAAAGGATTCAACGTGCCCATGTGGGTCCTATTTTTTGAAAGTGCACAACGACGGTCATTACCTTAAGGATTTATCCGTGGTGCTGAGCGAGGCTTCTCAGCGCATCCAGCTATACCAATTATCAGCTGTTGGATCTCCATCTTCGATTATCTCAGTCGTCCGTTTGGTCTGGTCGGTGAAATTTTCACACTTTCCTCTGTGTCACTTTACTGGCTGACATTGGGTCCCATTTGCTAAGAGGCCTGAATTCATAGAGACAAGTTAATCTTTATACGGTAACAGAGAAAAAGAGAAACGCACGGTCGCACCCCACCCCAAATCCGCCCCCGCACCGCAACCGATCCATTCTCTGGTTTCTCGTCTCTTCTTTCTCCTGAGCGACCGCCGCCCTCAGCGCCTCCACGACAGCGGTCGCCGCCCTCACCGGCACCGCCTCCACGACGGCCGCTCGACCTTGCAGCGGTGCTAAACAGAAACCGCCGTCGCAACCTAGGAGAAGGTTGTCGCCACACAGCCAGCTTGCCTCTTCCATCTCTCTCGATCGCCGTCCAGATCTTCCCTCACCGCCTCTACCCCCTCCGTCGTCGGACCCTATAGCGGAGCTGAACAGGATCCGCCACCGTGGTCTAGGATAAGGTTGTCGCCACGCACCCAACCTGCCTCTTCCCCAATGAAGCCCTATGTCAAGAACGTCGTCCAGATCTTCTTTCATGCCTCCACACACGTCGCCGGCACCCTGCATCGGCACTGAACAGACCCGCCGCCGCGGTCTAGGAGGAGGTCGCCGCCATGCACCCAGCCCACCTCTTCCCATTTTGAAGCCCTCTATCAAGATATCCGTCCAGATCTCCATCATGGTTACTTTCAAGGTCGCCATCCCGTGACAAGGTCGACGGCTCGACGCCCAATATTTCCCTAGGCTTGCTCCCTTCTCCACTCCAGTTACGGAAACGCTTGTGTCCAATCATGTGTATGTTTTTCTATGGTGCTTCATGATAAAGGTATTCGCGGGAACATAGTATGGGCGTCAGGACCTCGTTGCTGCAGGTCAGGACACTGTGGGCGTTGCTAAGCACCGACGGATTTGCCTGTCCAAGGGCGAACCGGTGGCGCAGTCGTGTCATGGGGGTTGCTTGCAAGCATCCTGCCATCGTCGCCATGGAGAAGAGGCCGTTGCATAGAGACCATGGTCACTGGCGTCGTTGCGTTGCAAATATGCAGGTTGGGGCTGCATCGCCGCCATTCCGCGAGGAGTCGCTCGGCTCGGGCGCGGCAGGCCGCTCCGGCGCCGGCGATCACGAGCCGCTCCTCGCGCGGCAGGCCGCTCCGGCGCTGGACACCGCAACGTCCAGTGCCATGGTGCCTCAGGCCATCAATGTTCCCAAGGAAGTGAATAATCAAAGGAAAGAAATATGGCATCTCAGCTTTCTTCCTTACACTGTTCTTGTTCTTCTTTTTTCTTATAGCAATTCAGCAAGTAGATCTTGTCTGTTCTTTTATTTTCTTGTAGCAGTTCAGCAAGTAGATCTTGTCTCTACATTTCACGTTATTTTTCAAGCAAACAAAGATTCCGCATTACCTTCAAGGAGAATGGGGTAAGTACTAACCCTTTCTAGAACATGAATTCATGTCCGCTTTCTTTTTGCGGGCAAATGTTAATACAAAATAATTTTCAAGCAAGCACAGACTACAAGCTATTGTTTCAAACTTCTTTAGAATAGCGGTAATAAAGGGATACACCAGCATGAAATTTAGCATTTGTACCTTTTCCAATACAATCTAGATCTTGCGATCAGCTCCGCTTGTGATAATTGATTTTTAATTTGATTTTTCCAAATGATTAAATATTGCAATGCTCTTTCATGTACAAAAAATGGATCTAAGACGATTCGTATATTTAAAGGAAATATGATGAATCATGGTTTTGTCTGGATATAAATGCCTTCAATTCAACGCAAAGCTTTAGCTGCTAAAAGAAATTCGTCTGTGTATGCAATGCTTTGAACATTCGGTTTTTTTGCGGTGACATGGTAAACTATTGTGCTAAATAGCTAAATGTGTACTATTCAGTTAGGCTAATAGTATTATCCCTTCGCTAAATATACTTTTCAGGAAGATAAGCTTATTATTTGATTATCCATCTGATATAAAAGCTTACTCTAATTTGTGTATTGAACTCCTGAAAGATCTCTTTTTGGGTACACGCTACACAGTTTTCACATTTATATAATTGTAATTAACATTCGGTAATGCACTTCTTATGTTTGTGAATTTCATGACGATGAGATTTTGTTTTTCAGTTGTTAAGTTGTACTTTTCAGCAGTCGACGAACTGCTGGTTCTGCCAATTATGGGGAATATACACAGGTGAATGTCGCTTTCTTACCATACATGTCCTACGATTCGAGGTGATTTCTTATGATGGTAAATCTTTCGCTCTTTGCAGCTATGTACGATTATACACATCCTACTGTATTCTCAAGGGCAGGCAATATGTTCGTTCTGTCTCCTGTACAATACAGAGGATTGGATATCACGAGAAAGCCGGTAACCATTTTCAGCTCCAATGATGCTTATGGTTATGTTTTACTCTACAGTCTTCAGATTTCAGCATAGCGGAATGCTGCTGACCTGAATCACCAAGAAGGCAAATTCATTTCCTTTTTTCCGGTTACCAGAAAGACAGTTTGCATACTATATATTGGTACCATAGTTTCATATGTTAGGATACGTGGATACAAAAAATAATAAATGGATAACGTGTTAGTTTATCCTTATTTTTGTCTGTTCCTACGTGTTATCATAATGCTAATCTTCTACCTAATTTTGAACGCATTATATTGCTTTGCAAACATTTTAGGAGAGGCACAATACCGACAATTTTGACAGTCGGGTATGAAATAAAAAAATTAGGGCCTATAATCGATATATGTACAAAAAAGTTTTTTTATTATTGTAAACTTTACAGATCTGATTTTCATACTTTTAGGGAATTTTGTTTGATGCATCCCTTTTTTACTTCGAGTTAGATATTTGCTTTTATTCTTCCTGTTTTGTTCATATTTAAACCATAGAAAAAATGAATAAAAATTAAAATTTCCTAGATGCAATATACACGAAATGAACGGAGTCATATATTGAAAACTGGGAACATGGAGGTGAGTACCAAATAATCATCATGAGATATTTTGCATGGAAAAGTACTTTGCTGCCACATCCATCTATCATTTTCTTAATTGATACCGTTGATTAATGTTACATGAGAACGTATCTGTGTCGCCAAACACATTCTTACTTTTATTCTTCCGCTCAACCTTCACGTCATAATATACAAATCTACATATGAGTAGTGGACATTTGACTATGTTATATCCTTCCACAATATTGTATGATTTATGCCTCGAACGCGTACATATGAGTAATGGACATTTGGCTATGTTATATGCTTTCACAATATTGATTTTCCATGATTCATGCCCCGACGTTTTTCTATAAGTTTCTTAGTAGGGTCTTCTTTTTCCGTTGGTCTTTTATGCAACAAGATAATCACTATATATTTAAATTCAATTTGTAGGTTCTACATTGTTTCGCAAAATAATGTCAAGCGATATAATTGCCAAGCTATGCCTCGTTGTTTATACATAAGGGATGCACGGTATGCATATGTAATCACTATAAATAGATATGTCCTATGAAAATTCGTGTGACCATACATGGAAGATAGGCAGTGGGTGAGAAACAAACACTGCATACACATCATGTCTTACAATGGTGCAAAGGCTAACATTAATTACCGTCTGTAAATCTACAACTATGCAGGACTAGAATAATTTAACAAGAGAAGGCACAACCAGGACCAAGGAAGACCATACGAAATAAAAGGTGGCCAATGGACCTAATGAAGCGGGCAGCCTTGTTTTTGTGCGACAAAATTTCCCGGTTAGTACCATAGACTTATCCTAAATGCACTATGTATGCCGATGATCTAGAATAGATAATGTAGGGAGTAAAGCACCATGTAGGATCTCTGAAGAAGCCAACCTTATATCTTGTTGTACAAATGATGGGTGTAGGTATTACTATGTAATCCAAGAAACTAGTGTGGCAACATGAAGAAGACAGTCTCATATATCTGTTATAAAAACGTGGTGAGATATACCAGCTCTAAAATAATATTGTAGCACAACCCGATCAAACACCCTGCCTTAGCGAAATAACACCGATCCAACCAGACTCTGTTAGCCCCACATGTTCACGGCATGGCAAAGCGCGAACTGTCACGCCAATGACTCCTTCGCAAAGCCACACACATGTACACTAGGCACCAAACAACACTGACCAGGTTGCGCCATCGCTGCACCAAATTCTCGCACACCGAGCAATTTATACATAAACCGCTAGCAGCATGCTTTGACCAAATAAGAAAGTCGAGATGTACAACACATCAGCCACGCCATGCAGGGCGATAGATATACGGCGCAGCGAAGCGCGCTACTCCGTCTAGTAATTCTCAATAGTCGTGCACGGCGGGTCCTAACCCGGTCCCTTTGTTAATCAACGCCGCATAGGGCCGATATGTTTTGGCGGTAAAAATCCCGCCCGAAACGGACGGGTATTTTCATCCACTCTTTGCGTGTATAAAACAGGATGAATCTCGACCCTTTGCGTGTATAAATCCATCCCACGTGGATGGCCGCTTGATCTACGGATAGCAGCTCCATAGAGACGTCAGTCCACGGCTTCGTGTTTTTTTTGGACTTGACATTTTTTGTGTTTATCAGTTCTTGGATTTCGGCTATGTGCATTTATGATGTAGAGGCCGGGTATAATGCTTAAACCTTTTAAGTAATAAAACCCTTTATCAAAAAAGAAGTAGGTTTTCTGTTTTCATGCACTTAGTAATGTCATGACTAACTGTCGTAGACATGATGCAAGTTTTTGAAAATGTTTCTTCAAAAAGTTGTTTTTAGTCCAAACAATATGTTTCTCGACCCTCACGGGTTCGAGAATACATTCCTTTCCCGCAGCGAACACAGTTCCTTCATGGAACACAGATGTAGTTGCCACAGTTTGATACACTCTACAGAGGTGCGTCACTTTTCCTAAAAGTATACTTAGTCTTGATACAAGTTTCACACTCTAGGTTGTTGTTTGTCTAGCATGAGGCTCTTGGATACATTCTGAGTATTATTCAACCCCACACATTCACCATTGTCATGAAAGATCAGATCCATGTTCTACATGGGTGCCAACCCATCTTTGTAACTACACCCAAGACACCACTTCCTTTACCGGATCCGCCGGGGAAACTTCATGGCGCTTCCACGCACGTTGTTCGTATGCACGACCCAATCAGGTAGTGTATCCGAGAATGAGGATCTTACGACCCCTCCGGCTCATACCAGAATCTTTGGGTGACGCATAAATACAACGCTGGACAAGCCGTGGAAAAATTGCTATTACACCTATCTTTTCCGTTCAATGGATTCTCCACCACAACATCAGTCCGTGGTTTCACCAGCAACCAATCAATCTTTCAGAAATAAGAATTCTATTTTGATGCAAGAAGATAATATATAAATATTTTGAAAATGTTAAGTAAAATATTTCAACAGACTTGCAAGAATGAACTTATCTTAAGATTGAGATAAAGTGTACTCTAAAGTTTCGAGTCTCTTGCGAACTTCGGGTTTTGAAAATCAGCACCATTCTATGATAAGACAAATTTTTGGATCCCAATTCATGCTAATACATATAATGAGATACCCTTTTTTGAAATTCCCAAATTAATGGGTGTTAAAGGGTTTCAAAAAGATACATAATAAGAATTTAAATTATTATGATTTGATATTCAAATAGTTCATATAGTTTAACTTTTTAACAATTTTACAATATTATTTTCTTTAAGAAAATAATTTCAAATAATGTCCACTTAAGAATCTTTGAATTTTCATTCAAAGAAAATGTTTTCAAAACTCAAGAAAAATATCAATTAAAATTCATATTGTCTTTAGGAGTGTGTAATATTTGTATGGGTGTTTCAAACTCTCTAAAAAAAGTGAACTTTAAAAATTAACTAAATTATTTTGATTCAGTAATTTACCAAAATAACCCCCATCTATAGTGTGGCTAACCACTTAAGTGGATAGGCGCGGCTCAACAGATCCGACCCCACCCGCCAGCCTCTCTCTCTCTCTCGCACGCGCTCGTCCCTGATTCCCTTTCTCTCTTGCGATAAAGAAATCGATGGCCCTTTCGCCGCCTTCCTTGGTCGTCGACGTTCGGCGCAAAACACTCCTCTCAATCCCTTATGTCTTTATGTCCATGTAGATTTTGGATTATTCCCCATACTGATCTCGCGCAACCCTAATCCCCTCCACTAGTATTTTGGAGATGTCGTCGTGGATGGCTCTGCCATGCTCTGGTCCGGCCTAGACTTGACTCCGAGGTGTTGCTATCTGTCTTTGCTGTCCTGGTTGTGACACGTGCGAGCTGCTGCTCTTGCCTCCATGGCCATGGTGGTGATGCGGTCCTGGACCGTCGTGGATCCCTTCCAAGGTTGCACTGGCCCTTTGAAAGTATAAGGATGCCGCCTAGAGGGGGGTGAATAGGCGCTTTAAAATAATTACGGTTTTGGCTTGAGTAAATGCGGAATAAAACTAGCGTTTAATTTATCAAGCACAAAACCTATGCAAGCTAGGTTTACCTATGTGCACCAACAACTTATGCTAGGCATGATATACAACTATGAGATAGCAAGATAGATGACTTCAAGCACGATGGCTATCACAAAGGTAAATGCATAAGTAACGAGCTAGAGTATAGAGATAACCGAAGCACAAGGAGACACCGGTGTGATTACCGAAGTTCCTTCCCAAGGGAAGTACGTCTTCGTTGGAGAGGCGGGGAGCCACCTAGGCGCTCCTCAATAGCACGGATGTGCACACCTTATTCTCCTTGAGCTTCTCCGGTGAGGGAGATGCTCTTTTCCACTATGAGGTCGACTTGAAGGCGTTGACCAAACCTTACACGAGGTTGAGGCTATCTCCACAACTCAATTGGAGGCTCTCAACGAAGCTTTTTGCAACAAGGTGGAAGCCCCAAGCACTAACCGTCTAGGGTGCTCAATACACCCAAGAGGAACAATCTCTCCGGTGACCAAGCACCCAAGAGTAACAAGCTCACGAACTTCTCTTTCACGAATCTCGTGGGGAACTCAAACTGATGCACCTAATGCAATGGAAAGAACACACAAAGTGGTCAAGAACTTCTCTATCAAATCCCACCAAAGCAACTAATGCTATGGAGGGAGGAAGGAGGAAGAACAAGGAAAACAACAAATGAATCCCTAGATCTAGATCCAATAGATTCCCCTCACAAAGAGGAGGGATTGATTGGTGAAGTGGTAGATCTAGATCTCCTCTCTCTTTTCCCTCAAGTGGAAGCAAGAATCATTGGAGGGATTGAGAGATAGCAACCTTTTGGAGGTCAACAATGGAGGTCAAACTTGCCCAAAAGGTTTGGGAACCATTGGGGAAGAAGGCCCCTTAAATAGGTCACCCAAATATCCAACCGTTGGAGGAAAAATCGCGCAGGGGCGGAACCTCCGGTGAAACCACCTGAACCTCCGCCCCCCGGATGAGTTAGGACATCAAAATGGCTGAAAAAAATGCCCCAACCACCGGAGCCTCCGGTGGTTTCACCGGAGGCTCCGCCAACATCAACCCGAAGGGGTGTCCGGCGGAGCCACCACCGGAGCCTCCGCTGGTGGAAAAAACTGCAGAACACCCTATATGAAAACGGTCGTAACTTTTGCATCCGGACTCCGTTTTCGATGTTCTTGGGCTCGTTGAAATCGCAACGACGAGCACTAAAAGAATATGCAGAGAAACATAGTAGTACAAAATGGGAATATAAAACCAAATGATGAAAGGTTTGGCCTATCAATAAAGGACAACCGGTAGAAACCTCCAACAACAAAAATGCTATAAGTTTTTCATACGAAAGCCATTTTTGATGAACTTGAGCTTGACATGAAGAACATGACAAGCTCTAAAACCTTACATGGAGAAAACCCAAATAAGAACCAAGAAGGATGATGCCAAGTATACAAAGGTTTGATCTCTCTACGATAGATACGATCAAGATATGCATTCAAGAGCCCCTCTTGATAGTACGGTTACCTATCCTATAATACGGTCTCCCAACTAGCATAATGAGACCGGTAAAATAGAAACCCTATCTAAGTCATACCTTTTCCTTGCGCAATCCAATTGAGCTAGATGATGACGATCTTGACTCTCTCAAGTTGGATCTTCTTTCTTGATCGTGCTTGCTCGCACAAGCTCCGCTTGATGAAGACTTGCAAGTTGCTCCCCCATACACCACTATGGGAGAGGATGCTCCCCCATAAACCATTATGGGAGAGACCCTTAATGGCAAATCTTCACGATGCCATAAACTCCAAAAGGGTGGCAAGCATCAAGCATAGGATTTCTTCTAGATGCTTCACTTGAGCTTCCACGTCAAGCTAGGTGACGAACACCGCTTGACAATGACATAGACCATGGGCAATATGAAATCCTCCTTTCTGTTCATGCCCATGGAAAGATACCTAACCACACATAGAGATGCCACACACACATATATATGAGTTAGATCACAAAGCTATATTGACAATTGCTTACCATACCATGAGATACACAATCCCACTTGGTACATCGTGTAGCTTTGTGTGTTGATCACTAGCTTGATCAACCTTGTATATTTTCTTCTCACTTCAAATGATGATGTCTTGAAGATAAACATGAAGGATAACCTAATACTTTTCTTCAAGACACACTAGCAATAAGCTCAAATCAAACCATGACCATTCTTCATGTAAATCCTTGAATATACATGAACTCCATTATTTCCTATGGACAAGATCTACAAGGATAACTCAATGCAAACATTAGTCCATAAGGATTGTCATTAATTACCAAAACCACATATGGGGCACCATGCACTTTCACCCTTTCCTGCCATCTTTGGAGCAATAACCATGGACGTTTGTTGAGTTCTTCATCCTCATCTTCCCTTCTCTCTCTCTCCCTCTCTCTCTCTCGCTCTCTCTTGCTATGCTCCTCTTTGCACCTAGGGTTCCCCTGTTCTTTGAACTTCTCTTAATGTTGCTTTGTATGCTAGTTGCAATAGAAGAATTATGTGCTATTCTTACTCTCTATAGTTGTTCTAGGGATCTTAGTGTTGTAGAACTCTAGGTTAGTCGAGTTTTAGGTATTTTGCTTCACTATACTCTATTATAACTAAATTTATTGTGTTTGTTGTAGTGTAATTCAGTTTTGTTCTTCACTGTAGGTTACTTCAATGGCCTAATAAAAAGTAGAATAGTATTTTCCTTTATCTGCACTGGCTACTGAGATGGATTATTCCTCTCTTTAGTCAATTGTGCAGTGAATGGTGTAGATTTGTTTATCTGCATCATTAGTGACCATCATGGTTGTTCTAAATTCCTGTAGGGTTCACCCATGCTCCCTATCAACTAAGCAATTGAAATCTTGAATGATTTGCGTGCTTTAATCAGAGCTCTCCCTTGCTTTGTGCTATGTGATCCATGTAATATGCTTCCTTGTAAAGTATTGGAATAAAATGGTCCTTGATGTTGTCTCTCTATGCAATTTCACTAGTGAGTTCATTTTAGGGTTTATTATGGTTTTATGCATGATGATGCCTCCATTAGAGTGTACACATGCATAAATTCTTTTCGAATGCTTTCTTGTGCTCCTAGTTGTAACTCAGTAAGTTCAAGGTGTGACCAAACATTAATTTGGTGCCTTTCACTTAGATAAATTAAACTTGATAAGAACATATACTATTATTCCTAAGAAAAGGCAAGTGATGAACTCTTGAGCATGGCTGGGTAGCAATGTTTTGATCTGATTCCTCTCTCATCTCAAAACCAACTCTGTATAGTATGCTCATGTTGTGGATCACTGCTAACCCAGCATATGCATGCTCTCACTCTCTCACATGATTTAGATGTAACATGTTGCTATAGAGTAGCAAAGTATTCTGGCTCTAGTAAACCTACTTCCTGTGGACATCCTGCTCCTCCTAGATGCTTGACTTATTTCCTAGTTTTAAGAAATTGAACTGGGTATGTGTGTGTTGTGATGTATGTGTTGTGGTCTCTTTCTGGCTCTTAGGACCAACTATTTATAGTGTCTGGCTGTGATTCTAGTGTTGAAACTAGGATAATTGCATGTGTGGTGTAAAATGATACCATGTGGGTCCTCTGGCGCTAGTCTCAATCTTTTGAGTTGGTTGCCTCCTTCCTTGACTCAGTTCGTGTGTCCTTTGGCTCCTTTTAGTCATGCAATGTATCTCTCTTGTGAAATATCTGGTCGGCAACACTTGAAAAGTCCTCGTGTTGGACTTTTGCTTGATCTTCTCACACTTGTAGTCCATGTTTCTTAATTGCCCCATTTTAAGTTTTGGGCCAAATTCACTCACAGTGTCAATTTTGGTCCATTGTTATTTGAATTTTATCTTCTTTGCATAATAAGGATTGCTAGATGGAGAATTGTATCTGTTATGATCAGATATTTCTATTTTTACCCTTGAAACCCATATGTACATCTTTGTATTACTGAATCTTGTGCTCTCTGTCACAGCTTAACTGTCTCACTTGGATGTTGGCACTTATATTGGCTACTGTAGCTTATCCAAGTACTTGTGATCCTTTCCTAATACTTAGATTAGTATTACTATATTAATTTCTAGCGATTTCATTCATATGATATGGATGTAGTCTTGGTATTTAGCTGATGGTACACTCCTCTAGTGTATGCTCATGGCACTTCTCTGGCTGTGACTTCCAATTTTTTTTACTTTAGAGCTTTCAACTCTTGCATTATGGCTTTCAGTTTAAGCCATCCAACCTATGAATTTATCTTAGGGTTTTCCTTTTAGTTTTTTTTTTGCAATTTCTAAATTTTGTAGAATTATTCCATTGTAATATTCCTTGTAAGATATTATAAATGAAATAAAATTTTCGTTGATCCAATTCAATCTCCTTATGTATTTAAATCTTGCCTTTAAATTTGAGTTTTTGAAGAATGATTTTTAAATGAATTTGAATTCAAATCTCAAATTTGAATCCCAACTCAAATTCAAAAGTTGATTAAGTGATGTTTAGAAAAGATAACTGATCAGAAGTAAACCTCTAGTGTTAGGGCTCAAATCTAACATTGGGACTAGTTTTGGAATCAAAACAAGAGTATTGGTTGAATCAACCCCCCCCCCGACAAACTGTCTGAATTTGTTTCCAAACCCTACAACAATGTCAAAGAGTGACCACTGATACGTCATAAACGTATCCTTAATTTATGATGTTTCATGTTGTTTTCATGCCATATGCTACATGTTTTCCTTACACTTTATGTCATTTTTATCGATTTCCTGGGACTAACCTATTGACAAGATGCCATAGAGTCAGTTCCTGTTTTCTGTTGTTTTTAGTTTCAGAAAAGTTGTTCTGGAAATATTCTCGGAATTGGAAAATTCGAAGCCCCAAAGTCTTAGAATTCCCGAAGGTTCCACGGTGTCCCGAAGAGGCCCGAAGGGGGGGCCACACCATAGGGCGGCGCGCCCCCTGGTTGTGCCATGGGGTGGTGTTGGCCCCTCGGGCGCCCGCCGCCATCGCCCTTTCGCCTATTTATTCCCCCCGATGCGTGAACCCGAAAGATATACCACTTTTCCACGAAAAACACCCGAGGCCGCCATCATCGTCAACCCGAGATCGGGAGGGTTTTGGAGTTCTCCCCGGCACCCTGTCGGGAGGGGGAATCATCACCTGATGGCTCTACACCACCATGCCCGCCTCTGGAGTGATGTGTGAGTAGTTCATCCTTGGACTATGGGTCCATAGCAGTAGCTAGATGGTTGTTCTCTCCTCTTTATGCCTCAAGTTTAGATCTCGTGAGCTGCCCTACATGATCGAGATCATCTTATTGTAATGCTACATGTTGTGTCTGCTGGGATCCGAGATTATTGAATGCTATGTCTCTTGATTATCAATCTATCGTGTTCTTTTCATGTGTATGTTATTTCTGATCTTGCATGCTCTCCGTTGTTAGTAGATGCTTTGGCCAAGTAGGTACTAGTGACTCCAAGAGGGAGTATTTATGCTCGATAGTGGGTTCATGCCTCCTTTGAATCTTTGATCGAGTGACATAAACGTGATGGATGGAGGATGTAATGTTGCCATTAGGGAGAAAACAACGATGTTTACATTACACACTTTGCTTACTGCGATTATCTGTTGCTTGCAACTTAATACCCAAGGTTTGTACGGATGATATTCTAAGGGTGGATTATTAGTCATAGATGCAGTTGGATAACGGTCTATGAGTCTTGTTGTAATGCCCGCATGAATCACATAGTCTTCATCATGTCATGCATGTTTCATTATCTATCAATTGCCCAGCTGTAATTTGTTCACCACACATGTTATCCATCTTTTATGGAGAGACACCACCAGTGAACTGTGGACCCCGATCCATTTTCTCATACTGTTGATACAACCACTGCTTCCACTGTTTTCATACTGCTTCCACTATTTTCACACTACTACTGTTTTTTTCACATTGTTCTCATACTGTTTTCCACACCATACATTTAACCTCTTTCTTATCAGCAAACCCGGTGAGATTGACAACCTCACTGCTTCGCTGGGGCAAAGTGAATTGATTGTGTTGTGGAGGTTCCACGTTGCTGCTGAACCGGTAGTGCGCCCTACCACATCAACTGCATCAACCTTCAGAAGTTGCTTGTCCTTCTAATGGTCGATTCAACCTTGGTTTCTTTTTTGAGGGAAATCTTGCTGCTGCACTTTTCACACCTTGCGCGTGGGGTCTCCCAACGAGCATGTGTCTACACTCCATCAACCACCTCAACCCACTTTGCACAAAATCATGAAAAAGGTTCCAAATTTCCCAATGCATGAATGCAAATATACAAAAACTCTAATTCCACCCCTTCGGACTCCTAGAGTTGTGGGGTCTCACACACAATGTAAGAAAACATGGGAGAAAATATAAGCAATTGATCTAAGATAAGCAGCGGAGCAAAAAGAAACCCTTGATCTGGACATGAAATACCAATTAGATGTAATTCTAAGAATATCAAAGAAGGCATTTATCTCACGAGTATATGAAATACCGAATATTCCATAAGGTCCACTAAAGCCATGAAACCAACTGGGCATGCCTTGTGAATCTAGACTCTTTCATGAAACCGACTATGCCATGAGCGTGAATAATGTGAATCCCATGTTACCAGGATGGACCGCGCAACAATTGAAGCCCAACTACCAGGGAATAGACACCAGCCTTGCACGAAGCACAAGAAATAATGACAGAAGTGAGCACTACATGTGTTTGACTTGATGGTGTGGATGTTAATGACATACACTAATGTTTTTTTTTCTTCTGACAAGTCCCCACACTCTTAATTACAAACTTTCATTGCAAATCTTCTTCATATTCCCCACAAGCCATGTGTCAAATAAAATAATTAGAAAAATGTTTGATATGTCCCAAACATATCTACTTTTCTAAACACCTTTTCTACTATTTTGCCTCTAATTTGCATAATTTGGATGTAACAAGCATGTACTGGCGCTGTTTTCAACGGAATTGCTTTGGTGTCTAATTAATGTGGAGAAATAAAGTTTCGGGAAACATTCCACAAAAAGTAGAAAACAAGTTTTTGGACCAGAAGAGCCACACATCCAGAAGGACGCGCGGAGGGGGTGATACGTCCAAAATGTATCTCTTTTTCCGAACACTATTGTGATTGTTTGCCTCTAAAATTGTGAGTTTTGGATACAACTAACACGGACTAACGCTGTTTTCAGCAGATTTTCCTTGGTGCCTTGGTTTTGTGCAGAAAATCAATTTTCGGGAAAATGCCCAGAAAATATCCCAAAGACCTTAAAACACCCGAAGACCCCCGGAGCCAGAAGGAGTCTTGGAGATGGGCCAGTTGGGGGCCACACCACCCCTGGGCGTGCCCCTCCCTTGGCCGCGCCACCTGGTGGTGTGGGGGCCCCAGGCACCCCCTCAGGCTCCCCTTTCGACTACTTATCGCTCGTAACCCGAAAACAACAGGGGGTTGGTCATATTCCATAGAAACACAAGAGAGCGCTGCTGCCACCTCGAAACTCAATTCGGGGATAAGAAGTTCCTGTTCTGGCACCCTGCCGGGACGGGGATTCGAAGGAGACCATCACCATCGTCAGTGCCACCTCTTCTCCATCAGCCATCCATGATTCCCCCGTCCATGTGTGAGTAAACACGGTTGTAGGCTGAGAGGGATGTAAGGGATTGGATGAGATCGATCATGTAATAATGCCAGATTGTTAGGGCATAATGCCTAGTATCCGTTGTTAGTGTTTTCTAATTCTTGTCACTTTGGGCATGAGTGACATGATCTCAGATCTGAACATGTTATTGTTTCATGAGTATAATTATGTTTCTTGATCATATCTACAAGTTGTGTACACATGTCATTGTCTGGAACCCGAGGCCCCAAAGTGACATAAATTGGGACAACCGGAGGGGATGGTAATGATGTGAGGATCACATGTGTTCATGGAGTGTTAATGGTTTGCTCCGGTGCTTTATTAAAAGGAGCACCTTAATTACCAGTAGTTTGCCTTGAGGCCCCGCTACAAACGGGCTGGTAGGAAAAAATATGGTGTGCAAGTTTCTCATTGCGAGCACGTATGCCTATATTGGAACACATGCGTATGGTTTGCCTAGAACTTGGATGCTCTATTATTATTATCCGCAATGCCTAGGTTTAGATTATTACATGACCTATCTTATCCATGCAACGACCATTCATCCATTCCCATTGCCTACGGTACTTTCATCTTGTCATTTCCCGCAATTGCTAATGTTGTTATTATTTTATTCCTGCTGTTGTTCTACTACTACTGGTGCTATAAAACTGTTACCACTGATAAATTGTTGCGAGCAAGTCTACTTTCAGGTGCAGCTGAATTGACAACTCAGTTGTTAACGCTTATAAATATTCTTTGGCACCCCTTGTGTCGAACCAATAAATTTGGGTTTTACTTCCCTCAAAGACTGTTGTGATCCCCTATACTTGTGGGTCATCAAGACTATTTTCCGGCGCCATTGCCGGGGATCATAGCTTTATTTATTTGCTCATTTGAACGTGATATTGTTTGCTGCAAGCCTTTCATCATGGGCAAGACTCGTGATGGAAAAGTTCCTATATTACCATCCACTACAAGTAGAGGTACAACTCTGAACACCTCCGTTGCTCTTGATTCACCATCTGTTATGAGTAAGCTTCTTACACCACCACATGCTACACAAACTGTTACTTCTGCTGAGTCTGAAAATGCTTCTGATACTTTTGATGATGCTTCTATTGTGCTTGATGATACTGGTTCACTAGGTCCTTTCCTAGATGCTACAATAGCTAAATCCAAACAAATTGAAAGTGCTGAAATTCCTTTTGAAAATGTTGGTACACCTGTTAATTCGCCTGAGATTCCCAGTGATGAACTTGATGAAACCTACATTGAACTTAATGATGACTTTATTAAAGAAGCTGAAGCTACTACTGGTGCAAGTGCTCTTAAGATTCTTCTTGCAAGACATGCTGTTAAATATAAATCTTCTCCTGATGCTAAGTTTGCTAATATCCCATACACATTAGAGATAAGGATTATGATTTCTCTCTAGAGTTATCTTATATATCTATTGTTGATAAGGAACCTTTTTGTGGAACTGAAAGTAAAAGTGCTATGGAACATATGAATGAGCTTTCACCTTTGAGTAGTTTATTTTCTGATGATACTAAGTTGCGTACTTATTTTGTTACCAAGATCTTCCCTTTCTCATTGAAAGATGAAGCTAAAACTTGGTTTAACAATTTTTCACCTGGATCTATTACTAGTACTATGGGTTTAGTTAATGCTTTGTTTCAAAAATATTTTCCTGCTAGTCCTCAACATGCTGTTGTGCAAGATATCTTTAAATTTTAGCAAATTGAAGGAGAGAAATTGCCTGAATCTTGTTCAAGGTTTTGCTCTTTAATAAGAGCTAGACCTAGCAATCCATTACCTAAAAATGAGCTCCTAGATATATTTTATAATGGACTAACTGTTGAATCTAGGACATACATGAATAGTTCTGCTGGTTGTGTTTTCAAAAAAAAGAACTCCAGAAGAAGCTGAGGAATTAATGGCTAAAGTAGACAAAAATAATGATGATTGGAATATACTTGAGCCTACACCTACACCAGAAGGAACACCAATATCAACACCCAAGAAGAGAGGGATGATTGAATTAAATGATGAAGTGATTAAGGAAGCCAAGATATTTATTAAAGAGAGGGGTATTAAATCTGAAGATGTGAAGAATTTACCCCCTATAGAAGAATTATGTAAGCCAATTCCTCATCTATCAATAGTTGAGGTACACTCTCTCCAATACTATGATAATAGAGATATTCCCTACTCTAAACCACCTGATCAATGCTTATATGAATTTGATAATTATGTTTTTAAGCAAGACAACTTTAATATGAGAGTGCAAAATAATCTTATGGGAAACTCTAGAGCTATTGATAATTTTCATGGTATTATTGAGAGAACCTCTAATGATGTTAAAATGGTTGTTAAACATTTTCATATGGTTCAAACTCAAATTTATCAACTCACTAAAGTGCAAAAAGATATACTAGCTAATGCTTCTAGAGAAAAACATGTTTGTGAAATAATTACTAGAAGTGGTGTTTCTAATCAGGATCCCTTGTACCCTGAAGGACATCCTAAAAGAATTGAACAAGATTCTCAGCAACCTAAGAACAATAGTTCTCCTTCTAAGAAAAATAAGAACAAACATAAAATTGTTGTAGAATCTCCTGAACCTGCTAAAGATCCTAATTGTATATCTATTTCTGATGCTGAAACTGAAAGTGTTAATGATAAAAGTGATGCTTCTGATAAATAAGAAACTGTAGCTGAACCTGAAAAGCAAACTAAAACTATGAAGTATACTAAGGAGGATTTCATTTCTAATAAACATGGTAATGAAAGAGAGCCTTGGGTACAAAAAGCAACGCCCTTTCCTAATAAGAAACACATATCAAAGGAAGATGAACATTATAATCAATTTTGTGAATGGATGAAACCGTTGTTCTTGCAAATTCCTTTGACTGATGCTATTAAGCTGCCTCCTTATTCTAAATATATGAAAGATATTGTCTCTAACAAAAGGAAAATTCCTAATGGGGAAATTTCCACTATGCTTGCTAATTACTCTTTCAATGGCAAGGTTCCAAAGAAGCTTGGAGATCCTGGTATTCCTACTATCCCTTGTTCTATTAAAAATAATTATGTTAGAACTGCTTTATGTGACTTGGGAGCAGGAGTTAGTGTTATGCCTTTCTCTCTTTATAAGATACTCTCTTTGGAGAAATTGATACACACTAATATATCCTTGCAAATGGCTGATAAATCTACTGCTATTCCTGTTGGTATATGTGAG
This sequence comes from Alopecurus myosuroides, assembly GCA_028641055.1. NCBI lineage: Eukaryota > Viridiplantae > Streptophyta > Magnoliopsida > Poales > Poaceae > Alopecurus > Alopecurus myosuroides. The sequence goes on along the minus strand of CM054062.1, from coordinate 50,780,663 downwards.
AATGTTCCTGTTCAAGTGACTACTAATTGTTTGATATTAACTGACTTTGTTGTGTTGGAAATACCCGAAGATGATAATATGTCTATTATTCTTGGGAAACCTTTTCTTAACACTGCAGCTGTTATTGATTGCAATCAAGGAAAAGTAACTTTTAATGTTAATGATAAAGAGCATACTGTTTATTTTCCTAAGAAGATTGATAGAAGATATGGTCTAAATTCAATTGAAAATATTGAGACCATCAAGATTGGAGAATTTTATTGTCCCATTCCAATGCCACCAAAAGAATATGAAATTATTATGATTGGGACTATGTCTATCAAGGTTGAGGTAACATAGTTATTTAGTGATAAGTAAAGTTTTGCTTGATATAAAATTGTTCTACTAACAAGACTTGATCAACCTTGTTAACAAAATGACTTTGAATGAAGAGGACAATGTTTTCACTATGTTTTCACCTTCCCCGTTATGCTTTCACCATGTTATCACCTTGCTACCTTTGTATAATTATGTTTTCCATCATCCATAGTCATGTTTTCATCTTGATTGGTGTGGTTATGCATGTTTTTACCATCCATATTTTTGTTTTCACCACTTCCACCTTTGATTTCTTTGGGTATTTTCCTATTGGAGTGTCATAGAACCTCTGTAGTTCTGGTTTTGGTTTTGTTTTCCACCTTTCCACATTTTTGTCTAGACTTTAATTAGTTATTAAATTCTAAAACCTCGAAAAATTCCAAAAAAATTGTAATAATTTTTTACGTAATAAATGAGGCAGAGAGGCACCTAGGGCGCCCCAGGGGACCCACCAGTCAGGCACACCATAGGGTGGCATGGCCAACCCCCTGGTGGCGCCTGGGCATGGTGTGGGCCCCCTGGCCCTCCACTAACTCTCTCCCCTGCCAAAGATTCCCTTCTCTCACCCCAAATTCAAAACATTTCCTGCAACCCGAGTTCTTGCTGTTCTTCCTCGAGATTTTTTGATCTGTTTGCTCAGCCTGCAATTGTTGTTGAAATTTGGTGCATTTTCTCTCCGGTATGTGACTCCTCCGATTATCCAAGTAGAATTTTGTTTGGTGGAGTATTTCTTGAGTATTTTGGTACTGTAGGTCACAACTTATGTGAGTTTGCATGCTTGATTTAAGTGGAAATAAATTATTTTTGATGCATGTTTAGCTCTCCTATAAGTCTCTATAGTAGTTTCCACCTTATAGTTGCTTGAAATCAATTTTTGTTATGATTGTTGAAAATTTCAGAAATGGACAGCCAAAACTTTGGAGAAATGTTTAGGAGTGATGCTACTAGAAGAACAAGGCCCTCATGTTCATCTACTCTATTGAGACCATCCTATAATTAAGACCTTATTGCACCAAACATCGATGATGCGGGAGGCGATGGAATTGCTAATCCATCTAGTTTACCTTGCTTTACATTTTTGAGAGGTGTAGGTATACTTGATGACTTCTTGATGCTGATTGAAAGGGTTGGTTTAACCAACTACATGCAGGATGAAAGTCCCCAATATGCTATTCTGACAAAGACTTTTGTTGAGAGTTTTAGATTTCATAACTCACCATATAACCCAACTGTTGCTTTTAAGATATATGGTAGTCCTTTTTCCTTGTCCTTGGAGACTTTTTGCAGCATTATAAGTATCAACTTCTCCAGGACAGCGTGCAAGATTCATGAGAGACCCGCTGATCTTATGGAGCTCTATCGAGGAGTTACCAATGATGATTGCCACTCAGCTCAGCGCGGGAAGATAAGGAACATTCAACTTCCTGTTATCAGATATTTTACTTACTATCGTGCTACTAGTGTCCTTGGCAGGGAGAACACTAGCAACATTTCAAACTATCATCTTGCTTTTCTTGCTGCTGCACTTAACCTAGCGACAAGTATAACCTTGGTTCTCTCATTGCTCACCGCCTAACTGCTAAGGGACCCATTTATGGGGCATCCTTGCTACACGTATATCAACTGCTCTAGGTTTTCCTATTGCTTCCAATGATGAATTGATAGTTCCTTATAGACTTGATCTTGTTGCCATGAAGGCTCATCATTTTATTACTGCTAACTCTATTGTTGAAAATTTAGTATATAGAGTTTTATTTGTTGACGGAGATGAGAGGAAAGTTATTTTGCCGCAGCCTGTTTTGTTCAAAGTTGACAGGATGCCATGGTCGCGCCGGAAGGGAGAGGTAGATGAGAAGCTGCGCTTGATGGAGTTCCATAGGCAGCAAATGAGGAGATATGCGCCTTCCGAGGACTTCACCATGCAGTACACCGGGGCATCCTCGAGCACATATAAGGAGGGTGGTTCATCCTCGGCAAACTACGGGGTGCCACCTCATGGCCCGCTTGGGATTGATCTCCACTTAGGCCAAAATCCTAAGCTTGGGGGGGGGGAAGGTATAATGACATCACTCTCATCTATATATCATATTTCTGTCGGTTGTTTATATATCCATGTTTTCGTTTCTTTCGTTTGCTTTTGCTTCTTTCGCTTCTTTTTGTTCTTATTGTTTTGTTCTTGCTTTCCAAAACATAAAAAGACCAAAAATATTTCTGTTTTTTCTCTTTATTTGCTTTTTTAGTTTGTTTTGTTGGTTTGGTTTATCTTCTCGTTTTGGTTTAATACTCAAATATCCAAAAATATTTTGCTTTGTTTGCTTGTTTCTTTTTGTTCTTGTTTTAATATTCGAAAACCCAAAAATATTTGTTGTTCTTCTTTGGTTTTGTAAAGTTTGTTGCAGAGTTCACCGGTCTTCCGTGTCTCCATTGGAGTTTGGTTATCATTCTATATTATTCAATCCACACGAGCGAAGAGAAATAATGACAATTTACAACAATTCAAGTTGTGGTGAGAGGCTGGTATGAACTCTATTTGTTTTATTTTTGTGCATATACTCATCCATGTGGACATGCTTAGTTTGTTCGTGTAGGATGTATGTTATTTAATTGATGCTTAGCAGTTCGTTCTCTCACTTGTTTAGTTCCAACTTATTAATATTAGATAGCATGTCGTATAAATGTTTTCTTGCATTGCTTTATTCATAGAAGGGTATGACATTGTGGTATCTTCATGTGATTGTTTTGCTTGAAACGACTTGGCACATGCTCACGCATGCATATGAATGAAAAAAAAAGTCAATTAAGCCTCGATGATTTATTTTGCCTCAGAGTATTTATATCGCTTTTATGCCCATGTTAATTTTGTTTTGTCGCAAGCATGATTATGACAGTTGTTACTCTCTTGATTGTGCTCCCCGTCTATTGCTAGCCTTCACATGTACTGAGTATGAGCTCTACTCGTGCATCCAACTCCCAGAAACCAAAGTTTTCCAAATGAGACCACCATACCTACCTATATGTGGTATTTAACCGCCACTCCAAGTAAATTTCTCATGTGCTACCTTTAAAACCTTCAAAAATTATTCCTGTTTTGTGCCCCTATTTTAGCTCATGGGGATGTAAATAGAGAATATTTATCTAACTTGTTGATTGGATTTCACATCCTGGACTAGTGGCTTCATCCGCTTATCCAAATGATAAAAAAGCTAGCAGCAGGGTGCCCAGCCCCAAATTGATACAACAAATTCTCTTTACTGATTTATCAGTCAAAATATAATTGTGTAAACAAAAGAGAAAGAGGGATGGCCTTCTACCCATATGCGTCCTTCTATGGGATCCGCTCTTTTGAAGTCTAGTTGGCTTGTGACGTACTGTATTTTCTGTTTACCATTCGTTGACATAAGCATACACCTCCCTAAAAAATGTTTTCAATACCTCTGTTTATAAAATAAAAAGCTCTAGCACATGAGTTAATCCCTACTTTCCTCTGCGAAGGGCCTTCCTTTTATTTTTATGTTGAGTCTTCACCTTCTAACTTTATGCACCTTCTTGAGAGCATCGATGTCATTCTTAGTGTAATGCGCTTGTCCCAGAACACGGTTGATTGTGGTATAACTTTGATGCGTGTATCTTTGATATCTTTATTTCTAGTCTTCATTTGAACTTCAGAGGTGCCCTAGCATTTATGTTTTTCTCTATTATTAAGGGCAAGCGGGTACACTTTATCATACCCTATTATGAGCATTGCAATCCTGCAGATTGATATATTTCATGTTGTTTATTATTAGTTTGTTGGTATCTCTTCATGGTTTGCATAACTGCTAGGTGATTTTTATTTTGCATACATCCTATTATGAATTGCCTAAGCACTTGATCATATAGTGAGTATATTTACATCATATGAAACAAATGTGTTCGTAAAGGTTCTTTTATTGCACTATGTTATCACTGAATTGCTTGAGGACAAACAATAAGCTAAGTTTGTGGGGAGTTGATACGTCCAAAACATATCTCTTTTTCCGAACACTTTTGTTATTGTTTGCCTCTAAACTTGTGAGTTTTGGATACAACTAACACGGACTAACGCTTTTTTCAGCAAATTTTCCTTGGTGTCTTGGTTTTGTGCAGAAAAATAAACTTTCGAGAAAATGCGCAGAAAAGATCCCAAAGACCTTAAAACACCCGAAGACCCCTGGAGCCAGAAAGAGTCCCAGAGAGGGGCCAGGAGGGGGCCACACCACCCCTGGGCGCGCCCCCTTGGTCGCGCTACCTGGTGGTGTGGGCCCCCAGGCACCCCCTCGGGCTCCCCTTTCGACTACATATCGCCCGTAGCCCTAAAACAATAGGGGTTCGTCATATTCCACAGAAACACAACAGAGCACCGCCGCCACCTCGAAACTCAATTGGAATACATGCCTATGGTTTGCCTAGAACTTGGATGCTCTATTATTATTATTATTATTATTATTATCTGCAATGCCCATGTTTAGATTATTACATGACCTATCTTATCCATGCAACGCCCGTTCATCCATTACCTTTGCCTATGGTACTTACATCCTATTGTTTCCCGCAATTGCTACTGTTGTTATTATTTTATTTCTGCTGTTATTCTACTACTACTTCTGCTATAAAACTGTTACCACTGATAAATTGCTGTGAGCAAGTCTACTTTCAGGTGCAGCTGAATTGACAACTCAGTTGTTAAGGCTTATAAATATTCTTTGGCTCCCCTTGTGTCGAATCAATAAATTTGGGTTTTACTTCCCTCGAAGACTGTTGCGATCCCCTATACTTGTGGGTCATTAGGGGGGCACTAGGTGGCCAGGTGAACTTGGTGCACAACCACAACTATACCCACGCCCCAGGATCACATGGGCCCACCAGGCACCCCCTCGTGCCCCCCTTTGGCATATAAACTCCTCCTCGACAAAAAAAACCTAGGACACCCGACACTTTTCCTTTTAGCAATATGGATCTGCTAGACCTCTCTGTTCTTCCTCGGTGAGCTAATATGGAGGTTGATTCTGGCCTCCGGAGAGGGGAGATCATTGCCATCGTCATCACCAACAACTCTCCATCAACCAAACATGATTCCCCTTCCTTGTGTGAGTAATTCCCTACTGTAGGCAGAGGAAATTGTAGGGATTGGATGAGATTTCTCATGTAATAGATCGTTAGATTGTTAAGGAATGATGCATATAGTGTCTATATTTTGTGTTGATTACCATTTTTGCAACTTGTTATTCTTAATGCTTATCATTAAGTCCTGAGTGTCATGATTTCAGAACTGAACATGTTATGTTTTCATGAATATATTCATTGTTTTAGTCTCTATCTATGAGTTGTATGCACCTATTATAGTCCGGATTCGGAGAGCCCAAAGTGACAGATTGGGATATAAAAGTGAAAGGGCTATAGTTTGAGAATTACATCCACTAAGTGTTAATGCTTTGTTCCGGTGCTTCATAAAAGTACTTTCTTAATTACCATAAGTTTCATGCTTGGCCCCGTTGAAACGGGATGCCTAGACAAAAAATGGTGTGCAATTTCTTAGCAAGAACGTACAACTATTTTTTATATACATGCCTACGTTTGGTTGATGTTATTTATTATTCATTGTCTCATGCGCTATGTTATTACTATTACATGATTTATCTCATCCATGCAACGCCCTTTCATCCGCCCCTATGCCTACTGTGCTTTTAATCATGTTCTTTACTGCAATTACTTTTTTTGTTACTTTTTCTACTGTTACTTATTTACCGTTGTCATTGTCACACTACTGGTGCCATTATATCAACGCTGCTACAAATAAATTATGTCAAGAAATTATCTTTCCAGGTGTGACTAAATTAACAACCCAATTTCTAAGGTTTATATGTATTCTTTACCTCCCCTTGTGTCAAACCATTAAATTGGGGTTTTACTACACTCGAAAAGTGTTGCAATCCGCTACACTCGTGGGTTATCAATGCTCATCAAATAATTTTATTTTCTAATGATAGTTTTCTCTAGACATCTTGGCCTAACAAGGTTGCATAATAATTTTGATGTTGCCCTAGCTATGCTAAGTTTTTTTTAGGTTTTCAGGTGAAATAAACGATGGATAATCTAGCCAGACCAATCATATGAGAACTAATATTCTTGTTATTTTGATTTAAATTATGAGTTGCTTGTGGTTTTGTTTCTTGCTTGAGGAGGATCAAGGTTTTAACTTGGTGATTTTTATGAGGGGATTTTACACTCATTTTTCTTTGTTTAAACTAGATTTCTAGAATACTTATTTGATTTCCTTCGGTTTACATACTAATCACTAATAAATGCAAATATGTGTAAATATGCTTATTTATTTTATCCTTGAAGATATGGATGTATTTATGGAAATCTCAGCATATGTGGCAAGTATTAATGGACTGAAGAATTTGCAAAGAAAAGAAAACACTCAACACGGCACGGAAGCTGATGCATGGTACGAGCGAGGTTGCTTCTACCAACGGTCGCAGAAGGCCACGTTGCCCATGACATCATCGCTGACAAATTTCGTAAAGGGATCGAGGACCATGTCAGAACATAAGATCCTTTAAACCCTATTTTGTCCTCTACACTATAAAAAGGAGAGTGTGTAGCGGTTGCAAAGGGGGATTAATCCCCAAGAACCCATCAGACTAAGCCAACCGTAGCCATTTCCATTATATTTATCCCACTATTTCTAATCTCAATTTTATCACGATCAGAGGCATTGCAAGATGTTGAATCATTCTTCTTCAATACCACATTTATTGAATTTCACATACTTGTGATTCGATAGTATGTGTGACTACTCCGCTCACGCTGACGGGATTGACAGTATGATTTTACATTTGTTTGTTAAAATATTTTCATTTTTTCTTACATTGATCCCATGACTCACTGGTAACCTAGGCATAGATAATCGGTACAAGAAAAAGACAATGTGATTTTACATTATGCTTACTCTGCACAGTCTTCTTCTTCGTTGTCAAATGGAAATCCCAAGCTATGTGACTCATGGAGTAGACTAGGAAAGTTGGAGCCGAGGGTTTCCTAGCCCCGTGTGGATGTTGATGCTGACGTGATCACACGTCCGTCGGGAAACCCCAAGAGGAAGGTATGATGTAGTCCAGCGGAAATTTCCCCCAATTAAGGAACCAGGGTTTATCGAACCAGTAGAACTTCGTAGTCTTGGAGACGGTTGCTTGTTGTCTGGCGCGTCAACAAGCATGAACCTGCACACAACACACAAACTCTCTCTTGTCCCCAACTTTCGAGAATGTTGTCAATCTTCCCGTCTTGCTGAAAACTAGAGAATTAAACACATAGAGTCTTGAAAAGTAAGAAAAGTAAAAAAACGGAACATCAAGTAAACAATTATGAAATTGATTGAAATAAGGTTGCAAATATGAGGAAAAAGGACTTGGGGCCATATGTTAACTAGTGGCGTCTCTCCAAAGAAAACAAACATGCTGGGTGAACAAATTACAACAGGGAAATTGTAAAATCATGAACGTATAACAATACTATTGTGATGAGATATAGTTCATGGGTTCTAATATTGTAGGCATTACGTCAAGGAATATGGACCGCTATCCAGCATGCATCCATATCTAAAAGTCCACCTCAAGAAAACTATCCAGCAAATCTCTCTGGTATTAAGTTGCAGCAGCGAAGTGATTTCTTTCTGTGAAACAGACAAATGCATTAAGAAAAATACGTAATGTAAGAAGTGGTGCTTGTCTGTAGACAAGAGCATCGCTGTTTTCTCCCTAGTAGCAACAGCACATCCCCCATCCGTCACATTTCTGTCACTCGGGCACAGATGTAAGGGAGACCTGAACCCATTATCTAGCATATAAACCCTCTCTTGGAGGTGACAACAACTACATGGCCAAGGTAACCATAAACATAGGAGAGCAATGCAATACGATATTAAAACTCTCTACAAATATAAGTGAATCATCTCAGATTGATATGAACAAAATAATCATAATCTCATGGTTCATCGTATCCCAGCAAACACAACATGCACAATTACATAATGGTTGTCTCGATCATGAGAGACAGCTCACGAGACTCTAAACATGGAGGCGTAGGGGAGAGAGAAATCATCTAGCTACTGATATGGACCCGTAATCCCGAGATGAACTACTCACGCATATGTCTGGAGGCGATCATGGCGATGTAGAGGCCTCCGATGATGATTTCCCCATTCGGTAGGGTGCTGGAAAAGGGCTGCATAAGCCCTAGATTGGACTTTCAACGTGACGGCGCCTATCTGTATGTTTTGTGGAAAATAATCCGTCCCCGATAAAATTAGGGTTCATGGAAACTTGTAGGCGAAGAGGTGACAACATCCAGTGGCCGGGGCGCCCAGGGGCCCACCAGGCGTGGCCCAGGGTGGGGCCACGCCTGGCAGCCCCTGGGCCCCCCTCCGACTTTTCTTTGGACTCCGTCTTCGTTCCGAGTAAAAAACGATCTCCTTGGATTTCAAGCCCTTTCCAAGAATATTTTATTATGAACTTTTCTGAAATAGAAAAACAACAGAAAACAACAACTGTCTTGGGTGAACGGACAACGATATCGCCTAGAGGGGGTGAATAGGCGATTAAAACTTTTCCGGTTAAGGCTTGCTAAATGTGGAAATAAACTAGGTGTTTAAGTTAACAAGCACACAACCTAAATATTCTAGGATCAACTAAGTGAACCAATAACTTATGCTAAGAAAGACAAGTAACAAGGTGATAGCAAGATATATGACTTCAAGCAGAAAGGCTATCACAATGTAAATTTCATAAGTAAATAGCTCAGGTATTAAAATAACAGAGGCACACAGACCCGATGATGTATTCCCGAGTTCCTCCTTTTGAGGGGAGTACGTCACGTTGGATGGGTGTGAGCTCACCACAAGAGGTCTACTCAACGCCACAAAGTCCTCGCCCTATTCTCCGACGAACCTCACCACAAAGGCCTAGTTCACCTTCCACTATTGGCAACCTTCAATCTCGAGGCACGCATCCACAACTTAATTGGAGGCTCTTGATGTCACCACAATATTGGGGCATGCATCCACAACTTAATTGGAGGCTCCCAAGAAAACCACAAGTCGTCTAGGGTCTAAGACCCAAGAGTAACAAGTCCACAAACTTTCACTTCCACGAATCCTCGTGGAGAGAGCAAACCGATGTAACCAATACAAATGGCAAGAGCACAAGTGCTCAAATCCCTCACTCTCAAATTCCAAGAAAGAAAAAAAATGCTTATGGGGGAATAAGAGAGGAAGAAAAAAGTAGGAGCAACACCAAGAAATGTAAGATCAAGATCTACTAGGTTTTCCTCACTAAGAAGGAAGATGGATTGGTGGAAATGTAGATCTAGATCTCCTCTCACTTTTACCTCAAAGAAATGAAATAATCATGAGAGGGATTGAGAGGGGGGAAGGTTTCCAAGGTCAACAATGGTGGAAGAGAGAGGTGAAAAACGTGCTTCAGAAACTTAGGGACCAATGGGGAAGAAGACCCCCTTAAATAGGTCCTCTTAAAAACTAGTCGTTTGGAGTGCAGAGTGAACAGGATATTCCGGTTCAAAGTTGAACAGGATATTCTGGTTGAAATTTCCGGTTCAAATTTTTAGTTTAAATTTCCGGTTACCTTCTGAGAAGAAAACTTCCTAGTCCTTAGCCGATTTTCAGCGAGCCAAAGAAAAACCGGATATTCCAGTTGGACTGAAATTTCCGGTTGGAAATTTCCGGTTAACTTCTGTCTGTGAGGCTGAACCTAAAACCCCATAACTTATGTGTTCGGACTCCATTTTCGATGATCTTTGGCTCATTGAATTCGCAACAACAAGCTCTACGAGATAATGCATAGAAACATCATGTACAAACAATGTAATTAAAACAAAATGGGGGAAAGGTTTGCCCTCTCTAAAAGGAACAACGGATAAAACCTCCAACACCGAAAACACACATAACTTTAGCGAATGAACTCCAAATGAGGTGAGTCCAATTGGGTTGGAAATTTAACAACAAGGAATATCCAAAAAAAAATAGAGAATCTTGATACCTCAAATAATGGAGAAGTTACCACACATATAAGGTGTGGGAACATTCTCAAAGACGAACCGGATATTTGCACCACCAAAAACGCGACAAGTTTTTCTTACGAAATCCGTTTTCGATAAACCTTGGCTTGTGATGAAGATCATAACAAGAAAAAAAAACCCAAGGAGATAAAAGACAAATAATAACCAAGAAAGATGATATGCAAGTATGTAAAGATTTGAGTTCTCCATAGTGATTCGATCAACTTACTCACTTGAGAGCCCCTCTTGGTAGTACGACTATTAATCCTATAACCCGGTCTACCAAAGGCACGAGACCGGTAAAATATAAAACCTATCAAGATAATACCTTTTCCTTGAGCATTCCACTTGAGATATATAATACCTATATTAACTCTCTCAAGTTGGATCCTCTTTCTTGATCGTGCTTGCTAGCACATGCTCCGCTTGATGAAGACTTGCAAGTTGCTCCCCCATACACCATTATGGGAGAGATTAGCTCCCCCATACACCATTATGGGAGAGACACTTTTCAGCAAATATTCATAAGGCCACAATCTCCAAATGGGTGGCAAGCATCATGCGTAAGATTTCTTCTAGATGCTTCACTTGAGCTTCCACGTCAACCTTCATGACGAACACCGCTTGACAACATAGACCATAGGCTATATGAAATCTTTATTTTGATGCATTCCCATAGAGAGGTGCCTAACCACACATAGAGATTCCACGCACACACACACATCATGGGTTAGTTCACAAAGTTATATGGTCAATTGCTTACCATACCACAAGATACATAATCCCGCTTGGTACATCTTGTAGCTTTGTGTGTTGATCACTTGCTTGATCATCTTGAATCTTTTCTTCTCTCGTCATATGATGATGTATTGAAGATAATCAAGAAAGATCACCTAATACATTTATTCAAGACACTTGCAATAAGCTCAACTCTATCCATGGCCATTCTTCATATAAATCCTCGAATATAACAATGTCCATCATGAAAACTTCTAGAGTCCAACACATGAACTCCCATATTTCCTATGGACAAGATCTATAAGAATATCTCAATGCAGACAGTAGTCCATAAGGATTGTCATTAATTACCAAAACCACATATGGGGCACCGTACACTTTCAGTGGGGCATAGCGTTAATATGTTAGTCAATGAAAATATCCGGAAAAAGGGAAAACATGTAGAAAAAAGGTATTGGGTATAAAACAAGCAGCGAGCATAAAACATTATAGATACGTATGCAACATATGAGCATCCCTTATACATCATAAACGTATCCTTAATTTCCGATGTTCCATGTTGTTTCCATGCCATATTCTACATGTTTCCCTTACACCTTATGTCATTTTTATCGATTTCCCGGAACTAACCTATTGACAAGATGCCACAAAGCCAGTTCCTGTTTTCTGTTTTTTTTCTTCAAAAAAGTTGTTTTAGAAATATTCTCCGAATTTAAAAATTCGAAGCCCTCATGTCTTAGAATTCCCGAAGAGACCCGGGGGGGGTCCTGGAGCCCCACACCATGCCTCCGCGCGGGTGGGCCCCAGGCAGCGCCGGGAGGTGGTGTGGGCCCCTCGGGTTCCCACCGCCGTCGCCCTTTCGCCTATATATGCCCTCCGATGCATAAACCCTAAATCAATCAGCCTTTTTCCACGAAAAGTTCTGTATCTCCGCCGCCACCGTCGAGAAGTTTTGGGGGACAGAAATCTCTGTCCGGGCACCCTGCCGGGACGGGGAAGTGCCCTCGGAGCCATCTCCATCGACTCCACCGCCGTCTTCATCGTCGTTGATGTCTCCTATGATGAGGAGGGAGTAGTTCTCCCCCGGGGCTGAGGGATCTACCGATAGCTATGTGTTTCCTCTCTCTCTCCGATGGTGTGATCTTTATGTGATCATGAGCTTTGTAATCTAGTTGAATAAGTAGATGTTACTCTTCATCTGTTATACTACTCAAGTGGTTTTTTTATGAGATCTCCGTAAACACTTCGATCACGGTGTAATGTTGACAGTGTGTGCACCGTGTGGTTTAGCATGATATTTATATCTTGTGTTGGATGACCCTATGAAATTGTGGTGTTTGTCTAGTACCTTCTAGGGCGCTCATAGTGACAGCGTGGGGTTAACTAGACATGGGAATGCGACTTTAAGGGGTGCTTTGTAGCCGTACGCAATGAATTGGTGTTTGTTATTCAACTGGAGAGTGGTTCGGAGTATCTTAGTGAAGAGTTATATTTATGCATTCAATTATGTTATCATTGTTGAGAGTGTCCACTAGTGAAAGTAGGATCCCTAGGCCTTGTTTCTAAGCATTGAAACACCGTTTACAATCAGTTCTGCTACTTGTTTGTTTGCTGCCATTTTTATTTCAGATTGCTATTATCACTTATAATTACCCATACTACTTGTAGTTTACTCTCTCTTCGCCGAACTAGTGCACCTATACAACTGACAATTGTATTAGGTGTGTTGAGGACACAAGAGACTTCTTGTATCGTAATTGCAGGGTTTCTTGAGAGGGATACATTTGACCTCTTCCTCCCTGAGTTCGATAAATCTTGGGTAATCCACTTAAGGGAAACTTGTTGCTGTTCTACAAACCTTTGCACTTGGATGCCCAACATTGTCTACAAGAATAGAAGTGTGTGTAAACATCAAGCTCTTTTTTGGTGCCGTTGCCGGGGACGTAAGGTAAAATGTACTCACATCCTCGTGTGTGAGTAATCGAAGTTATTTCATTTAGATTCTGCAATTACATTTTTTTTGTTTCTTGTTTTTATTTTCACTAGTTAGGCTTAATGGAAAACAAAAAAAATATGAGGGGACTTTATAATCTTTATCTTGAGTTAGGACATGAAGTGTTTGAAGAGAAAATTAAAAAACCTATGGAGATTTATTTGCATGCTAGTAGAAATGTTATCAGTATGAATTTTTTGAACACTATTATTGCTAATGATATGGAAAAATCTAAGCTTGGGGAAGCTGGTTTTGATGAATATGATAGTTTTAGTCGCCCAAGTTTTGAGGAGGAAATTACTTTGATGATACTTTGCCTCCAATATATGATGATTACAGTGATGAATATGTTATTTTAAATCCACCTACTATTGAGGAGAAAATTGATTATGATTATAATATGCCTCCTATATTTGATGATTATGGTGATGAGAATAATAATGATCGTTATTTTGTTTAATTTTCTCCCACTACTATTAATGAGAATGACTATGCTTATGTGGAGAGTATTTATTCTTTTATGCATATGGATCATGATAAGAATGTTTCTTGTGATAGTTTATTGTTAATTTTATCCATGATGCTACTGAAAGTTATTATGGGAGAGGGAAACATAGTCTTATGCATATCAACAATATCAAGTTTCCCCTCTTTACGTTGAATTTTTTGAAGTTGCACTTGTTTTGCTTTCCTATGCTTCTTGCCTTGTGCTTTCATGACTTGTTTTTCTACAATATTATTTTTCATAGGAAGTGGGTTAGACTTAAATTTGTTTTACATTTGCTTTTTTCATTCTCTCTTTTGCTTCAATAAATACTTCTCATGTGAGCATCTTCTCAAATTATCATGCCTAACTAAAAGGCGTTAAAAAAAGAGCTTCTTGAGAGATAACCCACGGTTTTATTTTTGCTTTGTTTTTATCCGTTTTCTTTGAGTCAAAGGGTTTTATTATTCTTTATAAACTCCTTTGTATCTTTATTTTCATATTTTAGTTGTGCCAACTGAAGTTTCTGACGAAAGTTGGAGTTGGTTTTGGATTTCTGCGCAGGAAACAGATTTCTGCTGTGCACTGTAAATAATCGTATAAAATCCAGAAAGATCAGAATGATCTGAAATTTTTTGTGCTTATTCCTCAGCTAATTTAGAAACTTTTCCGTTATTGAATTTTTTCGATCTGAGTAACATAAGTTCCTCAAAAAAAATCGTCTTTACAAATTGTTCTGGTTTTGGCAGATTCTGCCATTTTTCTTGCATTTGCTCTTTTACGATATCAAGTGGATTTCTTTGCTTCACGAAACATCAGTGGCTGTAGCTAATGTTTAAAATTATCAATAGAACTTGTTCCCATGCATAACCCATGAATTTTTTATTGTTTCACTTATCCTATAATGCGAATTACTCTTTTAGTGTGGTGTGAAGGAAGTTTTCAAGGGTCAAGAGAAGAGGGTGATATAATGTGATCAAGAAGAGTGCAAGGTCAAAGTTTGGGGATGCCCCCGTGGTTCATCCCAGAAAATTCTAAGAAGACTCAAGCATCTAAGATTTGGGATTCCCAAGGCATCTCCTTCTTCATCAACAATTTATCAGGTCACTTCTAGTGAAACTATATTTTTATTCGGTTACATCATATGAATTTTTACTTGGAGCGTCTGTTAGTTTTCTTTTGTTTTCCTTTGTTTTATTTAGTTTTCCTTGATGCAATAATATTTTTGGAACCTAGCATTATTTGTGTGGGATAGAAAAACGCTCCGCTTTTTCATTTGAATACTTGTTATGCTCATATTCTTAGTTTTCTTCTAGCTGATGCAAAATTCCTGTTTAGCTCATGTTTTTCTTGCATCTCTTATTTAGATCTGTTAGTTTTAGTAGATTTGTGTTAGTACTCTCTTGTTTCATTGCTATTAGTTGGAGAGTTTTTGTTTTTTGGTGTTTGGTAGAAAATGCTACGTGTAGTAGATGGTATAACGAAAAAGCTTGCACATTCTTGTAGATCATTAAACTGTTTCACTTGATTATTTGCTGTTGTTTTGAGATATTAATATACTTAATGGTAAACTTTCTGGTCTAGTAGAGTAAAAACAATTAATGGTTGGTCTGGAAGCTTGAAACCGTGCCACACTCAAATAAACAGTTGATAGGATAATGGTATATGAATTCCTTTGTTGATAGCAATCGTGATGGCTTTCTGTTACGCGCTACGGTCGGGGGGTAGCTAATAGTGACTTTTCACTGACACAGACCCTCTTGGAGTGATTTTCATTATGTCTTATGATATCATAATTTTATTTGGAATCTTTTAACTTGTGAGTTCTATGTTGCGGTTTTCTGGCACTTCCACCATCCATATTTACTAGCCTCTTCGGTACTGTGCATTTCTCATTCTCACATTAAGAGTTGGTGCAAACTTCGCCAGTACATCCAAACCCCGCGGGAGAGCTTTGTTCTTCTACACATAAGCCAAAAATTATCTTCCTCAAAGCAACCACCATGCCTACCTACCATGGCATTTCCATAGACATTCTGAGATATATTGCCATACAACATCCATCATCATTATGTTACTTGTCATGCTTCATTGTTATTTTGCATACTGCTACATTGGCAGGAGCATTTAGTTTTATTCATCAGAGATATTTCAGTTTGAGTCATGAGAACTAAAAGTGTGTTGATTCATTGTAAAATAGAGTGTTACCCCTACCAGTGAGGTTATATATCAAAAAAATAAAAAAGAGAAAAAGGCCAAAAGAGAAAAATAAAAGAAAGAAAGAGGAAAAAGAGAGAAATAAAGAGAGAGAGGGCATCACTACTATCATTTATTCCACACTTGTGCTTGTTTAGAATCATTACTTTAGTTTGGAGAGATTTTTTATATTATGACTTGCATAACTATGTGGGGAACTTACATTATAGAACTTGGCTTGTATATTCCAATGATGAGTCTCCTCAAAAGAGCTCTAGGTCTTCGTGAGCAAGCAAGTTGGATGCACCCCCGCCAGTTCCATTGGAGAGATTTTATACACTTATAGCTCTATGTGCATCCTTTGTGTGGAAATCACTACTCCTTGCATAACTTCGATTATAAGACTTCCCCTTGTCTAATGATCACTTTCAGTTGTGTGAGACTTTCTTCCATTGACCATCCAAACCCCCTTAATGTTCTCTTAGCCATAACATTCTGGTGCCATGAACCAATACAGAACGCTTGGTTGTTTTAAGTGCACAATTATTTGAATGATTTTACTATGTGCATATTGTTATCACTTGACTTGATCCTAAAAGGAGCTGTTGTGAGAGTTTGATGCCTTGGATGATTATATTGTTGTTCTTGAAGCTTAAATCATCTTTAATATACTTTGCACAATGCATTATCTTTTAGTATTGATTCATTGAATGGTTTTAATTTTTTTTCCTAATGGTTTATACATTATTCTTTGATGTCAACTATAAACCACAACCTTTATTCATTTTGATCCTTGTTTACATGCTTTACATTACTATGATGATCAAGTTTATGTTGGTAGAATGTCACCTCAGAAATTATTTGTTTTGGCGTTTACCTACTTGAGGACGAGTAGGAACTAAGCTTGGGGATGTTGATACGTCATAAACGTATCCTTAATTTATGATGTTCCATGTTGTTTTCATGTCATATGCTACATTTTCCCCTTACACCTTATGTCATTTTTATCGATTTCCCGGGACTAACCTATTGACAAGATGCCACAGAGCCAGCTCCTGTTTTCTGCTGTTTTAAGTTTCAGAAAATTTGTTTTGAAAATATTCTCGGAATTAAAAAATTCGAAGCCCGAAAGTCTTAGAATTCTCGAAGGTACCACAGAGTCCCGAAGAGACCCGGAGGGGGGCCCTGGAGCCCCCACACCATGCCTCAGTGCGGGTGGGCCCCTGGCCGGGCCAGGAGGTGGTGTGGACCCCTCGGGCGCCCACCGCCATCGCCCTTTAGCCTATATATGCCCCCCGATGCATAAACCCTAAATCAATCAGGCTTTTTCCACAGAAAGTTCCGTAGCTCCGCCGCCGCTGCCGAGAGGTTTTGGAGGACAAAAATCTCTGTTCGAGCACTCTGTCGGGACGGGGAAGTGCCCCCGGAGCCATCTCCATCGACTCCATCGCCATCTTCATCGCCGTTGCTGTCTCCTATGATGACGAGGGAGTAGTTCTCCCCCGGGGCTGAGGGCTCTCCCGGTATCTATGTCTTTCATCTCTCTCTCTCCCATTGTGTGATCTTTATGTGATCATGAGTTTGTAATCTAGTTGAATAGGTAGATGTTACCCTTCATCTGTTATGCTACTCAAGCGGTTTTGTTATGAGATCTCCGTAAACACTTTGATCACGATGTAATGGTGATAGTGTGTGCATCGTGTGGTTTAACATGATATTTATATCTTGTGTTGGATGACCCTATGAAATTGTGGTGTTTGTCTAGTACCTTCTAGGGCGCTCATAGTGATAGCGTGGGGTTAACTAGACATGGGAATGCGACTTTAAGGGGTGCTTTGTAGCCCTACACAATGAATTAGTGTTTTTTATTCAACCAGAGAGTGGTTCGGAGTAGCTTAGTGAAGAGTTATATTTATGCATTCAATTATGTTATCATTGTTGAGAGTGTCCACTAGTGAAAGTAGGATCCCTAGGCCTTGTTTCTAAGCATTGAAACACCGTTTACAATAAGCTCTGATACATGTTTGATTGCTGCCATTTTTATTTCACATTGCTATTATCACTTATAATTACCCATACTACTTGTATCTTACTCTCTCTTTGCCGAATTAGTGCACCTATACAGCTGGCAATTGTATTAGGTGTGTTGGGGACACAAGAGACTTCTTGTATCATAATTTCAGGGTTGCTTGAGAGGGATACCTTTGACCTCTTCCTCCCTAAGTTCGATAAACCTTGGGTAATCCACTTAAGGGAAACTTGTTATTGTTCTACAAACCTCTACACTTGGAGGCCAACAATGTCTACAAGAATAGAAGCATGCATAGACATCAATCCCCAAGCTTAACTCCCGCTCGTCCTCGAGTAGGTAAGTGATAACAAAATAATTTTTGAGGTGACATGAAGCTAACACAATCTTGATTAACGTTATGTAAAAGCATTACAAGCTGAGATCAAAGTACCTTAACAAAGGCATTATAAATATTATTTGAACTAATGTAAACTTAGCAACTATGTTGCACATGAAAAGTAACACAAATAAATGACAATTAATAAAGATGCATTGAAAGTGATACCTTCATTTCAATCATAAAGAAAAACATAATAAAGTGGCATCCGACTTGTCCTTCGTGTGGTAGCAAAACATAAATGACAGGACATCTTCAAAGTTTAAATGGTGACTGATACAAATAATTTGAAAGCAAGTAATACCATAATCATGAATCAATCAATAATAAATTTTGGGACTATGCACATTATACTCAGAATGACAACTATGCTCTCTTAACTGCTGCATAAAGTAAGAAGATGGAGACTCACCGTAAAAGTAAAACAAAGGCCCTTCGCAGAGGGAAGCATGGATTACTCATGTGCTACAGCTTTTTATTTAATAAAACAAAGGTATTGAAAACAATTTTTGAGATAGGTGTATGTCTATGTCAACGAATGCTATCAAATCTTATCATCTTTTCATGTTTAATGGATTCAAGAGCGGCTCCCATAGGAAAATCATATCATTCCCTTGTCTCCTTTATTTGCATAAGCTAAGTTCATGATTTGTCAAGTTTATAGTGTGAGGAGATTTTAACGTTATTGTTGTAGCTTACTTTGGGCTACGCACCCAAATGCCTGCTCTTTTTGCAAATTAAGGACTAGCACATTATTCATGCTAGTCAGGTGTGAAGCCACCAAACATAAAAAAAACCATTTAATACTTACTCATGAGCTAAAACATGAACACAAAACAGGTTAATAATTTTGAAGGTTTAAAGGTAGTACACGAGAAATTTACTTGGAGTGGTGGTGAAATACCCCATATAGGCAGGTATGGTGGAAACATCTGAAAATTTGGTTTTTGGGAGTTGGATGCACGAGTAAAGCTCATACTCAATACAAGGTGAAGGCTAGCAAAAGACTGGGAGTGACTAACTAAGAGAGCAATAACAGCCATAATCATGCATAGCGACAAAACATTATTAATTAAAACATGAAGTGATATTACAAGTCAAAACTAAATGATCATCAAGGCTAGAGGCGACTTTGTTTATATTCATAACATGGTGTGAGCATGCGCCAAGTCAATCGAGATAAATCATTCAAAGAAGAATACCACAATACCATGCTTCAATATGAGGAAACAACACATGATTTAATTTCAATAACACATTAAGCACTCTCAACTATTTGATACTAGTCATGATACATCATATAAGCACACAATTAAAATAACATCTAACATGACATTCCAAAGCCTAAGCCACAGTCAAAAGAAGCTTCCTATTTCACCACTATAAGCATGAAACAATTTGCTCTTCTCCAACACCAATCAACTCTCAAAGAAAATAATCATCAAAGAACAGAGAGCTAATCATATATAGCTGAAGAAAACCAACAAGATCTGGAAAAAAATCGAGGGATAAACAAGAGCTAAACGAAAAACTAGCAAAAACTGAACACTCACAGAACAATAAGAGTGAAACCTAGAGTGTTCTAGGCAATGAAAACAGAGCGTGTCTCTCTCCAAAATAAAAAGTGCTAGGATCCAACCATAAACTAAAGCAAGAAAATAAAACTGAAAGAAAAATACAATGACGCTCCAAGAATAACACATATCATGTGAAGCAATAAAAATATAGTATTTTCAAAGAAACCTGATATTTTTGTTGATGAAGAAGAGGATTCCTTGGGCATGCCCAAGTTTTGACGCTTGTACTTTTTGGATATGTCTTCGGGTGACATGGGAATCCCCAATCCTGGGATTTTGTCCATTCTTCATCTCCTCATATCATACTTCTCTCCCTACACTTGAAAATTTCATCCACCTAAAACTTCTCACAATCTTCATTAGCAACGTTAGTGCATCAAAATAACAAATCCACTTGGTTCAGTTTCAACACAAGTATAACACTCAGTTTAAAACTTTAGCTACTTTCATAACTTCTTTTAAGTCCCCCCCCTCGAAAGAATCTCAAAAGAAAAAGATTAATAGGAAAATGCAAATATTGGCAAAAATCTGTCAAAACAAAACAACTGGTAAAGATGAAGTTTTTCGAGGACCTTATGTTGCTAAAAAAAAGTTGAAACTAACAACCTTGGGAAGGTGCCCTGAAAATATAAAAAATTCTTTGGGTTCTGGCTTAGAGAACCGAGGTTTTTGGTGAAGCGCAAAAATCTCTATAGAAAACAGCAAATTCCCCAAATCATACTAACTCGCTATTAGAGGTTACTCTTGGCACAAAAACGAAATAAAAATCATAAAGATAGGTTGTTATAGGAATAAATGATTCCAAAATAAAAGGGAAAACTGAAAGAAAAAACAACAAGGGTTGTCTCCCAAGAGCTGTTTCTTTATAGCCATTAAGATAGGCTCAGTATTTTCAAAATATGCTCACATAAGAGTTGACGCAAAATTGAGCACCGAGAAGAAAATATGAAACACATTTAAGTCCAACCCACTTCCTATGCATAGGAATATTGTAAAAAAAAATCAAAGAAGCTCAGAGTAGCAATCATAGGAAGGTAAAACAAGAATAACTTCAAAACTTTCAACATAAAGAGAGGTGTTTTAGTAACATGAAAATTCCTACAACCATATTTTCCTCTCTCATAATAATTTTCAGTAGTATCATGAAAAAACTCAACAATATAACTATCACACAAAACATGCTTTTCATGATCTACGAGCACATAATTCATATCAAGCTCCAAAATAGTGGGATCGGAATTAACTAAAATCATGACCACTCCAAACCCACTTTTGACAATATTGTAACAATATGATTGATCACTCTCCAAAGGTATGGGACTCCATCTAGCTAAAGCCAAGACCTCTTCAATCCCATTTTCAGCAACATTATAATTGTGTATCATCTAGTAACATAGGATCATCATCTAAAGCATTATCATACAAACTTTCTAAGCAACAATCTTCATTATCATGCATATCAATAGTAGGAACAAAAATAGGATTATCATAAGATTTATCAAAATAGTAAGGATTATCATAAATAATAGTGGGAAAAGTATCAAGTTGTTTCTCTTTGTTTTCTATTGAGTCTTGGAGGTTGTTTCCTCTCTAACAAGTATCAAGTTCATCAAACATGGGTATTTCATAAGAATCCACAAGATCATCACATTCATCAATATATCACCCATCCTCCTTTGGTAAGCATGGAGCGCAATCAAGTATGTATGAGTTAAAGAGTTACTCTTATTAGAAGGTAGGCATGGGTAGCTACTCCATTCTCTCCTCCTCTTTTTTCATTCAATGAGCTTCTAGATTCAGTAATTTCTTTTTCTATAGGCTGTTGCAAAATGTGAGTATCCTCTTGTGAGGAAAATAGTCTCTCTTTATAATCAATGATATGCTCATTGTTGATGAAATTTTCTAGACAATAATTAAGAATAAAAGAGCTTGTAAATTGAAGTCCTTTTGAAGCAATGCAAGTTTCATAATTCTCAGCCATGAAGGAATCTATCTTAGAAGATGCCATAGATATAATAAATTATTCTACTTGTTCAGCTCCAAGATGAATATAATTAACTCAATGATAAGTGGCAATTAAAAGTTCTTTACTAAATCGCACTGGAATTTGAAATGTCTATCATGTTGTTCAGACTAACAATGTATATCATGAAGTTCAAGCAAAAGTTTAGCAATCTCATTCAAATTCTTTAACTTACCTCTCAAAATTTTATCCTCTTTTGATTTTTTATACTTTATATATAATTCTCTATCATTCATTAACATATAGGTTCTAATAGGTTCATCCATAGCAAAAACATTAAAGCAAGTAAAAAATTAGAAACTAGAGAACTATTTTTTTTTGATCTACCAAACACCCAAAACTGTGATGAGATGAGAACTTCTGGGCCACCCGACCTACCAAACACGCCTATACCGTTCAAGTTCGAGCCGATTTAAGTTGAGTTTTCGAGTACTCCATAAGCTGGTGAGTTTGGAATTTTATTGCCACCAATCCACCATACGGCGTGCTCTGGAGGGATGGCTCGCGAAACGGTTTGCGAGGCGGTCCGCAAGGCGAAGCGCACGGCGGCGAGGGCGACGTGGGAGTCCGCATGGTGGTGCGCCAGTTTTGATCAGCTCCCTCCCTCGTCGGGAGGCACGCAGCGTCAGGGCCACTTGTTTCTCCGGTGGGATCGCTCGCGGGTGGTGCTTCTCGACGGGGAGGAGGTCATCGTATATTGGACTCCGTGGCCACCTGATGCCGCGATCGTGGAGGGTGACGTCGTCGAACTCAACAAGTTCAGGGCGATGGTGGGGGTGCGGATCCCGAATCCGACCGACGGTGAGTGCCCGACGTCTCCATTTTCGCTCAGATGGGATGTTGACTTCCGATCTCGTTCTGGCTCTGATTAGACTCAATCGGGGGGGGGGGGTTGCTGTTGATGATGGAGGATAAACGCTTAGTGTTGCTAGATCGGGGAGGGATTGCGATGGATGTTCGTCAAATCGAGCCGGGGGAGAGGATTCAACAGGGTTCATCGTTGCTGTTCCCCTTCTTCTCGGCGGTGGTGGGTGCTAAATGGTTCTCTCAAAGGGAACGTGCCAGACTACCGTGGTCTCCTCCGTAGACACGGCGGTCATTAGTTCCTAAAGAGCTATTTGGAGTGGCGGAGAAGGTGGCCCCACCCACCGGCGGCGAGGCTACGGATTTGTCTGATGGCGGGGTTTAGTTTCAAAAGGGGGGACGTGTGTTGATGGCAAAGTTTCGGGGGTTTGTTTACAAAGTGAAAGGATATATACTCCCCCCGCTCCCACACCCCCCTCCTCTAGTCCCCTCAGATCCAGATTTGGCCACATTTGGGAGAGAGCTCGAGCGGCCGGAAAACCTAGGGTTGTCTTCGTCACCGATAGAATCCCTCCGGCGATTCTCAAACCTTCTTCGCAACCCCAGTGTAAGGGAACGGCAGCAGGAGATCTCCGTTCCTTTGCAGCGGTGACTCGATCTGGTGCTGGATCTGCCATGGCGTATCAGTATAATCGTGGAGGCGCTCGAGGAGGTCGTTTTCCATCAAGGCCCAACTTCCCGCCGATTAGGCCTGTTGGTGGTTATCCAGCGACGGCGGCGGTGGCGGACAGACCAAGAATGGTCCACGCCCTTGGTGCGGGATCACGTGATCTAGAAGATTCTAATATGAGAGGGCGCGAGCAGATCCGCCGGGAGTCTCGAGGAGGTTACAACAACAACAACTACCCAAGATCCAGGAGCAATGAGCCTTTCCGCGGCGGCCACGACTTTCGGGGAGGTAACCCTAATAGCTTGGGTGCTATTGCACCGCGTGAGCGTATCTCCTCTGATTTTGGAAGAACTGGAGGTGGCAATCGTGACAGGTTAGCCTATCAATCTGAGATGCGCGACGCGGATTCTGATAGCTCTGCTAATGAGCGAGCTTATCCTAATCAGGTGCAGGCTAATCCCAGGCGCGTGGATACTCCTAGCCTATCCTCTGCTGCTGCGTCTAATGCTCATGTGCATGCGCCTGAGCAATCTGATAGGGTTAGGTTTGAGCCTGTGGAAGATAATCGGGACGGTGAAAGAGATAATGCACGCACGGTCCAATTTAGAGAAAATCAGAATCAAGTTGTGGATATTGATCTGATCTGCAAGCTCTGTGGTGCAAATCATGATGTCAATCTGGTTTTTTCTGACCCCAGGCCTTGGGAGCTCGCAGCCCCCTTTGTGGGCGCAGCTGTGCCAAATGGGGGGGGTGGTTCTTTGTAATTCCAGAGATTTGTAATCCTGCACCTACAAAAGAAATTCATCAGGCTGTTGTTGAAATTTTGCAGGGGGGATGTGTCTTCGAGGCAGATTGAATAAGAATTCACTCAGTGGGCAGGTAACAGGTGCAACTGGAGATGGTATGCGAAACAGATGTCTGAAAAAAAATTCTTGATGCGTTTCCCGAGCTCTAGAGACATTGATGCTTGGATTCATTTTGGGAAAATCAACATGAGAACACTTCCTTCTGTGGTGTTACAGGTTGATTATTGGTTTCCAGGTTATGGGGCTGTTGCTGAACTTGACATTGCTTGGTTTTAGGTTAGGGGTGTACCTCTAGAAAATAGGAATTGCCCAACTGCTTCCTATGTAGGCAGTTTGGTGGGCAGAACACTGTCAGTTGATAGACACAGCATGAATAATGTGGACTATGTGAGAATTCTTATTGGCAATCTTGATGTGTCTTTGGTTCCTCCTGTGGTTTGAAATGTGAATATTGGAGGAGCTTTTTATGATCTGGAATTTACAAGGGAAATTGCTAGGGGGGAAGTTGACAAGGACAAGACACAAATTGGTGTTGAACAAACTGACCAGAATATGCCTGATGCCAGGGAGGCTGGTTTCTCACACACTCCCAAGAAGCAGAGGACTGAACAAGGTAATGCTGGCAGTGCTAGGACTGGGAATAGGCCTGTTGTTCAAGGGGGATTCATGAGGGATGCTACGACATCTTATGTACAGTCAGCTGCTGGCAAAAGCTTAGAAGGTGGCAAGAAAAATACTGAACCTATGGGAAAAGGCAAGAGGAAGGCAGTTGAATCTGATTAGGAAGATGATGACAGTGATGAGGATGAATTCCAAAACAGTATTGGCAGGTTGGGTTATGCTGCAGCCTTGGTTCCCTCGGTGAATCAAGGAGGTGATGGCCCCTCAACCACCCACCCCAGACCACCTCCTGCTGTGGACTTTTATGACCAGTACCTGGAGTATCTAAAAACTCCCAGGATTACTGTTGGGGTGGTTGAAGACCCTGATGAGCCATTAAAATTTGAACTAACTTATGAGGAATTCTTGAAGAAGCTGTTGGAATCAAACAGTGATAAAAAAGGTGAATGGAGAAAGCATTTGTCCAAAATTTCAGGGGTTGACCTGGATCCTGTGATTGAATCTCCTTTGAGTTCAAGCAGGGATGAGAGTTTAAATAGTTCTTCCAATGAAGGGGTGGAATCTGCAGGTTCTGATGAATTTACCCAGGTTCACAATTCAAAAGTTGTTATAACTGAACTGCCTGCTAGTCCTGACCTGAGGGATAAGTCTCTGGATAGGGCCAAGCCCTCTGTGCTGGCTGTCCCAACTCCTGACCAACCTGCTCCTTCCAGGGGAAGTTCCAGGATCCAATCTGGACCTAATGCTAATGCCCCAATCTTGAAGAAAGCTATGGAGTACTTGGAATCCAGAGACAAAAAAGAAGGTAAGATAGCTGAGTCATCTATTAATTCCTTTTCAGTTTTTTCTGATGATTACATTGTTCATAAAGCACTTGAGATAGGCATTGATGTTTCCTCTTTATCCTTACAATCGATTAATATGCTTAGAGATTTAGAGAATGCTAGGAATATTTTTAGTGATAAAAAAGAGAGAGTAATGAAGGAAGCCGTGTGTAATAATAACAGTAAATGTACTCCAATAGTTGAGGAATAGGGATTTTGTTCCTCTGATAATCCCTGTGATCAAATAGAGTGTGGGTAAGATGAACCTGTTAGTGATGGCTTTACTACTGTTATTTCTAGAAAATCAAAAAGGAATGCTAAGAAAAATTCAGGTGGGAAATCTTCTTGTCAGGGGGTACCCCTTGGTGGTACTAAAATTCCCTCTAGGATTAGCACTAATCACCCTTGGAGTGATGTAGTATATGGTCCTAGAACTAGGAGTAAATCTAGCAAAATCCAATGATTGGGGCTTTCTTAAATAGTAGAGGTGTGGGGAAGAAAGCTTTTTCTTTCTCCCTTAGAGATTTGATTAGGGAACAAAATTTGGATTTTATTGGAATACAAGAAACTATGAAGAAAAAAATTGATTGCTCCCTTTGGAGGAAATTTGATCATGATAATTCTTTTACTTGGAATTGGTCCCCCTCTGTGGGAAGGTCTGGTGGGCTCTTGTGTGGTATTAAATCCTCTAGATTTAATGTTGTCTCGTCTGAATTTGGAAGATATCATGTGTTGGCAAATGTGTTTGATAGGAAAATCAGTATGAATTTATGCATTGCAGTGGTTTATGGTGCTACTCAGGATGAGTTTAAAGACTCCTTCCTAGATGAACTTACATATATATGTTCTTGGTTAACTTTACCTACAATCATTGGTGGGGATTTTAACATTTTAAGGTTTGCAAATGAGAAAAACAAGGATGGTGGAATTTCTAGATTTTCATCTAGGTTCAATCAGATTATTGCCTAGTTCTGTTTAAGGGAGGTAGATATGTCAGGTGGCCAATACACTTGGACAAATGGACAGGAGATTCCTACCCTGGAAAAGTTAGATAGGGTTCTTATGAACAATGCCTGGGAAAATTACTTCCCGTTGACCCAGGTGAGAAAGATACCTAGGATAATGTCTGATCATAATCCTCTTTTGTTAGATACTGGGGAAGTTTTGGAAAATAGGTTTAAGGAGTTTAGATTTGAGAAAAGCTGGATTAATCATCCTGAGTTCCAGAGCAGGGTGGCTACTGCTTGGAATTCCTCTGTGGATGCCACTGACAGTGTTGGTATTGTTCAGGCAAAACTTAAAAATCTTAAGAAAAGTTTAAAAGGTTGGGGTGGAAATGTCACGTGAGATAGTATTCAAAAGAAAAAACAATTAACTGCGGAGTTGGAAAACCTGGAACAACTTGAGGAGGATGGTATGCTCACTGGGGATCAATATGTGAGAAAAAGCTGGATCCAAAAAGAATTGCTCCATATTCTTGAGGAGGAGGAGAAGTATTGGTTTGGTAGAGCTAGTCAGAACTGGCTACTTCAAGGTGATCTTAACACTGCCTATTTCCATAGAATTGCTAATGGTAGAAGAAGGAAAACAACTATGTACTCTCTTTCTCATACCGGGGGTGTGGTGCAGGGGACTGCTGCCCTCCTTGAACATGCCACTGAGTATTATAAAATCCTGTTTGGTCATGGGCCCAATTGTGAGATTATGCTAGATGATAATGTGTGGAGGGAGGATGAGAAATTATCTGCCAGTGACTTAGTTGCTCTGGATGCTCCTTTTGAGGAGAGTGAGGTTAAGTGTGCTCTTGACCAAATGGTTTGCAACAAAGCACCAGGACCTGATGGGATTCCTGTTGAATTCTATTAGGCCTGCTGGATGTTGGTTCAACAGGACATTATGAGACTGTTCTGTGATTGGTTTGAGGGGAGATTGCCTTTATACAGATTGAATTTTGGGATGATCATTCTGCTACAAAAATTCCCTGATGCAGAAACAATTCATAAGTATAGACCTATTTGCTTGTTACAGGTTTTATATAAAATTCTGACAAAAGTAGTGACCTGTAGATTAGAACCCTATATGTCCAAGTTAATTTCACCCTGTCAAAATGCTTTTATCAAACGCAGAAACATTATGGATGGTGTGGTCTCCTTGCATGAAATATTACATGAGGCCAGAGTTAAAAAACAACAGGGTCTAGTACTTAAGTTGGACTTTGAGAAGGCTTATGATAAGGTAGATTGATTTTTTTATTTAGAACAATTACTCAGAAAGGTTTTAATGAAAAGTGGAGAAATATTATCCAGAGCATTGTTGAGGATGGGACCCTGTGTGTCAAAATAAATAATATGAGAGGAAAAGATTTTGCGAGTCACAGAGGGGTGAGACAAGGGGATCCCCTATCACCTTTCCTTTTTAATCTTGCTGCTGAGAACTTATCTAAAATGATCCTACAGGCTCAACAGATAGGTTTGATAGTTGGCATGGTACCTCATCTGATTTCCAATGGGGTGGCTATTTTACAATATGCTGATGATACCATTTTGCTTATCCAAGATGTGATGGAACAAGCAACACACTTGAAACTTATTTTGTTCCTGTTTGAGGCTATGCCAGGTCTAAAAATCAACTTTAAAAAAAGTGAGGTGATGATGGTTCTAAAGGATGACATTAAGTGTTTGCAATATGCTGAGATGTTTGGGTGCCAGTTGGGAGATTTTCCCATTAAATACCTGGGAGTCCCTGTGAGTGGCTCTAGAATTCATGTGGATGAGTTAGTTGGGGTTTCTGACAAATTAAAAAAGAAATTGGATGGTTGGGTTGGAAACAATTCCTCTTTGGGAGGAAGAGTAACTCTCATACAGTCTTCCCTAGGGGGGACTTCTATCTACATCATGTCCATGTATCTGATACCTTTATCCAATTTAGAGGCTATGACTAAGATCATTAGGAGGTTTTTTTTGGAAAGGAACTGGTGATAAGAAAAAATACCATATGGTCAAATGGCAAGAAATTTGTAGGCCAAGGAAAAAAGGGGGCCTGGGATTAAAAATATTAAGATTCAGAATATTTGCTTGCTTTGCAAATGGTGGTGGAGGCTGGAATCTGATGATGGTTTATGGCAACTACTGGTGAGAAATAAATATAAAATTGTTCAAGGTATTTGGTTTATTAAACCTAGGCAAAATGATTCCCCCGTGTGGAAGGATTTGCTCAAGGTTAGGAAGCTTTATTTGATGGGCAGGAAGATGTGTGTTCAGAGTGGAAATAAAACTAGCTTCTGGTGTGATGCTTGGCCAGGAGACTCCCCTCTGTGTGAGATCTTTCCTGGGTTGTTTGATATTTGCAATAACCAAAATTACTCTGTTAAATATATGCATGCTTCAGGGTGGGCCTTTTCCTTTAGAAGATGGCTTTCTCCTGACTTACAAATTCAGATGAATAAGTTGAGAAGTGCACTTAGTACTGTTGCCCTGGGTAATGGGAGAGACACCCCAAAATGGAAATTTACTAAAAATGGAGTGTTCTCAGTCAAATCTCTGTATAATAAGCTCTCCTCTGCTGGACCTGATAGATCCTTCAGACATCTTTGGAAAGCTAAAATTCCTCTTAAAATCAAAATCTGGTTGTGGTTGATTTGGCATAATGCAATTGCAACTAAAGATAATATGATTAAAAGAAATTGGTTGGGTAGTCCTGTTTGTAGATTTTGCCACTATTACGAATCTATAGTACATTTGTTTTTTGAATGCCCAGCAGCTAGTTTTGTTTGGAGTTCACTCTGTAGTGCCATTGGGGCCAGAGGTAGACCTGTTGGTTTTTCCCACTACATTTGGTGGATTTCGAGTTTTTTCCCTGGCAAGACTAATTTGCATGTGGTTGGGATTGCGGCTTTATGCTGGGCAATTTGGAAGCTGCGTAATCGTGCTTGTTTTGAAGGAAAACTAATATCGTCTCCTGTTGAGATGGTTTGTTATATGAATGTGTTTCTTCGATATTGGGCAGGATTACAGAATGAAGCTGACAAGAACTCGTTGACTGATGGGGCTGACCGTATTGAGGAAGTTGCTGTCAGGGCTTATGCAGCAACCTCATCCAGGTCTTCGAGCAGGACAACGGTGAACCAGATGGTGGATGAAGATGGTGGCGTGTACTGATGCAGTTGTGCTTGTGTGCTGAGAGAACAAAGAAGATCGATGCAAAAGGAAGAAGACCTACAGATGATGTTTGCTGCGAGTGGTGGTCTATGTCGTTTTGCTTTCAGCTGTGGGAACTTTGCCCCTGCCTTTTGTTTATGGTTTCACTGCCCAGGTGGATTATTGTCTTGGGGTGCCCCTCTCCCCCAAGCTGCTGTAATAGGCCGCTAAAACTTTAACCTTGCGCCCGTTTTGGTTCCCTAGTTTTTCTTTCCTATCTCTACCTCTCTCTGGTTTATTTTCCCTTTGTTCTCTAAAACCTTGTTCTGTTATGCGATTAATGGAACCCGGCTCGGGGAGGTGTATGTAAAAAAAAAAATATATATCCACCTTACGGCGCTGTGGTATGCAACCAGAGCCAGCACCGTAGGGAAAACGAAGATCTCGCATTAATTAGTCGGATTCACCGCCGGGTTCCAATCGATTTACTACTAGCTAGCCACCGCCTTCCATTTTGGTTAATCACGGGTTGCGTTTTAATCCGCATCTGAGAATTAAAGTGTGATTTTCCTGGAGCTCTCCTCAGCTAACGTCATTTGCTTAGAGCTAATGCCAGATTACGGCAGCGCTTAATAGGCCTAGTGCCCATACCTAGAAGCTAGCCACCGCGCCGCGTCCGGCAGAGAGACGAGTCCGCGTCCAGCCCCGGCGCAGAGAAGACCTCCTGCGTATATCTATATAACCAGCTGCCTCGCCGGCCGGAGAGCTGCAACGAGCTAGCCAAGGCGATCTGATCATAGGAGCACCCAAGAGGCACCGCCATCGCGACGAAACAATGCCGCGCCGCAAGATCGCGATGAGGCTGATCGAGAACGCGCGGGCGCGCGCCGTGACGTACGCCAAGAGGACCAAGGGGCTCCAGAAGAAGGCGTGGGAGCTCGGCAAGCTCTGCGAAATCCCCGTCGCGCTCGTCTGCGCTCCCGGCGCTAGCGCCGGGGCTCGGCTCGTGTGGGAATCGGAGGAGGGCGTCCTCGACAGGTACCGCGGCGCCGCTGTCCAGCCGGACACGCGCGCGCGGCACACGCACCGGAGCTACCTCGAGGCCGAGCTGGGCAAGGAGAGGGCGAAGCTTGCTAGGGTGCGGCACCGCGCCTGCCCCGGCGCGCTCGCCGACTGGGACCCGGCGTTCAACGACATGACGCTGGACGAGGCGCGGGAGGTGCTCGAGACCATCGACGCCGCGCTACGGGCCGCCGGCGACAGGATGGTGGCTCTGGGCTTGCCCGCCGACGGTGAGCAGGGCGCGCTCGCGCCCTATGATGATGCTTCCGTCGACGACGCCGCCGGCGTGCCGCAGCAGCTAGGGCTGGAGGACGTGGATTATGCCGGCTTCCCGATGCAGATGGTGCCGAGCCACGATAGGAACAACAACGGCGGTTGTGGCGGCCTGATCGAGCAATTCTCCTGGGATGATCGCTTCCCGATGCATCCGCGATATGGCCTCGAATGCGACGGCGACGAGACGCAGGCGCCGGCGGGCTACGGCAACAATGCTGATTGCGGCGGGCCCGGTCTGACCATGTGCTCCGCTGACGATGGGTCGTGCTTGCCGACCGGGTACTACTACCCCAAGTTCGTCGACGGCACTCTGGCGCCTGAGCACTACTCCGCACAGGTCGTCCCCGGCGGGGACTACGTCGACACGCTACCGCTCGAGTACCCCATGGGCATGGATGAGAACTTCACTAATCTGGACAACAGCTACAGGGCGCAATGGCAGGCCGAGGAGTTTCAGTGCTCCGACATCAACTCCAGCATGGATGAGAACTACACTTATCTGGACAACAGCTACGCGGCGAATGGGCAAGCCGAGGAGTTCCAGCGCTCCGGCCAGTATCAGTATCAGTGTTCGGATACTGGGACACGCAGCTCCAGCCAAGTCTTCCATCATCATTATTAGACCAGAGGGGTAAGAATTGAGGTCCGACCAACGTCGTTAGAAGCCAGTTCTGTTGTCATGGAAGACGCAAGGTCTCGGTCTCTCGGGGAGGAGGAAAAGCTTTGTTATTATCTATACTAGGGAAAATTGAAGTAGCTGAAGTTAGAATTTTGCATATTTACTTTGTTATTATCTATACTAGCAAATATGCTTGTGCGACTGCTACGATTGATTGTTATACTCCCTCCGTTCAACAATAGATGACTTCCACATATCTATATATGGATGTATCTAGACACTAAAATGTGTCTACATACATCCATATATAGATATGTGGAAGTCACCTATTTTTGAACGGAGGGAGTAGAAGACTAGTAGACCTGCCATGCGTTGCAACGGGATTAGAAAAAGTAATGATTTCGGTTCTTTATTTTAACACCGCGTCCCCTGCTTGTTCTTTTTCCCATACTCGCTTTATTGGATTTTTTTTTGCTTAACAATCATTGTTGTTTACCTTATTTTGTGCATGTTTCTCTTTTTATCTTATAGGAAACATGCCCGTGCATTGTAATTGGGGGAGAAAACTGAACTTTTTGAATGAAAAACTTTGTCACGTGCCCGTGCAACCATAGTAAACACAAATGTACAGTTGTTGCTTGATTCTTCTATTTTAGAATGAGCGCGAGCTCGTGGTGTTTTATCCGGATTCGGTCTCGCCAACTATAACAGATGTGTTCTTCGCATGAGTTGGACTAAAGATAACTATGATCGATGTATGATCAAATAGTTTCTAACTTTTTAAAACAAATATTAAGTTGGTGTGAGCAAATGCGATTGCAGTTGTCAAAAAAAAAATCTTTAATATATAGATTTTACACTTGTTGATTTCTCCATATTATGCTTCACAAGCAATGTTCAATGTGAAGCACACTAATATGGGTATAGTGCTTAAGATGTCAGTTCTCTTCTTCCTCTCTAGCAATTGAAAGGCTCTGCAAGAGCATATCTCATGGTAACAAATGATATTATGAGAAAATTTGTCCAAAATCCACTTGGTGATCTGTATCACAAAGCACGAATATTTGTTAAAACCATCATGTAAGTCCCTTTCATCATTTGAAGCTTCATTTCTGCACACAATAACTAGGAGCTTCAATAACCATGTTACTCCTTCGCAAGATAGCACACTATATATGCACATCTAAGTATTGTCAGCTGCTTGTAAAAAAACTGTCAACTGAAAAA
Organism: Alopecurus myosuroides; assembly: GCA_028641055.1. Lineage (NCBI taxonomy): Eukaryota > Viridiplantae > Streptophyta > Magnoliopsida > Poales > Poaceae > Alopecurus > Alopecurus myosuroides. The sequence goes on along the minus strand of CM054062.1, from coordinate 50,747,747 downwards.
GGTTACAAAATCACAGCTGATATGCTAAAGCCATTTTAATGAAAAATTCAAGGATAAATGGTTTCACTTTGTCACTCCATCAGACTGCATGACATCTCGGCAATGGTTTGAATTGACTGTGAGAGCCAGACTTTTAAATTAAACTCCGCGGTGAGCTAATGGGAGGCAGGTACAATGATATATTGGCCACTACAACTTCAGTCTTACCACTTGGGACAACTCTCCTACATGTGTGAACTGAAGTTTCGTGGAATATGGAAACACGATTTTGTAATCCGCCATAAATTTGTGGAAATCAATTAAAGCTCGACTTACATAGAAAACGTAATTTACCCCAACAACGGTAAAGATCCTTCTGACGAGATATGTGCTTTGTAATTATTCTACCTGTTAAGAGCGACAATCTCCTCTTGTTGGACTCCTGTTGCAACAACCTTTGATTCAGGCGTAAGCAACCCTCAAACTATAAAATAAAAAAGCACCTAAAAGAGTGGTGATAGTCTTACTATTCAAAGCTTGATGGTGTCGTTGGGATTCAGACCGGGAAGTGTTTTCACCTTCTCAGCATCCTCAATGAACTGCTTGTTCAAAATCTATGGCAGACGGATATCATATGTCAAGTAAGCACGAATAAATGATTGTTTTAGCAATCGTGAGGTCGTCCCTGTTGTGGTTGCTTGTTTCGGTGGTAGCTTATTCCTGCTTTGATGCTCTTATTCACCGCTCTGTGGTCTCTGTAGACGCAACACTTGCCACCACCGCCAATGAGCATTCAAAACGTGAAGAGGTAATCAAACAGGAAAAGGTTAAACTGAAAAAAAGCAAATCGGGGACACAAAACATATCCCCTTACAGATTCCTTGGAGATTCAGCAAACTTGTCATGGTTGTGCTTCGGCTCCTTACAGATTATCCTCTACCTCGAGACGGTGTATTGCTTCCTCGCCTTGTTGGCGTCGGATCGCAATGGCGCCACCGCCACGGGACGGGATGACGGTGAGAGTAAAGTACAGCAGGAAGGTGGTCGTACGGCCAGCGACAGCATCACCATGGTCCACCGTCCACGTTGGTCTCAACGCTTCCCAGTACAGCGTGGACGTGGCCTATCCAGACAACGCACTGATTGGAACAAGACCTAGAGCACTTTTGGGGGGTGCATCCAACTTGCTTGCTCACGAAAACCTAGAGCACTTATGAGGAGGATCATCATTGTAATATACAAGCCAAGTTCTATAATGTAAGTTCCCCACATAGTTATGCAAGTCATAATATAAAAACTCTCTCCAAACAGAAGTAATGATGCTAAACAAGCACAAGTGTGGAATAAATGATAGTAGTGTTGCCCCCTCTCTCTTTATTATCTCTCTTTTGCCCTTTCTTTCTTCTTTTTTTCCTTTTTGGGCTTATATATATATATATATATATATATATATATATATATATAACCTCACTGGTACAGACAACACTTTATTTTACAATGAATCAACACACTTAGTACTAATAACTCAAACTGAAATATCTCTGATGTATGTAAAACTAAATGCTCCTGTCAGTGTAGCAGTATGCAAAATAACAATGAAGCATGAAAAGTAACATAATGGTGATGGATGGTGTATGGCAATATATCTCAGAATGGCTATGGAAATGCCATGGTAGGTAGGTATGGTGGTTGTTTTGAGAAAAATAACTTTTGGCTTATGTCTGGAAGAACAAAGTTCTCCCATGGGGTTTGGATGCACTGGCGAAGTTTTCACCAACTCTCAATGTGAGAATGAGCAATGCACGGTACCGAAGAGGCTAGCAAATATGAATGGTGGAAGTGCCAGGAAACCGTAACATATAACTCACAAGTTAAAAGATTATAACTAAAATCATGATCTTACAAGGCATAATGAAAATCACTCCAAGAGGGTCCATGGTAGTGACAAGTCACTGTTAGATACCCCGACCATAGCGCGTAACAAAACGCTATTACGATTGCTATCAGCAAAGGAAATCATATACCATTATCCTATCAATTGGTTATTTGAGTGTGGCACAGTTTCAAGCTTTTAGACCAACCATTAATTGTTTTTTCCTTTACTAGACCAGCAAGTTTACCATTCAGAATATTAATATCTCAAACCAACAGCAAATAATCAAGTGAAATTGTTTAATGATCTACAAGAATATGCAAGCTTTTTCGTTATACCATCTACCACACGTAGCATTTTCTATTTCCATCAAACACCGAACAAAAAATACTCTCCAAGAGATATAGCAATAAAACAAGAGAGTACTAACACAACTCTACTAAAACTAACAGCTCTGAATAAGAGATGCAAGAAAAACAGGAGCTAAACAGGAATTTTGCAGCAGCTAGAAGAAAAACTAAGAATACGAGCATAACGAGTATTCAAATGAAAACGAGGAGTGTGTCTCTCCCCACACAAAGAATGCTAGATTCCAACTATATTGTTGCAGCAAGGAAAAAAATAAAACAAAATAAAACAAAACAAAAACAAACAAACGCTCCAAGTAAAATTTATATGATGTGACCAAATAAAAATATAGTTTCACTAGAAGTGACCTGATAAATTGTTGATGAAGAAGGGGATACCTTGGGAATCCCCAAGCTTAGATGCTTGAGTCTTCTTAGAATTTTCTGGGATGAACCACGGGGGCATCCCCAAGCTTTGACTTTGCACTTTTCTTAATCACATTTTATCACCCTCTTCTCTTGACCCTTGAAAACTTTCTTCACACCACACTCAAAGAGTAATTCGTATTACAGGGTTAGTGCAACAATCAAAAATCCATGGGTTCTGCATAGGCACAAGTTCTATTGATACTTTTAAACATTAGCTACAGCCACTAATGTTTCGTGAAGCAAAGAAATCCACTCGAAATAGTAAAAGAGCAAATGCAAGAAAAATGGCAGAATCTGCCAAAACCAGAACAGTCTGTAAAGACGAATTTTTTCGGGGAATTTACGTTGCTCAGATCGAAAAACATAAAGAAAGAAAAATTTGGGAATTAGCTGAGGAATAAGCACAAAACATTTCAGGTTATTTTTATCTTTATGGAATTTATACGATTTTTTACGGTGGACAACAGAAATCTGTTTCCTGCGCAGAAATCCAAAAACCAACTCCAACTTTCGCTAGAAACTTTACTTGGCACAACTAATACATAAAAATAAAGATACAAAGGAGTTGCTACATAATTACACAACCCCTTGACTCAAAGAAAACAGAGAAAAACAAAGCAAACATAAAACCATGGGTTGTCTCTCAAGAAGTGCTTTTCTTTAACGCCTTGTAGCTAGGCCCAGAAAAGTGGAATCAAGTATTTTCAAGTGAAGAAGCATCCAAATTGTAATTTGTTCGAATAATAGAATCAAAAGGAAACTTCATTCTATTTCTAGGAAAGTGTTCCATACCTTTCTTGAGTGGGAATTGAAATTTAATATTCCCTTCTTTCATATCAATAACATCACCAACAGTTCTAAGAAAAGGTCTTCCCAAAACAATTAGACAAGAAGCATTGCATTCAATATTCATAACAACAAAATCAACGGGGACAAGGTTATTATTAAACATGATAAGAACATCATCATCTCTCCCCAAAGGTTTCTTTCTAACATTATCAATAAGACGAATATCCAAATAATAGTGCTCCAAAGGTGGCAAATCAAGAATATCATAGAGTTTCTTAGGCATAACAGAGATACTAGCACCAAGATCACATAGATCATTGCAATCAAAATCATTCACTTTAATTTTAATGATAGATTCCCAACCATCATCTAGCTTCCTAGGGATAGAGGCTTCACATCTTAATTCATCCTCTCTAATTTGCATGAGAGCATTTGTAATATGTTTTGTGAAAGCCATATTCATAGTACTAGCATTAGGACAACTAGCAAGCTTTTGTTGGAACTTAATCACTTCAGTTATGTTGCAATCATCAAAGTCAAGATCATTTTTATCAAAGGTAATGGTACCATTGTCTCCCATGTTTCTAAAAATTCCAGCACTTTTATCAGGAACATTTTTAGCAGTTTCAGGCAGTTTTGCATTTTTAATAGCAGAAGTGGGAGTATTGACAACACCAATTACTTTAACATTGATAGTATAAGGTTTACTAGCATGAAAAGCTTCAGTTTTACTAGTGGTGGTGATGGTGCAAACATTATCTATATTATTCTTTCTAGCTATTTCATCTTCTCTTTCCCACCTAGCATGCAATTCAACTAACATCCTAACATTGTCATCAATTCGAATTTGGATGGCCTTTGTAGTAGCAAAAGGATTCTCATCTATGGTTTCAGTTTTAGCAGGCATTCTATTGATCAAAGAAGATTGAGCTTCAGAAACAGATGAAATAGAAGTTTCAGCACGAGCAATTTTAACTTGCAAACCAGATATTTCTCTATTTAAAATCTCAAGTTGATAACTGATATTCTTTAGCATAACAAATTGTTCCCCTATGGTCTTAGTAAATATTTTATTTTGCTCATATTGCTTTTACATGAATTCTTTAGTGGCTTTTTCAACTTCTGAAATTCTTTCATTAGACATTCCAGTTCTATCATTACTACCACTATTAAAAGGGTATGGCCTATGGTTGTTGCTACCAAAATTATTCCTATAAGCATTGTTGTTGAAATTATTATTTTTAATGAAGTTCACATCAACATGCTCTTATTGAGCAACCAAGGAGGCTAAGGAACATTGTTTGGATCAATAGGAGCATGGCCATTCACAAGCATAGACATAATAGCATCAATTCTATCACTCAAAGAGGAGGTTTCTTCAACAAAATTTACCTTCTTACTAGTTGTAGCTCTCTTAGTATGCCATTCAGAATAATTTACCATGATATTATCAAGAAGCTTTGTTGCTGCCCCCAAGGTAATGGACATAAAGGTTCCTCCAGCAGCTGAATCCAGAAGGTTTCTTGAAGAAAAAATCAGACCTGCATAAAAAGTTTGGATGATCATCCAAGTAGTGAGTCCATGAGTGGGACAATTCTTTACTAAAGATTTCATTCTTTCCCAATCTTTAGCAACATGATCATTATCAAGTTGCTTAAAATTCATAATGCTACTTCTTAAAGATATAATCTTAGCAGGAGGATAATATTTCCCAATGAAAGCATCTTTACACTTAGTCCAAGAATCAATACTATTTGTAGGCAAATATAGCAACCATTCTTTAGCTCTTCCTCTCAAAGAGAAAGGAAACCATTTCAGTTTAATAATATCTCCATCTACATCTTTATATTTTTTCATCTCACATAGTTCAACAAAATTATTAAGATGGGCAACAACATCATCAGTACTAACACCAGAAAATTACTCTCTCATAACAAGATTTAACAAGGCAGGCTTTATCTCATAAAAATTAGTAGTAGGAGTAGGTGGAGCAATAGGTATGCTAATGAAATCATTGTTGTCGGTGCTAGTAAAGTCACCCAACTTAGTGTTCTCAAGAGTGGTAATTTTAGCAAGACTCAAAACACGATAAAAACTACAACTAGAATAAGAACTATTTTTTTGTGTTTTTTATAAAGAGAAGCAAACAATAAATAATAAAATAAACTAAGAAAAACTAAAACAAAGTAAAGAGATTGGAAGTGAGAGACTCCCCTTGCAGAAATTCTCTTCCTCCCGGCAATGGCTACAGAAAGCTTGATGGGAGCTGACGTTGGTAAACCCCAAGAGAAAGGTTGTGAAGAGTGCAGCGGCAAGTTTTCCCTCAGAAAAAAAAACCAAGGTTGAATCGACCAGTAGGAGGATAAGGAACTTCTGAAGGTTGATGCAGATGAGGTGGCAGGTGATGTGTGTGAACACACGTTCGTTGGGAGACCCCAAGAGGAAGGTATGAAGAGTTCCGCAGCAAGTTTCCCTCAGAAAGAAACCAAGGTTGAATCGACCAGTAGGAGGAAGGAGTAACTTCAGAAGGTTGATGCAGCTGAGATGGCAGGGCGCAGTACCGGTTCAGCAGCAACATGGAACCTACACAACACAATCAAATCACTTTGCCCCAACGAAGTAGTGAGGTTGTCAATCTCACCGGTTTTGCTGAACACAAAGAGGTTAACGTACGATGTGGAAAACTGTAGGAGAACATTATGAAAGCAATGTGAAAGCAGTGTGTGTATTATCAGTATGAGAAAAAGGACCGGGGTCCACAGTTCACTAGTGGTGTCTCTCCGTGAAAGATAAATCACATGCGTGGTGAGCAAATTACAGCTCGGCAACTGGCAGAAATGAAGGTTGCACCGTAGTGCATATGCAAGACATAAAGATTACTATGTGATTCATGCGGGCATTACAACAAAATACATAGACCGTCATCCAAATGCTTCTATGTCTAATAATCCACCCTCTGAATATCATCCAAACAAATGTTGGGTATTAAGTTGCAAGCAACAGATTATTGCAGTAAGCAAGGTGCGTAATGTAAACAATGTAAACTAGGTAAACACTGTTGTTTTCTCCCTAATGACAACAACCCATCCTCCATCTATCACGTTTCTGTCACTCGAGCACAGATGCAAAGGAGGCATGAACCCACTATCGAGCATAAATACTCCCTCTTGGAGTTACTAGCATTTACTTGGCCATAGCATCTACTAATAACGGAGAGCATGCAAGATCATAAATAACATAAGCATAAAGATAACATGATAGATTCATAATCAGAAGACATAGCATTCAACATTCATCAGATCCCAGCAAACACAGCATGTAGCATTACATAAAGATGATCTCGATCATGTGAGGCAGCTCACGAGATCTAAACATGAGGTACAAAGTGGAGAGAACAACAATCTAGCTACTGCCATGTACCCGTAGTCCGGGGATGAACTACTCACGCATCACTTCAGAGGAGGGCATGGTGGTGTAAGACCCCTCCGGTGATGAATTCCCCTCCCGGCAGGGTGCCGGGAAGAGCTCTAGAACCCTCCGGATCTCTGTATGACGATGACGGCGGCCTCAGGTGTTTCTTCGTACGAAGTGGTATATTTTTAGGGTTAATATGTTGGGGGTATAAATAGGCGAAAGGGCAAAGGCGGTGGAGGCCTAGGGCCCCACACCATCCCATGGCGCGGCCAGGGGGCGTGCCGCCCTATGGTGTGCCCCCCTGTGGCCCCCCTCTAGGCCTCTTCGGGACTCCGTGGAACCTTCAGAAATTCTAGGACCTCCTGACTTTGAATTTTTCCAATTCTGAGAATATTTCTAGAACAACTTTTCTGGAACTAAAAACAACAGAAAACACGGAACTGGCTCTGTGGCATCTTGTCAATAGGTTAGTCCGAAAAATCATAAAATGACATAAATTGTATAGAAAACATGTAGGAAACAACATGAAAACAACATGGAACATCAGAAATTAAGGATACATTTATGACGTATCAACATCCCCAAGCTTAGTTCCTACTCATCCTTGAGTAGGTAAACGATAAAAACACAAAAATTCTGAGGTGACATGCTACCAACATAAACTTGATCATCAATAATGTAAAAGCATAAGTAAGCTGAGATCATAGAACTTCAACACAAGCATGATAAATAGAATTTTAACAGTAAAGCATAGCAATCACCTTGCATCATGACAAATAACACAAATAAAAGATCATGAATAACAATGCAATGAAACATATACGTTTGTTTCAAGTATAGAGAAAATATGGCAAAGTGATATTTCGCTAGTCCTTAAGAGTGGGGCAAAACATAAATGCCAGGACACCTTCAAAGTTCATGAGGAAGACTAGAACAAATAATTAGAGAACAAGCAATAACACATCATGAATCAATTAATAATGTTTCTGGGACAAATGCACATAAAACTCAGAATCACAATTATGCTCTCTCAATTGTGCATAAAGTTAGAAGATAAAGACTCAACATAAAAGTAAAAGAAAGGCCCTTCGCAGAGGGAAGCAGGGATCAACTGATGTCCTAGAGATTTTATTTTATTAAACATAGGTATAAAAATCTTGACACTCCTACCATCCATCTTACACAAACCATGGCTAACCGAATCCTCGGATGCCTGCCAACAATCACATACCGTGGAGGAGTGTCTATATTTTAAGAGAGGTGTATGCTTATGTCAACGAATGGTAAACAGAAAATACAGTACATCACAAGCCAACTAGACTTCACAGGAGCGTCTACCATAGAAGGATGCATCTAGGTAGAAGTTCATTCCCTTTTTCTCTTTTGTTTACACAATTATGCTTTGACTGATAAATCAGGGAGAAAAATAGTGAAGATAATTTGTTGTTATTAATTTGGGGCTGGGCACCCCGCTGCCATCTCTTCTATCATTAGATAGGCGGATGAAGCCACAAGTTCAGGGTGTGAAAGCCCAATCAACAATTGAGATAAAGATTCTCTATTTACGTCCTCATGAGCTAAAACAGGAGCACAAAACAGGAGTAATTTTGAAAGTTTTAAAGGTAACACATGAGAAATTTACTTTGGAGTGGCGGTTAAATACCACATGTAGGTAGGTATGGTGGACGCATTGGGCATACTTTGGTTTTGTGGAGTTGGATGCACGAGTAGAGCTCATACTCAGTACAGGTGGAGGCTAGCAAAAGACTGGGAGCGACAAATCAAGAGAGCATAAGAGCCATAATCATGCATAGCGACATAAACATCATTAATCAAAGCATAATTGGTACGACAAGTTCAAAAACTAAATGATCATAGAGGCTATAAGTGACTGGTTCATAGTCATAAACATGGTGTGAGCATGCACCAAGTCAACCAAATAAAACATTCAAAGGAGAACACCACAAATTTATGCTTCAATATGACAAGAACAACTCATTATTGTTTCAATGGCACACTAAATAACCATAAGGGTTTAGAATTAAAATAACATCTAGCATGATAAGAAAAAGTCTAGCCACAGTCTATACAAGCTTCTACTTGCACCGTTATAAATTCTACCACAAGGAGCAGTTTCTTTTCCCAACAAGCACCATACAAAACATGATTTAACAAAAACTCTCTAAATACTACAGCAAGCAAACACAAGAGTACTCAAAGAGTAATTCGCATTAGAGGGTTAGTGCAACAATAAAAAAATCCATGGGTTCTGTAAGGGAACAAGTGATATTGATACTTTTAAACATTAGCTACAGCCACTGATGTTTCGTGAAGCAAAGAAATCCACTTGACATCGCAAAAGAGCAAATGTAAGAAAAATGGCAGAATTTGTCAAAACCAGAACAGTCTGTAAAGACGATTTTTTGGGGGCACTTAAGTTTCTCAGATAAAAAACTTAAAGAACGAAAACATGCGTAATACGCCGAGGAGTAAGCACAAGAAATTTCAGGTCATTCTGATTTTTCTGTGAATTATACGATTTTTTACGGTGGACAACAGAAATCTGTTTCCTGCGCAGAAATCCAAAAACCAACTCCAACTCTCGTCAGAAAACTTTACTTGGCACAACTACAACATGAAAATAAAGATATAAAGGAGTTGATAAAGAATTATACAACCCCTTGAATCAAATAAAACGGAGAAAAACAAAGCAAAAATAAAACCATGGGTTATCTCCCAAGAAGTGCTTTTCTTTAACGCCTTTTAGCTAGGCCCAGAAAAGTGGAATCAAGTATTTTCAAGTGAAGAAGTATCCAAATTGTTACTTGTTCGAACAATAGAATCAAAAGGCACCTTCATTATCTTTCTAGGAAAGTGTTCCATACCTTTCTTGAGTGGGAACTTAAATTTAATATTCCCCGCTTTCATATAAATAATAGCACCAACAGTTCTAAGAAAAGGTCTTCACAAAATAATTGGACAAGAAGCATTGCATTCAATATTCAAGACAACAAAATCAACGGGGACAAAATTACTATTAACCATGATAAGAATATCATCAAATATCCCCAAAGGTTTCTTTCTAACATTATCAATAAGATGAATATCCAAATAATAAGGTTCCAATGGTGGTAAATCAAGAATATCACAGAGTTTCTTGGGCATAACAGAGATACTAGCACCAAGATCACATAGAGCATTGCAATCAAACTCATTCAATTTAATTTTAATAATGGGTTCCATCCATCATCTATCTTCCTAGGGATAGAGGCTTCACATCTTAATTCATCCTCTCTAATTTGCATGAGAGTATTTGTAATATGTTTTGTGAAAGCCATATTCATAGCACTAGCATTAGGAAAACTAGCAAGCTTTTGCAAGAACTTAATCACTTCAGTTATGTTGCAATAATCAAAGTCAAGATCATTTTTATCAAAGGTAATGGGACCGTTGTCTCCCATATTTCTAAAAAATTTAGCACTTTTATCAGGAACATTTTTAGCAGTTTCAGGCAGTTTTGTATTTTTAATAGCAGAAGTGGGAGTGTTTCCAACACCAATTAATTTACCATTGATAGTAGAGGTTTTTCTAGCATGAGAAGATTCAGTTTTACTAGTGGTGGTAATGGTGCAAACCTTAGCTATATTATTCTTTCTAGCTATTTCAGCTTGTCATTCCCATCTAGCATGCAATTCAGCTAACATCCTAGCATTATCATCAATTCGAATTTGGATAGAATTCAAAGTTTTACTTTATTTAAAATCATGAGGAATAACCTTTAGTTTCCGAGAATCATCATCAAGAGCAAGGCTATCAACTTTAGAAGCAAGAACATAAATTTCGCCAAATTTTCCTCAACAGATTTATTAAAAGCAGTTTGTGTAATAATAAAATTCTTAAGCATGTTCTCAAGATCAGAGGGTACACTTTTATTGTTGTTGTAGTAATTACCATAAGCATTACTATTATTGGGAGGATATGTCCTATAATTGTTGCTACCAAAATTATTCCTATAAGCATTGGTGTTGAAATTATTGTTTTTAATGAAGTTCACATCAACATGCTCTTCTTGAGCAACCAAAGAAGCTAAAGGAACATTATTTGGATCAATAGGAGCATGGCCATTCACAAGCATAGACATAATAGCATCAAGTCTATCACTCAAAGAGGAGGTTTCTTCAAAAGATTTTACCTGCTTACCAGTTGTAGCTCTCTCAGTGTGCCACTCAGAATAATTTAACATCATATCATCAAGAAGCTTTGTTGCTGACCCCAAGGTAATGGACATAAAGGTTCCTCCAGCAGGTTGAAGAAAAATTCAGACCTGCATAAAAGGTTTGGATGATCATCCAAGTAGTCATTCCATGAGTGGGACAATTCTTTACTAAAGATTTCATTCTTTCCCAAGATTTAGCAACATGCTCATTATCAAGTTTCTTAAAATTCATAATGCTACTTCTTAAAGATATAATCTTAGCAGGAGGATAATATTGTCCAATGAAAGCATCTTTACACTTAGTCCAAGAATCAATATTATTTCAAGGCAAAGATAGCAACCATTCTTTAGCTCTTCCTCTCAAAGAGAAAGGAAACAATTTCAGTTTAATAATATCTCCATCTACATCTTTATATTTTTGCATATCACATAGTTCAACAAAATTATTAAGATGGGCAGCAGCATCATCATTACTAACACCAGAAAATTTCTCTCTCATAACAAATTTAACAGGGCAGGCTTTATCTCATAAAAATCAGTAGTAGAAGCAGGTGGAGCAATAGGTGCGCTAATGAAATAATTGTTGTTGGTGCTAGTAAAATCACACAACTTAGTGTTCTCAGGACTAGTCATTTTAACAAGACTAAAAACAGGAATAAAACTACAGCTAGACTAAGAACTAATTTTTTTGTGTTTTTGATAAAGAGAAGCAAACAAGACAAAATAAAATAAACTAAGCAAAACAAAAACGAAGTAAAGAGATTGGAAGTGAGAGACTCCCCTTGCGGAAATTCTCTTCCTCCCCGGCAACGGTGCCAGAAAATGCTTGATGTGTGTGAACACATGTTCGTTGGGAGAACCCAAGAGAAAGGTATGAAGAGTTCAGCAGCTAGTTTCTCTCAAAAAGAAACCATGGTTGTATCGACCAGTAGGAGGAAGGAGTAACTTCAGAAGGTTGGTGCAGCTGAGATGGCAGTGCGCACTACCGGTTCAGCAGCAACGTGGAACCTACACAACACAATCAAATCACTTTGCCCCAACAAAGCAGTGAGGTTGTCAATCTCACCGGTTTTGCTGAACACAAAGAGGTTAAACGTATGGTGTGGAAAAAAGTAGGAGAACAGTATGAAAGTAGTAGTAAAAGTATGAAAGTAGTGTGAAAGCAGTGTGTGTATTATCAGTATGAGAAAAAGGACCGGGGTCCACAGTTCACTAGTGGTGTCTCTCCGTGAAAGATAAATAACATGCGTGGTGAACAAATTACAGCTGGTCAATTGACAGAAATGAAGGTTGCACCGTAGTACATATGCAATACATAAAGATTACTATGTGATTCATGCGGGCATTACAACAAAATACATAGATCGTGATCCAACTGCATCTATGTCTAATAATCCACCCTCCGAATATCATCCGAACAAACGTTGGGTATTAAGTTGCAAGCAACAGATTATCGCAGTAAGAAAGGTGTGTAATGTAAACAATGTAAACTAGGTAAAGACCATTGTTTTCTCACTAATGGCAACAACACATCCTCCATCCGTCACGTTTCTATCACTCGAGCACGGATGCAAAGGAGGCATGAACCCACTGTCGAGCATAAATACTCCCTCTTGGAGTTACTAGCATTTACTTGGCTAGAGTATCTACTAATAATGGAGAGCATGCAAGATCATAAATAACATAAGCATGAAGATAACATGATAGATTGATAATCAGAAGACATAGCATTCAACATTCATCATATCCCAGCAAACACAACATGTAGCATTACATAAAGATGATCTCGATCATGTGAGGCAGCTCACGAGATCTAAACATGAGGTACAAAGTGGAGAGAACAACCATCTAGCTACCGCTATGGACCCGTAATCCAGGGATGAACTACTCACGCGTCACTTCGGAGGAGGGCATGGTGGTGTAGACCCCTCTGGTGATGAATTCCTTTGCCGGCAGGGTGCCGGGGAGAGCTCCAGAACCCTCCCGATCTCAGGATGACGATGACGGCGGCCTCGGGTGTTTGTCGGGAAGAAGTGGTGTATTTTTTGGGTTAATATCTCGGGGGTATAAATAGGCGAAAGGAAAATGGTGGTGGAGGTCTGGGGGGCACACCACCCCATGGCGCGGCCAGGGGTGGGCCTCCCTATTGTGTGGCCCCCCTCCGGGCCTCTACAGGACTCCGTGGAACCTTCGGGAATTCTAGGACCACCGGACTTCGAATTTTCCAATTCCGAGAATATTTCCAGAACAACTTTTCTGAAACTAAAAACAGCAGAAAACAGGGAACTGGCTCTTGGCATCTTGCCAATAGGTTAGTCCGGAAAATCGATAAAAATGACATAAAGTGTATAGAAAACATGTAGGAAACAACATGGAACATCAGAAATTAAGGATACGTTTATGACGTATCAGCAGGGCGCACTACCGGTTCAGCAGCAACGTGGAACCTACACAACACAATCAATTCACTTTGCCCCAATGAAGCAGTGAGGTTGTCAATCTCACCGGTTTTGATGAACACAAAGAGTTTAAACGTATTGTGTGGTAAACATCAGTAAATCAGTATGAAAACGGTAGTAGCAGTGTGAAAACAGTGGAAATAATTGAAGTGGTTGTGTTATCAGTATGAGAAAATGGACCAGGGTCCACAGTTCACTAGTGGTGTCTCACCATAAAAGATAGCTAACATGCGTCGTGAAAAAAATACAGCTAGGCAATTGATAGATAAAGAAACATGCATGACATAAAGATTACTATGAGATTCATGCAGGAATTACAACAAAATACATAGATCGTCATCGAAATTCATCTGTGACTAATAATCCACCCTCCGAATATCATCCGAACAAACGTTGGATATTAAGTTGCAAGAAACGGATAATCGCAGTAAGCAAAGTGTGTAATGTAAACAAAGTAAACATTGTTGTTTTCTCCCTAATGGCAACAACACATCCTACATCCGTCATGTTTCTATCACTCGAGCACAGATGCAAAGGAGGCATGAACCCACTATCGAGCATGAATACTCCCTCTTGGAGTCACTAGCATCTACTTAGCTAGAGCATCTACTAACAACGGAGAGCATTGATACGTTATAAATGTATCCTTAATTTCTGATGTTCCATGTTGTTTTATTATTGTTTCCCACATGTTTGCTATACACTTTATGTCATTTTTATCGATTTTCCGGACTAACATATTGACAAGATGCCACAGAGCCAGTTCCCTGTTTTCTTCTGTTTTTAGTTTCAGAAAAGTTGTTCTGGAAATATTCTCGGAATTGGACAATTTGAAGCCTCGAAGTCTTAGAATTCCCTAAGGTTCCACCGAGTCCCGAAGAAACCCGGAGGGGGGCCTTAGGGGGGCCACACCATAGGGCGATGCCCCCCTTGGCCGCTTCAGGGGGTGGTCTGGGACCCCTAGGGCTCCACCGACTTTTCCCTTTCGCCTATATAACCCCCCAAGACGTAAACCCTAAAAAAATACCCCTTTTACCCGAGAAACACCTGAGGCTGCCATCACCGTCATCCCGAGATCGGGAGGGTTCTGGAGCTCCCCTCGGCACCCTGCCGGAGGGGGAAATCATCACCGGAGGGGTCTACACCACCATCCCCTCCTCCGAAGTGATGCGTGAGTCGTTCATCCCTGGACTACGGATCCATAGCAATAGCTAGATGGTTGCTCTCTCCACTGTGTACCTCATGTTTAGATCTTGTGAGCTGCCTATCATGATCAAGATCATGTTTATGTAATGTTACATGTTGTGTTTACTAGGATCTGATAAATGTTGAATGCTATGTCTTATGATTATCAATCTATCACGTTATCTTCATGCTCATGTTATTTATGATCTTGCATGCTCTCCGTTGTTAGTAGATGCTCTGGCCAGGTAGATGCTAGTAACTCCAAGAGGGAGTATTTATGCTCGATAGTGGGTTCATGCCTCCTTTCCATCTATGCTCGAGTGACAGAAACGTGACAGATGGAGGATGTGTTGTTGCCATTAGGGAGAAAACAACAATGCTTAGTCTAAGGATGATGTTATTGTTTACATTACACACTTTGCTTACTGAGATTATCTGTTGCTTGCAACTTAATACCAACGTTTGTTCGGATGATATTCGAAGGGTGGATTTTTAGTCAGAGATGCAGTTGGATAACGTTCTATGTTTTTTTTGTAATGCCCGCATGAATCACATAGTAATCTTTATGGCTTGCATATGCACTACGGTGCAGCCTTCATTTCTGTCAATTGCCCAGCTGTAATTTGTTCACCACATATGTTATTTATGTTTCATGGAGAGACACCACTAGTGAACTGTGGACCCCGGTCCTTTTTCCTCATAGTGATAAAACACCTACTGCTCTCATACTGTTTTCCACACCATATGTTTAACCTCTTTGTGTTCAGCAAAACCGGCGAGATTGACAACCTCACTCTTCGTTGGGGAAAAGTGATTTGATTGTGTTGTGTAGGTTCCATGTTGCTTCTGAACCGGTAGTGCGCCCTGCCATCTCAGCTGCTTCAACCTTCTGAAGTTACTCCTTCCTCCTACTGGTCGATTAAACCTTGGTTTCTTACTAAGGGAAAACTGCTGCTGTGCTCATCATACCTTCCTCTTGGAGTCTCCCAACGAGTGCAAGATCTGCACCATCAAGCTATTTTTTGGCGCCGTTGCTGGGGAGGAAGAGAATTTCTGCAAGGGGAGTCTCTCACTTCCAATCTCTTTTCTTTGTTTTTTGTTTTGCTTCGTTTATTTTATTTTTTCTTGTTTGCTTCTCTTTATCAAAAATACAAAAAGATAGTTCTCATTCTAGTTGTTATTAGTGCTTTATCATGGTTGCTATCAATATTTGATGCCTTTGAAACTAGATCTTGTAGGCAATGTGGGTTCACAGATGAACAACAAAAATATTATAAGGAACACCGCTTGTCACAAAAAGGAATACACTTATGAGATCAAATTAATAAATTGCACGACTATGCTAAAAACTTGTGCTCTACTTATAATGTTACTTATTGCTTTGATAAATCTTGCTGCTGTAGGAGGTATAAACACCTCCCTTTTCAATGTGAGTATAATGATGATGTTACCATATGTTCTTATGTTAGGGGAAATTATGAATTATATGATGTGGAATAAATTGAAGAATTTATTGCTTGGAAGGATGCATTCGAAATTGCTTATTTACCTGAAAGTATTGATGATGCACCTTATAAATACGACATTTATGCTATACTTGAATATTTCTTTAATAATTACAAGGATTGTAATTACTACATAATGGAATATCTTAATAAATGTTCTCAACCTAAGGAAGAGACTAATGCCTTGCAGGAGCCTATGGAAGAAGAAATTGCTGAATCTGGAAGCTCATTGGATGAAAAAGAGGAGGAGAGTGATTATCAAGAGGAGGAAAAATGGAGCTACCCATGTCTACCTCCCAATGATAGTAACTCTTTAACTCATACATTATTTGATGAAATTGATACTTGCTATACTTGTGACCTTGATACTACTATGAATGAAACTTGTGAGAATGATATTGCTACTGTTATTGATGATAATTCTTGCTACCTTGATGAGTCCTATGATAATCCTCTATTTATTTCAACTATTGATATGCATGATAATGAGGAAGCTTGTTTAGAAAATTTCTATGACAATGCTCTTGATGATGGTCCTATGTTACTTGATGTTATAAATTATAATGCTACTGAAAATAGGATTGCTATAATGTGTCCCATACCTTTTATGAGTGATCAATCATCTTGTTTTAATATTGCTAAAAGTGGGGGAAAAGAGGAGCTGATTTTAAATTTTGATCCCACTGTTTTGGAGCTTGATATGAATTGTGTGCTTTTAGACCATGACAAACATGCTTTATGTGATAATTATGTTATTGAGTTTGTTCATGATGCTACTAACAATTATTATGAGAGAATAAAATATGGTTGTAGGAATTTTCATGTTACTAAAACACCTCTCTTTTTGTTGAAATTTTTGAAGTTGCTCTTGTTCTACCTTCCCATGATTTCTAGTTTGAGCTTCTTTAATTTATTTCTTTACAAGATTCCTATGCATAAAAAGTGGGTTAGACTTATATTTTTTTTATACTTGCTTCTTGATGCTCTCTTTTTCTTAATTCATATTCCTTATGTGAGCATCTTCCTACTTGATTCCACTTTTCTGGGCCTAGCTAAAAGGCGTTAAAGAAAAGCATTTCTTGGGAGATAACCCATGGTTTTATTTTTGCTTTGTTTTTCTCTGTTTTCTTTGTGTCAAGGGGTTGTATACTTCTGTAGAAACTCTTTTGTATCTTTCTTTTCATGTTTTAGCAGTGCCAAGTAAGGTTTGTGACAAGAGTTAGAGTTCGTTTTCGGATTTCTGCGCAGGAAACAGATTTCTGCTGTCTACCGTAAAAAATCGTATAAAATCCTGGAAGTTCAGAATGATCTGAATTTTTTTGTGCTTATTCCTCAGCAAACATCACAACTCTTTCGTTCTTAAGTTTTCTGATCTGAGCAACGTAAGTGCCTCGAACAAATTCCTCTTTACAGATAGTTCTGGTTTTGACAGATTCTGCCTTTTTTGCATTTGCTCTTTTGCTATTTCATGTGGACTTCTTTGCTTCACGAAACATCAGTGGCTGTAGATAATGTTTAAAAGTGTCAATAACACTTGTTCAATACAGAACCAATGGATTTTTTAATTGTTTCACTAACCCTCTAATGCGAATTACTGTTTGAGTGTGGTGTGAAGGAAGTTTTCAAGGATCAAGAGAAGGGTGATATATGTGATCAAGAAGAGTGCAAGGTCAAAGCTTGGGGATTCCCCCATGGTTCATCCAAGCATATTTTAGAATACTCAAGCATCTATGCTTGGGTATGCCCAAGGCATCCCCTTCTTCATCAACTATCTATCAGGTCACTTCTCGTGATACTATATTTTTATTCGGTCACATCATATGAAGTTTACTTGGAGCGTCTGTTTGTTTTTCTTTGTTTTCCTTTGTTTTCTTTTGTTTTCCTTGCTTCAATAATATAGTTGGATCCTGACGTTCTTTGTTTGGGAGAGAGACATGCTCCGCTTTTTCGTTTGAATACTTGTTATGCTAGTATTTTTAGTTTTTCTTCTAGTTGCTGCAAAAATTCCTATTTAGCTCTCGTTTTCATTGCATCTGTTATTCAGAGCTGTTAGTTTTAGTAGTGTTATGTGAGTCCTCTCATGTTTGCTTGCTGTAGAATGTAGATATTTTTTGTTAAAGCATCATTTGTATGGTGCTTGTTGGGAAAAGAAACTGCTGCTTGAGGTAGAGTTTTTAACGGTGCAAGTAGAAGCTTGTATAGACTGTGGCTAGAACTTTTTGATATCATGCTAGATGTTATTTTAGTTTTAAATCCTTGTGGTTGTTGAGTAGCATGATTAGCCTGAAATAGCTGAGAGTGTTTGATGTGCCACTAAAAGAATCATGAGTTGTTCTTGTCATATTGAAGCATAAATTTGTGGTGTTCTCCTTTGGATGTTTTATTTGGTTGACTTGGCGCATGCTCACACCATGTTTATGACTATGAACCAGTCACGAATAGCCTCCATGATCATTTAGTTTTTGAACTTGTGGTACCACTTATGCTTTGATGAATGATGTTTATGTCGCTATGTATGATTATGGCTCTTATGCTCTCTTGATTTGTCGCTCCCAGTCCTTTGCTAGCCTCCACCTGTACTGAGTATGATATCTGCTCGTGCATCCAACTCCCTAAAACCAAAGTTTTCCCATTGTGTCCACCATACCTACCTACATGTGGTAATTAACCGCCACTCCAAAGTAAATTGCTCATGTTTTACCTTTAAAACTTTCAAAATTACTCCTGTTTTGTGCTCCTGTTTTATCTCATGAGGACGTAAATAGAGAATCCTTATCTCACTTGTTGATTGGAATTTCACACCTGTAACATCCCTGATTTTTGGAAAACTCAAAAATCACAAAAATTTGAAACTTTTTGTTTTCATGTTATGCAAGTCACCAAGAACCAAATGAGAAGCAAGAAACAAAAGAAAACAATACATATTTCAATGAAATTGAGTTTACCAATCCAATTATGCCTT
Source organism: Alopecurus myosuroides (assembly GCA_028641055.1). NCBI lineage: Eukaryota > Viridiplantae > Streptophyta > Magnoliopsida > Poales > Poaceae > Alopecurus > Alopecurus myosuroides. Next base: position 50,728,589 of record CM054062.1, on the reverse strand, counting down.
GTTCATTAAACCCTAAAACCTTATTCAAAAAAAATAAGTTTCTTTATATAAAGGGAATATCTTTATTAACAAACCTTTACATAAAGTGTTTTCAATTCAACTATTACCTTGATAATATTTTGGCAACCAAAAATCAAAGATTTATAACCCTTAATAAAGTTCTAAATCCCCAAAATTATTTGAAGAGAATAAAATTGTTAATAATAACTTTTAGTTGTTATTCCAAGTTTTAAACATGAAGGGGTGAAAAAGAAATGCATTGCTTTGAAAATAACATAAAGATTTTGAAAACAATATCATGACTGGTGGTTTTATTCTAAATTTTATTGATCAACAATATTAATAAATTGATATGAACTAATTAAATAACATGAAGTTACTATTAATAAATCCTTCATATCCTAAAATTATTAATTATGAAAATGGTTTGAAAATGACTTCCAAAAATATTATTTGAAATGTTTAATGTCTCTAAAAATTTATTTAATCAAAAACCCCATTTTACTATTTTCTATTTTAAAATGCTATTAAGTACTATTAGTGAATTAATTATATTTTTCAAAACATAAAAGAGATGAAAACTCCTTGAAATGGTTTTGGAAAATAGTATTTGATCTTTATAAAGCCACTGAAATTATATTTGACTAATAATTGTATTTTATAATTTTCTAAATTAAAAATCACATTAAGCTCTATTAAGGAATTATTTCAAATTTCCAAAATTCAAAAATAAAATATGTTGAAAAGTTTACAAAAATGGTACTGTTGGAAAGTAGTTTAAATTTCAAGAATTTTGAATTTTATTCCATGTCATTTGGATGATTTAAACATAAGTTATGAATTAATTGAATAAACAGAAATAAAAGAAAAATATCGATGACGTCACGCATGACGTCATCATCTTCTTCCTCAGAAGGAAACTCACGGCCGTGATCTTCGCTCCGTGATTTCTCGCCATTAAGGCCATATTTCCTTGCCATCTTTGTGCCTACAAATAGCCACAGGCCCCCTCCGCATTTCCCCTATCCCCTCTCTTTGCATCTCGCAACCACGCCGGAGAAATTCCTCGACGGAGTTCGTACTGCCGCCGCCATCTCCTCTTGATTCCGGCGAGGTGAGACCTTCCCCGTGCCCGAGACCTCCTCTCCCTGGACCCCCTTGACCTTGCGCACGTTTTGATGCCCTCAGTTCGATCTCTCGCGCAACAGGTCGCCGCCGCCATCTACGCCCGAGACTCGCCGGAGCTGCTGCATCTCCGCCCGTGTCGCGCCGTCGTCCCGCCATTCTCCGGCGAACCCCGTGCCCCCCGGTGAGCTCCTCTGTTCCTGCACCGTTGGATCTGAAACGGACGCGTAGGATTAGATCCCCTAACGAATCGGTATGTTACCGTTAGATCGAGATCTGACGGCTCAGATCTAACCACTTATCCACGTCACCCTAGCCTAGTCAACACCCAGTCAGCACACCCATCCAATCACAGAGCCCCACGTGGCCAGCCTGTCAATTCAATTTTTCTCCCGCTAGAATTATTTTGGCAGTTTTACAGATTAGTCCCTGCAACTTAGATCTAACATAACTTTTGATCCATAAGCCCAAATTTAGCAATCTTGGACTTTTTGGAAAGCCCTTGACATTTAGAAACTTTTGGCACTGGCCAAATTCAAATTTGACAAATTTAAATTTGTTCAAATTCAAATATGCTTGTTTGATGAAATTTGGCATAATTCAAATTCTACAAATCCAAAAATTGTAAATAAAATATATTTGGAAACCTTAGGATGTGTACTTTCATATCCTATGTCCCAAAATAAAAATTGAACATACTAAAATTGATTTTAGAATTAAATGGCCATTTGAGCAAATTTGACTTAGTTTAAATTCTATAAATAATTTTAATATGTTTTCTTAAGCAATGTTGCTCCATATGGCAACCTTAATCCATAGAAACCAGTGCCATAAAATTTTGGACACATATGTTTCACACCATATTAAAAATGACTTAGGAAATATTTTGCTTAAGTGGTTCTATGTGTGTATGGCTATATGAAACCAAGGCTAAGTCCTTAGTAAAGTTTCAACTTATACCTAGCCAACAAATGAACCTAAAAACACTAGTACAAAAGTTTCCATCAACTTCTTGTCTACCCATGCTTGCTTCAAGATTTCACCAAGTTGGGATTTGTGAGAACCATGAAGTGCAATGGAGGACTTAACCATCTAGAGATTTTTCAACATGAAGATAGAAGACCAATGAAGGACTTAGCAAATAAAACAAACTTCAGAAACATCTCCAAGAAGTGGAATCACTTAGAAGAAAACCAGAAAAACTTCCAGAAGACTAACCCCTTTTCTCTCTAAGTCTTTTTCCTTCTCTTTTCTATTCTTCTCCTTTCAAATTGATGGCAACATGAAGAGAAACAAGGAAGATCATTGAAGAAATGACTTAGGATCCACAACAATCTGAAGCATACCCCATCAAGTGCAAGCACATGAAGAAATGAAGAAGAAGACTCACCTCTCCCATTCTATCCTCTTGTCTCATTTCCCCTCTATTTTGACTTAGGGGTATTTTCACATTTGTTGAATAAAACACTTAGTAGTGACCACACCACTTGGGAAACAACTAGTGAGAACACCATGAAGACTATCAAGACCAAGAGAAGCACCACACCAAGGAAGAAAACAACTTAGATGGCATGATGATTATCTTCAAGAAGGCAATCACATGAGGACTAGAAGTAATTCATACAAGTTGAAGAATAACAAGTTATTTTTGTCCAACCCTTGACCCAAATGGAAAACCCAAGACTTAGTAATATTTTCCCTTTGATGATGAAGTTAGTAGACCTACCCTAACCACAATGGAAAATACTAACATAGTCACTCAAATATTTTTGAAGGTGAATATGACCAAGTGTTTGCATGTATTACTTTAGTTGAAGAAGTAATATGTTTATTCTTAGTGAACTCTTGGAACTTCCTCGACAAGTATGGTTATAATAAAGTTAGATCACATCAAGATCAACCTAGTCCTTCCCAAGTAAACCATTGGAATTTCCTTAACAAGAATGAGACCCCTAGTGAATGAATCTTTCAACTCAAACCTAGACCTTGTCCTAACCAACTTGGTTAAGCCCCTTTTGATATGTTAGTTGCTATGTATGTTTTCTACACTTGTATGTTTGTTTGTTAGGATGCTTGTTTATTTGGTTTTGTGTTGTCAATGATTAGATTGTACGGAGAGCAACGATCTTTTGTGAAGAGTGTGATATCTTCACCAACTTCAACAAGGCAAGTAACACACCATCAACTACCCATTATTTTCTATATGCATTAGTTGATTTTGAGTAGTATGCATGATAGGAAATTTTACTAAGTTATACCATGCTATGCTATTATCCTAGTAGTGTGTAGCCATCCCTTTTACCTTGTTATTTTGATAGCCTTAGAATTTACTAGGTGCTATGCAATGTTACAAATTGTTTTACTAGATGTTGAGGAAAAATCCTAAGTATAACTAATGAATGAACCACCTGGGTGGAAGTGGTAAGACTGGGTTATGTTGAGTGTTTCCTCAGGGCCCTTATCTAAGGGTTATTCCACTTGAGGTTGTCACTTGCGGATGTCCACCCAGGAACAAAGAGATTACTATGTCCTTCTAAGTTTAGTAGCTTCCCGTGCAGCCTTTAGTCATATGGGCTCTGTCTTGATCAACTAAGTTGAATGAACTCACTAGGCTTACAAGCAGATGTAGCATAATTATAGGTGGAACGGGTAAGCCAAACGGTGGTGGAATTTCTTCTGAAAGATCTCGTCTCAATCTTCTCCTTTCCTTAATGCACTCAGGGTGTATAGGATGTTTGGGCTGATTTGAGTCTGAAGGTGAAAGTGCACAAACTCTGCAGAGTCAACAAACTAAGATCTTAGCCGTGTCCCCGGTTATGGACAACTATGAGCAGCTGGACAAGGATTAACGGAAGAATCTCATCATCAATTTCAATAAGTAAAATTTTGACCAAGTGAACAGTATTGTGGTGCTTGGATCTTACTCCAATGTTGCCACCCCTTTGAAAAGAAAAGTTTCTTTTACAAAAGAGATAGGACAAAATTGGCTTTATGCAAACTTAGCCAAAACTCCACTCAGCCAAATGAGCATGTAGTATTAGTCTTGCCATTTATATCCACCATAGTGTTACTTGCCAATACATTAAATTGTATTGACTCCCTTGTGGCTGCATATTCCATATTGCAGATATTTCTGAAGACGAGTGAGGATTTCGTTTAGGATCTCGAGACTATCGCCAACATGTTTTGCCTGTGGCACATGAAGAAGATGGGCTCAATGTTGTTCTATGTTTTCCGCTGTAATACTTTGTTTTCTGCTAGTCTTCTAAGACTATGCAAGTTGTAATACTATTTTGTAAAGACTGGATCATGCGATGGAATAGAATTTGATGCATTTGCATGATATTTCATTTTGTACTGTGGTGCTAGCAATTGATCCAGGGACTAGCACAATAACGCAGGTATTCCATCTTTATTAAAAGTTGGGATGCTACAAAATGGTATCAGAGCATTATGTTGCCTGTAGGATTCGAGACCCTAAGTTTGGATTAGAATAGGAAAAGCCATAGGAATAAAAATATACTATCTATTAACTACTCCACAAAGGAATCTTTTATATCTTCATTTCTCCTCATACTCCTTTCCATGGTACATTTCTAATGTATACTCTTATCTGTAGATGACCAACATCATTGAATCACTCAAGAAAGGACCAATGATGACCATGACCCTGGAGTGTGACACAGATTTTCCAAGAACATTGAAGGATCTCATGTCAATCATGGGATTTGAAGGACCAGCAGTCTACTGGGGCTTTCCCTACATTGATGAGGAATATGATCTTGAATATTGGTGGGTGCAGATTCATCTGTATATGAACAAGGAGTACGACCACAAGATGGGAGGAGATTGCATGCTTACCAACAAGGAGGTGCATTTGACATTCTTTGATTCAGCAAGAAGTGCTGCATGGAGGGCTATTGAAGAACTTACTGAGAGACTCAAGTGGAGACTTCACAACACTAAGAAGATTCTCAAGGAAGCCGAAGAAGAGATCAACACTCTTGAAAAAGAGATTACAATGTACAAGAACGCGGAGATCATTGTGAAGACTGAGTATTGAAGACCTATCATGAGGAATAAAGCAAGAAAGTTGTTACCCTGCCTTGAATAGTAGACCACCATGAGATGTAACAAAGTTGTGAAACACGAAACACGATTAGAGTATTGATCATACTAATGAGTGTGGTATGACAATACTAGATGTTTTCCTAAAACTATGTTGTTTGGTGTGATGAATGTGTTGCTATATGTTTGTTATGTGTTGTTTGTAAGATGAGTTTCCTTGATCTGCTGTGTTTGGATAGGAACCTTCTTAGATCCTTTCTAACCTCTACTCATCTTCCCTAAAACCTCAAAACAGATGTCTAGCCAGAATACCAACAACCCGGAGAACTCAATAGCAATGCAGATGCTACTAGAAGCTCAAACTCAGCTGATACAACTGATGACCCAGAACCAAGCAAACAACCCCAATATGGAGTTAACACCAGGAATGCAACAAGTGTTGGATACCCAATCCCAGATAGTGCACATGATGTCCCAAAACATGACCAATAGTGGAAACCATCAACCCTTGGTAGCTAGGGATAACCAGGAGACAGAAGAAGAAATGTTTTCAACACTCAAAGCCTGCAAAGCTTGTGGAGAGATAGGACACTATTCCAAAGATTGTCCAGATGAGTTGCCCCATGGTGATGTAAACAACTCAACTGAAGGATACTTCACTCAAGTTACTTGTTTTCTGTGTGAAGGAACAACACATGTTCCAAAGCAATGTCCACTTTACCCCATGGTACAACAAGTTGGACAACAAGCCAAAATGGAAATGCTTAGTGCAATCCAAGAGAACTTAGGAAAACCAGAAGTGAAGGGAAAACGCAAGCTGGATACTTTTCAGATGGACCATGTCAAGATGGATACTGGAGCCAAGACCACACCACAACCATGTTCATCCAAACCCACCACCAAGAATTGTTATTCTTGTGAAGAAGATGGACATTTATCCAGGAATTGTCCCAACAAGAAACCCAGACTTTCAACCAACATAGTTGAGTATACTGGGCAGCAGTATGAAGATATGATGGCCAATTTAACTCCACCAAGGAAGAAGAAGAAACTTCAGAAGAACCCCAATCCTGTCTATAGAGACATCAGCCAAGTGACATGCTTCAAATGCAGAGATAAAGGACACTATGCAAATGGATGCCCTCAAAGGGAGAAGGAAGGAAACATGACTTTCTGAAAGAAGGAATCTTAGGAAAAGTTTCATGTTGAAAATAAATTTATTTTCCCTAGAAGTTCTTCCAGTGTAATAAACCACAATGAATGTCTGAGAAATGTGTTCCCAGTATAATGAGATGATGTTGTGAAATCCTCTCAACTTGATCTTTTGATTGACCCAAAGAGTGACCCCTCAGTGTCAAAGGTAGTTCAACAGACCTATGTTGGTCTACACCTCTACCACAGAGGAAAGATCTACTCAAGCTAATTTAGAATCAATCTACACTCCAATCTAATGAAAATAGACTACCCACAAAAGTTTCTTTTAAGGGTGGTAGCCCACCCAGTTGTTTTGGAATCCAATTACACAAATCTTTCTTTCTAACCTTCCCAAATCTCGGGACGAGATTTCTTTTAAGGGTGGTAGTCTGTAACATCCCTGATTTTTGGAAAACTCAAAAATCACAAAAATTTGAAACTTTTTGTTTTCATGTTATGCAAGTCACCAAGAACCAAATGAGAAGCAAGAAACAAAAGAAAACAATACATATTTCAATGAAATTGAGTTTACCAATCCAATTATGCCTTGTTCATTAAACCCTAAAACCTTATTCAAAAAAAATAAGTTTCTTTATATAAAGGGAATATCTTTATTAACAAACCTTTACATAAAGTGTTTTCAATTCAACTATTACCTTGATAATATTTTGGCAACCAAAAATCAAAGATTTATAACCCTTAATAAAGTTCTAAATCCCCAAAATTATTTGAAGAGAATAAAATTGTTAATAATAACTTTTAGTTGTTATTCCAAGTTTTAAACATGAAGGGGTGAAAAAGAAATGCATTGCTTTGAAAATAACATAAAGATTTTGAAAACAATATCATGACTGGTGGTTTTATTCTAAATTTTATTGATCAACAATATTAATAAATTGATATGAACTAATTAAATAACATGAAGTTACTATTAATAAATCCTTCATATCCTAAAATTATTAATTATGAAAATGGTTTGAAAATGACTTCCAAAAATATTATTTGAAATGTTTAATGTCTCTAAAAATTTATTTAATCAAAAACCCCATTTTACTATTTTCTATTTTAAAATGCTATTAAGTACTATTAGTGAATTAATTATATTTTTCAAAACATAAAAGAGATGAAAACTCCTTGAAATGGTTTTGGAAAATAGTATTTGATCTTTATAAAGCCACTGAAATTATATTTGACTAATAATTGTATTTTATAATTTTCTAAATTAAAAATCACATTAAGCTCTATTAAGGAATTATTTCAAATTTCCAAAATTCAAAAATAAAATATGTTGAAAAGTTTACAAAAATGGTACTGTTGGAAAGTAGTTTAAATTTCAAGAATTTTGAATTTTATTCCATGTCATTTGGATGATTTAAACATAAGTTATGAATTAATTGAATAAACAGAAATAAAAGAAAAATATCGATGACGTCACGCATGACGTCATCATCTTCTTCCTCAGAAGGAAACTCACGGCCGTGATCTTCGCTCCGTGATTTCTCGCCATTAAGGCCATATTTCCTTGCCATCTTTGTGCCTACAAATAGCCACAGGCCCCCTCCGCATTTCCCCTATCCCCTCTCTTTGCATCTCGCAACCACGCCGGAGAAATTCCTCGACGGAGTTCGTACTGCCGCCGCCATCTCCTCTTGATTCCGGCGAGGTGAGACCTTCCCCGTGCCCGAGACCTCCTCTCCCTGGACCCCCTTGACCTTGCGCACGTTTTGATGCCCTCAGTTCGATCTCTCGCGCAACAGGTCGCCGCCGCCATCTACGCCCGAGACTCGCCGGAGCTGCTGCATCTCCGCCCGTGTCGCGCCGTCGTCCCCGGAAGCGAGGGAGCAAGCACACCCCACCATCGGCCTCGCCGTGCTGCGAGGAGTCTCCCCGAACGAACGCATCGCCGCCGTTATTGTGATTTCCTTTTTGCACCTTTATTGTGATTTCCTCTACTTGTTTCAAGTCTAATTATATGAGAGGAAGTTGTTGTCTGAAATGACTTGTGCTTTGATAGATGTGATGCTCCTTGTCCGTATTTTATTTATCGACACCTCACTCCATAAACATGTGGTCTTGTTTACTGAGTTCTGTTTCCCTTGGGGACAAGCGAGGTATAAGTTTGGGGGGAGTTGATACGTCCATTTTGCATCACCATTTTATATTATTATTTTCTGTTATTCATCGATATATTTTATGTTGTGATGCATTACTTATGTTATTTCATCTTAATTTGCATGTTTCATAATTTTTGAAGAATAAACACCATGACCAGAAATCTGATGGAAAAAAGCACCGTCAAGTTACCCTATTTCAGAAGATCATAAGAAGAAGAGGGGCATCGAGGATGTCTTAGAAGCACAGAAGAGGGAGCTAGCCACGAGGAGGCCCGAAGGGGGGCCACATGGGCCCCACACCATGGGGTGGCGCGCCTCCCCCCCCCCGGCCGCGCCGCCAGCTGGTGTGGCCACCCTGCCCCACCTCTGGTCGCCCCCTTTCGCGTACTTGACCCCAAGGGAACCCTAAGCCCTAGAACATCATCGAAGAAATATTCCGGCGCCACCTCGGTGTGGAAAAAAACAGAGAGAGAAAAACTCTCCGGCAGGGAGAAATCTGTTGGGGAAATTCCTCCCCGGAGAGGGGGAATCATCACCATCATCGTCGTCATCACTCCGGGCATCATCAAGATCGCCATCGTCATCATAATCACCACTAGCGCCATCACCCTCACCATCCATCTTCATCCCGTTGTAACAATTAGGGTTCTATACCGTTGTTTTCCACTAGATCTCTCTCTCGGTGTGGATTACTTATTAATTGTTGATGCTTGTGAGATTTATCGGTGTTTACACTTTATGACCAGATTGTTATTTATCATTATATCACCTCTGATTATGATCCATATGATGCCTTGTGAGTATTCCGTTTAGTCCTTGAGGACATGGGATAAGTCAAGATGTTAGTGGTGGAATTATGTTGAAGTAATATCTAGTGGTTTGATATTTAAGTTGTGGTGTTATTCTTCTAGTGGTGTCATGTGAACATCGACTACATGATACTTCACCTTTATGGGCCTAGGAGGATGCATTGTTTGTTTGACTACTAATTGTGGGGTTGCCAAAGTGACAGAAAACTAAACTCTCGTTAGGAAACCAATGCACGAGGGAGTGTAGGATCCCAGAGTTTTAAGGTTGTGGTTAGATTTATCTTAGTTACTTTCTTGTATTTGCGGATGCTTACGAGGGGTATAATCACAAGTATGTTTTAGTCCTAGTTGGGTGTTGCATTAGCATAGGTTCACCCAGATAACACCTATCAAAACAATAAATATTAATAAACCGTAACTAAGCGAAAGCACTTGACGAAATTCCCATGTGTCCTCGAGAACGTTTGGTAGTCATAAGTAACACAACCGGTTTGTTCTTTGATCTCAAAAGGATTAGGTCACTCGCTGCAATATTATTTACTGTACTTTATTTACTCGCACTTTATTTATCTCCTATATCCAAAACAACCAAAAAACCGTTTGCTAGTGTTTACAGTGAATCCTCTATCCAACCTGCTTGTCAACACCTTCTGCTGCTTGTTGGGTTCGACAATCTTATTTATCAAAAGTACTACGATACACCCCCTATACTTGTGGGTCATCAGTCGTTCATGTTTAGGTCAATTTAGTGTACGGCTAGGACCAAGTCTTGTAAGATACGATCTGGCTGCTTATAAAAGCGTACCGGATGGGCAGATACAACTATATTGTAACATGTACGAGGATTTCCCCTAATAGTGAACTTTGCAGGGCATAGAGCGTTGTTGTTGGATCGCTTGAACTTGGGTAAACCTCGTGCAACCCGTCACCAGTAACCTCCTCCTATGTTACCCTCCATGTTCTACCTTCGGGATATGGCACCCAGTCCATGTCTAAATTCTCGATATATCGATAGTTAGCTCCCAATGTGGGGCCAGCTACTGAGTTATATGCAAGAATTTAAAAGTTTCTGCCTTACACAAACACCTAGATCAACTATGAAGTTACGAATCACTCACATAAATGCAATTATCTAATACTTACAAATACAGACAGCGGAAGAATGACGTTTGTTGATAAAGCCCGTTGAAAATTCTCACATGTAGTCCCGCAAGTGAGAATGTTTTTGATTCCCTCGTCAAGGATCAGACGTGTAAGCCGTCTAGTAATATTCACGCATCCACTTGCGTTAACCCATCAGCCCTCCGTCGTCTAGGACTCCGAGCTGCCAATGAAATAACAAATTTTAAGTGTAACTATGGTGGTAGATCTAATCAACTAGATCAGGTCTATATAAGACTTGTTTTTTTTTCAACACATGAGAGGGAGAGGGACAAATAGATCTCATCTAAAAAGAGAGGAAACATCAAAAACCCTATAGAGGGAGACCCAAGAGTTCATTGTGTGTATTATCCCATCGGGTGGGGGTCTTTATACAGTGGCGGGAGGAGGAGGCTTGCCTTGGGGAAGGGGTCTAGGTGCGACCAAGCTAGGGAAGCAGCACCCTTTCCCCTAGCTCAACTCGGATTGGACTCCCCAACTGGGAAGTCCTTTCCTTTTCCCTTTTTCCTCTTTCATTTTTCCGAGTAACACAATTTATTTGCCATCGTTATTGAATTCCAAAGTTTTAAGTGTCGAGTGGCAATTAATTTTACTATCAATGCCTAGCACCGGACCATGGGCCCTTCCGTACAAAATGCGCATGTTTGTTAGAAAGTTGTTAGAAACGTGTATCCATGCGTCCACCACTTCAGCCCCACACTTACGAATTTAAGACCACGATTTGGCCATTGTAAATCTTCACAGGAACTACTAGCATGTTAGAAATGTGACAACCAACACTCTCGGTAAAAATCTTAGTGATAATGGTTTTCGAGATGTAAGAATCGATCAAGCAAAAATAAAGACCATCACATATTTTCCCATAAGCACTCCAAGGCATATGACTTTGCCAGATTTAGTTACCGCAAAAACATCCACAAAAAACTAAAAAAGTAGCCTTCATTTCAATTTCTAACAACAATTCCATGGACCGCACGACACCGTGAGAGATGACTTCACCAAATTCACCTACCTCAATGGTCAAAAGTTTCCCAGATCGTTTGAGTTAGGTTTTATTGGAATATTTATCACCACATTTGAAGCAAATACCATTGGCATGAACAAAAACTCGCAAGTGTCTCTCTTTGTGTTAAATTTGTCATTTTCTTGCCGACGAGGCCCTTCAGTGTGAGGTGCTTGATTGTGCTAAACTTGAACAATATCATTTGAGGATTCTCTCGACATGTGATGTTCAGATTCTTCTTCATGTATATGTGCCAATGCAGGTGCTCAAGTAATGTTGACATGAGCTTCCAAACGAAATGTGAATCTGATCTCATGCCCCTGATTGAGCATGAATTGTGTAACAAACCACCGAGAACCTAGGGATGGATCAAATGAAATAATATGATACATGCACTCTTCAAAAGAAATGTGATATTAAGAAATAGTGCAACTTTGTTTCAACGAAAGTAACTTGACCATCTAACTTATATATTCTTCCTACTTAGTTAAACGTGTCCCAAGAGGTCAACCTATTTCTGCGTTTCAATGCTTGGAACCATAGCACTGCGTGACCATCTAGATGCAAGGTCGCAATACTGACCCAGTGGTGCCGAGGAACCTTATATATGTAAAAAATAGTTCAAGCACAAATTTATCCAGAGCAACAACGTGTCACCAAAAAATCGTGAAAAATCATGGCGATGTGGGCGCATAATCGCCTTGTCCCGATGGATCCCCCTGCTCAACTTCTTCTTCCACCTCCTTTAATGACGAATGAGAGGTATGAAAACCTGCCGACAACAAAGACGTATTAAGAAACGGTAGCACACGGTTAGCCAACTCTGTTGTAGCCGCCTCCTTGTCTACGGCTGGCAGCTCCATATTTGTGTTGTAGCATATTGGTCCATGCCAAACTCGTCAAGCTGCAGGCATAAACCATGCATCTTGTGGTGACTGTCGCACCCGGACTTCTAGGGGATACTCACAGTCCGTTAAACAGTAGATACATGGCTTACGGGGCATACCGGCACCCGCATCTCAATATGAGCAGGCCAACACGTAAACGTGTGACAACCATTCTCTTACTATTCATCGTCTGCGCAAACCATCCCGTAGAAATCCAGATACTTCCGTTGACGTACTTCAAAACATACACACATGGTACGTCAACGGCATTGGAACAAGTGATATCACAACAGATCTCTACGACACAAAAGATTGAAATAAGTTGCAAATAGCTCTCATTAGAGCAGAGATAGCAAATACAATCATTCAGAGGACACATGTCCCAACATATCATCATTACATCACAGCGGAAGCATTCAAAAGGTCTGAGTACAGACAAGATCCAAATAGGCCTAAGAGGCCGGAAACGAAAAGACGGAGCCCATCCACGAAGTCTTGGATCCTGCCCGGGTCCGCTATCTACTCGTCAGCAGTCTCGTCGTACTCCACGTAGTAGCCACCATGTAGATCCTCGGAAACGTAGGTCTGCGGAAACCACAGCCCCAAAGGGGTCAGTACATAAACGTACTGGCAAGCAAGACTCACAGTTCACCAAAGTGTAACCCGTCAACACCAAGCACAGATGCCTTGGGTTCAACGGAAGAAAGGGGATATAAAAGATGCGGCAACTGGCTGCGCTAACCAACTACAGAGAGCTACAACTTCCAACTATCAGAAAGGGGATAAGATCGAGTAGTGTAACCAACTGAAAGATAACTTCAAACAAACCCATCCTGGATCTCGCCCCTTATCCAAAGAAGCAATCCGAGGATAACTCACACAGTTGGATTAATGATGGTTCATATTATTGTATCAATGAGCCTATTACTAGTCAAGTTGTTAATCATTGGGTGTAAGGTTGTTAATCCTTAGGTTTAAGTTGTCCTGAGTACTTGTTAGCCAGTACTTTCACCAAGTAATCCATAACCGCGGAAAACACGGCTTCTCGAGAAGATTATCCCTGCAGGGTTGCACCAATTTGGCCGTACACGCAAGAATAACCCGCCAGATGGGATGCCTCCCACCAAGCGGGGCACTCTACACAACTCAACTCTTCTTCGCATCAAGCCCAAAGCACCACGTGCTGTGCGTGCGCGGCTAATCGAGCCCCACGAAGAAAAGGGGACCCTCATAGCACTGGAAGACCACGCCGCCCTAAATGCCGACTACAAAAGTTCCACCCGGGATCCAAGGGCTCGCAAGATCATGCATGCAGCAAATGGAAAGCCCGAACTTCGTGTGACGATTTGGACGAGATGCGAATCGAATCAACTTGAGGGGGGCGCCCATACTCGCTTCCCACATGCGGTTAGTGCGCTCATCATGGATCAGTAGACAAGACCCTTTTCCTATTAGGGTCGACACTAGCAGGCCTCAAAACCACCCTGGGCCTCCTGCCGGTGCCTTATCATCAAATTATTATTTAACAATAACATTAGCATGATTGATTGATTAAACATCGAGCCCCCAGAACGTAATAGAAATAGTAACAGAAAGTAACGGGTAACAGACTCAAGCAAAACAACCTAAGCATGCTAGTAAGACACTGGCTCAAACAATGGGTTGTAGGAAGGGAGATGAGGCATTATCAGGTTTAAAGGATTCATGTGATAGGTTCGTAACAGAAACAACTACTACTAAGGCTAGCAGAAAAGAACAACGGAAAGTATCGGTAACCAATGTTGAAAGGAACACAGTGGTTCATGTGAGTGATAACTTGCCTGCAAACCCAGTAGCCTGGTACTGAGCTAAATCCTTAGAAGGGATGTCGTAAGGATCGTCGGTCTCAACGTCGTCGTTTATCCGAGAAGAAGCAAACAAACAAGGCAGAAATATAAACAATCATTATCATGGCATTGTGCACATTCAAAGATGATGCATGTCAAGTTAATGGTTGCATCAAAATAAACTAGTTGATGAAGTGACACAATTTAAATGGACCCCTATGCAATTGGATTGCATATGGAAAAGGTCCAGGCATTAAGTGGAAGCAAATGATCTATAATTGATTAACATGTGAAAGTTTGCTTATCATGATGCATGCATGATGACAACAACAAAATAACAATGAATAACAATAATAGATGCAAGTGAAAAGGAATTTAACAAGTGTGGAAGTTATTTGTTAAGTTTGGAAAGTTTGGTTACTTAAACATGTCACACAAGTATTTGTTGTTTTCATCAAGTTAAAGTGTGCAAAACAATTAAAAAAATTATATTTGAAAAGAACATCAAATTTTAGTTGGATTACATGTTTCAATTTTTGAAATTGGAGTTAGGATGAATTTATTATGACTTAAACAATATCAAACAAGTTTTAAATGAATTTAAAACAAATTTGATTTTTATTTGAGTTTTATTTATTCAAAACATAAATTCAAATTCACATTTGAAAAGTTTAGACTTTGATGGGGTGAAAACATATTTTGCATGTTCAAGAATATTTTATTTGGAGCAAGTTATGATTTTAGCAATATTTAAATGAATTAAACAAATATTAAATTATTTAGGCAATTTAAATTATTCAAACCATGACAAAAAAATTATATTTGAATAGGTTATTCAAAATGGTATGGAAATCATATTTTATTTGCATTTATTGGATTAATAATAAATTAGTTATGGAATTTAGAAATTTGCATTTGAATTATTCAAATTTGAATTTTAAATGCATTTGGGAATTCCAAAACAGTAAACAAATGGATTATTTGGATAGGTAATTAAATTTAGAACAACACACATATTTAGAGTTTATTATTTGGTGTTATAGTTTAAAAGTTATTCAAGTTTTAAATTTAGGGGTCAATTGGCAATTTAAAAAGGATTGTTTTGGAAACAGAAATGTGCAGAAAACATTTGTTACCGCGTACTACCCTACCCACAGCCACTGCCCGGGGGCCACTGGCCAGCGTGGCGTGCGCGTGGAGAAGAGCAAAAAAAAATGGGGGGATTTCGCCTTCCCCAGGGTTCGAACCCGTAACCTGAAGCGAGCTCACAAGGAACGGTACCAGTGCGGTGATCGTGTGCTTCTGTCAGATAACAGGATGCGAACGGTTTGAGGTTCAGTTCGTTGTCTGAACTTAGCTGACGAACGAAACCATGTCTGCACCTGACGGCGACAGACAGAGGGCCGGCGGTGAGCTAGCACGCGGTGCTGCTGATCGTTGCGCGCTCGCGAAGGAGGTTTGCAGCGTGTGCTTGCGGGTGCAAGGATGGACAGAGAGAGAGAGGAGGGTGGAGCACGGCGATCACCTCCGGTTGCAGACGAGGCAGAGGCGCGGTGCAGTCGGCCGGCGACGAACGGCGTGGACGGCGGCGTGGCGTACGGGTCCCCTCGAGCTCCACTGGGGTGTCGAGGACGTTGGTGGCACCGAGGGCTTCCCGTTCCCGTGGCTAGCGCGCGCTGCTAGCCATCGGAGACGGCAGTCGCCGGCGGGGTTCAGAGAGTGGGCTCGGTGGCCGGAATCTTCAGAGAGGTGAGGGAGGTGGCAGAGGGAGAGATGGCGGCGGTGGCTCGGGGAGAGGGACGGTGAGAGGTTAGGGTTAGCAGGTGGGTGGAGGCGGCATTTATAGGGTGGCCTCGAGCTGTACGGCGAGCCATCGGAGTGAGGAGGGATGATCGAGCGGTGGAGGAGGGGTTCGTACGGTTGACGTCAGCGCGAGGAGGAAGAAAGCGACAGAAGGAAAAGGGTACCGGGCCAGCTAGGGAAAGTGGGCTGGGCTTCGTTTTCTCCCCCCTCTAAACAGTTTTCTTTTTACAATTTCTGTTTGTTTTATTATTTTTTTGTAGAAAACCAAAAGGAAGGAAAAGATAAGTTTTTGAGTTAGTAAAAATGTTAGAAAAATTAGGTTAAGTTAGTTAGGTTAATAGCAAACAAAATGCTAACTTTTATTTTCCAAAAGTTCAAATTTTAAAATACTGTTTGTAGTTGATTCAAATTGGGGTTAAATTGATTATTAGGTGCTTATAAATGAAACCAACTTTCCATAGGGTGAACCCTATTTTAGCTTAGAACAAAAGGTTAGATTGTTGTGGGCAATTTCATAATTCCAATTGAGTGCTGTTTGAAATTAATTCATATTTGGATGATTTGAGTATTAAAAATGATTATTGAAACCACAATTTTAAATAGGGTGACCCAAACAACTTTAATTGGAAAACAAGTGAGTAGATTTGTTTTGGTGATTTTTATAATTTCAAAAGAGGTGCTGTTTAGTGATTTGGTTTGGATTTGAAAGCAATTTGGGAATTAATTGTTCAATATTGAAAACAAGGATTTTAATAGGGTGAACCCTATTGATTAAAATAGAACAAATGGTTGATTTGTTTGGTAATTCCAAAATGTTCCAATTAGGTGCCGTTGATGATTTGCTTTGAATTTGAAACCACCTTGGAATTAATTAATTGAAATGATAACACCATTTTATTAGTTGAACATTATGGGATAATTGGAAACAATTAAGGTTTTGATTTGGAAACAACTATTTGGATGTTGGTTTGGAATTTCAAATGGAAAACAAATTGAATTTGAAAAGGGTTTGATATTAAATGAATTTTTGATAGAAACAAAACAACATTTTTGAAATCACACTTTAATGGAAACAATTGATTGTTTTATTTTGAAATATCATTTGGAAATTGTAACATCACAAGGATGAAACAAAAGGTTTGAATTTTGGTTTGAAATTCAAATAGAAAACAAAGGAAAACAAATGAAAACAGTTGGAAAACAAAAGGAAAACAAGCAAAACAAATGCAATCAACATGATGCCATGATGCAAAACATAAAATAACAGAGAGCAAAACATTCTAAAGGCTATTTTTCAGACGTGGGATGTTACAAAACGCCCCCCTTGAAGGAATCGCGCCCCGAGATTCCTACTGAGAAAAGAAAAGGTCCGGAAACTTCTTGGGAAGATCCTCTTGAGCTGTGACACGTGAAACACATCGTGCAACTTGGATAGTTTTTTCTGGAAGTTCAAAACGATAGGAATTCCTGGCAACTCTTCTGGAAAGATGTCAGGGAATTTGGAAACCACCGGAACATTTTCAAGTAAAAGGAGAGGTTTTGTATGGAGGGTGTATAACTGAATAGAACTTGATTAATTTGGAGAATAGACTATCTGTCAGAAGGGTGGAACAGGGTTATTGATTAGACGCTGGTAGCAGAACTGAAATGGAAAACAACAACAAGATTTCAACGGACGAAAAGGATGTTGAGAAGAACAGGATAACAAAGCAACATCGGGAAAACGAGATCAAAACTCCTGAGGTACTATGGAAACCCATACGGGCTTCTAAAGGATCAATATCTACTGCTTAAGGAATAGAGGATCTGCTTCCGGGGCTTACACGCCTCCGTTCTCAATCATGAGTAGGCAACATGATAAATCACGTCACAACCACCTCCATTCCTATGGTCTAGTAGATATAACCATCCTAGAGAAACCAGGATTCGTGAAATCCTAACTTGAAAGTTTAGATGAGAATGGAAAACAACGTTGCACTTCCTTACCAGAAAAGGGAGGGTGGGTGGGGAAAGAAGAAAAAGAACAGAATTCCTACTCTCACGTTTCATTTTTCCTATATAGCTACAAAATAGTTTCTAGACTTAACTGCGACCAGTAAAAAGGGATCCTACAGGCAGACAGGCTCTGATACCATTTGTCGCACCCGGACTTCTAGGGGATACTCACAGTCCGTTAAACAGTAGATACATGGCTTACGGGGCATACCGGCACCCGCATCTCAATATGAGCAGGCCAACACGTAAACGTGTGACAACCATTCTCTTACTATTCATCGTCTGCGCAAACCATCCCGTAGAAATCCAGATACTTCCGTTGACGTACTTCAAAACATACACACATGGTACGTCAACGGCATTGGAACAAGTGATATCACAACAGATCTCTACGACACAAAAGATTGAAATAAGTTGCAAATAGCTCTCATTAGAGCAGAGATAGCAAATACAATCATTCAGAGGACACATGTCCCAACATATCATCATTACATCACAGCGGAAGCATTCAAAAGGTCTGAGTATAGACAAGATCCAAATAGGCCTAAGAGGCCGGAAACGAAAAGACGGAGCCCATCCACGAAGTCTCGGATCCTGCCCGGTTCCGCTATCTACTCGTCAGCAGTCTCGTCGTACTCCACGTAGTAGCCACCATGTAGATCCTCGGAAACGTAGGTCTGCGGAAACCACAGCCCCAAAGGGGTCAGTACATAAACGTACTGGCAAGCAAGACTCACAGTTCACCAAAGTGTAACCCGTCAACACCAAGCACAGATGCCTTGGGTTCAACGGAAGAAAGGGGATATAAAAGATGCGGCAACTGGCTGCACTAACCAACTACAGAGAGCTACAACTTCCAACTATCAGAAAGGGGATAAGATCGAGTAGTGTAACCAACTGAAAGATAACTTCAAACAAACCCATCCTGGATCTCGCCCCTTATCCAAAGAAGCAATCCGAGGATAACTCACACAGTTGGATTAATGATGGTTCATATTATTGTATCAATGAGCCTATTACTAGTCAAGTTGTTAATCATTGGGTGTAAGGTTGTTAATCCTTAGGTTTAAGTTGTCCTGAGTACTTGTTAGCCAGTACTTTCACCAAGTAATCCATAACCGCGGAAAACACGGCTTCTCGAGAAGATTATCCCTGCAGGGTTGCACCAATTTGGCCGTACACGCAAGAATAACCCGCCAGATGGGATGCCTCCCACCAAGCGGGGCACTCTACACAACTCAACTCTTCTTCGCATCAAGCCCAAAGCACCACGTGCTGTGCGTGCGCGGCTAATCGAGCCCCACGAAGAAAAGGGGACCCTCATAGCACTGGAAGACCACGCCGCCCTAAATGCCGACTACAAAAGTTCCACCCGGGATCCAAGGGCTCGCAAGATCATGCATGCAGCAAATGGAAAGCCCGAACTTCGTGTGGCGATTTGGACGAGATGTGAATCGAATCAACTTGAGGGGGCACCCATACTCGCTTCCCACATGCGGTTAGTGCGCTCATCATGGATCAGTAGACAAGACCTTTTTCCTATTAGGGTCGACACTAGCAGGCCTCAAAACCACCCTGGGCCTCCTGCCGGTGCCTTATCATCAAATTATTATTTAACAATAACATTAGCATGATTGATTGATTAAACATCGAGCCCCCAGAACGTAATAGAAATAGTAACAGAAAGTAACGGGTAACAGACTCAAGCAAAACAACCTAAGCATGCTAGTAAGACACTGGCTCAAACAATGGGTTGTAGGAAGGGAGATGAGGCATTATCAGGTTTAAAGGATTCATGTGATAGGTTCGTAACAGAAACAACTACTACTAAGGCTAGCAGAAAAGAACAACGGAAAGTATCGGTAACCAATGTTGAAAGGAACACAGTGGTTCATGTGAGTGATAACTTGCCTGCAAACCCAGTAGCCTGGTACTGAGCTAAATCCTTAGAAGGGATGTCGTAAGGATCGTCGGTCTCAACGTCGTCGTTTATCCGAGAAGAAGCAAACAAACAAGGCAGAAATATAAACAATCATTATCATGGCATTGTGCACATTCAAAGATGATGCATGTCAAGTTAATGGTTGCATCAAAATAAACTAGTTGATGAAGTGACACAATTTAAATGGACCCCTATGCAATTGGATTGCATATGGAAAAGGTCCAGGCATTAAGTGGAAGCAAATGATCTATAATTGATTAACATGTGAAAGTTTGCTTATCATGATGCATGCATGATGACAACAACAAAATAACAATGAATAACAATAATAGATGCAAGTGAAAAGGAATTTAACAAGTGTGGAAGTTATTTGTTAAGTTTGGAAAGTTTGGTTACTTAAACATGTCACACAAGTATTTGTTGTTTTCATCAAGTTAAAGTGTGCAAAACAATTAAAAAAAATTATATTTGAAAAGAACATCAAATTTTAGTTGGATTACATGTTTCAATTTTTGAAATAGGAGTTAGGATGAATTTATTATGACTTAAACAATATCAAACAAGTTTTAAATGAATTTAAAACAAATTTGATTTTTTATTTGAATTTTATTTATTCAAAACATAAATTCAAATTCACATTTGAAAAGTTTAGACTTTGATGGGGTGAAAACATATTTTGCACGTTCAAGAATATTTTATTTGGAGCAAGTTATGATTTTAGCAATATTTAAATGAATTAAACAAATATTAAATTATTTAGGCAATTTAAATTATTCAAACCATGACACAAAATTTATATTTGAATAGGTTATTCAAAATGTTATGGAAATCATATTTTATTTGCATTTATTGGATTAATAATAAATTAGTTATGGAATTTAGAAATTTGCATTTGAATTATTCAAATTTGAATTTTAAATGCATTTGGGAATTCCAAAACAGTAAACAAATGGATTATTTGGATAGGTAATTAAATTTAGAACAACACACATATTTAGAGTTTATTATTTGGTGTTATAGTTTAAAAGTTATTCAAGTTTTAAATTTAGGGGTCAATTGGCAATTTAAAAAGGATTGTTTTGGAAACAGAAATGTGCAGAAAACATTTGTTACCGCGTACTACCCTACCCACAGCCACTGCCCGGGGGCCACTGGCCAGCGTGGCGTGCGCGTGGAGAAGAGCAAAAAAAAATGGGGGGATTTCGCCTTCCCCAGGGTTCGAACCCGTAACCTGAAGCGAGCTCACAAGGAACGGTACCAGTGCGGTGATCGTGTGCTTCTGTCAGATAACAGGATGCGAACGGTTTGAGGTTCAGTTCGTTGTCTTAACTTAGCTGACGAACGAAACCATGTCTGCACCTGACGGCGACAGACAGAGGGCCGGCGGTGAGCTAGCACGCGGTGTTGCTGATCGTTGCGCGCTCGCGAAGGAGGTTTGCAGCGTGTGCTTGCGGGTGCAAGGATGGACAGAGAGAGAGAGGAGGGTGGAGCACGGCGATCACCTCCGGTTGCAGACGAGGCAGAGGCGCGGTGCAGTCGGCCGGCGACGAACGGCGTGGACGGCGGCGTGGCGTAGGGTCCCCTCGAGCTCCACTGGGGTGTCGAGGACGTTGGTGGCACCGAGGGCTTCCCGTTCCCGTGGCTAGCGCGCGCTGCTAGCCATCGGAGACGGCAGTCGCCGGCGGGGTTCAGAGAGTGGGCTCGGTGGCCGGAGTCTTCAGAGAGGTGAGGGAGGTGGCAGAGGGAGAGATGGCGGCGGTGGCTCGGGGAGAGGGACGGTGAGAGGTTAGGGTTAGCAGGTGGGTGGAGGCGGCGTTTATAGGGTGGCCTCGAGCTGTACGGCGAGCCATCGGAGTGAGGAGGGATGATCGAGCGGTGGAGGAGGGGTTCCTACGGTTGACGTCAGCGCGAGGAGGAAGAAAGCAACAGAAGGAAAAGGGTACCGGGCCAGCTAGGGAAAGTGGGCTGGGCTTCGTTTTCTCCCCCCTCTAAACAGTTTTCTTTTTACAATTTCTGTTTGTTTTTTTTTTTTTTTGTAGAAAACCAAAAGGAAGGAAAAGATAAGTTTTTGAGTTAGTAAAAATGTTAGAAAAATTAGGTTAAGTTAGTTAGGTTAATAGCAAACAAAATGCTAACTTTTATTTTCCAAAAGTTCAAATTTTAAAATACTGTTTGTAGTTGATTCAAATTGGGGTTAAATTGATTATTAGGTGCTTATAAATGAAACCAACTTTCCATAGGGTGAACCCTATTTTAGCTTAGAACAAAAGGTTAGATTGTTGTGGGCAATTTCATAATTCCAATTGAGTGCTGTTTGAAATTAATTCATATTTGGACGATTTGAGTATTAAAAATGATTATTGAAACCACAATTTTAAATAGGGTGACCCAAACAACTTTAATTGGAAAACAAGTGAGTAGATTTGTTTTGGTGATTTTTATAATTTCAAAAGAGGTGCTGTTTAGTGATTTGGTTTGGATTTGAAAGCAATTTGGGAATTAATTGTTCAATATTGAAAACAAGGATTTTAATAGGGTGAACCCTATTGATTAAAATAGAACAAATGGTTGATTTGTTTGGTAATTCCAAAATGTTCCAATTAGGTGATATTGATGATTTGCTTTGAATTTGAAACCACCTTGGAATTAATTAATTGAAATGATAACACCATTTTATTAGTTGAACATTATGGGATAATTGGAAACAATTAAGGTTTTGATTTGGAAACAACTATTTGGATGTTGGTTTGGAATTTCAAATGGAAAACAAATTGAATTTGAAAAGGGTTTGATATTAAATAAATTTTTGATAGAAACAAAACAACATTTTTGAAATCACACTTTAATGGAAACAATTGATTGTTTTATTTTGAAATATCATTTGGAAATTGTAACATCACAAGGATGAAACAAAAGGTTTGAATTTTGGTTTGAAATTCAAATAGAAAACAAAGGAAAACAAATGAAAACAGTTGGAAAACAAAAGGAAAACAAGCAAAACAAATGCAATCAACATGATGCCATGATGCAAAACATAAAATAACAGAGAGCAAAACATTCTAAAGCCTATTTTTCAGACTTGGGATGTTACAGTGACCCCTTCACCTTGTTTCCCACGACCCTAAAACATTCCAAATTTTTAATGTGTGTGTTTTGACATCTCGAGAGGTTTGTGCCAAAGGACGTGCCACCATGGATGATGTTGTCGTGTCTCTCTCTCTGAATTAGACCAAATCGGGCGAGGGGTTTTGCGCGGATCCACCAAAATGAATCAACTCTCTTCATAATGGAATTTTATCGCACGATCTAAAAAAAATTGTGCGTGAGCAGAGCGATCTGTAGGCTCCGATGCCAAATTGCGATGTCCGTAGTAGTGGAGAAATCACAACTATACATAGAAATGGTAGATATGAGGAGAAATTGGGATGGTGAAGGATGAACTGAAGAGAGATGAGAACATAAGAGGACGAGGAAGATTTCAGATTTGAATTCATCGCGTACCAAACTCGTATAGTTGTTGCTCATCTTGAGAACACATAGCTACGCTTGAAGTGGAATCAATACACCAAACTTCAGGACTAGCAGACGCACAACTCTACCCACTTTCTCTTTAATCAGTGAGCCCATCATCGGTCTCGAGTTCCTCATCCACCTCATCATCTGTGTCGACTCCATGTCCACCATAAACTGTGAGGGTGTAAAAATACAACAAAGAGTTTATGGGACTATTTTAGGAGTACTACTCGAGACAAGTAATTTCAGAATCTTTGTTTCTTCTCTCATGTCGCTAAAACGGTTTTAGTGACTTAAAATATAGGGAGAATGCCAGTGTACTCTTAGAATAGGCCTCTCTTGCTCCATAACATCATCCATAGAGCGACCGGACATGTGACAAATCTTCACCTAAATACTTAGCAGATGATAGAAGGTTAAAAAAGAAGACCATCAAAGTGTGCAATCTCATGATTTTTCTCCTTTATCTTTAGTTCAGGTTCCGGTCCATCAAAGTGTGCAATCTCATGATTTTTCTCCTTTATCTTTAGTTCAGGTTGAGGTCCTGACAGTAACAATTTACTCTTACTTATTTTGAGTGATTAATTTTTTACAAACATAATCCTAATTAAGTAGCAACCGGATAAGAAACCAGTTTTCATGTGAATCCTTAGCAGGATGATACAAGGTTGAAAAAGAAGAGGACCAAAGTGCGCAATCTCACGAGTTTCCCCCTTTTTTCTTTAGTTCAGACAACGACAATTTCCTCTTACTTATTATGAGAGATTAGTCATTTTTACAAGCGCAATCCTAATTAAGTAGCGACCGGATATATGACAAGTTTTCACGTGTATTCTTAGCAGGATGACAGAAAGTTAAAAGAAGAAGACCAAAGTGATTCAGCACCACCATTGGACGAGGAACAACTACTCCTTTTTTTTCTTTCCTCGGTCATTCTTTCCTTTATCTTCGTGACTGGAATCAAAATCTCCCAGACCGCTTTCAAGTAGTGTGCTTACTCAACCCAACTCTTGAAGAAGAAGAATTTCCTCTCGCACTCAGTTCAGAGTGTTTCTGTCTAGACCGAGTACCTTATTCCTCTGTGAGTCTCCCCTAGTCACAAAGTGGGACTTTTTGTCCATTATACAACCGATGTAGTCAGGGCTCTCCCAATTAACCTATGAATTAGCATATTTTCTCACAATCGAACATGTACCCTCACCTATGCTTCGATTCGTAGTTCACTCAATCGATTTCTTTAAATAAAGCTAAAGAAGTGCGCAATCTCATGATTTTTTCCATTTTCTTTAGTTCAGATGCAGAAAGTGACAATTTTCTTTTACTTATTATGAGTGATTAATTATTTCTACAAGCGCAGTCGATGCTCAATTAAATCCACAAAGAAAAAGAAAAACTAAGTTTTTTATAATCAAATACCAACTATATAAAAGCAAACAAGTCGCCTCATTAAAAACCTTCCAGTCGCCTCAGGTACCCTGGTAAGGAAAAGAGTAAGACTTGCTGCCGAGAGTTTACACAATGGTTACATCATCTACTAGGGGTTGCAGGATAAAACTAGGGGGTTCATCGACCCAATTACAGGATAATTTTTTGCTATGACCCTCACTAGCTAATAAATGGGCTATACTATTGCATTCCCGTTTACGGTGTTTAAAATCAACCCAACCAATAGACCCAGCCAAATCAAAACAGTCTGCATAAATAGTTGTTGCATCATTCCATAGCTGCTCTTCCTTAAGACAATATTTGATAACTTCAGTAGAGTCCGATTCGGCTTCAATAGCATTGCAGTTCAAACGGGAGGCAAGTTCCAGACCAAACTTCATAGCTGAAGCCTCAGCTTGAGCAACAAAAGCAACATGTGGTATGAAAACTGAAGAGGCTGCCATGAAAAGTCCATTACTGTCTCTAATAATGGCGCCAACCTCTCCCGTGTGAGAGTCACTGAAGAAATACGCATCGACATTCAATTTCCTAATTTTTTTTCTTTGGCTTTATCCAATGTAGTTTCCCTGGTCCAATATTAACAGATTTCCGAGCACAGCCATTGGCCACCATAGTCCTAATAGAAGAAGCACATCTAACTGCGTTAGGTATAGACTCACCATGTGTTATACGCCGACGAAGCCACCAGATGTACCAGGCAGTAGAAGCCACAATTTCCGAAAGTTTTAAGTCAGGATAATCCAGGCTGAGTTCACTATTCCTCAGAAGTAAATTGCCCAGGATTTCAGCACCCGAGTTGCAAGAACGACATAGCCGTAATCTGTCCATCAAGATGCAGGGCTTTCCAAACGTTACTAGTACCAGGACATTGGAAAATCATATGTCGAACATCTTCCGGTTGGTTTTTGCAGATAGGGCAAAGAGCCGAGTCTCCAATGTGTCGAGCATCCAGGATGGATTTTAAAGGTACAATCCCATGCATAATTGTCCAACGAAAAATCTTGATTTTAGCAGACGCATTTCAATTCCATATAGATTTCCAAATCGGGCTGTTAAGAGCGGTTCCTTGGTCCAAATTCCTACAAGCTTGGCCACTGTGCTGATTTTGCCATTTCAAATGATACGCGGATCGAATAGTGAATACCCCATTACTATTTCCATGCCACGCAAAAAAAATCCTCCACACTGGTTGAAGATGCTTGAAATTAAATCCTCATCCCACTGGCCAGAGACCGGATCAATGATTTCACTAACAGGAGAATGGATACAATTTTCCCTTAGGGTCACCACTTTACGGTCAGGACTACCAGGCACCCAATTATCTTTCCATATATTTATTGAAACGCCATTAACCACTCTCCAAATATATCCTCTTCTGAATGTTTCAATTGCCGCAACCAAGCTTTGCCATGTGAACGAGGATCCCGATTTCGGACCAGCTTTCAGAATGTCCCCAGCAGGGTAGTATTTTGCTCTTAAAATTTTTGCACACAAAGAATCTGGGTTAGTGATTAATCTCCACACTTCTTTTGCAAGCATAGCCAAGTTAAAGGAGTGAAGATCTCTAAACCCCATGCCACCTTCTCTTTTTGGAAAAAATCATTTCCACCATGTATACCAGTGCATTTTTTTGCCTTGATCATCATCACCCCACCAAAATTGAGCAATAATGTCTGTAATTTTCCTACAAATATTTTTTGAGATTAGGAAAACAGACATAGCATACACGGGGATAGATTGAGCAACTGCTTTTAATAAAATTTCTTTACCTCCAATAGATAATAGCTTCTCTTTCTAGCCTTTTATGTGTTCCATAATTCTCTCCACAAAATGCATGAAACAATCACTTCTGTCAGCACCCACTAGAGAAGGAAGGCCCAAATATTTATCAGATATAGCTTCATTATTAATATTGATAATTCCACAAACTTCCTCCTTAACAGAAGTGAAATATTGAAGAAAATGCTTGATTTAGCAACACTAATCAGTTGTCCTGAATTAGCACAATAATTATCAAGGACTTGTTGCAATGAGGTTGCATTGCTCCTATTTGCTCTCAAGAGAATTAAAGAATCATCAGCAAATAAAAGATGTGATACTGATGATGCATTCCTACACACTTTAATCCCTTCTATGTCTCCAACGTCCTCTGCTTGCAACAAACAGCTAGATAATCCTTCTGCACAAATCAAGAATAGGTAAGGGGATAAGGGGTCCCCTTGTCTAATGCCCCTGGTGGGGGTGAACTCCGCAGTCATCTGAGAATTATATTTAATATGATAGGAAACTGAAGTTACACAAGACATAACCAAGTCCACCCAATGGTGATGAAAACCAAATCTCGGTATCATTCTCTTCAAGAAATTTCATTCAACTCTATCATAAGCTTTGTGCATATCTAGTTTCACCGCACACAAACCTAATTTCCCCTTCCTAGTGTTCTTTATCTTATGTAAACATTCATAAGCCACAAGCACATTATCAGTAATGAGCCTCCCTGGGACGAAAGCACATTGAGTAGGATATGTGATCTCGGGTAATATTAACTTGAATCTTGCTGAAATCATTTTTGATATAATCGTGTATACCACATTGCATAGAGATATGGGACGAAATTGTGATAGTTCCTCCGGAGATTCAATTTTTGGAAATAACACAATAACC
This sequence comes from Alopecurus myosuroides, assembly GCA_028641055.1. NCBI lineage: Eukaryota > Viridiplantae > Streptophyta > Magnoliopsida > Poales > Poaceae > Alopecurus > Alopecurus myosuroides. The sequence goes on along the minus strand of CM054062.1, from coordinate 50,701,039 downwards.
GTTTCATTCCAGCCCTGAGGTATTTCTCTAGAGTTAATGGCTTGTAAGACTGCCGCCATAATGTCATCACCAATGAGATGCGAATTTTTTAAAAAAAATATTGCATGGAGGCCGTCCGGGCGTACTTTGAAATCCCCAATGGTGAAAACTGCATGCTTCACATGTTGGGAAGAATACGGTTTCAAAAGATCATTATTCATCTCGGTTGTCACTTTTGGGGCTAATTTTTCCAGAAATTGTGGGTCTGGAACACTAATCTCGGATGCACAATTTCTGGATAAATTAAGTTAGATGGACTTGGAACGAGATTGGGCAAGAGATCTAAAAAAAAAAAGTGTGCAAGAACCCCGATAATTAATCTGAATATGACTCGACACAAAAATCTCCTGAGCAAAGCCTTTTCGCCCAATCCAATCCACCGCCGAAGGGCAACGCCGCAAACCCCGGCGCTGTGGTACGCAGCCAGCAGAGCACGCGCCGTGTCTCTCACGGGCGCAGCAGCACCGTAGGCAAAACAAAGATCTCGCATTAACTGTGCCTACCCGAAGTCGGATTCACCACGGGATTTTAATCCAGCGCCTTCCTTTTCGGTTAATCACGGTTGCGAGTTAATCCGCATCTGACGTGGAATTAAAGTGCTACTCCTCAGCTAGCAGCTAGCCACCGCATCATTTGCTTAGAGCTAATGCAAGATTACGGCGGCGCTTAATAGGCCTAGGGCCTACTGCCTAGCAGCTAGCCACCGCGCCGCGTTCGGGAGAGACGGATGAGTCCGCGTCCGGCCCCGGCGCAGATTAGCTCTCCCGTGCATCTATATAGACCAGCCGCCTCGCCGCCCGGAGAGCCGCAACGAGCTAGCCAATTAGGCGATCTGATCAGAGTAGCGGCAGCAGCAAGAACCGAAGAAGGCACCGCCATTGCCAGGCAACAATGCCGCGCCGCGAGATCACGCCGTATGCCAAGAGGACCAAGACGCTCGAGAAGAAGGCGAAAGAGCTTTCCATCCTCTGCGGCGTCCCGGTCGCGCTCGTCTGCTCCCCCGCCCCCGGCGCCGGCGCCGGGTCCCGGCTCGTGTGGGAGTCGAACGAGGGCGTCCTCGACAGGTATCGCGCCGCCGCCGCCGCCACGCGGGATACGCGCGCGCGGCACACGCACCGGAGCTACCTCGAGGACGAGCTGGGCAAGGAGAGGGCGAAGCTTGCCAGGGCGCGGCAGCGCGGCTGCCCTGGCGCGCTCGCGGACTGGGACGCGGCGCTCAACGACATGACGCTGGACGAGGGGCGGGAGGTGCTCGAGACCATCGACGCCGCGCTGCGGGCCGCCGGCGACAGGATGCTGGCTCTGGGCTTGCCCGCCGACGGTGAGCAGGTCGCGCTCGCGCTCGCGCCGGATAGTGATGCTTCCGAGTCCGACACCGGCGTGCCGCAGCAGCTCGGGCTGGAGGACATGGAGGACGCCGGCTTCCAGATGCAGATGGCGCCATACCACGGGGGAAACAACGACGGCGGCATGCTCGAGCAATTACTGTGGGACGATCGCTTCCGGATGCAGCCGGGACATGGCCTCGAATGCGTCGGCGGCAATTACGGCGTGGGCGCCGTCGACGAGACGCAGGCGGCGGGGGGCTACGGCGACAATGCTGATTGCGTCTGGCCCGATCTGACCATGTGCTACGCTGACGACGGGTCGTGCTTGCCGGCTGGGCACTACTATCCCAAGTTCGTCGACGGCACTCCAGCGCCCGAGCACTACTCCGCTCAAGTCGTCACCGGCGGGGGCTACATCGACACGCTACCGCTGGAATACCCCATGGGAATGGATGAGAACTTCAAGGGAATGGATGGGAACTTCACTAATCTGGACAACAGCTGTGGGGCGCAATGGCAGGCCGAGTTGTTCCATCCCTTGGACACCAACTCCAGCATGGAGGAGAACTGCACTTATCTGGACAACGGCTACGCGGCGCATTGGCAAGCCGAGGAGTTCCAGCGCTCCGACACCGGCCAGTATCAGTGTTCAGATCCTCGAACACGCAGCTCCAGCCAAGTCTTCCATCATGGCTACTAGACCAGTTTTGTTGTTTTTTTTTTCTTTTAGATAAAAGGCTTAATGCCCTGCTTTAAATTAATGAAGCAAGCAAGTTCCAAATCCCGAATACAGACAGAGACGCACACACCACCTAAATGAGAGGAACACCAGTACAAGGTACTACGGGGCCGGCACCCCAACGACAAGCCGGAACACACGCTGATCGCAACGGCAAGACAGGCAGAAAAGATAGGAAGCGGCTCCGACTCCACGAGGCGCGGGGCACTAAGATTGCAACAGCCCCCTGTATCGCTCCTTAAGGCCTCCTGCCAGCTGAAGAAGCTGCTCCTTGTCTTGCGGCTTTGCGAGGTCTGCCCAGTGCTGCACGAACAGAAGCATTTTAAAAATCAAGTCAGCAGGTTTGTTTGGGACAGTGGACTCCGTCGAGAGCTTATTGCGAATCAACCAAATAGACCAGCACAACGCGGCAAACAGCACCCAGCTGTTCCGCCGAAGTTGACTAGGCAGCGCAAAGTAGATAGCGAAAAATTGTGAGAAATTGGCGGGGCGCCAGTTGCACCCCAACAGGTCTCGAAGTACGCTCCAACCCAGCATGGGGAGGGCGCACAAAAAGAAGATGTGTGCCGCGTCCTCGGGCTCTCCACACAGGGCACATCGCCCATCCGACGGCCCGTGACGAGTTAGCACCTGTAACCTAGAGGGCAGCCGGTCCAGCGCAAGCTGCCAAGTAAATATTTTCACCTTGAGTGGAAGCCTCGCTTTCCACAACTCAGTACAGAAAGTGACCGACGCCCCTTGCGCAAGCATCCTGTAGGCCGAGGCCACCGAGAACCTTCCCGACGGATCAAGCGCCCACCGAACCACATCCTGGCCCTCGGAGAGGGAGATCAGCCCAATCTCCTCGCGCATCCGGTCCCACTGCTCCCTACACTCCTGGTCGAAGGTTCTTCTGAAGCCGATGCCATCGCCCTCGGTAGCAAAGGCCTCTGCGACCAGCAGGTTGGGTTTGTCGCAGATAGCAAACAATCTGGGGAAGCGTTCACTGAGTCTAGCCTCCCCGGTCCACCAGTCCGACCAGAAGCATGTGCGGCCCCCATCAACCACCACATGCCGCGCTCCCACCGAGAAGAGATGTTTAATTTTTTGCAGACTACGCCAAAACGGCGATCCCCCCCGGGATGGCGTAAGGCAGATATTAGATGCTTCCGGATACTTTGCCAAGAGGAGACGTTTCCAGATTGGATCGCCATCTTGGTAGAGCAGCCAAATCCATTTCAGCATTAAGGCCTTATTCATCGACTTCGTGTTTGTCAGCCCCATGCCCCCACACTCCCTGGGGCGACACATCGCCGCCCAATTCACCATATGATACTTACGCTTTGGGCTCGCACCAGTTTTGTTGTCATGGAAGACGCAAGGTCTCGGGAGAGGATTAGGAAGAACGCTTTCTGTTACTAGGGGAAATAGCAGTAGCTGAGACATGGAACCTGATTCGTACGTTTCGTAGTTACGCGTTAAGTTAAATTTTTGCAGATTTACATATACTCCCTCCGTTCCAAAATACTCTCTCCGTTCAACAATAGATGACTTGCACTTTTCTATATATGGATGTATCTAGACACTAAAACATGTCTAGATACATCCATATATAGAAAAGTGGAAGTCATCTATTGTTGAACGGAGGGAGTAGATGACTTTTATTTGTCCATATATGCATGTATGTAGACATGTTTTAGTATCTAGATACATGCATATATATAGAAAAAGAGAAGTCATCTATTTTGGAACGGAGGGAGTAGTTTTTATAGGGAGCAGATTTACATAGTTTACAAGTATTATATCCATGATTTTGTCAGGAATTTCCAAACCATTTATTATACTACGATGAATTGTTATGGAATTTTTTCAAAGAGGATACCAAGCTCATATCCTGTTTCAAGGAGCTTGCTAGACACCAAGTGTTGAAAGTATAAGCAATTTAGCATATGATTTAATCTGAAATAGCATTATGTAAATCATAATCATGACAGTAGCAATTATACTAAGCATGCAAATATCTAGCATAATGGAAGAACAGATCCGATCTACGGCAAGAACTAGACATATGAATTCCCGTAATATCTCATACAGATGAAATAGAGATACGTACGATGTAGCGATAGACAGTAATAAAAGCAGCACTTACAGCAGAAGCTTCCTTTATCAATTTCACTTTCCAATAGCGCTTCACTCCACGACAACGGCGCCGGAAAATAGTCTTGATGACTCACAAGTATAGAGGATGTATCATAGTACTTTCGATAAATAAGAGTGTCGAACCCAACAAGGAGCATAAGGTGTTGACAAGCAGTTTCGATGAAGGAATAACTGTAAATACTGAAAGATAAATCTGTAGGGATTTTTGATATTGCAGATAAATAAAGTGCGAGTAAATAAAATGCAATAGTAATAATTGCAGCAAGTGGCCCAATCCTTTCTTCAGCAAAGGACAAGCCGGTAGGTTTACTTATGATTAACAAACGTTCTCGAGAACACACGGGAGGTTTCTGTCAATTGCTTTTGTTCCATGCAGCTGAATAATGTTAGGTGTTTTGATAAGTGTTGTGTGGGTGAACCTATGCTAATGTATCATCCCATCCAAGACTAATACATACTTGTGATTATACCCCTTGTAAGCATCCTCAATTACAAGAAAGTAATTAAGAAATAAATCTAACCACGGATTTAAACTCCGGGATCCTACGCTCCCTCGTGTAATGGTTTTCTAACGGGGGTTTAGGTTTCTGTCACTCTAGCAACCCCACAATTAGTAGCCAAATACACGATGCATTCCCCTAGTCCCATAAATGGTGAAGTATCATGTAGTCGACGTTCACATGACACCACTAGGAGAATAACACCACAACTTAAATATCAAACATTAAATATTATTTAATATTACTTCACTACTAACAACTTGACTTCTCACATGCCCTCAAGAACAACACGAACTACTCACAAGACATCATATAAATCATAATCAGAGGTGATATAATGGATGATAACAATCTGGTCATAAAGTGCAAACACCGATAAATCTCACAAGCATCAACTACTAACAAATAATCCACACCGGGAGAGAGATCTAATGCAAAACAACGATAGAGGCCCCTAATTGTTACAGCGGGATCACAGTGGATGATGAGGGTGATGGTGCTGGTGGTGATGACGATGATGATGACGATCTTGACGATGCCCCGAGTGATGACGGTGACGATGGCGGTGATTTCCCCTCTCCGGAGAGGAATTTCCCCGGCAGATTTCTCCCTGCCAGAGAGTTTTTCTCTCTCGGGTGTTTTCCGTCTCGAGGCGGCGGCGGAATAATTCTTCGACGATGGAATGAGGATTAGGATTCCCTGGGGGCCAAGCACGCGAAAAATATCCCCTAAAGGTGGGTCAGGGTGGCCACACCCCTAGGTGGCGCGGCCAGGGGCGCGCCACCCCTAGATGTGGGCCCCTGGTGGCCCCCTCCAGCTCTCCTTCTGGTTGTGTTCCTCCTCTGAACTTTTAGGACACCCCCGGTGTCCCCCTTCTTTTTTCGATCTTCTGAAATATGGTATCTCGGCGATACTTTTTCCATCAGATTTCTGGTCCCGGTGTTTATTCTTCAAAAATTATAAAATATGCAAAATAAGATAAAATAACATAAGGGGTGCATCATAACATTAAATATATCGATGAATAACCGAAAGTTATGATATAAAATAGTGATGCAAAATGGACGTATCAAGCCTTCAGATCTTCCAGTGGTGCTTGTGAAGGGAAGAAGTTGTGCCTAAAGTACAGCGGGGTCCATGTTTTTCTCGTTCTCCACATGTTTGCAAGGTGTTTGTGTCCAGTCATTTCAAAGCATTACAACATATGATTCGAACTGCTCTCAAACTGTTCCACCGTGTCGGTACCAAAGATGCATGCCCAAAATGCAGCTGCAAATGGCTCACCATCTCGGAGTGGCTTGCCGATTTTTGTTTTTGCAATTCGACACACATGCCAGAAGCAACACCGATGAATAGCATCTGGGAAAACCATACCAATAGTTGTATCCATTGCTTGATCTTGACCCGTCATGATGTGCGCTGGTGGGAGTACATCCATTGCTTCAAGCCATTTATCAAATATCCATTTGAACCCTTCAGTTGTCTCATCAGCAAGCAAAGCGCATCCCAACACAACTATCTGTAGGTGGTTGTTGATCCCAACAATGGGTGCGAACGGCATTGTTGTAGCGGTTTGTGCAAAATGTTGTGTCAAATAAAACACAGTCTCTATATTTTGGGTACAACAAATTTGTCCTTCCATCAACCCAAAATAGTGACAATACCTAGTTATCACTATCAACTTGTGTTGCATAGTAAAAGTTTGAGTTCTCAGCACGTCTCTTCTCAAAATACTCAATAGTAAGGTCCACGTCTCGAAGTAACAATTTTCCCTCATTTTTTACCATTCATTTGTAACATCTATCTTCACATAGCCCAAGTTTCTTGGATCACCTCCATGTTCATCCCCCAATAGCCCCATGATATCTGAAGTTCTCAAGTTGCGGTTATGCAATAGCTCCAGCAATTCTCGATCTTGTGCGGGTATCTGCCGGTGTGACTGGTAGTATCTACACTGACCAAGTTGTTGCACAAACGGATGGGTGTGTTCATCTTGGAAAGTTGTGATCATGTAGCGCCCTTGCTGCAATGATACAATCATGTGTGCCTTGCAGTTGTGTCTCAGCAACCTGTTCCTCTTACGTGTGTTGGACATCTGCATTGCTGAACCAGCTTGTTTCTTGTCCTTCCCTTTAGTGCTCATGTCCGTAGTTGTACCCTGTGACGTTGCAGCACTACCACACATGCTCTTGGTAGTTGCTGATGTATCAACTGTGTTCCGCGCGTGCACACACTCGAAGGTCTTGTTGATGACAACCTTCTCTTGCCCCCTCTTACGGTTGTTCTTTGAGCTAGCAACCTGTGTGCCAAATCTCATCTTATATGCATAATGATTGTATAACTTGTGTGATTTCTCATGATCATCAAATGCCAACCCAACAAAAGGTACTAATGGCTGCGATGTCACATCCTCATCTATGTTTCCTTTATTACCACTCCCCGCAACATCTGATGTCTTGTATGTTGCATTTGTTTCATCTTCGAAACTAGCTGAATTGTCACCATCAAAGAAAGTCTCTGACTCGGCAAAATTATCCGCAAAACTCTGTTGAAAAACAAAAAATAAACAAGGAGGAGGTAGTGTTAGTTTGTTTTTGCTTTTTGTTGTTCAACATATGATGTGTGTTAACAAGTAAAAGAAATTTTAAGATTTTTGCAATACAACTTTAATTTTAATCAAGCTTGGTAGGAACATATTTTCTACAAGGTTCATATGCATATGAATTTGCTGAGTTGCAACATTGTTTGTTTTAAAACAATTATTTGGTTGGTTTTTTGCACACGTCATCTAATATGTCCCAGTTTAGCATCCCGGGGAGTTTTTTTTATTACATTTCAACTATTCAGCTTCTCAGAAAACATTAACTTTAACCGGTATAGTTACATCAGAAGGCTGCATTCCAACTTTTCAGCAACAAAAATCCAGAAGTTGTTGTTGCAGTTCACCTATTTTCATAAATCTCAGAGAAGAATTGACATTGTTGCATCTGCATAGTGGATTGTTGCATTGCAGCTTCTGATATTGATCATCTAGGCTTATCTCTGACAGCATCAATGGTGTATAAGGTTTGTTGCATCGCAACTTGCAGAGATCGGATTTGGGAATCACCTGGTCACCGACGGCAGCTCGTTGTTGAGACTCGGGGAAGACGACGCGGGGTTTTTGAAGCCTCGTCGGAGTTGGCTGCCGGCCGGAGCTCGCCGGATTGCCGTTCACGGGGTCTGAGTTGGCTCGCCACAACGGAGCTTGACGGTGGCTCGATCTCTGCCCACCACGTTCTTCCGGGAAAAGTATGTCGCGGAGAAGATGCGTCATGGCTCCAGGAAGCTTCTCCGGTAGGGTTTCGGCGCGGCGTGGTGTGGCAGCGCCACCGCAGCTCTGTCGCTGCGCGGGGGGGGGGGGGGGGGGGGAGTCGTTGTGTCGTCGCAACTTCGCGCGTTTTTTCGACAGCGGGACATTTTATTTCGTTATTGTTCGTTGTCGGGACGACGAATCGGACGGTCCGCGTCTCGTCATTCAGAGACGGGGAGGCGACCTAAAACGCGCGCGGGTAGGACGACCTACGCCTAGCGCGCCACACAAAAATCTCGTGAGCAAAGCCTTTTCGCCCAATCCAATCCACCACCGTAGGGCAACGCCGCAAAGGCGCAAACCCCGGCGCTGTGGTACGCACCCAGCAGAGCACGCGCCGTGTCTCTCACGAACGCAGCAGCACCGTAGGCAAAACAAAGATCTCGCATTAACTGTGCCTACCCGAAGTCGGATTCACCACGGGATTTTAATCCAGCGCCTTCCTTTTCGGTTAATCACGCTTGCGAGTTAATCCGCATCTGACGTGGAATTAAAGTGCTACTCCTCAGCTAGCAGCTAGCCACCGCATCATTTGCTTAGAGCTAATGCCTGATTACGGCGGCGCTTAATAGGCCTAGTGCCTACTGCCTAGCAGGTAGCCGCCACGCCGCGTTCGGGAGAGACGGAGGAGTCCGCGTCCGGCCCCGGCGCAGAGAAGCTCTCCCGTGCATCTATATATACCAGCCGCCTCGCCGTCCGGAGAGCCGCAACGAGCTGGCCAATTAGGCGATCTGATCAGAGTAGCAGCAGCAGCAAGAACCGAAGAAGACACCGCCATTGCCAGGCAACAATGCCGCGCCGCGAGATCACGACGTATGCCAAGAGGACCAAGACGCTCGAGAAGAAGGCGAAAGAGCTTTCCATCCTCTGCGGCGTCCCGGTCGCGCTCGTCTGCTCCCCCGCCCCCGGCGCTGGCGCCGGGTCCCGGCTCGTGTGGGAGTCGAACGAGGGCGTCCTCGACAGGTATCGCGCCGCCGCCGCTGCCACGCGGGACACGCGCGCGCGGCACACGCACCGGAGCTACCTCGAGGACGAGCTGGGCAAGGAGAGGGCGAAGCTTGCTAGGGCGCGGCAACGCGGCTGCCCTGGCGCGCTCGCGGACTGGGACGCGGCGCTCAACGACATGACGCTGGAGGAGGGGCGGGAGGTGCTCGAGACCATCGACGCCGCGCTGCGCGCCGCCGGCGACAGGATGCTGTCTCTGGGCTTGCCCGCCGACGGTGAGCAGGTCGCGCTCGCGCCGGATGATGATGCTTCCGAGTCCGACGCCGGCGTGCCGCAGCAGCTCGGGCTGGAGGACATGGAGGACGCCGGCTTCCAGATGCAGATGGCGCCATACCACGGTGGAAACAACGACGGCGGCATGCTCGAGCAATTACTGTGGGACGATCGCTTCCAGATGCAGCCGGGACATGGCCTCGAATGCGTCGGCGGCAATTACGGCGTGGGCGCCGTCGACGAGACGCAGGCGGCGGGGGGCTACGGCGACAATGCTGATTGCGTCTGGCCCGATCTGACCATGTGCTACGCTGACGACGGGTCGTGCTTGCCGGCTGGGCACTACTATCCCAAGTTCGTCGACGACACTCCAGCGCCCGAGCACTACTCCGCTCAAGTCGTCACCGGCGGGGACTACATCGACACGCTACCGCTGGAATACCCCATGGGAATGGATGAGAACTTCATGGGAATGGGTGAGAACTTCACTAATCTGGACAACAGCTGTAGGGCGCAATGGCGGGCCGAGGAGTTCCATCCCTTGGACACCAACTCCAGCATGGAGGAGAACTGCACTTATCTGGACAACAGCTACGCGGCGCATTGGCAAGCCGAGGAGTTCCAGCGCTTCGACACCGGCACCGGCACCGGCCAGTATCAGTATCAGTATCAGTGTTCAGAACCGGGAGCACGCAGCTCCAGCCAAGTCTTCCATCATGGCTACTAGACCAGTTTTGTTGTCACGGAAGACGCAAGGTCTCGGGAGAGGATTAGGAAGAAAGCTTTCTGGTTCGTACTAGTTTCGTAGTTACGCATTCAAGTTAAAATTTTGCAGATTTACATATACTCTAGTTTTTATAGGGAGCAGATTTACATAGTTTACATGTATTATGTCCATGATTTTGTCAGGAATTTCCAAACCGTTTATTATACTACGATGAATTGTTATGGAATTTTTTCAAAGAGGATACAAAGCTCATATCCTGTTTCAAGGAGCTTGCTAGCACCAAGTTCATGCTCATTAGACATAGCACATTTTCAAGAGTAGAAACAGTCAATGTCGAATACATGTGCTCCATCTAAATTGCCTAGCTACATTTGACTAATACTCCCTCCGTATCAAAATATATGATGTTTTACCTTTTGTAGACAAAACATATCTAGATATGTTTTAGAGCAACTCTAGCAGATCACCTAAAAGGTCCCGAACTGAAAAATAACCGCCAGTTACGGGTTGCGAGCGAAAATTTCCGCCTGAACAGAGCTCATAAACACGGTCGGCCCGTAATTTTTTTTTGGGCGACGGAAATTTCCCCATCCAACCGCTGTATCCATGGGTTTCCACGCCGAACGGAGGGCGCCCTCAATCGCACGGAAAGGCTTGGCAGGACGGAATTTTCGGCTCCCGCCGCCGCCGCCGCTCCCGCTCCAACCTTCCTCTCCGGCTCCAGCCGTTCTCCCTCGTAGCAGCGCCATGGAAGACGTGCAGTCCTTCCTCATCAGTGTCCCCGTTTGCTCGGCGCCATACACCGATCCAGCGGTCCGTTCAGATTTGGCGCCCGTCCCCGCGTCGGTGAAGCGGAAGCGGCTCAGCATCGGGCAAGCTGCTAAAGACGCTCCTTCTACCGCTGAAGGAGGAGTAGGTTTGCTGGCCGCCGCCACCGTGGCTGGAGCAGCGAAACCACCGAAGCCGCTGCCGAAGAAGAAAACAACGGCGACACCTTCCACCAGAACTGCAGCGCCGACACAAAGGTATGGTTATTTCCTTCTTCGAATCGATTTTGCTGCAATCTCTTGCAGATGATTCGACTCAATTTTTAGCTCGGTCGTGCTTAGGGTCCCTATGGCGGTATACATGGATGTGTTGAACGAGGCTGCGGTGAACATCGAAGAAACTCCCCTTGGAGCCTTCGGCTACAACGAGACCGATGGTGGCGTTGACGGTGCCGACAATTAGGATGACTTGGAGGTCAAGGAGATCGTTGGATCGGCGTTCTTCACAAGCAAACGGTTGATAACAATGAATTACACGCAGTTGGAAGATGAGGTACTAATCAAAACTTGGGAGGCCGTTTCTCTCTATGCCACCACCGCCACTGATCAAACAGGCAAGCGCTACTGGCAAAGGATCGAGGACCAATCCTTGCGGATGATGACTCGATTGGACCAACAAGGCAAACCGGTGAAAAGAACCCCACACACCTATCGGTCACACCTTTGATATGATATGTAGCCGGTATTGTGGATGCTTGGAGCAAGTTCGGAATGCTCCTCCAAGTGGCACGAATGAGGGCGGTTGGGTGAGTTTTCAATACTTGAGATTGTTGTTTTCTTTGGCATTGATGTCACATTGACACAGTTTTTTGTTTATATAGGAATGAATTGCCAAAGAGAGGTAGGTTTACGGGACTGCTACGGTGCAACAGTTTTCAACCGGTAAAACGCGCTTTCCTCGACCCCTATCTCATGTCTACAGTTTCGTGGGGTAGGGGTACTGCTAGAGTTGCTCTTAGTGTGTAGATTCATATGCATCTTACACTAAAACATGTCTAGATATGTGTTGAGTAAAAAAAAACTAAAACATATTAAATTTTGAGTACATGAAGAATCATACATGAACAATCGCAACCCCCTTTTTATACAAAAAGGTTGTTAGGTAAGGAATCCCCTCCAATACGCATCAAACTATGCAGATGGACCGAGTTTTTAGATACCAAACAATTCTCGACAGGATTTAGTTTGTGTACCTCTACAAGGAAAAATACCAATATTATGAGCCAATTGGTTAAAATACTACTCCCTCCGTATCAAAATATATGTTTTAGCATTTTCTAAACAAAACGTTTCTGGATATGTTTTAGTGTGTAGATTCATATGCATATTACATTAAAACATATCTAGATACATGTTGCTTAGGAAACATCTTACATTTCGATACGGAGGGAGTATAATAATATATGTTTTGCATAGCACAATTTGACACTTGGAGCAAGGAATTGTTTCGGTTCCACGTTTTTTAAAATTTTAGATTGACACTACCTCCACAACCGAGAGAATCGTTGCAAATGCCAAAATTGTTACTTTCTCCGTTTTAAAATATAAGGCACCCTTTATTTTAGCTGGTAAATAACTTATAAATTGGACTATGATTTATATTCTTATAATATGATTAAAAATAGTATAAAATATATGAAATAAAATAATTTTGCAGGGCCAAATACATGAATACCACTTATACATTCTCAATTTATATAATATAAAATATATTAGTTTTTAAAAGCGTGCATTGAAGAAATAGTACGCCTTGTATTTTGGGACAGAGGGTATTTGACACCCTATTTGGCATACAATGTGTCTTCCCTAACTCAATAAAAAATTGTTGTATTGAAAAATACCGTAAAGTATTGAAAATTTCCGTAAAGTGACCATATAGAAGTTAAGCTTAACTAATGTTGTATTGGTAGTGTGGGTCCAGCTATTGCGAGCGATTGACCAGTGTGGCGTTTTTTTCCCTTTCTTCTTCTTTTTCATTTTTGCTTTTCTACATTGTCGGTGTGTCAACTAGTTCTTGGCATTATGTTGGTGCAGATACTGAATGTAATTGGTATCTTGTCAATATTAATATATTTTCTTTGTCGAAAAATAGTGGTAACTTTGTACCGTGAGCTAAAAAATATGTGTAACTACTTAAAGATTGTGTAATCTCAATTGGTAAAGTATTAAAGCTACACCCTTGATATCGATATTAGAATTGGCAATTGGTAACAAACGGCACAACGAGCGTGCATGATTTAAATGGTAGGCTAAGTGGGTAGATTTGTGTTCAGTACATATTTTAGCGGCGACTTGAACTTGCATGTACGAATTTAACATCGAGGATTCACTAAGGATATAAGATTATATTACAAGTGTGTTATTGGATGAGTGGAAAACAACATAAAGAAATAGTAGCATGAATACATTTTGATCCCAGAAATATGAAACAACTTAGAAACGAAGATGCTTACACCGCTAAGCCACCGCCTCGAAGGGGGGTAAGGTCATTTGAAAGTTGAAATGTCTGTATCGACTCCTCTATTGGCTTGACATAGCATGTCCATAGTCCACATGGCCATCAACCTTGGAGATTTCTCATCACTTGGCCGCTCTCTGATCATTGGCCACACAAAGATAGAGAGGCGCTCGAGCAGTAACTTTTTGGTTTCTTTTCGTGTTGCGCGTCATGGTTTGATTTATCGGTCGTGCTTTTTTATAAATGGAGCTATGGTGTGTCGTGCATTGGGCCTAGGGAAACCGCGGCAAGGATGCTGCAAGCCGATTGGGATGCATGCTGGCACATGAGCGGCTGTGGAGGATGTTGACACCGCACAGGAGTGGAGAGAGGCGGTAGAGCGTCGAGGTGCAATGAATTGGCTGGTGGGGTTTGACAACAACGAGACATCGTCGATTTTCGTTCACCGACTGAACAAAGAGGGTGAAATATTGAGAGGTTAACTAGAGGGGGGTTGAATAGGTTAACTACAAATTTTAACTTCTTCTTTGATTTAACAAGATAGTGCTCAAATATAGATTATCTAGATTATGCAACTAGGTGAACAATCTTATATGTTGAGAAAATACTACTAGCACAAGATATATATATGACTAGGCTAGTAGCAACAAGTAAAGGTAAGTTGAGGGATAAACGAACTAAATGACGCGGAGATGTATCCCGAAGTTCACTTCCCAATGGAACCTAATCTCCCTTGGAGCGATGCGGTGCCACCAAAGTGGAACACCGAGTAGCCCTCAATGGCACACCGTATCTCTTCGAGTCCTTCCACCGATGTGGAGAGGCTCGAATCACTATGTTGACGTTGAGGTTGACAACTAGAACCTTTACAAGGATGAGGCACACACCACAACTTTGGAGGGTCCTCACCAAATGTCGGGAGCCTCCAAAACTCCGGAAGCAAGATCCACGGGCACAATGATACAACACACCCCATCCCACCAAGTGGACCAATGACAAGATCACGAGCAAAGGCAATACATGATAAGGTGAATTCACTCCTCTCTCTTCATGCTTTCGGTGACTTGGTGAATGGTGCGCTACCTCATGGAAATGCCCTGTGTGTGCTCAGGTTTGACCCCACCATGGACCCCCAAGACGATGCTCAAGATGCCCAAGAACGTCCTCAAGAAGTTACCCAAGAAGCCATGGAAGATGCCCAAGAATAAGCCCTCGAAGAAGAAGGAGAGAAGAAGGAGGAGCCGGAGTGCAAGAAACCCGGCCTCAAGCCCGGCCAGACCCGCCTCTAGACCAGCGACCTAACAGACTCGGCCGGCCCCAAGCCCGGCCTCCACCCTGGCCCAGGCCAGCTTCCCAGAGCGCCCCAACCCGGCCTAGGATGGCCTCCCTGTGCGCCCTAGGTTGGCCACCTGCCCGAGCCGCCCGGCCTCAAGCCCGGCCTAGGCCGGCCTCCCTGGGTCGCCAGGCCGGCCTCAACACATACCCGGCCGGCCTCCAGGCCGGCTTTCCTGCCAACACGCAAAAGTGGGTGAAATCCCACCTTTTCACCCCACCTACCCCCTAGGCTATATAAGGAGACCCCTCTGGTCAGATCTAGGTTAGAGATGATTTTAGAACTTTGAGCATTGCTCTCGTATCCCTCTTTGAGGCTACTCCTAAGGTTGTAGTTAGGACCGTATCAAGGCTATTCCTATGATTTGTATCTAGGACCGTATCAAGATTCATCCAATTACCTATCCTTTCCCCTTGGGATTCAGTCAGGAATTGCCCAATCTTCCTCAACTAATCCTTGAGGTTCTATTGGCGTGGTGGACCGGCCACGGGTGTGAAGCGATTTCCGATAAGGTGAGTTCAGTTGGATCGATTGTCGTGGTGGTATCACGGCAGATGCCATAGGATGGCTAATTGTTTGGGGTCGATGGACGCTGGAGGTGCTCGGGGAGGGATCACGCAGCGAGTAGCCGCGTGTGGGATGAATCAAGCACTGCAAACAACAAGATCTACCCAGGTTCAGGGCCCTCGTGTGGAAGTAAAAACCCTACTCCTGCCTTTCTCTCTTTGTATTTGTGTGTCACCGAGTAGCCACAGTACAGTTTTGGCCTACAGCCGAGTAGCCACCCTTCTCTCTATGTGACGATCTAGGTCAAGAAAGTGAACTCACACAACGTCTCTTAGCGTCCCTCGCGCAGGAGGGGGTAGGGCACCTTATATACTGGTGCCCTGCCGGATACAGCCATGAGGGAAAAGTACAAACAGATGTCGACATAGTGTGCACACTGCACACTTCCAGCTTCTCGCTGACAGCTTTGGCTTCCTAATTTGTCTTGTGTACAAAGTCATTGTGCAAAACCAAGGTGACGATCTGTTATCACTGCCATGGCCACAGGGTAGGCCCCCTAACCTGCACCGCCCTGCTGACACCCTGGCGCGGATAAGCACGCGCTCTGCAAATGAACAGTGCACCAGTACGGACCCAGGAAACGCGGGATCCTGTGTCAGAACGGCTCCTTTAACTTCTGGCCCGAGTAGGAAACCGCCACTTCTACTCGGACCACTTCCTCTACTCGAAGGAGAATAACTTCCTTGATTCTTCCTCTTGGCCATCAGCGTGTATGACCGAATAGCAGTCGACCGGGTAGCGTGTACCGGGTAGCCAGCTACTCAGCCAAACCTCTCTTTTGATCTTGCCTTTATCACTTGCCTTACCCCTACTCGGGGGTAACCCCCCGACATTAGTCCCCGAAGCTGGTAGAATCCTGCGAACTTGTTCACTGGGCTCTTCCAGCTTAAAACAAATCTTGCCTTCGAACCGTAAGATGCCGAGTAGCACCTCTGAGTAGCCTACACTCCTTGCTTGAGTCTCTTCTTTTCCGAGTAGCAGCATTTCTCTTCTCTCTCGCCGAGTAAAATGACTTTGTGAAATCCTGAACAGAATCTCAGCGTGGCAGAGCAAATCCATCTCTCCGCATCACAACTGGGCACGTGTCACGCCCTCGTACCCCCGACGCCTCGGTGCCTGGGATATGACAGGCCACGCGCCCATCACTGCGACCTGGGCCCACCGGCCCGTTAGGTCACATCAACTGCAGTTATTAGCCCACGATCTCGACGTGGGATCAATTGCGCCTGTTACGCGCGCAACCTGCGATGTGTGCGTTTCTAACCGGCTCGCATCCCACGTCGCACGATCTCCACGCACAACTGATCCCACTAACTCCGCTGGTAACGGCAACCCGAGGGGAGAGATAAATACCCCCTCGGTAACTCCTCCTTCTCCTTCCTGCTCGCACTCATCTCCTGCCTCTTCGCCTTTCCGACGCTGCAGAGCACTCCGCCGCCGCGCATCCTTGCCGTGCCGCTGCTCTGTGCGACGCCGGAAAGCTAGCCACTCCTCCACCAAATCTCCACGAATCTTCCACCAATTCATCTCTCCCCCATGGCTCGCGATGACGACGCTCGCGCCGGATGGGAGGGATCCGACGTCACGACGGAAGATTACAGCTGGTTGGTCAATACCCGCCGCGTGCCTCCCGGCGTGCAGTGCTGAAAGCCGGACGGCGAAATCGTCCCCGCACCGCAGGAGGGCGAGTTCATCGTCTTCCTCGCGCACTTCAAGCGGGGATTCAGCCTCCCGGCGTCGGACTTCTTCAGGGAGTTCATCAACCACTTCGGGCTGCAGCCGCACCACCTGCCTCCTAACGCCGTGGTGATGCTCGCATACCATGCCGTGGTCTGCGAGGCATTCCTGGGCGCGCTACTTCTTCTTCCGGAAGCAGAGCGTCCCCAATCCTGGAAGCACGGAGAGCTCCCGCAGCATGACGAAGACAGGAAGCGCGATGATGCTGCAGCGCACCGCCGGCAGCCACCCGCGCATCAAGGGGCTCGACACGGTACGTAAGTGGCAGCGCTCCTTCCTTTACGTTAAGAACGTTCCTGTCGAAGAAGGAGCGCCAATCACGGACCGGATAAATCTCCCCAAGTGGACGAACACGCCGCCAACCCAGCAGAATTGGGGATACAAGCCGAAGAACCATGACGAAATCCTTCAGATCGAGAAGCGCCTCGCCGAGCTGACGGAGTTGGGATTCAAACGCGATGATCCCATCGCGTGTTGGATCTCACGCCGGGTGCTCCCGCTTCAACGCCGCACCCACAAGATGTGCCACATGGGAGGCAGCCGGGATTGCACGAGGACCACCATCTTCGAGCTTAGCACTGCTGATGTCGCCGTCTGGGCGAGATCCATCATGAAGACCGGCCTCACCGACACCTGGCAATACGGCTTTGTGCCGTATAGCCGTACTAAGCGCATCGAACAGGTTAGCCCTCTCTTTTCTGTCTCTGTACCTTGATACCGAGTAGAACACCTCAAATATCTTGTAGGCCTTAAGTGCTTTGTGTTTGCACGCCATGTTGAGTAGCACACCCCGAGCATCTTAGTTGGCTTTATGTGCTTTGTGTTTGCACGCCCCGTCGAGTAGAGAACCTTAGCCTGATATGCTTTGTGTTTGCATCCTGTACCGGGTAGAACCCCTCAGCCTTGTACTCAATTGGCTTGCACCACTTGCTTGTCTTTCCAGCATATCGACCGCCAAGCTGTTGAAGACGAGGAGCGCTTTGAGGCCAACTGGAGCAGTGACCGAGAAGAGGACGATGGGACTGCCTACGATACCCAGGACACCCTCTGTATCCCTCATGCCGAACAGCCGGGTAAGCATCAAGTTGATGCGTCCATTCGGGACTGGTCCGAGGACGAAGAAGGTGACTATGTTCACCTCTCTTATTGCGAGTAGCGCAACCCAACCTCCCTTTCCGTTTCTCAACTCTTCTTTCCCTTCTATTCTGCAGATGAACCTGAGATGGACGAGGAAGACGAGGATGCCCTCGACGTCGATCCTATCTCTGTAGCTGCTCCTACTACTCGGAAGAGGACGGGTAGCGGTGCCCAAGAGCCTCCCGCCAAGAAAACCAAGAAGGCCGAGAAGAAGAAGAAGGTTGTCGTCGCCAAAAGGCAGCTCCCCACCCGCAAGGGGTAAGTAATTTCCTTCTACGTTATATTCTGCTGCTGCTTCTCGGTGTTCTGTTCCCCTTCTCTTTTTCTGAACTCCCCTTTTCCTTCAGTGATCCTTTGAATGCCGATGCTGTTGCGGCTCCCGCCACCTCCAAGAGAAAATCACCCATCGACCTTGAGTCGCTAATTGATCTTTCCGGGGACGAGGATGAGCCAGCAGCACGGGATGGGACACGTGCGCCCTCTCCTGTGAAGGAAGAAGAAGAAGGCACCAACGCCGAGGACATGGGCGCTGGTGCCCAAGACATGGACTTGGAGCAGCAGGCCCGCGCGGATCAGAGCGCGCAGGATGTTGCTCATGATGAGACGCCCTCTTCTCCCCCAGCTGCCTCAGCTGGGGAGAATACCATCCAAGAAACTGAGCACCAAGATCATGCCGCCCTTGAGCGGCAGGATGAGAATCTGGAGCAGCCGCAAGACGAAGATGCGGTTCAAGACGACCCCGCGGCCCAGCCGCGGGTAGAAGAACCAGAAGATGCACGCCCGAATCCCGCTGCCGAGCAGCGGGTTGAGACGACTGCGGTGGAGCAAGACCCGCTGGGCCAAGCGCAGCCGGATGCTGCGCCAGGTAGCTGGCCCCCTGTGCCGCCTACCCAGCAGGCTACTCCTCCTACTACACTAAGCCCTCCACGACCAGCGAAGAAGACCAAGACTGCACCAAGCCCTCCAGCTAAGCAGAGCACACATAATACCACGTCGAGCCCTCCTCCCAAGAAAGCCGTCCCGTCTGACGCCCCAGTCCGCAGGAATCCACCGCGCAACGCTGCGCTGGATTCAGCTATGATGCCGCCGCCAAAATCAACCGGGAAGGTTGCTGCGAAGAGTGTGCAGCTTACAATTGGCGCTTCTGGCAGTTCTGCTGGCGCAGGCAAGGGATCGAGCGCTCAAGAGCATCCCTGTTTCTTGCCCTACATGGTGCAGATGGCCAAGCAGCACGGCATCAAATTGAACAAAACCGAGCAACGGATCGCCCTTACGAAGGGCGCCCAGGCCAAAGCGGTAGATTCCAAGTTGCCGGATAAGAAGAAGGCCCTTTCAATCTACTCCCGCGAGGTCCAGGAGACTGAGGTGCACTCCGAGGGGCTTGAGCAGATGATTGACCGAGTAGGCTTCATCGACCAGGTGTGGGAAAGCGCCGTCCATGGCAACAAGACTTGGGACGGCATGACCGTGGGCCCACTGGACCACTGGCGCATTGATTGGAACAAAGCTGACATGGGCTACACTCCCATGACCATCTCCTCCACTACAAGCACACCGGCCGCGAAGCTATACGTTCACCGCAAGGCCTCCGAAGACATCGAGCAGACATATGCTGTAAGCTTCTTTTGCTTGTTCCGAGTTGCGGTCTCTTCTCTTATGTTCTTCTTTTCCTCCTTAACCACTATCCAGTCCCCGAGATTCGGGCCGAGTAGACGGGTACTCAACCGAGTTGCCGTCTTCTCAGGCCAAATCTTCAAAAAACCATCTAACTCCTTTTCTTTCTTTTTCACAGAATAGCCTCATGAAGAGGACAAATCTGTTCCGGCGGCTGCACTGGAATCATAGCATTACAAGGAGGCGCATTGAGGCCCTGGAGAAGGAGCGCAAGACTGACGCTGAGACGGAGCAGGCTGCGGTGGATCGTGCTGTTCAACTCTCTGCACTGGAAGGTAAGCCTTTAGCTATTCGGTTAGTGCGTTTTGTGTTTACGCCCGGATTTGCTCTTTGCTCTAACTCTGTTTACTCTGCAGACAAACTCAAAGAGCTGCAGGAGCAGCACCAGCACTACCACGTCTTCACTGCTTCCACCGAGAGCAAGATCAAGGAGCTGGAAGGTGAGTTGACGTCTTCTCGCTTGTTTTACTCCTTTTTCTTTGTTACTCTGCTCACCGTGTTGTTTTTTCCGCAGAAGAGTACAAGAAGTTCCGTGAGGAGCATCTTGATTGCCTGAAGCCTGCAGAGGTGAAGCAGCAGCTGGAGAGCCAAGCAGCAGAGCTCAAGGACCAAAGCGACACCGAGTTGGAACAGCTGCAAGTCCAATTGAGGGCTGCCCTTCAGGACGCCATAGACCAAGCCGCCAAGAAGGACAAAATCAAGGCAGCAGCCAAGGCCAAGGAGAGGGCCCTCGAGTTGGAAAACGAGGTGCTGAAGAAGAGCAACGTGGACCTCATGCTCCAGCTGGCCAACTTTCGGAAAGTTGAAGAAAAGCATGTTGCGGATGAGGAGGCTTGGAGGAGAAAGCTGGAAGCGCTACTCTGCGAACTTAACAGTAAGTTTGCGCTTCTCTGCATCTGCCTGTTTCCTTCTTCCTCTGTTTGGCTTGATTTGCATCTCTTCTCTCCCTCCGTTTCTAATCCTTTCTGATAGCATTTTCAGAAATCTTCCCTGATCTCTGCGCGACTTGCACACCTGCCCTGGCTAAGGCGGAAAAAATTCGAGCTGAGAAAGGACTGCCCACGGACACCAAGTCTTCAATTGAGGACAATCTCATGAGCATGCAGTCACAGCTCCACCATCTTAGGGGCTTGGGCACCGACTTGGTGTCCACAGCCTTCAAGGTTCACGCTCTGTTCTGGCCTCAAGACCCTGCGCCAGCGACCATCCGCGCGCTTTCTGAGAAGCTCAATGGGGTCAAGGCCGAGTTGAAGAAATGGCGTGCGTCCGCAGCTCGGGCAGGCGCCAATCTGCTACTCCTCTTCATCTGCAGCTGGTACGAGAACCTGAATCTCGATACCATCCTTGAGGTGCGCCAGAACTCGAAGTGGCAGGAGGATCCCGACTGCGTGGCTCGCCGCAAGGCAGTTGCGCACGAGATCGCCTCCTACGCGGACACCGCCCTCTTCGTCGACGGTCCCACCAAGCCTAACACCGAGGTGGAAGGCGAGGATGAAGATGAAGATGAAGACGAGGACGAGGACACCGAGTCGGATGACTTGAGTTGCTTCGAAAACACTGGTGCCAAGGATGGATCCGGGAAGGGGAAGGGCAAGGCTGCTGTGGATAGCGACGAGGAGCCGAAAGCCGAGGGCCAAGACGCCACCATCACTGCCGAGATGGTGAGCCAGGATGCGGATCCCGAGCTGGGCTCGTCTTCTCGTGCGGCGCTACTCCGTACACAGTCCGCTGCCTCCACCTCAGCTACTGATCCCATCTCGGTGGCCACTGCCACCTCTAAGCAAGCCACCGCCAACACCGAAGCTGATGCTGCCAATGCCAACCTGGACAACACTGCTACTTCCAACAAGTGATCCCCTGCAAACACTTATGCTCCAGAACTTTTTATCAAATCCCCGGGATGCCGGGTGCATATGTATCAAACAATTATCTTTTCCGTTGATACTCAGTTTTTATTCCAGTTTGATGTTTTATACTTAGTATTTGAGCAATTCTGGCTCGATGCCGGGTTGCATTATTATGCAAGCCCCCGAGTTGCATTTTTCATCCACTCTTCCTTTTTATCTCAGCTCTTACCTGCAACTTGTTGCTTTTTTGGTAGTCGAGTCACAAGAGTTCAAAGTAGGAGTTTCAAATACTTAGCCACTTAGAAACATTCATAGTAACGTTGTCCACCACTTAGCCGAAAAAAGTTAACAGAAAAGCAGTAAAGAACGCTCTATTCGGTTGCCACACGCTTCCTTTCCTTTGCAATTTTTCATGTGTTCCTTGACTCGTTGGCTTGTTCTCTGGCTTGCCATGAAGCCGGGTTGCGGACAGCAGCAGAGTCGCAGAGTGTCCGGTGAGTTTAAACACACTACTTTGTATGCTTTTGAAATTCTAAGTGTTTCAACCGAATAGACAAAGTAAAGCATAGTAAACACAAGGAACAGTTTGGAGGAGGGCAGTCCCCGAGTTCAATTTCAGATTGCAGAGTAGAGGTTTAACTCGGATGAGAGAGTACATACACATTTTTGCTCACGAATGAAAACGGCGGAGTAGAGCTACATTCCAGGGGCGCTTAGATTCCTCTCCAGCTTTATCCGGCCTGTTCTTCTGGGATGGTTGTGCGTCAACAAGGTAATAGGCATCATTGTGTAGAGCCTTGCTCACAATGAATGGCCCCTCCCATGGAGGAGATAGCTTGTGCATCCCGGCTATGCGCTGCACGAGCCTAAGCACCATGTCTCCTTCTCGAAAAACCCTTGGGTTCACTTTCCGGCTATGATAACGCCTCAAGTTTTGCTGGTAAACAGCCGATCGTGACAGAGTAAGCTCTCTTGCTTCTTCTAGCAGGTCAACGTCATCTTCTCGAGCTTCTCTCGCCTCCGCCTCGGTGTAGAGGGTTACTCGGGGGGAGTCATGCTCTAGGTCAATTGGCAACACGGCCTCAGCCCCATAAACCAAGAAGAATGGTGTGTAGCCGGTTGACCGGTTAGGGGTAGTCCTTAGACTCCACAACACCGCTGGCAACTCGTCTAACCAACACCACCGGTGTTTTCAGCAGCGGCTCAATCAGCCTTGGCTTTATACCTGAAAGCACCATGCCATTTTCTCTTTCCACCTGCCCATTGGAGGCGGGATGCGCGACAGACGCGACATCTAGTCGGATGTGCTTATCTCTGCAGAATCTCACCATGGCACCCTCAGCAAAATTCGTGCCGTTATCCGTGATGATGTTGTGCGGATAGCCGTATCTCAGGATCACATCCTTCAGGAAACTCACAGCAGTGGCTCCATCACATTTCCGAATAGGCTTCACTTCAATCCACTTGGTGAACTTATCAACCATGACCAAGATGTGAGTCATGTTGCCTCTAGCCGGCTTGAAGGGACCAACCATATCCAGACACCAAACCGCAAATGGCCAAGTAATGGGAATGGTTTTCAACTCGGAAGCAGGCATGTGGATCTTACTTGTGAATCTCTGGCAGCCGTTGCACTTCCTCACAATATCTTCAGCTTGCTTCAAAGCAGTGAGCCAGAAGAAGCCATGCCGAAAAGCCTTCTTGACTAGAGCTCGAGAAGAGGCGTGATGCCCGCATTCTCCTTGATGTATTTCCACCAGAATTTCTTCTCCTTCTTCCGGTTCCACACAGCGTTGCAACACGCCAGTGGGACTTCTTTTATGCAGCACTTCTCTGAAGATGGTGTAGCCTTTGGATCTTCTCTGAATCTGCCTTGCGGTAACCTCATCATCTGGCAGGGTACCGTCCTTTAGAAAGGATAATATGGGCATAGCCCAACTCGGTGTTTCTCGTGCGGGGAACACTGGTTCGTCCACTTCCAACGGAACAGCCACCACTGTCTCTTTTTCTGAGTTGGGGTTGATTCTCTGCAGCCCCGAACGGTTTGCAAGGACTTCCTCAATGAACGCGACAGTCCCCGAGTTGAGAGGTGCAGTCCCCGAGTAAGGAGGGGCAGTCCCCGGGTTGCAGGCGCCAGTCCCCGGGATGGAGACTGCAGTCCTCGGGTCCTCTTTTGCACCTTCCCAGTCAATCTCCATTGGAACTGCTTCTTCACTAGGCAGAGAAGGAACGAAAATGGACTCCGAGTTGGGGGATGGCTTGATGGATGGTTTTCTCAAATGCTCCAAGGCAATCCCAGCCGGGATGTACTGCCGAGAAGACCCCAACTTGGACATTTCATCCGCTGCTTTGTTCTCTGCTTGGTGGATGTGTTGGAACTCGCAGCCTTCAAAGAATCCCGTCATGGTTTGGACCAGGAAGCGGTATGATGCCATGTTGGCATCCAGAGCATCCCAAGTACCAGAAACTTGCTGCACAACCAGATCTGAGTTGTTGTAGCATATGATGCGCTGCACACCAACTTCCTTTGCTACCTTCAAGCCATCTACCACAACCTCGTACTCTGCTACGTTGTTGGATGCCTTGAAGTGAATTTGCAGCACGTACTTGAGTTGATCTCGCTTGGGTGACGTGAGCACCATGCCAGCACCCAAGCCTTCCTTCACCTTGGAGCCATCAAAGTGCATCTTCCAGTAATTGGATACCGGAGTAGGAGGCTCGTACTGCACCTCAGCCCAATCCACAAGAAATTCCGCCAGAATCTGAGACTTGATGGCTTCTCTTCTCGCATACGCGGGAGCGTACGCGGCCAGCTCGATTGCCCACTTAGCTACTCTACCACTTGCTTCCTTGTTGCCCATGATATCCGAGATGGGAGCTGAACTCACCACGGTGATGGGATGTTCTTGGAAGTAGTGCTTCAGCTTCTTGGTGCCCAGGTACACGCCGTAAGTCATCTTCTGGTAGTGCAGGTAGTTCTGTTTGGAGCTGGACAGCACCTCACTGAGATAATACACTGGCCGCTGCACACTTTTGCCTTCCTCTTCTCGTTCCACCATAATCACCATGCTGACTACCCGGTTGGTAGCGGCAATATATAGCAGCATTGGCTCCTTGGGTAGCGGGCTAGCCAAGATGGGAGCGCTACCCAGCATCGCCTTCAGCTCATTGAATGCCACATCAGCTTGCGGTGTCCAGACGAACTTGTCGCTTTTCTTCATCAACTGATACAGAGGCAGAGCCTTCTCGCCCATTCTGCCCAAGAAACGACTCAGAGATGCCAAGCAACCAGTGAATTTTTGCACATCTTTCAGGGATCTCGGCAAAGACATGCTCTCAATAGCTTTTATCTTTGAAGGATTGGCCTCAATGCCCCGACTGGATACCAAGAAGCCGAGTAGCTTGCCAGCCGGGACGCCAAAGGTGCATTTACTCGGGTTCAGCTTCATCTTATACTTGCGCAAGTTAGCAAAAGTTTCCTCAAGGTCACTAAGCAGAGTATGTGTTTTATTCATTTTGATGACAATGTCATCTACGTACACCTGCACATTTTTGCCGAGTTGATCATGCAAGCATTTCTTCATGCATCTCTGATAAGTAGCACCCGCATTCCGCAACCCAAAGCACATGACACGATAGCAATAAGCCCCGTATGGGGTAATGAAAGCAGTCTTTATTTGATCAGCAGGGTTGAGAGCTATCTGATGAAAACCAGAGTAGGCATCTGTGAAAGACAAGAGCTCACAACCAGCAGTGGAATCGATCACCTGATCGATGCGGGGTAGCGGAAAGGGATCCTTGGGGCAGGCCTTGTTCAGGTCAATGTAGTCGCACATGCGCCATGTGGTAGCGGCCTTGGGGTCCTCCTTCTTCTTCTCAACCATGACCGGGTTGGCTAGCCAATCCGGATGCAACACCTCCATGATGAAATTGCTTATCAGCAGCTTGGTGATCTGATCACCGATGGCCTTTCTTCTCTCATCCCCGAAGCAGCGCATAGCCTGCTTCAATGGTTTGGCGTCAGGACGCACATGTAGCGAGTGCTCAACCAACTCCCTCGGGACACCTGGTAAATCCTCATTGGACCAGGCGAACACGTCCCGATTCTCACGGAGGAAGTGGATGAGCTCGCTTTCCTATTTCTCCCCCAACCCTGAACCAGTGATGGCAACACGGTCGGGGAACTCAGGGTCAACCGGGATCTTCTTCGTCTCCTGGGATGCCTGGAATGCCGTCCCGTGCTGGGAACTCGGCATGCCAGGCGCACCACCTTGCGCGGACTGCGCCATAGCCACCACCTCGTACATCTTCTTCTTCTCGGCAGCAATCACCATAGACTCCGCCAACTGAGAACCAGCAGAGGCACACTCCATAGACTTCTTGTAATCACTAGAGATGGTGATCACGCCATTGGGACCAGGGATCTTCATCTTCAAATATGCAGCATGAGTAGAGGCCATGAACTTGCTCAGAGCAGGCCTGCCGAGTAGAGCGTGATAGGGTCTCTGGTGATCAACTACCTCGAACTGCAGGCTCTCTGTGCGGCAGTTTTCCGTGGTGCCGAATAGAACGTCTATCCACACTCGGCCAATTGGAGAACAAGAAACTCCCGGCACAATGCCGTGGAAAGTGGTCTTGCTGGGTAGCGGCATGTTCTCGGCCATACCGAGCTTCTCAAGTGTGTGTCTCTGTACACAATGTTGATGCTGCTGCCGTTGTCGATCAGTACCTTGCTGAACCTCACGTTCTTCTCAGGACCCAAGAAGGTGGGATCCACCACCAAGGCGTAGCTACCCGGGTTGGGCATCACCTTAGGATGATCCGCTCTGGACCACGTGATCTCTTGGTTGCACCAGTGCATGTAGTGAGGAACAGCAGGGATCACAGCATTGACTTCAATGGCACGCCTGTGCTGAGACTGCTTGTCGACGGGCTCAGAGGTGAAGATCATGTAGCTCTCGTGATGCTCCCGGTACTGGTTGCGGCCTCCGTCGCCATTGTTGCCATTGTTGTTGTTACCTCTGTTGTTGTTGCCTCTGTTGTTGTTGCGGTTGCGGTCGTTGTTGTTGTAGTTGCGGTAGCCATCATTGTTGAAGTAGCGGTTGGCTCCTAAAGCCACCTGGTTCACATTCTCTCTTCTCGGGAAAACTGGAGGCCGGGCAGCCGGTGCGCGAGCAGGCTGCACAATGGCGTTCGCAACTGGCAGAGGAGGAGGAGGAGGCAGGCCCTCATTCTTGATCTCTTCCCACCAACTGCACTGCCGAGTAGTGTGGTTGGCGGGTCTAGCGGGATGCCGAGTATGGAAGCTGCATGGGCCATCCTTCATGTCCTTGAAGACAAAGTTCTGAGCAGGACCCGGGTTGCCGCTACCCTGCTGGGGAGCGTTGTACGTCTTCTTGATGCCTTGGCCCTGATTCTGGTTCTGCCCGTACTGGGCTCCAGCAGTTTTCGGCCTCTGGCTACTCCCAGCTCCGGTAGCCACAGCATTCACCTCCTCGGGGTCGTACCGGGTATCAATCCGGTCACCTCTGCGCTTGTTGCGAAACTCATTGCGCTTGTTGTTGTTGTAGCTCCTTCCCGGCTCAGCAGCATCAAGGAGAGGCTGAGTTGGGTCACCAAGTGCGTACTGATCCGCAATCCGGATGGTCTCCGCGAGAGTACTCGGCATCTCTCTCTGCAGCCTTTGCCACAACATGCTGCCATGACTGCAGCCCTGCGCAAACCAAGTGATGGCCTGGGCCTCGTTCACACCTTCACAGGTGTTCCTCAGAGTGCTCCACCGAGTAAGATACTCTCGGTCCGTCTCCTCTTCCCGCTGCCTGCAAGCGGGTAGCTGCTGCGGCCTATTCGGCCTCTGGTAGGTGCTGGTGAAGTTGCTGACAAAGGCCTCCGCGAAGTCAAGCCAGCAGTTGATGTTGTGCTTGGGCAGGTTGTTGAGCCAAGTCCTTGCTGGTCCTTCTAGCATCTGCGGGATGTACCGCATGGCCCATCTCCGGTTGCCGCCTGCAATGTGCACGGCTGTGACATAGTCATTAAGCCAGTCTTCCGGCTTGGTGCTGCCATTGTAGCACTTGGTCCCCCTAGCGAGCTGGAGATGGCTCTGTCATGATGCGTGGGCCAAAGCATTCTGGACCAGGCGGCCCCTTGCTCTCGAGTTGCGCGGATAGGCTAATCCGGTCCAGCTTGTGCCTGGCATCACTAGGCTCCAGCACACGCTCGCCCACGCGATCCAGGATATCATAGCTAGCCAACCCCATAGCCGAGTAGCCATCATCATATCTGTCCACCTGCACGACTGCAGGTTGCTCCACCGGGTTGGCGGCTGGCGCGATCGCACGCGGCTGCGGTCTCTGCCGAGTAGGATGAGCAACCTGATGCTGAGAAGGGCCTGGGCGATCTCCATTTCGCGCCTGGCTATGAGCTTTATGGGCTTGATAGCCTGCTCCTGCAGTGTAGTGTTTTTGACCGGACTGTCGCAGCACAGCGTGCTGTTTCGCGGCGACAGCCGGGTCGTACACCTGCATCTGCTTGTCTCTGCCAGAGTGCCCACTCTGGTCCCTCTCACCGCTGGGATGTGGTGATGAGGCCCGATCGTTAGATCTAGCCGCATGCGAATGCACCACCTGAGAAGCTCCAGCACCCGGATTGGCTTTCCGGAACTCCTCGTTCAGCCTAGCAGCCTCTAGCACTATCTCATTGAGCCTCTCCTGCTGCCTAACGTGCGCGTCGCTAGCGAGATGCGGCAACTCAGCAGCTACGGCCTCAGCAGCTCTAAGGGTTTTGGCGGGGGTGCTGTATTTGGGTCTGGTGGTGGCGGTGTTTTGGCTAACAGCTTGGCCAGCAGTTTCACCAACTGCTGCCATCTCGGTGCCTAGGTTGCGGCGCGTAGCGCCTGCCTTGGCAGGCCTCCTCACTACAGGCGTGAAGCCGTGAGCTCTGTTGTACTCGTTCTGGTCTAGGTTAAGCTCGAGCCTAACCTTTTCCAGCTCCAGCTGCTCGGCGAGCAGCGCCTGGCGCTGCTGGTTGAGCTGTGCCCTCATGGTCATGAGCTCGAGCTCGATGGGAGGCGGCATGCCTACTCGCACGGCGGATGCCGGTATCGTCGATGTCGTGGAAGGAGGGATGTAGCCCGGGATGTTGTGAGGCGCGTCGTAGGGCTTGTGCGTTCTCGGGAGCTCGCTCGTGTCAGCAAGCTCCTCAACGACTGCCGTGGATGCGGCCGCGCCCTTCCCGGTAGCGATAGCCGGGCCGGTCATCAGCACTTCCACGCTGTCCGCAGAACAACCAGTTGGCTTTCCGCATGCAGCGATGACAGCAGGGGGATCTTCTGCGACATGCACCTGCTCGGGGTACTCGCGGACGATGGTGGTGGCGACGTAGACGAGGTGCGAGCCGAAGGAGAGCA
The DNA here is from genome assembly GCA_028641055.1 of Alopecurus myosuroides. Classification (NCBI taxonomy): domain Eukaryota; kingdom Viridiplantae; phylum Streptophyta; class Magnoliopsida; order Poales; family Poaceae; genus Alopecurus; species Alopecurus myosuroides. The sequence goes on along the minus strand of CM054062.1, from coordinate 50,672,012 downwards.
CCGTGCCGCCCTCTGGCATAGCCTTGTCGCCGAAATCGCCGGCGTTGTCGATGACGAAGTCGAAGGAGCCGAATCTGTGGACAAGGCCACAGACCACGCGCTCCCCAGTAGCAGAAATGGATCCCGTCCGAACGTGAACTCCAGCCAGCGCCGCTGGTTTCCCCACGGTGGGCGCCAACTGTCGTGGTGGTATCACGGCAGATGCCATAGGATGGCTAATTGTTTGGGGTCGATGGACGCTGGAGGTGCTCGGGGAGGGATCACGCAGCGAGTAGCCGCGTGTGGGATGAATCAAGCAATTCAAACAACAAGATCTACCCAGGTTCAGGGCCCTCGTGTGGAGGTAAAACCCCTACTCCTGCCTTTCTCTCTTTGTATTTGTGTGTCACCGAGTAGCCACAGTACAGTTTTGGCCTACAGCCGAGTAGCCACCCTTCTCTCTATGTGACGATCTAGGTCAAGAAAGTGAACTCACGCAACGTCTCTTAGCGTCCCTCGCGCAGGAGGGGGTAGGGCACCTTATATACTGGTGCCCTGTCGGATACAGCCAAGAGGGAAAAGTACAAACAGATGTCGACATAGTGTGCACACTACACACTTCCAGCTTCTCGCTGACAGCTTTGGCTTCCTAATTTGTCTTGTGTGGAAAGTCGTTGTGCAAAACCAAGGTGACGATCTGTTATCACTGCCATGGCCACAGGGTAGGCCCCCTAACCTGCACCGCCCTGTTGACACCCTGGCGCGGATAAGCACGCGCTCTGCAGATGAACAGTGCACCAGTACGGACCCAGGATACGCGGGATCCTGTGTCAGAACGGCTCCTTTGACTTCTGGCCCGAGTAGGAAACCGCCACCTCTACTCGGACCACTTCCTCTACTCGAAGGAGAATAACTTCCTTGATTCTTCCTCTTGGCCATCAGCGTGTATGACCGAATAGCAGTCGACCGGGTAGCGTGTACCGGGTAGCCAGCTACTCAGCCAAACCTCTCCTTTGATCTTGCCTTTATCACTTGCCTTACCCCTACTCGGGGGTAACCCCCCGACATCGATCGTTCCGTAGGCGGCCCTCGGGGTTTAGTTGACGGAAGATTTGGGGTTCTTCGGTTCTTACCAGTTATCTTCCCACGATTTCCCGCATTTCCCCCTTGATTCTTCCCCTGATTTCCCCTTGATCCCCTTCGTGTTCTTCGTGTTCATCATATGTTCTTCGTGTTCTTGGTAATTCGTGAAGATCGGGCCACCCTAGAGGTTTACCCTCCATATTATTTGATATCCAGAGCTAGATTGACATGAATTCGACCCCCACCGCCTCCTTTTCCACCCAATTTTTCTTCTACCACCATAAATCTCGAAAATCTCACCAAAAATAGCCAAAAAGGGATTTCGACCGATATGTGGATTTGTTGCGTTTTTCGTGGATTTGTTCCGTGGATTTGTTTCCAAAGACCATTCCTCACCTTTCTATTCAGCCACTTTCCTCGAATTTGTCCAAAAAAATTCTAGGTTTTCAAGGAATTTCGAATTTGAGCAAAAATCACAGAAAATCTCAGCTCTTCGATTTCTGGACAGAATTTATAACTTGTTTTTCTTTGTCGTCGTTGATCCGAATTGAGTGAAACAAGTTGTCACGCGACGCCCACAACACCATCTACGCAACCATATCAACGGATCACCACGACATTGACATCCACCGGCTTCAAGTCTGTGATCATCAACAAGAGAGGTATAACCTGCTTTTGTTTGAACTAACCCATCCTTTATGTACCTTGCCCATTCGGACTAGCTCTTTTACATCGGTTGGCATCGCATTAGTGGCACCGAGAGTGTGTGTAGACACTTGTGAGAGCTTAGCTTCGAGTAGGCATTGGCATTTTGGAATCATCAAAAATCAAAAAATCGAAAAAAATAGCAAAAGAAGAAAAAGATCGATGCTAATTGCTATCCCTTGTAGGAACGTGTAACTTCGCGTCGCAAAAGAGAAGAGAGTGACCGGTTTCCACAGTGCGAATCTTGTTGCCTCTTATAGTTTGAGGTTTGAGCTAGCGTCCTCCTTGTGTTGGTGTGGCATTGAGCTTAGTTTTCGTTAGGTACATTTCGTCTCCGCTCGTCCATTGGCCGCACTAACGCCATTTATCTTTTGTGTGTGTGTGTGTTCCATTTTTAGTTTGCTCCACTAGGATTGGTTCTTGTGCTAACATTTCTTTTTGGTTCTTCTCCATGTTTTACAACAAACTTTTCTTCGGATTTGTCGTTTTTCCTCGCCACTTTCCTAACCCATTTGCCTTCCACATAAAGCGTGTGTGTTGTCGTTTGCGGTTTTCTTTCGATCTTTTTGAACTCACTTTTGACATACCGCCCTACACCTAGGATCGTCCACTAGTCTCAATACGACCAAAAAAAGGTAACGTTGGGTAAGTGAGACATCCATTTCTTCATATCACCCTTGTGTGTTTTTGAGATGGCTAGGGAAGGAGTATTCACAAGTCCGAGCTCGGAGGATGAAGGAAACCCTTTATTCAACGACAATGCTTACAACAACTTCGTCACCCACAATGACCATTTCCAACTCCGTCAACTCGTGAAGGACGGATTGCAACGCTATGAGCGTCGACTCCAAGAACAAGAGGCTCGATTGAATGATCAAATGACGCGCATCAACATCAACTTGGCTAATCTTGCCAACCGCCGTCAATCATCATCGTCCTCAAGGTCGCGCCGCTCAAGCCACCACACTCAAGATCATCACCAAGCTCGTCGCCATGACCGCCATGATCGCAACATCAACATGGAGGATGGCGAACAACCTCAACAACCGCAACCACCTACTCATCAACAAGCTCCTCGACGACATTGGTATGAAGATAGCTCGCCATCACCATCTCCTCGACAATGCCAAGGCCGTGGTGACCCTCTTCAACAACAACCGCAACGCCCGGACCTTCGACAACATCATCCACCACCTCCACAAGGCCACGCTCATGACTATGGTCAAAATGACTTCGTGGAAGGTGCTCGTCAACATCGAAGGCCACCAAGGCGCAATGCGCGTCCCAACCACAATGACCACCAAGACCAAGAAATTCCTCCACACCATAGTAATGAATAAGAGCTTCCGCAATGCCCTCACCGTGAACAAGAACGTCCTCAACAACAACATTGTGACAATGATGATAGTGAACGCCGAGAAGCAAGACTCTGTCACCGCCAACAACCACCTCCTAATAACCACCGGTGTCATCCTCCCCAACATGACCGCCAACTCCAAGACAACGAGGATGACCCATATGATCTTTCACCACCCATCTATGATGAAGACTCTCATGAGCGACCCCATCGACAACATGAAGACAACAACATGAGTTCCTTTGGTTTCAATGTACCAAAGTTCAATGGTGAGAATGATTGATGCTACGTATTGGGAACCCCAAGAGGAGAGTATGATGAGCACAGCGGTAGGAAATTCCCCTTAGTTAAGAACCAAGGTTATCAATCCAGTAGGAGGAAGAGGATCTTTGGAAGGTTGATGCCACTGATGGTGGTGCTGGCGCCTCACCGGTGTCAGCAACAACACGGAACATGCACACAACACAACCAAAATACCTTGTCCCAATGGTACAGTGAGGTTGTTAATCTCACCGGTCTTGTTGAGAACAAAGATTAGACGTATAGTGTGGAAAATAATGTATGCTTGCAGTAAGTAAAGAAAGCAGGAAATTGTGGTGGTTTGTTTTAACAGTGTAGGAAAATGGACCGGGGTTCATAGGTTCACTAGCCGTGTCTCTCCATAAAAGATAGCATGCTAGGTGAACAAATTACAGCTGGGCAATTGACAAATAAAGGTTGCATCGTAGTGCACATTCATGACATGATGACTACTATGATATTTAGTGCGGGCATTACAACAATATACACAGACCGTAATCCAACTGCATCTATGAATAATAATCCACCCTCAAGTTATCATCCGAACCCCCTTAGGTATTAAGTTGCAAGCAACAGATAACTGCATTAAACAAAGTGTGTAATGTAAGCAATGATTGTACACGCGGGCACTCTCACCATTGTTTTCTCCCTAGTGGCAACAACACATCCTCCCCCATCACGTTTCTATCACTCGAGCATAGGCGAAAAGGAGGCATGAAGCCACTATCGAGCATAAATACTCCCTCTTGGAGTCACTAGCAACTACTTGGCAAGAGCACCACTAGCAACAGAAAGCATGCAAGATCACAAATAGCATATGCAATAAAGACTATAATCAACTTGGCATAAGTTCAATATTCATCAGATCCCAGCAAACACAACACGTAGAATTACATAAGATCAATCTCGATCATGTTAGGCAGCTCACGAGATCTAAACATGGAGGCATAAGAGGAGGAGACAACCATCTAGCTACTGCTATGGACCCGTAGTCCAAGTATGAACTACTCACGTATCACTCCGGAGGCAGGCATGGTGATGAAGAGGCCTCCGGTGATGATTTCCTCTCCGGCACGGTGCCGTTGACAGCTTGAGAACCCCCCCGATCTAGGGTTGACGGTGACGGCGGCTGCGGAACTTTTCAAGGATATTTGATCAGGTGTCTAGGGTTTTCCATCCGGGGGAATAAATAGGCGAAAGGCAGATGCGGTATAGCCCTGGGGGGCCCACACCACCCCCTGGCGCGGCCAAGGGGGCTCCACCCCATGGTGTGAGCCCCCTGGTGCCCCTCTTCGACTCCTCTTCGGTCTTCTGGATGCTTCCGGGGAAAATAGGCACTTCGGGCTTTGTGGGATCCAATTCCGAGAATATTTTGAGAACAACTTTTCTGAAATAAAAAACAGCAGAAAACAGGGAACTAGCACTTGGAATCTTGTTAATAGGTTAGTCCCGGAAAATCGATAAAAATGACATAAAGAAGGGAAAAACATGTAGCAATTGGCACAATATTATCATGGAGCATCAGAAATTATAGATACGTTGGAGACGTATCAAGCGTCCCCAAGTTTAGTTCCTACTTGTCCTCGAGTAGGTAAACGATAAAACAATAATTTCTGAGGTGACATGCTACTAACATAATCTTGATCATAAAAATGTAAAGGCATATGCAAGCTGAGATCATACAACTTCAAACACAAACATGATAAATAGAACTTTAATAATAGAGAAAAGCAATCACTTTTCATCATGAAGAGTATCTCAAATAAAGGATCACGAGTAATAATGCAAAGAAAGATAAACATTTGTTTCAGGTATAAAGAAAGCATGGCAAAGTGATATTTCGCTAGTCCTTAAGAGTGGGGCAAAACATAAATGCCAGGACACCTTCAAAGTTTATGAGGAAGACTAGAGCAAATAATTTTAGAACAAATAATATCACATCATGAAACAATTATTGATGTTTATGGGACAAATGCACATAGAACTCAGAATGGCAAAAATTCTCTATCAGCTGTGCATAAAGTTAGAAGATGGAGACTCAACATAAAAGTAAAAGAAAGGCCCTTCGTGGAGGGAGGCAGGGGTCAACTCATGTGCTAGAGCTTTTTATTTTATTAAATAGAGGTATTAAAAGTTTGACACTCCTCCCATCCATCGTTCACAAATCATGGCTAACCGAATCCTCGGGTGCCTGCCAACAATCACATACCGTGGAGGAGTGTCTATATTTTGGGAGATGTATGCTGATGTCAACGAATGGTAAACAAAATATAGAGTACGTCACAAGACAACTGGATTCACAAGAGAGGATCCCATGTGAAGGAAACATCTGGGTAGAAGGTCATCCCTCTTTCTCTTTTATTTACACAATTATGCTTTGACTGATAAGTCAGGGGCAAAAATAGTGAAGAGATTTTATGTGTATTAATTTGGGGCTGGGCACCCCGCTGTCAGCTCTTCTATCATTTGGATAAGCGGATGAAGCCACTAGTCCAGGGTGTGAAATCCAATCAACAAGTGAGATAAAGATTCTCCATTGACGTCCTCATGAGCAAAAATAGGAACATAAAGCAGGAGTACTTTTGGAAGTTTTAAAGCTAACACATGAGCAATTTACTTGGAGTGGCAGTTAAATACCACACGTAGGTAGGTATGGTGGACACAATGGAAAAACTTTGGTTTAAGAGAGTTGGATGCACGAGTAGAGCTCATACTCAGTACAGGTGCAGGCTAGCAAAAGACTGGGAGTGACAAATCAAGAGAGCATAAGAGCCATAATCATGCACAGCGACATAAACATCATTAATTAAACCATAAGCGGTATCATAGTTCAAAAACTAAGTGGTCATGAAGGCTATTCGTGACTGGTTCATAGTCATAAACATGGTGTGAGCATGCGCCAAGTCAACCAAATAAAACATTCGAAAGAGAATACCATGAATTTATGCTTCCTCATGACAAGAACAACTCATGAATCTTTCAATATCATATTAAACACTCTCAGCTATTTGAGGCTATTCATGCTAATAAAAACCACAAGTCTTTAGAACTAAAATAACATTTAGCATGGCATGAAAAAGTTCTAGCAACAGTCTATACAAGCTTCTACTTGCACCGTTATAAATTCTACTTTAAACAACAATTTCTTCTCCCAACAAGCAGCATACAAGATATGTTTTAACAAAAACTCTCCATGATACAGCAAGCAAACATGAGAGTACTCACATAACACTACTAAAACTAACATCTCTAATAAGAGATGCATGCAAAACAGGAGCTAAATAAATGCAGCAGTCAGACAAAGATTAAAAATACAAAGTATTCCCATGAAAAAGCGGAGCGTGTCACTCTCCAATAAAAAAATGCTGGGGTCCAACCAAGCTTATTGAAAAATTAAAAACAAAATGAAAGCAAAAATAAAAACAAACTGAAAGAAATAAATAAAAGACGCTCCAAGTAAAGCACATAAGATATGACCGAATAAAAATATAGTTTCACTAGAAGTGACATGATAATCTGTCGATGAAGAAGGGGAGGCCTTTGGCATCACCAAGCTTAGACGCTTGAGTCTTATTCGAATTTTCTGGGATGTACCACCGGGACATCCCCAATCTTAGGCTCTTCACTCTTCTTGATCATGTCATATCATCCTCTTCTCTTGACCCTTGAAAACTTCCTTCACACCAAACTTCTCACAATCTTCATTAGCAACGTTAGTGCAATCGAAATAACAAATTCACACGTTTCAGTTTCAACACATTTCTAAAACTCAAAAACACATTTTCTACTGTCACAACTTCTTTTAAAACTCTTTTTCTCAAAAGAACACCAAAAGAAAGCGATTAAGATGCAAATGCAATTATTGGAACAAATCTGTCAAAACAGGACAGGAGGTAAAGATAATTTTTTTCGAAAATCTTATATTGCTCAAATCAAAAAGTGGTCAACTAAGAAAAGTTGCGTACACATCCCAGGATTACGCACAAAAAAATTCAGGTCATTTCGAATTTCCTGTGATTTTATATGGAATAAACAGTGGACAGCAGAAATCTGTTTCCTGCGCAGAAATCCGAAATATAGCCCCAACTTTCCACTAGAGCCTTTACTTGGCTCAACAAAAACACAAAAGAAAAGATATTGAGGGTCTGCTAAGGAAATATAAAACACCCAGGTGCAAAGCACACAAAGGAAAACAGGTTGAAAACAGAGAAATAAAACGGTTTATCTCCCGGTAGCGCTTTTCTTTAACGCCTTTCAGCTAGGCATAGAAAGCAACTCAAGTATTCTCAAGTGAAGAAGCATCAACATCTTAACTTGCTTCAATAATAGAGTCAAAAGGTATCTTCATCCTCTTTCTAGGAAAGTGTTCCATACTTTTCTTGAGTGGGAATTAATATTTAACACTCCCCTCTTTCATATCAATAACAGCACCAACAGTTCTAAGAAAAGGTCTTCCCAAAACAATAGGACAAGAAGCATTGCATTCGATGTTCACAACAAAAAAATCAACCGGGACAAGGTTATTGTTAACCATAATAAGAACATCATCAATTCTACCAAGAGGTTTCTTTTTAGCATTATCAGCAAGATGAACATCCAAATAACAGTGTTCCAACGGTGGTAGATCAAGCATATAATAAAGCTTTTGAGGCATAACAGAGATACTAGCACCAAGATCACACAAAGCATTGTAATCAAAATCATTTAATTTTATCTTAATGATAGGCTCCCAACCATCATATAATTTCCTAGGGATAGATGTTTCAAGTTTCAGCTTTTCTTCCCTAACTTTCATGAGAGCATTGGTAATATGTTTAGTAAATGCCATATTCATGGCACTAGAATTGGGACTTTTAGCAAGCTTTTGTAGGAACATAATAACTTCAGAGATATTGCAATCATAAAAATCAATATTATTATCATCAAAAGTAATGGGACCATTATCTCCCAGATCTCTAAAAATTTCAGCACTTTTATCAGAAGCAATTTTAGCAGTTTGAGGCAATTTAGCACGTTTCACCGAAGGGATGGAGTCTTTGTTAACACCAACTACTTTACCATTGATATTAGGAGGTTTAGTAGCACTTGGATCTTCAGTTTTACTAGTGGTTGTGATAGTGCAAACTCTAGCAATATTATTCTTTCTAGCCAATTCATCTTCTCTTTCCCACCTAGCATGTAATTCAGCCATCAACCTAACATTATTATCAATTCAAACTTGGATGGCAATCAAAGTTTTACTTTCTTTAACATCATGTGGCAAAACCTTCAGTTTTAGAAAATCAACATCAATAGCTAGGCTATCTACTTTAGAGGCAAGAACATCTATTTTACCAAGCTTTTCCTCAACAGATTTATTAAAAGCAGTTTGTGTGTTAATAAATTATCTAAGCATGTTTTCAAGATCAGAGGTATAGCTTTTATTGTTATTGTACGAATTTCCATAAGAATTACCATAACCATTATTAGGAGGATAGGGCTTATAATTGTTTCCACCAAAATTATTTCTATAAGCATTGTTGTTAAAATTATTATCTCTAATAAAGTTCACATCAACATGCTCTTCTTGAGCAACCAAAGAGGCTAAAGGAACATTATTTGGATCAACTTGAGATTTACCATTAACAAGCATAGACATAATAGCATCAAGCCTTTCAATCAAAGAGGAGGTTTCCTCAACAGAATTTACCTTCTTACCTTGTGGAGCTCTCTCAGTGTGCCACTCTGAATAATTTATCATCATATCATCAAGAGCTTTGTTGCATTGCCCAAAGTGATGGACATAAAGGTACCTCTAGCAGCTGAATCCAATAGGTTCCTTGAGGAGAATTTCAGTCCTGCATAAAAGGTTTGTATAATCATCCAAGTAGTCAATCCATGAGTGGGACAATTCTTCACCATAGTTTTCATTCTTTCCCAAGATTTGGCAGCATGTTCAGTATCAAATTGTTTAAAATTCATTATGTCACTTCTCAGGGATATAATCTTAGCAGGATGATAATATTTTCCAGTGAAAGCATCTTTACACTTAGTCCATGAATCAATACTATTTCTAGGCAAAGATAGCAACCATTCTTTAGCTCTTCCTCACAAAGAGAAAGGGAATAATTTCAGTTTAATAATATCTCCATCCACATCTGTATATTTTTGCATCTCACATAGTTCAAAAAAAATATTAAGGTGAGCAACATCATCATCAGTACTAACACCAGAGAATTGCTCTTTCGTAACAAGATTTGATAAAGCAGGTTTAATCTCATAGAAAGCAGCAGTAGGAGCAGGTGGAGCAATAGGTGTGCAAATAAAATCATTGTTGTTTGTGCTAGTTAAGTCACACAAACTTAGTATTCTAAGAGGAACTCATTTAGCAAAATAAAAGCAAGCAAATAAATAACAGCGATAAAGTAAACTGATTTTTTTTGTGTTTTTGATAAAGAGAGGCAAAACAAGACAATAAGCAAAATAAAGAGGTTGAGAGTGAGAGACTCCCCTTTCCAGAAGACTTCTTCCTCCCCGGCAACGGCGCCAGAAATTTCTGCTACTGGTAATGGCGACCGTGGCGGGAGGAAGTCTTCTTATATATGTTTGTTTGGTCCCCGGCAACGGCGTCAGAAATTTCCTTGATGCTACGTGTTGGGAACCCCAAGAGGAGGGTGTGATGAGCACAACGGTAGGAAATTCCCCTTAGTTAAGAACCATGGTTATCAATCCAGTAGGAGGAAGAGGATCTTTGGAAGGTTGATGCCACTAATGGTGGTGCTGGTGCTTCACCGGTGTCAGCAACAACGCGGAACCTGCACACAACACAACCAAAATACTTTGTCCCAACGGTACAGTGAGGTTGTCAATCTCACCGGTCTTGCTGAAAACAAAGATTAGACGTATAGTGTGGAAAACAATGTATGCTTGTTGTAAGTAAAGAAAGCAGGAAATTGTGATGGTTTTTTTTAACATTGTAGGAAAATAGACCGGGGTTCATAGGTTCACTAGTGGTGTCTCTCCATAAAAGATAGCATGTTGGGTGAACAAATTACAGCTGGGCAATTGAAAAATAAATGTTGCATCGTAGTGCACATTCATGACATGATGAATACTATGATATTTAGTGCGGGCATTACAACAATATACATAGACCGTAATCCAACTGCATCTATGACTAATAATCCACCCTCGGGTTATCATCCGAACCCCCTTAGGTATTAAGTTGCAAGCAACATATAACTGCATTAAACAAAGTGTGTAATGTAAGCAATGATTGTACATGCGGGCACTCTCGCTGTTGTTTTCCCCCTAGTGGCAACAACACATCCTCCCCCATCACGTTTCTATCACTCGAGCATAGGCGAAAAGGAGGCATGAAGCCACTATCGAGCATAAATACTCCCTCTTGGAGTCACTAGCAACTACTTGGCAAGAGCACCACTAGCACCAGAAAGCATGCAAGATCACAAATAGCATATGCAATAAAGACTATAATCAACTTGGCATAAGTTCAATATTCATCGGATCCTAGCAAACACAACACATAGAATTACATAAGATCAATCTCGATCATGTTAGGCAACTCACGAGATCTAAACATGGAGGCATAAGAGCAGGAGACAACCATCTAGCTACTGCTATGGATCCAAGGATGAACTACTCACGCATCACTCCGGAGGCAGGCATGGTGATGAAGAGGCCTCCGGTGATGATTTCCTCTTCGGCAGGGTGCCGGAGACAGCTTCAGAACCCCCTGATCTAGGGTTGACGGTGACGGCGGCTGCAGAACTTTTCGGGGATATTTGATCAGGTGTCTAGGGTTTTCCATCCGGGGGGAATAAATAGGTGAAAGGGCAGAGGCGGTGGAGCCCTAGGGGCCCCACACCACCCCCTGGCGCGGCCAAGGGGGGCGCGCCACCCCAGGGTGTGGGCCCCCTAGTGCCCCTCTTCGACTCCTCTTCGGTCTTTTGGATGCTTCCGGGGAAATTGGCACTTCGGGATTTGTGGGGTCCAATTCCGAGAATATTACTAAAACAGCTTTTCTGAAATAAAAAACAGCAGAAAACAGGGAACTGGCACTTGGCATCTTGTTAATAGATTAGTCACGGAAAATCGATAAAAATGACATAAAGAAGGGAGAAAACATGTAGCAATTGGCATAATATTTTCATGGAGCATCAGAAATTAGAAATACATTGGAGATGTATCAATGATCCCGAAGAATATCTTGCTTGGGCTCTCAAGGTGGACAAGATCTTCGGCATTCACAACTTCACCGACAAGAAGATGGTTGCTTTGGAATCTTTGGAGTTCGAAGGCTATACACTCTTATGGTGGGACCGTCTCCAAGCCGAAAGAGTCCGGAGCCAAATTGCTCCTATTGCCACTTGAAACGAGATGAAGCAATTCATGCATGCTCGTTTCGTCCCTCCACACTACAAGCCTGATCTTTTCAAAAAGCTCCAAGAACTTCGACAAGGTGTTAAGTCAGTTGATGAGTACTACAAGGAAATGGAGACCACTTTGATACGATCTCATGTGATGGAATCTCAAGAGCAAACAATGGCCCGCTTCCTCAATGGCCTCAACTATCCTATAAGGAAGATTGTCGAGTATCAACCATATGACAACATTGTCGCCCTTGTCCATCAAGCTCTCAAGGCCAAACGCCAAATTGCAGAAGACCTCAAGTACAACAAGCAAAATTCTTTCTTTGCCTCAAGTCTTTCCTCTTCTTCGTCTCCAATGACACGAGTGACTACACCAACCAACTCCAAGAGCACTCCTAGAGTGTCTCATGCTCCCAACAAGTCTCCCCAACCATTCAAGAAACAAAGTGCCGCGCACCACCACGTCGCATACTCCTCAAGTCAAGTTGAGCACTATCACTTGCTTCAAATGTGGTGGTAGTGGACACAAGTCCTTCGAGTGTTCCAACAAATGGGAAGGAGGGACTTGGCTATGTAGCCAAGTCAAAGAAGAAGTACAAGAAGAAGGCCACCTCTTCCTCACAAGAAGTAAGATTTTTGAAAGAGTGAGAGGTGGCCAAGGAAAAGGAGACCAACACCATTGTGGGTGGTGACACCTCTAGGGGGAGCACCACTCATAATGACTTTGCCGGAAAATACAACCCATCTTATGTTCTTATGAAATCTAGAGATGTTCATGTGTATGCTAAATATGTTGGTACTTCGTATGGTGATGATTATCATTGGAGTATTTGGGTTCCAAAGACCCTTGTCGCTAACAAAAGAGGACACATTCAACAATGGGTACCTAAATCAAGACACTAATCTTTTGTAGGGGAGCGCTTCCGGTTCGAGCAAATGGACGGTGGATAGTGGTGCATCCCAACATATGATCGGAAGCAATGACGCAATGAGTGATCTACATCATCCATTACCTCATCTCAATTGCGTCACTATTGGTGATAACTCCGAACTAAAGGTATTGGGACGAGGCAAGGTAGCAATCTCAAATGACTTGTCAATTGAGAATGTTCTTCTTGTTGAGTCCCTTGGCTATAATCTCATATCGGTTCTTCAACTTGCTAAAAGTGGTTTTACCTCGTTCTTTAATAAAGAGAATTTGATTGTCGCTTGGGAAACGACTCTTAAAGTAGCTTTTGTTGGGCATGTCGAGAACGGCATGTATGTAGTGGACTTCTCTAAAGGAGACACGTGTGTCGCGACATGCCTAATGGCTAAAGTTGATGTGGGTTGGCTATGGCATCTTTGGTTAGCCCACACCAATATGAGGACGTTGCATGACCTACAAAGTGGCAATCATGTTCTAGGACTAACAAATGCTAAGTTTGCCAAAGATCGTGTGTGTAGCTCTTGCGTTCTTGGAAAACAACATGGAGAAGCTCACCCAACCAAGACAAACATCACCACCTCAAGAATCCTCAAGCTCATTCACTTGGACCTCTTTGGTCCTCTATCATATGATAGTCTTGGAGGCAAGAAGTATTGCTTGGTTATTGTGGATGACTATTCACGATATTGTTGGGTGTACTTCTTCAAGAGGAAGAGTGAGACTCAAAAGCGGGTCATCGAGTTCATCATTTTGGTGGAGCGCCAACATAATACGAGCATCATGGCTATCCGAAGTGATAATGGCTCCGAGTTCAAGAACTACACCGTGGAGGGATTTCTCAGCGAGGAAGGAATTGCTCATCAATATTCCACTCCCTACACCCCTCAACAAAATGGTGTGGCGGAGAGAAAGAATCGGACTCTTATGGATGCGGATCGAACCATGATTGCGGAGTTCTCTTCTCCTTATAATTTTTGGGCCGAGGCCGTCTCCACCGCTTGTCATGCTAGCAACCGATTGTATCTCCGGAAGATCTTGAACAAGACCCCTTATGAGATTCTCACGGGCAAGAAGCCGGATGTGTCATACTTCAAGGTCTTTGTATGCAAGTGCTTCATTCGCAAGAGAGGTAAACGCTTGTCAAAGTTCGAGACTAAATCTTATGAGGGTATCTTTGTTGGTTATGCCACGAACGCTCACGCCTATAGAGTCTACAACAAGTCCACCGGACAAGTTGAAGAAGCTATAGACGTGGTGTTTGATGAGGATAATGGGTCCCAAGGGAGCCGTATAGATCATGGTATTGTAGGAGATGCAATTCCTCCCATCGTCATAAGAAGAACGGGGATTGGTGAAATAATCCCCATTGAGGGTTACCGGATGACGGAGGGAGAAGGACTATGCTCCACTCAAGTGGAGCCATTGACTACATCCATTGATACTCAAGCTACCCAAGAAGATGCACCAGCCCTCATGTTTCACCACAAGGCCAAGCTAACAATCAAGATCACTCGATCAATCAAGGCCAAGATAACAATCAAGGCCAAGCTCATGATGAAGGCCAAGCTCACGATGAAGGACAAGAACAAGATACACATTGTGATGATACAACTCGACGCATGATGGATCCACCTCCCGTTGATGAACAAAATCAAGGTGGACAAGGCTCCGATGATGAAGATGATGATCAAGTGCTATCCAAGGAAACTTTGGAGGAGATGCTAGCTCGTAGGGCAAAGAGAAGGCTAGATAATCTTGCTCGTGCCGGTCACACGGAGGACATGATTCTTGGACAAGTTCGTGGAAGGGTCGTGACAAGGAGGCAATTAGCGGATTTTAGCAAGGCTCATGCTTTAGTCTCTCACATTGAGCCAAAGAAGGTCTATGAAGCTCTTGAAGATCAAGATTGGATTGAAGCCATGCATGAAGAACTCAACAACTTCGAGCGCAACAAGGTGTGGAAATTGGTGCCAAGACCCAAAGATTGCAAGAACGTCATCAGCACCAAGTGGATCTTCAAGAACAAACGAGACAAGGACGGCATCTTCATTCGCAACAAGGCTAGATTGGTAGCCAAAGTCTTCTCTCAAGTCGAAGGTGTTGATTTCGGTGAAACATTCGCTCCCGTAGCTCGTCTTGAATCTATTCGCATCTTACTTGCATATGCTTCTCATCACAACTTTAAATTGCAACAAATGGATGTTAAAAGTGCATTTTTGAATGGTCCCATCCACGAGTTGGTCTATGTCAAGCAACCTCCGGGTTTCGAGGATCCCAACCACCCCGATCACGTCTACAAACTCGATGAGGCACTCTATGGACTTAAACAAGCTCCACGTGCGTGGTACGAGCACCTTAAAGAGTTTTTAGTGGATCGTGGGTTCAATGTTGGTTTAATCGATCCCACCCTTTTCACCAAAAGGGTTGGAGGTGACTTGTTCATATGCCAACTCTATGTGGATGATATCATCTTTGGTTCGACTAACATCGCATTCAATGATGAGTTTTGCAAGCTTATGACGGATAAATTCGAGATGTCTATGATGGGAGAGTTAGAGTATTTTCTTGGCTTTGAGATCAAGCAACATCCCGAAGGTACATTCATCAAGCAAGCCAAGTATACTCAAGACATGCTCAAGCGGTTCAACATGCATGATGCCAAACCTATGAAGACTCCCATGTCCACGACTATTGACTTGAAACCGCACCCGAATGGTAAAGAAGTAGATCAAAAGGTATACCGCTCCATGATTGGCTCTTTGCTCTACCTTTGTGCATCTAGACCCGATATTATGTATAGCGTAGGTAAATGTGCAAGGTTTCAAGCCTCTCC
Source organism: Alopecurus myosuroides (assembly GCA_028641055.1). Taxonomy (NCBI): domain Eukaryota; kingdom Viridiplantae; phylum Streptophyta; class Magnoliopsida; order Poales; family Poaceae; genus Alopecurus; species Alopecurus myosuroides. The sequence continues at coordinate 50,656,455 of CM054062.1, read as the reverse complement.
GAGACAAAGTCATTTTGAAGCGGTTAAGCGCATCTTTCGATATTTAGTTCATACCCCAAACTTCGGTCTTTGGTATCCCAAGGGTTCAAGCTTTCAGCTCATTGGGTATTCGGATGCGGACTATGCGGGCGAGAAGACGGATAGGAAATCTACATCCGGATGTTGTCAATTTCTTGGCCGTTCATTGGTGTGTTGGTCTTCCAAGAAGCAAAATTGCATTGCTCTCTCTACCACCTAAGCCGAATACATCTCCACGGCGAGTTGTTGTGCTCAGTTACTTTGGATGCGGCAAACATTGAGAGATTATGGCATCGACTTCGACAAAGTTCCCCTCTTGTGCGACAATGAGAGTGCCATCAAGATCGCCTACAATCCCGTTCTTCACTCCAAGACGAAGCACATTGAGATACGGCATCATTTCATTCGGGATCATGTTGAGAAGGGTGATATTGACCTCTCCTATGTGCCAACCAAGGATCAAATCGCGGACATCTTCACGAAGGCCCTTGATGAACCAAGATTTAGGGGTTTGAGGAATGAACTAAATGTTATCGATGCGTCCAACTTCTCTTGAACCCTTGCATAATTACCTTCACTATATGTGCTATCAAGTTTAGATGTAGGCATGGACATAGGGGGAGCGTAGTTCAACTCATGAACCAACACTCCACCTATCATGCGCAAAACAATCAAAGCGTCATGCATATCTAGTCATTTTGTGACTTATTGTGCCTAAACGTGAGTCATACGTTTGGGTCCAAGATACATCTTCGCGACTCCTTGGTATCACTCAAACACGGTGGCTTCGGCCACCAACATTTCTCTGTGTATTTGATTTGTTTGTGTTTTTGTTTGTGTTTATGTGTTCATCGTCGTTGGTTCGTGTTTTGGAGGCTCACTTCTTGTTCCATTTTCCACAAAATTCTCGGAAGGCATGGGAACCCCAGAAATTCCGGCCTAGGGCCCGGAAAATTCCGGCCTCCAGACATTTGCCTCAGAAATTTTCACCCATTTCCAAGGTGCCCGCTCACATAAGGCACCCCGGAAATTTGGGCGGAAATTTCCGAAGCAAATATCCGGGGGCCCGGAATATTCCTTTCCTTAAGCCCCGGAAATTTCCGGGGTTCGAGATTGACCAGAATTTTCCCCAAAATATCCAGCGTGCCCGCTCGCAGAAGGCACACCGGATATTTGGGCGGAATATTCTGGCCCAAATCTCCGGCCCCCAGAATATTCCAGCCTTAATACCGGAATAATCCGGTCTGTCTGGCTGGGGGCTATAAAAGGGCGACGGGAGGGGCAGTTCCAGACTGATCTCCCTCCCTTTGCCTCCTCTTTGCCTCCAGACGCAGCCGCCGCCTCCGAGACCTCCGGGAGGCCCTCTTGCCTCCCCTCTTCATCTTATGATTCCCCTTTGCGGATCAAGAGACCGCACATCCTGTCCTCCCCATGGATCCCGGTATGTGCTTCGTTTTCTCCGCAGTCTAGGGTTATTGGTTGATTTGATCTCATGTCCTTTGATATTCCATGTGTTTTTGAGAGGAACATCCACATACTAGTATAATCTATCCTCTAGGGTTCCTCCCATTGCACTTCATCGTAGTTTTAGATTCATTGCAGACCACCGATTCAGATGTGTTTCGAAAATTCCGAAGGCCAGAAATTTCCGCCCCCGGAAATTTCACCTGAGGCCAGAATTTCCGCACCAGAGACCGGAATTTCCGGCCTGACCTAAATCTCTAACTGAGATATGTTTTTTTCCACTTCTACGAGTTGTGAGCCCCCGTTTTGATTCATTTTTGTTTGTTTTCTCTTTGCGTTTTTCCTGGCTTTCCTCGCAGATGGTTCAAGCTCTAGGCCTTCCAAGCTGACTAGCTCACGCAAGAGGCTCCGACACTTGAGGGAAGATGCTGAGGGGACACTAGTTGATGAGGCGGAGACCCGCCGTCATGAGAGGGATGCTGAGAAAGCATATGAGCGCCAACGTGACGCTTCCAGGGCAGCTCGCAAGGCTCATAAGCAGCAAGGGAAGTCAGCTCTTAACCTGGCCACCATGTCTGCCCCTGAATTCAAGGCATGAAGGGGCAAAGCCTGGTACACTGAGGGTCCTCAAGACCCAACCATCGACTCATGCTTCTGGAACGTTGAGCAGGAGACGCTCTTCAATCAGGTGTACACTGTGATGAGCAAGCCAGTCTGTCCCATGAAATCCATCAACTTTCCACACTTGGCTCCCAATCCTGCATACTTCAACAACTCTGTCCAGCTGGCTGAACTTCTGGGGCTGCGTCATCTCATGGAGACCAAATGCTCCTACAACGTCACCTTCATCCAGCAGTTCTACTCCACTCTGGTCTTTGATGAGTCTGAGGATATTGGGATGTCCTGGATGTCTGGCCCTCACTTTCTCACTGCCAACTTCCATGACTTTGCTGCCGAGCTCGGCTATCCGTTTGCTGGTCTTCACACTCCTCAGGGCCATCGCATGCACGTTCACGGGGTGGAGTATGAGAAGAACAGGTTGTCTGAGCTGTATGGGTCTACAGGTGTTATTGGTTCTGCAAAAGGTCTCTACCCCATCTATGACATCCTGCTGCGTATGTTCAGAGAGACTATTGCCCAGAGCGCGGGCAATAATGATGCTATTCGTGGAGGCCTGGTTAACCTCATGTACCACTCCTTCCTGACCTTCACTAGGGGTGACATGACTGATGATGAGCACCATAAGATTGATGTGATGGACTTCATCTTCAACAAGATCCATTTTGCTCTCTTCAACCGCAAAGTGCCTCCTTATGCTCCTTACATCATGAAGCTCATCAAGTCTCGCTACCCTGCTGAGCTCCGTGAGGACCTCGACTTAGACTGTGATGAGCACAAGGATGTCATGCTGTACAAGAAGGCCACCCACACTCAGCAGGCTGCTCATGATGTTGGCGCCACGAGTCAGGGTCACCGTGATCCTCGCATGCGACCACCTCCTCCCGGCACCAAGAAGCGCTCGTGGCTTGCTCGTGCCATTGAGAAGGTGATGTGCATGAATGTGTGCATCCACAAGGAGAACTACAATGCCTATGTTGAGCGCCGCCATATCCTAGAGAACCAGCGCACCATCATGACTGCTCTCAACATTCCAGATGTGCCAGCTCCTCCTCCTCCCAGGATTCCATACAAGAACTGGAACAACCGCGACGTTGACTGGGATCTCAGAGTGGATGATGATAAGGACATTGTGACGGCTAGCGAGGAGGAAGAAGAAGCAGATGACGACACCCAGGCCTAGAGTTTGCTCCATGGGACGTAGTGCTCTCTTTTCTCTTTTTGGTATCCTGATGCCAAAGGGGGAGAAGATCTAGATGATTGCGGGGATTTGATAGGGTGGAGTTTCGTTCTTCCTCGCCTTTTATCGTTTCGTATTTTCGAACTTTGTTACTCGTGGATTTGCTTGTGTGAACTATTATTATTAGGAGGCATGTCTCCTATATATGCTATTTGTGGTGTTTTACTTTCCATCGCTTGCATTGTTAGTTTATTCCCTTGCAAATACCCGTGTTGTCATCACTCACCAAAAAGGGGGAGATTGAAAGCTCATGATCCCTCTAATGATTTTGGTGATGATAACAACACAGGTATCTACTCCCTAACAATGTTTTTTAAGTCTGTGCAGATGATCATTGATATATTCTCATAAAAAGTTAAAGAGGAGGTTTGTATTCTGGTTTCACTGCCACCGGATTATTCAGTGATTACACCCGAAATTCCGGTGCTTATGGGGCGGAATATCTGGCCCAAGCACCGGAATATTTCGGTCTTTCTGGCAACGTCAAAACGACTAAGTTATTCTCCCACTACCAGCGCACAGAAGCTAGGGCGGAAATTTGCCCCAGAAATTTCCGGTGCAAATATCCGGCCCTCTGGTACTTAGCAGAAATTGGAGTTTTCTCAGATGCCCGCGCACAGAGATGGGGGCCGATTATTGTCCAGAAAATTCCGGGCCCGGATTATTCAAATATCCGCCCCCGGATTACTCAAATATCCGGCCCTGGTCCTTAGCGATTTTCAGCGCGGTGTTGGTGCCCGCGCGCAGAGATGGGGCGGAATGCTGGGCGGAAATTTCCGCCCCCGAAGTTTCAAAAATTCGCCCCCGTACTATTCAAATTTCCGGCCAGGATAGACCGGAAATTTCCGATGCTAACACCGGAATATTCCGGCCCTGGTGCACTGCAACGGTCAGAATTTGGAGGAGCCTATAAATAGATGTGTTCTTCCTCTAGATAGGGAGCTTGTCCATTCCTCTCTCTCCTCCATTGTTCAAGAGCTCAAAACGTCCTGATCTCCCTCCTCTTCCAACCAAACTCGATGCCCTTCAAGGATCTCATGGAGGAGGACTAGATCTACCTTTCTACAAGGCCAAAAATTGTATTCCCACACCATACCTCTTGGGATCTTGTAATCTCTTGGTTGCTTTGTCATCCAAGGGAAACCCTAGTGCTTGTAGCTTCCACCTTGTAGCAAGAAGCTTCGGATTGTTGAGAGCCTCCATCTCACTTGTGGAGTAGCCTCAACCACTTGTAAAGGTTTTGTCAACGCCTTCAAGTCGACCTCACAGTGGAAACGAGAATCTCCCTCACCGGAGAAGCTCAAGGAGAACAAGGTGTGCACATCCGTGCTATTGAGGAGCGCCTAGGTGGCTCCCCACCTCTCCAACGTAGACGTACTTCTTTCAAGAAGGAACTACGGGAAACATATCCTTGTCTCCGTGTTTTTCACTTGTTGTTATCTTGTGCCTTGCATTTACTTCCGTTGCTACTCGTTATTTGTCACATAGGGTGTCTACTTAGTTGCACATCTAGATAACAAAGTTATTATCTTTCCAAAGCCCCCACTAAAATTGAAAAAGGATTAAAATTTGTAGGTCACCTATTCACCCCCCCTCTAGTTGACATTTGTGTACTTTCACCTGTCACGATGCTCTGATAGCTATGAACCGTGCTTTCTATCCGCTGGATAGAGGTCCAGAAGAGTTGAGCCATCTGCTCAGAATTTTTGGTCGGGTAGGTGAAGTTCGCGAGTGCGTCCGCCAACAGCTGATCTGCGGATCCGTAGTAGCACTTGCTTTTGTCCGGTTATGGCATCCTGAGGTCAATTTTATCTCTGTGGCTAGACTTCCTAATGCCCCAGTCGATATGACCCCTCATTATGCAGTCGTTCGTCCTGCAGTAGAAGAGATTATTCGACTGACTGCTGAAGAGGTTGATCGAGTGTTAGCCGAGGAAATTGCTCGCCGCCATATGTAATTGTAGGATGTAGATATCCTGTTGTCTTGTATAGTTCACTCGAAACTTTATAAGATGTATTTATAAGGTGTGAGCCTTGTCTATACCCTTGTATTTGTAAATTTTCTTGTGATGCTTTGATTAGGCGTAGCCCCCGTGTGTTTGGGGTGTATACCTGTTGTTCAGCGTGTAAAATGAAAAATATGAATAGCTATGGTTGAGAAACCATGTGTTTTTATTGATATGAGTGAGAAGCCATGTATTTCGTCGAGCTACAAGATGGCTAGTATAGCCTTATTTCATGAATGAGAAAATCCTAAGGATAGAATTTGCGGAGGTGCGCAACGTTCCATGGGCTGGAGTAGATGCCACCGGTCTCGGGGTTCTTCAGTCGATAGGCGCCTCCTAGGATAACTTCATGTATGATGAAGGGTCCTTCTCATGGTGGATCTAGTTTGTGTCCTTCTTTTTTCTTGAGCCGCAACACCAGGTCGCCTACCACGAAGGATCTGTGGTGTATGCGACGACTGTGGTAATTACGCAATGATTGTTGGTATACCGCCGATCTTGCGAGTGCGATGTCGCGAATTTCATCGAGTGCGTCCACGTCTTCTGCGAGTGCCCTGTTCGAGGTTTCCTCATTGTATGCGACGACTCTGGGGTGCGCTGTATTTGACATCTTCAGGTAGGACGGCCTCGACTCCATAGACCATGAAAAATGGCGTGTAGTTTGTTGACCGATTTGGTGTTGTGCGAAGGCTCCACATCACTGATGGTAATTCCTCTGCCCAGTGTCTTGCTGCTGGGTTTAGGCGGTCAAGTAGCCGCTTCTTGAGGCCGACTGAGACTAATCCGTTTGATCGCTCGACCTGGCCATTAGTTTGCGGGTGAGCCACTGAGGCGAAGCTGAGAGTGATTCCCTTCTCTTCGCAGAACTGTCGTGTTTCCTTCGCTGTGAAATTGCTTCCGTTGTCGGTGATGATGTTGTGTGGTATGCCAAATCTGCACACAATGGAGTCGAGGAATTTTACGGCGCATTGGGAGCTGGCCGAGGTGACTGTCATGGCTTCGATCCACTTTGTGAATTTGTCGACTGCTACGAGCAGGTGCGTATATCCTCCGGGTGTGGACTTGCGTAATGGTCCTACCATGTCTAGCCCCCACTATGCAAAGGGACAGGCGATTGGTATCATGTATAGTTCCGTGGCTGGGGCGTGCGGCTTGGGCACAAATCGTTGACAAGCGTTTCACTTGTGGACTAGGTCCTTTGCGTCTCTGGCCGCTGTAAGCCAGTAGAATCCTGCTCGAAAAGCTTTTCCCACGATTGTCTTCGAGCTGGCATGGTGTCCGCAATCTCCTTGGTGTATATCTTGCAGCAATTCCTTGCCATCCTCGGGTGCTATGCATCTCTGCAATATTCCTGAGATGCTCTATTTGTATAATTCACCGTTGAGCACCCGGAAAGTTTTGCTGCGACGTACTATCTGTCGAGCCTCACAAATGTCTGCTGGGAGCTGTTTGTTGGACAAGTAGTCGAGGTATTTCTGCGTCCAGACTGGCTCGACCAGAAAAGTTTGTCTTGAAATACTGTGACTGAGCTCGATTATAGCAATTTGCGGGCTGACCTCTGTCTCCGATGCTGCGGGTGCTTCCGCAGTCTTTTTGACTTTTACTGAACGTTTGATCATCCTGTCGAAATATATTCCAGGCGGTATGGGCGTGTTTGTGGACCCCATGTTGGCCAGCATATCTGCTTCTTCGTTGCTGGACCTTGCGATGTGTTTCAGCTCACACCCTTTGAAGCTTCCTTCGAGTAGATTATACATGTCCCGATAAGCAATCATGTTTTCTGTGATAGCGTCGCATTCCTTCAGAGTCTGTTGTACGATGAGGTTAGAATCTCCATAAATCATCAATCGGGTGGCTCCGCATGCAATCGCCATCTTCATGCCATGTAGCAGAGCCTCGTATTCTGCGTCGTTGTTGGATGCTGGATCGTCGGGTGGGAAGTCCAGTCTTAGGACGTACTGCAACTTGTCTCCCCTGGGGGATATGAGGACGATCCCAGCTCCAGCTCCTTCGTTCCTTTTGGATCCGTCGAAGTACATGATCCAGTTACTCGTGTATTCGGGTGGTCCTGGCATTTGCAATTCTGTACACTCGCTTAGAATTCTACGAGTACCTGTGATTTCACGGAATTGCGTCATGCGTATATGATATCCCAGGCGCCTAGCTCAATGCTCCATTTTGCAATTCTTCCGGATGCCATGGGACTGTTCATGATGATACCGAGTGATGCGTCGTTTAGCACCGTGACGGTATGTTCCTAGAAGTAATGCTTGAGCTTTCGGGCTGTGAGGACGACCCCGTATGCGAGCTTCTGGTAGTGGGGGTATCGCTGTTTGCACGACGAAAGCACCTCGCTGATGTAGTAGATTGGTCGTTGAAATCCATATGCCTTGTCGTCCTCTGGTCGCTCGACCACGATTGCCGTGCTGATTACTTGATTTGTTGCGGCTAGGTATAAGTATAGTGGCTCCCGTTCCTGTGGTGTTGTCAGAACACGCCTACTCTGTAGTGCTCGCTTTAGGTCTGTGAATGCCTTTTTTGCTTCGGGTGTCCACTCGAATTTATCTGTCTTCTTCAACAGCTTGTAGAAAGGTAATGCTTGCTCGCCCAATCGTGCAATGAATCTGCTCAAGGCGGCTAATCACCCTGCGAGCTATTGCACGCCGCGAAGATTGGTTGGCTCCTTCATTGTTAAGATTGCTTGTATTTTTTCTGGGTTGGCCTCAATTCCTCTGGGGACACCAAGTACCCGAGAAGTTGTCCTGCAGGGACGCCGAAGACGCATTTTGTCGGGTTGAGGTTGATCTTGTATGCGTTCAAAGCATCAAACGTTTCTCTGATATCTTCGAGGAGCGTGTCCTCTACTCGAGTCTTGATGACGATGTCGTCAACGTACACTTGCACGTTCTTGCCAATGAGCTTGGCGAGGCATTTTTGCATGCAGCGCTGATATGTAGCGCCTGCGTTCTTGAGCCCAAAAGGCATTGTCGTGTAGCAGTAGACACCGTGAGGTGTGATGAATGTTGCCTTTTCCTCGTCTTCCTTCTACATCCTAATCTGGTTATATCCCGAGTAGGCATCTAAGAAGGAGAGGCGTTGGCAGCCTGCAGTGGAGTCCACAATCTGGTCGATACGCGGTAGGGGAAAGTTATCCTTGGGGCACTGTTTGTTCAGCGACGTGTAGTCGATGCACACGCGAAAGATGTCAGTATTCTTCTTCGGAACCAGCACCGGATTTGCTAACCAGGTGGATATCTTTATCTCTCGGATGAACTTTGCAGCGAGCAGCCTATTCACTTCCTCTCCGAGTGCTTTTTGCTTTGGCTCTGAGAACCGTCGGGTTGTTTGCTTGATTGGTTTGGCGTCTTTGAAAACTTCGAGTGAGTGCTCGGCGAACTCCCTGGGTATCCCTGGCATATCTGAAGGCTTCCAGGCGAAGATTTCCTAGTACTCACGGAGGAGTTCGACGAGCGCGCCTTCCTATGCGAGCGAGAGGGTGGTGGACACCATCGCCGTCTTCGCGGGCTCCGTCGGGTGTACTTGATGTTTTCGAGTGTCGCTGTTTGCACTGAACTCGAGTTCTGGAGCGTTCTTCTTTGTGAGAGGCATCACGGAGTGGTCCGTGGTTTTTGCTATCTCCACCAGTTCTTCCTGCATCCCGAAAGATTTAGCGATTTCGTTGAACTCAATGTCGCACTTGTTGGATTTTTGGAAGTCGCCGTCGATTGTAATTGTGCCATATTCCCCAGGTAACTTGAGCTTCAAATAGGCGTAATGTGATACTGCCATGAATCTTGCGAACGTTGTTCGACCAAGAATGGCGTGGTACTGTGAGGGACAGTCGACTACTTCGAAGTCGAGAAACTCTCGTCTGTAATTGCTTCGGTTGCCTAGCACTACCTCCAGATTGATTGTTCCGAGTGGGCGGATCGCCTTTCCTGGAACTATCTCATGAAATGTTTCTGATTCTGTGAGTCCGTCCAAGTTCCTGTTCATCCGACGGAGTGTGTCCACGTAGATGATGTTGATTCTGCTGCCTCCGTCCATGAACACGCGAGCCAACTCGTAGTTGCCAATTTGCGCTTGGATGACTAGCGCAACGTGTCATGGTCGATAGACCCGTGGGGGTGGTCTTCCTTGGAGAAAGTTATTGGTTGATCTGCCATCTTCAGGTACTCGGGCTTTGTCGGTGGGGCTTGCACATCCATGCATATTTGTCGTGTGTTCGTCTTCTGGACCCTGCGCGATGGGAAGACCTTTTGTATCATGCCTAAGAGTCCCGCTGGGTTCGGATACGCGTTGCCTCCCTGGTTTGCGGCAGGTGGCGCAGGTAGTGCGGCTAGCATCGCGTTTTGGTTTCCCGGTGGTGGTAGGGGTTGTGGCGGGTGGAAACCTTGGTTTCCTCCTCCTGGGAGCTGCGGGTAGCCTTGGCTGACTGCTGCTCTGTCTTTCTTCAATAAGGCCTCGTGTATGTCGATGAATTTTCGGCAATCCTTGAGAAGGTGTGTCGCCTTAGTTTTGCATGTGCGCTTATCTTTAAATAGATGTAGCATGCAGTAACCATCGAGGTCTTCCTTGGGAGTTTTATCCTCTGTTTTCGGCTTCCATTCGCGACTTCCACAGCGTCCACTATCGCGATTTCGCGTGAATTCTGCTGCCACTAGTTCTTCTTGATCGTCGTGATCATAATATTTCCTCCTTTTCTTTCGATCATGACGGTCGTCTTCGGGTGCTGGCGAGGATGCCTTCTCGTTGCGCACCGAGTCTTCTCCGTTGGCCAATCTGTCGGCTATAACCATTAGCTCTCCAATAGTTTTGGGCGCGGCTCGTCCCAGTTCTTCTCTGAAAGCAATTCGTCGAGCGCCATTCGTGAAAGCTTCAACTACCACTTCTTCAGATATGTTTCCTGTTGTGTTCCTAAGTGTGGTCCATCGATGGATATATTCGCGAGTAGACTCGCCACTCTTTTGCTTGCTGGCTCGCAGTTCGTCGATGGTTGTTGGTCTTTTGTATGTTGCCTGGAAGTTCTTGCAGAAGTCAAAATGTAGATCGTCCCATGACCCGTAGCAAGCCTTTGGTCTCGCCTCGAGCCAGCTGCGTGCTGCTCCTGCAAGGTGCAAGTTGAGGTACTGCATAGCTGTGTTTTTATTCCCACGTTGGCATTTTACTGCCGTGAGGTAATCTGACAGCCAAGACGAAGGTTCGAGTGAACCTTCGTATTTCGTTACTTCCATACTAAGCTTGAACCTTTTGGGTAGAGGCGCCTCGCGGATGCTGCGAGTGAAGCATAGTGCACCGCAGGTCTCATCGTCAGAAGAGGTGGATGGGGAACGCGCACGGTTCCTTGTTGCTCGGGCTTTGTCCACCTTGTTTTGCGCGATGTCCGATCGCGCGTTGTATCCTAGCTGATCACGATCGGTTTCCTTCCTTAGCTCCTTGCTGCAATGTCGCGAGCGGCTGCTACGATGTCGCGAGCCGCGATCTCGATCCCTCGGGCTGCCGTCGCTGCTACTCGGACTATCACCGCGTCGTCGGGCTTCTTTTCCTCGAGCGCGATGAGGTGATTTTTCCTTTCTGGGCGATGTGCTCCTATTTCTGCGGGATGTTTCCTTATCTTTTTGTTCTGTTGCTCTCTTGCGATCGTAGGAGGCGAGTCTTGCGGCTGCCATGCCTAATCCTTTCTGGATTTGCTTATATTGCTCTGCACGGGGGTCGTTCTCCCCTGGTTGATTTGTCTGCATGTAGGTGGCTGCAGCCAGTACCGCGGCGGCGGGAGTTTGCGGATAGACGTTTCCATCCTCGTCGACGCGCATAAGGGAAGCTTCAAGTGACTTGATGATTCCAGTCAGGGACTCACCATCCATAGTCGCGGTTCTTGAGACGTATCCTTTTCTTGCGGGACGATTCCCGACAGAAGGTGTTTTGGATAGCGCGGCTCGGCGTTGGCTTGACTCATCTGCTAATCTCTTTCGCTCGGATAGATCTATGTGATCTTCCTTGATTAAAGTAGCCGCTCTTACTAGACGATAGTGGTAGGCGGTCATATCTTCATGAGGAGCTCCGAGTTCCAGTGGTTTGCTTGTGCGGATGGCCTCCTTTGCTCGACCCCAAGCGGCTCATGAGACGCCGATGGTAGCGCGTTCCCTTGCACTGTTCTCAGTTTCTTCAGGTGGATCTCCTGATCCTGCCATGCAGACCTGAGCTAAATATGGATCGCGGGTCCTAGACGTAGTTTGGAAGGCTTTCCTGACCTGAGAAGGTTCCTCTGTGGAGAGGGTATGGAAGTTGCTGGTGTTGAGGCGGATGGATTCGCCGCTTTTCGCCAAGTCGGGATCTGCGTGGTAGGGTCACGAATTGACAGATCCTAGGCTAGAGATCGTCCCAGATCCCGATCCTTCGAGATTGGTTTGCTCGGGGAAGTGAAGAATTCCGTCCTTGTTGGCATAGAACTGGAAGCTCCCGAACGTCAGGGTGATACTCTTCTCCAAGTCGCTAAATACCGGGCGTGATTCCGGTGAGTGAGGGGCGACGATGACCGATCCGATTCGGATCGGATTGGTTGGAGTCGAAGTTGTGGGGTTCCAGCATGAGTTGGTCGTCGATGAGGTCGAAGATGCCGGAGATCCACCGCCCGCTGTTCCCACAGACGGCGCCAATTGTCGAATCTGCATCTCAACAAGTCCCTCGGGTGAACCCATAGGGTTTCGATTAGGAGAACCTGTGGGCGCTGGTGACAATCGTCGGCTAAATAGGGGGCACGGTTTACCCAGGTTCGGGGCCCTCGTAGAGGTAAAACCCTTACTCCTACTTCTGTCGATTTGTATTCATGAGCAGATCGGTTACAATGGGGGGTTGCTCAAGTCGAGAGTATGATCTCGATCTCGAGGCTTTGGTGGTGCGATATTGCTTGTCCCCCTCCTGGTGGTTCTCCTGGCCTTATATAGGTGGCCAGGTCCCAAACCGTACCCGGGGGGGACTCAAACCCTAACCTAAAGTCGGTTACAAGTTTCCTAACTTGACACGCAAGGCCTTGCGGGTGGGCTTCAACTGGGCCTTCTAGAATAGTATACAGCATCTCCTCTTGGGCTTAGGTCTTGGGCCTTGGACCGGGTATCCTTACCCGATAGGTCCAGGGTTCATCCCTTCGTCAACGGCGACCTAACAGACCCGTCCGGCCCCAAGCCTGGCCTCCACCCTGGCCCAGGCCGGCTTCCCAGCACGCCCCAGCCCGGCTTAGGCCGGCCTCCCTGCGCGCCCCAGGCCGGCCACCTGCCCGAGCCACCCGGCCTCCCTGCGTCGCCAGGCCGGCCTCCACACAGACCCGGCTGGCCTCCAGCCCGGCCAGGCCGGCCTCCAGGCCGTCTTTCCTGCAAGCACGCAAAAGCGGGTGAAATCCCACCTTTTCACCCCCACCTACCCCCTAGGCTATATAAGGAGACCCCTCTGGTCAGATCTAGGTTAGAGATGATTTTAGAACTTTGAGCATTGCTCTTGTATCCCTCTTTGAGGATACTCCTAAGGTTGTACCTAGGACCGTATCAAGTCTACTCCTATGATTTGTATCTTGGACCGTATCAAGATTCATCCAATTATCCATCCTTTCCCCTTGGGATTCAGTTAGGAATTGCCCAATCTTCCTCAACTAATCCTTGAGGTTCTATTGGCGTGGTGGACCGGCCACGGGTGTGAAGCGGTTTTTGATAAGGTGAGTTCAATTGGATCGATCGTTCCGTAGGCGGCCCTCGGGATTTAGTTGACGGAAGATTTGGGATTTTCGGTTCTTACCAGTTATCTTCCTTTGATTTCCCGCGTTTCCTCCTTGATTCTTCCCCCGATTTCCCCTTGATCCCCTTCGTGTTCTTCGTGTTCATCATCCTTTCTTCGTGTTCTTGGTCAATTCGGGAAGATCAGGCCACCCTAGAGGTTTACCCTCCATATCACACAAGAGCTTCGGGGATAACAACAAGGCTCCAAGCTACGATGAGCTAGGAGTAACAAGGTTCTTGGCTCCAAAGAAATAAGAACAACAAGATCCCTAGGGGATGAGCGGGTTGATGACGAATCGGCTTGGTGGAGTTGTAGATCTAGTGCTTCTCCTCCAAATCCCAAGAGATCAATGGCTTTGGTTGGGTATTTGGGGAGTTCCTTGAAGCTTGAAGATGGTCAACAATGGTGGAGAGAGAGAGCTTGTTTGACACTCTCAAAAGGTATGAGACAAGTCCCATTTATAGTGAGGGGGAAGAAACAGCCGTTGGGGAGGGGGTTCTTGTGCTGCCAGGAATCCCGGCCTAGAGCCCGGCCTGGCCGGCTTGCTGTCCGAGGGACCCGGCCTGAGGAGCTGGTGACCCGGCCTCTGGCACGGCCTAGGCCGGCTAGCCAGAGAGCCCGACCTGAGGCGCAAAATGCCCGGCCTAGGCTGGCTAGCCAGAGATCCCGGCTTGAGGCGCAGAATGCCCGACCTAGGCCGGCTAGCCAGAGAGCCCGGCCTGAGGCGTAGAATGCCCGGCCTGGGCCGGCGGCTAGGCTGGCCACCAAACCGAGGCAGCCGACCTCTAGCCCGGCCTGGGATGGCCATTAGGCCGGCTAGGCAGACGCCCGGCCTGGGCTGGCCGCTAGGCTGGCTACCCAACAGAGCCACCTGGCCTCTGGCTCGGCCATGCCGGCGGCTAGGCCGGCTAGGCAGTTTGCCTTCTTCATCCCCACTTTGATTTCTTCTTTATCCGTCTTCTTTCTTTGATTCTTTTCTTCAACAAACAAGTGTTTTGGCTTGTTTTCCTTTGTCCATTTTTGTGCTCTTATAGCTTTGCATATCTAACATTCGTTTCCTAGAACACTTAAGCACAATGGTCAAATACTTCCAAGTGTTGTAATCAAACATCAAAACTAGGATTAAGTGACAATGTCCTTTCAATCTTCCCCTTTTTGATGTTTGATGACAACAGATGGACTTGGATAAAAGGTATTGATTGAAGAATTTGTGAGGGAATAAGAATATAGGGAAGCTCCCCCTATGTGTGTGTGCCCATAATTATAAATTATGTTGTCATACTGAGGGCACACATAATTGGATCTATTTAGATCTCCCTACATCTCATAGTCTAAGATAATTTCTAGTGCTAGATAGGTTTCCAATATTGCTTCATGATAGAGAATTAGGCATTTTAGCTCTAGGGATGTATCTACTAGATCCATTGACATTTTATCATAATAATAAGGTGAGATATGTATGCATAAACAATTAATCATGTATGCAAGGATAGGATATCAGCTCACCATACTTTTCATCAAGGAATGAATATTTCTAGGATAATAGTCTTGACCATAATATGGATATTTCAAGAATGGCATAGTCTTCAATATAGAATAGATATTCCGAAAACGACATAGTCTTACAATAATCAAATGGAGTAACAACCATAAACCAAATAAGGAGTTCAACTAGGTAGGAAAACTGGTTCGATAAAAACAAATGGCAAATGGATGCATGCTATGAAAATGCAAGATCCCTAATGGACACAACTCTCCCCCTTGGCATCAAGACACCAAAAAGGGAGAACTCAAGCCACGAAGTCCTCATCATCTTGATCATCATCACCCTCATCATCATCATCAACATCATCATGGTGTGGTGGAGCCTGACTCGAGCTAGCCTGAGAGGGATTTGCTTGCCAAAATGTTCCAAGTGAGGTAGCATCATCGCCAAGCCAGTAAGTATGCTTGGACTTCCATGTGGGATCATCAAGTTATTCAGAACTCATAGGACCTGGTGGGAGATGCAGGTGCTCCATGATCTCCCTCTGGTGACGACGGTAGGCCTTGCCCTTGCGGTAAGCCTGGAAGTCTTTGTGTTGTTTATCCACAAAGAAGCAGTTCATCTTTTGTAGAGCCCGTTTGATGCTAAACTTCTGCGGATCCCTAAGATCATGAACTGGAGAAGCATATGGGGAGTCATCATGGGGAACCTCAACATGAGGAGTAACACGAGCTCGTTTAGAGCATGGAGGTGGAGCAACTGCGTCCTGGGAGGCGCTGAGAAGTGGGATCTTGTAGGAAAGATCATGGAATAGTTGTTGATGAGCCGAGTAGGAAGCTTGGTGTTGATGAGGGTTTGAAGGTAAGATCCATAGAAGGGAACCTTCTTGTCACGAACCGTAATCTGCAGCTCGTTCCACATGTAATCCAATACATCCAGCTTCTTGCTGTTATTTTTGGCAGTCACAATATGGTAGAGAAGATTTATCATCCACCGGAGAGCAAGCCCCTTTTCCCCAAACTTGCATGGATGGTGTTCTAGAGAATAGTGTGAGTCACATACCAAAGATCTAAGAAGAAGACGACTTTAGGAATGTGTTGAGAGCCAAAAACAGTGGGATAGCAGTGTTTAAGGCCAGGCTTGTCCTTCATGATCCTCCGGTCATCACCATGAATCCGAACATGTGAGAAGGGTGTGTAAATGGCCTCCTCAATACCAAACAGAGCTCCAAACTCGGCCAAAGTGGCATGACACTTAGTACCAACGCTCATCCAAGTCATGACACGTACACCCTCATTGGAAAAGTGAACTGTGGCAAAGAAAGCCCGAAGCAGAGCTGGAGAAAACTGACGGTCACAGGTCATAAGCTTGCTAATTTCATGATAGTCCATGACTTCCATTACCTTTGGCCACACTTGTCATGGGATAATCACGGCAGACGTTACCGGGGGTAACTTGTCTTGGGGCAAATCGACTCTGGTGTTTGGGAGAGGGTTTAGCTCAAAGGAAACCATGGTGATATGCGATCTGGTAGCCGGCAATCAAGTCGCCGAGTCTCTGATCTGAATATATTATCTCAACTCTCGTGTTACAATGGATACTCGATACCTCGCAATTCGGCGATTGTGTTCTTGCTCACGATACAACTTGTCCAACCCTAACCTAGGAACCGGCTTATATAACATCCGGACCCCCTGGCTTACTCTCCAAGGCGTACTCTGAATCCTACCCGGACACTGCTTACAAACCCTAAACTTCCTTACCGGAACCCACAATCCGGGTTACGAGGCCTACGTTCCTGGGCCTTCTGGAAGCTTCTTTATCCTAAGCCGGGTCTTGCGCAGCGTCCTTTGGGCCGAGTTACTCCTTGGCGTTAGCCTACCGGGTTATCATCCCTCCATCAGTAGTCCCCAGAATAGCTTGGGCTTCACGGGATCCTCCTTGAAGCGTACGTTATTCCCTGCAAAAATAATAAACATACAAATTCATAGAGGCCGGGTTAAGTTGCTTTAACAAACAGCTAGGCCTAACTCCATTGGTGGTCCATATAATAACCCGGCTTTCTCTAAGTCCATCTTTAATTTTCTGGGTCAATGTTCCAAGGAAGATGCAGAAGACCCGGCTCACTTTGCTCATTGATTAATCCGAATATCGCGGAAAGGATTCACTTCCTATCCATTCCGGATATCCCGTCCAGCACTTAACGCGCATCCCAGAAAATCAGGACGGGTATCTCTTATCCCAAAAATTTCGGGTCCCGCCCATTGGCCTAGGTTTACTCACCCGTACCTATAAATAGGTACACGGGGGGTGACCTAACCCCAACGGCTCACTCCCTCCTTCTTCTTCCTCCTCACCTGCGCTTCCACACCCGAGCTCTCGGAGCGCCACCTCGGAGACCTCGTGCGCATCGCCGGAGCAAGGCCGCCGCCATCTGCGCTCCTCCACGATTCGCTCCGCGCCGCCGTCAAACTCCGCCGCCGCGCCCCCAAGCTGCCCGCCGGGAGTAGCACGGGGACATCGCGACTGCGCTATCTGCCTCCGTCGCGTTCTTCTCCAATCCACGCCGGTAAGATTCTTGCTCCCATCGATTTAGCTTCAACTTTCCCCGTTCGAACTAGATTGGATCTTGGTCCGCCGCGGGCCATTTCTCGCCCCGCGCCGGATTAGGTCGCATAGCTCCTCCCTAGTCCATCCAATTTCCTAACAGATGACCACACATCACTCCCCTATTGCTCATAGTCATTAATTTCTCCGCGAAATCGATAGCAAAATTTCCAATCTGGATGTAGTTCACCCAGATTTCCGCGGCTGCTCATAGATACCCGGAAAATCCTCTTTTTCCGGTTGTTTTACTTGCACTAGATACATGGGCAATCAACCTCTTTTCGTAAATACTTGCCGATACATAGATACTCCATAATTTCCGTACTGCCTGTCAATACCCGGATATTTTGTAATTTTCGCTCTGCCAGTAATACCCGGAAAACTCATAGTTTCGATGCCTCTTACTGATACTGCTCGTGGATACTCGGACAGCTCATGATTTCCGAGTCTTAACGTCTCGTGCACTTTGCTTTGTATTTTGCAGACTGAACCAATGGCTCCCAAGACCAAAGGGAAACAGACGGCTAAGCCGAGAATGACCCAATCGATATTCGTCAACTGGGCGCGATCCTCCGTGACCCAGGCCAAGCTGGAGGAGCTGGCCGAGTTGGGCGTCCTCCCCCCTCAGGAGGAGATCCACTGGAGGGTGCCGGGTGACGAGACCCGGCCCACTCCTAATCCGGACGAGGTAATATGCTTCGTCGAGCATGTGATCCGGGGGTTTCGCCCCCCGGGACACTCTTTCTTTCGTGAAGTCCTCCGCCATTATGGCCTCCGGGTGTTCGACATAGGGCCTAACTCTATGTTGAACATAACCCACTTTATAGTTCTCTGCGAATCTTATTTGTGCATTCCGCCAAATTTGGCTTTGTTTATCGAGCTCTTCTAATGCAAACCGTGCCGCGAAAGCGGTGACGGGGCGCTCTTGGCTTGCGGCGGGGTCTCTATCCAGCGCCGTAAGAACTCTCCCATGCCGACTCTCAATCTCAATTCTCATGTCAAGCATTGGCAACTTTCCTTCTTCTATTGCCGAGACACCTCCCACCCGGCGAAAGGAAACTGTCGTGTTACTCAGAGGGTCTCTTAGATCTCTCCGACACCTTCAACGCCTTTCCCCCTGAGTCGGATAGGGAAGCAATCCAGCCCCTCCTATCAAAAATAGCCATCCTCTCTGCCCAAGGTCTTCTTGGGCTCAATCTGGTTAAGACATGGGTGGACTTCCGGATCCAGCCCAACTCCATTCGCACCAAGCTGATGTGTGACTACTCGGGGCACGTCACGGACGCGCTCCGATATTCCTCAAAGAATTATCCAGCTGGCGATACCCGGGAAAGTTGGAGGTGATCAAGAACATCGCTGGGTTAGCACCGTTTACCCGGGATAACCCGGCTCCAGCGGTAAAATCCGATACTTATACACTTATCCTCATACTTTGACTTGATACAACCACTAACTCTCATTTTCATGCTTTTATCTCAGGCCGACAATGTCTTTTGGAATATTGAGACCTCCCCTTCCTCTGGAGACCCGGAAGAAGATGAAGAACCGGGTGATAATGACGAAGGTATTGTCCGGGTCTTCGATCAACTTCACTTGCACCATTTTGCTTTCACATATCTCACTTTTTCTGACTATACATTCTCGGCTTTCAGGGTTGGAGGACAAGGACGACAAGGAGGACCCGGAGGCCACCGAGTCCGATAAAAGCGAAGCTGAACAAGATGTAACGGTTGGGGCCAAGAGGAAAGCCAGAGGGGTAGTATCCAAGGTTCCCTACTCCTTCATGTCCTCCGAACCCTACTCTTTTGCTAACATGTGTAAACTTAACCAACAACTATCCAACTCATCACACTTGAAGGACCCTCTTCCGGCCAAGCGCAGGGTGACCCGGAGTTCCCCGGGTGACGATCCCCTCAATCCGGGCATCTCCAGATCACCAGTTCGCCGTGCCGGAACTCCTCCATCTCACCCTTCCAACTCACCCCGACGTCACCCCTCCCCCAACCATCCGTTAGCCGGACAGTTCCGGATTCCTCTATCGGGTCCTGTGACTGCCTCGTCTGCCTCTAGCAGCGAGCTCCCACCAGATTATGCTGTAAACACCGGGTGAGTTTTTGCTATATGATATCCTCGTAAATTTGATAATTTTCATCCACTATCGCTAACTATTTATCTTTCTTTTCCTTAGCGCCCAAGTCACACTCAGTGACCCGGAGAACATGGAAACAGATACCCGGGACACTGAAGGCCCGGTTGATGATGTACATGCCGCACTGGCGGCCCTGAAGAAGTCAAGGGGCAAGATTCCCCAATAGACTCGGCCAAGCAGGATACCGGGTCTCCGAAGCGTGCTGATGGAGCCGGTGATGAGGGCGCGGGAGACTTGGGTACGAGGATGGGTACCCCCACCCTCGACCCCTAGGCCACCCAGGTATCGTCTCCAAAGCCGGATCCAACTCCTACTCCGGGTTGTCATGCAGCCGGGTCTTCCGGCACCAAGCCCGAAGACATGAACTTTGCTGAGATGCTCGAGGCTCTACATACACTGAGAGCTGATGAAGAGGGTATCCTGGAGGCCCTGATAGCTAAACACGAGGTAAACTGTACTAATACTACTTGTATACTCATATAGTCCCCAAGTTCCGAGTGAACTTATGCATAATTTGCTTGGAACTTTCACACATAGCCGACTGATACTTTTGTTTTGTCCGACTGACATTTCTTTGGGTTTTCGCATAGGCCTACGTAACGCACTCTGAGAAAGAGTTGGCCAAAACCAACAAACTTCTCAAAGCGGAAACAAAGCTACGTGAATCTGCTGAGGCTGAAGCTAAGAAAGTCGGGAAGCAGGCAAAGAAGTATAAGAAGAGATGCAATGCTGCAGTGAATAGGGTGAACGAGCTGTCGGGCCAGATCGCCGACACTTATCGTTCTCTGATATGTAAGATTTCCCGACTGACTGATCTTTTAAATTTGCTCTGATGTTCTGGAGGATACTCGGAGTTCCTAACTTTGGATGTTTCTGCTTTTCTGCAGGGTCGGATGAGGAAATTCCGGATGTGGATGAAATAGTTTTGCTGAAGAAGATAAAGAGCACCATCCGGCAACTCTGTGCTGGGACTAAGTGGGCCTTGAAAGCCGTGAAGTGTCCAAGCACTGGGGATGGTGGTTTGAACACGCTGCTTGCTGCGTGTTCTACCATCCCCGAGTGGATTGAACACTGGAAGCGTTCATCATGCCAGGTTGGGGTGACCCGGGGTCTTGCCTTGGCGAAAGCATACTTTCCCAAGCTTGACCCGGCGAAGCTTGTTGGCGGGTTTCCAGAGTTCAACCACGATGGGTCCCTGTTTTTACCTAAGCATTACAAGGCCATTCAGACAGAGGTTCGTCACGCAGCCAGCCTGATTGCCTGCAATTTGGATGTCAGCCGGATGGTGCCGCCGTATGATGCACAAGATAGAGCAATGAAGACGGATCTTCCGAAGCCCTTTGATATGCTGGCACGGTGGAAGGCTGAATCTGCCCAACTAAGGGAAGAAGCTGCGAAGAGAAAAGCAGAAGCCGATACTGCACCTGCTAGCTCCACGCCAGTTGTCCCTCCTCCTTCGCGTGCCAGTGCCGCTGCTAACCCGGATGCTGCTGCTACCAAGAGTGTTTAAGAACAAGCCAAGGAACAGGACCCGACTGGCAAGGGCAAGGGCAAGATGGATGCCTCAACTCAAGATGCCGAGTAATCTTTACTATCTGCTGTCATCAAATGCGTCATTCGGCCGATGGGCCTGTTAAACAGTTATTTTTTGATGGTGCGCCTGTGCACCTTTGATACTACTATCGCGGCATGTAATACGCTTTTGAAACTTTAATAGCTTTCGTGGCCCTTCTGGCCTTTGGATGAATTTGATATCTATCTGCCTTTGAGCTTATTTATTCTTGGTATTCCGACTTACTTTATGGTTCCTTTTGTGAGACTCGGTTTCCGGGTTTCGTGGGTTTTGACAGGTGGGCTTTTCTCTAAGTCCCCAAGTCCCCAAGACTCGGATTTTTGGGTTTTTGAGCTTAATAGCTAGATGATTTGTTTCTTGTTTCAAATTCCCCAGTCCCCAAGGCCCGAACTTCCGAGTCTAGGGTGTTAGGTCTTTCAAAGAGAACAAATCATTTTTGCTAAGCCCAAAACCTAGAGCCGTTTCACATAGGTTTTGAAGTTATGCTTAATAAACTGTGAGTTTCCGGTTATTAACCATGTACTCTGCATAACTTGTGGTTCAGATGACCCTTTTGGCTCTCTTGTACTGTAAGCCGGCTTTCACGTGGATAATCATGTTGCTACATCTATACGGAGACAGGGTCAGGCAAGTCCCATTGGGCATCATGACTGATTGTGATCATATGCGAGCAAATCATGCCACTTTAGTGCGAGTCACATCGAGCTTAAGTAAGAAAAGTCAAGAAAGTTTGGCTCCTTTGTCCGGTTATAAACTTGCAGCCGTACTCGTTTGCGAGTAATCGGCCCTTATAACTCATAGGCATCATGGCCGGGTCTTTGAGTTTGTAACTGTGCTATTCAAGCAATCAGCCCACAAGACCTAAATATATGCAAACTGCTAAAGAAGCTAATGTACTAAAAAACAGTAAACAATACTTACCTGGAAGAAAGATAAAAAGCATAACAAAAATAAAAATTGATAAAGACACATGAAAAGGAAATAATATATTGTTTAACCATCTCTTTATTGATATGAGAAAGGTTAGGTCAGCAGGCCGCCTCATTAAAAACCTTCCAGTCCCCTTAGGTACCCTGGATAGGAAAAGAGTGCGTCTGAAACCTACTGCCTGTTACATCGTGCAATTCCACTTTGTGAATCTAGCCTATACTAAGTATAGTAGGGACGCAGCTGAGCCACGTTCCATGGTCTTTCTTTCTCTTGCATAGATGAAGTGGTATGAGCAGTGTCATTAACCGTGGCCGACTCTTCCCTTGCATATATCAAGTAATATGATCCATTGTGCAGATTCCGGCTTATGATGAACGGTCCTTCCCATGGCGGTGATAACTTGTGTTTTCCTTCCTTTGATTGCACCAGACGCAGGACCGGGTCTCCTTCCTGGAAGACCCGGGTTTTCACGCGCCGGCTATGATATCTCCGCAAATCCTGCTGATATATGGCTGATCTCTCCAAAGCTTGTTCCCTGTGTTCCTCTAGCATATCCACGGCGTCTTGCCGGGTCTTCTCGTTCTCCACCTCAACGTAAGCCGATACTCGAGGCGAATCATGGATAATATCACTCGGCAACACCGCTTCTGCGCCATAAACCATAAAGAACGGTGTCATCTGAGTAGATCTGTTAGGTGTGGTGTTGATACCCCAAACCACTGAAGGTAACTCTTCAACCCATGCACCAGCAGCTCTGATACACGGGACTCGCAACCGTGGCTTTAATCCACGAAGAAACTCCTGATTTGCTCTCTCCACTTGTCCATTAGCCTGTGGGTGGGCCACTTAGGCTATGTCCAAACGGATGCCATTGTTTCCACAAAACTTCTCCATCTCGCCAAGGGACATGTTGGTTCCGTTGTCGGTAATTATGCTGTGGGGATATCCAAACCGATAGATAATCCTTTTCAGGAACTTGACTGCTGTAATTGCCTCACAATTGGTGACTGGCATGACCTCAACCCATTTGGTAAACTTATCAACAGCCACTAAGAGATGTGTCTTTTTGCAAGGTGACATGTGGAAGGGGCCAACCATATCCATACCCCAAACCGCAAACGGCCAAGTTAACGGGATAGTCCGCAATTCCATAGCCGGCACATGGGTTTGGCGAGCGTACCTTTGACATCCGTCACACCTTGCCACCAAGCGCTCCGCGTCTGCTAGGGCCGTGAGCCAGAAGAAACCATGTCGATAAGCTTTGGCCACAAGGGATCTTGTGGATGCATGATGCCCACAATCACCTTCATGGATCTCTTTGAGGATCTGTCGGCCTTCTTCTGGTGCTACACAGCGCAAAAAGACTCCTGCTGCACTTCTTTTGTACAACTCCCCATTGATGATAGAATATCCTTTTGCTCGTCTCAGAATTTGTCTTGCTATTACCTCCTGCTATGGTAACTCGCCCCGTGATAGGTAGGCCCTGTCCACTCGGGAACAGCACGTACTGTGGCCACGAGCTCCAAATCCGGGTCTTGATTTGCCAGTTCTTCTTCAGACTCGGTTTTAACTGATGGTCGCCATAGCTCATCCAGGAAAACGTTAGGTGGAACCGGCTCTCTGCGCGAGCCGAGTCTGGCGAGTGCGTCTGCTGCCTCGTTTTTTCTTCTGTCTATGTGCTCCACCTCATACCCGGAAAAACATCCGGCAACCCTGTCCACCTCTCTGCGGTATGCTGCCATAGTTGCATCTTTTCTATCCCAAGTTCCTGAGACCTGCTGTACCACAAGGTCCGAATCTCCAAAGCATCGTATCCTCTTAATGTTCATCTCCTTGGCCACCTTTAAGCCATGCAATAGGGCCTCATACGCGGCCACGTTATTGGAACAATCAAAATGAATCTGCAACACGTAACTTAACTTGTCTCCTTTGGGTGATGTTAGCACCACTCCAGCTCCTGATCCCTCGTATTGCTTGGAACCATCAAAGTGCATTATCCAAGACTCGGAGTTTGGAGCCATGGTGGGCATGCCTGTGTGGGTCCAATCGTTAATGAAATCAACTAGAGCTTGAGATTTGATTGCTGACCTGGGCTCATAGTTGATGTGATAATCTCCCATCTCGATCGCCCACTTTGCTATTCTACCTGTTGCATCCGAGTTTCTGATAATATCCGACATTGGTATAGAACTAACCACTATTATGGGGTGTTCCTGAAAGTACGGCTTCAGTTTCCGGCTGGCCATGAAGACCCCGAAAACCAACTTCTGCCAATGCGGGTAGCGCTGCTTTGCTTCTGATAACACCTCACTGACGTAATAAACCGGCCTCTGGACCGGGTGATCTTTTCCATCCTCCTTGCGCTCGACGACAACCACTGCGCTAACCGCCCGGGGCCCTGCTGCAACGTATAGTAACATAGGCTCTTTAGGACCCGGAGCTGCTAGGATTGGTGCCTCAGATAGTTGCTTTTTTAGTGCCTCGAACGCCTCGTCCGCCTCTTGGTCCCATACGAATTTATCAGATTTCTTCAAGAGCCGGTACAAGGGTATTGCCTTCACTCCGAGTCTGGATATAAACCGGCTAAGCGCTGCTACGCACCCTGTGAGCTTCTGAACATGCTTCAAATTTTCCGGCTTTTTCAGACTCTGGATAGCTTTGATTTTATCCAGATTTGCCTCAATTCCTCTCTCAGAAACGATAAAGCCGAGTAATTTCCCGGCTGGGACTCCTAAGACACACTTTGTCGGGTTAAGTTTCATCTGGTACCTTCTCAGGTTCTTGAACGTTTCCTTTAGATCATCAATAAATGTCTCCGCTTTCCTGGTCTTGATCACCACATCATCCACGTATGCGTGAACATTGCGTCCGATTTGGTCCTCAAAGCACTTCTGAATACACCGTTGATAGGTTGCGCCAGCGTTCTTCAATCCAAATGTCATGGTCTTGTAACAGAAGGCCCCAAAAGGGGTTATGAACGATGTTTTCTCCCAATCTTCCTTCTTGAGCTTGATCTGATGATACCCGGAATATGCGTCCAGGAAACATAATAGGTCACTTCCAGCTACTGTGTCTATGATCTGATCTATCCTTGGTAGTGCAAACGGATCCTTTGGGCAATGCTTGTTGAGACTTGTATAATCGATGCACATTCTCCACTCATTGGTCTTTTTCATCACGAGGACCAGGTTTGCTAACCAGTCCGGGTGAAATACTTCCATAATAAAGCCGGCTGTAAGCAGCCGTGCAATTTCTTCTCCTATAGCTTTCCTTCTTTCTTCATTCATTTTCCTCAGGCCTTGCTTCACAGACCTGGACTTGGGATCAACATGCAAACTGTGCTCTGCCAGTTCTGTAGGGATACCCGGCATATCGCTAGGCGTCCAGGCAAACACATCCTGATTCGAACGAATGAACTCCACAAGTGTTTTCTCCTGCTCACTGTCCAAGTTAGATCCTATAGCAAATTGCTTAGAGGGATCACCCTCGACAAAAGCCACCATCTTGGTGTCATGTGCTGCCTTGAACTTCGCTCTCTCATCTTCGGTATTTCGTCCTTTTTAACGATGTTCTATCATCCGGGTCTACTTGAGACCGGTAATACTTGAGTTCCTCTTTTCTGCAAGCTTGTTCGGCCATTGCCGCATCTCCTTCATCGCACTCAGCCGCTATATCCCGGCTCCCATGTATGGTGATGGTCTGCTTGGGACCCGGGATTTTTAGCTGTAGATACACATAACACGGCCTGGCCATGAACTTGGCATAAGCCGGCCTTCCGAATAGCGCGTGATAAGGGCTGCGCAACTTGACCACCTCGAAGGTGAGCCACTCAACCCGGAAATTGTCCTTCGATTCTCCAAAAGCTACCTCCAGTGTGATTTTTCCCTCGGGGCACGCAGAGTGACCCGGTACTATCCCGTGAAAAACTGTTGAACTCTTCTGTAGCTGGGACTCCTTGAGACCCATGCGTAGGAAGGTTTCCCAATATAAGATGTTGATGCTACTACCGCCATCCATTAAGACCTTTTTCAACTCATAACCGTTAACCTGCGGCGCAACCACCAATGCTAAGACTCCCGGGTGTTCTATCCTTTCCGGGTGATCCCTTCTGCTCCATGTTACGTCCTGCTCCGACCATCTCAGGTATCTCGGGACGGCCGAGGCAACTGAGTTTACCGCCTTTTTCAGTATCTTTTTATCCTTGTTGGAAATTCATGTAGTATGCACGTGATATTGTCCTAACTGCTTGGGGTTGGCCTGGAAACCTCAAGCTCCCCCCTGGTTATTACCCGGATTTCCGCCTTCCGGGTTGCCGGCTGGGGGTGGGCCGTTGCCCGGGTTTCCACCCGGACCCGGTCCTCCTCCCCGACCTGCACCTCGCATAGCCTTGTTTATTTCCTCGTTCTTCCATCTCTGTAGGTCCGCACATTGCTCCAATGAGTGGTTAGCCGGCCTACCGTTCCTGCTGTGCTTTGGGCACGCCATTCTGAAGATATCCCAATTGTTACCCGGCCTTGGCGGTCCTTGATAATTTCCTCCGTTCTGGTTTCTTCCATTGAAGTTTCCTTCTGCCCTAGGTCTCGAAGACCCGGCCTCTGTACTAGCGACAAACTCGGAGTTTCCCTCAAACGGGCGCTTGTGAAGGTTGTTTCCATTATTACCTCCATTGTTACCCGGCGCTGATCCATTGCCGGTTCTTCCATTGTTACTTGTGTTTGCTTTTGCTTTCTTGCCATCGACGTCCTCTTCTGTGGTATCCGTTGCAGCGTGTTTGTTGCATGCGTCCATTAGCTCTCCCATAGTAACCTCTGAAGCATTCCGACTGGATTTCATGCGAGTCAACTTTTGCACTAAAGGTATGTACTTGCACGTCTTTGCCATAGCTTGTAACGCATCCTTGGGCTGAATATCTGTGGATGAGTGAAGTATTTCCATAACCCGACGCACCCAGCTGCGTGCCGATTCTCCCTTCTTCTGGACGCACCGTTCTAGGTCATCAATAGTAAATAACTTTCTGCACGTCCCATGAAAGTGCTTGATAAATGCAGTTTTCAACTCTTCCCATGACTTTATAGATCCTTCCGGTAGATTAGTGAACCATAACTTGGCTGCTCCTTCTGACATCATTAAGTACATGAACTTGGCTTGAAGATTTTCAGATGCGTTGCGGATTGACATAGCCATCTCATAACTGCTCAACCATGTTTCTGGACCCATAGTCGGTTCATAATTTACTACTTTACCCGGTTCCTTGAATTTTTCCGGGTAAGGCTCAACCCTGATGTTATCCGACAGACACTTAGGCCCAGCGAGATTAGTCGGAACCGGCCTCACTCGGGAAACGTGCGATCCTGCGGAGGGCGCGGCTGGACGCGACACTGCTGCTGGTCCATGCACCGCAGACCCGGCCACGGCTCTCCTCGCTCTGGAACTATCCACAATAGCTTGCGCTGCTGATGCCGCTGGTACTGCTTGAATGCGGGGAGGAGGCGGCATTTGCTGCTGCTCTGCCCTCCGTCGCGCTGAGCTTGTCTGAATATTGCCGGTATTGGCTCGTTGCTGGCTAATATATGGTGTCCCATGCATTCCACTTCTGTTGTCCGGGTAATTAACTTGTTGTGCCACTGCCGTATGCAATAAATCGATCGCCCGTCGGGTCTGCTCCGCATGGGGTGACTCTCTTACGGGGATCTGATTCAATGCTAACGTTGCAGCATATACATTATCCATGGGGTTGTTGTAATGACCTGCTGGCGTGCGAAACCGTGATGGTGGTGGTGGTGGTAATGTATTGCCGGTAGTAACTCCAGTCTGTAATATGGGTAACCCGGCCTGCGTGTTTACCGGTTGTGCTCCTCCAGTTGCGGGTTGACGTACAGTTCCTTGGTTCGCCGCTGGAATCGGCTGATCCTGAGGTGTGATGAATAGTGTGGCCGGGTTTATAACTCCACCCGTTGCCGGTAATCTGGTCTGGTGCCTTTGACGCACCCTGGTTGTCTCTTCTCGGAGCCGGTTCTCCAATGCATCTAGATCGCGCTGGCGCGCAGCTACCCCTTGTTTTTCTGCTTCCACTCGCCTTCTCTGTTGTTCCAATGCACGACGGGCTACATCCAGATCCCTAACACGTTCCACCGCGTTTTCTGGGGTTATGACTGTGGCTAGAACGGTGGGATCCAGGATCAGGTTGTTGTTGAACAGGGCCGGGTGTTGCGGATTTGAAGGACCCGCCCCTGGCGTTCGGTTTGCCAGATATCCGAACGTGTTTGCCTGCAACTCGCTATCCGCTGCATGGCTGGTAACTGATGCCGATTCTCCGTCAACTCGGGTTAAAACCGGGTTTCCGTCGACCGGATTTTGCTGCTGGGCCAATGCTTGTGCTGTTCCGACAGCGGCCGCGGTCACGTTCCCTTGATTAAGATTGGTTGCGGGGGCCGTGTAGACCGCGACCTGGCGCACAATGCTTGGCGCAGATTCGTATTCTTCTTCATCATCGCTATCTTCCTCGTACCGGTCCTCCAGCAGGTGCAAGATAGACTCGGTGTCATCTTCTCTCATAACCCGGCCACGCGGGGTCCATACCGGCTCCTCCGGTTGTTCCCTCTTCGTGGTGGGCTCTTTTGTCGGATCTATCGTCCCGACCGATTCTTCTCCATCACAGTGAACGCAGGTGGCCTCCCCTGACACAGAATCAAATCCAAAATCGTCAGGGATTGAACCGGACGTACGTACCATGCCAATGAAGACGTTGATCCGGCCGATTGTCACGACAGATCCGGATTCGAGCAGATCCGACTCTGGCCCCCAGCCAAAATCGTCCACCATCTTCTCTCCTTTGGGATTGGTGTAAATCTCGCCGATGACGAGGTTCTTCATGTTCTCCCGAGCTTCTCCCGTGATGTAAACACCCTTGGACGTAGGCCCCACGGTGGGCGCCAACTATCGTGGGATAATCACGGCAGACATTACCGGGGGTAACTTGTCTTGGGGCAAATCGACTCTGGTGTTTGGGAGAGGGTTTAGCTCAAAGGAAACCATGGTGATATGCGATCTGGTAGCCGGCAATCAAGTCGCCGAGTCTCCGATCTGAATATATTATCTCAACTCTCGTGTTACAATGGATACTCGATACCTCGCAATTCGGCGATTGTGTTCTTGCTCACGATACAACTTGTCCAACCCTAACCTAGGAACCGGCTTATATAACATCCGGACCCCCTGGCTTACTCTCCAAGGCGTACTCTGAATCCTACCCGGACACTGCTTACAAACCCTAAACTTTCTTACCGGAACCCACAATCCGGGTTACGAGGCCTACGTTCCTGGGCCTTCTGGAAGCTTCTTTATCCTAAGCCGGGTCTTGCGCAGCGTCCTTTGGGTCGAGTTACTCCTTGGCGTTAGCCTACCGGGTTATCATCCCTCCATCAACACTTCTCTAGCTGCATCAAGGTCAAAGAAGTGTTGAGGCACATGATCATTCTTCAAGGTGCAGACCACAAATTCATGAACCTGCTGATGCATCTTACAATAGAACCTAGTGTCACGGCAGGTACGATGAGGAAATCATAAGGGTTGAACTTCATGCGATCATTTTCCCAGTCGACTGAGCTTAGATTCCCCCAGGTATCATGGACTGGCTCATCCTCATTGACAGGAATAGGTGACCTCTACTGTTGAGTGGGAGTAGAGCCACAAGCGGTAGCGACACTCTTCTTTGACCTCTTACGAGCATAGGTGGTAGCCTCGGGGCCCTTTCCTGAGAAATAACGAACATGCATGTGCATATGCATAATGAGTGTACATGGTCATAATGAAAACATTGATTTTGTTTGCTAGATTATTTAGAAGAGAAACATGTGGAATGTAGGAGACATGATGAATGTATTCCTCACAAGAGAGATTAATACGTGATGTAAAAAAAATAGACATGTCACAAACATTTAATGGCTTAGGATTAATAAGTGATTAAAATGATAGTATGAGCAAGAAGACACATAACTAAGAATTGGGTGCAAACAAATTACTAGAGTGGTTTTCTAGGTCATAGGGATGAGGTAACACTAGTGGCAACCCTAAACGAGAGATCCCTAAACAATATGAGACCTAGAGTGCAATGAGGAGCCATAATACATGAGATCCCTAAACAAGATGAACTAGAAGAGGCCAATTTGCAACAAAAAACGAATGAGTACCCAAATTTGAAGCCATCGTGAGAGTCTCCAACCAACGAGAGGGATCTCCCCCAAATCTCCACCAATGAAGATTTCGTTTGGAAGAGGAGGGGAGATTGGGGCTAGGGTAGCAGATCTGAGGAGTATGGGGTTGGGATCGAGTCTAGAGGGAGGGGCGGGTGAGAGGAGCTTGGGGCTCGACACCCATGGAGTTTTCGAGTTTGGGGGAGGGGAGAAGAAGATGGATCTAAAAACGGCCCCTCCCCAATTCGTGACTTAAGCGACGCAGGGAAGCCGTCCAGGCCGGGTACCAAACCGAGCCGGCCGGCCTCGAGCCCAGCCTAGGCCGGGCATCCTGCGAGTGCACGCCGGGTACCCTGCAGACAGCGCCGGCCCTTAGGCCGAATTTTCTAGGAAAAAAATCCCTCCCCTTTTTTGTTTTGGATTTTGAATGTTTTTTTTTGAGTAAAAAAGGCATTTAAGCATACTACCAGTTTTAACAACATGAATACAATAATCTGTTCCATTTTTAACAAGTTGTTTGACCATGTACTTAATGAAAAGTTTTGATGTATGAAGCATGATGTTGGGCACATGGAGCAAAACATTAGTATGATGATTTCCTCGCATATCCAATGGAGGAAATAATAAAACCATAAAATAACAAAGGGCAACATTGGATGTGTTATGTAATAGAAGAGCGAATATGCATATGAGTTGAACATCAAATGTCTTATCAATAAGAAAAACCAAACAAAACACGAATCTTTGATTTGGGAGGTGGCCTTAGCCACCATGTATGAGTATACTCGATATGACACCGCGAAGATATATCTTGGCTGCATTGTTGAAACTCATCATTGAAGCGCATTATGTCATTTGAAATGACTATTATGCATGATATGTTTATTTATGCATTATAGGAGGAGTGTCGACTCATTGATTGAGCTACACTCCCCTATGTCTATGCGTACATCTAAAAGCCAAATAAGAGTCTAATAGAGGTGTGTATGCAAGATTTTCAATCAACTAAAATTACTTGCACATACGATATTGAGCTCACTCCTTAATTGCTTGAATCTCTTCTAATCTGGAGGTTTTGTGAGGATGTCGATAAGTTGATCTTTGGTGTTGACATAGGAAAGTGAGATATCTCCATTAGCCACATGATCTCGAATGAAATGATACCGAATCTCAATATGCCTAGTCTTGCAATGAAGTACCGGATTATGACCAATCTTTATAGAACTCTCATTGTCACATAAAAGAGGCATTGTCTTAATCTCAATTCCAAAATCCCTAAGACATTGCCTCATCCATAAGATTTGAGAGCAACAACTAGCGGCGGAAATATACTCCGCTTCCGAGGAGGAGGTGACGATACAATTTTGCTTCTTGGAAGACCAACACACGAGTGACCTACCAAGAAATTGGAAAGCACCCGAGGTTGATTTTCTATCCACCTTGTCACCTCCCCAGTCCGCACCCACAAGATCAAAAGTGGTGTTTGATGGATACCAAAGACCATGTGTAGGAGTGTCAACCAAGTACCTAAGAATCCTTTTGACCACAATCATATGGCTTTCCTTGGGGTTAGATTGAAATCTTGCACACAAACCCACACTAAACATAATATCCGGTCTAGATTCACAAAGATAAAGCAAAGATCCAATGATAGAGCGATAAAGTTTTGGATCAACCGGTATACCTTCGTGATCCATAGTAAGATTCACGGTTGTTGACATTGGATAAGCTAGTGGCTTAGTATTGTTCATATCAAATTTCTTAAGCATGTCTTGAATATATTTTGCTTGACAAATAAAAATTCCCTCATAATATTGCTTGATCTCAAAACCAAGAAAGAACTTCAATTCGCCCATCATAGACATCTCAAACTCACTTGTCATTAGTTTGGCAAATTGGTCTACAAAAATCACATTACATGATCCAAATATAATATCATCAACATATACTTGGCATACGAAGAAATGTCCATCTACACTTTTGGTAAAGAGTGTGGGGTCAATTACCACAAGTACGAAACCACGATCTACTAAGAACTCCTTTAAATGATCATACCAAGCACATGGGGCTTGTTTGCGGCCATACAAAGGCTTACGGAGGAGGTAGACATGGTTAGGATACTTGGGATCCTCGAACCCCGAAGTTTGTTTAACATATACCAATTCATTTAGAGGTCCATTTAGAAAAGCACTTTTAACATCCATTTGATGTAAGATGAAATTATGACTAGTGGCAAATGCAAGTAATATACGAATGGATTCAATTCTAGCTACGGGAGCGAAAGTTTCACCGTAGTCAAGTCCTTCGACTTGAGAGTAGCCTTGAGCAACCAATCAAGCCTTGTTGCGAATCACTTGCCCATGAGTATCTTGATTGTTCTTGTATACCTATTTTGTTCCAATGACATTATGATCCTTGGGTATTTCCACTAGAGACCATACCTTGTTCCTCTCAAAATTATAGAGCTCTTCATGCATAGCTTGAACCCAATCTTCATCTCCAAGAGTATCATACACTTTGATAGGTTCAACATGAGAGACATATGAGTGAAAACCACAAAACTTGAGAAGTTGACCACATGTGGACACACTTCTTCCCAAGCCACCAATAACATTCTTTTGGTGATGAGAACCTTGGCGCAATTTTGTGGATTGACGAGTCATGATACGAATTAGTGCATCATCGGGATTCTCATTTGGAGGAACATCCTCATCATTTCCTTCATCAAGACCATGATCTATCCGGAGTGGATTTCTTGGTGAGGATTCACCATCATCATTTCCACCATTATCATTGGGTGGATCTTGATCACTTTCTTGATGAGTGGTATCAATTTGAAGGTCTTGTTCTTGTTCTTGTTCTTGGTCTACCATTTGATTGATGGTTCATGTAGAGGGCTCCACTTGCATAGAGCTTGTCCCATCCTCCTTTGCCACAAGGTGTCCCTCAACGGGTATAAGAGGACCTATACCCATTCTTCATATGGTTGTGGAGGGAGGTTCATCACCTACATCATTACAATCAATTTGCTCCACTTGGGAGCCATTATCCTCATGAAACTACACATTCATAGATTCTTCAACACACCCGGTGGATATGTTGTAGATTCTATAAGTGTGAGAGTTCGTGGCATAACCAACAAATATGCCTTCAAAGTTCTAGGATCAATTTTAGACAATCTAGTCCCTTTAATGTAAACTTGACATTTGCACCCAAAAACTCGAAGATACTTGAGGTTGGGTTTGTTATCGGTTAGGAGTTCATATGGAGTCATACCAATCATCGGACGAAGGAAGAGTCGGTTAGATAGATGACAAGCGGTGTTGATAGCTTCAGCCCAAAATTTATATGGGGATTTGAACTCGGCCATCCTAGTTCTTGCCATATCAATAAGTGTGTGATTCTTCCTATCCGCTACACCATTTTGTCGAGGGGTGTACGCAGCGGAATATTGATGTCTTATCCCCTCTCCTCTCAAGAATTCATCCATAGTGTAGTTCTTGAACTCATACCCATTGTCACTCCTAATTGACAAGATCTTGGTGTCATATTGGTGTTGCACTTCCGTGGCCCGAGATATGAACCTTTCTTGAGTCTCACTATTCTTCTAGATATAGAATATCCAAGTGTATCTTGTATAATCATCAACAATCACCAAACAATACTTTTTGCCACCAATACTATCATATGTGGGAGGCCCAAATAGGTCCAAGTGAATACGCTCAAAGGGCCTTGTTGTGGAGATGATTGATGTCTTGGGATGGTTCTTCTCCTACATCTTTCCAGCAATACAAGAGCTACAAGGGTGATCTTTGAAAAAATTCACACTTGTTAGTCCTACCACGTGCCCACCCTTCACAAGAGTTTGTAGATTTCTCATACCGACGTGGCCCAAGCGGCGATGCCAAAGCCACCCCAATTCGGATTTAGCCATCAGACAAGTGGTGATATATGTAGTTTCTTTCGAGAAATCCACTATATACATACCGTTTTTCCACAAATCCAACAAAGGCTACTTTAAGAGAAATGGTGTGAAGAACAAGCACGTAATGACGCCCAAATACACATGTAAAATTGCATTCACAAAGTTGCAAGACGGAAAGGAGATTATAGCCAAGGTACTCAACAAGGAGGACTTTCTTAATGCATGAATCCGGAGAAATGACCACCTTGCCATGTCCCAATACCTTAAGTTGTGAGCCATCACCAACAGTTACATGAGCAAATTTGAGGATCTGGAGTTTTAAGTCATCTAACACTTTCTTGCTTCCGGTCGTGTGTGCGGAACAACCACTATCAATCATCCATGATGTTCCTCCGGAAACACAACCCTACAATGAATCAACTTATTGTCTTAGGTACCCATTTTTGGATGGGTCCTTTCTTGTTAGTCACATGGGTCTTAGGAACCCAAATAGCATACTTGTAATAATTACCATATGAGGTGCCAACATATTTTTCGCAAACATGACCATCAATAGATTTAAGAAGCACATAAGATGGGTTGTACTTTCCCGCAAAGTTGTTGTGAGTAGTAGTGTTCCTAGGAACAATAATCTTAGCAATTATATCAAACTCATCTTCATCATTAGCCAACTGCCCCTCCTTCACAAAAACAATAGAGTTAGTGGAGGGAGTTGACTTCTTCTTGTAGCCCACCTTGGATGTGGAACCAAAACCAAGGCGTTCTTTGCCAATAACTCTCTTTTGACTACTCAAAAGATCATTAAGGTTCTTTTGACCTTGGATACACGTGGCAAGACCTTTGTTGAGTTGTGCCTTCAACCTATTGTTCTCCTCAATGATAGTTGCCTTGACACACAAAGGGTTAGTAGCACAAGAGTTTGCATTTACATCTTTTAACCCTTTTAAGGTCTTGAGCTCATTTGAAATTGTTCGATGATCACTTTTAAGCTTATCAAAAATCCTTAATGAGCTCATTGTAACCTTGGTTAGTTGCATCATTTAAGGCCATGAATTCCGTTATCTTAGAAAAGCATGCTCACGATCAAGTTTTACTTTAGCTATGTCAATTACAAAGGTATCCTCTATGATTTCTCTAAAGCAATGTGATTCATCTAGAGCTTTCTCAAGCTCCTCAATTTTACTAGCATCACACGAGCAAACTTTTCAAGTAGTGTTATTCTCTCCTCATGTTCATCAATGAGGCCATGTGCCTCACTTAATTGATCCATGAGAGAGACAAAGATAGATTTAGTTTCTCCTTCTAGTTTATCCATAAAGTTTGTCAAGGAGTTTTCCTCAACACAATTTAATAGTGAAGGAGTAGAAGAGTTTGAAAGTTTGAGTGTAGGAGTCACCTTTGGGGATATACCCTTGGCCATGAAGCACTTGTGACTCGAGGGGACCTTGTTGTCATTAGGGTTGGAGAAGAGAGAGATTAAGTTAGGAGGAATGACGCCCTTAGCCATGGCCGCCATACCTACTTGTTCACCATCACCATCACCATCACTCTCTTCACCACCGGATGTATACTCAACTTCTTTTGAAATCAATGCCCTAGGAGGGCCTCTCTTGATGAAGTTCTTGGAATTGGGAATGAAGGTGGATTTCTTGATTATTCTTCCACCATTTTCAATCCTACTCTTGAAGGGGCAGTCGACAACAAAGTGCTCAGTATCTCCACAATTGAAGCAAGTCCTTGCCTTCTTCATGCTTGAGACTTCTTTTCCCTTGTTCTTGGTGGCATTTGATCTAAAATCTCCCTTCTTCCACCACTTGTGTTGAGAAAGGGCCAAATATTCTTCATGTGATGTCTTCATCTCTTTCTCGGACACAACATGTGTGGAACCACCATCATCACTTGAGTCATTTTCATCATGGGGAGTGGCCTTGGCCTTCAAGGCAAGAGAGGTTCTCTTCATTCCATTTACACGGGCCATGACCTCATCGGAGGTTTGCTTCATGACTTTTAGAGTGATGAAGAGACCCAAAACATCATTGGGGGATAGATCCGAGTAATCGGCCCTTGATTGCACATTCATCACCATGTGTTCATTGTATGGAATCAAGGTGAGTAGAAATTTCTCCTTGACCCAATCCTCGGTACAATCCTTGAATCCACAATCTCTCATGTCATTTACGAGAGCCTTGAGTCTTCTAAACATGTATTCAATGTTCTCTCCATCCTTCAAATGAAAGTGTTCAACTTGTCTTTGGATGATTGACTTCTTGGATCGTTGAAGGTTGATGTTGCCATCATACATATCAACAATGCAATCCCAAGATTTAACAAGATAGTGCTCAAATATAGATTGTCTAGATTATACAACTAGGTGAACAATCTTATATGTTGAGCAAATACAACTAGCACAATATATATATATATATATATATAGGGTGTGGATTTCCTCACACTGGGGGTAGCTGCCTCTGCCCTGCATGCCGTATGATAGGAACTCGAG
Organism: Alopecurus myosuroides; assembly: GCA_028641055.1. Taxonomy (NCBI): domain Eukaryota; kingdom Viridiplantae; phylum Streptophyta; class Magnoliopsida; order Poales; family Poaceae; genus Alopecurus; species Alopecurus myosuroides. Next base: position 50,619,981 of record CM054062.1, on the reverse strand, counting down.
ATTCGTGCGCCCACTAGTGTGATTATATTAGCCCTTCGCTTAACATGTGTTAGCTTCGTTGGTGTTCCGTCACTTAGTTCATGCCGTTTAGGAGGAGTAGAAACCTATCGTGGGGACATCCCCATTTGGATCTTGCTTAATTTGTTTGCTGGCCCGTGTTTGTTTTACTTTACTATTATTCTTTGTTTGTTTGTTTGGATGTGTTCAATCCTCGTTTTTTGTGTCGACAGTGACATGCGAACAAAGGTGCGCTCAGCCAATCCTTCCCGCTAGACAGAGCTTTGCTTTGCGCGGGAAACTTGGACAGCTACTTCACGTGTTTGAGCATGGTGAAAATAAGGAATGGCGGGATTTTTTGAGCGTAGGCGGGGTAATGGGCTACCTATATAAAGTCCTTTGTTGTTGGCTGTGGAGCATCCTTTATATAGTATAAAAGAACTCTCTTATTATGACAGGGAGCGCATGCACTAAAAACATCACTTACTATGTCTCGTGGTGGCCCCGGCTTTGGGAACAAATATTGTGTTTTGTTCGGAAGTGTCAGACATGGTGCAGACAATTTAGAAAACCGTGCTTCCTTTGTAAACTAGTCATATCTTGCACAAACAGAGACTTAACTTCCGTCTCTACTTAACACATCACAACTCTAAATTTCGGCATGTTTCTCCACCAACTCCACCCCACTAATCGGCATATCTTATTAGCACCCATCACATAGCGACAAATCGAACGGTGCCATCTGCATGCGTAGCTACCGGCCGGGTGTATATATATATATGATTAGGCTAGTAGCAACAAGTAAAGGTAAGTTGAGGGATAACCGAATACAATTACGCGGAGATGTATCCCGAAGTTCACTTCCCAATGGAAGCTAATCTCCGTTGGAGCGGTGCGGTGCCACCAAAGTGGAACACCGAGTAGCCCTTAAATGGCACACCTGTATCTCCTTCGAGTCCTTCCACCGATATGGAGAGACTCGAATCACTATGTTCCCGTTGAGGTTGACAACTAGAACCTTTACAAGGATGAGGCACACTCCACAACTTTGGAGGGTCCTCACCAAATCCCGTGAGCCTCCAAGACTCCGGGAAGTAAGATCCACGAGCACAAGAGCTTCGGGGATAACAACAAGGATCCAAGCTCCGATGAGCTAGGAGCAACAAGGTTCTTGCCTCCAAAGAACTAAGAACAACAAGATCCCTAGGGGATGAGTGGGTTAATGACAAATCGGCTTGGTGGAGCTGTAGATCTAGTACTTCTCCTCCAAATCCCAAGAGATCAATGGCTTTGGTTGAGTATTTGGGGAGATCCTTGAAGCTTGAAGGTGATCAACAATGGTGGAGAGAGATCTTGTTTGACACTCTCAAAAGGTAGGAGACAAGTCCTATCTATAGTGAGGGGGATGAAACGACCGTTGGGGGGTTTTCTTGTGCTGCTAGGAATCCCAGCCTGGAGCCCGACCTGGCCGGCTGGGGTCCGGCTTGCTGTCCGAGGGACCCGGCCTAAGGAGCAGGGGACCCGGCCTAGGCCGGCTAGCCAGAGAGCCCGGCCTGGGCCGACGGCTAGTCTGGCCACCAAACTGAGGCAGCCGACCTCTCGCCCGGCCTGGGCTGGCCATTAGGCCGGCTAGGCAGAAGCCCGACCTGCACAGGGGAAGCCCGGCTTGGGCTGGCCGCTAGGCTGGCTACCCAACAGAGCCACCCGGCCTCTGGCCCGGCCAGGCCGCCGACTAGGCCGGCTAGGCAGTTTGCCTTCTTCATCTCCCCCTTTGATTTCTTCTTTCTCCGTCTTCTTTCTTTGATTCTTTTTTTCAACAAACAAATGTTTTGGCTTGTTTTCCTTTCTCCATTTTTGTGCTCTTATAGCTTTGCATATCTAACATTCGTTTCCTAGAACACTTAAGCACAATGGTTAAATACTTCCAAGTGTTGTAATCAAACATCAAAACTAGGATTAAGGGACAATGTCCTTTCAGAGGGAGCGAGAGGGATGTCGACATGTGCGTGTCGCACAATCCAAACAAGCGTGCACATAGGTGGCCGAAACAATCCTATGTCCAACTACGACGTGGCGCGTGTCCAACGGGCAGCGGAGCAGCGAGGCGCGAGAGAGGGAAAAAGGAGGGGCGAGCACGGTGGCATGGTCGTTCCATGTTGTGCAAACGGCCATAATGGCTAGCTAGTTTGGACATAGTAGCGAGAGAGAAGATGATTGGGTTAGAGAAAATACCTGCCAAGCACTATAGCTGGTTTCGCACCAGCGTTTCAAGGGAAATGAGAGAGAAAGCGAGAGAGAATATTATATGGGTCCTAAGGCCCACTAGAAGTGAAAGGGTACAAGGGGGAAGAAAAGAGAGTGAGTGTTTGAAAGATTCGAGGGAATTCAAAAAAGTTCAGTATAAATATTTGAAAATGTTGCCTTTGATTTGGAAAGTTTGCCCAATGGGACCTGTCAACTAGTTAGGTCAAGGAGTAAAGGATCCACAAGATTAATCTGAAGTATTTAGATTAATTTTATTCACAAGGTATGGAAAAAACCAAAGTGGCAGACGGTGCAAATTATAAATTTGCCCATAACACATTGTTAGTTTTTGGGCTGAGGAAATTCAACACATAAGTGTTTGGGACTTTACCCAAAATTTTAGTTGAAGGAAATACATAAAATTGTATTTGTCATCATTCTGTCCTTTTTTTTGGAAATAGGAAATATTATGATTTCAAATACCTTGATATAATATATTTTTTAGTCTAAAAGTAGATATCGTCTATGATTTTCTTTGTAGAAATAAAAACTTATTTCATAAAGACAACGAATAGGGTTTTTGGCCAGTAAATTATTTAAGTAGGCTTTTGGACAAAATAATATTGATAAAATATTTTTAAATATTACTCCCTTGTTCCATAATTCTTGTCTTTTGTTTTGGTTTTAATTCAAATTTAAGCTAAAACCAATACAAGAATTATAGAACGGATGTAGTAACTCACATCGAGTAGAGAATTATGATCATATTTTCTCAAAACTTTATGTTTGGGAAAGACAACATTTCAAATAGGAGGAAGAACTATCGATTCAAATGAAATACCAAATATCTCCAATGAAATTTAGAAGTTTTTGTTGTCTCAAAATCTTGACTGTATTGATTCAAACATTCTGGTTACAAAACTCGGCATGTGCTGACTGCTAGTTTTTATCGGATGTTCATAAAGATTTTCTCTAAAATAACTTGACCTCTTACAAAAAAAGTTACTTTATCTTTTGATTTGATATACTAAAGATTGTAACGGGGTTACCGAACTTGTGCTGCGCCGTCAGTACACAATCAGCTAAACAACTTGCCTCGCCTAAATAAACGTAGCGGAAGGCAGCGTTTCTTTGACGTAATTTGAAGACCTAGTTCGCTAGGGTTTCTGGCTCCTCCGGCGGCGATCTGCCTCGGAGCGAGATCTCGTGGGTTTTCTGGCGGTTTCCGTGTGGAATTCGACCCCGACTCTGATTCTCCCATGTTAGGAGTAACCTTTTTAAGCTTCGTACAAGACGCGGAAGCTCTCTCGCGGTTCAGAAGGGCTTGGTTGAGGTTGTTCCAGGAACGATCTTGGTGTCAAGGCTGACTTCGCAATCCCCCAATGGCGAAATCGATTGATGGCTCGGGAAGTGCAACGAAAACATGAGGAGAGGATGATGCCCTAGCAAGGGCAATGCTTAACCTAGAATTAAGAGAAGGGGAGTTGGACGATGTGTACATCGGAGCGGATGATCTGCAGGATTTGAAGAAACAGGCGAGGTGGCTCGCGGTGGCCAGAGTTCACACCCGAAAACCAGTAGCCGCATCTGCTGTTTTTGAGACTTTGAAGGGAGTATGGGGGCTAGCTCATGAACCTGAACTCCGGGAAGTAGATGACAATCTGTTTACCTTCAAGTTTTTTTGCTTAGGCGATTGGAACAAGGTAATGCAGCAAGGCCCGCGGTTGTTCAAAAAACTAGTAGTGGTTATTGCAGAATATGATGATCTGGGAAATCCGAAAGAGGTCCAGTTAGCACGCACTAATGTTTGGGCGCAGATCCATGCTATTCCTGATTATACAGGGTTACGAGGGTTGTGGACAAACTCGCCAGGAGAATTGGGAAGGTTCAAAGCATGGAGATGAAACCGATCCGCTATTTTGAGGGTGACTATGTTAGAGTTCGGGCTAGTATTGATGTTGGTTCACCTCTAATTCGCTTTGTCCCGCTAAATGTGAATGGGAAGAGAGTATTATTGCATGTCAAGTATGAGAAGATCGGCTATTTTTGTGATGTTTGTGGTGTGATGGGACACGACCTGGAGGAATGCGGGGATGGAGTTCATGACCAATCTGTTATCCAATACGACAAGTGGATGTTATCCAAACGCAGGGTGCAGACTAACCAATTTTCCTTCAGAGGTGGAGGCGCAGGAAGATTTATGGGTAGGGGAAGAGGCCGTGGTTTTGATGGCTATGCTCGAAAGCGATCCTCGGCTGACTGAAGGATCGAGAGGTTAACTAGAGGGGGGATGAATAGGTTAACTACAAATTTTAACTTCTTTTTCAAGTTCACAAGGCAAAGCTCAAATATAGATTATCTAGAGTATGCAACTAGATGGACAATCCTATATGTTGAGCAATTACGACTAGCACAAGGTGAACAATATGACTAAGCTAGTAGTAACAAGTAAAGGTAAGTTGAGGAATAACCGAACACAATGACGCGGAGATTTATCCCGAAGTTCACTTCCCAATGGAAGCTAATCTCCGTTGGAGCGGTGCGGTGCCACCAAAGTGGAACACCGAGTAGGCCTCAAATGCCACACCGTATCTCCTTCGAGATCTTCCACCGATGTGGATAGACTCGAATCACTATGTTGCCGTTGAGGTTGACAACTAGAACCTTTACAAGGATGAGGCACACTCCACAAGATTGGAGGGTCCTCACCAAATCCCAAGAGCCGCCAAGACTCCGAGAAGCAAGATCCACGGGCACAAAAGCACCGGGGATATCAACAAGGCTCCGAGCTCCGATGAACTAAGAGCAACAAGATTCCTAGCTCCAATGAACTAAGAATGACAAGATCCCTATGGGATGAGTGGGTGGATTTCTAATCGGCTCGGTGGAGTTGTAGATCGGGGGTGTCTCCTTCAAATCCCAAAGTATCACGAGCTTTGGTTGGGGATTTGTGGAGATCTTGTTCTTGAGCTTGAGCTTGGTCAATCAATGGTGGTGAGAGAGAGAGTGAGTGTGATTGACAAAGAGCAAAGGTAGGTGAAGACCCCGAATATATACTCGTGTCGAAATATGGCCGTTTTAGGGGGTCTTCCCCTTTCCTGCGTCCCACCCCGGCCTGGGGGCCGGCCTGGCCGGCCTGGGAGCAGCCAGGGCCGGGCCAGAACCCACCCCGGCCTGGGGGCCGGCCTGGGGCCGGCGTGGGCACCAGGGCAGGCTGGCGTGGGGGCTGCCGACCCGACCTGGGGCCGGCGTGGGACAGGGGGGAGGCCGGCCCCCCACCCGGGCGCCCCGGCCTGGAGGCCGGCCTGGGGCCGGCGGGGGCGAGGGGGTGAGGCCGGACCCCCACCCGAAAGCACCAGCCTGGGGGCCGGCGTGGGGCCGGCCAGGAGCTGCGCCAGCCCGGCCTGGAGCCCGGCCAGGCCGGCCTGGAGGCCGGCCACCCTGCTTCTTTCTTCCTTTTCTTCTTTCTTTTCGCCGTTTCTTTTTTACTTCTTCCTTGTATTTTCCCGTAGCATTTTCTCACATATTGCTGAACTTTGTAAGACATTTACGGGACTATGTTTTTCTGAGTACACTTAGCAAAGCACATTAGTCCATCTATATGTTGTAATCAAACACTCAAAACAGGATTTAGAACCTATGTTCTTTCAATCTCCCCCTTTTTGATGTTTGATGACAACATACGGATTTGCATAATAGATAATATTGCATGGCTATTTGTGAGATAAATAACATGTATTCGTACTCCCCCTATTTGTGTGCACATAACAATTGACATGTATATTTTATAATCATGATGATGATGAGACTATACCATATTTATGTGAAGTGCAAGAGATTAGTTCATCCATGATTTTTACCATTGAAGATACACATGTATGAATAATAATGTTTATTTCTTTCAAGATCTTACCATAGCACTCTTCTTATGAATAATACCTTCACTCAATATGGCTTCAATATATGGAAAATAGTGAGTGGAGGAAATAACTTGATAATCTTGCTAAGATCTTCAATAACCATTGTCACACATAATATAGAGTACGATAGATAATTAAGAACATAGTCTTACAATAACACAAAGGTTCACAAAGCACACAAATAGTTTCAACTAGAAAGCAAAGCACAACGATAAGACGCAAATGAATGCATGTGATGCAATGCAATGCGTGAGTGGTTCTCCCCCTTGGCATCATACACCAAAAAGGGAGAAAAAGGCAATGCGATCACTCGTCGCCCATCTCATCCTCATCCTCGTCCTCATGGAGGTCCTCGTGTGGAGCCTGACTGGAACTAGCCTCAGCGGTGGTGTATGGCCCCGCAAAAGAGCCGAGAGAGGAAGCATCATCTCCACACCAATATGTATGCTTAGACATCCACTTTGCCTCGGAAATCTCTTCGGAGCTGGAAGGGCTAAGAGGAATCTTGAGTGCAGTTTGGATGGCGCGCTGACGGCGACTAGATGCTTTCCCTTTGCGATACGCCTCATAATCTTGATGTTGCTTATCAATGAAGAAACAATTCATCTTCTGAAGAATCTTCTTAAGATTAAATGTCTCAGGAGCAGGAGAAGGTGAAGGAGAGCGGCGAGTAATTGACTCGGTGCGGGTGCGCTTAGGCCTTGGCTCATTAGCAGTCTCAACTGGAGCATCATACATGAGAACATTCTTCTTTGGAGTCACTTTGGCATAATTGTTGAGGAGACCTTCGGGAATGCGGGTCTCAATAAGACGCTGAATGTATGAGCCATAGATGGGTACCCTCTTCTCCTTGACCACACTCTGCATCTCATTCCACATATAGTCTAGTACATCCAACTGCTTCCTTGCTTGCATCCGAGACTCAATGTGGAAGAGGAGGTTGATCATCCACTTGCGTACCTCGCCCTTCTCACCGAATTTGGCGGCGATGGTGTTGCGAAGAAAGGCATGTATCATGTACCAATGCTCAGGGAAGAACTTGATCCTAGGAATATGCATGGAACCGGTACCTTCGGGATAGCAATGACGAATCCCATCCTTGGCCTTCATAATCTTGGAGGGCTCCCCATGAACACGGAAGTAAAATGTAAAGTCAAACCGGTATTCGGGGATACCCAATATAGCACCAAACTCATCCATGGTAGCCTCACACTTGGTGCCACCGCTCATCCATATCAAAGTAGGTGGGAGACGCGTGGGACCACCAGAGGCGAAGTGAACGGTGGAGTAGAACTCCCTGAGCAACTCTGGAGAGAACGGATGAGCCAGTGTGTCACCCATGAGAGGAGTGAGGTTGTGGTAGTCCATGAGGGTCATCACTTCAGGCCACTTGTTGCGAGCATACTCAATGTCAAAGAAGTGTTGATCCACATGAGTGTGCTGTAGCTTGCCAAGAATGAATTCATGCATAACTTGATGCATGTTGCAATAAAACCGATTATCCGAGCATGTCCTTTGACCAAAGTCATATGGGTTAAACTTCAGCCTAGCTTCCTCAAAATCAGCGGCACTAAGGCCACCCCAGTTCCTGATCACGGGTTCCTTTGGATTGATAGGAAGGGCGGATCTCCGTGAGGGAGTAGAGCCAGCAACATCTTGAGCACTCTTCTTGCGAGGGATGCGAGGACGGAGAGAGCGAGAGGCATCCTCATGAGGAGGAGAGTCACCTGAAATATATGATGCATATAGATGGAATATGATAATGAGTGCACATGGTCGTTTGTTTTATGTGAGTGAAACAAAAAAAATGTAAAACATGAATCTATGGGACAATGACATGGTAAACGAAGTACTAGCCCAAGAGTGTTTGCATATTATCATATCATGTGGATAGTAGTGGTTGATGTGAACCAAAATATGTGGTATTTAAGCCTACACACAACCATGAGAATGTAAAAAAAATATTTGAGTGATATCATACACATTAGGTCTTAATGATAGAACAATTGGATCAAGTAATGGAAATTGTTTTTTTTTTGTTGAATATGTATTCATGGTCATAGGCATGATAGCGAGGGCTAGGTGAGCATCAACATGGCATAAACATAAGAATATGTGGCACATATGTCATGAGAAAAAAAATATAATAGAGCATAGTGGAGGAACCCGAGCATTAATCGATGAGGAGGATCATGGCATATCATACGAATAGATGGAACACATGTGATGAACAAAACATGATAGAACATAGTGGTATGAACCCTAGTATGAAACCTAGCATATGAATCCTAGTACAAGCATATCCATGGATAGGATTGAAACGAGTGACATAGGTGTGGCATGAACCCTAATCTTGAATAGATGGAAGCAAAAAAATGAGCACAAAAACACTAGTATAAGCACACACATGGATGGCACTAACATACATATAACACATAGAAAAGCCCATAGAAAAATTACCCGAGTTCGAAGCCATGGCAACCAAAAGGTACTAGAAAATCAAGTGTCCCGATCTCCTCCAATAAGAGTGTAGTGAGAAATCCGTGTGGAGGAGAGGGAGGAGAAGGCCGAGGGCTTCCGGATCCGTGATTTTGGGCGGAGGGGATGGGCTAGGGAGGTGGGGGGGGAGGGGGGGTTGGCAAGAACACCAAGGTGCTCTAATGGTGGGAGGGGAGGAGGAAGAAGGGTGGTTGGTGGAGGGGGTGGAGGGGAGGGCTGCGTGCGTGTGTTTTGTGTGCGTGTGTGGGTGGGGCGCCCACCCCGGCCTGGGGCTGGGCGGGTGGCCGGCCTGGCCGGCCGGGTGCGCGCGAGGGCAGGGGCCCCGGCCTGGGGCCGGGGCGGGGGGGGCGGGGCCGGGCGGGAGGCCGGTAGGGCGGCCGAGGGAGCCGGCCTGGCCCCCGGCCTGGGGCCGGCTCGGCGGTGGAGGCGAGGCCGGCAGGGAGCCCAAAGCCCCCGGCCTGACCCCCGGCCTGGGGCCGGCTCGGCGGCGGCAGGGGCCGGGGTGGGGACTTGGGGGCTCGTTTTTTTTGTTTTTTTTTTGTTTTGTTGCAAATTTTGATTGGTCTATCTATATATTTTTTTTCTACAAAAAAACGATTAACCTACCCAACCTATCAACTCACAACACACAAACAAATGAACAATATTGCAATTCAAGAATTTTTCATGAAATATAATCTAACAACATTTTCTTGAAATTGTTTCGTAGAGCATTTTTATTTGACCATGTGCACGGATGATATGAGAATGATGACATGCATAAGATGTTTTCATTTGTATCCAATGGAAAAAAAATAAGAAAACGAAATGAGCAACATTGGATACAAATAAAATATGAGCTCAAAGAGAGAAGCAATTGATTGAACACTCGAACACAAATGTTGGATGGAGAAATGGGCGGTGGCCGTAGCCACCATGTATGAGTATGTTCGATATGACACCGCGAAGATATATCTTGGGTGCATTGTCGAGACTCATCATTTAAGCACATGATGTCATTAAAAATGATCATTTAGGCATGATTTGTTTATTTATGCATAATAGAGGTAGTGTTGGCTCATTGATTGAGCTACACTCCCCCTATGTCTATGCGTGCATCTAAATCCAAGTAAGAGTCTAGTAAGGGTGTGTATGCGAGATTTCCAATCAACTAAAATTGCTTGCACATATGATGTTGAGCTCACTCCTCAATTCCTTGAATCTCTTCACATCTAGAGGCTTGGTAAGGATGTCGGCAAGTTGATCTTTAGTGTTGACATAAGAGAGTGAGATATCACCATTTGCCACATGATCCCGAATAAAATGATACCGAATCTCAATATGCTTGGTCTTGCCATGAAGTACCGGATTGTGACCAATTTTAATGGCACTCTCATTATCACATAAAAGAGGCATTGTCTTAATCTTAATTCCAAAATCCTTAAGACATTGCCTCATCCATAAGGGTTGAGAACAACAACTTGCGGCGGAAATATACTCCGCTTCCGTGGAGGAGGTGGCAATACAATTTTGTTTCTTGGAAGACCAACACACGAGAGACCTACCAAGAAATTGGCAAGCACCCGAGGTTGATTTTCTATCCACTTTGTCACCTCCCCAATCCGCATCCGAGTATCCCACAAGATCAAAAGTTGTGTTTGATGGATACCAAAGACCATGAGTTGGAGTGTCAACCAAGTACCTAAGAATTCTCTTGACCGCAATCATATGGCTTTCCTTGGGGTTAGATTGAAATCTTGCACACAAACCCACACTAAACATAATATCCGGTCTAGATGCACAAAGGTAAAGCAAAGATCCAATGATGGATCTATAGAGTTTGGGGTCTAACGGTATACCTTCATGATCCAAAGAGAGATTTGTGGTAGTTGGCATTGGATAAGGTAATGGTTTGGCATTAATCATATCGAATTTCTTGAGCATGTCTTGAATATATTTGGCTTGACAAATAAAAGTCCCTTCATGATATTGCTTGATCTCAAAACCTAGAAAGAACTTTAATTCTCCCATCATAGACATCTCAAATTCACTTGTCATTAGTTTGGCAAATTGATCTACAAAACTCACGTTAGATGATCCAAATATAATATCATCAACATATACTTGGCATACAAAGAAATGTCCATCTACACTTTTGGTAAAGAGTGTGGGATCAATTACCCCAAGCACGAAACCACGATCCACTAAGAACTCCTTTAAGTGATCATACCAAGCACGTGGGGCTTGTTTGAGGCCATACAAAGCCTTATGGAGGTAGTAGACATGGTTAGGATACTTGGGATCTTCGAATCCCGGAGGTTGTTTAACATATACCATTTCATTTAAAGGTCCATTTAGAAAGGCACTTTTAACATCCATTTGATGCAAGATGAAGTTATGACTAGTGGCAAATGCAAGTAATATACGAATGGATTCAAGCCTAGCTACGGGAGCGAAAGTTTCACCGTAGTCAAGTCCTTCGACTTGAGAGTAGCCTTGAGCAACCAATCGTGCTTTGTTGCGAATCACTTGCCCATGAGAATCTTGCTTGTTCTTGAACACCCATTTAGTTCCAATGATATTGTGATCCTTGGGTCTTTCCACTAGAGACCATACTTTGTTCCTTTCAAAATTATGGAGCTCTTCATGCATAGCTTGAACCCAATCTTCATCTTCAAGAGCATCATATACTTTGATGGGTTCAACATGAGAGACATATGAATGAATACCACAAAACTTGAGCACTTGTCCACGAGTGGAGACACTTCTTCCCAAGCCACCAATTATATTCTTTTGATATAGTGACTTTTGTTGTAATCTTGATGCTTGACGAGACATGATACGAACTAGAGCATCATCGGGATGTTCATTTGGTGGGACATCCTCATCATTTCCTTCATCAAGACCATTGTCCACCCTTATTGGAGTTCTTGGAGAAGTATCACCAAGACCACTTCCACCATTATCATTGGGTGGATCTTGATCACTTTCTTGATGGGAGATATCCACATTAAGATCTTCTTCTTGTTCTTGGTTTACCATTTGATTGGTGGTTGATGTAGAGGGCTCCACTTGCGTAGAGCTAGTTCCATCTTCATTTGCCACAAGGTGTCCCTCAATGGGTATAAGTGGACCTACACCCATTCTTCCTATGGCTATGGAGGATGGTTCATCACCTACATCATCACAATCAATTTGCTCCACTTGGGAGCCATTATCCTCATGAAATTCCACATTCATAGATTCTTCAACACACCCGGTGGATATGTTGTAGACTCTATAAGTGTGGGAGTTCGTGGCATAACCAACAAAAATACCTTCAAATGTTCTAGCATCAAATTTAGACAATCTAGTTCCTTTTATGTATACTTGGCATTTGCACCCAAAAACTCGAAGATATGAGAGATTGGGTTTGTTACCGGTGAGAAGCTCATATGGAGTCATGCCAATCATCGGACGAAGGAAGAGTCGGTTAGATAGATGACAAGCGGTGTTGATAGCTTCGGCCCAAAAGTTATATGGGGATTTGAACTCGGCCATCATAGTTCTTGCCATATCAATAAGTGTGCGATTCTTCCTCTCCGCAACACCATTTTGTTGAGGGGTGTACGCGGCGGAATATTGATGTCTTATCCCCTCATTACCCAAGAATTCATCCATGGTGTAGTTCTTGAACTCGGAACCATTGTCACTTCTAATGGATAATATCTTGGTGTCATATTGGCGTTGCACTTCGGTAGCCCAAGTAATGAATCTTTCTTGAGTTTCACTCTTCTTCTTGATATAGAAAACCCAAGTGTATCTTGTATAATCATCAACAATAACCAAACAATACTTCTTGCCACCAAGACTATCATATGTGGGAGGACCAAATAGGTCCATGTGAATGCGCTCAAAAGGTCTTGTTGTGGCGATGATAGATGTTTTGGGATGATTCTTCTCATGCATCTTTCCGGCAATACAAGAGCTACAAGGACGATCTTTGGAAAAATTCACACTTGTTAGTCCTACCACGTGCTCACCCTTCACAAGAGTTTGTAGATTTCTCATACCGACATGGCCTAGGCGACGATGCCAAAGCCACCCCACGTCGGATTTAGCCATTAGACATGTGGCAATATGTGTAGTTTCTTTCGAGAAATCCACTACATACATACCGTTTTCCACAAATCCAACAAAGGCTACTTTAAGAGAAATAGTGTGAAGGACAAGCACATGGTGACGCCCAAATACGCATGTAAAATTGCATTCACAAAGTTGCAAGACGGAAAGAAGATTATAGCCAAGGGACTCAACAAGGAGGACTTTCTCAATGGATGAATCCGGAGAAATGACCACCTTGCCATGTCCCAATACCTTAAGTTGTGAGCGATCACCAATAGTTACATGAGCAAACTTGAGAAGTTGGAGTTTCAAGTCTTCTAATACTTCTTTGCTTCCGGTCATGTGTGCGGAACAACCGCTATCAATCATCCATGATGTTCCACCGGAAATGCAACCCTACAATAAATCAACTTCTTGTCTTAGGTACCCATTTTTGGATGGGTCCTTTTTTGTTAGTCACAAGGGTCTTGGGAACCCAGATAGCATGCTTGTAATCATCACCATATGAGGTGCCTACATACTTTGCATAAACATGACCATTAGTAGATTTTAGAAGCACATAGGATGGATTATACTTTCCCGCAAAGTTGTTGTGAGAAGTAGTGTTCCTAGAAACAATACTTTTAGCAATAATATCAAACTCATCTTCCTCATTAGCCAACTCCCCCTCCTTCACAAAAACAATAGAGTTAGTGGAGGGAGTTGACTTCTTCTTGTAGGCCACCTCCGATGAGGAACCAAAACCAAGACCTTCTTTACCAACAACTCTCTTATGATTACTCAAAAGATCATTGAGGTTCTTTTGGCCTTGGATGCATGTGGCAAGGCCCTTGTTGAGTTGTGCCTTCAACCTATTGTTCTCCTCAATGAGAGTTGCCTTGACACACAAAGGGTTAGTAGCACAAGAGTTTTCATTCATAATTCTAACTCCTTTTAAGGTTTTGAGCTCATTTGAGATAGTACGATGATCAATTTTAAGCTTATCAAAATCCTTAATGAGTTCATTATACCCTTGGTTAGTTGCATCATTTAAACTCATGAATTCCGTTACCTTAGCAAAAGCATGTTGACAATCAAGTTTAACTTTAGCTATGTCAATTGCAAAGGTTTCTTCAATGCTTTCTTTAAGGCAATGTGATTCATCTAGAGCTTTCTCAAGCTCCTCAATTTTATTAGCATCATCACGAGCAAACTTTTCAAGCAACATTATTCTCTCCTCATGTTCATCAATGAGGCCATGTGCCTCACTTAATTGATCCATGAGAGAGACAAAGATGGATTTAGTTTCTCCTTCTAGTTTTTCAACAAAGTTTGTCAAGGGGTCTTCCTCGACACAATTTAGTAGTGAAGGAATAGAGGAGTTAGCAAGTTTAAGTGTAGGAGTCACCTTTGCGGGTATACCCTTGGCCATGAAGCACTTGTGAATCGAGGGGCCCTTGTTGTCATTTGGGTTGGAGAAGAGAGAGCTTAAGTTAGGAGGTATGACGCCCCTAGCCATGGCCGCCATACCTACTTGTTCGCCTTCACCATCATCCTCTTCACCACCGGATGTGTACTCGACTTCGTTAGCAATCATTGCCCTAGGAGGGCCTCTCTTGATGAAGTTCTTGGACTTGGGAATGAAGGTGGATTTCTTGATAAGTCTTCCTCCATTCTCAATTCTACTCTTGAAAGGACACTCGGCAACGAAGTGCTCGGAATCTCCACAATTGAAGCAAGTTCTTGCTTTCTTCGTGCTAGAGGATTCCTTTCCTTTGTTCTTGGTGGCATTGGATCTAAAATCTCCTTTCTTCCACCACTTGTGTTGAGCAAGAGCCAAGCATTCTTCATGTGATGTCCTCATCTCTCTCTCGGAGACCTCATGAGTAGAGCCACCATCATCACTCGAGTCATTATCTTCATGGGGAATGAGCTTGGCCTTCAAGGCAAGAGATGCTTTCTTTGCTCCGTTCACACGGGCCATGACATCATCGGAGGTTTGTTTCATGACCTTGAGAGTGATAAAAAGACCTAGGACATCATTGGGGGATAGGTCCAAATAGTCGGCCCTTGCTTGTACATTCATCACCATGTTTTCATTGTATGGCATCAAGGTGAGAAGGAATTTCTCCTTGACCCAATTCTCCGTGCAATCCGTGAATCCACCATCTCTCATATCATTAACAAGAGCCTTGAGTCTTCTAAACATGTCTTCTATGTTCTCTCCGTCGCCCAAATGAAAGTGTTCAACTTTTCTTTGAATGATTGACCTCTTGGGCCTTTGGAGGTTGACATTGCCGTCAAACATATCAACAAGACCATCATAAGCTTTCTTTGCACTTGTGAAGGACCGGATGTGCTCAACTCCTTCCTTCTCCATTGCCCTTTCCAACATGTGCAAGGCATGAGCGTTGAGTTGCTCATCAATGATGTCACTTGAGCTTAGATTAGCGGGATCCTTTGGCTCATATCCCTTTTCAACAATTCTCCATATTTGCATTGAAGAGCTGCACATGTAAGACTTCATGGAAGCTTTCCAATTAGTAAAACGATGCCGATCCACCAAAGGAGGTGGACCAAGATGAGAAACATGCGGATGTTGAACATTAGGAGCATTGTTGTATGCATAGCCAAAAGAATTGCCACCACTACCATTTGATGGTGCACCATTATTTAAAGGTGAAGTTGTATCACTTCCTTCTTTAGTTGGCAAGGGGTTTCCATGTTCATCTAAGATAATCTTTTCACTAGGTTGCTTAGATGGAGATGTCAATTCTTTTATTAGTCCCTCCATCTTCTTCTCGGAAGAATCAATCATAGCTTGGATTAGCTTTTGAATCCCATCCATGGTGACGGGATCATCGGCCATCCTCACCTCCTCTTTAGGCGGTAAAGCCTTTTATAAAGAGACGAGGCTCTGATACCAATTGAAGGATCGAGAGGTTAACTAGAGGGGGGGGGTGAATAGGTTAACTACAAATTTTAACTTCTTTTTCAAGTTCACAAGGCAAAGCTCAAATATAGATTATCTAGAGTATGCAACTAGATGGACAATCCTATATGTTGAGCAATTACGACTAGCACAAGGTGAACAATATGACTAAGCTAGTAGTAACAAGTAAAGGTAAGTTGAGGAATAACCGAACACAATGACGCGGAGATTTATCCCGAAGTTCACTTCCCAATGGAAGCTAATCTCCGTTGGAGCGGTGCGGTGCCACCAAAGTGGAACACCGAGTAGGCCTCAAATGCCACACCGTATCTCCTTCGAGATCTTCCACCGATGTGGATAGACTCGAATCACTATGTTGCCGTTGAGGTTGACAACTAGAACCTTTACAAGGATGAGGCACACTCCACAAGATTGGAGGGTCCTCACCAAATCCCAAGAGCCGCCAAGACTCCGAGAAGCAAGATCCACGGGCACAAAAGCACCGGGGATATCAACAAGGCTCCGAGCTCCGATGAACTAAGAGCAACAAGATTCCTAGCTCCAATGAACTAAGAATGACAAGATCCCTATGGGATGAGTGGGTGGATTTCTAATCGGCTCGGTGGAGTTGTAGATCGGGGGTGTCTCCTTCAAATCCCAAAGTATCACGAGCTTTGGTTGGGGATTTGTGGAGATCTTGTTCTTGAGCTTGAGCTTGGTCAATCAATGGTGGTGAGAGAGAGAGTGAGTGGGATTGACAAAGAGCAAAGGTAGGTGAAGACCCCGAATATATACTCGTGTCGAAATATGGCCGTTTTAGGGGGTCTTCCCCTTTCCTGCGTCCCACCCCGGCCTGGGGGCCGGCCTGGCCGGCCTGGGAGCAGCCAGGGCCGGGCCAGAACCCACCCCGGCCTGGGGGCCGGCCTGGGGCCGGCGTGGGCACCAGGGCAGGCTGGCGTGGGGGCTGCCGACCCGGCCTGGGGCCGGCGTGGGACAGGGGGGAGGCCGGCCCCCCACCCGGGCGCCCCGGCCTGGAGGCCGGCCTGGGGCCGGCGGGGGCGAGGGGGTGAGGCCGGACCCCCACCCGAAAGCACCAGCCTGGGGGCCGGCCTGGGGCCGGCGTGGGGCCGGCCAGGAGCTGCGCCAGCCCGGCCTGGAGGCCGGCCACCCTGCTTCTTTCTTCCTTTTCTTCTTTCTTTTCGCCGTTTCTTTTTACTTCTTCCTTGTATTTTCCCGTAGCATTTTCTCACATATTGCTGAACTTTGTAAGACATTTACGGGACTATGTTTTTCTGAGTACACTTAGCAAAGCACATTAGTCCATCTATATGTTGTAATCAAACACTCAAAACAGGATTTAGAACCTATGTTCTTTCACTGACATGGATGAGGACGTTGATGAATATAGCGATACTGCTTCTAGTCCTTTGAAGAAGGCTGGTGATTTGATGGCAGATGAGGGTGATCTAGAGGAGAGGACAGAGAAACAGATTGTCTCCAAAAAACTGGATTTCAATAATGAGGAAGAACGTGGCATATCCAAAGGTGGCGACACAGGGAAAGTCTCGGGTGGGGATAGTAATATTGTGCCTCCTCCACCTCAGAGCTACGTTCCACCGAGAGAGAAGAAAAGATATAAGAAGAGTGGGGGTGGCGGTATTTCACTTTCCAATGATAGCACATCGGCGGCTCTTCTCGAAGGAGACCGCCGGGCACAATGAATATTCTTAGTTTGAACTGTCGGGGCTGCGGGCGGCCCGTGACGGTTCAGGAGATTGGCAACTTGATTAAGTTGCACCGCCCCGGTTTGGTTTTTCTCACGGAGACCAAACTGTCGGAAACGAGAGCACGTGATTTGAGATTCAAGTTTGGTTTTCAAAATTCCTTTGCAGTCAAGTGTGAAGGGATGAGTGGTGGTCTTGCGCTTTTTTGGAACAATGACTCGGAAGTTAGTTTGAAATCTTTTAGTAAGACTCATATCGATGTGTTGATCCAAAATGAGAGCTTGAGATCCTTGGAGTGGAGGTTCACGGGATTTTACGGTGATCTCGTGCGAGGTAGAAGAAGGAGAAGTTGGGAACTCTTGGAATTTTTACGGAGGCAGTACGATAACCCGTGGCTGTGTGCGGGTGATTTCAATGAAATCTTTCAAGCTAATGAACAAATCGGCGGAAATTCAAGAAAAGATTGGATAATGGAAGGTTTTAGAGATGTAGTGGACTTCTGCGGATTTAAAGGAAATTGGTTATGTTGGTCTCCCTTATACATGGGACAATCGACAAAATAATCGGCGGAATATCAAGGTTAGACTTGATCGTGGGTTGGGAGATGATCGGTTTCTTGATGCGTTTGGTGAAACGATCATTCATCATATTCAGACGGTGCATTCGGACCATTGTGCTTTACTTATAAATATCAGAGGAGGGGGCGGTGAGCTCTCTGGCTCGGGTCAGAAGCCCTTCCGTTTCGAGAACGCGTGGACGAGGTATAGTAACTATACTGCCACAGTGGAGAAGGCTTGGGTTCCAGTGCATGGGGACCTAGCAGCTGTATCGGGCGCTCTCTCTGGTGTTAGCAGGAGACTACAAGATTGGAACAACAATGAATTTGGTAGTGTTAGGAAGCAGTTAAAACATTTGAGGGGAAGGTTGGCTTCTGTTCGAGCTAGAACACTTCGGACTGGACCGTCCATCTTAGAAAGAAACATCATGAATAGGATTTCCGAAATTCTTGCTAGAGAGGAAGTGATGGCTAAACAAAGGTCAAGAATTCAGTGGTTAAAGGAGGGCGATCGCAATACGGCGTTTTTCCACGCTAAAGCTAAAGAGAGAGGGAGGACTAATAAAATTAAGTCACTGCGCCTTGATGATGGGACAATAGCTTCTAACCAGGTGGACCTCGAAAATGCAGCTATACTATTTTACCAGAACTTGTTTGATTCGGATGGGATGACTAATCCCGAGGTGGTTAGTGATGTTGTCAAGAGGAAGGTCACGGATCAGATGAATACTATGCTTTGTAAACCGTTAGCTGACATGGAAATAGAGAAGGATTTATTCATGATGCACCCCAACAAGTCCCCTGGCCCTGATGGTTTTACGGCGGGGTTCTATGTTCGTCATTGGAATGTATTAAAACAGCCTGTGTGCTCAGCTATCAAGGTTTTCTTTGATAAGGGAATCATGCCAAGAGAGGTAAACACCACTATTTTATGTCTGATTCCAAAGATTAAAAATCCTATTTCCCTTACACAATATAGGCCAATTTCTCTCTGCAATGTGTTATATAAGATTGCTTCTAAAGTGCTTGCATTGAGATTGAGGCCAATTCTTGATGAGATTATATCAGAAGAGCAGAGCGCGTTTGTTCCGGGGAGATTGATTACTGATAATGTTCTCACAGCTTTTGAGTGCGTCCATTATCTAAAACATAAGAAGGGAAAATCAGAGGCTTGTGCTATTAAACTTGATATGGCAAAGGCCTATGATAGAGTTGAGTGGTCTTATTTGAAGAGACTCATGGGAAAATTGGGATTCACGGATTTCTGGATCAAGAGAGTTATGACTTGTGTTGAGACTGCATCCTTTTCTGTCCGAGTAAATGGGGTCCTATCGGATAATTTCTCTCCGTCGAGGGGTATTCGTCAAGGGGATCCAATAAGCCCGTATTTATTTTTACTTTGCTCGGAAGGTCTAACATGTTTATTGAAGTATGTTGGTGCAGGTCATCTTAGCCGTGGGGTGCGAGTTGGAATCCATGCACCATGGATCTCCCATTTATTATTCGCGGACGATTGTATCATCTTTACCCAAGCTAGTTTGGAAGGTGCTCAACGTATTAATGAGATTCTACAACGGTATCATGTGGGGTCTGGTCAGTTGGTCAACAAAGAGAAGTCGGCGATATTTTTTAGCACCAATTGCACTGATGATATGAAACTACAAGTTCATACGGGGCTAATATCACTAATGAAGCTCTGGTGGAGAAGTATTTGGGCCTACCGACAAATGTGGGGCGATCTTCGGATGACCAGTTCGAGTGAATTCTATCAAAAATTAAAAGACTTGTCAATGGTTGGGTACCACAACATCTTAATAGTGCAGGTAGAGAGGTGCTAATTAAATCTATTTGTCAGTCCATTCCGACTTATTCGATGAGCTGCTTCAAACTTTCAAAGAAACTGTTAAAGAAGATTACTGGCATTATTGCTCGCTTTTGGTGGGGAGGTGATGAGACGAAGCGCAAGATGCATTGGCAAAAATGGAGTGATTTGGCAATTCCAAAATGTGAGGGAGGTATGGGCTTTCGCGATCTAGAATTCTTCAATCAAGCTATGTTAGCTAAACAGGGATGGAGAATTTTAACGAACCCAAATTCCTTATGTGCCCGAGTTCTCAAATAGAAGTATTTCCATTCTACTGATTTTATGAGTGCTTCTAAGAAGAGGGGGTCTTCTCATACATGGCGTGCAATCCTACATGGACGAGAGGCCTTAAAACTCGGTCTTATTAAGAGGGTGGGCGACGACTCCACCATCAACGTGTGGGAGGATCCTTGGATCCCAGATAATCCTGGCAGAAGGCCAATAAGAAGGGAAGTGGACAATAATATTAACATGGTTGAAGAACTTATTAATGAAGATACCAGTGAGTGGATTGAAGATAAAATTCGGCTAAATTTCATTCACTCCGATGCGGAAGCTATTCTCCGTATTCCTGTGGGTATGTTCATGGATGATACTTGGTCTTGGCATCCAGAGAGGTTAGGTTTCTTCTCCGTGCGTTCAGCTTATAAGATACTTGTTAGTGCGAATTGCGGCCCGGATACTGGATCATCTTTAGGCCTGGAGGATTCGGTTTGGAGGAAGCTTTGGAGAATTGCTATACCACCCAAAGTGCGAAACTTCTGGTGGAGAGTTATCAAAAAATCCGTACCATCGAATGGTACACTGCGTGATCGCCACATTGAGCGGATCGGTGCCTGTGACAGCTGCGGTGAGGATGAATCCATTTGCCATGCTTTATTTAAATGTATGTGGGCTAAATTGTTCTGGGACCATGTCAAATTGCTTACTGGAGTTAAGATTCCTAAGATTCCTAATCTGCACCCGAGATCTTGGGCGATGGACTTGTTAGATGACAATATTGTTCCTACAAGATCTGCGTGCACCATTTTATGTGGTACTTGGGCCGTCTGGGCTGAGAGGGACTCGAGGAAACATGGTGACTCGTCGAGATCGATTTCGCAATAAGTGACTTGGTCCTGTGATGTGGCTAACGATCTTCATAATTCTGGTACAGAGAACTCGACTATTAAAACTCAATGTGGCAGGCTCCTCCAGTGGGGTCTTTAAAACTCAATGTGGATGCTTCGTACAGCAGCCCTGAGAGAAGTGGAGGTACGGGTGTGGTATTCCGTGATCACGATGGAAAATTACTAGTTGTTCAAGCTTGCTGGTATGCCGCTGCTGCCGGTTCTTTGGTGATGGAGGGTTTCACGGTGAGAGATGGTGTTAGATTAGCAATTGACAGGGGTCTGTGGCATGTCTACATTGAAACGGACTCTCAGCAAATCGTCAATCTTTGGTCGACATTTTCCTTTGAAAGATCAGTGGTGGCAGCGATCCTTTTCGAGATCAATGATCTTGTGGGTAATCTAGACTCTTTCATCCTTCGTTATACCCCAAGGTCTGCTAATGAGCTTGCCCACTTATGTGCTAATCATTGTAATACTGATAGGAGAAATTGTTGATGGGTAAATTATACCCCTACCTTTCTCGATGCCTGTATCAGAAAGGATTGTACCCCGGATGATTTCGTAGCAGCAAGTTTCTGGACGCACTCTTTTCCTTACCAGGGTACCTTTGGGGAGTGGAAGGTTTTTAACGCGGTTTGCTATTCTCAAAAAAAAAAAGGCGGTTTGCTAACTTGCTAATATATTGGGAAACGCTGAAGATAGTCCGGGGGATCATCCTCCGGTTGCTCACTCTCCGCGTGAGCAGCGTGGTCCACGGGTCCACGCGTCCGGGAAAACAGGCAAACTCATTCTCCTCCACTCGTTTCATGCATGGCCCCCACCAACCTTATCTTCCTCCTGTCACGCACGATGGTAGACATCGCTGGTCCACCCGGAGGGCGCCTGCTGCTCGCCGGAGAAGCATGGCCGCGCGAGCCAGCAAAAGGCTCGCCGGAGAAGAACCAGGGGGGCGGCTGCTGCTTCCATGGGCCGGTGGTGCACTGCCGCGCCGGGGACGCGCCGCCGCCCCCAAGGAGGACGCGCCGCGGCGGCGGCCGTCGATTCCGTGTCCTTCAGCGCGGGGTGGTCGCGCTGGCGCCGGATGCTTGTGCTTGCGGGCGGGCGGCCGCGGCGGAGTGCGCGTGCCCGCTGTCGTCGGGGCAGAGGGGCGCCGACTCGTTCCCGTGGAGAAGCTCCTATGGAGGCCACGCCATGCTCCCCTCCTCTCGAGCTCCTCGCCGCCATGGCAGTCCAGCGCCCACCTGCTGGATGACGACCCAACTAGGGTGCTCCCATGGCCTGCCGTGATGCTCATCTCCTCCGCGTCCGGCATCGGACGGAAGCAGTTTTTGCTAATTTCTTTTTGTATAAATTTAAGCTACAATAGGCTTTTTCTTTTGCTTATTTTGTACAAATTTTTTGCTACTGTAACTCCGGCGAGGTCCGATTTTTTGCTCTAATAGCATAAATATTTTGCTACAATAAGGTTTTTGTTTTGCTCTTTTAGAATAAATGTTTTGTTCCGGCGAGCAAAATTCTCCGGTGACGCCTCCGGCGAAATTTGACGTTTTGCTACAGTAACTCCGGCGAGGTCTCCGGCGGGTCTCCGGCGAGGTCTAACCTTTTCATGTTCATTTTGGGGTGAAACGTTTTTTTTGCTACGGGAGCAAAAGCGGGACTTTTTTTTGCTACGGGAGCAAAAGCGGGGCTATTTTTTGCTACGGGGAGCAAAAGTGGGATTTGGCAAAAAAAAAAAGGACAGGTGTCAGCAGGGGGAGGCGGGGCATGGAAATTTTCCATCCCCGGCGGACGCTCAGCAGTTCCCTAATATATTTGTTTTACCTCAAAAAAAAAAAAAAATTTGCCTCGCCTCCAGAACTTGTGCTGCGCCGTGAGGCCAACTGAATTCTCTACGATAGAGGTTGTTGTAGACATAATACGAACTCCCTAGGGTTTAAGTGCAACCAGATCAAAAAAAAAAAAACCCGCGCCGCCGCCGCCGCCGCCGAGAATTTCCTAGGCGGCGATGGCCATGGCTCGGCGTTCTGCCTCGCACCTTCTCTCCTCCTTCCGCCCTTTCTCTCTCCTCCTCCAGCCCCTCGCCGACGCCCCCTCGCCCGCGGCCGCGGCCGCAGCGGCGTCGGCCCGGCGGGCGATGTCCTCGGCGTCGGCTATGCGGGCGCGGGGAGACGACAAGGAGTTGGCGCGTTGGCGGGAGTCCATGGATCGGATGCGGAACATCGGTATCTCCGCGCACATCGACTCCGGAAAGACGACGCTCACGGAGCGGGTCCTGTACTACACCGGCCGTATCCACGAGATCCACGAGGTGCGCGGTCGCGACGGCGTCGGCGCAAAGATGGACTCCATGGACCTCGAGCGCGAGAAGGGCATCACCATCCAGTCGGCCGCTACCTACTGTACCTGGAACGGATACCAGGTCCATTTCTCAGCTCGCCTTGCTCATTTTTTATCTGATCCATTTCCGTTTGATCTGATCAACTCGATCATAGTTGTCTGTTTCCCTGCCAAATGAAAGTAATGTACAGTCATATGATAATTCAACCGTGAGATAATAACGTTGTTTCCCCATGCCCTTTTCACATCTGAGGCGACTGTAACTCATTTTTGTTAATCGGTACGAGGCATGTAGCATACGAATTATGTTTACTTTAAGCTTCCTTCACAAATAACAATATGATTCAAAAAATTAAATAGCTGATGCGGAAGATTAACATGTAAAATTATGTTGGTAACTGCCAATTGATAAGCTCGAAATAAGTAAAACACTCGAAGTACAACCATGCAACCATATTTGGTAGCCGACTAGCAAAGTTACTCTCCTGGATATGTCCGTTTTGACTAACATATGATATGTAAGAATACACAATATTTTCCTTTCGCCTGGAGTCAAATATTAGAACCAAGCTGAGCGATGTAAATACTTGGCACTAACTTAGGACATAATTAGTTTCTATACTTATTATGTATTAGTTGCAAGAGTCTTGTATTAAACCTCTGCACTTTGTGTTCCACTCTGCTGATAATATGTTCGATTTGAGATCTTGATGCAGATCTTTTTTTTAGAGTATTGCAGTAGTACGATGCTGCATGCAGCTTTAGTGTCTCGATGTATCTAGAGCATCGTGTTGAAGTGTAGAGCATCATGTTGAAGTGGTCCAGTCAACAATTTTCAGGCAGTAGAGCCATCAAGGTGTCCCCCACAATCTATTGCTGCTTCAAGGAGTTAGGCATGTAAAGATGATGGCTAATTTAACTGCGCTGTCTTGTTTCGTGGGCTTTTATTTTTTCCATGGTATGTCCATACATTATGAAATGTGAGAAGAATAGAAAAGTCAATCAAGAATGCGACATAAACATAATGCAATTGGTGGGTTTTTTATTCTTAAACATGTGAGCATTGTTGGTGACATGAATGAAGTAGTCCCAATAACTATATCGAAACCATGGTCAGTCGAGAAACGGAGAAATGGCAAATTTGCATAAGATAGGGATGAAATTGAGAAAGATGGACGAGTTGCTAGCCACCACCAAAGAGCCATTTATTCTTGTTGAAGTGGATTGCCATTTATGAATTCTCCCCGGGCTATTATGAATGTGGACGTAAGTGCTTGATGTCAATGGAATATTTAAAAGAATCAAAGTAGTCGTTTTGATAGACATATGTTTCGTTGCAAGGGGCAACTATCGATGTGAGTTGACCAAGCTACCTGAGCCAAGTTGTTAAAGCTCCACCTGCTTCTCTAGTAGCTTTTTTTTTTTTTACCAGAACACAGCTCCCCGGCCACTGGGATACAAACTAGGATCTGTGGGTTTGGGTCAGTATGACTGGTTGAGACAGATACATCAAAACCATGCAAATACCTAGTACTCCCTCCGTTCCATATTAGATGACCCTCAAATAGATGTATCTAGTATTAAAATGTGTCTAGATACATCCATGTGGGAGTCATCTAATATGGAACGGAGGGAGTACCACTGTACTAGCAGTGTGTCCCTCGGAAGCAACTTTGTTGTGTCGCATCCCTTGTATTGTCCTGTCCGAATGCATTTGTTTAACATACCTTACACTGTTCTTGTGTTATATCGATTGCAGGTTAATATCATTGATACCCCAGGTCACGTGGATTTCACCGTTGAGGTTGAAAGGGCCCTCCGTGTTCTTGATGGTGCTATACTTGTGCTCTGTAGTGTTGGTGGCGTACAAAGTCAATCAATTACTGTTGATCGACAAATGAAAAGATATGAAATTCCGAGGGTCGCATTTATTAACAAGTTGGACCGTATGGGAGCTGATCCATGGAGAGTTCTCAACCAGGTGAGTGTTAGGCTGACTTCTGTGGTACCGATGCTTTTACTATGAGGAGTGAGAGGCTTATGCTCTCTTCTTTAATGTTGCTGAATCATTTTTCCTCTTAGTGGGAGTGGGTAAAATTGCATTCCATGTCTATAAGATGTATATTTTTTGTGAGGAAACTTCTTCATGCCATGCTAGTATCATAGTGCTGGCTAATTATACTTGTTTAATACAGAACATGGCATGCCAAAAAAAAAATCGTTTCCTATCGCATTTGAATTTTGAAGATGTTGCAGTTGAGTATTTGTTACTTTGCTTTGCACTGAAGTGCTTAGTTGAAAATGAACCAACGTCCTGGGTGCCCGTCCTGGGTGGTAAATTGGCATTCACCACCTATATCTCGTTTCCAAATATTTTAAAACCCTCATTTCTAAATCAGCTCATCCTTTGCCTTGTATTTAATCTTATACTTTTTTGGAAGTACAAGATATAAATTAGCTGGTTCAAAGTAAAGGGTCGAAAACTGACTTTATAAGTAAAAGAGGGGCTGGCTTTGCATTCTTTTTGCAATTTAGACCAGGATTACATCTTGGTGCTAGAGGTCCTGTGTTTTGTTTGATACTACTGGAAATCATTGTACTTTCAGGCTTGTCATTTATTTCTGATATCATGTCCAGTTTTTATAGTTCTGGTGAGGTGTCCTGCAGTTCTCTGTTGCTATCAGTTTCTGTAGCTGAGTATTGCTCTTTTGTGTTATATTCAAGGCTCGGGCCAAACTACGTCACCAAAGTGCAGCTGTACAAGTGCCAATAGGATTGGAAGAGGACTTTGAGGGCCTTGTGGATCTTGTTGAGTTAAAGGCTTTAAAGTTTGAGGGTGGAAGTGGGTATGTCTCTGTCCTTCATAAGCATTTAGTTGTGAGGGCTATAGGTATCTCGAATCTTGGATGACACATCATTTCTAATGTGCAGACAGGAGGTTGTTGCATCTGATATCCCATCCAACATGCAAGATTTAGTAATGGAGAAGAGACGTGAACTTATTGAAGTTGTTTCAGAAGTCGATGACCAGCTTGCAGAAGCTTTTCTCAGTGATGAGCCAATATCAGCTGATGAGCTTAAGGTTCATTTTACTTATGTCCTTATTATATATCATTTCATGTAAAGCATACAATCCGTCTGCAGATCGTGGCTATATCTTTCGAAGCAGATGTAGCTACGGCTGCTAAACAGCAACCATGTTGAAGGAACATGACCATTTAACCCCCTTGGATTTTGCAGTTTGTGTCATTAACTATTTCTAGGAGAGCAACTTACATAGATGATTTACTTTTTGAGTACTTCGATTTCTTACCTCCCAAGCCAACTCAGGGTGGAATGAACCTTTTTTGGGTTTAAATACTGGGTTTTGTAGATTCGAAGATTATGTGAACTTCTTGCAAAGTTCAATTGGGTGGGTGGGTGGTGGTGGTGGGGGGGGGGGGGGATTGGCTTCATTTCTAATTGAACAAACCATATTAAAATATTAAATACATTGTGCTGGTTGGATAGTGGACATATTTTTTTCTAAACAAGTTGTTAAGAGCGTAAGTCAAGTTGAAAATGATATTTGGATTACCTGCTGATCGTGTTTAATACTGCTAACTTTTGTTGTCTCAAACCTATAAAAAGGATTGTTGAATGCATGTGATGTCAATAGATTTTGTTGGTTAAAAAAGAAATTTGCAGTCTGCTGTTGCTAGTGTTCTCCATAATGACCATATTTTAATAAACATTTGAGAATGCTGATGGCAGAAATCCACCAATTTTATAAACGGGTATTAGGAAATTCATATAAGTTCTCTATGTGTAAATATATGGAGACTATTATCTGTACATGTTTGAAATTGTGATAAATCATGTACTTTAACATTATGATAGCTGTGATAATACTTGCAGTTTTATTGACATAAGTTATGGTCAAAATCACCTATAATAATACCTTTGCCGATTCCCCTTGTTGTATCATGTTGTCTTTTGGAATAACATAGTTGATAACTCCAGTTCCTAACTGATTTGTACCCTTTTTGGTGTCTTATTTTCTTTTCTACCAGGCGGCTATTCGAAGGGCGACAATAGCACGCAAGTTCATACCGGTATACATGGGAAGTGCATTCAAAAATAAGGTTTGTGGCTGCACTTTCTGTCCTTTGTCTGGTTTTTTCATTTATTTACAGTTTCAGTTGCCAGTAACACTGGAAGGTCCTAAATACCTTATGATAGTTAAAATGAGCTCCAAATTTTTACATAATCTCGAAAGGTATCTTAAATTCTTAACTTAATAATCATATTTTTTAAAACAAGAATAAGACACAGCCTTATTGTATATTTTAATGATATAAGAAATAAACTAATAGCCCCTATGTTCGCAAATAGATGCTGTTATGGGCATGTGGCACAGGTCTACTGCTGTTTTGACCCCTACCAAAAGCTATTTTTCCATATGCATATTTCTAGGATGTCATCTGTTTGCAATATAATAATGGTTACAATTTTTTAAGATGAAGTGCCCAAGAAAGGTTACATCGAGTTTGAGAAAGTGAAATCTTGACGGAAGGTCGACGTTCTCTATGTGCTAGGAAGCTAGGTTTTTGCACATGGGCTTTATTGGGCATGATATTCCTCTATGGATTTGACCCGAGTCATCTTCCCCTTGCAGCCTGGCCCTGCCATGGCTGTTCTCCAGTCTTCCACCTCCACCAAAGCGACCTTTTGCTCTCGATCTCAAAAGTACCCACGTCTCCATGATTTAGCCTCGTTGTCGAGTTCCTCTGCTGTGGCCTCAACTTCAAGTGCCGTCCTCGCCCTCGAGACCTCCAGAGTCCAGGCTCCAGCTCCTCCTGTCCCACGAAGTGCAGTTTCTAGGAGCAGCCTAGGAAGCACCTAAGTGGCAGGCGCATGGTCACCTGCCTAGCCCGTAGCTCTTTCTTTAACCCTGGTAAATTAACAACAGTGAATTAGATGAAACTAAGTACTGTGACCAAATGGGCACCAGCTAGTTCATCAGAACAATTTGATTAAATTTTACTTGTAAGGGAGTTGTACGACACCCACTTGTGCTTTGTAAAGATTGTCTGTTACTATCTGTGTCTAATTTTAACAATTTGCTGTCTGTCTTTTAGTATTGATAATTTATGCTCCTATTGTTTTCAGTTTATACTATCTGTGTACCTCATGCGAATGAACATCTATTATTCGTTCAAAATAACTGTAACTATATTGTTGATACTAATGCTTAGAACTGTGTAAAAACACGTATGGAAAATTGCTCTAAATTAGATGTATTTGTGGTAAACAACCAAACTAGAAATATGGGTACAATCTTCACTCTGCACTAAGCCACTAAGTTAAAATCGGAGATGGTACAATATTACATGAATAAGTCGGCCATTATGAGAAAGTATTACTGCACTTTGTCTCATATTGCTAGAGCAAGACACGTTGCTAACCATGCATACCACCTTGCTGCTATTTTAAGTGTTACAAAAATGGCTACTTGTTTTATGCCAATTAATTCTTGGTGTCGTCTATCATCTATGGTTGTCTGATCTTTGTAGCCACCAATCTTCATCTTGTCATCTTGCTTGCAGTATAACTGTTCGTGGGGCCTTGACAACTCTAGCCAGACCATTAAGCCCTCAATCAAGCACAACATTGCAATGACAAACTTGAAAAGGATACTGACATTTAAGAGCTAGGACTTTGATAATGAAATCCAGTTTCTCTTTGTAATTACATTACACTGGTTCGTTGTAGTGCTGTAGATTTAACATGATCTCATACATGCACTTCATGGAGGTCATTAGAGCCTGACTTTAAAGAAGTGTAGAAGAATGGTGAGTATGATATTATTGGGTTGAGCCTTTGCTTTGCGTTTGTTGTCTTCTTTTGCCAGCACAGTTATTGAACAGAGGGCCAAATTACATGCAAACATAAAGGTGCATTTTGGCTATTCAAATCAATCACATTTAGTCTGCGGGTTGTACTGATCGTTTAAGTGCAGATAAGATCGTCCACAGTTCTTATGAGAACTCTTGGATTAGTAATTTCATTCAAGAACCTGCAGTTGACATCTGAGTGCTAATGCTAGGATGCTATCAGTGTTGTCATTGGTGTTTCATTTGATATTTGCGACTCTTTTTATAGGGTGTTCAACCTCTTCTTAATGGTGTGCTTGACTATCTACCTTGCCCACTGGAAGTTGAGAACCAGGCCCTTGACCAAAACAATTCAGAAGAGAAGGTAAAACACAATCTCAATATATTTAATTGAGTAACTATAGTACAATTTTTTCTCTTTTATGTGCTTTATGGCACTTTACGTTTTCCACTCATCCTACAAATTTAGAAGTGAGGAGAGATGGAAAAAAAAATCTGTAAAGTAGATAAAGTCTTAAGTTTTCTTGTAAGTAAAGCGTGCTCACTATACCTGCCTGTTATATGATGAAGCTCTCACATTGAATCTACATTTTAAGCTTTCATAATGAATTACCACCTGGTTTGATTGTTAGGTCTCATTATCTGGAACTCCAGCTGGACCACTTGTAGCATTAGCCTTTAAGCTTGAGGAAGGTCGTTTTGGTCAGTTGACATATCTAAGGTGATTATGGATCTTCTACAAACTGACTTTGTTGCATTATTATACGTTATTACTCTGTACTGAACATATTATTTTGCTTCTAAACTAATAATTTCTTCTTACTGCGTGTCTAGAATCTATGAAGGTGTGATTCGGAAGGGTGACTTCATACACAATGTGAACACAGGGAGAAAGATTAAAGTAAGACCTAGACTTAATTATAAATCTCAGCAAGGGCGTCGAAGTTGTAGTTGCCAACTTGCCATATTATTCTTTCAGCGGATCTAACAATTGACCATGCCAATATTACTTATTTGAGGAGCCATACACTACTATAGATTAATTGTTTTGTGAAGAAATGAGAGGGACTTACTTTAATGGAGAAGAAAAGGTTTCCTTAAACAATTGACCATGCCAAGTATTTTGAGGGGCCGTGCACTTGTACACATTGATTGTTCCGTGAAGAAATGAGAGGGGCTTTACTTTAGTGGAAGAGAAAACCAAAGAGGGTTAAAAAGTTATATTCAAAATTGTGAGCTAGAGCGCTCCTGCATTATAAGTTTATAACTGATA
Source organism: Alopecurus myosuroides (assembly GCA_028641055.1). NCBI lineage: Eukaryota > Viridiplantae > Streptophyta > Magnoliopsida > Poales > Poaceae > Alopecurus > Alopecurus myosuroides. Next base: position 50,589,585 of record CM054062.1, on the reverse strand, counting down.
TATCATAGAGATGAGTCTGCGATCACCGTGGTGAACATACTGCCATAATAATACAGAAAAAAGAAGAAAATGTGACATAATGCCCAAGAGGATCTTACTTTCCGTCCTTTCAGTCGCACGGGTCACAAAACTTCAACACCTCGCTTCGGGGCCTGAGCACGTAGGATTCTGGACTTAGCAGAATTCAGTAGGCAGACGCCATGTGTTTAGGAGTGTGCGCCACAGATCAAGGCGCGCCATAGCTTTAGTAACTGTTGATCCTAATTCGATCTAGGCGATTAATTCCATACTTAGCCGAGTTGGTCCTATCCGGCTTCCGGACATGTTCTGTTTCTGTTCACCATATCAGTTTTCTGATCTCGTCGAATTCCTTATACCGTTAGGCTCTTAGTGTTTTGGGAGTTTCATACGTGGCTAAAGCTCAATTTGATCTAGGCAGTTGACATATCCTGTGTCCCAGGCATGTTCCATGTCTTGTGTCCCGGAGGCTTGACATCTCATGTATCCTACTCCCTCCGTATCAAAATATAAGATGTTTTAGCGTTTTCTAGACAACACGTATTTAGACATGTTTTAGTGTATAGATTCATGTGTATCTTGCACTATGTATCTTGCACTAAAACATGTCTCGGTATGTTTTGTCTAGTAAACGGTAAAACAACTTACATTTCGATACGGAGGGAGTAGATGGTCCCGGTGTTTCGTGTTCCGGAGGCTTGAGGTGTCCTGTGTCACAGGCGCTTCCAATGTCCAGTATTCTGGAGGCTTAACCTATCTCGTGTCCCATACAGGGGCTGATTTTTGCGTAAGTATCTGGGACACTTCGTAGACATGTAAAGTGTGTCAGCCCTTTTGGTTTGTAAAAACTTGTTGTGTATTACATTGGTTTGGGGTACGGCCTGAATCCATGTCAACAGCAGTATGCATTAGTTGAAATACTTGTAGAAAATAGTAACCATATCAGGAGAGCAGTAGATACCCTCAATATGCAATATCTTAATTATGACTTTCAAATTGTTGTGTTGCGGGGATTTTAAAAGTTTTTCGTTCTCTGATCTGATTGTTGTTTACTGTGTCTAGGTTCCACGATTAGTAAGGATGCACTCCAATGAGATGGAGGTAAGTTGCACCTTATTTTGAAGTTAGCGCCTGAATAAGTAACTATTTGATAGGTCAACATTGAAGGTTGTTCTCTACTACAGATCAATTTATGGGCTAGAATCTTTATTCTTTGTGGTCAATGTAGGATATTCAAGAAGCGCATGCTGGTCAGATTGTTGCTGTGTTTGGTGTTGATTGCGCGTCAGGTAAAATGATAAGCAACCTAATATTCAAAATATTTTCTGTACCATATCTTTTCCAGTTTATGCTGCCATCTTTTGCATTCAGTGCCTGATTTCTCACTTTTTGAATCAACAGGTGATACATTTACAGATGGGTCGGTCAAATATACTATGACTTCAATGCACGTGGCTGAACCTGTGATGTCCTTGGCTGTTAACCCGATATCTAAAGATTCTGGAGGACAAGTAACTGATCTATTGTTCTGAAGATCCATTTTTTATATTTGATATCTTAAATGTGTTGAATAATTAATTACGGTAACATTTCAGTTTTCAAAAGCACTGAATCGATTCCAGAGAGAAGATCCTACTTTCCGCGTAGGTTTGGATCCAGAGAGTGGACAGGTTTGTTCTGCTAACTATTTTGTTGCTTTATTCTATTATCAAGAACTTTCTTAAGCATAACTTGTACTTGCAGACAATTATTTCTGGTATGGGTGAGTTGCATTTGGATATCTATGTTGAACGCATCAGAAGAGAGTACAAGGTACGCAAACAATTAGTTCAATGACAAGCTTGGCTTCCTTACCTATTTGGGCAAAACACATTTAATACATGAATGTCTGTTAACTAAACTGGAAGCTTGCTGTGTGAGGCTGAGCTGTTAGACCTGTTTGGTAAACCGTTAATCTTGGGAGCCAGCTAAACCCTATTTTACTTTTTCCTTGTTTCGATTAAGGATGCAGATAATCCTGATCTAACTCTAGCCTCTAGGAAAAAGGGAGAGTACAGATGTTCATAGCATAATACAGTAACACAGTATCTATTTTATTCTTGACAGAGTAAAAATTCATTTGCAGTTTTCCATTGTTCTGGGTCTGGGATTCAAACAGTTACACAACCTATTTTCTGGCATTCCCATGTTGATTCAAACAGTTATACAACCTATATATACTGATGGTAAAATTTTAACTTCTTTACTCCGTTGATTCTGAAACATCATTTTTTAAAAGAGTGGAGTAGTAGTGAACTAGTGATGAATAAATTGTTCCATCTCTAGAAAACATGTTCCGTACGTTTTACCGCAAGTGTTCTAAAGGGAGCAAGGGGGTTAGCAGCAGTAAAGCGCCTAGGCGTCTGCGCAACAACAGTTAAAGAAAATTCAGAAGTAACTCTTAAAAGAAGAGAGTGCCAGAAGTTAGACAGACAAAGTTAAGACAAACTGTATTTTCTAGGAGACTGAACATCCAGAATATATTTTCACATATCTCCAATTCTGCACACATACATAGTACATGGCCATGCTACGGAAATATATCGGTGGCAGCCTAGGTTGCTTGTTAAGAAGATTGAAAATCACCTCCTCTGAATAGCACTTCTTCCAAATCTTTCGCCGAGAGAGGTTATAGCATCTCCGGTCGCGCCCCCTAGTAGGCATCCGGATCGGCGCCCGGGCCACCCTTTGGGGGCTCGTCCGGACGCGCCGCGCCCACGGGGCCGCCCCGTTCCCACTCGGCGCCCCAACCAAAACCCCTTCAGGCTGCGGACCCGCCCTTCAGCGAGGGAGAGGTTCGTCGCCTCGGGAGCCGCGCGCATTGACGCCTCCGGTCACAGTCAAGACGGCACGCGGCGGCGGAGCAGTCCAATCACCCACGCGGTGAAGTTATGGCGCTGCCGCCACCTCGTCTTGCCCACCCCGACTACATAAACCCGGCCCCGTCGCCATTCTCCTCGCCGTTCTTCCCTCCTCTCCTCGCCTTCTCCTTGCCATGGTTCACCGTCACCACCTCGCCGGTGCGGCCGCCAACGGGTTCGGCCGCTGAACCCTGCACCTCTGGGAGGCGTGGCTGCTCTACGAGGCCAACTTCCACTCACCGCCGGGGATGACCACGCCCCGTTTCGGGCCGCAACAACGCCACCGGCCGCCGCATCTGGTGGAGCAAACCCGAGCGCACTCTCGCCCGGGTCCTCGACCACATCGAGGGGCAAATGAGGCGGGAGAGGAACCGCCGCACCATGGCCGTGCCTTCTCTCGCCGTCGTGAAGGAGGAGCGAGAGGAAGCGCCGCGCCGCCGGCGGACTCGAAGCCAGACCCTCGTCATCAGGGAAGGGCGGGGCGCCGGGCGACGTCATCCTCCTCTCCGACGACGACGACGCCTGCCCCCCACCGCCAATGTACCTTGGCGACCCAGGGCAGGGCAGCAGCAGCACCCTATGTAAAAATCGCCTATATTCGGCCATCTTGAATAAAATCTAGTTTGCCAAATTTTCGCACTAATTTTATCAAGTTTCGCCTACTTGGGAGGCGGCGCCAGTGGGCAAGAGCGGCGGCGCTGCGAGGCAGAGGGAGCGGACGTGGCGGCGTGGGCCAGTTTTTGGCCGTTTTGTGTCGCTGTCAGGACGGGCCCGCGGCGCAAAACGACTCGTTCGACGCCCCAAGCGCCCCCACGGGAGCCCCCAGTTTTTTGGCCGTTTTGTGTCGCTGGCAGGACGGGCCCGCGGCGCGAAACGACTCGTCTGGCGCCCCCAAGGGAGCCCCTAGTAGGCAGGGTTGGGCTGGGTTTGCCGAACGGGAACAAGGGGGCGTCCGGACGGGAAGGCCCATTGGGGGGCGCGAGTGGGCGCGCTCGGGGCCCGTCCGGACGAGAAGGCGCTTGGGGGCGGCCTTTGGGGGGCACGAGTGGAGATGCTCTTAGCTAGTTCTAAAACACCCACACCAAATATGTCTGCAACCGACTGGACTGCATGCATATCTAAGTATGGGCGTTCACCAGCGTTTTCAATAAAAAAACGAAAAGTATAATTTCCAGGCGTTCCGTATATGAACCTCTTCAAACAGGGCTTATTGCTATCGATTCGATGATCCCTATCGGGCGCGGTCAGCGCGAGTTAATTATTGGGGACAGACAGCAGTAGCCACAGATACAATTCTCAATCAAAAAGGACAAAATGTAGTATGTGTTTATGTAGCTATCGGTCAAAGAGCATCCTCTGTGGCTCAAGTAGTAACTAATTTCCAAGAGGAGTGGGCCATGGAAGGGCTGAAGGACGTGACAGGAAGACAAACAGTTCAGCATCTGCTGGAGTGCTTCCACAGCTGAACTGATACTGCCGCCACATGATAGTCCCTTCCAAGCTGTTGCAATAGCTCTCGCGCCTGTAAGTATCCATATGGTGTGGATCCAGAGTTCTGAAAGAACTAGGGTTGGGTGCTTGTATGAGTTGCTACTGGGCTGGGCCGTATTGACGACGTGTGCTGGTGCATTTGTCTTAACCCACCAAAAGCAGACATGTTCTTTATGTAGCGTGAACCTACTGAGCACTACATAACAGAGTTCAGAAATACTTCTGTGTGCCGCATTATTGAGCTTCTTCTGTATTCTCGTGTGTTGACCATTTTCATTAACTGCGTCATATTTCGATGATAAATGTTAAATATTCTTGGTGTACACACTGACTCACTGCTGTACATTTGTATATGTTGAAATTCTGAAAAATGCAATTTGTTTTTAACTCTTGTAGGTTGATGCAAAGGTTGGGAAACCTCGTGTAAACTTCCGGGAAACGGTTACCCAGCGTGCTGAATTTGATTACCTGCACAAAAAGCAATCTGGCGGTCAAGGTCAATATGGACGAGTCTGTGGGTGAGCTCATTCGAACTAAGTAGTTATTGGCAAATTAATTCCCACTTTTTGCTTCTATCTGAGTTCGTTTGGTTCCAAAATGTTAAATACTTTGCGATGCATATATGTGGAAAACCTATTGTTCATCATACTTATGTAGCCCCCCCCCCCCCCCCCCCCCCCACACACACACACACATTCCAACTTGTAAGATGTGTATTGCATGGTTAGTGTGGCCAGCAAATATCAAATGGATGTAGTAATCCAGTCACTTAATATTATCTCATAAAAGATATTTCTCCCAAATGGAGAATACAAGAACATTATCAGTAAACTTTTTAACTGGTTAGGAACCACTCCCTCCGTTCCACAATGTAACCCTTTTTAGGAAGCTAAAACAGCTTGCTAAAAAGGCTTACATTATGGAACAGAGGAAGTAAATCAGAATTAAATTATACCTTTGCTAATTTAACTTCCACCATTCTGGAATACTTGCCCTTTTAAGTTCGTCAGCGTGGTGTTGGCATGTTTTCTTTAGTCATAAAGTAGTATAAAAGATATTTCTCCCAAATGGAATACAAGAACAATTACAGTAATCTTTTTAACTGGTTAGGATCTAAATCAGAATTAAATTATAGTTTTGCTACTTCAACTTCCACTATTCTGGAATACTTACCCTTTTAAGTTCATCAGTGTGGTGTTGACATGTTTTCTTTAGTCGTTAAGTAGTAAAATAGTGGTTGTCTTAGTCTATAAGCAGTAGGGGCCACATTTAAAAGATGTTTATGATTTGTCATGAAGGCCACTTCACCTATATTGGAGCTAGATCCTCTAGTTTTTAACACACTCATGTACATTTTACCGATGAACTGACTCATTGTTGTTGGTGTGTATTATGGATCTTGACTCTTAAATGTTTGTGCTGCCTATTTTGTGGCCACACTTCAGTTTACTGATATGCGTGTACACGAGGTTACCAAAGTGGGGTTGGCACCTGCCAAATTTAAATTGAAGGATACTCCCAGTTTACCTTACCTGAGATTGATTTGCGAATAAATATTTAGGATAAATTATTTGAAGTTTAATGATAAGAAGCAACAATATGCAGGTACATTGAGCCTCTTCCATCAGATTCTGAAGGTAAATTCGAATTTGAAAACATGATTATTGGACAAGCAATTCCATCCAACTTCATACCAGCAATTGAGAAGGGTTTCAAGGAAGCTTGCAATTCGTGAGTCTATCTCTTCCTCACTAGTTAAGCTATTATACATTTTGGTTAGGGAGTGATAATTTTTATTTGCATGATGGCTACTGTAGGGGCTCATTGATAGGGCATCCCGTTGAGAATATCAGAATTACTCTGACTGATGGGGCTTCGCATGCAGTGGATTCTAGTGAGCTTGCATTTAAGCTAGCTGCTATCTATGCTTTTAGACAGGTGAGCATAGCCACTTCCCTTGGGGTGCAGGTGTCATTTCATTGTCACACTAGTAAAATAGGAATGCAAATGTTATTCATAACTCTGTTCTTTCTTTTTTCAGTGTTATACTGCGGCTAAACCTGTTATATTAGAGCCCGTGATGAAGGTGGAAATGAAAGTTCCAACAGAGTTCCAAGGCACAGTAACTGGTGACATAAACAAGTGAGTTCTTTATCTCAACAAGCTTGGCTTGTACTGAGATGTATGATTAACATATGAGATATGATGTCATGCTAGATGTTCCTTTCTACTAATGAAATGCAGATAGTTGCATGCAATTTACTTAGAAAGGATAATTGTGTCCTTAGCACTTGTAACAGCATATTTTGCTGGAATATCATAGGCTGTGATAGTGACAAATTGGTCCTGGTATCACAAGTTCACAACATGTCATTGCACCTTGGTGATATTTTTTCAAACTGACTTCCATGAGCGCTATGGAATTTGTATTTTGTACACTCACTGGTTCATCCTTCAAGCCATACTAAATCTATTTATTTTTTGCTTTATGTGTTAAACAGGAGAAAAGGAATTATTGTTGGAAATGATCAGGAAGGCGATGACACAGTTGTAGTATGCCATGTACGTAAGCCTTGTTCCTTCCAGTTTTTTTCTTGCTTCGTGTAGTACGGATAGTCCTACAGTATTGGGCTCGTGATAAACTGGCAGATTTGGTGGGTTTTAGTGGTCATGAGCGGTTGTAGTAACCAATTTATCTAGCTCTGGCTTTCTATAGTTTGTAGCCATAAATGTCTGGGGAGAACAACTGAAGCAATAGGAAATTAATTGTTGTACTGCCCATGTGACATTAAAAGTAAGCTTTTTAATCGGTGAGTGGGTGCCAAGTTGGAGGTTTTATCAATCTACTCTAGCAACAGCTTGGACAACATTTTGCAAAATAAACTTCACTTTATACTTTCATCACTTGACCTACACAACACTAAATAAACATGCCATTACAGTAGATTCTGTAAGAGGAACAGGTATACTTTGTAAATTGATAATGTAGATGCTATGTCAAATTACCCTGCATTGCTTGTAATATCGCTATTGAATTTGGCCTCTTGTCTTGCTCTCTTTCAGGTTCCCCTAAACAATATGTTCGGATATTCAACGGCGCTTCGTTCAATGACACAGGTCATACTTTGTTCAGATGTTCATTATTGAAATTCTTTTGACATTACAACAACAAAAATAGCAACCAAGCCTTTCACTCCCAAACAAGTTGGGGTAGGCTAGAGTTGAAACCCATAAGATCTCGAAGCCAAGTCATGGTTCTGGAACGTGGATAGCTAACTTCCACGCACCCCTGTCCATGGCTAAATCTTGAATTCGTTTGACATTAAACATGATTATTCCGATGCTCTTTATCCTTGTTGTTCACTCAGGACGTTATTTACAAAGTAGATTGCAGCAGCATTTTAAGGTGTATTATGATTCACAGTAGTGAAAATCTGCTACACGTTGTGGGGCATTAAGTGAAAGAGATTGTTAACACAAAGAAGTAAACAAGCATGATGGTTTTCGGGGTTTAATTTTGTTTATGCATGTCCTGCAGGGAAAAGGCGAATTTACAATGGAGTATATGGAGCACAATACTGTCTCACAGGACGTACAGATGCAGCTTGTGAATGCACATAAGGCCACTAAGACCACAGAGTGATTCCTCCCGAGAAGAGGAAAACAAATTTTGGTTCCATTGTATACGTTAACTTTGTTCTCATGGGCCCTCGAATGATGAGCTAGGACATCATAAATAGGTGGTATTTGTAGAATTACATGGGTTAGTCATCGCAGCAATAGAGATGTGTTTGCAATAATCTGGAATCCCTCGATACAAACTCACGTGAATATTGTAGGTCATGATTTTTATGTGGTTTAGACAGACAAGCAAGCTTGTTTGGGTTAGCGAAAAGCCGAAGTCATGAGACTGTCTTTCTATCCTGTAAAAACGTAGCCTGTAGTCTAGCCGCTTATGGTGCTACATGTAATCAACAAGCTCTGAATGGCAGATTCGACAATATATGTATTGTGGTTGTCAGTGATTTTGTTATGCACCCTCTGCTTCATCATTGCTGGGAGGCATTGCCCCGCTGATGGCGGTTGAGCCTCTTATGTCTTTTCTCCAATTCGCCTCGCATGCCATGAGGTTTTTTTTGCCACTGGTTAGGAATTGTGATTCATTATTCTAAAACGATTGTTCATTGCAAAGATATGGTGAAAAAAAAGAATTTACCGATTAAGATCAGTATGACTTGGGTTGACTTCAAATTCAGATTGGATTGTTTAATTTGAATTCTGAGAGTTTTTCAAGTTCCAAACGAGAGCCTCCAACGCTACAGCCAGATCACTAGCAAACAGCTACCACTACTACCCGTTACAGGGACCCAGATCAATGTCCTATCCAACTTGTCTGAACTGATCGACCCAGCTACAGGACATTTTCTGGCGGGTTGATGCTAAGCTGATGTTAGCGAGACTCTGCGTCAAGTAACGGAAGATTTCTGGGCTTGGTTCTATGAACCGAAGGGAGTGTTCCTGGTCCACGGACTAGTCTCGGTTCAAATGGTTCGATATTTGGAATAGTCCCTGCACCCCTAACGTAAACAATTTCTTATGGCGTATAGCGCATAATGTATTGCCTATCAACTGCAACTATAGTATCAAACGCCGAGGTGCCGATGCTTATCTGTGTGCCGACGGTTGAATGAAGATGGAGGGCATCTGTTTTTCTCGTGCAAATGTGCAAGGAAAGGAAATTACAACCTTGATCATGTGGTTAGTCAGGTCCCGAGGCTTGTTCATGGAATCATGCATTGTTCACTTCGAGTTCCAACCACAGATGGAAAGCTCCAGAAAGGGATGTCCTGAAGAATAACACCGATGGTAGTTTTGACCAGCAAAAGCGCAGTGGGGGGTCAGGATTTGTGCCACGTGACTCCACAGGTGATGCTGTCGATGCAGCTGCTACTTTTTTTTTTTTTTTGATAAAGGGAAGTATATTAATATCGTGGAGATACAAATTACACCCGGCCTCTGCAACAACGCAATGGATGCACACAGTGAAAGTAGAAGGATGCCGCCTAGAGGGGGGGGGGGGTGAATAGGCGCTTTAAAATAATTACGGTTTAGGCTTGAGTAAATGCGGAATAAAACTAGCGTTTAATTTATCAAGCACAAAACCTATGCAAGCTATGTTTACCTATGTGCACCAACAACTTATGCTAGGCATGATATACAACTATGAGATAGCAAGATAGATGACTTCAAGCATGATGGCTATCACAAAGGTAAATGCATAAGTAACGAGCTAGAGTATAGAGATAACCGAAGCACAAGGAGACACCGGTGTGATTACCGAAGTTCCTTCCCAAGGGAAGTACGTCTTCGTTGGAGAGGTGGGGAGCCACCTAGGCGCTCCTCAATAGCACGGATGTGCACACCTTATTCTCCTTGAGCTTCTCCGGTGAGGGAGATGCTCGTTTCCACTATGAGGTCGACTTGAAGGCGTTGACCAAACCTTACACGAGGTTGAGGCTATCTCCACAACTCAATTGGAGGCTCTCAACGAAGCTTCTTGCAACAAGGTGGAAGCCCCAAGCACTAACCGTCTAGGGTGCTCAATACACCCAAGAGGAACAATCTCTCCGGTGACCAAGCACCCAAGAGTAACAAGCTCACGAACTTCTCTTTCACGAATCTCGTGGGGAACTCAAACCGATGCACCTAATGCAATGGCAAGAACACACAAAGTGGTCAAGAATTTCTCTCCCAAATCCCACCAAAGCAACTAATGCTATGGAGGGAGGAAGGAGGAAGAACAAGGAAAACAACAAATGAATCCCTAGATCTAGATCCAATAGATTCCCCTCACAAAGAGGAGGGATTGATTGGTGAAGTGGTAGATCTAGATCTCCTCTCTCTTTTCCCTCAAGTGGAAGCAAGAATCATTGGAGGGATTGAGAGAGAGCAAGCTTTTGGAGGTCAACAATGGAGGTCAAACTTGCCCAAAAGGTTGGGGAACCATTGGGGAAGAAGGCCCCTTAAATAGGTCACCCAAATATCCAACCGTTGGAGGAAAATTCGCGCAGGGGCGGAACCTCCGGTGAAACCACCGGAACCTCCGCCCCCCGGATGAGTTAGGACATCAAAATGGCTGAAAAAATGCCCCAACCACCGGAGCCTCCGGTGGTTTCACCGGAACCTCCGCCACTTTCAAACCGAAGGGGTTTCCGGCGGAGCTACCACCGGAGCCTCCGCTGGTGGAAAAAACTGCAGAACACCCTATATGAAAACGGTCATAACTTTTGCATCCGGACTCCGTTTTCGATGTTCTTGGGCTCGTTGAAATCGCAACGACGAGCACTACAAGAATATGCAGAGAAACATCATAGTCCAAATGGGAATATAAAACCAAATGATGAAAGGTTTGGCCTATCAATAAAGGACAACCGGTAGAAACCTCCAACAACAAAAATGCGATAAGTTTTTCATACGAAATCCATTTTTGATGAACTTGAGCTTGACATGAAGAACATGAAAAGATCTAAAACCTTACATGTAGAAAACCCAAATAAGAACCAAGAAGGATGATGCCAAGTATGCAAAGGTTTGAGCTCTCTACGATAGATACGATCAAGATATGCATTCAAGAGCCCCTCTTGATAGTACGGTTATCTATCCTATAATCCGGTCTCCCAACTAGCATAATGAGACCGGTAAAATAGAAACCCTATATAAGTCATACCTTTGCCTTGCGCAATCCAATTGAGCTAGATGATGGCGATCTTAATCACCTCAAGTTGGACCACCTTTCTTGATTGCGCTTCGCTTCGTGAAGATTGTGAATTGCTCCCCCATAAGCTAATATGAGAGAGCTTATCACATGAACATCTTCACTTGACCATAATCTCCATATGGATGGAAAGGTTCAAGCATAGGATTTCTTCTAGATGCTTCACTTGAGCTTCCACGTCAAGCTAGGTGACGAACATCGCTCGACGATGACATAGACCATGGGCTATATGAAATCTACCTTTTTGTTCATGCCCATGGAAAGATACCTAACCACACATAGAGATGCCACACACACATATATGGGTTAGATCACAAAGCTATATTGACAATTTCTTACCATACCATGAGATACACAATCCCACTTGGTACATCGTGTAGCTTTGTGTGTTGATCACTAGCTTGATCAACCTTGTATCTTTTCTTCTCACTTCAAATGATGATGTCTTGAAGATAACCATGAAGGATAACATAATACTTTTCTTCAAGACACACTAGCAATACCCTCAACTCAAACCATGACCATTCTTCATATAAATCCTTGAATATAACAATGGCCATCAAGGAAGCTAATAGAGTTCAACACATGAACTCCATTATTTCCTATGAACAAGAACTACAAGGATAATTAAATGCAAACGTTAGTCCATAGGGATTGTCAGTAATTACCAAAACCACATATGGGGCACCATGCACTTTCAATCTCCCCCATTTTGGTAATTGATGACAATCCCTTTTTATGAGGGTTTATATGATGAATTAAGCAACCATACAAAACACAAAGAGCAAGGATGAAATAGCATGGAAGGCAAATGCTTAAGAACGAAACTAAAGCATAGAACCAAATTCCCTTAAACCCTCTAAACTTCTCCCCCATTGGCATCCATTGCCAAGATGGGAAAAAAAGATTAGAAGGCAAATATAATAAGAGCTCCCCCATAGTGTATGCATTCCTCATGATATGAGTGAAATCAAGAGCATGTATCCAACTAGGAATAGATGGAGGGAGATCAAACTATATTGAGGATCCAAAGAATTACAAGCAAAGTCAAATTGAAGGATACTTTCATAAAGAAGCAACCAACCAAAGGATCCGAAAAAACGATTGACCAAAATGAATATTATGATAAGATCAACCAAGTGTTCTAGAAAATCAAGAGGGAACTCCCCAAGGTACATGCACAATGTTAAATTTGAATTACTATATAATGTGCACAACATGGAATCATCACTCCCTTCTAGATAATTTTGAACACAAACAAGAGCAAGAGAATAGATAGGAAATGGAGCAAAGCAACTTGCAAACAAACAAGAGTTGAGCAATTAAGATCAAGAAGCGACAAGTAAAGATTTACTCAACCGAAAGAGATGAGTATGACAAGGAAGGACATTTGTAGGAGACTAATAGGATGAGCAATGCTTCATCATAGTCTTTAAATATATGAGTCACATAGTGCATATCATGTCTTTCCCATACACACAAACCAACAAATGATAAAACACATATGTCCACAAGCTTTATAAGATGCCAAAGGAATACCAAAAGAAAAAGAGAAGCTTGTGCCTTCTAGGAACCACCAAGTAATCTAAAGCAATAAAACATGGTCACTAAGAAATAGAATATCAATTAAAGATGTAACTATTCTCGTGCGTATAAGTTTCTAAGTGGACACCAATCACAAAGATATATATCCACAAAGAAATATGCACACACAAAAATAGGTACAAGGGTAAAGAACATGATATCCAAGATAGGTTCATAAATATACCAATAAGATTTTTGTTTGAAAGCAAAGCACTAGGATTAGTTTAATCTTAAGGGGATATAGATGGACAAACAATAAACTCATCAAAGCATCACAAATATCACAAGGGAAAAGTGATAGTTGGAATGCTTCGAGAAAGGTAACGCATATCACAAAAGATTCAAATGGTTTTTGAGAATTCATAAATATTGCATATGAGAGACTTAAAGTAGAAGTTACTAGATTAATATACTTGGGATTGGTGAATCATGAAATTGATTATAAATATCCCCTTAGTATGTAATCATCCCGGCTTACTCATAGTTGCAATAAATATGTTTTTGATAAGACATTTGCAAGAGCCAAATGAAATGCAACAAATGGAATTCATGTCAAGATGCAACCTACACAAGATTGAAAGCTAAAAATGTATGCATGGAATAGATACTTGTTACCGAGACGACATTTGTGATGAAGAGGATGCGAGTTTGATAATCATCGTAGCTTGACTCCTATGATATGATGGTGAGAACACCTTCCTTATGAATGGAGCAAGCAACCAATGTATCTCCATTGTACCTAAAAACAAAAATCAAGTACAACATGGTTCCCAAACTTATTGGGTCCAAAGTAGTTAGAACAACTACAATACATAAGACAAACTCCACATAAGTATATGCATATTAATATGAATTTGAATTGTATGCGCATCTTAGCCATTTAGGATTTGATGGAGTTTATCCTATATATTGGATCAACGAAAGTAAGCATGTCAAAGAATATACATAGTAAATATACATGCACAAAACTTTCAAGAACCAAACAAGATACAAATAGGACAAAATACCAATTAAAACAAAGAAGGCACTCACAAGAGATAAAATCAAACAAAGTGTCCAAGTTATATCAAAACCCCAAACCAACACATGATTTAGGAAATCAAATAGAGAAGATAACAAAAGAAAAACATCAACGAATAAACAAACCCTCTACACTTTTCATGATGGCACACAAAGTACCAAGACGAAAAATGTTCGTCTTCCAAAGAGACAAGTCACTGGGATAAAATACCAATTTCAAGACAACAAGTGTTCAAACACGTATAGGATAGTTATTCCAATAATAGTGCATTAATTATGATATTGCATTTGAATACAAGATGCACGCAATGGAATCATTACTCTCCATATATATTATTCAAACACTAGTCAAGCTCAAGAAAAGCAATAAGATGCAATACCAATTAAAGAATTGTGTTCTACTCAATGTAGGATAGCTTCCCAAGAAATGCAACACAAAGAAGTATGACTTTGAATAAGAGTGCACACGAATGGGATCATTGCTTTTCCTAACTCAATAAAGCATAAAACAAATTTTGAGTAGAGTAAGGAAGACACAAAGGAGTTTGAACCAAACAAATCCTTGGCAAGGAACAAGGCAATTTTAGAGCAATGGACAAAGTAAATATGATCAATAATCTTACCACAAATTATTATAACTTGTCAAAGACAAGAGATTTATGGAGATATTTCTCGGTGGTATATTTGTTCACAATCATATTCACAAAACATAAGTATGTGGTAAAAGATAGGAATGAAAACACCATACTTAAATAGAGATTCTTGGTGGCTTCAATAGTCGAATGATCATGCAAAGAAATGATTAATATATCAAGAAGCAACCGGTTCCCGAGAAGGTAAATTCTAGTGCTAATTTGTGGAAAACCGCACCAAGAAACTCTTTCACGAATAAGATACCAAAAGATGAGCAAATAAAATCATTTAAGAAAATTGGAACTAGTTTGAGCACACATGCCACATAGGAATAAGATAATTAACAATATCAATTCTACGTGGCAAAACCTTAAATGTTCACATTCTTTAGGCTTGTAATATGCACAAACATATTACTCCCCCATAATGTGATAATCCGTATTTTCTTAGCAAGAGTCAAACAAAAACCAACTTGAGATAATTAATAGACATTAGAATTTGAATTTCTCATGAGTATGAGATACCACATAGAGACTAGATAATATTGAAATATCAACACTATGTGGTATTCCTCATGTACACACATTTTGGGATTGTGAAGTGCCAAAGGCATATAACTCTCCCAAAATGGGATAGTCCATTAGTCACTCAAAAGAGCCAAATAAGATACACACAAGATGCAATTAGGCTCAAAGCAAACTCATACATACATTTTGTGCGAACCGACAAACACATACTAGATTACTCAAGGATAAGTAAGTATTAAGCACAAAATATACAAAATACAAGCAAGGTACAAAACCAATATATGCAAAGGGGCAAGCAACTTTCAATGTATATATATAATGTAATAACACAAGTTACCGCAAGAAGGAGCATGGAATATGTGATAGAGACGTGATAATCCAAATGACTTGGCTTAAGGAAAATATACGTGACGAAGATCCCTTAATTCTTCATGATATAGCCAAGTCTCCAATGCCCTCCGATAACACCTATTGATCAAGTTTGAGCTTGTTGGTCCCCAACAAAGTTGGGTCCTAAGAGGTTAGTCACAATAGGCTTGGCAACCCAAATGGTTCTTTTCTTGACACCACTTTGAGTACCAACATATTTGGCAAACACATTGACCACATCATCCTTCCGAATGGAATACACATCATCAATTATGATAGGGTTGGATAATGTACCATTAGTGCATGAAGAAGCAAGATGGCCCTTTTCACGACATAAGTAGCAACAACGACTCCTTCCATTCTTCTTAGTTGATTTCTCAACTTGAGAAGCATTAGCTTGAGTCTTCATAGGAAGAGGCCTTTCTTCAACTTGAAGTTGAGATTGAGGTTGAACTTGTGGCCGCTTCCCTTGTTGCTTCTCGCTAAGTTTCTTCTTCTTCATAGGGCATGATCTAACATGATGCCCTTCAACCTTGCACTTGAAGCAAACAATATTCGCCAAATTCTTGACTTGTTCATGGCCCTTCTTCTTGTCGACCTTGGACTTGTTCTTGTGATTGGAAATGAATCCAAGTCCTCTCTTGTCATTGGGGGATTTTTGGACACTCAACATATTATCAAGTGTGGACTTCCCTTTATGACACTTCTCCAAGTCTTTCTCCAATGAAGTGACTTGGGCCTTGAGCTCTTTGATTTCCTCTACATGGTTAGTATCAACACAAGGGCTAGAGGAAGTAGATGCATCATTATTAGAGCAACAAGGTAAGGAAAGCAATTCATCATAAGATGTGGGAACATTATGAGAGGATGAATTACTAGGACTAGCACAAGGCAATATAGCATTTAGAGTAGATATTGTGCCTTTGTCCACATGAGGCTCACAAGATGTTACCTTAGTTAACATAGCCTTATGAGCTAATTTTAGACTCTCATGGGAGACTAGAAGATCCTTATGAGAGCTTGAGAGCTTTTCATGAGTTTCTTCCAATTTCCCATAATTACTAGTTAGCAACTCAAGTTGAGCCCGTAGCTCAACATTCTCCTTTAATGTGGATGCTTCACAAGAAATAGAGTTAGTAGCACACGCATCAACATTTTTAGCTTTGAGTTCATTAGCAAGCGAAAGAGATAACTCATTCTCCCTTCTAAGCTTAGAAACGCTAATAGCATATGTTTCTTCTAGACTATATAGTTTCTCTTCAAGAGAAGATCTAAGGGACCGCTCTTTCTCAAAAGCCTTTTCAAGCTCTTTGTCCTTGATAGAATGACTACCACTATGACTTTCGAAAGTCACGATGATATCCTCCTTTTCATCTACAAGAGAGTTAGCCTCATCAAGTTGTTCTAGGAGAGCATTCACATTTTCTTTGGTCTCACCAACAAGGCTTGCGAACCATAAGCGTAATTTCTTAGACTCATCATCATCTTCCTTACCAACATCATCATCACTACTATCATCATAATATATATTGGGGTTCAAAGTTGAAGATACCTTTGAATCCTTGGCCATAAGGCAAAATGTGGTAGATGATGATGAATCATTACTTGAGGCACCACTCAAGTCCACATCTTGTTCCATAGAGAGTTGAGTTTCCTTTAAATTGTTAGCCATACAAATACTAGAGGAAACACAATCATTTTTATCATGGGAACAAGATAAAGCAATCATATCATCATGAGATTTAGTCAAGCAATGACGACATGATATGCAAAGACTATCAACACAAGCATGTAAAACATTTTTTGTGCTAGTTGTGTTTAAGTCTAAAGATGAGACATTGCAATAAGATAGAGATGAAGGATCATCAATAATAATCTCACTATCATTATTGCAAAACCTATCACTACTCACCATCTCATTAGTTTGTGGCTTACCACATGTTGGTGAAGTAGAAGAAGTTGAGAACTCATCACGACCGGAGATGGAGGGAGAGCAATCATCCACAATAATATTGGACACTCCATATTTATCTTGAAGCTTTGTCCATAATTCATGAGCATTCCGAATAGGAAAAAGTGGCTTAATAACTACAAGGCTCACAAGAAGGAAAAACGCATTAATAGCAAGAGCATCGAGAGATAAGTTTTTCTCTTCCTCTAAAGTTGGATTTTGAGGATCCTTCGGAGGAGAAAAACCCATCTCTACAATTTGCTCCATGTGTGGGTCCATGACCCGGAAATAAATGAGCATGCGAAATTTCCAAAGATCATAGTTTGTGCCATCAAAATGAAATGTGGGATCTTGCACTAATTCACTAAGCGACATCATTACTCTCAAGGCGGTGAAGCCTAACAATGAGAGCCCTGGCTCTGATACCAATTGAAAGTAGAAGGATGCCGCCTAGAGGGGGGGGTGAATAGGCGCTTTAAAATAATTACGGTTTAGGCTTGAGTAAATGCGGAATAAAACTAGCGTTTAATTTATCAAGCACAAAACCTATGCAAGCTATGTTTACCTATGTGCACCAACAACTTATGCTAGGCATGATATACAACTATGAGATAGCAAGATAGATGACTTCAAGCATGATGGCTATCACAAAGGTAAATGCATAAGTAACGAGCTAGAGTATAGAGATAACCGAAGCACAAGGAGACACCGGTGTGATTACCGAAGTTCCTTCCCAAGGGAAGTACGTCTTCGTTGGAGAGGTGGGGAGCCACCTAGGCGCTCCTCAATAGCACGGATGTGCACACCTTATTCTCCTTGAGCTTCTCCGGTGAGGGAGATGCTCGTTTCCACTATGAGGTCGACTTGAAGGCGTTGACCAAACCTTACACGAGGTTGAGGCTATCTCCACAACTCAATTGGAGGCTCTCAACGAAGCTTCTTGCAACAAGGTGGAAGCCCCAAGCACTAACCGTCTAGGGTGCTCAATACACCCAAGAGGAACAATCTCTCCGGTGACCAAGCACCCAAGAGTAACAAGCTCACGAACTTCTCTTTCACGAATCTCGTGGGGAACTCAAACCGATGCACCTAATGCAATGGCAAGAACACACAAAGTGGTCAAGAATTTCTCTCCCAAATCCCACCAAAGCAACTAATGCTATGGAGGGAGGAAGGAGGAAGAACAAGGAAAACAACAAATGAATCCCTAGATCTAGATCCAATAGATTCCCCTCACAAAGAGGAGGGATTGATTGGTGAAGTGGTAGATCTAGATCTCCTCTCTCTTTTCCCTCAAGTGGAAGCAAGAATCATTGGAGGGATTGAGAGAGAGCAAGCTTTTGGAGGTCAACAATGGAGGTCAAACTTGCCCAAAAGGTTGGGGAACCATTGGGGAAGAAGGCCCCTTAAATAGGTCACCCAAATATCCAACCGTTGGAGGAAAATTCGCGCAGGGGCGGAACCTCCGGTGAAACCACCGGAACCTCCGCCCCCCGGATGAGTTAGGACATCAAAATGGCTGAAAAAATGCCCCAACCACCGGAGCCTCCGGTGGTTTCACCGGAACCTCCGCCACTTTCAAACCGAAGGGGTTTCCGGCGGAGCTACCACCGGAGCCTCCGCTGGTGGAAAAAACTGCAGAACACCCTATATGAAAACGGTCATAACTTTTGCATCCGGACTCCGTTTTCGATGTTCTTGGGCTCGTTGAAATCGCAACGACGAGCACTACAAGAATATGCAGAGAAACATCATAGTCCAAATGGGAATATAAAACCAAATGATGAAAGGTTTGGCCTATCAATAAAGGACAACCGGTAGAAACCTCCAACAACAAAAATGCGATAAGTTTTTCATACGAAATCCATTTTTGATGAACTTGAGCTTGACATGAAGAACATGAAAAGATCTAAAACCTTACATGTAGAAAACCCAAATAAGAACCAAGAAGGATGATGCCAAGTATGCAAAGGTTTGAGCTCTCTACGATAGATACGATCAAGATATGCATTCAAGAGCCCCTCTTGATAGTACGGTTATCTATCCTATAATCCGGTCTCCCAACTAGCATAATGAGACCGGTAAAATAGAAACCCTATATAAGTCATACCTTTGCCTTGCGCAATCCAATTGAGCTAGATGATGGCGATCTTAATCACCTCAAGTTGGACCACCTTTCTTGATTGCGCTTCGCTTCGTGAAGATTGTGAATTGCTCCCCCATAAGCTAATATGAGAGAGCTTATCACATGAACATCTTCACTTGACCATAATCTCCATATGGATGGAAAGGTTCAAGCATAGGATTTCTTCTAGATGCTTCACTTGAGCTTCCACGTCAAGCTAGGTGACGAACATCGCTCGACGATGACATAGACCATGGGCTATATGAAATCTACCTTTTTGTTCATGCCCATGGAAAGATACCTAACCACACATAGAGATGCCACACACACATATATGGGTTAGATCACAAAGCTATATTGACAATTTCTTACCATACCATGAGATACACAATCCCACTTGGTACATCGTGTAGCTTTGTGTGTTGATCACTAGCTTGATCAACCTTGTATCTTTTCTTCTCACTTCAAATGATGATGTCTTGAAGATAACCATGAAGGATAACATAATACTTTTCTTCAAGACACACTAGCAATACCCTCAACTCAAACCATGACCATTCTTCATATAAATCCTTGAATATAACAATGGCCATCAAGGAAGCTAATAGAGTTCAACACATGAACTCCATTATTTCCTATGAACAAGAACTACAAGGATAATTAAATGCAAACGTTAGTCCATAGGGATTGTCAGTAATTACCAAAACCACATATGGGGCACCATGCACTTTCACACAGCCGAAAGACAATAAAAAGAAGAAATAAAAAGAAAAGTCCCGCTACAGAGTTACAGTCCTCGCGGTATCCGCACAACCACCACCTAAACAACAGCTGATGTCCATCTCTTCAAAAACAACGTCTCCAAGAAGAACGGTGCCAGGCACAACCAATTAAGGCCAGACCTTGGGTTTTCACCCTGAAGATAATCCTCTCTTTCAAAACAACGGCTCCAAGAAGACCAGTGCCAGGCACAACCAATTAAGGCTAGACCTTGGGCTTTCACCCTGAAAGGTAGGACTTTGGACTTCACGCATGTTGTCGCCCCCTCTTACATACGGCTGCCATGGATCTTGTAACTCGAAGCCAGTTCCCCATCAATGCAAAGACTCTGAACACCGTTGATAGTCCTCCAATCTCGCCTTCGATGACTGAGCATTGTGACCGAATTCCACCGATCCAGCAATCTCCAGGCGTCGCCCATGGGAGTTGCCGGCGGAGACTTTCGGGTCGACACCCCGGCTTGATCAAAGAGAATCTACATCAGCATCTTCATCTTCGCGCGATGGAAAACCCAAGGACCACCTCCTTTATTCTGATGTCTCGCAGCCCCGACGCCGCGAAACGACTCCCAGCAGGGAATTTGCGGGAGTTCCACATTCGCCGCCACCGGGAGCCCTGCCGCCGACGGTCCCTAGCACCACCGCCTCCCGCCGCCAAAGACAGAGGAGGCCGCGCCGCCCGGGAGCCAAGCCGATGGCGGCGTCGCCGCCACGCGGCCGCCGCACCATGGCCGAGCCACCCCAGATCCCATCGGCGGCGCCACCACCCGTCCAGCGCTGGCTGCCCACGCAGACCCAGCCACTAGCCGCCGGCAGAAGAACCAGGGCCGCCGCCCCGGCGTCCGTGCTCCGCCGTCCGCGCAAGCCGTCCAGGGCCGACCAACGCATCTGGCCGGAGGCCTCCCGCCGCGTTTGTGCTGAGGAGGCGAGGACCCGCCGGCCGCCGTCCACCACGCGGAGGGTTGTGCCCCCGGTGGCTTCCTCCGGCGGCGGCGGGTGGATGGGGAGGAGGGGGTGTGGGGGCGGCGGCGGCTAGGGTTTCGCCCGTGCCGCTCCCCTGGGAGCAACGCGAGCGAACAGGTATCGCTCCTCACATTAACCATCCATCTGCAGCTGCTACTAGACTGGACTATGTAAACGATGCCCTGTAGTCGTGCAGAGCTGGGGGATGTCTAGTATCCAAATCGAGTCTGACTCGAAGATGTTGGTCCAGGCGATCGACAGCAATGATGCTGACCTTGGTCATATTGGAGCGCTGATCAGAGAGATTAAGGAATATATTTTCCTGAACTTCATTTGTTTCAAAATAGTTTTCTGCACAAGGGCTTGTAATAAGGTTGCGGATGCTCTCGTCGCCTTTGGTGCAAGGCTGTGTGATGGCATGAACCCCAAGCCATATGATCAGCTCGTCCACCACCATTTGCACAAGTTTGTGTAGCCAGCGACCTCGCTGAGCCAGTTCAGTAATGGGAATCTATTTCCAGTGAAGAAAAAAACATGTACACTGTTAGCAAGTCATTAACAGGAAAAGTATTCTTACAATTCTGTTAGATTCCTGAACTAGAAGGGTTCACGGGTTGATATGCATAATGAAAGGCATTTACCTTGGTTATATCAGAGCAATTTGCTCCTGCTCAGTGTAACATTCGTCTGGTTTCATTCAGCAGAGCAGGAATTCCTTTCCTATCCTTCTCTTCCCGCCCAGAAGCTCTTCTGTTCTAGGCTAGCCACAGGTTTGCAAACCGTGAAGTGCTTACTTTTGCAACGTGATGAGACTAGTCTCCTTGTACATATACCCCTTGAGTGTTAAGAAATCATTGCAAAGAAAACCAACTGTGTGGCTATGGACGATAACAGAGCACCATTTACAACTGCAAAGGCAGAGATTAGGATATGGTAAAATATAAAACTGTCTCAGATTTCAGTGCTATATTGGTCATCCTAAAATTGAATGTGCAATCAAATGTACAGAAAACAAAGTACGACGCTTCTTCGACTGCAGCTAATCTACATCACACACAAACACACACACCATCCAATCAATCTCAACAAATTGGCAACATCAGATCTCAGGGCAAAATAAACATAGCAGATAGGAAACATCACCAGATCCACACAGATAACAAGTAAAATTCATGAAATTGTGACATTGAACACAGGGAAGACAAAATAACAGAATTAAGCAGCAGACAGATACGAGATTTGGGATAACATGCTGCGATTCATTTCCATTTCTTTTCAGCATCGGGCTACATAAGACATGGACCCCGAAGAGAACAGACGACGCATCATATCAACACCACAGACAGAATAAAACAACCCGCATCACTACAACCAGATAAACCAGGCACGAGCAGCCTCCGGCTCTGCACGACGACCCAAACCTAGGCCCTCTCCCCACGGATGCGGCGGGCGAGCTGGATGTCCTTGGGCATGATGGTGACGCGCTTGGCGTGGATGGCGCAGAGGTTGGTGTCCTCGAAGAGCCCGACGAGGTACGCCTCGGCGGCCTCCTGCAGCGCGGAGACGGCGGAGCTCTGGAAGCGGAGGTCGGTCTTGAAGTCCTGCGCTATCTCCCTGACGAGGCGCTGGAAGGGGAGCTTGCGGATGAGCAGCTCGGTGCTCTTCTGGTACTTGCGGATCTCACGGAGCGCGACGGTGCCGGGGCGGAAGCGGTGGGGCTTCTTCACGCCGCCGGTGGCAGGCGCGGACTTGCGGGCAGCCTTGGTCGCCAGCTGCTTCCTCGGGGCCTTGCCGCCGGTGGACTTGCGCGCCGTCTGCTTCGTGCGGGCCATCGGGTTTGGGAGAGGAGGCTAGGTTTTGGGCTTGGTTGCTTCGCTGGTGTGGGATCTGAGATTTGGTGGAGTGGAATGAGAGCGTGGTGGGCTTTAAATAGGGAAGAGGGGTGGGCGGGGGGTGGGAAAGTTTTTGGGGAGAAGGCGCGGGAGGTAGGAGAAGAAGTTTGGTGCGTTAGATTGGTGGAGAATGGACAGCTACGATGTTGCTTCGGATTGAGCACGCGGATCGATCCGTGGGGTGGGAATGCTGTGATGTGATTGGCTGGGTCGGTGACAAGTGGATCAGTGGGCGGGGTTCCTGGATTTGTGGTTTGGCTGCCGCATCCTGGCTTGCGGCGAACGATGACGGGATGAATTATCCATTGCCAGATTAAAAAAAAAGATCCATTGCCTGTGGTGGATGATAATGAGGTCCATATAAATTGGTCGTGAATACATTGCTGCGTCTTAGCAAAGGTTGCCACTTTTTTTCATATACAGAACATTCTTTGTCGCAGCAGAAACTGTATATACTCTTATTTTAGTATTTTATGAAAATGGAGAAACTTGTTTCGAACAATCGGATGTGTCACAAATGATGGTTTCAACGGATCTTTGTCTCTATCTATGGGGCGATCCAATATGCGTAAAAAAGCCTCATTCCTTTGAAAGTTGTCCGGATGTGTGAATCTAAATCTCTCAAGAAGAGAAGAATTTTAGCAATTTTAATGTTGAAGTCTAGACTTGAGAGGAATAGTTCTCTCCAAAAGACGGCCATATCACACTTCATTACTAATTGAATGCCAAGCACAATCCGGTAACAAACCATAATTTCCGTTCAAAATGTATTTATTGTGCGAGGATGTTTATACGAAATGGTAGTGACGAGTGAACTGCTATATTTACCGAAGAGATGGTAAAATAATACATTAGATATGGAAGGCATATTATACGGGATAGGATAAAAACACAAAAGGTTATTGAATATTATAGATGTGCTTGTGGTCTTTTGGATAAGGATTGATGAGAATTTCAGTGCCTCCTTTTTGTGTAGTTTTTCTGCTCTAAGACGTCCAGAGCTACATCTGTGTTGACAAAGAATGTTCAAATGAGTTGTTATTGAAAGTTGATATTGAGGAATATCAGTCTCAGTGGGAGAATATCTTAATTTCAATTTTATTGAATTAAGTAGTGCAAATTAATTTTGAACTATAAAGTCTCAATAAACTTGTTTTATTGTAGAGATGGATCCCGTTGAAAACATAAGTCCAAATGAGTTGTTGGGATAAAGAAATTAACTAAGCAAAACGTGAACTTCTGTGAATGGGTTCACGATCTGAGAGTTGTTCTCAGAATTCTTGAGGTAGAGCATGTGCTGGACAATGAAGTCCCATCACCTAATAGGAATTATCTCCATTAGGAGATGAAGAGTACCAAGTTTATGTGATCATGCTGGACAGGGTGAATTCTGAGCTAGGTGATTGTTACCCACACTCTCGCCCCTTCCGTCTCATGTAAGCTTTAATGGCTCGGTTCTCCATGCAAGTCTGTCATGGTCGTCATAAGCTTAATTCTTAACTATTGAAGTGGACACTCATGTTCCTTGGTTCATTGAAGGAGTGTAGAGACAAGTTCGGAGGGATACTTTAGAGTCTTAAGGATATTGGTTATCTAATTCCAGAAAATCAAGCAGTTGACATACTCTTCATGTCACCTCCATCACATTACTTAGATTTTGTGACTTGCTACAGTATGATGGAAGTGGAGAAGATAGTTGAAGAAGTCTTCCAGATGCTCATGTCAGCTGAGATGGATGTTTTCGTCCACGCCATGATGACAACACCAATTAAGAAAGACAAGCGACACATCCGCATGAGGTATACAAGTTATACCAGTTATTGACATTTTCTTGTATCAAAGATATTTTGGTATTTGATACTAAAATTTCTCAAATTGCAATTTATTACAAAGTGAGAAGGAATAGAGACAAGAAAGGTGTGAAACGT
The DNA here is from genome assembly GCA_028641055.1 of Alopecurus myosuroides. Classification (NCBI taxonomy): domain Eukaryota; kingdom Viridiplantae; phylum Streptophyta; class Magnoliopsida; order Poales; family Poaceae; genus Alopecurus; species Alopecurus myosuroides. The sequence goes on along the minus strand of CM054062.1, from coordinate 50,564,630 downwards.
GGAAGGCGTAGTAGAAGACGAGTTTAATGGTGCTACACTAGCTGCATCATCTACGAAGAAGTCAATAAAGAGGATCAACACTAGAACTTCGAAATAATATTTACTTTGAGTTCGATCATTATGTAATGAATATTTTATGTTCAAGAACCATATTGAGTTTGAATATAAAATATCTGTCGGAACTCTAAGTTTGGTAGTTCAAAAGTTTATGATCTTCTTTATTGCATTATGTCATTAAGTTTTATTATTAAGTCTTGAAAATTTTGATTCAAGTTATTACTTAAGTTTGAGTAATAGTTTTATGGCTTGTTAAATAAACTGGAGATAAGTATTTTATTGATTTATCAAGGTTTAGAGATTATCTCCAAATTATTTAATAAAGCTAAAATCCATAAAGTACCACGCACTTGTGAATTTCAAAATTCACATAAAGGATGGATGTTTTTTCTCAGTTGACTTAATTGCAGTGATGACTCAATACGATAAGTTGATCATATTGATGAAGTGGAATAAATGAAAATTTTGAAGTTTCAATGTTTCATGAAAGTTAATGGGAGTTATTTGAATAAAAAACTGACATCAAAGGAATTTGACTGAAGTAGAAAGGACTTAATAAAATTATAACATGATTGACAAAGAAAGTATTCTTGGTCAAATTACTCATGATAAATTTTGAGAGACTCAAAAAAAAATCGACACCAATATTGTGGGGGAAACCCCCACAGCGCCCCATTTATTAAAATAAAAGGAAACAAAATACAAAGTTATTTACAATATGTACATGGGGGGGTCAAGGAAGTGAATCAATCCATGATGTCAAAAAAATAGAGAGATATCTCTTCACCATGTACTTAAGCAAGGTGACCTCCTGAACAAACATCGACTTCCAACCTCTGAAGTTGGGTCTGATATTATTGAAAACCCAACCATTTCTCTGTTTCCAAATGCCCCAACAAGCCAAGATGATGATTTCATGAAAACAGGGACCATGTAAATGTTTTTTTGCAAACCTTATTGCATCATTAGCATTGCCCGATGACCATGGAATTTGTAGATAATTTCATATTCTTGTAGTATAAGTACAATTAAAAAATAAATGTCTCCATTCCTCATATTCATGAGCAGAACAAAGCACACACTCATAGGAATCACTTACATTCCAGTGCCTTCTAATCAGCATATCTCTGGTGTTGATCCTATCCTGCAACAGTAACCAGGCAAAGAATCTTGCACTCGTTGGGAGACCCCATAAGGAAGGTTTGATGAGCACAACAACAAGTTTCCCTCAGAAAAGAAACCAAGGTTGAATCGACCAGTAGGATAAAGAAGTAACTTCCGAAGGTTGATGCAGCTGAGGTGGCAGGGTGCACTACCAGTTCAGCAGCAACGTGAAACCTACACAATACAATCAATTCACTTTGCCCGAACGAAGCAGTGAGGTTGTCAATCTCACCGCTTTTGCTGAACACAAAGAGGTTAAACGCATGGTGTGGAAAATAGTATGAGAACAATATGAAAACGGCAGTAGTAGTGTGAAAACCGTGGAAGCAGTGTGAAAACAGTGTGTGTATTATCAGTATGAGAAAATGGACCGGAGTCCACATTTCACTAGTGGTGTCTCTCCATAAAAGATAGCTAACAAGTGTGGTGAAAAAATTACAGGTGGGCAAATGATAGACAATGAAACATGCATGACATGATGATTACTATGAGATTCATGCGGGCATTACAATAAGATACATAGATCGTCATCCAACTGCATCTATGACTAATAATCCATCCTTCGAATATCATCCGAACAAACGTTGGATATTAAGTTGCAAGCAACAGAATATCGCAATAAGCAAAGTGTGTAACGTAAACAATCTAAACATTGTTGTTTTCCCCTTAATAGAAACAACACATCCTCCATCTATCACGTTTTTGTCACTTGAGCATAGATGCAAAGGAGGCATGAACCCACTATCGAGCATAAATACTCCCTCTTGGAGTCACTAGTATCTACTTGGCCAGAGCATCTACTAACAACAGAGAGCATGCATGATCATAAATAACATACACATGAAGACAACATGAAAAATTGATAATCAAGAGACATATCATTCAATAATCATCGGATCCCAGCAAACACAACATGTAGCATTACAATAAGACGATCTCGATCATGTGAGGCAGCTCACGAGATTCAAACATGAGGCATAAAGAGGAGCGGACAACCATCTAGATACTACTATGGACCCGTAGTCTAAGGAGGAACTACTCACGCATCACTCCGGAGGCGGGCATGGTGGTGTAGACCCCTCCGGTGATGATTTTCCCTCCCCGCGGGGTGCCGGGGAGAACTCCAGAACCCTCATAGTGGCAATGGTTGGTCCCCATTTTATTTTCTTGTTCTGCTTAGGAGGCTGTGTAGCAGTAGAAGCCTCATCTAGGGAAGGTAGAAGAGTCCTTTTAGCACCACTAAGGAGGGTGTCTACTTCAGAATCAATGCAATCAGTGCAAGGATGTTCTTCAACAGGATTATCATCTTATGAATCTTCCAGCTGAAGGATGCAAGGAACTGACCCAGGTATCACTTGAGTTGGCTTGTAATATGGACCTTCCCAATCCCAAACACCATCATCCAATTGTCCATAGTCAAGTCTATCAGGCAGAGATCCCACATGGCTTTTACCGTGGGAGGCAGATTAAAGTTCAGGGCAGCTCACACAATCATATTCCATAACTTTCTTGCCAGAACAAGCAGAGCAGAAGTGATGGTTGTAATTTGCAGGAGAGGGGCAGGAGGGTCATTACCAGATGCAGGGACATTGTCATCTTCCATGACATCCTCAATGGTAACATGGGTATCCCCACCAGGGCCATCTCTAGGAGAGGAAGACCCAAACAACTCAGGTTCGACGACAATGTGAAGCAGGTACAGGGTTTGGTTCATCTCCACCACCCTTTGAGAGGGGCTTTTAGTTCTATCTTTGACTGACACCAGCATTCTAACCGTAGAGTAGAGTGATTTAAACAGCAGAGACCAATCAATATCTATCAGAACACCAAGGATAGAGGCTACATGTGCAAAAGTCTTCCAAGCACACCATTTAGGGGAAATGCCTTTCACCTTTACCCACGGTTCATAAGGATAATCATATTCTTTGACCTCACCATCCCATGAAGTGATCTTGACAGTGACACCTTCTTTCTCAAGGTCAAAAGCTGGGAATTCACTCAGGTCGGAGACTTTCTTCCAGGGAGGGAACCTAACCGGAAAAGAGTTATTATCCAACTCCCTAATCTGCCATGGCCAGGTTATGTCCTTGCAGAAAATGGAATTGAAGTTAGCTTCAAGCTCAACCAGGGATAAGGACCCCTTCTTCACGTTGATAACACCGCAGTTGGCAAAATTAAGCCACCTTGTTGATTCTACATCAGGGACATCAATATGGAAAAAAAAAACTAATCCCGGATTGCCACTTCCAAAGTAGTCAGCAATGGGGCGCTCCTTGTAACACTCAGGGCAGGTGCTGACTGGGTGACCAAGCAGGTTGCAAATGAAACACACCTTGGGCTTAACACAGTTTCCAACAAAATGACCTGGATCGCCGCAATTGAAACATATGAGTTTGATATATCTAGGGTCAAGAACTTGTTCAGGCACACCTTGAATTTCTGAGCCAGCAGACCTAGAGGAAGCAGATCTATCAGACAGAGAAGGCTGAGGCTGGGACCCATAACCAGCATGGATGGAACCACCTTGTTGACCACTAGAACTATTTTGATGAACGACCGAGACGGTAGGCTTATGAGAGTAACTCTGATACAGCTGTGGATAGCGTTGATACCTTGGATTCTCCTGAGGCCCTTGCGCTGGGGAAAGGTTTTCCATGTTGAGTGGAGGGCGCAGCAGCCACCGGGGCCGCCTGAGCAGAGGGAGCCACCGGCGCAGAGGGGTGCGACCCAGCCCGGCCACGACCTCGCCCCCGGACAGGGCGATTCGCCTGCATCTTGCGGCCAAGCGCTTCGGCAAATGAAGGGGTTGTCGACGAGGACGACAGACGGAAGGGGCGGGAGCGGTGGTGGAGGAGAGCATATTTGGGGGCCGGGAAGCAGTCGGAGATCGAGATTTCAGAATCCCCGATCCCCTTTTGGATCCAGCAAAGGAAGCTTCGGGGGTTATCGCGTCCACGACGATAAGACGGGAATGCACAGAGCTGACCAAAAACTTCTTTCACCACGTCTTTCTCAACCACATAGTTGCTGACAAGTGGGATCAAGGAAACCAACCCTGGGCCCGCGGTGCTCTGCTTGTCCACACGTCCGCCATTGACGAGAGCGGGGAACGCTGCGCGATCGCCTGGCCATGGCGGAATAGGGGAAGCCGCAGGGTGCCAGAGGTCTATCGTAATTCCCCTAGCCACCACTGAATCTCGATCTAGGCTTTGAGTGCGAGACGCGGATGGGGAGGTAGCATCGCGGCTCGGGATGAATCTGCCCCTATTCCTCGCCGAGAATCCGACAACGGAGGCCTCTTGGAGGCGGAGCGAGGAGCTACCGCAAGAGGTCGTCGACGCACGCGACAACCGCTCGACGTCGGCGCAAGCGTCCCCCAACTCACCAGCAACGCCCGCTGGGGACGGGCGAAGCGGGGAAGGGTGGCGCGACGACAAGAGGTGGGGCTGAAGTGTGCGACGCGAAGGAGTGCGACTCGAGGAGGTGCGGCGCAGGGGTGTGTGGCTCTGGGAGGTGTGGAACGGGGCACGACACGGTGAGGGGCAGCACGGGGAGACCAGCGGGGGGGGGGGGGGGGGGGTACGCCCGCGACACGGGGAAGTGGAGCGAGGCCATCCCTGTTGAGCTTTTCGCCATCGCTTATCTGTATGCCAGGTTTTTGGCAACTATTTACACTGCAACTTAACAGCATACTGTACAACTGAAAAATGAATTAGAATACAAACAAACAAGCAAAACCATTTGTTGCACCGATGGCGTCTCAGTATTTCACTGGAGCTCTAAAGCTCCAACAAGATCCAATCTATCCAATGGCACATGAACTTCTCCTGTAGCTGTAGCTGATTCAACTGAGCATTGCCCCAGTGTCTCCTTTAGTTTATCCAAAGCAGCCTTTGCAGCACGGTTCTGAGCTATCTCCTTCTTTTGACCATAAACCGCGCTTCCAACCAACTCACCATCGACCAATACATCTACCTTCAAATCCTTATCCCATCCATCTTTCACGATTTTCAGGCCTCGACGATTCTTTTGGCAGAACTCTAAAAGCTCGCTTACCGGATGCTTGCCTAATGTCTCGGGGCTAATAAATGGATCTGACAATTTTCGAAAAACCTATCATAAGAGAGAAATATTATATTTGGAAACTAGAGGGAGGAACAAAAGGAAATAGTTGGCAATATTGAGAGGGACATTTACCTGCCAGACAACTTCTTGATTGAAGTTGGAGTCAAGGTATATGGCACCAATAAGAGATTCCACGATGTCAGATAGTACTTTTGGAGCATCCAATAGCCCATTAGAGTGGTACTGATATTCACATAATTCTTTTATAAAATCATCAATCTGTAAACACCAAAGCACAAGGGTCATCAATCAATCATATGCAACCTTGTAATATTCCACATGTTATTACTTCAAAAAGATCGCTTCTTTGTTCTTTCTCTTCATGTGTAACAAAGATACAGTAGTGACAAACAAAAAAGAATAAGACAAAGAATGAATATGTTGTGGAACACAATGCCTAAGAAGTCGTTACAAGTCAAGTGTACAGAACTAACTCTAGTGCATAAACAACTTGACTTTGGCAAACAAGACATACAGTCAAGTCAAGAGATAACGTACTTTGCTAGGCCAAGCCCTCAACTTTGGTCTTTTCATGCGAACAACATCACCAATGACAAATATTTTCCTAACTGGCTCAAGCAGAACATAAGAACATTCACTTGTCACTGAAATTAGCAACATATGCGTTCCGATTGCTAAAAGCATCTCTAGACAGAATCTATATTACTAAAGAAGCACATTCTATATGAGAAGAAATACTAACTAAACTAATGGATCAAAAAAATTCTCACGGAGGCTAGTGACAAGGCAGAAGTAATGGACAGAATGAGGTGGAGTCCAAACTGCACATTTGTGCTTTCACTGTTCCACTAAGAACTACAACCATTCTAACAGAAACCAACAATAGCAAACAGAAAAGTGTGAATAAAAATTTCTACCTTACTGCAAAGTATAGCACTCCAAATGGACAGTTGGTGCATCTAGAACTGTGCATGACAATTGCCTCGCATAAAGGTGATGGAATGCAGATTTGGAAAAACGGCCGACAACCTATTCATGGGAAATTAAAAAATATGTTTGAAATAATCAACTGATGGAGAAGCAGCAACAATTTTTTTTCTCACATAGATCAATGAAAAGGCAGCGGCTCGAGGTAACTGTCAGCAAATACTAGACAAGGTGGAGAGTTTTCTCTACCGTTTACTACCATGGAATCAAAACGGGTTATGCTTTGAGCGTTTGACTGCTTTCCTGAAACAACGAGCATTTGAAAAAACCAAACCAAAATTATCAATTTGAGGTTTCCCCCGCCTTGATCCAAATTAAAGCAATCCAAATGGACAGTTGGGAAAATACAGAACTGTATACCCCAGTTGACATGTATGGCAAAGAATAGAATTTGGAAAAAGGTTATGACATTGCAGAACTTTTCACTGCAAACTGGTGCTTTGATGATTTTGCTAAGAATAGCGACGATTTGACCAGGATACAAACAAGAGATGACCAGGCTCATTAAAGAACAAAAACAAACTGCACAATTTGATAACTTTGTTGGTTGCTCGCCTCACCGCAAGTAAGCTGTAAGAACTCCAACTGCGTAGTCTGTACATCTGAGAACTGCTCATGGAAAATGACCTCAGGAATCGAAAGAAAGGAGGTGCATTTAGAGAACTCCTGTTGACAAAGGAAAAAGTTTTCTTTTGGAAAGGGAAAAGTTCAGCTGAAGGTCGTGACTGTTTAGTTGCCTGGGATCATGTTTGTAAAGATTTTGAGGATGGAGGACTGGGTATTAAAAATCTACAAATTCAAAACGGCTGCCTGTTGACAAAGTTTGCCCGCAGAATCATCACCGAGCCTGACTCCCCATGGGCTAAATGGGTGTTCTCAGCTCACCTAAGAAACATAGACATTGGAGATCACTCTTGGATCAAACCAATGCCTGGTCTCAGGTGAAAAATATCTACCGTTCAGTTACTTGTGTGCAGATCGGTAATGGTGCCACTACTTCGCTTTGGAAGGACAGATGGACAAGAAATGGTCCACTCTGCATTCAGCTCCCAGCCTTCTTCTCTCACGCTAACAGGCCAAATATTTCAGTTGCTGATTGCTGGCAAAATAACGAATGGAGGATTTCCCTGAAGAACCTGAGATCGGAGAAAGCGGTAGCCGAAAATGTAGTAGTGGATTCTGAGACAGATAAGAGGAGATGGAGGATTGATACATCCAAAAGACCAAAACCTTCTCAGTCAGGGACTTCTACAAGCTAATGAACTGGGGAAGGATCAAACATATAAGTGCGGATACAGTTTGGAAATGTGCAGCGCCAAAAAAAGGCAAAGATCTTCGCTTGGCTGTTGATCAGAGGAAGAATTAAAGTCAGGTCGGTCCTTCAAAAGCAGAAGATAGTAGACAAGGAGCTCTGCCCCTTTGGGTGCAATGAAAGGAGACAGCGGTACACTTTGCCTTGGAGTGTGCGGGTACGAAACAAATTTGAACGGCATTAGGGACTCAGATGACTGATATCCATGAGCTGGAGGACATTGACGGCGAGATCAGACTGAGATGCCCAGAGAATAAGCAAAAGGCCGCCCTTTGGAGTTGTTGGCTTGCAAGGAACAGGAAGGTCTTTGATGATATTGACATCCCAGTTCAGATGGTGGCCAAAAACTGTGTATTGATCTTTGCAAACTGTGGTCTCGGGAGAGCGGCCAAAGAGGAAAAAGAAGCAATCTAGCAATGGTTGACGGGATGGCAAGCTTGATCCCCACTGTTCTCTTTCTAGCTGGACTGTTATACTCTCTATCTATTCTCTCTCCCCCTGACTGTAAAATGCTCCCTCTTTTTTGATGAAAATCTAGGTAGGGGGTCAACCCCTCCCGAATTTCGTAAAAAAAAACACCATTTAGAAAACCTGTTTTTGGGTAAACATGCTCTTAAACAGGAACTCGCAGACAAGACAAGGCACACAACTATTTTCGTACTGCTGTAAGAGAATACTAAAATGTCCATAGAAAGGTGTCACACCTTTTCAATTTGAGACCAGTGCTGAGGGACCACTCCATGAGAATATACTACCTCGTACGCCTAGGACACCGAAATAATTGGGACAAGATTCGGCTGAAAATCATTTTCTTTCTACCAAGGCACGACAAGGTGACCAAGGGTGAAGAGACAGGGGAACAGGAGATTTCAGCAAGACGAAAGGGCCCACTCAGTTAAAAGCGAAACGTCCCTCTAATGAACAGTAGACAAATGAAGGCCAAACGTCGACGCATAGCAGAGCAAAAGGGAGTAGCAGTAATAAGAGTGACCTGTCCGTCGAGCTGTGGCGCCTTGTGTCGGAGGAAGCGGTGGATGCCGTGGTCGATGGCGACGCGCGCGAGCTTCTCCTTGTCGACGTTGGCGGCGCGGAGGCGCGTGAGCGGGCCTGGCGGGAGGTCCCGGTAGGTGAGGAAGACCTCCCGGGACATGAGGCAGGTGAGCACGCCGTCGCCGAGGTACTCGAGCCGCTCGTAGTTGGACTCGCCGGGGCGGTAGGGATAGTAGAAGGAGCCGTGCGTGAGCGCCTGCCCCACCAGGGCCTTGTCGGCGAACTCGTACCCGAGGAGGGCCTCGACGGCCGCCACGTCCGCGGGGCTCATCGGCGGCACGAAGCCCGGCGGCGCGTCCTCGCGAGGGTACAGCTGCTCCCTCCGCATCGCGTCGTCGTCGGCTGGCGATGGTGAAGGCGACGGCGTGAACTCCATAAAGCCCGATCGATCGGGGCCCGCGGCAGGGGGGGACAGGTTATACTACTAGCGAAGACCGAGTGTGCCCGGGGCGGCCGGCGCGCACGGGTTGTGGGAGCTTCCGGATTGGCGGTCGGAAACGGAAAAGGGCGGACAGGGGCGGGGGAAACGCGCGCGGCACGACAGTGGGGCGGATCTCTTTAATTGCGGACGGAGCTGGATGGTGGACGCTGGGATCGATGACGACGATTTTTGTTTTTTTCTGAGGCAAGGGTGGCTTGGCGTGCGGAGAAAACCGACCTGGGCTGGGCTACTTTTTGTTTAATGCTGTATGCGTCGGGCTGGATGAGTCAGATGCGGCCTGGATGGGAAAGGGTCAAAGGATTTTGTAACCATGATGACGTGCTCGGCCTATGTTCGTGTCGGGAGCTCCGGATGAACAAACCGCTGCCAATCTGCCATCACATCGCGTCGACATGGAAAATGTGTGACAATGGATGAGTGAGATTTCCCACTTTGTGGCTCTCACGTCTCAAAACTTCCTTTTGGCAAAAAAAAAAAAAAAAAACACAAAACCTATGTGTGACGATATAAAATATCCCCTCGTTGTTAAAATGTAGTGCGTATGCGATCTTTAAAAATCATACCATACTAATTTTGACCGAGTTTATATAAAAATTAATACCATTGTATTTATCATGAAGTATATTCCCATATGAAGTATACTTAGTATCAAGAATACATATATTTTCAATAAACTCAATCAGATTTTACGTGGTTTGACTTTTCAAACATCACATATGCACTATATTACGACAAGAAATGAGTATTTAGTTACTAGTCCATGACTAGATTGAAACAAGAGAGAATACTTTATTTGGCCTTTATTTAAAACCTTCTTCCCTATTTGGCTCTAAAAAATAAATTCTTTCCTATTTGACATCTTAACTTCATTTTCTTCCTAATATGGCCCTATAGTGCATTCTAAACACAAATGTGGATGTAAAAAGACTCTTTTGCCCCTGATAATTTTTTGTACCAAAATTCATAATAGAAATTGAAAATAAGCATAGTTAGATTCTATGCCATGTTATTAGTCCCACACGATACAAATATTACTTGGATTGAGCTACAGTGTGGCGCCACGTATCTGTCGATCCGTGCGGCGGCTGCGAGCGCATCTTGTACTCCAGTGTCCGCCTCGTACTCCCATGTCGCACTGCACTGTCACTGTGCGAGTCACGCACGTAACAAGTAGTGATAGCTTTGCGTAACAAGTAGTGATAGCATGCAAAGCTGACATACAACCTTAGCACTAGTACTCGCACCATAGTACGAAGTAGTGGCCTAGCAGGTTATAGCTCTCCACTTCAGCACTAGTACCTCTTTATTTTGTGCTGCATGTTTGTGAAGGCTTGTATTTAGGATTGAGTTTTACTATATACAAACGATATAATTTGTCCTACATACGTTCGATGGATTATAGAATAGCTGCCAAGGTTTTTGAAAAGAAGATCTGGCTGTCTGTCTAATACACTTATTATCATATAAATTACTTAGCTACAAGATTATTTAGCGGTAGCTACCACGCTATTGAAAAACAGCTACCGGGACCCTGCCACTCAGCACACTGTTTCTTTCATCGCTATATATCGCGGACCCTGGTACATCAAACATCTGCAAACAGATATTGAGACCTAGCTCCAAGGCTGGCTATTGACGCCGGCTGGGATCGTCGATTCGCTGGTCGCCGACTGCAATCTTGCTGGCCGGAAAACAAGGGACTCTTCCTCGACCCGATTGCTGACGGAAGACAAGGGCTCTTTTCCTCAATCTTCTTGGTGATGACGGATCTACATGTAAGATCCAATTCACAATAAGAAATAAGCAACCTATGCAATTTTGTAGCAAGATTATTCATACTTTCGCAAAATGAGGGAAACCGCAAAATAGAAATTGCAAATTTGTATAAGCCGTGTGTTTCCATGAGTGACAACCTGCAATACTCATCAGGGGCAAAACAAATCGGATTGCTAATATGCGCATACACTTCATTCTGGTTTCAATGGTTTATAATTGCTTCCTTGTAATACAAGACCATGGATACTAGGTACAAGGGCTGAATTAAAGTAACAAATATTGCAATATTTATTGTCAATAGATAACACTACACCAAATGATAATCATGCCCCATGTAAATCCTTTCAATGGGTGGCCTTGAGTGCAAGCATGTGATTGCAGTTCATAACGATATCATCCATCACTTTGCAGAAATTGGTTTGCAGTATGGAACTGCTAGTAGTAATTATTGTTTTGTTTCCTTGTAGAAAATTATGGATGATTCGGTAAAAAATATTAAGAAGGAAAGAGCTGATAAGCCACCCATAAAACGTCATATATGGAAATTTTCAGAGGAAAAAATATTGCTCAATATACTAAAAGAGCAAACCTTGAACGGAGGGAAGGACATAACATGTTACACAAAGAAAATATGGCGTGAAATCCAAGAACATATCAATGATTCAAAGGTAGACAAACTAGAGTGGCAACAAATAAAAAATCGCCATACGCACTACAGGAGTTGCTATGCTACCATGGAAAGATTTTTAAAACTCACTGGGTTTGGCTGGGATGACGAGCACAAAATGATCAAAGCATAAGATGAAGTTTGGGAGGATATAATTTCAGTAAGTTTAGCACATAAATGTTGTAACCCGTTACCATATCTTATCGTTAACCGGTAGACTAACAATATACTAATATCTGCAGAAGGATAAGAATATTCAAGAATACTGAGATAAAGCGTGGCCTAGTTAGTTAGACCTTCAAGAGATATGTGCTAGCTCTACTGCATCTGGTGATGGTGCTATATCTAGCAAAGGGAAAGTTGAAACCACGAAATCACAAATTGATCTGAATGAGGTAGTAGATCTTGAATCCAATGAAGGAAATGAACCTCCTCGCTTGTCCTAAGAATCCTGAAACCACTAAGGTAGATAAAATTAAGAAACGCATTGCAAGTGGATCACAAGATACTCCAAAAGGTTGAAAACGCACAATCGATGATGCTATAACCGCACTAGATCGCCTTGCTGACGCATCACTCAGCATTGTTGAATCGAAGAAAAGTGCAGCACAACAGGTAGATACTTGCCTAACCTTGAGGTCAAGAAAAAACTTAAAGCTGCACAAGCATTTGCAGATGCCAACCAAAGGACGATTTTCATCGAGATGGATCAAGATACTCGGTCCCTTTGGATTTAAGAAGTTTAACTTTTTGGTTGTACTACTCCAATGAGATTAGGTCTCGCCGGATCGAGAGCGACAGAGAAACGAGGATTTGGCGGGATTCGTGGGTGTCGTGCCCACACTCGTACCGGCCAGTGTCACACCAAGGTGAATGCCGCCTTCACTGAGTGTCATAACTCTTGGATGCATCTGGATAATGGGACATCTGCAAGCTATACCGTCATTTCTTGCAGGGTGACATGATGCAATCACGTCGATCAAGCTAAATTGTCACATAGCGAAGGACATTCTAGCCAGGCCACCAACACCGAATGACATCTTCAAAGTGCATAGTGCATATTGGCTCGAATGGAGAACCTGAGACGGACAAGTCATGACACCACTAGCAGGGCACCGGATGGCCACATAGCCATTTAGAAGGCTCTTTGGGGGTTCCCTGCCCCCCCCCCCCCCACACACACACAAGGTACACATATTCACTTGGACAACTAATTGGTAGATCCAAGTGCTCTATCTACTTCGGAGATATTTGCCCGGTGGAGTTCCAACAAGATGTGACACAGGTGCTCCAGATGCAAGCGGAAAATTTTGAAGAGAGATACCTCGGCCTCCCAACGCCCGAGGGTAGATTGCACAAGGATAGATTCCAAAACCTACAAGAAATATTGACAGTGCGAATCATGGTGTGGGGAGAAGGCATGTCATCGCAAGGTGGAAAAGAGATCCTTGTCATGGCACAGTCGATCCCCACCTATATCATGAAAGTTTTTAAGCTTCTCATGTGAGTGTGTGACAATCTAACTCGCAAGGTCAGGAACTACTGGTGGGGTTCGAGCAATGGCAGGAGGAGAATTCATTGGAAGCCTCGGAGAAAATGAATAAACTGAAAATGCAAGGAGGCCCAGGATTTCATGATTATCGAGTGTTTAACCGGGCGCTCCTCATGCGACAAGCTCGGCGACTTTTCACTAATCCAGATAGTTTGTGCGCAAGAGTATAGAAGGATAAATATTATCTCAATGGTGAGCTGCAGAAAACGGTCTTACAAACAATGCATCACCATCATGGCAGGATATCCAACATGGCCTCAAGCTGCTCAAGTTGTGGATCATTCTCCGGATCGGGAGCGGCAAAGATATGAGGATTTGGCGGGATCCGTGGGTACCGCACCCACACTCATATCGGCCAGTGTCACGCAAAGGTGAGTGCCTCCTTTGCTGAGTGCCATAGCTCTTGGACGCATCTGTATAATGGGACATCTGCACGCTATACCGGCATTTCTTGCAGGTTGACTTCGATGCAATCACGACGATCAAGGTAAATTTACGCATAGTGGAGGACATTCTGGGCTAGCCGCCAATGCTGAACAACATCTTCACAGTTCAAAGTGCATATTGGCTCAGATGGAGAACCTGAGATGGCCAAGTCATGGCGCCACTAGCAGGGCACTGGATGGCCACATGGCCATTTGGAAGGCTCTTTGGGGGTGACCTTCCCCCTTCCACACACACAAGGTACGTGTCTTCACTTGGACAACTAATTGGTAGATCCAAGTGCTCTATCTACTTCGGAGATAGTTGCCCGGTGGAGTTCCAACAAGATGTGAAACAGGTGCTCCAGATTCAAGCGGATGGTTTTGAAGAACGATACCTCGGCCTCCAAACGCCTGAGAGTAGAATGCACAAGGGAAGATTCCAAAACATACAATAAACATTGACCAAACGAATCATGGTGTGGGGAGAATGCATGCCATCGTAAGGTGGAAAATAGATCCTTGTCAAGGCAGTGTCACGGTCGATCCCCACCTATATCATGGGAGTTTTTAAGCTTCCCATGTCGGTGTGTGACGATCTAATTCGCATGGTCAGAAAATCTATTGGAAAGCCTCGGAGAAAATCAATAAACATAAAACGCAAGGAGGCCTATGATTTATTGATTATCGGGTGTTTAACCAGGCGCTCTTCGCGCGACAAGCTTGGCGACTTATCACCAATCCAGATAGTTTGTGCTCAAGAGTATTGAAGGCTAAATATTATCCCAATTGTGAGCTGCAGGAAACAGTCTTACAGACAATGCATCACCATCATGGTAGGGCATCCAACATGGTCTCGAGCTGCTCAAGTTGGGGATCATTCAAAGGATCCGGAGCGGCAGAGATACGAGGATTTGGAGGGATCCATGGGTGTTGCGCCCACACTTGTAACGGTCAGTGTCACGCCAAGGTGAGTTCCACCTTCGCTGAGTGTGATAGCTCTTGGACGCACCTGGATAATGGGACATCTCCAAGCTATACCGTCATTTCTTGTAGGTTGACATCGATGCAATCACGAGGATCAAGATAAATTGTCGCATAGCGGAGGACATTCTGGCCTAGCCGCCAAGGCCGAACGACATCTTCATAGTGCGGAGAGAGTATTGGCTCGGATGGAGAACCTGATACAACCAAGTCATGGCGCCACTAGCAGGGCACCGGATGGCCACATAGCCATTTGGAAGGCTCTTTGGGGGTGCCCTACCCCCTCCCCCCCCACACACACAAGGTACGCGTCTCCACTTGGAGAGCTAATAGGTAAATTCAAGTGCTCTATCTACTTTGGAGATAGTTTCCTGACGGAGTTCTAACAAGATGTGTAACAAGTGCTCCAGATTCAAGTGGACGGTTTTGAAGAGATATTCCTCGGCCTCCCAAAGCATGAGGGTAGAATGCGCAGGGGAAGATTCCAAAACCTACATGAAAGATTGACCAAGCGAATCATGGTGTGGTGAGAAGGCATGCCATCGCAAGTTGGAAAAGATATCCTTGTCAAGGTAGTGGCACAGTCGATCCCCACCTATATCATGGGAGTTTTTAAGCTTCCCATGTTGGTGTGGGACGATCTAACTCGCAAGGTCAGGAGCTAGTGGTGCGGTTTCAGTAATGGCAGGAGGAGAATCCATTGGAAAGCCTCAGAGAAAATCAATAAACCGAAAACACAGTGAGGCCTAGGATTTCGTGATTATCGGGTGTTTAACCAAGTGTTCCACTCGCGACAAGCTTGGCAACTTATCACTAATCTAGATAGTTTGTGCGCGAGAGTATTAAAGGCTAAATATTATCCTAATGGCGAGCTGCAGGAAACGGTCTATAGGAAATTCGTCACCATCATGGCAGGGCATCCAACATGGCCTCGAGCTACTCAACCTGGGGATCATTAACCGGATCGGGAGCGGCAGAGATACGAGGATTTGGCAGGATCCATGGGTGTTGCGCCCACACTCGTACAGACCAGTGCCATGCCCAAGGTGAGTGTCACAACTCTTAGACGCATCTCGATAATGGGACATGTGCAAGCTATACTGTCATTTCTTGCAGGTTGACATCGATACAATCACGCCGATCAAGCTAAACTATCGCATAGCGGAAGAAATTTTGGCCTGACCACCAACGTCGAACGACATCTTCATAGTGCGGAGTGTGTATTGGCTAGGATGGAGAACCTCAGACGGTCAAATCATGGCGCCACTAGCAGGGCACCGGATGGCCATAGGTCCATTTGGCAGCTCTTTGGGGGTGCCCTGCCCCTCAAGGTACGCGTCTTCACTTAGAAAATCGCAATAAATTCCTTGCCTACTCCATCCATCCTGGTGTATAGGGCATAATATGCTAATCTCTACGACCAAGGTAGTTGTTGATTGGGGCAGATTTCTCTCCCAACGCGTAATTATTCTGGAGTAGTCAAAACGAATTGTGCCTAATTAACTCAGACTATTACGATTTTTCAAAGGAAGAATCCAATCAAAGATTTGTAAATTAATGCATGCATGTGTGCAGAATGAGTCTCCCGCAACCACACCTTTCTTCTCCTCTTTCCTTCCAATTAACCTGCACGATGCGTGAGAACAAGGAGCCATGCGGCCAATTAACCCACACAAACATGTTCTGGTTCACACCTTGCTTGCATGCATGAAAGACTTGATCCCACGGAATAGGAAACATTTGGTTTAAATGTGGAGGAGAGCAACCTACATAAGGGAGATAAAAGGATGAGGGAGAAAGATTAACGTGGCCAGTAATTAAGAGCATTTAATTCTAATTGCGCCTAGGGAGAGAAGGTTCCGGGACAACCTCGTTTTCGTATTGTGCCCAATACACCAGGATGGAGGTAGTAGTTGGGATAATAAATTTAGGGTGGGCGCTAGGCGTAGGTCGGAATGAAAAAAGACAGTTTAGGTCCCCTACCCCGTCCGTCCAATCGACATCCTATGGTTAGAAAACAACACAACATGATTTTGCATTTTAGTCCATCCATTTAAAAAACATGCAGTACGCAGTAGCCCCACTTAAACGAAGTGGTATATCGTGTTGTCCCCAACGTTATCGATATTTACATTAGAAAGGCCACCGGGTTATTTACATAGAGTATTGCAACAAAAATTCTCGTCTCGTGTACAAAAAAATATAGTATTACAATATTTTTTTTGAAAAATATTCGAAAAAGGTAATGTTACATTAAACAATAATTTTTTGTTTCATGTTACTTTGTGACAAACATTATTAATTATTTCAACAAAAATCATAACCTGTTACAACAACAAAAATGTATTTATAGCAATTAAAAAAATGGCCAGATATTCTTAAAAATTCATTTGCAACAAAAATCATTAAATATTTCAACAAAAATTACAAACTATTACAACAACAAAAAATGTATTTGCAGCAATTAAAAAAGTAGGTAAACAATAAATGTTGTGATGTAGATTTATTTACAACAGTAATCGTCACCTATTTTAATAAAAAACACAAACTATATCAACAAAAGATTGCATGTTTTCAGCATGTAGAAGGACACATACAAACATCGTTCCAAGAAATCCTTAAAAAACATAAATTTATAAACATCAGCGAGAACACGTTGCAACATTTTGCCTTTGTATTGTTAACAAAATTCATGCGAAAAATTTGAAAGGCGTATGCAGCGCTGAAAAAAAGAGAAGCATTATAACGCTGTACATAGTTACTATGCTGGGCTATTGAAATTTGTTCTAACACAAAATTTGATGGAGGGGTTAACCTATAGGGTGGCCCGATCTCACGAACTGACCAAGAGCACGAAGAACACGGGGATGAAGATGAAGAAAGGAAGAACTCGAAGGGGGAAATGTAATAGGAGTATAACTAGTGCAAACTGAAAGATTCGATTTCCCGTCAACTAAGCCGCAACGGCCGTCTACGGAACAATCAATAAAACCGAACTCACATTATCGAAAACCAACTTAACACCCGTGTGCGGTCCACCACGCCAATAGAAGCTCAAGAATTAGTTGAGATAGATTGGATTCCCAAGGGGAAAGGACAGATATACGATGTAGCCTTGATACGATCCAAATACAAAGTAAGTGGAGTAGTCTTGATACGGTCCTAGATACAAATCATAGGAGTATCCTCACAAGAGGTACTATAGCAAATCTCAAATCATCCAAATATCATCTCTAAGCTAGATCTGGTCCAAGGGGGTGCCTATTTATAGTCTAGGGGGTATGTGGGGGTGAAAATAGGGAATATTCTCTCCTTTTGCGCACTTGCAGGAAAACCGGCCTGGGAGGCCGGGTGGCTTAGTTGGTTGGCTGGCCTACGGGCGCAGGAAGGCCGGTCTAGGCTGGGAGCCAGGCCGGGCCGGTCTGTTAGGTACCCGGTCTAGGGGCGCAGGGAGGTCGGCCTGGCTGGGCTTTCAAGCCGGGTTTCCTGGCTCCCTCCTCCTTCTTCCTTTCCTCCTTCTTCCTCGGGGCCATCTTCTTGGGCTTCTTCTCTAGCTTCTTGGGCATCATCTCGGACATGTTCTTGAGCTTCTTGGCCACCGTCTTGGGGCTCCAATGGGGGATAAAAACCAGAGCACACATAGGTTATTTCCACGATGTAGCGCACCATTCACCAAGTCACCAAAGATATATATATATATATAGAGAGAGAGAGAGAAGTGAGTTCACCTTATCTTGTATTGCATTTGCACGTGATCTTGTCGTGGGACCAATGGGTGTTGATGTAGGGCTTGGTGGAATGGGGTGTGCTGAATCATCTCCCCGCCCCTTTGGAAAGAGTCGTCCATGACTCGTGATCTTTCTCATCACTTGGATATCCATGGAAGGGAGAGAGATCCTTCACGTTGAATGATTTGTGCACAAGGTACTTGGATTGCGGTATGTCGAGCTTGTATGCATTGTTGTTGATGCGCTTGATGATCTTGAAAGGACCGTCACCTCTTGGCTTGAGCTTGGACTTGCGTCCTTGCTGGAAATGATCTTTGCACAAGTGGAGCCAAACGAGGTCACCTTATTGGAACACCATGGGTTTCTTGTTCTTGTTCATCATGGATGCTCGGTGCTCGGAATTCTTCTCAGGGGTAGCTCTTATGGATTCATGTAGCTTCTTGATGTAGTCGGCGTGCTTGTCGATATCCATGTTTAATTGTTCGCCTAGAGGCAATGGTAGGATGTCGAGAGCGGTGTTGGGATTGAAGTCGTAGACGATCTCGAAGGGGCTTCTCTTTGTTGCTTGATGAAGTGCTCGATTGTAGGCAAACTTGACATGTGGGATGCATTCTGCCCAATTCTTGAGGTTGGGCTTGATCAAAGCGTGTAGGAGTGAAGATAGCGTTCGATTCGCCACTTCGGTTTGGCCATCGGTTTGCGGGTGGTAAGCGGTGGAGATGAGTAGTTTGGCACCAAGCTTGGCCATCAATGTCCTCCAAAAGTAGGACGTGAACTTGACGTCTCGATCCGACACAATTGTCTTGGGCACACCATGTAGACGCACAATTTCCCTGAATTTTTTTTCGACATGTGAAGCATCACCCGTTCTAATTCATGGAATGAAATGTGCCATATTTGAGAAACAATCAACAACTACAAATATTGAGTCCATGTTTGTTTTTGTGTGTGGTAGTCCTAACACGATATTGATACGTCTCAAACATATCTATAATTTTCGATGCTTAATGCTTGTTTTCTATCCAATACCTTTATGTTTTCACATGTTTTCCTTCATTTTCTGGATGTTTTCTGGACTAACCTATTGACAAGATGCCACAGAGCTAGTTCCGGTCTTCTGCTGTTTTTGTTTTCAGAAAAGTTATTCTCGAAATATTCTCGGAATTGGACGAATACAAATCCCAGAGTCTTAGAATTCCCAGCACGTCAACAAAGTCCAAAGGAGACCCGTAGGGAGGCAGAGGAGGAGCCACACCATAGGGGGGCGCGGGTCCCCCCTGGTCGCGCCAGTTGGTGGTGTGGTCCCTCTAGCCACCCACCGACATTGCCCATTCGCCTATTTATTCCCCCCGAGGCATAAACCCTAGATAATCCAGCCTTCATCCACAAAAAGTTTTGTAGCTTCGCCGCCATCGCCGACAAGTTTCGGGGGACAAAAATCTCTCTTCCGGCGCCCTGCCGGGACAGGGAAGTGCCCCCAGAGTCATCTCCATCAACTCCACCGCCATCTTCATCGCCGTTGTTGTCTCCCATGATGAGGAGGGAGTAGTTCTCCCCCGGGGATGAGGGCTCTACCGGTAGTTATGTGTTTCATCTCTCTCTCCCATGGTGTGATGTTTATGTGATCATGAGCTTTGTAATCTAGTTGAATAAGTAGATGTTACTCTTCATCTATTATGATACTCAATTGGTTTTGTTATGAGATCTCCATAGACACTTTTATCACGGTCTAAAGGTGAAAGTGTGTGCACCATGTGAATGATTTATATATTTGTGTTGGATGACCCTATGAAATTGTGGTGTTGTATAGAACCATCTGGGTCTCATGGTGATAGCATGGGAGTTACCTAGATGGGGAAATGCAACTCTAAGGAGTGCTCTTATAGCCCTACGTAATGATTGGTGTTTGTTGTCCTGCCGGAGAGTGGTTCGGAGTAGCATAGTGAAGAGATGATATTTATGCATTCAATTATGTTATTATTGTTGAGAGTGTTCACTAGTGAAAGTATGATCCCTAGGTCTTGTTTCTAAGCATTGAAACACTGTTTGCAATCAGTTCTGCTACATGTTTGCTTGCTTCCATTTTGATTTTAGATTGCTACTATCACTTATAATCATCCATATTACTTGTATTTCACTATCTCTTCGCCGAACTAGTGCACCTATACAACTGACAATTGTATTAGGCGTGTTGGGGACACAAGAGACTTCTTGTATCGTAATTGCAGGGTTGCTTGAGAGGGATACCTTTGACCTCTACCTCCCTAAGTTCGATAAACCTTGGGTGATCCACTTAAGGGAAACTTGTTGTTGTTCTATAAACCTCTGCACTTGGAGGCCCAACACTGTCTAAAAGAATAGAAGCGTGCGTAGACATTAGATATCCATGCCAATGTCACTCCAAGGGTCGTGTGGTGTAGGCAATGGAAAATGAGGACCATGAGGGTTGGAAGTAGACTTAGCTCGGAGGCATGTTGGACATCGCTTGACAAGTCGTTCAAACAGGTGCCTCATCTTAGGCCAATAGTAGTGGTTGGAGAGCATGGCGTAGGTCTTGTCCCTTCCAAAATGTCCCATGAGACCTCCTTCATGTGATTCCTTCAATAACAACAAACAAAGAGAGGACTCTGATGACCCACAAGTATAGGGAGTGTATCATATTACTTTCGATAAATAAGAGTGTCGAACCCAACAAGGAGCAAAAGGTGTTGACAAGATGGTTGGATAGAGGATTCACTGTAACACTAGCAACCAGGTTTTTGGTGGGTTTTTATATAGCAGATAAATTAAGTGCGAGTAAATAAAAGACGGTAAATATAATTGCAACTAGTGGCCCAATCCTTTTGAGAGCAAAGGACAAACCGGTTGTTCTACTTATGATTACCAAATGTTCTCGAGGACACATGGGAATTTCGTCAAGCGCTTTCGTTTCATACAGTTGATTAATATTTATTGTTTTGATAGTTGTTGTGTGGGTGACTATGCTAATGCACTGCCCAATTAAGATTAATACATACTTGTGATTAAACCCCTTGCAAGCATCCGCAAATACAAGAAAGTAATTAAGATAAATCTGACCACAACCTTAAAACTCTGGGATCCTACACTCCCTCGTGCATCGGTTTCCTAACGGGGGTTTAGGATTCTGTCACTCCGGTAACCCCACAATTAGTAGCCAAATACACAATGCATCCTCCTAGGACCATAAAGGTGAAGTATCATGTAGTCGACGTTCACATGACACACTAGTATAGGAAAGATCAACAGTGGTGCACCAATTTCTCATTCTGTGGCGCACCCTGGCGCCGTAGGGGTGCGCTACAGAATCCACACCATTAAATTATATTTCTGTGGCGCACCAGAGCTATGCGCCACAGAAATGTCAATTCAGTGGCGCACAGTTCACGTGCGCCACAGAAATATGCAGTGGCTCACAGTTCAGTGTACACCACTAGAGGAACAACACCACAACTTAAATATCAAACCACTAGATATTACTTCAACATAATTCCACTACTAACATCTTGACTTCTCCCATGTCCTCAAGAACTAAATGAACTACTCACAAGACATCATATGGACCATGATCAGAGGTGATATAATGATGAATAACAATCCGGTCATAAAGTGTAAGCACCGATAAATCTCATAAGCATCAACTACTAACAAGTAATCAACACTGGGAGAAAGATCTAGTGAAGAACAACGTTATAGAATCCTAATCATTACAGCGGGATGGAGACGGATGGTGAGGGTGATGGTGCTGGTGCTGGTGATGATGACGATGACGATCTTGATGATGCCCAGAGCAATGACAATGACGATGGCGATGATTTCCTCTCTCCAGGGTGGAATTCCCCTAGCAGATTTCTCCCTGGCGGAGAGCTTTTCTCTCTGTGTTGTTTTCCGCCCCGAGGAGGCGGCAGAATATTTTCTTGATGGTTCTGTGAGGCTTAGGGTTCCCGGGGGTGCCCAGGCATGCTGTGGCCCCTCTCTTGTTTTCCGCCCCGAGGAGGCGGCAGAATATTTTCTTGATGGTTCTGTGAGGCTTAGGGTTCCCGGGGGTGCCCAGGCATGCTGTGGCCCCTCTCTGGGTCTCCTCGTGGCTAGCTTCCTCTTCTGGACTTCTAAGACTTTCCCGATGCCCCTTCTTCTTCTGATCTTCTGAAATAGGGTATCCTGACGGTGCTTTTTTCCATCAGATTTCTGGTCCCCGTGTTTATTCTCCAAAAATTATGAAACATGCAAAATAAGATGAAATAACAAAAGTAATGCATCATAATATATATCAATGAAAAACAGAACATTACAATATAAAATAGTGATGCAAAATGGACGTATCAACTCCCCCAAGCTTAGACCTCGCTTGTCCCCAAGCGAATCTGAACTCAGTAAACATGACCACATGTTTATGGAGTGAGGTGTCGATAAATAAAATACGGACAAGAAGCATCACATCTATCAATACACAAGTCATTCTAGACATCAACTTCCTCTCATATAATTAAACTTGAAACAATTAGATGGAATAACAATAAAGGTGCAAAAAAGGAAATAGTCATTGGTGAAGGAAAACTTTGTTCTTGGTGAGAGAAAAATTAACAAATTGTACTTATGTTTCGAGAAGAGTCTTTATATTAGAGCTTATATTGCAGAGTTTATCATGCTCAGTCATAACAGTCCCTTTGCAGTCATTGGTAACTTTCAAAGTGGTATTCAATCAGATAAAAACATTTGTACTAAACAGGGAAGAATAAAGGACATGATTGAGTAAATCAACATATAGATGGATGGATCACAAGAACTCAAATTCTTGCTTAAGACAGAAAGGAGTAGGTTTACTGACTCAACATAAAGGTAAAAGACAGACCCTTCGTAAAGGGAAGAAGAGATTAAGTCATGTGCTAGAGCTTTTCATTTGATAAACAGAGGCATTGAAAACAATTTTGAGAGTGGTGTATGTTTATGTCAACGAATAACAAACAGAAAATACAGTACGTCACAAGCCAACTAGAATTCACAAGAGCGGCTCCCATTGAAGGACGCAACTGGTATAGAAGGTCATCCCTCTTTCTCTTTTGTTTACACAATTATGCTTTGACTGATAAATCAGGGGAAAATATAGTGAAGAGAATTTGTATTATTAAGTTTGGGGCTGGGCACCCCGCTGCCAGCTCTTCTATCATTTGGATAAGTGGATGAAGCCACTAGTCCAGGTGTGTAAAGTCCAATCAACAAGTGAGATAAAGATTCTCTATTTGCATCCTCATGAGCTAAAATAGGAGCACAAAATAGGAGTAATTTTGAAAATTTTAAAGGTAGCACACAAGAAATTTACTTGGAGTGGTGGTTAAATACCACATATAGGTAGGTATGGTGGACACAAATGGAAAGGTTTGGGGGTTTAAGGTTTGGATGCACGAGAAGCATTCCCTCTTAGTACAGGTTTTTGGCTAGCAAGGCTAGGTAGCAAGCATAAGAGTTGATGGAAAACAAACAAATACACATATGATAGAACCAATCATGCAATCGTCCTTCGAGGTACAAACAATCTTACTTGAGAATACTAAGATTATGAGCCAACAAGAAAGAAAGATCATGGAAATAATATGTCTACATGCAACTCCCTCTTTTCTACTTAAGTCTCAACATATTGTTGCTATTGACCAATGCTCAGTTTGCCAAAACCAACTAGATTAACTTGATGCTACAATATTGATACCAATACTAATAACAAGATCAACCATATAACAAAAATTGCAAACTAAAATAAAGTGTAGAAAGTAAATGATGAAACTTCTCATTAGTATTCCATTACGGCAACTCAAACCAAGGGATACATCAATAACCAACTAAAGGAGAGATACTTCCATACTGCAAACCATCCTATATGATAACTTCTCTACTCATGATATGACTCTACTAAAAGGTAAAAAGGTGAAAGATAAAGGTGTGATACCGCGACACTCCCCCAAGCTTGGAACAAGCCAAGGGGATGCCAATACCAATGATGAATTATTTCTTCGGTGGTGGTGGTGAACTCTTCCCAATCAAGGCATGGAAACGCTCCAGCATCTCACGAAATGTGTCGTTCTCGTCTTGAGCAATCTCTACCTCCATCCTTAGAGCTCGATATCGATCGCAGAATTCATCTGCGACTCGAAGAGCTTCCTCTACTCTAGGGATGGGGCTGAAACCTGTAAGTGATGGTCTTGGTCCCTACATGTTACAAGAAGAAACACTTACATCGTTACTTGATGACATCCTCTTTGCTTCCCTCTTCACGCCCTGGTCCATGTTCTTGCGCTTGGGATCTTGGAGATAATCTTTCATCGGCGGAGACCATGGTGCTTCTAAAACTGAAAACAGATCACGGCAGAAACAGGTCGAAACAGAAACGCGACGAGAAAATGATATATGTACCTCGGGGGTCCGGGGGATTATATAGCAAAAACATACGTAACAAAAGGAAGGTGCAGCGCGAAAACGAGTCGGGGAGAGGGGCTCCAGGGCGCCCACACCATAGCCAGGCGCGGCCAGGGGAGGGCTCGCACCCAGGCATGGTGTGGTGCCCTCGGGCACCGTCTCCTACCCCTCTTTGGCTCAATATTTTTCATATTTTCCATAAAAGATAAAAATAAAAGTTGGAAAGCGATACATGAAATTTTTCTTAACAGAACTATTACCTATTCGAAAATGGACTCTGCAGATTCTGGAATCTTTCCTCTAATAAACTTCTTCAGAGTCATCACTTGAATAATAGCAACATCTTCATCATAAGAATCCCCAGGAATATAATGTTTGAGTTTTTGCCCATTCACCACTTGTGTAGTGTTATCTTTGAGGGAAGCAATTTTTATTGGACCCGAACGATACACTTCTTCAATAACATAAGGTCCTTCCCATCTTGGGAGTAATTTTCCTCCAAAAAATCTGAGACGAGACCTATACAATATAACTTCTCACCAACATAAAAATCTCTTTTAAGAATACTCCTATCATGCCATTGTTTAACTTTCACCATTCATCTAAAGAACTCAAGTCAAGCATTCTCTTTTTACCATCAAGTTTAAAATCTTTATTAAGTTCTTTTACTGCCCAATAAGCTTTGTGTTCTAATTCTAAAGGAAAGTGACAAGCTTTTCCATAAACCATTTTATAAGGGGACATGCCCATAGGATTTTTATAAGCAGTTCTATAATCCCATAAAGCATCATTCAACTTATCAGACCAATTATTTCTAGATTTATTAACAATCTTTTGCAAGATAGATTTAATTTCTCTATTTGATAATTCTACTTGCCCACTGGTTTGAGGATGATAAGATGAGGAAATTCTATGATTATCATCATATTTAGCAAGGGTTTTTCTAAAAACACCATGAATAAAGTGAGAACCTCCATGAGTCATAAGATATCTAGGCACACCAAACCTAGGGAAAATAACATCTTTAAGCATTTTTAAAGAGGTCTCACCATCAGCACTTTTTGTGGGTATAGCTTCTACCCATTTAGTAACATAATCAACGGCAACAAGAATGTGAGTGTAACCATTCAAAGGAGGAAACAGACCCATAAAGTCAAATCCCCAACAGTCAAAAGGTCCAATAACAAGAGAATAACTCATAGGAATTTCATTACATCTAGAAATATTACCAACTCTTTGACATTCATCACAAGATAAAACAAATTTACGTGCATCTTTAAAAAGAGCAGGCCAATAGAAACCTGATTGTAGAACCTTCTGTGTGGTTCTATCTCCAGCGTGATGTCCTCCATAAGCACTACGATGGAACTTTTTCAATATTTCACGTTGTTCATGATCTGGAACACATCTTCTCATAATACCATCTACTCCTTCTCTATATAAGTGTGATTCATCCCAAAAATAATGCCTCAAATCATAAAAGAATTTTATTCTTTGTTGAGTTGTAAACGTTGGAGGCAAACATGGAAACAATAAAGTTAGCATAATCTGCATACCATGGACTATCTCGGGAGTTTACCTTTATTGCAGCCAACTGTTCATTTTGAAAACTATCATTAACAAGAATAGCATCATAAGCAATGTTTTCCAATCTAGAAAAGTTATCAGCAACAGTATTTTCAGCACCCTTCCTATCCACAATATGCAAATCAAACTCTTGTAAAAGCAGCACCCATCTAATAATCCTAGGCTTAGCATCTTTCTTTTCAATAAGGTATCTAATAGCAGCATGATCAGTATGAATAACAACTTTTGAATCAACATTATAAGGTCTAAATTTATCACAAGCAAAAACTACAGCTAAAAACTCCTTTTCAGTGGTAGCATAATTCTTTTGAGCAGCATCAAGAGTCTTACTAGCATAAGGAATAACATTCAATTTCTTATCTACTCGAGGTCCAAGAACAATAGGAGCAAAATCACTAGCACCACACATAGTTTCAAAAGGTAAATTCCAATCAGGTGGTTGAACAATAGGATTCGTAGTTAAAGCCTTCTTTAAAGTTTTCAAAAGCTTCCTTACAATCATCATAAAAAACTAAAGGTACATCTTTTTGAAGAAGATTAGTAGGAGGCTTTGATATTTTAGATAAATATTTAATAAACCTCCTATAAAAACCAGCATGAACAAGAACACTACGAATACCTTTATCATCCCCGGGACATGTAATTTTCTCTATTGCTTCCACTTTAGCTTTCAAAGATACCCTCATTAGATTTGGTCTCAAACTTTGACAATCGTTTACCTTTCTTGCGAATGAATCACTTGCAGCCGAAGACCTTTAAGTAAGATACCTCTGGTTTCTTGCTCGTGAGAATCTCATAAGGAGTCTTGTTCAAGATCTTGCGGAGATATAACCATTTGGTAGCATGACACACAGTGGAGACGGCTTCGGCCCAAAAGTTATAAGAAGAAGAAAACTCCACAATCATGGTCCTAGCTGCATCCATCAAAGTTCGGTTCTTTCTTTCTGCAACACCATTTTGTTGAGGGGTATAGGGAGTGGAATATTGATGAGAAATGCCCTCTTCACTAAGAAAACCCTCAACGGTATAGTTCTTGAACTCCGAGCCATTATCACTCCGTATGGCCAATATGGAAGCATTGTGTTGGCGCTCCACTAGAGTGATGAACTCGATGACTCTCTTTTGAGTCTCACTCTTCCTCTTGAAGAAATACACCCAACAATATATTGAATAATCATCTACGATCACCAAGCAATACTACTTTCCTCCGAGACTATCATAAGATAGTGGACCAAAGATATCTAAGTGAATGAGCTCGAGAATTCTTGTGGTGGAGATATTAGTCTTGGTTGGGTGAAGTTCTCCATGTTGCTTTCAAAAGGCGCAAGAACTACACACACGATGTTTAGCAAACTTAGCATTGCTTAGTCCTAGAACATGGTTGCCACTTTGAAGGTCATGCAACATTCTCATATTGGTGTGGGCTAACCAGCGATGCCAAAGCCACCCCACATCAACTTTAGCCATTAGGCATGTCGCGACACACGTGTCTCCTTTAGAGAAGTCCACTACATACATGCCGTTCTCGACAAACCCAACAAAGGCTACTTTAAGAGTTGTTTCCCAAGTGACAATCACATTCTTTTTATTAAAGAAAGAGTTAAAACCACAATTTGCAAGTTGAAGAACGAACATCAAATTATAACCAAGGGACTCAATAAGGAGAACGTTCTCAATTGATAAATCATTTGAGATGGCCACCTTGCCTCGTCCCAATACCTTAAGTTCGGAATTATCACCAATAGTGATGCAATTGAGATGAGGCAATGGAGGTTCAAGATTACTCATTGCGTCATTTTTTTCGGTCATATGTTGGGATGCACCACTATCCACTGTCCATCTACCCAATCCGGAAGCACTTCCCTACAAGAGATCAATTTCGATTTAGGTACCCATCCTTCAATGGGTCCTCTTTTGTTAGTAAAAAGGGTCTTAGGAACCCAAATAGTCTAATGATAATCATCACCATAAGAAGTACCAACGTATTTAGCATAAACATGACCATCTCTAGATTTCATGAGAACATAAGAGGAGTTATATTTTCCGGCAAAGTCATTGTGGGTGATGCTCCCCCTAGAGGTATCACCACCCACCACGGCATTGGTCTCCTTATCCTTGGTCACCTCTCCCTCTTTCACAAAGACAACATTACCAGAGGAAGAGGTGACATTCTTGGTTTTCTTCTTTGACTTGGCAACAAAGCCAAGCCCTTCCTTCCCTTTCTTATCTCCTTGAGAGCTTATGGCGTCATTGGGAATTTTCTCTTTTCCTACAATGTTAGTAGTAGTACAAGAGGTAGGCAGGATAACAATGCTATTAGAGGAAGATGTCACTTGCTTATTAGATTGTTGAGATAGAATATTATTTCGAGACGTGGTGAGTTCGTCATGGATTTCTTTAAGAGATGTGAACTCTTTTTCTAGTTTTCCATGACGCTCAACAAGTTTCTCATGAGCTATTCCCAGCTTCAACTCTTCTTCTTCAAAGATTTTAAGTAAAGCAAGAGATTTTTCATTATCCTTCCTATGTTTGGAAACACTAATGGCATAAGTCTCCTCTAGACTATATAGTCTCTCTTCAAGAGAGGCTCTCATGGATCTCTCTTTCTCAAGAGCTTCTACAAGCTCATTGTCATTGTTCTCATGGCCACCACCATAGCTCTCCAAAGTCATGATGATCTCTTCCTTCTCAACTATGAGAGAGTTAGCATCATCAAGTTTACTTCAGAGGGACTTTACCTTTTCTTTGGTTTCACCTTCAAGACTACATAACCAAGAGCCTAGATTCTTGGCCTCCTCATCATAAACAATGTTTTCAACACAATCCAATAATGAGGGAGAACTAGTAGCAATAGACTTGGAGGTGGAAGATATTACCGTGGTGGCCTTTTCCATGAGACATGTAGGTCGGATCAATGCCTTCTCATTGGGGGATTCAAATAGAGAGACCGATGAAGAGGAAGACGTAGCTATGGTGACGTGGGACACACCTACGAATTCATCTTCTCCTTCATCTCTGGAGTAGTATGTTTCCAATGTGGGCCCTTCTTGAACATATAGAGCCCTTGGGACTCGTCTAACAAGGTTCTTGTTTTGTGGTACTTTCTTCTTGTCCTTGCGTATAAGCTTCCCTTCATTCTCTTCTCTTGGCTCAAAAGGACACTCCTTGACGAAGTGATTTGCACTTCCACAATTGAAGAATGTCCTTGGCCGCTCCCCCTTCTTCTTGTAGATCTTGTTTCTTGAAGGTCTAGGAGCACCCGCGTTGTGAGCCTCCCATCTCTTCCAATAGCCATGCATGGCAAAGGCGATGCACTTATGAGCACCCTTGTATGTGTCTTCATAATCCTCATCATCCTCATCATCCTCATCCACTTCTTCTATCCGAGCAATCGCCTTAGACTTCCAGGCGAGGTTGGAATACTTTCCAACTCCTCTTGAGCGAGCGAGAGCATCATTTGCGCTCTTGTGAGATAGGGATATGGCTATGAACTCACTAAGAACACCAATGGAGTTGAGAGAGTTGTAATCCGATCTTGTTCGAATACTAGTGGATAGGTTCTTCTCAAAAGGTGTTATGGCCTTGGCAAACTTCCTTCGAGGTACAAACAATCATGCAATCTTCCTTCGAGGTACAAACAATCTTACTTGAGAATACTATGCTTATGAGCCAACAAGAAAGAAAGATCATGGAAATAATATGCGTACATGCAACTCCCTCCTTTCTACTTAAGTCTCAACATATTGTTGCTATTGACCAATGCTCAGTTTGCCAAAACCAACTAGATTAAATTGATGCTACAATATTGATACCAATACTAATAACAAGATCAACCATATAACAAAAATCGCAAACTAAACTAAAGTGTAGAAATTAAATGATGAAACTTCTCATTAATATTCCACTACGCCAACTCAAACCAAGGGATACATCAATAACCAACTAAAGGAGAGATACTTCCATACTGCAAACCATCCTATATGATAACTTCTCTACTCATGATATGACTCTACTAAAAGGTAAAAAGGTGAAAGATAAAGGTGTGATACCGCGACACTCCCCCAAGCTTGGAACAAGCCAAGGGGATGCCAATACCAATGATGAACTATTTCTTCGGTGGTGGTGGTGAACTCTTCTCAGTCAAGGCATGTAAACGCTCCAGCATCTCACAAAATCTGTCGTTCTCCTCTTGAACAATCTCTAACTCCGTCCTTAGAACTCGATATCGATCGCAGAATTCATCTGCGACTCGAATAGCTTCCTCTACTCTAGGGATGGGGCTGAGACCTGGAACTGATGATCTTGGTCCCTGCATGTTACAAGAAGAAATACTTCCATCGTTACTTGATGACATCCTCTTTGCTTCCCCCTTAACACCCTGGTCCATGTTCTTGCGCTTGGGACCTTGGAGATCATCTTTCATCGGTCCCTCTCCCTTGTTGTTGTTGGCGGAGACCATGGTGCTTCTAAAACTGAAAACAGATTATGGCAGAAACAGGTCAAAATAGAAACGTGACGAGGAAATTATATACGTATCTCGGGGGTCCGGGGGATTATATAGCAAAAACATACGTAACAAAAGGAAGGTGCAGTGCGAAAACAAGTCGGGGAGAGGTGCTCCAGGGCGCCCACACCATAGTCAGGCGTGGCCAGGGGTGAGCTCGCACCTAGGCATGGTTTGGTGCCCTCGGGCACCGTCTCCTACCCCTCTTCGGCTCAATATTTTTCCTATTTTCCATAAAAGATAAAAATAAAAGTTGGAAAGCGATACGCGGACTTTTTCTTAACAGAACTGTAACCTATTCGAACATGGACTCTCCAGATTCTAGAATCTTCCCTCTAATAAACTTCTCCGGAGTCATCACTTGAATAATATCAACATCTTCATCATAAGAATCCCCAGGAATATAATGTTTGAGTCTTTTCCCATTCACCACTTGTGTAGTGTTATCTTTGAGGGAAGAAATTTTTATTAGACCCGAACGATACACTTCTTCAATAACGTAAGGTCCTTCCCATCTTGGGAGTAATTTTCCTGCAAAAAATCCGAGACGAGACCTATACAATATAACTTTCTCACCAACATGAAAATCTCTTTTAAGAATACTCCTATCATGCCATTGTTTAACTTTCTCCATTCATCTAAAGAACTCAAGTCAAGCATTCTATTCTTACTAGCAAGTTTAAATATTTATTAAGTTGTTTTACTGCCCAATAAGCTTTGTGTTCTAATTCTAAAGGCAAGTGACAAGCTTTTCCATAAACCTTTTTATAAGGGGACATGCCCATAGGATTTTTATAAGCAGTTCTATAAGCCCATAAAGCATAATTCAACTTATCATACCAAATTTTTCTAGATTTATTAACAATCTTTTACAAGATAGATTTAATTTATCTATTTGATAATTCTACTTGCCCACTAGTTTGAGGATAATAAGCTGAGTAAATTCTATGATTAACATCATATTTAGCAAGGGTTTTTCTAAAACCACCATGAATCAAGTGATAACCTCCATCAGTCATAAGATATCTAGGCAGACCAAAACTAGGGAAAATAACATATTTAAGCATTTTTTAAGAGGTCTCACCATCATCACTTTTTGTTGGTATAGCTTCTACCCATTTAGTAACATAATCAACAACAACAAGAATGTGAGTGTAACCATTCAAAGGAGGAAACAAACCCATAAAGTCAAATCCCCAACAATCAAAAGGTCCAATAACAAGAGAATAACCCATAGGCATTTCATTACGTCTAGAAATATTACCAACTCTTCGACATTCATCACAAGATAAAACAAATTTACGTGCATCTTTAAAGATAGTAGGCCAATAGAAACCTGATTGTAGAACCTTCTACGTGGTTCTAACTCCAGCGTGATGTCCTCCATAAGCACTACGATGGCACTTTTTCAATATTTCACGTTGTTCATGATCTGAACACATGTTATCATAATACCATCTACTCCTTCTTTATATAAGTGTGGATCATCCCAAAAATAATGCCTCAAATCATAAAAGAATTTTATTCTTTGTTGAGCTGTAAACGTTGGAGGCAAATACTTGGAAACAATAAAGTTGGCATAATCTGCATACCATGGACTATCTCGGGAGTTTACCTTTATTGCAGCCAACTGTTCATTTTGAAAACTATCATTAACAAGAATAGCATCATAAGCAATGTTTTCCAATCTAGAAAAGTTATCAGCAACAGTATTTTCAGCACCCTTCCTATCCACAATATGCAAATCAAACTCTTGTAAAAGCAGCACCAATCTAATAATCCTAGTCTTAGCATCGTTATTTTCCATAAGGTATCTAATAGCAGCATGATCAGTATGAATAACAACTTTTGAATCAACAGTATAAGGTCTAAATTTATCACAAGCAAAAACTACAGCAAAAACTTCTTTTCAGTGGTAGCATAATTCTTTTGAGCAGCATCAAGAGTCTTACTAGCAGAATGAATAACATGCAATTTCTTATCTACTCGTTGTCCAAGAACAATAGGAGAAAAATCACTAGCACCACACATAGTTTCAAAAAGTAAATTCCAATCAGGTGGTTGAACAATAGGAGCCGTAGTTAAAGCCTTGTTTAAAGTTTCAAAAGCTTCCTTAAAATCATCATAAAAAACAAAAGGTACGTCTTTTTGAAGAAGATTAGTAAGAGGCTTTGATATTTTAGAGAAATCTTTAATAAACCTCCTATAAAAACCAGGATGAACTAGAACACTATGAATACCTTTAACATCTCTGGGACAGGGCATTTTCTCTATTGCTTCCACTTTAGCTCCGTCAACTTCAATACCGCTTTCAAAAATTTTATGCCCAAGAAAAATTCCTTCATTCACCATAAAGTGGCATTTTTCCCAATTAAGAACAAGATTAGTTTCCTCACATCTCTGCAAAACTTTATCAATATTGTGCAAGCAGTTGTCAAAAGAAGTTCCATAGATGGAGAAATCATCCATGAATACTTCCACAATTTCTTCACAAAAACCATGAAAAATAGCAGACATGCATCTTTAAAACATAGCGGAAGCATTACACAAACCAAAAGGCATAAGTCTGTAAGCATAAGTACCATAAGGACAAGTAAAAGTTGTTTTCTCTTGATCGGTTGCTCTAACATCAATTTGAGAAAACCCAGAATAACCATCAAGAAAGCAAAAATGAGTTTTCTTAGACAACCTCTCTAGCATTTGATCAATAAAAGGCAGAGGATAATGATCTTTCTTAGTAACATTGTTAAATTTCCTAAAATCAATGCACATTCTATAACCAACTACTACTCTTTGAGGAATAAGCTCATTATTTTCATTAGGCACAACAGTCATTGTCCATTCTTAGGGACACAATGCATAGGTGAAAGTGCACTATGGTCAACTAGAGGGGGGTGAATAGGTTGACTACCAATTTTTATTCTTTTCCTTTTAGTTATGGCTAAACAAGATAAAACAAGGTTCTCTAGATGTGCAAATCGGTGAGAAACCTATGTGATACAAGATAATATACGCAACGGAAGTAAAACGAAAGGTAGCAAGATAAACCATAAACAAGGAGACAAGGATATGTTTCCCGTAGTTCTTTCTCAAGAGAAGTACGTCTACATTGGAGAGGTGGGGATCGACCTAGGCACTCCTCAATAGCACGGTTGTGCACACCTTATTCTCCTTGAGCTTCTCTGGTGAGGGAAATTCTCGTTTCCACTATGAGGTCAACTTGAAGGCGTTGACCAAACCTGTACACGAGGTTGAGGACACTCCACAAGATGGATGGAGGCTCTCAACTAATCGGAAGCTTCTTTGCAACAAGGTGGAAGCTACAAGCACAAGATCTACTAAGATTTCTAGGCCTCAAGTAGGATTCTAGATCTACTAGGATGTGGTGGATGGATTTGAAATTCCTTTGGTGGAATCGCGGATCTAGGTCTCCTCTAGCTCTCCACAAAGTTACGGAGTGTTTGGGTGGTTGGAGGGGGAGATCTAGGAGGTTGAAGATTTCATTAATGGCTAGGAGAGAGAGTGGGAAAATCTTAGCATTTATGAGGTAGGGGAAGGGCTTTAAATACCCCTTCCCCAATCTGGCCGTTGAACAGCCCACGCAGCACCGGAGGCTCCGGTGGTCTTCACTCGTACGCGCCAACGTGGCACCTGTTCTCCTCCCTGATATCTTCAGTAGCGGAGGCTCCGGTGGTGTGAGAGGAGGTTCCGCCCACCAGAGGTACACCAGAGATTCTGCTGCAGCCTTCGCTCTTATGCACCCGAAGGTGGTTTTAGCGGAGGTTGAACCGGAGGCGTCACCGGAGGCCAGCCCGCCTGTATCGTAATGGAAGCAGCGGGGGCTCCGGTGGATTGCGCGGAGGTTCCGCTCACCAGAGGTCCACCGGAGGTTCCGCTTCCACCTCCGCTCGTATGCACCCGAAGCCCTTTTTAGCGGAGGTGGCACCAGAGGCCCACCGGAGGCTGGCGCTGGGATCAGCTGGGAAAAACGCACGGGGCGGAGGTTCCGGTGGTTTCACCGGAGTCTCCGCTGTCGCACCCGGACCTCTAGAGGATACTCACAGCCCGCTAAACAGTAGATGATTGGATTACGGGGCCTACCTGCACCCGCACCTCTTACGAGTAGGCCAACACGTAAACGTGTGACAACCAACCTATACTATTCATCGTCTGTGCAAACCATCCCATAGGAATCCGAATACTTCCATTGACGTACTTCATAACATACACACATGGTACGTCAACGGCATTTGAACAAGTGATATCACAACAAATCTCTAAGACACAAAGAAATAGAAATAAGTGGCAAATAGCTCTCACTAGAGCAGAGATAGCAAATATAGTCATGCAGAGGACACATGTCCCAGCAAGTCATCATTACATCACAGCGGAAGCATCCAAAGTGTCTGAGTACAGACAAGATCCAAATAGGCCTAAGAGGCCGGAAACGAAAGAACGGAGCCCATCCACGAAGTCTCGGATCCTGCCCGGGTCCGCTATCTACTCGTCAGCAGCCTCGTCATACTCCACGTAGTATCCACCATGGGGATCCTCGGAAACATAGTCTGCAGAACACGCAACCCCAAAGGGGTCAGTACGGATGAGTACTGGCAAGCAAGACGCACAAGATATCAAAGTGTACCCGGCAACACCAAGTACAGATGCTTTGGGTTCAACGGAAGATAGGGGATACAAAAGTGCGGCAGCGGGCTGCCCTAACCAACTACAGAGACACGCTACAACATCCGGCTAAAAGAAAGGGATAAGATAGCATATCGGAACCAACTACCACTAACCTCAAACAAACCCATCCTGGATCTCGCCCCTTATCCAAAGAAGCAATCCGAGGATAACCCACACAGTTGGATTAATGAAGCTTCAAGTTATTGTGTCAATAAGTCTATTACTAGTCAACATTAGTATTAATTAGGTGTAAGTTGTCTAATCCTTGTTAGCCAGCCCTATCACCAAGTCATCCATAAGCGCGGACAACACGGCTTCTCGAGAAGATTTAACCCTGCAGGGGTGCACCAATTTGGCCGTACACGTAAGAATATCCCGCCAGATGGGGGATCAACCCACCAAGCGAGGTACTCAACACAACCCAACTCTTCTTCGCATCAAGCCCAAAGAACCACGTGATGTGCGTGCGCGGCTAATCGAGCCCCCACGAAGAAAAGGGGGACCCTCATAGCACTGGAAGACCACGCCGCCCTAAATGCCGACTACAAAAGTTCCACCCTGGCGCCAAGGGTTCGTACCTGCATATGCGTGCATCAAATGGAAAACCCGAACTAAGTGTGGCGATTTGGACGAGATGCGAAACGAATCAGAGTTGCGGGGGGCGCCCATACACGCTTCCCACATGCGGTTAGCGCGCTCATCATGGATCTAGAGGACAAGAACTTTTCCTGAGTTCGACACTAGCAGGCCTCAAAACCATACCCGGCCTCCTGCCGGTGCCTTATCATCAAATTAGCATTACCTCAAACGTTAACAGGTTGTTGTTTAAACATCGAGCCCCCAGAACATAATAAATAAGGTAACAGAAATAACAGACATTAGACTCGAGCATAAACAACCCTAAGCATGCTAGTAAGACACAGGCAACAAGCAACATGGTTATAGGTGTGGAGGATAGGCTATATCAGGGTTACAGGATAACATGTGATAGGATCGGAACACAAGCAACGAATCTTAAGGCTAGCAGGATAGACAACGGAAAGTATCGATATCCAGTGTGGGAAGGACACAATGGTTCATGTGAGTGAATACTTGCCTGCAAACTCAGTAGCCTGGTACTGGGCTAACTCCTCTGAAGTAGTGTCGTAAACCTCGTCTATCTCAACGTCGTCGTCTATTCGAGAAGAAGCAAACAAACAACGAAGAGAGACGAATAATCAATAACATGGCATAATGCATAAACATGGGATGATGCATGACAATTTAATTGATGCATCAAAGATAAGCTAGTTGACATGGTAATCATATTTAATTGGGCCCATATGCAATTTGGGTTGCATATAGAAAGGCCCAAGAATTAAAGTTGAATTAAGTGATCTACAAATAACCATCATGTGAAAGTTGATTAGAATGATGCATGGATGATGAAAACAATGAGAAAACAACAATAGCTTCAATTTGAAATGTTGTTTACCAAGTTTGGAAATTTTATTTATTAAGTTATGAAATTTGGCTTCTTAAATGAGTTACACAAGCATTTGTTGTTTTCACCAATTTTAAATGTTCAAAATAGATAACCAAATTTATATTTGGGAAGAACACAAAATTTTAGATGGAAAACATATTTTATTTGTTGAAAATGGATTTAAAATGCATTAATTATGAATTAAACAAGTTTAAACAAGATTTAAATGAATTTAATTCAAGTATAAAATTTATTTGAATTTTTATTTGTTCAAAATATTAGATAAAATTCATATTTGAAAAGATTATACTTTTCTGGTTTGAAAACATATTTTATATGTTCAGAAAGAATTTAGTTTGCCCAAGTTATTAATTTAGCAATTTTAAATGACTTAAACAAGATTTAAATTATTTAACCAATTTTAATTATTCAAAACAGGAAACAAAGTTTATATTTGGAAAGCTTGTTCAATTTTGCATGGAAAACATATTTTATATGTGCCATTTGAATTAAATTTGAATTAGTTATGAATTTGACCAAATTTGAAAGAGTTGTTTGAATTTGAATTTTTGAAACCATTTGAAAAGTTCAAAACAGTATACAAATGGTTTTAACATGTAGAGAATTAAATTTGGTATGGAAAACATATTTTATTTACTGAATTTGGATTTGAAATGCAAAAGATATTTGAATTTGAATTACAGGGGCTATTCTGTGATTTTTAAAAGTATTAATATTGTTCCAGAGGCTTAGTTGCAAAAAGGAAATTCAGAAAAGGCCCCTGGGATCTTTTCTACGCAGGCAGAGCAGCCTCTGGGTCACTGGCAGTGGGCCAGTGCCCAGCTGGTGCGTGCGTGGCGCGTGGGTGGTTGCGTGCGTGGCCACCACGTCGCTGACGTGTGGGGCCAGCATGGTTGCGTGGCAAAGCGAGCAAAAATGGGGGTTTTAATCGCGCGGCGGGGGATCGAACCCGCGCCCTCGCGCTGCACGCCGTTGGATCTTGCCACTGGGCTAGCTCGACGGTGGTGATAGGAGAGATACGCGTGGGGTTTTGAGGTGGGCTTCGTCAGTTAACTGAACCTGAACAAGTTCAGTTAAGTGAACCTTGGCGTCGAGACGGTGATCGCCGGCGGCCTGCGCTGCGCTGCTGCGGCTAGGGGTGGGCATATAAACCGAAAACCGATTTACCGAACCGATTAAACCTGCACCGAACCCGAAGTGACCGACACCGAAATCTAGCATGCTAATCTCGGTTAGCAGATATAGAAAACCGAATTTACATCGGTGATTTCGGTACTGACCGGCGGTCCACCGAACTGACCGAATACCCGTGGTCCCAGGATATTCTCTTGTCCAGCAACGACCCGCGAACGATGCTGCCATCCAAATCCGTGATTCCCTCACGAATCCCCTTCCCGGAATCACGTCGGCGAGCGATTTTTATCCTAGTGCAAGTCTCGTGTCGCGTGATTTTCTACCTTTCCAATACGGATGATCTTTTGCTCTCCAATTAATTGTGTGAGCCCAAGTTTCCTGGAGGGCCGATCCAGCAGTCCGTCGGCGGACTCGCTTGATTCCCTAGCAGCCGGCGGCGCTGCGACGGCACAGTCTCCGGCCTGCCGAATCCTGGATCCAAAGAACTATCACACAGAACGCACGGAAGGATGCTAGTACTGCTAGCCCGCAAGCTGCAGTGTACGTATTTGATTTTTTCAATATTGTTTGACATGTGCTTCGATTGGCCCTTGTACTAGTTTGAATGAGCACTTTTATCTTGTTTCCATCTGCTTCAATCTGTTCTTGTGCGAGCGAATCCTTGTGGATTGCTATGTCGTTTCTAAATATACATGATCTCCAAGAAACATGAGAGAACATGCGGACAAACACCGATGGAGCTGGGAGTGCATCCCATCCCAGGCTAGGACATGGAGAAGGTCAGCAGTAGCAGAGACGGTCAGTTGTGGAGATGGCGAGCCGCAAGCAGCGAAAGCGGGCAGGAGGATGAGAATGACCCCAAGGTCTGTTCGGTCAGCTCGTTGGACCGAACCGATTTGTCGGGGCACCGAAGCCTCGGTTAGTAAAAATTAGATTAACCGATCGGTTTACATTTTCTCGAGACCGAAATAAATTAAAGACCGAGGCACCGACCCGATCGGTTCGGGGGAACCGAAGGCCCACCCCTGGCTGCGGCTGTTGCCCGTGGGTGCGTGCAGGGGTGGTACGTGCGCGCAACAGGAAGAAGCAGAGAGAGGGGAAAAGGGATGGCGCTCACCGGGGAGAGGAAGGAGGAGGAGGACGACGGCTCGGTGCAGTGGCGGTGACCGGCGACGTCGACGAAGCGGTGGGGCGATCCGAGGCCTCCCAAGCCTCGTCGAGGAAGCGAGGAGGGAGAGGGCACGACCACGGTCCCGTTCCCGTGCCCGTGCGGCCTCGACGGCGACCACAACCCCAACCCCAACCTCGTCAAGCTCCGGCCATGGCGGCTCGTCAGAAAATTCATAAAAGTTCAGAGGAAGAAAGGAGGGGATCTGAGAGGGAGGAAGAGGAATGGCGGCGGCAGGGAGGAAGGAGAGGGCTAGGTTTAGGGTTTGGGTGCTCTCGGGGTAGAAATAGGGGGAGGAAAGGGAGCAGGTAGAGAGGGGGAGGTGCGGTGGTGCGTTCTGCTGGCGTCAGCTGACGCTGGCCGTACGGAGGAGGGAGAAGGGGGCCGCGGGTCGTGTGCCGTGCGCGCGCGCTTGGCTGGGGTGGAAGGTGGGCTGGGCTGGCCCAGCTGGCTGGCCTGGTCTGCCTCCCCCAGCCCGTTTTTTTTTATTTTTTCTCTCTGTTCTTTTTTTGCAGAAAAGAAAAAGGGAAGAAAAGAAGGGGTTTTGGGATAGAAAAATTTTGGGGAAAATTTTGTATAAGTTATTTATTACAAAAGCCCAGTTGTGCAACTTTTTGTTTTCCAAAATTTTAAATCTTGTTGCTGTTTGTAATTTAAATGAATTTGATTGAATTTTGGTATTAATTAAAATATTGAAAAATTAGGCAAGTTAATTATATGAAAATTCAAGTTTATTGGAATCAAAATAAATGGTTTGATTTGAAAGTTTTATTTGGAAATGTTGTAACAGAACAAGTATGAAACAAGGATTTGAAATTTGGTTTGAAATTCAAATGGAAAACAAGTGAAAACAAATGCAAAACTCATGATGGAATGATGCAAACTAAATTTAAACAAAAAGCAAACATTCTAGGGTTGTTTTTCATACTTGGGATGTTACAAAACGCCCCCCTTGAAGGAATCGCGCCCCGAGATTCCTACTGAGAAGAGAAAAGGTCCGGATACTTCTTGCGAAGATCCTCTTCGGTCTCCCACGTTGCCTCTTTATCGGAATGATGGGACCACTGCCCTTTTAAGAACTTGGTGCTATTGTTGCGAGTTTTGCGCTCGGTCTCATCGAGAATTCGAATAGGGTGCTCCTCATAAGAGAGGTCTTCTTGCAGATCAATTGAATCATGATCAACTGCACGACCTGGATCTTTGAAGCACCTCTTGAGCTGTGACACGTGAAACACATCGTGCACCTTGGATAGCTTTTCTGGAAGTTCAAGACGATAGCCATTTTCTGCACGCCTTGAGAGAATGTTGAAGGGACCAATATATCTTGGTGCAAGCTTTCCTTTGACACCAAAGCGATGAGTGCCTCTGAGGGGAGTTACACGGAGATATGCCTTGTCTCCAGCTGCATAGACCATGTCCCTGTGCTTGCTGTCATAGTAGCTTTTCTGACGAGACTGAGCAATCTTGAGATTGTCACGAATGATGCGAACTTTCTCTTCGGCCTCGTTATCAATGTCAGGGCCTAAGAGTGAACGTTCACCAGCTCCAGACCAATTGATTGGACTCC
The DNA here is from genome assembly GCA_028641055.1 of Alopecurus myosuroides. Taxonomy (NCBI): domain Eukaryota; kingdom Viridiplantae; phylum Streptophyta; class Magnoliopsida; order Poales; family Poaceae; genus Alopecurus; species Alopecurus myosuroides. Next base: position 50,523,848 of record CM054062.1, on the reverse strand, counting down.
TGCATCTGCGGCCATAGAGATCCTTAAATGGTGCCATGCCTAGGCTTGCCTGGAAGCTGTTGTTGTAGGAGAATTCAGCATATGGAAGACATTCCTCCCATTTCATGCCAAAGGAGAGACCACATGCTCTGAGCATATCCTGGAGAATCTGATTGACTCTTTCGACTTGCCCTTGAGACTGAGGATGGTAGGCTGTGCTGAACAGAAGCTTGGTGCCCAAGGCTTCTTGAAAGCTTTTCCAGAAATGAGAAGTGAAGATGCTTCCACGGTCTGAGCTTATTTCCAATGGAACACCATGAAGAGGAACAATCTTTGCTGTGTAGAGCTCTGCTAACTGACTAGCTGAGATTGTCTCTTTGACAGGAAAGAAGTGAGCGACTTTAGTGAGTCGATCAATGACAACGAAGATTGCATCGTTGCCCCTCTTGGACTTTGGAAAACCAGTGACGAAGTCCATTTCAATCATGTCCCACTTCCATTCAGGGATTTTCAGAGGTTGGAGAAGACCGGCTGTTTTCTGATGAACTGCCTTGACACGTTGACAGACGTCGCATTCAGAAACGTATTGAGCAATTTCACTGTCGAGACATCGTAGTAGTTTTCATAGACTGGGGTGCCATGAGACTACGGTAGAGACGTGGGGTAACGGGATAGCGTAGTAACACGGAACACGGGATTTTACCCAGGTTCGGTACGTCGCGACAGTACGGCGTACCTACTCCTGCACTTCTCACTAATTGGGACTAAAGCCCGTATAACAGGGTTACAATGTGAGAGAATAGATCTAGCTACTCGACGAGGATGAACTTCCCGGCGAGTTGCGTAGAGCTTTAGCTTGTGTCTAACTTAACTTATGTAATCTATCTCCCGTCCGGCTTTATATAATAGCCGGATTAGGGCTTACAGAACCAGAAACCTAGAAGACTACGTTTAACTTGTAACTTGGAAAGTAAGGAATCCGTCTTCTCCTCCAAGCCAGAGCACGTGGGCCGTGATCCGGGTTCTTCTAGAATCCGGCTTCTGCGCGTCGGACTACTGGGCCGCCCAATGGACCTAAGCCCATTACCATGCAGGCCACCCTGGTAGTCCGGCTCTTTTGTCTACCATCTTCTATACCCCTATTCAGTATATATCCGACAGTAGCCCCCAGGAAGGATCAAAACTCTGAAACTCCGCCTTTCGTCAAATACATTTTGTCCGGGAAAACTTGATTCAGCAGTCTTGATTCTTTCTTTTTTCCTTTTGAAGGAGATGGTAACATAAAACTCGGAACTATGAAAATCCGGCTTTTCTTCTCGCGATCCTTCGCGGAAAAGGAACTTATGACATCAGCGCCTTAATCATGCTGACGCAAGCGCCGCTTGGTTTCACGCGGGAAACCCTGTAACGTATCTCTGACAGATTCTCACGGGAAACGAGGAGATAACCATCATTCCTCTGTCGTTCCGTTTCCCGGATTTTCCGGTGGTTGACACGCGTCAAACATCCAACGTTTGAAAGAGCCGTTGGCACGTATCTAGAGGTTTTCAGACTATAAATAGCCGTCCTCGTCGTCATCGGAAATCTTTCCTCACTCCATCACTGCCCTCACCATTGTTGCGAACGCGAGCTCGAGAGCGAGAACGAGACCTTGCCCCGACGAGCTCTTTGCACGCCGGAGCGCACACACACATCACCAAGGGAGATGGCTTCTCCGTCGTCCTCACCGGCTCGCGCCTCCATCGACGAACTTTTGGGCGACCTAGATCCACAGCTAGGGTCGCCCAAGCATGCCGGCGGCGAGCCGGAAAAGGCCACGGCATCCGCGGCGGGCGGAGGAAACGCTTCCGCCGCCGCGGACGTAGCGGGCCCAAGCGCCACCACAACTCCTCCGTTCGCACCTGAAACGGCGGAGGAGAAAATCGAGCTCCTTGGCGAGAAACTCGCCGCCGCGAAGGCCGCCGCCGCCGCCGCCGGAGCGGATGAGGAAGAGGAAACTGCAGGCAACTGAAGTGCCTGCAGTATTCCCCCGGCTCTCCTTCCAAACTTGGAGAAGGAGGGTTTGGTGCTCAAAAAGAAATGGCGGCTCCCGGAGGAGGAGACCGAACCCATGCCACAAGAAGGCGAAAGGGTACTTCTTGCCTCCCACCTTCTACGAGGTATGGGGCTCCCACCTTCCTCTTTCTTCCTCCAGGTTCTGTCACATTACAGCATCCAACCTCACAACCTTCCTCCCAATTCCATTCTGTACATGGCCGGCTTCCAGGCCTTGTTCGAAGGTTACCTAGGGATAGAGCCTAGGTTAGATTTTTGGCTGTACTGCTTTGGGGTCAAGCGTAACTCTTCGGAGGGCGCACTCCCAAATTGCGGGACCATTTCCTTTACTCTTCGGAGATTCCGAGAGGTTTGGTTCCCCAAAATCAAAACTTCAGAATCCGTCAAATTTTGGACGGGTTCTTTTTTCTATCATCCCGACGTGCCTTTTCCTAAAAAGGCCGTCGGGGTTCCACCTTTTGTGAACTCCGCCGCCGTTCCCCAGGATAACTGGGTAACAGAGGCCGTCCAATTTTAGCCGCCAGATCTGCTAAGGATCAAGAGGCGCATCGCCAAGCTCACCTCCTCCAAACCTCCTTTGACCGGTATGGACACGGTCTTTTGCTGGCTGGATAGGCGGATTCAGCCATTAGCAAACCACGGAGGCCGTCTCCTGTGTGAATACACGGGAGCCAAGGATCCAATGCGGACAACCGACAAGGATTGGCCCGCAAAGGAACTTAGGCGGCGCATCAATCAGTTGGTCGCATCGCGCGACCAATACACGGAGAGTCGGCCAATGTACACGGCCGACAACCCAGCTCCTAAGGTAAATTTTCCGTCATTTGGGTATAATCTCACTTCCTGGATAATCTACCTTTTGACTCTGATTGGTTTTTCCGACAGCTTGTGGATCTTCCAGACTCGGAGTTAGCCTCCGAGGCCGAGCTGGATGCGCTGCGCACCGCCACTACAGGTGGGCGCAAGCGCAAGAAGATAATTTCTTCGGATGAGATTATCGACCTTGACGGAATCCCCGTCGCCACTTCCAGGTTATTTTCTTCTGGGTTGTTTCTTTTATGGGATCTTTTTCGTCCATCTTCGGTGTTTTAACCTTTTCCGGGTTTTTGGTTTTTAGCCTACCCCCCTCCAACCTGAAGCCGAGAAAGCTGAAGAAACTCAGAGTTTCTTCCAACCGAGGCAGCCAACCATCTCCCGCCGTCGCCCCGGACACGCCGCAGACAATGGCGGAAGAGCCTACTGCAGCCACCACCACCAAGCCCCCAGAGCCCAGCCAGCCCGTTGTGTCCGAGTCGGACACGAGGGAAAGGGCGGCTCCAGAGGTGGGGAAATCTTCTCGGACTTTCGACGAGGAAATCCCCACCTTTGACAAGGATTTTAAGGCTATCAATGACGGCTTGGACGCAGCCGGAAATCACTTCGCGGAATACGCGAAAGAATTCCAAGAAAACTTAGCAGGTTTGCAGCGCATGAGCCAGGTATGTAACTCTAGCCCCCAAGCATTAAACAAAATGCATGCTTTTTTGCTTTGATGTTTTTTGTTAACCATACTTTTCCTTGCTGTGTTTCAGCAAACCTCCGAGGCCATAAACCTGGAAGTTTTCAGGAAGCTCACCATCAAGAATAAAGAAGTTCGAAGTCTTCTTTCTATTCTTGAGGAGAAGGGGGCGGAGCTGGAATCATCTCAGCTCGCTTTGACGGAAACGAAAGGTAAGCTTTTTTCGTTTTGAAATTTCCGATTTAAGACTTTGTCTAAGTTTTTTCCCGAGGAAATTGATCAACTCGGATTTTCCCTTGCTTTTCAGCTGCCTTAGCTCAGGCTAAGCAAGCAGCGGAAGATTCTGGCAACGCCGAAATTCTCCGCAATGAGAACATTGAGCTTCACAAGAATCTTGTGAAAGCTCAACAAGACCTGGAAGCCAGCAACCTGGCTCTTGGAATGGCTAATTCCAAGGCTTCCGAACAGGCGGAGAAAGACAAATCCACCATTCAGGATTTGACCGAAGCTCTGAACCTTCGCCTGGAGGAAGTTTCCGAGATCGACAAGCTCATCGGTAAATTTCTTACCCTTTTCCTCATATTTCCATGTTTTGCTTTCTCTGTTTGTCTGCTTAACCCTTTTGTATGTTTTATTGGATCAAACAGGAGACACCCCAGATGGCACTCGGGCTGCAGGCATCCGAGCTTTCGGGGAGACATGGAATTTGATGAAGGCTGCTGCAACGCAGCTAGTAGGCAAGTTTCTTCCCGATAAATCTGGGGAATGCTCGGAGGTTGAAAAACTTCCGGGTATCATCATGGAGGTGGCGGAGTCCAAGGAGTCTATTCTCCGCTCCGCTGCACGGGGTGGTGCGCGCATGGCCTTAGGCCTTATGCGCATGCACTATCCTAGTGCCAAATCCTGGCGTGTGGCCACCGGTGTCCCTCAGGGATACACGGATGCGCAACGAACCACCATCTTTGGTGAAGTTAAGGGCCACGCCACTCAGATTGCCGCCATGGTAAATGTCGCCGTCAACTATCCAGAAGAGGAAGCTCCTCCAATCCCCGACGAAGAAAGCAGCGAGGAGGAGTCGGATTCTTGAAAGGTTACCTGGAACCTGGATAGAAAAAATAGACAATAGGAGCATTACTGTCCTTTTAATGTAATCTGAAATGTAATGCTTCTTTTATATTAATGAGAATTCCGCCTTTTGCAGTTTAACCTATGAAATTACTTTGCAAGTTGTTTGGACTTTACCATTCCTTTATCTTCTAAGTTCTCTGGTGTATATGCTTTAACTGTCCTTAGTGTTTGAAATGGCTCAAATAGCATTATGAATCGTTATGCCGAGTAACTGGGGACGAACCAATCAGTTTTGAAACTCGGAAACATGAATCATGCTAAAGGCATTTTTACTAACTAGTTCCAGTAACCCAGCATACGCACAATCAGATAAGACTTAGAGAAACAAGGAAAGTTTTAAGTGAAACTTGGGCACACAGGCAATTCAAGTTTCCTTTAGCCGTTAAAAGGCTGAAAAATCATTCAGTTATGTAACGCCGAGTACGCAAGCACAATTCGGGTTAACGTTGAGAAATTTGTAAGATCATTGGGAAATAGATGAGGCGGAAACACTTTGCACTTATAAGAAATATGGATGACTGCATTCCGACAACTTTATTTCATGATCTCAAAAGATGTTTACATAGAATTGAACTAAGTACAGAAGGGGACATAACTTGCTAGACGTTCCCAGGCTTCCGCAATCCACTTGACCTTGTCGAACTTCTCCAGCAGTTTGTGAAATGGTAAGGTTTTAGCCCCCAGCCAACTAAGAAATCTTTTTATGGCTGTGGCGGAACCCGGCAATTCTGGGACATCTTTTTCACACGTAAGTTCTGAGATGTTCGAGATTGCCTTAATCTTTTCCGAGTTAACTTCTATTCCTCTATGAGAAACGATGAAACCCAGAAGTTCACTTGAGGAAACCCCGAATACGCACTTAGATGGATTCAACTTCATCTGGTAGGTGCGTAAGTTTTCGAAAGTTTCTCGCAAATCCTCAAGGAGTGTATCTTTTTCCTTGGTTACGACAGCAATATCGTCCACGTAAACATGGACATTTTTTCCAATCTGACTATGCAAACAACGTTGCATGCAACGCTGGTAGGTTGCACCTGCGTTCTTCAGGCCAAAAGGCATGGTTACATAGTAATACGTCCCATACGGGGTTATAAAAGAAGTCTTGATTTGATCTTCCTTTTTCATGCGTATTTGGTGGTACCCGGAGTATGCATCCAAAAAGCATAAAAGCTCGGAGCCTGCAGTGGCATCTATTATTTGATCGATTCGCGGTAGTGCGAACCTATCTTTCGGACATAACTTGTTCAATCCTGTGTAATCTATACACATTCTGAGGGCAGTTGTGTCTTTCTTCGGTACTAATACCGGATTTGCGGACCAGTCAGTATGGATTACTTCCTTGATGAAATCCGCTGCTAAAAGCCGGATAATTTCCTTGCCAATAGCCTTCCGTCTTCTTCCGTCAAATCGACGGAGACCTTGTTTGACGGGTTTTGATCCGGGAATAACCTTGAGTTGGTGCTCAGCAAGTTCCCTGGGTACGCCTGGCATGTCAGCTGGACACCAGGCGAAAATATCCCAGTTCTCACGGAGGAACTTGATGAGCTCGCCTTCCTATTTGTCGGTCATCCCAGTCCCTACAACGACGAATTTTGTCGGATCTTTGGGATCTAGGATTACCTGCCTTGTATTCTCGGACGCCTTGAAGCTATCTGTTGGCTTCCGAGTTTCTTTTCCTGCCGGCATTTCTTTCGGCGATACCTCCTTGGCTAACTCCTTCAGTTCTTCCTGAGCTATAACTCTTTGAGCGCAAAGGGCGTTTTGCTTCTCCAACTCGTTTGCCAGCTTGAAATCACCGGCAATGGTGATTACTCCTCCTTTGGGTCCTGGCATCTTCAGCTTGTTGTAGATATAGCAAGATCTTGCCATAAATTTGGCGAAAGCCGGACGTCTGAGTATTGCGTGATACACGCTTTCGAACGGCACTACTTCGAAGGATACTTTTTCCTGCCGGAAGTGATCTTTATCTCCGAAGGTGACATCTAGGGAAATTTCTCCTAGGGATCGTGCTTGCCTGCCAGGAACAATGCCATGGAAGCGTATATTGCTGTAGTTGAGCTGGGACTCGGATATCTTCAAGTGCTTCAGCGTATCCAGGTACATTATATTGATGCTGGATCCTCCGTCCATCAGCACTCTTCTTAGCCTAGTGTTTTGAACAATAGGGCTTACAACAAGAGCTTGTGTGCCGGGTTCAGGGATATTTCCGGGATGATCTGACTGATCCCAGATTATCGGTGTGTTGGAGTACTTCAAGAATTTTGGGGTTGCAGGAACAACCGCGTTTATTTCTCGAAGTGTCCTTTTGGCCACCTTTGCTGACGGGGTTGCTAGGAAAGTTAACATTGCTTCTCCGTCAACTCTCGGAAATTTAGGTTCGCCTTTTCGCTGTTGTTCCTGGATTTTGTCATCAGTGTCCGATTCACTGTCTTCTTTTTCAGCTTCTGGCTTTTGTTTGGCAGGTTTCCTCTTGGAACCCTTCCCTTTATTTCCGGATCCTGCATTGCCTTTCATATGCTTGTTTAGCCGGCATTGCGCGTTTGTGTGGGTTGGTTTCCCAAATTGGGAGTGGTGGACGCAGGGTTCCGACTTAATTCTCTCACATTCTTCGGGAGTATAATTGATTGGATCTGGACTGCGACCTTTCCACTTATTCCCTTTTTCTCCTCCAAAGGCTAAGTTAACCTCCTTGGGCTTTGTTGTTGACTCCGGAGTTCCTTTTTTATCAGAACGAGGTGTTTTCTTGGCCAGTATCAGTGACTCAATATTGCCTCCTCTTGCTCTGATATCGTCTTCGGCTGCAGCATGCTCATTAGCGGTTGTAAGCATAGATCCGAGATCTTTGTGCTTTTTAGAACCAACCATGAACGGTACAAGTCCGGGTTTTAGGCCATTGACGAAAGCATGCATTGCTTGTACGTCAGTTACTCCAGAGCAACTATTCTTCATTGCAGTCCATCTGGAGATGAAATCCACGTATGGTTCGTCTTCAAATTGGGTGCAACGGTTCAGCTGGTTGATGCTATTTGGGCGTTTGTATGTTCCCCGAAAATGCTGAGTAAATACTCTCGCCATATCATCCCAACTGTCGACAGTTCTTGATGGTAAACCATTGATCCAATCTCTGGCTCCGTCTAGCAACATTAGGGGAAGAAACTTGACAGCTTCCAGGTCTGTCCCGTTGTTGATTTGGACGGCTGTGTAATAGTCTGAAAGCCAGGTATCTGGGTTTGTACTGCCGGTATATTTTTGGTAGGTTGGACCAACTTTGGCGAAGCCAGAATGCAGGGTTATCCTTCGGATCCTGTCAGTAAAACACTTAGGACCAAAGTATAGATCATCCTTTTCTGCTCTATCAATATGTGCAGAAAATCTCCCGGCTGAATGGACAGAAGGGGATCTGCTCCTTTCTTTTCCATTGTTGCGCGGACGCGTTTTTCCGAGGTTATCTCTATCTCTTCCGTTGTCACGCCCTCTGGGATTAGGTGGAGTCCTGCTCCTGTACCTTTCCTTATCTTTAGGCGGTGTCCGAGATCTTTCACGTCTGTGAGGTGTATCGTATCTTCCAGCTTTTTCAGCTGGGTTTCTCGGAGGGGGCATTATTTTGCCGTCATTCCGGTGTTTGTCTTCCCGATCGTGTGGTTTATATCCATCTTTCGGGAGATGAGGTCCGGTTCTAGACGCTGCGTCCCGGTTGTCGGGGTTTTTCTTGTATTTTCTCGGATCCTCTTTTTTATCCGAATCTCCGGGTTCTTCCGGTCCAGGTGCTCCAGCAGCGCAAGTAACAGTTTTGCAGAGGGCGGAATTATCATGCAGCCTCCCTGATCGCTCTTGTCCTCGCTGTTGCTGCTGTAATGCTTTTCCTAGGAAAGCATACACCCCTTGGAGTTTTTCCCCGTTGGAGTACAGATCATTGTTCAGGATGGCGAACGCTGCTTCCGCATTTTCAGCTGCGGTTTTGTATATTGGTTCGCCCTTGGCATCTTTGCCGTTTAACTGCTTTTGCCAAGATGGGTTATAGAACCTTTCTTTCGGCGGCAGTTCTTCCGGTTTTGCAATTCCGGGTAACCTAGTAGGTTTTAAGGCAGATCTATGCTTTCTCTCGTACTCCTCTATTTCTTCCTTCATGATTTTGATGTCATTATGGGTTTGTTGGAGATGTTGCCGAGATCTAAGCAGATGTTGCTGTTGCCGTTGGAAAGCTTGTCTCCTGGCTTCCAGCATCTCAGGGGGTTCATTGGGTCCCACTGGAGTTTGTAATAGTTCTTGCTCTTCCAGTTCTGTCATTGGCGGAGCAGTGATTTCCTTAGATTTCTTTTCCGCAGGCTTTGTGCCACTAATATCTCCTACTTCCAGGTTTTCATCAGCGAGATCAGCTGACTTTTTCTTCCGGAGTTTGTACTGGAGTTTTTTAGAAGCACGGTGCTTTTTCTTGGAAGACGGAGGTTTTTTGACAGGCTCATCCTCTGTCATCTCCTTGACATTAGGGAATATCGGAGAAGTTTCTCCGTCTTCCCTCTCTTCCACTGGCGGAGGGGTTTTAGGGCTTTCCTGGCTATCGGCACCCGTTGTATCAGCTGGTTTTGCCATTAGCACTTCATGGAACCCTTCTTGAAAGGACTTAACTTTTCTTACGAAGGCATCATCGTCCTCGTCTTCGGAGTCGAAGTTATCCGATCCGGTTTCCGACTCCAATCTCGCCTCTATGGCGGCAAGCACGGACTCTGTTTCCGAGTTCATCGTCTGGTTGACGGATGTCGGATCTTTCGTCTCTGTGACGGGTATTGGTTCTTCCGTCTCTGTGACGGGTGTATTGTTATCTGCCTCCTGCACGGGATTTCCGTCATCCGTGTTTTCAGCGATCTCGGATTGCACCATGCCGATAAAGTGCGTATCACTGTTTTGTCGGCGATCTGAGCAAAATCCGGCATCATAGTCGTCTTCGACTGGGTATAGGGCGGGTGGGATAAATTTGCTTCCACCGCAAAACCCCATTGCCTCCGCGGTTAATCCGATAAAGATGTTAGCAGATCCAATCGGTAAAACGCAGGCACTTACCAGGTGGTTTTGCGCCGGTATGTAGGATCCATTGTCGAGGAAGCGCCCGACGTCGTCGTCGAATTCCAAGCTTCCGACAGTGATCGATCTTCCAATTCCGCCTAGTATCCCAGATCGGAATTTCACGCCTGACGTCGTTTGCCCCACGGTGGGCGCCAACTGTCGAGACATCGTAGTAGTTTTCATAGACTGGGGTGCCATGAGACTACGGTAGAGACGTGGGGTAACGGGATAGCGTAGTAACACGGAACACGGGATTTTACCCAGGTTCGGTACGTCGCGACAGTACGGCGTACCTACTCCTGCACTTCTCACTAATTGGGACTAAAGCCCGTATAACAGGGTTACAATGTGAGAGAATAGATCTAGCTACTCGACGAGGATGAACTTCCCGACGAGTTGCGTAGAGCTTTAGCTTGTGTCTAACTTAACTTATGTAATCTATCTCCCGTCCGGCTTTATATAATAGCCGGATTAGGGCTTACAGAACCAGAAACCTAGAAGACTACGTTTAACTTGTAACTTGGAAAGTAAGGAATCCGTCTTCTCCTCCAAGCCAGAGCACGTGGGCCGTGATCCGGGTTCTTCTAGAATCCGGCTTCTGCGCGTCGGACTACTGGGCCGCCCAATGGACCTAAGCCCATTACCATGCAGGCCACCCTGGTAGTCCGGCTCTTTTGTCTACCATCTTCTATACCCCTATTCAGTATATATCCGACATTCACGTTTCATGCTAGGCCACCAATACAGTGTCTTGAGATCCTGGTACATCTTTGTACTTCCAGGGTGTATGGAGAGAGGAGTTTCATGAGCCTCCTTGAGAATGACATCTTTGAGACTTTGAATTTGAGGAACTGCAATGCGTCCTTCGAAGAACACAGTTCCCTTGTCATCAATTGAGAAGCACTCAAATTTCTCATTGCCTGCTTTGATGTGTTCTACAATCTTCTTGATTTTAGCATCAAGAAGTTGTTCAGAACGAATCTTGTCCTCGAGAGTTGGACTGGCTGTCAAGTTTGCAAGATAGCCTTGAGGAACAAGACCAAGATTCAGTTTTTGGAATTCTTCATGAAGAGAAGGTTGGCTTTCCATGATCATGAGATTATTGCAATACGACTTGCGACTGAGAGCATCAGCCATAACATTAGCCTTGCCTGGAGTGTAAGAAATGGTAAGATCAAATTCTTTGATCTTATCAATCCATCTCCTTTCTCTGAGGTTTAGATCTGGTTGAGTGAAGATGTACTTCAGACTCTTATGATCGGAAAAGATTTCAGTGCGATTATGTATTGTCTCCATTTCTTGAGGGCAAACACAACTGCTGCAAGTTCAAGGTCATGAGTGGGATAGTTGAGCTCATGTGTGTTCAACTGACGTGAAGCATAAGCCACAACTTGACGTTCTTGCATAAGAACTGCACCTAGACCTTGGAGAGAAGCATCACAGAATATTTGGAAAGGTTTGGAAGGATCTGGGCCAACCAGAACTGGTGTAGAAGTGAGTTTAGCCTTCAGGAGATTGAAGCTTTCATCACATTGTGGAGACCAGACGAACTTCTTGTCCTTCTTTGTGAGGTCAGTGAGAGGTTTGGCAATCTTGGAGAAGTTTTGGACGAAGCGACGGCAATAGCTAGCCAAGCCAAGAAAACTTCTTACTTGCTTCACCGTCTTTGGAGGTTTCCAATCAACAATAGCTTTAACCTTTTCTGGATCAATGGCTATGCCCTTGGCAGAGATGACATGACCAAGGTAAGCAACTTCTAAAATCCAGAACTCACATTTGGAGAACTTGGCATAGAGACGATGCTCGCGAAGCTTCATGAGAGTTAGATGAAGATGTTCTTCATGTTCTTCCTCAGATTTTGAGTAGACCAGAATGTCATCAAGATATACCACAACGAACTTGTCGAGGTATTCATGGAAGACAGAATTCATGAGTCGAGAGAAGGTCGCCGGTGCATTGGTGAGACCAAAGGACATGACGGTGAATTCATATAGACCGTAGCGAGTGGTGAAGGCTGTCTTTGGAATATCCTCTTTTCTGATCTTTATTTGATGGTAACCCATTCTCAAGTCCAACTTGGAGAATATTGAGGCTCTAGCAAGTTGATCAAAAATATCATCGATACGAGGAATTGGATACTTTTTTTTTGATGGTTTTCTCGTTAAGAGGACGATAGTCAACAACGAGTCTCTTTGTGTGATCCTTCTTCACAACGAACAGAGTTGGGCAACCCCAAGCCGAGGAACTAGGTTGAATGTAACCTTTTTCCATGTACATATCAATTTGTTCCTTCAACAACTTCAGCTCGGGAGTTCCTATCTTGTAGGGATGCTTAGAGATTGGAGCAGTACCTGGTTCAAGTTTGATCACGAACTCAACAGCTCTGTCCGGAGGCATCCCTGGCAACTCTTCTGGAAAGACGTAAGTGAAGTCGCAAACCACCGGAACATTTTCAAGTGAAGGTAGAGGTTTTGCATTGAGGGTGCATAGCTGAATGGAACTTGATTCATGTGGAGAATAGATTATCTGGCCAGAAGGGTGGGATAGAGTTATTGACTTTTGAGCACAGTCAATTCTTGCTTTATTGGCCTTCAGCCAATCCATACCGAGAATGACATCAATGTCAGAATTTCCAAGCAACATGAGAGAAGCAAGGAATATGTGGCCTCCAATTAGAATTTGATTTTTGTGACTGATCTTGGACGTTTGCATAGTTGCTCCAGGGGAGTTGACCACTAGCGGGGAACCCAAACCAACAAAAGGGAGTTTAATTGCTGTCGCAAAGATCTTTGACACGAAAGAATGTGATGCTCCAGTATCAAACAACACTTTAGCTGGATTAGAGTTTACGGGAAATGTACCGAGAACGACGTCAGGAGCTTCCTCAGCTTTGTCGATCTTGACATGATTCACCCTTGCGGTCCTCCCGACAGGCCTGTTGTTGGAGTTGAAGGCCTTAGGCGGGGGAGCGCGCACCATTGCCTGGTTTGTGTTAGGACGAGGTGGTGGTGGAGGTAGCTGCCTCTGCGTACACTTGTCGGCGTAGTGCCCCGTCTGCTTGCACTTGTAGCATGTGACGACACGAGGGGGCCCTGGCCTTGGCTGCCCCATTGAAGCCCTTGTATCCTGCACCTGAGCAGGGTTGGGTGGGCGGGGAGCGAAGCCTGGAGAAGTTTGGGCATATGGAGCCCGAGTGACAGCACCATTTGGTACCCAGATGCGGCGCTTCTGCGGAGGGGTGGTCATGTTGGAGGAGGAACCACCCTCACGCGAGTGCTTGCGAGACTCCTCGAACGCCTTGCGCCCATTTTCTTCATTGAGCGCGGTGTTAACGAGATCCTCGAAGCTGTTGGCCTTGACATTAGTGAGGGCATACTTGAGTTCCGGGTTAAAACCTCTGCGGAACCTTGCCATCTTCTTAGCTTCAGTGGACACCTCATCTCCAGCGTATCGAGCGAGGCGATTGAACTCACTCTGATACCCGATGACGTCCAACTTGCCCTGCTTGAGAGAGCAAAACTCTTCACGCATTCTTTCCATGAGACCATCTGGAATGTGGTGCTTCAGGAAGGCTTCCTTGAAACAATCCCACGTGACTGGCATCCCAGTTCTCATGGCCTGGAAGTTTTCCCACCAAGTAGCTGCCTGACCCTTCAGCAGATAGGAGGCATACTTGACCTTGTCTTCTTCAGCTACGTGTGCAATCTCCAGAGCCTTGGCTATCTCACGGATCCAGTCATCATCGTCCAGAGGCTCGCGTGTGGCCACGAAAGCTCTTGGGCCCAGACTGAGAAACTCCTTGATGCTGACTCGTGGAGCTGTCTGGTTGATGTGCTGATTAGCCTGAAACTGGGCCATCTGCGTCATGACTTGGGTCATCTGAGTCAACAGCTCTGCGATTGGCGGTGGCTCAGGCGTGTTGTTCCTTGTTGGCGGCATCCTGAATGGAAATGCATTTTAGCACAACAATAGAAAAGGATAGACTTGGCAACCGAAAAAGAGATTATTCCGACGCATGAATAGACAACCACAAGGTTCACCATCACATGTTCAAATACATCAGAATATCCAATACACCATAAATGGTTCGAATGCCAAAGGATAACTAAACATAGCTAAGAATGGATACATCGGTACTCCCATGCTCATCACGCAGGACGGCGGCGAGGAGTACGTCGAGAGGTACGGTGAGGAGCACGCCCACGAAAGTAGGTGGAGCGACGATCCACGTAGATCTGACGTGGTCTGAGACCGACTCTAGGCGTGGTGAAGTACATAGCGTCGACTCCCTGTGCTTCAAAGCGTGGAATCCCAGTGTAACCAGCACCAAGGTTAAGGAGTGGACCTCTGATCGGCTCGTAACCTCCAGCATCTGGCAGACGACGCCCAACTGGCTGATCGAAACGTGCAAAGCGCTCGTCTCCAACAAAGTCTGTGGTGTAAGTCGCCAGACGAGTCAAAGCAAGGTAAAGCTGCTCTCTGACTGAAGCCAACTCCTGAGATAATGTGCGGGCAACTGCGTCACTGTGTCTCACAAACTGAGCGGTGGTGTGCAGCCTGGAGTTATCATGCTCGTAAACATCCAAGTTGTCGTAGAGAGTGAAGTGAGCTCCCTCCGAAGTGATGTAACCACGGGGGATGTGGCGATAGATAGAATCGTCAAATCCCCAGTAGTCAGCACGAAAGACGGTGAGGCTCACATAAGCTGCCTGCTGCACAGCCATATCCACTGTGGAACCCACTGCCTCGTAGCGGTGGACTACGCTCATGCCATCATCTGACAGAAGGTAGACGATAGCCTAGTAGTAGGTCTGCTCAAACTCTCGCTGCTGCTCGTAGACCTGGTACTCTGGTGCCCAACGGAACCCCAGAAAAGTGACCATGTCTCTCAGCATCTCCGGATAACCGGCAGTGCTCTCGCAACGAGTCATACGAACCACCTGCGGGTAGAACCTGAGATTCATCTGCAGATGATCGGGGAAACTTTGATTAGACGCCGGTAGAAGAACTGAAGTGGCAAGTAACAACAAGGTTCCAACGGACGAAAAGGATCTTGAGAAGAACAGGATATCGAAGCAACATTTGGGAAACACGAGACCAAACACTCCTGAGGTACTACGGAAAACCCATCCGGGCTTCTAGAGGATCAATATCTACTGCTTAAGGAATAGAGGATCTGCTTCCGGGGCTTATGTGCCTCCGTTCTCAATCGTGAGTAGGCAACATGATAAATCATGTCACAACCACCTCCATTCCTATGGTCTAGTAGATAAAACTATCCTAGAGAAACCAGGATACGAGAAATCCTAACTTGAAAGTTTAGATGAGAAGAGAAAACAACGTTGCACTTCCTTACCAGAAAAGGGAGGGTGGGTGGTGTCGTGGGATAATCACGGCAGATGTTACCGGGGGTAACTGATCTAGGGGCAAGTCGACACAGGTATTTGGGAGAGGGTTTAGCTTGAAGGAAGACATGGCGAAAAGCAATCTAAGAGCCGGAACACAACTCGCCGGATCTCGATATGATTATACTGGATACTCGATAATAGGTGTTACAGTTATGACTTGAATCTCTCTCAGGCGAAGCCTAGGGGTTGGTTTATATAGTACTCATACCCCCTTTGGCTTGCCATACAAAGCGCTCCTTGAGTCCTACTCGAACTCTACATACGTATCCTAGCTTTCCTTATCGTAACCCACAATCCGGGTTACGATCCTTACAAGCCCTGGGCCTTCCAGAAGCTTCTGCGTCCTTAGCCGGATTTGGTCCATACGCCGTTTGGGCCGGATTACACCTGGGGTTGGCATACCGAGTTACTATCCCCTCATCAGTAGTCCCCAGAATAGCTTGGGCTTCCAAGATTTACTCTTCGAAGCGCTGGCTATTCCCTACAGAAATACCAGATGCAAACACATGAGGATTAAGACGCAGCGCGTCTATGAATAGCCGAGACTGGCGCCAAGGAAGCCAGGTAAAAACCCGGCCCTTCTTTTTAGGTTCTTCCTTAATCTCTCAAACTTAAATCTCAATAGGAAACTCCCTGACTCCACATCCTTCTTGATAACTACCGCTGATACAGGGAAGGCAATTTCCCCTTCCTTTTTCTCTGGATCATATTGGCCTGTGCATAAAATGTGCCTTTCAAATTTCGAAATCACCAATTACTCCGCATTCCCCGGGTCTCGACCGTTAGGCCAAGCCTTTCCACCCGGACGGTTATAAATAAAGACCAATGAGCAAATCCAACTCTTAACGGCTCATTTCCCCCATTCCACTTCTTCCCAAGCTCGAGCTCGCAGAGTGCCACCACGGGAACCCCACGCATCTCGCCGGAGCCCATCCGACTTCGTTTGCGCTCCGCCACCGCACGAACCGCTCCAGCTCCCGAATCCGCCGCCAAGCCTCCGATTCGCCGGCCAACGGTCACGAAAGGGCACGAATCTTGCGCTATCTGTCTCCGCAAGGCCCTACTCCAATCCTCTTCGGTAAGTTCCTTACACCCTCCAGCTTATTCTCGCAATTTCTTAGTTCTTCCTCAGATTGGATCTGAATCGAGCGGTCCGCGATTTCTCGGGCTGCGCCAAATTAACTCACCGATTTCCACTATAATCACTCCCATAGATAGGATTTATAGCTTGTATTGCTCCCCTAACTCCAGTAATCACTAATTTGGTCACAAATTTAGAAATAAGATCCCCAATCTAGGCTCGGGCCATCTAGAGTTTCCGCCTTTGCTCTCCCTCCTCAGAAAATCTTACTTCTCCGGCTCATTCGCAGATAGTATGCGTATAAGTATCCCCCTAGCTTCTCCAAACATTTGCTTTTGCGGAAAGCTCTTTGGGTTTTGTAAAGTCACTTGATACCCGGACGAACCATACTTAACCCGGCGAGGCAATAGCCGGATTACGTTTAAATTGCCGATAGCTGCTTACCTGCTAACTTCCAAGTTTTTGTTTCTTACGTCCTTTTCTTCAATGTTTCACCAGGTCAATCCCATGGCGCCCAAGAGGCAGGGGAAACAGCCGGCTAAGGCTAAATCCACAAACGCCATTTCAGCCAACTGGGGGAAGTCCTCCATCACCAAGACCAAACTGGAGGAATTGGTAGAGCTTGGAATCCTACCTCCACAGGAATCCATCCGCTGGAGAGCACCTGGCAACGAAACCCGGCCTTCTCCAGCCACGGATGAGGTAATATGCTTCGTTGAACACGTGACCCGGGGCTTCAGGCCTCCGGGTCATCCCTTCTTCCGTGACGTCTTAGACCACTACAAACTCCGTATCTTTGATATAGGCCCGAACTCCATTTTAAACATCTCCCATTTTATCGTTCTTTCCGAGTCTTACTTGTGCACTCCGCCAAGTCTGGCTCTTTTTGTCGAACTTTTCCAGTGCAAGCCGTGTCGCGAAAGCGGCGACGGCGCACTTCTTACTTGCGGCGGGGTTTCTATCCAGCGCCGCAAGAACTCCCTTATGCCTCCCATTTCTCTCAATTCTCACGTAAAACACTGGCAGCTTTCTTACTTCTACTGCCAGGATACCTCTCCACCCGGCGAAAAAAAGTTGCCGGGTTACTCGGAGGGTCAACTTGACATCTCCGAGAAATTCAACGCCTTCGCCCCTGACTCAGACAGGGAGGCGATCTTGCCTTTGTTAGCTAGGATCTCCATCTTGTCCGCCCGAGGCCTCATCGGACTAAACCTGGTGAAGACCTGGGTTAGCTTCCGCATTCAGCCAAACTCCCTTCGTGAGAAGCTGATGTGCGAATACTCGGGTCAAACCACGGACCCAATCCGCTTCTCTACCAGCACCCTTGCTCCGGGTGACATCAACAAAACGATTAAGGGTTTCCTGACAGAGAAACTCGAGGTAATCCGGGGCATAGCCGGATTAGAACCTTTTACCCTCGAGAATCCAGCCCCCGCAGTAAGTTCCCTGCCTTTTGATTTTGACTTCTGACAGCTTACTTTTATCCGCTTCTCTTGTCTTGATATTAACCATTACTCTGGCATTCTCTCCTCAGGCCGATGACGCCTTCTGGAAGGTCGACACCTCTCCTAGTTCCGAAGACGCGGAGGAGGAAGACGATGTCATTGACTCGAATGAAGGTACACACTTGATTCCCTTGCACACGTTATATCCTGCCACTTCTTCTTCTTTATGCGGGAACTCGGATATTTTTCAGAGCGAGAGGACCAAAGCGAAGAAGAAGAAACAGACAGCAGGGGCGGGTCCACCAGCGAGGAGGAAGAGCCGGAGCCGGCCACCAAAGCCGGAACAAAGAGGAAATCCCAGAGGATAGCCCTCCAGGTTTTTACTTCATCTCCTCACACTTTGGTTTTCTGTTTCCATAACGTCACTCCGGGGCTAACCCCATCTCCACCCCTTTTGATCGTAACTGAAGGAGCCGCCCGCGACTAGGCGCCGAGTAACCCGGAATCATCCGGGCAACGAGACCCCTAACCCGGTCGCTTCGCCGCCCCCGGTTCAACACCCTGGTATTTGTTGTAAACAAAATTTCTTTCCGATCGTTCCTTTGTAACATAATCCCAGGTCTTTCTTGCCATTTTCCAGTCTCTTCCGGGTCTAGTGACGGCTTTCCCTCGGACTTCCCGGTGAACACCGGGTAAGCGCCTTTTCCTGATATTACACCGAACTTTCATCCTTTTTTTTTTAAATCAAAGACTAATTGCGCCCTTGCGCCTTCTTCAGAGCCACGGTTATTAGTAGCGACCAGGAGGACTCCGGGGCTAGGGTCCGGGTCGAGAGCGAGCCGGCTGATGATGCCTTCACCACGACTGGCGACGAGCAAGTGTCGCCACCGGAGCCAGCTAGGCATGACGCCGAGTATCCAACTGCTTCGCACGCAAGCGAGAAGGAGAAGGGAGCAGCTTCAAGCGCGGGAGGGGGACCAGACTCCGACATTCGGATGACCCGGGTGCCACCTCCTGTTACAAGAAATGCTCCTTTTCCCACTTTCCAGGTACCCGAGCCATCTAACCCGGATAACGCTGACTTTAACCAGCTTATGAGCGCTCTTCTCGCCATGAAAGCTTCAGAAGGGACTGTCTTAGAACGTATGGCTGCAGCACATCAGGTAACTTTCACGTGATACTCCTTATTATACGTCCAGTCCCCAAGTCCCGAGTATAATTTTCTTTAATTATCCTCGGTACTTCGCATAGTACTTTCCGGTACTCATTTCCTCAGATGAAACACTCTCATGATATCCGGCTCACAGCTTTACCCGGCCTTTGCAGGCAGAGATTACTCAGTCAGATGAAGCGTTACTTAAAGCTGAGCAGCTCTTGCTGGCTGAAGTTAAGCGTAGGGAGGCCCTTGAAGCGGAGATAAAGACATTGAAAAAAGATGTCTCCATTTACAAGAAGAAGTACAATACTGCCCAGTCTTCGCTGAATAACCTGTCGACTCAGCTTACGGACACTTACCGTATCTTGCTAAGTAAGTTTGCTATTTGCGATTAATTTGCGTATCTCTATCTTGCTGCTGTAATAACCAACATTACTGATATGCTCTTGCATGTTTCGATTGCAGGTGCTAACCTTGCTGCTCCGGAGGAGAATGCCATTACTCAAGTTAAAACTCTGAAGACTATGCTCCGGACGTTTTTTGCCGGCACGAAACTTTTGCTGGATGCTATCAAGTGGCCTTCTGAGGTATACCCGGGAGAAGATAATCTTATGCAGGCCTTCTCAACGGTGCCTGGATGGATTGAGATAATGAAGCGCTCAGCTTGCCGGATTGGAATGACCCGGGCCCTTACACTGGCGAAGGCTTATTTTCCTAAGCTTGACCCGGCCAAGGTAACATCCGGGTTTCCAGAATTCAAAGCTGACGGGTCCAAGTTTGAGCCCAAGGACTTCAAAGATATTCAACGTGCTGTACGCCCCTCAGCCACTACCTTGGCCGACAAAATGGAGCTGGACCAGATCATGAGTTCATATGACGCTGAGGGCAAAGTTATTTTGGTGGATGCACCTCCTCCTTTTGATATGGTGGAAAGATGGTCGACTGACCTGGCCAGGAGGAAAGAAGAGGCCGCAAAGAGAGAAGCAGAGCTAGGCGCAAAGCCGTCCACCTCTACACCGGCCGTGCCTCCGCCTGTCCGTCCAGATGTGAAGAGCCCGAGCAAAACTGCTGGCAAGGCCAAGGAGCAAGTCCAAGATCTAGACCCGGAGGGCCGCTCTCAGGATGCCGAGTAGGATGCTACCTTGTGCTTTTCGTTTCTCGATACTGATATGATTTTTGTAGTGCGCCTGTGCGCCATTGATGCTGATACTATGACTGTATGCTTTGTTAATTCATGATAACTCTTTGCCTTCCCTGGCTTTTGATAATATCCATCCTTGTGTTACTTATGAGCTTATTCTCGATACTTCGAACTCTTGCTTTCAATTTCCTTTTGAGACTCGGTTAACCGAGTATCGTAGGTTTTGATAGATGGGCTTTTCTTTAAGTCCCCAATACTCGGCAACTAAGGTTTACAGACCTTGGTAGTTAAATAGTTTGTTTCTGTTTCGAAGTCCCCAGTCCCCATGACCCAAAGTACGAGCTATGGGGGCGTGGGCTTTCTCAGATGACATACTGCTGTTTACCAAGCTGAAGACCAATAGCTGTTCTCATAAATACTGAAGTCATGCTTAATATTTGTTGAGTTTCCGGCTATGTTAGCCTTATACTCTGCATGGACTTGTGGTTTAGATGACCCTTTTGATTACCTTGTACTATAAGCCGGCTTTCGCGTGGATACCATGTCGTTGCATCTATACGAAAAACAAAATCAAGCACGCTCCATTGGGCTGCATAGTTTGATTGTAATCGTAAGTGAACAGATCATGCCACTTTGGTGCGAGTCACATCGAGCTTAAGTAAGAATAATCAAGAAAATTGGCTCCTTCGTCCAGTTATAGGATTGTAGCCGCACCCGTTTGTACGAGTAACCAGCCCCCATAACTTATAGGCATCATGGCCGGGTCTCCGGGTTTGTGATTACTTATTGAAGTAGATCAACCCTCCGGAGACCTATATTCACGTAATGTATTTCGATGATATTGATGTATTGATAATAACAATGTTACTTACTTGTAACTGAAGCAAGGATCATGATAAGACTCGAAACCATCTTCTTTTATTGATAAAAATTTCTTATTTGAATCAGCAGGCCGCCTCATTAAAAACCTTCCAGTCCCCTTAGGTACCCTGGATAGGAAAAGAGTGCGTATGAAACCTGCCGCCCATTACACTGCTTTAGTTATTCTCGAGAATCGGCCTCGCGTTGGTACGGCCGATACACATTCTCCACTTGCTATGCCCTTTCGTAATGAGTACCGGATTTGCTAGCCATTCCGGGTATATCGCCCTTGACACGTGATCAGCTGCGGATGGTGGTACGTCTTCTTCTTCCCTACTGAGAGTTTTGAAAATATCGTTCCCGATGAAGCCTACCATCTTAGGGTTTTGTTCTGCCCTAACTTTTGCTTTGTCCCCCTCAGGAGTTGGCTTTTTTGACGTTGCTCTCTCTTCTAGGTCCACCTGAGAACGGTAATGTTTGAGCTCTTCCTTCCTACAGGCTTGCTCGGCCATTGCCGCGTCTCCTTCATCACACTCAGCTGCTATATCTCGGTTTCCGTGTACGGTGATGGTCTTTTTAGGACCCGGGATCTTCAGCTGTAGGTACACATAACATGGTCTTGCCATGAACTTGGCATAAGCCGGCCTTCCAAACAATGCATGATAAGGGCTGCGCAACTTTACTACCTCAAAGGTAAGCCACTCGATTCGATAATTGTCCTTTGACTCCCCGAAAGCTACCTCCAATGCCACTTTTCCTTCGGGGCATGCCGAATGACCCGGCACTATCCCGTGAAAAACTGTTGTACTTTTTTGCAACTGTGATTCCTTTAAGCCCATGCGCAAAAAAGTTTCCCAGTATAGGATATTGATACTACTCCCTCCATCCATCAAGACTTTCTTCAGCTCGTAACCATTGACCTGTGGCGCCACTACCAAAGCCAGGACTCCCGGGTGATCAATCCTATCCGGGTGATCTCTTCTGCTCCATGTTACCTCTTGCTCTGACCACCTCAAATATCTTGGAACAGCGGAGGAGACTGAATTAACTGCTTGTTTCAGTATCTTCTTGTCCTTGCTAGAACCTCCAGTAGTGTGCACATGATACTGACCCAGCTGTTTGGGGTTAGCTTGAAATCCTCCCGCTCCCCCTTGATTGTTACCTTGATTTCCAACTGGCGGATTGCCGGCTGGGGGCGGCCCGTTGCCCGAATTTCCACCTAGACCCGGACCTCCTCCTCGGCCCGCACCTCGCATGGCCCTGTTCACTTCCTCGTTCTTCCACCTTTGTAAGTCGGCACACTGCTCCAATGAATGATTGGCCGGCTTGCCATTCCTGCTATGCTTCGGGCACGCCATCCTAAATATGTCCCAACTGTTGCTTGGTCTTGGGGGTACTTGGTAGTGTCCCCCATTGTGATTTCCGGTATTAAAATTCCCTTCGGATCTAGGTCTCGAAGACCCGGCCTCTGTATTGGCCACAAACTCGGAACTCCCCTCAAACGGGCGCTTGTTCTGGCTATTTCCATTGTTGTTTGGTGCCGATCCATTGCCGGTCTTCCCACTGCTACTTGCGTTTGCTTTTGCCTTCTTGTCATCAACTTCCTCTTCTGTAGTATCCGTTGCAGCGTGTTTGTTGCATGCATCCATTAACTCTCCCATCGTAACCTCCGCTGCATTTCTGCTGGATTTCATGCGGGTTAGCTTTTGTACTAAAGGAACATACTTACATGTTTTCGCCATAGCTTGTAGTGCGTCCTTTGGTTGGATATCTGTAGATGAGTGGAGTATCTCCATAACCCGGCGTACCCAGCTTCGTGCTGACTCTCCTTTCTTCTGGACGCACCTTTCTAAGTCATCAATAGTAAATAACTTCCTACAGGTCCCATGGAAGTGCTTGATAAATGCGGTTTTTAGCTCCTCCCACGACTTGATCGATTTTTCCGGTAAATTGGTGAACCATAACTTTGCTGCTCCCTCTGACATCATTAAGTACATGAACTTGGCTTGGAGATTCTCGGATGCGTTGCGAATTGACATTGCCATCTCGTAGCTGCTTAACCACGTTTCCGGATCCATCGTTGGCTCGTAATTCACTACTTTCCCCGGTTCTTTGAACTTTTCCGGGTAAGGTTCCGCTCTGATATCATCCGAGAGACACTTGGGTCCCGCAAGGGTGGTTGGGGCTGGTCTCGCCCGGGAAATGCGTGACCCGGCCGGGGGTGCCACGGGGTGAGGAGCCACCGGTGGATCGTGTGCTGCAGACCCGGCCCCGGCTCTTCTGGCCCTGGAGCTGTCCACTACTGCCTGTGCTGCTGATACTGCCGGTACTGTCTGGACGCGCGGTGGGGGTGGCATCTGCTGTTGCTCTTCCCTTCGTCGTGCCGCGTTTGTTTGGACGTTGCCCTGTTGTTGACTCACGTATGGCGTCCCATGCATCCCACTTCTGTGATCTGGATAATTGACTTGCTGTGCTACCGCGGTGTGCAGCAGATCTATCGCTCGCCGGGTTTCTTCTGCGTGCGGCGAGTCTCTTACAGGAATCTGGTTTAATGCGAGTGTTGCTGCATACACGTTGTCCATGGGGTTGTTGTAGTGACCTGCTGGGGTACGGAATCGCGATGGTGGAGGCGGCATGGTGTTGCCGGCTGTCGCCCCCGTCCGAGGCAAGGGTAACCCGGCTGGCGCGTTTACCGGCTGCACTCCCGTTGCTGGTTGCGGTATGGTCCCTTGGTTCGTCGGTGGGATTGGCTGATCTTGAGGCGTGAACACCAGGGCAGTCGGGTTGATAACCCCTCCTGTTGCCGGTAACATAGTTCGGTGCCTTTGGTGAATCCTCGTCGTTTCCTCCCGAAGCCGGGTCTCTAGGTCATCCAGTTCCCGCTGCCGCGCTGCCATCCCCTGCTTTTCTGCTTCTACCTGCCTTCTTTGCTGCTCCAATGCACGACGAGCCACGTCCAGATCTCTTACACGCTCTGCTGCGTTTTCTGGGGTGATAACTGTAGCTAGGACTGTGGGATCCAAG
Organism: Alopecurus myosuroides; assembly: GCA_028641055.1. NCBI lineage: Eukaryota > Viridiplantae > Streptophyta > Magnoliopsida > Poales > Poaceae > Alopecurus > Alopecurus myosuroides. Next base: position 50,500,011 of record CM054062.1, on the reverse strand, counting down.
ATCAAATTATTATCAAACAGAGCTGGGTGACGCGGATTCGAGGGGCCCGCCCCCGGTGTCCGGTTTGCTTGGAACCCCAACATATTTGCGTGTCGCTCCTCCTCCGCTGGGCGACTGGTGACTGATGCCGATTCTCCATCGACCTGGGCCAAGATCGGGCCAGCCGTACCTTGTTGCTGAGCCAGCACCTGCGCCGCCCCGACTGGCGCCGCGGCTGCGTTTCCTTGATTGGTATTGATTGCGGGGGCCGCATAAACTGCAACCCGGCGCATAATGCTTGGCGTAGATTCGTACCGTTCTTCCTCTTCGCTATTTTCCTTCTCGTATCGGTCCTCCGATAAATCCCGTATAGACTCGGCACCTTCCTCCCTCTCTGTCGGACCCGTTGTTCCGATCGATTCTTCTTTTTCCGATTGAACACGCGTGTCCTCCCCTGACACAGAATCAGATTCAAGATTATCACGGCTTGAATTGGAAGCACATACCATACCGATGAAGACGTTGATGCGGCCGACTGTCACGACGGATCCGGTTTCGAGGTGATCCGACTCTGGCCCCCAGCCAGAATCGTCTACCATCTTCTCTCCTTGGTTGTTGACGTAGATTTCTCCGACGACGAGGTTCCTCATGTTCTTCCGAGCTTCTCCCGTGATGTAAACACCTTTGGACGCAGGCCCCACGGTGGGCGCCAACTGTCGTGGGATAATCACGGCAGATGTTACCGGGGGTAACTGATCTAGGGGCAAGTCGACACAGGTATTTGGGAGAGGGTTTAGCTTGAAGGAAGACATGGCGAAAAGCAATCTAAGAGCCGGAACACAACTCGCCGGATCTCGATATGATTATACTGGATACTCGATAATAGGTGTTACAGTTATGACTTGAATCTCTCTCAGGCGAAGCCTAGGGGTTGGTTTATATAGTACTCATACCCCCTTTGGCTTGCCATACAAAGCGCTCCTTGAGTCCTACTCGAACTCTACATACGTATCCTAGCTTTCCTTATCGTAACCCACAATCCGGGTTACGATCCTTACAAGCCCTGGGCCTTCCAGAAGCTTCTGCGTCCTTAGCCGGATTTGGTCCATACGCCGTTTGGGCCGGATTACACCTGGGGTTGGCATACCGAGTTACTATCCCCTCATCAGGTGGGGAAAGAAATAAAAGAACAGAATTCCTACTCTCACGTTTCATTTTTTTTCCTATATAACTACAAAATAGTTTCTAGACTCAACTGCGACCAGTAAAAGGGATCCTACAGGCAGACAGGCTCTGATACCATTTGTCGCACCCGGACCTCTAGAGGATACTCACAGCCCGCTAAACAGTAGAAGATTGGATTACGGGGCCTACCTGCACCCGCACCTCTTACGAGTAGGCCAACACGTAAACGTGTGACAACCAACCTCTACTATTCATCGTCTGTGCAAACCATCCCATAGGAATCCGAATACTTCCATTGACGTACTTCATAACATACACACATGGTACGTCAACGGCATTTGAACAAGTGATATCACAACAAATCTCTAAGACACAAAGAAATAGAAATAAGTGGCAAATAGCTCTCACTAGAGCAGAGATAGCAAATACAGTCATGCAGAGGACACATGTCCCAACAAGTCATCATTACATCACAGCGGAAGCATCCAAAGTGTCTGAGTACAGACAAGATCCAAATAGGCCTAAGAGGCCGGAAACGAAAGAACGGAGCCCATCCACGAAGTCTCGGATCCTGCCCGGGTCCGCTATCTACTCGTCAGCAGCCTCGTCATACTCCACGTAGTAGCCACCATGGGGATCCTCCGAAACGTAGTCTGCAGAACACGCAGCCCCAAAGGGGTCAGTACAGACGAGTACTGGCAAGAAAGACGCACAAGATACCAATGTGTACCCGGCAACACCAAGTACAGATGCTTTGGGTTCAACGGAAGATAGGTGATACAAAAGTGCGGCAGCGGGCTGCCCTAACAAACTACAGAGACATGCTACAACATCCGGCTAAAAGAAAGGGATAAGATAGCGTATCGGAACCAACTACCACTAACCTCACACAAACCCATCCTGGATCTTGCCCCTTATCCAAAGAAGAAATCCGAGGATAACCCACACAGTTGGATTAATGAAGGTTCAAGTTATTGTGTCAAAAAGTCTATTACTAGTCAACATTAGTATTAATTAGGTGTAAGTTGTCTAATCCTTGTTAGCCAGCCCTATCACCAAGTCATCCATAACCGCGGACAACACGGCTTCTCGAGAAGATTTAACCCTGCAGGGGTGCACCAATTTGGCCGTACACGTAAGAATATCCCGCCAGACGGGGGATCAACGCACCAAGCGAGGTACTCAACACAACCCAACTCTTCTTCGCATCAAGCCCAAAGAACCACGTGATGTGCGTGCGCGGCTAATCGAGCCCCCACGAAGAAAAGGGGGACCCTCATAGCATTGGAAGACCACGCCGCCCTAAATGCCGACTACAAAAGTTCCACCCTTGCGCCAAGGGTTCGTACCTGCATATGCGTGCATCAAATGGAAAACCCGAACTAAGTGTGGCGATTTGGACGAGATGCGAATCGAATCAGAGTTGCGGGGGGCGCCCATACACGCTTCCCACATGAGGTTAGCGCGCTCATCATGGATCTAGAGGACAAGAACTTTTCCTGAGTTCGACACTAGCAGGCCTCAAAACCATACCCGGCCTCCTGCCGTTGCCTTATCATCAAATTAGCATTACCTCAAACGTTAAAAGGTTGTTGTTTAAACATCGAGCTCCCAGAACATAATAAATAAGGTAACAGAAATAACGGACATTAGACTCGAGCATAAACAACCCTAAGCATGCTAGTAAGACACATGCAACAAGCAACAGGGTTATAGGTGTGGAGGATAGGCTATATTAGGGTTACAGGATAACATGTGATAGGATCGGAACACAAGCAACGAATCTTAAGGCTAGCAGGATAGACAACGGAAAGTATCGATATCCAGTGTGGAAAGGACACAATGCTTCATGTGAGTGAATACTTGCCTGCAAACTCAGTAGCCTGGTACTGGGCTAACTCCTCTGAAGTAGTGTCGTAAACCTCGTCTGTCTCAACGTCGTCGTCTATTCGAGAAGAAGCAAACAAACAACAAAGAGAGACGAACAATCAATAACATGGCATAATGCACAAACATGGGATGATGCATGACAATTTAATTGATGCATCAAAGATAAGCTAGTTGACATGGTAATCATATTTAATTGGGCCCATATGCAATTTGGGTTGCATATAGAAAGGCCCAAGAATTAAAGTTGAATTAAGTGATCTACAAATAACCATCATGTGAAAGTTGATTAGAATGATGCATGGATGATGAAAACAATGAGAAAAAACAATAGCTTCAATTTGAAATGTTGTTTACCAAGTTTGGAAATTTTATTTATTAAGTTATGAAATTTGGCTTCTTAAATGAGTTACACAAGCATTTGTTGTTTTCACCAATTTTAAATGTTCAAAATAGATAACCAAATTTATATTTGGGAAGAACACAAAATTTTAGATGGAAAACATATTTTATTTGTTGATAATGGATTTAAAATGAATTAATTATGAATTAAACAAGTTTAAACAAGATTTAAATGAATTTAATTCAAGTATAAAATTTATTTGAATTTTTATTTGTTCAAAATATTAGATAAAATTCATATTTGAAAAGATTATACTTTTCTGGTTTGAAAACATATTTTATATGTTCAAAAAGAATTTAGTTTGCCCAAGTTATTAATTTAGCAATTTTAAATGATTTAAACAAGATTTAAATTATTAAACCAATTTTAATTATTCAAAACAGGAAACAAAGTTTATATTTGGAAAGCTTGTTCAATTTTTCATGGAAAACATATTTTATATGTGCCATTTGAATTAAATTTGAATTAGTTATGAATTTGACCAAATTTGAAAGAGTTGTTTGAATTTGAATTTTTGAAACCATTTGAAAAGTTCAAAACAGTATACAAATGGTTTTAACATGTAGAGAATTAAATCTGGTATGGAAAACATATTTTATTTACTGAATTTGGATTTGAAATGCAAAAGATATTTGAATTTGAATTACAGGGGCTATTCTGTGATTTTTAAAAGTATTAATATTGTTCCAGGGGCTTAGTTGCGAAAAGGAAATTCAGAAAAGGCCCCTGGGATCTTTTCTACGCAGGCAGAGCAGCCTCTGGGTCACTGGCAGTGGGCCAGTGCCCAGCTGGTGCGTGCGTGGCGCGTGGGTGGTTGCGTGCGTGGCCACCACGTCGCTGACGTGTGGGGCCAGCATGGTTGCGTGGCAAAGCAAGCAAAAATGGGGGTTTTAATCGCGCGGCGGGGGATCGAACCCGCGCCCTCGCGCTGTGCGCCGTTGGATCTTGCCACTGGGCTGGTTCGACGGTGGTGATAGGAGAGAGACGCGCGGGGTTTTGAGGTGGGCTTCGTCAGTTAACTAAACCTGAACAAGTTCAGTTAACTGAACCTTGGCGTCGGGACGGTGATCGCCGGCGGCATGCGCTGCGCTGCTGCGGCTGTTGCCCGTGGGTGTGTGCAGGGGTGGTACGTGCGCGCAACAGGAAGAAGCAGAGAGAGGGGAAAAGGGATGGCGCTCACCGGGGAGAGGAAGGAGGAGGAGGACGACGGCTCGGTGCAGTGGCGGTGACCGGCGACGTCGATGAAGCGGTGGGGCGATCTGAGGCCTCCCAACCCTCGTCGAGGAAGAGAGGAGGGAGAGGGCACGACCACGGTCCCGTTCCCGTGCCCGTGCGGCCTCGACGGCGACCACAACCCCAACCCCAACCTCGTCAAGCTCCGGCCATGGCGGCTCGTCAGAAAATTCAGAAAAGTTCAGAGGAAGAAAGGAGGGGATCTGAGAGGGAGGAAGAGGAATGGCGGCGGCAGGGAGGAAGGAGAGGGCTAGGTTTAGGGTTTGGGTGCTCTCGGGGTAGAAATAGGGGGAGGAAAGGGAGCAGGTAGAGAGGGGGAGGTGCGGTGGTGCGTTCTGCTGGCGTCAGCTGACGCTGGCCGTACGGAGGAGGGAGAAGGGGGCCGCGGGTCGTGTGCCGTGCGCGCGCGCTTGGCTGGGGTGGAAGGTGGGCTGGGCTGGCCCAGCTGGCTGGCCTGGTCTGCCTCCCCCAACCCGTTTTTTTTTATTTTTTCTCTCTGTTTTTTTTTTGCAGAAAAGAAAAAGGGAAGAAAAGAAGGGGTTTTGGGATAGAAAAATTTTGGGGAAAATTTTGTATAAGTTATTTATTACAAAAGCCCAGTTGTGCAACTTTTTGTTTTCCAAAATTTTAAATCTTGTTGCTGTTTGTAATTTAAATGAATTTGATTGAATTTTGGTATTAATTGAAATATTGAAAAATTAGGCAAGTTAATTATATGAAAATTCAAGTTTATTGGAATCAAAATAAATGGTTTGATTTGAAAGTTTTATTTGGAAAGGTTGGAACAGAACAAGTATGAAACAAGGATTTGAAATTTGGTTCGAAATTCAAATGGAAAACAAGTGAAAACAAATGCAAAACTCATGATGGAATGATGCAAACTAAATTTAAACAAAAAACAAACATTCTAGGGTTGTTTTTCATACTTGGGATGTTACATCCGCTACTTGAAAAATCAGCTTCTTAGCTTTGCCTCTTTGAGCCCTTTCCTTTAGAATAAATCTTGTAACCCTTTGAGAATGTATATTTGAAGAACCTGGGCATTTTCATAGATATCAAATAAAACCTGCAAATGCTCTAAATAGATATTAGTCCGATAGTTATGTTGTCATCAATTATCAAAATGGAAGATGATCTTTCATTCTCCCCCATTTTGGTAATTGATGACAACATAACCATTGTCATAGCTAGAACACGAACAACATGGACGGAGCTCCCCCTAGAGATATGCCCCCTTCATGTTGAGAGAATTAAATAAGAGAGATATCTAAACACACATAATAGGGAGCACATAACATGTTATAGAATTAAGGTACTAGGTTCACAAGCTCACACAATGCATAACGAAGTTCACATCGACCAATAATTAAACAAACGAAGTTTTCAAATAACCAACTCTCTCAAGCAAGACGAAGCAAATCGAAAACACGGCTTGAGAGAGAACCCATGCAAATGCCCCAACGATCCTAAGTAGATATCTCTCCCCGTTGGCATCAAAATACCAAAAGAGGGAAAAGACCGATGCTAACGCCCCAAAGATCACTCAGAGGAGTTGTCCATGCTAGGAGGACGGGCGCGACGGCGAGAGCTGGTGACTTCTTCTCCAGGTTCCTCATTAGACGACTCAATGATTTTTCCTTTGGAGTCCTTGGCTTGCCACTTGTCCCAATTGGTGATGCTATCCTGAACCGGAGAATCCACGGTTTCCCCACCATCACGACGAAGATGTCTCTCTGCCTGTGCTGCCTTGCGGTGCTTAAGTTCCTTGTCATAATGAAGTTCCCACTAATGTCGCTCGATCTTCTTGTTCACTCGGAACAGTTTCTTGAGAGCCCTAGCCATCCATTTGAAGGCATTGTCAGAAGGAGGAGGGCGAGAGGGCCCAACTTCTTCTTCTTCGTCTTCTTCATCAACAATGACCCGTGGCTTGGCTTTGCCTTTGCGAGCAGCCGGAGTGGGATGCACAATAGGCTCAATATGGGCCCAACTTCTTCTTCTTCGTCTTCTTCCTTCCTCCGTGTTTGGGATCCAATTGGTGTCATAAAGAGGATCTTCCGGGAACTTGTTCTCCCACACATGCAAGATGATCTTTATAATGAAAGGCTCAAATCAAGCATTTTCCTTTGCACAATGACATGCCATAGTTCATTCTAGAGATAATCGAGCACATCAAGTTTTTTAGTCATACCGGAGAGCCGCTTCTCATGAGGAAGGAGCATGAGGTTCTTGAGGAAGTCTTGTATCTCATCAATGTTCCCCGCCTTGGGGTTGATAGTCTCTCGATAGATGCGAAGCATAATGTCATAGGTGGGGTAGAGTCCCTTGACAAAACCAACGGCAAACTTCTTCCAGTGATAGAGATGTGTAAGTTGATCCTTGGAGATGGAGGAGGGATTGGGCGTGTGCACACGGAACCACTCACTGTCATACTCAGCGCCACCAGCAAAAGGTCAATGATCCGGGTAGCCACCAAGAAGAACTCCAACCCCAGACCACTTGATAGTGAGCTTATGTTCCTTTTTCATCCAAATGAGGTGACGCTCAGTTTCATTGGCAAGATGCATTGTGACCAAGAACTCACAGACCAATGCCTCATCATAGTATTGTTGCACTTGCATAATGGGAGCAAGACCAAAGGCATCAACAATTCCTAGGGCTTGTCCAAAGTAGTCGGGCTTCCTCTCCATATGACCAAAGTTGATAGCATGTTGAGGGGAAAAATTTTCCTTGGGCTTCCTCATAAGGATCTCATGATAGATTTGAGCTTGAAACACAGTGTGGAATCTTGTGTCCCGACCCCGAAACTGTGGCATCAAACGATCTCGGTCAACAATGTACGGGTTCTCGCCGCGAGTTTCCAAGAACACACCCTCGGACAATTGAGAGGCGGATTTCTCCTTCCGGGGCAATCTCTTCTCCGGGGTCGGGAACCTTGTCTTGCGCTTGGGTTGAGAGGGATCCAGAGTCTCTTAAATCTCATCCACTTGTGGTGCGTTCCGACCGCCAATAGACATGGTGCGAGGGCCTTTGCCCTTGGAACCGGATGCATCTATGAAAGAAATATAGAAAGAAAAGCACGATGAAGAGATAATGCTCAAGTTTATATGACACACAAATCCAAGAAACAAAGATATGGGGGAATATTAGAGATGAATAACAACGAGGTAGGGCATATGAACCAAATCCACCCTATGAACCGAGGTAATTGATGCCTAATACTCACAATCTAGGTTTCTAGGGTTTGTACTCGTGATTCCTACTCCAAAACCTAACTCCATACATCTAGATGTGAGGAAAATGTTGCTCCTAGTGCTTCTAACCTTATCCCCACAGAATCGCAACGGGCGGAGGCTCCGGTGCTTTCACCGGAGGTTCCGCCCCCTGCCCACACGACGCGGTTCGGTACAGATCCGCTGGGCGAGATTTTCGCACTAGCGGAGGTACCGGTGTGCTCCGGTGGACAGGCGCAGTGGAGGCTCCGGTGGTTTCACCGGAGGCTCCGCCAGACCCAGTCTCAGCATGCCAAGATTAGAAAAACGAGAGCATTGAGATGGAAATGGTCTTTTGGGCGAAGGGAGCTTGGGTTGGATAGTTGTAATTGTCATACGAGAGACATTACTTGATGTGAGTTCGCAAGATGCAAAGGAGTAAAAGCCGAACTCGCACAAGTTGTCAAGGGGAGAATAGTATGTGCGTGAAAGAGCCAAAAGAAAATCAACTCCGTGAGTAGGAGGTCGGTGGCCGTGGCCACCATGTGTGAGTGTGTACTTTGGCACCGCGAAGATGTATCTTGGGTCCAAGAGTACTACTCACAATTAAGCACGATGAGTCACAAAATGACTAGATATGCAATTAAGAATTGATTTCCGCATAATAAGAGGAGTGTACACTCATGAGTTGAGTGACGCTCCCCCTATGTCCATTCCAACATCCAAATCTAATAACACATATAATGAAGGTACGTATGCAAGGTTTCAAGTGAAGTTGGATGAATCTATGACATTTAGTTCATTCCTCAAAGCTCGAAATCTTGGTTCATCAAGGGCCTTCGTGAAGATATCGGCAAGTTCATCCTTGGTTGACACATATGAGAGATCAATATCACCTTTCTCAACATGATCCTGAATAAAATGATGACGGATCTCAATGTGCTTCGTCTTGGAGTGAATAACGGGGTTGTAGGCGATATTGATAGCACTCTCATTGTCACAAAGAAGAGACACCTTGTCAAAATTAATACCATAATCCTTCAAGTTTTGCCTCATCCATAGAAATTGGGCACAACAACTTGCCGCGGAGATATACTCGACCTCGGTGGTGGAGAGAGCAATGCAGTTTTGCTTCTTTGAAGACCAACACACTAAGGAGCGGCCAAGGAATTGGCAACCCCCGGATATGGACTTCCTATCCGCACTAGTACAGATCCCTTCATCAGTGGCGCACCAAAAAGAGATTCTGTGGCGCACCCCGGGGCCACAGGGGTGCGCCACAGAACACACGCCACAAAAATATTTTCTGTGGCGCACCAACACCGTGCGCCACAGAAATACTTACTTCTATGGCGCACCTCCAACCTGCGCCACAGAAAGGAGCATTCTATGGCGCACCAGCAACATGCGCCACAGAATGAATAGCTGATTCTATGGCGCACCCGTAGGTGATGCGCCACAGAAATAAGGTGCGCCACGGAAAGATTTACTGGTGCGCCACAGAAAAGGATGATGTTTTTCGAAATTTAATTTGTTTCTGCTGTATACAGTTTGAATATACAGGAATTATACAGGAATTATACACAGCAGTGATATTTGACAATATATAACATACTACTAATATTTTACAAAGTTACTTAATCACAATAGTGATACATAGTGCAAAGTATCGAATTTGGCTCAAAGTGATCACATAGTTACTCGAGTTGTCAAACACATCATCGAACAATTATTGTCACCACATAGTTACTCGAGTTGTCAAGTTACAAATTCCTAAGCTAAGATGAAATAGACTACAAGCACGGCGACGATGGTGAGCAAGAACGGTAGCTTGATGGAGGTCTTCATCTTGTTCTTCTGTTTCGACTGGTGGTCCCTCCACTTCGCAACCGCCTCGTGTCTAGTCTCGTATCCTTTATAGCAGTTGCCGCTGAACTTGTCCACCTGTGCTTTACAGTCCTTCCACTCGTCATAGACTCCTGGAACCCGACCCTCGAACACCACGTAGTACGTCATCTATATAGATAGACACAAAGCATATTAGTAAGTATAATGCAAAAAACAACTAAGGCATATATGTTCACCAAAAAAAACTAAGGAAACAAAAATAAGCATCAAAGATATACAACATAAAACTAGGCCTAAGTTTAGAGCTAACTAATAGTAGCTAGCTAGGCCTAATTAAGTTTAGAGCTAACTAATAGTAGCTAGCTAGGCCTAAGTTTAGAGCAAACTAATAGTAGCTAGCTAGGCCTAAGTTTAGAGCTAAACTAATATAGTAGCTAGGCATATATAAGTTAAGCAAATTTTGTTAAACAAACTAATAGTAGCTAGCTACGCACACCTCGATCAACGATACCTCTTCTGGAGAGGCGCCGGAAACGGCTTATATAGCTCCTTCGTCATCCACGACCTACGATCAGCCTGTCGCTCTAGGCGTTCCTGGATATCCCTCTGGCATAACCCTATGGGCTGGTTCAAGGACCCTCCCTTTTTGTTGACATTTTCAATGATTATCTCCGACAACTTGACTTTGATACGATGAAAATCTTGCATAAGATCTTCCTGTGAGATTTCCCCCGCCATTTTGTTGGACCAGTCTCGGAGTTTAGAAGGATGATTCATATTATTTGCATCGCGGACAATCCCTTTGAGGTGATGGAGGGCATAGAAGGCCTCCTTTGTGCTCCAAGCCGGCTGCTTGATGCAGGGGAACTCGGTCACGTGCCTGAACCCGTATTTGCCAGTAGCCGGCCTGATACATTCTTGTTTCTTTTCGAATGTGCCTCCATTTTGGGCGTAGCCATTGAGAGCCTCATCGAGAACACTCCTTATTCTGGTGTAGTCTCTCTTCTTCGTCTTATTCGACGAGTCGAAGTACTCGGCTAGTGACCACTTTGGGCAAAGCACGATGAGTGTGCAGTATGTGTCCCTGCTCAACACATGCAATCGAATCCAGGATAAGCAATGGATGAAATCTAGAAAAAAAAACATTAGCTACGACGGTCGCGAGACTTACTCGGGAAAGACAGGCAAAAGAATGTCCCTCTTGTTCTCACTGTTTCTCAACATGAAGCTCTCGAGGTACTTCACTGCCTTGGTCCGTGAACTTGATCCTTCCTCCAGCTGGCTATCACGCATGTAGTAGGGATCCGCTACCATAACGTACGGGGGTAACTCTCGCTGGATCTGCAGCTGAGCATTGAGCGCGTATAGGCGGACCAAGTTATAGTCTAGCCGTCTCAAGTGAAACAGATTGAAGATATCCTCGTACGCTATGAAGAACAGTCCCGCGGGGTCTTCATGGACGAAGTCTGGGCCCTCTGGCACCTTGACCACGAACGCCGGTTAATTTGGAGACTCTTCTTTAAGAAGGAGGCCCTCTAGCATCACGATAATGTTCTGCAATGTGAGCATTGGTCCAGTTGCCCCTTGTATCTCGTCCAGACCCAGTATCGGTTTCCCAGCTTCATGCAAGCGGGTCAAGCCATCCTTACGGGGTCGTACCACGGCGTCGGCCAAGATCTTAGTATGCTGGACCTTTTTAGCAGGTCTCTTCCTAATCTTCTTGCTGGGGGTGGCCTGATCTGCTGCGGGAGCTGGGGGTGCGGGAGCTGGGGGTGCGGGTGCTCGGGACGACCCTACGATTGTCTTATGCAGTGTGCCAGGGCTGAATACTGTACCCTCCGGGTAGGTCAGGCGCTGCGTGACTTCAGTACGCCTAGGTTGATCGTCGTGACTGCGGAAGGCTTCATCGTCACGATCCATATCAGGCATGTACCTATCTTGGCTGTAGCCCGTGTTGAGGTAGGCATTGATGTCGACATTGTCATCGGAATGATAGTCATCGACACCGGCTCCAGCAAACGGGTTGTCCACGTCCTTTGGTGGTGACGGCGGCTGTGATGCCGGCGGTTGAGGCACAACTGCATTTGATGATCTTTTGGCCGGTCGTTGCAGCATATTTCCCAACAACACTTTGTGCCTTGTGGTGGTGGCAACAACCGCCGGTTCCTTCTGGGTGGTGGTGGCGACGACTACCATTTCCTTCTGAGGGGCGGAAGCCTTGGGTGCTGTCTGGAGGGCTCTTTGCTTCGTGGGCCGGACGATCTTATTGAGCGGGGCCATAGGGGATGTGGCGCCGATGTTGCGCTTGATCACAAGACCCCCCTCCCAAGACGAATTTGGCTCTTCCGCCATTTCATCACCGAAGTCGTGCAGTCTCCAAGTACCAAGGTGTCCTCCTCGTCGCAGCCTGGAGGTTGAAAGGGGGGGAGGACGTCGCGATACTCCAGCACTACATTGGCCAACTTCACCTTCATCACGTTCTCGTCCATTTGAGAGTGGTGCATAGTGCGTTCCCCCGGTTGTATAATAGTGCCGGTAGCAACATCCACCAACTCTCCGCCGGGCACCACGCGATGCAGGAGTACGCAAGGTTCGTCCTGTTGGGCAACATACCAGGCATCATGAGATGACAGTCATCTTGAGAAGGCGTAGTTAGATCACGACTAACTAATTAGTTACCTTGGTGATGGCGTCGAGCTCGGCGGGTGTCGAGACAAGGGTGACGGTGCCGGCGGACGGCCCATCATTCTTCGGCATTGCTGCGGAAGGGGGCGCCGATGTGACCAGAAGGAGCGGCGTCGGCGTCTGGGGGGTCAGCTGTTGCGGCGGCACTTGCTGGTTCATGCTTGAGTTGCTGCCGACGAAGGTGGGCAGATGGATCGGTCCAATTTGACCCCCCGCATTCCAAGAAGCTATCCCCTCCATCAACCCAGCGGGAATGACTTCCTTGAGCCTCTGATCCACTAATTTATTGAGCGTGTCGGGGTCCACCTCTCTGCTCTCAAGTTTCTTCTCTAGAGCCGCCATCTTCTTCTTCAGCTCCGCGACCTCCTCATCATCCTTAGTCGATGTCGTCTTCCTCTTCTTTCTCGAAGACTTGGCATCTGATGCGTAGTACTCGGCTACCTTCATGTTTAGCCCAAAGCCGGAGATACGGCCAGCTGACGTCGGCGGGGCATCCAACGGCCTTTTCTTGTATGCGTTCATCGCCCTGTTGAAAGGCATGTCCCACCGACCCGTCGACCCTTCGGACGAGTGGTCAGATTTCCGCAACTCCCTCTCCTTCGGACAAAAGGAAATTAAGGTGAGCCCATTATCTAATTATTAGATCAATGCAATATACATGTACTTGAGATATATGTGTCCTTACCAAATGTTTCTCGAATTCCTTCACGTCCTGGTCTTTCGTCACGAATTCCCCCGTCTTCCAGTCTAAGAAGTACCGGGGCCGGACAAAGTTCCTAACTTGTATATCCGTGATTTTGTGCCAGAGGTTATCTTTTCCGAGACGTTCCATCTCGCGGTCCTCCTTCTCCCAAACAGCCTGTTTTCCTCGGTAACCACCGCTTCTGCAATGTTGGTGCCCTATGTTTTGTTCCCGCATATCCTCCCCCCATTTTGTCCATTTTTTACACTCCTCGGTGTTCATGTACGCCTTCAGTATGTCGAAATCTTCTTTCTCGAGCGTCGGGTCTGTGCGACGGATCTCCTCCCAGCTTTTAGCTTTCGCGATCTTCTTCTTCACCCGGGATTTCCAGCTGCTCAACACGGTGCTCATCTTCGTGATGGCTAAAGAGTCCACCCTTTTGTTGAACGGCTCCGGGAACGTGTATTGCTGGTGAAGCTTCTTCAGGAGGATTTCGACCAAAGCATTGTTTTCGCTGCTTCTAAGGTCCGTCGTGTTGATCGACATGCTTTCCCGCACGATGCACCCTAGCTGCATGCCGTACCCTGAGGAAACCGCTTCAGGCGCCAATGGTAGGCCACTCGGCGAGACCTCGGTGATTGTATCAGTGATATTCGCGAGCACTTGCGGCCTACGATCCTTCCTTGGGGCCCGAGGCTTCTTATCCTTCTTATCGGTCGTCGGGGCGGCGACGCCGCTACCACCAGCCGCCGTGCGGTCAGTGCCGCCACCATCGGTGCTGTCATCCTGGTCCTCTTCCTCCAAGTACCCCCAATCAATATCACCGCCGTCCTCCCGGTCCTCTTCCTCAATTCTGGTTGCAGCGTGGGCATCCCAGCCCTCTTCCTCGGCACCGGCTTCGGGTACGGACCCGTGCTTGGAAGAGCCATACATGTTTTTGTACAACAGATTGTTTCTTGAGATTGCATTCAGGCAACATTATATATAGAAAAAGGCACAAGTCAAAAGCATCACTCGCCTACTAGCCAGCATGCTACAGAGATAGAAAGAAAAGACATTGTTTTTAGCTTCCTCTACCGGAGTTGATGCATAAGCCGTGAGAAACATGGGAAGCAGCATAAAGTCTTGGGACAAGCTACTCTAGCCAAAACAGCTAAAGGATGTTGATGAACACTCCAGCTAGAGGAGCAGAATCCCCATCTACTAGATCACAAAAGGAGTAAGTTTCTCTACCTATTCCCAGTTTGAAGTTTTGTTATAGTTTCCATAAATTTGTTCTTGAGGCTCAGGTCACAATGTCCAATGATGCTTGATTGGACATCTCTCTATACTCTCCCTTTGTAGTTTTTGTGCATTAAGAGAACACTCGTGTATAGAGAATAGCTAAGGATTTCCTAATCTTATGTATATTTATATCAGACCTCACATAGAAGCATTCAACCCTATACAAAAGATATGAGATATATATAATAACTAGATAAGGTATCAATCTTACGAATTTCATCAGTCAAACAGAACAAAATCTTCATATTTATGAACCTGTAATCCTTGCATCAAGACAAAAGATACACATATAGTCCTTATATCATACAGGAGCTCTACATCTTGAGCTAAGCAAAAAAACATCGTCACTATGCAAAGCACCAATGCACAACATGGAGGAAGATAAATTCTAACGCCATATCAGTACCTAGCAAAGTGGTTAACACAGTTATAGAGGAAAAGTTGCCTCTGTTTTGGTCTGATCTTGCCTAAATTATTATGTAAATTGCCAGCCATTTAAACAAAAGATGCAGCAAAACATGAATAAGTAGCCTAGATGGCAAGATAAGTTTGCACATAGAGAAACCACGGCGAGGGAAAGCTTATGAAGTTGCCTAAGTGAACAAAATGATGTTGCCATTTAAAAAAAAATGATGTTGCCTTAATTAATATCTCAGGTAGTCTAATGTGTCAACTCACAGGTGAAAATGGTGAGATGGCCCGAGGAAATATCTTGTCTAATAGATCCAGAAAATTTCCTTTGTTGGTTAAAATCCAGTGTTGCCTGTGAACTTGGTTAGTTTTTCTTTGGGTGGTATGTAGATGTAGTTGCTTCCCTTAACTCTTTAATTGCCTCAAGACAGGCGAGGATTGCCCGTTGTGGTGATCTATTTGCCAACAACATTAATCTGCAACATTGATATGTAGTTGCCTCGATGTATCTACTAGAATCGCCTGCTGGCATCGCTTAGTTGCCTGAAGTATGATGGTAGTTGCTTCCCTTGGCGCTTTAATATTACCTACTACAATATTTGCAGTTGACTACATTGAGAAATAATTGCCTTGATGTATCTACCAGAATTGCTGTGGAAAGTTCAGTGGTTAGTTTCAGTTTTTTACAAAGTGGATATTAACTGTGTTTAGTTGCCTAACTGTGGAAAGTTCAGTGGTTAGTTTCAGTTTTTTACAAAGTGGATATTAGCTGTTGCCTCACTGTGCCCAACTAAATTGTCTGTATAGTAAGTAGTTGTTTGATTTAGTCCGTAGTTGCTGTTTTAATAATCTAGTAAAATTATCTACTTGCCTCCAAAAGATTGCCTACCTACTGACTAAGTAAAGCAAAGTTGCATCGATGGGGTGGGCTCAGATTGTTGCCTAGAATAATGCACAATTTGCCTAATGACTTGGCAAAGTTGCTAGATATTTGATGGAAACTCATATCTACTGATAAGAAGAATTGAACACAATATAGGACCCTCTCAATCTATCATCCAGATAAAACAACTAAAAACCTTAAAACCGTGGGCAACTTGGCAGCTGTTGTAGGCAACTTAATAGTCGTGACGCGGGATTAATTCATCGGCAATCATGATACTGAACAAACTGTCGAAAGGCTCTTGTTCTATTAAAATGCATTTTAAATCTGGATGTGCAAATAGTGTTTCCAGTAATATACTCATATAAATTTTGTTTAAACAATGGAAATCTTCCGCTTAATTAAGCAGTGATGATCAATTCATGATACGAAGCAGTGAAACAACAAAAAACTATAACACCACAGTGGCGACGGGGTCATAAATTAGGCTAAATGGTTTAGTTTGTGCCCGTCTCTTGGTTTCGTTCGCGCTTACTAGATGGATACATATGCATATTTAAGTTGTAGGTAGTGCATGATGATGTTTGCACCATTGAGTAGTTAATCTATAAGCTCTTCTTTCTTGGTGAAAATAGGTACATTGTCATGTATGTTCATTGTGGTCTAAACTCTGAAACTACAACAATCGTTAAGCCTTGAGAAAACTGAATATATAAATGTTGTCACCATACAGTTGAGAAATTATAAGATTCTAACACTGCTACTATCTGAATGCACAAAAATTGTAGCTCTAGTCATGCATATGAGATCAGTATATAACTGTGTTAACCATTCGTCGCAATTAACACACACTGGGTACTATCCCAGGAGTTTCTATGCTCAATCAAATAAACCATATACTTAACTTCAATTCACAGGTGAACAATTTAGGCATGATTCAGAAGCAATTTAGGCATGATTTAGTAGCAATTTGGATTTTGTAAGTTGCCTCTATTTATTATGCTGAGACATAACTGACGGTTGTTGATAACGAGGGTGTCAGCAGTAGACTATATTTTGTAATTTTGTCATTTTTACCAATTCTACGTACCATTGCTAATTTACTAAGTATAATAGAAAATCTACCAAGTATAAAATTCATAGAAAATTTGGGCATGACCTTTGCTATTTTTCCTATGTCTAGGAGTGCCAGAAATTCGCTCGGAAGGAAATGAATCAACTTCCTCGCGAAACATTGGCATCTCAAAAAGAAAAAACCTGCACAAAAAACCTACCAGCACATATATTTCCTTGACTGATGGAATCCAACAGTCTAGCTGTAAAAAACATTGGCATCTCTTTGAACTGGTTCAGATACATGGGAGAACTATCAGTAAAAAACATTGAACTGGTTCGGATACTAGGGAGAATTGCCACTGTAAACCTCCTCTTGTTTTGGTGGGGCACATGCTATTGAATTTTCATCCATAGATATTCTTACCTCAAAATACTTGATATTCTGTAAGAATCAGTAAAACTGACATCAAAGTTGTTGGGTTCCAGTGAGGCAAAAAGTGGTTGCAGCTACTTGTTTAATCATAGGTAATAGATTACTATCTTTATTAATGTATTTTAGGAGCAAATTGATTGCTTTCAAGAAGCCAGTCACTGAAGCAAACAACCAGAATCATCGGAAACTAAGGAGGACGGTCACTGAAGCAAACAACCAACCGATGAGTACCATTTTACCACGAGAGCAGTTCATCATAACGAAAATTAACGAGGTTCATGACCAATTTCATCACCAGAGCAGTTCATCAAGGCGAAATCAACAGCGTTCATCACCAACTACACCACAACTGGATCAGAGAAGCAAAACAGGGCAACGGAGACACCGGACATCACCACATCAACCCTGTGAAGAGGGGGCTTACCTGCCCTAGGTTGAAGGTGTCGAGGAAGACGGTGTCGAGCGGCGGCGCTCGATGCAGACGGCGACAGCGCGGCTCCTCCTCTCCTAGGTCACGGCGCGCGCGGTCCTGCACCTCCTCGATGTGCTCCTCGATGCTCCTCCTCTCCTACCACCTCCACACGGCGCGCGCGGCTCCTCCTCTCCTACCACCTCCACACGGTTCCTCCACGGTGGCGATCGAGCGCGAGGGAGAAGGGGATCCAGAGGTTCGTCGTCGATCGCGCGCTTGAGAGAGATGGAAACTGATGCGAAATTTGCCTAAGTGTGGAAGATGGAGATGGGGGCCACATGTCATTGGCTGAGAGGATGATTCTGTGGCGCACCATGACCTAGTGCGCCACAGAATTGTAAGAATTCTATGGCGCATCGTCTAAGGAGTGCGCCACAGAATTTCCTTGGCCTATTCTGTGGCCACGATGTGCGGGGCCACATGTCATTGAGTCCAAGAGATTTCTATGGCGCATGCTTCCAGTGGTGCGCCACAGAATTGGGTCGGTAAATAAATAAATAAAACGAAACGCTGTATGTGACAGTTATCTATTACTAGCCCAGTTGGTTTAGCTGTGAGGTACTTAAGCCTAATGGCATGGGTTCGAATCCTGGTTGCCCCACATTTTTTAATATTTTATTTAATTATAAAGAAAGAAAGAATCACATACACATACATACATACATACATGCACATATATATAAAGAATCACATACATATATAAAGAAGTGCTTGTCTCACATACACATGCACATACATATATATAGAAAGAAGTGCTTGTCTCACATACACATACACATGCATGTATATACACACAAAAATCTTCTTAATTTGTCTCGATCGGTTCCGATCTAGCTTAATTAGCGTCTCTTTCCCTTTTTGTTGGCGACTGAATACTTTATGCCGGCCACCTTGAGATTTCTTCGCGTGAACGGACAACCGTGGGTAGCTAGGGATGTCTTCCTTCTTACTTTACCAGTAGTAGGCATGTCGAAGTGCTTGTCGAACTCCTCCTCGATCTTCGGATCACCGTTCTTGTCCAAGTCTTCCTCGTTGGCGTCTCCTTCCATTCCGATGATGCTCCTCTTGCCCCTCCTCACGACAACACGGCTAGGCCTTGACGGGTCGGTGATGAAGAAGCATTGGTCAACTTGGCTAGCGAGTACCCATGGCTCATTTTTCGCGGATGCGTTCTTCGATTTGGCATCGGGTATAACCATTGTGGTGAAATACCGTCCTTCTTTCTTGACATTCTTGGCCCATCTCACACAGAACATTGGCACCACCGTCTCTCCGCAGTAGTTGAGCTCCCATATCTCCTCGATCTTTCTGAAGTATCTTTCTTCCACATTAGTCTCGGCATCGCCATATGATAGCATAGTTACTCCTGAGTTTTGATTTTCGCTACTCATGTCCTTGTCCTCGGTGGAGAATCTGTAACCGGAGATGTCGTACCCCTGATAGGTCCTTACGTTCTGCCCGGGGCCCTGTGATAAGATGTATATGAGTTTTTCATCTTCCGTAGAAGGCATTTTTCTCCGTGCTTCAATCAGTTGACTTTGCTTGAACCAACGCGTGAAGCCGGAGTTGTGCTCTTTGGTTACGTCTCCCATCTTCCTCGGCCCGCCCAATTCAATATAATTCTGATTGATTAAGCTTTTGTGCTCTTCCACGAAAGGCTCGATCAACTTTAAGTGTTGTACCGCGACCCGGTGAGCCCTTTCAAAGTCGTCGCGTCGTTTTTGAATGCCGACATGGACGTCGCGGCAGCCCTCGCGGTGACCGACTCCGTTGAGCCTGCCAAGGTGCGTCCTGGTGGACAAACCGACATCCTGATCGTCTTTGGTGCTTAGGTAATTGTCGCAGAAAGAGATGCACTCGTTGGTTAGAAATCCTTTGGCCATGCTTGCGTCTGGACGGGCCCTATTGCGAACGTATCCTTTCAGGACACCATTCTGCCTTTCCATCGGCATCATGTAGTGCAGAAACGTCGGGCCGAGATGCCTGATGTCATCAACGACATGGAGAAGGAGATGTACACATATATCACAGAATGCCGGCGGGAAGTAAATCTCGAGCTCGCATAGTATCACCACGATCTCATCCTGTAGCATCTTGAGCTGCCTCACGCCGATCGATTTCCGGGTGATAACGTCGAAAAAGTTGCAAAGGCCAAACAACGTATCACGGACATGCTCGTCCATTATCCCTCGGATCGCAACAGGAAGTATCTGCGTCATGAGCACATGACAATCGTGAGACTTCATCCCGGTGAACCTCTTCTTCGCTAAGTCCAGATATCTGCTTATACTCCCTGAGTATCCGTGAGGAACTTTGACTTCTACGAGGCACCTGAAAAACTGCTCAAGCTCCGGCGGACTCAATGTGAAGCAGGCAGCGGGAAGCACCACGGTGTTCTTCTTAGCCTTTTGCGGGGAGGACGTTGAGTCCCTTCCGTCTTATCCTCATCGTCATCATCATCATCACTATCGGCGGGGACCTGTAGATTTTTCCTAATGCCAAAATGTTTTAGATCGTATCTTGCTTTCGGCCCATCCTTGGACTTCTCCGAATTGCAAATAGTGCCAAGCAGACTCTCCGTAACGTTCTTCGTAATGTGCATCACATCAAGTCTATGAGGCGCGTGGAGGACCGGCCAGTACTCCAAGTCGTGGAAAACAGACCTCGCTTTCCATACACCCAGCAGCGGCTCTGGCTTGGGTCGTTTCTTTCCCGGCGAAGGGCACTCGTCCCAATTTTTCAGAAGCTCGTCGATTTCTTCGCCGCTCCTCGTGCGCGGGGCTCCATCGGGCTCGTCTTTACCATTGAACAACTCACCGCGTTTTATCCACGGGTGATCCAGGCGAAGCCACCTTCAAGCCCCTGGGTACACGGTTTTCGAAGACCCAGGATCCCTTGGTAGCTGGAGATGCGGGGTCCCGTCCATGCACTTCACGCAGCCGCAGAATCCGTGGCCGACCTGGGCAGATACATACGCGTAACCAGGATAGTCTGTGACCGTCGTCAGCAACACGGCTCTCATATGGAAATAATCTCTAGTGTACGCGTCCCACGTACGGGGTGGCGTCTTCCACAACGTGTCTAACTCGTCTTTAAGCAGCCCGAGATACAAATGCATGTCGACACCTGGTTGTTTTGGCCCCTGGATGAGAATACTCAAGTGTATGTACTTTTGCTTGGTGCACAGCCACGGTGGTAGGTTGTAAGGCCATACAAACACGGGCCAGCTGCTATGTGTGCTACTCTGGTTGCCGAACGGATTGAGTCCATCGGTGCTCATACCCAGCCTGACGTTCCTCGCGTCGCCCCCAAAACTCGGGAAAGCTATGTCCAATGCTTCCCACTGGGCAGCGTCTACAGGATGTGTCATGATATAGCCCTTCTCCGGATCTTCTTCCGGCTTCTCCCTTTTCGCGTGCCATTGCATGAGCTTTGCTTCCTTAGGGTCCACGTAGTACCGTTGAAGACGGGGAGTGATAGGAAAGTACCATACCACTTTTCGAGGAATTTTCTTGTTGTTGGTTCCACACTTGTATCGTCCGTGGCCGCACTTCGGACATGTGGTTGTGTCCTTGTACTCCCCCCGATAAATTACACAATCATTGATGCAGGCGTGAAATTTTTCGTGAGGTAGGTCAAGAGGGCACACGACTTTCTTAGCCTCGTTGATACTGCTTGGCAATGTGTTCCCCTCGGGAAGGCGATCGTGCCAGAATTTCAAGTTCTTGTTGAAGCTCGAGTCGGTCCATTTGTTTTGCGTATTCATCTTCAGAGCAGCAAGCGTTACATGCAACCTCGTATCCTCGGGGCGGCACCCAGGAAACAACGGAGTCACCCCGTCTATCTCCATTTGCGCCAGCTTGGCTTTCTCCCTAGCTGCAGCTATGTCGTTGCTCGTCTCCTTAAGCAGCAGATCCTGAACATGAGAGTCCCGCAAGGCCGAAATTAGCGGGGTCTCCGTGTTCACGCCTTCATCGTCATGTCGATCTTCTCCGCCGACATATCCTTCTTCATGATGATCTTCTTCGCCGTCATTTCCTTCGTCACCTCGCTCGCCCTCTTCTTCGTGCACAACTTTTGCTGCCGGCGGTGCCACATGGTTGCGGTCGTCAAAGAAACCGCGTCTGAGAAGGTGCTCCTCCAATTGTCCGGAATCAGGGTCAATCCAGCGCACGAGTTTGCATGATCGACACGGACATCTTATCTGCCGCCTGTTGCACCGAATCATGTCCGCCTTCGCGTCTTTCTTGTATATAGCGATTCGACCAGAGCTCATTTCTAGTACCATGGTTGCCTGCACAGACACGTAGAGAGCAGAAAATTAGAACCACAACATGCATAGTCGCCAGAAAAATTCGGCATGACCTCTCCTATAAGTAGGACATATGGGGTGCAAAAGTTTGCCGAAATGGAAGTGAATCAACATTTCGGCAAACATCCATGCACCATGACCGCCCACACGCGCGCGACAATCGATCGGTCCACCTGCACATGCATGACAAACACCCATACACATCGATCGATGGCCACACGAGACATATGCACCTCCAACTATACTCACCTCTAGTAGATTCGATACCGAGACGCGAAAAGAGCGAGGAGAGGGAGGGACCGGAGTATAGATGGAAGTAATTAGGCCCCCCCCAATAACAAGAAACTTCACCAACAATTATACATCGAATAAATAGGTTCACCTACCAAAAAAAGAGAATTAAATGTGTAAAAATGGAGTGGAGAGAAGGGGGAGACGAGTGAGCAACATACACTTGGAATGAAATGAGTGGGGGGGAGAGAGAGGGGCTGCCATCTTTATGTGCACAGTGCACATAATTCTGTGGCGCACGGCTGTGCTGCGCCATAGAAATTCCATATTCTGTGGCGCATCTGTCAAAATGCGCCACAGAATATGGAATTTCTGTGGCGCAGCACAGCCGTGCGCCACAGAATTGGCATTTTCTGTGGCGCACCAGGTGGAGTGCGCCATAAAAATACCTGTACTGACAGCCAGACCAATGATTGGGGTGGGCCCCGCCAAATTTCTGTGGCGCACAGGGAAGACATGCGCCACAGAATTAGAAATTTCTGTGGCGCACCGCAGCCCATGCGCCACAAAATTTTATTTCTATGGCGCACGCCTTCTTGGTGCGCCACAGATGTTATTCCATAGAAAGGCATATTTCTACTAGTGCCGTCTTCTCTCCCGCATAATCCGCATCTGAATACCCGATGAGCTAAAAACTTGAACCCTTGGGATATCAAAGACCAAAATTTTGGGTATGAACTAAATATCGAAAGATTCGTTTAAACTCTTCCAAATGACTTTGCCTCGGAGAGGCTTGAAACCTTGCACATTTACCTACGCTATACATGATATCCGGTCTAGATGCACAAAGGTAAATCAAAGAGCCAATCATGGAGCAGTATACCTTTTGATCTACCTCTTTACTATTGGGGTCGGGTTTCAAGTCAAGGATTGTGGACATGGGAGTCTTCATAGGCTTGGCATCATGCATATTGAACCTATAGAGCATGTATTGGGTATACTTGGTTTGTTTGATGAAGGTTCTTTCATGATATTGGTTGACTTCAAAACCAAGGAAGTACTCCAGTTCCCCCATCATGGACATCTCAAACCTATCGGTCATTAGCTTGCAAAACTCTTCATTGAACAAAGTGTTAGTAGACCCAAAAATGATGTCATCCACATAGAGTTGGCATATGAACAAGTCACCTCCAACCGTCTTGGTAAAGAGGGTGGGATCGATTAAACCAAAATTAAACCCACGATCCACTAGAAACTCTTTAAGGTGCTCATACCACGCACGTGGAGCTTGTTTAAGTCTATAGAGTGCCTTATCGAGTTTGTAGACACAATGGGGGTGGTTGGGATCCTCGAAACCCGGAGGTTGCTTGACATATGCTAACTCATTAATGGGACCATTTAGGAAAGCGCTCTTAACATCCATTTGTTGTAACTTGAAATTATGATGAGATGCATAAGCAAGTAAGATGCGAATGGATTCAAGACAAGCTACGGGGGAAAAGGTTTCACCGAAATCAACATCTTCGACTTGATAAAACCCTTGAGCCACCAATCTTTCTTTATTGCGAATGACGATACCATCTTTATCTTGCTTGTTCTTGAACACCCATTTGGTTCCAATAACATTCTTGCAATCCTTGGGTCTTGGCACTAACTTCCAAACCTTGTTACGCTCGAAGTTGTTTAGTTCATAATGCATGGCTTCAAGCCAATATTGATCTTCGAGAGCTTCATAGACCTTCTTGGGCTCAACGAAGGAGACAAAAGCATGAGCCTTGCTAAAATCCGCTAATTGCTTCCTAGTCACAACCCTTCCATGAAATTTCCCAAGTATCTTGTCCTCCATATGACCCGCTCGTTCAAGATTCTCTAGCCTTCTCTTTGCTCTATGAGCTAGCATCTCCTCCAAAGATTCTTTGGATATTGATTGAGAATCACCTTCTTCATCGGAGACATGTCCATCTCCATCTTGGCCTTGATCAATAATGGGTGAAGGATCACCACTAGGTTGAGCTCTCTCAACAATGGTGGGACTTTGATCATTACTTTGATGAGAAGCTTGGCCTTGATCATTAGCTTGGCCTTGATTACTTGCTTGACCTTGATCATTAGCTTGAGGACTTGGTGCATCTTGTTGGGTAGCTTCTGTATAAATGGGTGTAGTCAAAGGATCCACTTGGGTGGGGCATAGTCCTTCTCCCTCCTTCATCCGGTAACCCTCAATGGGAATTATTTCACCAATCCCCATTCTTCTTATGACGATGGGAGGAATTGCATATCCTACAACACCATGATCTATACGCCCCCATTGGGAGCCGTTATCCTCATCAAACACCATGTCTAAAGATTCTTCAACTTGTCCGGTGGACTTGTTGTAGACTCTATAGGCGTGAGCGTTTGTGGAATAGCCAACAAAGACACCCTCATAAGATTTTGTCTCAAACTTTGACAAACGTTTACCTTTCTTGCGAATGAAGCACTTACAACCGAAGACCTTGAAGTAAGATACGTCCGGTTTCTTGCCCGTGAGAATCTCATAAGGAGTCTTGTTCAAGATCTTTCGGAGATATAACCGTTTGGTAGCATGACACACGGTGGAGACGGCTTCGGCCCAAAAGTTATAAGGAGAAGAGAACTCCGCAATCATGGTCCTAGCCGCATCCATCAAAGTACGGTTCTTTCTTTCCGCAACACCATTTTGTTGAGGGGTATAGGGAGTGGAATATTGATGATAAATGCCCTCTTCACCAAGAAAACCCTCAATGGTATAGTTCTTGAACTCCGAGCCATTATCACTCCGGATGGCCAATATGGAATCATTGTGTTGGTGCTCCACTAGAGTGATGAACTCGATGACTCTCTTTTGAGTCTCACTCTTCCTCTTGAAGAAATACACCCAACAATATCATGAATAATCATCCACGATCACCAAGAAATAGTTCTTTCCTCCGAGACTATCATAAGATAGACCAAAGAGATCTAAGTGAATGAGCTCGAGAATTCTTGTGGTGGAGATATTAGTCTTTGTTGGGTGAAGTTCTCCATGTTGCTTTCCAAAGGCGCAAGAAATACACACACGATATTTAGCAAACTTAGCCTTGGTTAGTCCTAGAACATTGTTGCCACTTTGAAGGTCATGCAACATTCTCATATTGGTGTGGGCTAACCGGCGATGCCAAATCCACCCCACAACAACTTTAGCCATTAGGCATGTCGCGGCACACGTGTCTCCTTTAGAGAGGTCCACTACATACATGCCGTTCTTGACAAACCCAACAAAGGATACTTTAAGAGTTGTTTCCCAAGTGACAATCACATTCTATTTATTAAAGAAAGAGTTAAAACCATAATTTGCAAGTTGAAGAACGAACATCAAGTTATAACCAAGGGAATCAACAAGGAGAACGTTCCCAATTGATAAATCATTTGAGATGGACACCTTGCCTTGTCCCAATACCTTAAGTTAAGAATTATCACCAATAGTGACGCAATTGAGATGAGGCAATGGAGGTTCAAGATTACTCATTGCGTCCTTGCTTCCGGTCATATGTTGGGATGCACCACTATCCACTGTCCATCTACCCAATCCGGAAGCACTTCCCTACAAGAGATCAATTTCGATTTAGGTACCCATCCTTCAATGGGTCCTCTTTTGTTATTAACAAGGGTCTTAGGAACCCAAATAGTCCAATGATAATCATCACCATAAGAAGTACCAACGTATTTAGCATAAACATTACCTTCTCTAGATTTCATGAGAACATAAGACGAGTTATATTTTCCGGCAAAGTCATTGTGGGTGATGCTCCCCCTAGAGGTATCACCACCCACCACGGCATTGGTCTCCTTCTCCTTGGTCAGCTCTCCATCTTTCACAAATACAACATTACGAGAGGAAGAGGTGACATTCTTGGTTTTCTTCTTTGACTTGGCAACAAAGCCAAGCCCTTCCTTCCCTTTCTTAGCTCCTTGAGAGCTTATGGCGTCATTGGGAATTTTCTCTTTTCCTAAAATGTTAGTAGTAGTACAAGAGGTAGGCATGATAACAATGCTATTAGAGGAAGATGTCACTTGCTTATTAGATTGCTGAGCTAGAAGCTTATTTCGAGACGTGGTGAGTTTGTCATGGATTTCTTTAAGAGATGTGAACTCTTTTTCTAGTTTTCCATGACGCTCAACAAGTTTCTCATGAGCTATTCCTAGCTTCAACTCTTCTTCTTTAAAGAATTTAAGTAAAGCAAGAGATTTTTCATTATCCTTCCTAAGTTTGGAAACACTAATGGCATAAGTCTCCTCTAGACTAGATAGTCTCTCTTCAAGAGAGGCTCTCATGGATCTCTCTTTCTCAAGAGCTTCTACAAGCTCATTGTCATTGTTCTCATGGCCACCACCATAGCTCTCCAAAGTCATGATGATCTCTTCCTTCTCAACTATGATAGAGTTAGCATTATAAAGTTGCCTTAAGAGGGCCTTTACCTTTTATTTGGTTTCACCTTCAAGACTACATAACCAAGAGCCTAGATTCTTGGCCTCCTCGTCATAAACAATGTTTTCAACACAATCCAATAATGAGGGAGAACTAGTAGCAATAGACTTGGAGGTTGAAGATATTACCGCTGTGGCTTTTGCCATGAGACATGTAGGTAGGATCAATGCCTTCTCATTGGGGGATTCAAATAGAGAGACCGATGAAGAGGAAGACGTAGCTATGAAGACGTGCGCCACACCTACGACTTCATCTTCTCCTTCATCTCTGGAGTAGTATGTTTCCAATGTGGGCCCTTCTTGAACATATAGAGCCCTTAGGACTCGTCTAGCAAGGTTCTTGTTTTTTGGTGCTTTGTTCTTGTCCTTGCGAATAAGCTTCCCTTCATTCTCTTCTCTTGGCTCAAAAGGACACTCCTTGACGAAGTGATTTGCACTTCCACAATTGAAGCATGTCATTGGAAGCTCCCTCTTCTTCTTGTAGATGTGGTTTCTTGAAGGTCTAGGAGCACCGACCTTGTGAGCCTCCCATCTCTTCCAATAGCCATGCATGCCAAGGGCGATGCACTTATGAGCACCCTTGTATGTGTCTTCATAATCCTCATCAGCCTCATCCACTTCTTCTATCCGAGAAATCGTGTTAGACTTCAAGGCAAGGTTGGGAGACTTTCCAACTCCTTTTGAGCGAGCGAGAGCATCATCCACGCTCTTGTGAGATAGGGATATGGCTATGAACTCACTAAGAACACCAATGGAATTGAGAGAGTTGTGATCCAATCTTGTTCGAATACTAGTGGATATGTTCTTCTCAAAAGGTGTTATGGCCTTGACAAACTTCCTCTTGATCCACTCATCGGATATTTCCTCTTTTCCAAAATCCCTCAATTGATTGCCGAGGGTGACAACTCTTCTATATAGTTCCTCGGGACTCTCATCTTCAAGCATAACAAAGTATTCGGACTTGTCAAGAGCTACATCATACTTGGAGGATTGGATGCTAGCATTGCCTTGAAACAATGTGTCAATTTTATCCCAAGCCTCCTTGGTGGTCTTGATACCACAGATGTGTTCAAAATGTTCTCTTGGGAGAGCCTTTTGGATAGTGACAAGAGAGGTCTTGTTGAGTTGAAACTCAACGATTCTCTTGGAGCCAAGTTGCTTGCATCATGAGGGTGAAATCCTTGGAGAACACTTCTCCACAAGGCGGTGCAAGATCTTGAAATATGAGACTCCATATCGAACTTCCAAGAAGAGAATTCGCTAGTGTTAAGCATGGGAGGAAGTCCAACATTTAGAATGTGTGGCATTGTAGCAATGGGATGAATAGATTCATAGTTGGGAGGTGGTGGAACTTTTTAGTTAGACCCCGAACCGTTAGCCGTTTGAGACTTGGAGCCTTCAGAGATCCCACCTCTCTTAGCCTTTTTATCGGCTTTTGCCTTGGCTTTCGCCTGGCTAAAGCAATGTTAGCTTCCATTTCGGTGATGTCAGGAATGGAATCATCATCCGAGCTAACATCTTCGGTGGTGAGAGGTGGTTCCTCGGCCTCCTTGGTTTTCCCCATCATGGCCTCAAACATCTTCTTTATGCTAGAAACCTCTGAACCAACACTAGAGCTAACCTTGGACAATTCGGTTTGGATGGTTCCAACCGTTTCTTGTAGTTTAGTTATAGTGTTGGCCATTTCGGCGATTTCCACATTAGAACCGTCAGGGTCACCTTCATTGACTATTATACTCTTAGGCGGTTAAGCCCTTAGCAAGAGCCGAGGCTCTGATAACAATTGAAAGTGCACTATGGTCAACTAGAGGGGGTGAATAGGTTGACTACCAATTTTTATTCTTTTCCTTTTAGTTATGGCTAAACAAGATAAAACAAGGTTCTCTAGATGTGCAACTAGGTGAGCAATGTTGGGAATATGCCCTAGAGGCAATCATGTATGATGTAATTCCCAATGTATTTATAAAGTTATTAAGTTGTCCTTGTTTTGAACATCTGATACATGTCATTGAATATGTGATTCGATTGTGGAACTATGTATTCATGTTGTTCATACTAGATTGTCCTTGGTCATTTAGGTTGTGCTGGACACACACCCTAGACTAATGTGAGTGTTGGCTGATGACACGGTTCCACTTGTCATGGGCATGGTGATGCCATTCCAACGTTCACAGACTTGGCTAAAGAGTTTAGCAAGTCGGACTGACCCATATTGAGATGCAACGAGTAAGTCGTCATTTGCATGTCTCAATCAATGTAATCCTTAGACCTGAGGTTGTCGCACAATACGAGTTGTGGATCACCGACTTAGGTTATGTCAAACACTGCTCTGTGATAAGGCAGTTATAAAGGCAGAGTTCGGGTTGAATGAGAAGCAAGCTGCGTGATGTGGATAATCAAGATGGGATTTTGCCCCTCCGACTGGAGAGATATTCTCTGGGCCCTCTCGAGTGATATGATTCCGGAAGCATGGCCATGCGCAACTCAGTTAAGTGTTAACTGAGTCTGTTGACAAAGAGTTAGCCAGATCAATCATATATCACGGACCGAGAAGAGAGTTGAGTTATTAAGGGATGACGATAAATCGCCTATAGTTCGACAAGGTATATCGTGAGGCAAAAAGGACTAAGATGTAAATCACATTGGAAGGTATGTCGTCATGACTCAATGGGACTTGGGAGTCGGCACGTTCTGCTAGGAGCCGCTACCGATTGATCGATTGTGAGTCGGACTCCAATCGTGTCCAAGTCGCCATGAGCCTGCAGGGTTGCACACTTAAGAGCGGGAGCAAATGTATTGGTCGGGTTGGACCCGAACCGGAAATGGACTAATTTTGTGAGTCGGACTCACAGAGGGAATGGGCCAGAAGTGTTGTGAAGCCCACTACCATTCGCTATATAAAGAGGGGCGCAGGTTGCCCAGCAGGTAGGTTACTCCACCCCATGCGTTGGGAACCATATCCCCACTCAGTCCAGCCGTCGCACTGGACCTAGCAGTCCGCCGTCGAAGCTCCTCCTCGTACGTGTGGATACCCGCAGAGGTGTTGTACGTTCAGCACTTCGACGTTCGTGGGATTGGATCGGCTGGATCGGATCGGGGGACTCCACTGCACCGACGTGCTTCATCGATAATCCGCAACCGCACGTCTAGTGGTAATCATCGTGGCCTTCTACCTCGGCTAGATCTTAGAAGTACCGCGTAGGAAAAAGTTTTGTTTATCTCTACGCGTTCCAACAAGCAACCTATGTGATACAAGATAATATACGCAATGGAAGTAAAACGAAAGGTAGCAAGATAAACCACAAGTGTAAACAAGGAGACAAGGATATGTTTCCCGTAGTTCCTTCTCAAGAGAAGTACATCTACATTGGAGATGTGGGGATCCACCTAGGCACTCCTCAATAGCACGGTTGTGCACACCTTATTCTCCTTGAGCTTCTCCGGTGAGAGAGATTCTCGTTTCCACTATGAGGTCCACTTGAAGGCGTTGACCAAACCTTTACACGATGTTGAGGACACTCCACAAGATGGATGGAGGCTCTCAACTAATCCGAAGCTTATTTGCAACAAGGTGGAAGCTACAAGCACAAGATCTACTAAGGTTTCTAGGACTCAAGTAGGATTCTAGATCTACTAGGATGTGGTGGATGGATTTGAAATTCCTTTGGTAGAATCACGGATCTAGGTCTCCTCTAGCTCTCCACAAAGTTACAGAGTGTTTGGGTGGTTGGAGAGGGAGATCTAGGAGGTTGAAAATTCATTAATGGCTAGGAGAGAGAGTGGGCAAAGCTTAGCATTTATGAGGTAGGGGAAGGGCTTTAAATACCCCTTCCCCAATCTGGCCGTTGAACAACCCACGCAGCACCGGAGGCTCCGGTGGTCTTCACTCGTACGCGCCAACGTGGCACCTGTTCTCCTCCCTGGTATCTTCAGTGGCGGAGGCTCCGTTGGTGTGAGCGGAGGTACACCGGAGGTTCCGCTGCAGCCTCAACTCTTATGCACCCGAAGGTGGTTTCAGCGGAGGTTGCACCGGAGGCGCCACCGGAGGCCAGCCCGCCTGTATCGTAATGGAAGCAGCGGAGGCTCCGGTTGCGCGGAGGTTCCGCCCACCGGAGGTCCACCGTAGGTTCCGCTTCCACCTCCGCTCGTATGCACCCGAAGCCCTTTTTAGCGGAGGTGGCACCGGAGGCGCACCGGAGGCTGGCGCTGGGATCAGCTGGGAAAAATGCACGGGGCGGAGGTTCCGGTGGTTTCACCGGAGCCTCCGCTACATGCAAAATCAGCTTCCCAGCTTTGTCTCTTCGAGCCCTTTCCTTTAGAATAAATCATGTAACCCTTTGAGAATGTATATTTGAAGAACTTGGGCATTTTCATAGATATCAAATAAAACCTGCAAATGCTCTAACTAGATATTAGTCTGATAGTTATGTTGTCATCTATTATCAAAACGGAAGATGACCTTTCAACACGGCTTACCCATCTACTATCAGCAATAGGAAAAATAATACCAGCATCAAGGAGTTTTAATACCTCATTCCTTACCACTTCCTTCATCTTAGGAATTAAACATCATTGATGTTTAACTACTGGCTTTTCATCAGGTTCAATATTAATAACATGCTGACATATAGTGGGAGAAATCCCTTTCAAATCATCAAGAGTATATCCAATAGCTCCACGGTGTTTATTCAATATTCCCAATAATCTTTCCACTTCTTCACCTGAAAGTTTATAACTAATAATAACATGATATAGTTTCTTATCATCAATATAAGCATATTTAAGATCATCAAGTAAAGGTTTTAAATCAAAAACATGATCCTCCTTGGGTGGTAATGTGGTACCCAAGTCTTCCACGGGTAAATTATGTTTCACCATCACCGGTTGACCAAGAATAATATCGTCAATCTCATTTCTCTCTTCCATAAATACCTCACTTTCACGGTCCTCCATATATTGCTGCAAAGCATTGTTAGGAGCAAGACCGATAGAGGCAACCAGTTCAGCTCTAAAATTTTCATTAGGCGATTCAGATTCATAAGGAGCTCTAGTAAATTTGGAAAAATTAAACTCATAAGATTTTCCATCAAATTTAGTTAATATTTTCTCCTTTTTACAATCTATAACAACACCACAAGTGTTCAAGAAATGTCTACCAAAGATAATAGGACAAGTATGACTAGCAGCTTTACCCAGTACTAGGAAATCAGTAGGATATTTAGTTTTGCCACATAAAACTTCCACATCTCTAACAATACCAATCGTAAAAATGGTTTCCCTATTAGCAAGCTGAATAACCACATCAATATCTTCAAGCTCACAAGAACCAATTTCATGCATAATTTATTTATAAAGAGGCACTAGAACTTGCACCAATATCACACAAACCATAATAGCAATGATCACCAATCTTAACAGAAAGCACATGAACACTAGTTTTTTTTAGGTCTATTGGGATGTGAAACAATATTAGAAGCATCCTCACAGAAGAGAATATGTTCATCCTCTACATTTCCATAGACAAGGTCTTTTACTATTGCTACTGTAGGTTCAACAGTTATTTGTTCATCAAGTTCAATAGATGTCTCTATACTCTTGTTAACCACACTATCTACAATAGAGTGTTCTTTTACCTTAGTAGGGAAAGACATTTTCTCAATCCAAGGCTCAGGCACAGCAGGATTAACAACATGCACTTCTATATTTCTAGCAGGAACAATATCTTTATAAGGTGCATGGTACTTGCTCAACTCCTTTTTTGGAATATCAAGATAGGAGGCAAAGGCTTTAAGACAATTTGCAAATATTTGAGAATCAAGACCACATACAACACTAACATTATAGAAATCATCAGCTCCCATAAAATCTTTAATGCATTCATAATCATAATTTATACATGACTTTCTACCTTTGTCATTCTCCCATCCTTCAGTGTTATCTTGAATATGGTCAAGAAGATCCCATTTAGCTTCTTCCTTCATACGTGTGAATGATCTAGAACAAGAAGCATCCAATAAATCCTTATCATGAAGAGAAAGCCTTGCATAAAAATATTGATAACAATATTACTCGGGAGCTCATGAACGGGACATTTAAGCATTAATAACTTCACCCCCCCCCCCCAAGCTTGGGCAATACTCTCTCCATCACGAGGCCAAAAATTATATATTTTATTCCGGTCTTTATGAATCTCAATGGGAGGATAGAATTTAGAATAAAAGAGAGGCACAATTTCCTCCCATCCAATAGATTCACCATTCTTAATCATTTTAATCCTTTCAGCGATAAAGAGAATAATTTCCTTTTAACTCGGTCCATTATAATACCTGCACACCTGAATAACTGGCATAATTCATGTATAAATAGCAAATGATCACCAGGATGGACATTTCAATCTCCATAATAGCAGTTATCCATAACACGTCCAACAATTTTCATAGGTATTTTAAAAGGATCCAATTCAGAAGATAATGGGTCATCTACTACCCTAGCGGTAACAGTAGTAGTACCCCTAAAGAGAGAACCAAAAGGATTCTCCATAGTAAAATAAAGCATCTGACAGAAATAAAAACAGCAGTCACAGTAAAAGTTTCTCTTACCAATTCCAATTACCAATAACACTTCACTCCCCGGCAACGGAGACAAAAAATAGTCTTGATGACCCACAAGTATAGGGGGTGTATCGTAGTACTTTCGATAAATAAGAGTGTCGAACCCAACGAGGAGCAGAAGGTGTTGACAGGCTGGTTGGATAGATGATTCACTGTAAACACTAGCAAACAGGTTTTGGTGGTTTTTGATATAGCAGATAAATTAAGTGCTAGTAAATAAAAGACAGTAAATATAATTTCAGTTAGTGGCCCAATCCTTTTGAGAGCAAAGGACAAGCCGGTTTTTCTACTTATGATTACCAAACATTCTTGAGGACACATGGGAATTTCGTCAAGCGCTTTCGTTTCATAGAGTTGATTAATATTTATTGTTTTGATAGGTGTGGGTGAACCTATGCTAATGAAACCCCCAACTAGGACTAATACATACTTGTGATTAAACCCCTTGCAAGCTTCCGCAAAGACAAGAAAGTAATTAAGATAAATCTAACCACAACCTTAAAACTCTGGGATCCTACACTCCCTCGTGCATCGGTTTCCTAACGGGGGTTTAGGTTTCTGTCACTCCGGCAACCCCACAATTAGTATCCAAATACACAATACATCCTCCTAGGCCCATAAAGGTGAAGTATCATGTAGTCGACGTTCACATGACACCACTAGAGGAACAACACAACTTAAATATCAAACCACTAGATATTACTTCAACATAATTCCACTACTAACATCTTGACTTCTCCCATGTCCTCAAGAACTAAATGAACTACTCATAAGACATCATATGGATCATTATTAGAGGTGATATAATTATGAATAACAATAAAGTGTAAACACCGATAAATCTCACAAGCATCAACTACTAACAAGTAATCCACACCGGGAGAGAGATCTACTGAACAACATCGGTATAGAACCCTAATCGTTAAGCGGGATGGAGATGGATGGTGAGGGTGATGGTGCTGGTGATGATGATGATGATGATGATGACGATCTTGATGATTCCCGGAGCGATGACGGTGACAATGTCGATGATTTCCCCTCTCGGGGGAGGAATTCCCTCGGCAGATTTCTCCCTATAGGAGAGCTTTCCTCTCTCTGTTTCTGCCCCGAGGAGGCGGGGGAATATTTCCTTGATGGTTATGTGAGGCTTAGCGTTCCCGGGGGGTCAAGTACACGAAAGGAGGCGACCAGAGGTGGGCCAGGGTGGACACACCACAACCAGGCGCGGCCAGGGGATGCCCAGGAATGGTGTGGGCCCCCTGTGGCCCCCCTCCGGGTCTCCTCGTGGCTAGCTTCATCTTCTGGACTTCTAAGACTTCCTCGATGCCCCCCTTCTTCCTCCGATCTTCTGAAATAGGGTATCATTACGGTGCTTTTTCCATCAGATTTCTAGTCACGGTTATTATTCTCCAAAAATTATAAAATATGCAAAATAAGATGAAATAACATAAGTAATGCATCATAATATGAAATATATCAATGAATATCATAAAATTACAATATAAAATAGTGATGCAAAATGGACGTATCAGACTCCGGAATACACAAAAAAATTTAGCTTTGAACAAGAAACCTTTATGGAATTAGTAGTCATCAAAACCTCTATGGGGAAAGAATTTTTCGAAAATGGGTCCAAAGAAAGCATCGGAAGAGTATAAATCTTTGATCTCATCCAAACCAATCACATTTATTTCAAGGCACGTAAGGAGACATTCTTTGTGGGACAAAGCATCCGCTACAACATTTTATTTACCTTTCTTGTACTTAATGACATAAGGAAAAGATGCTATTAATTCTACCCATTTAGCATGTCTTTTGTTCAAATTAGTTTGACCTTTCAAATATTTCATGGATTCATGATCAGAATGTATAACGAATTCTTTAGGACAAAGATAGTGTTGCCAAACTTCCAATACTCTCACCAAGGCAAATAGTTCTTTGTCATAAATTGGGTAATTGATTCTAGCACCATCTAATTTCTCGTTATGGTAGGCAATGGGACGTCCATTTTGCATGAGAACGCCACCAATGTCTATACCACTAGCATCACATTCAATTTCAAAAGTTTTCTCGAAATCCGGCAAAACAAGCAAAGGTTCTTTGGTCAAACACTTCTTACGAGTATCAAAAGCTTTTTGTTAAGCATTGCCCCAAACAAACGGTACATTCTTCTTTGTAAGCTCATTTAAAGGGAAAGTAATGGTTGCAAACTCCTTCACAAACCGACAATAGA
Source organism: Alopecurus myosuroides (assembly GCA_028641055.1). NCBI lineage: Eukaryota > Viridiplantae > Streptophyta > Magnoliopsida > Poales > Poaceae > Alopecurus > Alopecurus myosuroides. The sequence goes on along the minus strand of CM054062.1, from coordinate 50,464,489 downwards.
AACCGACAAGACCATGAAAGTGTCTTATTTCACCCACGGAAGTTGGGTTAGGCCAATTTTTAATTGTTTCTACTTTATTCTCATCAACTTCAATTCCATTGGAAGAAACCACGAAACCCAAGAAAACAATCTTGTCGGTACAAAAATTGCACTTAGAAAGATTTGCAAAAAGTTTTGCTTTTTAAAGAGCCAACAAGACTTGAGTAATATGATCACAGGTGGTTTTCCAAATATTTGCTATATATGAGGATGTCATTGAAATAAAAAACCACAAATTTGCCAATGAAAGGTCTAAGGGATTCTGGATGACCGGAACGACACAAGGGCTAAGGGATTCTGGAATCAAACCTTTGTCTAGAAGTTCTTGGATTTTTCGCTCGATCTCCTTAGTCTCCTCGGGGTTGGTGTGATAAGGAGCACGGTTTGTAAGAGGAGCACCCGGTATGAGGTCAATGCGGTGCTCGATGCCTCGTAGAGGAGGTAGCCCTGTTGGTAGTTATTCGGGAAACACATCCTCAAATTCCTGCAATAAGGGAACCAAAGACAGAGGATAACTTGTTATGATGTTAGTTTAAAGTGCTTATCCTTTGCACACGAGGATGAAGTGAAGTATGGATGGGTCATCTCGTAGCTCTCGCATCTCTCTTTTGGTGGCAAGTAAGGCAAGGCCATTGGGAGAACTCATAAATTTTCCACTCATGTTTGTCTTGTGGCTCTCACTCTCTTTTAGGTGGATCACTCTCTCACCACTCAACTCACGAGATTGTAGCTCTTCCTGTTTGCGTGCAAGAGTCTTTGCGTTTTCGACGATCCCTTGGCTAGGAGACATGGGACAGAGCACAAACGTCTTGTTGTTCCACTTGAAGGTATAGTGGTTGGTGCGTCCATTATGAATAGCACTTTTCTCGTATTGCCAAGGTCGTCCAAGAAGGATTCGACACATGGTCATAGGCACAACGTCACACTCAACCGTGTCTTCATAAGGACCAATCTTGAATTGCATGGTGACCATGTGTTGTATCTTGAAGGTGTCGGAGTCACTAAGCCATTGAACATGATAAGGGTGTGTGTGTGTTGCTTGTAGGTCAATTTGAGTTTATCGCAAGGCTCTTTGCTAGCCAAGTTGTGACAACTACCTCCATTGATGATAACCTTGATAGACTTGCCATTAATATTGTCTCTAGTTTGGAATAGGTTGCAATGTTGGTCATGTTTATCTTGAGGATATGTTGTAAGGACTCTTGTCACAACTAGCGATGAATTGTTGTCCACATCGCAATAGACATTCTCTTCTTCATTGTTGGGGTCGCCCAAAGAATTAAGAGCAACTTGGTGCAAGGCATAGTATTCGCCTTCACTCATGGAGTCACGTTCACCATCTTGGTTGAAAATCATGATCCTCTTGTTGGATCATTCAAAGGAGTTGTGTCCACTCCCACCACATTTGAAGCAGGTGATTGTGCTCGATTTGACTTGAGGAGCATTAGAGTTGGTGGTTGGAGACACTTTGTTTGATGCATTGGGAGTTCTGGAGGTGATCTTGTTGTTGGTCGGTGTTGTTGCTTGTGTCATTGGAGACGAAGAAGTGGGCTTTGATGCAAAGTAAGCCTTTTGCTTGTTTTACTTAAGGTCTTCCGCAATGTGGCACTCGGCCTTGAGATCTTGATGGACAAGTGCAACTATGCTGTCATATGGTTGATACTCAACAATCTTCCGGATTGGATAGTTTAGGCCATTGAGGAAGCGGGCCAGTGTTTGCTCTTGTGATTCCATCACATGTGCTCTTATCAAAGAGGTTTCCATTTCCTTATAGTACTCATCAACCGATTTCAATCCTTGTCTAAGATCTTGTAGCTTTTTGAAGATGTCACGCTTGTAGTGAGGAACAAAGCGAGCATGCATGAATTGCTTCATCTCATTCCAAGTGTTGATGGAAGCAATTTGGTTTTTGATTCTTTCATGTTGGAGACGATCCCACCATAAGAGTTCATGGACTTCGAATTCCAAAGAAGCCATAGCAACCATCTTTTTGTCACTAAAGTTGTGGATGCCTAAGATCTTGTCCACTTTGAGAACCCAAGAGAGATATTCTTCGGGATCATTCTCACCATTGAACTTAGGAACATTGAAGCGAAGGGCACTCAAATTGTTGTCTTCATTATGTTGATGGGGCTGCGGGTCGCTCATTTGGGCCTTCATCATAGATAGGAGGTGAAAGATCATGTGGTCATCCTTATTTTCTTGTTGTTGGCATTCATGATGTGGAGGATGGCGCAGATGATCATTAGGATGAAGTTGGTGATGAAGTGGAGGCGTGCTTCGCGGAGCTCACTATCATCATTGTCATAGTTGCGGTGTTGAGGAGGGTCGTGCTCTTGGCGGTCATTGTGGTGGTGACGCGCATTGTGCCTTGGAGGCATTCGATGTGGGAGAGCACCATCCACGAAGTCATGTAGACCATAGTCATTAGCGGAGCTTGGAGTAGGTGGGTGATGATGTTGGCAAAGATCCGGTCGTCGAGGGTGATGTTGAAGAGGGTCACCACGGCCTTTTCGTTGTCGAGGAGGTGGTGATGGCGAGCTATCATCATACCAATTTCTTCGAGGAGCTTTTGGAGATGACGGTGGTTCTTGGTGTGGTAGTCCACCATCTTCCATGTGGTGATGACGATCATGGCGACGAGGCTGGGGTGAGCATGAGGTTGTTGGCTTGAACGCCGAGACCTTGAGGATGATGATGATCGATGGCGGTTGGCAATATTCACGAAGTTGATGTTGATATGTGCCATTTGATCATTCAATCTAGCGTCTTGAGCTTGTAGTCGATGTTCATAGCGCTCCAATCCATCACGAACAAGTTGGCGAAGTTGCACGTGTTCATTATGGGTGACAAAGTTGTGGTAGTTGTCATTGTAGAAGGGGTTTCCTTCATCCTCCGAACTCGAACTTGTGAGCAATCCTTCCATAGCCATCTCAAAGGCAAACAAGTGTAATATGAAGAATAATGTCTCACTTACCCAACTTTACCTTTTTTGGTCGTATTGAGGCTAATGAACGAGGCTATGTGTAGGGTGGTATGTCAAAAGCGAGTTCAAAAGATCGAAAGATAACAGCAAATGGCAACACACACGCACTTTATGTGGATTTCAAATGAGTGAGGAAAGTGGCAAAGAAAATTAACAAATCCGAAGAAAAGTTTGTTGTTAAACATAGAAATGAACCACAATGAAATGTTAGCAAAAGAACCAAATTACGAGGGGTGGAAACAAAATAGAACACACACATAAAATATTAATGGGGTTAGTGCGGCCAATGGACGAGCGGAGACAAAATGTTCCTATCGAAGACTATGCTCAATGTCACACAAACACAAGGAGGACGCTACCTCGTACCACAAACTTTAAAAGGAAACAAGATTCGCACCGTGGCAACCGGTCACTCTTTTCTCATTTTCAACGCGAAGCTACACTTTCCTACAATGGATAGCACTTGGCATCGATCTTTTTCCTCTTTTTTTATTTTCTATTTTCACCTTTTACTATTTGATACAAATGCCAAGCCTAGTCGAACTACGCTCTCACGAGTGCAAAACACACACTCTCGGTGCCACTAGTACAATGCCAAGCAATATAAAGAGCTAGTCCGAATAGCCAAGGTACACGAAGAATGAGTTAGTTCAAGCAGAAACAAGTTATACACTTATACCTATTTGATGGATGATCGCTGACTTGCAGCCGGGGGTTGTCGATGTCGTGTTGATCCTTCGATATAGTTACGTAGATGATGTTGAGGGCTTTGTGAAGGAATTTGAATCACTCAATTTGGATCAACGACGGCAAAGAAAAACGTTTTTGAAAATCGAAGCGAGAAAATTTTCCTAGAAAGCCGGCCTGGGACCCGGCATGGCAGTGTTCGTAGGCCGGGTTTCCTGCACACACAAGAACACCAAATGTTCGAATTTCCTTCTCATATCTTGGAATTTTGGGGACAAACTGGGGAGAAGTGGCTAAATAGAAAGGTGGGAAATGGTCTTAAGCAACAAATACAGGGATCAAAACTACAAAAAACTCAACAAATCGACACATCGTTCAAAATCCTTTTAAGGGCTATTTTGGTGAAATTTTCGAATTTAGGGATTGGGAAGAAAGTTTTTGGTGGAAAGGGGGATTATCTCAGACCAAGAACACGAAGAACATGGGGATGAATACGAAGAACGGAAGAACTCAAAGGGGGGAAATCAAATAGGAGGATAACTAGTGTGAACTGAAAGATTCGATTTTCCGTCAACTAAACCGCAACGGCCGCCTTTGGAACAACCAATCAAACCAAACTCACCTTATCAAAAACCAATTTAACACCCGTGGCCGGTCCACCACGCCAATAGAATCTCAAGAATTAGTTGAGATAGATTGGAAAGACTACGACTGATTCCCAAAGGGAAAGGACGGATATCCTGATGTGTCCTTGATACGATCCAAATACAAAGTAAGTGGAGTAGGCTTGATACGGTCCTATATAAAAATCATAAGAGTAGCCTCACAAGAGGTACAAGAGAAAACTTAAATCATCCAAATATCATCTCTAACCTAGATCTAGTCCAAGTGGTGCCTATTTATAGTCTAGGGGGTAGATGGGGGTGAAAATAGGGAATATTCCCTCCTTTTGCGCACTTGCAGGAAAACCGGCTTGGGTAGCCGTCTTGGCCGGGCTGGGAGGCCGGGTAGCTCGGTTCGGTGACCGGCCTACGGGCACAGAAAGGCCGGGCGCCAGGCGGGGCCGGTTTGTTCGGTACCCAGGCCGGGCTTCCTAGCTCCCTCCTCCTTCATTTCCTTCTTCTTCCTCGGGGGCCATTTTTTTGGGATTCTTCTCTAACTTCTTGGACATCATCTTGGGCATGTTCTTGAGCTTCTTTGTCACCGTCTTGGGGCTCCAATGGGGATCAAACCTGAGCATACATAGGGTATTTTCACGAGGTAGCACACCATTCACGAAGTCACTGAAGGCATAGAGAGAGAGAAGTGAGTTCACCTTATCTTATATCGCCTTTGCACGTGATCTTGTCATGGGACTAATGGGTGTCGATGTAGAGCTTGGTGCAATGGGATGTGTTGCATCAAAATTGGGCCAAGAAAAAATTTGGTGCTAATTAGGCCTACACGGACGCACAACAGGCACACACGCTTAGTCGTTGGAGCGACGCCCGCACCTCGCGCCCGACCTAGACTTAAAGCTCGTTAGGTTGGCCTGATCTAAGCGTTTTCCTAAATTGAGACATAAAATGGAGTTATGTAACACTTGTATTATTTGTGGTGTGGAATGCGATGATATCTTCCACGCCTTTTTTGCAGACGTCCATCGACGCGAGCACTGTGGCAAGTGATGGAGGAGGTTTGGCCCCTACCGGACTTAAATCCGGTGACAAACGCTGGGACGAAGTGGATATTCAGTCTACTAGAGTACAAGTCTGAAGCCGAATGCGATGATACTGATGACGTTGTAGCGTATAGGGCACACAAGGACCAAGGTGGTGCACAACAAGCCAATGCCCCCAATTGAAAGCTCCAAACGTTTCATGTGCAGCTACCTCAAGTCTCTGTTAGCTCTTAAGCGAGCACCAAACCATGAACCTGTGAAAGGAAAAGCAGCGATCTCATATGACCATATTAACCAGAGGAAGAAGAGAAGTCCAACACAGGTCAACAATCTGCCGCCGAAATCTTGGATCATGCCTACAAGGGGGAGAGTGAAGCTGAATGTCGATGGGTCGTTCAGTGCGACTGACAACACAGGGGTGCAGGATGGGTGTTACGAGATGAGACTGGTTCACTCACGGCGTCCGCTTGCAAGTTTCTGAGTTCATGTAGCTGTCCTCTCCAAGGTGAACTCGAATCCTGGCGTGAGGGCACAACCATGGTGCGGGAGTGGAGCGATCTACCTTGCTTGATCGAGATGGATTGCGAGACAGTCACGATGATCCAAAGTCCTGTCATTGACCTGTCTGTACGCACGTGCACCGTCCATGAAATAAAGCAGCTTCTTGCTGCGGATAGTATGCTTGATATAGTACTCCCTCCGTTTCCCAATGTAAGTCTTTCTAGCAACCTTGTTAGAAAGAGTTACATTATGAAACGGAGGGAGTAGTGATTAAGCACCATGTTCTGGCAAACTTGGGCCGTTCTTCTACTCTTTCTAGGTCTTGGCCAAACTCTAGACCAACTGAAGTCTGACAGAGTGTCAGGCGAACTGTAACCTCGCTTCCTCAGTTCCCTATATAGAGAAAAACCATTTTCTATGTTTGACCAAATATAGAGAAGATTATCCTATGGTGGATCTATTGATATTGATTTGTTATTGTATATTTTTATATTTTTGTATATATATTTGGCCAAACTTAGAAAATATTAATGTTTTTACTGAATGTATACACACAATTTTTAGAAACGGAGGCAGTAACTGACAGGGCAGTAATTAGTTCATTCATGCTGGATGAAACATTAAACTAGATGCATCGACCATCGGATTTTATTTTTTAACCTACATTGATAAACTGAGAGTCTCGATAGGGTAAGCGTCACAAGCTCCTCTCACCGGTTCAAACAGAGTACAGATCATTATTACCCACACCCACGTGCGCATAATCTTGTCGGCGACCTTCAGGACGGCGTCTCAGAGTTGATGGCAAAGTGTGTTGCTTGGTCTTTCAGATCAGTAGCTTGGTTTTCTCGCCGTTCTTCAGATCTGGCGAGATCAATTTCTCGATGTGTCGCTGGCGTTCGTTATTATTCACGACGGCACTGGCGGCCAGGGCGAGATGGTTCTTCTGGAGCGCGGATGCTGGTCCGGAAGTGGTGGATCTGCCGTTCCTCTCCGACTTCGTCGATGAGAGGCGACATATCTTGGTCCAAAGCAGCACGGGGACGTCTCCCGATCGACGTGCCACAGCGACATGTGCCGTGCCCGCAGCGGGCCTGTTCATCGACTCACAAAGCCTCGTTGGTGATAGTGCTTTCTCGGATCTTTCAATGGTGGAGGCTCGGCATTTCTTTCGGTGTTCGTCTCGACTGCGCTGGAGGAAAACGGCGGCCGCTCGCTACGGTGGTTGCAGTAAACGCTAGGGATCGTTTTGTATTTCTCGATCTTTTAGGGTTTTATTTGCAAATTCAGGATAATCATTTTATCCCGGTTTGTCTTTTAGTTTTCATATGTGTTGCTCATTGTAATTTGATTTTCTATTAATGAAATATGTGGTTGCTCTCAAAAAAAAAATCCTGTCAATCCATCGAGAATTGTAAGTCCACGCTGAACATTATCCTTCCATGAAAAGCTGTAAGCCCAGCACCGCCTAGACAACTTACATATGCGCTAGTGAGCAACACGACACTCAGGCCATTTGTTATCAGAATATATTCAAAGGGGAAAACAGGTTTCTCAGGCTGAGCAAATTCAAGGGCGGTACAAGCATCAGAATATCTGAAGAGATGATTCAAAGTTACTATTCTCTGAGATGTTTCACCGGCCCAGAAGGGCGACACGGTCCTTCTGGATCACTTGAGCTAGGTGGAAATCAAAGAGCTCACATCGAATCGGCATCTCCATCTCATAGAACGGGTTCTTCAAAGCAAAATCCGTGTACAGCTCGTAGATTGCTCTCAGCAAAATTTCCATGTTCTGAGCGCCTGTTTCGCATACAACGAAAAACTTTGTCCCTGAAGAAGCCAAGCAGACATACTCATTAGTGAGTAGAGAGTCCTAATTGCAAACTAGATTCATACCAACTACCAGGAACAGTTTGAAGAAAATGCATAGAACAAGATAGCTTAAAAAATAACATAACCCTTTCTGCAGAAAGGGTCCATAACTACATAATGGAGAAACACCTCACTTCTCAGATTTTACAAGCAGGCGCAGTTTAGAGTTCAATGACATCCAGCACCGTGATTGATAGTACATAGTGGAGACACCAATGATCTTCGTGCACCTTCAGCCATGCACTTAGAGCATCTCTGGCAGATGCCCTAGATTTTGGTCCTCTAAAAAGTGGAATAGAGACTCCTCTAAAATTTTTTTGGACAGATTTACAGGTCTAGGAGACTCTATGTGTAAAGTCAGACGCCCTAAACTTGGGCCTCTAAAATTTTTCCTGACACCTAACCCTCTCATAACCCTATCCCAGCCAAACCCATTATCCGATCTGACACCTATCTCATAACGGTATCCAATGATCTATTAGCAAAATGGCTAGGAACTGGGAGGCATGATGAAGCCTTGCGGTAGCTCCCCTATGCTACACAAATCTGACATACCCCACTAGGATCGACAACCGAATGAAATTAGATTGCATCAATTTAGTTTACGAACATATCAGACGAGTTTGCCAACTCAAACATCCCGAAACGAACTATAGCATGCAGAGTGGATTTTTCAAGCAAGTTATTGAATGTTGTGCACCAAGAAAATATGACTGATAGTCAAAGGCGTTGCAAGATTGTAGTTGATGGATAGCAACTAAAAGAATAACAAAAAGTAAAAAGAGTAATCATGTGAGTCAATTTACTAGAATTTTGTGTTCAAAATGTAACCTCAAGACAGATAAGGAGTAGAAAACACTATGAATTTTCTGTACTTCATTAGTCCACTAAAATGGGGCAATAAAGAGCTTACCGCTACATGCAGGAGAGTATAGAGGGCCTACAGTACTCTTTCTCCTTCAACTAGAAATCTCCTATTCTTTTCGAAGAAAAATATTACAAATCTTGTAAATAGTGTTGTGCATTGAAATGTTAATTTAATTATATAAATTATGGTAGCAATTTCAGTCAAGTTTTGTGGTTCATAGTATTATATTGTTGCTTCTTATTACCCTGTCCTTCCGCAAATCGTATCTTGAGCTGCTTAAAGCCTTAAAGTCGGTTCATAGCACAACGTCTATGCAACATGTTTCTCTCGTTGGTTCAAAACATAAATTTATGTTTGAAACCCTACTTCTGATCTTGCAATAACTTTTAACCTATTTGTCATTTTAGCCAGATTTTACCCTTTAGCTGTCACATTGTGATGACTTTTTTGCCCTATCTTACGAAAAAAAATAAACTGAAAATATAGATCAACTTATTAAGATGATATGCCAGCTGTAGGGAAGATAACCTAGATGTGTACTTGTACCTATTAGAGCATACCAAAGCATGTCAAATCATATGCAAATTTCAATCAAATTGTACGAAGTTGTGTCAATTTTTCCGAACCACCTGTATGTACCACATTGCTTCCCTATTAAACTAGTTGATACCCCACACGTTGCCGCAGGAATGAAAGATGATTTTCATATATGCAAAAATAATATATGTATATATTGGATTGAAGGCATTTATCAAAATAACTCGTGCATGCAGTCACACGCATCTTTTTTAAGAAAAAAATCATGGATGCATGGTCATGTGGCACTTGATGATGGGGACACTTTGAATGTGGAGTTTGCAAATATTAAATGATTGTCAAAAAACATATGCATGCATGGTCATGTGGAGCTAGTCGATGACGTGGAGACTTTGCATGTGGAGCTTGCAAACATTAAATGAAGATGGTGGGGATGAACTTTATAGATATTATAGATTTTCTGTACTTCATTAGTCCACTAAAATGGAATCCTCTCCAACTAAAAAATACTTACCACCTATTAGCATGCAGAGCGGATTTGTCAAGCAAGTTACATGAAACATGGGAGAAATGAATACCTGTGAGAGATTGGAAGCAATGGAGGTCGAAGTTGTGGGCTTGTAGGAGGTCAATGCCATTACAACCAGGGGTAGGGGACAGCTGCTGTGAGATTGCATGCATCGAATGCCAGAGACTGGCCAACCGCAGACTGTCGTTGGTATCCATTCTCCCTGCTGAGCCATAGTCCTGAAGAGAAGTGCAGGTTGTTCAGACTCCATCTCCAGGAAGTAGAAGAGGAGCATGAGTACAGGAAGATACCTTGTAGTGTATAAGGCCACCAGACTTGTTGATGATGAAAAGGCTGTAAATTGCCACTGTCGCCATACTGACACAAGAAAGCGGAGTCGAGAAGAGGGCAATTACTAGAAAAAACTCTTCCTTCTACAGATAGTTCAAAATCTCATCAACTATTCAGAATGAAAAAAATTCCAAACAGAAGTCTTTGTAATTTGGAGATCAGGATGACATACAAACAATGCATTAAAATGTGAACTCACCGCCTTCTAGTGATATTGTTTAGTTCCTTTGCTAGTACTCCCTCCATTATTTTTATAAGGCAATTCAATTTTGGCCACATACATTCTAAAATGAGTGAATCTAGACTCATTTTACACATAGATTCACTCACTTTACTATATATGTGTGAAAAATTGAAATGATAAAAAATGTGCCTTATAAAAGTGGACGGAGGGAGTACTACAGATCAAAGGAGGTCACCTGACCCGAGTTTTCCGGTACATTAATTTGTTATTATGCATTGAAATGCTCAACCAAGTCTTCCAATTTCAGGGCCATCTATTTAAGTTGGCCATGAAGTAGCAAATGTTGTGTTTCTGAGCTAACCATCTCTTATTTTCCCTGTAAAGGAAACCTGTGGTGCTTAAGATACTTTCCTTATGGTCTACTTAGGGCCTGTTTGGATCGTGCCCACGCTGGGCCCGCCAAATCCAGGGCGCGCCAATATTTTGACGACCAATTCTGGCGCTACCGTTTCGCCCGCACTGGGCGCATAAACTGAGCGCAGCGACCAATATTTTGGCGTGGCTGCTATAACTGGGCTCCAATCCAAACGCTGGCCTATGTTTCCAGTCAACGCCAAAATTTAGGTATGGCAACTGTTGGCCACAATCCAAACCGATCCTTAGTGTCCTCACATGTTAATAGAAACAAGCACAGCCTTGCTTTCATGTCTAAGTTACTTATTGAGATCTGAACTGTATATTGTCAATCTTTGATATGGGTGCGGAGATGAGAAGCACGGGACAGATGGAAGTCTCTGGTCTATGTTTTCCTTTTCTGCCATGCTCAGTATAGCCATTATTCACGTCTTCTTCAGCTCACCCATTTATGCACAAGCATATCAGCATGTTTAGCTCCAGGCAAGCCAATTCTATATGGACAATATGTAGCTTGGATCTTCAAAGGCGACATCAAGATGAGGGTTTCGCTGCCTCAAAGAAAGGACCTCAGGTTGAAGGAGCATTGCACAATGGAGCATATCACAGAGAGAAGATTGAAGAAGCATCAAACAGGATATCAGTGAAACAACTAGGAACTTTCCGGTGGTGTTGTTGTTTTGTTTCCTTTGTACAATTGTTTCCGCCCCAGCTTACAAGACTCAAATAAGGGAGTGACTGATTTCAACAATCAAGCAAAAAAATCAGCTTAAGAAAACTGTACAAGTGCTTCGTTTTTTGCGGTTTCATAATTCAAATACGAAGGAAGCTAAAATTCAACCAACCGCATGGTGTCCTAATCAAGTACACTAGCGAAATAAACCGTCATTAGAATTGATGGGTACTCAACTGAAATACATAAACTGTTTTACAGAAAGGATCCTAAGCGACCTAAGCTTGGAGATGGAAACTAGTTCGAACAGACTTGACTTGTTCGGGTTCTTTCATACTCTTCAGTACTTATTTGTTACATTTATGCTCCAGTTTGTGCATCCAACTCTCAGAGACACTAGATTTTTTAGTCTGATGCGTTCTATTCCACCATGAGGATTTAAAAATGATGGTAAAAAGGGGATGATTCCAGTTTCAGCCTTTCAGATCCAGTTCAAGATGCATTCCAGTGTTGAACACAGCGCAGGAAAGGACAGGTCCAATGCATCTCAATGGACTGTTGGACAGATCCAATGCACTAAATCAGTAGCAAGAACTACATCACCAAATGGACTAATAGAGCAGAGAAGTACGCAGCACAGCCAAGAACCTACTCGGACTTCCCGGCGTCCAATCACATCTGGTCCAAGGAACCCACACCATGCCGAGGCAGACAGTACACACAGCGGCAGCCATGGACCGCGCCGGGGGCGGCCAGAAATTTTTCAAACCCTAATCTTCGACGTCGTGGGAGAGGGGAAGGATGACGAGGAGGAGGAGGAGGAGCTGCTCACCGGAGAGAATCGGAGAAAAGTCCGCCGAGGAAGGAGACCACCAACGGAGACGATATCAATTTTTTTTAAGGCAAACGGAGACGATATCACGTACCAGGTGGGCTTCCTTGTTGGGCTTTGCAAGTCCCGGAGTCGCCGGACCATGTGGGCTGGGTGTTTAGTGTAAGAGGCAGGCTGCGCGGCCCTTCCACAGGCGTGTCCTGTGGGAGAGCCCCTCAAAAACAAAAAACAAAAAAACTGCCTCCTCCTGTCATGAGAGCTGGGACCCACAATACTTGGTTTCTGCTTCCCGCTGGACAGTCCATACCTTATCATTTCCGCTCTATGAGCATCTCCACTCGCACCCCTTAAAACCCCCCACCCTTCCCTCCCTAAAATATTTTAAAACTCTCCTGATAAAAAGGACGTCCAGTCGGATGCCGCAAAGGTCCATTTTGTCCGGACACGTCGCCTGGCGCTATCAGGCTGAACCTGATGTCTAGGAGGCGCTTCGGTAGAGCTGGATTAATGGCACACCATCCATTCATAGGCACACCCTATTTCCCTCCACGCCGCCCTCGCGTGCCACTTGCACGCCTCCCACCCGCCACCATTCGGGTCGTCACTCCTACCTACCGCGCATCCCGGACACTCGTTGAATCCAGATCGCCGCCTTGCCCGACGTCCCTACAGCCACCCCCGCCCTCCCAAGCCGAAGCCGCGCAGGAGCCATCGTCTCACCTGGCAACCACCATCGGCGACCTCAGGCGCCCACCCCGCGTCGAAGGTGTTCGATCGATTGACTGGTACGCGTCATCTTTACTCAATTTTCTTTCCGGCCACCGGCGATCAGCTGCTGATTGCATCCCACTTTCATTCCAACATATGGACAACCATGTTAAGATGGAGGTGTACCTACTCATGGAGGAAGAATCCGATATCGACGCCGAGGAAGACGAGAACTTGGCCATTCTTACTTGCCTTACAAAAATTCAAGCCAACGAGGCCGCCACTGATGAACCAACGCGAGGAGCCTCCAAGTTTGGGAGGAGGAAGACCAAGTGATATAGGCTTGACCTCTAGGGTGGCCCAATCTTCACGGGTTGACGTACAAGAGGTGAGGAGATTGGGAAGAACACGATGAACTCACGCACACAAAAGGGGAGATAACTCGTGAAGCCTACGAGAGATCGCAAAACCATGTCAACAACACGCTAATTGGAACCGATTCATCTCACCGGTTGGTCCACCGATCCAGCAAAAGCCGCAAGGGGAAGGTTGGCAAGCTACAGGAATCACGAGGTGAAAGAGTAGCTACTTGGAGAGATCTTGATACAATCCAATAGATGAATCTATGGAGTAGCCATGGATCCCATGGGGGAGGTTCTCCACATGGGAGGAGGATCACAAGGACCAATTCTATCTCAAGTCAACCATATCCTAGATCTGGTCCAAGGGGCACATATTTATATCAAAGGGGTAGGAAGGGTGGAAAAGGGGGAGAAAGCCCCAAAATCTCGCAGCTGTAGGACAGCCGGCCTGGCCGGCCACTGAGGCCGGGGTGGGTGCAAGGCGCCCGGCCTGACGTCGTAGGAGAGACGGCTTGGGGCCGGGGTGGAGGCCAGCTGCCTCTGGAGGGGTTTCGTCCTAGAGGCCGGCCTGGCCGGGGTTGCAGACCGAGTTTCCTGCGCTTCTCCTCCCTCCTTTTTTCTCGGACTTCTTCTCCCTCGACGTCTTCTCGCTTCTTCTTCCTCTTCCATGCATACACCTTGGACGGCCTTGAGTCTTGGGCTTCCTCGGCATCCCCCTCGCATCTGTTCTCGTCGAATCATACCTAGCAATGCATGAGGGTAGATGGTCAAGTAGTGTACCATCCAAAGGGGTACAAAGTGGGTTATAGAAGAGGAATGAGTTGACCTTTTGAATCCATGGTGACTTAACATATGATGGAGTGTGAGATATGCCCAGTGGGATGGGTCACGCTGCATCATCTCTCCCCACTTGAAAAAGAGTCGTCAGTTGTCTTGTAAGATCCTCCGTCATAGAAAGGTGGTGATGTAGCCACGCATGCCATCTCATCCAAAGGTAGAACCTACACACCAAAGACCAAGCAAACCATGTGTGTGCAAGATAGAGGAGCACATCATTGATGACATGTCCGTTCTTGTTCATAGCACCGTTAGCACAACACAAATATATGGAATCTATTAAATATGCAATGTCAATGTGCAAGCAATTCATTGAAACATCTCCAAAATGTGAGAACACAAAATCTCCATGAAACTTTGAGGGGTTACACACAAAGCATTGGAAATGGAAGTTTGTCAAAATCATTGGTGCAATAAGAGGAGACATTGGAAAAACACAAGATGACGAATGTCCCAAATATTGTCATCATGGGTGCAAGAAAATCGTAGGAAAGAGAATTTTTTCGACATTTTTGTTGCAACACCAATGGAAGAGAAACCAAAACACTCATGGCAAGAAATGCTCAAAATATCATTATGGTTGCAAGCAAGCCATCGGAAAGAACAATTGTTCATAATACTTGTTGCAACACACAAATCATCTATAATAAAGATCAAGGAAGCATTCTTGTCACAAAGGAGAGCAACATCACAAACATTTTTGCAAACAAACTAAAGGCAAGAGCAAATTTTCAACGTCTTTGATGCAAAACATGAGAAATGTATTAGAGCTGGGTTCGATCCGCAACACAATTTTATTATGCTCTCAAGAGCTCGTTTTGTAAACTCATGTTCAATTGAGATTGGCGTTAGCATGCGGGTACTCAAACACACAAAAGACCAAATGAAGAAATTTTGTTTGTGATAAATGAACACATCATCCATCATGACATGTCTCTTCATTCCCACATGACCAAAAACATCAAAATCATATATGAAGTATGAAATGTGTGGATGGTCAAAATGCAAGATGAAGGTTTGAGCAAGCTCAACAAACGAAAGCGAAAAATCTCCATAAAGTGAGGATGCTATGGGGGCAACTCATTTGAAATAATAGCAACATTGATGCAAACCAAGCATTTGAAAGAATAATTGTTCAGTATTTTGGTTGCAACAATGGGAGACGAATGTAAGCACTTGGGGCAAAGCATGCAAATGGAAATATCGTCAAAGATAGGTTCATACATCACATGCAAGCAATCATCATTCATCATGTTCACTAGTTGGAACATGGTCACATCAACACCCATACCTTTGTCGTCCTTCTCATATGAAGTAGGTGTTGTGGTAGTAGGGGCCTTCAAGTGGCCGACTTGTCCATCTTGATGTAGACATAGGGTGGCCTCACCTTCATTCACCATGTACATCTTCTTCTCCATAGGAAACACACTAGAGGTAGAGGGTAGGTTTTTAGAATTCGAAATGGCCTCACATGACCTATCAACTACCTCTCTCAACTCATGTGGTGTATCACTAATGCCCTCAATGTGGATGCACTCAATCTCACATATGGTAGAGTCACTCATCTCACATTCACTTATACTCATGTGGGCTAAGTGGCTCATTCTCACATGGGACTGGTACCATATCATAACACATGCACATAGGGGTAGGCTCGACATCCTCAACTCCATACGCCTCCTTGGTTGAAGGGAAAATCCCATGCTCAACGTCATCAACCTTATCGCCTCCAAATGTGTGAGCCCTAAGATTGGCATCATCACTTTCCTCCATTGCCGAAGGGAAACTCCATGCTCGGCTTCTCCACTTGACTCACCATCTTGGTTGTTGCCTTGGAAATTCCACATTATGTGACCATAGCCCTTGCAAATGGGGCATAATAGGTCTTCATTTTGAAGGGAAGGGGAAAGTAGGCTCGTAGCATCATCATCATATATGGGAGGGCCTTCTCTTCCTCCATTTTGTTTGAGGTCTTCATATTGCCATGTAGGAGCCCTTGTGGTGGTGGAACTTGATGTAGATACGACATGATGTATACTTGTTGAGGGTGCCATGGTGGTCTTGGCCTTACATGTGTGATCTTGTTTTGTGTGTCTCCGTCTTGAACTTGCTAGACGCTTGGAGATCTTGTCGATGAAGGTCTTGAGATCTTGTACCCGTTGAGACGTAGCATGCTCGAACTTGTCGAAGGTCTTATCCATGGAAAGAAATAGATCCTTCATGACTTGCATATGTGTTGGAAATGTTGTGGTAGCACTTGAAGGAGACACCTTGTGATATGCTCTCTCCGCTATCTTTTGTGTGGGAAGTCATCGCACACTTGGAATGTTGGTGTAGATGTTCTCTTCTTGTGCCTTCGTCTTGTAGCTTGCGTGGGCGCCAACTTGGAGGTTGAAGTTTGTTGACAACGAAGCTTGCGGTGTTCCCGCTCTTCATGTGTGGGATGATGTCGAAAGTCATTTGGATGCCTTGGCTTGTTGGCCTTCTCTCTTGATGGAGCCTCGATGATGTCCTTCTTGTGGCGTCGCCTTGATGTTGAAGGAGCCAATCTTGACTTTGCCAACTTGTCGGATTTCTTGTCATGGCACCATCTTGAGGTTTAAGGGAGTTGTCTTTTATTGGCCTTGGCATTCTCCTTGAAGGTCCTTGGTCTTGAGAATGAACCATGGGACATATTATATCTTGGCCCTAGAAGCTTGCGGTGTCGTAGTTGTAGTAGTGGTTCATGTCGTTGGAGCTCATGGAGTTGAAGTTGTTGTGGTTGGTGTGGTGCTCCGCCATGTCGATGATGCTTGGGGAGGAATAGTTGGTGTCGAGCTCCACGTCGTGGTCGTAGTAGTGGTAATCCACCATGTCATGCTCGTAGTAGTGGTCATGCACCATGTCGTGCTCGTAGGAGTGGTGATCCACCATGTTGTGGTAGAGGTCACCAATGTCTAGCTCGTCGTAGTCGTTGTCGTTGTTGTACTCGTAATGGTCCATCATGTACTCATCATTTTCATCATGGCCTCCATATGCTCCGCTCTCGCTACACGTGGTTACTCACAAGCACAAGTGTATATATAGAGTTTGAAGACCTAAGAGCTCAAACCTCACCTTTTAGTAAGTATTGGAACTAGTAGACCATGCCAATAGAAACCGATAACAAAAATAATGAAGTGACTTGAGTTCAAAATATCCAAAAACACGCTCCAAAACACACACGACTTATGGGTGGATAGGTATGGAAAGTGGAAAGCAAATGGAACAACCGGAAACTAAGATATTGCAATGGCAAGTAGAGAATCACAATTATCAGAAAGTAACAACAAGTCGATCTCCAAAAGATATATGGAAATGCACGCACGGAGATAAATGTGACTAATGCAACCAAAATGTAAGCTAAGGAACCAAATGATCCTAGCAAAGACCATAAAGCTCGTGTTGCGCAAGTACAAGGAGAGCCTCTAGTTCGATTGCAATTTATTGGTGGGCTACAAGATTTGCACATAATGCACCACCTACCAGATGTTCATCGAGCTTACGTTCCTACAAGTGGTATGGCAAGTGGTGGTTTCCTTTTTCTCTCTTCTTCTTTCTCTCTTTTTTTTCACTTTTTGCTCACTCACTTTGTGCCAACATATGAAACTATATGAACTAGCGCATACAACGGTCGCTCTGAAACTACAAGGTACAAGTGTGAAAAGCCCAAGAAATCCTAGATGAACTAGTCTCAATAGGTAAGATAATCACAAGGCAGGTTGGTTCACAAAGGAATGGCAAGAGGGAGAAGATTCGGGATGTTTATACCTCTCTTCGACGATATTCACCCTATAGGCTGGAAAGTTTCGTGATTTCTCACAAAATTGGGATCCAATTGATGATGTATCTCTGCAATGGTGATTTTTATGATGTAATTTCCTACAAAATGAGCTAAAGATCACTCAAAACGTAGTCCTGAGTCAAAAGTTATGGCCGAAATGGCGATCAGACACGGTAGTTTTCTGGGAGGCCGGGCTATGACGCCGGGATTCCTGCGCGAGGCATGGCGGGTCAATTAGAGCATCTCCACTCGTGCCGCCTTGTTGCCGTCCGGATCGGCGCCCGGATAGGCCCTTTGGGGGCTCGTCCGGATGGCGCGGCGCCCCTAAGCACCCCCCCAAAGCATTATTTTGCCTACTTTTTGTTATTTTGGCATTTCAAAAATACTTAAAATATTTATGTTCCAGATTGAAATTATTACAAATATAGTTCCGAATAGCTAAAAATAAAAATAAAATATTCATACGATTACAAATAAATTCGAAATGCACTATGCCGCCGCCAATCCTTCGCGAGCCCACAAATGCTCCAGTAGATCATCTTGGAGCCGATCATGAGTGGCCCCGTCTCGGATCTCCATATGCATAGAGCTGTACTCGGTCCAATCCGCTGGCACATTGTGATCCACATTGGCGAGGGGAACCTGAAACTCATATGGAAGATGATCATGCACTGGATTTTCATGCTCATCCTCAATGATCATGTTGTGCATGATCACACATGCATTCATGATCTCTCCCATCTGCTCAGCCGACCAAGTGAGAGAAGGATACCTCACAATGTCAAACCTCTGCTGGAGCACTCCAAATGCACGCTCGACATCCTTTCTTGTGCTCTCTTGTACCGAGGGAAACCAGGATTTCCTGTTGCCTAGAGGACTGGAAATTGTCTTCATAAATGTTGACCATCTTGGGTAGATACCATCCGCTAGGTAGTACCCCTTGTTGTTCTCGTAGCCATTGACAACATAGTTCACTGGCGGAGCATGGCCTTCAACCAGTGTGTTGAACAACCTTCGGCTCATTCGAAATCTCCATAAAATATCCTTTGCATCGAATGTTGGCTCTTTGGCAAAATAGTTGGCGAAAAGCATGCAGTGACCCTCCATTCTCATCCTAGGTTTCGTCTTTCTCCTCCCAAACTTGGAGCCTCCGAGCTTTGGTTCGCTATTAGCTTCATCCTCGGCGAGGAGTTGTGCCATACAAGCAAGAACAAGAAAGTTCTCATCTTCCTCGTTGTCGATATCAACTTCTTCCTCTAGGAGAAAGTTCACCATCATCTCATCGTCGTTTTCCATATGTAGAAAAGAAAATGGCTTCAAATATCGACAAAAACAACGGCCGGCGCCCAACCGGGCAAATTGACGAACACCTTGGGGGCAAGGTGGTTACCTCTGGTCGCCGGAAGAGGCCGGTTGTGAGCGGTGCCGGTGGGCGAAAGAACTGTAGAGTGAACAGCGTTGCGAGGAGGAGGGTGAGGCGGCGCGGACGGGGGCGCAAGGGGACGAGACGGAGGCGGTGTGGACCACTTTTGGGGAATTTTGTGTCGCTGGCAGTGTCGAATCTGCATCTCAACAAGTCCCTCGGGTGAACCCATAGGGTTTCGATTAGGAGAACCTGTTGGCGCTGGTGACAATCGTCGGCTAGACAAGGGGCACGATTTACCCAGGTTCGGGGCCCTCGTAGAGGTAAAACCCTTAATCCTGCCTCTGTCGATTTGTATTCAAGAGTAGATCGGTTACAATGGGGGGTTGCTCAAGTCGAGAGTATGGTGTCGATCTCAAGGTTTGGTGGTGCGGTATTGCTTGTCCCCTCCTGGTGGTTCTCCTGGCCTTATATAGGTGGCCAGGTCTCAAATCTCACCCGGAGAGGACTCGAACTCTAACCCTAAGACGGTTACAAGTTTCCTATCTTGACCCGCAAGGCTTTGCGGGTGGGCTTCAACTGAGCCTTCTAGAATAGTACGAGGCATCTCCTCTTGGGCTTCAGTCCTGGGCCTAGGACCGGGTATCCTTACTCGACAGGTCCAGGGCCCATCCCTTCGTCAGTAGCCCCCGAGCGTTTGCTCGATTGGGATTTCCCTGTCGGGTAGAAGCTCAAAGTTTTGTCTTGCTTTCCTTCGGATGATCCTTTTTTCCGATTGGAGGGCGTATACCCTGTGTGATGAGTTTTTGTGCCCGAGTATCGAGCGATGAAAGTGCCTGTGTTTTTGGCTATTTTCGCAGAAGGATATGGCTCAGTAGCTTGGCTCTGCCGAAAGATCAGGGCCAATTAATTGCTTCTAGGGCAAAAACAGTTCTGGCCTACACAGATTCGAGACCTCCGACTCGAACCCGATGAGGTGATCATTGCAACTGGGCCGTAGAGGTCTTACTGAGTCGAATTTAACCTATAGGGGCACCCGGCGCGTCCGCTAGGATTTTTCTTCGTGTTGTTGACACGGAAATTTACCGGAGGACGCATCTTGAGTGCGATTCCAGGCCCTCAAGAGAGATCTTTTGGGTCTTACCTTCATATCCGACAGAATATGGCATCCGGTTGTGCCTAGTCGGCTGAACAATCCAGGTCTGTGATGTGTATACATCGTATGATAGAGTGGCAGGAACTGCACACTCGCGAGTTTAGTCTAGAGATTTCTCGAGTAAGAAAAATCCCTCTTGTTTTTTGTGCACAAAGGTTTTTGTCTTTGTAGTTGTTTGTCCATACGAAAGAGTTTTCGTGTCTGGAAAAATTGTTGTGCCCCTACGAAAGAAAATTTCGTGTCTGGGGTTTTTTATGCGAAAGTATTTCCGCGTTAAATTTACCCATACGAAGTTTATTCATGTTTGGGATTTTATCCGAAAGAATTTCGGCCTGATGATGTTCGCCATGACGTCATAGCGCACTTTGCTTGCTCTGAATCCTCCCGATGGGAAGTGACGAAGTGAAAACAGTATTTGCTGGCCCACCTTGTCAGCTTTTTGACCGGAAACGAGACGTCGTTTCCGGTTTTCCCGCAAGCCGCGCGCAGTAAATGCGCACGATCTTCTGTTAAGATCGTGGCACGAACCAACGTGCACCGCCCCTTTGTTTCGGCTTCACGCGTGGCAGCCGCGATGGATGCCACGTTGCTTGATGAATGGCCAGGATTGGGTGATCCCGTGTATATATACGGTCCTTAGGTAAAAGGTAAAACTTCCCGTCATTCGCTTCCCAGCCTTCGTCTTCCTCGCGCTCACCTCCTTTCTCTGCGAGCTTGCACCGGCACCCATGGCAGGAGGCAAGAAACGTAGCGCCGCGGTCTCCTCCTCGCAGGTGCCCGAAGATATTCCCGCGGCTCCTGCTCCGCGCTCCGGCGACTGGCGCTCCGCCAACACCACGCAGAAAAGCATCAAGGAGATGCAGAGGGAGGGACTGCTGCCTCCCGACGCCGTGAAGCGAGTTCGGCTCGGCAAAAAGGAAGAGGTACAAAATCCCCATGCGAACGAGCGCGTGATCTTCGCGGATCACGTCTCGCGCGGGCTCTCAATCCCTCTCCATCCCTTCTTCGCGGTGTTGCTGTATGTCTACGGCATACAGCTCCACGACCTACCTCCGAACGCGGTGCAGCACATCTCGTGCTTCATCGTGCTCTGCGAGTGCTTCCTCCGTATCCGCCCGCACTGGGGCCTTTGGAAGGCCCTGTTCAAGGTGCGGGCCTTCTGCGAGAAATCGCGGGTGGAGACCGAGCTTGGAGAGACGCTGCGCACCGGCGGCTTCGGAATCCAGGCGAAGTCGGATACCCTCAACTCCGACATGCAACTCATCGACTCCGCGCAAGGGTGGAGAAAGAAGTGGTTCTATGTCGTTGATGACAGCGCGGGTGGAGTTAACGAATTTCACCCGTTCGCTGTCTTGAAGCGGCGAAAGTCTTGGGCGCACAGGCTCTCAGTCGAAGAGAGCCGAATCGTCGCCCCGCTACTCGCCAAGGTTGCAGCACTCCGCGACCAAACCGCAGGGGTCGCGCTGAACGGCTTGCATCTGGCGAGCGTGTTCCTCAAGCGCGGGATCCAACCCCTGCAGGCGAGGCCCTCTACCATGTGGGAGTACCAAGGCGCTGAAGATCCCAGCCGAGTGAGCCGAGAAGAACTCTCGAATGCAGAGTTTGAGAAGAAAATCGCGGCCATCACTAAGCTGAAAGTGGGCGATTGCTTTGCTGATTTCCCAATCGCAGCATTTGAAGCTTCGAATCCTCCTCCATCCGATGTAAGTTCAATTCTCTTTCTGTCTTTAACTTTTCTTTTCTTTGCTTGAGAGTTTGTCGACTGAATTCCTTCTTCTTGTTTTCTTTCTGTAGAGCCTAGTGGTAGCAACATGCTATCCGCCAGTTTCCGGTGAAGAGGCCTCGGATCTGTTGGCGAGTAATCTGGATGTCCTGCTGACACCAGTGTTGCCGACGCTGATTCGAGCTCGGATCATGGCTCTTCGGATGACGTGGAGGAATCGGGTAGCGATCTTCGTCACCGCAAGCGCCACAGGGCGGGAGATGATGAAGCCACTTCCAAGGACGATTCCTTGGGTGGAGGATCTGATAAAGATCTTCTCATCGTGACCCTGTTGAGTGTGCGCGCCCCTCTGGCTCCCAAGTCGAAGATCCAAACCGCCTGGAATGCGGACATGTTGGACGACGACGACGATGAGTAAGTTTCTTCCTTTAACTCTCTAGTCGAAAAATTTCTTCTTGCTCTTACTTATGCTGTTGTTTCTTTTTCACGACAGGCTCCAGTCCATCAGCCCCGGCCAGTTCGCCTCTTCCCTTCCTCTCGAGAGGAGGAAGGATGTAGCTGCGGGTGGAACTCCAGCTGCTAGGACTGTCCAGAATTCGCCGAGTCCAGCCCCAACAGCTAAGGCTACAGAGTATAGAATGCCTAGCTTTGCGGTTGGAGCCTCGACTTCGAAAAAAGTGTCGGGCAGCTCGGCTGATCCTATGTGCATCGCCCAGGGCCAGGTAAGCTTTACCCTTGTCCTTGCATTATGTACTTCGTTCATTTAGGATTTTTATCGGGTTCACGGCAGTGCTCCCGATGGGAGTAGCCCCCGAGGCTGTGGTCAATCGCTTGCGATTGGCTACAGGCTCAAGAACTTAAGCTTTTTTCTTTTCTTCATCTTATCGGGTGCACGGCAGTGCTCCCGATGGGAGTAGACCCCAAGGCTATACTCGACTATTTACAGTCGTGAATAGGCTCAATCTCCTTTACCTTCTCTGACTTCTTCATCTTCGTGTTTTGCAGTCTCTTCTCGACTCCCTCGCAGCTATTGGCCGCTGCATAATTTCGGCTGAGGCAGATTGCGTGACCCTTCGGGAAGATCGCGATCGACTCATCACGGAAGATCAACTTCTCCAGGGTAAGTTAATCTGCTCCTTCTATTTATTCTTTCCGATCGTGCGAATTCCTTTGGGTTTGAATTTTTTTTGCTGTGTAGCCCAAGCCGAAGTTCTGAAGGCCGAGAAGACTGATGCTATCACTCGGGTGAACAGCCTTGACGAAGATATGGATCCTGGACCCTGCGGGTAAGGACACCCCCTCTCAGGCCCAAGGTCAAGGCCCAAAAGGAAGCGCCCTTGGAGTACTCTAGAAGGCCCATGTGAAGCCCACCCGCATCAGCTTGCGGGTTAAGTTAGGAAATTTGTAACCGACCCAGCTAGGGTTTGAGTCCTCTCCGGGTAGAACTCGAGACCTGGCCATCTATATAAGGCCAGGAGAGCCCCCAAGGGGAGGACCAAGTAATACCGCACGACCGAAAAGCCTCGGAACTCGAGATCTACTCTCGATTCGAGCAACCTGTAACCGATCTAATCATCCAATACAGATCAACAGAAGGCAGGAGTAAGGGTATTACCTCTTCGAGGGCCCCGAACCTGGGTAAATCTCGCCCCCTGTCAAGCCGACGATTTCACCAGCGCTCATGACTTCTTCTAGTCGAAACCCGATAGGGTCACCTGAGGGATTTGTGGAGTCAGAGCTTCGACAATTGGCGCCGACCGTGGGGAGCGCGGGCGCTGGATCACCGGCATCTTCGGCTTCATCGACATCCAACTCCCGTTGGAAACCATCGACTACGGCTCCGAACAATCCTGTACGGATCGGATCCGTCATAGTCACGCCTCACTCGCCGGAATCACGCCCGGTGTTCGAGGATCTGGAGAAGAGCGTCACCCTGACGTTCGGGAGCTTCAACTTCATGGCGAACAGAGACGGAATCCTCCACTTCTCAGATGAATCTGAACCTGAATCTGGAGCCGTCAACTCGCGCTTTCCTATGGAAAAAAGTGGCGAGTCCATCCGCTTCAACACAGTCGACTACCACGCCCTCTCGACAGAGGAACCATCTCGAGTACGGGAAGCTTTCCGATCTACGCCTAGGACGCACGAGCCACGGCTGGCCCAAGTCTGCATGGCAGGATCGGAACAACCCTCGGAAACCGAATTCAGCGCAACCGAGCGCGATATAATCGGTGTTTCGCGGGAGCCTGGAAAAGGGCCAAGGAGGCCATGCGGCGGAGTAAGCCACCCGTGGCAGGAGCCTCACAAGAAGACCTAACCACCTACCACTACCACCTAGTAAGAGCGGCCTCAAACATCAAAGAAGCCCGGGCGGATCTAGCCCGTCGCAGAAGAGCGGCGGACGAATCAAGCCTGCGGCGAGTCGAACAGTCCCTTGCACCCTCAGTCGGTACCCGACCCGCGAGGAAGGGACACGCAACATCATCAAGGGGCCACGAATCCGTGACCGCGACCGACAGGTCGACCACGTCTTCCTTCATGAGGGTCGACGATGACGGCAACGTCTACCCGCAAACCCCAGCTGCCGCGATCCTAGCCGCAGCAACATACATGCAGATGAACCAACCGACGGAAAGCGACCCTCGGGTGGAACAGTACAAACAAATTCGCAAAGGACTAGGATTGGCGGCCGCAAGGCTCGCTTCCCATGATCGCAAGAAGACCGAAGAAGAATTGGAAAAGGAGCGACAGGAGAAGAACAAGGATAAAGAAACGCTCCGCATGCATAGAAGTTCATCCCCGAGAAAAGACAAATCACCACGACGTGGTCGAGGAAAAGAAGCCCGCCGCCGCGGCGATAGTCGAAGCAGCAGCGACGATAGCCCGAGAGACAAAAGCTCGCGGCGCCACAGCAGCCGCTCGAGAAAGCGAAGCAAAGAACCAAGGAAAGACAACGACCGCGACCGGTCCGAATACGACGCGCGATCAGATCTCGCCCAAAAGAAGGTGGATAGGGCGAGAGCTTCACGGTATCGCGAGCGCTCCTCATCCAGGTCCTCGGACGACGAAACTTGTGGATCACTCTGTTTCGCTTGCAGCATCCGAGAAGCACCTCTACCCAAGAGGTTCAAGCTCAGCACGGAGGTGACAAAATACGACGGCTCACTCGAGCCCTCCCAGTGGTTAAGCGACTACCTCACGGCAGTAAAATGCCAACGTGGGAACAAGAACACAGCCATGCAATACCTCAATTTGCATCTTACAGGCGCGCCCCGTAGTTGGCTGGAAAGAAGACCTAAATCTTGCTACGCATCATGGGACGACCTGCACCGCGATTTCTGCAAAAATTTCCAGTCGACGTACAAGAGGCCAGCCACAATCGAAGAATTACGAGCGTGCAAACAGAAGAGTGGCGAATCCACGCGAGAATATATCCAGCGGTGGACCACACTCAGGAACACCGCAGAAACCATCTCGGAAGAGGTGGCGATTGAGGCCTTCGCCAAAGGAGCGAGAAGAACCGCGTTTCGAGAAGAGCTAGGCAGAGCTGCGCCCAAAACCATTGGGGAGCTAATGATCATAGCCTAAAAATGGGCTAACGGAGAAGACGCGGTACGCAATGAAAGAGCATCGTCGCCCGCACACGAGGAAGACCGCCATGGACGAAGAAAGAGAAGGAAATACTACGACCACGAGGACAGGGAGGAATTAGTGGCGGCAGAATTCACGCGAAACCGCGACTCTGGCCGCCGTGGAAGTCGCGAGTGGAAACCAAAGGCAGAAGAAAAGTCCCCCGAGGAGGATCTCGATGCGTACTGCTCGCTACACCTGTTTACAGATAAGCGCACGGGCAAAACTAAGGCAACACACCTTCTCAAGGATTGTCGAAAGTTTCTTGACATCTCGGATGCTCTCGCGAGGAAAAGATTCGCATCCACTCAAAACTACCCGCCGCTGCCAGGAGGAGGACAACAATTCCAGCCGCCTCCACCACCACCTCCACCAGCAAACCCAAACATGGCGCTAGCCGCACTACCTGCGCCACCACCACAAAACAATGGAGCCAATGCATACCCGAATCCGGCAGGACAACTCGCGATGATACAGAAGGTATGCCCCTCTCGCCGAGCTCAAAAGACTAACACGAGGAAACTATGCATGGCAGTGCAGACACCGCCAACAAAGACCGAGTAGCTGAAGATGGCAGATCAGCCCATCACGTTCTCGAAAAAAGACCATCCACCACAAGTCTATCGACTAGGACACGCCGCCCTCGTCATCCAGGCTCAAATCGGAAATTACGACCTGGCCCGCGTGTTCATGGACGGCGGCAGTGGAATCAACATCATCTACGCGGATACACTCCGTCGAATGAACAAGAACCTGGACGGCCTAACGGAATCAGAAACATCCTTCCACGGGATAGTTCCGGGCAAGGCAATCCGTCCACTCGGAACAATCAACTTAGAAGTTGTACTGGGCTCTCCAAGCAATTACAGAAGTGAATTCCTGGACTTTGAAGTCGTCGACTGGCCCTCACCGTACCACGCCATCCTTGGCCGAACAGCGTTCGCCAGATTCATGGCAGTACCACATTACGCGTACCTGAAACTCAAGCTACCCGGCGAATACGGTGTGATCACCATCGACGGAGACTTCCAAAAGTCAGACAAGTGTGACATAGAATTCAATGAGATCGCGAAATCTTTCGGGATGCAAGAAGAACTTCAAGAGCTGGCAAAAACCATGGACCACTCCGTCATGCCCCTCACGAAGAAGAACGCGCCTGAACTGGAATTCAGCGCCAACAGCGACACCCGCAAGCACCAAGTGCACCCGACGGATTCCGCCAAGACCGCGATGGTTTCCACAACCCTCTCGCCAGCATAGGAAGGCGCGCTCGTCAAACTCCTCCGTGAGTACTGGGAAATTTTTGCCTGGCAGCCCTCAGATATGCCAGGAATACCCAGGGAGTTTGCCGAGCACTCACTCGAAGTCTTTCCTAATGCCAAACCCATCAAACAGACGACTCGACGATTCTCAGAACCCAAGCAGAAGGCGCTTGGAGAAGAAATAAACAGACTGCTAGCCGCCAACTTTATTAGGGAGATCAAGATATCCACCTGGTTGGCAAACCCGGTGCTGGTCCCCAAGAAGAACACGGACATCCTTCGGGTGTGCATCGACTACACATCGCTGAATAAGCACTGCCCCAAGGACAACTTTCCTCTACCACGAATCGACCAGATCGTGGACTCTACGGCAGGCTGCCAACGCCTCTCCTTCCTGGACGCCTATTCGGGATACAATCAGATCCGAATGAAAAAGGAAGACGAAGAGAAGACGGCATTCATCACACCCCACGGTGTCTACTGCTACACGACAATGCCCTTCGGGCTGAAGAACGCAGGCGTAACATATCAGCGCTGCATGCAAAGATGCCTCGCCAATCTCATTGGCAAAAACGTACAAGTGTACGTCGACGACATCGTCATCAAAACTCGAGTAGAGGACACACTCCTCGAGGACATCAGAGAAACGTTCGACGCCCTTAATGCATATCGGATCAAGCTCAATCCGACCAAATGCGTTTTCGGCGTCCCTGCAGGAAAACTCTTCGGGTACCTGGTATCCGCCAGAGGCATTGAAGCCAACCCGGAAAAAATACAAGCCATCCTGACTATGAAGGAGCCAACCAATCTACGCGGAGTCCAGCAGCTCGCATGACGACTAGCCGCCCTAAGCAGGTTCATCGCACGATTGGGAGAGCAAGCGTTACCCTTCTACAAATTACTAAAGAAGACGGACAAATTCGAGTGGACACCCGAAGCTAAACAAGCGTTCGCAGACCTGAAGCGATCGTTGCAAAGCAGACGCGTCCTTGCAACACCGCAAGAAAGGGAGCCGCTCCTACTATACCTAGCCGCTACAAACCAGGTCATCAGCACAGCAATCGTGGTCGAACGACCTGAAGACGGCAAAGCATACGGAATCCAACGACCAATATATTACATCAGCGAAGTGCTCTCGCCATGCAAGCAACGATACCCTCATTATCAGAAGCTGGCGTATGGAGTTGTTCTCACAGCCCGAAAGCTCAAACATTATTTCCAGGAACATACCATTACAGTGGTTAATGATGCGTCACTCGGGACAATCATGAACAACCCCATGGCATCCGGAAGAATAGCAAAATGGAGCATCGAGTTGGGCGCCTGGGACATCACCTATACAGAACGAAAATCAGTCAAATCTCAAGTACTCGTGGAATTCCTCAGCGAATGGACAGAGCTACAAACGCCCGGACCACCCGAGTACACGAGCAATTGGATAATGTACTTCGATGGATCCAAGAGAAACGAAGGAGCAGGAGCTGGAATCGTTCTTATTTCACCTCGGGGAGACAAGCTGCAATACGTCCTGCGACTGGACTTTCCACCAGACGATCCAGCCTCGAACAACGACGCAGAATATGAAGCCCTGTTGCACGGGATGAAGATGGCAATCGCCTGTGGAGCTACCCGATTAATGATCTACGGTGATTCCAATCTCATAGTGCAGCAGACGATGAAAGAATGCGACGCCATCGCTGAAAACATGGTCGCATATCGTGACATGTACAACCTACTCGAAGGAAGCTTTAAAGGCTGCGAGCTGAAACACATTGCAAGATCTAGCAACGAAGAAGCAGATAGACTGGCAAACATGGGTTCCACCAATACACCTATACCGCCAGGAATATACTTCGAACGAATGATCAAGCGATCAGTCAAAGTGAAGAAAGCTGCAGCAGCGCCAGAAACAGAGGTCAGCCCGCAGGTCGCGCTTATCGAGCTTATTCACAATATATCACGACAGGTTTTCATGGTTGAGCCAGTCTGGACGCAGAAATTTCCCGACTACCTGCTCAACAGACAGCTCCCGGCCGGCCCACGTGAGGCTCGACAGATAATCAGGCGTAGCAAGTCCTTTCGAGTAGTCAATGGAGAATTATACAAGCAAAGTATCTCGGGAATACTTCAGCGTTGCATCGCACCCGAAGACGGCAAGGAATTGCTCCAGGACATACACCAAGGAGACTGCGGACATCATGCTAGCTGGAAAACAATAATGGGAAAAGCTTTCCGAGCAGGATTTTACTGGCTAACAACAGACAACGATGCAAAAAGCCTGGTCGAACGATGCGACGCCTGCCAGCGATTCGCACCAAGGCCACACGCCCCTGCTACGGAACTACACATGATACCAATAGCTTGGTCCTTTGCACAATGGGGGCTAGATATGGTTGGGCCACTACGCAAGTCCACGCCAGGTGGATACACACACTTGCTGGTCGCGGTCGACAAGTTCACCAAATGGATCGAGGCTATGCCAGTAACCTCAGCAAGCGCCCAATGCGCCGTCAAGTTTCTCGACTCCATTGTATGTAGATTTGGTGTGCCACACGACATCATTACAGATAACGGTACAAATTTCACAGCAAAGGAGACACAACAATTCTGCGAGGAAAAAGGCATCAATTTCAAATTCGCCTCAGTCGCTCACCCGCAAACGAACGGACAAGTCGAAAGATCCAACGGCTTAGTTTCGGTGGGCATCAAGAAGCGACTACTCGATCGTCTACACCCCGCCGCAGGACATTGGGCGGAAGAGCTACCCTCCGTACTCTGGAGCCTGCGCACAACTCCTAATCGATCAACGAAGTACATGCCATTCTTCATGGTATACGGGGCAGAAGCAGTCCTTCCCGAGGACGTTCGATTCAGCGCCCCACGAGTTGTAGCCTACAGCGAAGAAACTTCCAACAAGGCGCTCGCAGAAGATATGGATGCACTCGACGAAATGCGCGACATCGCACTCGCAAGATCCGCAGTATATCAGCAATCCTTGCGCAACTATCACAGTCGCCGCATACGCCACAGAGCATTCGCGGTTGGGGATCTGGTGCTGCGGCTCAAACAGAAGGAAGGACACAAGCTCGAGCCACCTTGGGAAGGACCCTTCATCATACATGAAGTCATCCCAGGCGGAGCCTACAGGCTAAAGAATCCAGTGACCGGAGGGGTTTACTCCAATCCGTGGAACATTGCACACCTCCGCAAATTTTATCCTTAGGTTTACTTGTTATCACAACAAAAATAAGGCTATACTAGCCAGTCCTATAGTTCGAATACATGGCTTCTCAGTCATTGCAATAAAGACGCGATTCCTTCATCATATTCACTCGAAGCTTCTCATTCTTTACATGCTACAAGTTACAGGTACACACCCCTTAAAACACACGGGGGCTACCCTACAACTAAGCATCACAAAGAAACAACATCAAATACAAGGTTATACACCTTACAACAGTTTTTTACAAACTATAAACAGATTACAGGATATTTACATCCGAAAATCAGTCAAAGCGCTGAGCATTCTCAGTCGCCAAAACTCTATCTACCTCTTCAGAGGTCATTCGGATAATCTTCTCCGCCGCAGGACGTACAACATCATAGTACGGCGAGATATCCTCGATTGCATAATCTGGGCGCCGAGCAACGGAGTTAACATCTATCTCAGGATGCCATATGCGGACAAAAGAGAGAGCTACAATCGCGCCGCACGTCATCTGATTGCGCACACACGCGCGAACTTCTCCTTCACGTCCAAACAAACTGAGAAGATAACCCCAGTCTTCGGGACCTTTTTCAAGTGGGTAAAATGCAGCGTTCATCGCAACCAAGACCTCGTGAAAAGAACTCACGAGAATTCTCGCCTGGCGGACTCGAAATTTCAAGGTGGCCATCACAAAACCCCGACTGCGATCAGACCAAAAATTGTTTGCATGAGGTTTGGAGCTACTAGCCCCTTGAAGGATGTGATTCTCTACCCACTGCTTTTCTTCCCTGTCATCCGGATTAACGACTGAAGACAAAAACACACTCAGTCAGATAAGGAAACAAGGAAGAAAAAGACACGGGGGCTGCACTACTTACAAAGCAAGTCCCTTGCGACTACAGCCAACTCATCCATCAGAAATTGTTCGCGTTCAGCTGCCAATTTCTGCTTGGACTTCGCCACATCGGCTATCCCGCGCATAGCTTTTAGCTTGCGCTCACCCTCCTGGACCTTATCACGAAGGCCCGCAAAAGTGCCAACAGCGGCAACAAGTGGATTTACTGGAGTACCACATCCACCAGGCGTTTCCGCGGCAAACCCAGTAGCCTGGAAGCATAAAACGAAAGAAGTAAGATGCCCTACTCGAGTCAATTCTAGTCGCATATCTGACAAACGCTCGGGGGCTACTCCCATCGGGAGACAATGCACAAACAAAGGGAATGAATTGCAAGATGAATTCTTCGATTAAAGACAACAAAGGTACGGGAATACATCCCAAGGTTCATTACATTCAAGGAGAAAAAAGAAAAAAAAGCTATGAAGCTACATTGGTGCTCCCGCTGGCAGCAGTCGCCCCTCCCCGCAGCCGAGCAAAAATCTCAGACAGCTTCCGAGCAAGAATAGCGGCTTGCTCGCCAAAACGAGAGAGCCGTACCTTTTTGCCCGTGGAGGGGTCGACTGGAAGAGATGTGTACGCCTCCTCCAAACCTTCGACTCCATGCGCCAAAGCAAATTGTATCGCGGTCTTCGCACCAGACTCCGCCTGTGCGACCGCGAAGGCATCCAGAAGTTTGCCTTCTGAGAAGACCTTCAACAGATCATCTAGCGCGGGTGCAGGAGTGGCGTTGGCGAGGAGGCGACCGTGCAGTTGCCCCAGCACTTGAGTAGCATCATTGATCATGGAGAGAACTCCATCAGCGTGCCTTTTAAGCTGGGCAAGTGTGTCGGTTACCACATCCACCCGCTGGAGTCCAGGGATTTCTAGAGGAACATCCAGAAGACCTGCAAAGGAAGGAAAAAATACTTAGCAAAGTACAGCGAAATGAGGAATCAAAGTCGCGAAAGCCCAACACACTTACCCGCGAAGCGCTCAGCAAGGGGACGGAGGAACCCGACAATGTCGTTGTCGGCCTTACTGCCAGCTTTCTCTAACTCCTTCAAGGACTTCCGCGCATCTGCAAGCTGTCGACCAAAATCTTCTGATTGCATGCGGGAAGCCTCTAGCTCTTGTCGAATGGCCGTCAGGTCAGCCTCCCGAGCAGTTACCTGCTCAGAGAGTTTGACCTTTTCGATTTCTGCAAATTCAAGTCGAGCTGCAAAGAGATGCTTGTCAAAACTCAAGAATGAACGGAGTGCGGAAGACAGGGAAACGATAAAGCTTACCCTTGAGAAGAACGTTTTCAGTCTGAAGTCGGCTACGGTCCGCTCGAAGCGACTCGCAATCCGACTCGGCGAGAACGACGCGGCGACCAATCGCCGCAAGAGAATCGATAAGCGACTGCAAAAGTACGAAGACAAAAGAGTTAAAAGGGATTAAATTAGAGTGTGTACCCGATTATTTACAATCGACTACAGCCTCGGGGGCTACTCCCATCGGGAGCACTGCCGTGCACCCGATAAAAATGAAATCATGAAGAGGAATTAAACTAGACTTTGAGCCTGTGGCCGATCGCATGCGATCGACTACAGCCTCGGGGGCTACTCCCATCGGGAGCACTGTCGTGCACCCGATAAAAAAAAATTTGAAGACGGAAGATGAAGTTTACCTGGCCGGAGGCACGAGAGAGCGGATCCGCGGAGCTATCTGTCACTTCCTTAGAAGCAGAAGTCCTGGCGGCAAAGCTGGGAGCTTCACGTACCACCGTCGCGGCTTCGGGGGCCGCTCTGGGGGAATTTTGGACGGTGCCCGCGGTGGGAGTTTCACCCGCATCCTTGGCCTTATTCCTCTTTTCGGGAGGAACGGCAGCGGCGTACATGCGAGGACTGATCGTCTGCAGACTGCACCGAAAGATAGAAACAATCGATATTGAAGCACGGAAAATGTTCGACCAAGATTAAGGAAGAAGCACTTACTCGTCATCCTCGTCGTCATCCAGCAAGTCCGCGTTCCAAGCGGGCGTCATCACTGGGAACGAAGGCGAAGGAGCAAGGGAGCGAAGTGGAGTCGCATGGACAGGAGCTTGATTGGGCGATGCTTCCAAGGATTTATCCTTCGAAGTAGCTTCGTCCTCATCTACCCGACGACGTTTCGTCGGAGCGCCATTCGAGTCTTCAACGTCATCCGAAGAATCGTGTTCTGAACTCGAAGAGGCGTTGGCGACGCTGGTGTCAATCGCACCGTCTTGATGACTCGACACTTGCTCTGAGGCAGCTTCCCCCGTAGTTGGCGGGTAGCAGTCCGCCATGGCTAGGCTCTGCAAAGGCAAGAAGAAGACGAGAAAAACCTTATCGACTAGGACTCAGAACAAAAAAAAAGGGAACAACTCAAAGACGAAAAAGAAGAAACTAACCTCGGCTGGGGGAGGGTTTGAAGCGGCGAAGGCTTCAACAGAGCAATCGGGGAATTTCTCCCCCACCTTCAGTCGGGTAATACCCGCGATTTTCTTCTCGAATTCTACATTCGAAAGTTCCTCGCGGCTTACTCGACTGGGGTCCTCTGAGCCTTGATACTCCCACATAGCGGAGGGACTTTGCTGAAGTGGCTGGATCCTGCGCTTCAAAAAGATGCTCGCCAGATGCATCCCGTTGAGCACAACTCCCGCGGTCTGGTCCCGGAGAGCAGCTACTCTTGCGAGTAAAGGCGCAACGGTCTGAGTCTCTTCGGCTGACATCTTGTGCCCCCAAGACTTTCGCCTTGTCAGAACAGCGAACGGGTGGAACTCTACAATCCCACCCGAGCTGTTGTCGATGACGTAGAACCACCTTTTCCGCCAGCTTTGAGCGGAGTCGACGAAATGCATGTTGAAGTAGCTGCCTTCTTGTCGAGCTTGGATCCCGAAGCCACCCGTGCGAAGTGGTTCGCCGAGCTCGGACTCCACCCGCGATCTCTCGCGGAAGATCCGGACTTTGAAGAGCGCCTTCCACAGCGCCCAGTGCGGGCGAATGCCGAGATAGCATTCGCAGAACACGATGAAGCACGAAATGTGCTGCACCGCGTTCGGGGGGAGATCGTGAAGCTGTATGCCATAGACACACAGCAACCCGAGGAAGAAGGGATGAAGGGGAAAAGAAAGGCCTCGAGTCACGTGGTCCACAAAGACCACGCGCTCATTCGATTGAGGATTGGGTACCTCTTCCTTTTTTCCGAGACGGACTCGCTTCTCCGTCTCCGCCGGCAGCAACCCCTCCCGCTGCATCTCCTTGATGCTTTTCGCGGTGGTGTTGGGGGAGCGCCAGTCGCCGGCGCGGGGCGCGGGTTGCGCGGAAGGTTCACCGGATGCAGAGCCGGCAGCACCACGTCTTTTTCCGCCAGCCATTGCTTGCAGCACGAGCTCGAGCGCGAGGAAGACGAAGATGGGCGCGAGGAAGAAGATGAAGACAGAGAGCTGGGAAAGTTTTACCGCAGCGCTAACGCCCGTATTTATACACGGAGCGAGGCGATCTCAGCCGTACGATGCGCTACGTGGCGCCTATCACGGCCGCCACGCGTGAAGATGAAACGAAGCGGCGGCCAGTGCTGTTTCGTGCCACGATCTTAACAGAAGATCGTGCGCGTTTACTGCGCGTCTCGCGTAAAAACCGGGAACGACGTCTCGTTTCCCGGTCAAAAAGCTGACAAGGTGGGCCACCATCTGCTGCCACTCCGTCACGTCCCATCGGGAGAAGAGGAGTGCGCCATGACGTCATGGAATTCGTCATTCAAAACCAAAATCTTTTCGATTGGAAGTTCAAACGCGAAATTATCTTCGTATGAATATCAATTCCTTCGGATAAAAGCAACTTTTCCATGAACAGTTCATAAAGCAAGACCTCTCCGAACAAGAGAAAAATACCCTATGCACGAAAACTCTTTCGTATGGGCACAGCATCCCGAACATGAAAACTCTTTCATACGGGCTTAGTTTTTCTTCCAGCACGAAATTTCTTTCGTATGAAGCTCAAACAAATCAATCGGGTAGGAAAAACCTACCTCTCCTACACATGATAATCTTACATCATAAGAACCTGGATTGTTCAGCCGACTAGGCACATCCGGATGCCGTATTCTTCGAATATGAAGGTAAGACCCGAAAAGATCTCTCTTTTGGGCCTGGAATCGCACTCAAAAGCTGCGTCCTCCGGTATAATTCCGTGTCAACAACACGAAGAAAAATCCTAGCGGACGCGCCGGGTACCCCCATAGGTTAAGTTCGATTCGGTAAGTCCACAACGGCCCAGTCGCAACAATCACCTTATCGGGTTCGAGTCGGAGGTCTCGAATCTGAGTAGGCCAGGAATGTTTTTGCCCTAGTCGCAATTAATTGGCCCTGATCTCTCGGGAGAGCCAAGCTACTGTGCCATATCCTTCTGCGAAAAAAGCCATAAAAACATGCACTTATATTGCTCGATACTCGAGCGTGATGACCCATGATACATGGAACACACCCTTTGGAAAAACAATGACTGTCAGGGCAATCCTCCATAAAAATAAGGAGAGTTTGACCGTCTACTCGACTGGAAAAGCCCCAGTCAAGCACACGCTCGGGGGCTACTGACGAAGATATGGATCCTGGACCCTGCGGGTAAGGACACCCCCTCTCAGGCCCAAGGTCAAGGCCCAAAAGGAAGCGCCCTTGGAGTACTCTAGAAGGCCCATGTGAAGCCCACCCGCATCAGCTTGCGGGTTAAGTTAGGAAATTTGTAACCGACCCAGCTAGGGTTTGAGTCCTCTCCGGGTAGAACTCGAGACCTGGCCATCTATATAAGGCCAGGAGAGCCCCCAAGGGGAGGACCAAGTAATACCGCACGACCAAAAAGCCTCGGAACTCGAGATCTACTCTCGATTCGAGCAACCTGTAACCGATCTAATCATCCAATACAGATCAACAGAAGGCAGGAGTAAGGGTTTTACCTCTTCGAGGGCCCCGAACCTGGGTAAATCTCGCCCCCTGTCAAGCCGACGATTTCACCAGCGCTCATGACTTCTCCTAGTCGAAACCCGATAGGGTCACCTGAGGGATTTGTGGAGTCAGAGCTTCGACAAGCCTCGAGGCTGAGTTGGAGGCTGCTCGAAAGGAACTAGAATCCTCTCGCAAGCAGTCGGCTGACTTCGAGGGGAAGCTCGCTGATTCTCAGGACGCTCTGAAGAAGTTGGAGGAAGCTGGTGCCAAGCAAGACAATGATCTTGTTGACTTCCTTCGCCCTCTAGCCCAGAACTTCGCGAGTAAGTTATACTTGGCCTCTGTTGTTTTGCGACTAGCTTGTCTTGTCTTTGGAATTAATGTTGTCTCTTTGCAGATGTTCTTGGCGTTGCGCTGGAGCTGCCCGGGGTTCCTCGAGTGGATGTGCTGACGGATTCCTGCGCCCAGCCTCGGAAGCATGCGAGTGGGATCTGTTCCCTCATCGGCGATGACGCTCAGGTGCTGACGCAATTCCACGAGTGCCTTCTGGTGGATGTCGCAGTTCCGCCTACGCTGGGTGGTCTCCTGAAGGTTTTCCTGGAGGATGATCTACTTCAGGCCTACTCAGTTTCCCAATCAGAGTGTGGGGCGAAGACTGCCATCCAGTTCGCGTTGGCGCACGGAGTCGAGGGCTTGGACGAAGCATACTCGAATCCTCCCGTCGATCCTTCCACGGGCAGAAAGGTAGTGCTTCGTCCTTTCGGCGATCCGGCTGAAGTCCTTGCTCGGAAGATGTCCGCCTTGCTTACTCGTGCTAGTCGCAAGGGGCAACCTGTTGCGAGTGGCAGCACTTCCGCAATTCCATAGGATAGATTTAGTTTAGCTTGTTCTTCTTAATGTGATGAACCTTGGGATGTATTCCCGTACTTCTGCCATTAATCAAAATGTTCTTTTGATATCCAAGTTGTGATTTCTTGCGATTGATTGTCATGAATTCCTCCCGATGGGAGTAGCCCCCGAGCACATGTCGAATAGGCGGTTTATTTTCTCGAGTGGGGTGACTTTGAAGTTTTCCTTAACTCTTCGTATTTCCCTCCAGGTAATAGGTGCTGCCGCGGAGCCTTCGAGTGGATCTGCTGCACGATTGGATCCGCTTGTTGCTGCTGTTAGTACCTTTGCTTCTCTTCGTGATCGTGTCGCGGATGGTGAACGCAAGTTTAAGGCTTTGCGCGGAGTGGCTGATGTGGCCAAGTCAAAGCAGAAACTTGCGGCTGATCGTGAACAATTTGTGATGGAAGAACTGGCAGCCGTTGCTAAGGATATGCTTTGTAAGCACGTGAGCCCCCTAGCGTTTGGTTTGATTGCTCCTTTTGTCTTCCTTGACTCTCTGTAGCTTTCTTTGCAGTTGTTGAGCCTGTCGGTCAATGCAAAGCGCATTGGGTGGATAACCATATTGCCCATGAAGCTGGTAGCTCCAATCCACATGCGAACAATTTCTGGTCCGATCGTAGTCGAGGCTTTGTTCTGGCTACGTTGAAGTATCGAGTAGTTCAGGCGACGATACTCGTGAATTCCTGTAATGACGCTCTGATAGCTTTGAACTCCGCTTTCTATCCGTTGGAGAGGGGTCCAGAAGATTTGAGCCATCTCCTCAGAAATTCCGGTCGAGAAGGTGAAATCCACGAGTGCGTCCGCAATCATCTTATTTGCGGGTCCGTATTAGCACTTTCCTTCGTCCGATTGTGGCATCCTGAGGTTAATTTCAACTATGTAGCTATGCTCCCCAATGGTCCAGTCGACATGGCCCCTCATTATAGAGTCGTTCGACCTGCAGCAGAGGAGATTATTCGATTGACCTCGGAAGAGGTTGATCAAGTATTAGCCGAGGAAAATGCTCGTCGCCATATGTAATCGTAGGATGTATGTATCCTGTCACTTTGTATAGTTATCCCGAAACTTTGTAAGGTGTCAACCTTGTTTATAACTCTGTATATGAAAATTTTCTTGTGATGCTAAGTTAGGCGTAGCCCCCGTGTGTTTGGGGTGTATACCTGTTTATTCAACATGTAAAGATAAAGAACGTGGGTAGCTATGGTTGAAAAACCATGTATTTTATTGAAATGACTAAGAAGTCATGTGTTTCTTCGAGCTACAAGATGGCTAATATAGCCTTATTTTTGCGAAATGAAATGATCCTAAGGATAAAATTTGCGGAGGTGCACAATGTTCCATGGGTTGGAGTAGATGCCACCAGTCGTCGGGTTCTTCAGTCGATAGGTGCCACCTGGGATAACTTCGTGTATTATGAAGGGTCCTTCCCATGGTGGTTCGAGCTTGTGTCCTTCCTTCTGCTTGAGCCGCAGCACCAAATCTCCTACCACGAAGGCTCTGTGGCGTATATGGCGACTGTGACAGTTTCGCAGTGACTGTTGGTATACTGCGGATCTTGCGAGTGCAATATCGCGTATTTCGTCGAGTGCGTCCATATCTTCCGCGAGTGCCCTGTTAGAGGTTTCTTCGCTGTAAGCAACGACTCGTGGGGCGCTGAATTTGACATCCTCGGGAAGGACTGCTTCAGCCCCATATACCATGAAAAATGGCGTGTAATTTGTTGATCGATTTAGGGTCGTGCGGAGGCTCCATAGTACGGAGGATCACTAGTGGAAACAACCCCTCTCGTCCAGGGGGCCGGGGGGCAGCTGTCCCGGTTGCAACCAAACCTGGGACAAATGCCCTGCATTGGTCCCGGTTCGTGCGTCCTGGGCAACAGGAATCGCCTGGGCGCATTGGTCCCGATTCGTGGGGGGCATATCGGTCCCGGCTCGTGCCACGGACCGGGACCAATGCCTAGCCACAGGCCACGTGGCACGCGCATGACCTGTTGTCCCGGTTCAGTCCACGAACCGGGATCAATGCCCCCTTCCCCTATATATACTGCCCCACCCCCCCCTCCTTCCATCTTTTTTTTTTCCTTGGAGGTGTGAGAGAGTGTGTTGTTATAGTGTGTTTTTTTTACTATGCACACTAGGTGTTCGACGAAATTCCCGAGACGCACACAAGCTCACTGAAAATGGTATCTTCGACCGAGGTTAACAAATTATCTTTTTCATCTGTAACTGATACATAAAAAAGTATTATTTGTCGATGTACTGTGGTCATCTCTGTATTAATATGTATTTTGATAAACTTAATTATATGATGCAGATGGATGCACGGCAGCGATGGATGTACGGTGACCGACGCACTTCCAGTATATGGCAGGCCTGAATGCATTTCTTGCTGTAGCTCAGGCGAACAAAGATAATGGCTTCATGTGTTGCCCATGTGTTGATTGTCGGAACGTCAGAGAACATTCTTCCGAAAGAATCCTTCACGGCCATCTACTTCGGAGAGGTTTCATGCCCAGCTATAATTGCTGGACCAAGCATGGAGAAAGAGGGGTTGTGATGGAAGACGATGAAGAAGAAGAAGATCCTTTGTTCCCTGAATACGACGATACTGCAATGGAAGAGAATACAGAAGAAGGAGGTGATCAAGAACAGGCATCAGAAGAGCCCGATGATGATCTTGGCCGAGTTATTGCTGATGCAAGGGAAGACTGTGAAAATAAATTGGAGAGGTTGAAGCTGGACAACATGTTACAGGATCACAAAAAATTGTTGTACCCAAATTGCAAAGATGGTAGCACAAAGCTCGGTACCACACTGGAGTTGCTGAAATGGAAGGCACAAAACGGTGTGACTGACAAGGCATTTGAGAGTTTACTTCAACTAATGAAGCCAAAACTTCCAAAGGATAACGAATTGCCTGAGAGTACGTACGAAGCAAAGAAAGCTCTCTGCCCTCTAGGATTCGATGTGCAGAAGATACATGCATCCATTAATGACTGCATTCTCTTCCGCGGTGAGAAGTACGAGAATTTGGATGAATGTCCGATATGCACTGCACTGCGGTATAAGATCAGAGCAGATGATCCTGGTGATGTTGACGGCGAGCCCCCCATAAGAGGGTTCCTGCTAAGGTGATGTGGTATGCTCCTATAATACCACGGCTGAAACGTCTGTTTAGAAACAAAGAGCATGCTAGGTTGTTGCGATGGCACAAAGAAGACCGTAAGAAAGATGGAAAGTTGAGGCACCCCGCCGATGGATCGCAGTGGAGAAAGATCGAGAGAGACTTTCCAGACTTTGCAGGAGAGGCGAGAAACTTATGGTTTGGTCTAAGTACAGATGGCTTTAATCCTTTTGGGGAGCAGAGCTCCAGTCATAGCACTTGGCCTGTAACTCTATGTATGTACAATCTTCCTCCTTGGTTGTGCATGAAGCGCAAGTTCATTATGATGCCAGTTCTCATCCAAGGCCCGAGGCAACCTGGCAACGACATTGATGTGTATCTAAGGCCATTAGTGGAAGAACTCTTAGAACTGTGGGGCAAACCAGGTGTACGTGTGTGGGATGAGAACGAACAAAAGCCATTTGACCTACGGGCGTTGCTTTTCGTGACCATCAATGATTGGCCAGCTCTTAGTAACATTTCCGGTCATACAAACAAGGGATACAATGCATGCACACACTGTTTAGATAAGACTGACAGTGTTTTTTTGGATAAATGTAAAAAGGTTGTATACCTGGGGCATCGTAGATTTCTTCCGATCAAGCATCCCTTAAGGAAAAAAGGAG
Source organism: Alopecurus myosuroides (assembly GCA_028641055.1). Taxonomy (NCBI): domain Eukaryota; kingdom Viridiplantae; phylum Streptophyta; class Magnoliopsida; order Poales; family Poaceae; genus Alopecurus; species Alopecurus myosuroides. The sequence continues at coordinate 50,423,826 of CM054062.1, read as the reverse complement.
GGAAGCATTTCAGAGGTGAGGCAGATAACCGAAAGAAGCCTGAGCTCCGTAGTGGTAATGATATATTCGATATGGTCAAGGACCTAGAAGTAATCTTTGGTAAGGCTGCTGGCAGCCAACCAGTTCCGTACGGCCCTGATAAGCGGGCACCCATGTGGAAGAAGAAATCTATATTTTGGGAGCTACCCTATCGGAAAGTTTTAGATGTCCGGTCTTCGATCGACGTGATGCACGTGACAAAGAATCTATGTGTCAATCTGCTATGCTTCCTGGGCGTGTATGGGAAGTCAAAAGATACGCCTGAAGCACGGGAGGACCAGCAACGTATGAAAGACCCAAGCAACAAGCACACAGATACAGGGCGCCATTCCTTAAGCAGCTACGCTCTTACTAAAGCAGAGAAGGAAATATTCTTTGAAGTCCTTTACAGTATCAAGGTTCCGTCTGGCTTCTCGTCGAATATAAAGGGGATAATAAACATGGCAGAGAAAAAATTCCAAAACCTGAAGTCTCATGACTGCCACGTGATTATGACGCAATTGCTTCCGATTGCATTGAGGGGGCTTCTACCGGAAAATGTTCGAGTACCCATTGTGAAGCTATGTGCATTCATGAACGCAATATCTCAGAAGGTAATCGATCCAGAAATTCTGACAAGATTACAGAGGGATGTGGTCCAGTGTCTTGTTAGTTTTGAGTTGGTGTTCCCACCATCCTTCTTCAACATTATGACTCATCTCCTTGTTCACCTATGTGAAGAGATTCATATTCTCGGTCCGGTATTTATACACAATATGTTCCCCTTTGAGAGGTTCATGGGAGTCTTGAAGAAATATGTTCATAACTGTGCTAGGCCAGAAGGAAGCATCTCGAAGGGCTATGGAACAGAGGAGGTCATTGGGTTCTGTGTTGACTTTATTCCTGACCTTAAGACAATTGGTGTTCCTGAATCGCGGCATGAGGGGAGACTGAGGGGAAAAGGAACGCTGGGAAAGAAAACAATGATACCTAGGGACGGGCATTCTTTGACCAAAGCACACTACACAGTTCTACAAAATTCTATGTTCATGGCTACGTATGTCGAGGAACACAAGAATATTGTACGGTCTGCAAACCCGGGGAAGGATGACTCATGGATTAAACGCGAACACATGGAGACTTTCGGAAGTTGGTTGCAAACACGTCTTATAAATGACACCACTGTTGAAGATCAGCTATACATGTTGGCAGGGTCACCATCTTCGACTATTGGGAGTTTTCAAGGGTACGAGATAAATGGGAATACATTTTACACGAGCTCCCAAGATAAGAAGAGCACCAACCAAAACAGTGGTGTCCGCTTTGATACAACAAACGAGAATGGAAAAACTGACACATACTATGGTTACATAGAGGAGATATGGGAACTTGACTATGGACCTTCTTTTAAGGTCCCTTTGTTCAAGTGCAAATGGGTCAACCTGAATGGAGAAGGGGTAAAGGTAGACCCGATTTATGGAATGACAACAGTGGATCTCAACTGTATTGGTTACAATGACGAACCATTCGTTCTAGCCAATGATGTGGCTCAGGTCTTCTATGTGAAGGACATGTCTTCCAGACCGAAGAAAAGAAAAAATAAGGGAACAATTTCATCATACGATGAGCCGAAGCGTCACATAGTTCTCTCAGGGAAAAGAAACATCGTGGGAATCGAGGACACGACAGACATGTCAGAAGATTATAATAAGTTTGTTGAAATTCCACCCTTCACAGTGAAAGCTGACCCCACCATCCCGTTAAATAATGAAGATGCTCCATGGTTACGGCCGAAGCGATCATAAGCAAGGGACACGAAGAAAATTCAGAAGACTAGATAGGGATGTTGTTGGTGATGTGTAATAATAAACGTGGAATACATGATCATAGTTCTTATAACGTAGTATGAACGAGATTTTGTTAGCCAAAATGATATTTATACATATTATGTGATTATGAATGGAGTAGGTGCAAGTTTGACCAATAATTTGTATTGATCGGTCAAAAGCTGGCAAGCATTGAGTGCTTGACAACTATGACCAGTCTGACTTCATTATTATTCCAACCAGCGACTCGAAGTGATAGTACGGATACCATCCTGACAGATATTGCAGGATTATAACTACTTTCGAGATGTAGTATGTGTTGACACACGGTATAGAACAAGTGATTATGGCAGGCCTCTATTGTTATTCATTGGAGTTAACCACCATAAACAACCCAAACTAGGCAGAGGAGAAGTAGAATCAGGTAGAGAAACATTAGAGCCGATGAGAAGTACAAATAGCATATGGAGAGAAACAAGGTTTAAAAGATATTGCTAGGTGCTTCCGGCCAAAAGATTATGAAATCAAAGTTTTGAAATTCTCAAATCAAACCATAAGTTCACAAAGCATACGCAAACATGGACCGTTACCAACCTGAGCCGCAAGGAGCAGTAGAGCAGAGCAGAGCAGACTCTAGAGGATGGACAAGCAGCCAGGACTGACATCGACTCTAGAGGATGAACAAGCCACCCTACTTCTACTATGAAAATGAGGCCCTAGCTCCAAAAAGTGTATGGGTGGAAATTTCCAGAAATTTGTATGACATAGAGTCGGAGTTTGTGGATTCTAAGCACTTCTGTGCAGCTGCTCAAGAAAGAGGCTACATCCATAATTTGCCAATTGAGAATAACAAGGTTGCCCCTCTAGAGCCAGATGAGATGGAATTTTTACTCGGTCTCCCAAGAAACCACACAAGGGGAGTCGCGAAGAGAGAGAGGTACAAATCTCTTGGCAATTCATTCCAAATTGATACTGTGGGTTGCCACTTGTCGGTGTTGAAGAACATGTTTCCCAATGGTGTTAATGTGGTGTCCTTATTCTCCGGTATTGGAGGAGGAGAGATAGCTTTGCACAGGCTTGGCATCCACATGAAGACAGTGATTTCAGTTGAGATAGGTGAAGTTAATAGGAGGATTTTGAGGGGTTGGTGGGATCAGACACAAACTGGCACTTTAATTGAGATTGCCGACGTGAAGTCTCTCACTAATGATAGCGTACACGGAAGGCAATTCATTCCAAATTGATACTTTGGGTTGCCACTTGTCGGTGTTGAAGAACATGTTTCCCAATGGTGTTAATGTGGTGTCCTTATTCTCCGGTATTGGAGGAGGAGAGATAGCTTTGCACAGGCTTGGCATCCACATGAAGACAGTGATTTCAGTTGAGATAGGTGAAGTTAATAGGAGGATTTTGAGGGGTTGGTGGGATCAGACACAAACTGGCACTTTAATTGAGATTGCCGACGTGAAGTCTCTCACTAATGATAGCGTACACGGAAGGCAATTCATTCCAAATTGATACTGTGGGTTGCCACTTGTCGGTGTTGAAGAACATGTTTCCCAATGGTGTTAATGTGGTGTCCTTATTCTCCGGTATTGGAGGAGGAGAGATAGCTTTGCACAGGCTTGGCATCCACATGAAGACAGTGATTTTAGTTGAGATAGGTGAAGTTAATAGGAGGATTTTGAGGGGTTGGTGGGATCAGACACAAACTGGCACTTTAATTGAGATTGCCGACGTGAAGTCTCTCACTAATGATAGCGTACACGGAAGGCAATTCATTCCAAATTGATACTGTGGGTTGCCACTTGTCGGTGTTGAAGAACATGTTTCCCAATGGTGTTAATGTGGTGTCCTTATTCTCCGGTATTGGAGGAGGAGAGATAACTTTGCACAGGCTTGGCATCCACATGAAGACAGTGATTTCAGTTGAGATAGGTGAAGTTAATAGGAGGATTTTGAGGGGTTGGTGGGATCGGACACAAACTGGCACTTTAATTGAGATTGCCGACGTGAAGTCTCTCACTAATGATAGCGTACACGGAAGGCAATTCATTCCAAATTGATACTGTGGGTTGCCACTTGTCGGTGTTGAAGAACATGTTTCCCAATGGTGTTAATGTGGTGTCCTTATTCTCCGGTATTGTAGGAGGAGAGATAACTTTGCACAGGCTTGGCATCCACATGAAGACAGTGATTTCAGTTGAGATAGTTGAAGTTAATAGGAGGATTTTGAGGGGTTGGTGGGATCAGACACAAACTGGCACTTTAATTGAGATTGCCAACGTGAAGTCTCTCACTAATGATAGCGTACACTGAAGTTACTATGTTTTCAAGCGGGGGTCGGGATAAAGGGAAAATACGTGTGGATGCGCAGAGTAAAACTTCGAAGGAAAACTATGGTTTTTCTGTTGTAGACGAAGATCTCAAATTCACCGTGTCAATAAGGTACAACTCGCTTTGAATTAGGAAGATCACGAGAGAAATCAAAAATTGTAACATTTTTATATTCAAATTATATACAAATGAAAAAATAATTAATAGTTTCAATAGTTAGAATAATTATTTAGTTAAACGAAAAATAGATTTAAATTAGTTTTGCAAATTCTAGCATTTTTCATGTTGGAATTTTTGTCAAATTTGAAAGTATATAGAAGTTGTTAATGTGCAAACTGAACCCTTTTCAAATTTTGGCGCTAAAAAATTTTGGGCGCGCAGGGGTGCCACCGAAATTCGAAATTTGTTTTTGGTCCCGGGCCGTGGTACCAACCGGGACCAAAGGGGCTCTAGTCCCGGTTGGTTGCACGGGCCGGGACTAGAGGCCCAGGTGTATAAAAATCGCGGCCCTCTCTCCAGGCCGAACGAACACCCCAGGGACAGGTACGAGTGGACATGGCTGGGCGAAGCCCTGCCGGCGGCGGGAACGAGTAGACAGATCCCGCCGCCGGCGGGTATGGGCTAGGGACACGGTAGACTAGGGGGGCACACAACTTATATTAAAAAAAGGCCAGGGGCCTTGCTTACATAGATAGGGGGCGGCGCGGCCACAGGCGGCCGGCCGTACTTGCATAAAGGGGCGGCGGCGCGGCCACAGGCGGCCGGCCGTTTTCTTGGGGGGTAGCTAGGGGCCTTGCTTACATAGAATAGGGGGCGGCGGCACGGCCACAGGCGACCGGCCGATCTAGTTGTCCTCCTCGTCGGAGGAGATTTCTTGGTAGGGGGGTGGCTGCCACAGGTGGGCAGGCGGCTGGGCCGGGGGTGCAGGCATCGGGGGCATCGGAGGCGCGTACGGCGGTGGCGGGGGCAGCGGTGGTGGCGGGGGCGGCACCTCCTGCGGCGGCGGCGGCGGAGGGGGCAGCTCCTCCTGCTCCGGCGACTCCGGTGCCCAAACGCCGCCGGTCCAGGCCCAGGACATGCCGTACTCCAGCCCGGGGGGGAGCGGCTGCGGCGGCGGCTGGTCCTCGGACGCCTCATACTCGGCGTAGAGCGCGTGCCACCAGGGGGTAGGCTCGGGGGGAGGCGGCGGCGGCATGGCGGCGGCGTCGGCGCGGGCGGCGGTCACGACCCGCTCCCACCGCTTGATTTCGTCCTCGAGGAGTGAGCGGCGGGAGGCCTCGCAGGCATCCTCCATGGCGGCCCGGAGCACGGGGTCCTCCTCCCCGGAGAAGTCCTCCGGGATGTCCTCGAGGAGCCACAGCTCCCTCTCCCGGCCGGGCGGTGGCGGCGGGTAGTCCGCGACGTCCACCTCGTGGGGGGCGGGGATGTAGGAGCGCCGGCGCTGCTCGTGCTCCTGCTCGAGCCAGGCGCCCCAGTAGGGGGAGCTGCGCGCGTACGCGCGCTCCCTGCGGACGGGGGCCGGCAGGAGCTCGCGCCGGCGGTCGATCTCCTCGAGCAGCGCCTGGCCGGTCGGGACCGGCGGCACAGGGATCCGCTGGGGGTTCAGGTGCCAGCCGTCCGGGAGGTGGACGTCAGCATAGAACACCGGCGTGGCGTTGTTCCAGTGCCACTCGGCCTCGTCCACCCGGACGTACCGGCGGAACCTCTTGCCCTTGGGCGCGGCGTTGGGCGGCGGGCGTGCAGCCGGAGGTGGAGCGGGGACGCGCGGCGTCCCGCCGAGGCGGACACCTCCAGGGCCGTAGCCGAAGGCCTCCGCCGGCGGTGGTGGGACGCGGCCGGCGCCGCTCGAGGAGCCTTCGTTCCTGGGGCGCTTGCCGGAGCCGCTGCCGGAGCCACTGCCGAACCAGCGGGACATGGTGGCTATGGTTGGTCTGCCTTGGGCGCGGCCGGGGTGGATGGGTTGTACGGGCGGCGGGGGGCCTTTAAAAAGGACCCGGGGTGGGCTGGCATGCCAACCGGCGGCCTGGACGTGGCGGCGGTTGCAGGCGGCCATGAATGCGGGCAGGAGCCGAGGCGTGGCGGCGGTTGCAGCCGTGGCACGCGCGCGTGGGGAAGTGGGGGCGCGGGAAGCCGAGGCGGGGCGGGAAGACGAGGCGACAGTGGCCCTTTGACCGTCCTGTAGTCTTAATTTAAGGGACCAGGCGAGCCAGCCAACGGCCGCTGGCCAGTGGCCCCTTCGAACCATTGACTGACCATAATAAAAGACGCTGGCCAGTGGGCCCTTCGAACCGTTGACTGACCATAATAAAACACGCGGGCCAGTGGGCCCTTTTGACAAAAAATGTGACCAGTGGGCTTAATAAAAGACGTGGGCCTGGACGCGGTTGGGGAAGGGGAGGCCGGCTCGGGATTGGGAGACAGGAGCCCAAAAGACGTGGGCCTGGACGCGGAAACTGAACGATTATATACATTTTTTTGTCAAAAAAGTATCCATCCCGGTCCCTTGAACGAACCGGGACGAACTCCCTGGCCCAGGTTCGCCACGTGGCCTATCCTTACCATCCCGGGTCCTGGCACAACCGGGACCAATGGGACGGGCCATTTGTCCCGGCCAGCCCATCCCGGTTGCACAACCGGGACAACTGGCCCTTACGACCCGGGACAAAAGGCCCTGTTTCCACTAGTGGATAGCTCTTCTTCCCAATGTCCTGCTGCTGGGTGTAGGCGGTCGAGTAGCCGTTTCTTGATGCCAGCTGAAACCAATCCGTTGGATCGTTCAACCTGGCCATTGGTTTGCGGATGAGCCACTGAGGCGAAACTGAAGGTGATTGCTTTTTCTTCGCAGAACTTCTGTGTTTCCTTGGTCGTAAAATTGCTTCCGTTGTCGGTGATGATGTTGTGTGGTATGCCAAATCTGCACACAATGGAGTCGAGGAATTTGACGGCGCATTGAGCGCTAGCCGGGGTAACTAGCATTGCTTCGATCCACTTCGTGAATTTGTCGACTGCGACGAGCAAGTGTGTATACCCTCCGGGTGTAGACTTGCGTAATGGTCCTACCATGTCTAGCCCCCACTGTGCGAATGGCTAGGAGATTGGTATCATGTGTAGCTCCGTGGCGGGGGCGTGTGGTTTGGGCGCAAATCGTTGACAAGCGTTGCACCTCTCGACTAGGTCCTTTGCATCTCTGGCTGCTGTGAGCCAGTAGAATCCTGCTCGAAAAGCTTTGTCCATAATCGCTTTCCAGCTGGCGTGGTGTCCGCAATCTCCTTGGTGTATGTCTCGCAGCAACTCTTTGCCATCTTCGGGTGCTATGCATCTTTGCAATATTCCTGAGATGCTCTGTTTGTATAACTCTCCGTTGAGTTCCCGAAAAGATTTGTTGTGTCGTACTATTTGTCGAGCCTCGCGAGCGTCTGCTGGGAGCTGTTTGGTCGACAAGTAGTCGAGGTATTTCTGCGTCCAGACTGGCTCGACCAGAAAAACTTATCTTGCAATATTATGGTTAAGCTCGATGATAGCAACTTGCGGTACGACTTCTGTCTCCAATGTTGCGGGTGCTCCTGCAGTCTTCTTGACCTTCACTGATCGTTTGATCATCCTCTCGAAGTATATTCCTGGCGGTATGAGTGTATTTGTGGACCCCGTGTTTGCCAGCCTATCTGCTTCTTCGTTGCTGGATCTTGCAATGTGTTTCAGCTTACACGCTTTGAAACTTCCTTCGAGTAGATTATACATGTCCCTATAGGCGACCATGTTATCCGCGATAGCGTCGCACTCCTTCATTGTCTGTTGCACGATGAGGTTGGAGTCGCCATAGATCATCAATCGGGTGGCTCCACATGCGATTGCCGTCTTCATGCCATTTAGCAGGGCCTCGTATTCTGCGTCGTTGTTGGATGCTCGATCGTCGGGTGGAAAGTCCAATCGCAGGACATACTGCAGCTTATCTCCTCTGGGTGATATGAGGACGATTCCAGCTCCAGCTCCTTCGTTCCTTTTGGATCCGTTGAAGTACATGATCCAGTTACTCGTGTATTCTGGAGGTCCGGGTGTTTGCAATTCTGTCCACTCGCTCAGGAATTCTACGAGTACATGTGACTTCACGGAATTGCGTCCCGCGTAGATGATGTCCCAGGCGCCTAGCTCAATGCTCCATTTTGCTATTCTTCCGGATGTCATTGGATTGTTCATGATAGTACCGAGTGATGCGTCGTTTAGCACCATTACGGTATGCTCCTGGAAGTAGTGTTTGAGCTTTCGAGCTGTGAGGACGACCCTGTATGCAAGCTTCTGGTAGTGAGGGTATCGCTATTTGCACGGCGAAAGCACCTCGCCGATGTAGTAGATTGGCCTTTGAACTCCATACGCTTTGCCTTCCTCCGGTCTTTTGACCACGATGGCCGTGTTGATGACCTGGTTTGTTGCTGCTAGGTATAGGTACAATGGCTCCCTTTCTTGTGGTGTAGTCAGGATACGCCTGCTCTGTAGCGTTCGCTTCAGATCTGCGAATGCCTGTTTTGCTTCGGGTGTCCACTCGAATTTATCTGTCTTTTTCAACAGCTTGTAGAAGGGGAGTGCCTGTTCGCCTAATCGTGCGATGAATCTGCTCAAGGCGGCTAGTCGCCCTGCGAGCTGTTGTACCCCACGTAGATTGGTGGGCTCCTTCATTGTTAAGATCGCTTGTATCTTCTCTGGGTTGGCTTCAATTCCTCTGGCGGACACCAGGTACCCGAGAAGTTGTCATGCAGGGACGCCGAAGACGCATTTTGTCGGGTTGAGTTTGATCATGTATGCGTTTAAAGCATCGAATGTTTCTCTGATGTCCTCGAGGAGTGTGTTCTCTACTCGAGTCTTGATGACGATGTCGTCAACGTACACTTGTACGTTCTTGCCAATGAGCTTGGCGAGGCATTTTTGCATGCAGCGCTGATATGTTGCGCCTGCGTTTTTCAGCCCGAAAGGCATTGTCGTGTAGAAGTATACACCATGAGGTGTAATAAATGCTGTCTTTTCCTCGTCCTCCTGTTTCATCCTGATCTGGTTGTATCCCGAGTAGGCATCTAGGAAGGAGAGGCGTTGGCAGCTTGAAGTGGAATCCACGGTCTGGTCGATCTGTGGGATAGGAAAGTTATCCTTGGGGCAGTGCTTATTCAACGACGTGTAGTCGATGCACACGCGAAGGATGTCCGTATTTTTCTTCGGGACCAGCACTGGGTTTGCTAGCCAAGTGGATATTTTGATCTCTCTGATGAATTTTGCTGAGAGTAGCCTGTTAACTTCTTCTCCGAGTGTTGTCTGCTTGGACTCTGAGAACCGTCGGGTGGTCTGCATGATGGGTTTGGCATCTTTGTAAACTTCGAGTGAGTGCTCGGTGAACTCCCTGGGTATTCCTGGCATATGTGAGGGCTTGTGACGCCCCGAGATCGGGCACTATGCAGATTTCAGCATTCCCGCCGAAATCCACATAATAACCGATTCCAGGTTGCCACTTGTGATAACATTACAATAGTTCACGAATATTCCACAATTACAACAGAAACAGATAGATACAAGATGACTCAAACTAGCCAGGGTTACATCTGATACATTACAAAGATCCAAAAATAACAGCGGAAGAAACAACATATCGTCCGTCTACGGACAAGATCCAAATTGGACTAAGAGTCCTGAAGATAACCGAGAGCGTCCAATCCCTGCCCAGGCCAAGCCGGAGGGATTCCCAAGCTAACGTCGTCAGACTTCAAACCTGTTGACTGCAATGTTGAATATGCAGCCACGAAAGAGATTCGTGGGTCAGTACGGTTAAGTACTGGCAAGTGGATAAACCATACTCACAAGATACCGGCGTAGCCAGTCATCACAAGATACAAATACTTTAGGATCAACGGAAAGGAAGGGGGTTATGGCAAATAAGCGACAGCAGGCTGCACTAACCAACTACAGAGAGATACTACAACTTCCGGCTAACAGAAAGAAGATAAGATCGAGTATTGTAACCAACTGACAGATAACTTCAAACAAACCCATCCTGGATCTCGCCCCTTATCCGAAGAAGCAATCCGAGGATAACTCACACAGTTGGATTAATGATGGTTCAAATTATTGCGTCAATAAGCCTATTACTAGTCAAGTTGTTAATCATTGGGTGAAAGGTTCTTAATCATTAGGTTTAAGTTGTCCTGAGTACTTGTTAGCCAGTACTTTCACCAAGTAATCCATAACCGCGGAAAACACGGCTTCTCGAGAAGATTATCCCTGCAGGGTTGCACCAATTTGGCCGTACACGCAAGAATAACCTGCCAGATGGGATGCCTCCCACCAAGCGGGGTACTCTACACAACCAACCCTTCTTCGCATCAAGCCCAAAGCACCACGTGCTGTGCGTGCGCGGCTAATCGAGCCCCCCGAAGAAAAGGAGGACCCTCATAGCACTGGAAGACCACGCCGCCCTAAATGCCGACTACGAAAGTTCCACCCTGGCGCCAAGGGTCCGTACCTGCATATGATGCAGCAAATGGAACACCCGAACTAGTACGGCGATTTGGACGAGATGCGAATCGAGTCAGTTGAGGGGGGCGCCCATACTCGCTTCCCACATGCGGTTAGTGCGCTCATCATGGATCAGTAGACAAGACCCTTTTCCTATTAGGGTCGACACTAGCAGGCCTCAAAACCACAAAGGGCCTCCTGCCGGTGCCTTATCATCAAATTTATTATTAAACAATAACAGTATCATGATTGATTGATTGATTAAACATTGAGCCCCCGGAACATAATAGAGTAGTAACAGAAAGTAACGGGCAACAGACTCGAGCAAAACAACCCTAAGCATGACAGTAAGACACGGCCAACAAGCAATGGTTATAGGTATGGAGGTGAGGCAATATCAAGGTTAAGGGATTCATGTGATGGGTTCGTAACAGAAACAACTACTACTAAGGATAGCAGAAAAGAATCAACGGAAAGAATCGGTAACAAGTGATGAAAGGCAGCCATATGGCAGCAAGTGAGTATACTTGCCTGAGATCCCGCAAGGTAGCAGAACTTGTCGTTGCTCACATCATCTCAACGTCCTATCCGCGAAGAAGCAACGAACTAAAAGAAACACCGGATGCAACAATTACTACTACGGCAAAAGATCCAGCATGATCCTATTTTATATGCATGGCATGGCAAGATGCAACAGGGAAACAACTTAAGCAATTTAATCGGAACCGTAGTCCGGAGAAATAGGAATTGGTTCAAGTTGTTTAGATAACCATCAAGTTAAATGTTGTTTAGCATGGAAAACAATAAAGTAGATGAGTTAGGCAATTTAAATGGAATGGGGCAACAGTTGAAATTAATTAGCCCACACATTCCATATGTTGTCATATAGATGAACATGCATAACGAAAGCTAAAATGCACAAGGAAAGATGCAAACAGGAATATGAATGGCATGAGCATGTTAAATATATGAAACTGATTGGAAAACATATTTTATTTGTTTGATTTGGAATTGAAATGAATTAGTTATGAATTTTGGCAATTTAAATTGCATTAAATAAGAGGTGAAACAATTATTCAAATTAATTGTTGCAAACCAGAAAACAAAGTTGATATTCAAGTGTGGCATTTGATTTTGGATGGAAAACATGTTTTGAGTATTTAATTTGGAGCAACCATTTGGAAGTTATTAACTATGCCATTTAGTTTGTCATTTTTAGGGATTATTAAATAACATTAATTTTAATTGCCCAATTTGCAAAACAAATTTGATAAACAGAAAGGTGGTTTCATTTTGAGTGGAAAACATATTTTGTTTGTTGAAATTGGAATTTAATTGAGCAAGTTATGAATTTTGCAATTTAAAAGATTTAATTAAAGCATTGAATTATTCCACCAATTTTAATTAGGAAAAATAGTGAACAAATTGCATTGAAAAGGTTGAAACATGTAGCAAATGTTTCACTGAACATTTTGAGCTATCAAACATAATTTTTGGGTTATTATTGAATTTATTATGCCATTTTCCATAAATAGTTTTATTCTGCCCTTTTTAGTAAACAGAGGAAAACATGTTCAAATTTAATTCAATTGTGTCCAAATAAAATACCAATGTGTAGAGTTTGTTAAGACAAATTTTTAGAGACCAAGGTTGCTTAATTTGGATGAGTAGAACTAAAGTTATGAAATTCCAAAGTTTCCAATTTTTATTGAATTTTTAGTAATTAATTATTTAGTGCCAAAATTGTTACAGAAATATATTGCAAAATTGGCATTAATAGAAAGAGCACAGAATTATGAAGCCACAGGATTTTGAATCATCCAAATTGGAGCAGTATTCGATTTGATATTGATTTTAGAAGTAATAGCTCAGATCTAGGTTTCTGAAATTTCGGGCAGAAAAGAAAAAAAACAGGAAATAAAAGGGTGGGGGCTTGGGGATCGAACTCGGGACCTGGGGCTTGCTGGGCGCGCGCAAGGGGTGTTACCAGCTGGGCTACTGATCGTTTGTGGAAGGATACGGAGGCGCGGGGGTTTGAGGTAAGGGGTGCGGGTTTTGACGAAAACTGAATCAAAACTTCAATCGATCGGAACAGAGACCATGGACGGCGACCTGCAGCGAGGAGCCCATGGCGCGGCGCGATGGCCGGCGTTCAGAGCACGAGGGGAGGGGGCCTAGGCCGGGACGTGGTGGCCTCACCTCGGTTCCCTCGACGGAGTCGTTGGAGGGTCGAAGGCGTCGAGGCGATGACGACCTGTTGAGCTCGTGCTCACGGACACCGGAGAAGACGGCCATGGCGGGGACAGCCCGGAGCAACTCCGGCCCCGATTTCCGGCGAGGACGAAGAGGGTCGCACGCCGGTTCCATTCCCGCTGCTAGCATAGCCCGGCGGCGAGCGTGGTGGCGGCGCCAAGGACCCAAAGTGGCGGCCATGGTGGCTCTCCGAAAATTCAGAAACAGGTGAATTTCAGAGAGGAAATTTGGGGAATTGAGGGAGAGAGTGGCGGCGGCTTGAGGAGGAGGAAGGGAGGAATGGCGCTAGGGTTAGGGTTCTCCTTGGGGGTAGATAAGGGAGAGGGTGGAGGGAGCAGGTGAGGGGGAGAGGGGATCAGGAGGCCATGGTCACGTTCTGTACGTGACCTCCCACGTGAGGAAGACGACAAACAGGGGTGGGCTTCGTGGTGGGCTGCAAGGAAGAGAGGGCTTGGCCGGTTGGGCTGGGCCTAGCTTCCTCAAAACGTTTTTTTTTGTTTGTTTGATTATTATTTTCAGAAAACAAAAGAAGGACTTTAAGATATTTGGAAGGCTCAAAACAATTCATAACTTTTGCAATCTTGTGTGGTACACCAATCAGAAGTTTTTGGTGACTTAAAATTTTAGGGTGATGAATGATGATGCGAAATGACATGAGATGCACAAAAGAAAGAAGAAGAAAAAAACAAGCTAATTGGGGAAAACCCCCGGGTGTTACAGGGCTGCCAGGCAAAAATTTCCCAATATTCACGGAGGAGCTCGACGAGCGCGCCTTCCTATGCTGGCGAGAGGGTAGTGGAAACCATCGCCGTCTTTGCAGATTCTGTCGGGTGCACTTGGTGTTTGCGAGTGTCGATGTTGACACTGAACTCTAGCTCTGGGGCGTTCTTCTTCGTGAGGGGCATCACAGAGTGGTCCGTGGTTTTTGCTATCTCCTCTAATTCTTCCTGCATCTCGAAAGATTTAGCGATTTCGTTGAACTCGATGTCGCACTTGTTGGATTTTTGGAAATCACCGTCGATGGTGATTATGCCGTATTCTCCGGGCAGCTTGAGCTTCAGGTAGGCATAATGCGATACTATCATGAATCTGGCGAACAAGATTATATTCTGTTGCAAAAGATAAGCTTCAATCTGTTAATGAGTTCTTGCTATGCACATATTGCATTCAAAAAATTTCTTTGCCATTGACTATCCAAGCAAATGAGGAGTTAAGGTTGTTGAAATGCATGATTGTTAATTTTACACTCCAGTCAAGTATTAAAGATCAATGGAAGAGTCCTCACTCAACTTGCCGACTACATCCAAGTTCTTTTTATAAACACCATTTTAATGGTGCTCCTGATGATTCACTTTCCTATGGAATATGGAGGAGTAAATGTCAATCTAAGCACAGATTTTTTGCATGGATGTTACTACATGATAGAATTAACACCAAGGATATGTTGCTTGGACACTGGAATGTTAATGATTCTTCTGATTGCATCCTATGTCCTCCCCATGTTTATGAAGACTGGAGGCATTTGTTCTTCAATTGCACATTTAGTACAAGGATTTGGAACTATCTACAAATCCCTTGGTACCCAGGTTCTTCATTATTTACTATCATGTCTGCCAAAAAACATTTTTCTGGTCCCTGTTTCGTGGAGATAGTGATCCTGGCCTGCTGGTGCATCTGGAAGCAGAGGAATGGTTGGATTTTCAAGAATATCAAACCAAGTTTTAGAGGACGGAAGACCCTGTTTATACAGGAAGTCTTCCTGCTTAAGCACAGGGTGAAGAGAGATCTCTCTGTTTTTTTGACATCATGGATTGATTCACTCCCCTAATCCCCTTGTATATAGTGTAAATTTTGTAAATAACCTTTTATTTATTTAATAAATGGGGGGGCTGTGGGGGATTCCCTCACAGTAATGGTGTCAAAAAATGAATCTGGCGAACGCTGTTCGACCAAGAATGGCGTGGTACTGTGAAGGCCAATCGACTACTTCAAAGTCGAGGAATTCTCGCCTGTAGTTGCTTCGATTGCCTAACACCACTTCCAGATTGATTGTTCCGAGTGGGCGGATCGCCTTTCCGGGAACTATCCCGTGGAAGGATGTTTCTGATTCAGCGAGTCCTTCTAAGTTCCTGTTCATCCGACGGAGTGTGTCCACGTAGATGATGTTGATTCCACTGCCTCCGTCCATGAACACGCGAGCCAGCTCGTAATTGCCGATTTGTGCTTGGATGACTAGCGCAGCGTGTCCTGGTCGATAGAATCTTGGGGGGTGGTCTTCCTTGGAGAAGGTGATTGGTTGATCCACCATCTTCAGGTATTCGTTCCTTGCTGGTGGAGTTTGTACAACCATGCACAATTGTCGTGTGTTCATCTTCTGGGCCCTGCGGGATGGGCAGACCTTTTGTATCATCCCAGGAGTCATGCGGGGGTTCGGGTATGCGTTGCCTCCCTGGTTGGGGGCGGGTGGCGCAGGTAGTGCGGCTAGCACCACGTTATTTCCCGGTGGAGGCAGGGGTTGTGGTGGTTGAAATCCTTGGTGTCCTCCTCCTGGAAGTTGCGGGTAGCCTTGACCGACTGTTGTTCTGTTTTTCTTCGAGAAGGCCTCGTGTATTTCAATGAACTTTCTGCAATCCTTGAGAAGGTGTGTTGCCTTAGTTTTTCCTGTACGCTTATCTGTAAATAGATGTAGCGTGCAGTATCCATCGAGGTCCTCCTCGAGAGTTTTATCCTGTCTTTGGCTTTCATTCGCGACTTCCACGGCGTCCGCTATCGCGGTTTCGCGTGAATTCTGCCGCCACTAGTTCTTCTCGGTCGTCGTGATCGTAGTACTTCCTTCTTTTCTTTCGACCACGGCGATCGTCTTCGGGTGCGGGCGAGGATGCCCTCTCGTTGCGCACCGAGTCTTCTCCGTTAGACCATCTGTCGGCTATAACCATTAGCTCTCCAATAGTATTGGGCGTGATTCGTCCCAGTTCTTCTCTGAAGGCTGTCCGTCGAGCGCCCTTTGCAAACGCTTTGACTGCTACTTCCTCTGATATATTTCCTGCTGTGTTCCTGAGTGTGGTCGATCGCTGAATATATTCGCGAGTGGACTTGCCACTTTTTTGCTTGCATGCTCGCAGTTCTTCAATGGTTGCTGGTCTTTTGTACGTTGCTTGGAAGTTCTTGCAGAAGTCGTAGTGTAGGTCGTCCCATGACCCGTAACAAGCCTTCGGTCTTGCTTCAAGCCAGCTGCGTGCTGCTCCTACAAGGTGTAGGTTGAGGTACTGCATAGCCGTGTTCTTGTTCCCACGTTGGCATTTTACTGCCGTGAGGTAATCTGACAGCCATGACGAAGGTTCTAGTGAACCATCGAACTTTGTTACTTCCGTGCTAAGCTTAAACCTTTTGAGTAGAGGCGCCTCACGGATGCTGCTGGCAAAGCATAGCGCGCCGCAGGTCTCGTCATCGGAAGAGGTTGATGAGTAAAGTTTGCGATTCCTCGCTGCTCTAGCTTTTCCACTTTATTTTGCACGATATCTGATCGCGCGTTATATCCTGGCTGATCGCGATTAATTTCCTTCCTTGGCTCCTTCCTGCGATTTCGCGAGCGGCTGCGATGATGTCGCGAGCCGAGGTCTCGATTCCTCGGGCTACCTTCGCTGCTATTCGGGCTATCACCACGCCGTCGGGCTTCTTTTCCTCGGCCCCGGTGGGGCGATTTTTCCCTCCTGGGTGAAGCACTCCTACGCCTGCGGGATGCTTCCTTTTCCTTCCGTGCAGCTGCTTTCCTGCGATCGTAGGAGGCAAGCTTTGAAGCTGCCATGCCTAATCCCTTTTGAACTTGCTTGTACTGCTCTGCTCGGGGGTCGTTTTCCCCTGGTTGATTTATCTGCATGTAGCTTGCTGCGGCTAGAACCGCGGCAGCGGGGGTTTGCGTATAAATGTTTCCGTCCTCGTCGACCCGCATGAGGGAAGGTCCGAGTGACTTGCTGATTCCGGTCAGGGACTCGTCATCCATGGTCGCGGTTCTTGAGGCGTATCCTTTCCTTGTGGGGCGAGTCCCGACAGAAGGTGTTAAGGATAGCGCGGCTCGGCGTTGGCTCGACTCGTCCGCCAATTTCTTCCGATTGGCTATATCTATGCGAGCTTCCTTGATTGCAGTAGCCGCTCTCACTAGATCATAGTGGTAGGCGGTCATATCTTCGTGTGGAGCTCCGACTGCAGGTGGTTTGCTCGTGCGGATAGCCTCCTTAGCTCTGACCAAGGCGCCTCGCGAGACGCCGATCTCAGCGCGTTCCCTCGCGCTATGTTCAGTTTCTTCGGGTGGATCTCCTGATCCTGCCATGCAGACCTGAGCCAGATATGGCTCGTGGGTCCTAGGCGTAATTTGGAAGGATTTCCTAACCCGAGAAGGTTCCTCTGTGGAGAGGGTATGAAAATTGCTGGTGTTGAGGCGGATGGATTCGCCGCTTCTCGCCAAGTCGCGATCTTCGCGGTAGGGTCGCGAATCGACAGCTCCTGGGCTAGAGATTGATTCAGATCCTGATCCTTCGGGGAAGTGAAGTATCCCGTCCTTATTGGTGTAGAACTTGAAGCTCCCGAACGTCAGGGTGACGCTCTTCTCCAGATCGCTGAATACCGGACGTGATTCCAGCGAGTGAGGGGTGACGATGACCGACCCGATTCGGATCGGATTGGTCGGAGTCGAAGTCGCGGGGTTCCAACGTGAGTTGGTTGTTGATGAAGCCGAAGATGCTGGAGATCCAACGCCCGCCGTTTCCACAGACGGCGCCAATTGTCGAATCTGCATCTCAACAAGTCCCTCGGGTGAACCCATAGGGTTTCGACTAGGAGAACCTGTGTGCGCTGGTGACAATCGTCGGCTAGACAGGGGGCACGATTTACCCAGGTTCAGGGCCCTCGTAGAGGTAAAACCCTTAATCCTGCCTCTGTCGATCTGTATTCAAGAGTAGATCGGTTACAATGGGGGGTTGCTCGAGTCGAGAGTATGGTCTCGATCTCAAGGCTTGGTGGTGCGATATTGCTCGTCCCCTCCTGGTGGTTCTCCTGGCCTTATATAGGTGGCCAGGTCTCAAATCTCACCCGGAGAGGACTCGAACTCTAACCCTAAGTCGGTTACAAGTTTCCTATCTTGACCCGCAAGGCTTTGCGGGTGGGCTTCAACTGGGCCTTGTAGAATAGTACGAGGCATCTCCTCTTGGGCTTCAGTCCTGGGCCTAGGACCGGGTATCCTTACTCGACAGGTCCAGGGCCCATCCCTTCGTCAGGCAGGATGGGCCCGCGGTGTGTAACAACTCGTTCGGCGCCCCCAGGGGAGCCCCTGGGAGGCGGGTTGGGCTGGGTTTGCTGGACACGAACAAGGGAACGTCCGGACGGAAAGGCCCAATGGGGCGTGCGAGTGGGCGCGCTCGGGGGCCTTCCGGACGGGAAGGCGGTTGGGGGCGTCCTTTGGGGGCGCGAGTGGAGATTCTCTTAGGGATCCGGCCTAGCCGGGATTTGAGGCCGGGCTTCTTGCAAACGCGTTTGGGACGGAATTTTGACTATTTGGGGCGGAAAACGGCTCAAAAAATCACCAAATCGAAGGGGAAATAGGTGGAATTAATCCATGGAAACGCAAGAGAAGGTAGATCAAAAAGTTTACCAATAGATCCATGGATCAAAACCTAGCAAAACGCACTCAAATCACATATCGATCCAAAAGCAAATTGGGGCTATTTTTGGTGGAAATTTTCGAATTTAGACACGAACCAGAATTTGGGGGGGGGGGGAAGAGGGTGTGAAATCCGTGGCAACCTTGCTCTTGATACCAGATGATATAGTCTTGATCTCTAGGGTGGCTCGATCTTCAGGATTGACGCTACAGAGGTGAGGACATTGGGAAGAACGCGATGAACACGAAGAACACGATGAACACAGATTAACTCGTGAAGCATACGAGGGATCGCAAACCCAAGTCAACAACATGCTAATTGGAACCAATTCCTCTCACTGGCCGGTCCACCGATCCAACAAAAGACGCAAGGGGAAGGTTGGTAAGCAATACCGGAATCACGAGGTGAAAGAGTAACTACTTGGAGAGATATTGATACAATCCAATAGATGAATCTATGGAGTAGCCATGGATCCCATGGGGGAGGTTCTCCACATGGGAGGGGGAGCACAATTCTCAATTCTATCTCAAGTCAACCCTATCCTAGATCTGGTCCAAGGGGTACATATTTATAGCAAATTGCTAGGTGGGGTGGAAAAGGGGGAGAAAGCCCCCAAATCCCGTAGTTGTAGGGTAACCAGCCTGGGAGGCCGGCCAGTGAGCCGGTGTGGGCACAGGGTGCCTGGCCTAGTGTAGCAGGGGAGTCGGCCTGGGGCCGGGGTGGAGGCCGGGACGTTGGAGTGCCCACCCGGCCTGAGACGCAGGGAGCCCGGCCCGATGCCGGGGTGGAGGCCGTCTGCCACTGGAGGGGTTCCATCCTGTCCGGGTTTCCTGAGCTTCTTCTCCCTCCTTCTTGGACTTCTTCTCCCTCGACGTATTCTCGCTTCTTCCTCCTCTTCCATGAGTACACCTTGGACGGCCTTGAGTCTTGGGCTTCCTCGGCATCTCCCCTCGCATCTGTTCTCATCGACTCATACCTAACAATGCATGGGGGTAGATGGCAAGTAGTATACCATCCAAAGGGGTATGAAGTGGGTTATAGAAGAGGAATGAGTTCACCTTTTGAATCCATGGTGACTTGACATATGATGGAGTGTGAGACATTCCCAATGGGATTGGTCGCGCTGCATCACCAAGCCGATGATGAGGAAGGAGGGCCATTGCATGCTCTTCGCTTATTACTTTGACGATGATCCAAGA
Source organism: Alopecurus myosuroides (assembly GCA_028641055.1). Lineage (NCBI taxonomy): Eukaryota > Viridiplantae > Streptophyta > Magnoliopsida > Poales > Poaceae > Alopecurus > Alopecurus myosuroides. The sequence continues at coordinate 50,404,047 of CM054062.1, read as the reverse complement.
TTTGGTGCAAAGGATTTTTGTCATAGATTTCAGATGAGCAGGAAATTGATCCTCACGTTGGTGGAAAGTGTGCGGGAGAACGACTCCTGATTCAAGTTGAAGAAAGATGCGATGGGAATTGTTGGTTTCTCATCAATGCAGAAGTGCGCTGCTGCTATGGGAATGCTTGCATATAGAGCCCCTATAGATAGACGGTCAAGACGACAATCTACACATGTCAGATTCCACGGCTATCAAAGCCATGTACATGTTATACAAGGAGATAGTAGTTGTGTTTGGACCACACTATTTGAGAGGCCAAAATGCATAAGAAACAACTCACATCATGGCAACGGATAAAGTAAGAAGATTTGTTGGGATGTTTGAAAGTATCGATTGCATGCATTGGAGCTGATAAGGGGAGGATACCTACTCATACCATTACGCCACCACCACCATCTATGTTGACAATTGGAGCTTTCAGTTTGACAATCACCCCGCAAGATGAGGTGAACCCTAACTTCAGAACACCACCATTGATGTTGCAGTTTGGTCCATGGCGTGAGACCAAACATGGTTAGTGTTGGACGGTGTTTGGTGCAGTGTGCTACATACAGGATTACCAACTATTAGATGACATTTGTCTAAGTATGTATACGTTTTATTTTAGGCATGCGTGCCTTTGTTGTTTGCCGAGCCTTCTAATAGGCCGGTTTATATCATGTGCGTTTATGTTCGAGTCAGTTGGGTGTTTTTGGTTTGGGCCTGTCCAACCGAGCCCATGTGGGGGTCTCCTATATAAAGGAACTCACGGCCAGCGTCTAGGGTAGACAATAATTTTACGAATAAAGTTATGGTGAGGTTCCTCCCATGATGGGACGATGTTTGCGTATTTATGATTGTTTCTGATTGTTGATCTTGTTGATCTGTTTGTGCGCATGCGTGGAGCTGATATTGTTTCAATTCAACGTTGTTGTTTTGCGAATCGCCGTGAAAGATTGGCCCGCAAACCCATCGGATCACGTTGATCCGTATCATCTTGGTATCAGATTTGTCGGGTTGCTCACGGCGAGTTTAAGATCATTTACTATCTGCTAGAGAAGTTCTACCGAAGACGCACGAACACACCGGTCCTGCTAGTGTGTCTGTTGAGGAGTTTCTTTTTTTCTCCGTTGTGTTTTTGCTTGTTTCGGCTGGGCGAGTACGGCGTTCCATCACAAGGCAACCACCGTCGCCGTTGTCCTGTATTCTTTTTTTTGCTTATACCGACGCGAGAAGGCCTGGTCGTTTACGTTGAGGAAGATCGGATCTAGCATCGGCGGTCAAGTTACAGATTGGAGTTGTTACAAGCAACAACATCGGAAACAAAGGCAAGTAGCGATTGAAAAGAGTCCAAGTCACGTACGCTTTTGGAGTCCAAGTCACGACATACTGTGATTGCTAGAGTATCGGGATTAGTTACCTTTTGGAGTCCAAGTCACGTACATGTTTCCTTTTGTACTCCCTCCGTCTCAAATTAATTGTCTCAAAGTTTGACAAAAGAGCATGTATCTAGACACGCTTTAGTGTCACGTACATCCACTTTTGTCAAACTTTGTGAAAGTTAATTTGAGACGGAGGGAGTACATGCATGTTTCCTCACGCTTGAAAAGAAAGGCAAGTAGCGATTGAGTGGACCAGTGGCGGAGCCGAAACGGAGTAAGAGGGGGTGCTAGCATGTGGCATGGATAATTTTTTTATATTTTGTAACTAAAACACACAACAAATTTCGCTAGTTCTCAACCAAAATTCACAAAAAAATTGAAACAAAAAAATGTAAAAGTACATAAAAAATAATGTGTATTTTCTTTTACGGTTAATAAATAGTCTAGCTAGTAGAGAACCAGAAACCACCGTCGTGCAACAATCTAAGTAAAATAAACCATTCATCACTAGTTTTCTTGGTAATTTTATTTACTATCGTGGTGGCAAAACCAGAAAAATGCATGAAGCAAGCACATGCGTTACCCCTTCAAGAGGAAAAGAGAAGGAAAACGATGTAAATCACCCGGGGGAACGTTGCGTTCCGTCCCCCGGGTCGGTGTCCGTTGGATCCGCGCGACGCGGGCGGTTAGATTAGACGCACGTCCCCGCCGTTTTCGCCTGGATTAGGGCAGCACGTTTTTGTTCCTGCGCTGTTTCCCATTTTCTCGCTGTACCATTACGTTTCCACTCGCGCGGCGCGGAGGCGGCGACGAAGGCAAGGTGAGCGACGCGGGCGGCGACGAGAGGCTTCGCGGGCGGCGGCGAGAGGCGACGCTGTCGACGAGGTCGCCCTCCTCCTCCTCCTCTCCGGCTATTCCTGAGGTGCTATTCCTTTCGCTCCCCTCCTCCTCTCCGGCTAGGCCCCCCTCTTCATCACCGGCGACATCTCGTAGATAGGTAGCAATCGCGAGCGCCGGCGAGCGGCGGAGCGGTCGCGGGTCTTTGCGCACTCCGGCGCCCCCCTGCCCGAGCCCAATCGTGCTCTCAGGCGCCCCCCCCCCCCCCGACGTGACCAATTTCGCCATATTTTGCATCAACGCCGGTGGCTAGGGTTTCGCAGCGGAGGCGAGCGGCGGCGCTGTCGCAGGTCTGCGAGGACTCCGGCGCTCCCCTGCCGCGCCCAATCGTTGTCTCAGGCGACCCCCCTGCCCTTGACCACCATCGTTGCTCCAGGATTTTGGTTCTGAGCAACAGTTGCTCCTAATTTTGCTACAATAGTTAGTCCCCAACTTCTTCAGTAGCAATTGTTTGTTGCAAATTGCTCAACTGCACTCCACCTACCATGTGCTTATTCCCTGTTTGTGCATAATTGTTAGTTGTCTTTTTGAGCAAATTGCAAATTATTTTAGCAGATTTTAGACTTTTTGAGCATATTTTTAGTTGCTCAACCACATTCGACACCCCGTGTACACATAACCGTGTTTGTAGCAATTTTCCTTTTCAGTTCGAACCGTACGTGCAAGTAGTTGTATTTCTGAACTTCATCTATTCTTTTTGCAGGTATTTTGGTGTACTTACTGGGCCTCCTAGTGTATCTGCTTGCAATCTGTAATCAGCAGCGCAATGGAGGTTTGTTCTATTACTGCATTGTTTTTGCTTCTGTTGTACATTTTGTGTGCTTCTTTTGTTTCCTTTTTTTGTTCATAGTGTTCTTTTTTTTGCTGAGCAGGAGCAGGGGCAGTATTGGGTCAGCAAGGACCGATTCGCTGCCAAGCGTTTGCTGAAGTGCGCAAATGATCTCTCACCGCGAAAGCGAGAAATTATTGAGCAGCACAGCGCTTTTGCCTCATTCTCAATATTTCTCCTTTCAATGTCCCTAACGAACTCATTGATTTTGTTGCCGTGAACACCGTGGTTGAGCTCCGTGAGTTTCATTATGGATCTAAACGGATAGTTTTCACAAGGGATATTATCAAGAAGGTGTTTGGTCTACGCTCAGGATCAAAGCATGTTGAGTTGCTCACCAAGAGTGTTCATTCAGACATCAGAGAGGCATACAAAGGCCCGTTGTCGAGGCTTCCCATAGAGAATGCAGCGAAGTTGTTGAAGGAGCTTGACGACGGTGAAGAGGATGCCATTATCAGGACATGGGACCTCTTGTGCTTTGCGACTGTTCTGAATCCTTCCACCAACAACATGATGTGCTTAGAGTACATAGGGTCCATGAGTGACCCAAAGAGGACCCATGAGTATGATTGGGAGGAGCACATCTTGGAGCTTCTGATGCATTACATTGAAAAAATTCAGAAGAAGAAGGAGCAACCTCTCGAGCTTGATGGCGTTAACCTTCGGAAGGGCAAGCTGAAGGTTGATTCCGAGGAAGCACCCGGTCCTTCGAAGAAGAAGACGAAGGTGAAGAACATGTTTGAATTCTGGATGTCTGGCCCACTGCCTGTTCTTGCTGTAAGTTTTTAACTTTTTCTTCACATCTTGCTACTTTACTTAATGTTGTTTGCTCCATTAGTTTTAATTTATTGTTGCCTTAGTTAGTTTCTGTTGCTTCATTTGTTTTAATTTCTGTGTTTTGTTTCTGTTATTATGTTCTAGGTTTAAGGTTTTACCTTTTTCTGTATAGCTTGCTACTTTTCTTAGTTTTGTTTGCTCCATTAGATTTAACTTTTTGTTGCTTTAGTTTTTTTTTGTTGCTCCATAGTTAAGTTTTGTGTGTACTAGTTTCTGTTTTTTTATGTTCTAGCTGTAAGTTATTTGCTACTTTACATAGTTTTTGTTGCTCTATTAGTTTTATATTATTGTTGCTTTCGTTATGTTCTGTTGCTCCAATTGTTTATTTTTCGCGTGAATTTTTGTTTCTGTTTTTAGTTGCACTTTTTACAGCTGCAGGTTGATTCTTGTGTGTTTTTTTTTCATATGTAGCTGGTGTACATGGACCACTTGCTAATCCCGAAGAATGAACACTTCATAAACAATGGGATACCTAGGGTTTGCTTTGTGACAAGTGAAGATTTCAGTTTCATTGTCAAGATCGACCGCGACAACAAAATCTTGCTGAACAAGACCGTCTCTGGGAGGCGTCCTGTAAGTAGACTCCCATTTGTTGTTTTCTTTTTTTCTTCTTCGTTGTTTGCGTTCCCCTGCCACGTTCCAATTTTGTTTTGTTTGATCTCAACCATGACTGGTTTTTTGGTTGTGCAGTTCCTCCTGTTATCCAGAACAGTGTATGCGCCTCCCTTGGACAGTTCATTGCCCGAAGATATTGATGTAAATCCGTCCGCATCGCTTAATGAATGGATAGTTTTCCCCACCATCGAGCAAATTGAGGTTTGTATAGTTTTCTATGTGTTGTTTTTTGTAGGTCATTTTGTTTGTTCATATAGCATTTTTTGTTCTTCATGTGTATCAAGGTGGCTTTTTCCCCACAATTTGCTACTTTACTTATTTCATTTTGCTCCATTAGTGTTTAAGCAATGCTTTTTTAGTTATTTTATTTTGTTCCATTGTTTTATATTGTGCGTACTTTTTCTGTTTTTTAGTTGTTTTTACATGTCTGCTACTATAATAATTTTATTTTGCACCATTAGTTATTTTGTTTTGTTCTGTCAATGTAGTTGCTCAGTTTTGCTGTTTTTTTTTCTTCTTTTTGAATGTAATCCATGTTTCTTCTTCATCACAGGTACCATCTCGTTTCAAGAACATATACGACAAGCACAGGGTTAGTTTCGCTTCAAACGTTGATGCTACTCTCAAGAGTCTTGCTGTAGGCTTAAAATCAATGCAGTCCAAGCAAATGGCTTTGCTTTTGAATGATGTTGAAGCTGCCATGAAGGAAGACGATGGCCCTAGTGTTGTGTTTCCAGCTTCTGGGGTAGGACTGGACGGGCAGGGCAATATGGATGGTGACAAGTCTGATTCTGAGTCCGATGATCTCGATATTGATGAGGATCTTGTTGCTGTGGATCCTACGGACTGTGATTCTAATGTTTGTGAAGAAGGCAATGCAAGGGCAGCAGAGAATGAGCAAACCAATGCTACGGAGCTCAATGATGTGCCGCAACCAGCAGTTGTTGTAGGGACCTCTCAGACGGACGCTGATGGTGAGGAACAGGATGCTGTTAGTAGTCCGATTAGAGGTGCTGTTGGTAGCCCAGAAAAAGTTGCGGATGGTAGTCCGGTTCGAGGTGATGTTGGTTGTCCAGATGAAGTTGCTGCTGTTGGTAGTCCAGACAAAGTGGCTGCTGTTGGTAGTCCATCCAGTCCTGCTGCGGTGATTCCACCCATGCCCACTGCCCTTAGCCCACCTAGAGCGGTTGCGGATAGTACTTTCATTCCTAGGTCGGCTTCTCCCTCACCTCGGCGCAACATACCAACGGGATACTGGGATGACTGTCCGAAATTTAATGTGTGGAGCCAAGACAATGATTCTTCCCAAGCCCCTGACCAGAACGACCTTGTGTGTGCGGAAAAGGTCGATGATGTTGCTGCTCCGATAGTTGGAGACAAGGTTGCTCCCTCGTGTATGTTCTCCTTCCCCCTTTTCTCTATTTTGTTACATTTTGCATTTTTCATCTTGGTTTTTGTGTGCACTGCCCGCCAAAACAAGATTTTTCAAAGTATTTCTTTTCTGATTCACCTTTTTTGTTGTGTAGCTCCCAAACCTTGCCTTGACGCCCCCATACCGGAAAATTTGGAGGAGATTCCGGAAGCTGCAACACCGGATCATGGTGACAATACAGGTTTGCTTTTTTCTCCCATGTGCGCCTCGCTGTTCTTTCTGTTGTTTTTTTTAAAAAAAATGCTATCTTAGTGTTATGGTTTTGCTTCTTTAGATAATTCTGTTTGCTACTTTAGTTAATTCTGCTTGCTACTTTACTTAATTCTGCTTGCTACTTTATCTCAGTCTGTTTGCTACTTTAGATACTTATGGTTGCTACCTTAACCAGTAGCTTATTTTTTGTTGGTTTTCCTAGACATTGGGGGCAGCTCAGGTGCTGAAGAGAAGAAGGATGCCAGCACTGGCGTGGTAACTTTTCAAAGGAGGACTAGGCACAAAAGGGCTATGAAAGATGATGCCAAGCCTCCGGTGGCGAAAAAGATGAAGAAGCCATCTGCAGATACGGTTGCATTGTACGACAAGTTTGTGCGCCATCCGCGCTATTTCAAGTCTCAAAAGAAGGGGAAAGATGACCCGTAAGTCTTTTTTTTCTGGCATTTTTTAGCACAGTTTTGTAGTTACGTGACATTCTTTGTTTTGCTACTAGCTACTCCTTTTTTGCTTTTTACTTTTGGTCATTGTAGCAACCGGGACACGTCTGATTATGTTTTATTGTTTTTGTTTTCCAGTCCTCCTTTCATTATGATTGGGGGGTCTCACTGTGACTACAGGAGTTTCCACAATTCCCTAGGCCCGAGGAAGTGTCTAGACACTCAGGTTATGTGCGTTTGGTCTGAGAGCTTCAACAAGGATGCTAAAAGAGAAGAGGAAATCAGCACAACCGCTCTGAAAAGATATGTTTTCAATTGCTACTCAACGGTTAGTTTTGTCCTAAGACCTTTTTAGCTGCATGCCTCAGTTTTGTCCTAAGATCTAATACAACTTTTGCTCTTTTTCTGTTTCGTCATGAGTAGCAAAAGCTCATAGTCGACCCAGCGAAGTTCAACCCAGCTGCACTTGCGAGAGAGTTCAAAATGCAAAATGTGAAGTTCAAGATCATGAAGAAAGACCTTGTGAGCTATGCTTTCCCTCTTACTACATTGTTTTCGCTACGTTGTAATTACATTGGTATTTCTTTTACGAACCAGTTTTTTCGTGGACAATTGTAAAACTTTCTGTTTTTTTTGGACAGAATTGCTCCCATACTTAGATTTTTATGCTCTTTTAGAAGTTTTTTCTTGCTACATTAGTTTCAAATAATTGCTACATTCATATATCCAGTGATTGTACATTTTCTAATTTGGCTTTCATTTTGTTCCGCTTTCATTTCTAGCTATACTTCCCTGTGGTCAAAGACAACCACTGGATGGTTTGCACTGTCAATTTGATCCATGACCAATTCCACGTGTTTGACTCCCTGAACCACAAGGACAAGAGATTTCTCGAGGAAGCAGCAAAGAACCTGGTTTGTTGTTAGAACTGTCTACAAGTATTACATTTTTGTTGTCTTTTGTCTATCACACTAATGTCTAATTTTTTGCTATTTTCCAGTTTATTAACTTTGCTACACTTTGCAAAGCTTCTGGAGTGTCAAACCACATAGACATCGACCGCTACACACTTTCCACACCCGCACACCCACAACAGAAGACTCTGTAAGATTTTTTTCTCCTTTTTTGATGCAATTGTACAAGTTTCTATTTTTGGGGCAGAATTGCTCCCATACTTAGGTTTATATGCTCTTTTAGAAGTTTATGGTTGCTACAATAGGTTAAACAAATTGCTACCTCCATGTAACCATTCATTGCACATTGCTTTTGAGTTTGCTGCTAACTATGATCATTTGTTTTCTTTTCTATTTTTTACAGCTATGACTATGGCTTCTTCACAATGCTCTTCATTCAGCACTTCGATGCTAAAACCATGTTGCCTTTCTCCAAGGATGACATTCTTTTATATCGCATGGCTGTCGCAGCAAAGCTCATCGAGGAAAGAGAGAACAAAGGCAACATTGTCGACATCATGGAGGCTGCCTTGGAGCCTCGGCCAGGGGTGTAGACATTTGTAGTTTCCTGTGTTCTGGAGTGACAATCACCACATGTACATTCGCTTTTGCCTCATCTAGTTTTGTGTAGCCTTGGATGGATGAAACAACCTTTCTATTTGTGTTTTCATATTTTTTATCCCCGCTGGTATCTACTGATCCACGGATTGTGTCAGTTTGTCGAACAAATTACTGTGGCTATCAATGACAAAGAGTTGACGGTGTATTTTTAACCATGTGAATGAATGTAGTTTTTCACCTGCTTGGTTTTTATCTACTAGTTCACATCAAATGAATTATGTGTATTTTCCTGGCACCTTTTTTTGTGGGTTTATGTTTTTCCTGGAGATGACCATGTTTTTGCTTTATTAGGTGTATAGTTTTGCTTCAATAGGTATTTTCCAATGCTAAAACAGTGAAATCTTGTTGCTACAGAACACCTTTTTATTTTGTATCATACAGAGATTTTCTGAAACCCCTGGGCAAGAACAGGTTTTTGCTCTCGCAGAGTAAATCATTTGCTTCAATAACAGATTTGCAATGCTTCAAATGCAATAAAAAGTTGCTACCAACATTTTTCCACAAACAAAAGGGAATAATTTTATGTTTCACATAGCTGACCACATTTTTACATTTGCTCCAACGCAAGAATACAAGATATCCACAGAATAATTTTTTGCTCCAATGCAAGGTAACTATGTTTTAAATCGTTCTATACCAATAGTAACAACGCCATGTACAAGTAAAACCTCCACCCTAACAACTTATTCGTAGCAATTGTTTTCAAAAACATCATCACAAAATAGCTACAGCCTTAGCTCAGCCCCAGCAGCTATTCTTTCATCCTCCACCTGTTTAGCAACACAATCTTTCACCGCATGTCCCTCCTCATGACACCATGGACACTTCATTGCTCTCTTCTTTCTAGGTTGCTTGGGCTTCTTCACCGGTGTCTTGTTTGTTGCTTTGGCATCGTTAGCTTGCTTGCGCCTCTTCAAAGTTTCTTCATCGCGTAGCTCAACCAAAGTCTTCCGCCTCTGTTCTTTCATCGTGGGACGTCCTTTAGGTTTTACCCGTTTAGGATTTTTCAGTGTTTGCCCGCCGGTAGCAAATTGCCCGCTGTCACCAGCCATTGTTGTTGGTTCATCTTGCCGTGGTCCATTTTGTTGCTCTTCATCCAATCCTGCATCCTCTTCTTGACCTCCTTCAACAACATTTCTTTTTGCTCTCAAGATTGCAGCAACCTTTTTGCTAGCCTCACCCACCATTCCTGAAACAACCTCATAAGCTTCATCCACAAAACAAGCATCAGAGGCAAGCTGATTCATTTTTCTGCATAGTGAGTTGTATTTCAGTGTATTGGTTGGTGGGACACCAAATCTGAGCCCGTTGTTCCCAGGATCAGGTGCTGGTGTTGTTGCTACCGAGGACCATCTGTAGAGCAAGTACCTTTCTGGAATTTTCTAGACATTTAGGTGGACCATGACCCTGATGATGTGTGGACATATCAGTCCACACATTTCAAACCCGTTGCAGCCGCATGAGTAGAGCCCCTCCTCAAACTCAACTTGAACCCAGTATGTTCTCACATCTAGCCCAGGGTTTGGAACTAGATCAAAACAGATGCCCTCTACATCTGCCCGTACTGGATAGAACTTTGTTGATGCAGCAACATGCTTCTGGTACCTTTCAAAGATTTCTGCTGTGTAGAATTCTTGGCCTTGCTTCTCAATTGCATAACTGCAAAACAAGTTTTTGCACCATTAGTTTAAATTTAATGCTACAATAGTATGTTTTGGTTGCTACTTTAACTGATATGGGATGCTACACATACACAGCAGGCATAGCTTTTTTTGCACTAGTTGCTACCCCACTAGTGTTATGTTTTTGGTGTGCTACAATGGGTGCTATATTTTTTCAGAATTGCTGCTTTTCTTGCTTACCTTCCCCAAAGCGATCTTCTTGTTGTCTCCATTGCAAAACCTGCGTTATCCTCCCGGTCAAGCATCAATGTCTGGCAAAGCTCATACTGTTGCACAAAATTGTACACCGAGTCTCCCGGCCGTATCAGTGTTTTGAAGTATGAATTCAGTCCTTCAGACCTTCCAGTAGTGCTCGTGAATGGGAAGAACCTTTTTCTGAAATAAACAGGGGCCCATGTTGTTCTAGTCTTCCACATGTTTTGCAGATGATTGTTTTCAGACATGCCAAACTCTGTGACCATATGCTCCCAACAGTCCTCAAATTGCTTCACCGTGTCTGTTCCATAGATGCACCCATAGAAAGCATCACTGAAAGGATTACCTTCCGCCAAGTTTGGTCCCAACTTCTTCCTCGCAAGATGCAGGATATGGTAGAGACAGCACATGTGTACCGAGTTTGGGAAAACTTGACGTATTGCTTCTGCCATTGCTTGATCTTGGTCTGTCATTATGTTATCCGGATGGACACCATCCATTGCTAGCATCCACTGCTCGAACACCCACTTGAACGTTTCTATCTTCTCATCTGCTAACAGAGCACAACCTAGCACAATCGTGTGTGAGTGGTTATTTATTCCGACTATGGGAGCAAAAGGCATGTTGTATCTATTTGTACAGAAAGTTGTGTCAAAAAACACACAATCCTTGTACTTATGATACAATGACCTTGTTCGACCATCCACCCAGAATAAGGCCCTCACAGCACCATCTTTATCAACCTGCGTAGCAAGCAGAATTAAGTAAAGTAGCAAGAAGAATTAACTAAAGTAGCAACCATAACTAAGTAAAGTAGCAAGCAGAAATAAGTAAAGAAGCAAAACCTGCGAAGTATAAAAGAAGTTGCTGTTCTCAGCTTGCCTTTGCTTGAAATATTTCAGTGTCATCTCCATGTCTCTCAATGTCACCTCATTGCGTAGCATTGTTCGGATGTTTGAAACATCCCTCTTAACATAACCCAAACATCTCGGGTCTCCACCGTGCACACTGCCCAGAGCTCCCATCAGTTGCGATGTGGTTATGTTTTGGTTATGCAAGGTTTGTATGAACTGATAGTCCTCCTCCAGCACCTTCCTGTGTGAACGGTAGAACCTGCGCCGCCCCACTTGCTTCACCAAGACGTGTGTGTGATCTGCTCGGAAAACCGTCACAGTCCAAGCTCCACTGCGCACGCCAACGACCATGTGCGCTTTACAATCATGCCGAAGGACCTTCATTCGCTGCCTCGTGTCCGACATTTGAACTTGCTCACATGCTTGCTTGCTTCGAGACTTTTGCGCGCTGTGAATGCTCATGTCATTATCTTCTTCAATTGGCAATTTGCTACCACCATTGCTACCAGACTTCTTCTTCTCAGACTGTGGTCTACCTGTGTGCACGCACTCAAACACCCTGCTCAGAATAGTATCCGTAGGAGCATTTCTAGCTTGGCTGTACTTCGTGTTTCCAATGCGTGTGCCGAAGCCCATTTTCATCGCGTAGTCGTTGTAAACCTTTTGTGCTTCCTCAATATCATCAAAAATCATCCCAACATACGGCTCAACTGGTTGTGATGTTATTTCTTCGCCAGCTTCCTCAACAGCATTTGAAACAGAACCACTATTCGCGCTACAAGGCCCATCAACGAAACCATTCGGAGTAGTGTCCCGACAATCAAAGTTGTTCTGCTCCTCTCCTCCAGGTGTGGTGTTTAGGTCAAATCCTTCCAGTATGCTGTCACCAACAAATCCCTGAAACAAAAAACAGCAAAATCTGATCAATCTACTTTTGCTCACAAACTACGAAAAGAGAATTTCACTTGCAATGAACATAACATGTTTCAAGCTTGCAGTAGCAAATTATTGACAGTAACAAATTGCATCAATTCAAGCTTGCAAATTGCTACATAAATGCTACCAGGAACCACCACACCAATTGGACACACACAACCATAAAGTTGAACCAATCAATGGGAGCAAACTTTCTGTACAAACATCAACAAACAGAGCATATTGACCATTTTTTCTTGTACAAGCAAACCATCACAAAAACCTCACCAAGTGGAGCAATTCATAGCAACAACAATCACACCAAGACTGATACTCATAACAAGTTGGAGTAGCATTTTTTTGCAGGAGCAAAACCAAGTCTTAATTTGAGCATTTAATTGGATGTTGGGAGCAATTCATAGCAACAATACCAATCACACCTGATTGGGCTCAAATTCCAGCAACCAACCCCAGATTTTTTTGCTCCCAAGTAATCAAAACAAGTTTCAGTACAGAAACCAAGCCACAATTTGAGCAACTATCAAACATTTGCGGAGCAATTTTATGGAGGAACAACCAGTTGAGAAAAATTACTCACAGAACGGGCTGGTACATCAAGCTGTGGATCTTCATCGAAGAAGGAAGGAGGATTCCTGACGCCCTCACTCGGCCGCGGAGCAAACCATGCTCCCAGGCCGCCGTCGTACAAGCCGGTACTCCTTCTCCGCCGCCGGCTAGCCGGATTTGCTCCCGAGCTCGAAGCTACTATGGAGGGTGGGGGTACGTGGTGAGGATCACCAGGAGGAGGGTACGGGATCCTGTTGCGGACGTGGTTAGCCATGTTATCCGTTTCGCGGCGCGCCGCCGAGTCGTTCGCCGCCCGCGCGCCCGCGGCGATCTCCACCCGCGCCGCCCCCGGAGATCACGGGGATTTGCCCGATCCGCGCGGCTGTCCGAGTTGCTCCTTTGCTTGCGCCTATTTGCTCTCTGTAGCAAAAGCGGGATGGGGGGGTAAGCGTCGAGTAGATCGTGCGGCGCACGTACGCCCGATCGGACGGCTCGCGACCCGGGGGATCGAGTTGTTTTATCCCCCGGGGGACGCTCAGCGCGCTCCAAAAGAGAAACGATCACAAGCTTTATGATGTGTGTGTCCCTCTCGTTAGCCCTTGGGCAGGCTTGCAGGACGAGCACAAGCTTGTCTCACGCAATGGGTCGGGATGCTTCCAAGGTATGGATGTTGCTACACTGGGGCGCATGACATCTACCGTGTGTGACTTGTTGGACCGGTGCTACAGCACCGGTAGCACCGGCCGCAGCTCCGCCCCTGGAGTGGACCTAGTACGTGCATGTTTCCTTTTGTACGTGAGTTTAGAAGTAAAAGAGAGAAAAAAGGTACCGCTCGTTACCTGAAGAAGACACGGAAACGACCAGAGGTCGCGGGACGTGTATTGTTTATGCTCGCGACACACGTTCTCTAGCATTTTTTTTTTGCTGTCGTGAGTTATGCGATAGGCAGGCGATCGTCGTGTTATCTGTTCTTTGCTACTGTTGTAAGATGGTGGAAGACGCCGCGTCTGCTGCCGCTGCTGTTAATGGAGGTCAAGAGAAGGAATTGCCGAAACTGGAATTGGCTGAGGGTTTGGATCCTAATGTTCGTTTGGGGTTTGATGTGTTATCTGAGCATATGAAACATCTCACAACGCGGATAGACGCGTTGGTCGATCAGGTTGGCCAGTTTGTCGCTGCTCACCCCCGACATGTTAGTCAACCCCCGCCTGCCGTCCAACAACGCCTCGCTACTAGTGCACCTGTACTATATGAGGACTTGCAGGATGATGCTGATTACCCGTCACGACAACGACCGTTTTCCACCACTGTTGGTGCACATCGTGCGCAACCACCTGATCGTGTCAGACAGGCTGGCCGTGTACTACCGGATGATGGAGGCATTGGGCGTGTCAAATTAACCATACCGTCGTTTTCTGGTGATCGTGGACGTGAGGAGTATTTAGAGTGAGAGATGCGGATGGAACAAAATTTTGCAACCCACCGTTATATTGAGGAGAGGAAGCTCCAACTTCCTGCAGTTGAATTCACCGGATATGTACTAGTTTGGTGAAGTCAAATTCTGGAGTTCTGTAACCGTCGACAACATGGGATGGTATGAAAACTCTCATGCAAGGTCGTTTTGTCCCTCAAACGTATAAGCATGATATGCTTAATAAGTTACAGCGTCCTACTCAAGGAGTTAAAACTATGGCTGAATACTTCAAAGAGTTAGAGTTGCTGTCTATTCGCAAAGGGACACAAGAGGATCCGGAGGCTAGGATGTCTCGATTCTTTCATGGGCTGAATTTGGAGATCCAAGATCGTGTAGAGCTAACACAATATTATGATATAAATGAGCTTTTGCACCAGGCTGAGTGTCATGGTGGTGTGTAGACAGATGCCATGGGATGGCTTAAGGTTGGGGCCAATGGAAATTGTGGGTATCCGGTGAGGGATTGCACGCCGAGATGGCGCGCTTACTACACTGCAGACATCAAGATCTACCCAGGTCCAGGGTCCTCGTGTGGAGGTAACACGCCTACTCTTGTATGTCTGTCAATATCAATGTGGGTAACCGAGTACAATGTGGTTCCTCAAGCTCACATAGCTAGAGGAAGTAAAAGGCTCTCTTCTGCTCTCTCTTTCTCTCTAAGGAAAATGACTTGTAGCTCTCTCTCTGGGATCATCCCCCGCGCAGGAGGGCAGTGGCCACCTTATATACTGGTGGCCACTGACGGAACGTACAGGGTTAGGCGGGATACACTGTGCTATAGCGCACGCTCCCTGTCACTACGCCGAAAGTCGTCTCCGCTGTAGCCGCTGCCCTGTCTTGTCCCCCTTGTCAGAGACAGGATGTGGCCTCACCCATGCCCTGCGTTGTTCCTGTGTACTCATATACATCATTACGCCTAGTAATTGGAACCGCACGCGCGTACTCCCCCATGATATTCGGTATCTCAACTTCTCTGTTGACCTTGCTCCGGGATGAAAAATTCTTCGTGTACCCGGATTCTCCAAGTGCATCTCGGATAATCCGGGGGACACCCGTTTCAGCATATCGCTCATTATCCTCCTTAACGAGATAGATCCATCTTGGTACCCCTCAACACGGTACCAATACGGATCTCGGTCACATCATCTCGGTATCCACACCTTGGATACCATTTAATGCCAAGCTTGACCCTACTCGGGGGTAGCCCCCCGACATTAGTCCCTGAAGCTGGTATGGTCCACCGAACTCGTACGGTGTGCCGTGCCAGCTTAAATCAGTAATCTTTAGAATACCCGACCGAGATACTTTTATTTAGGCTCAATTTCCATCTCGAACTCGAATTCTATCTACATTTATAGTTATGGATTTCCACCAAAATCCGAGATGCTTGCGCATGCTTTGATCTTACCGATATCCCAACACTTAGCCATTTTTCCCACACGTTCAAACATTACGAGGCATCATCGCCTCGTTTTCTTCGCGTAAAAGATGCAACACGTGGCGCGGAACTTCCATGCACGTCACCACGTTTCTCGCGCGCAGCCGCGCACGCGCCACGCCCACGTCCAATCCTGTGCGTGGCCCCACCCCCAGTCGCGTTAGTTACAGAGCACTCAAGTGCACTTTGCGGTTAGTGTGGGATTTACTCCGCACATTACGCGGGGGGAGGGGGGAATCCGCTTCGTGGTTTCTACATGCGGGGTAAACGCCACGGTTCCACAATTTTTGCCACGATTAATTCGGAGGAGTTAACACTCCCCGCGGTATAAATACCCGCACTGCCTCTTCCTTTTCCTTTCCTCCGCCATTTTCCCCCTCTTCTTCTTTCTCTCCACTTATCGCATCTGCAGCGTCTCTCCTCTCCGTCGCTGGCAGTTGGACGCCGCCGCCGTTCCGTGAACTCCGCCGTGCCCCCGCGCTGCGCCACACACCGGAGCACCGCCACATCCAAGCTCTTCACTTTACAGATCTACACGCCACCGCACCGTCTCCGCGCCGCCCGTCACCGAGCCCTCCACCGCTCCCGCACCGCCACGGCGTTCATCTTCCGCGCCGCCGCCGCGCTTCTACGTCCACTGCGCCCCGAGCACCTCCCCGCGCCCGCGAGCATCTCGAACGCTCCGGAATTCTCCAAGTCACTCCATAGAGATTGAAGTTGTCAAAGAGGTGGAGCTGGTGGGACCCGCATCCACGCGCGGTTAGTTCGCTGGCTCTGAAGTCCAAGATGCAGATATCTAGTGGCTACTAGATACCCGGCGCATCCCGGCAGGCGTCGTATGCCGAAAGCCAGATG
This sequence comes from Alopecurus myosuroides, assembly GCA_028641055.1. NCBI lineage: Eukaryota > Viridiplantae > Streptophyta > Magnoliopsida > Poales > Poaceae > Alopecurus > Alopecurus myosuroides. The sequence goes on along the minus strand of CM054062.1, from coordinate 50,387,830 downwards.
GAGAAATCCATCCGCAACCCGGCAAAAATGAGTATATTATCTTTCTCAGTCACTTTGAACAAGGTTTTGGCCTCCCCCTCTCTCCCTTTATTATGAGTTTTTTTTACCCAATTCGGCCTCGAACCTCATCATCTACCCGCAAACGCCATCACCACACTTTCCTCCTTTGTCACCTTCTCGGAGGCCTATCCCGGCATCCATCCTACTGTCGATATGTGGAGCAAATATTTCCACTTTCGGAAACAGGTCATTCCCAACCCGGAGAATCAGAGGGCACCCAAGCACATGATGCAATGCGGAGCCGCAATGGTGCTCCCACGTCCGGGTTCCAAATTTCCCCATATTCAGGGCTTGGAGTCCTGCCGGAAATGGCAGTGGGGTTCCTTTTATATCAAGAAGCCCTCAAAGTAGATCTTATTTGCCTTCCTGTCTTTCTCGATAGTCCCCCAACCGACATGGTGAACTGGGACTATCATCCCCGACATACTGTGCCCGAGGTCAATTTCGTCCACAACCGACTCCTCCGAGATGGACTCTGCGGCAACGATATTCTCGCCACCTGGGTGAGCCGCCGAGTACTTCCCCTCCAGCTCCGGACGCACAAAATGTGCTTCATGAGTGGGCACCGAGATCCCACCCGAGTTACCACCTTCGAGCTCACCAAGAAGGAGGTGGTTACTCGGATCAAGGTGATCGCCAAGACCAATCTCGGTGACGACTAGGAGTGGGGCCTTGAGCCCAACAGCAGAGCCCCGACGTAAGTATCTCGAACTCTGCCAAGTTATATTCACCTCGAACTCTACCGAGTTACATTCATCTTGTAACTAATGTTTTATGTTTCGCATGCATAGATCTTTCCCCGCCAGCGAGAAGAGGACGGCGAAACACCATCGGACCACTGGGGTGAGGACCGAACTGAGGATGACACTCATGAGTATGATGACGAGGACAACTTGCCCATCCCGGATGCTCTGCTCGCCGCCCAAGCTGGTAAGTCCCGAGTTCCAGCCTCTATCTGAGACGGGTCCGAGTACGACGAAGAAGTTGATGATGATTGCTTTACTCTAGAGGTACTTGATCCTATTCCGCTCTCATTTGCGTATCCTCTGCCCTCGGTCCCAGTTGATTCAAAAGAGCAGGTGATAGATGCACAACCCGTAGCTGTGGCCGCCCCCGTGGAGACAAGAAAAAGAGCCAGAAGCGGCGCAGTCGCTCCTCCACCAAAGATAGGCAAGTAGAAGCTCGGGAACAAGGGCCAAACTATCCGCAGAAGCAAGCGGCCCATGTCGGACAGGTAAGTTATCTACGAGATACACTCTTCTTGTCTTTGCACTTTCTCCTTTTTTTTGCCTTTTCTGTCTGAGTTGATTCAGTTGCATCTGTTTTTTCTATTCTCTCTTTTTTTTCTTACAGTGATCCTATCAATATTGATATGACTGAGCGCCTCCGTGTTCACCTCGACACCGAGACGACCTGTCTCGATCCCGCCGACATCGACCCTCCTGTGATTCCGCTCCCGGACGTAGGAGGTTACATCGACCTTGACGCCGAGAACCCGGAAGTCCACGCCATGGACATGCTGGAGATGCCCATCACGGAGAGGGAAGACCAAAATCTTGGTGCCAGCAATATAGGCGCCGAGATGGAAAATACTGAGGCTCCGGAACACCTGGAGCCGGCTCTAGAGCAACCATAGAAGCCGCACCAGCGAGAGGACATACCGCAGCAGCAAGTCCCACCCATAGCAAGTCCCATCGCACCACGAGAAGGAACTCCAGCAGCGCCAACACCAACTCCCCCAGCACCAAAAGAAACTCCTCCAGCACCGAAAGCAACTCCCCCATCTACCCAGCAGCCAAACATTCCTCGGACACAGCGGCCACCTGTGACTTGGTCCGTTCCTCCGCCTGCACCGAGGCAAGCCCTGCGCCTGCGCAGGGTAGCTCAAAGAGGACCACCGAGAAGAAAGGGCATGCCTTGGAGAAGCTGTCATTGACGACTCGGACGAAGAGAGCCTATGTGCCCCAGAAGAAGGTTGGGTCCGGGCAACCGAAAGCAGGCACTCTGTCGATTAGTTCCGACACTCAGATGGTCCCGCACCAAGGTCTAGGAGTGCGCGAGAAAGACATGGAGGTGAGCCTCAACCAGATTGGATACATCCACGACGTTTATGGCGGGAAGAAGCTGGGCCCGCTGGACCACCATCGCAAGGACTGGAACCAAGCCGATATCGGCCAGGTGACCATGACGATTGCATCTTCCACCGGCACTCTCACGCATAAGATGTATTCACCGCGGTCTGCTGCCGAAGATGCCGAGATCACTTCTCGGGTAAGTAATTTCCTTCCTTTTTGAATTTTTCCAAGAATCGTGCTGCAAATCCGAGATAAACACATACATCCAGTCCCTGAGATTTGAGCCGAGTAGGCATCACTCAACTGAGTTAAGGTTTACTCGGGTCGAATCTTTAAACTTATGACTTATTTGCATCTTTTCCAGGTTTGCATAGAGACCCGTGCCAAATTGTACCAGAAACTGCTCTCGACCCACCGAGATCTCACTAAGCACAACCAGCGTCTCCAGAAACAGCTGGGAGAGAAAAGTTCCATTTTCTCACACTGAGATATCGAGTATGCTTCTTGATGCATCAATTTTTTAACTCGTATTTTCTTTACTTTCAATAGCCGCGACCGAGTAGTAGCTGATTGATTCTATCACCAAGATCTCTGCCTTGGATGTAAGTTGTACTTTTTTTATCTCGCGTTTTGTACTTACGCTCTCTATCGCTAGCTAAACTTGGTGTATCAATGCAGGTGAGCACAAGGCTTTTGCCGAGAAACATCAGGACTGTGCCACCTTCGCCGAATCAGCACATATCAAGATCTTGGCCCTTGAGAGTAAGATACTCTTCTTATTTCTTACTTTGTTTCCATGAGCCTGATTGCCCGCTAACCGGACTGTTCATGTGCAGATGAGCACAAACCCTTTGCTGAAAAGCAACAATATTGCCTCACTCTTGCCGAGACGGCGATGCAGCTCACAGATTGTGAAGCCAAGTTCAAGGATGAACTGCGGGCCGAGAAGACCGAGGTAACTCGATTGAAGATAGAGTTGGCCGAGGTGCAGAAGCAAAAGGCCGAGGCCAAGATAGCCAAGGCTGAGCTGGAGAAGGACGCTGCTGCCGAGAAGGCCCGCCAGAAGAAAGAGATCAAGACCCTTAAGGGCTAGCATACCAAGATTGAAACCAGGGCCAACTCTCTGCAAACCCAGGTGGATAAGGCAAACTCGGATACTGACAGGTGGCTGACTAAGCTTGTTAAGATGAACCAGGAGCTAAAAAGTAAGCTTCTTCTCTTCTCCGTTTCTTCTAACTCTCGATCTGATTCACTGTACTGATATTGATCACTTCGGACAGTTTATCTCATAGGAGCTTTTCCCCTCTTCGAGAGTGGTATCGAGAAGGCCATCCAGAAAGCACGAGAACAAAGAATTCAAGCTGGGGAGACACCCTCAAAGTTGGCCTCCGCTAAAGATATGATGGTTGAGATCAAGGACCGAGTGCTACCACTCAGATTCATCGGATATGATCTGCTCGTTAGTGCTATCCGGGTGTACAAAGCATTTTGGCCGGGTACAGAGGTCCTAGGGTCAATTTTAGAGTTGGCCAAGTGCCTCGAGAAGACCAAACACCATCTCGGAGTGGCGTGCTTTGGCTGCATGCGCTGGCATGGACGAAACCCTGCAATTCATGCTATCCTGGTATGAGTCCATCAACCTCGAGGTGCTCAATACCATGCGGACCAAGTCCAAATGGTCCACGGATGAGGGCCACATTCAGCGTTGCCAGGAAACTGCATTCCAGCTTGCTTCCTACGCTGAGACCAAGGACTGCATCGAGGATCTCCCCGAGCCCGAGACCAAGGACGAGGAGGAAGAGGAATCTGAGGACCGCGCTCTTTCCGGCTGTAGGAGCCGTGCAGTTCATCATCACCTCCACGCTGCCCGCGGAGCGATCGATACGCTGACTGTGGACGGCGTGAATAGCAGAGGGATCCGCAGCAACGAGTGCCACCTACAGGTATCCGCGGATGACCGTGGTGGCAACATAGACCAGATGTGCGCCGAAACTGATGACAGAGCCACCTGCGGGCACGGGCCTACCGCAGAAATCACAAGCGTTGTCGGTGACGAAGTCGAGGGAGCCAAATCTATGGACAAGGCCAGAGACCACAGCTCACCCGAACAAAGAGAAGATCCTGTCCAAATAGAGACCCTAGCCAGTGCCGCTGCTGGCCCCATGGTGGGCGCCAACTGTCGTGGTGGTGTGTAGATAGATGCCATGGGATGGCTTAAGGTTGGGGCCGATGGACACTGTGGGTATCCGGGGAGGGATTTCACGTCGAGATGGCACGCTCACTACACTACAAACACCAAGATTTACCTAGGTTCAGGACCCTCGTGTGGAGGTCACAACCATACTCCCTCATGTCTGTCAATATCAATGTGGGTAACCTAGTACAATGTGGTTCTTCAATCTCACAGAGCTAGAGGAAGAAGGAGCTCTCTTCTGCTCTCTGTTTCTCTCTAAGGAAAATGACTCGTACCTCTCTCTCTGGGATCGTCCCCCGCGCAGGAGGGCAGTGGCCACCTTATATATTGGTGGCCACTGACGGAACATACAGGGTTAGGAGGGATACACTGTGCCGTAGCGCACGATCCCTATCACTACGCCAAAAGTCATCTCCACCGTAGACACTGCCCTGTCCTGTCCCCCTTGTCAGAGACAAGATGTGGCCTCACCCATGCCCTGCACTGTTCCTCTGTACTCATATACATCATTACGCCTAGTAAGTTAAATCGCACACGCGTACTCTCCCGTGATCTTAGGGATCTCAACTGCTCCGTTGACCTTGCTCCAGGATGAAAGATTCTTCGTGTACCCGGATTCTCCAAGTGCATCTCGGATAATCCGGGGGACACCCGTTTCAGCATATCGCTCCTTATCCTTCTTACCGAGATAGATCCATCTCGGTACCCCTCAACCTGGTACCAATACGGATCTCGATCAACACCATCTCGATATCCACACCTTGGATACCATTTAATGCCAAGCTTGACCCTACTCGGGGGGGGGGGTAGTCCCTCGACACTGAGCGTGCGGAACAACAACTACAATGTCGCAATGTGACACCACCTACTAGTCCATGGCGTCGTTCACATACTGAGTCTGTTGGTCCTAGTTCTAAGTCGTCACCTTCTATACTTTCCAATCAGGTTCACACTTCTGAAGCGCAAAAGTCAAGTCTCTCTAAAGCTGCATCTACTCATAGTACAACTAGTATGGAGTGTTTCACTTGTGGAGGACGAGGCCACACGAGGCGTGATTTCCCTAAAAATAAGAGGGTTATACTCGCGAAGAATGGCTATGTTACCGATGATGATAAACTTGATGAGTCATCTAGTGAGAAATCTGATGCAGGCGACCATGTTTCTGTCTATCCTGAGGATGCTGCTCCTGGTTGCCGAATATTATGGTCCGCTGTGTGCTACAAGATCGTCTAGAGGGACAAGGGAAACGCTGGAGTATTTTTCAAACATAATGAATGGTCAAGAACACCACTTGCAAGCTGATTATTGATGGTGGCAGCTACATCAATCTTGTGAGCAAGAGTTTGGTGGATTCTCTCTCATTGCCTACGTGGAAACATCCGCATCCACATTGCATTGACTGGTTGCATAATTCAGGCAAGCTGAAGATCACACACAAGGTGCGCCTAAAAATTTCCATGGGTACTTATGAGGATACGGTGGTTTGTGATGTGTTGCCTATGGATGCATGTCGCGTGTTGTTAGGCCGACCGTGCCAGTTTGATCGACCTTCCACATGTGAGGGGCGTTCTAATGTATAATCTTTGCGGCATAATGGAAAGCGTCATGTGCTGCGGCCAATGCTCGAAAAGGATATTCAGGTGGATGTCATTGCTGAGAACAAGAAAGGTTCCAAGTGTCAAGCTGAAACCGAGGACGGTTTCTTCTCAAGTCGGGAGGGGGGGTGATGAGGGGAGGATACCTACTCATACCATTACGCCATCGCCGCCGTCTATGTTGACAATTGGAGCTTTCAGTTTGACAATCACCCTGCAAGATGAGGTGAAACACAACTTCAGAACACCACCATTGATGTTGCAGTTTGGTCCACGGCGTGAGACCAAACATGGTTAGCGTTGAACGGTGTTTGGTTCAGCGTGTTACATACAAGATGACCAACGATTAGATAACATTTATCTAAGGGTGTGTTTGGTTGAGGGGATATCCCCCAAGTGGTTAGTGGTAGCCACTTTTTAGTGGTTACCAGCCGTTTGGCTGAGAGGACTAGACAGGCTAGGCATAGCCAGATTCGATGAATATTCCTTCTAAACGCTGGCTCCGCTCGTCCGGCAAAATCTGGCGGATGCCACTAAGGACATCTCCAGCGGGGCTGCTCATTTGGCCCGAACAGGCCGGATTTGAGCAGCCTGGGCCGAAACTAGGCCCCTGTGGCGCTGCTCAAACGGACCGTGGTCCGTTTTTTTGTCCCCGGATGCTCAAATCCAGACCAAATTTGGTCCAGTTTTGAGCAGCCTCCGGACAGTTTGGGACAACAATATGTGTCCCGAAACCCCGCCGTGGCCCACACCAAAAGTGAGAAACATTTGCCCTTTCCTCTCCCAGCCTCATCCACCTCCCGCTGCTCCGCTGCCCTAGCCATGGCCGACGCAGCAGCTGCCGCCGCCGCCGCCACCTCCGCCTCCGTGACCACGGACCAACAGGTCCCGGCCCGAACCAGGGTCTCCCTCCCGCCACAGAAGCCGAAGCCGAAGCCGAAGAAACTCAAGGACGCGGCCGCGGAGGCACAGACGAGGGAGGAGTCGGCGAAGAGAGCGGACCAGAGGAGGAGGGCGAAGGAGGAGAAGGCACCGCCACCGCAGAAGGAGGACGAGCAGAAGAGGCTCGCCCAGATGGCAGCGCAGGCCGTCATGATCATGCTGGGCCTGCAGACGCCGCCCCCCATGAACGCGGCTCCGGCGCAGGCATGCAGCTCGAATGCCTCTGCGGCCCGGCTGCGGAGCGCCCTCCTCGACGCGTGGCCAACGGCGGAATCGCCTGCGCCAGCATACGGCTTCCTGCCCGGCCGTGACTCGACGCCGCCGCCCTTCTTCTCGGTGGACATGGAGGACTCCTCACCGGCCCGAACCAGGGTCTCCATCGACCTGAACACGGCGCCCGTGTCCGGCATGTCGACCGCCCCATCGAGCAAAGGCGCCCACCATCCCCTGCCGGCCGTTCGCCCGATGCCCCGCAACCTGCTCGAGGAAATGCAGGACATGGAGACGCAGCCCACGGACATGACAACGGAGGAGGTCGAGGGGTTCATGTCAAACATGATCAACGAGGACGGCCAGGCGAGCTACGTCCACCCTGTGGACGAGCTGTACGAGGAGGACGACGAGGAGGCCCACATCGACGACATGCCCATGTTCATGGACGAGCTGACCCAGCAGGCCAAGGCCGCCAAGAGGAACGTGAAGCGGGGCATTGGGTTCACCGAGGCGGAGGACGAGTGCCTCATCGACACATGGATAGAGGTGGGGCAGAACACCATTGTCGGGGCCGAGATGAAGGGCAACGCCTATTGGAGGAGGATGCACCGGAACTACCAAGAGCGGGCCGTCCTGCCACCGTACTCCATGGTCACCACAAGGAGCGAGCTCTCCATCCAAAAGAGGTTCGGGCTCATCTCGTCCGAGTGCAGCAAGTTCACCGGGTCCTTCGAGCACGCCGTGGCCCGGCCCCAAAGTGGCGTCGGCATCGGCGACTTGGTGAGTGGCCACACGTCCCTGTCCTTCATATGCATTGCCCCACACGTTCCCGTGTCCAATTGTTGATTGTGTAGGCCTTTCAAGCGTTGACATTGTACAAGGCCAAGCATGGGGGCAAGTCATTCAACTTCGCCCATTGCTACAAGAAGATCAAGGACAACCAAAAGTGTAAGCAGCTCCACAACGCCCTCAAGAAAGGCGCGGCCATGCCGGGCGGGGTGCCGCCGATGGCCACGGGCCAGGCGGCCGATGGCACGACAACTGAACGGCCAAGGGGCCGGAGCAACTCCAAGCTGGACCTCAAGCGCGACGCCACGACCATCGCTTTGCAAGAGACCCTCCAAGGGTTCATCTCGCAGAAGGACAAGACCAGCGACAAGAAGGACGAGAGGGAGGAGAAGAAGCGTCGGGAGCGCGAGGAGATCACGAAGAACTACTTCATCGTGCAAACGAAGAAGCTCGAGATCGAGGAGGAGAACGCCAAGACACGGGCCATGGAGGCCTCGACCAGGGCCATGGAGGCCGAGAACAAGAGGAAGGAGGTCAAGATCGCTCTGGCCGCCCAGGAGGCGCAGATCATGGCTATGGACCTGAGCTGCCTGACCCCGAGGAAGAAGGCCTACTTCGAGAAGAAGCAGCAGCGGTACATGCAGGGCGAGGAGTGATCGCGCATGGCCTCGACGGCGCCCGGCGCCGGCCTGAACCCGCGGCCGGCGTCGCTTTTGTACATTCTGGCTCTGGTCTGGCATGGCCTCACCTGGCCGCCTGAACCTTGCCCGAACCGTGGCCGGCATGGCCTGAACCGTGGCCGTATGGCTGAACCGTGGCCGTTTTTGCATGCGCCGATATTCATTTGTTATTATCTAGGGCATTTTGGTACTTTATTTCGAATTGTGGCCAGCAAATGAGCAGCCCCGCTGGGGCAGTGGCCAAAACTGACCGGACACGGTCCCGGACGGCTGCTCAAATAGACAAAACGGACAGCAATTTGGTCCGCAAATGAGCAGCCCCGCAGGAGATGTCCTAATGCCTGATGCATATGCACTTGGGAACCAAAATGGATTTTACCTTAATATTATTTAAATCCTGATTCATTCTTTTCCACTGGATTTTGCAGTAAATTTTTTTTTGAAAAACACAGTACAAACGCAAGCGATCATACATCACCCTTATGTACGCACACCCTACCACTATGAACACCTCCGAGAGATTGAACCGGTGGGTCTTAAGATCACGAAGTCACCACAAGCGTCTCGTTGTCGATGGGAATATCCTATTGAAAGAATATTCCGTCTACATGTGACAGACATTGTCAAATCTATGACCGAGAAAAAGTCTGAAGGGCCACGGTAGAACTAATATTGTACGGAGATTGCTCCAAGAAAGCCGTTGTCGTTTTTTCTTTGACAGAAAACGACGCCTTATTGATTAGATAACATAAATACAAACAGTCTCATGGATACAATCCAGAACCAAATATAAAAACCTCAACGGAGGAGATAGAACTACACGACTTAGCAAGAGTATGCGCTGCTTCATTACGATGTGAAGAAGCTAGTCATGGCGTTGATAACACTGACCAAATTTACAACAGACAACATGTCCATCACCAAAAAATTGAGGCGCTGGATCAACGATAAGTAATCAGAGTCAAAGATTGACCTTGTCAAACCCCTCCTCTCGAGCCAACATGACTGCTCGACGAAGATGCAAGGTTTTAGCATCCTCCGCAGGCTAGACCTGCAACTATTGCTGACATGCCACCAACGTGGTCGCAGATGATGATACCTGTTGTCAGGACCAAGGAATTACGCCTGCCTTCGATCTCTGTTCGTAATTGCGCGGAAACTCGACCTGGCCTTTCACCGCATATCTAAGCCTGTCCCAATGCATCGTTTCTTAGCACGTTACCATAGGTGCATTAATAATTTAAGAGACTACTAATCCAATGCATTGTTTCTTAGAGGTTGTCTCTAAATTTAATGATTTGGTGCTCATGCATGGATGTGATTGGGCTATGAACCATTTTTACCTATGATAGCGTGTCAATGTTGTATCTTAGGCCTGTCCCAATGCGTCGTTTCTTAGCACGTTACCATAGGTGCATTAATAATTTAAGAGACTACTAGTCCAATGCATTGTTTCTTAGAGGTTGTCTCTAAATTTAATGATTTGGTGCTCATGCATGGATGTGATTAGGCTATTAACCATTTTTACCTATGATAGCGTGTCAATGTTGTATCTTAGCTAAGACTAGTCACAATGGGGAGTATCATATACTAGTATCATGCATATGATACTAGTCTATGTTACCACCTCCACAATGCATAGTAACATATTTGTGGTATCATATACTAGTATATTTATTAGCTTATAGACTCATCTTGTCTTGGAAAGCGTTATGTTACGGTATCTACCTATGATACCACTAACACCTCTCTCCTCATTAAATGAGTGCCACCTCATCTTTTTTGCCTATGTGGCACTTATGATACCACCTATGTTACTCCCATTGTGGCTAGTCTAAGATACAACCTCACTCTCTCATCATTAAGTATGTGCCACATAAGCAAAATGCATATGAACCCGCGCTAAGAAACCCCCATTGGGACAGGCCTTAGCTAAGATACAACATCACTCTCTCTCATCATTAAGTAGTGTGTCACATAAGCAAAATGCATATGAACCCGTGCTAAGAAACCCCCATTGGGACAGGCCTAACGGCTATCCTTGCAAGATACCGGTTTGCCCTGCGATTGGACGGCTCTCCTTCAGTGGCGCGTCACTGTTTACTTTCCGGAAAAGCTGTCGGAAGCCAACCACTACGTTGTTTGTCTCTTCTTTGATTTCGTGTGTAAGGTCATCTCCAACAGGGCTGCTCATTTGCGGACCAAATTGGTCCGCATTTTGTCTGTTTGAGCAGCCGTCCGGGCCGTTGTCCGCGCGGATTTGGGCCCTGCACCAAGCGGGGCTGCTCATTTAGTGGCCCGGACCTATTTTTCCTAAGTTTTTTTTCTCAATGCTACTTTGAGCCTAAAAACAAACACAATACTAAATAAAATACGAGTTATTTATTACAAATTTGACCGTTCAATAAGAAGACAAATAAGTCTTAATTAAAATTACAAAAAAATCTATTGATTTCCTACGAAGTTCCATATGTGTTGCACCAAATCATCCCGAAGTGTGCGGTGGGTGTCCTGATCACGCAACTCGTACTGGAAGTCGATGAAATCCTCAAATGTTGCCACTCCTGGCTGGGGCTCCACGTTCTCACCCTAAAACAACCAGTTCTCGTCGTAGACGCTGTCATCGCGCTCATCCTCTATGATCATGTTGTGCATGATCACACAAGCAGTCATCACCGACCACATAATCTCCGGGCTCCATGTTCTAGCAGGATGGCAAACAATAGCCCATCGAGATTGAAGCGCGCCAAAAGCACGCTCCACATCCTTTCGGGCACTCTCCTGCTCTTGGGCAAATCGCTTCCTCATCTCATATTGAGGATTGGAGATGGTCTTCACAAAGGTAGCCCACTTGGGATAGATACCATCTGCTAGGTAGTATCCCTTTGTGTAGTGGTGACCATTGATATCATAGCTCACCTCGGGGGAGTTGCCTACGGCAAGTCTGCCAAACACCGGAGATCGCTGGAGCACGTTGATATCATTGTGTGGACCTGCCATGCCGAAGAACGAGTGCCAAATCCACAGATCATACGAAGCAACTGCCTCGAGAATAACAGTGCACTCACCAACATGTCCCTTGTACTGCCCCTGCCAACCAAATGGGCAGTTCTTCCACTCCCAGTGCATACAATCGATACTTCCAAGCATCCCAAGCCACTCTCTGCTCTCGTTGATCGACAACAGCCGCTGAGTGTCGGCAACAGTCGGTTCCCTCAAGTACTCCGGGCCGAAGACCTGAACCACAGCTTCACAAAACTTGTACATAGCTTGCAGGCACATGGATTCACTCATACGCAAGTATTCATCAACCAGATCACCAGCTACTCCATATGCAAGCATCCGAATTGCCGCGGTGCATTTTTTATAAGAAGTGAAGCCAAGCTTACCGGTGGCCTCGGGCTTGCACTTGAACCAATCATTGTAGTCGAGGACACCGAGTCGAATGCGGTTGAACAAGTCCTTTTCATCCGAAAACGGCGCCGGAATAGCTTGGCCGTGTACACCGGATTGGTTGGGTGGAAGTAGTCATTCCACAGCTGCATAGGCCGGCCGCTCTGCCCCTTTCCAAGCCCGGCGCACGGCCGGGAATGGACCCTCTGAACACCGGCCGCATCCTAGCGATGTGGTCATTGACCACGAGAGTGGCAACGAGGATGTCGCTCTCGTCCTCGGAATCGGACTCCGACGAGGACGAGTACATGATCACGTTGTTGAAGAAGAACTCATCGCCGCTGTCCGCCATTTTTCGGGCCGAGGTCGGGGCAGGCACACGGACGAACACCTTGTGTGCGCCCGTGGAGGCGGGGGGAGGTGGACCGGGCGGTAGGCAGGCCGGCGAACCTCCCGCGGGACAGGCGGCGGCGTGGGAGAGAGGTGGGGGGAGGTGGCCGTCGCCGGCGGGGGGTCGAACGGTGGTGGTGGTCGCCAAATCGGCGAGCTGGCGGCGGCGAGGTAGGTCGGGGGCGGCGCGGGGGGGAGGAGGGGGCGTTCTCTGCGGGCCAGGGGAGTGTGTCCACAGGACACTTTGTTGTCCGCGGGGCTGCTCAAATCTGGACCAAATTTGGTCAGGATTTGAGCATCCGCGGACAAAAAAAACGGACCGCGGTCCGTATGAGCAGCGCCGCTGGGGTCTGGTTTCGGCCCAGGCTGCTCAAAACGGACCGGTCCGGGGCAAATGAGCAACCCCGCTGGAGATGACCTTAAAGAACATATTTTGAAATTTCAAAAAATCGAAATAAAATTTCACAGTTCCTTATGTGGTTTCAGCACTCCATGAACTTCTTAACTCATTCCTTGAAAATTTGATGTTCTTGTTGTCAGAATCAGATTTGACAGAGTTTGGAAGGAATCTGAAGAGAGTGGAGAGTGTGAAGGTGCCAGCTCGGGGAGAGAACGTGAAAGAAAATGAGGTAGAGCGGTGCTGGGAGGTTTGATTTTCCAAAGAAAGACGAAGTAAAAGCATACTAACAGGGAGATCGCTTCCAAACGGTTACACATAGGGTACGTGGAGAGATGAGGCCGGTATTAGGGTTTGAACCTTTCAACCACGGTACATGTTTCTGTTGCCGAGCTCCGCACAACAAGAAATTCCTGATGATAATTGCGGATGATAGCAATGGGCTGGGATTTTTCTTACCAAAACGAACGGCAGTCACGTAGCAACTACTACAGCAGGTACACAATGGTCGCGAGGAGCCAAACCCCATGTCACTGTAATAACACGCATGGACATTCTTATATAACTGACACTGAAAACGAAGTCATAAAGGAACAAACATCGACTTCATCAGACCTCTAGAAATCCTAATCTGTTAAACCTGCTGGCTGCCGAGCTTTTGCAAGACGAAAACGGTACGCGCTAGGCGCTACTGCATTCATGGATTAATCCCAAAACACTATACACCATGCTACTTCGCTTCAAAAACACATTTGAGCCTGCAACATAGAATACCTCCAAGTGTCAGATCTTACCTCCATGTGGGGTAGCTACATTGACAGTTTACACTCGTACGATCGAAGAGGCTGTTGCAGTTTTCATCTCTTCTGCGAATGTCGTACCTATCCTCGTCTCCCTGATGTTCACATCCTATTATATCAATCAAGTTGTCTTGCACAAAGATGACTCTAACTAACTGAATTATTAGCTTTGCCAATGCTAACTGTCAACAGCAGTTGCTTTAGAGCAGCTTGGTTTGCCGATCGACCAGCTGTAAACCTTGTAGATAACATTACGCCACCGTCATAACAAGGGAGAATTCAACGCATTGCTCCACTATGCTCGATCTGAACCATACATCGTCAATCGGGCAGCCCATGCCCATCATGTATCTACATGAGTTCACCTCTATATCTGGAAGGGGATGATTTCATAATCCAGGTAATACATCAGGAGATGTCACTGCACTGTGGCTGGGATGACATGCTCTATTTGTGAGAAATTGTTCCCAGCCAGAATTCATAGAACAGACAAAGCTTTTGACCCAGCTTGCCCTGCACTGAGGAACCTTGACTTGTATGGTGGTTCCAATCTGTGAAGGCAATAAATTAGTATTGTAAAATTTCTGATGTCTAATTACTCCGTACATGCTATATTGGCATGTGTATATCGCGTAACATAGGCAAGCTTCAGACAATCATTGGGCCATGGGCAACACAATATCGCTGATTGTTGGAACTAAGTTAACAGTGTTGAATCTTTTATGCAATAAATTAGCTAATGTCCATCTCAATTGGGAGAAGGATGTGTCTTTAGATGGAATATTCGTCAACCTAGAACATTACAGTCAGCTCTATGTATAACTACATTGATTACATCTATTTTTATGTTGTCAAAGTACACACATTTGGAACTTTGTACCCTTGAAAGTCAGATTTTCTTGCGGTATATTTTTTGAGGGGTTATTTTGACCAAAGATAAATAAGTAAGAGGTATTGGAGTGGTCGCAAGATTTCTACTTTTTGCAATCATGAAGATACTATTCAGCACCTTTTTCTTGAATGTCATTTTGCACATCTTGATTGGCTTGTCGTTTGGGTTGACTTTTGACTTAAATCAGCCTCGTTATATTTCTCATATGTTTGGAATTGGCTTCGTGGGATCCCTCGGGCATTACGCGCACATACTCTTGTTGGTGTTAGTACCCTGTGTTGGTCCATTTCTAATGCATGATTTCTCAATGTGTTGGTGCCTTGTTGCTTTCACTTTTTTGGCTTTAGTTTGAGATTCCGTTGAACCTGAACCTCGTAATATTTGTCTGTGTGCACCCATGGATGCAGAGGCTGGAGGAGTTGCTCTTCCATTATCTACAAGAATTGACATGTGTATATAAAAGTAAATCATTTACAAGGTCTAGGGTTCAATTTGATATGAAACCAAGTTGTGCGCCTTTACTATCCATTATATACTTTAAGGTGAAACAAAGGTCAGCGGGGCATTTGATTGTAGTCCGCATATCAAATAGAAGTGATATCCATATTGCAAACAAATAAGGGTTTGCACTGGGCGATCCTGTGTTATTTATTGTGCTAGGTATACTATTCAAATTATCGAGCCATAACATGGTTCAAACAGATAAATGTTAGTCGGTGGGGAAAAAAAAAAACCTTACTTCAGGCGTAGCTAGTACAAGATGTTATACTGTACATACCTCGTTTTCATCACCAGTGCTTCCAACTTGCTATAAACATTGGCAATGATAGCCCATATTCGGAGGATATCGATTACTTGGTCTGTCACAGTACTTATTGTTGACAGCCTAAATTCTCAAGATTCGGACCAACTTGTATACCTGAAAATATGTGTTTTTTTAAGATATGCATATCTGTTGTAAAGGCTGGTAGTCTTTCTCATATACCAACCTGAGCACTTCTAGATGCTAATGCCAATTCCAAGGAGTTGCGACAGCCATCAACCCTACAAGACAGTTATACTGCTTAGGTTAGATGCCTAATACGGAGCACAACCAGAGAGACCAAGGACAGATTATCGAAGTGCTGCAAGTAATACCTTTTGTCACTGGTCCTTTTCATATACTGACTACTCTTGAGCTCCCCACGGCCTCCATATTTTGTTTCATCCGTGTTTAAGATAAGCTGGTTAAGTATTGAAAAAATAATACAAATTAAAATAAGAATAATAGGTCCTAAAACTCAACTCTCTACACTGAAGTATGACGGCTAGTAGCAGTATGAGTTAGTAGGTTTGGAATAAAATGCTTCCTGAACTGAAAAATGTTGTTATTCTAGACAAAGGATGAGAGATACTGTAACATCTTATACAGGAAATCTAAGATAGTAATAGCTAAAGCTTTGACATTAGCAAGTATGTGCATCAATCTGAGATTCTAAGCAATCCATCTGTAAAGCAAACTGAGATTCTGAGCATTTAATTATCAATTTCTTTTGTGGGCCATTTTTGAAATGTTATTCTCGCCATAATGTCTAATATGTAGTGATAGCTCCACTATATCCGTGTGCTACATGATAAAGTGTTCTCCCAATTTCGTCACTTCGTGGTATAGGGCAATGTTTAGAAAAAAAATGCAAGTTACAAAATTGAGTTACTTTTCAATTGAGATAGAGATGACATAGAGGTTTAATTGACCAAACATATTTTCAAGTCAAAAATCTGTGAGCCATTCATGGATATGTACAATTTCAAATGTTGTACTAATTTATGATATATGTATTTAATTGAATGATTTTACGTTAGAAATTATTAAATACTTTAAATGGTGATTATTTTGCTCATAACTAATGGAGGTAGTGATTTGAATGCATGGCTTACTTGATATTCCCCAGCTTCATCCACACCAACACGATATAGTTCATAGGAGACTTCTGGATTGAAATTAAATACAAAAAGGAAAGGCCCCCTCGTGAAAGATATCACCTGCCAGAATGAATAAATATAATTTATAAAGTAGTTTTGAGCTGTTATTGACTGAAAGACACCCATACCATGCTTGTATCATTGCAGTGATGAACATTGAGTGAACCTCTCTTTGTTATCCTTTCATTTTCATCCAAGCTCATTATATCCTGGGATAAAATTGCTGAGTTAGTAAGATTAACCTCCTTGGAGTATAAGATCAACACCTGAATGATCTGAAAGCCTTTAAGAGTTGGATTAAAACAACTTTTGAATAAACATAGGAAGTTCCATGCAGATTTGCAGTACTCTAAGCGTGTGTTTGGTTGCTGACCCAATCGTGAATGGCATGTAACCGTTCCACCCATGTCGCTGTTTGGTTGAAATATTCGTGGACGGAACCACTCGCCCGTGGCGAATATACCTCAGATATGCTGTATCAATCCACCCCCAGAAAACGGCCGAACCGAATGGTCCGTGCATCGTAATCTCCTTCATTAGTCCCTAATCTCACGACATGCTGCATCGAGATTTGTTTGAGTCCATGACGCAGCGCCCGAACAGCTCGCCGCCGGTCACCGTCGGAGCATGCTATGGCCGCCGCCCCTGTCTCGTGGCTGACTCCGTTCCCATCCATAGGATTTGACGTTCATCGCTGTTCGCCGCTGCCGCCACTAAATCCGCACAGTGGTTGCTGCCACCCCAATACAGGTCGCGCACGGCGTCGATCCAGCACGACACGACGAGGTTGCTGGGATGGTGAGCCGAGCTCGTCGTATTCCTCGAGGCCGAGGCCACGTATTGTTCCTTGCCGACCGACGGGTCGTAGGCGGGAGCATGGTCGGCCGCACCGTCGGGATGCCTCTTCCCCACTGCCGGCCCGCTGTGTGCGGCGCTGTCTCCTGCCTGTGAAGGCCGCGCAAGGAGCGTGCTCGCTGCTCCCCACCTTTTGGTTAAGCTAATAATTAAAATTAATTATTTCTTAATCGTTTGCTATTAATTATTACTAGGCTAAGCAAATTTCGTTCCATCCTCAAATACTTTGAACCAAACAAAACATAGGATCACCCAGATGTGGACCATCCCATCTGCAAAAACGTGACCATCCCACCCCATACATTTTGATCCATGAACCAAACACACGCTAAATGATAGTAGTTTTGGGTTACTGGACTAGCACAGGGGAAGTGAAAAATGTGATGCTTCACATTTCTAATATGCAATGTCTGGCATGTATCACTCAACTAAGCTTTAGCTACACATACAGACGAATATTTAAGATTAGCAATAGAATATTACCCTTAACATAATAGCCAATATTACAAATTCACAATCATTTTTTCTGTGTCAATAAATAAGACTAGCACGCAACATCCAGAATGTAATAACTAATGCAGTTTATTAACATGAATAAGAATAATATCAAGCTAGGTAACCTCTCTATAAGAACTACTCCCTCCGTATCGAAATGTAAGATGTTTTAGCATTTCTTAGACAAAACGAAACTAGACATGTTTTAGTGTAAGATGCATATGAATCTATAACTAAAGTATGTCTAGATACGTTTTGTCTAGAAAATGCTAAAACATCTTATATTGTGATACGGAGGGAGTATAATACGGCAAGGTTGAAAATCTCTCAGCCCCCATACTTGACTGGTAAAAGAACTCATAGCACCTCTTTTGTGTTTCATCCTAGCTTAACGTGAAGAGCTAACCCAGAGTACCACATTATGAACATCAAGCATTATGTCCATATGTGCTACTAGACATTTAAACTTACTTCAAATACCGCTAACCAACATTCAGGCCACAGGGCCACCTACACATGAGTCAACCCATGTAAATGCCCTCCAGTAGGTCCTCAGGTTCAGGGCCGGCCCTGGGGGGGTTCGGCAGGAGCGGCCGCACGGGGCCCAGGAATTTTGGGGGCCCTCTGGGTATGTATACTAGGTATAGTATTTGGCACGTAGAAAAATAAAGGCTGGGAACTGGCTGGCGAAAGATTGGGCTGGCCGGGCCCTGTTTCTCGGCTCCGTTGTCCGCTCGTTTCTGCGAGAGCTAGAGGCCTTGGAATTGGCGATCGAGTCAGCATCCGTGCTAGCTAATGACACATCGGTTGGATTATCTTGTTTAACCGTTCGGCCGACTCGTGGCTCGTCCCATCTAAAAAAAGGGCCAGGATCTCCTGTCACGGCGTCGCCTCTGAATCTCTGATCTACTCTCCGTCTCTCTATCGCCTCGCACCCGGCACCCAGGCCTGGTTCCGTTTGACTGATTGGTACCCATATATTTCTGATCGCCAAGCACTGATTGATTATGTTCGATCTTGTCTAATTCTCCAGCATTTGTTATTTATGCGCTAATTTTGATTGATATTTTTCTACTTCCATTGTTATACGAGACCTCTATCCGGGGCCGCAAAACGGGAAATGAGAAAAGATGAAAAGAAAATTGAGATTCACATAAAGGTTTCCTTCAGAATTTTTTTAAGAGATGAGCTCTTGAAAAGACCTATACGAGCTGACACTAGTTCTTGCGGGAAACAAAGTAATATTAGTCTAGAAGATGAGATCAATGCAGTACACAATACTGACATCACCGCGGATGATGGCCATATGAGTAATAATAAACACATATTTAATTTATCTCCTGTATGATCAACTAGGAAAGATATATTATTTTTCATTTAAATGGTGACAAGTCAAGACATTTTTCATAGAGTCGTGCTATGCGTAGGACGAATCCTGTCCGATCCACGTACGACACTTAGCTTAGTCTGTTGGATTTTTTGAACAGCACGTAGCGTACGGACAGATTTGCCATTGTACAGGCATCGGACAAAAAATGTCGTACGTCAAGTAGTTCCGTTTTTCATATGCCCATTAGTTGAGGAGGGGTCTTAAATTTTCAGTTGAGAAGGGGTCCAGAAATCTCAGGACCGGCCCTGCTCAGGTTTACCATAGTTAAAGTGGATAAAAGTATCCTACTGGTATTGAGCAAAATAGTGGTAGATCTTTATTTTTCAACCAATACAGGACAAGAATAACTTATGCGATTAAGTCAAAGCTGATCTTACTAGCATTATTTGCCCGAAAAACATAAAAAAAATGCACTTATGAACAATCCATTATCTGGCATAAAGTGTTTTAATTATCAATAAACAAAAATTGGTTGCATTTGCATTTACAAGTAAATTTACATGTAAAATTTGAAATGCATTTCAAGAAAACAGTTTACCTTGTCAAAACTGAAAATATGTTTGTGAAGACCCTTGTCCAATAGTTCCCACTTCCGACAAGCTAGGTGGAAGGAATGGTCATTGCTTGACATAGGAAACTCAACTCTCTGAAGTCAATTAACAAAGAACTTAAACGCTATGGAGCAAATTGAGTGCCATAAACTGGAACAAGTTCATTGCTGCCAAATTCTAAAAACCATGTAACTAGCTCACCTCTGGATGTGCAAATTCATTACCCATGAAATTCAGATATGCACCTCCACTCGTTGTAAATGTAATTAACTTGATTATCTGAAACACGTTGAAAAAGTACGAAGTAACTGTTAGTAATTTTAACAATTTGCCAGTAAAGGTTGTTACTAGAAAGACCGTGAATGTAAAGATCCCTCAGCTCACTATTTATTAACCTCAGCTAGCTTTAGCTGCAACTAGTTTTGACTCTTTCACATAAAGATGATAATATAGCAGAGGGTCCTTCCAGTTGAACTCTACAAAAAGAGTACAAGCTCCGGCAGCATACTCCCATGTACCAGTGAACATGGTTGGATATCCAGCTGAGCTGCTTACCACTAGTCTAGAAAATGAAGAGGTTGATTAGGAGATGATCATATTAAAGTTTGCTGGCTCCAAGTTTATCGTCGTCTATTCTAGGCAATCCCCCAGATTGGCAACTGAACTCCTAGTGTTGAAATGGGCTTAAGCGAGTTGGGGAGTTTTGACCACACCTATATTGCTATATCAACACCATATTCTGTTCTTCTCAGCCAATATATGTTTTATATCATCTGATTAATACTAATTCATCAGAAATTTCATCAATTTGCACGCACTTGGGACATTCTGGACGATTTAGAGATCCCAGCAACGTCAATGTGATGTATAAATTTGAGTGTAAGAAAATCAGCTAACTTGGATAAGAGTGACATTAACACCACGCAGATCTGCCTGGTAAATGTTGAAAGTAGTGATAGTCCGACTGACAGTTGTATGATCTACTGAAGAATACTAGCAAGGTAGCCAGGTAGACCCATTACATTTCAGAAATTTATATCATCTGTCACCAGGTCCCTCCCCTTGATCTATGCATGTAAGCCTTGTTGGAAACAAACATATTGTTATGGAAATCACAAGCATGGATCCATGGAAATTCACTGTAGGTAGCTTATAAGGCTAATTAAAGAAGCGATCCAATCATGGATGGGTACACAAAGGCAGAAGCTAGGAACAAATTCGTACCTTGAGCAATGAGGAAGCCCTGAAGACTGAATCATCATCCACTGACCCACTAGAGCTCATTCCTGTATTAAGAATTATCTCAGCGAAAGACTTCCGCCCTGATATTGACTGTCAAAATATCAGATGTGAGAATTCCATCACAAAGTCAGTCACGAAGAATGAAAATAATAAATTTATTTTTACCAAAAAAGAAACTACATATTGCATCCTGTGTTTCACAAAACTGTGATAGGCAAGACCATTTCCAAAACCCCATGTCAACTTATTTCTGCTAAATGTCATTGAGTCAACAGGTAACACTACTTGGTACATCAGGGTATATTGGGTGTCAAGGCTTCTTTTCATTGTACAGGTAAGATAGATAGAAAACAGCTACAGCTCCAACATGTTCCTAGTACTTCTGGTTGTATTTATCAATTCGATAAGCTCCACCGAAAACAAGACGACATTGTCCTTCTACGGCCCTTCCAAAATGCCGACCCGTTTGGGTGGGATGGAAGACAAGCCGCAAATCTCAGCCAGCTAATATGCACATTCACATTGGGGTTCTCTCCAGAAATTCAACACAATGCTTGTAGATGCAGCATCAACACTTCCAGTGATACACCATGGGCTTGTTTGCCTACTTCCTTGTGTTGTGGATTGCACTTTGCAGCAGTCACGCCAAGATACATTGTCGGTTCTCATTCACTGGGCTGGTCTCATAGCTTTTTTTTTTTTTGAGAAAACGCAAAAAGCTTTTGCGTTTCGTTTCATTGAAAAGGGAGAAGGGTTCAGGTTACAAGCCTCCTAGGTCTCATAGCTTCTTGGAGGATGCACGGAGATCAATCGTCATTTCCCCTTGTTCCAGCTCGAGACGAGCTGATTATGAAGGAGGGGAGATATGTCATGTGAGGCATTTCCCATCGCCACAGGTTCAATGGTCCATCATCCATACATAGTTGCTCGGGACTAGGAATGCATACTCTTTGCCATATATATAATAGGAATCTAAATGTTAGACGAGTTAAGAAAAAAATGGTTGAGTTAGGAAAGACTAGATCGAGTTACTGGGCTCTATCTTTGATTGTAAGAGGATTTGAATTATCAACAATGGGCAAGCCAGGATTATAATCTAGTCTCTCTTTAACATCCCTGTTATTGCCAAGTGAGCAGATTCCTAGTATCAAGGGCCTCCTAAGCTCCTGGAATGCAGCTGGGAAGATCAAGCTCCAGCTCCTCTCAGCTACCGGTTTGGGTTACGGTCTAAATCCTAAGCCCATAACACCATGATCTGGTGAGGATGCACAAGAGAGCATTTGAACAAACTGTGAGATGGAAAGATGGTAAAACGCAATGTAGAAGAACAAAAATAACTAGAAGTAAGCTATGGACAAGTTTCAAAGGAAGTTCTCGATCTTAAAAATAATATTTGCTCTGCCTGAAATATAACTTGTCCCTTATTTCTAAGTATGATACAATTGGTGAGATAAAAAAAGATGTATGCAAACCTGGTTATGATTTTCAACATAAGATAGCATATTATGGTTGCTGCCTATCAACACTTTCATAAGCTGCAAAATGATCCAAGGTAGTCATTAGACATGACATATGATAGTTTTATTCTACATGGCGCCACATAAGATGATGGCATTTGAAAGTCTAGATGGTACAAACCTTATCCATGCTCCATTCTCGCTCAGGAACATTTTCTAGATGCCACAACCACATTTCTGGAATAGAAAGATTGGCCCAGTAGTCGAATCCTAGTCCACCTTGGGTGGTTGGTTCACATAACCCAGGATAATATGTTGCCTACAAAATTATATTAAAAAACACAGAAGTACCGGTTGTATCAACACATATGAGTTGCTGGAATTTGCAAACAGCCAAATATCATCCATTGAATTGAAAAGAAACTTTTTTGATAAACAACGGCGTGTAAGAAAAGTCAGTAAAAAAATCAATATAACAAAGGGAAATTCTTATCACAAGAGAAGGTTACGATAAATTTGGAATTTCAGATAATACACACAATCTCTCAGACATATCAGTTGTATGGATATTACAAGAGGATAAAGAAGTAACATATCATAACAGGTACCAAAGGCCAAATTATTCAATATTCATAACTTGTCATCATATGGTAGACGCAAATACATATAAATTCACAGATTGGTAACAGAATAGTGGGTAAGAAGAGTTGTCCAGACAATGTGGCTTTAGCTCTGTTAGACAAGACTCGATATTAATAGTAAGTTACTACTTAGTACTTACTATCTCAGAATAGGTTAGCACCAAGTTCAACATGGGTCAATTACTCCCTCCGTTGCACATTATAAGGCGTCCATGCATTCCAAGATTCAAATTTGACCAACAATTATGCCAATAAAATGTGGGGCATGTGACACAGAAGTGATAAAATTAGAAAAATACTTTTAAACAGGAGTCTCACATAACCCACATTTTATTAGCATGATTGTTCGTCAAATTAAATCATGGATGTGTGGGGTCTAATATTTTGCAAAAGATGGAGTATATGTCAGTACCAAACTGCATGCCTAAACCACTAACTATTTCACATGAACAAAAAATTTACAGGAAGAGACTTACATCCTCCGCTATGGTTATAATATCTGGATGGAGTTCATGTAACATCTCATTTGCTAGAATTAGATATATCAGTGCATCCTTGTCAACATATTGATTACAGTACCTACATTTAACATTGAGATGAGCATAAAGAGACCGGGAAAAACCCAAAAGTATATTACATAAACCATAGCAAGTGTTCAAAAGAGCATGAAAAAAGAGCATTGAGTAGCAGTGGCAGATTCTCACTGCGCGAAATGACCCCAAACTTATCACAAGGATATGCATTCATGGACCAACAGAGCACCTTCCCTTTGACTTCCATCAATGTAGCGAATCAATACAGCATGGTATGTGGTTTTTTTTTTAGGATGATTAGCTGTAAACAAGCATATTTGCAGCTTCTGGATGGAAAATTGTCAATGGCAAAGGGATGCAACTGATCCCTAGCAAACAGTTAACTGCCTACGAATATGCTCCAGCTTTCCTTTTCTGTATTCTTGCTAGGTGGCTATTTTTGGTTTCAAGAAAGCAGATAACTCCAGCGAACATCCAAAAAGAGGTTTCGATCAATGTTCTCCAATTTCAGTTTCACAAGTTTGACATGCTGAGAATTAACCTAGATTAGATTATATTTAACATGGTCATAAATCTGGATCAAGTACATGTCATCCAATAGTTGTCAGCATCTGGATCCATGGTTGGCAAGATTGTCCTCATGTTGACAACATTGAGATCATAAGATTGTGGTAAGATCACCAAAATCGTGATTCTGAGGAACTGAATCTAGGTTGGTGGGAGATGTGAGCGTACACCCCTTATCACGAGGTTTGGGTCCGAGAATTTGAGCCACTTTCTTCTTTGAAGAGAATATACCTAGATCCTGGTAGGTATCTGTGCTCAGAAATATAATACTAATAACTAGAGCCTTATTTTATAGTGTTCTACTTAGTTTTGATTTTATGTACGATCAGGGTTGGAACAGCCCCATGTCATTGTGGGTTACAGATTCAATGTTCTGACACCAGAGTCTTACCACTCAGATATAATTACAGATGTTGATACTGTAACAGCGCAAGCCTCTCCTTTTATAGCTGGTGCTCCAACAGCGATTTTCTATAATACTACACAAGGCAACGATGCTACAGCGCACAAGCAAAAATGATGGGCTCATGGATGTGTTGTATTCAGCTAACAGAAAAGGCCGAATGTGTTGCACCGTCATTTGGGCTTTGAACTTTCACGGCACTTAGGTTAAAAAACCGTATGTGCTTCCATTTGTTTTATATAAGGTAGGAGAGAACTGGCCAGCTAAACATACTGAGTGGGCCCAGATCTTCAGAGAACCGACCGTTACCGAACTGGGGGGTTCGAGCTCGGCAAGCTTGCGAGCTAAAGCAAAGCTTGAGCTCGGGTTGTTTTAGTCTCGAGCCGAACCTACATTTGAATCGAGCTCGAACAGTTTGACGAGGTCGAATATTTTCGACAACCCTAGGTGGTAATGGAATATTCAATGTAAGTTGGCAGTGCTACTGTCCCCAAAACATGCTAGTACGGAGTGTAGATCCCCCGAGTGCCACTATGCAGTGGCGGAGCCAGCACACTAGAAGAGCCCGGGCAAGGCTATGTTGCTGACTGGAATTTGCCCAGCTAAACACTAAATTAAGACATGTACTTAAACTGATGCTTAGTGCGACGTTCCAGACGAGCCCGGGAAGCTGCCCGGGGTCGCCGGGAGCTGTCTCCGCCACTGCCACTATGTTAAATGGATAGATAAGTTTATCCCATTTCGTCCAATAGGGAACATTTCAGTAAAATATACTGTAGTACAAGAAAGCCGGATAATATTAATGGTAAACAGTAGATAACACTTACTCTTCGATGGCACCAGTAAATGTAGAAAAACCATTGTGGGTATATAACATAGAAGAGAGTGAGTGAAACTGGAATCCATCAATCTGGTATTCAGTGACCCACCTGATAAGTAAGAGATCCATAAGTACCTAGGCAGATGGCAAACAGAAGAACAAAGAATAGAGCAGGAATAGAGCTTTCACTATTTTACCAATTTAAATTAGACAACAAGAAGTGCAGAACATCAACATCGTCATATTTGAACATTCTGGTACCCCAGAACTTGTGGTGGCCTCTTTTTCCTGACAATGATACATTACAACAAACATATTGAAGACTTGAAGTAGCGCCAGCAAAGAAACACACAAGAACCTCAGATAATAAATAAAATAGAGTTTGTAAAATATTCAAGGTGCACATCTGACAATATTTACAAATAAGACATTGCAATTAATGCCTTCCAGGTATATGTTATTAGCATGATTCCTCATGAACACAAACTGAACTTCATGAAGTTAAAAAACTTAAGTTGTATTACCGCTGTGGAAGTAACAATCGTTAGAGCCATCAAAAAGAGATAAGCCAACCATTTCTTCAGCGGATGCATAGGAGTGGACAATATCCATAAGAACCAGTAACCCAAGGCCTGAGCAAACAAGGGATGAGCAAAAAGAAAAGATGATATTAATCGGTGTTTCACTCGTTCCTAACATTGTATTGTAAAAAAAAGTCTGTAATCTCAAAACTTGCAAGAGATGTCATTATAAGTTCCAAACTTATATGCACAAGAAAACATAATGGATGGAAAATATTAAGAAGCACGATGTGGTATCCGAGGTGTGCTGTGTATTCTCCTCTCCTACATTTGTTTTTGTTCTCAAGACTAAATCCTGCCATGTTTTATAGGGGTCACAAGTAACACAAAGGTACCATACGTTGAGCTAATGTGCACATTGTGTTTTCAGTTTTTAGTCCTCTATAATTATGTGATCAACCAGCACTTGCCTCTTTTCTCCTTTTATACCTCTTTATTAAACAAATGAACACTATAAACATGTATAGTATTACTGCCAGCTTGTTGTGTATATGTCACGCGTTTAGAATAGATTGTGACAATTATGAGAGCAAGAGAATAACAATGATCCTGAGAAGCATACCGTGTGCCTTGTCCACAAGTTTTTTGAAGTCATCAGGAGTGCCAAATCTGCTACTGACTGCAAAATAATTTGTGACCTGCAGTTACAATGCACTTGGACCTCAATGCACTTGGACCTCACACAACTATAGTTAAACAGAACCTTCCAAAAGAGACCAAGAGAAAGATTGACACAATGGAGTGATCACTGATATTGTCTACAACAAAACGGAGTAAGCATTAAGATTAGCATCTGCTAATAGCTCTTCAAATAATAAATTCGTCATTTGCAGTTAGTTTAACATTATTAATTACTCCAGCAGGAGGAAATATTCATTACTTGATATATCCTAAACTCAGACGAAAGCTAGCTACATACTCAAACATTAGGCAACCTTATAGTTTATGTAGTAGTTTCTTTACACTGCTAAATAATATTATCAAACTATTTGGTATCTCGGCTAATGTTTAATCATTCAACCATTAGCGAGTGAGATTCATGGCTGTTGACCATGGGCTGTCTCAGCATATTGCAAGTTGAAAATTGGAGGATTGGAGGTTCAGCAAGCACTTCATCCCAATTAAAAATTGAAACTATCATGGTCAATTCTTCGATAAATCAAAAAAGGCTTCAAATGTTCAACCCAAATTACAAACCACTGTGTCATTTTTATTCTGCGTGGCAGCCTAAAATTACTAATAAGCAGTTTAACTAATTTTTAAATATTATACTAATTATATCATCAGAGTTTCACCTTATAGCCAACAGAGGAGTAATCCTTGTGCTCGACGACTCCAATTATTTGAACAGCATTATATCCAGCATCTTTTATGTGAGGTAGGACCTAATGTAGTCAAAGTTAGAGGAGTGAAGATACCCCTAAAACAGACAAAAACAAGGACTGGGAAATACGTTGGATGTGAACTCTTGAAACGATGATATTTTCTGCTCGGATCCACTTATTCCAACATGACATTCATATATCCTAAGTGAACCTTTGACTCTCGGTCGTCCATATCTCCATTTGTAAATTTCTTCTGGAGGTGGCTCCCAATGTACTGCAAATGATTGCATCCCTTCCGCATCTACCCAAAAAAAAAAAGTTTGAAGACATTTAATCAGCATCAGAAATAATGCATAGAAGAACTAAAACAGCATGTTAGACAAGTAAGATCATGTTAACAAGCTAATCCAAATAAATGTTATTGTGAAGAAAACATTAATAACACATCAAATGAAAACCTATACCATAGAGATAGGGAGAACGTCGGCTTCATTCTAATGTGAAAGTAAATCATTAATGAGTTTAATGTTCACTAGGCCTCTCAACCACTGACAGATGTCCATGTTTCTACAACCCGCATCCCACCTCCTGCAACCGCCGAGAAAAGGGAAGAAACAAAAGGAGGGAAAAATAACCTTAAATAATAGATTCCCCTTTTCTCTCAAAGAGTATTTCATTCTGGCTAGCACCCTTCTATTGCATGATCTTTTGTCCTTCTGAACCAACTATGAAAAAAAAGTTTATGACCTAACAACCAATCAAGGACTTAGCTACATTTACTGTATATGATGAGTAAATCTTCCAATATGATGAGAAGCAGTAATAATGGAGGCTTGTCATTGCAGGGATAAGTGGGGTTTGACCTGGAAGAACATAAGTTGCCCAAGCAGGCACGCGTTCTAACGCACCATCAGGAGTATTAAAATAAACCCTGTACTTGTCTTTATGAGAAATCGCTGGAACATATTTCTCTATCCAGGCTTTTCTTCCTTTCCTCATTTCAACCCAGTAGGCAAGGGGAGGTGCCTTTGTTTGAAATTTTTCAAATGATGCTCGATCAGTTACAACGTTGAAAATATCAAACTCCTGCCCAGTATCAATGATATCATAGGAAGGAGACGAACTGGACAGCCCATCCTTCTGTGTGGCTTTCCAGTTGTTATATCTGGTTTCAGCATCAGGTATTTCACCTAGCTCCTCTTCTGTCTGCGGACTATTGGGGCCAAACATCTGCTCGTATAACTTCGCAATTTTCTCCAACTGCGACTTGCGTGACTTAATTTCTCCGGGTTCCCAATACTCTTCATTCATTCTACGGATTAAATCTTCAACATCAACGCCATTGTCACCTTTATCATAATCATCCACGTAATTGTACTCCTGGAAAAAGTATTCATCTGGTTCTTGCCCTTCTCTGAGCTTATCTTCAAGTATGACAAACCAATACCCGAAATCATCATGTCCCAAATGACCTTCTCGTGCACAGTTTTCAGTTGCCGACCACTGATTAAACTCACCAACCAGAGAACAATACCGAGCACCTACATGACAATCCTCCTTTAATAATTAAATGTAACAAAGGTTCAGTTTAATGCTTAAGCACATATATTAATATCAAAGAGGCCGCGGTAATACCCAAAATTATACTAGTTACCGATCACACAGAAGCATCTCAAGTTTTCAACATTCAAGTAAAATGACAAGTTAATGAGAACTTCAAGTTGTCTACGAGAACATAAAAACAGGAGATTGCATTTTAAAGATATTCTGTAGATCTTTAGGTCTTTTCTTGTGTCTTTGTCCAGTGCTGCTTTAGGCTGGAAAGAAAATTTTGTATGCTTTCTAATCTTCTAAGTGAAATAGTACATCTCCTTCCTGCTCGTTAATTAAACAATAAGTTATTCCATTGATTTAACGGTGGATGCATATCGCTTACAGAATTGTAGACAGTCCAAATACATATGGGACAAGTGGGGGCTCTTGTGCTCATTGAGCAGGTGTAACTGCTTGAAAGATCAATGCCGCAAACTTTGCTAGACGTACCGTTTAACTTTACCATCTCCCAAACATGAATCAAAATTCTATTTTAAATTATCATATCTGACCACTTAGCAGAACCTAATGATGATAAAACTTTGTCCCAAAAAATGATCAATACCTGGTGCCCAGTCCATGAAATCCACACGATGCTGCCGATGGCGGTGCATTCCCATTAACTCAAAACTACCAGAAAAGCACTAACAGATCAGCATCACCCCACCAAAGATTATAAGCCGAATTAAAACACCGAATCGACAAGATGGTAGCAGACTTACCCAGAGGACCCCTCTTTCAGATCAATAAATCGAGAGCACACCTCCCATCTTCGGTCCTTCAAAGCCTTGTGCCTGACAATGACAATACAGTAAGCAAACAAACAAGCTATTGGGCATTTACCTAATAGCGAACACCTGAAAGCTAAACATGAAACAGCCCATTTACGCATCATTTTCATCAAAAAAATTCAACCAATTCTCTCCTCCGGTGTTCAAGGTGAGAGAACTGGTTGGAGGTGAGCATTAAAACAACATCAATGGATCAATTCAAACAAAATAAGTTTGATAACGAGGCTGGGCTGGTAGTTTGCGGTTGCGGGGAGATTATTCAAATGCCCATCCCCCCTCCAATACCAGATGGTCCGCAAACGTACCGGTCGCGAAGGAACTGGGCGAACGCGCGGTCGGAGACGCCAGTCTTGGCGAGGAAGCCGACGGGGTCCACGGCACCGCCGCGGCCGGGCCGCTGCTCCGTGCGCTGCTTCTGCTGGCGAGGCCTGGGCGAGCGCTCGCGAGGGCCGGAGGAGGAAGAAGACGAGGATGAAGGGGGGGGTGAGGAGCAGCAGGTCTGCCGGCGGCGGAGGCGGGGGGCACGGCAGCTGGTTAGGTGGTATGCGCGGCCAGCGAGAGGCGAGCGGCAGTGGCTGACGGCGACGAGCGAGGGAGGGGGTTGTGGGGCTAGGAGGAACGGAGGGCAAGAGGCCATTTCGGGGGTTCGCTGTAGGTGTGGTATGGTACGGCGGTGATAGTGAAGAGGGGGAGCCGCGCCGGCGGGAGGAACGGGGGAGAGGATGCGAGAGGGAGCGGGGGGTTTTGGGGAGGGATAAGCTTCGCACTTTGTCATACAAGGCTTGATTTCTTTTTTTTTTTGTTTAGGAAAAGGCTGGTAATCCTCCATCTCCGGGTCCCGCGCATGCGTCAGTTGCTGGCCCCACGCACCACAACCAACTCCCTCATCATTCCCATCCACTCGTTTTTTGTTCCTTTTTCCCAGGGCCGGCCCTGAGGGGGGGGCAGGGTGGGCGGCCGCCCCGGGCCCCCAAATCCAAGGGGCTCCGCCCAGTAGGTATGGTGCAGCAGCATTGGGGAATAGTTCATACGTCCACGCCATTAGAACTTGGGAGTTTTTCTCTCGTACAGAGTATGTTTCAGGGAGTGGAAATCTGGAAGAATGAGTCGTTATCTTTTATTAGGCTGCTAATACATGGGCCTTTCTCATTTGTTTCCTAGGCCCTCTTTTTGCTTTGGTTAGCTGGACCTTTCTCCGTTAGTTAGACTTTCTTTTGTTTTAAGGATTCTAAGCTGCTCTCTATGGCAGTATTAAGTGGCTTGGGGCCTCCCCTCATTTTTTTTTGGCTTGAGGCCCGTGGGCTAGACCATGGATACCATTATCGGTGAGTTTGCATCTAGGTTTGTTCAAAGACAATTTTAAGTCAATATATCTACATTAAGTAATATCAATATTGTCTTCTTATTCACTTTAATTGTCTTAACATTACATATACAAAGATATAGCATTAGTGTTATGATGTTTGCATTAGGGGCCCAGTTATAGTTTCGCCCCGGGCCCCCGAAATCTCAGGACCGGCCCTGCTTTTTCCTTATCCTCCCCCGCAAAACAGGTCTCCGGCGAGGCCGCCGCTCCTCCCGGTGAGGCCACGCCGCCGCTCCTCCCGGTGAGGCCGCGCCGCCGCTCCCGGTGAGGCTGTCGGAGGCCGCGCCGCTGCAGATCAAATGGAGAGCGCGCCGTCGACCGCCAATCCTTTCCGACGCGCCACCGCCGGCGTGCGCGTGAACCTCGTGTCCCCCGGCGGCGTGGCCACGCCGCTCAGCCTCGCGGCGTCCGGGATGGGCGCCGAGGAGATGGAGGCCGTGACGGAGGCCATGAGCCTGCTGCGCGGGAAGGTGCTGCGCGCCGCCGACGTGGCACCACCACCAGCACACCGCGCCGCCGGAGGTGATGCTCCCAGCGGTGGGATGCGGTGCTACCAGAGGCGGGAGGGGATGCTCCGAGCGGCCGGAGGTGATGCTCCCGTCGGCGAGATGCAGTGCTGCTGACGGCAGGAGGTGATGCTCCCGTCAGCGAGATGCGGTCCTCCCTACGGCGAGAACGGGTGCTCCCAGGATGCAGTGCTACCGGCGGCGGGAGGAGATGCCAATTTTTTAGCAGTTTTTGCTAAAAAAAATTGTACAATTTTTTGCTACATTACGTTTTTTCTTTTGCTTTTTTTGTACAAATTTTTTGCTACTATAACTCCGGCGAGGTCCAATTTTTTGCTCTAATAGCATAAATATTTTGCTACAATAAGGTTATATTTTTGCTTTTTTAGAATAAATTTTTTGCTATGTTATTTCTCCGGCGAGCAAAAGTCTCCGGCGATGGCTCCGGCGAAATCGACTTTTTGCTACTGTAGCAATTTTTTTTTTGCTACAGTAACTCCGGCGAGGTCTCCGGCGAAATCTCCGGCGAGGTCTGACGTTTCCTGTTCTTTTTTGTGTTGAAACGTTTTTTGCTACATAGGAGCAAAAGCGGGGTGTTTTTTTGCTACACAGAGCAAATACTTGATTGGGCAAAAAGTGGACACGTGTCAGCCAGGGAACCCGGGGGATGAAAAATTTCTATCCCCCGGACGACGCCCAGCATCGTCCTTTTTTTTAGGACGGTTTTGTAAAATTCACAGATGGGAGCACCAGTTATGCACTTATGCTACACGTGACACTTATTCTTCGTTCACTAACTTTAAAAGAACGCACGCGCTCTCCGGGAATGATAGCGTGATCCCCGCATGCAGCGCCGTCCGATGGAGCGAGCGGATTCCGTCCGATCGAGAAGTCAGAGCGCGCGCGTCCGTCCCGACATGCCCTGCGCGGTAAATACTAAATTTATGCAGCAAAACTGTTAGGGCGGCAGATTTCCGTCGATTGCGAGTAGAGCTCGCGGAGCGGAAGCGGGATTGCGTCGCGAAGGCGATCTCCGGTGCTCCTCCCAAGATGTCTTCACCTCCGAGGCAACATCCTGCACTCTCCCCCGGGTCATCCGAGCCACCTCCGGCTTCCACCTGTTGTTGATACGTTTATGACGTATCAGGATGACAAGTGGGTGGCCCTGAGAAATTATCGTAGAGCTAAAGGCTTATGTTATACTTGTGGAGAAGGGTACTCCAAGGACCATAAATGCCAGGGAATAGTCCATCTCCATGTGGTTCAGGAAATTGTGGATCTGTTACAACAGTGTTCTATAGAAGAATTTCTGAAGAGGCTAGCACATCACACCTCGCATGTATTTCTGCATCTCCAATGGGAACAGAGAAACCAATTGGAGCAATGTTGGTAGAGATAAGAATTGGTCAGGAGATTTATCACATGTTGATTGACTCGGCAAGTACATGTCCGTTCATCAACTCCAAGTTTGAATCTCAGCTAGAAGGAATTTTGTCGGTGCAGTCAATCAAGGTGAAAGTGGCTGATGGCACAATACTCAACAGTAACTTGCACAATCCAAACCGTGAATGGTTCTATGGAAATGATAAGTTCTTCACACAATTCACATTATTTACCTTAGGGTATTATGATGGAATTTTGGGACTAGATTGGTTAGCATCGATGGGGCCTATGGATGTTGACTGGAAGGGAAAATGGCTCACTATTCATCATGTGGGAAGGGTAGTAACTTTCTTGGGTTGTATTCCTTCAGATAGTCAATACCATATAGTGGAAGTTTATGTTGTCAGTGATGAAACAAGGGCAGTACTGGTACGTCTCCAATGTATCTATAATTTCTGATGTTCCATGTTGTTATTATGCCAACTGCTACATGTTTTCTATACAATTTATGTCATTTTTATGGATTTCCTGGGACTAACCTATTAACAAGATGCCACAGCGCCAGTTCACGTTTTCTGCTGTTTTTGGTTTCAGAAAAGTTGTTATGGAAATATTCTCGAAATTGGACGAAACAAAATCCTAGGGTCCTATTTTCTGTCACGTACTCGGAGTCCGGAGGAGACCCGGAGGGGGGCTCCGAGGCGGCCACACCATAGGGTGGCGCGCCCCCCTCCGTGGCAGTGCCACCAGGTGATGTGGGCCCCTCGGGCGCCCACCGACATCGCCATTTCTCCTATAAATTTATATTATTGGGAAAACCCTAGATATCCTAGCCTCCATCATAAAAAATTTGTACCCGTTGTCGTCGTCAACCCTAGTTCAGGAGGGTTCTGAAGCTCTCCCCAGCACCCTGTCGGGAGGGAAAATCATCACCGGAGGGCTCTTCATCACCATGCCTGCCTCCGGAGTGATGCGTGATTAGTTCATCCTTGGACTATGGGTCCATAGAAGTATCTAGATGGTTGTCTTCTCCTTTTGTGCCATCATGTTTAGATCTTGTAAGCCGCTTAACATGATCAATATCATCTTATTGTAATGCTACATGTTGTTTTTGCTGGGATCCGATGAATATTGAATGCTATGTCAAGTTGATTATAGATCTATCTTTTATATGTTATTTGTGATCTTGCATGCTCTCCGTTACAAGTAGATGCTCTGGCCAAGTTTATGCTTGTAACTCCAAGAGGGAGTATTTATGCTCGATAGTGGGTTCATGCCTTCAGTTATCTGGGAGAGTGACAATAACTTATAAGATTGTGGATGTGTTGTTGCCACTAGGGAGAAAACAATAATGATTTGTCTAAGGATAATTATGTTGTTTACATTACGCACTTTACTTAATGCAATAATCTATTGCTTGCAACTTAATACCCAAATTTTGCTTGGATTATGTTCTGAGGATGGATTACTAGTCATAGATGTAGTTAGATTACGGTCTATTTATCATGTTGTAATGCCCAAATAAATCTCATAGTAATCATCATGTCATGCATGTGCTACGGTGCAGCCTCTATTTCTGTCAATTTCCCAACTATAATTTGTTTACCCAGCATGTTATCTATCTGTTTTGGAGAGACACCACTAGTGAACTGTGGACCCTGGTCCATTCTTTTAGACTGATAATATAACCTACTGGAAGTACTGTTCTTTTTTTACTTCAAACACTGTTTTCCTTTCATTCACTGCAATCATACATCATTTCCCACACTATAGGTCTAATCCTTTGTCTTCAGCAAAACCGGTGAGATTGACAACCTCACTGTTTTGTTGGGGGCAAAGTATCTTGTTTGTGTTGTGTGGTAGTGCGCCCTGCCAACATCAGCTGTCAACAACGTTCAGAGGTGATTTCTTTATCCTACTGGTCCGATTAAACCTTGGTTTTTTCTGAGGGAAAACTTGCTGTTGTACTCTTTATACCTTCCTCTTGGGGTCTCCCAACGAACGTGTGTTTACACGTCATCAAGCTTGTTTTCTGGCGCCGTTGCCGGGGAGGAAGAGCATTTGTGCAAGGGGAGTATCTCACCTCCATTCCTTTTATTTTGTTATTGTTTTTCTTAGTTTATTTTATTTTGTGTTGTTTGTTTCTTTATATAAAAAACACAACACAATTAGTTCCCGTTATAGTTGTTATTTTTGCTACTCTACTTTTAGTTCATCATGTTACTCCCTAATTTCACCCTGAAAGACTTATCAATAGGTAGTGGTTCTATAATTTGAAAGGATAACATTGAAGAATTCTTTAATCATGTTAGCAAGCATAAAGATTTTGAGGATAGATCCTTAGTAGAACTTGCTCCGAATTACGAAACTGCTGCAGCTTCTTTAGTTCACATGTTAGAGGCTAGGTTTGTTAACCTTAACCCCATAATACAAAAATGTTTCTTAACCTAAATGACGTTGAGGATATTGAAAAGAGAGATTTTATTCTTGAAACCTTGCTTAAAGAATTTGGTGATGTTGATGTAGAGGCTAGGAAAGTCTTTGATCGTTTTAAGATGCTAGGCTCATGTGTAGATGTTATTGGTGCTCTTGAAAAATTGGACAAAACCAAACCTAAAAATGGGGAGGAAATCAAAATACCAATACCTTTTAAACTAATAGGAATGCATGAAGCCTTGGAAAAGAATTTCAATTGGATTGTTCCTGAAAACCCATTTGATGAAAGTAGTGAACCCAAGAATGTTGAGAGGGGACATCTGAAACTTAGATATACAAAATACAATGCATTGTTAAGAAGGTTTCTGATCTTATTTGGATGCTTCTTCACTTGAAAATACTTGATTCTTTCTTTCCGTGCCTAGCTGAAAGGCGTTAAATAAAAACACTTCTTAGGAGATAACCCATGTTTTATTTCTGCTATTTTTCTTTTGTTTTCTTTGAATCAAGGTGTTGTTTACTTCTGTAGAAACTCCTTTGTATCTTTACTTTTTCGAATTGTTGTGCCAAGTAAAGTCTCTAGTGCAATGTTGATGCTAGATTTGGATTTCTGCACAGCAACAGATTTTTGCTGAACACCATTTAATTCGCCATAATTTCCAGAAAAATCAAAACATCCTGAAATTTTTTGTGCGTGATCCTTATATATGTACGCAACTTTTTCTTAGTTTGGAGTTTTCTGATCTGGGTAACATAAGTGCCTAAAACAATTTCGTCTTTATAGACTGTTCTGGTTTTGACAGATTCTGCCTTTTACTTTGCATTCTCTCTTTTACTATGTTGAGTGGATTTCTTTGCTCCATAAAACATCAGTGACTGTAGCTAATGTTAGAAAGTATTAGTAATGCTTGTTTCCATGGAGAACATGTGAGTTTTTGATTATGCACAAACCCTCTAATGAGAATTACTTCGAGTTTGGTGTGAAGGAAGTTTTCAAGGGTCAAGAGAAAAGGATGATATAATGGGATCAAGAAGAGTGAAAAGCCTAACCTTTGGGGATGCCCTTGTGGGTCATCCCAGCAAATTCAAAGAAGATTCAAGCGTCTAAGCTTGGAGATGCCCAACAACTTATCAGGTCACTTCTAGTGAAACTATATTTTTATTCGGTCACATCTTATGTACTTTACTTGGAGCGTTTGTTTGTTTTTGTTTTCTTTTATTTTCTGTAATAAACTTGGTTGGATCCTAGAATTCTTGTGTGGGAGAGATACCCACTTCGCTTTTTCATATGAATACTCGTATTCTTCATTTATCATACTCGTATTCTTCATTTATCATCTAGCTACTGCAATCCTTTTAGCTCCTGTTTTTCATGCATCTCTTATTCAGAGTTGTTAGTTGTCGTAGAATAGTACTCTCGTGTTTCATTTATAAATTATTTGGATAGTTTTTGTTGAAATAAAGTGATTGGTGTTGGAGAACAATAAACTATTTCATGCTTATAACGGTGCAAGTGAAGCCTGTTTAGACTATGGCTTAGACTTTAACATGTCATGTTAGATATTACTTTAATTCTATGTTTGTATTTATTGATGTAGCATGAATTGTCTCAAATATCCGAGAGTGCTTAATGTGCCATTGAAAGAAATCATGAGTTATTTTTATCATATCGAAGCATAATATTGTGGTATTCTCCTTCGAATGCTTTATTTGGTTGACTTGGTGCATGCTTACACCATGTTATGACTACAAACCAGTCACCTCTAGCCTCTACGGTCATTTAGTTTTTTGACTTGTAATATCATTTATGCTTTGAATAATAATGTTTTTGTCTCTATGCATGATTATGGCCATTATTGCTCTCTTAATTTGTTGCTCTTAGTCTTTTGCTAGCCTTCACCTGTACTGAGTATGAGCTCTACTCGTGCATCCAACTCCCCAAAACCAAAAGTTTGCCAAATGTGTCCACCATACCTACCTATATGTGGTATTTAACCGCCACTCCAAAGTAAATTTCTCATGTGCTACCTTTAAACCATCAAAATTAATACTTGTTTTGTGTTCTTGTTTTAGCTCACGAGGAAGTAGTTTAAAGTTTATTGTGTCTTATTGATACGTCTCAAACGTACCTATAATTTTTGATGCTCCATGCTTGTTTTCTGTGTAATACTTTTATGTTTTTCACATGTTTTCCTTCGTTTTACGGATGTTTTCTGGACTAGCCTATTGACAAGTTGCCACAATGCCAGTTCTTGTTTTCTCCTGTTTTTTATTTCAGAAAAGTTGTTATGGAAATATTCTCGGAATTGGACGAAACAAAATCCCAGGGTCCTATTTTTCTGGCACGTCAACGGAGTCCAAAGGAGACCCGAAGGGGGGCAATGAGGTGGCCACACCACCTAGTGGCGCGCCCCTGGCCGCGCAACCACATGGTGTGGGCTCCTCGGGCGCCCACCGACATCGCCCTTTCGCCTATTTATTCCCCCGACGCAAAACCCTAAAACATCCAGCCTCCATCCATGAAAAGTCCCGTAGCTCTGCCGCCATCGCCGACAAGTTTCTAGGGACGAAAATCTATGTTCTGACACCTTGCCGGGACGGGGAAGTGCCCCAGAGCCATCTCCATCGACTCCACCACCATCTTCATTGCCGTTGCGGACTCCCATGATGAGGAGGGATTAGTTCTCCCCCGAGGCTGAGGGCTCTACCGGTAGCTATGTGTTTCATCTCTCTCTCCCATGGTGAGATCTTTATGTGATCATGAGCTTTGTAATATAGTTGAATAAGTAGATGTTACTCTTCATCTATTATGCTACTCAAGTGGTTTTGTTAATGTGATCTCCGTAGACACCTTTGTCACACGGTGTAAAGGTCACAGTGTGTGCACCATGTATGGCTTATCATGATTTATATATTTTGTGTTAGATGACCCTATGAAATTGTGGTGTTTGTGTGGAACCATCTAGGGCCCAAGGTGACAGTGTGGGGTTTCCTAGTGGGGAATGCGACTCTAAGGCGTGCTTTTGTAGCCCTACAAAATGATTGGTGTTCGTTATCCAACCGGAGAGTGGTTCGGAGTAGCATAGTGAAGACAAGATATTTATGCATTCAATTATGTTATTATTGTTGAGAGTGTCCACTAGTGAAAGTATGATCCCTAGGCCTTGTTCCTAAGCATTGAAACACCGTTTACAACCAGTTCTGCTACATGTTTGCTTGCTGCCATTTTATTTCAGATTGCTATTATCACTTATAATCATCCATATTACTTGTATTTCGCTATCTCTTCGCCGAACTAGTGCACCTATACAACTGACAATTGTATTAGGTGTGTTGGAGACACAAGAGACTTCTTGTATCGTAATTGCAGTGTTGCTTGAGAGGGATATCTTTGACCTCTACCTCCCTGAGTTCGATAAACCTTGTGTGATCCACTTAAGGGAAACTTGTTGTTGTTCCATAAACCTCTGCACTTGGAGGCCCAACACTCTCTACAAGAATAGAAGCGTGCATAGACATCAAGTTCTTTTCTGGCGCCGTTGCCAGGGAGGTAAGGTAAAAGGTACTCACATCCTAGTACTGTTGCTGGTGTGTGAGTGCTCAAAGTTATTTACTTTAGATTATGCAATTATATCTTTTTGTTTCTTGTTTTTATTTTCACTAGTTATTCTTATTTTCACTTGTTCCTTGTTTTTATTTTTACTAGTAGGCTTAATGGAAAACAACAAAAATATGAGAGAGCTTTATAATCTTTATATTGAATTAGGACATGATGCTTTTGAAGAGAAAATTAAAAAACCTTTGGAAGATTGTTTGCATAATAGTGATAGAAATGTTATTAGTGTTAATTCTTTGAACACCATTATTTCTAATGCTATGGAAAAGTCTAAGCTTGGCGAAGCTAGTTTTTATGAAAATGATATTTGTAACAGCCCAATTTTTGGAAGACGGGAAAAACTTGTTTTCAATAACCCAAAAATCAGGGCCAACAAAAACTTTTTGATATGTTTGACTAATGCTTGTGTTTCTTTTCTATTTGCTTGTTGATTGTGTTATTGTTTAAGTTTGTTAACAACTAACATTAAAATCAATGATCATAAATTTCTTAAAACCACAACCCTTGTGATCAAGTCATGACAAGAAAGCTTATCATCTTCATCCATCACTCTTTTGGCAACAACCCTTTTTGAAAGTGTTTTGATTTTTGAAGAAACCCAAAGGCCAAGTTTTGAGAAAACAAAAGATAAATTCCAAAACTATATGAAAAGTATTTTGGAGATAACCATCTTCAACCCGTTTTCAACCAAGATGTTTTTGCAAGTATTTCAAAAACTCCCTCTCACTTCCTTCTCTTGCAAAAACAATAAGATGGTACTATGGTATCCCTGTGTTTTACCTCAATTATATTCTTTTGGAAATAACAACTTTTGAGCTGAACCTCCTTACAAAATCCTCTTGTCATGGTATGTTTTGATCACTACCTCTAAGTAACACTTGAGAAAACATCCTGGAAATTAAATTGAAGAACTCAGTTGTTTGAGTGATCTTGTGTGTCTTGTTATTTTATTTACTGGTTGTGTGATCCTATCTTGTGTTTGCTTTGAAGTATTTATTTCTGTTTGTGATAAGTGTGCGTTGTTTTAAAGATAATAAAACCTAGTAATAACAATACCAAGCATCAATATCATATTCCATCACATGTCCATATCATCTTCTGTTTTCTTAAAAACCTCCAACTTTGGAGCCATGCTTCTATGACAAATCTTGAGCTAATCATAAATGCATCATCATACATCTCTTTGTATATATCTATGCTATCTATTCAGGTTGTTATTATGGATATTGAAACCCTTTAGTATCATCTATCAAAGTCCTTTTGAAGGCATCCCCAAAATAATGACCATATCTCTTTATTCATGAAGCACTTTGTCCATGTTTCTCAAAACCACTCCTCTTTGTTTTCAAGGCCAATCAACCTACCCTTGTCATATTCATGACTTATATATCACCTCTATATGGTCCATTTATTTTCTAATGGCCATTTAATTGTTCTTCCAACATGGTTTTCATCCTATTAAATAAACACTTGTTTTCACACTTTTCCACTTGATGCCTCAAATATTTTCAAAAGAGTTGTTTATTAAAAATCACTTTTGATACCTATATTATATACTTTATCATCCCAACACAAAAATATTTGTTCTAAAAGCATTTTACTATTTATTATTTTCCATTTTCCAAAAGGGCAGAAATGGACTTTTATATATTTTGTGAAGAAAAGTATTTCCTAAAATCTTGGAAAAATTACCCAACATGCCTATGGTGATGTGGGATCATTTTCTACAAAAACATTTGTAAGTTGTGTTTAAAATTTTGGAGAAAACATTTAAAAACAGATTCAGCACTTTTTGTATTTCCAAAATTTTGTGAAAGAAATATTTTTGAAAACTATTGAGGCCACCATCTCTAGACTCCATTTTTCATCCTCTATCCATTGGACACAATTTCTCACATATGTTCTATTCATATTATTGGTGAAAAAATCAAAAACCTCCTCTGGTTATTCTGGACACTGTTGGGTTCATGCATGTTCTAGTCCACACACTCACTCTCTCTGCCTCTCTTCTGTTCTGGGAGATGAAAAACACCCTCCCCAACCTCCTAGACATGGTCTAGATGATCCACCACCTCTCTCCCTCTCTCTAACTCAGCCAACCACAAATGGACAAGGATTGGTGAGCACCCCTTATTTCTCAATCCACCACCCCAGTCCATTCCAGGCAAGGCCTTGCGCCACAAGGCTTCTATCACACCCGTGAACCCTCTGGAACGAGCCCTAGCTTTCTACTTGTATCCTTCCCCCTCACCCGTGCGCTGGCCATGGCGCCCAGGACGTCCTCGACACGTCCCTCGCGTTCCAACACCTGGAAGGCATGCCCGAGCACGTGGCCTCTTGTTCCAGCTCCAGACGCTCTCCAGGAGCACGCCCGTGCTCATACTTGGTCTCTCTTGCCCTCCTATCTCCTCCTCATCCCTGTTGAACACCTGCGGGTGAGAACGGGGAGCACTCGCTTCCACTCACCCCAGCACCGCAAGCTCCTCTCCGTTCGTCCCTACAGTGTTGCCTCACCCCCGTGAGCTTCCCGGGCGGGCCCCCTGTGTCTCATCGAGCTCGAGCGAGCACACCCGTGGTCGCCATGGGCGCCGGGCGCCGAGCTCCGATGACAAGCGTCCCCGAGCCACCCTTTTGTTCTCCATCAAGTCCGTCCACCTCGTGATACATCTAATCGCACTTCCATCACAAAAGCCCCCTCCTTATCACTCTCCATCGCCGGGATCGAGCACCACGTCCCGCCGGCGAGCAACACGCCGAGCCGTCGATTCGAGTCGTCCCTAGTTGCGTCGTTTCCTCCCCCACCTTCCTTGATCTTCCACAAGACTCATACACCTCCTAATTTAACCTTTTCTTACGTGCAGAGCCCTCTCCATCATCAACCTCGAGCCCTTCCCGCGGCGCTCATGGCGAGACTCCCCCCGGTCCTTCCCGCTCGGCGTGCGTGCGGGCACTGGATAGGCGGAGTCCTCCTGATCCCTTCTGTGAGTTCTGCGCATCCAGGCGACCTCGTGCGTCCCCGACGGCGAGCCCACGCCTCTCCACCGGCGGCCGGAGCGGACACCGCCGTGTTGTTTGGTCATCGTCGACCTGTGCCCGCGTGGCCTCATCTGCGCCCTCCATCTGGGATCCGACAGGGGGGTACCGGTTCGCCTCAACCTTGGCTGTTGGACTTGGCCCAGCCGTGGCCCAGCCTCACGTTTGAACTCTTCCCGCGCGGAAGAGCTCTTGACAGGCCGGCCCAGTTCGCCAATCTGG
Source organism: Alopecurus myosuroides (assembly GCA_028641055.1). Taxonomy (NCBI): domain Eukaryota; kingdom Viridiplantae; phylum Streptophyta; class Magnoliopsida; order Poales; family Poaceae; genus Alopecurus; species Alopecurus myosuroides. The sequence goes on along the minus strand of CM054062.1, from coordinate 50,345,642 downwards.
CATGTTTTCCCTATGCATGTTGTTCTTTTTCTTTTTCCTGAAGATCCAGATCTAGTGCTTTGGTTTAATTCGAAATAAAAATGGTAATATGTGAATCTTGCTAAACTAAAAATCACAGAAGTAGATCTACAAATTCCTAACCATCTCCAACTTGCAGATCCATGTTTTGTGCTGTATTTTAGGAGATATAAAATAAATGGCAGAGGCACTCATTAACACCATTTCTTTAATAACTTGAGTTTTATGGATCCAAAACATGCAAAATCAACTGTTCTGAGTATCCCTTGAAAATGTCTATATGTGGAAGTTGACCTTGGGTTGACTTGAGTGGTGGTGTGAAAATGACATGCATGTTAGTTTTAGACCAGAGGGCAATTCTGTGAATTGTTTAATTTTATTGGTGATGAATTTTGACGTGACTCCACTTGTGTTGGTTTTCTAGTGACTAGGAGCACCTTATACTAGATTTTCATGATTTTAGGAGCTACAGAATAGGATTGGTGCAATATTTAGTGTTTAGCCATTTTGTGCATATTACTGCTATTCCTTTGTTAAAATTGTGTGTTATATTGTTTTTGTTATAAAATTGATTCCTAGCATTATTATGGTATTAATACATGTTTGATATGTGTTTTGAGTGTGACACTATCATGCTAGGACTTGTGTGTGAAAACCCATGTTTGTTATAGTTTAAATCTCATAGGGTTGTTTTCCGAGTAAATAATAGGTTAAACTATTGTTATTCTTCTTACTACTACGATGACTTGAATAAATGTTTTAGTATTGTTTTCCATAGGATAGCTACTGTTATTCTAGCATATTATACTTGCTTGCATGATTGAGTGAGCTCAAGATCAAATTGTCATGCTATGATAGTTTTAGATAATTTTCTGCCATAAGTTGTTATTTGCATGCTTAATTTTCGAGGCATTGATTAGATTGTTATTTTGATATTACTAGCATGCCTAGGTGTTGTTTCTCTGTTATTTGAATGCTATATTACAGATCCATCATGTTAGAATAAATCTTGTTTGATGATCTCTTATGGTTATGCATGTCTGCTTGCCTAAATAGCCCTTTTTCATGTCTAGTTTTAACAGTTGTTTTGCTCCATGATTATTTTCATGTATTGAGTGATGCCATGATAGGTTTGGTATTGATTTGTATCTGTTATTAGGTTGCTTAGCTACTTGGTATATTAGTTATCCATGATTAGAAAAGCATGTGTTACTATGATCTTGTAATATAGGTTCTTATTATTTTCCTATGCATGTGTATGTGTTCCTAGGTTGTTTTCTTGTTATTTTGCTCATCCTCATGAATAACCAGAGAGTCATTTGACCTCATTTTAGCATGATATGAGAGTGGCACACCCACTGAACTCATGCCATTTTGGTTGAGGATCTGTAGCACCTATTCTAGTGTTATTCATGTGTTTTGTCTGTGCATGTTTTGCTTGATGGTGTGCACCCTAGTATTATTGTTTGTGAGTGTACTTGTTTGATGAAATGCTTGCTGTATGTTTAATTTTTGTCAAGTTCTTGCCTTTGTTTGTTTCTTATTGGGTGTTTTTCCTTTTTGAGTTTACGACGTTAGATAACGAAGACGGTATTATTACCCGGAGAGGTTTTTATTGCAACTCTTGTTTATTTCAAGAGCAAGACCAAGACCAGTGCCAAGGCAAGCCACTCTAAATGATTTCTGTTGTTTTACTTATCATTATCTATCATGCATGCTTTACTTCTGAAGTTTTACAAAAGTTGATTCAAAAACTATTTCCTCAAGTGGACTATACCACTATCTGTTTTATGTATCTAATATGCTATATCCAGTATATAATCTTGGTGTTACCAAGCCCTTTAGATATTTTAGAATCATCACTTCATTCACTTAAGTCCCCTAGTGGGCATTTTAACTTGATGGTTTTGGAAAGCAAAAGCTTGGAAAAACCCCGAGGAAAGGTGGGACCTTGTCCGAGGGAGGTTTGTGAAGAAGGAAATGTTTTTGACTTGTTTTCCAAAAATGACACATAACCTAGTCTTCGCCGGACAACCAAGCCGTGCTGCCACATTACCCCAATATGGGAACGGGGTCTAGTTAAAAGCCTGTCGATGTTAGTCCATGTCTACCTCAATGTGCTATAGGGGTTAGAGTCCCCCGAACCGAATTGTCGCCAGAAAGGAAAACATGGGACATTCAGAGTGTGGGGATTAAGTTCGCCACCGGTTGCAACAGTTGGGTCTCCTGTCATGGCGGTGTGTTGTCAGGGGAAACAGGATCGATACGGCTGACTCACTCGGTGTCGGGGAGAACAAACCCAGTTGAAGAGGTAGCCATTTACTAGTGCTTACATAGTGGATAGTTAGGACCAGTTATCTGATGTTTGCATACTGTCTTGGATAGTCCGTGGTTGTTCACGGCGGATGTACTGGATCTTGTGGATTGTGTACACCTCTGCAGAGTAAAACTATTCAGAATAGCCGCGTCCTCGGATATGGACAGTTGAATGGCCATGTAGCTAGCATTGTGTCAATGTTTTCAAAAAAGCTGGAAAGTGTTTAGGAATTGTACTTGGGAGATACGTTGAAAGGGAATGATTGTACCTTTGAGGTACGGGAAAATGATGGTTTTGAAGAGGTGTTTCTCCAAGAAGTTTTGCAAAGAGAAACTTTCTTTTATTTAGAATGCTTTATCAAAACTCTGTGGATATGCAATATCTACAGGAGAAATAAAATATCTTTTGAAGTATCTTCTTCAACAAAAAAAACTAAAACTTGTGCAACTATGATGGGTCTTAAATTCATCATGGCTAGTTGAACCTTAATTACAGCCTTCCTACCACCTATATATATACATGCATACTTGCATGTTTAGCTTTCATTTGGGGTGTCTCGCGAGTACGTTCCGATGTACTCACAATGGTTTCTTCCCTGGCTATTGTCTTAGCCAGACTTTGAGCAGAAACCCGGAGAACCTGAAGAAGATGGTGTCACTGACGGCTGCACGAACTAGGAACGTCTCCGAGTCAGTAGCCTGTAGGTAGTCAAGGCATGACTTGGGTTTACCACGAGTGTGTTTTGTAGACCTCCGTTGTTTCGTGTGTTTTCCTGCCCTGTGTGGCAGTTGTTTTCAACTGGGTCATGTGACCAGTTGTGTAAGCCGTGTAATCGTGTAATGGATGTTGTAATCTGCAATGCCAACTCGAGTATGTTGTTCACGACTGACTGATCATGGGATCGTGAATGTATGCATACTGGAGGTCTCGGACTGCTAGTCTAGGGTCCCCACAATATTTTTAGTTCCCCAGCTTTAGAGGAGAAAATTTGCTCTGATGATAATTTATCTCACATATGTGATAATTCTAATGATGCTTGTGATATTCTAAATCCTCCTACTGAAAGAATTCCTTATAAAATACCTATGAAAATGGTTGAATGTGTTATGAATAACTGCTATTTTGGAGATGGAACTATCCATCCTGGTGATCATTTACTCTTTATGCATGAATTACGTGAGTTGTTCAAGTGTGTAGTTATTTCAATGGACCAAGTTAAGAGGAAGATATTCTCTTTGTCACTTAAGGACAAAGCAAGGGAGTGGTATGAGCTACTTGATGATCCTCATCATTTGGAGTGGAAGGAGCTTGAATCTCTATTTTACTCTAAATTTCATTCTCCTTATGAACTACATTTAGATAGGAATTACATTTATAATTTTCGTCCTCGTGATTTAGAAAGCATTTCTCAAGCTTGGGGGAGACTGAAAATATTAATACTCAAATGTCCTAACCATGAGATTCCATAGGAATTAATTGTTACTAATTTTTATGCAAGGCTTTCAGGACATTGCAAGGATTATCTATATGCCCCTTTAGAGGGTTCTTTCACAAGTAAGAAGGTTGAAGCTAAGTGGAATCTTCTTGAAACAATTCAAAACAATACTGAAGATTGGGATAACGACAAAGGTAAAGAATCAGGTATAAACTATGAGTATGATTGCATTAAGTCTTCCGCATAAACTACCGATTTTCAAGAGCTTAGTGCTAAATATGGTCTTGATCCTCAAATTATTGTTGATTACTATAGAGCCTTTGCTTCTCATATCAATGTTCCTAAAGAAAATTGGGACATATATCATGAACCTTTTCAAGACACTTGCATAAAAAAGAATTTGTTATTAATGATTGCAATAAACATGCTTAAACTTCTAAAAGTACTATTTCATATAAGCATGTTAATTTTTGTGAAGCACTTAGACCTTGTGAAAAGAATCAAATCGAAGAATAATATTGTACCCATCACATGAATGAAAAAAACTAGAACGTGGAACATGGATCTAAATGATCTTGCTGAAAAAGTTTGTGCCCTTTATCCTTTTATTTATGAACTTTGCTATAAAGTGGGTCATTTCAACTTTCAATGCTCGGGCTATGATAATAGCCTTTCAAATCCAATGAGTACTGCAAGTTTGTATTGTGATGACATGATCACTCCAAATCAGCATGATGAACTTACATTATTTTTGGGGTGTGAAGAGTTATCAAGAAAAACTTCTTTGGTAGATATGAGTGCTTTTGATATGAATAGCGTCCTGCATGGTTGTCATCTTTATTGTGTTAATAAGTGCCACGCAAATACTTACATACAAAATATTATAAAAGATGAGACTTTACCAAAATATGACAGGACTAATATGTGTTTTGCTCTTATTAATGAAGAGTAGGAATCCTCCAAAGTTTTTTCTATTGTTTCTGACAATAAACCAGGGTATGTGGAGAAGCTTCCTTTCAAGCCTCTCCCTCCTAAAGAGGGGAAGAAGAAGAAGAAGAGGAGGAGTAAAAGGATATAAGTAACGGTATCTTCCCCTAAGTATGTCGCTCCTATTATAGTTGTTGCTGATGAGTCCGAATTCGATGATGTTCCTATGCCTGTTACTTATAGTAGTGATCATGATTGGGAAAAGCACACTACTTTTGATATTGAAAATCTCTTTGTTACCAATTCTGAAAATGATGATGGTAATGATTGTTGTACTATTATTACTATCCATGTTCCTTCCAATGATGATATGGAAAGCTCTAAGCTTGTGGATGATGTGTTTGAAAATCCTTTTTCTACTGATGATTATATGTTTGATACATCTCCTTCTAGTAAAAATGATGATATGTTTACAAATGAACACACTTTGGAAGATAACTATTCTATTGCTAATGATGATAATATGCCCCCAGTCTTTGATAATTATTATAAATAATACTATAACATAGGCTATAATCACAATCATCCTCATGAAACTTGTCATGGTTATGGAGGGATTACCCAAAACCATATCCCTAATATACAACTTGTCTATCATGTTGGAGTTCTTTATGATGATTACAATGATGAATATGATATTTTCAGTCCACCTAATATTGATAAAAAAATAATTATGACTACAATATGCCTCCTATATTTGATGATTATGGTGATGAGAATAATAAGGATAGATATTTTATTGAATTTGCTCCCACTACTATTAATGAGAATGACTATGCTTATGTGGAGAGTATTAATTCTTTTATGCATGTGGCTCATGATAAGAATGTTGTATGTGATATTTGTATTGTTAATTTTTTTTTCATGATGCTACTGAAAGTTATTATGAGAGAGGGAAACATAGTTTTATTCATCTCAACAATATTAAGTTTCCCCTCTTTATGTTGAAAATTTTGAAGTTGCACTTGTTTTGCTTTCATATGCTTGTTACTTTGTGCTTTCATGAATTGTTTCTTTACAATATTGTTTTTCATAGGAAGCGGGTTAGACTTAAATTTGTTTTATATTTTCTTTTTGATAATCTCTTTTGCTTCAATTCATATTTCTTATGTGAGCATCTTCTCAAATTATCATGCCTAGCTAAAAGGAGTTAAAGAAAAGCGCTTTTGGGAGACAACCCATTATATTTTTTTTCCAGATTCCTTTTGTTTTTTTAGACTTAGAAGTTGTTACCTCTGTATTAGCCTCTCCTTATCCTTTTTATTTCATTTTTGTGCCAAGAGTAGCCTCTAATAGGGAGGAAGTAAGATTTGGGGAAGTTGCTGTCCTGAAACATATTCTGTGCTGCCACTAAAAAAAAATTAATTCTCTCAGCCAAAACATCAAATTGATCTGAAATGTTTTGTGCACTTGCCCCAGATTATTTTATAACTTTCATTAGTTTTTCACTTTTTTGATTTGAGCAACATAAGATTTTTGAAAAAATCGATCTTTACCTGTTGTTCTGTTTTGACAGATTTCTGCCAATATTTGCATTTGCCTCTTAATCTTTTTCTTTTGGTGTTCTTTTAAGGGGAAGAGCTTTAAAAATTTTGTGGCCGTAGCTAATGTCTTAATGGGTGTTAGAATTCTATTGAAACTGAACCATAGTGGATATTTTATTATGATTACACTAACGCTGCTAATGAAGATTGTGTGAAGTTTTGTATGGAGTGAGTTTTCAAGTGTAGGGGGAGAAGAATGATATGATGAGATGAAGGATGGACAGAAGCTCAAGCTTGGGGATGCGCATGTCACCCAAGATATATCCAGTAAGTACAAGCGTCAAAGCTTGGGGATGCCCAAGGCATCCCCTTCTTCATAAAAAAAAATACCAGGTCATCTATCAAGACACTATATTTTTTATTGCTTCATATATTATGTGGTATTCTTGGAGCGTAAATTATTTTTGGTTTTCAGTTTGTTTGGCTTTCTTTGCTGTAGTATATGGTTGGATCCTAGCATATTTTGTTTGGAGAGATACACGCTCCATTTTCATTTCCTAGAACACTCTAGTTTCCACTCTTATTGTTATGTGAGTGTTCACTTTTTGCTAGTACTGCGTTTAGCCCTTGTTTTCCACTCGTATTTTGTTCAGAGATTGTTGTTTTTCTTCAGTTATATATGATTATATTTCTGCTCTTTGATGATTATTATCTTTGAGAGTTGTTTCAAATAATTTAATGGATGTTGGAGAAGAGTAAAATATTTCATACTTATAGAGGTGCATTGGAAAGCTTGTTCAAACTGTGGCTTAGACTTTATCATGTTATGTTAGATGTTATTTTAATCATGTGCTTAGTAGTTATTGATGTAGCATAACTTGTTTTAAATATCCGAGGGTGCGTAATGTGCCATTGGAAGAAATCATGAGTTGTTCTTGTCATATCGAAGCATAATATTGCGGTATTCTCCTTCGAATGCTTTATTTGGTTGACTTGGCGCATGCTTACACAATGTTATGACTACAAACCAGTCACATCTATCCTCTATGATTATTTAGTTTTTTACATGTAATATCATTTATGCTTTGATTAATAATGTTTTTGTCGCTATGCATGATTATGGCCATTATTGCTCTCTTAATTTGTCGCTCCCAGTCTCTTGCTAGCCTTCACCTGTACTGAGTATGGGATCTACTCGTGCATCCAAATCCCAAATGAAAAGTTTGCCGAATGTGTCCACCATACCTACCTATATATGGCATTTAACCGCCACTCCAAAGTAAATTCTCTTGTGCTACCTTTAAAACCTTCAAAATTATACCCGTGTTTGTGCTATGTTTTAGCTCATGAGGCCGTAGGTAAACGATATTTATTTCACTTGTTGATTGGACTTTACACACCTGGACTAGTGGCACGTCCGCTTATCCAATTTGTTAGAAGAGCTGGCAACGAGGTGCCCAACCCCAAATTTGGTTACTTCACAATTCTCTTCACTCTTTTTGCCCATGATTTATCAGTTAAAACATAATTGTGTAAACAAAAGAGAAGAGGGATGATCTACTGGCCCGAGTAGAAATAACGTCCTTCAATGGGAGCCACTCTTGTAAATTCTAGTTAATTGTGACTTAATATATTGTTTATTTACCATTCATTGACATAGACATAAACCCCTCTTAAAAAATTGTTTTCAATACCTCTGTTTTAATAAAATAAAAAGCACTAGCACATGAGTTAATCTCTGCTTCCCTTTGTGAAGGGCCTTTCTTTTACTTTTATGTTGAGTATTCATCTTCTAACTTTATGCACAATTAAAAGATCATAGTTTTCATTCTGAGTATAATTTGCATCAGTCCCAACTATTATTATTGATTGATTCATGATATGTTATTACTTGTTCTCAAATTACTTGTTTCTAGTCACCACCTAAACTTTGAAAGGTGTCTTGGCATTTATGTTTTGCTCTCCTTTTAAGAACAAGCGGAATACCACTTTGTTATGTTTTCTTTATGCTAGAAACAAACATATACCTTTTAGTAATTCATTATTAATGATATTTTGTTTGTGTTACTTTTCATGTTGCAACATAGTTGCTAAGTTACATTGTTAAAATTATATCCATCATGCCTATGTTTAGAGTACTATGATCTCATCTTGCAAATGCTTATACATAACATTGATCAACATTGTGTTGAATGCATGTCACCTCAAAAATTATTTTGTTATCACTTACCTACTCGAGGACGAGCAGGAGTTTAGCTTGGGGATGCTTGATACGTCTCAAACATATCTATAACTTTTGATGCTCCATGCTTGTTTTATATCCAATACCTTTATGTTTTCACATGTTTTCCTTCGTTTTCCGGATGTTTTATGGACTAACCTATTGACAAGATGCCACAGTGATGCAAACGTTGGTAAACCCCAAGTGGAAGGTTATGAAGAGTGCAGCGTCAAGTTTCCCCTCTGAAAAGAAACCAAGGTTGAGTCGACCAGTAGGAGGAAAAGAAATCTCTGAAGGTTGATGCAGCTGAGGTGGCAGGACGCACTACCGGTTCAATAGCAATGTAGAACCTACACAACACAATCAAATCACTTTGCCCCAACGTAGCAGTGAGGTTGTCAATCTCACCGGTTTTGGTGAACACAAAGAGATTAAGCGTATGGTGTGGAAAACAGTAGGAATAGTATGAAAGCAGTATGTGTTTTATCAGTATGAGGAAAATGGACCGGGGTCCACAGTTCACTAGTGGTGTCTCTCCTTGAAAGATAAATAACATGTGTGGTGAACAAATTACAGCTTGGCAATTGACAGAAATGAAGGCTGCACCGTAGTGCATATTCAAGACATAAAGATTACTATGTGATTCATGCGGGCATTACAACAAAATACATAGGTCGTCATCCAACTGCATCTATGTCTAATAATCCACCCTCCGAATATCATCCGAAAAAACGTTGGGTATTAAGTTGTAAGCAACAGATTATCGTCGTAAGCAAAGTGTGTAATGTAAACAATGTAAACTAAGTAAACACCGTTGTTTTCTCCCTCATGGCAACAACACATCCTCCATCCGTCACGTTTCTGTCACTCGAGCACAGATGCAAAGGAGGCATGAACCCACTATCGAGCATAAATACTGCCTCTTGGAGTTACTAGCATCTACTTGGCCAGAGCATCTACTAATAAAAGAGAGCGTGAAAGATCATAAATAACATAAGCATGAAGATAACATGGTAGATTGATAATCAGAAGACATAGCATTCAACATTCATCAGATCCCAGCAAACAAAACATGTAGCATTACATAAAGATGATCTCGATCATGTGAGGCAGCTCACGAGATCTAACCTTGAGGTACAAAGTGGAGAGAACAACCATCTAGCTACTGCTATGGACCCGTAGTCTAGGGATAAACTACTCACGCATCACTTCGGAGGAGGGCATGGTGGTGTAGACCCCTCCGGTGATGAATTCCCCTCCCGACAGGGTGCTGGGGAGAGCTCCATAACCCTCCCGATCTCAGGACGACGATGACGGCGGCCTCGGGTGTTTTGGGGACGAAGTGGTATATATTTAGGGTTTATGTCCCGGGGGTATAAATAGGCGAAAGAGCAAAGGGGGTGGAGGCCTGGGGCCCCACACCACCCCATGGCGCGGCCAGGGGGCGCGCCGCCCTATGGTGTGGATCCCTGAGGCCCCCCTCCGGGTCTCTTTGGGTCTACGTGGAACCTTCGGGAATTCGAAGACTTCTGGGCTTCGAATTTTCCAATTTCGAGAATATTTCCAGAACAATTTTTCTGAAACTAAAAAAACAGAAAACAGGGAATTGGCTCTGTGGCATCTTGTTAATAGGTTAGTCCAGAAAAATTGATAAAAATGACATAAAATGTATAGCAAACATGTGGGAAACAATAAGAAAACAACATGGAACATCAGAAATTAAGGATACGTTTATGACGTATCAACATCCCCAAGCTTAGTTCCTACTCGTTAGGTAAACGATAAAAACACATAATTTCTTAGGTGACATGCGACCAACAGAAACTTGATCATCAATAATGTAAAAGCATAAGTAAGCTGAGATCATAAAACTTCAACCCAAGAATGATAATTAGTATTTTAATAGTAAAGCATAGCAATCACCTTGCATCATGAGAAGTAACACAAATAAAATATCATGAATAATAATGCAACGAAAGATATACGTTTGTTTCAAGTATAGAGAAAACATGTCAAAGTGATATTTCGCTAGTCCTTAAGAGTGGGGCAAAACATAAATGCCAGGACGCCTTCAAAGTTCATGAGGAAGACTAGACCAAATAATTAGAGAATAAGCAATAACACATCATGAATCAATTAATAATGTTTCTGGGACAAATGCACATAAAACTCAGAATGGAAACTATGCTCTTTCAACCGTGCATAAAGTTAGAAGATCGAGACTCAACATAAAAGTAAAAGAAAGGCCCTTCGCAGAGGGAAGCATGGATCACTCATGTGCTAGAGCTTTTATTTTATTAAACAAAGGTATTGAAAACATTTTTAGAGAGGTGTATGCTTATGTCAACGAATGGTAAACAGAAAATACAATACGTCACAAGCCAACTAGACTTCACAAGAGAGGCTCCCATAGAAGGATGCATCTAGGTAGAAGGTCATCCCTCTTTCTCTTTTGTTTACACAATTATGCTTTGACTGATAAATCGGGGGCAAAAATAGTGAAGAGAATTTGTGTTATTAATTTGGGGCTGGGCACCCCGCTGCCAGCTCTTCTATCATTGGATAAGCGGATGAAGACACTAGTCGAGGGTGTGAAATTACAATCAACAAGTGAGATAAAGATTCTCTATTTACGTCCTCATGAGCTAAAACATGAGCACAAAACAAGAGTAATTTTGAAAGTTTTAAAGGTAACACATGAGCAATTTACTTTGGAGTGGCAGTTAATTACCACATGTAGGTAGGTATGGTGGACACAATGGGAAAACTTTGATTTTTGGGAGTTGGATGCACGAGTAGAGCTCATACTCAGTACATGTGGAGGCTAGCAAAAGACTGGGAGCGACAAATCAAGAGAGCATAAGAGCCATAATCATGCATAGGGATATAAACATCATTAATCAAAGCATAAGTGGTACCACAAGTTCAAAAAATAAATGATCATGGAGGCTATCAGTGACTGGTTCATAGTCATAAACATGGTGTGAGCATGTGCCAAGTCAACCAAATAAAACATTCAAAGGAGAACACCACAAATTTATGCTTTAATATGACAAGAACAACTCATGATTCTTTCAATGGCACATTAAACACTCTGAGATATTTGAGGCTAATAATGCTACTAAATAACCCCAAGGCTTTAGAACTAAAATAACATGTAGCATGATATGAAAAAGTCTAGGCACAGTCTATACAAGCTTCTACTTGCACCGTTAAAAATTCTACCTCAAGCAGCAATTTCTTTTCCCAACAAGCACCATACAAAACAAGCTTTAACAAAAACTCTCTAAATGCTACAACAAGAAAACATGAGAGGACTCACAAAACACTACTAAAACTAACAACTCTGAATAAGAGATGCAATGAAAATGAGAGCTAAACAAGAATTTTTGCAGCAACTAGAAGAAAAACTAAGAATACTAGCATAACAAGTATTCAAATGAAAAAGCGGAGAGTGTCTCTCTCCCAAACAAAGAATTCTAGGATCCAACTATATTATTTCAGCAAGGAAAACAAAGGAAAATGAAAAAAAAACAAAAAAAACAAACAAACAGACGCTCCAAGGAAACTTCATATGATGTGACCGAAAAAAAAATATAGTTTCACGAGAAGTGACCTGATAGATAGTTGATGAACAAGGGTATGCCTTGGGCACTCCCAAGCTTAGATGCTTGATTCTTCTAAAAATATTCTTGGGTGAACCACGGGGGCATCCCCAAGCTTTGACTGTGCTCTTGATCACATATATCACCTCTTCTCTTGACCCTTGAAAACTTCCTTCACACCACACTCATACAATAATTCGCATTAGAGGGTTAGTGAAACAATAAAAATACATTCTTTTTGTATGGCATAAGTGCTATTGATAGTTTTAAACATTAACTACAGAAACTGATGTTTCGTGAAGCAAAGAAATCCACTTGACATCGCAAAAGAGCAAATGCGAGAAAAATGGCTGAATCTGTCAAAACCAGACAATCAGTAAAGACGATTTTTTTCGAGGCACTTACCTTGCTCAGATATAAAAACTTAATGAACGAAAACTTTGAGAAATTAGCCTAGGAATAATCACAAGAAATTTCAGGTCATTCTGATTTTTCTATGATTTATACGATTTTTTATGGTGGACAGCAGAAATCTGTTTCCTCCGCAGAAATCCGAAAACCAACTCCAACTCTCGTCAGAAACCTTACTTGGCACTACGAAAACATGAAAATAAATATACAAAGGAGTTTCTACATAAGTATAAAACCCCTTGACTCAAAGAAAACAGATAAAAACAAAGCAAAAAAAAAACCATGGGTTATCTCCCAAGAAGTGCTTTTCTTTAACGCCTTTTAGCTTGGCCCAGAAAAGTGGAATCAAGTGTTTTCAAGTGAAGAAGATGCTCACATAAGAAATATGAATTAAGCAAAAGAGAGCATCAAGAAGCAATTATAAAACAAATATAAGTCTAACCCACTTCCTATGCATAGGAATCTTGTAAAGAAATAAATTAAAGAAGCTCAAACTATAAATCATGGGAAGGTAAAACAAGAGCAACTTCAAAACTTTCAACAAAAAGAGACGTGTATTAGTAACATGAAAATTCCTACAACCATATTTTCCTCTCTCATAATAATTTTCAGTATCATAATGAACAAACTCAACAACATAATTATCACATAAAGCATGTTTGTCATGGTCTAAAAGCACACAATTCATATCAATCTCAAAAAACAGTGGGATCAAAATTTAAAACCAGCTCCTCTTTTTTGCCACTTTTGGCAATATCAAAACAAGATGATTGGTCACTCTGAAAAGGTATAGGACACATTATAGAAATCCTATTTTCAATACCATTATAATTTATAACATCAAGTATCATAGGACAATCATCAAGAGCATTATCATATAAATTTTCTAAACAAACTTCCTCATTATCATGCATATCAATAGTTGGGATAAATAGAGGTATATCATAGGATTTATCAAAGTAATCACATCCTCCATCCGTCACGTTTCTGTCACTCGAGCAGAGATGCAAAGGATGCATGAACCCACTATCGAGCATAAATACTCACTCTTGGAGTTACTAGCATCTACTTGGCCAGAGCATCTACTAATAACGGAGAGCATGCAAGATCATAAATAACATAAGCATGAAGATAACATGATATATTGATAATCAGAAGACATAACATTCAACATTCATCAGATCCCATCAAACACAACATGTAGCATTACATAAAGATGATCTCGATCATGTGAGGCAGCTCATGAGATCTAAACATGAGGTACAAAGTGGAGAGAACAACCATCTAGCTACTGCTATGGACCCGTAGTCCAAGGATGAACTACTCACGCATCACTTCGGAGGAGGGCATGGTGGTGTAGACCCCTCCGGTGATGAATTCCCCTCCCGGCAGGGTGCCGGGGAGAGCTCCAGAACCCTCCCGGTATCGGGATGATGATGTCGGCGGCCTCGGGTGTTTTTCGGGACGAAGTGGTATATATTTAGGGTTTACGTCTCGAGGGTATAAATAGGCGAAAGAGCAAAGGCGGTGGAGGCCGGGGGGCCCCACACCACCCCATGGCGCGGCCAGGGGCGCGCCGCCCTATGGTGTGGCCCCCCCTGAGGCCCCCTCCAGGTCTCTTCGGGACTCTTTGGAACCTCCGGGAATTCTAAGACTTCCAGGCTTCGAATTTTCCAATTCTGAGAATATTTCCAGAACAACTTTTCCGAAACTAAAAACTGTAGAAAACAGGGAATTGGCTCTATGGCATCTTGCCAATAGGTTATTCTGAAAAAATCGATAAAAATGACATAAAGTGTATAGCAAACATGTTGGAAACAATAAGAAAACAACATAGAACATCAGAAATTAAGGATACGTTTATGACGTATCACACATCGCCAGTTCTTGTTTTCTGCTGTTTTTTATTCTAGAAAAGTTGTTTTGCAAATATTCTCGGAATTGGATAAAACAAAATCCTAGGGTCCTATTTTTCTCGGCACGTCAACGGAGTCCAAAGGAGACCTGGAGGGGAGCAATGAGGTGCCCACACCACCTGGTGGCGCGCCCCTGGCCGCGCAATCACATGGTGTGGGCCCCTCGGGCGCCCACCGACATCGCCCTTTCGCCTATTTATTCCCCCGACCTAAAAACCCGAAAACATCCAGCCTCCATCCATGAAAAGTCACGTAGCTCTGCCGCCATCGCCGACAAGTTTCGGGGACGGAAATCTCTGTTTCGGCACCCTCCCGGAACGGGGAAGTGCCCCCGGAGCCATCTCCATCGACTCCACCGCCATCTTCATCGTTGTTACAGACTCCCATGACGAGGAGGGACTAGTTCTCCCCTGAGGCTGAGGGATCTACCGATATCTATGTGTTTCATCCATCTCTCCCATGGTGTGATCTTTATGTGATCATGAGCTTTGTAATCTAGTTGAATAAGTACATGTTACTCTTCGTCTATTATGCTACGCAAGTGATTTTGTTAATGTGATCTCCGGAGACACCTTTGTCCCACGATGTAAAGGTGACAGTGCGTGCACCATGTGTGGCTTATCATGATTTATATATTTTGTGTTAGATGACCCTATGAAATTGTGGTATTTGTCTAGAACCATCTAGAGGCCAAGGTGATAGTGTGGGGTTACCTAGTGGGGAATGCGACTCTAAGGCGTGCTTTTGTAGCCCTATGCAATGATTGGTGTTCGTTATCCAACCGGAGAGTGCTTCGGAGTAGCATAGTGAAGAGAAGATATTTACGCATTCAATTATGTTATTATATTTTAGAGTGTCTACTAGTGAAAGTATGATCCCCAGGCCTTGTTTCTAATCATTGAAACACCGTTTACAACCAATTCTGCTACATGTTTGCTTGCTACCATTTTTTATTTAAGATTGCTATTATCACTTATAATCATCCATATTACTTGTATTTCACTATTTCTTCGCCGAACTAGTGCATCTATACAACTTACAATTGTATTAGGTGTGTTGGGGAGACAAGAGACTTCTTGTATCGTAATCGCAGGGTTGCTTGAGAGGGATATCTTTGACCTCTACCTCCCCGAGTTTGATAAACCTTAGGTGATCCACTTAAGGGAAACTTGCCGATGTTCTACAAACCTCTGCACTTGGAGGCCCAACACTGTCTACAAGAATAGAAGCGTGTGTAGACATAACTTATGTCCAACAAAGGTCTTCTCCCTCTTTCACCCAATGAGTATGTAATCTGTGCTCGCAGAGAGCTGGTGCCAATTAATATAACCAAAAAGGCACTTCCCCATGGTTTGATGAAAGTTGGTGGGTACCCGTGGATACGCTAGCCCTGGTTTGTGAAAGGCATGGTGGGCGGGGGGGGGGGAGTGCCAAAATAAATAAACAACCAAAACCGCTCTCAAAAGTCTAAAAACCTTGCTTGACATGAGTTATGATAAGTTTTTCATTACCATTCGTTGACATAGACATACACCTCTCTTAAAAATTGTTTTCAATACCTTTGTTTTAATCAAATAAAAAGCTCTAGCATATGAGTAATCCCTGGTTCCCTCTGCGAAGGGCCTTTCTTTTACTTTTATGTTGAGTCTTCATCTTCTAACTTTATGCACCAATTAAGAGAGCATAGTTGTGATTATGAGTATAATGTGCATCCGTCCAAAAACTTATTATTGATTTATTCATGATATGTTATTACTTGTTCTCAAATCATTTGTATCTAGTCACCACTTGAACTTTGAAGGTGTTCTGGCATTTATGTTTTGCTATCACTTTAAGGACAAGCGGAATACCACTTTTCTATGTTTTCTTTATGCTCGAAACAAACGTATAACTTTCAGTGCATTATTACTCATGATCTTTTGTTTGAGTTACTTTTCATGTTGCAACATAGTTGCTAAGTTACATTGTTGAAATTATATCTATCATGCCTATGTTTAGAGTACTTTGATTTCAGCTTACAATGCTTTTACAATAATGATGCTCAAGATTGTGTTGGTAGCATGTCACCTCAGAAATTATATTGTTTTTATCATTTTACCTACTCGAGGACGAGTAGAACTAAGCTTGGGGATGCTTGCTACGTCTCCGATGTATCTATAATTTTTGATGTTCCATGTTGTAATTATGCCAATTGCTACATGTTTTCTGTATAATTTATATCATTTTTATGGATTTCCTGGGACTAACCTATTAACAAGATGTCAAGGTGCCAGTTCCTGTTTTCTGCTATTTTTGGTTTTAGAAAAGTTGTTCTGGAAATATTCTTGGAATTGGAAAAAACGAAGTCCCAGGGTCCTATTTTTCTGTCACGTACTCGGAGTCCGGAGGGGGGTCTCCAAGGCGGCCACACCATAGGGTGGCGCGCCCCCTGACCACGCCACTAGGTGTTGTGGGCCCCTCGGGCGTCCACCGACATCGCCCTTTTGCCTATAAATTGATATTCTTGGGAAAACCCTAGACACCCAAGCCTACATCCACAAAAAGTTCCGTAGCCGCCGCCATCATCAACCCTAGTTCGGGAGGGTTCTGAAGCTCTCCCCGGCACCCTGCCGGGAGGGGAAATCATCATCGGAGGGCTCTTCATCACCATGCCTGCCTCCGGAGTGATGCGTGAGTAGTTCATCCTTGGACTACGGGTCCATAGCAGTAGCTAGATGGTTGTCTTATCCTTTTGTGCCATCATGTTTAGATCTTGTGAGCTGCCTAACATGATCAAGATCATTTTATTGTAATGCTACATTTTGTGTTTTCTGGGATCCGATGAATATTGAATGCTATGTCAAGTTGATTATATATCTATCTTTAATATGTTATTTGTGATCTTGCATGCTCTCCGTTACTAGTAGATGCTCTGGCCAAGTTGATGCTTGTAACTCCAAGAGGGGGTATTTATGCTCGATAGTGGGTTCATGCCTCCAGTTATCTGGGAGAGTGAAAATAACTTCTAAGATTGTTGATGTGTTGTTGCCACTAGGTAGAAAACAACAATGCTTTGTCTAAGTATAATTCTATTATTTACATTACGTACTTTAGTTAATGCAATAATCTGTTGCTTGCAACTTAATACCCAAAGTTTGCTTGGATTACGTTCTGAGGGTGGATTATTAGTCATAGATGCAATTGGATTACAATGTATGTATCATGTTGTGATGCCCAAATAAATCTCATAGTAATCATCATGTCATGCATATGCACTATGGTGCAACATCTATTTCTGTTAATTGCCCAGCTGTAATTTGTTTACCCAGCATGTTATCTATCTGTTTTGCAGAGACACCACTAGTGAAGAGTGGACCCCGGTCCATTCTTTTACACTGATAATACAACCTATTGCAAGCACTATTTTTTACTACAAACACTATTTTCCTTTCATTCACTAGAATCATACATCATTTTTCATACTATACGTCTAATCCTTTATGTTCAGCAAAACCGGCGAGATTGACTACCTCACTGTTTCATTGGGGGAAAAGTATCTTGGTTGTGTTGTGTGCAGCTTGCACGTTGCTGCTGAGCCTGGTAGTGCGCCCTGCCAACATCAACTGTCAACAACCTTCAGAAGTGATTTCTTTCTCCTACTGGTCCGATTAAACCTTGGTTTCTTTCTGAGGGAAAACTTGCTGTTATACTCTTCATACCTTCCTCTTGGGGTCTCCCAACGAACGTGTGTTTAAACGCCATCAAGCTTTTTTCTGGCGCCGTTGCCGGGGAGGAAGAGGATTTGTGCAAGGGGAGTCTCTCAAGTACCACCTGAAATTCAACAGATATTGGATGATTTGCTTTGGTATTTGAGGCTCCTGCAGGTTTACAACCTCGTCGTCGTTATGATTATATAATCCCATTGTTACCAGAAGCACAACCAGTATCTGTGAGGCCCTACAGATATACACCTAAACTAAAAACTAAAATTGAGAAACAAATAGCTGAACTGTTGCAGCAAGGTGTAATTCAGTATAGTAACAACCCCTTTTCATTCCCTGTTATTCTAGTTCGAAAGAATGATCAAATTTGGAGGCCTATCAATGACTATAGATACATTAATGCCTTGACAAAAAAAAGGGGAAATACCCACTCCCTGTGATTGATGAGTTTCTTGATGAGTTGGCTGGAGCCTGTTGGTTTTCTAAATTGAATCCGAGAGCAGGATATCATCAAATTAGACTTGTACCCGGTGAAGAAAGCAAAACTACCTTTCAAATACATCAAGACCACTTTGAATTCAAGGTAATGCCATTTGGATTGACGGGAGCTCCAACAACTTTTCAAAGAGCAATGAATGATACTCTTGCACCGATATTAAGGAAATGTGCAATAGTATGTTTTGAGGATATATTATTGTACAACGATACTTATGAAAATCACCTCAAGCACCTTCAGCAAGTTTTGACAATTTGCAACAAAATTAGTGGCAAGTCAAATTATCTAAATGTGCTTTTGGCTAGCAAGAGGTTACTTATTTGGGGCATACTGTCAACAAACATGGGGTGTCCATTGATAATACCAAAATTGCTCCTCTAGTTACTTGGCCTGCACCCACTACAGTAAAGAAGTTTGGAGTTTCTTGGATATGACTGGTTATTACAGGAAGTTCATCAAGAATTATGGAATCATTTGCAGACCCTTGACAAATTTGTTGAAAAAGGGAATCTCTTTATTTGGACATCTAAAACAGAAGTTGCATTCCAGACATTGAAAAGTGTAGTCAGTACTCATTACTTCCCCTGTGTTGGCCTTGCCAAATTTTGCTAAGGTTTTTGTAATTGAAACATATGCTTGTGATGTACGGATTGGATCAGTGTTAATGCAAGATTCACATCCCCTTTTCTTTTGTCAGTAGGGCATTGGGCTCCAAGAACCAGACTTTGTAAGTATATGAAAAGGTATACCTTGCCATTTTTTTAGCTAGACAACAGTGGCGTGCTTATTTGCAAATGCAGGAGTTTATTATCCTGACATATTAGAAAAGTCTCTATAGCTTGACTGAACAACGGTTACATACCAATTGGCAGCAAAAAGCACTCACAAAGTAAATGGGATTGCAATATAGAATTGTCTATAAGTTCTAGCTATTTCTGTGGTGCAACATGATTCGATAATGGAAATTATGCACAGTTATGACACTGATCACAAGACCCAAATACTCCTACAACAGTTAGCTGTGGCCCCTAAATCACATCCTCACTATGCCTTGCATAATGGTCTTCTAAAATTTAGGAATTGCATTTGGGTGGGTGATGATGTGGTGTTACAAAATAGAATCATTGCAACTTTTCATTCCACCCCAGTTGGAGGTCATTCTGGCATACCAGTGACAAACAAGAAGTTATTGTATTGTTTTCGATGGGTAGGTATGAAATCTCATATGCACAAATTTGTGTCTGCCTGTCAAACTTTCCAACAAGCTAACCCAGAAAGGGTACTGTACCCTGGGTTACTTAAACCTTTGAAAGTCCCTCTTTCTATGTGGCACACGGTTAGTTTGGATTTCATTCATGGACTACGCAGATTCAATTGCATATTGGTCATAATTGATTCTTTTTCCAAATATGGACATTTCATTCCTTTGAGCCATCCTGTCAATGCTGCAACCATAGCTGGGGTGCTCATTGACAATGTGTATCGACTGCATGGTCTTCCAATAGTTGTGGTGTCTGACAGAGACCCTATATTCACTAGTAAGTTTTGGCAAGGGATTTTTGCTCGACTAGGCACTGAATTAAACATGAGTTCTTCATATCACCCTCAATATGATGGTCAGACAGAGCGTGTGAATCAGACGGTGGAATGTTATCTCAGGTGCTTCATTAGTGCTCATCCAAAAAAGTGGGCGTAGTGGTTTTCGTTGTGTAAATTTTGGTACAATACAAATTGGCACTCAACAACAGGGAAGTCACCATTTGAGCTGGTGCATGGGAAAGCTCCTCGTTACTTCGGGCTACAGCCTTGAAGTGCTATTGCTTCTGATGATATTGTAGTGTGGCTTCAGAATGGGTCTCAGGTGAAGTAACATCTGGAGAGGGCCAAAGTGCGGATGAAATCTCAAGCCGATAAGAAGAGAATTGACAGACAATTCCAGGTGGGAGATATGGTGTTCCTTAAGCTGCAACCATATGTTCAAGCCTCGGTCGCGGATCGTTCAAATCAAAAGTTAGCCTTCAAGTTTTATGGGCCTTTCAAAGTACTGGAGCGAGTGGGAGAGGTATCCTACAGAATTGATCTACCGTAATCTTCGAGGATACATCCTGTCGTGCATGTCTCCTTGTTGAAGCAGTTTCTGAAACCTGACCAAACAATGCAGCAATGCCTGCCTTCGTTTGTCTCATATTTACAGATACCCGAGAAGGTGCTTAATCGACGTCTTGTGCAAAAGCATTCCAAGATAATTCCACAAGTGCTTGTGTAGTGGAGCCATTCCACCCCTGAGATGGCCACTTCGGAAGATCTGGAGGCTCTGAAACATAGGTTTCCGAGAGCAGCAGCATGGGGGAAAGCTGGTTGTGAAGAGGAGGGGAATGTCAGCGACTTGACGAAGGGTGTCTGTCATACTAATGATGATGGGCCGCAAGAGGAGAAGACGGGCCGACCCAAGAAGACGACCAAGGCCCCTACGTGGCTAACGACTGGTAACTGGCTACGAGGATGGATACATAAGCATGTAGCAAGAGAGAGGGAGGGAGGCAGGGACGACAGGTAGGCTGGTGGCGTAGGTGTCGTGGGTGCCGTGAGCATGTACCTGGGTGTGTGGTTATTTTGAATCCGTCTGGTATGAACTCCTGTGATTCGTAATCGAGACCCGTTCCTGCCTCAATCCCCTAGATCCACGAATAGTAGCAGAGGGATCTTAGAGTTCTCAAGTGCCAGCCCGCCCCGATGCAACGCGCGCTGAGAAGGACGCATGCGCAAGGTCGGCCGCGCGGCTTCTCTCGCTCACGTCGTTGGTGGCAGGTCTGCTGTGGAGTGTCCGGATCATAGTACACTCATGTGCCTCGTGTTCTACTTGGCTACTATTCCCAGTCGCCGGTGGCCCACGGTGGCGGCTGATGTATTGTGTCCGGATCAGAATACGCTCCTGTGCATCGCCATGTCCTACTCGATCTACAATGACCCAGGTCAGATACTCGGACAGATTCAACATCATTATAAACATGCGCGCATGCCAAGGTGTTCCGATAGAAGCAACATGCAGATGTTGATGTTTGTTCTCGACGCTGTCTCGCTTCCCAGCGGACTTTCATACCATGTGTGCTTCACGTAAAATGGTTAGCACTCGCGTCCGACTTCGCGAAAATTCCGGATGTACGTGATCCACACAAGGTACGCAGTTAGTCATCTTGCTTGGTATAAGGTAGGTGATGCAATGTATTATGTAAGTAGAATCTGAATAATGTTTTGTAATGTTAAGAATGTCAGGATTGGATGTGCATTAAAAGTTGTGAACGGCCAATTTAATCTAGGTTCACGACTGATAGATTACCGTCAAGTTACATTAACAAAAACAAGCTGAAAAGACATGTTCTGTTTCTGTAGAACTAAATATAGCACCCAAAAAAATAGTATTAACTGACCATGGCTTGCCATAGAAACTATTTGGTTGAAGATAAATATGTCTTTGGATTTGTTCGGAGTGGATTAGGTAGCTAACATAATACATGATGTGAGTATAATGCATGATATGAGTTTGAAGCATTTTAATTTTGAGCAGCGAGACTTCTTTCAAAAACGTAAAAATAGTCACGAGCCGGATGTAAAAAAAATCATAAAAGAAGGGTAATTTGAAGGATAGGTACTGTTATAATTTGAAGAAAAAATATTGTCACGTTGATTTAGTCAAAAATCCAATTATCGAAACGGTCCTTAAAATGAAACAATTTCGAAAGGTATCTTCTAAACGATAGCCATGTGCTCTTTTCTCGTGAACACTTAAATGCAGACAAGCTCAACTCTCGACATTCAGCTTTTCGAAAGTAGTTGGGTGTGGATCTGTAGTGCATCTCCGTAACAAAAAAATTCCTCTCGCGGTGCAAGCGCATGGCATGTTTACTATAGTAAGTAAAAAAAAAAAAAATGTAGTAGTAAAGATACATGAACCTGACCAATAGGTGGGTTAAGAAAAAACATCAATCATTAGCACACTTTGTATATATAAAGGGGTAATGACTTCCTTCTCCTCATTTGGTGTTGGGCACCCTGCAGTTCAACCTGATCTCCGTGTCCGTCCCGGACGGCAGCAGGTTGCCCATCTTCACCATGGCTGACGCGAAGTCGGAAAAGAACTTGCTTGAGTCGGTGCTGTAGCTCGTCACCAGCGCGTCCTGCGAGCCGCCGTTGAAGAGCACCTGGTCGGAGTGCAGCAGCCCGCGCTGCCCGAGCAGGTTCTGGTAGTAGGCGTTGTCGAACACGTCGGCGGTCTGCACGTCGAAGGGCGCGAGGTTGCTGTCGCCGCCCGACCGCGGGCAAGTCTGCTTCCGCAGGACCGCAAAAGTGTCGTCGATGTTCTTCTCTTTGTAGATGCGGTTGCGAAAGGACTGGCACCGCGCGCGGCCGATGGTGTGCGCGCCTGAGAGCGCCGTCATGTCCTGCGCCGTGAGGTTCTTTCTGTCGAACATGGAGATGAGCGTGGCGAGGCTGGAGTCGGGGCTCGGGAGGTCCGTGGTGCTCTGGCTGGGCGTGCGCGAGTCCTTGCGCCCAAGCGCCACTTCCCAGGTCGGACCTCCGACCTGCAGGAAACGGTTCCACGGGAGAGTCAGCCATGCATCACTGACTAGTACAAGTACTCAAATAGCAGCAAGTACAGAAGGAGAAGCAGTGGGACTGTGGCGATACTAACCAGGATGACTCCATCACGGGCGGCGAGCGCGAGAATGTCGGCACAGGAGACGGTATTGTAGCAGGACGCCTCGACCTGGGCCTTGATGGCGTCGATCACCTCGTACCCACGGACCGAGTTCACGTTCGGTCCGGCGCTCTTCTCCGACCCATCCAGCAGAATCGAGCCGTCACACCCCTGCCGATATCAGATAAACACAAGCGTCAGTTGCCAGCACGTAATCAAGAGCAAAATCATTGATCCACGTACATTTAGTAGCACAGCAGTACTACATAGAAACAAAGCTACTACAGTACTAGGGTTGCTTACATTCACGAAGCAGTCGTGGAAGAAGAGGCGAAGAATGGAGGCGCCCATCCGCGTCTCCGTCTGCACGGCCGACTCCATCCCTGCCCGCACGATGTTGGCAAGGTTGGGGCAAGACGTGGAGTAGAAGTTGGCCGACAGCTGCGCGTTGGCCGCGCCGGCGAGGACAGAGAGGACGACGGCGAGGCCAACCAAGGCCGACCTGCTGAAGACAGCCATTGGACGTTTCAGCTGGAGATCGAGGAGAGGACACTACACAACTCTTGTGACTTTGTGAGCTCGATGAGGCGAGATGCATATGGCGGCATCCAATATATAGGAGTAAATCGCAGAAAAAAACCACCACATATAGCATAGACATAGTGCTCTGCTCGAGCTCCTGCCGACGCTAGGCTAGCTCGCGGTCCGGATCATGCACGCACGATATAGTACAAAGGTTCTTGGCCAAACTCTGTGGTTGCAGCTGGATTTGGTTGACCAAAGTCATTTCCTAACATGCCGGCTTGCCAAGTTGCTAACGGAGTGCTCAGCATGCGCAATTGTGCCATCTTGTCTGAATTATTGCATCTGTTAGTTACTCAGCAAACGCTGGCTTCTTGCTTGACCATATTAATTTATCAATATCGCTTGACATTTTCCTTCAAATATTATACGCGAACCAACATTTTCCTCAACGCTGGTCTCTCCCTAGACGACAGCAATTTATCAATGTTTGGGCCTTGGTTCACGACGTAGACCTGAGTCTAACATGGGTGGAGGACACGATCACTTGGAATTCGACCGCACCTGCGGCATTGGCGGATATAGCTCAATTCTATGGCGCTACTTTGGCGAAGTTTCAGCCCACGGTGTGCTTAGTATTGGATAAGGCTTTCTAATTCTGAGTCGATTTAAGAATTAGCTTAATTCTCGGTCATTTCGGTTAGCCATCGGAATTGTTGGTCAAGATTATTGTTTTGTATGCTCGTTGTCTCATGGAAATGCTTTGTGTCGGTACCTACGTGAGATGTTTTGTGCGTCGGACTTTTGCAATCTGGGCCTGCTGTTTTCCATGTATCGTGGGATTTTTTCGTTATGTAGTGCTGGACTGCTGGTCCTGTTAGGTGTACAGATTGGGTGGAAGCATTGTCTGCATCGTCGTGTGATACCTGGTTTCCTAGCTAGGGTTTTGACCTCGGCCTAGGTTTCCTAGGGCTTTGACTTCGGCCCGCGACTACGGCAGCAAAAGCAACTATTCTCCAATTTCGAGCAACCCCCGTCCTGCCCTCCGTCCTGCTATCCGTTCGGGCTGACCACGGGGACATCTGGTACATCTACCCGACCTTCGCAGCATGGGAAAGAGGCTTGAGGGGTGCTCTCGGTTTCCGATTTGTGACTGAAACCCTAGGAGATGGTAGCAAAATTCCCTAAGGAGGGTGGATCGTCGAGCCCCACACCTCCGACGGATCTCTAGGAACTGCATAACAAACTGGTACTTAAAGATGAGGAGCTAGATGATGTTGTGCTACCGAAGGAGGAGTTTGTTAATCTTGGGGAGGGCGCACGCTGGATGGCAGTGGTTAAATGTGATTTGTACGCGTAGAAAGGTGAGACATATTCAGGAGGGGGTGATAACACTATGTACTTCCATTTAGTTGCCAATGGTAGACATCGCAAGAAGCGAATCTTCCAGCTGGAGCAGGATGAGGGGACTATTCTGGGACAAGAGAATTTAAAGGTTTTCATATCTGAGTATTACAAAAAAACTGTTCGGGCCATCGATTCCTTCTAGCTTCTCAATGGAGGAGTCTAGGATTGATGTTATTACTCAGGTTTCGAGAGAGGAGAACCTTATTCTGACACAACCTTTTACGGAAAAGGAGGTGTGGGAGGCATTTTCTCAAATGGAACTCAATAAAGCCCCAGGACCGGATGGTTTCCCTGATGAGTTCTATAAGAAATTCTGGGGGGGGGGGGGGGGGGGTCATTAAAATGGACTTAATGGACCTGTTTAACCAGTTGCATGCTGGTGACTTAGATTTGTTCAAGTTGAAATTTGGAGTGATCATCTTACTACCTAAGAAGGAGGATACGAGTAGGATTGAACAGTTCAGAACTATCCGCCTCCTGAATGTGAGTTTCAAAATTTTCACTAAAGTAGGAACGAACAGGGTAACTTCGATTGCGAAGAGGGTTATCCGTCCCTCCCAATCTGCGTTTCTCCCAGGGAGAAACATATTTGAAGGGGTTGTGGTTTTACATGAGACTATTCATGAGTTGAAACGCAAAAAACTAGATGGTGTCTTGCTCAAAATTGATTTTGAGAAAGCATATAATAAGGTTATTTGGAAGTTCATCCAGCAAACTCTACGCATGAAAGGCTTCTCTCCACAATGGTGTGATTGGGTGGCTAGGTTTGTGTGAGGAAGTGTTGGGATTAGGGTGAATGATGATATTGGTCATTATTTTCAAACTCTGAAGGGGCTTAGACAAGGTGATCCGTTATCACCTATTTTATTTAACCTTGTTGCTGATATGCTGGCAATTCTAATTGAGAGAGCCAAAGAGGATGGCCAAATTGGAGGACTGATTCCTCACCTTGTTGAGGGTGAGTTTCTATTCTCCAATATGCTGATGATGCCATACTCTTTTTAGAACATGATTTAGATAAAGTTGTGAATCTGAAGTTGATCCTGTCCATCTTCGAACAGTTATCTGGGCTGAAAATTAATTTTCATAAGAGTGAGGTTTTCTGCTTTGGAAAGGCAAACGATTTTCAGTATGATTATAGGAAAATATTTGGATGTGAACTTGGGGCTTTACCATTCAAATATTTGGGGATTCCTATTCACCATCGTAAACTTCTAAACAGAGAGCGGAAGCCGGTTGAGGACAGGTTTGAGCAGAAGCTGAGTGCTTGGATTGGAAAACTGCTCTCGTACGGTGACCGTCTTGTTCTCATTAACTCGGTTATGTCAAGTTTACCTATGTTTCTTATATCTTTCTTTGAAATACCCGCTGAGGTTAAGAAGAGACTAGACTTTTATCGATCTCGCTTCTTCTGGCAAGGTGATCAGAAAAAGAAGAAATACAGAATGACCAAGTGGAATATAGTTTGTCGCCCTAAGGACCAGGGTGGTCTTGGGATTGAATGTCTAGATGTCAAGAACAAAAGTTTGCTTAGTAAGTGGTTATTTAAATTACTAACAGAAGACGGTATGTGGCATGAGTTGCTACAAATAAGTACGTAAAAGGTAAACCTCTCACACAGGTGGACGCTAAGCCTACGGATTCTCCTTTTTGGAAAGGAATTATGGGGGTCAAACGGGGTTTCTCCCAACACATTGCAGTTACACTTGGTGATGGGCAAAGTATTAGGTTCTGGGAGGACCCGTGGTTGGATGGAGCATCTTTAGCAGCTCAATATCCAATGTTGTTTAATATTGTTCGAAATAAAAATGTGTTAGTAGCAGATGTCCTTGGTCAAGAGCAACTTAATATCCAATTTAGACGATTGCTGTATGGTGATAAGTGGGTCGCCTGGCTCAATTTAGTAGAGAGGTTGATGGCAATCTCTCTTAATGATGAGCAAGATTCTTTTAATTGGAAATTGACGCGCTCAGGGATTTTTACAGTAAAGTCTCTATATGAGGAGCTTATGAATGGGAATATTGGGTTCCTACATAAGTATTTGTGGAAATTGAAGGTTCCTTTAAAGATCAAGATCTTTATGTGGTTTCTTTTCCGTAAGGAACTTCTTACCAAGGATAATCTCGCCAAAAGAAGATGGACATGATGAAAACGTTGTGTGTTTTGTGATCATTTTGAGACAGTCGATCACCTTTTTGTTCATTGTGAGTTTACTAAGAAAGTTTGGAGATTAGTTCACTTCACTTTTAGTATAACTCGACCCACTAGCATGAATAACATGTTTGGTACATGGTTAAATGGCGTAGATAAATCAAGTAAAGTGAGTATACACATTAGTGTATGTGCTTTTCTTTAGGCAATTTGGAAATGCCGGAATGATGTAATATTTAACAATTTAGTGGCTGGACATTTTTTGCAGGTGGTTCATACGGCTGTTCACTGGATCCATATGTGGTTTTACCTGCTGCCCCAAGACTAGCGTGGACGTTTGGATGTCGGCTGCTCTCGGCTGATGGCGGTCGTACGGGCTATATTCAGCAGGGATGGATGGCTGCACACTAGACGATTGTAATGAGTTATAGTCTAGTTCTACTCTTGTTTAGGTGGCTAGTCTTTGTAGCCACTTTAGCGGATGGTTGAGTTGTGTTTTATGTTTGGCTGTGGAACTGGATCTTGAACATCTTTCTTTTTAATATAAAAGTCGTGTGCATCACTACGATGCAGAGGCCGGGTTTACCATTTCAAAAAAAAAACGAGTAAATCTTTAGTCACCTTCGTGGCCGTTGGATCTAGGATGCCAAGATTTTGTATGAAGCAATAGTTAGTTAAATCTTAGTCAACTTTGTGGCCATTGGTCTAGGTTGCCAAGATTTTTTGCAAGCCAGTAGTTGGTTTGTGTTTTTTGTGTACGAAGGCAAAAATTGTTCTTTTGTTGTGTAGCACCGTGGGATTCATTTTAGTGATGCAATTACAAGATTATATGCTATTTTTTCATTGCAAGTTGGGTCGTAACCAAGAGTTTTTAGTTGCAAGTCGACTTGCAAGAGATTTTTTTCCAATTCGAATATGGTTGCAACTAAGTTTTTTTTCAGTTGCAAGTAAGGTCGCAGTTGAATATTCCTAGTTGCAAGTCGGGTCATAACTTACTTTTCCAGTTGGAAGTTTGGTTGTATGTGAGGTCTTTTTATAGTTGCAAGTAGGATTGCAACTGTAGATTTTTTTTTCTAGTTGTAACTGAGTGTTTTTAGTTACAAGTCGGCTTGCAACCGAGATTATTTTCCAGTTGCAAATGGTGTTACAAATAACATTATTTTTTCCAGTTGTGAATGCGGTTGCAACTGAGTTTTTTCAGTTGCATATAGGGCCGCAACTGATTATTCCCAGTTGTAAGTGGGGTTGCAACTGAATTTTTCGAGTTACAAGTAGTGTCGTAACTAAATTTTTCAATTGCAACTGAGTTTTTTTCTTCGGTATATCCATTCAGAGCTGGTTTAGTTTTAAATTTTGTGTGGTTGTAACAAAGCTATCCCAGTTGCAAGTCGAGGTGTAGCTGAGTTTTTTTCTAGTTATAAATTGGGTTGCAAGTCGGATTTTTTTTTCTACTTGCGAGCGGAGTCGCAACTGAGTTTTTCTCAGTTTCAAATTGGGTTGCAACTGATACTTTTCCCAGCTGTATGTGGGATCCCAAGTAAGTTTTCCTAGTTTAAGTCTGATTGCAATTGGTATTTTTTCCAGTTGTAAGTGGAGTCTCAACAGAGTTTTTTCGTAGTTACAAGTCGGATTGCAACTGAGAATTTTTCAGTTGCAAGTGGATTGAAACTGAGTTTATTTCTAGTTGAAAGTCGAGTTGCAACTGATAATTAGTCTTGTGCTGGGTTGTGATGCTTTTCGGTGATACCTTTGATATGAGTTTCGGACGCTCCTTCGTGATCTTGATGCTTGAGTTGATAGTTTTTGAGACACACACAAGGAAGAAGACCTTGAAGTACACCTAGGTTGGCGTGGTTGTGTCGCTCTTCTGAGAAGTGACGAGGATGGAGGGTGCTTGTCGATGAAGGCTTGACATAGTCGGAGGGCTCGACAATGAGCATCGGCTAGTGTTGATGTAGAAGCCGGCCGATTGGCGTTATTAACGACATCCGTCGAGTGTTGAGGTGATCCGTCGAGTCTTATCGAAGCCCGCACAAGACTTGACGAGGGCCGGTGATTCTTACGTGGGTCATCATTACATGTAATGGGTCGACGATGCTTGTCCAGGGTGGGGGATACTTTTGAAGGAATTCGTAGCATAGAAAACAAAAAAATTCCTACGAGATACAAACGAAAACCGATATCCAACCTACAAAAACTAAGATCCAATCTAGGAGAGGCTAGCAATGATAGGGAGAGTGCTATATCGGATATACATACGCTCGAAGAATGAATATGTTGAACGTGCTATTTCAACGCAGCTCGGTGTAGTCGTACTAGGTCGATAACGTCCCATTCCTGCGATCCAGCCGATCAGCTTGGCTGAATTATTACATTTGTTAGTTAATCCACAAACGATAGCGATATTGTTAACCACATCAGGTAAGTGCAAAAGGTGGGCGGCGTGGTAATTGCAAAACAGCGAGGTTGCCGGTCGTTGATGTTCGCCAGTGCACTATCTACATGTGTTGTGTCTTCAAGTACATGGCGGGTGTTTATATGCGTTTTTTCATGGACTATGCCACACTCGACATTGGCATGCCTCAGTGTATATCCTGCAGAAGGGGCAAAAAGAACGGCACGAAATAAGTTATACCAAAACAGATAAGCAAGGAAGTTCCTTGCTGTAATGAAAATACTCATTTGAATCTATAACGAACTGGTTTCATGGTTGTGTGTTGTTGTGTGTTTTAGCCCGGAAGCATTCCAGCCTATTTTCCTTTCTTGAATGGGCGTGATGCCATCACTATGGGAGAGCGACCCGTTGTCGTGTGCCACCGGCACACGACGAAGGCCAGATAACACACGGCAAATACTTTGGCTTGTGCTGCACACGGCAAAGAACACACGACGGCCAGATGCCTGGTAACATGCACTTTGTCGTGTGCCAAATGTCGGGGCATATGGAAAAGAGCTTTTGTGGGCCCCACAGCCACTTGACGACGGTGACGGACGAACACGGAGGTGGGCCCCAAAGGTGCAATCGGCGCACGACAAATATTGCACGTGTGGGCCCCACCTGTCAGCTCATTCCCTTGTGCCGCCATACGGCAAAGGGCGCACCCGAGGGCTCCACTTGTACTATTTGCTGTGTACCAACACACGAAAAATATCTGAGAGGTGGGTTCCACGGCATGATATTTGCCGTGTGCCGACGGTCCTTCCTCTTTGCCGTGGCCACAACTTCCACCAGAATACCATACTGTACAGTCTTGCTCCACGTGTCCTCTTTGCCTTGTGTTTGCACACGGTTTTATTTATTTACCGTGTGTTTACACATGGAAAAGAGTACCAAAATTTTGTTTTTTGTTTTGTTTTGTTCAAACCCTGCAATTAAAAATGCATGAAACATAATACACGTTGATATCTAAGAATCAGGATAGCACATACTAGCAAGGGACTGGCGCGGCGCACGCCGCGCCCTGCTGATCCTTTTTTTTTGTGTGTCGAACGTATTTTTTTGGAGGGCAGTACTTTTTATTGCATCTGTCTCGTTCGGATAACTGGCACGACGGAGATGTCTATTTTTTCTGGACGGAGCCTATTTTCCTTAACTGCGTACAGATCTACAATGTGTAAGGGCACTGACGTCGATCTGGCTAAGCTGTATGGATTGCCACGGACTCTCGCGTGGGCTGAACATACTTATTTATACTTATAGATGGCATAGCTAGGCGTACATGACTCGGTAGAAACATGTACAGACTGGGTTACATGTAGATAAACTAAGATTTTCCTAACGAAGGCTAATGTGGGCAGTTATACATGGAGCTGGCTTTTGCATGTTTCGGTGTCTAGAACCAAAGCTCGCGCCTGCCTACTGGGGTGTCAGCGATGAACTCACCTACGGCGGAGATCAGTTGGTGAACACGGGGCAGGAGCTCTGGTGGCCAAATATTTGGCACAGCAACGTCGGCGAGGCTCGGGGAGATCAGGTCGGAGAAACAGGCACAGATTCTTCGCATGGCCTTTATTTTGTTGGCGTATTCGCCCTGCATCTCTGCAAGCTGCTGCCTTGCTCTGGTCAACTGATGCTCCCTGGTGTTCGCCCGTTGCTGGGCGGAGAGAGCACTCGCGGTGGCTGTGCGAAGGGCCGAATAGTTGTAGTCGTCGATGACGATGTTGTAGCGCGTGCAGATGAAGGCGAGCGCCACCTGGGCGGCGTTTTCTTGGGCTTCCGCTGCAGTGCCGGCTGGTTCGCCATGGAATGTCCGCTGACGTACGCTTGCTTCGCCTGGCCTCCGGGGAGGTCGATCTTCACCCAGCCTGTGATGGCGGTGAGTGAGCTATTGTCGTGCCCCATGCCGTGGATGTCGAGGCCTCGTGTAATGGCCAAGGCTTGCAGCACTACACGACGCGGTATGCGGACCACATCGGGTTCCTGCATGTTTATTGTAGAATGAATGTTAATGTTCCAGCATGCTTTGATCTTGGTATGACGTATGAACTGGTGTAGCCTATATGACCGAAAATACGATTACCTCGTTCGGGTCGGGGCTTGCAGGCACGTTGGTGTAGCTGCTGCCTTCCATCGCGCAAGAGCTCTTTGTTTGTGTGTTGCTTCTTTGTTTTTTGTGTGTAGCTCGGCAGCTCATTCTGGCGTGCAAGCGTGATGGTCTATATAGGGCTAGTCTTGTGATACCTATCAATGGCGGGGAAGCGCGTTCTGGCTTGGAGGAGGACACATGGCTGTGCGGAGGAACAAGTGTCGCGTGGGTGCAGCAGAGTAGCCCGACGTGCTGTCCATGCAGAGCGGCCTAGCTCACCGTGCCGGGGGGAAATCGGAAAGCGGATGTGTTTGCCGTTTCCTGTTGGCAGGGACGGTTTCCTGTTGTACCTGTTTCCGGCGGACCAGCTCGGAAGGCACGTGGTATAGCGAGAGCAGGCATGTATGGGCACCTCTCTTGCGTGAAGCACAGGTGGCGATTGCATGCTGCAGGAACCTGCGGTACTCCTTGCTGGCCAGCAGAGTTTATACGCGCATGCGCGCGTCGCAGTAGAATATATGGAAAACCATTCTCTGTATATAAGGCTGGCTCTTTACTGGCTTTCTACCTATTTTTTCTAGCGGTGGTCCGAGCATGAGCAGGGTCCGTTTCTGTGCGGCGCGCGTTCTCTTGGAGGATGAGCAACGAGATGGCCGGAAGCAGCCATGGTTAGTACCTTCTACCTTGGTCTGCACCCTCGTCTATTCTTGCAATGTCACTGCCGAAAGTTTCGTTTGTTCGTTCCTCTTTTCTTTGGGCTCTGCTCTCATGTCGTTGCTTTTTGTCCATTTTTCTGTTTCTGTTTGCTCTCATGTCTATCTTTCTTTTCCTATGGTATCTCTTTCTGTTTCCTCTCATGGCGTTGTCTCTCTCGCTGTATGGGCAGGCTCTCATCGCAGGGTGGTCCGTGTGTCACGCCGCCTTATCCTGGCCGATGCGGTCAGCAAACTTGGTGGTTACCGGCCGGTTTATCGTTCTGTGCGGGTCAGCGGCGGCTACTTGAGCAAGGTAGAGGAGACTATCGGCCGTGGATGCCATGCATGCTGCATCAAGACCATACGGGTGGAGGGGCATGTCGCTGCTCACCTTATCGGTGCCCAGGAAAGCGCGGCGGCAAACCTGATTCGTCATCTGTGATCAAAGTATGGAGTGCGCATAGACGACATGAACTGGGGGCACTTTGACCATGCACGTTGCCAGCTGGCAAGCTCGGGGTTTTCGCTGGAAAACCTGGCGGCGAGCAACTCTGCGCTATGTAGGTCCGATGATGCCCTGACGCTTGAAATCTACGAGCTGCGTGGCATAATCGGCAACCTCACGGAGCACAACAGGGAGCTGACGGAGCAGGTGCGGGTGCTAGAGCAAGAAAATTGTGGTCTGAAGAAGAAGGTCGACCCGCTGGATGTGGGCTGGAGGACGACACTTGAAGATTTCTGTTCTGTTCAATCGTCGATGATCCTTGGTCTCTCCATTCGTCTTGCTGGCAGCTGCAATGTTGGTTGTGTCGCTGCACAGGTCAACCGTATTGAAGATCGCGCGGAAGAGCTGGTAGAAGAAGGCTTCATAAAGTTAGAGGCCACTATGGCTGGAGAGCCGTAGGGCCGTGGTCGTGACATGGAACGCCATGCTGGCGGTATCGTGGCTTAACACCTGCTCTCTTAGTAGTTTCGAGTGTAGCTAGCAGGCCTGGTGTCTTTAGGAAGTCTGTGGTAAGCAAATAATGTTTGGCAGTTTGTGTTTGTAAGAAGCGTAGTTCTATGCAATGAACTAAGTAGCAGAATCGATGTCTATATTATTCTAGCGCGAACTGTAAGGGACAGTAGCTGAGTACGTATCGTTGTGCTCGATCGCTGACTCGTCCTTTTCTTTTCTCACTTGCACGATTTGGCGATGGCACGCAGTCTTGGCGGCCCACTAGAAGATGATCGAAGCGGGCCTGCCCAGTGTAATGTAAACGTCTGTTTTTTTATGGACGGCTTGCGTTGCCAAATTTATCTCGGAGACGGTGCTACAATCAGAGAGTAGTCTAATCTGCAGACTGCTGGGTACCTGGAGGGAACGATAATTAGACCCGTAGTGTGCAACCTCGTCGTGAGCAGTGTATTTAGTGGATTGATAACGCATACATCGGGAACTCGGTATCATACAGAGAGACACAGCGTCGATATGGCTGGACGATCTTGAGTCTACGACATACGTGCAGACCGATGGGGATATTGGACCAGCTGCTGCCATGTTCCTATCTGACCTAGAATCAATGGAGGATTCAGAGGATCTCACTTATTGGGCGATGCATAAAGGGAAATCTAAAAGCAGGAAAGATATACCAAATCGAACCGATCGAGGATTTTTTTTTGGGCTTTATTTCTGTGTATGGACGATCTAGAGGGCTACGCAGAATTAGGCATGGAATTTGGTGCCCAGGGGTGTTACGGGGCTTTCGCCATGTATATCCTAACCTCTGAAAGTATATCGTTTCAGTTGACATGAATGGGTGTATCACCTCTGTAGCTCAGGCTGATAATCCAGCCTAAGTAGGAGAATGCACCGTAGATGATTAGAGTAGGGTTGTACATGAGCAAACACATGGGCGGTCATCTATTCGGGCCAGTCTCTGAGTAAAAGCAAGCTAAATGGGATGTCCACCTACTGGCCTATATTAGAGAGCATCGGTTTGACTTGGCAGGATATATTACATAAGCTGAGCGACATTTAGTTTTCGGGCACGATAGATTACATAGGGGGAACAAAATAAGGTGCGATCTAGGTAGCAAAATAGCCAGGGACCGCTACATCACATACAATAATATATAGCGCGAAGTAGAGGCAAGTTCCAGCAACAACGGGCGCATCCCGAGAGAGAAAATGCGGGAAAGGCAGCTAATTTCAGATAGCTAGAGCACACGATCAATTCTTCCTCAGAATAGTCTAGACCCTTGATAACTTTCCTACAAAACTCACAAGGAGGAAACTGGAGTGAGATCGAGATGGCAAACAAGAAGTTTGGATGTATGTTGATGTACCTTACATCCTTTTCTGCTTTTCTTGTTTCGATTGTTGGGCTCCTCGTTTCGGCGTGTCCCTGGCTGTAACAGCTTTCTACATTGGCAAGATACCATGAATGACTGGCAGCTGCAGGAAAATCTACGGCAGTTTTGTTCAGTGAATCAACTGACCTCTGCCGGCTGGAGAGTGGAGAGCACACTCGATGGCGGGTTCGTCTCTATAGAGGTGGACGGCACAATTGCAGCTCGCACCCTAGTCTGTGCAGGCATGCTGCTGGAGCCACCGGGTTGATCGGTGTTGTCAGACCCCGGACCCAGAGATATACATACTGTTATGTGCTCCTAGCCATGGACTCACAAGGGCTTCAGGGTTACCAGCCCCGGCCGCAACAAACAACGGCAGGCAGACCGGATTCATCAGCACGTAGTCCGGATCCCCGGTCTATGTCTCCTTGTATCCATGCTAGTCATAACCAATTATGCATACCCAAGCGTCCACGAGTCGGATGAAACTGAAGGAACGGGACCAAAGTTATACAGAGCTGCTATGTGTCCAGAAAGTGCAACAACAATCGAGGGTTACTGGGGTTACCTCGCCCCAGGCCGATCACATCGACAGGCGGGCTCGGACATGGATCATCGGCTCCACAACCCCTCGATTGCGACAACTATGCAGGCATAGCCAAAACTGTATAACAATGAGCTCGGAACCAACAACCAATCAAAGCAGTACTCTAAACATGAAGCTTTATCAAACAGGTGTTACTAGAGTATAGCTTACAAACAGAGGTCACACGACCCAACATTACATCAGACAACAGAAGGCAAACTATGTTGCTAATCTAAGAACCAAAAAGGCCTAAGAGGCCGCAACATAAGGCGACGTCCCAGCCCATAGATTCCAGGCTGCTACCTGGGAACCCCAAACTACTCGTCGATGTCCACGTTGAAACACCACCGAACTGAGGAACTCCACCTGAACCAAGTTGAAGCAAACATGAGTACGGGAGGTACTCAACAAGACTTAGTTAACCTATTATATATCTGCTTCTTTTAGAAAGAGTTATGAAGGTTGTTTTGCGTAAAGCCATCTTTGTTTTCCAAGTTGAGGGAGGAATAGCACGTCTCATGGAATATTTTGAAAATAGATGAGAAAGCTACTCAACTACTAAAATCATCATCTTTTTAATCCACCAACTCATATCAGCACCTAGTGCTTCAAAGATCACCTCCTCAAGTTGTTCCGGTAACTCAATCTACAAGGTAACCCCTCTCGGCATCTCCGAGGAGGCATCCTTCATTCGTTATCAACAAGTTTTAGTCATTCCGTTCAAGTTATCTATGATCACAGAATCCGTCACCAAGTCGTCCTTAACTGCGGACACGGCTTTTCGAAAAGATTTAACCCTGCAGGGGTGTACAACTTTAACCACACGTACCAAGCAACTCTTAATGCCACATGATTAGCACTAGTCCGGGAAGTGCCGGCATATGAAGGTTGACCACGATCTTTCCCTTGCTTCGCCTATTCCATGAGTCGCTCCGAGTAGAGATGGACCGCCAATAGGGAGTGACCATCTCCTGCCGGGTCTCTATCGTTGTGCGCAATGCTCGACGGTTACCTACCCGCAGAGCGCCGATACATCACCACGTCCTAGTTTTGAAAACGTTTTGATATCCCCGCAAATCCAAATGGAAATCCCGAACTAGGCAACTCATGGAACAAACTAGGCAAGTTGAGACCGAGGGGAATCCAATCCCCGTGTGGATGCACGCTCAGTCTTGCCTCGAAAACGAGAACTCGCTCCTAGGGGCATGAACGAGACAACCACCACAGACCCTCTGTGGTCTCGTCATCCACACCTTTAAGTCAGGTTAACCAAGTTATCTTAACTTTCCACAACATACTATCATACTAGATTCATTCGCGGCTCTGATTCATCAACCGGATGGAGCAGAGATCAACAGACATGTATGACTAAGCATGGCATATTTGAGGCTCTGGCGATACACACAAACAAATCCTATGTCTGCTAGGAGTAGTGAATCAGGATAACTAGGCTATGCATGATATAGGACAACTCTAACTACTGACACAAGATATATTGGAATCGAATGCATTGTACGAGAGTCAAAAAGTCTTTCGAAATCATATATGAGCAGATAATAGGTTATGCTTGCCTTGCTTCAAGAAAACCAGAGAAAGTCTTCAGGAATAAGTGCTTTACTTGTCGGTTAGGATCAAGTATTCGCCATTGGATTGCTGGCCTTCTCTTCGGAGTCACGTTCTACCGAGGGGGAACAAACACCGAAACAAGAAGAGCAACAATCAACACATGGCAACGATGCAATGCGCAATATGTATGCATGAGCAGGTTAATGCACTGAAATAAAGCCCTAGACAGGTTTAATGGGTTGCTAGGGTTCGTACGTCAGTTATGAAGTTTTACTGAAATTAATCCGAAATAGGCCCCGGAAGGGTACGTCGGACGGTTATGGAAGTGGGTACAAGTTTAAAAGCTCAAATGGGTTTGAAAACATCATAAACAGGTTGCATTTGTCATTTTGAGCAAAATGGTATATAACTTTTAATTTTCTAATTTTGGTGAATAAAAACTTATTTTCTCCATTTTAAATGATTAAACAATATTAAAATAATGCTCATTTTTGAACTTTGTAAAACATGTGTGAAAATGATATAATCAGTTAGAGTTTATTTTTCTTAACATTTCCATATTTTTAGTTTATTTTTCTGATTAATATATCAGGAGATATTAATTTTACAAAGTTTTATTGTTTTCTGGAATATATTAAACATTTTTCTGCTGAAATAGGAAAACAGATTTATGACATCAGCATGACGCAACAGTGACGTCAGATTGAGTTCGATCCCTCTATTCTGCACAAATTCGTTCGAAAGACCCCGAATTGATGGAAACCGTTTGCTGCACTAGGTAGAGGAGATCCCCACGAGTCTGTAGGTGGCAGCGGGCTGACCATTTGGTCACCGGAGTAGCCCCGGCGACCAAGAACACGGCGGCGGCCGGCGGGGCACGGGTACAGGAAGCTGCGAAGGGGGAGGAGCCGAGGTGAGGGCATGGGAAGGACGAGGGCCTCACCGTGGATGCTCTGGGGTGGATGGCGGGAGGAGGGGGGTCGGAGACGGTGGCACCGTGCAGGTTTCCGCGGCGGCCGGCGGCAAAGGCGACGGCCCGATTCCGGCGGTGCTGTCCATCCTAGCTTCCGTGCGCTCTCGAGGTGATAGAGGAGGTTCCGGAGGTCCTCGTGGTGGGTTCAATTCGGACGGAGATGGCCGGAGATGGCGGGGCGCGACGGCGGCCTCCGGGCTAGGGTTTGGTTGCTTTCGGGAAAGTAAACAGAGAGAGAGGAGGGTTCCAGGGGCGAGTGAGGAGGAGGCACGATGAGGATGCCTCCTCTGCCTCTTATCCACGCGCGAGGCGAGCAAGACGTGGCGAGGGGCGCCGTCGATGGTTTCCCATCCTTCTGGCCGGAGGTGGAAGAGACAAAAGGGAATTTTGCAAAAAACCCTGGAAATTTTGGAAATCACAGAGAGACCCTTTTCCATTATAAAAACAGAACAGAAACGACTGATTGAGGGCCTTTTTGTAAAGAGAAAATTTGGCAAAAAATACATTTTGGAAACCTTGTGAAATTTCCAACAAAACCATGTTTTGTTTTTCCCAAATTGAATTTGTTTTTAAAACAAAATTGGGGAACCACTTTAAGTGATTTTTGGTCATTCATTTGTTATTTTCAAAAGCAAAATTTTAACCAATGTTTTTATGCATGTATGATATGCCAACAACACACCACCACCCTATTATAGCAAAACATGGATGTTAGAGGTAGTTCCAGGTCCAGCAGCATCTGCCTGTTCAGCAGGAGCCTCCTCCTGCAACGGTTCAACCGCCTGCACCTGATAGTACATGTAGTCCGCATCCAGTGATTTGTCGCGGGAGTTACAGTTACAGCAAACTTGCAGCCTACAAGACCTGCCAGTTCAGGAGGAACATAGTTAGCTTGACCTCTAGAGTTGGCAACAACCATAACAGCGTCTTGCCCAACAATAGTTTCTCCATGAGGTCCAAAGAAAGTGATTTCGTCCATTGTTGCCGCGACTATGTCAGTAGCATCTACATCCACTGCATTCAATAAGATCCTGAAACCTGTAGAATCGACAGCGAATAACAGTTAGCTTTTCAGGAACGGTCCACGCATCCAATGCAGTTGTCACTAGCTTTGTGTGTCTGGGAAGTCTATGGCAGAACTACATTGCTAAAGGCATGGAGATTGGACTGTCTCCTTCAAGCTTCACCTTCTTCCAGCAGTCCTTACATCCCATATACCACCAGTCGTTGGTCGAAAAAACCTCCGTTATACATATTTTCATCTTGTAGCGTTCGCCCTGTAATTTACAGAAGTGGAAAGCGGAGTGTAAGAGGAGGCGTGGCAGGCTCGTAGAAGTGTTTCTAAATCTAAGATGCTATGAAACAGAGAGAACAAACATACCATAATATCATTTGGCTCAAGCTGAGCTATCTCGGCTATAGTGGACTCGATAGGATCACGACGATCTTGTCCAGAACCATGCCATTTGATCTGGTGGGGAAGTGTCTTCGTGCTGCATAAAAGAGAAAGGCCGCTCAGTCTGTACATGCATATCTAACTTTGGGCAAGAGCTGTTTGGCGTACTGCACCTTTCACGTATAGCTGCCATTTCGGCTATAGGTATATTGACATACCATCTGGTCATGGACGTACTCTTAAACGCAAGCATACCTATCAAAGTTCAGTGATGCCCAATAAAAAATTATCTCATGTACGGAAGAGTGAAATTTCAAACCAGTGTGTCGATCATACCTGAAAAGTGGCCAACTGTCATACCAACAAATAGCACAAGGATGGGTTCATCTGCTGATGCCTGCTGGAGTCCTTCAGCATCAAAGCTAATTGCAAGCTGGCCCCATAAGGTAACAATAGCTTGTTCCCTAAAAAAGATGTGTAAAAGGAAATGAGAGATCAGAGACAGAACAGACAAACCGTCGATGTGTTCAGCTAGGAGCGGGTTCTTACTTTCCATCGGTAATATAGACATTTTTTTTTTGCTGTTTGTTGGGTCCAGAAGGAGTACCGACCTCGGTGACTTCCCTTACCATGCCAACAACATCTGCAACAGTGAACACAATTAGAAGAGTGGTCGAGTAAAAAAAAATGGAGCATGCCTATAAGGGTACAAGTGGCAGGGCGACACCTGAGAGAAGAACGTTCTCGTCTGCGCGAGCTGCTAGCATAGAGAATGGAAAAGCGTTGTATGCAAAGAGAGGAAAATTCTCCGGCTGGGAAGCGCTTCCTTCACAACTGTCCTCTGAGTAAAGCAGATCCTATAGGGATGATCCACTGATCTGTACGTTTTTTTAGCATCATAGATATTAAAACGCTCGATTGTGTAGATGGATCCTTCTTTCAGCAGATTTTTAAACTGGTCAGCGCGTGCAGCAGGTATCACTCCTTCTATAGTGCCGCCCTGTGACACTCAAAGGACAGGACCGCGAGCATAAATACTCATAAGCACGTCTAGGCAACATGATAAACAGAGAACAAGATAGCAGAGGCAGTCGATATGTCTGTTACATACGGGAAAAAATCATTGTGTAAAGGCAAAGCATTTTCCCGTTCGAAAACAACCGGTAAGTAATGAGCGTTGTCATGCTCTGAAACAGAGAGTGCGTCTCAAAAACATGGCACCTATCTCGGCAGCATGCACAGGCCAAAGAAGCATGTAACTTTGATACTAATCCTGCAAGTGTTCTGTCGGAAACTAAACAAATGCAGCACTTGTGCAGGTAAAATAAAGAGCGGAAACCTTAAATAATCTGCATTAGCTAACTGACGGATTATTTGGGCATAGGTAGAAACGAACCAGAAGCAACGACACGAAAAGGTAAGCTGCAATTCATACAACCGCATCATGCTTCGTGGTAAACAGAGAAGGCGACATGCACGCATGTAAAATTGGAGGTAGATAACAGAGAATGGGCGTAAATGAGCGCACAGAGCTAGCCTATCACTAAGGAAGAAAAGGGTCCAGACACTATGCTCACAGCAGCCGAGCAGCATGCATGGAATGCACAAGAAGTTGCGAACAGAGAGGAACACGCCTTCTTGGTAACACGGTGAAAAATCCATACGTGACGGTCCACAAGCACGAAATCAATCTCGTAAAGCACCCCTGTCTGGGGCTTCGTGAAATCCCAAATCCGTGTCAGCCGAGCCAGAAATTTTGACCTCCATCTTGTTCTTGCAGAGAGAGAAGATATGCTAGGATTAAAGAAGGGCAGATCCAAAAATAGGGAAATACAAGGAAAAGAAATTGGGGCTTAGATTGTGAACGGCAAGAGAAAGAAGGCTACCGTCAGCAATGGGAAGGAACCATAGACAGAGGTAGAAGACAGAGATGGGGAGGAGCTAAATCAGATGTGGAGCGAAGGCAAGCTGCAGTATCGCGGGAGACACAGTCATGGAGGCCTCCCTGGTGGGAGGACGTTTTCACGACTGAAACGGGGCGAGCGGCGGGCGGCACGTATGCAGTACGCCTGCTTGGTGCGTACATGCGTCACGAAGGGAGGGCCACATGCCAGTCGAGGTCTGTGGAGGTGGAAAAAATCTTCTGATCGCAGCGCAGCTAGCTGTGACAGGCCTGAATGGCGGCCCATGAGCGTACAACGGGCCCACAAGGCCGCGAACAGGACAGGAGCACAACGTGAGAAGCGCGGGGCATAAGCAGGCACATCTGCTGGGCCATGGGCCGAAGAACCCATCACGAATACACAGCCACACAAAGAAAAATAGGACGGTGTTTTTTGTTCTGAAGGGAAACAGAGAGAGCTGCAAGGGTACGTTGTCGACATGTATGCCACGCGTGTTCGTACGTGCCCTGCAGCGAGATAATTCTACATCAGTGAGGAGTTAATGTACCTAGTGGGCGGCAGCTATGTCTTAAAAGAAGCCCTGTACCTACTGGACAACATACCAGATCGACACTTTCGTTTCTCTCTGTAAGGAAGAAAAGCAATGTATCATCCATGCGACTTAGAAGATATGGCAGGCCGGTGGGCTTCTGAGATGGAAGAAGAAGATACGCGCATGGATCTGGCGCCAACAACTTGCCCTCCTTCGATTCGTAAGTGCTCGCAACATAGTTCTAGGCCTGTTTTCCTTTTGCGATTTAGCTTTCTCTGTCGGATCTGTGACTCCGTCGTGTTTTGCAGAGGACGTGCGTACTCTGTCGATCTCGCGTAAAAACATGCTGCTGGATATAGCAAGGGCGCTGCCAGCGGTCGATCCTACATACCAGACATGGTATAGATATTGTGGCTACTACAGAAAAGTGTGAGTCAGTGTGTTTGATCAGAAAGCTCCCGTGCTGCTACGTGAAGAATTTAGCTCCAGTGGTGACGAGTTCCAATCGGCAGAGAAAGCTGAAGAGAGAGCTGCAAGAGCCATGATTCGGAGACTGGAGAGGATCTATGGACTCGAAGCAGAAGATCTTAACTGGCGAGATAAGCATCACTATGACGTCGACAGGTTTAACTGTTGCACTGGATGGCGGCGTGCAAAAGAAGAGATCAAAGATCTGAAGGGCCAGGTAGAGATGCTAACGGAGGGCTGGCGTAGCACACTCGGGCGAGCGGAATCTGCACTGGATGGTGCAGCGCGGGCGCGATCTACTGCGTTTGATTCATGCACCTCTAATGGCACCGATCCGCCAGCCTGGGCCGTTCTCTCTGACGCGATCGATGCAGAGGAGGGAGCTTCTAAGACAGTCTATGAAGGCATCAGCGACTTAGAAAAAACGGCTGGGACCTATTAGTGTGTGTAGCTTTGTTTCATTTGCGATAAAGTTTGTATGTTTATTCGCATGTATCTGTGCTAGACCTATGTATCTTCTCTCTTATATTGCTCGTAACGTGTGGTAGGATTCGGCAGTCTGTGGTAGTAGAAGTATGCATATATTCCGTGAATAAAATTGAGGGAGCAAAATGCATGTATAAAGCACAATCTAAACATCCAATAGGTAAGAACACCAGCAGGGAAACGATATTTTTTATTGCTAACAACAGGCACGCAACAACAACATATAGCGGGAGGCAAATCTAAAGGAGTACAGACCAAGCAAAGAGGAGCAGAGACACCACAGGCGAAC
This sequence comes from Alopecurus myosuroides, assembly GCA_028641055.1. Classification (NCBI taxonomy): domain Eukaryota; kingdom Viridiplantae; phylum Streptophyta; class Magnoliopsida; order Poales; family Poaceae; genus Alopecurus; species Alopecurus myosuroides. The sequence goes on along the minus strand of CM054062.1, from coordinate 50,302,520 downwards.
TAAAAAACAGAGGCCAGTGAAATACAAAGCTTAAAACACCTCTATGAGAGATAGATCAGACGACAGAGAATGGAAACGTCAAGCACCGGGCAGTTGTGCTCGCCAATGGAAGAAACACATGCCAAGTCAGTGAGCCATGAAGGAAGCAATTTGACCTATAGAGCCGCTGGAATGGCATGATAAGCAGAGCACCATGCAGAACAGTCGTATACGGTGACCGTGCTGACAAGCGTCGTGCCACTGTCCTGAATGTGTGTATGATGCGCAGCCACCAGAGCAAAACGACTCGGTATGTATTCGATCACCACCGGTGTATTCAAATGGCAGGGTAAGCCTTTTATCTTCAACTGCAAGGCTCTACTGACTGTGCACTGCACTGAACCATAACTGCTTGTCCAGGGAAACAGCTGAACCTCCTCTCTATCTATCCATCTTCTGAGGTGGGTGGAAAGCAACCCCATCACCGAAATGTAAGGGTGAGAGTGATCGGAGTAGAGCAAGTACGCGGATGTGCATGTCCCTGCGAAGGAAAAGGCATAGGTTTGCCAAAGTCGCAAAATAACAGCCAGGATCCACAGTCATCACAACTGCCGCCGAATATTTTTCAATGGCAGCTCGATTCAGCAGCTTAGGAAGTACATAACATTGGGCTGGGTAGACTATGTGGCTTGTAGTCACCACAGGTGCACTGATATATTTGTATCTTCTAGTAATTCCATGCAGATACTCACACTTGTCAAAATAGACGGTATATCTATCTAGCAGCAACGGCGCATTGGTGATCTCTTCTGCCAAAGCCGCCTGCTCAATATTGTGAGTGACCCTGACGACTATTTCAGCAGGTATCTCTAATATCCGCTGAGAGCGAGCAATACAAGTGAAACCAGACGGGTCCTCCATTGTGCGGGTCTCCGGGGTAATATATTCGAGCGCGCAATACGGCGCCAGCATCTGCTCAACAATCACACTTGTCCACATACGCAAGGGCAATTCCCTGAGTGTAATGTACACGCGCTGATCAACACTGACACTTTTTATATGCGCTATCTCATCACCCGAGAGAAACTGGTAGGGGCATCCTTCAATGTTCAGAATCTGCCGCTCGGCTGCAAAGTCTGCAACTCGCAGCGCCTCATTATGCGAGAGAAAGGAGAGGACTATCTTTTTTGGGGCGGATAGAAGGATCCTCATGCCCCTGCGGACTTCTAGCATGTTTGCAATGTGCCCAACAACCTGATCTGGCTCAACAATCTGGAACTGCGACAACGACCTTACAAAATAGGAACAATGGACAGGTGCACAAACACGGGAATTCTGTTGAATGTTACTCATGAACAACTCCTTCGTACGCGGACGAACTGGAGAAGCAGCAACCATCTGTATAGCTGGAAGAAAGAAATCGAACAGAAGAGTTCAAATCGACTAAAAGAACAGAAGAAGATAGAGAAACCAAAACCGGGAAGAAGAAGGCACCTGCTAGGGAAATGCACACGCAGAAACGGTAGGCCTAATAGGATGAAGAAGGCCGTGAGATGTTCGTCAGTGGGAGCAAGAGGAAACTGATAAAGATTTAGAGTGTGCAAGAGCATTAAGCATAGGGAAACAAAGACTATATATAGAGGGAGAACCAATACATGGAAACACCATGAAACAAGATGGTTGTGTCCTTCTGCATGGCCGCAACCTGTCGGTGAAAGCCGACATGTTTTCAGTCGTTGCGCCCAAAAACCACATAATGAAGAGCCGCGTGATCCGTTCATGTACGGACAGCGACAGCGAGCATGCTTATACCGACAAAATAAATCATTAGCCCACAGGAACATACAACAATAGGTCGAGAAGAACGGCGAGAAAAAAACAAAAGGCATAAACATACAAAGGCGTGGCACACATTTCAAATGCACAAAGTTCAGACCAAGCCATGGCACACATTCCAAGCAGAGAAGGTCACACACACGCACTCTAAAACCAAGGCGTGCACCAAAAGAGGTATGATACAGAGCCGGTCCAGCCTATCACAATTAGGAGAGTAAACCACAAGGCTGACAAGTGAGCAAGTCCTAAAGGAGAGTGCAGATCAGATACAACAAGAAGAGAGGGACCAGCACCTATCGAGCGATAGAGGGCCACGGTGCAGAGAGCCAGTGAAGCAACACGCCAGCAGAAGGATAATAATAAGGGCGCACAGCTAAGCAGGAACATGCTGTAGCTGCAGAAACAGAACACCATCAGTTTTCAGAAAAACAAAGAAGAAAGTGCATAAATCGTCGAACTGACTAGAAAGGGCGCACCTCCTCAAAAATTCACAACCTATCAATGATCTCTCTATATACGATATTTCTCGTCTCGGTGGTGAGAGCACCGCGATAATCCTCCACCAGAAATTTCATCCCTTCACGAGAAGTGACACGCGACATAGCCACATAGAGCTGACCATGAGTAAAAACCGGTTTATGCAAAAATACGCAAACCTTAGAAAGAGTTTGGCCTTGGCTCTTATTAATTGTCATGCCGTAGCATAATCGTATAGGGAACTGGCAGCGCCGCAAACTGAAAGGCCACTTAACGGCAGGAGCAATTAGCACAATTCTTGGAATACATACACGTTCACCTCGATGGGAACCAGTGATGATTTCGCCCTCAAGGACTCTTTCACCAAGCCTTCTTATGATCAAGCGAGTACCATTGCATAGCCCGAGAGACTGGTTAATATTTCTGACCAGCATTACTGGTACCCCTATCTTCAAGCTGATTTTATGATTTGGATAATTGTTGTGTGTTATAGAATGCAGGAACTCCGGTGGGTACAAAATGTCTGCATCAGCTACATGGTCGGCAAACTTCGATATACAGTCATAGCTTAGGTGAACCTTTTCGCAGCCCGGAACTCGATCGAACACGACGTCATTGATTTCATCAGCAATAATGTTCGTAGGACAGACAGCAGCACGCTGAGCCAGATATTCCGGACTATCATAATTGAAAAAGAAGCCAGCATATGCACTGTCGATAGAAGCAAACATATTATTCCCAGGAGAAGGCTGCAGCAGTAAGTCGTCTGGAATTCTTAGCCAGGAGGGAATGGTCTCTCCATCCCTGCACTCCATGTGCACCTCGCCATTGCCAACATCGAGGACCCACTGTGCAAAAGCAGACTTGGACTTGCGAGTTTCAGGGGACATATCAGGGGAATCCAGCCTCATGTTTCTCTCCAATTTCAGGACTTTAATATACTGCCAGAGAGGGGACATGATAAGAGAGGCGTCTATAATTTCATTCCTTGATCCACCTTCTACGACGGGCAAAATGTGTCTGAAGTCACCACCGAACACCACAACTTTTCCACCAAAAGGAATGGAAGCTCTCGTCTTGTCGGTGACCAAGAGCACATCTCTTAAGGTTCTGTCAAGGGCCTCAAAAGAGCAACAGTTGGTCATAGGAGCCTCATCCCATAGAATGAAGCAGGTTTTCTCTAGCAGGGCAGCCATAGAAGAGCGCCTTGATATGTTGCAAAGGCTGCACTCATTGATATCAAATGGAATCCTAAACCTGGAATGAGCCGTGCGACCGCTTGGAAGCAACAAAGATGAAACACCGGAAGAAGACACAGCCAGAACAATACGCCCTTGAGAACGGAGAAAAGTGACAATGCAATTCCAGAGAAATGTCTTGCCAGTGCCACCTTGACCAGAAACAAAGAAAACTCTAGGCGGGCCATGGTCGATGCACTCTAGAATTTCATCATAGATAGCTCGCTGCTCCTGGTTGAGCTGCTGAAGTTGCTGGGCAGAGGCGGCACATAGGACATCTCTGTCATACTGTGTCTCCTCTGCAATAAGTCTGTTATAGGATTCTCTGTTGGCTGATACAACACGAGAAGATATACCAAAGGAAGAAAAAGATGACCCATTCTTAGCAAACAAAATCGATAGTTCCTCAAGCAGGGCTTTCTGAAGATAAGCTTCAGGGACAGTGTATCTATCATCACCAACAGACTGGCCGATCGAGTAGGCTATATCATCGGCCATAGTTTTCCAGTACCTATCAAATAGTGCAGGACCATTGATCACCTCACAGAACAGAAGGATTGTCATAAAAAGGTTCCTCAGCTGAAAAGAAGAAGCCCAGACGATAGCCTCATAAAAAAGCTTAAACCACTCGTGATCATCCCCCACCAAACCTCTTGCCTGGCAAGCTTCTTTGAACGTATCGTACACACACCCATTATATGATCTGAGGTCCTGAAAGCATGTTGTACCTGGCACAACAGTTAGAAGCATCCGCAAGGGAAAAAAGTTCCCCGGTTCCTGGATGGACATTATATATCCGACCGATCTTGTTACCAAGTTTTGGCTTCCGCTTTTGTTTGGACCACACCTTAGAGGCAGCATCCAACTTCCAGTACGAAGGAAATTCTAGATAGGTCAAGCTTCTAGCTTCTTCATTCATCTGATTGGCGACAAACCATTCAGTCAACATTGTTTTGTACACAACAGGATTCGCAAGAACCGATTCCAATTGGTTGTCCTCATGGAAGATCACCATGTTCATATCAGGAAGATGCATCACCAATCTGTGGACGGATGGCTCCCGTCCGTGAATGTCAAAAGTAAACATCCGCCAACAAGCTTCGCACACCAAGAGATACCTGGAAACAACAGACAGAAAACTAAAGTAAGTCCAAAACAGAAACACAAACCAGGACCTGCAAGAAGCAGCATTGGAAAAAAAATAGGTAAACAACGAAGCAGAAAAGAAGCCGTGGCAAGGAAAAATGAATGCACACCTGCACTTTATGTACTCGTTAATTTCATTCCTTCCAAGATGCAAGGAAGGAGCCGCAAGGGGTGCAGCTTGCACGAACGACTGGAAACGTATCCGCGCCATATCATGACCTTTCATAACATATTTGAACAAATATTTGAGCAAATTGGTCTTGTTGCACCGCTCAACATTTATATGGGCCTGGAATCTTTTTAGCAAGGATAAGTTTTAAGGCACTACCCATCTGTTGCCAAGACGGACAATACCTCGCTTCCTAAGAACATAAACACCTGTGTCCCGCCTACGGTAGACAGGAAATCATTTTTCGTCAACCACAGTTTCATCATTGAAAGACTTTGGAAACCGCCTAGAGCAAACCTCATTCTTCATGCAACTACACTTAGGATTAAGGTCACCACAAGGACCATGAACCATGAACTCATCCACCAGGGCGTATCCTAGAGGGTCGACAGTGGGATCAGGGATTTCATCACTGACAAACTCGTCAATCATAGACGCCGACGGATCTTTACTATTGAGCTTAAGACAAATCAATGTGTGAGTATGAGGAAAACCCCTCTTGTGAAACTCCACGACATAGAGATCTGCATAATAGGAACACACAATAATAAAAGGGGAAAAAATCAGCAGGAGACATAGCAAACAACGGGAAACATCGAAAAATTCACAAGAGGCAAAAAAGCAGAAAAGTAAGGAAAGCCGAGGCAGCAAAACAGAGATGAGCGCGAAAGACGGAGCTTACACGCTCGAATAGGGCCAAATAGAACACCCTCTTTCATGGCGTCCAAGATTTCAGCAAACTTCATGTTGAAAACCCGTACAGAAATGTCGGGCCGATTAGACGGGGTCTGCCTAGGATCAAACATTAGAGCATCAACAATTTCCTGCCATTTTGGATTGCAAGTAAAAGTAACAAAAAGATCCGGCGCTCCATACTCACGGCACAAGGTCATAACATCCTGATAGTTCTGAACCATATAGCGCGGACCACCGGTAAAACTTGAATGTAGTATATACTGAACACCTAGATTTTCGCCGGTGGAACCACCCTCACGAACATCATCCGATATACCCTGATAGGTCTCAGAACGGAGCGTGTCTTGGTTGAAGAAATGGTAGTCCAATCTGTTAGTTCATCACTGACAAATATTTGCTGGCTAAGGTGACTGCAACACGTGAAAGGGTTAGGCTCATTTCTCTTGTAATGGAAATAGTAGCAATAATATTCCAACATGGAGACCTCGGTTTGCCGAGTCGAAGAAGGGCATCGACGGGCAGCAGCAGCAGAACCAACAACAACCCTTTTATACAGAATACCAAGATGAAAACCTCTGTGACCATGCGGGAACTGAAGAGGGTACTGCAAAGCCATGAGAGATGGATTAAGGGCAGAAACTTGCTGAAGCCGACCTGAAACAACAAAATAAAAGAACTTGTAACAGGGAGGGGACAAAAAAGACATGGCAAAGGCATGAGAGACAGAATGAGACCAAAAATCGGCGAAACCAACCTGAAGAAGGATCCACAACCACATCGAATCTGCTGCGACCAGGAGCAAGATCGCCAACAATCAAAGCAGCAACCTCACATCCAGTCGGGCCAGAAAAGTGATCGCCATGAGAGCCGCCTTCATCTCCAAAAAAATGAATAACCACATCAACAGAACCAGAAAGCCTGAACCTTTCACGTGCAAATCTATATTTCTGAACCAAATGGTTGTGGACATTTAGCATATCAATGAGTTTCTGAACAATAGCACGATCAGCCTCATCGAGACCGTCACCTTCCTGGCCAAACATGTTCATCATGTACCTCAGTTCATCCGTAGAATCAACAATATACAACTGCGCAAACTGTGGGTCCTGCCCATCCGGAGGGAAAAAAGACCCAATACAATGAAATACGACCCCACACATTTTGAACACATACGGGGCAGTACCAATGTTGATGCTACGATCATTAGCACCCATGGAAGTGAAAGAAAAAAGAGAGTTGTAATGCCTAAGCAGCCGCAAAAAGCACGAGGATGCCACGCCACCATCAAAACGAAGCAGCTCTTTCAAAGGATGCGGCCAGTCCTGAAACCCAGGGAGCGAGATCTTCCCAGCACGGCAACATCTATTGTACACAAGAAGCTTGCCCTTGCTAACTGACTTCCACTTGCAACCCTTGCAACCCAATAGTATGCCTGGCAGTGTGAGCAAGAAAAATCAGGGCCCCCATAGTAAAAACGTGTAGGCTCCGTAGCTGCAAACCAACGAACAAACAAAGCACATGTAAAAAAAAGACCGAGAGATCGATGAAAGTAAGCAAGAAAGAAACGCGGGACCTTTAAGCCAGGCAACATCCTCGTCAGAGAAGGGTGGGCCTCTCACATGCACTGGAAGATCGAGAGGAAAATGAGAAGGTGAAAACAAACATTCAGGTAACCCCAAAAGGACGATAGGGAAAAACGAACAACAAACCTAGTGCTCTCCCACGAAGACAAAGGAGGACAGATCGCCTCATACGCCGATTAGAAGCAGCGGCCAACCTGCTAACCCTAGGCACGGAGCGAACTAAACAAACAGAAAACGTGTCAGCCTTATGCCAGAGCAAAGCCTGAGAGAAGACCAGATAACTCGACATAAGTAAGTAACCTGACGGCGTCGGATAAGAAGATCGGTAAAGAACAGAAGCCTGCCCGTGAGAGAACACCGGCCGCGCAGAAGAATTCGCAGTCTGGCACGACGGAGCAACTACAAACAATACGAAGAAATAGGGCAGACATAAAACCGAATGGACGGAAAGCACGAAAAGAAAAAAGAGCAGAAAACGAACCTGGAGCAGAAAGCACAAGCTGCTTTCCCTGACGGATCTCACGACGCCGTCGAAGCCGATCCTCCGGTGTTAGAAGAGGCAATGGAGCCGGCCTAGCACCTGCAAACAGCAAAGACGTACACCTAAAAAATAGCACCCAACAAAGGAAGACCAGACAGATAAGAACAGAGTACGACGAGAAAGACAAACCAGAGGAGCACGCACTAGCATGCAGAGAAGAAACGGCAGGCGTCAGAGAAGATGGCGAGCCGACCACGCTGGAGAGGACGAAATGAGCAGCATCCTGTAAAACGCGGCCGGCCGAAGCAGCATGCCCATCCGCCGCACGCGCATCCACCTCACGCGCATCCACACATGCAGCACCGGCAGTCTGGCACTGCAGAGCGCCCGTAGAGGCACGACATGCACGTCCAGGAGGCAAATGCGACAACGCAGCCGGAGGAGAAGGTGGCTCCTGAACCGACGGCCGGCGACGGGGGCAAGAAGGGCCGCCCGCCCGCTGGCGACCACTGCCTCCCCGCCTGGGAGAACTCCCCTGACCAGGAGCACGCACGGAACCACGCGGCGAAGCCGCCGCATTAGAGCAGCGAGAAGAGCCCACCATATCAGGTAGGAACTACCATCGGACCGAACTAAGAGAGGGAAAACAAAATGCAACACCGAAGGCGCAGAGCAACAACAGAATAGAAAACGCGCGGCGACGATGCCGAGGAAACGCAAGAGAAGATACCGAGGCAAGCGACCTAACCGAAAACAAATCAGATAGAGACGTGGCAGCACACAAGGAATAACAGGCAAAGACAAACCAACCGACCGCACATGCAGAGAGGAAAAGGGACAAACACTGGCCCACCACGTCCAGCCAAAGCGCATGGCCGGCAGACGAGCACAAACCAAAGAGGAAGGAACGAAGCCGAACGCACGTGTCAACCAACGGGAGCATAACATGACCATCAAAATTCTGTAAAAATTAGAATCCGACGCAGTTTAGGATATAACTTATATGCATGCATAAGCACAACTAGCATCCACTATCACCAAATATCATCGATAATTCAACTAAAACTCACAAAAGTGATCTATAACATGCATTATTACAACAATATCATCCCCAAAATCCACAACATATAAGAGGAGACATGAAAAATAAGCATATGGCTTCTCCCTGCACACTTTTCCTCTCAATGCATGTGTTCAACTTCAGGAATATGAAAAGAGATGGAATATGAGTACTTTCCATATGAATCGGAGAAGAAGCATATGAATCAAAGAACTAGCATCTCAAATATCATGTAACATGAGTACACATGAGAAAAATAGATAAATGAAATCTACATAAGTAAATATGAATGAAAGAACTAGCATTGTTGCAAAAATAATGAGTACTTGACATACATAAACATATTGCACAAACGCTAAGCTTATTCTACCTTGATTGAAGCGAAGTATAAAAACCATTCAACTTGAGGAGTAGCCAGTTAACAGTATTGATCTAAGTCTAAGTGAGACATGAATTTAAGTTTTGACACTAGGATACATGGTTTATAGCTAACTAACCACTTGGCTCCTGAGAACCGCGAAGTAGGGTCTGGTGTGCTTCCTTGTGATGCTGCAGGTGTCTGGGACATCAGCGATGCGTTTTGAGCCCGCGCTAGAGACATTCTGTCACACCCCAGTTTTTGGAACCTTGTTTTGTAATTCAAGGAGACAAAAATGTGGGCCAACAATTTTTTTACAACAAAATGTTTGTTTGAACCCACATGTGATTATGACAATGGTCATATATGAAATGCAAGATTTGTTTCATTTGAAAAACAAATACAAATAATTTTCCTGGAAACACCTTTATGTTTACCCTGATGTTACTTGAGTGATTTTTATTCCAAGAATTGGATCATGCTTGCTTGAATATTGAAATAAACTTTTATCTTTGTTGGATCCAAGAAAACAAAATTTCAAAATGATTTATGGAAGTTTTCTATAGAAACTATTCCCTGAAAATGCAGCCAAGTACGTGTTTTCCACACTTGTTTTCACTAGGCTATAATAGTCCATTTTGTGTTTTCTTGACTTATATTTGTTCCTTGTTATATGGACTACAAATCCATAAGCTTGGTTTGGATTTTTGAATAATAAAAACAATCTTTTTCTAGTTGTTTTTATGGAAGAAAAATAAGAGAAAAAAGGCATTTTTAGAAAACATAGAAAAACAGAAAGTACCCCTTTTCCCACTATGTTTTCATAGCCTTCCAATGTTCCAATTTCGTTTTCAAAAGATGTTTATGAAAGTTTAAAACATGTTTAACCAACTCCAACTTTCAAAACAAAATTTGGAATTCATTTGACCTCTGAAAACATTCTGAACTTTTTGCTCATTTCATCGGTTATATAACACTTACAAAAAATTGCTAAGTGTTAACTGGAATTTTCTGAATTTTCAGAAACTGTGGTTTTAACAAACTTTGGCAAATGTTTTAAATTGCTTTTGGTTCAGTTTTAAATTTCAACCTTGCCATTTGGGTTCACTAATGATTGGGCTTCACCTTGGATCCTTTTGTTTGCTTCTAGAAGGTTTGGAGAAGGGCATTTTCGAGAGAGAAAAAGTGTAGTCAAAGGGAGGGATGGCATGGCATGGGCACAACAGTGCTATGGCTACTGTGGCCATGCCTTGGCTTCTCCACCTCTCAAAAGCCATATTTGACTTGCCCCCGACCCCCTCTAGCTCCTAGACATCAGCCCATGTCTTGCACTGTCGTGGACATGCTCCAGGGCGCCCCCATGCCGATTATGACACCCCCCGAGAGCACCCTCGTGCACATGACCTTAATGCCTTGATTTAAAGCCTTCCCATGTGTGTCCCTTGCGCCATTACCCTCCCACACCTCCCCACTCTCACCTCGAGCAAAAGGAAGCGATCCCGAGCCTCCTGCAAGCTCCACGAGCTAGATCTCGCCGCCGGTCACTGTGTGTGGGCACGAGATAGTGCAGCACCTCCTGTGCCCTCCCACATCTCGTGCTCGCCCCCGATGAGCTCCCTATAATTCCTAGACCACCCCTGACCCCTCCCCACTCTTGTTCGTTTGCAGGTCGACCGCCGCCATCGATCTCGCCGTCGTGGCCGTTTTGTCTCCGCGCCAATGACTGGGGCCACGCCAGTCGCCCGACTCGCGCCCCTGCCCTGCCCGGACACTCTGCAGCACCCTCGACCCCGCGCCGCCGCCTATCGAGCCCTCACAATGAGCCACCGAGCGTTTCCGCGCCGCCGTTCGTCTCCGGTGAGAGAGAGTAGAGGGAGAGGAGAACGATGCTCGTGCGCCGTTGATCAGCAGATCCACGGGCCACGTTGAACCGCCCACGTTCCCGCATGAATCTGCACGCACGCGCGTGAGCGGGCCAAATCGGCCGTCTGTTGGGCCGCGCCCGTAGGAATCCAGCCCGCGATGCCTCCGTTTTTCCTTTAGTTTTTTTTACAGAAACTAGTTGATTGCTTTTTCTCTGTTTAAAATAGTTTTAAAGCTAGATAAATTCTCCAAATTTTTATGGCAGTAGATCTATGTTTTCTTAACCATCTCCAAGTGGTAGATCCATGATTGCTACTTTATTTTTGCAATTGTAATTGGTTTGCCAGAGGGTATCTGTGAGAACATTTTAGGCATAACTTTTTGGATCTGTATCCAAATTTGTCAAACCAAATTGTTTTGTGTATCTAGTGAGTAGATCTATCCCTACCACTTTACCTCACATCAAGGGGAGTTGCCAAATGGAAATGCCATCCATTTTGGTATTTGACCAGTAGGTATTTCTAGGATTTTTAGAGGGATTTTAAAAATGATTTTGAGGTGAATCCAATTTTATGAGTTTTTGTATGACTAGATCTATCCAATCCTAGCTTGGGTTAATTTTTGGTGAGCATTTTTAGATACATCAGCTTCTCTGTTTTTAGTAGATCTTGTGTGTTTGTTTGTGATTAAATGTTTGGTTGTTGGAAACTTGTTTTTTAGCATGTGTAGATGTGTTACTACTTGTTACTAGGTTGTTTTATTTCAATACAACTAGATTAGAAAGTGTGTGCATGTTTGGAAATAAAATAGAAATATAAACAGCCTTCTATTGTTTTCTAGTATTTATTTTTGAATAGGTTGTGTGAGCAAATCTTTGCATGTTTGTTACCTAGATTTCTAATGTGGTTTAGTTGATTCCAGTACCATTTTTGTACTGATGTTGAGATTCTATCATCTCTGTTAACTTGTATCTTATTTTATACAAAAGTATGTGTAGCATTTGTATGTTTGTTCTCACTTAATTGTTTTCACTAGTATGAGTAGTAGTGTGATGATTAGAAGATGATTAATTTTGTCGAGTGTGACCAGAGGCTTTGCTACCTCTTAATGCCTTGGTTTTAGTGGGCCCATAACCCACTGGTCCCATTGCATTTTGGTTGGGAATACAAATTCCCTACCATGCACTTGTTTGATAGTGGCACATAATGTTATATGTGTGTTTAGAATTTTCCACCAAGGAAAATATAGTTTTGCTATACTTGGTTGATTGGTGTGATAGTAATACTTTGTGACACCTAGTATATTTAGTTATGCTACATTTTTTGACATAATGTTCCCTTGGGAATATCCTGTTAAGAAGTGTTTGACTATTGTTTTGAGTTAATGGAGTGTTTCTTGCAAATAGAAATAGTTTCCTAGTGATTGATAGAGTATGTGTGGATAGATTTCCTTGAGTGTTTGAATTTTAGAAAGGGTTTGGTTGAGTTTGCATTGAGTGCATAGTTTCTGGTTGTATAGCTTGTACCTTGGTTTCTTGTGATTTGATTGATTAGAAAAGCATGATTTATTAGACTTGGTTTGCTCTTGCTAGGTAGTTGTTCTCATGTAATTATTTTATTGTATTTGCTTACTAGCATGTGTAAGGTGTTTGTGCTTTTAGTAAGTATATATATTCTTGTGTTGCTTGTTTAGGAGAATGCATTCTTGTAGTGTTGTTTCCTTCTCTATTAGTGTACTAGTGTTGGCCACTAGATACTATGAGTTGCTCTAGTACGGTTGTATTTCTATTTTATGAGTATATGATTATCCTAGCATGGTTAGCATGTTCTCACTTATGTTATTATGACTTATCTTGTGGAGTTGCTTGTGGATATTAGTTGTAGAATGCAATTATTTCTTATAGCATGCTTGTGTATAATTTTCATACTAGTATGCTATTAGTGGACTCCTGTTGTAATGTATGTTCTAGCTTTATTATCCCTTGTGATGATGGTATTTTAGGATGTGTTTTATGACTTGTTAACAATTGGCTGAGCCACTCGTTTGTTTGGTTATTTTCATGATTCATGGATTCCTTAGCTTTTGTGTAGACATAAGCATAGTCAGTAATTATATTATTTATCTGTGGGTTGTTTGCTTTGCTGTTTGGAATTGTCTGAGTGTTCACCTTAGAATGATTATTGTACTAGTGTTATGGTTGTGTTTAGTAGTACCGTGTTATTTATTATATAGGATAGTGGTAATTTTTTTGGTGATGGTTGCTTCTGTGGTTGTTAATACCCACTGCCATGGGTATTGCTTTGTTTGATTGGTATTACCTTAGTATCCTCACCCTTGTGACCTCAAGATATTCTTTTAGCTTCTTAAATATCTTGGTATGAGAATGGTAAACCCATTCCATCTATGATATTTAAGATGTGGAATATGGTTTTCCAACCATATGTATTTCTGACAATAGTTGTACCATGAGAGTTCGATGAGATAGTTTTCTCGATAATCTTCTGGGTGATTGCGCCAATATAAGTTTCTTTGCTGTATGTGTTGCTTTGTGTTATAAATTGACTTAGTTTGGTTCTGAGTGTGTGTCTTTACTTCTTTTACGGCGTTAGAAAACACAGAAGAAGAAGAAGGAGTTGTAGACCTGTGTGTCAAGTTCAAGCTACTTCAAGGCCAGGGACACAAAGAGAATTAAGGCAAGCCATCCTGATGCTTGCTGTTACTACACTTATCATTATCTATCATGCATGTTCTACTTCTGAAAGTTTTACAAAACTTTGATTACCAAAAATTATTTTTGAGTGACTACTACTATTAATATTATATATTACTATGCCAGTAGTTGAAACTTGGTGTTACCAAGCCCATAGCCACCATATGGTATTTATTACCACCAGAAGTATAAGTCCCTAACTGGACACCTTAAAAATATGTTTTTGCAAAACAAAGGCTTTATGGGAACCACGGTGGGGAGGCGAGGCCTTATCCACCGGAGGAATGTTGGAGTGGTCATTTTTGGGAAAAAAGTGTTTTACAAAAATGACACATAACCTAGTCTTCGCCGGACAACCTTTACCGTACTGCCACTCTACCCCAACATGGGCACGGGGCTTAACTTGAAGTTTGTTCTTGTTAGTGTGTGTTCTATCTCAAATTGCTATAAGGGGGCGGACTCCCTCGAACTGAATGTCGCCAAGTTATGAAACGCGTGACACATAAAGTGTGGGATTAAGTTACCCTCCGGATGCAGCAGTGGGTCTCCTGTCATGGCAGGGTTAGACCAGGTGCCGGGGAGAACAAAGAATCTCCTGCCGTGGCAGGGTTTGACCAGGTGCCGGGGAGATTAAACTCAACTGAAGAGATAGTCAAATTCTAGGTTGATCATAGTGGATGGTTAGGATCAGTTATCTGATGTTCTCGTACTGTTTTTACAGTCCATGGTTGTTCACGGCGGATGTACTGGGTCTTGCGGAATGTGTACACCTCTGCAGAGTAAAACTATTCGGAATAGCTGTGTCCTCGGATATGGACAGTTGAATGGCCATGTAGCTAGCATTGTGTCAATGTTTTCAAAAAGGTGTTTTGAAAAGGAGTCGGAACTTGAGAAGTGCTGAGAAGAGAAACTTTATACCGTGGAGTTACTGTTGAAGAAAAGCCAGAAGTTGTTTTACAAGAAGTTTTGCAAAGAGAAAACTTCCTTTTAATAAAGTTTTACAAAACCTCTTGTACATGTGATATCTACAAGAGGAAGAAAACTATATTATTTTCTTTTGAAGAATCTTCTTCAACAAAGATACAGAGATTTTTAAAATCAACTATGATATATCTTTCATATATCAGGGATAATGAACCCTATGTATAGACTACCTACTACACCATATAAGCATTCTTGCATTTGGTAAGCTACATGATGGGTGTCTTGCTGAGTACATTCAAAACGTACTCATATTGGTTTCGTCCCTGGTATTTACTTGCCAGACTTCGAGGAGGAGCCAAAAACACCAGACATATCCCATACTTCTCGCTCCCACCGGCCGGCTTAGTAGCCCCCGGGGCGTAGATAGAATTAGGTAAAAAAAAAATATTGAAAAGTCCTAAATTAGACCAAAGGAATTCCGTCTGCTAGAATAAGAATGCTATTTGCTTCTTAAGAAGAATCACTTTTATGAAATGAAAGAGTTTCCACAGGCGTCGGATATCATTTCTCAAAATAAGGAAGAAGTGTTATCGATGGATTTCCTTCCATTCTTCCTAGTATGGAAGAAGTAAAGAAAAAGTACTGCGTCTCGATCTATACGAAAGGGCACTGGTTTTTTTTTTCTTTCGGTTGCTGATGGCTTTGCGAACTAGGATCTTCTCCCGGCCAGCAGCCTGTAGGTCAAGGCGTGACTTGGGCTCTACTACATTGTGTGTGCTTTGTCTTCCGCTGTGTGTGTTGTGTGTTTGCCCTGCGTGGCAGTTGTGTTAGACTTGGTCATGTGACCATGTTCCTTGTGTAAGTCTTGTTGTAAACGTGTATTGGATGTTGTATCTGAATGCCAACTTGATATGTTGTTCACGACTGGTGTGATCTGGGATCGTGAATGTATGCATATCGGAGGTCCTTGAACAGTGGTTCGGGGGTCCTTACACATTCTACATGAAAGAGTAGTTGATTAGCCATGTTTAGAAGGAAATGGCAAATACAGAAAGACGACGAACAAGAGACTTACGGTAAGTGGTCAATAAATCACCATCTGTCCTAACGGTTGCCTCACTGGTGTCATCGGCGGTGGCATCTGCGTCATGACAAAACCTTTGGAGGCGAACACACTCTACGTATTGGTTTTGAGAAGCAATGTTAGGAAATGACAGAAAGACTACGGCTAGGGTAGAATGCGGATGAAACTCACCATGAACGCCGCCATCTGTGCCTGCATCTCGGCTTGCTTCCGGATCTGATTCTCCTCTAGGGTTGCGTTCTTTGCTTCCACCACTGCCATCTTTTCCTTACTCTCCGCGATCTCCTGGTCCGCTGAAATGTTTTGTGTTAGTTAGAACAAAACATGTAAATAACGAGAACATTGTCAATTTAAAGAAAACTCACCCTCTTTAGGTCACGTGCAGGCTCGTCGCCTTCTTGATCTGGAGGTTGGTGCTCTTAGACCTACCGCTAATTCTTGCTAGGCTCTTGCTCTCTAAAGGGAACGAGATGGCTCCAAGAGCAGGCCTACCGTGCTTATCCCCTCCCCCCCCCCCCCCGCACGTGACCAAGACCAGCTCCGGTACGAGGTAATCACATTGTGGGTCAGTGTTCTCCTCCGAGTCTTCTTGAAGCCATCGTCGTACTTGGTCTTGTGATTCGATGTGGACAAGTTGTAGGAGGAGCTCGGAGTCGCCGGATTATACGGCTTAGCCACTGTGGCGATGCCAATGTCCATGTGGAACGCCTAGTACATGTTAGGCACCGGGACGTTGTTTTATTCCGCCTGCAATTATAAGGGACATGGTCAAAAGAGCGTATCTCATTTAGCATAATTAAGCACACATAAAGAACTAGTGAGAAGGAAACACTTACGTATCTCTCGGCGTACCGAGAAACGTTGAAGCTACCCTGATGGTGCACTAGTAGAAAAACCCCCAACGGTTTCTAGATCTAGTCCCCATGAGCCTACCAACCGGGACCAGAGTGGGACAGGGCAACAACCCGCCTCTCCCCGGAAGCTTTTAGTCCCGCGTCGTAACATGGCCCGGGACTAAAAGTCCTCTGGCAACTGTTCGAGTTGCCTCGCAGACTTTTAGTCCCGGGTCGTAACACGGCATGGGACTAAAAGTCGTGGTGGCAACCGTTCGTCTAGCCGGAGAGCATTTAGTCCCGGGACGTGTTACGTCCCGGGACTAAATTCCCAAACCGTTTGCCTCCCGCGCTTCGAAAGTTGTTCCATCGTCGGGCAGGCAATAAAAACATAGAAACACGCCATTGCTACAGTACTGAGTTCCTCTCTTCTCCCTCTTGCTCTCCTCTGTTCATTCTTCCACATTCTCCACCATGGGAGTAGAGATTATGGACGTGAACTCACATGGTCGGACCATCAAAGTCGCATACACGAACGAGAGTAGGAGGGTTCTGGCCTATATTGACCTCATGAAGAAATGGCTTCGCGAGGATGGCGGGGTTTTTCTTGGCCTTGATCTTGAGTACACGGTCGATTAAAACTAAGTGGCTCTCATCCAACTTGCTCACAAGAGGCGTGTCTTTCTCTTCCAATGGGCAAGGTAATAAGCACTCCGATCGATCTTCTCCTCTCTTTCTCTTTTCCCACGTTTCTCCTTGATCTTATTTTGATTGGATCGGAAATTGTTTAGGATAGGAACATGTACATGTGTATCCATTTGTATTCATATATAGGAATGTGTATTGGAATCCATTTGTATTCATATAGCAATAATATATTGGCCGAAATTGCATAGGAAAGCAATATATATATCCATGTGTATTCATATAGCAATTTGTATTGGAAATTCCATTTGTATTCATATAGCAACGTGTATTGGAAATTCCATTTGTATTCATATAACGATAATGTATTGGATGGCCGAAATTACATAGGAAAGCAATATATATATATATATATATATATATATATATATATATATATATATCCATGTGTATTCATATAGAAATGTGTATTTGGACATTTCATTTGTATTCATATATCAATGTGTATTGGAAATTCCATTTGTATTCATAGAGCAATAATGTATTGGATGGCCGAAATTGCATAGGAAAGCAATATATATATCCATGTGTATTAGAAATTCTCTTTATAAATGTTCTCATTTGAATCCTACCTATATGTACGTGCGTGCATTGGAAAGAATAAACTTGTTGCAATGAAACAATATACTTGTTGCATTGAAACAATATACTTGTTGCATTGAAACTTATACTTGTTGCATAACATTTGATCCAATTTGTTGTTGCATAACATTTTTTGTTTAACATTTGTTCCATTTTTTTTTGTTGCAGTAGTGACAAAAATTGTCCAGAACTGATGGATTTCCTTGTCAAGAGCGGCATACGTTTTGCTAGCGTTGATCTAAGGAATGACAGGTCAAAGATGTGGAACACCTGGCGTATTGAGATACCATCTCAGTGCCATATTGATATCCAGTACCTGTTCCAGTTTCGGTATGAGAGGACTTCCATGGCTGATATGGCAGTCGCACTGATCGACGAGAAGTACAGTACCATGAAGAAAGATTTCCTCGGTTTCAGGCACAATCTTTGGGAGAAGAGCCCACTTGACCAGGTCAACATTTATTATGCAACTGTCGATGGGTACCTTTCCTACGAGCTGTACTGTATCATCATTGTCTTTGGCTATGGGCAGCGTCACCTTGCCCCCGGTCTCCTACTGTTTAGGATTCGGAGGACGAGCAATCCGTATAGATGGGAGCCCTCTCTCTAGATATGATGTTTATAGTATGGTGCCATATTATGTAGTGCTTGTTGTACTGTGATGTTTATATATTCGATCCCTAAAATACTTATGTACGTGTCCCTGTTTAATTATATATATATCTATTTTAAATGTCCTTGTTTAATTATATACATATGCATGATCGATCTGAGCAAGCTTAGTTAAGCAATTGATGTATATATGTGAAGAAATTTCGGAAATTTCATTTGACACCCGAGCTATGTTTGGAATTTCGGAAAACTAATTATTATTTAAATTAATTAATTATTACTTAAATTAATTGATTAATTATTATTTAAATTAATTAATTAATATTTGAATTCAAGACTATTGTTACTTAATTATTTATTTTTAACTAAATAATTTTTGGATTCACGAAATAAAGATGTGCGACATCATATCTCAAAGGTTAACATGATTGACACCATACTATTGTCAGTAAAACATGATTTGTTTCTTGGAAGGTGAGAGTGAAGGAACCCAGAAGTTAAGTGTGCTGAGAGTGGAGTAGTCTGAGGATGGGTGATCTTCTGGGAAGTGTCAGTTCAGAGTGAAAGAAGAGTAATTAGAGTTAAAAATAATTGAGATTAAGGGAGAATGATTAGAGATAGAAATAATAGAGACTAAATAAAAAGGAAAATCGAAAATAAAAAAATAAAAATAGAAAAAAGTCGAGTCCCAGGTTGTATTACCATCCGGGCTAAAAGTCCTGCCCGAGAGCGCCCCAGGAGCTTTCCGTAGGCTGCCCTCTAGTCGCGGGTCGTGGGCCCGGCGGGACAAAAGGGAGGGGGCCTCTAGTCCTGGATAAGTAGTCCCAGATTGCCATTCGGGACTATAGCCCCTTATGGACCGGGACTAGAGGCCCGTTTTCTACTAGTGGTGCATCTCCTGCACCACTGGCCGCTTGGCATTGCCGGACGCATTCTTCTTCTTCCATGCGGGAGAGTCCCACATATGCGATAGCTGCCTCCAGCATTCCGTGTGGAGGGCGCACCAGGGTAGCTTCACGTACATAAATGTGTATGCATGTCACTAGTATGCATGAAGAATAGTTGAAGTGTTAGGAATGTAGAAGTGCATTTACCATAATATACTCGACGGTGGCGGGAGAGTGGATATTTTCCCAAGGCCAACTTCCTTGAGCAGGCTAACTTCTTGGCAGCCTCAATATTGATCATGGAAGCTATGTGCGCCTTGTAGATCATATCAGCGACCACCTTCACGCCCTTCTTCTCGAGGATCTTCCTGTAGTTGTCTTCTTAAACCTCGACGCACCTAAAGAACCTCTACAATTAAAAATGATGGATATAGGCTTGTAAGCTAATTTGATGAGATGTGCTTAACGAAACATACTCGGTGACTTACCCAAAAATCGTGGAGCACGGCCTTGTACTTGGTGCTGAGGGTGTAGTCGGACTTCAGCTTGTAGTCCGCCCACTTTACAGCTGGCACCTCCGCCTCCGTCGCACTCCGTGTCACCAAGCCCGGGTAGTGGCGCTTCAACGGTGCACCAAGGACGTGCGCCACGCTCTGCCCTTTGCCTTCAAGCTTCTGAAACCTATTTGCAAAAAAAAGGGAAACAAAATTATTAATTAGAATGCTAAGATATTAAATGTAAAAAAAACTACTGAAAATTATATAAATGTGCATCTCTTACCCGTGACTGTCTGGTGCAAGCAAAAGCCTCTCGGCAAGAGGGACTGACTAGGGGAGTTGTACAGGACCTTAGAGGTACACCGCACTCTCTACCTCTTGCTCCACACCATCCCCCTCCTCTACCTCCTCCTTAGAACCATCCACTGGCGGTATTTCGTCGTCATCCCCTTCCACCGACTCCTGGTACACGCTCTCTAGGTTCTTCGTCACCTGGCCCCTCTCTTTCCCCGTTTCCTTCCCTTTCCTCCTCCTTTTCCTCAGCGGCGGCGACCCCTCTGGTTGGCTGTTTTCACTCCCTCCTACCATGATTCAACGGCTTGAAATGACAAACATCAAACCGATTAGTAAACATAGAAGGTAAAAATAAACTAAGTAAAATGAATATAAAGCATCGAAAGAAAATAGTCTACATAGAAACCATGCATAGAAAATAAACTAAGTATAATAAATATAAAGCATGCAAAGCAAATAAAATAGATAGAAAACATGCAAACAAAATTAACTAAGTTAAATAAATAGAACACATACATATACTCGTCTAGGTCAGAGTCATCTGGATCGGGGAAAATCGTATCCTTGTTTAGGATCAGACATTGGGGGTTCACTCTCATCATCACTATCACGTGTGTCATCAATGCTGGCCTCCGACTCTTCTGTGGCTTCCGCATTCTATGCACTCAATCGGTCGAGAAATGCCAAGTCGTCAGGGTCCTGAACCTCTTCTTCGATGTCGTCACTGTCTACGTCCATGTTCATCAAGTCGATTAATAAATGTCCCATGAGCCCACCTTCCTTTGGAAGAATTCACCCTCATATGTGTTTGTGTTAATGAGAGGGTTATAATCTTTGTCGACTGGCATAGCTAATTTACCATATGGTGACACCTTGTACACAACACCGTAATCTAGAAAATTCTTCACTTTTTTGCACCGATATGAAAGGTAGTAAACTTGCGTCATCTCTTAAGCCACGATATAGACATCGGGGAATTTCAATGACTTTTCTCGATTAATTTCGACTAGCCCAACACCCGGTGGTCATCTATAATACTCTGGATCGAACCAATGACACTTGAAAATAATGACCATAGAGCATCTCCAGCTACCCCCAGTAGCCCCCCCCCCCCCCCCACAAGGCTTTTTTGTGCTGGCGCACGTTTTTTTGGCCCAGTCGCGCCCCAGAAGCCCAAATAGCGCCGGTTGGGGCAAAATTATCGCCCGTTGATCCCAGGACGATTCCACCGCACCGGGGGCAATTGGGGGCGCCGGATGAAGGGAAATGGCGCGAAAACAAGTCCCGTGCAATTTTTCGCCGCGTGGACCCACCCTGTCGGCGAGGGAAAGCTTCCCCCTCCTTAGCTCCCCCACGCGCGCTAATGCCGCCACCGCGTGGACTGGCCGAGTGGAGCATCCCAATCGTTTACGCGGCAGCGTAATGGTGGTGCACTGGTGCAGCTTCCTCGCGACCCTTCCCGTTGCATATTCCCTCCCCTCTGCTCGCCGTAGTCCACCCCTACTACCTGGCAACAGCGGAGATATTCCCCAGCGATGGTGCCGCCGCCAATGGATTCGGTAGGTGCTGGCTGCATGAAGAAGAGGCGAGCCTCCTCTACGCGGAGGGCTACCCGTTCCCGTCGGACATGCGCCTGCCCAGCGACTGGAGGCTGAGCGCGGGCAGGCCGTCCCAGAAGGCACCGACTTCGTCGCCACGATCCAAGACGAGCGCGCCCGTATGATGTAGGAGCAGCACACCGAGTGATGTGGGGATGACTCCCGGACCTGTCGGGTGAGCCTACCCAGTCCAAGGCCCAAGACCAAGGCTCAAGGCAAGGCGTTGTCCCGATGTTCTAGAAGGCTCGATATAGGCCCACCCGCAAGACTTGCGGGTCAAGAAGGAAAGCTCCTACCGACCTAGAGCTAGGGTTTGTAACCCCCCCCCCGACACGGTTTGATACCTAGCCATCTATAAAAGGCTAGGAGAACCACCGAGGGGGATCCAATCTACTTTTCACCACTAGAGCCATAAGCTCGACATCAATCTCTCGGCTTGCGCACCCACCTTTGTAATCGATCTACTGATAATACAGATCTCAAGAGCAGGAGTAAGGGTTTTACCTCTACGAGGGCCCCGAACCTGGGTAAAATCGTACCCCTGTTAGCCGACGATTGTCGCCAGCGCCTATTCGTTCTCTTAATAAAAACCCTATCGGATCATCCGAGGGACTTGTTGATATGAGTAATCGACAATTGGCGCCGCCTATGGGAACGGCAGGCGCTGGATCCACGACATCTTCGGCCTGGTCTTCACCAAGCTTCAGCTGGAGCCCTGGATCATCGACTCCAACGGAGCCGATCCGCTTCGGGTCGCTCACCTACGCGCCCCACTCGCCGGAATCATGTCCGGTGTTCAGCGAACTCGACAAAATCGTCATCCTAACGTTTGGCAGCTTCCACTTACTCGCCAACAAGGCTGGGATCCTGCACTTCTCCGACCAAATCAGACTCGATGAATCGGACTCCGAGTCTGTCTCGAGCCCGGAGGCTCTCGAATCGCTGTCTGACAACGTTGGACGCGACCCAGCGCCCAGCGGTGGATCCATCCGCCGCAACACACGCGATTTCCACACTATCGCGACTGAGGAACCCTCCAAATTCTGCAACAACCACCAATCTACGCCTAGGACTCATGCGCCATATCTTGCCCAAGTCTGCATGGCAGATTCAGGCAAAGCACCCGAGGAAACAGAGGAGAGAAAAGAAGCGCGAGAGCGCATCAAAGTTTCGCGAGCCGCCTGGCTCAAAGAAAAAGCAACAATAAATTTGGGTCAACCGATGCCGCCCACGTTCACTCGCGAGGAACTGACGGCGTACCACTATCACTTGTTGCGGACAGGCCGACAACTGCAAGAAGCCCGCAAGGAACTGCAGGCAAGAAAGGAAGCGGCAGGCCTCAAGTGCGCGCCGCGCGGCGCTCTCCAGGACCCAATCGACGGGCAGCCAGCCCCCGAAGAAGAAATACGTCTCGAAGACTGCTCGCCTGGACCACGAGTCCCTCAGCGGAATCAGCAAGTCCCTCGAGACATACCTCATGCATGTCGATGAGCAAGGCAACGTACACCCGACAACCCCCACCGCGGCGGTCCTGGCAACCGCCACATACTTACAGGCGAACCAGCCGCCCGAAAACAACCCCGCGCGGAACAACATTGACAAGTTCAGAGGGGGCTAGGTATGGCAGCCGCAAGAATCGCCGCCTAGAACCGTAGGCACGCGACAACTCCAGAGGCTGACAAAACCCCTCGGGTGGACAAAACACCTCGCAGACCGAGAGTACGTCACCTAAAAGAGGAGACAGGGAGTCACCTCGTCGCTCCAGAGGAAAGGAAGCCAGGCACCGTGGTGACAGCCCACACAACGACGATGATCGCCCGTGAAACCGTGGCAGCAGCCCACGACACCACGGGAGCAGCTCGCGACATCACAGCAGAGAGCCGCCGCAAGAGGATGACCGCGACCAATACGACGCGCGCGGACACATCACGCAGAACAAAGTTGACAGAGCGCGAGCTCGCAGGAACCACGCCCGATCACCGTCCACCTCCTCCGACGAGGAAGCTTGCGGCGCGATGTGCTTCGCCCGCACCATCCGCGAGGCGCCATGCCCAAAAGATTCAAGCTCTCAACGGAGGTACCAAAGTACGACGGCTCGATATAACCCAAGTCATGGATTTCAGACTATCTTACCACGGTGAAGTGCCAGTGCGGGAACAAGACAACAGCCTTGCAGTACCTAAACCTGCACCTCGTAGGCGCCGCCCGTAGTTGGCTCGAAGGAAGACCGCGCGCGCACTACAGATCCTGGGATGATCTCACCTACAACTTCGAGACGAATTTCCAGGCGACATACAAACGGCTAGCATCTATCGAAGAATTGCGAGCGTGCAGGCAGAAGAGCGGCGAGTCTACCCGCGAGTATATCCAGAGATGGACCACACTCAAGAACACTGCGGGAAACATATCAGAAGAAGTCGCGGTCGAGGCTTTCACCAAGGGTGCTCGGCACGCCGCCTTCCGAGAAGAACTGAACGATCTGTGCCCAAGACAATCGGAGAGTTAATGGCGATAGCAGACAAGTGGGCTAATGGCGAAGAGTCCCTGCGCAACGAAAAAACTTCCTCACCCGCGCCTGAGGAGGACCGCAACAGCGATCGTCGGAGAAGGAAGAGAAAACACTACGACCAGGACGACCAATCAGAACTGGTGGCGGCAGAGTTCACGAGAAATCGCGACAGTGGATCCCGCGGAAATCGCGACTGGAAACCAAAGCCAGACGACAAAACTCCCGAGGAAGACCTTGACGGATACTGCTCGCTACATCTATTTACAGATAAGTGCACATGCAAAACCAAGGCCACCCACCTCCTCAAGGACTGCCAAAAGTTCCAGGACATCCACGAGGCATACACGAAGAAGCACAGGGCCGCCATTAACCAGTGATACCCGCAATTGCCAGAAGGATACTAGCCACCACCCCTGCCTCCATCCGCAGTACACCAGAACGCAACGTTGGCCACGCTACCAGCACCACCCACCGCAAACCAAAGAGCTAATGGATATCCGAATTCACAAGGGCTCCTCGGAATGATACAGAAGGTTTGCTCGTCCCGCAGAATCCAGAAGACGAATACACGCCAAGTCAACATGGCAGTACAGACCCCACCGTGCAAGACTGAGTACCAGAATATGTTAGATCAGCCGATAACTTTCTCCCGATAGGACCACCCTCCACGAGTGTATCGACCAGGCCACGCCGCACTCGTCATCCAGGCGCAAATAAGCAACTACGACCTAGCTCGGGTGTTCATGGATGGTGGCTGCGGAATCAACATCATATACGCGGACACACTCCGCAAGATGAACAAGAACCTGGACGGACTCGCAGAATCAGAAACATCCTTCCACGGGATAGTACCAGGAAAAGCTGTCCGACCACTCGGAACAATCAACCTAGAAGTGAGACTGGGAGACCCGAAGAATTACAATAGAGAATTGATCGACTTTGAGGTGGTCGACTGGCCATCGCAGTACCACTCCATTCTTGGCCGAACAACGTTCGCGAGATTCATGGCAGTACCCCACTATGCCTACCTGAAGCTCAAAATTCTAGGAGAATATGGTACAATCACCATAAACGGCGACTTCCAGAAGTCAGACAAATGCGACTCTGAGTTCAACAAGATCGCGAAATCTTTCGGGATGCAAGAGGAGCTGGCAAAAACCACGGATCACTCCGTGATGCCGCTCACCAAAAAGAACGCCCCAGAACTCGAGTTCAGCCCAAACAGTGACACTCGAAAACATCAAGTGCACCCGACAGAATCCGCGAAGACGGCGATGATGTCCACCACCCTATCACCCGCATAGGAAAGCGCGCTCGTCGAACTCCTCCGTGAGTACTGGGAGATTTTCGCCTGGCAGCCCTCAGATATGCCAGGAATACCCAGGGAGTTCGCCGAGCACTCACTTGAAGTGTTTAAAGACGCAAAACCAGTCAAGCAGACCACCCGACGTTTTTCCGAGCCAAAACAGAGAGCACTCGGAGAAGAGGTGAACAGATTGTTAGCCGCCAAGTTCATCAGGGAAATCAAGATTTCCACCTGGTTAGCAAACCCGGTGTTAGTCCCAAAGAAAAATACTGACATCCTTCTCGTGTGCATCGACTACATGTCGTTGAACAAATACTGCCCGAAGGATAACTTCCCATTACCATGAATCGACCAGATCGTGGATTCTACAGCAGGCTGTCAGCGTCTCTCCTTCCTGGACGCCTACTCAGGCTATAATCAAATAAGGATGAACCGAGAGGACGAGGATAAGACAACATTCATCACACCACAGGGTGTATACTGCTACACGACGATGCCCTTCGGGCTAAAAAACGCAAGCGCAACATATCAGCGCTGCATGCACAAATGCCTCGCCAAGCTCATTGGCAAGAACGTACAAGTTTACGTTGACGACATCGTCATCAAGACTTGAGTGGAGGACACACTCTGTCGAATCCCTGACTCGACAAGTCCCTTAGGTGACCCTATCGGGTTTCGATTAGGAGAAGTCATGGGCGCTGGTGAGATCGTCGGCTAGACAGAAGGCAAGATTTACCCAGGTTCGGGGCCCTCGTAGAGGTAAAACCCTTACTCCTGCCTCGTGTCGATCTGTATTGGATGATTAGATCGGTTACAGGTTGCTCGAATCGAGAGTAGATCTCGAGTTCCGAGGCTTTTTGGTCGTGCGGTATTGCTTGGTCCTCTCCCTGAGGGCTCTCCTGGCCTTATATAGATGGCCAGGTCTCGAGTCCTACCCGGAGAGGATTCAAACCCTAGCTTAAGTCGGTTACAAAACTACCTAACTTAACCCGCAAGTTTGGTGCGGGTGGGCTTCTGGTAGGCCTTCTGGAGTCTTCCAAGGGCGCCTCTTCTTGGGCCTTGACATTGGGCCTGAGAGGGGGTGTCCTTACCCGCAGGGTCCAAGATCTATGTCTTCGTCAGTAGCCCCCGAGCGTGTGCTCGATTGGGATTTATTTCCAGTCGGGTAGACGGTCAGACCTTTTTTGATCTCCTGAAAGTTCCAGCTCGACAGTTGTTGTCTACGAAGGGTGTGTTCCCTGTTTTGTGAATTAAAACGCTCGAGTATCGAGCAGCATAGGTGCCAGTTTTTGCGGCTATATTTGCAGAAGGATGTGACACAGTAGCTTGGCTCTCCCGAGAGATCAGGGCCAATTAATTGCGACTAGGGCAAAAACATTCCTGGCCTACACAGATTCGAGACCTCCGACTCGAACCCGATGAGGTGATTGTTGCGACTGGGCCGTTGTGGACTTATCGAGTCAAACTTAACCTATGAGGGTACCTGGCGCGTCCGCTAGGATTTTTCTTCGTGTTGTTGACACGGAACTATGCCGGAGGACGCAGCTTTCGAGTGCGATTCCAGGCCCAAAAGAAAGATCTTTCTGGGTCTTACCTTCGTATTCGAAGAATACGGCATCCAGATGTGCCTAGTCGGCTGAACAATCCAGGTTTTTATGATGTATAATTATCACGTGTAGGAGCGGTAGGTTTTTTCCTCCTGATGAAATTGTTTGAGCTCCATACGAAAGAAGTTTCGTGTTGGGAAAAACCAAGTCCATATGAAAGAGTTTTCATGTTCGGGATGCTGTGCCCACACGAAAGAGTTTTCGTGCATAGGGTATTTTCTTCTCTGTTCAAAGAGGCCTTGCTTTATGAACTGTTCATGGAAAAGTTGCTTTTATCCGAAGGAATTGACATTCGTACGAAGATAATTTCGCGTTTGAACTTCCAGTCGAAAAGATCTCAATTTTGAATGACGCCCGCCATGACGTCATGGCGCACTCCTCTTCTCCCGATGGGACGTGACGGAGTGGTAGCAGATGGTGGCCCACCTTGTCAGCTTTTTGACCGGGGAACGAGACGTCGTTCCCGTTTTTTACGTGAAACGCGCAGTAAATGCGCACGATCTTCTGTTAAGATCGTGGCACGAAACAGCGCAGGCCGCCGCTTCGTTTCATCCTTACGCGGGGCAGCCGTGATAGGTGCCACGTAGCGCACCGTACGGCTGAGATGCCTTGCCCCGTGTATAAATAGGGGTATTAGTGCCGCAGTAAAATTTTCCCCGCTCTCTGTCTTCATCTCCTTCCTCGCGCCCATCTTCATCTTCCCAGCGCTCGAGCTCTTGCTGCAAACAATGGCTGGCGGAAAGAAGCGCGGCGCTGCCGTTTCTGCGTCCGGCGAACCTTCCGCGCAACCCGCGCCTCACGCCGGCGACTGGCGTTCTCCCAACACCACCGCAAAATGCATCAAGGAGATGCAGCGGGAGGGGTTGCTGCCGGCGGAGGCGGAGAAGCGCGTCCGCCTCGGGAAAAAGGAAGAGGTACCTAATCCCCAGTTGAACGAGCGCGTGGTCTTTGTGGACCACGTGACTCGGGGCCTCTCTTTTCCCCTTCATCCCTTCTTCCTCGGGTTGCTGTGTGCCTATGGCATACAGCTTCACGATCTCCCCCCGAACGCGGTGCAGCACATCACGTGCTTCATCGTGTTCTGCGAGTGCTATCTTGGCATTCGCCCGCACTGGGCGCTGTGGAAGGCGCTTTTCAAGGTCCGGATCTTCCGCGAGAAGTCGCGGGTGGAGTCCGAGCTCGGCGAACCGCTTCGCACCGGCGGCTTCGGGATCCAAGCTCGACAAGAAAACAGCTACTTCAACATGCACTTCGTCGACTCCGCCCAAAGCTGGCGGAAAAGGTGGTTCTACGTCGTCGACAACAGCTCGGGTGGGATTGTAGAGTTCCACCCGTTCGCTGTTTTGACCAGGCGCAAGTCTTGGGGGCACAAGATGTCAGCCGAAGAAACCCAGACTGTTGCGCATCTAATCGCGAGGGTAGCTGCTCTTCGAGATCAGACCGCGGGAGTTGTGCTCAACGGGATGCACTTGGTGAGCATCTTCTTGAAGCGCAGGATCCAGCCACTCCAACAGAGGCCATCCGCCATGTGGGAGTACCAGGGCTCGGAAGATCCCAGTCGAGTAAGCCGCGAGGAACTTTCAAATGTAGAATTCGAGAAGAAAATCGCAGGCATCACTCGACTGAAGGTGGGAGAGAAGTTCCCCGATTGCTCCGTTGAAGCCTTCGCCGCCTCGAATCCTCCCCCAGCCGAGGTTAGCTTCTTTCTCTTCTTTCGTTTTTGAGTTGTTCCTCTTTTCTCCGTTCAGAGTCTTGGTCGATAAGATTTTTCTTGTCTTCTTCTTGCATTTGCAGAGCCTCGCCATGGCGGACTACTACCCGCCAACCACAGGGGAAGCCGCCTCAGAGCAAGTGTCGAGCCATCAAGACGGCCCGATTGACACCAGCGTCGCCAATGCCTCTTCGAGTTCAGAGCACGATTCTTCGGATGACGCTGCGGACTCGAATGGCGCCCCGACGAAACGTCGTCGGGTAGACGAAGACGAAGCTACCTCCAAAGACAAATCTTTGGAAGCGTCGCCTGGTCAAGCTCCTATCCATGCGACTCCACTGCGCTCCCTGGCTCCTTCCCCTTCGATCCCAGTGATGACGCCCGCTTGGAACGCGGACTTGCTGGATGACGACGAGGATGACGAGTAAGTGTTTTTTCCTTAATCTTGGTCGAACATTTTCTGTGCTTCAATATCGATTGTTTCTATCTTTCGGTGCAGTCTACAGATGATCAGTCCTCGCAGGTACGCCGCGGCCGTTCCTCCCGAGAAGAGGAATAAGGGCAAGGATGCGGGTGAAACTCCCACCACGGGCACCGTCCAAAACTCCCCTAGAGCAGCCCCCAAAGTCGTGACAATGGTGCGTGAAGCTCCAAGCTTTGCCGCCAGGGCTTCTGCTTCTAAGGAAGTGACGGATAGCTATGCGGATGCGCTGTCTCGCGCCTCTGGCCAGTTAAGCTTCGTTTTTCGTCTTGAAACCATAATTTTATTTTTATCGGGTGCACGACAGTGCTCCCTATGGGAGTAGCCCCCGAGGCTGTAGTCGACCGCATGCGATCGGCTACAGGCTCAAAGTCTAGTTCAACTCCTCTTCATGCTTTTAATTTTTATCGGGTGCACGGCAGTGCTCCCGATGGGAGTAGCCCCCGAGACTGTAGTCGATTGTAAGTAATCGGGTACAGGCTCAAATTTGATCCTTTTAACTCTTCCGTCTTCGCGCTTTTGCAGTCACTCGTTGATTCTCTTGCGGCGATTGGTCGCCGCGTCGTTCTCGCTGAATCGGATTGCAAGTCTCTTCGAGCGGACCGCAACCGACTCCGGACTGAAAACGATCTTCTTAAGGGTGAGCTCTATCGTTTCCCTGTCTTCCACACTCCATTCATTCTAGAGTTTTTGACAAGCGTCTCTTTGCAGCTCGACTTGAATTTGCAGAATCCGAAAAGGTCAAATTCTCTGAACAGGTAACTGCTCGAGAAGCTGACTTGACGGCCATTCGACAAGAGCTAGAGACTTCCCGGATGCAGTCGGAAGACTTCAGTCGACAGCTTGCGGACGCGCGGAAGTCCTTGAAGGAGTTAGAGAAAACCGGCAGTAAGGCCGACATCGAGCTTGTCGGGTTCCTCCGTCCCCTTGCTGAGCGCTTCGCGGGTAAGCTTGCTGGAATTTCGCGATTCTGATTCTTCACTTGGCTGTAGTTTGCTAAGTATTATTTTCTCCCTTCGCAGGTATTCTGGATGTTCCTCTAGAAATCCCTGGACTCCAGCGGGTGGATGTGGTAACCGATACGCTTGCCCAGCTTAAAAGGCACGCTGATGGAGTCTCTTCCATGGTCAGTGATGCTACCCAAGTGTTGGGGCAACTGTACGGTCGCCTCCTCGCCAGCGCCACTCCCGCACCCGCACCTGCGCTCGATGAGGCTTACTCGTCCATTCCAGTCGATCCTTCCACGGGCAAAAAGGTACGGCTCTCTCGTTTTGGCGAGAAAGCCGCCATTCTTGCTCGGAAGCTTTCTGAGATTTTTGCTCGGAAGAAGGGAGGGTCGACTGCTGCTAGTGGGAGCACCAATGTAGCCTCGTAGTTTTTTTTTATTTCCTTCTTTGAATGTAATGAACCTTGGGATGTATTCCCGTACTTTTGTTGTCCTTGATCGAAGCATTTATCCTTTGGAGTTTTTATTCTTCCTGTTTGTACCTTTGTCTCCCGATGGGAGTAGCCCCCAAGCGTGTTTAGTCAGATGTGCGACTAGAAACCACTCGAGTAGGGCATCTCACTTCTTTCCTTGTGCTTCTTCCAGGCTACTGTGTTTGCCGCGGAAACTTCTGGTGGACGTGGTAATCCAGTAAATCCACTTGTGGCCGCCGTGGGCACTTTTGCTGGCCTTCGTGATAAGGTTCAGGAGGGTGAGCGTAGGCTGAAAGCTTTGCGCGGGGTGGCTGATGTGGCGATATCCAAACAGAAATTGGCGGCTGAGCGCGAGCAATTTCTGATGGACGAGCTATCTTCAGTTGCGAGGGAGTTGCTATGTAAGTGGTGCAGCCCCCGTGCATTTTTTTCTCCTTTTGTATTCTTCAGCTGACTAAGTGCATCTGCCCTTCAGTTGTTAGACCGAATGACAGGGAGGAAAAGCAGTGGGTGGAAAACCACATTCACCAAGAGGCTAACAGCCAAAAACCTCATGCGAATAACTTCTGGTCTGATCGCACTCGAGGGTTTGTGATGGCCACCTTGAAATTCCGAGTGCTGCAGGCGAGAATTCTCGTGGGTTCTTTACACGAGGTCTTGATCGCGATGAATGCAGCTTTTTATCCACTCGAAAGGGGTCCCGAAGACTGGAGCTATCTACTCAGGCTGTTTAGTCGGGAAGGGGAGGTTCGCACGTGCGTACGCAAACAGATGACGTGCGGCGCGGTTGTGGCTCTCTCCTTTGTCCGAATATGGCATCCTGAGATAGATTTGAACTCCGCAGCTCGGCGCCCAGATTATGCAATCGAGGACATCACACCTTTTTATGATGCTGTACGCCCTGCAGCCGAGAAGATTATCCGAATGACCTCTGAAGAGGTAGATAGGGTCTTAGCGGCTGAGAATGCTCAGCGTTTTGACTGATCTGTCGGATGTGAATATCCTGTAAACTGTTTATAGTTTGTAAAAATCGTTGTAAGGTGTGTAACCTTGTATTGGATGATATTTCTTTGGGATGCTAAGTTCTTAGGTGTAGCCCCCGTGTATGTGATGGGGTGTGTACCTTTGACTTTTAGCATGCAGTAAACAAGAAAGCTTCGGGTAAATATGATGAGGAAATCATGTATTTTTATTGCAATGACTGAGAAGTCATGTATTCGAGCTACAAAATTGGCTAGTATAGCCTTATTGTTGTAGAAACAAGTAAACCTAGGGGTAGAATTTGCGGAGTTGTGCAATATTCCATGGATTGGAATAGATTCCTCCGGTCGCTGGATTTTTGAGCCTGTAGGCCCCTCCTGGGATAACTTCGTGTACAATGAAGGG
This sequence comes from Alopecurus myosuroides, assembly GCA_028641055.1. Taxonomy (NCBI): domain Eukaryota; kingdom Viridiplantae; phylum Streptophyta; class Magnoliopsida; order Poales; family Poaceae; genus Alopecurus; species Alopecurus myosuroides. The sequence continues at coordinate 50,270,489 of CM054062.1, read as the reverse complement.
TCCTTCCCAAGGTGGTTCGAGTTTGTGTCCTTCCTTCTGCTTGAGCCGCAATACTAAGTCACCTACCACGAATGACCTATGGCGTATGCGGCGGCTGTGATAGTTGCGTAGCGACTGTTGATAAACTGCGGATCTTGCGAGTGCGATGTCCCGCATTTCGTCGAGTGCATCCATATCTGCTGCGAGTGCTTTGTTGGAGGTTTCTTCGCTGTAGGCCACAACCCGTGGGGCGCTGAATCGAACTTCCTCGGGAAGGACTGCTTCCGCCCCGTATACCATAAAAAATGGTGTGTATTTTGTAGACCTGTTTGGGGTTGTCCGGAGGCTCCAGAGTACGGAGGGTAGCTCTTCTGCCCAATGCCCTGCTGCGGGGTGCAGACGGTCGAGTAGTCGTTTCTTGATCCCAGCCGAAACTAAGCCGTTGGATCTTTCGACTTGTCCGTTCGTTTGCGGGTGGGCAACCGAAGCGAACTTGAAATTGATGCCTTTCTCTTCGCAGAACTGCTGTGTTTCTTTTGCCGTAAAGTTTGTGCCGTTATCTGTAATGATGTCGTGTGGCACACCAAATCTGCATATGATGGAATCAAGGAACTCCACGGCGCATTGGGCGCTAGCCGAAGTTACTGGTCTTGCTTCTATCCATTTGGTGAATTTGTCGACTGCGACCAGCAGATGTGTATATCCACCGGGTGTGGATCTGCGTAATGGTCCAACCATGTCTAGCCCCCATTGTGCAAAGGGCCAGGCGATGGGTATCATGTGCAACTCTGTGGCGGGTGCGTGCGGCTTTGGTGCGAATCGCTGGCAGGCGTCGCATCTATCGACCAGGTTTTTTGCATCAGTGGCTGCTGTAAGCCAGTAGAATCCTGCTCGAAAGGCTTTCCCCAATATCGCTTTCCAGCTAGCATGATGTCCGCAATCACCCTGATGTATGTCTCGAAGTAATTCCTTGCCGTCTTCGGGTGCGATGCAACGCTGAAGTATTCCCGAGATGCTTTGTTTGTATAATTCTCCGTTAACCACCCGAAAGGATTTGGTACGCCTGATTAGCTGTCGAGCCTCACGTGGATCGGCCGGGAGCTGTTTGTTGAGCAGGTAGTCGAGATATTTCTGCGTCCAGACTAGTTCGACCAGGAAAACCTGCCGTGATATGTTATGAGTAAGCTCGAGAAGCGCGATTTGCGGGCTGACCTCTGTTTCCATTGCTGCGGGTGGTTCTGCGGGTTTCTTCAGTTTGATCGATTTCTTAATCATCCGCTCGAAATATATCCCTAGCGGTATGGGTGTGTTCGTGGAACCCATGTTGGCCAGTCTGTCTGTTTCTTCGTTGCTAGATCTTGCAATGTGCTTTAGCTCGCACCCTTTAAAGCTTCCTTCGAGTAGGTTATACATGTCGCGATATGCAACCATGTTTTCGGCAATGGCGTCGCATTCTTTCATTGTTTGCTGCACTATGAGGTTGGAATCGCCGTAGATCATTAATCGGGTAGCTCCACAGGCGATTGCCATCTTCATCCCGTGCAATAGTGCTTCATATTCTGCGTCATTGTTCGATGCTGGGTCATCGGGTGGAAAATCCAGTCGCAAGACGTACTGCAGTTTGTCTCCGCTAGGTGAGATGAGGACGATTCCTGCTCCTGCTCCTTCGTTTCTCTTGGATCCATCGAAGTACATTATCCAATTGCTCGTATACTCGGGTGGCCCGGGTGTTTGCAGCTCTGTCCACTCGCTGATGAATTCCACGAGAACTTGTGATTTGACTGCGTTGCGTCCAGCGTAGGTGATGTCCCAGGCGCCCAGCTCGATGCTCCACTTTGCTATTCTTCCGGATGCCATAGGGTTGTTCATGATTGTCCCGAGTGACGCATCATTAACCACTGTGATGGCGTGTTCCTGGAAATAATGTTTGAGCTTTCGAGCTGTGAGAACAACCCCGTATGCGAGCTTCTGATAGTGAGGGTAGCGTTGTTTGCACGGCGAAAGTACTTCGCTGATGTAATATATTGGTCTTTGAACTCCGTATGCTTTGCCGTCTTCAGGTCTTTCGACTACGATCGCTGTGCTGATGACCTGGTTTGTGGCGGCTAAGTATAGGAAAAGTGGCTCCCTTTCTTGCGGTGTCGCAAGGATGCGCCTGCTTTGCAAGGACCGCTTCAGATCTGCGAACGCTTTTTTAGCTTCGGGCGTCCATTCGAATTTGTCCGTCTTCTTCAGTAATTTGTAGAAGGGTAGTGCCTGCTCTCCCAATCGTGCGATGAATCTGCTCAGGGCTGCTAGTCGTCCTGCGAGCTGCTGTACTCCGCGTAGATTGGTTGTCTCCTTCATAGTCAATATGGCTTGTATTTTCTCCGGGTTGGCTTCGATGCCTCTGGCGGATACCAGGTACCCGAGAAGTTTGTCTGCGGGGACACCGAAAACGCATTTGGTCGGGTTGAGCTTGATCCGATATGCGTTAAGGGCGTCGAATGTTTCTTTAATATCCTCGAGGAGTGTGTCCTCCACTCGAGTTTTGATGACAATGTCGTCGACGTACACTTGTACGTTTTTGCCAATGAGATTGGCGAGGCATCTTTGCATGCAGCGCTGATATGTTGCGCCTGCGTTCTTCAGCCCGAAGGGCATTGTCGTGTAGCAGTATACACCGTGTGGTGTGATGAAAGCCGTCTTCTCCTCGTCTTCCTTTTTCATGCGGATTTGATTATATCCTGAATAGGCGTCTAGAAAGGAGAGATGCTGGCAACCTGCCGTAGAGTCCACGATCTGGTCGATTCGTGGTAGAGGAAAGTTGTCCTTGGGGCAGTGTTTATTTAGCGACGTGTAGTCGATGCACACCCGAAGGATATCCGTGTTTTTCTTGGGGACTAACACCGGGTTTGCTAACCAGGTGGATATTTTGATCTCCCTGATGAAGTTTGCGGCTAGCAATCTGTTTACTTCTTCTCCAAGCGCTTTCTGCTTAGGTTCTGAAAATCGTCGAGTCGTTTGTTTGATAGGTTTGGCGTCAGGAAAGACTTCGAGTGAGTGCTCGGCAAACTCCCTGGGTATTCCTGGCATATCTGAGGGCTGCCAGGCGAAAATCTCCCAGTACTCACGGAGGAGTTTGACGAGCGCGCCTTCCTATGCTGGCGAGAGGGTTGTGGAAACCATCGCCGTCTTCGCGGAGTCTGTCGGGTGTACTTGGTGTTTGCGAGTATCGCTGTTGGCACTGAATTCCAGTTCGGGTGCGTTTTTCTTCGTGAGGGGCATAACGGAGTGGTCCGTTGTTTTTGCTAACTCTTGAAGTTCTTCTTGCATCCCGAAAGATTTTGCGATCTCATTAAATTCTATATCGCACTTGTCCGATTTCTGGAAGTCTCCGTCGATGGTGATCACACCGTATTCGCCAGGTAGCTTGAGCTTCAGGTATGCGTAATGTGGTACGGCCATGAATCTGGCGAACGCTGTTCGACCAAGAATGGCGTGGTACTGTGAGGGCCAGTCGACGACTTCGAAGTCCAGGAATTCCCTTCTGTAGTTGCGTGGGGAGCCCAGTACAACTTCTAGGTTGATTGTTCCGAGTGGACGGATTGCTTTGCCCGGGACTATCCCGTGGAAGGATGTTTCTGATTCCCTTAGACCGTCCAGATTTTTGTTCATTCGACGGAGTGTATCCGCGTAGATGATGTTGATGCCGCTGCCACCGTCCATGAACACGCGGGCCAGGTCATAATTGCCAATTTGAGCTTGAATGACGAGGGCGGCGTGTCCCGGCCGATAGACTCGTGGCGGGTGGTCTTCTTTCGAGAACGTGATTGGCTGATCGGCCATCTTCAGGTACTCGGGCTTTGTTGGTGGCGTCTGCACTGCCATGCATATTTGTCTCGAGTTAGTCTTTTGAGCTCTGCGAGAGGGGCATACCTTCCGTATCATCCCGAGGAGTTGTCCGTGCGGAGTCGGGTATGTATTTGCTCCCGTGTTTTGTTGTGGTGGCACTGGCAATGCGGCGAGCGCCATGTTTGGGTTGGTCGGTGGAGGTGGAGGCGGTGGTAGCTGGAATTGTTGTCCGCCTCCTGGTAGTGGTGGATAGTTTTGGGTGGAAGCGAATCTCTTCTTGGCGAGCGCGTCCGAGATTTCGATGAACTTTCGGCAATCCTTGAGAAGGTGTGTTGCCTTAGTCTTGCCTGTGCGCTTGTCTGTGAACAGATGTAGCGAGCAGTACGCATCGAGGTCTTCCTCGGGTGATTTTTCTTCTACTTTTGGTTTCCACTCGCGACTTCCGCGACGACCGGAGTCGCGACTTCGCGTGAATTCTGCTGCCACTAGTTCTTCTCTGTCGTCGTGGTCGTAATATTTTCTTCTCTTCCTTCGTCCGTGGCGGTCGTCCTCGTGTGCAGGTGATGATCCTGTTTCGTTGCGTTCTGCGTCTTCTCCATTGGCCCATTTTTCGGCTATGACCATGAGCTCCCCGATGGTTTTGGGCGCGGCTCTGCCGAGCTCTTCTCGAAACGCGGTTCTTCTTGCTCCTTTGGCGAAGGCCTCAATCGCCACTTCTTCAGAGATTGTCCCCGCGGTGTTCCTGAGCGTGTTCCACCGCTGGATGTACTCTCGGGTGGATTCACCGCTTTTCTGTTTGCAGGCTCGTAGTTCTTCGATTGTAGCCGGTCTCTTGTAGGTCGACTGGAAGTTTTTACAGAAATCACGGTGCAAATCATCCCACGATGCGTAGCAAGATCGCGGCCTCCTCTCCAGCCAGCTGCGAGCTGCTCCGGCTAGGTGCAAATTGAGGTATTGCATGGCCGTGTTCTTGTTACCACGTTGGCATTTCACTGCCGTGAGGTAGTCGCTCAACCATTGAGAGGGCTCGAGTGAGCCGTCGTACTTCGTCACTTCCGTGCTGAGCTTGAATCACTTGGGTAGGGGCGCCTCGCGGATGCTACGGGCGAAACATAGTGTGCCGCAGGTTTCGTCATCCGAAGAGCCGGACGATGATCGATCACGATATCTTGACGCCCTTGCTCTATCCACTTTGTTTTGCGCGATGTCTGATCGCGCGTCCCGTCCGGGTTGATCGCGATCGGAGTTCTTCCGTGGTTCCTTGCTTCGTTTGCGTGAACGGCTGCCGCGGTGCCGCGGGCTTTTATCTCTCGGGCTGTTGTCGCCGCTGCTTCGACTGTCATCACGGCGGCGGGCTTCTTTCCCTCGGCCACGACGTGGCGACTTGTCTTTTCTCGGGGAAGAGCTTCTGTGCCTGCGGGGCGTTTCCTTGTCCTTTTCCTTCTCCAGTCGCTCCTTCTCCAATTGTTCTTTGCGATCGTGAGAGGCGAGCCTCGCGGCCGCCAGCCCTAGACCTTTGCGAATGTGCTTGTATTGTTCCACCCGGGGATCGCTATCTGTTGGCTGATTCATCTGCATGTAGGTTGTTGCGGCTAGGATCGCAGCGGCTGGGGTTTGCGGGTAGACGTTGCCATCATCGTCGACCCTCATGAAAGAAGACGTAGTAGACCTGTTGGTCCCAGCCATAGATTCGTGGTCCCTCGTCGACGCTGCGGGTCCCTTCCCCCTAGGTCGGGTACCGACTGAAGGTGCGTGACATAGCTCGGCTCGACGTTGGCTTGATTCATCCGCCGCTCTCCTGCGACGGGCTAGATCCGCTCGGGCATCCTTGATGTTTGAGGCCGCCCTCACTAGGTGATAGTGGTAGGCGGTTAGGTCTTCCTGCGTGGCTCCCGCCGCAGGCGGCTGGCTCTTTCGCATGGATTCCTTGGCTCTTTTCCAGGCTTCCCGCGAAACGCCGATTATATCGCGCTCAGTCGCGCTATATTCAGTTTCCGAGGGCTGTTCCGACCCTGCCATGCAGACTTGGGCCAGTTGTGGTCCGTGTGTCCTAGGCGTAGATCGAAAAGCTCTCCGCACCCGAGAGGGTTCCTCTGTCGAGAGGGTGTGGTAGTCGACTGCGTTGTAGCGGATGGACTCACCGCTTTTCCCTGTAGGGAAGCGCGAGTTGGCGGTTCCAGATTCGGTTTCAGATTCATCTGAGAAGTGGAGGATCCCGTCTCTGTTCGCCATCAAGTTGAAGCTCCCGAACGTCAGGGTGACGCTCTTTTCCAGTTCCTCGAACGCCGGGCGAGATTCCGGCGAGTGAGGCGTGACCACGACAGATCCGATCCGTATAGGATTGTTCAGAGCCGTAGCCGTTGGTTTCCAACGGGAGTTGGATGTCGATGAAGCCGAAGATGCCGGTGATCCAGCGCCCGCGATTCCCACAGACGGCGCCAATTGTCGAATCCCTGACTCGACAAGTCCCTTAGGTGACCCTATCGGGTTTCGATTAGGAGAAGTCATGGGCGCTGGTGAGATCGTCGGCTAGACAGAAGGCAAGATTTACCCAGGTTCGGGGCCCTCGTAGAGGTAAAACCCTTACTCCTGCCTCGTGTCGATCTGTATTGGATGATTAGATCGGTTACAGGTTGCTCGAATCGAGAGTAGATCTCGAGTTCCGAGGCTTTTTGGTCGTGCGGTATTGCTTGGTCCTCTCCCTGAGGGCTCTCCTGGCCTTATATAGATGGCCAGGTCTCGAGTCCTACCCGGAGAGGATTCAAACCCTAGCTTAAGTCGGTTACAAAACTACCTAACTTAACCCGCAAGTTTGGTGCGGGTGGGCTTCTGGTAGGCCTTCTGGAGTCTTCCAAGGGCGCCTCTTCTTGGGCCTTGACATTGGGCCTGAGAGGGGGTGTCCTTACCCGTAGGGTCCAAGATCTATGTCTTCGTCACACTCCTCAAGGATATCAGGGAGACATTCGACGCCCTCAACGCTTACAGAATCAAACTCAACCCGACAAAGTGTGTCTTCGGAGTTCCTGCAAGAAAACTCCTCGGCTATCAGGTCTCCGTCCGAGGAATTGAGGTCAACCCGGAGAAAATATAGGCGATCTTGACGATGAAAGAACCGAAAAATATTCGCGGCGTGTAGCAGCTCGCAGGGCGACTGGCAGCCCTAAGCAGGTTCATCGCAAGGTTAGGCGAGCAAACGCTCCCTTTCTACAAATTGCTGAAGAAAACGAATAAGTTCGAGTGGATGCCAGAAGCAAAAAGGCGTTCATCGATCTTAAAAGAGTGCTGTAGAGCAGACGCATATTGGCAACACCGCAGGAAAGGGAACCCCTCTACCTTTACCTAGCCTCAACAAATCAAGTGGTCAGCACGGTAATCGTCGTCGAGCGGCCGGAGGATGGAAAGGCATATGGCGTTCAGAGACCCATGTACTACATCAGCCAGGTACTTTCTCCGTGCAAATAGCGATACCCCCACTACCAGAAACTCGCGTATGGAGTGGTCCTTACAGCCCGCAAACTTAAACACTACTTCAAGGAGCATACCGCCATGGTGCTAAACGACGATTCACTCGGTACTATCATGAACAATCCTATGGAATCCGGAAGAATCACAAAGTGGAGCATCGAGTTAGGCACCTCGGATATAATATACACATGACGTAACACTGTAAAGTCCCATGTGGTCATGGAGTTCCTGAGCGAGTGGACGGAGCTGCAAACTCCGGGGCCCCCAGAATACACGAGCGACTGGATCATGTACTTTGACGGGTAAAAAAGAAACGAGGGAGCCCGAGTAATCCTCATATCACCAAGGGGCGACAGGCTACAGTACGTCCTGCGACTCGATTTCCCCCCTGACTATCCATCGTCCAACAACGATGCAGAATACAAGGCCCTCCTACACGACATGGAGATGGCGATTGCCTGCGGAGCCACTCGATTGATGATATACGGAGGCTCAAATCTTATCGTGCAGCAGACGATGAAGGAGTGCGACGATGTCGCCGATAACATGATCGCCTATCGCGACATGTACAACCTACTCAAAGGAAGTTTCAAAGGGTGCGAGCTGAAGCACATCGCACGATCAAGCAACGAGGAAGCTCACAGACTGGCAAACATAGGGTCAACAAACGCCCCTGTTCTACCAGGAATCTACTTCGAGAGAATAAGCAAACGATCAGTCAAGGTCAAAAAGCAAGAAGTGACACCCGCAGTAACAGAAACGGTGGCCAGCCAGCTAATCGCCCTCATCGAGCTACATCTCAAGGCAAGTTTTTCTGGTCAAGGCAACCTGGACAAAGAAATACCTCGACTACCTGAAAAACAGGCAGCTCCCAGCAGACATTTGCGAGGCCAGACAGATAGTACGACGCAGCAACTCCTTTCGGGTGATCAAAGGAGAGCTATACAAGCAAAGCATATCAGGAGTACTCCAGAGGTGCATCGCACCCGAGGATGGCAAAGAAATGCTCCGCGACATACACCAAGGCGACTGCGGGCATCACGCAAGCTGGAGAGCAATCTTGGGAAAAGGCTTTTCGAGCAGGATTTTACTAGCTCGCGGCAGCTAGAGACGCCAAAGATCTCGTCGAGAGATGCAACGCCTGCCAGAAGTTCGCGCCCAAGCCACACGCACCGGACACAGAGCTCCACATGATCCCCATGTCTTGGCCCTTCGCTCAATGGGAGCTCGACATGGTAGGACCGCTGCGGGAATCAATACCCGGAGGATACACCCACCTGCTAGTCGCAGTCGACAAATTCACTAAATGGATAGAGGCCATGCCAGTCACATCGCAACACCCCGAATGTGCCGCGAGATTCCTCGACTCCATCGTGTGTAGGTTTGGCGTCCCACATAATATCATCACAGATAATGGGACCAAGTTCCCAAGCTTCTACAAAGAAAACGACATAACTCTCAGCTTCGCCTCGGTGGCTCAGCCACAAACTAACGGCCAAGTCAAACGATCCAACGGATTAGTTTCGGCTGGCCTAAAGAAGCGGCTACTCACTTGGCTACACCCAGCAGTAGGGCAATGGGCTGCAGAACTAACATCGGAGTTATGGAGCCTGCGAACAACACCAAATCGATCGACAAACTACACACCATTCTTCATGGTACACGGAGCTAAGGCCGTGCTACCTGAAGACGTCAAGTTCAGCGCCCCACGAGTCGTCGCGTACAGCGAAGAAACCTCCAACAAGGCACTCGCAGAAGACATGGACACGCTGGATGAGATCAGGGACATCGCACTCGCAAGATCCGCAATCTATCAGCAATCGCTGCGCAATCACCATAGTCGCCGCATACGCCAAAGATCTTTTTTGGTAGGCGACCTGGTGTTGCGACTCAAGCAAAAGAAGGACACAAGCTAGAGCCACCATGGGAAGGGCCCTTCATCATACATGAAGTTATCCCAGGAGGTGCCTACCGCTTGAAGAACCCAAAGACAGGCGGCATCTACTCCAACCCATGGAACGTGGCACACCTACGCAAGTTCTACCCCTAGGATTCAATCCCCTACTCGCAAGAAATAAGGCTGTACCTGTCGTGGGATAATCACGGCAGATGTTACCGGGGGTAACTGATCTTGGGGCAAGTCGACACAGGTATTCGGGAGAGGGTTTAGCTCGAAGGAAGACATGGCGGAAAGCAATCTAAGAACCGGAAAATAACTCGCCGGATCTCAATACGAATTATGCTGGATACTCGATAACAGGTGTTACAACTATGACTTGAATCTCTGGCAAACTAAACCTAGGGGCCGGTTTATAAAGCACCTGTACACCCCTAACTTGCCCTCCAAGGCACATCTTGAATCCTACTCGAACTCCACATACAAACCCTAACTTCCCTTACCGCAGCCCACAATCCGGGTTACGAATCTTACAAGCCTTTGGGCCTTCCGGTAATCTCTTTACCCCTAGCCGGATATCGCTCAGCACACCTCGGGCCGGATTATATCTTGAAGTGGGCCTACCGGGTTACTATCCCCCCATCAGTAGTCCCCAGGATAGCGCGGGTTTCACGGATTCATCCTTGAAGCGCTCGCTATTCCCTGAAAAAGATACGAAACACCCAAGTTCATGGGGACCGAGTTAAATTGCTTCGATAGATGGCTAGGCACAGCTCCATGGCGGCCATACGATAACTCGATTCCCCCCGAATGCCTAACATGCCTTTCCAAATTTGAACCCTAAAATGCCAAGATTCCACTCACGATACCGGTCCCTGATATCTCGGGGTAGGTTACACTTCCTCCGCCAACGGAACATTTTATTCCATTCCGGGCGCATACACCACCAAATCCGCACGGATAATTACTGTCCCGTAGCTTCCGATTTTCCAGTCGCGGGGGTGAGCTCACCACCTCCCTTATAAATATCAATCGAAGGTAACCCTAGGCCTTTCATCTGTGCCACCTTTCTTACCACTCGTCCTTTCTTATCTGATACTTACTCGGCTTTCAGGGTCAGAGGACGAAGAGGAGGAAGAAGAAAATGACCCGGAAGCCACCGAGTCTGACCAAGAACCCCCAGTTGGAAACAAAAGGAAAGCTAGAGGGGTAGTTGAAAAGGTTCCCTTCTCTTCCATGTCTTGTGCGCCTTACTCCTTTGCCACTATGCGTGAACTTAATGTGCGATTATCACATTCACCCTTCTTGAAGGACCCTCTCCCGACTAAACGTAGGGTGACCCGGAGTTCTCCGGGGGATGATCCCCTTAACCCGGGTATCTCCACCTCACCCGCTCATCGAGCCAGCACCCCTCCAGCTCAACCTTCCCAATCTCCTCAACGTCATCCATCTCCTAGTCATCCACTTGCCGGGCAATTTCGCGTACCGCAGCCAGTGCTTTTACCAACGTCATCCGCCTCCAGCTGCGAGCTTCCCCCGGACTATGCTGTGAACACCGGGTAAACTACCTTTACTTACATTCTCTCGCACTTGTTATCTTTCTTTTTTCCATACATTCCACTAATCAATGTCTCCTTTTTTCCTTTCAGCGCCACAGTTACGCTGAGTGACCCGGATATTCCTGAAGCAGAAAGGCAGGGAGAGGAGAAGCCGAGTAATAACATGGACATTGAGGTTGAGGACGAGGCCAAGGACGGAAATGAAGAAGACCCTTTTAAGGACCCATCTCCACCAAAAACTGCATCACCCCAGCCCTCTGAGGAGGTGGACGAAGATATCATTTTGGAGACCAAGTCGGGTTCTCCTAACCCGGACACTCAAACGGTCCGGGTTTCGACCCCCAGACCCGGAACAACCCTTCAACAGGAAGGCCAGTCTTCCGGCCCTTCTCGACTTCGCCCTGAAGACATGACCTTTGCTCAAATGCTAGATGCCCTCCATACCTTGAAGGGTGATGAAGAAAATATACTAGACGCCTTAATAACCAAGCACGAGGTAATCCCGAGTAGTACCAATTGTTTCCACACATAGTCCCCAAGTTCCAAGTAAATTACTAAGTAACTTGCTTGGAACTTTGTATAATGTTTCTGGCTAATCCCTCTTCATGCTTCCTTATAGGACTATGTTTCACAGTTGGAGAAGAAGCTGGCCAAGTCCACCAAGCGTATTGAAAAAGAAACGGCCCTTCGTGAAGCTGCGGAGACTGAAGCTCGCAGGTGCCAAAAAATGACGAAAAGGTACAGGAAAAGAGCTCACAAGGCTAAGGATAAACTGACAACACTTTCCGTGCAAATTGCTGACGTTTATCGTACCGCGACTGGTAAGATTTTTAAATTTCACCTTTTTTATGACCCGGATTCCTTTGATATGAACCACTGTACTTGCTTACTTATTATCTTTGCTCCTTTGGCCTCTTTAGCAGGCCCAAGTGATGCTGCCCCCGAAGAAGATGACGCTGCTAAGCTAAAAACCATCAAAAATACTCTTCGCCAACTTTGCAGCGGAGTTAGCTGGATACTTGACGAGTTGCGACTGCCGGGTGTCAGGCCAGATAATATGAAGAGATTACTGGAATTCTGCTCCACGATCCCCGAGTGGATTTGGCACTGGAAACGGTCCTCCTGCCGATTTGGGGTAACCCGGGGGCTCGCGTTGGCTAAAGCCTACGCTCCCAAGCTAGAGCTGGCCAAACTTATGAGCGGATTTCCAGAGTTCAACTTGGATGGGTCCAAGTTTTTGCCAAAGGACTTCAAGGCTATTCAGAAAGAAGTCCGTCATCCGGCTAGCGTTATCGCTGATAGCTTAGAGATTGATGTGATTCTCCCTGCTTATGATGCTAATGACAAGATTGTCAAGGCGAACCGCCCCCAGCCGTACGATATGCTTGCCCGTTGGAGGGAGGAGGCAATCAAGATAAGGGACGAAGCTGCCAAGAAGGCCGATGCCGACTCTGCTCCTGCAACTTCGCAACCCGGGACTGCTACTGATCCGAGTGGCGCCGCCACCACCAGTGGCGACAAGGGCAAGGCCAAGATGGATCCTGCAGCTTGAAGTAATGAATATCGCCTATCATTCCATATGCGTCAGTCGGCAAAGCGTCGTTAAAACAGCTTTATTATTTGTTTAAGCGGAGCGCCTGTGCTCTTTTGATACTTTAGGGTTTTTGTGATATTTTTGTTTAAACTCCCGATGCACTTTGCGCCCCTTTGGGCTTTTGATTAATGTGTCTTTGCACCCGCTTGTTCTTGATATCCACTTACTTTATTCTTGATACCTTGTACCTTTACTTTTTTTTATGCTTTCCTTGGCGAGACCCGACCTCCGGGTTTCGTTGACATCTGGGGAACGGGCTTACACCCGGATCCCTAAGCCCCCGAGACCCGGATGCGTGGCTCGTTGGAATTTTATCGGCTGGATAATGTTGTTTCTTCTTCAGAGCTCACAAGTCCCCCAGTCCGGGTTTCCGCGTCTAGGACACGTGATTGTTTCTTTTCAAGGAAACGAATCGCCTGTCGCTAAATGCCCAAGACTTCAGGACAGCTTTTTATGATGTTTGAAGTTATGCTTGATAATCGTTGAGTTTCCGGCTGCTAGCCTTATACTCTGCATAACTTGTGGTTTAGATGACCCTTTCAACTACCTTGTACTATAAGCCGGCTTTCGCGTGGATACCATGTTGTTACATCAATACGAAAACGGGGTCAAGCAAGTCCCGTTTGGGTCTCATGACCGACAGTAATCGTACGCGAACAAATCATGCCACTTTGTTGCGAGTCACATCGAGCTTAAGTAAGAATAGCCGAGAAATTTGGACTTCTTTGTCCGGTTATAAGATTGTAGCCGCACTCGTTTTTTCGAGTGACCGGCCCCTATAACTCATTGGCATCAAGGCCGGGTCTCTTTTGAGTTTGCAGCTGTGCTTATAGGAGCAACCAGCCCTCAAGACCTGAATATGCACACCGTATAAATGACAATTGCCTCTTTTCTTGATAATCCCCTTTTTATTTGATATGAGAAAATTAGGCCAGCAAGCCGCCTCATTAAAAACCCATCCAGTCCCCAAGGGTGCCCCGGATAGGAAAAGAGTGCGTCTGAAACCTGCTGCCTGTTACATCGTTTTCTGCTAAGTATAGTACGGACGTAGCTGAGCCACGTTCCATGGTCTATCTCTTTCTTGCATAGGTGCAGTAGTGTGAGCAGTGTCGTTGATTGTGGCCGATTCTTCTCTTGCATCTATCAAGTAATATGACCCATTATGCAGACTCCGGCTTACGATGAAAGGTCCTTCCCATGGTGGCGATAGTTTGTGCTTTCCCTCGTTTGTCTGAACCAAGCGCAAGACCAAGTCTCCCTCCTGGAAGACCCGGCTTTTCACCCGCCGGCTATGATATCTTCGCAAGTCCTGCTGATAAATGGCTGACCTTTCCAAGGCTTGCTCCCTTTGTTCTTCTAACATATCCACGGCGTCTTGCCGGGTCTTCTCGTTCTCCACTTCGACATAGGCTGTCACTCTTGGTGAATCATGAATGATGTCGCTTGGTAATACTGCTTCTGCGCCGTAGACCATGAAGAAAGGTGTCATCTGGGTGGATCGGTTGGGTGTAGTATTGATACCCCAGACCACGGAAGGAAGTTCTTCAACCCATGCCCCAGCGGCCCTGATACAAGGAACCCTCAGTCGTGGTTTCAATCCACGAAGTAGCTCTTGGTTTGCCCTCTCCACTTGCTCGTTGGCTTGCGGATGTGCCACTGATGCTACATCAAGCCTGATTCCATTGCTGCCACAAAATTTTTCCATCTCTCCAAGGGACATGTTGGTTCCATTGTCGGTAATTATGCTGTGGGGGTATCCAAACCGGTATATAATTCTTTTCAGGAACTTGACTGCTGTGGCCGCTTCGCAATTGGTGACCGGCATAACCTCCACCCATTTGGTAAATTTATCAACAGCTACTAAAAGATGCGTCTTCTTGCAAGGTGACATATGAAAGGGGCCAACCATGTCCATACCCCAAACAGCGAATGGCCAAGTTAATGGGATGGTCCGTAACTCCATAGCCGGCACATGAGTTTGGCGAGCGTACCTTTGACATCCGTCGCACCTTGCCACTATCCGTTCCGCGTCTGCTAGAGCTGTGAGCCAGAAGAACCCATGCCGATAGGCCTTGGCCACAAGGGACCTTGTGGACGCATGATGCCCACAATCACCTTCATGGATCTCCTTAAGGATCTGTCGGCCTTCTTCTGGTGTCACACAGCGCAAAAAGACTCCTGCCGCACTTTTCTTGTACAACTCCCCATTGATAATAGCATATCCTTTTGCCCGCCTCAGGATTTGTCTTGCTAGTACCTCCTGTTCTGGTAGTTCGCCCCGCGATAAGTAGGCCAGATATGGCTCTGTCCACTCGGGAACGTCACGTATTGTAGCCACGAGCTCCACATCCGGGTCTCGATTTGCTAGTTCTTCTTCAGACTCGGATTTAACTGACGGTCGCCATAGCTCGTCCAGGGAAACATTAGGTGGAGCCGGCTCCCTGCGCGATCCGAGTCTGGCGAGTGCGTCCGCTGCCTCGTTTTTTCTTCTGTCTATGTGCTCCACTTCATACCCGGAAAAAACACCCGGCAACCCTATCAACCTCCCTGCGGTACGCTGCCATAGTGGCGTCCTTTCTATCCCAGGTTCCTGATACCTGCTGCACCACGAGATCCGAATCTCCAAAGCATCGTATCCTTTTAATGTTCATCTCCTTGGCTACCTTTAAGCCATGCAACAGAGCCTCATACTCGGCCACGTTGTTTGAACAATCGAAGTGAATCTGCAGCACGTAACTTAGTTTATCCCCCTTTGGTGATGTCAGCACCACTCCAGCTCCTGACCCTTCGTACTGCTTTGATCCATCGAAGTGCATGGTCCATGACTTGGAACTTGGAACTGCGGTAACCATTCCAGTGTGCGTCCAGTCGTTAACGAAATCAACCAAGGCCTGGGACTTGATTGCCGATCTGGGCTCGTAGCTGATATGATAATCTCCCATCTCTATTGCCCATTTGGCTATTCTTCCCGTTGCATCCGAGTTTCTGATGATATCCGACATTGGTATTGAACTAACCACTGTTATGGGATGTTCTTGGAAATATGGCTTCAACTTCCGGCTGGCCATAAAGACCCCAAACACCAATTTTTGCCAATGTGGGTAACGCTGCTTCGCTTCCGATAACACCTCGCTGACATAATAAACCGGCCTCTGGACCGGGTAACCTTTCCCATCCTCTTTGCGTTCCACGACAACTACTGCGCTGACGGCTCGGGGACCGGCTGCCACGTATAATAACATAGGCTCTTTAGGACCCGGCGCCGCTAGTACTGGCGCTTCAGATAACTGCTTCTTTAGTGCTTCAAACGCCTCATCTGCCTCCTGATCCCATACAAACTTATCTGATTTCCGCAAAAGCCGGTACAAGGGTATTGCCTTTTCTCCAAGCCTGGATATGAACCGGCTCAAGGCTGCTACGCAGCCCGTGAGCTTTTGAACGTGCTTCAAATTTTCCGGTTTCTTCAAACTCTGGATGGCCTTGATTTTATCCGGGTTTGCCTCGATTCCTCTCTCGGAGACTATAAAGCCGAGTAACTTCCCGGCCGGAACTCCGAATACACACTTCGTTGGGTTAAGCTTCATCTGATACCTTCTCAAGTTTTTAAACGTTTCCTTTAAATCATCAATAAATGTCTCTGCCTTCCGGGTCTTAATAACCACATCATCCACATACGCGTGCACGTTGCGCCCAATTTGATCCTCGAAGCACTTCTGAATACACCGCTGGTAAGTTGCGCCCGCGTTTTTCAATCCAAACGTCATGGTTTTGTAGCAGAAGGCCCCAAAAGGGGTTATGAATGACGTTTTTTCCCAATCCTCCCTCTTGAGTTTAATCTGGTGGTACCCCGAATATGCGTCCAAGAAACATAGCAAGTCGCTTCCGGCTACCGCGTCTATGATTTGGTCTATCCTTGGCAGCGCGAACGGATCCTTTGGACAATGCTTGTTGAGGCTCGTGAAATCGATGCACATCCTCCATTCATTTGTCTTTTTCATCACAAGAACCGGATTTGCTAACCAGTCGGGGTGAAATACTTCCATGATGAAGCCTGCGGTTAATAGTCGCGCGATTTCCTCACCTATAGCTCTTCTCCTTTCCTCATTCATTTTTCTCAAACCTTGCTTCACGGGTCTGGCCTTGGGATCCACATGCAAACTGTGCTCTGCCAACTCGGTGGGGATACCCGGCATGTCGCTGGGTGTCCAGGCAAACACATCCGCATTTGAGCGTATGAACTCCACTAGAGCCTTTTCTTGCGCATCTTCTAAATTGGACCCTATAGTGAACTGCTTGGTGGGGTCTCCTTCCACAAAATCTACTTTCTTGGTGTCTTGAGCCGCCTTGAATTTTGCTCTTTCGTCCTCGGCGTCTGGTCTTCTCAATGCTGTGCCATCGTCCGGATCCACCTGAGACCGGT
The DNA here is from genome assembly GCA_028641055.1 of Alopecurus myosuroides. Lineage (NCBI taxonomy): Eukaryota > Viridiplantae > Streptophyta > Magnoliopsida > Poales > Poaceae > Alopecurus > Alopecurus myosuroides. Next base: position 50,253,741 of record CM054062.1, on the reverse strand, counting down.
AATACTTAAGTTCTTCCTTTCTGCAGGCTTGTTCAGCCATTACCGAATCTCCCTCATCGCATTCTGCTGCTATATCCCGGCTTCCATGGATAGTGATAGTCTGCTTGGGGCCTGGAATCTTTAACTGCAAATATACATAGCACGGCCTAGCCATGAACTTAGCGTAAGCCGGCCTTCCGAACAACGCGTGGTAAGGACTGTGCAACCTGACCACCTCAAACGTGAGCCATTCCACCCGATAGTTATCTACCGACTCTCCGAAGGCTACTTCCAATGTAATTTTTCCTTCGGGGCGCGCCGAATGACCCGGCACGATTCCATGAAAAACCGTCGAACTTTTCTGTAGCTGAGATTCTTTGAGGTTCATGCGCAAGAAGGCTTCCCAATATAGGATGTTGATGCTGCTCCCTCCGTCCATCAATACCTTTCTTAATTCATAACCATTGACCTGTGGCGAGACTACTAATGCCAGGGTTCCGGGGCGCTCTATTCCTTCCGGATGATCCCTTCTGCTCCATGTTACCTCTCGCTCTGCCCATCTCAAGTATCCCGGAGCGGCCGAGGAAACTGAATTCACTGTCTGTTTTAACGCCTTTTTGTCCCTGTTGGAAGTCCCTGTAACATGCACATGATATTGTCCTTTTTAAATTGAGCGTACGTACCATACCGATGAAGATACTGATTTGGCCAATCGACACCGTGGATCCGGATTCGAGGTGATCCGGCTCCAACTCCCACCCGGAATTGTCCACTATCCTTTTTCCTTCGTCATTGGAGTAGATCTCGCCGACGACAAAGTTCTTCATGTTCTTCCGAGCTTCTCCCGTGATGTAAACACCTTTGGACGCAGGCCCCACGGTGGGCGCCAACTGTCGTGGGATAATCACGGCAGATGTTACCGGGGGTAACTGATCTTGGGGCAAGTCGACACAGGTATTCGGGAGAGGGTTTAGCTCGAAGGAAGACATGGCGGAAAGCAATCTAAGAACCGGAAAATAACTCGCCGGATCTCAATACGAATTATGCTGGATACTCGATAACAGGTGTTACAACTATGACTTGAATCTCTGGCAAACTAAACCTAGGGGCCGGTTTATAAAGCACCTGTACACCCCTAACTTGCCCTCCAAGGCACATCTTGAATCCTACTCGAACTCCACATACAAACCCTAACTTCCCTTACCGCAGCCCACAATCCGGGTTACGAATCTTACAAGCCTTTGGGCCTTCCGGTAATCTCTTTACCCCTAGCCGGATATCGCTCAGCACACCTCGGGCCGGATTATATCTTGAAGTGGGCCTACCGGGTTACTATCCCCCCATCAGTACCAGCCACATTGCAGCCCGGGCAAATACATGGCTTTTCAGACACCGCAATAAAAACATGGTTTCTCAACCATAGCTACAAAGATTATACAGTCGCAATTTTTATGTGTTTATTTTTTTCTTTACATGCTAAAGGTCACACCCCAACACACGGGGGCTACACCAAACTAGCATCAGCAAAATCTTCGAGTGCTCACACTCGATATAAAATTTTACAAGGTAACAAAGTACACACCTTATAAACACCTTAACCGATTAAACATACAAGGTCACAAGGTACACACCTTAACACACCTTAAAACTACAACATACAAGGTACATACACCTTAAGGATCTACAGATATTGCCAAGTAGCCGCCTCTTGAAGCAATCGCTTGGTCTCCGCCGCAGTCAGTCGAATAATCTGCTCCATAGCAGGACGCACAACCTCATAATGAGGGACAAAATCAGCAGGTGGTCCTCGGGTGTCAGGGAGTCGCGCCACAGAATTGAAGTTAACCACAGGGTGCCACAAACGTACGAAGGCGAGCGCCACCTGAGCACCACAGATGAGTTGCTGACGCACACACTCGCAAACATCCCCCACTCGACGGAATAGCATCAGAAAGCCACTCAAGCTATTCGGAACAACGCCGAAGGGGTAATACTCCCGATGGACAGAAGCGAGGGCCTCCCGACAGAATTCCACAAAAAGCCGCGCCTGACTCGCCCGGTACTGCAAAGTGGCCAAAACAAAACCTCGCCTGCGTTCTGACCAGAAATTGCTCTCGCGAGGGTTGGAGCTGCTCTACTCATGAACAATACGATTGTCCACCCCGTGACCCTCACATGCCCCATGAGGCTCAACAACTGCATGGATAGCAAAAGTGTCAAAACACAAGCAACAATATACAAAAAGCACTCGGGGGCTCGCGGGACTTACAGAGCATGCCCTTCGCAACGCTCGCCAACTCTTCCATCACAAATTGTTCGCGATCCGCAGCAAGTTTCTCCTTCGACTTGGCAACATCCGCCACGACTCGCAGAGCCTTGAGCTTACGCTCGCCATCCGCGACGCGGTCACGGAGTGAAGCAAACATACTGGCAGCCGCAACCAACGACTCAGTCGAAGGAGAAGCCCCACTCGACGAACCTCTGCTGGAGTCCACAACCTAGAAAAAACAACAAAGTTTTAGAGATAATATCTACCCCACTCGACGATGTGCCACACAAAATCTTAGAGTGCTCGGGGGCTACTCCCTTTCTCCTATTTATTCCCCTGACCTAAAAACCCGAAAACATCCAGCCTCCATCCATGAAAAGTCACGTAGCTCTACCGCCATCGCCGACAAGTTTCGGGGGACGGAAATCTCTGTTTTGGCACCCTCCCGGAATGGGGAAGTGCCCCCGGAGCTATCTCCATCGACTCCACCGCCATCTTCATCGCTGTTACGGACTCCCATGATGAGGAGGGACTAGTTCTCCCCCGAGGCTGAGGGCTCTACCGGTAGCTATGTGTTTCATCTCTGTCTCCCATGGTGTGATCTTTATGTGATCATGAGCTTTGTAATCTAGTTGAATAAGTAGATGTTACTCTTCATCTATTATGCTACTAAAGTGGTTTTGTTAATGTGATCTCCGGATACACCTTTGTCCCATGGTGTAAAGGTGACAATGAGTGCACCATGTGGGGCTTATCATGATTTATATATTTTATGTTAGATGACCCTATGAAATTGTGGTGTTTGTGTGAAACCATCTAGGGGCCAAGGTGATAGTGTGGGGTTACCTAGTGGGGAATGCGACTCTAAGTCGTGCTTTTGTAGCCCTACACAATGATTGGTGTTCGTTATCCAACCGGAGAGTGGTTTGGAGTAGCATAGTGAAGAGAAGATATTTACGCATTCAATTATGTTATTATTTTTGAGAGTGTCTACTAGTGAAAGTATGATCCCCAGGCCTTGTTTCTAAGCATTGAAAAACCGTTTACAACCAATTATGCTACATGTTTGCTTGCTACCATTTTTTATTTCATATTGCTATTATCACTTACAATCATCCATATTACTTGTATTTCACTATATCTTCGCCGAACTAGTGTATCTATACAACTGACAATTGTATTAGGTGTGTTGGGGACACAAGAGACTTCTTGTATCGTAATTGCAGGGTTTCTTGAGAGGGATATCTTTGACCTCTACCTCCCCGAGTTCGATAAACCTTAGGTGATCCACTTAAGGGAAACTTTCCGCTGTTATACAAACCTCTGCACTTGGAGGCCCAACACTGTCTACAAGAATAGAAGCGTGCGTAGACATAAATTATGTCAAGCAAAGGTCTTCTCCCTCTTTCACCCAATGAGTATGGAATCTGTGCTCACTTAAATTTGCAGAGAGTTGGTGCCAATTAATATAACTAAAAAGGCACTTCCCCATGGTTTGATGAAAGTTGGTGGGTACCCGTGGATACGGCTAGCCCTGGTTTGTGAAAGGCATGGTGGGGGGGGTGCCAAATTAAATAAACAACCGAAAGTGCTCTCAAAAGTCTAAAAATCTTGCTTGACATGAGTTATGATAAGTTTTTCATTACCATTCATTGACATAGACATACACCTCTCTTAAAAATTGTTTTCAATACCTCTGTTTTAATCAAATAAAAAGCTCCAGCACATGAGTAATCCCTGCTTCCCTCTGCGAAGTGCCTTTCTTTTACTTTATGCACCAATTAAGAGAGCATAGTTGTGATTTTGAGTATAATGTGCATCAGTTCGAAAACTAATTATTGATTGATTCATGATATGTTATTACTTGTTCTCAAATTATTTGTATCTAGTCACCACTTGAACTTTGAAGGTGTTCTGGTATTTATGTTTTGTGTCACTTTAAGGACAAGCAGAATACCACTTTGCTATGTTTTCTTTATGCTCGAAACAAACGTATAACTTTCTATGCATTATTATTCATGATCTTTTGTTTGAGTTACTTTTCATGTTGCAACGTAGTTGCTAAGTTACATTGTTGAAATTATATCTATCATGCCTATGTTTAGAGTACTTTGATCTCAGCTTACAATGCTTTTACAGTAATGATGCTCAAGATTGTGTTGGTAGCATGTCACCTCAGAAATTATATTGTTTTTATCATTTTACCTACTCGAGGACGAGTATAACTAAGCTTGGGGATGCTTGCTACGTCTCCGACGTATCTATAATTTTTGATGTTCCATGTTGTTATTATGCCAATTGCTACATGTTTTCTATATAATTTATATCATTTTTATGGATTTACTGGGACTAACCTATTAATAAGATGTCACAACGCCAGTTCCTGTTTTTTGCTATTTTTGGTTTTATAAAAGTTGTTCTGGAAATATTCTTGGAATTGGAAAAAACAAAATCCCAGGGTCCTATTTTTCTGTCACGTACCCGGAGTCCGGAGGGGGGCTCCAAGGCGTCCACACCATAGGGTGGCGCGCCCCCTGGCCGCGCCACCAGGTGTTGTGGGCCCCTCGGGCGTCCATCGACATCGCCCTTTCGCATATAAATTGATATTCTTCGGAAAACCCTAGATACCCGAGCCTCCATCCACGAAAAGTTCCGTAGCCGCCGCCATCGTCAACCCTAGTTCGGGAGGGTTCTGAAGCTCTCCCCGGCACCCTGCCGGGAGGGGAAAACATCATCGGAGGGCTCTTCATCACCATGCCTGCCTCCAGAGTGATGCGTGAGTAGTTCATCCTTGGAATACGGGTTTTGTGCCATCATGTTTAGATCTTGTGAGCTACCTAACATGATCAAGACCATCTTATTGTATTGCTACATTTTGTGTTTGCTGGGATCCGATGAATATTGAATGCTATGTCAAGTTGATTATAGATCTATCTTTAATATATTATTTGTGATCTTGCATGCTCTCCGTTAGTAGTAGATTCTCTGGCCAAGTTTATGCTTGTAACCCCAAGAGGGAGTATTTATGCTCGATAGTGGGTTTATGCCTCCAGTTATCTGGGAGAGTGACAGTAACTTCTTAGATTGTTGATGTGTTGTTGCCACTAGAGAGAAAACAACAATGCTTTGTCTAAGGATAATTCTATTGTTTACATTACGTACTTTACTTAATGCAATAATATGTTGCTTGCAACTTAATACCCAAAGTTTTCTTGGATTACGTTCTGAGGGTGGATTATTAGTCATAGATGCAGTTGGTTTACAGTGTATGTATCATGTTGTGATGCCCAAATAAATCTCATAGTAATCATCATGTCATGCATATGCACTACGGTGCAACATCTATTTCTGTCAATTTCCCAACTGTAATTTGTTTACCCAGCATGTTATCTATCTGTTTTGGAGAGACACCACTAGTGAAGTGTGGACCCCGGTCCATTCTTTTACACTGATAATACAACCTACTGCAAGCACTATTTTTTTACTGCAAACACTATTTTCCTTTCATTCACTACAATCATACATCATTTTTCACACTATACGTCTAATCCTTTGTGTTCAGCAAAACCGGTGAGATTGACTACCTCATTGTTTCATTGGGGAAAAGTATCTTGGTTGTGTTGTGTGCAGCTTGCACGTTGCTGCTGAGCCTGGTAGTGCGCCCTGCCAACATCAGCTGTCAACAACCTTCAGAAGTGATTTCTTTCTCCTACTGGTCCGATTAAACCTTGGTTTCTTTCTGAGGGAAAACTTGCTGCTGTACTCTTCATACCTTCCTCTTGGGGTCTCCCAACGAACGTGTGTTTACACGCCATCAAGCTTTTTTCTGGCGCCGTTGCCGGGGAGGAAGAGGATTTCTGCAAGGGGAGTCTCTCAAGTACCACCTGAAATTCAACAGATATTGGATGATTTGCTTTCGTATTTGAGTCTCCGACAGGTTTACAACCTCGTCATCGTTATGATTATGCAATCCCATTGTTACCAGAAGCACAACCAGTATCTGTGAGGCCTTACAGATACACACCTAAACTAAAAACTGAAATTGAGAAACAAATAGCTGAACTGTTGCAGCAAGGTGTAATTCAGTATAGTAACAACCCCTTTTCATCCCTGTTATTCTAGTTCGAAAGAATGATCGAATTTGGAGGCCTATCGTTGACTATAGATACATTAATGCCTTGACAAAAAAGGGGAAATACCCACTCCCTGTGATTGATGAGTTGCTTGATGAGTTGGCTGGAGGCTGTTGGTTTTCTAAATTGAATCTGAGAGAAGGATATCATAAAATTAGACTTGTACCCGGTGAAGAAAGCAAAACTGCCTTTCAAACACATCACGACCACTTTGAATTCAAGTTAATGCCATTTGGATTGAGGGGAGCTCTAACAACTTTTCAAAGAGTAATGAATGATACTCTTGCACCGGTATTAAGGAAATGTGCAATAGTATTTTTTGAGGATATATTAGTGTACAACGATACTTATGAAAATCACCTCGAGCACCTTCAGCAAGTTTTGACAATTTGCAACAAAATTAGTGGCAACTCAAATTATCTAAATGTGCTTTTGGCCAGCAAGAGGTTACTTATTTGGGACATACTGTCAACAAACATGGGGTGTCCATTGATAATACCAAAATTGCTCCTCTAGTTACTTGGCCTGCACCCACTAAAGTAAAGAAGTTTGGAGTTTCTTGGCTATGACTGGTTATTACAGGAAGTTCATCAGGAATTATGGAATCATTTGCGGACCCTTGAAAAATTTGTTAAAAAAAGGGAATCTCTTTATTTGGACATCTGAAACAGAAGTTGCATTCCAGACATTGAAAAGTGTACTCACTACTCATTACTTCCCCTGTGTTGGCCTTGCCAAATTTTGCTAAGGTTTTTGTAATTGAAACATATGCTTGTGATGTACGGATTGGATCAGTGTTAATGCAAGATTCACATCCCCTTGCTTTTGTCAGTAGGGCATTGGGATCCAAGAACCAGACTTTGTCAGTATATGAAAAGGAATACCTTGCCATTTTGTTAGCCAGACAACAGTGGCGTGCTTATTTGTAAATGCATTAGTTTATTATCCTGACAGATTAGAAAAGTCTCTATAGCTTGATTGAACAACGGTTACATACCAATTGGCAGCAAAAAGCACTCACAATGTTAATGGGATTGCAATATATAATTGTCTATAAGAAGGGAGTGTATAGTAGAGTGGCTCATGCTTTTTCTCGTAGGCGCCCTGATAATTTGGAGGTTCTAGCTATTTCTGTGGTGCAACCGGATTCGATAAAGGAAATTATGCACAGTTATGACAGTGATCACAAGACCCAAATACTCCTACAACAGTTAGCTGTGGCCCCTAAATCACATCCTCACTATGCCTTGCATAATGGTCTACTAAAATTTAGGAATTTCATTTGGGTGGGTGATGATGTGGTGTTACAAAATAGAATCATCGCAACTTTTCATTCCACCCCAGTTGGGGGTCATTTTGGCATACCAGTGACAAACAAGAGGTTATTGTATTGTTTCCGATGGGTAGGTATGAAATCTCAAGTGCACACTCTATGTCTTCCTGTCAAACTTGCCAACAAGCTAAGCCAGAAAGGGTACTGTACCCTAGGTTACTTAAACCTTTGAAAGTCCCTCTTTCTATGTGGCACATGGTTAGTTTGGATTTCATTCATGGACTACGCAGATTCAATTGCATATTGGTCATAATTGATTCTTTTTCCAAATATGGACATTTCAGTCCTTTGAGCCATCCTGTCAATGCTGCAACCATAGCTGAGGTGTTCATTGACAATGTGTATCGACTGCATGGTCTTCCAGTAGCTGTGGTGTCTCACAGAGACCCTATATTCACTAGTAAGTTTTGGCAAGGGATTTTTGCTCGACTAGGCACTGAATTAAACATGAGTTCTTCATATCACCCTCAATCTGATGGTCAGACAGAGCGTGTGAATCAGACGGTGGAATGTTATCTCAGGTGCTTCATTAGTGCTCATCCAAAAAAGTGGGCGTAGTGGTTGTCGTTGTGTGAATTTTCGTACAATACAAATTGGTACTCAGCGACAGGCAAGTCACCATTTGAGCTGGTGTATGGGCAAGCTCCCCGTTACTTTGGGCTACAACCTTGAAGTGCTATTGCTTCTGATGATATTGCAGTGTGGCTTCAGAATGGGTCTCAGGTGCTGGATTCAGTGAAGCAACATCTGGAGATGGCCAAAGTGCGGATGAAATCTCAAGTCGATAGAATAGACTTGACAGACAATTCCAGGTGGGAGCTATGGTGTTCCTTAAGCTGCAACCATATGTTCAAGCCTCGGTCGCGGATCGTTCAAATCAAAAGTTATCCTTCAAGTTTTATGGGCCTTTCAAAGTACTGGAGAGAGTGGGAGAGGTATCCTACAGAATTGATCTACCGTAATGTTCGAGGATACATCCTGTCGTGCATGTCTCCTTGTTGAAGCAGTTTCTGAAACCTGACCAAACAGTGCAGCAATGCCTGCCTTCGTTTGTCTCGTATTTATAGATACCCGAGAAGGTGCTTAATCGATGTCTTGTGCAAAAGCATTACAAGACAATTCCACAAGTGCTTGTGTAGTGGAGCCATTCCACCCCTGAGATGGCCACTTGGGAAGATCTGGAGGCTCTGAAACTTAGGTTTCCGAGAGCAGCAGCATGAGGGCAAGCTGGTTGTGAAGAGGAGGGGAATGTCAGCGACTTGACAAAGGGTGTCTGTCATACTAATGATGATGGGCCGCAAGAGGAGAAGACGGACGACCCAAGAAGACGACCAAGGCCCCTACGTGACTAACGACTGGTGACTGGCTACGAGGATGGATACATAAGCATGTAGCAAGAGAGAGGGAGGGAGGCAGGGACGGCAGGTAGGCTGGTGGTGTAGGTGTCGTGGGTGGCGTGAGCCTGTACCTGGGTGTGTGGTTATTGTGAATCCGTTTGGTATGAACTCCTGTGATTCGTAATCGCGACCCGTTCCTGTCTCAATCCCCTAGATCCACGAATAGTAGCAGAGGGATCTTACAGTTCTCAAGTGCCAGCCCGCCCCGATGCGACACCCGCTGAGAAGGCCGCATGCGCAAGGTCGGCCGCGCGGCTTTTCTCGCTCACGTCATTGGTGGCCCACGGTGTCAGGTGTGCTGTGAAGTGTCCGGATCATAGTACACTCATGCGCCTCGTGTTCTACTTGGCTACTATTCCCAGTCGCCGGTGGCCCGCGGTGGCGGCTGATGTATTGTGTCCGGATCAGAATACGCTCATGTGCATCGCCATGTCCTACTCGATCTACAATGACACAGGTCAGATACTCAGACAGATTCAGCATCACTATAAACATGCGCGCAGGCCAAGGTGTTCCGATAGAAGCAACATGCAGACGTTGATGTTTGTTCTCGACGTTGTCTCGCTTCCCAGCGGACTTTCATATCACTAGAGGCTGGGGCGCCCCTTGGGGCGCCTCCTGGCCGTACAGTGGCAGTCCAATATTTGTTGTACATGCATAGTCTGTCAACAAGAAATTAGGTATATATGAACTTGGCTGGAATATAAGAAAGATGAAAGGAAAGTACATTGATCAAGTATGCAACAGATAATGGAATGAGAGTCAAATACTCAATGTATTAATAGTTTTAAAGCGTTTCGCCTCAAATTTGCCTCCCTTCTACGCTCATGCCACAAAGGCTACATAGAACATCACATGCTACTGAAACACATCTAAATGACATCGATGTTGCTCCATTGAGGCATTTCTAGGCCACTAACTTCTCATGGTAGCACCACCATTTTTAGCAACAGAGGGGAGGGCACTGTGATATGAACCTTTCTGCCTTCTATGCTCATACCACACGGGTTTCATGGAACGTATCTAAATGACATCACCACTGACCCACTGAGGCATTGCCCAGCTCACTACCTTCAAATGGTAGCGACCACCATTTTCAGCAGCGGTCCGCCTCGCTGCTCAGTCAGTGGACGCGACATCGATACCTCCAGTTGCGTAAATGAGCCATCAGTAGAACTGACAAACAAGGTAACAAGTAACATCTCATATGCAGTTCAGATTGGAAAATGCGTGTATTCTGATATGTGTACCAAGGGCTAGTAGTACCTCATTTGAAGAAGACATCTGAATCATTGGCAAGTAGGGAGTATAAGTAACTCGGACATCTCAGAATCAAGGCAAGTGGAGCACGATAGCCCCTCAACAAGGAAGGATAGTGTCTCTTAGATATATTGTTAAATACAAACTCTTCCTCCTGAAAGATCAAAGTATGTCTCATTCAGCGACTTTGAAGAGACAAGAATGTGAAGAAGCAATTGACTATCTATTGCAATACGAAATCAAAGGCTGGGAAGCTGATTAACAGTAATAAATTTTCTCATTAGGGTTCCTGAAATTGTTAAGGCTGAGAAAAATGAATTTTGAATGTAAAAATAGAATATGTTACACTGAGCCATAAGGTAATGCGGGAACATGCTATCAACGAAAAAAATGGAGAACAGAGGAAATAAGAGAAAGTCCGACCTAACTCAGCCTATAATGGGGGCGGCGTTGGAAGCTGCAGTCGATAAGGGTGATGTCCATACAACCTTCAGTTCATCAATCCTTCTTGAGAGAATTATGGCATGACAGAGTGACGCTGCGAAAACAATCTTTAGGTGGTCTACAGCTGAATGCACAAACCAGCTTATAGCTCTGCCACCAGCATTCAAGATGATACTTTGCAGGAAGACAGGGATAATTATTTTACATTGTAGAATTGAATAACTATGGTGAAGATGGGATGATCACCATTAGAGAGTGTACGGAGCATTTCATCACTTTAAATGGTAGTCATGGGCATATCTTTATTTTCTAGTAGAACCAACAAGTCCAACAGCAAAAAGTATGAACATTGGCTACTTCCATAGTTTTCAGCGTAGGTTAGCCATACAATTATGCTCCTTGAATAACATAAGTGTTGTTCTGGCAATTAGTAAGTGGCTAACAACTCCAATCTTTGTGCACAAGGCAAATTTAGCCTATTATAGCTGAATGGGTATCTGTATGTCTACTCGATATACTTGTATAATATCTAAATAGCTGAATGATGACATTATATTTGATTTTCTATCTAGAAAAATAATATTTATCCATGGTGGACACCTTTACAGACTAATGGAAGACCAACAGATTATGGTTATAATCTCACTGTACAAATGGCACAGGTAAGGGAAAATTAAGCGATTAGATATGAATATAAGAGATATAAGAATAGCTAACTGTACAGTCGGAAATTTCAACTTCGATGCCTCATTGATAAGGACCAAACGCGACACTCCAAAATCATTTTTCAGCAATACATAAAAGGATAAGGCCCTGCAAAAAATATGGCAGCTGATTTATGTAATTTCTTCAAAATCTATAGAACACATGAAAGGTATAATAACTATGGAAAAGTAAATTTTAAATTTACATAATATACTTGAGAAAAAAGAACTAAAAGTATAGATTTGTGTGTTTTTTTTATAAAAGAAATCAAACTTTAGCACATGAATTTCATATGTTTCTTCATAAGCAAACCCTTACATACCAGACCTTAGTAAGTCAAATACTGCATTGGCCGACCATGATGATCAAAGGAATTAGAAATTTTGTTGATAAATTAGTAAAAGAACATAGATTCAATTACAAAAGAATGAAATAAAAGGGTAAGATGTCCACCTAGAACCAACCACCATTAAATGTAATTGCACTCGCAGGAAGAAATTCCATACCGAAAGAAGCTATACTGCTATGACATAGACATCTATTACATTCGAAATATAACAAGTATCACAAAGAAAATTATATGCAATCCCTTCTGAGTGCAGTAGAGTTCATGATACAAATAAAAAGGAATCATATTGGTCATACTAAGAACATACCTGCTTACCAGAATGGATCATGTCATTTCCCTTTGTTTCAATTGCAGAACCATCAACACCACCAGCAAATACTGCAATCTGAATAATTATTGATTATCAAACTTAGAAACCAGCATGAACCAGTGAATCATGAATAAAATATGAAGCATGCATAAGAGGTAACTGCATATAAAAATACAGTGCATGAATGCTACACATTACAGTATTTTACTTACGATTTTAAAAAGACAAAGGCGATAACTTTTTTATCAATGGTGCTCAGTAGCAGTGTCAGGTTAAGGGCATGTTTGGCCCATAACCAACCTACACATACAAATACAGATAGGTTAAACTAATATTCAAATACTGAACTTTTGTGCATCTCAAATTCCGAACAGCAATATTTTTTAAAGGCCCAATCATGGTGCATCTGGAATAAATCATATACTTTATAATGGTCCTTCACTCGAAATAGAATTACCCTCAAATTTGCATCACCTAAGCATTGGACAATACGATTGCTCGAACCTAAATTTCAGGGAACAATATGGGCTAAATACGAAGAGTATGCATGAATAAAAAAATTCTAGTAGCAGCATGACTACCAAAGTACAAAAGGAAGAAAATAATAAACTCTCGATTAATGATGTGATAAACAAGTAGATTTTTATTTTTTTTGCATTTGGTTCAGTACCTTAGTATGGACGGGCTTACTTGTCTTCCTCTGTTACTTGTCTTCCTCTGCTGGCAGGACTCCCATGAACTGAAAATAAAAAGCTTCATATCCATCTTCTCCTCTGCAACAATGGTATGACACCTGAACGTTGTTTGTATCTTAGTAACTTATTTGATTAATAAAGAGGAATGCATGGAACAACCAATCAAGTAAAAATTGAAGGAAGGACGATAGCTCTCTAGGTGCCGGAATCCGGAACAGAAGGCACAAAGCTGGCTAGACCTCGCCTGCCCGAGGTCCAGAGCAGCCCATTCATGAACGAATGGCTGCAATAAACATGAAGTGAATATGAATCATTCTCAAAATACCAACTCCAATAATAATGCTATAATTTTCAAGTTATATCTAATATTTGCTCCCATTTTGGTTTAGCATGTGTAGCACACTATCGAAATCTGAAAGTTAACTTCATATGCATTTTGACTTTTCAGGCAGGTGTTCTTTACATATTAGGAAAACTCCACACGCTACTGTTCACATATTATCTAAATAGCACTTGGCATGTGTTTTCCGCTTAGAAATACTTACAGACACTTCTGAGAGCTTTGATTTTTGTTCTTCTATTGTTTATGGTGCTTTATTTTGGCTCTTAAAATTTGACAGTTATGTCAAACTATTAATAGCCTGTAAATGTGTTCATGTGTTGTCCAACCTCCTCGCCTCCCTATAGCCAGCGCCCTTGTACACGAGACAAAGGGAGAGACGAGTGAGAGCACAGAGAAGAGATGAAGAGAGAGAGAAAGAGAGGAGGGAGATGAAAACCTGGACGAACCTGAGCCGCGTGCTCCTGCTGCCACTTGAGGCCCAATGAAATATCCACCTCCGAGGCACGCCTTCCTCCATGGCTATGTATGGCGCCTGCTTTCCGCCGGCCCATCCGCAGCCAATGTTGGCCGGAGACCACAGCACCAGGCCTTTCCACCCATGCCAAGTAGAGCCGAAAGAAATTGTATATGACCCAAGCATCATACCTGAATCATAAGAGCATGGAAAATTAAGCATAAAATGGATCTATCCATGCAGCTCTACTTCAAGTATTTGTGGAAACATTAGGATTATAAACAAACAGGCGTGGAAAGTTACCTGACACATCTGCATTCGTTGTACCTATCAAATCATTCAAAACAATGAATTGATCCCAGCGCCCTTTAAGGATTCAGCATCACCATGAATTTCAATATCCAAGTCCATCATATTCTCATGTAGATTTGAGACCACTCCACATGCAGTACAATGAACCTGCAAGTGCCATTTAAGTTAGTAACCCTAAGATGGATTTGATAAAATTGTAACATATGCATATTTAAAGACATGTCCGTTAAGAATTGAGAATAACAGACAAGCAAACTCGTTGATTGCAAACTGAAATCTTATATTTAATCTGGACACCCATCAGAGAATCGCTCTAGTAGATCATCCACCTAGTACTGCATATATTTCTGCTTGGGAGAATAAATGTTTAGCTAACCCTTATCTCGCACATCTAATATGTAATGCGACAAAAACCTATCAAATACGGTCTGATCGAAAATATCTGACTCGCTAAACCGCCTCGAAGACACAAAAAACTTCAGCTTTAGAAAGTTCAAACCATTTTACAAACCTAAAAGGAAATCTATGTAATCTCATCATCCATGTGAATACCACTACCATTAAAAGCCCAAGAAGTATATGCAAACTACAATGGTATGAATTAGCCTGTGTGGCCGCTTACATAAAATGGCCAGCCAACTACAATGGTATGAATGAAATAATCACACGCATAATAAAAAACAATTGGCTGCAAAATATATTACGGTCTACCTTCGCCATTGTACAACAATGACATACTTGAGCAATGGAACAAGTGTTAGGCCCCAAAAAAATGAGAGAAAGTACACCGGGCCCAATTCTCATATGCGCCTTCCCTCCTTCAGACACAATTACAGATAAATTCCATCAGTTTTTTCTATGCACCACCAAATCAATCTGAAACCTAAAACATAGGTTGAAAAGTTCAAACAGTGTAAGCGCCATATAAGAATGTCCCAAGCTACATAGCTAGACAAAATATAAAAAGTAGCAAACCAGCTCATCTCAATTGTAGTGCCATGACATCCGATTACGTTGAACTCCAGCAAAGTGCACAGAAATACATCAATATGATATATAGTTATCCCAATTTCGAATTTCAATGAAGCGTCACATACAGATCACTGCACAGCCGACATTATAGGAGGGTTTTCTTGTTTTTAAGAATCCATTATAGTTACAACCTAGAAGAAAGAATGAAGACAATTAATGATCACTGCACAACCAGCATTATAGCTAACTAAGCATAGCATTCAGGATGCACTGAACAACCGACATGAAACAAAAAAACTCACACCCTGAAAAAGTTCCGCCGACATCATAGTTCAATCTGGATTATAGCTTAAAGCAAGAGCAGGTTGAAAGAGATAAAATTCGGAACAGTTCATCGAATAAGTTTATACCTCCACCACTACAGGTTGCAACCCCTCATTGATGCAGTCAGCTTCATGAGACCGAGAGCCCAAGTGCTGGCTGAATTTCACCCGTACTCTTGACATAAAAATCTTGGCTAGAAAATCATTTGATTATCAGAAAGTTGCATTCACGACAAATATCATAACCATGCCATAGCTGCTGCAGCTCCAACCTTGGCCTTTACTGCTATCTCGAGCACTCAAACCATCTGCATAAAAACGTATATGTTAAACACAAGAAGGGAACAACGCCAGTGTTGATCTGCATCCTATGTGAAGACCTTCCTTTTTGTAACCAAATGCTTCTCCAACCTCTCCAAATGGTACGAGCTATTCCTAATTATTTCCTAATTACAGATTATCTTACAGCAGTAAGTTAATACACCCAGCTATATGTATAATAATTTATTAATAAGGAAATAGTAGATGAGAATAGACCCTTGAAAACCATGAACTGGCTTACTAAATAAATAAACAAAACCAAATGCTTATGAATTTTGGGGCAGTTACCAGATGTTAAGCTTTCCTAAATCGGACTTTTGGATCAAAATCATTATTTTTTCTAGAGCTAATGCAGAGATGATTACTTTAGCACAACACTTCCAATACTTCCAGTATTGACTACAATTGGATCTTACACAAAGTGGACAAGCAACCTTCCAGTATATTACAAATAATAAGACAATTTGCACATGGGGACTACAGAAGGGAGTCACAAACGAGGAGGGGAAGGGAGCGACTGGATGGCAGCGTACCTGACCTATTTCGGTGGGCTTGCACCTGTCGCTTCCTCCTCCGTCGTCAAAGCACAGGCAGCGGTTGCCAGTCTGCTTGTTGTCCGCAAGCCTGCATCATTGGGAGAGGTGGAGAAGGAGAAGGCCGAGGATCCAATCGCGGGAGGACACTGGAGAGCAACACGGAGAAGGATGCTCGGTGGTGGAGGAGTTGTCTAGACTCTAGCGGGTTGGCTGCCCGGCGGCGGCCGACGGGGCAGCGTAGCGTCCAGCAGACCGACGGCCCTCGCGCCCGATCCGATCCGGACCCACGGCATGGGGAAGTCGTCGGACTTGTGCATCCGGGGAGGCGGTGACGCGCTCGAGTGTCTCCATGAAATCCGTGGTAGCCGCATCGGCGCACCCATGCCGCCTCTAAGGCGCCTCCATGGCGGCGGCGTCGCCCTGCCCGCCGTTTGCTCTTCTCCGCCATCCCGTTCTCCAACATGTTGGGGAGAAGAGCGTCTGCGACTCCTCCCGGCCGCATCTGACTCCGCCTCATCTTCCCACTGCTCCTCCTTCCTCCGATCTGCGGCTCCTCCGGCTCACCGCCGTCGACCTCAATCCCGCCGACCTCAATCTCGCCGCACAAGGGGCGACCTACTGCTGCCGCTGCCGGGTGCCGTCGGGTCTCGGGGTGAGGAAACAGAGGAGGAGGATGAGGAGCAGCAGCACCAGGCACTCGGCGGCGGCGGCAGTGCGGGTCGAGGTAGGGAGTGGAGGAGACGAGACGTACTCCTGCCCTCTTTTTCTTTTTGAAGCAGCGTTGTGCGGGGCTGCTGGGAAAGAAAAAGAGGGCAACGAGGACTGGGCAGCCACCTTCCCTGTCGACCACATCCGCAGGAGGAAGAGGCTGAACGGAGGGGACGGAGCACGGGTTGACGTCGAGAAAAACTTGGGCATGAGGAGAGGAAAGGAAGCACTCCACCGCGATTCCTCACCTTCGGCGCCGGCGTGGTTCGCCTCCCAGCGGTGTGCCACCCGGGATACCGCCGCCTACCACTGCTACGACGCCGGAAACTCCAGTATTGGAGAGGACAAAGACGAGGCGGCAGGCGCGGAAAGTGGAGAGAGGAGACGCGGCGGCGGGGATCGGAGGAAAGATTGCGTGTGGGAGTGGAGAAGAAAGCGTGTGGGGTTTCTACCGCTCGCTGCGACTCCTTTCGCCTTCTACCGCATTACTTTTTCTCCAGCCCCACGACGCGAGAGCGAACGGAAGCGACGACAGCAAGCGCCAAGCGCCACGTGGATAGCCGCAGTAGGCTCGCAGGTGGTTCGTGGTTACTGCATGCCGCGGCTTCACTTCGAGCAAGGTACAAAAGGAAGAGACAAAACCTTCGAGCAACGTACAAGAGGAAGAGACAAAATGATGAAACGGGCGGAACGGAAACCAGCGCGGTCCGTTTTTGGCCCAAAACGGACGCGTGGACAGCGCCATCGGAGCTCCAAGTCCTCCGCTCTTACTTGTCTTTGATGTGTGCTTCACATAAAATGGTTAGCACTCGCGGCCGACTTCACGGGAAATTCCGGACGCCCGTGATCCAGACAAGGTACGCAGTTAGTCATCTTGCTAGGTAAAAGGTAGGTGATGCAATGTATTATGTAAGTAGAATCTGGATAATGTTTTGTAATGTTAAGAATGCCAGGATTGGATTGCATTAAAAGGTGTGAACCGCCAATTTAATCTAGGTTCATGACCTTCAGGTTACATTAACAAAACAAGCTGAAAAGACATGTGTTGTTTCTGTAGAACTAAATATAGTACCCAAAAAAATAGTATTAACTGACCACGGCTTGCCATAGAAACTATTTGGTTCAAGATAAAATATGTCTTTGGATTTGTTCGGAGTGGATTAGGTTGCTAACATAATACATGATGTGAGTGTAATACATAATATGAGTTTGAAGCATTTTAATTTTCAGCAGCGAGACTTCTTTCGAAAACGTAAAAATAGTCACGAGCCGGATGTAAAAAAATCATAAACGGAGGGTAATTTTAAGGATAGGTACTGTTATAATGAAACAATTTCGAAAGGTATCTTCTAAACGATAGCCATGTGCTCTTTTCTCGTGAACACTTAAATGCAGACAAGCTCAACTCTCGACATTCAGCTTTTCGAAAGTAGTTGGGTGTGGATCTGTAGTGCATCTCCGTAACAAAAAAATTCCTCTCGCGGTGCAAGCGCATGGCATGTTTACTATAGTAAGTAAATAAATAAATGTAGTAGTAAAGATACATGAACCTGACCAATAGGTGGGTTAAGAAAAACATCAATCATTAGCACACTTTGTATATATAAAGGGGTAATGACTTCCTTCTCCTCATTTGGTGTTGGGCACCCTGCAGTTCAACCTGATCTCCGTGTCCGTCCCGGACGGCAGCAGGTTGCCCATCTTCACCATGGCTGACGCGAAGTCGGAAAAGAACTTGCTTGAGTCGGTGCTGTAGCTCGTCACCAGCGCGTCCTGCGAGCCGCCGTTGAAGAGCACCTGGTCGGAGTGCAGCAGCCCGCGCTGCCCGAGCAGGTTCTGGTAGTAGGCGTTGTCGAACACGTCGGCGGTCTGCACGTCGAAGGGCGCGAGGTTGCTGTCGCCGCCCGACCGCGGGCAAGTCTGCTTCCGCAGGACCGCAAAAGTGTCGTCGATGTTCTTCTCTTTGTAGATGCGGTTGCGAAAGGACTGGCACCGCGCGCGGCCGATGGTGTGCGCGCCTGAGAGCGCCGTCATGTCCTGCGCCGTGAGGTTCTTTCTGTCGAACATGGAGATGAGCGTGGCGAGGCTGGAGTCGGGGCTCGGGAGGTCCGTGGTGCTCTGGCTGGGCGTGCGCGAGTCCTTGCGCCCAAGCGCCACTTCCCAGGTCGGACCTCCGACCTGCAGGAAACGGTTCCACGGGAGAGTCAGCCATGCATCACTGACTAGTACAAGTACTCAAATAGCAGCAAGTACAGAAGGAGAAGCAGTGGGACTGTGGCGATACTAACCAGGATGACTCCATCACGGGCGGCGAGCGCGAGAATGTCGGCACAGGAGACGGTATTGTAGCAGGACGCCTCGACCTGGGCCTTGATGGCGTCGATCACCTCGTACCCACGGACCGAGTTCACGTTCGGTCCGGCGCTCTTCTCCGACCCATCCAGCAGAATCGAGCCGTCACACCCCTGCCGATATCAGATAAACACAAGCGTCAGTTGCCAGCACGTAATCAAGAGCAAAATCATTGATCCACGTACATTTAGTAGCACAGCAGTACTACATAGAAACAAAGCTACTACAGTACTAGGGTTGCTTACATTCACGAAGCAGTCGTGGAAGAAGAGGCGAAGAATGGAGGCGCCCATCCGCGTCTCCGTCTGCACGGCCGACTCCATCCCTGCCCGCACGATGTTGGCAAGGTTGGGGCAAGACGTGGAGTAGAAGTTGGCCGACAGCTGCGCGTTGGCCGCGCCGGCGAGGACAGAGAGGACGACGGCGAGGCCAACCAAGGCCGACCTGCTGAAGACAGCCATTGGACGTTTCAGCTTAGTTAGCTCGAGACCGAGGAGATTGAGGACACTACGTGAGCTCGATGTGGCGAGATGCATATGGCGGCATCCAATATATAGGAGTAAACTGCGGAAAAAAACACCACATAGCATAGACATAGACACATAGTGCTCTGCTCGAGCTCGTGCCGACGCTGGCAACCGCTAGGCTAGCTCGCGGTTGGGATCATGCGCGCACGATATGGTACAAGGTTCTTGGCCAAACTCTGTGGTTGCAGCTGGATTTAGTTGACCAAAATCATTTTCTGACATGCCAGGCTTCCCAAGTTGCTAACTGGAGTGCTCGACATGCGCAGTTCTGCAGTGTTGGCTGAATTATTGCATGTGTTAATTAATCCGCAAACGCTGGCCTCTCGCTTGACCACATTAATTTATCAATATCGCTTGACATTCCCCTCCAATATTATACGCGAGCCGACATTTTCCTCAACGCTGCTCTCTCCCTAGACGACAGCAATTTACCAATCTTTGGGCCTTGGTTCACGACGTGGACCTGAGTCTAACATGGATGGAGTGGAGAACACGATCACATGGAATTTGACCACAAATGCAATTTACACTCCGGCCTTGGCGGATAAAGTTCAATTATATGGCGCTACTTTGGCGAAGTTTCAGCCCACGGTGTGCTTAGTATTGGATAAGGCTTTCTAATTCTGAGTCGATTTAACAATTAGCTTAATTCTCGGTCATTTCGGTTAGCCATCGGAATTGTTGGTCAAGATTATTGTTTTGTATGCTCGTTGTCTCATGCAAATGCTTTGTGTCGGTACCTACGTGAGATGTTTTGTGCGTGGGACTTTTGCAATCTGGGCCTGCTGTTTTCCATGTATCGTGGGCTTTTTTCGTTATGTAGTGCTGGACTGCTGGTCCTGTTAGGTGTACAGATTGGGTGGAAGCAATCTGTATCGTCGTGTGATACCTGGTTTCCTAGCTAGGGTTTTGAATTCGGCCTAGGTTTCCTAGGGTTTTGACTTTGGCTCGCTACTACGGCAGCAAAAGCAACTGTTCTCCAATTTCGATCAACCCCCGTCCTGTCCTCCGTCCTGTTGTCCGTTCGGGCTGACCACGGGGACATCTGGTACATCTACCCGACCTTCGCAGCATGGGAAAGAGGCTTGAGGGGTGCTCTCGGTTTCCGATTTGTGACTAAAACCCTAGGATATGGTAGCAAAATTCCCCAAGGAGGGTGGATCGTCGAGCCCCACACCTCTGACGGATCTCTAGGAACTGCTTAACAAACTGGTACTTAAAGATGAGGAGCTAGATGATGTTGTGCTACCAAAGGAGGAGTTTGTTAATCTTGGGGAGGGCGCGCGCTGGATGGCGGTGGTTAAAGTTCATACTACAGAGCACTTTAGGAACCAACCCTTCTTCCAAAATATGGACATTACATGAGTGTTCGCAAAGAGATGGACAATACGTCCGGTGGAGGACAGCTTCCTTGTCCGATAGGTCTCGTGGCTCGGAGACTGGAAGTGGGCCATGCTCGATGGCCCGTGGATCTTCCGACAGATGGGAGTTCTGTTGGAGGCATATGACGGGATTGCGGATCAACTTGTTTGCATGTGTGGGTGCAAGTTCATGGCATACCACCGTTGTTTCACAAGGAGGAGATTGTCCGCGACATGGCTGCACGCATCAGGGAGGTTCTGAGTGTAGACATGTATGCGTTCAGCGTGAGTGGAACGAGTTTTGTTCGAGTTAGCGTTAAGCTGGACGTGAATAAGCCACTCACAAGGGTGGTAGGTCTGCACCCAGAGGGCGTGAGAGGATGACCTTCCTGGTGATGTACAGGAAACTGCCAAAGCTCTGTGGTGTTTGCGGTCTCATGGGCCATAGAAATACGGAGTGTGGTGATGGGAATCATGGGGACGTCGCCAAGTAGTATGGGAAGCGGATGACCGTACCCTTTGAGGGCTGGCACCCCCAAACAACGAGCGTGATAAGCAACGAGCCAGCTCGGGATGGAGGCAAGGTGGGCTAGGAGGGTTCCATGGGGGAGACACAAAGATTCCACAAAATTCCACCACGCGAGTCGCTGACCAACACAACTAAGAAGAGTACAGGGAAGGCACCGCTACTTCTGAATAACGGGGAAGGCCATGAGGGACACGATCTCGGATCCAAGGTGAAGAAGAACCTAGACCTCGCTCTTATACAGGAGGATCAGCAGACAAACACTTGCCAATCACCTGTCAAGAAACCTTAACAGAAAGGCTGAGGACGGAGGAAGCAACACCTTATTCGGCGGGCTCCGACAAAGAGTGTCATGATATGTCCATTTTTCATCATTATTTTGTATCATGTTTTGTCCTTATTTATTGGCATATTTGGTATTATAATGCATTACTTGTGTTATTTTGCATGTTTCGCAATTTTCGGGATTTATTTATCAGAGTAAAAAATCAGGAGGGAATTTTTTTTCAAGGGATCTCACTTCAGGAGCTGAGGATCCAGAAAAAATTGAAAATGAAGTTCCGGGAGAAATCATAAGGGGAGAAAAAAAATCTCTCGGAGGGGAGCTGCCAGGTGGCCAGGCAACCTGGGGCGCATGCCCACCTCTGGCTGCGCCCCCAACCCGCCTAGCTCCCCTTCCCAGTGGCCCCTCTCCGGCTTCCCTTTGGTGTACTTCTCCCCTCTGACTTAATTCAATCAAAGGAACCACCAAATAAATTTTTCATCGTCGTCTCGGGACAGAAACAAGATAGAGAGAAGAAGGCTCTCTGGCAGGCAGAAATGTGCTAGGGAAATTCCCTCCCAAAGGGGGAAATCGTCACCGTCATGACACCGGGCATCATCGAGATCATCATCAACATCATCTCCATGATCATCACTATCACCTCCTTCATCTGATCCCGCCCCGTTGTAAAAATTAGGGTTGTAACTTGTATTATTCATTGGGATCTCTATATCGGTGTTGATTACTTCGTTGTGGTTGATGCTTTTAAGTTTTACCCATGAATTCTCGTTATGAA
Organism: Alopecurus myosuroides; assembly: GCA_028641055.1. Classification (NCBI taxonomy): domain Eukaryota; kingdom Viridiplantae; phylum Streptophyta; class Magnoliopsida; order Poales; family Poaceae; genus Alopecurus; species Alopecurus myosuroides. The sequence continues at coordinate 50,231,074 of CM054062.1, read as the reverse complement.
CAGATTTCTATCCATCCATATTTCACCTCTAATCATGATCCATATGATGTCTTATGACTAGTTCATTTATTTCTCGGGAACATAAGAGAAGTCTTGTTATTAGTAGTCATGTTTTTCTGAGTAATATTTAATGGTTTGATATTTAACTTGTGGTGTTATTCTTCTAGCGGTGATGTGTGAATGTCTACTAGTACTTCAATTTTCAAGGGCCTAGGGGAATGCATTGTGTACTGGTTAGCTTATGGAGGGTTGCCGGAGTGACAAAAATCTGAACCCATGTTTGGAAGCTTTTACACAAGGGAGCGTAGGATCACAAAGTTTATTACTACAGTTAGATTTACTTTAATTACTTTCTCGTAGTTACGGATTCTTGCAAGGAATGTAATGTTAAGTGTGCATTTGTCTTGGATAGGATGATGCTTATCATAATGATGAATATTAATCAAAGGAATGTGATGAAAGTAACTTGGCAAATCCTCCGTGTGTCCTCAGGAACATTTTAATCATCATAAGTAACATGTGCCTTATCCTTCGTGCTAAAAAGGATTGGGTCACTTGCTGCATTATTTATTCTTAAGTTTATTTAGTTTTTCTTTATTTTCTAATTATTACTAAAATCTACAAAAACATCTCTCATAGCATTTGTAGTGAAACCTTGCTCAAAACCACTTTTCAGCACCTTCTGTCCCTCGTTGGGTTCGACACTCTTATTTATCGAAAGGACTACAATAGATCCCTTACACTTGTGGGTTATCATGCTGCCAAGAGCAATGAGTTGCAACTACTGGAACTGTCGCGGCCTCGGGAGAGACGCGATATTTCAAGAGCTTCGCGGCGTAGTGAGACGCTTCAAACCAACTGAACTCTGTTAGTGGAAACACAAATAAAGAAGGAGGGGCAGAAGGACTAGCTATAAGGGTAGCGATTGTTCACAGTTTTTTTTGTACACGGTATGGGGTGTAGTGTAGGCCTCGGGATGTTTTGGAATAATGATATAGATTTGGAGGTCTTGTCGTTTTCTCAATATCACATAGACACGATGATAACCAAAAGGGACGCTGCACCTTGGAGGTTGACTTGTCTGTATGGGGAGGCTTAGATTTTGAGATATTTATAACATGGAACATGCTTAAGTACATCAGGTCATCATTAACATTTCCCTGGATGTGCATTGGTGATTCCAATGAAGTTTTGGATCAACGCGAGCATGCTGGTGTTGGTGAGCAGAGTCTGGCTCAGATCGCGGGGTTCAGAGATGTGTTGGATGCCTGTGAGCTAGCTGACTTGGGCTATGAGGGGAGTAGCCGGATGTTTGAGAAACAAGTATCACGGGGCAGTTTTTTTGCCATGTTTGGATCGACAGAGCGCTAGCAATCTCTGAATGGAGCAGTTAGTTCCCGTTGGCCACTGTGCATCTCCTAATGCATGCCTCATCGGACCACGGTCCGATATTCCTGCGCTGGCGGGAGACGACACATGAGCATAGGGTTACTGGAGATAAAATCTTCAGGTATGAGATGATGTGGGAGTCACACGATCATTTCAAAACTTTCCTCGAAGAGGAGTGGAAGGCAGAAGGAAGAGCATTGATGATGCAACAATTGCAAGAGAAGCTAAACCGACTTTCGGGCTCACTAGTTGGTTGGAGTAAAAACACATTGGTACATGTTCGGCAGAAGATAAGAAAACTCAGTGAGCGCCTCACAGTGTTGAGATTGGAGGTGCCTGATACGTCCAAAACGTATCTCCTTTTCCGAACACTTTTCTTATTATTTTCTTCTAAACTTTTGAGTTTTGGATACCACTAACACGGACTAACGCTATTTTCAGCAAAATTACCTTGGTGTCTCGTTTTTGTGCAGAAAAATCAACTTTCGGGAAATTTCCCGGAAAAGATCCCATTGGTCCTAAAACACCAGAAGACCCTGGGAGCTAGCAGGGGGCCAGGAGGAGGCCACACCACCCCCTGGCGCCCCTGGCCTCGCCGCCAGGTGGTGTGGGCCACCCCTCAGACTCCCCTTTCGACTACATATGCCCCATAACCTAAAAACAAAGGAGGGTTCGTCATATTCCACAGAAACACAACAGAGCGGCGCCGCCACCTCGAAACTCGATTCGAGGTTCAGATGTTCCTGTTATGGTGCCCTGCCGGGACGGGGATTCGAAGGAGATCATCGCCATCGACACTGCCACCTCTTCTCCATCAACCATCCATGATTCCCCCGTCCATGTGTGAGTAAACACCACTGTAGGCTAAGAGGGATGGAAGGGATTAGATGAGATCGATCATGTAATAATGTCAGATTGTTAGGTCATAGTGCCTAGTATCCATTGTTAGTGTTTTCTACCGTTTTTGTAACTTGTTATGCTTAATGCTTGTCACTTGGGCCCGAGTGCCATGATTTCATATCTGAACATGTTATTGTTTCATGAGCATAATTATGTTTCTTGATCATATCTGCAAGTTGTTTACACATGTCATTGTCCGGAACCTGAGGCCCCAAAGTGACAGAAATTGGGACAACTGGAGGGGATGGTTGTGATGTGAGGATCACGTTTGTTCATGAATTGTTAACGCTTTGCTCCGGTGCTTTATTAAAAGGAGCACCTTAATTACCAGTAGTTTCCCTTGAGGTCCCGCTGCCACGGGCTGATAGGACAAAAGATGTTGTGCAAGTTTCTCACTGTGAGCACGTATGACTATATTGGAACACATTCCTATGGTTTGCCTAGATGTTTGATGCTTTATTATATTATTTGCAATGCCACATGTAGATTATTACATGACCTATGTTATCCATGCAACGCCCGTCCATCTATTCCTCTATGCCTACGGTACTCCCATCCTACTGTTTTCCGCGATTTTATTTCTACTGCCGCTATAAAACTGTTACCACTCATAAATTGTTGCGAGCAAGTCTACTTTCAGGTGCAGCTGAATTGAAAACTCGGTTGTTAAGGCTAATAAATATTCTTTGGCTCCCCTTGTGTCAAATCAATAAATTTGGGTTTTACTTCCCTCGAAGACTGTTGTGATCCCCTATAGTTGTGGGTCATCAGTGCCGCGACAAAGACCATTGTATGATGAAGTAAAAATTACCAAACACTTAGTGGAGTTGTACAGAAGGGTGGAGATCATGTGGCGCTAGAGCTCCGATGTACAATGGCTTGCGGGAGGGCGACAAGAATACTCGTTTCTTTTACTTAAGAGCGAGTTAGAGGAAGAAAAGGAACCGGGTTTGTAGGGATCAAATGGACCGATGGTGTGATCTTGGAGGATGATCAAAATATTCAAACCTAACGAGGGGTTTCTACAAAAACCTGTACCGCTCGGAGGGGGTTACTAACATGGAGGAGGTCATTAGGGTGATACCCTCAAAGGTAACAACTGAGATGACGATGTGCTTCTTAATCCGATTAAGTAATGGGAGGTGAAAACAAATCTCTTCCAGATGTTCCCGACGACGGCTCCTAGACGAGACGACTTTCTGGCGCACTTCTTCCAGACCCATTAGGCGATTTGTGGTGAGGAGGTAACCTTAACAGTCATTTGAGTGCTCAAGTGGGAGGACGACATGCGAGACATAAATCAAATGTTCATAGTATTATCCCAAAGGTGGATAGTCCGAAGGAGTTGGGTCAGTTTTGACCAACCAGTCTAGTGTAACGTCATCTACAAGATCACGTCGATGGTCTTGGCAAACAGATTAAAAGTGTCTTACCCGATCATTGTGGAGAACAATCTGCCTTTGTTCCGGGAGGATAATCACGGACATCATCATTATTGCCTATGAATGCCTACAACTCATGAAGCGGACCGTGCAAACAAGTAATCAGTACTATGCCCTAAAAACTTCGGCATGCGAGAAGGCCGTACGGACAATGCTTGAGTGGAAAACTAGCGCTGGTCCATGATTCAAGCTAGGTTTCTACATCTTATGGATACAAATGGTGATGCCTTTGGGTTACGGACAAATTCCTTCCAGGTTCTTTCCAATGGTGGAATAACAGCAGGTTATACCCTCTTGAGGGGTTCGACAAGAGTACCCCATACCCGCCCCATATGTTTTTCTTGTTGGCAAGAGGGCTTTTGTGCCCTCTTAAAAACACGACAATACATCATCAAAGCTCTAGGGTTTGAAGGTGGCCTCAACGGCTCTGATGGTCAGTCACCTCCTTTTGCAGATGTTAGCATGTTGCTATTCAAGGGCGAAGTGGGGAAGTGCGGGCAAAGTTCATAATCTATTGGAATCTTATTGCGAGGCGTCTCTAGACAGAGGATTAATCGGGAAATCATCTATTTTATTCAGTTAGGGTGCCCCAAATAGTGTGAAGGAGGGTGTCAAAATCTGTTTTTGGATGTGCACATGAGACCCTCAATGATAATATTAGGGATGCTTTCGAATGTAGGAAGTTCCAGGGGTGGAGCTTGTAAATATATCAAGAATTTCATACGGAGCAAGATCCAAATAGAGAGTTTATATGCTAGATAGTGGGTTAATGTCTCCTTTTCATCTATGCTCGAGTGACAGAAACATGACGGCTGGAGGATGTGATGTTGCCACAAGGGAGAAAACACAGTGTTCTTGTCTATGGATGAGAATTATTGTTTACATTGCGTATTGTTCTTAATGCATTTGTCTGTTGCACACAAAGCAATCGCTTTGTTTGATGCAAACTTATTACCAGCGAGATTTGCTGGATTGCAGTCTCAAGGTGGACTTTTAGTAATAGATGATGTCGGGTGGTGGTCGATTTATCTTGACGTAATGCCTACAATGTTAGAACCCATGAACTATATATCATCATAAATAGTATTGTTATGTTCATGATTTTTCAATTCCCCAGCTGTAATTTGTTTACCACCATGTTTATTGTTCTTAGGAGAGACACCACTAGTGAAACTATGTATCCTGGTCCTATTTTCCTCATTGATTAAAACCTCGTTTACTTTCTTTTCATCATCACTTTCTTGTTGTTCCATTTTAATTTAATCATATCCAACACTCGATACAATTAATTATCTAGTTTTCAGCAAGACGGGAAGATTGACAACCTTCTCTGAAAGTTGGAAGCAAGAGACAGTTTGTGTTTCTGTGCAGGTCCACGCTTGTTGAAGCGCCAAACAACAAGCAACATAGTGAGGCGACTTTGATGTCCTAATGGATTGATAACCCTGGTTCCATAATTGGGGGAAAATACTGCTACGCTGATATGCCATGCCATGCCAGGGGCTATTGTCGTCTCGGGCGCCCGGGGGTGTCAGGATGAATAGTCGCATGGGCCACATAACCGCCTACGATATGTGAGGTATGATTTAACTTATGGTTTTTTCATCCATGACAAGACACCTCTCACTGTAAGGAAGAATGACAGCGATCTCAAGCCTCTGACTCGGCAGTGGCTGCGTTGGAATGGAGTCTACCTACCGTATTGGGGGCTAGTGATGGCTCTATTTTTTGTGTTATTTCTCTAGCCATCCCCCATTGTTTTATTGGATTTCATATGGTTTTCACTCCTACACTAACCAAAACCTTGCTATATTTGGAGATGTTTCATTTATTCATGAAAGATTTCAGGGATATACTAAGAGGGAAGAATATAATGCATGTTAATGATAATTGGAGGAAAACAAGTGATTCTAGAATAGGAAAATCAGAATTAATTCGCAGAGGTCTTTAACGACCTCAGTATGGTCACTTCGACCATACCACTAACCGTACCGCATGCCACGCCCTCATCACATAAAAAGGAACAACTTTCGTGAATAGGACAGGGACAAATATAGTTGCAGTCGCGCTAGAAGAGTCAGGAGGAAGAAGAAGGAGATCCGGGATTGAGGAGAAGCCCTGTCTGATACCTGTTGGAGATCGTTCTCTTCAACACCCATTCACCGGACCCATCCCATTCCTGCATATCATAGAGATATTGAGATCACCATTGTAATAAGATGAGGTTTTCGAGAACTCTCATATAGATTGACTCTAGTTTGGTGTTTGTTGATCTGAGGATATTGTGGCTTGATACGGTAATTGTCTATAGGATTATGTGTTTACAGTGTGCGTTTATGCCTGTTATATTAGGGCCAGTAGTAACATGGTGCTAGTAGATACCTATGTAAACATATACTTGTTGTTCAACCAATTCTGCGACCTCCTAAGTGACAGGTGGAGATATCAATGAGGAGTAAAGACAACAAGAGGATCGCGATAAGCCATCGAACTTAATGCATTGGTCTAACCTATTGGTTCTTAAATAGCTGAACTGATCATGGCAACGGAACAGGAAAGGAGGACAGTGATAAACAGAGCATGCATGAGGACATTTAACTATTCTAGTGTGACTCACCTACCGACTATTTAATAGGAGAGAATATATATCACATATGCGCTACCTCCATCAAGCACATTCACTAGAAACCATGAAACAGAAATCTCTCCACACAACTCAACTTTTACAATATTTACTTCTTTCTGTTATTTTACTATTAGTAAGCTATTTCGTTTCTATTTCCACACAACTCACACTCTGTTTTTAGCAGATTTAAACGAATTATTATTTCTTATGAGTCAATTCACATGAGTATGAACACCTTGTACGTGACAGAAGACAGCCTTAAAATCTTTTACCAAATCAGTCCTCCATGGGATAACGATATAAATCGGGGAGATCATACTTCCCTCGAAATGATGTTTTGTAACGAACGAGTGCACTTGCAGTATAGCTAGCTGGGCATACTCAGGAGTTATATCATAGGGAGGCTCGACACAATCCACTAAGAAGGATCGGGAAGGGACCGTATCGTACCATGGGGCCAATCCCCCACGTTCCATATGGCAGCTAGGAGGGATTAGGGAGTACGGTCCGATGCGAGACATGCCCTGTGTTAGATATATATTGATTAGGGGTATATCCGGCATTGTCCTAAAGATCCGGATATTACCAGGGTGGCCTGTTGGTAATGGATCAACAGTCCATCAGGCGGTCTCAGTAAGATGATGGCAAAAAGCCCGTTTCTAGAAGAACCCGGACCACGACCCAAGTGGTGCGTCTTGGAGGAGAAGACAAATTCCTTAGTTTCCAAGTTAGTAATTTCCGTATAGTCTTCTAGGTTTCTTTTCTGTAAGCCCTAACTGGGCTATTTATATAAAATCCCGGATGGGAGAGACGAAAGACAGACAATTAGCTAGAAGCCAACTCGCCCAAGAAGTTGATCCTCGCCGAGTTAGCGAAACCCTACTCACAATTTACCTTTGGTATACTTCGGCTTCGGCCCTGATTTAGTGAGATTGCAGGCGTAGGGACGTCGCCTAGTTGCGCCGTACCGACCTGGTAAACTTGACTGTTTGATTGTCGTAGACGTCACACGTCCCCCCCCCCCCACGTATCTACACATAGGCTCATGGCACCCCCCATCTATGATCCTTACTAACGATGTCTCGATAGTTGGCGCCCCACGTGGGCCAGACGACGTCAGGTGTTATGTTTCTCGATCGGGGATACTCGGTGGAATCGGCAGTACCAATAACTGTCGGAAAGCCTGGAATTCGACGACGATGTCGGGCGCTTCGTCGACAACGGATCGTACATGACATGCACAGAATCACCTGGTAAGTGTCTGCATTATACCGATTGGATCTGCAAACATCTTTATCGGATTAGCTGCAGAAGCAATGGGAATCTGTGGTGCAAGCAAATTTATCCTACCCGCCCTATACCCAGTTGAAGAAAACTATGATACCGGATTCTGCTCGGATCGGCAATAGCCCGCTGAAATTTCTGCCTCTTCGGAGATGCCCGCAATCATATCTCACTTCATTGGCATGGTGGAGTCCGAGGTCGCTGAAAACACGGAAGTAAGCAATCCCGTGGAAGAAGCAGAAAACAACAATCCCACAAAACAAGTGGAAGATCCGATACCCGTCAGTGAAAAGACAAACTCGGAAGCCGACTCTGTATTGGCTGCTATAGAAGCTAGATTGGAGTCGGAACCTGGATCCGAGGACATAGATTCAGAAGACGAAGATGAAGACGCTTTCGAGAGAAAGGTAAAATCTATGCAGGGGAGCTTCCATGAAGTATTTATGGCAAAAACAGACTGAAAAGCTCGGGATGACGAAGAAGATGAAGACCCCAAAAACACCTCCACGAGATGAGGAAAGAGAGGATGGCGAAACAGTCCCCATCTATCCAGATGTCAAGGAGTTGACAGAAGAAGCAGAACCTAGAAAAAATCCTCCCTCTTCACAGAAGAAAAGAAGACTACCAAGAAACTCCAATACAAAATTCTAGAAGAAAACGTTTGGCAGAAAACTGCTTACTCTCCAAAACCTGGAAGCAGTAGGAGGAGCGGAGTCACACCTGTGGAGAAGAAAAAGAAAGAAATCCCTATTCCCCAAATGTCGGAACAGGACCGAGATCGATTTGATTAAAAACCCCGGTAGGACTATACGAACAAAGTGCTGGAAGCCAGAAGGAAAGCCCATTATGCGGCCAAACAGCAACAACTATTCCGATCCTCAAGAAAATCTCCTCAAAGCCCAAGCTACTATAAAGCAAAAGCAGGGCGAAATTGATGAATACGAAAGAGGGAATATGTCCGGGATATAAAACCCACGAGGACTACCGGTATTGCAAGGCCGGATGCGCTGCCAGCAAAATAATGGTTGCAAAAATCTTCTTGGCAAAGATAGGTTAAAGGCGTAATCGCTAAGGACCGAACGCATCTACAAAAACCGCAGCTGAAAATGCGGAAGCCTGCGTTCGCCATCCTTAATGACGATCTGTATTCCAAAGACGAAAAGCTATCAGGGAGTGTATGCTTTCCTAGGAAAAGCACTTACAACAGCAACTGCGAGAACAGGCAAGATCAGGGAAGTTGCACGACGACTCGGCCCTATGCAAAACTGACACCTGCACCGATGGAGCACCTAGACCTGGCGAACCTGGAGATTCAGGGATTCTAAGGAAAAGAAGGGAGATCCTAAGAAGACAAGAAAGTCTCGGACAATAGGGATGACAGCGTCCAGAATGGGATCCCATCCGCCGAAAGGTGGAAATACCCGTGATCATAAAGAACGGAGGGTACAAAATCGAAGGACGGGAAAAATGATGCCACCTCCGAGACGCCCAGCAGAAAAAAGCCGGAAGATATGATAATCTCAAAGGCGTGAGAGATCCCGTAACTCGTCCTAGGAACAAAGAAAGGCCAAGGAGTAGAACTCGCCTTATTCCAAAGGACATGACAAACGGACGAAATAGGGATAATCCCGAAAGAGCGCATTCGCGCAACAATGGGCCAGAAAGGAGTAGATCCCCTTCTGTCCATTTCGGCCGACAGATATTCCACTCACAGTCAATAAGGCGGAAAGAGTGATCTATACTTTGGACCTAAGTGCTTCACTAGATAGGCTTCCGAAGAATAAACGCTACACATTCTGGCCTTTGCCAAAGTTGGTCCAACTTACTAGAAGTATACCGGAAGTACAAACCCGGATACATGGCTCTCAGATTACATATCCGTTGTTCAGATCAACAAAGGGACAAACCTGGAAGCGGTGAAATTAATCCCCCTAATGTTGCTGGATGGAGCCAGAGATTGGATCAACGGGCTTCCGTCAAGACCATGGTAGCTGGGATGATATGGTTAGAGTATTCGCTCAGCATTTTTGGGGTACGTACAAACGCACTAAGAGCATCAACCAGCTAAATCGCTGCGTTCCAGTTTGAAGACGAGTCGTATGTCGACTTTATATCAAGATGGACAACAATGAAGAATAGCTGCTCTGGAGTAAGTGATGTACAAGCAATGCATGCTTTCGTCAATGGATTAAAACCCGGCCTCATACCGTTCATGGTTGGATCAAAGGAGCACAAAGATCTCGGATCTATGCTTACAACCGCCAATGAGCACGCAGCGGCCGAAGATGATATCAGAGCGAGAGGTGGAATTATTGACGCTTTGGTTTCGGCCAAAAAGACACGTCGTCTCTGAAAAGAAAGCTACTCCAGAGGCACAGGCAAAACCCAAAGAAGTAAACGCAACTTTGGAAAGGATAATGGCAGCAAATGGAAAGGAAGAAGCACAGAACCAATCTCCTAATCTAAGCACTTGGGAAAGATAAAGTCGGAAAACTGTGTCCACCGTTCGTAATTTGGGAAGCGTTACCCATACAAACGCGCAGTGTCGCTCAATAAGATATGAAGGGGATTGCAGGATCCAGAAAATAAAGGAAAGAATTCCAAGAGGAAGTTCAATCCAAGCAAAAGCCAGAAGCTGAGAAAGAAGAAGTGAATTCGGACACTGATGATAAAATCTTAGGTAACAGCAGCGAAAAGGCGAGCCAAAAATCTCCCGAGAGTTGAAGGAGAATGGAACCTAACTTTCCCTGGCAACCTCCGTCGGCTAAAGCAGGCGAAAAAGGACACTTCGAGAAATCAACGTGGTTGTTCCACCAACACCTAAGTACTTGAATTATTCAAATATGCCAATTACCTGGGATCAGTCGGATCATCCCGGAAAACATCCCAGGAACCAGGCACGCCATGCTTTGGTGTACAGTCCTATTGTTTCAAAACACTAGGCCTCAAAAGAGTGTTGATGGATGGAGGATATAGTATCAACATCATGTACCTGAGTACATTGAAACAACCCGCATATTTCCGAGACTCAGCTCAGGCATAGCAATATACGATTCCCATGGTATTGTCCCGGCAGGCAAAGCAACACTTCCCTAGGAGAATTTCCCTAGATATTACCTTTGGGAGTAGATAACATTTCCGCAGGGGAAAAATCTCATCTCGAAGGTGGTGTCGTTCGAAAGTGTATACCATGCAATACTCGGCCGTCGCTTTCGCCAAATTCATGGACAAGATCAAGTTATATTTACAACAAGTGAAGATGCCAGGGCCAAAAGGAGGAGTAATACCATAACTGGAGATTACAAATTTGGCGAACGAGATGAGAGAAAGGAAACACCCCTTTGCATTGAAACAATGTGATGCAAGGGAGGAATTGAAAGAGCTGGCAAAAGAAGTTTCGCGATGGAAATGTCGTCAGGAAAATAAAGTCGGAAGCGGGAAGATAGCTTCAAGGCCTCGAAAAATACAAGACAGGTTATCCTTAGATCCAAAGATACGACAAAAATTGTCATAGTGGGAACTGGGATGACTGAAAAATAGGAAGACGCGCCTCATCAAGTTCCTCCGTGAGAACTAGGATATTTTTGCCTGGTGTCCAGCGGACATGCGGGAGTACCAGGGAAACTTGCTGAGCATCAACTGAAAAGTGATTCCAGGATCAGAACCCGTCAAGTAAGGTCTCCGTTGTTACGAGCTTCTCCCGTGATGTAAACACCTTTGACGCAGGCCCCACGGTGGGCGCCAACTGTCGTGGGATAATCACGGCAGATTGTTACCCGGGGGTAACTGATCTTGGGGCAAGTCGACACAGGTATTCGGGAGAGGGTTTAGCTCGAAGGAAAGACATGGCGGAAAGCAATCTAAGAACCGGAAAATAACTCGCCGGATCTCAATACGAATTATGCTGGATACTCGATAACAGGTGTTACAACTATGACTTGAATCTCTGGCAAACTAAACCTAGGGGCCGGTTTATAAAGCACCTGTACACCCCTAACTTGCCCTCCAAGGCACATCTTGAATCCTACTCGAACTCCACATACAACCCTAACTTCCCTTACCGCAGCCCACAATCCGGGTTACGAATCTTACAAGCCTTTGGGCCTTCCGGTAATCTCTTTACCCCTAGCCGGATATCGCTCAGCACACCTCGGGCCGGATTATATCTTGAAGTGGGCCCTACCGGGTTACTATCCCCCCCATCAGTACCAGCCACATTGCAGCCCCGGGCAAATACATGGCTTTTCAGACACCGCAATAAAAACATGGTTTCTCAACCATAGCTACAAAGATTATACAGTCGCAATTTTTATGTGTTTATTTTTTTTCTTTACATGCTAAAGGTCACACCCCAACACACGGGGGCTACACCAAACTAGCATCAGCAAAATCTTCGAGTGCTCACCACTCGATATTAAAAATTTTACAAGGTAACAAAGTACACACCTTATAAACACCCTTAACCGATTAAAACATACAAGGTCACAAGGTACACACCTTAACACACCTTAAAACTACAACATACAAGGTACATACACCTTAAGGATCTACAGATATTGCCAAGTAGCCGCCTCTTGAATCAAATCGCTTGGTCCTCCGCCGCAGTCAGTCGAATAATCTGCTCCATAGCAGGACGCACAACATCATAATGAGGGACAAAATCGCAGGTGGTCCTCGGGTGTCAGAGAGTCGCGCCACAGAATTGAAGTTAACCACAGGGTGCCACAAACGTACGAAGGCAGAGCGCCACCTGAGCACCACAGATGAGTTGCTGACGCACACACTCGCAAACATCCCCCACTCGACGGAATAGCATCAGAAAAGCCACTCAAGCTATTCGGAACAACGCCGAAGGGGTAATACTCCCGATGGACAAGAAGCGAGGGCATCCCGACAGAATTCCACAAAAAGCCGCGCCTGACTCGCCGGGTACTGCAAAGTGGCCAAAACAAAACCTCGCCTGGCGTTATGACCAGAAATTGCTCTCGCGAGGGTTGGAGAGCGCTCTACTCATGAACAATACGATTGTCCACCCCGTGACCCCTCACATGCCCCATGAGGCTCAACAACTGCATGGTTAGCAAAAGTGTCAAAACACAAGCAACCAATATACAAAAAGCACTCGGGGGCTCGCGGGGACTTACAGAGCATGCCCCTTCGCAATACGCTCGCCAACTCTTCCATCACAAATTGTTCGCGATCCGCAGCAAGTTCTCCCTTCGACTTGGCAACCATCCGCCACGACTCGCAGAGCCTTGAGCTTACGCTCGCCATCCGCGGACGCGGTCACGGAGTGAAGCAAACATACTGGCAGCCGCAACCAACGACTCAGTCGAAGGAGAAGCCCAACTCGACGAACCTCTGCTGGAGTCCACAACCTAGAAAAAACAACAAAGTTTTAGAGATAATATCTACCCCACTCGACGATGTGCCACACAAAATCTTAGACGTGCTCGGGGGCTACTCCCTTTCTCCTATTTATTCCCCTGACCTAAAAACCCGAAAAACATCCATGCCTCCATCCATGAAAAGTCACGTAGCTCTACCGCCATCGCCGACAAGTTTCGGGGGACGGAATTCTCGTTTTGGCACCCCTCCCGGAATGGGGAAGTGCCCCCGGAGCTATCTCCATCGACTCACCGCCATCTTCATCGCTGTTACGGACTCCCATGATGAGGAGAGGACTAGTTCTCCCCCGAGGCTGAGGGCTCTACCGGTAGCTATGTGTTTCATCTCTGTCTCCCATGGTGTGATCTTTATGTGATCATGAGCTTTGTAATAGTTGAATAAGTAGATGGTACTCTTCATCTATTATGCTACTAAAGTGGTTTTGTTAATGTGATCTCCGGATACACCTTTGTCCCCATGGTGTAAAAGGTGACAATGAGTTGCACCATGTGGGGCTTATCATGTTTTATATATTTTATGTTAGATGACCCTATGAAATTTGTGGTGTTTGTGTGAAACCATCTAGGGGCCAAGGTGATAGTGTGGGGTTACCTAGTGGGAATGCGACTCTAAGTCGTGCTTTTGTAGCCCCTACACAATGATTGGTGTTCGTTATCCAACGGCGAGAGTGGTTTGGAGTAGCATAGTGAAGAGAAGATATTTACGCATTCAATTATGTTATTATTTTTGAGAGTGTCTACTAGTTGAAAGTATGATCCCCAGGCTTGTTTCTAAGCATTGAAAAAACCGTTTACAACAATTATGCTACATGTTTGCTTGCTACCATTTTTTATTTCATATTGCTATTATCACTTACAATCATCCATATTACTTGTATTTCACTATAATCTTCGCCGAACTAGTGTATCTATACAACTGACAATTGTATTAGGTGTGTTGGGGACACAAGAGACTTCTTGTATCGTAATTGCAGGGTTCTTGAGAGGGATATCTTTGACCTCTACCTCCCCGAGTTCGATAAACCTTAGGTGATCCACTTAAGGGAAACTTTCCGCTGTTATACAAACCTCTGCACTTGGAGGCCCAACACTGTCTACAAGAATAGAAGCGTGCGTAGACATAAATTATGTCAAGCAAAGGTCTTCTCCCTCTTTCACCCAATGAGTATGGAATCTGTGCTCACTTAAATTTGCAGAGAGTTGGTGCCAATTAATATAACTAAAAAGGCACTTCCCCATGGTTTGATGAAAGTTGGTGGGTACCGTGGATACGGCTAGCCCTGGTTTGTGAAAGGCATGGTGGGGGGGGGTGCCAAATTAAATAAACAACCGAAAGTGCTCTCAAAAGTCTAAAAATCTTGCTTGACATGAGTTATGATAAGTTTTTCATTACCATTCATTGACATAGACATACACCTCTCTTAAAAATTGTTTTCAATACCTCTGTTTTAATCAAATAAAAAGCTCCAGCACATGAGTAATCCCTGCTTCCCTCTGCGAAGTGCCTTTCTTTTACTTTATGCACCAATTAAGAGAGCATAGTTGTGATTTTGAGTATAATGTGCATCAGTTCGAAAACTAATTATTGATTGATTCATGATATGTTATTACTTGTTCTCAAATTATTTGTATCTAGTCACCACTTGAACTTTGAAGGTGTTCTGGTATTTATGTTTTGTGTCACTTTAAGGACAAGCAGAATACCACTTTGCTATGTTTTCTTTATGCTCGAAACAAACGTATAACTTTCTATGCATTATTATTCATGATCTTTTGTTTGAGTTACTTTTCATGTTGCAACGTAGTTGCTAAGTTACATTGTTGAAATTATATCTATCATGCCTATGTTTAGAGTACTTGATCTCAGCTTACAATGCTTTTACAGTAAATGATGCTCAAGATTGTGTTGGTAGCATGTCACCTCAGAAATTATATTGTTTTTATCATTTTACCTACTCGAGGACGAGTATAACTAAGCTTGGGGATGCTTGCTACGTCTCCGACGTATCTATAATTTTTGATGTTCCATGTTGTTATTATGCCAATTGCTACATGTTTTCTATATAATTTATATCATTTTTATGGATTTACTGGGACTAACCTATTAATAAGATGTCACAACGCCAGTTCCTGTTTTTTGCTATTTTTGGTTTTATAAAAGTTGTTCTGGAAATATTCTTGGAATTGGAAAAAACAAAATCCCAGGGTCCTATTTTTCTGTCACGTACCCGGAGTCCGGAGGGGGGCTCCAAGGCGTCCACACCATAGGGTGGCGCGCCCCCTGGCCGCGCCACCAGGTGTTGTGGGCCCCTCGGGCGTCCATCGACATCGCCCTTTCGCATATAAATTGATATTCTTCGGAAAACCCTAGATACCCGAGCCTCCATCCACGAAAAGTTCCGTAGCCGCCGCCATCGTCAACCCTAGTTCGGGAGGGTTCTGAAGCTCTCCCCGGCACCCTGCCGGGAGGGGAAAACATCATCGGAGGGCTCTTCATCACCATGCCTGCCTCCAGAGTGATGCGTGAGTAGTTCATCCTTGGAATACGGGTTTTGTGCCATCATGTTTAGATCTTGTGAGCTACCTAACATGATCAAGACCATCTTATTGTATTGCTACATTTTGTGTTTGCTGGATCCGATGAATATTGAATGCTATGTCAAGTTGATTATAGATCTATCTTTAATATATTATTTGTGATCTTGCATGCTCTCCGTTAGTAGTAGATTCTCTGGCCAAGTTTATGCTTGTAACCCCAAGAGGGAGTATTATGCTCGATAGTGGGTTTATGCCTCCAGTTATCTGGGAGAGTGACAGTAACTTCTTAGATTGTTGATGTGTTGTTGCCACTAGAGAGAAAACAACAATGCTTTGTCTAAGGATAATTCTATTGTTTACATTACGTACTTTACTTAATGCAATAATATGTTGCTTGCAACTTAATACCCAAAGTTTTCTTGGATTACGTTCTGAGGGTGGATTATTAGTCATAGATGCAGTTGGTTTACAGTGTATGTATCATGTTGTGATGCCCAAATAAATCTCATAGTAATCATCATGTCATGCATATGCACTACGGTGCAACATCTATTTCTGTCAATTTCCCAACTGTAATTTGTTTACCCAGCATGTTATCTATCTGTTTTGGAGAGACACACTAGTGAAGTGTGGACCCCGGTCCATTCTTTTACACTGATAATACAACCTACTGCAAGCACTATTTTTTTACTGCAAACACTATTTTCCTTTCATTCACTACAATCATACATCATTTTTCACACTATACGTCTAATCCTTTGTGTTCAGCAAAACCGGTGAGATTGACTACCTCATTGTTTCATTGGGGAAAAGTATCTTGGTTGTGTTGTGTGCAGCTTGCACGTTGCTGCTGAGCCTGGTAGTGCGCCCTGCCAACATCAGCTGTCAACAACCTTCAGAAGTGATTTCTTTCTCCTACTGGTCCGATTAAACCTTGGTTTCTTTCTGAGGGAAAACTTGCTGCTGTACTCTTCATACCTTCCTCTTGGGGTCTCCCAACGAACGTGTGTTTACACGCCATCAAGCTTTTTTCTGGCGCCGTTGCCGGGGAGGAAGAGGATTTCTGCAAGGGGAGTCTCTCAAGTACCACCTGAAATTCAACAGATATTGGATGATTTGCTTTCGTATTTGAGTCTCCGACAGGTTTACAACCTCGTCATCGTTATGATTATGCAATCCCATTGTTACCAGAAGCACAACCAGTATCTGTGAGGCCTTACAGATACACACCTAAACTAAAAACTGAATTTGAGAAACAAATAGCTGAACTGTTGCAGCAAGGTGTAATTCAGTATAGTAACAACCCCTTTTCATCCCTGTTATTCTAGTTCGAAAGAATGATCGAATTTGGAGGCCTATCGTTGACTATAGATACATTAATGCCTTGACAAAAAAGGGGAAATACCCACTCCCTGTGATTGATGAGTTGCTTGATGAGTTGGCTGGAGGCTGTTGGTTTTCTAAATTGAATCTGAGAGAAGGATATCATAAAATTAGACTTGTACCCGGTGAAGAAAGCAAAACTGCCTTTCAAACACATCACGACCACTTTGAATTCAAGTTAATGCCATTTGGATTGAGGGGAGCTCTAACAACTTTTCAAGAGTAATGAATGATACTCTTGCACCGGTATTAAGGAAATGTGCAATAGTATTTTTTGAGGATATATTAGTGTACAACGATACTTATGAAAATCACCTCGAGCACCTTCAGCAAGTTTTGACAATTTGCAACAAAATTAGTGGCAACTCAAATTATCTAAATGTGCTTTTGGCCAGCAAGAGGTTACTTATTTGGGACATACTGTCAACAAACATGGGGTGTCCATTGATAATACCAAAATTGCTCCTCTAGTTACTTGGCCTGCACCCACTAAAGTAAAGAAGTTTGGAGTTTCTTGGCTATGACTGGTTATTACAGGAAGTTCATCAGGAATTATGGAATCATTTGCGGACCCTTGAAAAATTTGTTAAAAAAAGGGAATCTCTTTATTTGGACATCTGAAACAGAAGTTGCATTCCAGACATTGAAAAGTGTACTCACTACTCATTACTTCCCCTGTGTTGGCCTTGCCAAATTTTGCTAAGGTTTTTGTAATTGAAACATATGCTTGTGATGTACGGATTGGATCAGTGTTAATGCAAGATTCACATCCCCTTGCTTTTGTCAGTAGGGCATTGGGATCCAAGAACCAGACTTTGTCAGTATATGAAAAGGAATACCTTGCCATTTTGTTAGCCAGACAACAGTGGCGTGCTTATTTGTAAATGCATTAGTTTATTATCCTGACAGATTAGAAAAGTCTCTATAGCTTGATTGAACAACGGTTACATACCAATTGGCAGCAAAAAGCACTCACAATGTTAATGGGATTGCAATATATAATTGTCTATAAGAAGGAGTGTTAGTAGAGTGGCTCATGCTTTTTCTCGTAGGCGCCCTGATAATTGGAGGTTCTAGCTATTTCTGTGGTGCAACCGGATTCGATAAAGGAAATTATGCACAGTTATGACAGTGATCACAAGACCAAATACTCCTACAACAGTTAGCTGTGGCCCCTAAATCACATCCTCACTATGCCTTGCATAATGGTCTACTAAAATTTAGGAATTTCATTTGGGTGGGTGATGATGTGGTGTTACAAAATAGAATCATCGCAACTTTTCATTCCACCCCAGTTGGGGGTCATTTTGGCATACCAGTGACAAACAAGAGGTTATTGTATTGTTTCCGATGGGTAGGTATGAATCTCAAGTGCACACTCTATGTCTTCCTGTCAAACTTGCCAACAAGCTAAGCCAGAAGGGTACTGTACCCTAGGTTACTTAAACCTTTGAAAGTCCCTCTTTCTATGTGGCACATGGTTAGTTTGGATTTCATTCATGGACTACGCAGATTCAATTGCATATTGGTCATAATTGATTCTTTTTCCAAATATGGACATTTCAGTCCTTTGAGCCATCCTGTCAATGCTGCAACCATAGCTGAGGTGTTCATTGACAATGTGTATCGACTGCATGGTCTTCCAGTAGCTGTGGTGTCTCACAGAGACCCTATATTCACTAGTAAGTTTTGGCAAGGATTTTTGCTCGACTAGGCACTGAATTAACATGAGTTCTTCATATCACCCTCAATCTGATGGTCAGACAGAGCGTGTGAATCAGACGGTGGAATGTTTATCTCAGGTGGCTTCATTAGTGCTCATCCAAAAAAGTGGGCGTAGTGGTTGTCGTTGTGTGAATTTTCGTAAAATACCAATTGGTACTCAGCGACAGGCAAAGTCACCATTTGAGCTGGTGTATGGGCAAGCTCCCCGTTACTTTGGGCTACAACCTTGAAGTGCTATTGCTTCTGATGATATTGCAGTGTGGCTTCAGAATGGGTCTCAGGTGCTGGATTCAAAGTGAAGCAACATCTGGAGATGGCCAAAGTTGCGGATGAAATCTCAAGTCGATAGAATAGACTTGACAGACAATTCCAGGTGGGAGCTATGGTGTTCCTTAAGCTGCAACCATATGTTCAAGCCTCGGTCGCGGATCGTTCAAATCAAAAGTTATCCTTCAAGTTTTATGGGCCTTTCAAAGTACTGGAGAGAGTGGGAGAGGTATCCTACAGAATTGATCTACCGTAATGTTCGAGGATACATCCTGTCGTGCATGTCTCCTTGTTGAAGCAGTTTCTGAAACCTGACCAAACAGTGCAGCAATGCCTGCCTCGTTTGTCTCGTATTTATAGATACCCGAGAAGGTGCTTAATCGATGTCTTGTGCAAAAGCATTACAAGACAATTCCACAAGTGCTTGTGTAGTGGAGCCATTCCACCCCTGAGATGGCCACTTGGGAAGATCTGGAGGCTCTGAAACTTAGGTTTCCGAGAGCAGCAGCATGAGGGCAAGCTGGTTGTGAAGAGGAGGGGAATGTCAGCGACTTGACAAAGGGTGTCTGTCATACTAATGATGATGGGCCGCAAGAGGAGAAGACGGACGACCCAAGAAGACGACCAAGGCCCTACGTGACTAACGACTGGTGACTGGCTACGAGGATGGATACATAAGCATGTAGCAAGAGAGAGGGAGGGAGGCAGGGACGGCAGGTAGGCTGGTGGTGTAGGTGTCGTGGGTGGCGTGAGCCTGTACCTGGGTGTGTGGTTATTGTGAATCCGTTTGGTATGAACTCCTGTGATTCGTAATCGCGACCCGTTCCTGTCTCAATCCCCTAGATCCACGAATAGTAGCAGAGGGATCTTACAGTTCTCAAGTGCCAGCCCGCCCCGATGCGACACCCGCTGAGAAGGCCGCATGCGCAAGGTCGGCCGCGCGGCTTTTCTCGCTCACGTCATTGGTGGCCCACGGTGTCAGGTGTGCTGTGAAGTGTCCGGATCATAGTACACTCATGCGCCTCGTGTTCTACTTGGCTACTATTCCCAGTCGCCGGTGGCCCGCGGGTGGCGGCTGATGTATTGTGTCCGGATCAGAATACGCTCATGTGCATCGCCATGTCCTACTCGATCTACAATGACACAGGTCAGATACTCAGACAGATTCAGCATCACTATAAACATGCGCGCAGGCCAAGGTGTTCCGATAGAAGCAACATGCAGACGTTGATGTTTGTTCTCGACGTTGTCTCGCTTCCCAGCGGACTTTCATATCACTAGAGGCTGGGGCGCCCCTTGGGGCGCCTCCTGGCCGTACAGTGGCAGTCCAATATTTGTTGTACATGCATAGTCTGTCAACAAGAAATTAGGTATATATGAACTTGGCTGGAATATAAGAAAGATGAAAGGAAAGTACATTGATCAAGTATGCAACAGATAATGGAATGAGAGTCAAATACTCAATGTATTAATAGTTTTAAAGCGTTTCGCCTCAAATTTGCCTCCCTTCTACGCTCATGCCACAAAGGCTACATAGAACATCACATGCTACTGAAACACATCTAAATGACATCGATGTTGCTCCATTGAGGCATTTCTAGGCCACTAACTTCTCATGGTAGCACCACCATTTTTAGCAACAGAGGGGAGGGCACTGTGATATGAACCTTTCTGCCTTCTATGCTCATACCACACGGGTTTCATGGAACGTATCTAAATGACATCACCACTGACCCACTGAGGCATTGCCCAGCTCACTACCTTCAAATGGTAGCGACCACCATTTTCAGCAGCGGTCCGCCTCGCTGCTCAGTCAGTGGACGCGACATCGATACCTCCAGTTGCGTAAATGAGCCATCAGTAGAACTGACAAACAAGGTAACAAGTAACATCTCATATGCAGTTCAGATTGGAAAATGCGTGTATTCTGATATGTGTACCAAGGGCTAGTAGTACCTCATTTGAAGAAGACATCTGAATCATTGGCAAGTAGGGAGTATAAGTAACTCGGACATCTCAGAATCAAGGCAAGTGGAGCACGATAGCCCCTCAACAAGGAAGGATAGTGTCTCTTAGATATATTGTTAAATACAAACTCTTCCTCCTGAAAGATCAAAGTATGTCTCATTCAGCGACTTTGAAGAGACAAGAATGTGAAGAAGCAATTGACTATCTATTGCAATACGAAATCAAAGGCTGGGAAGCTGATTAACAGTAATAAATTTTCTCATTAGGGTTCCTGAAATTGTTAAGGCTGAGAAAAATGAATTTTGAATGTAAAAATAGAATATGTTACACTGAGCCATAAGGTAATGCGGGAACATGCTATCAACGAAAAAAAATGGAGAACAGAGGAAATAAGAGAAAGTCCGACCTAACTCAGCCTATAATGGGGGCGGCGTTGGAAGCTGCAGTCGATAAGGGTGATGTCCATACAACCTTCAGTTCATCAATCCTTCTTGAGAGAATTATGGCATGACAGAGTGACGCTGCGAAAACAATCTTTAGGTGGTCTACAGCTGAATGCACAAACCAGCTTATAGCTCTGCCACCAGCATTCAAGATGATACTTTGCAGGAAGACAGGGATAATTATTTTACATTGTAGAATTGAATAACTATGGTGAAGATGGGATGATCACCATTAGAGAGTGTACGGAGCATTTCATCACTTTAAATGGTAGTCATGGGCATATCTTTATTTTCTAGTAGAACCAACAAGTCCAACAGCAAAAAGTATGAACATTGGCTACTTCCATAGTTTTCAGCGTAGGTTAGCCATACAATTATGCTCCTTGAATAACATAAGTGTTGTTCTGGCAATTAGTAAGTGGCTAACAACTCCAATCTTTGTGCACAAGGCAAATTTAGCCTATTATAGCTGAATGGGTATCTGTATGTCTACTCGATATACTTGTATAATATCTAAATAGCTGAATGATGACATTATATTTGATTTTCTATCTAGAAAAATAATATTTATCCATGGTGGACACCTTTACAGACTAATGGAAGACCAACAGATTATGGTTATAATCTCACTGTACAAATGGCACAGGTAAGGGAAAATTAAGCGATTAGATATGAATATAAGAGATATAAGAATAGCTAACTGTACAGTCGGAAATTTCAACTTCGATGCCTCATTGATAAGGACCAAACGCGACACTCCAAAATCATTTTTCAGCAATACATAAAAGGATAAGGCCCTGCAAAAAATATGGCAGCTGATTTATGTAATTTCTTCAAAATCTATAGAACACATGAAAGGTATAATAACTATGGAAAAGTAAATTTTAAATTTACATAATATACTTGAGAAAAAAGAACTAAAAGTATAGATTTGTGTGTTTTTTTTATAAAAGAAATCAAACTTTAGCACATGAATTTCATATGTTTCTTCATAAGCAAACCCTTACATACCAGACCTTAGTAAGTCAAATACTGCATTGGCCGACCATGATGATCAAAGGAATTAGAAATTTTGTTGATAAATTAGTAAAAGAACATAGATTCAATTACAAAAGAATGAAATAAAAGGGTAAGATGTCCACCTAGAACCAACCACCATTAAATGTAATTGCACTCGCAGGAAGAAATTCCATACCGAAAGAAGCTATACTGCTATGACATAGACATCTATTACATTCGAAATATAACAAGTATCACAAAGAAAATTATATGCAATCCCTTCTGAGTGCAGTAGAGTTCATGATACAAATAAAAAGGAATCATATTGGTCATACTAAGAACATACCTGCTTACCAGAATGGATCATGTCATTTCCCTTTGTTTCAATTGCAGAACCATCAACACCACCAGCAAATACTGCAATCTGAATAATTATTGATTATCAAACTTAGAAACCAGCATGAACCAGTGAATCATGAATAAAATATGAAGCATGCATAAGAGGTAACTGCATATAAAAATACAGTGCATGAATGCTACACATTACAGTATTTTACTTACGATTTTAAAAAGACAAAGGCGATAACTTTTTTATCAATGGTGCTCAGTAGCAGTGTCAGGTTAAGGGCATGTTTGGCCCATAACCAACCTACACATACAAATACAGATAGGTTAAACTAATATTCAAATACTGAACTTTTGTGCATCTCAAATTCCGAACAGCAATATTTTTTAAAGGCCCAATCATGGTGCATCTGGAATAAATCATATACTTTATAATGGTCCTTCACTCGAAATAGAATTACCCTCAAATTTGCATCACCTAAGCATTGGACAATACGATTGCTCGAACCTAAATTTCAGGGAACAATATGGGCTAAATACGAAGAGTATGCATGAATAAAAAAATTCTAGTAGCAGCATGACTACCAAAGTACAAAAGGAAGAAAATAATAAACTCTCGATTAATGATGTGATAAACAAGTAGATTTTTATTTTTTTTGCATTTGGTTCAGTACCTTAGTATGGACGGGCTTACTTGTCTTCCTCTGTTACTTGTCTTCCTCTGCTGGCAGGACTCCCATGAACTGAAAATAAAAAGCTTCATATCCATCTTCTCCTCTGCAACAATGGTATGACACCTGAACGTTGTTTGTATCTTAGTAACTTATTTGATTAATAAAGAGGAATGCATGGAACAACCAATCAAGTAAAAATTGAAGGAAGGACGATAGCTCTCTAGGTGCCGGAATCCGGAACAGAAGGCACAAAGCTGGCTAGACCTCGCCTGCCCGAGGTCCAGAGCAGCCCATTCATGAACGAATGGCTGCAATAAACATGAAGTGAATATGAATCATTCTCAAAATACCAACTCCAATAATAATGCTATAATTTTCAAGTTATATCTAATATTTGCTCCCATTTTGGTTTAGCATGTGTAGCACACTATCGAAATCTGAAAGTTAACTTCATATGCATTTTGACTTTTCAGGCAGGTGTTCTTTACATATTAGGAAAACTCCACACGCTACTGTTCACATATTATCTAAATAGCACTTGGCATGTGTTTTCCGCTTAGAAATACTTACAGACACTTCTGAGAGCTTTGATTTTTGTTCTTCTATTGTTTATGGTGCTTTATTTTGGCTCTTAAAATTTGACAGTTATGTCAAACTATTAATAGCCTGTAAATGTGTTCATGTGTTGTCCAACCTCCTCGCCTCCCTATAGCCAGCGCCCTTGTACACGAGACAAAGGGAGAGACGAGTGAGAGCACAGAGAAGAGATGAAGAGAGAGAGAAAGAGAGGAGGGAGATGAAAACCTGGACGAACCTGAGCCGCGTGCTCCTGCTGCCACTTGAGGCCCAATGAAATATCCACCTCCGAGGCACGCCTTCCTCCATGGCTATGTATGGCGCCTGCTTTCCGCCGGCCCATCCGCAGCCAATGTTGGCCGGAGACCACAGCACCAGGCCTTTCCACCCATGCCAAGTAGAGCCGAAAGAAATTGTATATGACCCAAGCATCATACCTGAATCATAAGAGCATGGAAAATTAAGCATAAAATGGATCTATCCATGCAGCTCTACTTCAAGTATTTGTGGAAACATTAGGATTATAAACAAACAGGCGTGGAAAGTTACCTGACACATCTGCATTCGTTGTACCTATCAAATCATTCAAAACAATGAATTGATCCCAGCGCCCTTTAAGGATTCAGCATCACCATGAATTTCAATATCCAAGTCCATCATATTCTCATGTAGATTTGAGACCACTCCACATGCAGTACAATGAACCTGCAAGTGCCATTTAAGTTAGTAACCCTAAGATGGATTTGATAAAATTGTAACATATGCATATTTAAAGACATGTCCGTTAAGAATTGAGAATAACAGACAAGCAAACTCGTTGATTGCAAACTGAAATCTTATATTTAATCTGGACACCCATCAGAGAATCGCTCTAGTAGATCATCCACCTAGTACTGCATATATTTCTGCTTGGGAGAATAAATGTTTAGCTAACCCTTATCTCGCACATCTAATATGTAATGCGACAAAAACCTATCAAATACGGTCTGATCGAAAATATCTGACTCGCTAAACCGCCTCGAAGACACAAAAAACTTCAGCTTTAGAAAGTTCAAACCATTTTACAAACCTAAAAGGAAATCTATGTAATCTCATCATCCATGTGAATACCACTACCATTAAAAGCCCAAGAAGTATATGCAAACTACAATGGTATGAATTAGCCTGTGTGGCCGCTTACATAAAATGGCCAGCCAACTACAATGGTATGAATGAAATAATCACACGCATAATAAAAAACAATTGGCTGCAAAATATATTACGGTCTACCTTCGCCATTGTACAACAATGACATACTTGAGCAATGGAACAAGTGTTAGGCCCCAAAAAAATGAGAGAAAGTACACCGGGCCCAATTCTCATATGCGCCTTCCCTCCTTCAGACACAATTACAGATAAATTCCATCAGTTTTTTCTATGCACCACCAAATCAATCTGAAACCTAAAACATAGGTTGAAAAGTTCAAACAGTGTAAGCGCCATATAAGAATGTCCCAAGCTACATAGCTAGACAAAATATAAAAAGTAGCAAACCAGCTCATCTCAATTGTAGTGCCATGACATCCGATTACGTTGAACTCCAGCAAAGTGCACAGAAATACATCAATATGATATATAGTTATCCCAATTTCGAATTTCAATGAAGCGTCACATACAGATCACTGCACAGCCGACATTATAGGAGGGTTTTCTTGTTTTTAAGAATCCATTATAGTTACAACCTAGAAGAAAGAATGAAGACAATTAATGATCACTGCACAACCAGCATTATAGCTAACTAAGCATAGCATTCAGGATGCACTGAACAACCGACATGAAACAAAAAAACTCACACCCTGAAAAAGTTCCGCCGACATCATAGTTCAATCTGGATTATAGCTTAAAGCAAGAGCAGGTTGAAAGAGATAAAATTCGGAACAGTTCATCGAATAAGTTTATACCTCCACCACTACAGGTTGCAACCCCTCATTGATGCAGTCAGCTTCATGAGACCGAGAGCCCAAGTGCTGGCTGAATTTCACCCGTACTCTTGACATAAAAATCTTGGCTAGAAAATCATTTGATTATCAGAAAGTTGCATTCACGACAAATATCATAACCATGCCATAGCTGCTGCAGCTCCAACCTTGGCCTTTACTGCTATCTCGAGCACTCAAACCATCTGCATAAAAACGTATATGTTAAACACAAGAAGGGAACAACGCCAGTGTTGATCTGCATCCTATGTGAAGACCTTCCTTTTTGTAACCAAATGCTTCTCCAACCTCTCCAAATGGTACGAGCTATTCCTAATTATTTCCTAATTACAGATTATCTTACAGCAGTAAGTTAATACACCCAGCTATATGTATAATAATTTATTAATAAGGAAATAGTAGATGAGAATAGACCCTTGAAAACCATGAACTGGCTTACTAAATAAATAAACAAAACCAAATGCTTATGAATTTTGGGGCAGTTACCAGATGTTAAGCTTTCCTAAATCGGACTTTTGGATCAAAATCATTATTTTTTCTAGAGCTAATGCAGAGATGATTACTTTAGCACAACACTTCCAATACTTCCAGTATTGACTACAATTGGATCTTACACAAAGTGGACAAGCAACCTTCCAGTATATTACAAATAATAAGACAATTTGCACATGGGGACTACAGAAGGGAGTCACAAACGAGGAGGGGAAGGGAGCGACTGGATGGCAGCGTACCTGACCTATTTCGGTGGGCTTGCACCTGTCGCTTCCTCCTCCGTCGTCAAAGCACAGGCAGCGGTTGCCAGTCTGCTTGTTGTCCGCAAGCCTGCATCATTGGGAGAGGTGGAGAAGGAGAAGGCCGAGGATCCAATCGCGGGAGGACACTGGAGAGCAACACGGAGAAGGATGCTCGGTGGTGGAGGAGTTGTCTAGACTCTAGCGGGTTGGCTGCCCGGCGGCGGCCGACGGGGCAGCGTAGCGTCCAGCAGACCGACGGCCCTCGCGCCCGATCCGATCCGGACCCACGGCATGGGGAAGTCGTCGGACTTGTGCATCCGGGGAGGCGGTGACGCGCTCGAGTGTCTCCATGAAATCCGTGGTAGCCGCATCGGCGCACCCATGCCGCCTCTAAGGCGCCTCCATGGCGGCGGCGTCGCCCTGCCCGCCGTTTGCTCTTCTCCGCCATCCCGTTCTCCAACATGTTGGGGAGAAGAGCGTCTGCGACTCCTCCCGGCCGCATCTGACTCCGCCTCATCTTCCCACTGCTCCTCCTTCCTCCGATCTGCGGCTCCTCCGGCTCACCGCCGTCGACCTCAATCCCGCCGACCTCAATCTCGCCGCACAAGGGGCGACCTACTGCTGCCGCTGCCGGGTGCCGTCGGGTCTCGGGGTGAGGAAACAGAGGAGGAGGATGAGGAGCAGCAGCACCAGGCACTCGGCGGCGGCGGCAGTGCGGGTCGAGGTAGGGAGTGGAGGAGACGAGACGTACTCCTGCCCTCTTTTTCTTTTTGAAGCAGCGTTGTGCGGGGCTGCTGGGAAAGAAAAAGAGGGCAACGAGGACTGGGCAGCCACCTTCCCTGTCGACCACATCCGCAGGAGGAAGAGGCTGAACGGAGGGGACGGAGCACGGGTTGACGTCGAGAAAAACTTGGGCATGAGGAGAGGAAAGGAAGCACTCCACCGCGATTCCTCACCTTCGGCGCCGGCGTGGTTCGCCTCCCAGCGGTGTGCCACCCGGGATACCGCCGCCTACCACTGCTACGACGCCGGAAACTCCAGTATTGGAGAGGACAAAGACGAGGCGGCAGGCGCGGAAAGTGGAGAGAGGAGACGCGGCGGCGGGGATCGGAGGAAAGATTGCGTGTGGGAGTGGAGAAGAAAGCGTGTGGGGTTTCTACCGCTCGCTGCGACTCCTTTCGCCTTCTACCGCATTACTTTTTCTCCAGCCCCACGACGCGAGAGCGAACGGAAGCGACGACAGCAAGCGCCAAGCGCCACGTGGATAGCCGCAGTAGGCTCGCAGGTGGTTCGTGGTTACTGCATGCCGCGGCTTCACTTCGAGCAAGGTACAAAAGGAAGAGACAAAACCTTCGAGCAACGTACAAGAGGAAGAGACAAAATGATGAAACGGGCGGAACGGAAACCAGCGCGGTCCGTTTTTGGCCCAAAACGGACGCGTGGACAGCGCCATCGGAGCTCCAAGTCCTCCGCTCTTACTTGTCTTTGATGTGTGCTTCACATAAAATGGTTAGCACTCGCGGCCGACTTCACGGGAAATTCCGGACGCCCGTGATCCAGACAAGGTACGCAGTTAGTCATCTTGCTAGGTAAAAGGTAGGTGATGCAATGTATTATGTAAGTAGAATCTGGATAATGTTTTGTAATGTTAAGAATGCCAGGATTGGATTGCATTAAAAGGTGTGAACCGCCAATTTAATCTAGGTTCATGACCTTCAGGTTACATTAACAAAAACAAGCTGAAAAGACATGTGTTGTTTCTGTAGAACTAAATATAGTACCCAAAAAAATAGTATTAACTGACCACGGCTTGCCATAGAAACTATTTGGTTCAAGATAAAATATGTCTTTGGATTTGTTCGGAGTGGATTAGGTTGCTAACATAATACATGATGTGAGTGTAATACATAATATGAGTTTGAAGCATTTTAATTTTCAGCAGCGAGACTTCTTTCGAAAACGTAAAAATAGTCACGAGCCGGATGTAAAAAAATCATAAACGGAGGGTAATTTTAAGGATAGGTACTGTTATAATGAAACAATTTCGAAAGGTATCTTCTAAACGATAGCCATGTGCTCTTTTCTCGTGAACACTTAAATGCAGACAAGCTCAACTCTCGACATTCAGCTTTTCGAAAGTAGTTGGGTGTGGATCTGTAGTGCATCTCCGTAACAAAAAAATTCCTCTCGCGGTGCAAGCGCATGGCATGTTTACTATAGTAAGTAAATAAATAAATGTAGTAGTAAAGATACATGAACCTGACCAATAGGTGGGTTAAGAAAAAACATCAATCATTAGCACACTTTGTATATATAAAGGGGTAATGACTTCCTTCTCCTCATTTGGTGTTGGGCACCCTGCAGTTCAACCTGATCTCCGTGTCCGTCCCGGACGGCAGCAGGTTGCCCATCTTCACCATGGCTGACGCGAAGTCGGAAAAGAACTTGCTTGAGTCGGTGCTGTAGCTCGTCACCAGCGCGTCCTGCGAGCCGCCGTTGAAGAGCACCTGGTCGGAGTGCAGCAGCCCGCGCTGCCCGAGCAGGTTCTGGTAGTAGGCGTTGTCGAACACGTCGGCGGTCTGCACGTCGAAGGGCGCGAGGTTGCTGTCGCCGCCCGACCGCGGGCAAGTCTGCTTCCGCAGGACCGCAAAAGTGTCGTCGATGTTCTTCTCTTTGTAGATGCGGTTGCGAAAGGACTGGCACCGCGCGCGGCCGATGGTGTGCGCGCCTGAGAGCGCCGTCATGTCCTGCGCCGTGAGGTTCTTTCTGTCGAACATGGAGATGAGCGTGGCGAGGCTGGAGTCGGGGCTCGGGAGGTCCGTGGTGCTCTGGCTGGGCGTGCGCGAGTCCTTGCGCCCAAGCGCCACTTCCCAGGTCGGACCTCCGACCTGCAGGAAACGGTTCCACGGGAGAGTCAGCCATGCATCACTGACTAGTACAAGTACTCAAATAGCAGCAAGTACAGAAGGAGAAGCAGTGGGACTGTGGCGATACTAACCAGGATGACTCCATCACGGGCGGCGAGCGCGAGAATGTCGGCACAGGAGACGGTATTGTAGCAGGACGCCTCGACCTGGGCCTTGATGGCGTCGATCACCTCGTACCCACGGACCGAGTTCACGTTCGGTCCGGCGCTCTTCTCCGACCCATCCAGCAGAATCGAGCCGTCACACCCCTGCCGATATCAGATAAACACAAGCGTCAGTTGCCAGCACGTAATCAAGAGCAAAATCATTGATCCACGTACATTTAGTAGCACAGCAGTACTACATAGAAACAAAGCTACTACAGTACTAGGGTTGCTTACATTCACGAAGCAGTCGTGGAAGAAGAGGCGAAGAATGGAGGCGCCCATCCGCGTCTCCGTCTGCACGGCCGACTCCATCCCTGCCCGCACGATGTTGGCAAGGTTGGGGCAAGACGTGGAGTAGAAGTTGGCCGACAGCTGCGCGTTGGCCGCGCCGGCGAGGACAGAGAGGACGACGGCGAGGCCAACCAAGGCCGACCTGCTGAAGACAGCCATTGGACGTTTCAGCTTAGTTAGCTCGAGACCGAGGAGATTGAGGACACTACGTGAGCTCGATGTGGCGAGATGCATATGGCGGCATCCAATATATAGGAGTAAACTGCGGAAAAAAACACCACATAGCATAGACATAGACACATAGTGCTCTGCTCGAGCTCGTGCCGACGCTGGCAACCGCTAGGCTAGCTCGCGGTTGGGATCATGCGCGCACGATATGGTACAAGGTTCTTGGCCAAACTCTGTGGTTGCAGCTGGATTTAGTTGACCAAAATCATTTTCTGACATGCCAGGCTTCCCAAGTTGCTAACTGGAGTGCTCGACATGCGCAGTTCTGCAGTGTTGGCTGAATTATTGCATGTGTTAATTAATCCGCAAACGCTGGCCTCTCGCTTGACCACATTAATTTATCAATATCGCTTGACATTCCCCTCCAATATTATACGCGAGCCGACATTTTCCTCAACGCTGCTCTCTCCCTAGACGACAGCAATTTACCAATCTTTGGGCCTTGGTTCACGACGTGGACCTGAGTCTAACATGGATGGAGTGGAGAACACGATCACATGGAATTTGACCACAAATGCAATTTACACTCCGGCCTTGGCGGATAAAGTTCAATTATATGGCGCTACTTTGGCGAAGTTTCAGCCCACGGTGTGCTTAGTATTGGATAAGGCTTTCTAATTCTGAGTCGATTTAACAATTAGCTTAATTCTCGGTCATTTCGGTTAGCCATCGGAATTGTTGGTCAAGATTATTGTTTTGTATGCTCGTTGTCTCATGCAAATGCTTTGTGTCGGTACCTACGTGAGATGTTTTGTGCGTGGGACTTTTGCAATCTGGGCCTGCTGTTTTCCATGTATCGTGGGCTTTTTTCGTTATGTAGTGCTGGACTGCTGGTCCTGTTAGGTGTACAGATTGGGTGGAAGCAATCTGTATCGTCGTGTGATACCTGGTTTCCTAGCTAGGGTTTTGAATTCGGCCTAGGTTTCCTAGGGTTTTGACTTTGGCTCGCTACTACGGCAGCAAAAGCAACTGTTCTCCAATTTCGATCAACCCCCGTCCTGTCCTCCGTCCTGTTGTCCGTTCGGGCTGACCACGGGGACATCTGGTACATCTACCCGACCTTCGCAGCATGGGAAAGAGGCTTGAGGGGTGCTCTCGGTTTCCGATTTGTGACTAAAACCCTAGGATATGGTAGCAAAATTCCCCAAGGAGGGTGGATCGTCGAGCCCCACACCTCTGACGGATCTCTAGGAACTGCTTAACAAACTGGTACTTAAAGATGAGGAGCTAGATGATGTTGTGCTACCAAAGGAGGAGTTTGTTAATCTTGGGGAGGGCGCGCGCTGGATGGCGGTGGTTAAAGTTCATACTACAGAGCACTTTAGGAACCAACCCTTCTTCCAAAATATGGACATTACATGAGTGTTCGCAAAGAGATGGACAATACGTCCGGTGGAGGACAGCTTCCTTGTCCGATAGGTCTCGTGGCTCGGAGACTGGAAGTGGGCCATGCTCGATGGCCCGTGGATCTTCCGACAGATGGGAGTTCTGTTGGAGGCATATGACGGGATTGCGGATCAACTTGTTTGCATGTGTGGGTGCAAGTTCATGGCATACCACCGTTGTTTCACAAGGAGGAGATTGTCCGCGACATGGCTGCACGCATCAGGGAGGTTCTGAGTGTAGACATGTATGCGTTCAGCGTGAGTGGAACGAGTTTTGTTCGAGTTAGCGTTAAGCTGGACGTGAATAAGCCACTCACAAGGGTGGTAGGTCTGCACCCAGAGGGCGTGAGAGGATGACCTTCCTGGTGATGTACAGGAAACTGCCAAAGCTCTGTGGTGTTTGCGGTCTCATGGGCCATAGAAATACGGAGTGTGGTGATGGGAATCATGGGGACGTCGCCAAGTAGTATGGGAAGCGGATGACCGTACCCTTTGAGGGCTGGCACCCCCAAACAACGAGCGTGATAAGCAACGAGCCAGCTCGGGATGGAGGCAAGGTGGGCTAGGAGGGTTCCATGGGGGGAGACACAAAGATTCCCACAAAATTCCACCACGCGAGTCGCTGACCAACACAACTAAGAAGAGTACAGGGAAGGCACCGCTACTTCTGAATAACGGGGAAGGCCATGAGGGACACGATCTCGGATCCAAGGTGAAGAAGAACCTAGACCTCGCTCTTATACAGGAGGATCAGCAGACAAACACTTGCCAATCACCTGTCAAGAAACCTTAACAGAAAGGCTGAGGACGGAGGAAGCAACACCTTATTCGGCGGGCTCCGACAAAGAGTGTCATGATATGTCCATTTTTCATCATTATTTTGTATCATGTTTTGTCCTTATTTATTGGCATATTTGGTATTATAATGCATTACTTGTGTTATTTTGCATGTTTCGCAATTTTCGGGATTTATTTATCAGAGTAAAAAATCAGGAGGGAATTTTTTTTCAAGGGATCTCACTTCAGGAGCTGAGGATCCAGAAAAAATTGAAAATGAAGTTCCGGGAGAAATCATAAGGGGAGAAAAAAAATCTCTCGGAGGGGAGCTGCCAGGTGGCCAGGCAACCTGGGGCGCATGCCCACCTCTGGCTGCGCCCCCAACCCGCCTAGCTCCCCTTCCCAGTGGCCCCTCTCCGGCTTCCCTTTGGTGTACTTCTCCCCTCTGACTTAATTCAATCAAAGGAACCACCAAATAAATTTTTCATCGTCGTCTCGGGACAGAAACAAGATAGAGAGAAGAAGGCTCTCTGGCAGGCAGAAATGTGCTAGGGAAATTCCCTCCCAAAGGGGGAAATCGTCACCGTCATGACACCGGGCATCATCGAGATCATCATCAACATCATCTCCATGATCATCACTATCACCTCCTTCATCTGATCCCGCCCCGTTGTAAAAATTAGGGTTGTAACTTGTATTATTCATTGGGATCTCTATATCGGTGTTGATTACTTCGTTGTGGTTGATGCTTTTAAGTTTTACCCATGAATTCTCGTTATGAACAGATTTCTATCCATCCATATTTCACCTCTAATCATGATCCATATGATGTCTTATGACTAGTTCATTTATTTCTCGGGAACATAAGAGAAGTCTTGTTATTAGTAGTCATGTTTTTCTGAGTAATATTTAATGGTTTGATATTTAACTTGTGGTGTTATTCTTCTAGCGGTGATGTGTGAATGTCTACTAGTACTTCAATTTTCAAGGGCCTAGGGGAATGCATTGTGTACTGGTTAGCTTATGGAGGGTTGCCGGAGTGACAAAAATCTGAACCCATGTTTGGAAGCTTTTACACAAGGGAGCGTAGGATCACAAAGTTTATTACTACAGTTAGATTTACTTTAATTACTTTCTCGTAGTTACGGATTCTTGCAAGGAATGTAATGTTAAGTGTGCATTTGTCTTGGATAGGATGATGCTTATCATAATGATGAATATTAATCAAAGGAATGTGATGAAAGTAACTTGGCAAATCCTCCCGTGTGTCCTCAGGAACATTTTAATCATCATAAGTAACATGTGCCTTATCCTTCGTGCTAAAAAGGATTGGGTCACTTGCTGCATTATTTATTCTTAAGTTTATTTAGTTTTTCTTTATTTTCTAATTATTACTAAAATCTACAAAAACATCTCTCATAGCATTTGTAGTGAAACCTTGCTCAAAACCACTTTTCAGCACCTTCTGTCCCTCGTTGGGTTCGACACTCTTATTTATCGAAAGGACTACAATAGATCCCTTACACTTGTGGGTTATCATGCTGCCAAGAGCAATGAGTTGCAACTACTGGAACTGTCGCGGCCTCGGGAGAGACGCGATATTTCAAGAGCTTCGCGGCGTAGTGAGACGCTTCAAACCAACTGAACTCTGTTAGTGGAAACACAAATAAAGAAGGAGGGGCAGAAGGACTAGCTATAAGGGTAGCGATTGTTCACAGTTTTTTTGTACACGGTATGGGGTGTAGTGTAGGCCTCGGGATGTTTTGGAATAATGATATAGATTTGGAGGTCTTGTCGTTTTCTCAATATCACATAGACACGATGATAACCAAAAGGGACGCTGCACCTTGGAGGTTGACTTGTCTGTATGGGGAGGCTTAGATTTTGAGATATTTATAACATGGAACATGCTTAAGTACATCAGGTCATCATTAACATTTCCCTGGATGTGCATTGGTGATTCCAATGAAGTTTTGGATCAACGCGAGCATGCTGGTGTTGGTGAGCAGAGTCTGGCTCAGATCGCGGGGTTCAGAGATGTGTTGGATGCCTGTGAGCTAGCTGACTTGGGCTATGAGGGGAGTAGCCGGATGTTTGAGAAACAAGTATCACGGGGCAGTTTTTTTGCCATGTTTGGATCGACAGAGCGCTAGCAATCTCTGAATGGAGCAGTTAGTTCCCGTTGGCCACTGTGCATCTCCTAATGCATGCCTCATCGGACCACGGTCCGATATTCCTGCGCTGGCGGGAGACGACACATGAGCATAGGGTTACTGGAGATAAAATCTTCAGGTATGAGATGATGTGGGAGTCACACGATCATTTCAAAACTTTCCTCGAAGAGGAGTGGAAGGCAGAAGGAAGAGCATTGATGATGCAACAATTGCAAGAGAAGCTAAACCGACTTTCGGGCTCACTAGTTGGTTGGAGTAAAAACACATTGGTACATGTTCGGCAGAAGATAAGAAAACTCAGTGAGCGCCTCACAGTGTTGAGATTGGAGGTGCCTGATACGTCCAAAACGTATCTCCTTTTCCGAACACTTTTCTTATTATTTTCTTCTAAACTTTTGAGTTTTGGATACCACTAACACGGACTAACGCTATTTTCAGCAAAATTACCTTGGTGTCTCGTTTTTGTGCAGAAAAATCAACTTTCGGGAAATTTCCCGGAAAAGATCCCATTGGTCCTAAAACACCAGAAGACCCTGGGAGCTAGCAGGGGGCCAGGAGGAGGCCACACCACCCCCTGGCGCCCCTGGCCTCGCCGCCAGGTGGTGTGGGCCACCCCTCAGACTCCCCTTTCGACTACATATGCCCCATAACCTAAAAACAAAGGAGGGTTCGTCATATTCCACAGAAACACAACAGAGCGGCGCCGCCACCTCGAAACTCGATTCGAGGTTCAGATGTTCCTGTTATGGTGCCCTGCCGGGACGGGGATTCGAAGGAGATCATCGCCATCGACACTGCCACCTCTTCTCCATCAACCATCCATGATTCCCCCGTCCATGTGTGAGTAAACACCACTGTAGGCTAAGAGGGATGGAAGGGATTAGATGAGATCGATCATGTAATAATGTCAGATTGTTAGGTCATAGTGCCTAGTATCCATTGTTAGTGTTTTCTACCGTTTTTGTAACTTGTTATGCTTAATGCTTGTCACTTGGGCCCGAGTGCCATGATTTCATATCTGAACATGTTATTGTTTCATGAGCATAATTATGTTTCTTGATCATATCTGCAAGTTGTTTACACATGTCATTGTCCGGAACCTGAGGCCCCAAAGTGACAGAAATTGGGACAACTGGAGGGGATGGTTGTGATGTGAGGATCACGTTTGTTCATGAATTGTTAACGCTTTGCTCCGGTGCTTTATTAAAAGGAGCACCTTAATTACCAGTAGTTTCCCTTGAGGTCCCGCTGCCACGGGCTGATAGGACAAAAGATGTTGTGCAAGTTTCTCACTGTGAGCACGTATGACTATATTGGAACACATTCCTATGGTTTGCCTAGATGTTTGATGCTTTATTATTATTATTTGCAATGCCCACATGTAGATTATTACATGACCTATGTTATCCATGCAACGCCCGTCCATCTATTCCCTCTATGCCTACGGTACTCCCATCCTACTGTTTTCCGCGATTTTATTTCTACTGCCGCTATAAAACTGTTACCACTCATAAATTGTTGCGAGCAAGTCTACTTTCAGGTGCAGCTGAATTGAAAACTCGGTTGTTAAGGCTAATAAATATTCTTTGGCTCCCCTTGTGTCAAATCAATAAATTTGGGTTTTACTTCCCTCGAAGACTGTTGTGATCCCCTATAGTTGTGGGTCATCAGTGCCGCGACAAAGACCATTGTATGATGAAGTAAAAATTACCAAACACTTAGTGGAGTTGTACAGAAGGGTGGAGATCATGTGGCGCTAGAGCTCCGATGTACAATGGCTTGCGGAGGGCGACAAGAATACTCGTTTCTTTTACTTAAGAGCGAGTTAGAGGAAGAAAAGGAACCGGGTTTGTAGGATCAAATGGACCGATGGTGTGATCTTGGAGGATGATCAAAATATTCAAACCTAACGAGGGGTTTCTACAAAAACCTGTACCGCTCGGAGGGGGTTACTAACATGGAGGAGGTCATTAGGGTGATACCCTCAAAGGTAACAACTGAGATGACGATGTGCTTCTTAATCCGATTAAGTAATGGGAGGTGAAAACAAATCTCTTCCAGATGTTCCCGACGACGGCTCCTAGACGAGACGACTTTCTGGCGCACTTCTTCCAGACCCATTAGGCGATTTGTGGTGAGGAGGTAACCTTAACAGTCATTTGAGTGCTCAAGTGGGAGGACGACATGCGAGACATAAATCAAATGTTCATAGTATTAATCCCAAAGGTGGATAGTCCGAAGGAGTTGGGTCAGTTTTGACCAACCAGTCTATGTAACGTCATCTACAAGATCACGTCGATGGTCTTGGCAAACAGATTAAAAGTGGTCTTACCAGATCATTGTGGAAGAACAATCTGCCTTTGTTCCGGGAGGATAATCACGGACATCATCATTATTGCCTATGAATGCCTACACTTCATGAAGCGGAACCGTGCAAACAAAAATCAGTACTATGCCCTAAAACTTGGCATGCGGAAGGCGTACGACATGCTTGAGTGGAACTAGGCGGTCATGATCAAGCTAGGTTTCTACATATTATGGATACAAATGGTGATGCCTTTGGTTACGACAAATTTCCTTCCAGGTTCTTTCCAATGGAGGTAAATTACAGCAGGTTATACCCTCTTGAGGGGTTCGACAAGAGTACCCAATCCCCCCATATGTTTTCTTGTTGGCAAGAGGGCTTTTGTGCCTCTTAAAACACGACAATACATCATCAAAGCTCTAGGGTTTGAAGGTGGCCTCAACGGCTCTGATGGTCAGTCACCTCCTTTTGCAGATGATAGCATGTTGCTATTCAAGGCGGAAGTGGGGAGTGCGGGCAAAGTTCATAATCTATTGGAATCTTATTGCGAGGCGTCTAGACAGAGGATTAATCGGGAAATCATCTATTTTATTCAGTAAAGGGTGCCCAAATAGTGTGAAGGAGGGTGTCAAATCTGTTTTTGGATGTGCACAATGAGACCCTCAATGATAATATCTAGGGATGCTTTCGAATGTAGGAAGATCCAGGGGTGGAGCTTGTAAATATATCAAGAATTTCATACGGAGCAAGATCCAAAAGAGAGTTTATATGCTAGATAGTGGGTTAATGTCTCCTTTACATCTATGCTCGAGTGACAGAAACATGACGGCTGGAGGATGTGATGTTGCCACAAGGGAGAAAACAACAGTGTTCTTGTCTATGGATGAGAATTATTGTTTACATTGCGTATTGTTCTTAATGCATTTGTCTGTTGCACACAAAGCAATCGCTTTGTTGATGCAACTTAATACCAGCGAGATTTGCTGGATTGCAGTCTCAAGGTGGACTTTTAGTAATAGATGATGTCGGGTGGTGGTCGATTTATCTTGACGTAATGCCTACAATGTTAGAACCCATGAACTATATCTCATCATAATAGTATTGTTATGTTCATG
The DNA here is from genome assembly GCA_028641055.1 of Alopecurus myosuroides. Taxonomy (NCBI): domain Eukaryota; kingdom Viridiplantae; phylum Streptophyta; class Magnoliopsida; order Poales; family Poaceae; genus Alopecurus; species Alopecurus myosuroides. The sequence continues at coordinate 50,193,049 of CM054062.1, read as the reverse complement.
ATTTTTCAATTCCCCAGCTGTAATTTGTTTACCCACCATGTTTATTGTTCTTAGGAGAGACACCACTAGTGAAACTATGTATCCTGGTCCTATTTTCCTCATTGATTAAAACCTCGTTTACTTTCTTTTCATCATCACTTTCTTGTTGTTCCATTTTAATTTAATCATATCCAACCACTCGATACAATTAATTATCTAGTTTTCAGCAAGACGGGAAGATTGACAACCTTCTCTGAAAGTTGGAAGCAAGAGACAGTTTGTGTTTCTGTGCAGGTCCACGCTTGTTGAAGCGCCAAACAACAAGCAACATAGTGAGCGACTTTGATGTCCTAATGGATTGATAACCCTGGTTCCATAATTGGGGGAAAATACTGCTACGCTGATATGCCATGCCATGCCAGGGGCTATTGTCGTCTCGGGCGCCCCGGGGGTGTCAGGATGACTAGTCGCATGGGCCACCATAACCGCCTACGATATGGTGAGGTATGATTTAACTTATGGTTTTTTCCTCCATGACAAGACACCACTCACAGTAAGGAAGAATGACAGCGATCCAAGCCTCTGACTCGGCAGTGGCTGCGTTGGAATGGAGTCTACCTACCGTATTGGGGGCTAGTGATGGCTCTATTTTTTGTGTTATTTTCTCTAGCCATCCCCCATTGTTTTATTGGATTTTCATATGGTTTTCACTCCTACACTAACCCAAACATTGCTATATTTGGAGATGTTTCATTTCTTCATGAAGATTTCAGGGATATTACTAAGAGGGAAGAATATAATGCATGTTAATGATAATTGGAGGAAAACAAGTGATTCTAGAAAAAGGAAAATCAGAATTAATTCGCAGAGGTCTTTAACGACCTCAGTATGGTCACTTCCGACCATACCACTAACCGTACCGCATGCCACCGCCTCCATCACATAAAAAGGAACAACTTTCGTGAATAGGACAGGGACAAAAATAGTTGCAGTCGCCGCTAGAAGAGTCAGGAGGAAGAAGAAGGAGATCCGGAGAGGAGAAGCCCTGTCTGATCCTGTCGGAGATCGTTCTCTTCAACACCATTCACCGGACCATCCATTCCTGCATAACATAGAGATATTGAGATCACCATTGTAATAAGATGAGGTTTTTGAGAACTCTCATATAGATTGAACTCTAGTTTGGTGTTTGTTGATCTGAGGATTATTGTGGCTTGATACGGTAATTGTCTATAGGATTATGTGTTTACAGTGTGCGTTATGCCTGTTATATAGGGCCCAGTAACATGGTGCTAGTAGATACCTATGTAAACATATACTTGTTGTTCAACAATTCTGCGACCTCCTAAGTGACAGGTGGAGATATCAATGAGGAGTAAAGACAACAAGAGGATCGCGATAAGCCATCGAACTTAATGCATTGGTCTAACCTATTGGTTTTAAATAGCTGAACTGATCATGGCAACGGAACAGGAAAGGAGGACAGTGATAAACAGAGCCATGCATGAGGACATTTAACTATTCTAGGGTGACTCACCTACCGACTATTTAATAGGAGAGAATATATATCACATATGCGCTACCTCCATCAAGCACATTCACTAGAACCATGAACCAGAAATCTCTCCACACAACTCAACTTTACAATATTTACTTCTTTCTGTTATTTACTATTAGTAAGCTATTTCGTTTCTATTTCCACACAACTCACACTCTGTTTTTCGCAGATTTAAACGAATTAATATTTCTATGAGTCAATTCACATGAGTCTGACACCTTGTACGTGACAAAGACAGCCTTAAAAATCTTTTACCAAATCAGCTCTCCATGGGAACGATATAAATCGGGAGATCATACTTCCACGAAATGATGTTTTAACGAACGCGTGCACTTGCAGGTATCAGCTAGCTGGGCATACTCAGGAGTTATATCATAGGGAGGCACGACACAATCCCCTAAGAAGGATCCGGGAAGGGACCCGTATCGTACCATGGGGCCAATCCCCACGTTCCATATGGCGCTAGGATGGGATTAGGGAGTACGGCCGATGCGAGACATGCCCTGTGTTAGATATATATTGATTAGGGGTATATCCGGCATTGTCCTAAAGATCCGGATTACCAGGGTGGCCTGTTGGTAATGGATCACAGTCCATCAGGCGGTCCAGTAAGATGATGCGCAAAAGCCCGATTCTAGAAGAACCCGGACCACGACCCAAAGTGGTGCGTCTTGGAGGAGAAGACAAATTCCTTAGTTTCCAAGTTAGATACTTTCCGTAGTCTTCTAGGTTTCTTTTCTGTAAGCCCTAACCTGGCTATTTATATAAATCCGGATGGGAGAGACGAAAGACAGACAATTAGCTAGAAGCCAACTCGCCCAGAAGTTGATCCTCGCCGAGTTAGCGAAACCCTACTCACATTTTACTTTGTATACTTCGGCTTCGGCCCTGATTTAGTGAGATTGCAGGAGTAGGGACGTCGCCTAGTTGCGCCGTACCGAACCTGGGTAAACTTGATGTTCTTGATTGTCGTACTACCACGTCCCCCCCCCCCCCACGTATCTACCCATAGGCTCATGGCACCCCCATCTATGATCCTTACTACGATGTCTCGATAGTTGGCGCCCACCGTGGGGCCAGCGACGTCAGGTGTTATGTTTCGATCGGGGATACTCGGTGGAATCGGCAGTACCATAACTGTCGGAAGCCTGGAATTCGACGACGATGTCGGGCGCTTCGTCGACAACGGATCGTACATGACAGCACAGAATCACCTGGTAAGTGTCTGCATTTTACCGATTGGATCTGCAAACATCTTTATCGGATTAGCTGCAGAAGCAATGGGAATCTGTGGTGCAAGCAAATTTATCCTACCCGCCCTATACCCAGTTGAAGAAAACTATGATACCGGATTCTGCTCGGATCGGCAATAGCCCGCTGAAATTTCTGCCTCTTCGGAGATGCCCGCAATCATATCTCACTTCATTGGCATGGTGGAGTCCGAGGTCGCTGAAAACACGGAAGTAAGCAATCCCGTGGAAGAAGCAGAAAACAACAATCCCACAAAACAAGTGGAAGATCCGATACCCGTCAGTGAAACGACAAACTCGGAAGCCGACTCTGTATTGGCTGCTATAGAAGCTAGATTGGAGTCGGAACCTGGATCCGAGGACATAGATTCAGAAGACGAAGATGAAGACGCTTTCGAGAGAAAGGTAAAATCTATGCAGGGGAGCTTCCATGAAGTACTTATGGCAAAACCGACTGAAAACTCGGATGACGAAGAAGATGAAGACCCCAAAACACCTCCACGAGATGAGGAAAGAGAGGATGGCGAAACCAGTCCCATCTATCCTGATGTCAAGGAGTTGACAGAAGAAGAACCTAGAAAAAATCCTCCCTCTTCCAAGAAGAAAAAGAAGACTACCAAGAAACTCCAATACAAATTCTAGAAGAAAACGTTGGCAGAAACTGCTAACCAAAACCTGGAAGCAGTAGGAGGAAGCGGAGTCACACCTGTGGAGAAGAAAAAGAAAGAAATCCCTATTCCCCAAATGTCGGAACAGGACGAGATCGATTTGATAAAAACCCCGGTAGGACTATACGAACAAAGTGCTGGAAGCCAGAAGGAAAGCCATTATGCGGCAACAGCAACAACTATTCCGATCTCAAGAAAATCTCCTCAAAGCCCAAGCTACTATAAAGCAAAGCAGGGCGAAATTGAAGAATACGAAAGAGGGAATATGTCCGGGATAAAACCCACGAGACTACCCGGTATTGCAAGGCCGGATGCGCTGCCAGCAAAATAATGGTTGCAAAAATCTTCTTGGCAAAGATAGGTTAACGGCGTAAACGCTAAGGCCGAACGCATCTACAAAACCGCAGCTGAAAATGCGGAAGCCGCGTTCGCCATCCTTAATGACGATCTGTATTCCAAAGACGAAAAGCTTCAGGGAGTGTATGCTTTCCTAGGAAAAGCATTACAACAGCAACAGCGAGAACAGGCAAGATCAGGGAAGTTGCACGACGACTCGGCCCTATGCAAAACTGCCACCTGCACCGCTGGAGCACCTAGACCTGGCGAACCTGGAGATTCAGGCGATTCTAAGGAAAAGAAGGGAGATCCTAAGAAGGACAAGAAAGTCTCGGACAATAGGGATGAAGCGTCCAGAATGGGATCCCATCCGCCGAAAGGTGGAAATACCCGTGATCATAAAGAACGGGAGGTACAAAATCGGAAGGACGGAAAAATGATGCCACCTCCGAGACGCCCAGCAGAAAAAGCCGGAAGATATGATAATCTCAAAGGCGTGAGAGATCCCGTACTCGTCCTAGGAACAAAGAAAGGCCAAGGAGTAGAACTCCGCCTTATTCCAAAGGACATGACAACGGACGAAATAGGGATAATCCCGAAAGAGCGCATTCGCGCAACAATGGGCCAGAAAGGAGTAGATCCCCTTCTGTCCATTCGGCCGACAGATATTCCACTCACGTCAATAAGGCGGAAAGAGATGATCTATACTTTGGACCTAAGTGCTTCACTGATAGGATCCGAAGAATAAACCTACATTCTGGCTTTGCCAAAGTTGGTCCAACTTACTAGAAGTATACCGGAAGTACAAACCCGGATACATGGCTCTCAGATTACTATACCGTTGTTCAGATCAACAAAGGGACAAACCTGGAAGCGGTGAAATTTATCCCCCTAATGTTGCTGGATGGAGCCAGAGATTGGATCAACGGGCTTCCGTCAAGAACCATGGATAGCTGGGATGATATGGTTAGAGTATTCGCTCAGCATTTTTGGGGTACGTACAAACGCACTAAGAGCATCAACCAGCTAAATCGCTGCGTCCAGTTTGAAGACGAGTCGTATGTCGACTTTATATCAAGATGGACAACAATGAAGAATAGCTGCTCTGGAGTAAGTGATGTACAAGCAATGCATGCTTTCGTCAATGGATTAAAACCCGGCCTCATACCGTTCATGGTTGGATCAAAGGAGCACAAAGATCTCGGATCTATGCTTACAACCGCCAATGAGCACGCAGCGGCCGAAGATGATATCAGAGCGAGAGGTGGAAATATTGACGCTTTGGTTCCGGCCAAAAAGACACGTCGTTCTGAAAAGAAAGCTACTCCAGAGGCACAGGCAAAACCCAAAGAAGTAAACGCAACCTTTGGAAAGGATAATGGCAGCAAATGGAAAGGAAGAAGCACAGAACCAATCTCCTACTCTAAGCACTTGGGAAAAGATAAAGTCGGAAAACTGTGTCCACCGTTCGTAATTTGGGAAGCGTACCCATACAAACGCGCAGTGTCGCCTCAATAAGCATATGAAGGGCATTGCAGGATCCAGAAATAAAGGAAAGAATTCCAAGAGGAAGTTCAACAAGCAAAAGCCAGAAGCTGAGAAAGAAGAAAGTGAATCGGACACTGATGATAAAATCTAGGAACAGCAGCGAAAAGGCGAGCCAAAATTCCCGAGAGTTGAAGGAGAATGGAACCTAACTTTCCTGGCAACTCCGTCGGCAAAGCAGGCGAAAAGGACACTTCGAGAAATCAACGTGGTTGTTCCACCAACACCTAAGTACTTGAAGTATTCAAATATGCCAATTACCTGGGATCAGTCGGATCATCCCGGAAACATCCCAGAACCCGGCACGCATGCTTTGGTCGTAAGTCCTATTGTTCAAAACACTAGGCTCAAAAGAGTGTTGATGGATGGAGGATCTAGTATCAACATCATGTACCTGAGTACATTGAAACAACCGCATATTTCCGAGACTCAGCTCAGGCATAGCAATATACGATTCCATGGTATTGTCCCCGGCAGGCAAGCACACTCCCTAGGAGAAATTTCCCTAGATATAACCTTTGGGAGTAGATAACATTTCCGCCAGGAAAAAATCTCATTCGAGGTGGTGTCGTTCGAAAGTGTATACCATGCAATACTCGGACGTCCAGCTTTCGCCAAATTCATGGCAAGATCATGTTATATTTACAACAAGCTGAAGATGCCAGGGCCAAAAGGAGGAGTAATTACCATAACTGGAGATTACAAATTGGCGAACGAGATGGAGAAAGGAAACACCCTTTGCATTGAACAAGTGATCGCAAGGGAGGAATTGAAAGAGCTGGCAAAAGAAGTTTCGCCGATGGAAATGTCGTCAGGAAAATAAAGTCGGAAGCCGGAAGATAGCTTCAAGGCCTCGAAAAATACAAGACAGGTTATCCTAGATCCCAAAGATCCGACAAAAATTGTCATAGTGGGAACTGGGATGACTGAAAAATAGGAAGACGCGCTCATCAAGTTCCTCCGTGAGAACTAGGATATTTTTGCCTGGTGTCCTGCGGACATGCCGGGAGTACCCAGGGAACTTGCTGAGCATCAACTGAAAGTGATTCCAGGATCAGAACCCGTCAAGTAAGGTCTCCGTTGTTCCGAGCTTCTCCCGTGATGTAAACACCTTTGGACGCAGGCCCCACGGTGGGCGCCAACTGTCGTGGGATAATCACGGCAGATGTTACCGGGGGTAACTGATCTTGGGGCAAGTCGACACAGGTATTCGGGAGAGGGTTTAGCTCGAAGGAAGACATGGCGGAAAGCAATCTAAGAACCGGAAAATAACTCGCCGGATCTCAATACGAATTATGCTGGATACTCGATAACAGGTGTTACAACTATGACTTGAATCTCTGGCAAACTAAACCTAGGGGCCGGTTTATAAAGCACCTGTACACCCCTAACTTGCCCTCCAAGGCACATCTTGAATCCTACTCGAACTCCACATACAAACCCTAACTTCCCTTACCGCAGCCCACAATCCGGGTTACGAATCTTACAAGCCTTTGGGCCTTCCGGTAATCTCTTTACCCCTAGCCGGATATCGCTCAGCACACCTCGGGCCGGATTATATCTTGAAGTGGGCCTACCGGGTTACTATCCCCCCATCAGTACCAGCCACATTGCAGCCCGGGCAAATACATGGCTTTTCAGACACCGCAATAAAAACATGGTTTCTCAACCATAGCTACAAAGATTATACAGTCGCAATTTTTATGTGTTTATTTTTTTCTTTACATGCTAAAGGTCACACCCCAACACACGGGGGCTACACCAAACTAGCATCAGCAAAATCTTCGAGTGCTCACACTCGATATAAAATTTTACAAGGTAACAAAGTACACACCTTATAAACACCTTAACCGATTAAACATACAAGGTCACAAGGTACACACCTTAACACACCTTAAAACTACAACATACAAGGTACATACACCTTAAGGATCTACAGATATTGCCAAGTAGCCGCCTCTTGAAGCAATCGCTTGGTCTCCGCCGCAGTCAGTCGAATAATCTGCTCCATAGCAGGACGCACAACCTCATAATGAGGGACAAAATCAGCAGGTGGTCCTCGGGTGTCAGGGAGTCGCGCCACAGAATTGAAGTTAACCACAGGGTGCCACAAACGTACGAAGGCGAGCGCCACCTGAGCACCACAGATGAGTTGCTGACGCACACACTCGCAAACATCCCCCACTCGACGGAATAGCATCAGAAAGCCACTCAAGCTATTCGGAACAACGCCGAAGGGGTAATACTCCCGATGGACAGAAGCGAGGGCCTCCCGACAGAATTCCACAAAAAGCCGCGCCTGACTCGCCCGGTACTGCAAAGTGGCCAAAACAAAACCTCGCCTGCGTTCTGACCAGAAATTGCTCTCGCGAGGGTTGGAGCTGCTCTACTCATGAACAATACGATTGTCCACCCCGTGACCCTCACATGCCCCATGAGGCTCAACAACTGCATGGATAGCAAAAGTGTCAAAACACAAGCAACAATATACAAAAAGCACTCGGGGGCTCGCGGGACTTACAGAGCATGCCCTTCGCAACGCTCGCCAACTCTTCCATCACAAATTGTTCGCGATCCGCAGCAAGTTTCTCCTTCGACTTGGCAACATCCGCCACGACTCGCAGAGCCTTGAGCTTACGCTCGCCATCCGCGACGCGGTCACGGAGTGAAGCAAACATACTGGCAGCCGCAACCAACGACTCAGTCGAAGGAGAAGCCCCACTCGACGAACCTCTGCTGGAGTCCACAACCTAGAAAAAACAACAAAGTTTTAGAGATAATATCTACCCCACTCGACGATGTGCCACACAAAATCTTAGAGTGCTCGGGGGCTACTCCCTTTCTCCTATTTATTCCCCTGACCTAAAAACCCGAAAACATCCAGCCTCCATCCATGAAAAGTCACGTAGCTCTACCGCCATCGCCGACAAGTTTCGGGGGACGGAAATCTCTGTTTTGGCACCCTCCCGGAATGGGGAAGTGCCCCCGGAGCTATCTCCATCGACTCCACCGCCATCTTCATCGCTGTTACGGACTCCCATGATGAGGAGGGACTAGTTCTCCCCCGAGGCTGAGGGCTCTACCGGTAGCTATGTGTTTCATCTCTGTCTCCCATGGTGTGATCTTTATGTGATCATGAGCTTTGTAATCTAGTTGAATAAGTAGATGTTACTCTTCATCTATTATGCTACTAAAGTGGTTTTGTTAATGTGATCTCCGGATACACCTTTGTCCCATGGTGTAAAGGTGACAATGAGTGCACCATGTGGGGCTTATCATGATTTATATATTTTATGTTAGATGACCCTATGAAATTGTGGTGTTTGTGTGAAACCATCTAGGGGCCAAGGTGATAGTGTGGGGTTACCTAGTGGGGAATGCGACTCTAAGTCGTGCTTTTGTAGCCCTACACAATGATTGGTGTTCGTTATCCAACCGGAGAGTGGTTTGGAGTAGCATAGTGAAGAGAAGATATTTACGCATTCAATTATGTTATTATTTTTGAGAGTGTCTACTAGTGAAAGTATGATCCCCAGGCCTTGTTTCTAAGCATTGAAAAACCGTTTACAACCAATTATGCTACATGTTTGCTTGCTACCATTTTTTATTTCATATTGCTATTATCACTTACAATCATCCATATTACTTGTATTTCACTATATCTTCGCCGAACTAGTGTATCTATACAACTGACAATTGTATTAGGTGTGTTGGGGACACAAGAGACTTCTTGTATCGTAATTGCAGGGTTTCTTGAGAGGGATATCTTTGACCTCTACCTCCCCGAGTTCGATAAACCTTAGGTGATCCACTTAAGGGAAACTTTCCGCTGTTATACAAACCTCTGCACTTGGAGGCCCAACACTGTCTACAAGAATAGAAGCGTGCGTAGACATAAATTATGTCAAGCAAAGGTCTTCTCCCTCTTTCACCCAATGAGTATGGAATCTGTGCTCACTTAAATTTGCAGAGAGTTGGTGCCAATTAATATAACTAAAAAGGCACTTCCCCATGGTTTGATGAAAGTTGGTGGGTACCCGTGGATACGGCTAGCCCTGGTTTGTGAAAGGCATGGTGGGGGGGGGGGGTGCCAAATTAAATAAACAACCGAAAGTGCTCTCAAAAGTCTAAAAATCTTGCTTGACATGAGTTATGATAAGTTTTTCATTACCATTCATTGACATAGACATACACCTCTCTTAAAAATTGTTTTCAATACCTCTGTTTTAATCAAATAAAAAGCTCCAGCACATGAGTAATCCCTGCTTCCCTCTGCGAAGTGCCTTTCTTTTACTTTATGCACCAATTAAGAGAGCATAGTTGTGATTTTGAGTATAATGTGCATCAGTTCGAAAACTAATTATTGATTGATTCATGATATGTTATTACTTGTTCTCAAATTATTTGTATCTAGTCACCACTTGAACTTTGAAGGTGTTCTGGTATTTATGTTTTGTGTCACTTTAAGGACAAGCAGAATACCACTTTGCTATGTTTTCTTTATGCTCGAAACAAACGTATAACTTTCTATGCATTATTATTCATGATCTTTTGTTTGAGTTACTTTTCATGTTGCAACGTAGTTGCTAAGTTACATTGTTGAAATTATATCTATCATGCCTATGTTTAGAGTACTTTGATCTCAGCTTACAATGCTTTTACAGTAATGATGCTCAAGATTGTGTTGGTAGCATGTCACCTCAGAAATTATATTGTTTTTATCATTTTACCTACTCGAGGACGAGTATAACTAAGCTTGGGGATGCTTGCTACGTCTCCGACGTATCTATAATTTTTGATGTTCCATGTTGTTATTATGCCAATTGCTACATGTTTTCTATATAATTTATATCATTTTTATGGATTTACTGGGACTAACCTATTAATAAGATGTCACAACGCCAGTTCCTGTTTTTTGCTATTTTTGGTTTTATAAAAGTTGTTCTGGAAATATTCTTGGAATTGGAAAAAACAAAATCCCAGGGTCCTATTTTTCTGTCACGTACCCGGAGTCCGGAGGGGGGCTCCAAGGCGTCCACACCATAGGGTGGCGCGCCCCCTGGCCGCGCCACCAGGTGTTGTGGGCCCCTCGGGCGTCCATCGACATCGCCCTTTCGCATATAAATTGATATTCTTCGGAAAACCCTAGATACCCGAGCCTCCATCCACGAAAAGTTCCGTAGCCGCCGCCATCGTCAACCCTAGTTCGGGAGGGTTCTGAAGCTCTCCCCGGCACCCTGCCGGGAGGGGAAAACATCATCGGAGGGCTCTTCATCACCATGCCTGCCTCCAGAGTGATGCGTGAGTAGTTCATCCTTGGAATACGGGTTTTGTGCCATCATGTTTAGATCTTGTGAGCTACCTAACATGATCAAGACCATCTTATTGTATTGCTACATTTTGTGTTTGCTGGGATCCGATGAATATTGAATGCTATGTCAAGTTGATTATAGATCTATCTTTAATATATTATTTGTGATCTTGCATGCTCTCCGTTAGTAGTAGATTCTCTGGCCAAGTTTATGCTTGTAACCCCAAGAGGGAGTATTTATGCTCGATAGTGGGTTTATGCCTCCAGTTATCTGGGAGAGTGACAGTAACTTCTTAGATTGTTGATGTGTTGTTGCCACTAGAGAGAAAACAACAATGCTTTGTCTAAGGATAATTCTATTGTTTACATTACGTACTTTACTTAATGCAATAATATGTTGCTTGCAACTTAATACCCAAAGTTTTCTTGGATTACGTTCTGAGGGTGGATTATTAGTCATAGATGCAGTTGGATTACAGTGTATGTATCATGTTGTGATGCCCAAATAAATCTCATAGTAATCATCATGTCATGCATATGCACTACGGTGCAACATCTATTTCTGTCAATTTCCCAACTGTAATTTGTTTACCCAGCATGTTATCTATCTGTTTTGGAGAGACACCACTAGTGAAGTGTGGACCCCGGTCCATTCTTTTACACTGATAATACAACCTACTGCAAGCACTATTTTTTTACTGCAAACACTATTTTCCTTTCATTCACTACAATCATACATCATTTTTCACACTATACGTCTAATCCTTTGTGTTCAGCAAAACCGGTGAGATTGGCTACCTCATTGTTTCATTGGGGAAAAGTATCTTGGTTGTGTTGTGTGCAGCTTGCACGTTGCTGCTGAGCCTGGTAGTGCGCCCTGCCAACATCAGCTGTCAACAACCTTCAGAAGTGATTTCTTTCTCCTACTGGTCCGATTAAACCTTGGTTTCTTTCTGAGGGAAAACTTGCTGCTGTACTCTTCATACCTTCCTCTTGGGGTCTCCCAACGAACGTGTGTTTACACGCCATCAAGCTTTTTTCTGGCGCCGTTGCCGGGGAGGAAGAGGATTTCTGCAAGGGGAGTCTCTCAAGTACCACCTGAAATTCAACAGATATTGGATGATTTGCTTTCGTATTTGAGTCTCCGACAGGTTTACAACCTCGTCATCGTTATGATTATGCAATCCCATTGTTACCAGAAGCACAACCAGTATCTGTGAGGCCTTACAGATACGCACCTAAACTAAAAACTGAAATTGAGAAACAAATAGCTGAACTGTTGCAGCAAGGTGTAATTCAGTATAGTAACAACCCCTTTTCATCCCTGTTATTCTAGTTCGAAAGAATGATCGAATTTGGAGGCCTATCGTTGACTATAGATACATTAATGCCTTGACAAAAAAGGGGAAATACCCACTCCCTGTGATTGATGAGTTGCTTGATGAGTTGGCTGGAGGCTGTTGGTTTTCTAAATTGAATCTGAGAGAAGGATATCATAAAATTAGACTTGTACCCGGTGAAGAAAGCAAAACTGCCTTTCAAACACATCACGACCACTTTGAATTCAAGTTAATGCCATTTGGATTGAGGGGAGCTCTAACAACTTTTCAAAGAGTAATGAATGATACTCTTGCACCGGTATTAAGGAAATGTGCAATAGTATTTTTTGAGGATATATTAGTGTACAACGATACTTATGAAAATCACCTCGAGCACCTTCAGCAAGTTTTGACAATTTGCAACAAAATTAGTGGCAACTCAAATTATCTAAATGTGCTTTTGGCCAGCAAGAGGTTACTTATTTGGGACATACTGTCAACAAACATGGGGTGTCCATTGATAATACCAAAATTGCTCCTCTAGTTACTTGGCCTGCACCCACTAAAGTAAAGAAGTTTGGAGTTTCTTGGCTATGACTGGTTATTACAGGAAGTTCATCAGGAATTATGGAATCATTTGCGGACCCTTGAAAAATTTGTTAAAAAAAGGGAATCTCTTTATTTGGACATCTGAAACAGAAGTTGCATTCCAGACATTGAAAAGTGTACTCACTACTCATTACTTCCCCTGTGTTGGCCTTGCCAAATTTTGCTAAGGTTTTTGTAATTGAAACATATGCTTGTGATGTACGGATTGGATCAGTGTTAATGCAAGATTCACATCCCCTTGCTTTTGTCAGTAGGGCATTGGGATCCAAGAACCAGACTTTGTCAGTATATGAAAAGGAATACCTTGCCATTTTGTTAGCCAGACAACAGTGGCGTGCTTATTTGTAAATGCATTAGTTTATTATCCTGACAGATTAGAAAAGTCTCTATAGCTTGATTGAACAACGGTTACATACCAATTGGCAGCAAAAAGCACTCACAATGTTAATGGGATTGCAATATATAATTGTCTATAAGAAGGGAGTGTATAGTAGAGTGGCTCATGCTTTTTCTCGTAGGCGCCCTGATAATTTGGAGGTTCTAGCTATTTCTGTGGTGCAACCGGATTCGATAAAGGAAATTATGCACAGTTATGACAGTGATCACAAGACCCAAATACTCCTACAACAGTTAGCTGTGGCCCCTAAATCACATCCTCACTATGCCTTGCATAATGGTCTACTAAAATTTAGGAATTTCATTTGGGTGGGTGATGATGTGGTGTTACAAAATAGAATCATCGCAACTTTTCATTCCACCCCAGTTGGGGGTCATTTTGGCATACCAGTGACAAACAAGAGGTTATTGTATTGTTTCCGATGGGTAGGTATGAAATCTCAAGTGCACACTCTATGTCTTCCTGTCAAACTTGCCAACAAGCTAAGCCAGAAAGGGTACTGTACCCTAGGTTACTTAAACCTTTGAAAGTCCCTCTTTCTATGTGGCACATGGTTAGTTTGGATTTCATTCATGGACTACGCAGATTCAATTGCATATTGGTCATAATTGATTCTTTTTCCAAATATGGACATTTCAGTCCTTTGAGCCATCCTGTCAATGCTGCAACCATAGCTGAGGTGTTCATTGACAATGTGTATCGACTGCATGGTCTTCCAGTAGCTGTGGTGTCTCACAGAGACCCTATATTCACTAGTAAGTTTTGGCAAGGGATTTTTGCTCGACTAGGCACTGAATTAAACATGAGTTCTTCATATCACCCTCAATCTGATGGTCAGACAGAGCGTGTGAATCAGACGGTGGAATGTTATCTCAGGTGCTTCATTAGTGCTCATCCAAAAAAGTGGGCGTAGTGGTTGTCGTTGTGTGAATTTTCGTACAATACAAATTGGCACTCAGCGACAGGCAAGTCACCATTTGAGCTGGTGTATGGGCAAGCTCCCCGTTACTTTGGGCTACAACCTTGAAGTGCTATTGCTTCTGATGATATTGCAGTGTGGCTTCAGAATGGGTCTCAGGTGCTGGATTCAGTGAAGCAACATCTGGAGATGGCCAAAGTGCGGATGAAATCTCAAGTCGATAGAATAGACTTGACAGACAATTCCAGGTGGGAGCTATGGTGTTCCTTAAGCTGCAACCATATGTTCAAGCCTCGGTCGCGGATCGTTCAAATCAAAAGTTATCCTTCAAGTTTTATGGGCCTTTCAAAGTACTGGAGAGAGTGGGAGAGGTATCCTACAGAATTGATCTACCGTAATGTTCGAGGATACATCCTGTCGTGCATGTCTCCTTGTTGAAGCAGTTTCTGAAACCTGACCAAACAGTGCAGCAATGCCTGCCTTCGTTTGTCTCGTATTTATAGATACCCGAGAAGGTGCTTAATCGATGTCTTGTGCAAAAGCATTACAAGACAATTCCACAAGTGCTTGTGTAGTGGAGCCATTCCACCCCTGAGATGGCCACTTGGGAAGATCTGGAGGCTCTGAAACTTAGGTTTCCGAGAGCAGCAGCATGAGGGCAAGCTGGTTGTGAAGAGGAGGGGAATGTCAGCGACTTGACAAAGGGTGTCTGTCATACTAATGATGATGGGCCGCAAGAGGAGAAGACGGACGACCCAAGAAGACGACCAAGGCCCCTACGTGACTAACGACTGGTGACTGGCTACGAGGATGGATACATAAGCATGTAGCAAGAGAGAGGGAGGGAGGCAGGGACGGCAGGTAGGCTGGTGGTGTAGGTGTCGTGGGTGGCGTGAGCCTGTACCTGGGTGTGTGGTTATTGTGAATCCGTTTGGTATGAACTCCTGTGATTCGTAATCGCGACCCGTTCCTGTCTCAATCCCCTAGATCCACGAATAGTAGCAGAGGGATCTTACAGTTCTCAAGTGCCAGCCCGCCCCGATGCGACACCCGCTGAGAAGGCCGCATGCGCAAGGTCGGCCGCGCGGCTTTTCTCGCTCACGTCATTGGTGGCCCACGGTGTCAGGTGTGCTGTGAAGTGTCCGGATCATAGTACACTCATGCGCCTCGTGTTCTACTTGGCTACTATTCCCAGTCGCCGGTGGCCCGCGGTGGCGGCTGATGTATTGTGTCCGGATCAGAATACGCTCATGTGCATCGCCATGTCCTACTCGATCTACAATGACACAGGTCAGATACTCAGACAGATTCAGCATCACTATAAACATGCGCGCAGGCCAAGGTGTTCCGATAGAAGCAACATGCAGACGTTGATGTTTGTTCTCGACGTTGTCTCGCTTCCCAGCGGACTTTCATATCACTAGAGGCTGGGGCGCCCCTTGGGGCGCCTCCTGGCCGTACAGTGGCAGTCCAATATTTGTTGTACATGCATAGTCTGTCAACAAGAAATTAGGTATATATGAACTTGGCTGGAATATAAGAAAGATGAAAGGAAAGTACATTGATCAAGTATGCAACAGATAATGGAATGAGAGTCAAATACTCAATGTATTAATAGTTTTAAAGCGTTTCGCCTCAAATTTGCCTCCCTTCTACGCTCATGCCACAAAGGCTACATAGAACATCACATGCTACTGAAACACATCTAAATGACATCGATGTTGCTCCATTGAGGCATTTCTAGGCCACTAACTTCTCATGGTAGCACCACCATTTTTAGCAACAGAGGGGAGGGCACTGTGATATGAACCTTTCTGCCTTCTATGCTCATACCACACGGGTTTCATGGAACGTATCTAAATGACATCACCACTGACCCACTGAGGCATTGCCCAGCTCACTACCTTCAAATGGTAGCGACCACCATTTTCAGCAGCGGTCCGCCTCGCTGCTCAGTCAGTGGACGCGACATCGATACCTCCAGTTGCGTAAATGAGCCATCAGTAGAACTGACAAACAAGGTAACAAGTAACATCTCATATGCAGTTCAGATTGGAAAATGCGTGTATTCTGATATGTGTACCAAGGGCTAGTAGTACCTCATTTGAAGAAGACATCTGAATCATTGGCAAGTAGGGAGTATAAGTAACTCGGACATCTCAGAATCAAGGCAAGTGGAGCACGATAGCCCCTCAACAAGGAAGGATAGTGTCTCTTAGATATATTGTTAAATACAAACTCTTCCTCCTGAAAGATCAAAGTATGTCTCATTCAGCGACTTTGAAGAGACAAGAATGTGAAGAAGCAATTGACTATCTATTGCAATACGAAATCAAAGGCTGGGAAGCTGATTAACAGTAATAAATTTTCTCATTAGGGTTCCTGAAATTGTTAAGGCTGAGAAAAATGAATTTTGAATGTAAAAATAGAATATGTTACACTGAGCCATAAGGTAATGCAGGAACATGCTATCAACGAAAAAAATGGAGAACAGAGGAAATAAGAGAAAGTCCGACCTAACTCAGCCTATAATGGGGGCGGCGTTGGAAGCTGCAGTCGATAAGGGTGATGTCCATACAACCTTCAGTTCATCAATCCTTCTTGAGAGAATTATGGCATGACAGAGTGACGCTGCGAAAACAATCTTTAGGTGGTCTACAGCTGAATGCACAAACCAGCTTATAGCTCTGCCACCAGCATTCAAGATGATACTTTGCAGGAAGACAGGGATAATTATTTTACATTGTAGAATTGAATAACTATGGTGAAGATGGGATGATCACCATTAGAGAGTGTACGGAGCATTTCATCACTTTAAATGGTAGTCATGGGCATATCTTTATTTTCTAGTAGAACCAACAAGTCCAACAGCAAAAAGTATGAACATTGGCTACTTCCATAGTTTTCAGCGTAGGTTAGCCATACAATTATGCTCCTTGAATAACATAAGTGTTGTTCTGGCAATTAGTAAGTGGCTAACAACTCCAATCTTTGTGCACAAGGCAAATTTAGCCTATTATAGCTGAATGGGTATCTGTATGTCTACTCGATATACTTGTATAATATCTAAATAGCTGAATGATGACATTATATTTGATTTTCTATCTAGAAAAATAATATTTATCCATGGTGGACACCTTTACAGACTAATGGAAGACCAACAGATTATGGTTATAATCTCACTGTACAAATGGCACAGGTAAGGGAAAATTAAGCGATTAGATATGAATATAAGAGATATAAGAATAGCTAACTGTACAGTCGGAAATTTCAACTTCGATGCCTCATTGATAAGGACCAAACGCGACACTCCAAAATCATTTTTCAGCAATACATAAAAGGATAAGGCCCTGCAAAAAATATGGCAGCTGATTTATGTAATTTCTTCAAAATCTATAGAACACATGAAAGGTATAATAACTATGGAAAAGTAAATTTTAAATTTACATAATATACTTGAGAAAAAAGAACTAAAAGTATAGATTTGTGTGTTTTTTTTATAAAAGAAATCAAACTTTAGCACATGAATTTCATATGTTTCTTCATAAGCAAACCCTTACATACCAGACCTTAGTAAGTCAAATACTGCATTGGCCGACCATGATGATCAAAGGAATTAGAAATTTTGTTGATAAATTAGTAAAAGAACATAGATTCAATTACAAAAGAATGAAATAAAAGGGTAAGATGTCCACCTAGAACCAACCACCATTAAATGTAATTGCACTCGCAGGAAGAAATTCCATACCGAAAGAAGCTATACTGCTATGACATAGACATCTATTACATTCGAAATATAACAAGTATCACAAAGAAAATTATATGCAATCCCTTCTGAGTGCAGTAGAGTTCATGATACAAATAAAAAGGAATCATATTGGTCATACTAAGAACATACCTGCTTACCAGAATGGATCATGTCATTTCCCTTTGTTTCAATTGCAGAACCATCAACACCACCAGCAAATACTGCAATCTGAATAATTATTGATTATCAAACTTAGAAACCAGCATGAACCAGTGAATCATGAATAAAATATGAAGCATGCATAAGAGGTAACTGCATATAAAAATACAGTGCATGAATGCTACACATTACAGTATTTTACTTACGATTTTAAAAAGACAAAGGCGATAACTTTTTTATCAATGGTGCTCAGTAGCAGTGTCAGGTTAAGGGCATGTTTGGCCCATAACCAACCTACACATACAAATACAGATAGGTTAAACTAATATTCAAATACTGAACTTTTGTGCATCTCAAATTCCGAACAGCAATATTTTTTAAAGGCCCAATCATGGTGCATCTGGAATAAATCATATACTTTATAATGGTCCTTCACTCGAAATAGAATTACCCTCAAATTTGCATCACCTAAGCATTGGACAATACGATTGCTCGAACCTAAATTTCAGGGAACAATATGGGCTAAATACGAAGAGTATGCATGAATAAAAAAATTCTAGTAGCAGCATGACTACCAAAGTACAAAAGGAAGAAAATAATAAACTCTCGATTAATGATGTGATAAACAAGTAGATTTTTATTTTTTTTGCATTTGGTTCAGTACCTTAGTATGGACGGGCTTACTTGTCTTCCTCTGTTACTTGTCTTCCTCTGCTGGCAGGACTCCCATGAACTGAAAATAAAAAGCTTCATATCCATCTTCTCCTCTGCAACAATGGTATGACACCTGAACGTTGTTTGTATCTTAGTAACTTATTTGATTAATAAAGAGGAATGCATGGAACAACCAATCAAGTAAAAATTGAAGGAAGGACGATAGCTCTCTAGGTGCCGGAATCCGGAACAGAAGGCACAAAGCTGGCTAGACCTCGCCTGCCCGAGGTCCAGAGCAGCCCATTCATGAACGAATGGCTGCAATAAACATGAAGTGAATATGAATCATTCTCAAAATACCAACTCCAATAATAATGCTATAATTTTCAAGTTATATCTAATATTTGCTCCCATTTTGGTTTAGCATGTGTAGCACACTATCGAAATCTGAAAGTTAACTTCATATGCATTTTGACTTTTCAGGCAGGTGTTCTTTACATATTAGGAAAACTCCACACGCTACTGTTCACATATTATCTAAATAGCACTTGGCATGTGTTTTCCGCTTAGAAATACTTACAGACACTTCTGAGAGCTTTGATTTTTGTTCTTCTATTGTTTATGGTGCTTTATTTTGGCTCTTAAAATTTGACAGTTATGTCAAACTATTAATAGCCTGTAAATGTGTTCATGTGTTGTCCAACCTCCTCGCCTCCCTATAGCCAGCGCCCTTGTACACGAGACAAAGGGAGAGACGAGTGAGAGCACAGAGAAGAGATGAAGAGAGAGAGAAAGAGAGGAGGGAGATGAAAACCTGGACGAACCTGAGCCGCGTGCTCCTGCTGCCACTTGAGGCCCAATGAAATATCCACCTCCGAGGCACGCCTTCCTCCATGGCTATGTATGGCGCCTGCTTTCCGCCGGCCCATCCGCAGCCAATGTTGGCCGGAGACCACAGCACCAGGCCTTTCCACCCATGCCAAGTAGAGCCGAAAGAAATTGTATATGACCCAAGCATCATACCTGAATCATAAGAGCATGGAAAATTAAGCATAAAATGGATCTATCCATGCAGCTCTACTTCAAGTATTTGTGGAAACATTAGGATTATAAACAAACAGGCGTGGAAAGTTACCTGACACATCTGCATTCGTTGTACCTATCAAATCATTCAAAACAATGAATTGATCCCAGCGCCCTTTAAGGATTCAGCATCACCATGAATTTCAATATCCAAGTCCATCATATTCTCATGTAGATTTGAGACCACTCCACATGCAGTACAATGAACCTGCAAGTGCCATTTAAGTTAGTAACCCTAAGATGGATTTGATAAAATTGTAACATATGCATATTTAAAGACATGTCCGTTAAGAATTGAGAATAACAGACAAGCAAACTCGTTGATTGCAAACTGAAATCTTATATTTAATCTGGACACCCATCAGAGAATCGCTCTAGTAGATCATCCACCTAGTACTGCATATATTTCTGCTTGGGAGAATAAATGTTTAGCTAACCCTTATCTCGCACATCTAATATGTAATGCGACAAAAACCTATCAAATACGGTCTGATCGAAAATATCTGACTCGCTAAACCGCCTCGAAGACACAAAAAACTTCAGCTTTAGAAAGTTCAAACCATTTTACAAACCTAAAAGGAAATCTATGTAATCTCATCATCCATGTGAATACCACTACCATTAAAAGCCCAAGAAGTATATGCAAACTACAATGGTATGAATTAGCCTGTGTGGCCGCTTACATAAAATGGCCAGCCAACTACAATGGTATGAATGAAATAATCACACGCATAATAAAAAACAATTGGCTGCAAAATATATTACGGTCTACCTTCGCCATTGTACAACAATGACATACTTGAGCAATGGAACAAGTGTTAGGCCCCAAAAAAATGAGAGAAAGTACACCGGGCCCAATTCTCATATGCGCCTTCCCTCCTTCAGACACAATTACAGATAAATTCCATCAGTTTTTTCTATGCACCACCAAATCAATCTGAAACCTAAAACATAGGTTGAAAAGTTCAAACAGTGTAAGCGCCATATAAGAATGTCCCAAGCTACATAGCTAGACAAAATATAAAAAGTAGCAAACCAGCTCATCTCAATTGTAGTGCCATGACATCCGATTACGTTGAACTCCAGCAAAGTGCACAGAAATACATCAATATGATATATAGTTATCCCAATTTCGAATTTCAATGAAGCGTCACATACAGATCACTGCACAGCCGACATTATAGGAGGGTTTTCTTGTTTTTAAGAATCCATTATAGTTACAACCTAGAAGAAAGAATGAAGACAATTAATGATCACTGCACAACCAGCATTATAGCTAACTAAGCATAGCATTCAGGATGCACTGAACAACCGACATGAAACAAAAAAACTCACACCCTGAAAAAGTTCCGCCGACATCATAGTTCAATCTGGATTATAGCTTAAAGCAAGAGCAGGTTGAAAGAGATAAAATTCGGAACAGTTCATCGAATAAGTTTATACCTCCACCACTACAGGTTGCAACCCCTCATTGATGCAGTCAGCTTCATGAGACCGAGAGCCCAAGTGCTGGCTGAATTTCACCCGTACTCTTGACATAAAAATCTTGGCTAGAAAATCATTTGATTATCAGAAAGTTGCATTCACGACAAATATCATAACCATGCCATAGCTGCTGCAGCTCCAACCTTGGCCTTTACTGCTATCTCGAGCACTCAAACCATCTGCATAAAAACGTATATGTTAAACACAAGAAGGGAACAACGCCAGTGTTGATCTGCATCCTATGTGAAGACCTTCCTTTTTGTAACCAAATGCTTCTCCAACCTCTCCAAATGGTACGAGCTATTCCTAATTATTTCCTAATTACAGATTATCTTACAGCAGTAAGTTAATACACCCAGCTATATGTATAATAATTTATTAATAAGGAAATAGTAGATGAGAATAGACCCTTGAAAACCATGAACTGGCTTACTAAATAAATAAACAAAACCAAATGCTTATGAATTTTGGGGCAGTTACCAGATGTTAAGCTTTCCTAAATCGGACTTTTGGATCAAAATCATTATTTTTTCTAGAGCTAATGCAGAGATGATTACTTTAGCACAACACTTCCAATACTTCCAGTATTGACTACAATTGGATCTTACACAAAGTGGACAAGCAACCTTCCAGTATATTACAAATAATAAGACAATTTGCACATGGGGACTACAGAAGGGAGTCACAAACGAGGAGGGGAAGGGAGCGACTGGATGGCAGCGTACCTGACCTATTTCGGTGGGCTTGCACCTGTCGCTTCCTCCTCCGTCGTCAAAGCACAGGCAGCGGTTGCCAGTCTGCTTGTTGTCCGCAAGCCTGCATCATTGGGAGAGGTGGAGAAGGAGAAGGCCGAGGATCCAATCGCGGGAGGACACTGGAGAGCAACACGGAGAAGGATGCTCGGTGGTGGAGGAGTTGTCTAGACTCTAGCGGGTTGGCTGCCCGGCGGCGGCCGACGGGGCAGCGTAGCGTCCAGCAGACCGACGGCCCTCGCGCCCGATCCGATCCGGACCCACGGCATGGGGAAGTCGTCGGACTTGTGCATCCGGGGAGGCGGTGACGCGCTCGAGTGTCTCCATGAAATCCGTGGTAGCCGCATCGGCGCACCCATGCCGCCTCTAAGGCGCCTCCATGGCGGCGGCGTCGCCCTGCCCGCCGTTTGCTCTTCTCCGCCATCCCGTTCTCCAACATGTTGGGGAGAAGAGCGTCTGCGACTCCTCCCGGCCGCATCTGACTCCGCCTCATCTTCCCACTGCTCCTCCTTCCTCCGATCTGCGGCTCCTCCGGCTCACCGCCGTCGACCTCAATCCCGCCGACCTCAATCTCGCCGCACAAGGGGCGACCTACTGCTGCCGCTGCCGGGTGCCGTCGGGTCTCGGGGTGAGGAAACAGAGGAGGAGGATGAGGAGCAGCAGCACCAGGCACTCGGCGGCGGCGGCAGTGCGGGTCGAGGTAGGGAGTGGAGGAGACGAGACGTACTCCTGCCCTCTTTTTCTTTTTGAAGCAGCGTTGTGCGGGGCTGCTGGGAAAGAAAAAGAGGGCAACGAGGACTGGGCAGCCACCTTCCCTGTCGACCACATCCGCAGGAGGAAGAGGCTGAACGGAGGGGACGGAGCACGGGTTGACGTCGAGAAAAACTTGGGCATGAGGAGAGGAAAGGAAGCACTCCACCGCGATTCCTCACCTTCGGCGCCGGCGTGGTTCGCCTCCCAGCGGTGTGCCACCCGGGATACCGCCGCCTACCACTGCTACGACGCCGGAAACTCCAGTATTGGAGAGGACAAAGACGAGGCGGCAGGCGCGGAAAGTGGAGAGAGGAGACGCGGCGGCGGGGATCGGAGGAAAGATTGCGTGTGGGAGTGGAGAAGAAAGCGTGTGGGGTTTCTACCGCTCGCTGCGACTCCTTTCGCCTTCTACCGCATTACTTTTTCTCCAGCCCCACGACGCGAGAGCGAACGGAAGCGACGACAGCAAGCGCCAAGCGCCACGTGGATAGCCGCAGTAGGCTCGCAGGTGGTTCGTGGTTACTGCATGCCGCGGCTTCACTTCGAGCAAGGTACAAAAGGAAGAGACAAAACCTTCGAGCAACGTACAAGAGGAAGAGACAAAATGATGAAACGGGCGGAACGGAAACCAGCGCGGTCCGTTTTTGGCCCAAAACGGACGCGTGGACAGCGCCATCGGAGCTCCAAGTCCTCCGCTCTTACTTGTCTTTGATGTGTGCTTCACATAAAATGGTTAGCACTCGCGGCCGACTTCACGGGAAATTCCGGACGCCCGTGATCCAGACAAGGTACGCAGTTAGTCATCTTGCTAGGTAAAAGGTAGGTGATGCAATGTATTATGTAAGTAGAATCTGGATAATGTTTTGTAATGTTAAGAATGCCAGGATTGGATTGCATTAAAAGGTGTGAACCGCCAATTTAATCTAGGTTCATGACCTTCAGGTTACATTAACAAAAACAAGCTGAAAAGACATGTGTTGTTTCTGTAGAACTAAATATAGTACCCAAAAAAATAGTATTAACTGACCACGGCTTGCCATAGAAACTATTTGGTTCAAGATAAAATATGTCTTTGGATTTGTTCGGAGTGGATTAGGTTGCTAACATAATACATGATGTGAGTGTAATACATAATATGAGTTTGAAGCATTTTAATTTTCAGCAGCGAGACTTCTTTCGAAAACGTAAAAATAGTCACGAGCCGGATGTAAAAAAATCATAAACGGAGGGTAATTTTAAGGATAGGTACTGTTATAATGAAACAATTTCGAAAGGTATCTTCTAAACGATAGCCATGTGCTCTTTTCTCGTGAACACTTAAATGCAGACAAGCTCAACTCTCGACATTCAGCTTTTCGAAAGTAGTTGGGTGTGGATCTGTAGTGCATCTCCGTAACAAAAAAATTCCTCTCGCGGTGCAAGCGCATGGCATGTTTACTATAGTAAGTAAATAAATAAATGTAGTAGTAAAGATACATGAACCTGACCAATAGGTGGGTTAAGAAAAAACATCAATCATTAGCACACTTTGTATATATAAAGGGGTAATGACTTCCTTCTCCTCATTTGGTGTTGGGCACCCTGCAGTTCAACCTGATCTCCGTGTCCGTCCCGGACGGCAGCAGGTTGCCCATCTTCACCATGGCTGACGCGAAGTCGGAAAAGAACTTGCTTGAGTCGGTGCTGTAGCTCGTCACCAGCGCGTCCTGCGAGCCGCCGTTGAAGAGCACCTGGTCGGAGTGCAGCAGCCCGCGCTGCCCGAGCAGGTTCTGGTAGTAGGCGTTGTCGAACACGTCGGCGGTCTGCACGTCGAAGGGCGCGAGGTTGCTGTCGCCGCCCGACCGCGGGCAAGTCTGCTTCCGCAGGACCGCAAAAGTGTCGTCGATGTTCTTCTCTTTGTAGATGCGGTTGCGAAAGGACTGGCACCGCGCGCGGCCGATGGTGTGCGCGCCTGAGAGCGCCGTCATGTCCTGCGCCGTGAGGTTCTTTCTGTCGAACATGGAGATGAGCGTGGCGAGGCTGGAGTCGGGGCTCGGGAGGTCCGTGGTGCTCTGGCTGGGCGTGCGCGAGTCCTTGCGCCCAAGCGCCACTTCCCAGGTCGGACCTCCGACCTGCAGGAAACGGTTCCACGGGAGAGTCAGCCATGCATCACTGACTAGTACAAGTACTCAAATAGCAGCAAGTACAGAAGGAGAAGCAGTGGGACTGTGGCGATACTAACCAGGATGACTCCATCACGGGCGGCGAGCGCGAGAATGTCGGCACAGGAGACGGTATTGTAGCAGGACGCCTCGACCTGGGCCTTGATGGCGTCGATCACCTCGTACCCACGGACCGAGTTCACGTTCGGTCCGGCGCTCTTCTCCGACCCATCCAGCAGAATCGAGCCGTCACACCCCTGCCGATATCAGATAAACACAAGCGTCAGTTGCCAGCACGTAATCAAGAGCAAAATCATTGATCCACGTACATTTAGTAGCACAGCAGTACTACATAGAAACAAAGCTACTACAGTACTAGGGTTGCTTACATTCACGAAGCAGTCGTGGAAGAAGAGGCGAAGAATGGAGGCGCCCATCCGCGTCTCCGTCTGCACGGCCGACTCCATCCCTGCCCGCACGATGTTGGCAAGGTTGGGGCAAGACGTGGAGTAGAAGTTGGCCGACAGCTGCGCGTTGGCCGCGCCGGCGAGGACAGAGAGGACGACGGCGAGGCCAACCAAGGCCGACCTGCTGAAGACAGCCATTGGACGTTTCAGCTTAGTTAGCTCGAGACCGAGGAGATTGAGGACACTACGTGAGCTCGATGTGGCGAGATGCATATGGCGGCATCCAATATATAGGAGTAAACTGCGGAAAAAAACACCACATAGCATAGACATAGACACATAGTGCTCTGCTCGAGCTCGTGCCGACGCTGGCAACCGCTAGGCTAGCTCGCGGTTGGGATCATGCGCGCACGATATGGTACAAGGTTCTTGGCCAAACTCTGTGGTTGCAGCTGGATTTAGTTGACCAAAATCATTTTCTGACATGCCAGGCTTCCCAAGTTGCTAACTGGAGTGCTCGACATGCGCAGTTCTGCAGTGTTGGCTGAATTATTGCATGTGTTAATTAATCCGCAAACGCTGGCCTCTCGCTTGACCACATTAATTTATCAATATCGCTTGACATTCCCCTCCAATATTATACGCGAGCCGACATTTTCCTCAACGCTGCTCTCTCCCTAGACGACAGCAATTTACCAATCTTTGGGCCTTGGTTCACGACGTGGACCTGAGTCTAACATGGATGGAGTGGAGAACACGATCACATGGAATTTGACCACAAATGCAATTTACACTCCGGCCTTGGCGGATAAAGTTCAATTATATGGCGCTACTTTGGCGAAGTTTCAGCCCACGGTGTGCTTAGTATTGGATAAGGCTTTCTAATTCTGAGTCGATTTAACAATTAGCTTAATTCTCGGTCATTTCGGTTAGCCATCGGAATTGTTGGTCAAGATTATTGTTTTGTATGCTCGTTGTCTCATGCAAATGCTTTGTGTCGGTACCTACGTGAGATGTTTTGTGCGTGGGACTTTTGCAATCTGGGCCTGCTGTTTTCCATGTATCGTGGGCTTTTTTCGTTATGTAGTGCTGGACTGCTGGTCCTGTTAGGTGTACAGATTGGGTGGAAGCAATCTGTATCGTCGTGTGATACCTGGTTTCCTAGCTAGGGTTTTGAATTCGGCCTAGGTTTCCTAGGGTTTTGACTTTGGCTCGCTACTACGGCAGCAAAAGCAACTGTTCTCCAATTTCGATCAACCCCCGTCCTGTCCTCCGTCCTGTTGTCCGTTCGGGCTGACCACGGGGACATCTGGTACATCTACCCGACCTTCGCAGCATGGGAAAGAGGCTTGAGGGGTGCTCTCGGTTTCCGATTTGTGACTAAAACCCTAGGATATGGTAGCAAAATTCCCCAAGGAGGGTGGATCGTCGAGCCCCACACCTCTGACGGATCTCTAGGAACTGCTTAACAAACTGGTACTTAAAGATGAGGAGCTAGATGATGTTGTGCTACCAAAGGAGGAGTTTGTTAATCTTGGGGAGGGCGCGCGCTGGATGGCGGTGGTTAAAGTTCATACTACAGAGCACTTTAGGAACCAACCCTTCTTCCAAAATATGGACATTACATGAGTGTTCGCAAAGAGATGGACAATACGTCCGGTGGAGGACAGCTTCCTTGTCCGATAGGTCTCGTGGCTCGGAGACTGGAAGTGGGCCATGCTCGATGGCCCGTGGATCTTCCGACAGATGGGAGTTCTGTTGGAGGCATATGACGGGATTGCGGATCAACTTGTTTGCATGTGTGGGTGCAAGTTCATGGCATACCACCGTTGTTTCACAAGGAGGAGATTGTCCGCGACATGGCTGCACGCATCAGGGAGGTTCTGAGTGTAGACATGTATGCGTTCAGCGTGAGTGGAACGAGTTTTGTTCGAGTTAGCGTTAAGCTGGACGTGAATAAGCCACTCACAAGGGTGGTAGGTCTGCACCCAGAGGGCGTGAGAGGATGACCTTCCTGGTGATGTACAGGAAACTGCCAAAGCTCTGTGGTGTTTGCGGTCTCATGGGCCATAGAAATACGGAGTGTGGTGATGGGAATCATGGGGACGTCGCCAAGTAGTATGGGAAGCGGATGACCGTACCCTTTGAGGGCTGGCACCCCCAAACAACGAGCGTGATAAGCAACGAGCCAGCTCGGGATGGAGGCAAGGTGGGCTAGGAGGGTTCCATGGGGGGAGACACAAAGATTCCCACAAAATTCCACCACGCGAGTCGCTGACCAACACAACTAAGAAGAGTACAGGGAAGGCACCGCTACTTCTGAATAACGGGGAAGGCCATGAGGGACACGATCTCGGATCCAAGGTGAAGAAGAACCTAGACCTCGCTCTTATACAGGAGGATCAGCAGACAAACACTTGCCAATCACCTGTCAAGAAACCTTAACAGAAAGGCTGAGGACGGAGGAAGCAACACCTTATTCGGCGGGCTCCGACAAAGAGTGTCATGATATGTCCATTTTTCATCATTATTTTGTATCATGTTTTGTCCTTATTTATTGGCATATTTGGTATTATAATGCATTACTTGTGTTATTTTGCATGTTTCGCAATTTTCGGGATTTATTTATCAGAGTAAAAAATCAGGAGGGAATTTTTTTTCAAGGGATCTCACTTCAGGAGCTGAGGATCCAGAAAAAATTGAAAATGAAGTTCCGGGAGAAATCATAAGGGGAGAAAAAAAATCTCTCGGAGGGGAGCTGCCAGGTGGCCAGGCAACCTGGGGCGCATGCCCACCTCTGGCTGCGCCCCCAACCCGCCTAGCTCCCCTTCCCAGTGGCCCCTCTCCGGCTTCCCTTTGGTGTACTTCTCCCCTCTGACTTAATTCAATCAAAGGAACCACCAAATAAATTTTTCATCGTCGTCTCGGGACAGAAACAAGATAGAGAGAAGAAGGCTCTCTGGCAGGCAGAAATGTGCTAGGGAAATTCCCTCCCAAAGGGGGAAATCGTCACCGTCATGACACCGGGCATCATCGAGATCATCATCAACATCATCTCCATGATCATCACTATCACCTCCTTCATCTGATCCCGCCCCGTTGTAAAAATTAGGGTTGTAACTTGTATTATTCATTGGGATCTCTATATCGGTGTTGATTACTTCGTTGTGGTTGATGCTTTTAAGTTTTACCCATGAATTCTCGTTATGAACAGATTTCTATCCATCCATATTTCACCTCTAATCATGATCCATATGATGTCTTATGACTAGTTCATTTATTTCTCGGGAACATAAGAGAAGTCTTGTTATTAGTAGTCATGTTTTTCTGAGTAATATTTAATGGTTTGATATTTAACTTGTGGTGTTATTCTTCTAGCGGTGATGTGTGAATGTCTACTAGTACTTCAATTTTCAAGGGCCTAGGGGAATGCATTGTGTACTGGTTAGCTTATGGAGGGTTGCCGGAGTGACAAAAATCTGAACCCATGTTTGGAAGCTTTTACACAAGGGAGCGTAGGATCACAAAGTTTATTACTACAGTTAGATTTACTTTAATTACTTTCTCGTAGTTACGGATTCTTGCAAGGAATGTAATGTTAAGTGTGCATTTGTCTTGGATAGGATGATGCTTATCATAATGATGAATATTAATCAAAGGAATGTGATGAAAGTAACTTGGCAAATCCTCCCGTGTGTCCTCAGGAACATTTTAATCATCATAAGTAACATGTGCCTTATCCTTCGTGCTAAAAAGGATTGGGTCACTTGCTGCATTATTTATTCTTAAGTTTATTTAGTTTTTCTTTATTTTCTAATTATTACTAAAATCTACAAAAACATCTCTCATAGCATTTGTAGTGAAACCTTGCTCAAAACCACTTTTCAGCACCTTCTGTCCCTCGTTGGGTTCGACACTCTTATTTATCGAAAGGACTACAATAGATCCCTTACACTTGTGGGTTATCATGCTGCCAAGAGCAATGAGTTGCAACTACTGGAACTGTCGCGGCCTCGGGAGAGACGCGATATTTCAAGAGCTTCGCGGCGTAGTGAGACGCTTCAAACCAACTGAACTCTGTTAGTGGAAACACAAATAAAGAAGGAGGGGCAGAAGGACTAGCTATAAGGGTAGCGATTGTTCACAGTTTTTTTGTACACGGTATGGGGTGTAGTGTAGGCCTCGGGATGTTTTGGAATAATGATATAGATTTGGAGGTCTTGTCGTTTTCTCAATATCACATAGACACGATGATAACCAAAAGGGACGCTGCACCTTGGAGGTTGACTTGTCTGTATGGGGAGGCTTAGATTTTGAGATATTTATAACATGGAACATGCTTAAGTACATCAGGTCATCATTAACATTTCCCTGGATGTGCATTGGTGATTCCAATGAAGTTTTGGATCAACGCGAGCATGCTGGTGTTGGTGAGCAGAGTCTGGCTCAGATCGCGGGGTTCAGAGATGTGTTGGATGCCTGTGAGCTAGCTGACTTGGGCTATGAGGGGAGTAGCCGGATGTTTGAGAAACAAGTATCACGGGGCAGTTTTTTTGCCATGTTTGGATCGACAGAGCGCTAGCAATCTCTGAATGGAGCAGTTAGTTCCCGTTGGCCACTGTGCATCTCCTAATGCATGCCTCATCGGACCACGGTCCGATATTCCTGCGCTGGCGGGAGACGACACATGAGCATAGGGTTACTGGAGATAAAATCTTCAGGTATGAGATGATGTGGGAGTCACACGATCATTTCAAAACTTTCCTCGAAGAGGAGTGGAAGGCAGAAGGAAGAGCATTGATGATGCAACAATTGCAAGAGAAGCTAAACCGACTTTCGGGCTCACTAGTTGGTTGGAGTAAAAACACATTGGTACATGTTCGGCAGAAGATAAGAAAACTCAGTGAGCGCCTCACAGTGTTGAGATTGGAGGTGCCTGATACGTCCAAAACGTATCTCCTTTTCCGAACACTTTTCTTATTATTTTCTTCTAAACTTTTGAGTTTTGGATACCACTAACACGGACTAACGCTATTTTCAGCAAAATTACCTTGGTGTCTCGTTTTTGTGCAGAAAAATCAACTTTCGGGAAATTTCCCGGAAAAGATCCCATTGGTCCTAAAACACCAGAAGACCCTGGGAGCTAGCAGGGGGCCAGGAGGAGGCCACACCACCCCCTGGCGCCCCTGGCCTCGCCGCCAGGTGGTGTGGGCCACCCCTCAGACTCCCCTTTCGACTACATATGCCCCATAACCTAAAAACAAAGGAGGGTTCGTCATATTCCACAGAAACACAACAGAGCGGCGCCGCCACCTCGAAACTCGATTCGAGGTTCAGATGTTCCTGTTATGGTGCCCTGCCGGGACGGGGATTCGAAGGAGATCATCGCCATCGACACTGCCACCTCTTCTCCATCAACCATCCATGATTCCCCCGTCCATGTGTGAGTAAACACCACTGTAGGCTAAGAGGGATGGAAGGGATTAGATGAGATCGATCATGTAATAATGTCAGATTGTTAGGTCATAGTGCCTAGTATCCATTGTTAGTGTTTTCTACCGTTTTTGTAACTTGTTATGCTTAATGCTTGTCACTTGGGCCCGAGTGCCATGATTTCATATCTGAACATGTTATTGTTTCATGAGCATAATTATGTTTCTTGATCATATCTGCAAGTTGTTTACACATGTCATTGTCCGGAACCTGAGGCCCCAAAGTGACAGAAATTGGGACAACTGGAGGGGATGGTTGTGATGTGAGGATCACGTTTGTTCATGAATTGTTAACGCTTTGCTCCGGTGCTTTATTAAAAGGAGCACCTTAATTACCAGTAGTTTCCCTTGAGGTCCCGCTGCCACGGGCTGATAGGACAAAAGATGTTGTGCAAGTTTCTCACTGTGAGCACGTATGACTATATTGGAACACATTCCTATGGTTTGCCTAGATGTTTGATGCTTTATTATTATTATTTGCAATGCCCACATGTAGATTATTACATGACCTATGTTATCCATGCAACGCCCGTCCATCTATTCCCTCTATGCCTACGGTACTCCCATCCTACTGTTTTCCGCGATTTTATTTCTACTGCCGCTATAAAACTGTTACCACTCATAAATTGTTGCGAGCAAGTCTACTTTCAGGTGCAGCTGAATTGAAAACTCGGTTGTTAAGGCTAATAAATATTCTTTGGCTCCCCTTGTGTCAAATCAATAAATTTGGGTTTTACTTCCCTCGAAGACTGTTGTGATCCCCTATAGTTGTGGGTCATCAGTGCCGCGACAAAGACCATTGTATGATGAAGTAAAAATTACCAAACACTTAGTGGAGTTGTACAGAAGGGTGGAGATCATGTGGCGCTAGAGCTCCGATGTACAATGGCTTGCGGAGGGCGACAAGAATACTCGTTTCTTTTACTTAAGAGCGAGTTAGAGGAAGAAAAGGAACCGGGTTTGTAGGATCAAATGGACCGATGGTGTGATCTTGGAGGATGATCAAAATATTCAAACCTAACGAGGGGTTTCTACAAAAACCTGTACCGCTCGGAGGGGGTTACTAACATGGAGGAGGTCATTAGGGTGATACCCTCAAAGGTAACAACTGAGATGACGATGTGCTTCTTAATCCGATTAAGTAATGGGAGGTGAAAACAAATCTCTTCCAGATGTTCCCGACGACGGCTCCTAGACGAGACGACTTTCTGGCGCACTTCTTCCAGACCCATTAGGCGATTTGTGGTGAGGAGGTAACCTTAACAGTCATTTGAGTGCTCAAGTGGGAGGACGACATGCGAGACATAAATCAAATGTTCATAGTATTAATCCCAAAGGTGGATAGTCCGAAGGAGTTGGGTCAGTTTTGACCAACCAGTCTATGTAACGTCATCTACAAGATCACGTCGATGGTCTTGGCAAACAGATTAAAAGTGGTCTTACCAGATCATTGTGGAAGAACAATCTGCCTTTGTTCCGGGAGGATAATCACGGACATCATCATTATTGCCTATGAATGCCTACACTTCATGAAGCGGAACCGTGCAAACAAAAATCAGTACTATGCCCTAAAACTTGGCATGCGGAAGGCGTACGACATGCTTGAGTGGAACTAGGCGGTCATGATCAAGCTAGGTTTCTACATATTATGGATACAAATGGTGATGCCTTTGGTTACGACAAATTTCCTTCCAGGTTCTTTCCAATGGAGGTAAATTACAGCAGGTTATACCCTCTTGAGGGGTTCGACAAGAGTACCCAATCCCCCCATATGTTTTCTTGTTGGCAAGAGGGCTTTTGTGCCTCTTAAAACACGACAATACATCATCAAAGCTCTAGGGTTTGAAGGTGGCCTCAACGGCTCTGATGGTCAGTCACCTCCTTTTGCAGATGATAGCATGTTGCTATTCAAGGCGGAAGTGGGGAGTGCGGGCAAAGTTCATAATCTATTGGAATCTTATTGCGAGGCGTCTAGACAGAGGATTAATCGGGAAATCATCTATTTTATTCAGTAAAGGGTGCCCAAATAGTGTGAAGGAGGGTGTCAAATCTGTTTTTGGATGTGCACAATGAGACCCTCAATGATAATATCTAGGGATGCTTTCGAATGTAGGAAGATCCAGGGGTGGAGCTTGTAAATATATCAAGAATTTCATACGGAGCAAGATCCAAAAGAGAGTTTATATGCTAGATAGTGGGTTAATGTCTCCTTTACATCTATGCTCGAGTGACAGAAACATGACGGCTGGAGGATGTGATGTTGCCACAAGGGAGAAAACAACAGTGTTCTTGTCTATGGATGAGAATTATTGTTTACATTGCGTATTGTTCTTAATGCATTTGTCTGTTGCACACAAAGCAATCGCTTTGTTGATGCAACTTAATACCAGCGAGATTTGCTGGATTGCAGTCTCAAGGTGGACTTTTAGTAATAGATGATGTCGGGTGGTGGTCGATTTATCTTGACGTAATGCCTACAATGTTAGAACCCATGAACTATATCTCATCATAATAGTATTGTTATGTTCATGATTTTTCAATTCCCCAGCTGTAATTTGTTTACCCACCATGTTTATTGTTCTTAGGAGAGACACCACTAGTGAAACTATGTATCCTGGTCCTATTTTCCTCATTGATTAAAACCTCGTTTACTTTCTTTTCATCATCACTTTCTTGTTGTTCCATTTTAATTTAATCATATCCAACCACTCGATACAATTAATTATCTAGTTTTCAGCAAGACGGGAAGATTGACAACCTTCTCTGAAAGTTGGAAGCAAGAGACAGTTTGTGTTTCTGTGCAGGTCCACGCTTGTTGAAGCGCCAAACAACAAGCAACATAGTGAGCGACTTTGATGTCCTAATGGATTGATAACCCTGGTTCCATAATTGGGGGAAAATACTGCTACGCTGATATGCCATGCCATGCCAGGGGCTATTGTCGTCTCGGGCGCC
The DNA here is from genome assembly GCA_028641055.1 of Alopecurus myosuroides. NCBI lineage: Eukaryota > Viridiplantae > Streptophyta > Magnoliopsida > Poales > Poaceae > Alopecurus > Alopecurus myosuroides. The sequence goes on along the minus strand of CM054062.1, from coordinate 50,159,529 downwards.
CCGGGGGTGTCAGGATGACTAGTCGCATGGGCCACCATAACCGCCTACGATATGGTGAGGTATGATTTAACTTATGGTTTTTTCCTCCATGACAAGACACCACTCACAGTAAGGAAGAATGACAGCGATCCAAGCCTCTGACTCGGCAGTGGCTGCGTTGGAATGGAGTCTACCTACCGTATTGGGGGCTAGTGATGGCTCTATTTTTTGTGTTATTTTCTCTAGCCATCCCCCATTGTTTTATTGGATTTTCATATGGTTTTCACTCCTACACTAACCCAAACATTGCTATATTTGGAGATGTTTCATTTCTTCATGAAGATTTCAGGGATATTACTAAGAGGGAAGAATATAATGCATGTTAATGATAATTGGAGGAAAACAAGTGATTCTAGAAAAAGGAAAATCAGAATTAATTCGCAGAGGTCTTTAACGACCTCAGTATGGTCACTTCCGACCATACCACTAACCGTACCGCATGCCACCGCCTCCATCACATAAAAAGGAACAACTTTCGTGAATAGGACAGGGACAAAAATAGTTGCAGTCGCCGCTAGAAGAGTCAGGAGGAAGAAGAAGGAGATCCGGAGAGGAGAAGCCCTGTCTGATCCTGTCGGAGATCGTTCTCTTCAACACCATTCACCGGACCATCCATTCCTGCATAACATAGAGATATTGAGATCACCATTGTAATAAGATGAGGTTTTTGAGAACTCTCATATAGATTGAACTCTAGTTTGGTGTTTGTTGATCTGAGGATTATTGTGGCTTGATACGGTAATTGTCTATAGGATTATGTGTTTACAGTGTGCGTTATGCCTGTTATATAGGGCCCAGTAACATGGTGCTAGTAGATACCTATGTAAACATATACTTGTTGTTCAACAATTCTGCGACCTCCTAAGTGACAGGTGGAGATATCAATGAGGAGTAAAGACAACAAGAGGATCGCGATAAGCCATCGAACTTAATGCATTGGTCTAACCTATTGGTTTTAAATAGCTGAACTGATCATGGCAACGGAACAGGAAAGGAGGACAGTGATAAACAGAGCCATGCATGAGGACATTTAACTATTCTAGGGTGACTCACCTACCGACTATTTAATAGGAGAGAATATATATCACATATGCGCTACCTCCATCAAGCACATTCACTAGAACCATGAACCAGAAATCTCTCCACACAACTCAACTTTACAATATTTACTTCTTTCTGTTATTTACTATTAGTAAGCTATTTCGTTTCTATTTCCACACAACTCACACTCTGTTTTTCGCAGATTTAAACGAATTAATATTTCTATGAGTCAATTCACATGAGTCTGACACCTTGTACGTGACAAAGACAGCCTTAAAAATCTTTTACCAAATCAGCTCTCCATGGGAACGATATAAATCGGGAGATCATACTTCCACGAAATGATGTTTTAACGAACGCGTGCACTTGCAGGTATCAGCTAGCTGGGCATACTCAGGAGTTATATCATAGGGAGGCACGACACAATCCCCTAAGAAGGATCCGGGAAGGGACCCGTATCGTACCATGGGGCCAATCCCCACGTTCCATATGGCGCTAGGATGGGATTAGGGAGTACGGCCGATGCGAGACATGCCCTGTGTTAGATATATATTGATTAGGGGTATATCCGGCATTGTCCTAAAGATCCGGATTACCAGGGTGGCCTGTTGGTAATGGATCACAGTCCATCAGGCGGTCCAGTAAGATGATGCGCAAAAGCCCGATTCTAGAAGAACCCGGACCACGACCCAAAGTGGTGCGTCTTGGAGGAGAAGACAAATTCCTTAGTTTCCAAGTTAGATACTTTCCGTAGTCTTCTAGGTTTCTTTTCTGTAAGCCCTAACCTGGCTATTTATATAAATCCGGATGGGAGAGACGAAAGACAGACAATTAGCTAGAAGCCAACTCGCCCAGAAGTTGATCCTCGCCGAGTTAGCGAAACCCTACTCACATTTTACTTTGTATACTTCGGCTTCGGCCCTGATTTAGTGAGATTGCAGGAGTAGGGACGTCGCCTAGTTGCGCCGTACCGAACCTGGGTAAACTTGATGTTCTTGATTGTCGTACTACCACGTCCCCCCCCCCACGTATCTACCCATAGGCTCATGGCACCCCCATCTATGATCCTTACTACGATGTCTCGATAGTTGGCGCCCACCGTGGGGCCAGCGACGTCAGGTGTTATGTTTCGATCGGGGATACTCGGTGGAATCGGCAGTACCATAACTGTCGGAAGCCTGGAATTCGACGACGATGTCGGGCGCTTCGTCGACAACGGATCGTACATGACAGCACAGAATCACCTGGTAAGTGTCTGCATTTTACCGATTGGATCTGCAAACATCTTTATCGGATTAGCTGCAGAAGCAATGGGAATCTGTGGTGCAAGCAAATTTATCCTACCCGCCCTATACCCAGTTGAAGAAAACTATGATACCGGATTCTGCTCGGATCGGCAATAGCCCGCTGAAATTTCTGCCTCTTCGGAGATGCCCGCAATCATATCTCACTTCATTGGCATGGTGGAGTCCGAGGTCGCTGAAAACACGGAAGTAAGCAATCCCGTGGAAGAAGCAGAAAACAACAATCCCACAAAACAAGTGGAAGATCCGATACCCGTCAGTGAAACGACAAACTCGGAAGCCGACTCTGTATTGGCTGCTATAGAAGCTAGATTGGAGTCGGAACCTGGATCCGAGGACATAGATTCAGAAGACGAAGATGAAGACGCTTTCGAGAGAAAGGTAAAATCTATGCAGGGGAGCTTCCATGAAGTACTTATGGCAAAACCGACTGAAAACTCGGATGACGAAGAAGATGAAGACCCCAAAACACCTCCACGAGATGAGGAAAGAGAGGATGGCGAAACCAGTCCCATCTATCCTGATGTCAAGGAGTTGACAGAAGAAGAACCTAGAAAAAATCCTCCCTCTTCCAAGAAGAAAAAGAAGACTACCAAGAAACTCCAATACAAATTCTAGAAGAAAACGTTGGCAGAAACTGCTAACCAAAACCTGGAAGCAGTAGGAGGAAGCGGAGTCACACCTGTGGAGAAGAAAAAGAAAGAAATCCCTATTCCCCAAATGTCGGAACAGGACGAGATCGATTTGATAAAAACCCCGGTAGGACTATACGAACAAAGTGCTGGAAGCCAGAAGGAAAGCCATTATGCGGCAACAGCAACAACTATTCCGATCTCAAGAAAATCTCCTCAAAGCCCAAGCTACTATAAAGCAAAGCAGGGCGAAATTGAAGAATACGAAAGAGGGAATATGTCCGGGATAAAACCCACGAGACTACCCGGTATTGCAAGGCCGGATGCGCTGCCAGCAAAATAATGGTTGCAAAAATCTTCTTGGCAAAGATAGGTTAACGGCGTAAACGCTAAGGCCGAACGCATCTACAAAACCGCAGCTGAAAATGCGGAAGCCGCGTTCGCCATCCTTAATGACGATCTGTATTCCAAAGACGAAAAGCTTCAGGGAGTGTATGCTTTCCTAGGAAAAGCATTACAACAGCAACAGCGAGAACAGGCAAGATCAGGGAAGTTGCACGACGACTCGGCCCTATGCAAAACTGCCACCTGCACCGCTGGAGCACCTAGACCTGGCGAACCTGGAGATTCAGGCGATTCTAAGGAAAAGAAGGGAGATCCTAAGAAGGACAAGAAAGTCTCGGACAATAGGGATGAAGCGTCCAGAATGGGATCCCATCCGCCGAAAGGTGGAAATACCCGTGATCATAAAGAACGGGAGGTACAAAATCGGAAGGACGGAAAAATGATGCCACCTCCGAGACGCCCAGCAGAAAAAGCCGGAAGATATGATAATCTCAAAGGCGTGAGAGATCCCGTACTCGTCCTAGGAACAAAGAAAGGCCAAGGAGTAGAACTCCGCCTTATTCCAAAGGACATGACAACGGACGAAATAGGGATAATCCCGAAAGAGCGCATTCGCGCAACAATGGGCCAGAAAGGAGTAGATCCCCTTCTGTCCATTCGGCCGACAGATATTCCACTCACGTCAATAAGGCGGAAAGAGATGATCTATACTTTGGACCTAAGTGCTTCACTGATAGGATCCGAAGAATAAACCTACATTCTGGCTTTGCCAAAGTTGGTCCAACTTACTAGAAGTATACCGGAAGTACAAACCCGGATACATGGCTCTCAGATTACTATACCGTTGTTCAGATCAACAAAGGGACAAACCTGGAAGCGGTGAAATTTATCCCCCTAATGTTGCTGGATGGAGCCAGAGATTGGATCAACGGGCTTCCGTCAAGAACCATGGATAGCTGGGATGATATGGTTAGAGTATTCGCTCAGCATTTTTGGGGTACGTACAAACGCACTAAGAGCATCAACCAGCTAAATCGCTGCGTCCAGTTTGAAGACGAGTCGTATGTCGACTTTATATCAAGATGGACAACAATGAAGAATAGCTGCTCTGGAGTAAGTGATGTACAAGCAATGCATGCTTTCGTCAATGGATTAAAACCCGGCCTCATACCGTTCATGGTTGGATCAAAGGAGCACAAAGATCTCGGATCTATGCTTACAACCGCCAATGAGCACGCAGCGGCCGAAGATGATATCAGAGCGAGAGGTGGAAATATTGACGCTTTGGTTCCGGCCAAAAAGACACGTCGTTCTGAAAAGAAAGCTACTCCAGAGGCACAGGCAAAACCCAAAGAAGTAAACGCAACCTTTGGAAAGGATAATGGCAGCAAATGGAAAGGAAGAAGCACAGAACCAATCTCCTACTCTAAGCACTTGGGAAAAGATAAAGTCGGAAAACTGTGTCCACCGTTCGTAATTTGGGAAGCGTACCCATACAAACGCGCAGTGTCGCCTCAATAAGCATATGAAGGGCATTGCAGGATCCAGAAATAAAGGAAAGAATTCCAAGAGGAAGTTCAACAAGCAAAAGCCAGAAGCTGAGAAAGAAGAAAGTGAATCGGACACTGATGATAAAATCTAGGAACAGCAGCGAAAAGGCGAGCCAAAATTCCCGAGAGTTGAAGGAGAATGGAACCTAACTTTCCTGGCAACTCCGTCGGCAAAGCAGGCGAAAAGGACACTTCGAGAAATCAACGTGGTTGTTCCACCAACACCTAAGTACTTGAAGTATTCAAATATGCCAATTACCTGGGATCAGTCGGATCATCCCGGAAACATCCCAGAACCCGGCACGCATGCTTTGGTCGTAAGTCCTATTGTTCAAAACACTAGGCTCAAAAGAGTGTTGATGGATGGAGGATCTAGTATCAACATCATGTACCTGAGTACATTGAAACAACCGCATATTTCCGAGACTCAGCTCAGGCATAGCAATATACGATTCCATGGTATTGTCCCCGGCAGGCAAGCACACTCCCTAGGAGAAATTTCCCTAGATATAACCTTTGGGAGTAGATAACATTTCCGCCAGGAAAAAATCTCATTCGAGGTGGTGTCGTTCGAAAGTGTATACCATGCAATACTCGGACGTCCAGCTTTCGCCAAATTCATGGCAAGATCATGTTATATTTACAACAAGCTGAAGATGCCAGGGCCAAAAGGAGGAGTAATTACCATAACTGGAGATTACAAATTGGCGAACGAGATGGAGAAAGGAAACACCCTTTGCATTGAACAAGTGATCGCAAGGGAGGAATTGAAAGAGCTGGCAAAAGAAGTTTCGCCGATGGAAATGTCGTCAGGAAAATAAAGTCGGAAGCCGGAAGATAGCTTCAAGGCCTCGAAAAATACAAGACAGGTTATCCTAGATCCCAAAGATCCGACAAAAATTGTCATAGTGGGAACTGGGATGACTGAAAAATAGGAAGACGCGCTCATCAAGTTCCTCCGTGAGAACTAGGATATTTTTGCCTGGTGTCCTGCGGACATGCCGGGAGTACCCAGGGAACTTGCTGAGCATCAACTGAAAGTGATTCCAGGATCAGAACCCGTCAAGTAAGGTCTCCGTTGTTTCTATTGAAGAAGACGGAAGGCTATAGGCAAGGAAATTATCCGGCTTTTAGCAGCTGATTTTATCCGGGAAGTCATACATACTGATTGGTCTGCGAACCCAGTGTTAGTCCCGAAGAAAGACAGTATTGTTCTTAGGATGTGTATAGATTACACCGGTTTGAACAAATTGTGTCCAAAATATAGGTTCGCGTTACGCGAATCTATCAAATAATAGATGCCACTGCTGGCTCTGAGCTTTCATGCTTTTTGGATGCTTATTCCGGGTACCATCAAATATGTATAAAGGAGGAGGATCAGATAAAAACTTCCTTCATAACCCCGTATGGAACATACAATTACATAACCATGCCTTTTGGCTTGAAGAACGCTGGTGCAACTTACCAGCGTTGCATGCAAAGATGCTTGCATAGTCAAATCGGCAAAAATGTCCATGTTTACATGGATGACATTGCTGTAGTGTCCAAGGAAAAGGTTACACTCCTTGACGATCTACAAGAAACTTTCGAAAATTTGCGCACTTATAAAATAAAGTTGAATCCACTAAAGTGCGTATTCGGGGTTCCCTCAGGAAAACTTCTAGGTTTTGTTGTTTCTCACAGAGGAATAGAAGTAAACCCGGAAAAGATCAAGGAAATCTTGAATATCACAAGGCCTACGTGATTAAAAGATGTCCAAAGATTGACGGGTTCTGCAGCTGCAGTCAGCAGGTTTAAAAGCCGGCTAGGAGACAAAGCTCTGTCATTATACAAACTGTTGAAGAAATCCGACAAATTTGAATGGACAGAAGAGGTGGACAAGACATTAACCTAGCTAAAAGAAATCTTGATGAAAGCTCCGATTTTGGCATCCCCAAAAGACGAACAACCCATGTTACTGTATCTTACAGCAACAAACAGGGTTATCAGCGCAGTGATAATTGTGGAAAGGCAAAAAGACAAACAAAGCATACCAGACCAGCATCCAGTGTACTATGTTAGTGAAGTATTCTCCGAGTCAAAGCAAAGATACCCATATTATCAAAAACTGGCATATGGCGTGTTTTTTTGCATCTCGAAAACTCCACAATTATTTCCAAGGACATTCCATAACTGTGGTAAGCAAAGCACCACTAGGGGATATTATCAATAATGCGGACGCAACAAGCCGAGTCGCCAAATGGGGCATTGAGCTCGCTGCGTTCGACATTAAGTACCAACCCAAGACGACAATTAAATCCCAGGTGTTGGCATATTTTGTTGTTGATTGGACAGAAGTAATGGAAAACACACCAATGCCGAAGTCGGAATATTGGATCATGCATTTTGACGGATCGAAGATGAAGGAGGGCGCTAGAGCTGGTGTAGTGCTTAAATCTAAAAAATGTGACATTATGGAGTATGTATTACAAATACACTTCAACGCCAGCAACAATGTGGCAGAATATGAAGCTTTGCTTCATGGCTTGCATATTGCAAAGGAAATAGGCGCCAAGCGCATACTCTATTATGGCGACTCGGATTTGGTACATCATCAGCTAAACCAAACATAGGATGACAAAAACCCCATTACGGCCGAATATCGGAGAATTGTGCACGAGTTTGCCATTTGCTTCCTAGGATTTGAAGTGTTGCATATCAAAAGGGAAGAAAATTGGAACGCGGATGCATTAGCCCTCATGGGGTCGGAAAGAGTGAAAACCCTTCCACCTGGTGTGTTTGTCCAACATTTGCATGAACCATCAATCAAAGGTGGAGATGTTGATTATCTTCTCGTTTCCAAGTCAATTGAAGTCCTGCTTGTTAACCCGGATTAGACAATTCCATATTTAAACTTCTTAGTCGATCAGAAGTTCCCGGATGGAGCGGACGAGGTCTTGCAAAGACAGATACACCATCGATGCAAAGGATGCACGGTAATTAATGGTTGCCTATATAAACGCAGTACTATCGGAATTTTTCAGCGGTGTATTTCACCAGAAGAAGGACGAGAAATATTGCAAGAAATCCATCAAGATATTGCAGACATCATGCTCAATCAAAAAGCATAGTCAAAAAAGCATTCCGCGCAGGGTTTTTCTGGCTTACAGCCAAGGCAGATGCAGAGCACATAGTAAACACATGTGCCAGATGTCAGTATTACGCCAAGCGGACGAATATGCCAGCTCAAGCACTCAAAACTATCCCTATAACATGGCCATTTGCGGTTTGGGTGCTAGATATGATGGGACCATTCAAAACTGCAAGAGGCGGTTTTGGCGTTCCACAGAGCACAATCACAGATAACGGGACAAATTTCTCTATTGGAGAGTTGGCAAAATATTGCCGACAAACGGGAATTCGCCTAGATCCAGCATCTGTGGCACACCCACAATCCAATGGACAGGTTGAACGAATGAATAGTTCTATCATGCAGGGAATACGCCCAAGACTCGAATCTCCTCTTCATAGAGCAGCTAGAGTATGGGTACAAGAATTGCCTTCCGTGCTTTGGAGTATTCGAACGATGCCAAATAGATCAACTGGACAAACCCCGTTTTTCCTGGTTTATGGCGCAGAAGCAGTGCTTCCTACGGACATGCTCCATGATAGTCCAAGAGTGCTAGGATACGAAGACTCGGATGCCGAAAACACACAACAGGATGTCGTCGATCTCTTAGAAGAAGAACAAGAGCTTGTGCTACAAAGATCCGCCATCTATCAGCAAGGACTACGATGATATCATAGTCGGAAAATCAAACACTGTTCTTTCAAATAAGGTGACCTAGTGCTAAGATTGGTACAGGAAAGGAAGCACAAATTAGCCCCAGTTTGGGAGGGACCGTTCGTCATTAGCAAGGCTATGAAAAACGGATCATACTATCTTGTAGATATTCGGGATACGGAAGATGACCCTAAAAGACCGAATCGCAAAAGAAAGAGAAAGATAGATGTCAAAACTAGGAGAGACAAAGAGACCCTGGAGCATCGCAGTTACGTCCATTCTACACTTAGTTCAATTTCTATGTAAACATCTTTGAGATCATGAAATAAAGTTGTCGGAATTCATGCATTATTGATTTATCTACTCATTTTCATACAAAGCATAAGTCCGTCTTATCTATTTCCCAATGATCTTTCAAAATACTCAATGTTAACCCGAATTGTGCCTGTGTGCTCGGAGTTATAAAACTGAATGCTTTGTAGCCTAAGGAGGCTTAAGGAAACCCAGATTGTGCCTGCGTGCCTGAGTTTCATATATTCTCAAAATTCCTTACTTTTTCCTAAGTATTATCTGATTGTTTCTGTGTTGGGTCACTGAAATTAGTAAGTAAAAATGCCTTAGTACAATCCATGTTTCCGAGTTTTGACTGATAGGTTAAACCCAGTCACTTGGCATGAAGATTACGTACTATTGATCCATTTCAACACTAATGACAGTCAAAGCATATAAACTAGAGAACTTAGAAGGCAAAGGAATTAAAACCCGAAAAAAACTTGCAAAGACATAAAATTTACTGCAAAAGGGGATGCTTGTGTATACAAATGATAGATATCATTACAATGGATATTACATTGAGAAAATAGTAATGCTTCTACTTTTTCCTGCTATCTACCCAGGAATCAAGCGGCCTCTTCGGAATCCGAGTCCTCCTCTTCGCAGCTGGGATCCTCGGAAGTCGCCGGAATTTCCTCCTTGGGGTAGAAGGTGGAGATGGACACCATCTGCGCTATCTTTGTAGCGTGGCCTTTGACAGAGTAGAAGATGCTGGCCCGCTGCGCCTCCGTGTATCCTTGGGGTATACCGGTCGCCACACGCAAAGACTTGGCGGTGGTGTAATGCATACGCATTAGCCCAAGGGCCATGCGCGCACCACCACGAGCTGCGGAACGGAACCAGGACTCCTTCTGGTTCGCCACCTCCTCGATCACTTCCAGAAGTTTTCTAACTTCCGAGATTTCCCTTGCTTTGTCGGGAATGTACTTGCTAACAAGTAACATCCCCGCGGACTTCAGCGTGGCGAAGATCCTCCCGAAAGCCCAGCTTCTGTCAATCCGGGTAAGCAAGGGGTTTCCCTCTGTTTAAATCAACAAAGAAAAGTTAGAAAAAACAGAGGAGAAAAAAGAAACATACTGTAAAAAGTATAAGGAGAAAAAAATCTGGTAAAAGACTAAAATCTTATCGAGGATCTTGTCCATTTCAATGCCTTCTTCAAGGCGTTGATTTAGCGCATTCTCCAGGTCGAAGATAGTGGCCTTGTCCTTCTCGGCCTGGGCAAATGCCTTGGACTCGGCGATTCCGACAGCCAGTTGGCTGGCCTCCAGGTCCTTTTGGAGCTTTACATTGATTTTGTAAAGCTCCGAATTTTCCTTTCGGAGGTTATCGGCATTGCCGGCATCTTCAGCAATTTGCTTGGCTTTCACCAAAGAAGCTGAAAATCAAGGAAAACGAAGAGTTCAAAAACTCGGAAAATGACTTAGAAAATTTCTCACAAAAACAGCAGCGTGAAAGAATGAAAAACTTACCTGCTGATTCCTTCAGCTCACGCTGACGAGATGCCAATACCGAGTCTTTGTATTCAATAATTCCAAGGAGAGTTTTCACCTCCTTGTTCTTGATGGTAAGTTTACTGAAAACTTCCATGTTAATTGTTTCGGCAGTTTGCTGAAACATGGACAAGAGAAATAATGCTTAAGTAAAAAACAAGCAAGAACAGGAATAAAGCATTTAATCAAAAAATAATACACTTGGCTAAATGCTTGGGGGCTAGAGATATTTACCTGGCTCATTCTTGTAAGACCTGCCAGATTTTCGTTAAATTCCTTTGCGTATTCGGCAAAGAGAATTCTGACATGGCAAAGGCCGTCTTGTATGACCTGCCGAGGCGAGAACACGTAATTATTCCTAACTATAAGCCCGCCTTGCAGCCAGGGACGGATTAAAGGAGCTGGAGCGAAGTACTTTGTCGCCCACGGATGGATATACCCGTGTTTGTCAAACGGCTCTTCTTTTACCTTGAAGTCTTTGTCAAATGTCGGGATAGTCTCCTCCTCTGGAATTTGCAAAGGGCCTCCCACTTCCGTCTCCGCCCTTTCCCTCGCGTCCGACTCGGGCGCAATGGGCAGGCTGGACTGCAAGGGATATTCTCCCTCCCTTGCAGCAGAGTTTTCTTTCCATGCTGCAGTCGGAGTGTCGGGTGCAGTAGCGGGAAATGGCTGCGCTCCTCTCTTAACAACAGCCTTATGTTTCTTTTGGATTTTTGGCTTCAGAGTGGTAGGAGCAAGGCTAGAAAGGAAAAGCAAGGAATTCCGAGAAGTAAGATTCCAAGAAAAGAAAAACATGCGATAAAAAGCATAGAGTAGAAAGAACCCAGGATTTTTACCTGGAAGTTGCGATGGCGACACCGTCAAGGTCGATCACCTCCTGAGTGGCGGAGGGCTTCTTCCGCTTCCGTCCGCCTGCAAAGTTGGCACGTAGCACGTCCAACTCGGCATCGGTGGTGAGCTCAGACTCAGGAAGAGTTAGAATCTGTCAAAAAAAAGACAAAGAACGGGTAAGAAAAACATCCGAGAAAAGGAAACTCAGAACAATGCCCAAAATGATAAAAGCATACCTTTGAAGCTGGGTTTTCCGCAGTGTACATTGGACGGCTCTCCTCGTACTGATCACGAGTCGATACCAGCTGATTGACGCGTTTCTTTAAGTCCTTTTTCAACAAAAACTTGTTCGTCGCCCTCATCGCATCCCCTGGGCTCATGTACTCGCACATGAGCCGGAGTCCGCGGTGAGCCAGGGGTTTAATCCGCCTTTTGAGCCAGCGGAGAACATTGTCCATGCCGGTAAGAGGAGGGGAGGCGGAAACAAGCTTGGCGATACGCCGCTTGATCCTCATCAGATCTGTCGGCAAATTCTGGACCGCGTCCACTGCACATTTGTCCTGAGTAATGGCCGCGGAATTCACGAAAGATTGAATTCTCGTTTCCTTTTTAGGAAACGGGACATGAGAGTGATAAGAGAAGGAACCCGTCCAGAATTTGACGGATTCCAAAGTTTTAATTTTCGGTAACCAATCTTCCCTAAACCTACGTAAGGTAAAGAAGATGGTTCCACAAGTGGTGAGGGCACCCTCAGACGGGTTGCACTTTACTCCAAAACAGTATTGCCAGAAATCTAGCCTAGGCTCTATTCCTAAGTACCCCTCGAAGAGGGCCTGAAACCCGGCAATGTAAAGAATAAAGTTCAGAGGGAGATTATGTGGCTGGATTTTGTAGTGGTCTAAGACCTGAAGGAAAAAAGGAGGATGGCGGAAGTCCGATACCTCTGTTGATGTGTGTTGCGAGGAGGAATTGTTCGCCGGCTTTCGGTGATGGCTCAGTCTTGTCCGCTTCATATCGCCATTTGCCCTTCAAGATGAACCCCTCCTTCTCCATTGCCGGAAGGAGGGAGGTAACCACATTGCATTGGCTCCAGTTCCTGGCATTTTCTTCGTCTTCTTCCTCCACTTCGGCGGTGGAGGAAGCGGAGGTCTCCTCGCTGCCGGGAGTGATGTTTTCTTCCGCGGGTGCGGAGAAGAGAGGCGGAGGAGGAACGGAAGAGGTGGACGGCGCCGCAGTTCCGACCATGGGACGTAGATCCCCCCGGACCGAGATGTTGGAGGTTTCCTCTGGCGTGGTCGCCGCCGCGTATACCGGCGAGTCGAGTTGCGGGTCGACGTCGTTGATGATGGAGTCTATGTCCATGGCGGCGTTCTCCATGTCTGAGGCGCGGAGAGAGTCTCCGGCATCCATTTGGTGGTGGCGCGGCCGTGAAGATTAACCTCCGATGGTTTTTCTCCAGGGAAGGATAGGGACTCGTTGTTCTCTGCGTTCACTCGCTCGGGCTCTGGTTCTGGTTGCTCCCTATGGCTGGGGGCTCGAGGAAGAAGATGATGCGAAAGAGTAACCGGAGGCCCCGAGGCGGCTATTTATAGTCGGAGGCACGCTGAGATTCGTTGCAACGTCTATTTTAGCCATTGGATCCTCAACGCATGTCACGCCCGAGATTTCTGGGAAATAAAGGGACAGAGTGATAACTGTTATCTCCTCGTTTCCCGCGAGAATCTGTCAGGAGATACGTTTCAGGGTTTTGACTGAACCCAAACGTCTGTGATGTCAGCACGATTTCATCGCTGACATCACGAAGTTCCTTCTCCGCGAAGGCTCGTGGAAGAAATGCCGAATTCTGATATATCCGAGTTATGCGTTATGAATTTTTTGGGAAAAGAAGAATCAAGATCAAGCGCCAACATTTCTTGGAACAAATTGACGAAAGGTGGCAGAATGAAGTCTCAATCCTTCTTGGGGTCTACTGTCGGATATATACTGATTAGGGGTATATCCGGCATTGTCCTAAAGAGCCGGATTACCAGGATGGCCTGTTGGTAATGGATCACAGTCCATTAGGCGGCCCAGTAAGCTGATGCGCAGAAGCCGGATTCTAGAAGAACCCGGACCACGGCCCAAAGTGGTGCGGCTTGGAGGAGAAGACGGATTCCTTACTTTCCAAGTTAGATACTTTCCGTAGTCTTCTAGGTTTCCTTTCTGTAAGCCCTAACCTGGCTATTTATATAAAGCCGGACGGGAGAGAGGAAATACATACAATTAGCTAGAAGCCAACTCACCGAGAAGTTTATCCTCGCCGAGTTAGCGAAACCCTACTCACATTGTACTTTGTATACTTCTGGCTTCGGCCCTGATTTAGTGAGATTGCAGGAGTAGGAACGTCTCCTAGTTGCGCTGTACCAAACCTGGGTAAACTTGGTGTTCTCAATTGTCATACTACCATGTCCCCCCACATCTCTACCCGTAGGTTCATGTCACCCCCATATATGATCCTTACTACGATGTCTCGACACCTTGGCCCCGCATCATCAGAACAAGATCCAGCAAGTGGCCAGCTGATAGCAGTTCACCTCCACGTGCCCCGAAAGCGTTGTGGCCATGCACACGTGTAGAACATGCAAGCGGACAGTTGTGGTTACCCCTTGTGATAAAAGGAGGATCAAGTCCGCTGAGGAAAAGGTCGGATCATTCTCACCACGATCGAACCTAGAGCACTCAAGGAGAGAGAAAGAGAGAGAGAGAGATCACACTCAAGAGAGACTCCTGTGTAGAAGGATGCTCCCGGCGAAAGGGATTGAAATCCCCTATTGTAACCCATCTTCACCACATAATCCAAGATCACACAAGCAGGACATAGGGTTTACATCTCCGGATGTCCTGAACTTGTGTAAACAATCTGTATGTGATACGTCCATTTTGCATCACCGTTTTATGTTGTTATTTTATGTTATTCATCGATATATTTCATGTTATGATGCATCCCTTATGTTATTTTATCTTATTTTGCATGTTTCATAATTTTTGGAGAATAAACACCGCGACCAGAAATCTGATGGAAAAAAGCACCATCAAGATACCCTATTTCAGAAGATCCGAAGAAGAGAGGGGACACCGGAGGTATCCTAGAAGTCCAGAAGAGGGAGCCAGCCATGAGGAGAGCCGGAGGGGAACCACCAGGGGCCCACACAATGGGGTGGCGCGCCCCCCATTGGTCGCGCCGCCATGTGGTGTGGCCACCCTGGCCCACTTATGGTGGATATTTTTGGCGTACTTGACCCCGAGGGAACCCTAAGCCCCATACCATCATCGAAGAATTATTCCGCCACCGCCTCGGGGCGGAAAACACCCGAGAGAGAAAAGCTCTCTGGAAGGGAGAAATCTGCCGGGGAAATTCCTCTCCGGAGAGGGAAAATCATCGCCATCGTCACTGTCATCACTCTGGGCATCATCAAGATTGTCATCGTCATCATCATCACCACCAGCACCATCACCCTCATCATCCACTGCCACCCCGCTGTAACAATTAGGGGCCTTTATCACTGTTTTACATTAGATCTCTCTCGCGGTGTGGATTACTTGTTAGTAGTTGATGCTTGTGAGATTTATCGGTGTTAGCACTTTATGACCAGATTGTTATCATCCATTATATCACCTCTGATTATGATCCATATAATGTCTTGTGAGTAGATCGTTTAGTTCTTGAGGACATGGGAGAAGTCATGATGTTAGTAGGGAAGTTATATTAAGTAATATCTCGTGGTTCAGTATTTAAGTTGTGGTGCTATTCTTCTAGTGGTGTCATGTGAACATCGACTACATGATACTTCACATTTGGCTACTAATTGTGGTTCAGGATGCATTGTGTATTTGGCTACTAATTGTGGGGTTGCCGGAGTGACGGAAACCTAAACCCCCGTTAGGAAATCAATGCACGAGGGAGCGTAGAATCCCGGAGTTATAAGGATGTGGTTAGTTTTATCTTAATTACTTTCTTGTATTTGCGGATGCTTACGAGGGGTTTCATCACAAGTATGTATTATCCTAGTTGGGGTGCATTAACATAGGTTCACCCAGACAACACTTCACGAACCAATGGATATTAATCAACTATAACGAAGCAAAAGCACTTGACGAAATTCCCATGTGTCCTCGAGAACGTTTGGTAGTCATAACTCACTCAATATTATTTACTGAACTTTATTTACTCGCACTTTATTTATTTGCTATATAAAAAACCTCCAAAAACCCGTTTGCTAGTGTTTGCAGTGAATCCTCTATCCAACCTGCTTGTCAACACCTTCTGCTCCTCGTTGGGTTAGACACTCTTATTTATCGAAATTACTACGATACACCCCCTATACTTGTGGGTCATCAAGAATATTTTCTGGCGCCGTTGCCGGGGAGTGAAGTGCTATTGGTAGGAGAAACTTTTACGGTGAGTGCTGTTTTTATTTCTGTTTGTTGTTTTCTTTCATTGTGGAGAATACTTTTGGTTATCTGTTTAGGGTACTTCTACCGTTTCTACTAGGGTAGTTGGTAACCCGTCTTCTGCTGAGTTGGATCCTTATAATAAACATATGAAAATTGTTGGACGTGTTATGGATAACTGCTATTACGGTGATTGTCGTGGGATAATCACGGCAGATGTTACCTGGGGTAACTGATCTTGGGGCAAGTCGACACAGGTATTCGGGAGAGGGTTTAGCTCAAAGGAAGACATGGCGAAAGCGATCTAAGAACCGGAGAATAACTCGCCGGATCTCGATATCAATAATGCTGGATACTCGATAACAGGTGTTACAACTATGGCTTGGATCTCTCTGAGGCTAAGCCTAGGGGTTGGTTTATATAGCACTCATACCCCCCTTGGCTTGCCTTTACAAAGCGCCTCCTGAGTCCTACTCGAACTCTATACACAAACCCTAACTTTCCTTACCGCAACCCACAATCCGGGTCACGAACGTTACATGCCCTGGGCCTTCCAGAAGTTTCTTTGTCTTTAGCCGGATTTGGTCCAGCCGCCGTTTGGGCCGGGTCACACCTGGGAGTTGGGATACCGGGTTACTATCCCCTCATCAGTAGTCCCCAGAATAGCTTGGGCTTCCAAGATTTACTCTTCGAAGCGTTGGCTATTCCCTACAGAAATATTAGATGCAAACACATGAGGATCAAGACGCAGCGCGTCGATGAATAGCCGTGACTGGTACCAAGGAAGCCAGGTAAAGACCCGGCTCTCCCTTCTTAGGTTCTCCCTTAATCTCCCAGACTTAAATCTTAATAGGAAACTCCCTGACCCCACATCCTTCTTGATAATTACCGCTGACACGAGGAAGGCAATTTCCCCTTCCTTTTTCTCTGGATCATATTGGTCTGCGCATAAAACGTGCCTTTCAAATTTCGAAATGGCCAATTACTCCGCACTCCCCGGGTCTCGACCGTTAGGCTAAGCCCTTCCATCCGGGCGGTTATAAATAGAGCTCAAGGAACAAACCCAACTCTTAACGGCTCATTTCCCCCATTCCACTTCTCCTCAAACCCGAGCTCGCGGAGTGCCACCACGGAAGCCCCACGCACCTCGCCGGAGCCCATCCGCCGTCGCCTGCGCTCCGCCACCGCGCGACTCACTCCAATCCCCAACTCCGCCGCCGAGCGCCCGACTCGCCGACCAACAACCTCAAAGGGACATCAATCTTGCGCCATCTGTCTCCGCAAAGCTCTCCTTCAACCCCCTTTGGTAAGTTCCTCGTATCCCTCAGCTCATCCTCGCAATTTCTCATCCTTCCCTTGGATCAGATCTGAATCGAGTGGTCCGCGATTTCTCGGGCCGCGCCGGATTAACTCACCGATATTTACCATAATCATTCCCATAGATAGGATTCATAGCTTGTATTGCTCTCCTAACTCCAGTAATCATTAACTTGGCCACAAATTTAGAAATAAGATTCCCAATCTAGGCTCGGGCCATCTAAAGTTTCCGCCTTTGCTCTCCCTCCTCAGAGAATCTCACTTCTCCGGATCATTCACAGATGGTAGGCATACAAACACCCTCCCAACTTCTCCAAACACTTGCCTTTACGGAAAACTCTATAAATTTTGAAATGGCACACGATACCCGGACAAAACATACTTGACCCCGCAAGGCAATACCCGGATTGTGTTTAAATCGCCGGTAACCACTTATCTGCTAACTTCCGAGTTTTTGTCTCTTACGTCCTTTCCTTCAATGTTTCACCAGGTCAATCCCATGGCACCCAAGAGGCAGGGGAAACAGCCGGCTAAGGCTAAATCCACAAACTCCATATCAGCCAATTGGGGGAAATCCTCTGTTACCACGGCCAAACTGGAGGAGTTGGTCGAGCTTGGAACCCTACCTTCACAGGAAGCTATCCACTGGAGAGTACCAGGCAACGAAACCCGACCTTCCCCAGCGACGGACGAGGTAATATGTTTCGTTGAACACGTGACCCGGGGCTTCAGGCCTCCGGGTCACCCTTTCTTCCGCGACGTCCTAGACCACTACAAACTCCGTATTTTCGATATAGGCCCAAACTCCATTTTAAACATCTCCCATTTTATCGTTCTTTCCGAGTCTTACTTGTGCACTCCGCCAAGTCTGGCTCTTTTCGTCGAACTTTTTCAGTGCAAGCCGTGTCGCGAAAGCGGCGACGGCGCACTTCTTACTTGCGGCGGGGTTTCCATCCAGCGCCGCAAGAACTCCCTGATGCCTCCTATTACTCTCAATTCTCATGTGAAGCACTGGCAGCTCTCATACTTCTACTGCCAGGATACCTCTCCACCCGGCGAAAAGAAGTTGCCGGGTTACTCGGAGGGTCAGCTTGACATCTCCGAGACTTTCAACGCCTTCGCCCCTGACTCGGACAGGGAGGCGATCTTGCCTTTGCTAGCTAGGATCTCCATCTTGTCAGCCCGAGGTCTCATCGGGCTAAACCTGGTGAAGACCTGGGTCAGCTTCCGCATCCAGCCAAACTCCATTCGTGAGAAGCTGATGTGCGAATACTCGGGTCTTCCCACAGACCCTATCCGGTACTCTCCTAGCACCCTTGCTCCTAGTGATATGAACAAGACGATCAAGGGTTTTTTAACAGAGAAGCTCGAGGTGATCCGGAGCATAGCCGGACTAGAACCTTTTACCCTCGAGAATCCAGCCCCCGCAGTAAGTTTCCTACCTCTTGATTTTGACTTCTAACAGCTTACTTTTATTCTCTTCTCTTGACTCGATATTAATCACTATCCTGGCATCTTCTCCTCAGGCCGACGATGACTTTTGGACGGTCGACACCCCTCCTAATTCCGAAGATGCGGAGGAGGAAGACAATGTTGTTAACTCGGATGAAGGTACATACTTGATTCCCTTGTACACGTTATATCCTGCCTTTTCTTCTTCTTTATGCTATAACTCGGATATTTTTCAGAGCAAGAGGACCAAAGCGAAGAAGAAGAAACGGACAGCAGGGGCGGATCCGCCAGCGAGGAGGAAGAGCCGGAGCTGGCCACCAAAGCCGGAACAAAGAGGAAATCCCAGAGGATAGCCCTCCAGGTTTTTACTTCATCTCCTTACACTTTGGTTTTTTTGTTCCCATGGCGTCACTCCGGGGCTAACCCCATCTCCACCCCTTTTGATCATAACTGAAGGAGCCACCCGCGACTAGGCGCCGAGTAACCCGGAACCATCCGGGCAACGAGACCCTTAACCCGGTCGCTTCGCCGCCCCCGGTTCAACACCCTGGTATTTATCGTAAACAAGATTTCTTTCCGGACATTCCTTTGTAATGTAATCCCAGACCTTTCTTGCCATTTTTCAGTCTCTTCCGGGTCTAGTGACGGCTTCCCCTCGGACTTCCCGGTGAACACCGGGTAAACTCCTTTCCTTAGAGTTATACCAGACTTTATCACCTTTTCACGACTAAGAACTAACTGCACCTTCGTACCTTCTACAGAGCCACGGTTGTTATTAGCGACGAAGAGGGCACGGAGGTTGAGGTCCGAGTCGAGAATAAGCCGGCCGATGACGCATTCGCTGCAACTGGCGACGAGCAAGCGTCGTCACCGGAGCTGGCTAGGCATGATACTGGGTATCCCATCGCTTCGCACGCAGGCGAGAAGGAGACGGGAACAACTTCGAGCGCGGGAGGAGGACCAAACTCCGATATTCGGATGACCCGGGTGCCACCTCCTGTTACAAGAAACGCTCCTTTTCCCACTTTCCAGGTACCCGAGCCATCTAACTCGGATAACGCTGACTTTAACCAGCTGATGAGCGCTCTTCTCGCCATGAAAGCTTCAGAAGGAAATGTCCTAGAGCGTATGGCTGCAGCACATCAGGTAACTTTTACTTGACACTCTTTATTATACATCCAGTCCCCAAGTCCCGAGTATAATTTTTTTTGTAATTATCCTCGGTACTTCGCATAACACTTTTCGGTAACCATTTCCTCAGAGGGAATACTCTCGTGATATCCGGCTTACAGCTTCACCCGGTCTTTGCAGGCAGAGATTACTCAGTCGGATGAAGCGTTACTTAAGGCTGAGCAGCTCTTGCTGGCTGAAGTTAAGCGTAGGGAGGCCCTTGAAGCGGAGATAAAGGCTTTGAAAAAAGATGTCTCCACATACAAGAAGAAGTACAATGCCGCCCAATCCTCGCTGAAGAACTTATCGACTCAGATTACGGACACTTACCGTATTTTGCTAAGTAAGTTTGTTTATCTGCAACTAGCTTGCTTACCTCCATTTTGCCGTTGTAATAACCAAAATTACTGATATGCTTTTGTGTTTTTCGATTGCAGGTGCTAACCTTGCTGCTCCGGAGGAGAATGCCATTACTCAAGTTAAAACTCTGAAGACTGTGCTCCGGACGTTTTTTGCCGGCACGAAACTTTTGCTGGATGCTATCAAGTGGCCTTCTGAGGTATACCCGGGCGAGGAGAACCTTATGCAGGCCTTTTCCACAGCGCCTGGTTGGATTGAAATACTGAAGCGTTCGTCCTGCCGAATTGGGATGACCCGGGCTTTAACGCTGGCGAAGGCTTATTTTCCAAAGCTTGACCCGGCGAAGGTAGTATCCGGGTTCCCAGAGTTTAAAGCTGACGGATCCAAATTCAAGCCCCAGGATTTCAAAGCTATACAATCTGCGGTACGTCCTTCAGCCACAGCTTTGGCCGACAAGATGGATCTAAACACGATTATGAGCTCGTATGATTCTGAGGGCAAGGTTATCCTGGTGGAGGCACCCCCCCTATTGATATGTTGGACAAATGGTCGACTGATCTGGCTAGGAGGAAGGAAGAGGCTGCAAAGAGGGAAGCAGAGCTGGGCGTAAAGCCGTCTACCTCTACCCCAACCGACCCTCCGCCTGTTCGTCCAGATGTGAAGAGCCCGGGTAAAACTGCTGGCAAGGCCAAGGAGCAAGTCCAAGACTTAGACCCGGAGGACCGCTCTCAGGATGCCGAGTAGGATGCTGCCTAGTGCTTTGCGTTTCTCGAGACTGATATGATATTTTTTTGCGGTGCGCCTGTGCACCATTGATGCTGACACTATGACTTTGCGTTTGTGAACTTATGATAACTCTTTGCCTCCCCTGGCTTTTGATAATATCCATCCTTGTGTTACTTATAAGCTTATTCTCGATACTTCGAACTCTTGTTTTCAATTTCCTTTTGAGACTCGGCTAACCGAGTATCGTAGGTTTTGATAGATGAACTTTTCTTTAAGTCCCCAATACTCGGAAATTAAGGTTTACAGGCTTTGGTAGTTAAACAGTTTGTTTCTGTTTCGAAGTCCCCAGTCCCCATGACCCAAAGTACGAGCTATGGGGGCGTGGCCTTTCTCAGATGACATACTGCTGTTTACCAAGCTGAATACCAATAGCTGTTCACATAAATACTGAAGTCATGCTTAATACTTGTTGAGTTTCCGGCTTTTTTAGCCTTATACTCTGCATGGACTTGTGGTTTAGATGACCCTTTTGATTATCTTGTACTGTAAGCCGGCTTTCGCGTGGATACCATGTCGTTGCATCTATACGAAAAACAAGATCAAGCAAGCCCCATTGGGCTGCATAGTTTGATTGTAATCGTACGTGAACAGATCATGCCACTTTAGCGCGAGTCACATCGAGCTTAAGTAAGAATAATCAAGAAATTTGGCTCCTTCGTCCAGTTATAGGATTGTAGCCGCACCCGTTTCTACGAGTAATCAGCCCCCATAACTCATAGGCATCGTGGCCGGGTCTCCGGGTTTGAGATTACTTATTGAAGCAGATCGCCCCCCGGAGACCTATATTCACGCAATGTATTTCGATGATATTAATGTGTTGATAATAAAAACGTTACTTACTTGTAACTGAAGCAAGGATCATGATAGGACTCGAGACCATCTTCTTTTATTGATAAAAATTTCTTTTTGAATCAGCAGGCCGCCTCATTAAAAACCTTCCAGTCCCCTTAGGTACCCTGGTAAGGAAAAGAGCGCGTATGAAACCTGCCGTCGATTACACTGCTTTAGTTGCTTTCGGGAATCGGCCTCACACTGGCGTGGCCGATACATATTCTCCATTCGCTAGACCTTTTCATAATGAATATCGGATTTGCTAGCCAACCCGGGTATATCGCCCTTGAAACGTGATCAGCTGCGGATGGTGGTGCGTCTTCTTCTTCCCTGCTGAGAGTTTTAAAAGTATCGCTCCTGATGAAGCCTACCATCTTAGGGTTTTGTTCTGCCCTAACTTTTGCTTTGTCCCCCTCAGGAGTTGGCTTTTTTGACGTTGTCCTTTCTTCTAGGTCTACCTGAGAACGGTAATGTTTGAGCTCTTCCTTCCTACAGGCTTGCTCGGCCATTGCCGCGTCTCCCTCATCACACTCAGCTGCTATATCTCGGTTTCCGTGTATTGTAATGGTCTTCTTGGGACCCGGGATTTTCAGTTGTAGGTACACATAACACGGTCTCGCCATGAACTTGGCATAAGCCGGCCTTCCAAACAATGCATGATAAGGGCTGCGCAACTTTACTACCTCGAAGGTAAGCCACTCGACTCGGTAGTTGTCCTTTGACTCTCCAAAAGCTACTTCCAGTGCCACCTTTCCTTCAGGGCATGCTGAGTGACCCGGCACTATCCCGTGAAAAACTGTTGTACTCTTTTGCAGCTGTGATTCCTTCAAGCCCATACGCAGAAAAGTTTCCCAGTACAGGATATTGATACTACTTCCTCCATCCATCAAGACTTTTTTCAGCTCGTAGCCGTTGACCTGTGGTGCCACTACCAAAGCTAAGACTCCCGGGTGATCAACTCTGTCCGGGTGATCCTTCCTGCTCCATGTTACCTCTTGTTCTGACCACCTCAAATACCTTGGAACAGCGGAAGAGACCGAATTAACTGCTTGTTTCAGTATCTTCTTATCCTTGTTAGAGCCTCCCGTAGTGTGCACATGATATTGACCCAGCTGTTTGGGGTTAGCTTGAAAACCTCCCGCTCCCCCTTGATTGTTACCTTGATTTCCAGCTGGCGGGTTGCCGGCTGGGGGTGGTCCGTTGCCCAAATTTCCACCTAGGCCCGGGCCTCCTCCTCGGCCTGCACCTCGCATGGCTCTGTTCACTTCCTCGTTCTTCCACCTTTGTAAGTCGGCACATTGCTCCAATGAATGATTGGCCGGCTTGCCGTTCCTGCTATGCTTCGGGCATGCCATCCTAAATATGTCCCAACTGTTGCTTGGTCTTGGAGGTCCTTGGTAGTGCCCCCCATTGTGATTTCCAGTATTAAAATTTCCTTCGGATCTAGGTCTTGAAGACCCGGCCTCCGTGTTGGCTACAAACTCGGAATTCCCTTCAAACGGGCGCTTGTTTTGGCTACTTGCATTATTGTTTGGTGCCGATCCATTGCCGGTTTTCCCGCTGCTACTTGCGTTTGCTTTTGCTTTCTTGTCATCGGCTTCCTCCTCTGTGGTATCCGTTGCAGCGTGTTTGTTGCACGCATCCATTAACTCTCCCATTGTAACCTCCGCTGCATTCCTACTAGATTTCATGCGAGTTAGCTTTTGCACTAAAGGAACATACTTACATGTTTTTGCCATAGCTTGTAGCGCGTCCTTAGGCTGGATATCCGTAGACGAGTGGAGTATCTCCATAACCCGGCGTACCCAGCTGCGTGCTGACTCTCCTTTCTTCTGAACGCATCTTTCTAAATCATCAATAGTAAATAACTTTCTGCATGTCCCATGAAAGTGTTTGATAAATGCGGTCTTTAGCTCCTCCCACGATTTGATCGATTTTTCCGGTAGATTGGTGAACCATAACTTTGCTGCTCCCTCTGACATCATTAAGTACATGAATTTGGCTTGGAGATTCTCGGATGCGTTGCGAATTGACATTGCCATCTCATAGCTGCCCAGCCACGTTTCTGGATCCATTGTTGGCTCATAATTTACTACTTTCCCCGGTTCTTTGAACTTCTCCGGGTAAGGTTCTGCCCTGATATCGTCCGAGAGGCACTTGGGTCCCGCCAGGGTGGTTGGGGGTGGTCTTACTCGGGAGGCGCGTGACCCGGCTGGGGGTGCCTCGAGGTGCGGCGCCACCGGCAATTCGTGCCCAGCAGATCCGGCCCCGGTTCTTCTGGCTCTGGAACTGTCCACCACCGCCTGCGCTGCTGATACTACTGGTACTGTCTGGATACGCGGTGGAGGCGGCATTTGCTGCTGCTCTTCCCTTCGTCGTGCCGCACTTGTTTGGACATTGCCCTGTTGCTGACTGGCGTACGGCGTCCCATGCATCCCGCTTCTATGATCCGGATAATTGGCTTGCTGTGCTACCGCGGTGTGTAGCAGATCGATTGCTCGTCAGGTTCCTTCCGCATGAGGCGAGTCTCCCACAGGAATCTGGTTTAATGCGAGCGTTGCTGCGTACACGTTGTCCATGGGATTGTTGTAATGACCTGCTGGTGTGCGGAATCGTGATGGTGGTGGCGGCATGGTATTGCCGGCTGTCGCCCCCGTCTGTGGCACAGGTAACCCGGCTAGCGCGTTTACCGGATGTGCTCCCGTTGAAGGTCGCGGTATGGTCCCTTGGTTCGTCGGTGGAATCGGCTGATCTTGAGGTGTGAACACCAGGGCAGTCGGGTTAATAACCCCTCCTGTTGCCGGCAGCATAGTCCGGTGCCTTTGGTGCATCCTTGTCGTTTCCTCCCGGAGCCGGGTCTCTCGGTCATCCAATTCGCGCTGCCGCGCGACCATCCCCTGCCTTTCTGCTTCCACTTGCCTTCTTTGCTGCTCTAATGCACGACGAGCCACGTCCAGGTCTCTTACACGCTCTGCCGCGTTTTCTGGGGTAATAACTGTGGCCAAGACTGTGGGGTCCAAAATCAAATTATTATCAAACAGAGCCGGGTGACGCGGGTTTGAAGGGCCCGCCCCCGGTGTCCGGTTTGCTTGGAACCCGAACATATTTGCGTGTCGCTCCTCGTCTGCTGGGCGACTGGTGACAGACGCCGACTCTCCATCGACCTGGACCAAGACCGGGTCAACTGCTCCTTGCTGCTGGGCCGCTGCCTGAACCGCCCCGGCTGGCGCTGCGGCCGCGTTTTCTTGATTGAGATTGGTCGCGGGAGCCGCATAGACCGCAACCCGGCGCATGATGCCCGGTGTAGATTCGTACTGTTCTTCCTCGCTGTTTTCCCTTTCATATCGATCCTCCGACAAATCCCGTATAGACTCGGTATCATCCTCCCTCTCTGTCTGATCCGTTGTTCCGATCGATTCTTCTTTTTCCGATTGAACATGCTCATCTTTCCCTGACACGGAATCAGATCCAAGATTATCACGATTCGAATTGGAAGTACATACCATACCGATGAAGACGTTGATGCGGCCGATTGTCACGACGGATCCGGTTTCGAGGTGGTCCGACTCTGGCCCCCAGCCAGAATCATCTACCATCTTCTTTCCTTGGCTGTTGACGTAGATTTCTCCGACGATGAGATTCTTCATGTTCTTCCGAGCTTCTCCCGTGATGCAAACACCTTTGGACGCAGGCCCCACGGTGGGCGCCAACTGTCGTGGGATAATCACGGCAGATGTTACCTGGGGTAACTGATCTTGGGGCAAGTCGACACAGGTATTCGGGAGAGGGTTTAGCTCAAAGGAAGACATGGAGAAAGCGATCTAAGAACCGGAGAATAACTCGCCGGATCTCGATATCAATAATGCTGGATACTCGATAACAGGTGTTACAACTATGGCTTGGATCTCTCTGAGGCTAAGCCTAGGGGTTGGTTTATATAGCACTCATACCCCCCTTGGCTTGCCTTTACAAAGCGCCTCCTGAGTCCTACTCGAACTCTATACACAAACCCTAACTTTCCTTACCGCAACCCACAATCCGGGTCACGAACGTTACATGCCCTGGGCCTTCCAGAAGTTTCTTTGTCTTTAGCCGGATTTGGTCCAGCCGCCGTTTGGGCCGGGTCACACCTGGGAGTTGGGATACCGGGTTACTATCCCCTCATCAGTGATGGAACTGTCCATCCTAGTGATTATTTTCTCTTTATACATGAATTATGCGAGTTATTCAGGTATGCAGGTATTACAATGGATCAAGTTAAAAGGAAATTATTTTATTTATCGCTGAAAGGAAGGGCCACTAAATGGTTCAAATTACTGAAGAATGGTGAATCTATTGGATGGGAGGAAATTGTTCCTCTCTTTTATTCTAAATTTTATCCTCCTAGTGAGATTCATAAAGACCGGAATCAAATCTATAATTTCTGGCCTCATGAGGGAGAGAGTATTTCTCAAGCGTGGGGGAGAATGAAGTTATTAATGCTTAAATGTCCCGTTCATGAACTCTCGAGAAATATTGTTATCAATATTTTTTATGCAAGGCTTTCTCTTCATGATAAGGATTTATTGGATGCTTCTTGTTATGGATCATTCACACATATGAAGGAAGAAGCTAAATGGGATCTTCTTGACCGTATTCAAGAAAACATTGAAGGATGAGAGAACTACAAAGGTAGAAAGTCATCTATAAATTATGATTATGAATGCATTAAATATTTTATGGGAACCAGTGATTTCTATGATGTTAGTGGTGTTTGTGGTCTTGATTCTCGAATCTTTGCAAATTGTCTTAAAATTTTTGCCTCCTATCTTGATATTCCTAAAAAGAATTATCACAAGTACCATGCACCTTATAAATATATTGTTCATGCTAGTAATATAGAAGTGCATGTTATTAATCATGCTATTCCAGAGCCATATGTTGAAAAAATGCCTTTCCCTGCTAAGGTGAAAGAACACTCTATGGTGGCTTGTGTGGTTAATAAGAGTAATAAGAAATCTATTGAACCTGATGAACAAATAACCGTTAAACCTGCTGTAGCAATAGTGAAAGATTATGTTTGTGGAAATGTGGAGGATGAACACATAGTCTTTTGTGAGGATGCTTCTGATATTGTTTCCCATCCTCATATGCCTGAGAAAACTAGTGTTCCTGTGCTTTCTGTTAAGATTGGTGATCATTGCTATTATGGTTTGTGTGATATTGGTGCTAGTTCTGGTGCCATACCTTATGAGCTTTATAGAGAAATTATGCATGAAATTGGTTCTTGTGAGCTTGAAGATATTGATGTGGTTATTCAGCTTGCTAATAGAGAAACTATTTTCCCGATTTGTATTGTTAGAGATGTGGAAGTTTTATATGGTAAAACTAAATATCCCACTGATTTTCTAGTACTTGGTAAGGCTGCTAGTTAAACTTGTCCTATTATTTTTGGTAGACCTTTCTTGAACACTTGTGGTTCTATTATAGATTGTAACAGAGAGAATATTTTGACTAAATTTGATGGAAAATCTTATGAGTTCAATTTCTCCAAATTTGCTAGAGCACCTTATGAATCTAAATTGCCCGATGAAAATTTTAAAGTTGAACGACTTGCTTCTATTGCTCTTGCTCCTAACAATGCTTTTCAACAATATATGGAGGACCATGAGAGTGATGTCTTTATGGAAGAGAGAAATGAGATTGACGATATTCTTCTTCCTCAACCGGTGATACTGAAACATAATTTACCTGTGGAAGACTTGGGTATAATATTACCACCCAAGGAGGATCCTTTCTTTGATTTAAAACCTCTGCGTGATGATCTTAAATATGCTTATCTTGATGATAAGAAAATATATCCTGTTATTATTAGTGCTAAACTTTCAGGTGAAGAAGAGGAAAGATTATTGGGAATTCTGAAGAAACACCATGGAGCTATTGGATATACTTTTGATGATTTAAGGGAATTTCTCCTACTATATGTCAGCATGCTATTAATATTGAACCTGCTGCAAAGCCAGTATTTGAACATCAACGCCGTTTAATTCCTAAGATGAAGGAAGTGGTAAGAAATGAGGTATTAAAACTTCTTGATGTTGGTATTATTTTTCCTATTGCAAATAGTAGATGGGTGATCCCTATGCATTGTGTCCCTAAGAAGGGAGGATTGACTGTTGTGCCTAATGAAAACAAACATCTCATTCCACAAAGAGTAGTAGTTGGTTATAGAATGTGCATTGATTTTAGAAAGGTTAATAAAGTTACTAAGAAAGATCATTATCCTTTGCCCTTTATTGATCAAATGCTAGAGAGGTTGTCTAACAAAACTCATTTTTGCTTTCTTGATGGTTATTCTGGGTTTTCTCAAATTGTTGTTAGGAAGCAAGATCAAGAGAAAACAACCTTTACTTGTACTTATGGTACTTATGCTTATAGACGTATGCCTTTTGGTTTGTGTAATGCTCCCGCTACATTTCAAAGATGCATGTCTGCTATTTTTCATGGTTTTTGTTAAGAAATTGTGGAAGTATTCATGGACGATTTCTCCGTCTATGGGACTTCTTTTGATAATTGTTTGCACAACCTTGATAAAGTTTTGCAGAGATGTGAGGAAACTAATCTTTTTCTTAATTGGGAGAATTGTCTCTTTATGGTTAATGAAGGAATTGTCCTTGGACATAAAATTTCTAAAAGAGGTATTGAAGTTGACAGAGCTAAAGTGGAAGCCATAGAGAAAAATGCCCTGTCCTAGGGATGTTAAAGGTATTCGTAGTGTTCTTGGTCATGTTGGCTTTTATAGGAGGTTTATTTAAGATTTCTCTAAAATATCAAAGCCTCTTACAAATCTTCTTCAAAAAGATGTACCATTTGTTTTTGATGATGATTGTAAGGACGCTTTTGAGACTTTAAAGAAGGCTTTAACTACTGCTCCTATTGTTCAACCACCTGATTATAATTTACCTTTTTAAATTATGTGTGATGTTATTGATTTTGTAGTAGGTGCTATTCTTGGACAGTGCATAGCTAAGAAGTTGACTGTTATTCATTATGCTAGTAAGACTCTTGATGCTGCTCAAAAGAATTATGCTACTACTGAAAAGGAGTTCTTAGCTGTAGTTTTTGCATGTGATAAGTTTTTTTTTTGCACGAAATCCAGGAGCTTTATTAATTAAAGATCATACTCTTACAATCAGCCAACAAACTTGCAACTAAGAAGTCCGGGCTAGAATCTAGCCAACTATCCGTCCTAGTCAGCGAACAAGCTCGCTTAGCACATAGATGTGCAGGACAATTATTCAAACGATAAGTATGCTTAACCGAAAAGGAAACAAAATCCGAAGACAGCTCCTCAATGTCTTGAAAGATAGGCGCAACAATAGAGCGACTAGCACCACGCGAGGACCAGAGGTTGACAACCTCCGAACAATCCGTCTCTATGATCACATGCGAGAAACCCCTTAGTTGAGCAAAAATTGTACCTTCTCGCACCGCCATCAACTCCGATATGAATGGGTTGGAAACCCCATCCATCGGCTTCCTCCAGGCTCCCATGAAAGCAAGATGAGAAGTGGCAACACCACCTGCACCCCCCATGCATGTATCCACTGACATCGCCCCATCTGTATTGATCTTGATCCATCCAGGATCAGGTTGCCTCCACAATTGCCCCTGCGGCATCTTCCCCGAGACACCCGGAAGTTCCAGAAATGACAAAGTCTCCTGCACATGCTTCACTACGTGAACTGGATCATATGTTTCCTTGTCATGTACCCATCTATTACGTGATCCCCATATCGCATGCATTATGGAAATCACTTTGCACCGGTCTTCTTTGCAGAACAAATCCGACATAAATATGTCTTGAGCCTATTGCATGTGATAAGTTTAGGCCTTATATTGTTGACTCAAAGGTTACTATCCGTACCGATCATGCTGCTATTAGATACCTTATGGAAAATAAAGATGTTAAGCCTAGGCTCATTAGATGGGTGTTGCTTTTACAAGAGTTTGATTTACATATTGTGGATAGGAAGGGTGCTGAAAATCCTGTTGCTGATAACTTGTCTAGATTGGAAAACATTATTTTTGATCCTATTTATGTTAATGATAGTTTTCCAAATGAACAGTTGGCTGCAATAAAGGTAAAACCCCAAGATAGTCCATGGTATGATGATTATGCTAACTTTATTGATTCCAAGTATTTGCCTCCAACCTTTACAGCTCAACAAAGAAGAAAATTCTTCTATGATTTGAGGCATTATTTTTGGGATGACCCATAGTTATATAAAGAAGGAGTAGATGGTATTATGAGAAGATGTGTACCAGATCATGAACAACGTGAAATATCGAAGAAGTGCCATAGTAGTGCTTATGGAGGACATCACGATGGAGATAGAACCGCACAAAAGGTTCTACAATTAGGTTTCTATTTGCCTACCCTCTTTAAAGATGCACGTAAATATATTTTATCTTGTGATGAATGTCAAAGAGTAGGCAACATTTCTAGACGTAATGAACTGCCTATGAGTTATTCTCTTGTTATTGAACCTTTTGATTGTTGGGGATTTGAATTTTTGGGTCCTTTCCCCCCTTCAAATGGTTATACTCATATTCTTGTTGCTGTTGATTATTTTACTAAGTTGGTAGAAGCTATACCTACTAAAAGTTTTGATGGTGAGACCTCTATAAAAATACTTAAAGATGTTATTTTCCCCAGGTTTGGTGTGCCTAGATATCTTATGACTGATGGAGGTTCTTATTTTATTCATGGTGGTTTTAGAAAAACCCTTGCTAAATATGATGTTAATCATAGAATTGCCTCAGCTTATCATCCTCAACCAGTGAGCAAGTAGAATTATCAAATAGAGAAATTAAATTTATCTTGCAAAAGACTGCTAATAAATCTAGGAAGAATTGGTCAGATAAGTTGAATGATGCTTTATGGGCTTATAGAACTGCTTATAAAAATCCTATGGGTATGTCTCCCTATAAAATGGTTTATGTAAAAGCTTGTCACTTGCCTTTAGAATTAGAACACAAAGCTTATTGGGTAGTGAAAGAAGTAAACAAAGATTTTAAACTTGCTGGTAAAAAAAGAATGCTTGATTTGAATCATTTAGATGAATGGAGATGTGAAGCTTATGAAAATGCCAAGCTCTTTAAAGAGAAAGTTAAACAATGGCATGATAAAAGAATCCTTAAAACAGAGTTTCATGTTGGTGAGAAAGTTCTATTGTATCGGTCTCGTCTCAGATTTGTTGCATGAAAATTACTCTCCCGATGGGAAGGACCTTATATTATTGAAGAAGTGTATCGTTCGAGTGCAATCAAAATTGCTTCCCTCAAAGATAATACTACACAAGTGATAAATGGAAAAGGACTCAAACATTATATTTCTGGGGATTCCTATGATGAAGTTGTGGATGTTATTCAAGTAATGACTCCGGAGAAGTTCATTAGGGGGAAGATTCGAGAATATGCAGAGTCTATTTTGGAATAGCTAACAGTTCTGTTAATAAAAAGTTCACGAAATACCTTTTCCGTTATAGATTATTGTTTTTTGAAAAATATAAAAAATACTGAGCCAAAGAGGAGTTGGAGAAGGTTCCCGGCGGCACCACACCATGAGGTGGCGCGGGCCCACCCTTGGCCGCGCCACCCTATGGTGTGGGCGCCTCGGAGACCCTCCCCAACTCATTTTCGACTTGGACTTTCCTTTCGTTATGCATATTTTTGCTATATAACCCCTCGGACCCACCGAGGTCTGTATATCGTTTTATCGTTGTGTTTTTGTTTCGAGTTGTTTCTACCAGGATCTGTTTTCAGTTTAGAAGCATCATGCTCTCCACCAACAACAACAAGGGGAAGGGGCCAAAGGAAGATGATCTCCAAGACCAGGAGCTGCAGGAGGAGATCGAGAGTGGAGCTGAAGGAGATGTGGAAGAAAACCCACGAGTGCATCCACGCGCCACCATCACAAGCATTGGAGTGGTTGCAAAACCTCACAGGCAAATGAGAAGGATGAGCACCGGAGGGAAGGCCCCATGTCACTTCTTAGCTTCAAGGACACCCCTTCAGGCATAAAGAAACCTTTTCGTACTTTAATTCATGAGTATCAATCTAGGAGGGTACCCAAGGCAGATTTGCCTTCTCGCTGGGATATGGATCATTCTAACCATTTAGATGACGGAAGATCTCAACCTAAGGAAGTGTGTGGGGGGGGGGAATCTTGGTGGCTGGCATTCACAGTCTGACAGGCATGCGAACCGTATTGATCACAATACAGAGGATTCATAAGCTCGTCGAGAAGGATTCATCACCACTACCGAAGAATTAATTCGTCATTGGCATTGGCATCCCCTTGGCTTGTTCCAAGCTTGGGGGAGTGTCGCGGTATCACCTTTATCTTTCACCCTTTTTACTTTTTAGTAAAGTCATATAGTGAGTAGAGGAAATATCATATAGGATGGTTTGTAGTAAGGAAGTGTTGCTCCTTAGTTGGTTATCGTTGTATCCCTTGGTTTGAATTGCCGTAATGAAATATTAATGAGAAGTTTCATCATATACTTGTTTTACTTTATTTTAGTTTGCAATTTTTTTATGTGATTGATCTTGTTATTAGTATTGGTATCAATTCTGGAGTTTCAAGATAATCTAGTTGGTTTTGGCAAATTTATCATTGGTCAGTAGCACCAATTTGTTGAGACTTAAGTAGAAAAGAGGGAGTTGCATGTAGATATATTATTCCATGATCTTTCTTCTTTGTTAGCTCATAAGCTTAGTATTCTCAAATAAGTTTGTTTGCACCTTCAAGGAAGATTGCATGATTGGCTTTATCATATATGTTTTTGTTTGTTTTTCTTCGATTCTTATGCTTGCTACCCAACCTTGCTAGCCAAAAACCTGTACTGAGAGGGAATGCTTCTCGTGCATCCAAACCTTGAACCCAAAACCTTGCCATTTGTGTCCACCATACCTACCTATATGTGGTATTTCACCGCCACTCCAAGTAAATTGCTTGTGTGCTACCTTTAAACCTTCAAAATTTACACTTGTTTTGTGCTCCTGTTTTAGCACATGAGGACGCAAATAGAGAATCTTTATCTCACTTGTTGATTGGATTTCACACCCTGGACTAGTGGCATCATCCTCTTATCCAAATGCTATAAGAGCTGGCAGCGGGGTTCCCAGCCCCAAATAATAATACAAATTCTCTTCACTCTTTTTGCCCCTGATTTATCAGTCAAAGCATAATTGTGTAAACAAAAGAGAAACAGGGATGCCCTTCTATACCAGTTGCGTCCTTCTATGGGAACTGCTCTTGTGAAGTCTAGTTGGCTTGTGACGTACTGTATTTTCTGTTTGCCATTCGTTGACATAAACATACACCTCTCAAAATTTAGACACTCCTCCACGGTATGTGATCGTTGGCAGACGCCCGACGATTCGGTTAGCCATGGTTTGTGTAAGAAAGGTTGGGAGGAGTGTCAACCATTTTATACCTCTGTTTTACAAAATAAAAGCTCTAGCACTTGAGTGATCAATGCTTCCCTCTGCGAAGGGCCTATCTTTTACATTTATGTTGAGTCAGTAAACCTACTTCTTTCTGTCTAAGCAAGCATTTGAGTTGTTGTGATTCATCCAGCTACATGTTAATTTACTCAATCATGTTCTTTATTCATCCTTGTTTCTGCAAATGCTTTTATCTGTTTGAATACCACTTTGAAAGTTACCAATGTTTTCAAAGAGACCGTTATAATTGAGCACGACAAACTCTGCAATATAGCTCTAGTATAAAAGACTCTGATCGAAAGATAAGTACATTGTTAATTCTATGACCAAGAACAAAGTTTGCCTTTACCAATTGTGATTTACGTTTTGCACCTTGATGACCCACGAGTATAGGGGGTGTATCGTAGTACTTTCGATAAATAAGAGTGTCGAACCCAACGAGGAGCAGAAGGTGTTGACAAGCAGTTTCGATGAAGGAATAACTGTAAATACTGGAGAACAGATTTGTAGGGTTTTTTGATATTGCAAATAAATAAAGTGCGAGTAAATAAAATGCAGTAGTAATAATTGCAGCGAGTGGCCCAATCCTTTCTTCAGCAAAGGACAAGCCAGTGAGTTTACTTATGATTAACAAACGTTCTCGAGGACACACGGGAGGTTCTTATCAACTGCTTTTGTTCCATGCAGCTAAATAACTTTTGTGTTTTGATATGTTTTGTGTGGGTGAATCTATGCTAATGTACCGTCCCATCCAAGACTAATACATACTTGTGATTATACCCCTTGCAAGCATACACAACGACAATAAAGTAATTAAGAAATAAATCTAACCACAACTTTAAACTCCGGGACCCTATGCTCCCTCGTGTAATGGTTTCCTAACGGGGGTTTAGGTTTCTGTCACTCCGGCAACAACACAATTAGTAGCCAAATACACGATGCACTCCCCTAGGCCCATAAATGGTGAAGTATCATGTAGCGACGCTCACATGACACCACTTGAAGAATAGCACCACAACTTAAATATCAAACATTAATACTATTCAACATTACTTCACTACTAACAACAGGACTTCTCACATGTCCTCAAGAACAACACGAACTACTCACAACACATCATATGGATCATAATCAAAGGTGATATAATGGATGATAACAATCTGGTCATAAAGTGCAAACACCGATAAATCTCACAAGCATCAACTACTAACAAGTAATCCACACCGGGAGAGAGATCTAATGCAAAACAACGATAGAGGCCCCTAATTGTTACAGCGAGATGAAGGTGGATGATGAAGGTGATGGTTCTGGTGGTGATGACGATGATGATGACGATCTTGATGATGCCCGGAGCGATGACAGTGACGATGGTGGTGATTTCCCCTCTCCGGAGAGGAATTTCCCCGGTAGATTTCTCCCTGCCAGAGAGCTTTTCTCTCTCGGGTGTTTCCCACCCCGCAGCGGTGGCGGAATAATTCTTCGAGGATGGAATGAGGCTTAGGGTTCCCTCGGGGCCAGGGGCCAAATATGACTCCCGGAGGTGGGCCAGGGTGTCCACACCCCTAGGTGGCGCGGCCAGGGGGAGGGCGCGCCACCCCTAGGTGTGGACCCCTGGTGGCCCCCCTCTGGCTCCCCTTCTGGCTGTGTTCCTCCTCGGGACTTTTAGGAACCCCCGGATTTCCCCCTTCTTCTTCTGATCTTCTTAAATATGGTATCTCGATGGTGCTTTTTCCATCAGATTTCTGGTCCCGGTGTTTATTCTCCAAAAAATATAAAACATGCAAATTAAGATAAAATAACATAAGAGATGCATCATAACATGAAATATATCGATGAATAACAGAAAATTATGATATAAAATAGTGATGCAAAATGGACGTATCAACTCCCCCCAAGCTTAGACCTCGCTTGTCCCCAAGCGAAACTGAACTCAGAAAACATGACCACGGGTTTATGGAGTGAAGAGTCGATAAATAAAATACGGACAAGAAGCATCACATTTACCTATGCACCAATTATTATAGACAGCAACTTCCTCTCATAAAACTTAACTTGAAACAAGTAAAGGGAGTCACAAACAAAGATGCAAAAGAGAGAATCAAAATTGGTGATGGCAAACTTTGTTCTTGGTCAGAGAACATTTAATGAAAATATACTTATCTTAGGTGAAGTATTTATAACAAGGTTTATATTGTAGAGATTAACATGTTTAATTGTAACAACTCTTTTTCAATGATTCATAGCTTTCAATGTAATATTCATTCATATAATAAAGCATGTGCTAAACAAAGAAGGATGGAAAACATGATTGAATAAATCAACATATAAATGATGAGAACACAACAACTCAAATACTTGTTGGATACAGAAGGAAATGGGTTTACTGACTCAACATAAAAGTAAAACATAGGCCCTTCGCAGAGGGAAGCATTGACTACTCATGTGCTAGAGCTTTAATTTTAATAAACAGAGGTATAAAATCCATGACACTCCTCCCATCCAGTTTACACAAACCATGGCTAACCGAATCCTCGGGTGCCTGCCAACAATCACAAATCGTGGAGGAGTGTCTAAATTTTGAGAGGTCTATATTTATGTCAACGAATGGCAAACAAAAAATATAGTACGTCACAAGCCAACTAGACTCACAAGAGCGGCTCCCATAGAAGGACGCAACTGGTATAGAAGGTCATCCCTCTTTCTCTTTTGTTTACACAATTATGCTTTGACTGATAAATCATGGGCAAAAAGAGTGAAGAGAATTTGTATTATTATTTTGGGGCTGGGCACCCCGCTGCCAGCTCTTCTAGCATCTGGATAAGCGGATGAAGCCACTAGTCCAGGTGTGTGATTCCAATCAACAAGTGAGATAAATATTCTCTATTTGCACCTCATGCGCTAAAACAGGAACACAAAATAGGAGTAATTTGAAAGTTTTAAAGGTAGCACATGAGCAATTTACTTGGTGTGGCGGTGAAATACCACATGTAGGTAGGTATGGTGGACACGAATGGAAATGTTTTGGGTTTTAGGTTTGGATACATGAGAAGCATTCCCTCTCAGTACAGGGTTTTTGGCTAGCAAGGCTAGGTAGCAAGCATAAGAGTTGAAGGAGAACAAACAAATATACATATGATGAAACCAATCATGCAATCTTCATTGAAAGCACAAACGATCTTAACGTGCGAATACTAAGTTTATGAGCTAATAGAAAAATTCCTTTTTCTTATACTCGCAACTCAAATATTATTTCTACTGACCCAAGCTAAGTTTGCCAAAACCAACTAGATTAACTTGATGATCTCTAGAGTGATATCATATACTAATAGCATGCTCAACCATATGACAGAAGTTGAAAACTGAAATAATGTGCATAGAAAATAAATGATGAAATTCTCATTAATATTTCAAACCAGCAACTCACACCAACGGATATAACGATAACAAACTAGGGAGAGACACTTCCATACTGCAAACCATCCTATATGATAACCTCTCTACTCATGATATGACTCTACTGAAAAAAGTAAAAAGATGAAAGATAGTGATGTGATACCGCGGCACTCCCCCCAAGCTTGGAACAAGCCGAGGGGATGCCAAAACCAATGACGAATCAATTCTTCGGTGGTGAAGGTGGAATCACTCGGCGAGGAGTCGGAAAGCCTTTGATGATGCAACAAAGCTCAATGTTTTCCACTTCCAGAATTGCTACCTCGGCCTTGAGAATACGATGTTGTTCACAGAATTGATCGGCAACCCGGTGTGCTTCAGCTATCACAGGGAACACGTTGAGGTCTTGATCCCACAACGGTCCCCTGCACATTATGAGAGTAGCGACGATGAGGGTTAATGGATCCCACAAAGGTGGGTTTCCTCGTTGGTGCTGGTGCAGCCCTCCGGATCTCCTCCCTCAAACTGTTTATCATGTCATCCCTTGTTGCATCTATCTCTTCCTTTGTCGCCCATCCCGTGAAAGCACTCTCATGGATGTCTTGCTAGATTTGTCGAAGACGACATGCAGCGACATCCTCAACGCTAGAGTTGAA
Source organism: Alopecurus myosuroides (assembly GCA_028641055.1). Taxonomy (NCBI): domain Eukaryota; kingdom Viridiplantae; phylum Streptophyta; class Magnoliopsida; order Poales; family Poaceae; genus Alopecurus; species Alopecurus myosuroides. The sequence continues at coordinate 50,122,315 of CM054062.1, read as the reverse complement.
GGAGGACATCTTGACCTAGAAGCTCCGAACTCCTGTCAGGAAAACAGATCGAAACAGAAACACGACGAGAAAACGATATACGGACCTCGGGGAGTCCGGGGTATTATATAGGAAAAGTTTCATAACGAAAGGAAAATCCAGGTTGAAAACGAGTCAGAGAGGGGCTCCGGGGCGCCCACACCTATCGCTGGCGTGGCCAGAGGTGGGCCCACGCCACCCTATGGTGTGGAGCCTCCGGGCTCCGCCTCCCCCTTGTTTCAGGCTCATAATTTTTCATATTTTCTAAAAACAGCAAAAATATAAGCTGGAAGATGTTTCGCGAACGTTTTCTTGCCAAAACTGTTACCTATTTGGGAACTGACTTTGCAGTTTCAAAATGTGCTTCCTAATGAACTCCTCCGGGATCATGGCTTGAATACAATCAACATTTTCATTATAAGGATCTCCGGAGATATAATGCTTCGGCTTTGGCCATTCACAACTTCTGAAGAGTTGTCTTCAAGGGAAACAATTTTAATTGCCCCAGAATGATATACCTCTTCGATAACAAAAGTTCCTTCCCATCTCGAGGGTAATTTTCCTGCAAAAAATCTGAGGCGAGACCTATACAATAGCACTTTCTCACCAACATGAAATTCTCTTTTAATAATTCTTTTATCATGCCACCTTTTAACTTTCTCTTTAAAGAGCTTAGCATTTTCATAAGCTACTCCTCCATTCATCTAGAGAACTTAAGTGAAGCACCCTTTTCTCACCAGCAAGTTTAAAATATCTATTTAGGTCTATCATTGCCCAATAAGCTTTGTGTTCTAATTCAAGGGGCAAGTGACAAGATTTTCCATAAACCACTTTATAAGGACACATTGTAACGCCCTGACCCCGGAACTATGCAAAGTGCTGGATGTCACCGGTTACGATACCCGACTGAAGGTTACCAGGGTTACCATCCCCCAGGCTGAATCACATCAGGAGGCGCGGCTCGGTCATGGATCATCGGACCACAACCCCTCAGTCATGACATAACGTCGGGCCCAACCAAATTGCATAATAAAGAGATCAAGACTCGAAACAAACTGGCACATCACAGTCTCTACGACACAAAGCATATGTATTTCAACTCTTAACAGAGAAAATATATCAGAATACAACTAGAGGCCACGGACCCAACATTACAACAAGCGGAAGCAGGTATAGTTGTTCTAAACAAGAAGAACCAAAGATATGGCCTAAGAGGCCTACAGATAAACAAGTCAGCGCCAGCTTGCTCCTAACCACCCTAGGCTGCCACCTGGAAAATCCAGACTACTCGTCGACGTCCACGAAGAAACCACCTTTGACTTTCGGGAAGTCCTCTGCTGGAATATAATAAAAAAATTCAACAAAGCAACGGTGAGTACAGGAGGCACTCGCAAGGTTACTAGAGCTATAGCTCGAATGAGGCTTTATAAGGGCTATTTGGTAGTTGTTTTGCAGAAATCCAGTTTTCTTTTAAAAGACACAACTTGGCAACGTCTAAAAGAAGATTTATGAAATGAGATAGAAATTGTAACTCTCTTCACTTCTGATCATTGCATCCACCAATCCAGCATCACACCTGTCTACTCAAATTTTATTGTTCAGGTTCTCTATGATCTTATCGCCCATTCCCAAGCGTCCGTAACCGTGGACACGGCTTTTCGAAAAGATTTACCCTGCAGGGGTGTACTATTTTAACCACCAGTACCGTCCGCCTCCTTGCCTTATCATAAGTCCTCGTCCTGGGAGGATGGCGGAGTGGGCGCGGTTACAACCTTCGGCTTGCATGAATCTATCCCGGGGTCATTCGTGAAGCTGAAGTCCAGGTTCAGTGCCTCCGACACCCTGGACCGCGGCCACCTCCTAAACACCACCGTCCTTGTTCACAGCCCGTCCATCGTCTTCACACAAACGCAAATGGAAAGCTTCAAACTAAAGGACCCCGGGCTACACCCCCACAAGTTAGTCGTTCGATAGGGAGTCCATATGTCCCACCGATGGAAGCACGCTCAGTCTTGGTTCAAGAGGTAAAGAACTCGCTCCTAGGGGCGTGAGTGGGGCAAAACACCATCATTCACCGATGGCAACTCATCCACGCCAGTTAGAATTTTAATTGAAGACAACCGGTCTCCAACACATCCGGACATGATATAATATCTTCCAACCACGATCCATTCATCGGGCCCAAAGTACTCAACTAAGCATGCCTAAGCAATTAAATAGCATATAGCAGTATCTCGGGCCACACACAAGCTATGGATAATAGGAAGGGAAACAAGTATTGATATCCGGAACAAAATGCAACTACTAGGAGAGTATAGCCAAAACATTTGAATTGAATGCAATATTATGGTGGAGAAAATACTTGAGGGAAAACATAGGTCAAGAGTGATGCTCAAAGAAGTTGATTTACGCTTGCCTTGTTGAATTGACAGATGTAGGAATCGTCGAAGAATTCTGGTTGCACTTCCACTCCTCGATCTACCGAAGCACAAAAAACCTCAGAAAGGAAACAACATAAAGAACAATTATAGCAGGTGCAATGCACACTCATGATGAAATGACATTTTAATGCAACAAAAAGATCATGGAGATGATCTTCATGTTAAATGTTTGCTCCCAAATAATTGTGCATTATTTGGCAACACTCATATTTATCTTAGTGCCCTACTAATTTTTACTAACAAGAGCAGTACCTAAATAATTTGTCAATGTAGCGTACCTGCACTTAAAATTTGGCAAGGTACCTGTGTATAGTGAAACCCCTGGATCGATTTCATTTGCACACACAGTTTAAGATGAATATCACAACATTGTATCATTATTACACGAATGATCCAGACTTGGTAAAATAAATTGTTCAAATACAACTTTGCATAGCACAAGGCTAGCTTAAAAGAGTACAGCAGCGGAAATTTATTCTTGAAGGAGTCTCCATCATCTTCATGTGCCACAGGCGAAACATGTTGGTTGCAGACTCGAAACCTTAATCGTAATCTCACTCGTCATCTGAACAATCTGCAACAAATAAAATTGTTGCAACGGAGTGGGTCAGAACCATTAAAAATGGATCTGGCAAGTGACACTATGTGGACACTTAGTGGAATAACTCTAATAACCTATATGCATATTTGGCTGGTGGAGTTTGAGGCTAATTTGCACAAAGCCAATTTTTCCTAATTCTTTATAAAACATTTTTCTTTTGTCAAAGCAGGTATGGCATGAAAACCACCCTCTTTTCCACCTTTGTTCAACCTTCAAAATTTTAACTTCAGAAATTGGAATGTTGGGAAACCTCCGTTGAATCCTTGATTAGCTGCTCAAATTGTCCGTAACCGGGGACACGGCTAAGTACTTAGTTTTAACTCTGCAGAGGTTGTGCACTTTCACCATGAGACCCAACAAACCCAAACTATCCTCAAGCACTCAATTTGTGCTAAGGAAAAGGAGAGAGTCGAGACGAGACCTTTGGGGAAAAAGTCAAGGCAGAGCCATTATACCACATGGTTGCACGGGAAGCATCTTCACTTGGACAAAACTTTGGTCCCTTTGTACCTGGGTGGCAATCCTCAAGTGAACTCTCATGTGAGAACCCCCACATACCATGGTCCTAAGTATAGTAAACTATCTTAGGTGAAAACCCCCATGAACATGGTCCTGAGTAGCCACTCAACATAAACCATGGAAAACCACTTCCACCCAGATTATTCATTACCTTAGTAGATTTTAAAATTTCCAGAAAGCAATTTTTGCATAGCATCAATAATTCTACTAAGTTGTCATGGGTGCTAGACACAACTAGTATAAAGGAGATAGTAGTTTTAGCATAGCAATACTATCCAACACATGCAATAAAAGAAATACACTAAGTCATGCATAGAAAATACATAGGAAATTTATGAGGGGTGTGCCACTTGCCTTGGCAATAGGAAGAGCAGGAGTAGCAGTTCCAACAGCTTCCGTTTCTCTCCGAAAATTCTAACACAATAAAACAACCACAGTAAACATACAAGCAAACCAACAAATCAATCGGAAAATATGCCATGTATGATGTGCAAAATATTCTAAGGCAATGATATGCATGACATGCAAAAATTACTCAAGGCACATAGACAATAATAACTTAAACAAGTTAGCTAGGTCAAGGAAGGTTGAGAAACATGAATTTGATAAAATTGACTTAGAAAAATCTTCAGCTTGTATTCTAAGGATTTAGTCATAGACACAAGGACTTGTTTTATGTCCAATGTGACAAATAGAAGAGAGAAGTTAGTCTTCAAGAACCATCTTCAGTCTTGTCATTCTTTTCTTGGTTTGAATACTCCATTTCTTCTTGTAGACTTGAGGATTTGTAGACTTCATCATTTGGTGCCGCCACTAAGTTACATAGATAAGAAAAGACAAGAAGAACGGAAAGAAAACAAGACTTAGGGAAAAGTAGGGGTTGATCATCTTGAAGCTCCTCTTGATTTTCTTCTAAGTACTTTTCTTCTTGGAGATGCTTCTGAAATTGCTAAGTCCTTCATGAGTTTTCTATCTTCATGTTGAAAATCTTCGAGTTGACAATTGTAGCATCCTCTCCATGGATTTTCACTAATCCAGACTTAGTAGTTTTCAACTAGGAGGGTCAACAAGGAAAAATAACTTAGAAATATTCTAAGGGCTTTGGTTTTTGTCTCTCTGGTCTAAGGTTAGTCCTTAGCACAAATTAGCTAGAGAAAACATATTGAAAATAATTACAGAAAATAAACTAAGTCAAAAATAGTCACATGAGAATATAACAACGAAAACCTTTTTAACTTAGCCAAAAACTATTTTTGGTGCAAGGGACTGTTAGCAAACATCATAAGGTATCCAAAAATATTTTATTAGCAATTTTTAGATGTATAGAATTTAAACTATGCCAAAAATCACCAAACAAGCCTATTTAAATTTGAACCAATTTAAACTTGACAAAACCTAAAATAAACTATACCAAAAGTTTCTACGTGTCGAGAGATTTTCAAAAATATAAAGTTTAGAATTTTTGGCCAAGCCAATAAAAATTACTAATAGTTTTAAAATCAAGGACCTATCTGTAATGCGCAGGGGCTAAACTGAAAAGAAAATACAATAAATCTTCGCACTGAAGTCCCTGGTCGACGTGGCGTTGACTTGCTGACTGGGTGCTGACGAAGCGCTGATGCGTTGCTGCGAGGCGTTGACTGGGCATGCTGACTGGGATTTGACTATTGATTTTGACCAAAAATAAAGTTGCTCGGATAGGAAAACAATCTAAACGAAAGTTGTAAAGAATTACATGCTCTTTCTAATTATCACAAATATAACATCAGTGGATGAATAGTTTAGTCACAAATCACAATTTACCTTTCTGGTCCGAAACTTTGACCGTGAATAACTCCTAGCTCGCTTGACCAAAAGAGGTGAGGTTTGGGGCAAACGAAAGGTCTTGATCAGGAGAACAACTTTGGTTATCAAGCCCCGAACATTTGAGATGGTTTTCTTCTCCGAAAAACATCAAACGCAAACTGTATTGTACAGAAAATTACGTACGTCAAAACAAAAAGTGTACAAAAACAAAATTGTAGATCAGGGTTAAATCTAACTTCTCACCAAAGGAATTTCGATTTGAAGATCCGTGCACGAAAAGATATAGGAATTACGAATTCAGATCTGAAAGATGGCGATTCGAAATTCTTCCTCCACGGTTGATGAAAAGAGTTGAGGCCTCTCAGGATGGAAAGATAATGGAGAGAGCTTCAATATTTCTTCAGACTCCGGTGTGATTCGAGATCGTTTTGATGGGTAGATAAACGAAATACTATTTTGCTGATTAGGGTTTCGGTGGGACGAAAAGGGGAAAAGAAATGCCGGCGGCTACAAATATTTATATAGACTAATGGTCGGTGGAATAGGTTGGGCTCAAAGTTATGAACGCGTAGGAACAAGCGGATCCGGATTTGGAGTCATATTTGTTGAGATATTCGTGTTTAACTGAAGGTAGTTTAGAAGAGCACGTTTTTTGAAATTCGGTGGGTTTTTTTTTCCTGCACGGGGCGAAATTGGCTGAGTTTCGGCCAGTTCGGCCGAACCTTTTTTTTTCTTAAACGTTTTTCTTTTATATTTTTCACTGTTTTCTTTATAACTTTTGATTTATGGATCCAAATGATCTCAAACCAATTTCTATAGTTTTGTAAAAACAAACACTTTGATTTAAACTTTCAAATAATATCTTTCCAATATAAATAAAAAAAAAATCGAAAAATTCAAAACGTGTTTAAATGGATTTTGACACTTAATGTCGGAAAAATATTTATGCCTCAATAAAATAATACAATTGGAAAATTAATTATTTTCCAATTATATACAAACAATACAACCAAGCATTTGACAAACATAGCAAATAATTAAAATAATGTGAATGGCATACCTTGCCCCCTTTTATTTTCTTAAATATGTTTTCAAGTGAAATTATAAATCCACAATTTGAAAATCTTCAAATGCAACAATGAAATATGCTCACGAATGCATGCATGATTTTATTTTTAAAGCAAAATACTTAGTAGTTTTTGAAAGTTTTAAATTTTTCTGATTTTTCAACTTTTTGAAAACTTGGGATGTTACAGACTACCACCCTTAAAAAGAATCTCGTCCCGAGATTCGGGAAGGCTAGCAATAGGTTGTGACTGTATGGCTACCACCCTTAAAAAGATTTTTGATGGTAGTGTAAAACTTCTAGATGCAAACTTGATTTATAATATACCTTCCACTTCTTCCACATTGATGTGGTTCATATATCCTTTATCAAAAGGATTTGGCTTGGTAGCTGCTTCGGCCTTCTTTGCTGGGCACTCGTTGGCATAGTGGCCCTTGTTCTTGCACTTGTAACAAAGCACCTGGCTGATATCCCTGTATTCAGGGTTTGGGCGGGGTTGTCCATTGTTATGTTCGTGATCAGCTTGTCCATTTCCCTTGTGGCCTCCATTGCTTCCTTTGGATCCACCATTGTGATCCTGATGCTTGTGGTGACTTCCTCCATTATGGTGTTTCCCATGTTTGTGACCATTGTTCCCATCATGGGTGGAGTGCCTCTTGAATGAAGGCTCAGCATGATGCTTGTTAATACTCAGCTTCCTCTTCATGTTTTCTGCCTTCTTGATGTTATCCTCCAGTGTGATGGCTTGGTCAAGGAGTGCCTGATAGTTTGGAGCATATGCCATAGTCAAAGGAATCTTTAGGTCATCACTTAACCCTTTGAGGAATTTTGCCTTCCTTTTTGCATCAGTATCTACATCTTGAGGAGCATAACGGGACAGTGCAAGAAAGTCATCCATATACTCTTTGAGTGATCTGTTCCCCTGTTTCAGGTTCCTGAACTCTTCTTGCTTCAAGTTCATAATGCCTGAGGAGATATGAGCATTACGAAAGCCATCCTTGAAGTCCTCCCAAGTCAAGGTGTCCAGAGGGTGAGTGATTTGGAATGTTTCCCACCATTGGGCAGCAGGTCCTTCCAGCAAATGTGCGGTGAATCTCACCTTCTCAGCGTCATCGCATTTAGTTGTCATCAGATCCTTTTGCATAGAACACAGCCAATCATCAGCTACAATTGGTTCAGGTGCAGTTGAGAACTTGTTGGGCTTAAGCCTTAGAAATCTGGCAAGCCTGTCCACTTGGGGAGGTTGTGGTGGTGGAGGTCCTTGTTGGTTGGCCATGAATTGAGCCATCATGGTCATCAGCTGAGTTTGGGCAGCCATCATCTGCTGCATCATAGCTTCATTGTCGTTGTTGTTGTTGTTGTTACCCTCAGGGTCACGACGAGGAGGCATCTGTGGTTTAAGAATAGATGAGCAACAAGATAGACAGGTCTAGAAGAAGTATTCCTACCCATACAAGCAACCACAACACACAACACAAACAAACAAACACATCTCAAACCTAAACTTTTAAACTTTTCAATTGTCCTTACACGAAAATAATCATAGGGATGTTCGAAAAATAATGCCTAAGTACTGCCATACCACAATTTGGTAGATCAATACTTAAAGGAGCTTTTATTATTCTATTTCCTAGGAATGGGGTCTAGTATATTTCTTTTCTAAGTGCATCAAGTTCATCTCCTATTTCTTTCAGCTCATCAAAGTACTTCTGGGTGTTATGGGGTCTGAAACGAAGCCTCCTTCCAAGGTTTTCGATGGCTTCCCAAGCTGCACTTCTTGCTGCATTGAAGAATGATGGGTACACTATTGGGTTTGTGTACATGCAGCAACCTTGAGTCTTATGGTCATCTCCCTTGTTCTTGTATATGTGGAGTTGCACCCACCAGTACTCTTTACCATCATCAGCTTTCATTGGAAATCCTTTGTAAACAGCGTCTCCTTCATATCCCAGGTCCTTCATGATGTCCTTAAGTGCTCTTGGGAACTTACTGTCACAATGAAGAGTCATGGTCATCTCTGGTCCTCTCCTGATTGATTCAATGAGGCTGATCATCTAAAAACCAGAGAAGAGGTTTAGAAAGCAATTAGTTAAGAAAGTTACAAGAATTATGGTAGAAAAGTTTTAGACTTAGAGCAAATAAATTTTAATCCTAGTGGCTTTCTTATTTCTAACCAAACTTAGGGTCTCGAATCTACAGGCAACACAGTGCTCTAATACCATCTGTAGCATACCTGCAATTAAAATCTGGCAAGGTAACTGTGTATAGTGCAAACCCCTGGATCGATTTCATTTGCACACACACACTTTAAGATGAATATCACAACATTGTATCATTATTACACGAATGATCCAGACTTGGTAAAATAAATTGTTCAAATACAACTTTGCATAGCACAAGGCTAGCTTAAAAGAGTACAACAGCGGAAATTTATTCTTCAAGGAGTCTCCATCATCTTCATGTGCCACATCCGAAAAATGTTGGTTGCAGACTCGAAACCTTAATCGTAATCTCACTCGTCATCTGAACAATCTGCAACAAATAAAATTGTTGCAACGGAGTGGGTCAGAACCATTAAAAATGGATCTGGCAAGTGACACTATGTGGACACTTAATGGAATAACTCTAATAACCTATATGCATATTTGGCTGGTGGAGTTTGAGGCTAATTTGCACAAAGCCAATTTTTCCTAATTCTTTATAAAACATTTTTCTTTTGTCAAAGCAGGTATGGCATGAAAACCACCCTCTTTTCCACCTTTGTTCAACCTTCAAAATTTTAACTTCAGAAATTGGAATGTTGGGAAACCTCCGTTGAATCCTTGATTAGCTGCTCAAATTGTCCGTAACCGGGGACACGGCTAAGTACTTAGTTTTAACTCTGCAGAGGTTGTGCACTTTCACCATGAGACCCAACAAACCCAAACTATCCTCAAGCACTCAATTTGTGCTAAGGAAAAGGAGAGAGTCGAGACGAGACCTTTGGGGAAAAAGTCAAGGCAGAGCCATTATACCACATGGTTGCACGGGAAGCATCTTCACTTGGACAAAACTTTGGTCCCTTTGTACCTGGGTGGCAATCCTCAAGTGAACTCTTAGGTGAGAACCCCCACATACCATGGTCCTAAGTATAGTAAACTATCTTAGATGAAAAGCCCCATGAACATGGTCCTGAGTAGCCACTCAACATAAACCATGCAAAACCACTTCCACCCAGATTATTCATTAACTTAGTAGATTTTAACATTTCCAGAAAGCAATTTTTGCATATCATAAATAATTATACTAAGTTTTCATGGGTGATAGACACAACTAGTATAAAGGAGATAGTAGTTTTAGCATAACAATACTATCCAACACATGCAATAAAATAAATACACTAAGTCATGCATAGAAAATACATAGGAAATTTATGAGGGGTGTGCCACTTGCCTTGGCAATAGGAAGAGCAGGAGTAGAAATTCCAACAACTTTCGTTTCTCTCCGAAAATGCTAACACAATAAAACAACCACAATAAACATACAAGCAAACCAACAAATCAATTGGAAAATATGCCATGTATGATGTGCAAAATATTCTAAGGCAATGATATGCATGAAATGCAAAAATTACTCAAGGAACATAGACAATAATAACTTAAACAAGTTAGCTAGGTCAAGGAAGGTTGGGAAACATGAATTTGATAAAATTGACTTAGAAAAATCTTTAGCTTGTATTCTAAGGATTTAGTCATAGACACAAGGACTTGTTTTGTATCCAACGTGACAAATAGAAGAGAGAAGTTAGTCTTCAAGAACCATCTTCAGTCTTGTCATTCTTTTCTTGGTTTGAATACTCCATTTCTTCTTGTAGACTTGAGGATTTGTAGACTTCATCATTTGGTGCCGCCACTAAGTTACATAGATAAGAAAAGACAAGAAGAACGGAAAGAAAACAAGACTTAGGGAAAAGTAGGGGTTGATCATCTTGAAGCTCCTCTTGATTTTCTTCTAAGTACTTTTCTTCTTGGAGATGCTTATGAAATTGTTAAGTCCTTCATGAGTTTTCTATCTTCATGTTGAAAATCTTCGAGTTGACAATTGTAGCATCCTCTCCATGGATTTTCACTAATCCAGACTTAGTGGTTTTCAACTAGGAGGGTCAACTAGGAAAAATAACTTAGAAATATTCTAAGGTCTTTGGTTTTTGTCTCTCTGGTCTAAGGTTAGTCCTTAGCACAAATTAGCTAGAGAAAACATATTGAAAAAAATTACAGAAAATAAACTAAGTCAAAAATAGTCACATGAGCATATAACAACCAAAACCTTTTTAACTTAGCCAAAAACTATTTTGGGCGCAAGGGACTGTTAGCAAACATCATAAGGTATCCAAAAATATTTTATTTGCAATTTTTAGATGTATAGAATTTAAACTATGCCAAAAATCACCAAACAAGCCTAATTAAATTTGAACCAATTTAAACTTGACAAAACCTAAAATAAACTATACCCAAAGTTTCTACGTGTCGAGAGCTTTTCAAAAATATAAAGTTTGCAATTTTTGGCCAAGCCAATAAAAATTACTAATAGTTTTAAAATCGAGGACCTATCTGTAATGCGCAGGGGCTAAACTGAAAAGAAAATACAATAAATCTTCGCACTGAGGTCCCTGGTCGACATGGCGTTGACTTGCTGACTGGGTGCTGACGAAGCGCTGACGCATTGCTGACGAGGCGTTGACTGGGCATGCTGACTGGGCTTTGACTATTGATTTTGACCAAAAATAAAGTTGCTCGGATGGGAAAACAATCTTAACGAAAGTTGTAAAGAATTACGTGCTATTTCTAACTATCACAAATATAACATCAGTTGATTAATAGTTTAGTCACAAATCACAATTTACCTTTCTGGTCCGAAACTTTGACCGTGAATAACTCCTACCTCGCTCGACCAAAAGAGGTGAGGTTTGGGGCAAACGAAAGGTCTTGATCAGGAGAACAAGTTTGGTTATCAAGCCCCGAAGATTTGAGATGGTTTTCTTTTCCGTAAAACGTCAAACGTAAATTGTATTGTACAGAAACTTCCGTACGTCAAAACAAAAAGTGTTCAAAAACAAAATTGTAGATCAGGGTTAAATCTAACTTCTCACCAAAGGAAATTTTGATTTGAAGATCCGAACAAGAAGAGATCTAGGAATTACGAATTCAGATCTGAAAGATGGCGATTCGAAATTCTTCCTCCATGGTTGATGAAAAGAGTTGAGGCCTCTCGGGATGGAAAGATAATGGAGAGAGCTTCAATATTGCTTCAGGCTCCGGTGCGATTTGAGATCGTTTTGACGGGTAGATAAACGAAATACTATTTTACTGATTAGGTTTTCGGTGGGACGAAAAGGGGAAAATAAATGCTGGCGGCTACTTATATTTATATAGGCTAATGGTCAGTGGAATAGGTTGGGCTCAAATTTATGAACGCGTAGGAACAAGCGGATCCGGATTTGGAGTCATATTTGTTGAGATATTCGTGTTTAACCGAAGGTAGTATAGAAGAGCACGTTTTCTGGAATTCGGTGGGTTTTTTTTCCTGCGCGGGGCGAACTGGGCTGAGCTTCGGCCCAGTTCGGCCGAACCTTTTTTTTTCTTAAATGTTTTTCTTTTATATTTTTCACTGTTTTCTTTATAACTTTTGATTTATATATCCAAGTGATCTCAAACCAATTTCTATAGTTTTGTAAAAACAAACACTTTGATTTAAACTTTCAAATAATATCTTTCCAATATAAATAATAAAAAAAATCGAAAAATTCAAAACGTGTTTAAATGGATTTTGACACTTAATGTCGGAAAAATATTTATGCCTCAATAAAATAATAGAAATGGAAAATTAATTATTTTTCAATTATATACAAACAATACAACCAAGCATTTGACGAACATAGCACATAATTAAAATAATGTGAAGGGCATACCTTGCCCCCTTTTATTTTCTTAAATATGTTTTCAGGTGAAATTATAAATCCACAATTTGAAAATCTTCAAATGCAACAATGAAATATGCTCATGAATGCATGCATGATTTTATTTTTAAAGCAAAATACTTAGTAGCTTTTGAAAGTTTTAAATTTTTCTGATTTTTCAACTTTTTGAAAACTTGGGATGTTACAGTCAACATGCATGAAAATGATATTTTCTGTTAGTATTAGGTGGGATTAACATTTTGTTATAGTCTCCATAATTTTTGTATAAGAAAAACAATAATTGTGAATTATTCTTTGATGATTTCATTTCTGCCATTTTTGTAGAACACCCAAAACAGAAATACCTTAAGTGAAAAATGGCATTGAAATTCTTGAAAACATGAAGCCAATGTTCCACTGAACATTTTGAGGCATTAACCATAATTTTTGGATAATTATTGAATTTACTATGCTTGTTTCTTAAATCAATTCTCTTCTGTCCCTTTTAGAAAACAGAAGGAAACATAATCAAATTTTATTCAATCATGCCCAAATAAAATATGGTTGTGTAGATTTTGTTAAGACAAAATTGTAGAGATCAAGTTTGCTCAATTTGGGTGAACAGAACTCAATTTATGATTTTCCAAAGCTTCCATTTTTAATTGTCTTTTCTAAAATTAAATTATTAGCGCAAAAAGTTTAACAGAGACATGTTAGAATGTTCACGTAAACATAAATTAATCCTCACTGTGAGTTTGTAGGAATTTGAATCACCAAAATTGGAGTATTTTTTAATTAGTTATTCATTTTAGAAGTAATGAATTGAAACTGCAATTTTGTTTTCTAGAACAAAAATTCAGAAAAACGTCCGAACTGCTTTTTGCACCGGGTTGTGGGCTATCCGGTACCACTGACGTGTAGGCCCAGGGCCACGGAGGCGCTGACGAGGCACAGTGGAAGCCATCTAGGCTCCAGGGCCGATGACGTGTGGGGCTGGCTACGGAAAATAAACCATAAAAAGTTTGAGGCATTGCCTCCGGTGAGATTCGAACCGCCGATCTCGAGGGCGGGATCCAGAGGCTGTAGCAAATAGGCTGTTCATATCTACTCCCTCCGTATCGAAATATAAGATGTTTTAGCATTTCCTAGACAATATGTACCTAGACATGTTTTAGTGTAAGATGCATATGAATCTACACACTAAAACATGTCTACGTACATTATATCTACAAAATGCTAAAACATCTTATATTTTGATACAGAGGGAGTACGTGGTTAAAACAGATCTGCGGGTTTAAGTTGTTTGTATGGCGCGTTAATTGAACTTGAAAGCAGAATTTGCAGCTCGTACGTTACTGAAGAACAACGAATACCCGTGCCGGCCACGACTAAACCGAGCAACCGGCGGCGACTACCTCGCGCAAACAATCGGGGAAATGGCAGGAATCAGGGGGGAGCTCACCCTCGACGCGTGGGTGCACTCGGTGTGGCCGGAGGGGGTCAAGGACGGCGGCAATGCCGCGGTGGAGGTCCGGCCGTCGGCGGGGAAAAAGTCGATGGCGCGCTGAGCTCAGGCCTTCCCTCCTCAATTGCTCGCGTGGGGAGGAAGAGGAGGACACGACGAAGACAATGGTGGTATTCGATCTGGCCGGGACATCTCCAATCGCCGGCGGCGAGCTCACCTACCTCGGCTAGGTTTTCGGTTGCGTGGGAAAAAGCAGAGAGGGGGCATGCTAGGGTTAGGGTTTCGGGGAGAGAAGGGAGGGCGCGGCCTTCTTATCCATGGCCATGGGCTGTTGATAGCCGACGTGTGGAGGCAGAGAGATCAAATGGCTCCCCTGTCTTCTTCCATGGACGTACGGGAGGTTGAAGAAGGACAACAGTTTTTGCAGAAAACCCCCTAGAATTTTCTCTCCTCTTAAAACTTCAGTAATTATGTCTCTGTTTTCTCCTGTTTTCCTCTACTTACCCAAATCACTTTGAGTTTAAATTTTGCACAAAATTCTTATTTGGATAGATGAAGCACTGGTAAAATTTTGAGGCCAGAAGGATAAAGTTTGTAGAACAAACATGGTTGAGTTTGAATTCTACCAAAATTTGAAAATAATTACTTTAGGCACTAAAAAAAACCCAATTGTTATGAAAGTTTGTGTGTCCCTCTTATTTGGCAATAAAAGGCTATGGTAAAATTTTCAAGTCATTTGAGTGTACTTTGTAGAACAAAGTTGGAAAAGTTTTGGTTCTGCCAGATTTGAATTTGAATTTCTAAAAATAGTTAACACGTCCAAAATTAATGGGCTCTTGCAAGCATTCCTTATTTGCCATAAAGAGCCTATGGTACTAATTTCAAATCAATTTAATAAAGTTTGTAGAACAAACTTGTTTTACTTTTTGTTTATTGGTGTGAAGAAAATTGTTGTTTTCAGGGCCTTAATCAATTCAATTTTTGGTGCCCTCACTTGTGTGACCCTTATTTAACATAAGAAAGTATTTGAATTCAAGATGGAGTGAGAAATTTGAATTCCTTTTCCTTTTATTTACCTTTTGAAATTTTCCACTTCCATAAATCAATCTTGAAACTTCCTCAACAATTTGGAAGCTCACAAAATAGTTTTGTCTTGCAGCAAATTTAATTTAGTAGAAAATTTGCAAGGATGGAATTTGAACAATATGTTGAATATTTCTATGAGTGGTACTGCCACCTCTTTAATTTGTTTTCAACATTTGTTTTTCATTAAACTTAGCAATTCAGTGAAGAACTTTGGTTTTGAAAACAATCTGAAACTCATTTGAATGAAGCCAGATTTGCATGTCTCTCCTTTTGTAAAACATTTGGCATTTTTATTATAGCTGCCAAACTATCAATTTAATTCTTGAAACATCCTTGACAAGTATGGAAGATCAAGAAATGGTTTTCTTGGTGAGTGGATTTGTTTTCTCTTAAGGCTTTGCAGCTTGCTTGATTTATTTTTAGCAATTTAATATGGATGCCATGATGCATGAAGGAAGGAAAAGTGAAAATTTTACCCAAATTTTGCACTAGCTTTCTGTAGCAGCCTAGGGCTGTTACAAACTACCCCACTTATAAGAATCTCGTCCCGACATTCCTAGAGTAGAAAAGAGCGAGAGATAGGACGAAGATCTACCCCACTTACAGGAAGCCTTCTTCTGCTCCAAGGAATTGTATAAGAACTTGCACAAGAATATAGGAATTTGGAAATACGAACTTTACACAAGTCCTTAAGAACTGGAATATGAGCTTTGCACAAGACCATAAGAATTGAGTAAGAAGGTGAAACTAATTTGACGCCAAGGGTTCAAGCAGGAGACCGACACGAATAAGCTTGAAGAACACCAACCATCGTTGCTGCTTGAGATTCGGCTCTAGTTAGGCGAGGGATTACTTCATACGTAGAGTGTATTAGCAGAGGCTTTTTAACGGTGATCAACAAAGGAATACTTCTAGATTCTCAAGGGATGGACTAGTATGTCCGACTCTCAAAGAGGAGCGAGACAAACTCCCAGTGAAACTGACATGATTGAACACTCTAGAATTCTAGCACCACCTGGGACCTACGGTTGCAGACCTTATGTTAAACACAAGGATTGAGGAACTACTCAGATGGAAAACATCCAAGCAATGAAAAGGAATGTGTTTCCAAACACATAAATTTCTCCGGATCATGATGAAAGACAAAAACCAACTTGTAGTATACTAAAGGGAGAACCCAACCTCGTGAACCTAGATTTGAAGCAACAGATAAGCGAGAAAACATTTAAATCAAATAAGGCACGGTGACTCGGAAATAGAGCAATACCAGATAAGGAATAAAAAGAATCCTAAGAGGGTTTTCATAACTCATTTGTAGGTTGGAAGTAGTTTTCACAAACACTAGACTCAACATCGACAAGTGGAAGGATTTCCTACATGCAGTCCTTCTCTCATACCAGCTTGTAAGGCCCCGACCTCGGAACTATGCAAAGTGCTGTATGTCACCGGTTACGATACCCGACTGAAGGTTACCAGGGTTACCATCCCCCAGGATGAATCACATCAGAAGGCGCGGCTCGGTCATGGATCATCGGCCCACAACCCCTCAGTCATGACATAACGTCGGGCCCAACCAAGTTGCATAATAAAGAGATCAAGACTCGAAACAAACTGGCACATCACAGTCTCTACGACACAAAGCATATGTATTTCAACTCTTAACAGAGAAAATATAGCAGAATACAACCAGAGGTCACGGACCCAACATTACAACAAGCGGAAGCAGGTATAGTTGTTCTAAAAAACAAGAACCAAAGATATGGCCTAAGAGGCCTACAGATAAACAAGTCAGCGCCAGCTTGCTCCTAACCACCCTAGGCTGCCACCTGGAAAATCTAGACTACTCGTCGACGTCCACGAAGAAACCACCTTTGACTTTCGGGAAGTCCTCTGCTGGAATATAATAAAAAAATTCAACAAAGCAACGGTGAGTACAGGAGGCACTCGCAAGGTTACTAGAGCTATAGCTCGAATGAGGCTTTAGCAAGGCTATTTGGTAGTTGTTTTGCAGAAAGCCAGTTTTCTTTTAAAAGACACAACTTGGCAACGTCTAAAAGAAGATTTATGAAATGAGATAGAAATTGTCACTCTCTTCACTTCTGATCATTGCATCCACCAATCCAGCATCACACCTGTCTACTCAAATTTTATTGTTCAGGTTCTCTATGATCTTATCGTCCATTCCCAAGCGTCCGTAACCGTGGACACGTCTTTTCGAAAAGATTTACCCTGCAGGGGTGTACTATTTTAACCACCAGTACCGTCCGGCTCCTTGCCTGATCATAAGTCCTCGTCCTGGGAGGATGGCAGAGTGGGCGCGGTTACAACCTTTGGCTTGCATGAATCTATCCCGGGGTCATTGGTGAAGCTGAAGTCCAGGTTCAGTGCCTCCGACACCCTGGACCGCGGCCACCTCCTAAACACCATCGTCCTCGTTCACAGCTCGTCCATCGTCTTCACACACATGCAAATGGAAAGCTTCAAACTAAAGGACCCCGGGCTACACCCTCACAAGTTAGTCGGTCGATAGGGAGTCCACATGTCCCACCGATGGGAGCAAGCTCAGTCTTGGTTCAAGAGGTAAAGAACTCGCTCCTAGGGGCGTGAGTGGCGCAAAACACCATCATTCACCGATGGCAACTCATCCACGCCAGTTAGCATTTTAATTGAAGACAGCCGGTCTCCAACACATCCGGACATGATATAATATCTTCCAACCACGATCCATTCATCGGACCCAAAGTACTCAACTAAGCATGCCTAAGCAATTAAATAGCATATAGCAGTATCTCGGGCCACACACAAGCTATCGATAATAGGAAGGGAAACAAGTATTGGTGTCCGGAACAAAATGCAATTACTAGGAGAGTATAGCCAAAACATTTGAATCGAATGCAATATTATGATGCAGAAAATACTTGAGGGAAAACATAGGTCAAGAGTGATGCTCAAAGAATTGAATTTACTCTTGCCTTGTTGAATTGACAGAGGTAGGAACCGTCGAAGAATTCTGGTTGCACTTCCACTCCTCGATCTACCGAAGCACAAACAACCTCGGAAAGGAAACAACATAAGGAACAATTATAGCAGGTGCAATGCACACTCATGATCACATGACATTTTAATGCAAAAAAAAGATCATGGAGATGATCTTCATGTTAAATGTTTGCTCCCAAATAATTGTGCATTATTTGGCAACACTCATATTTATCTTAGTGCCCTACTCATTTTTACTAACAAGAGCAGTACCTAAATAATTTGTCAACATGCGTGAAAATGATGTTTTCTGTTAGTATTAGGTGGGATTAACATTTTGTTATAGTCTCCATAATTTTTGTATAAGAAAAACAATAATTGTGAATTATTCTTTGATGATTTCATTTCTGCCATTTTTGTAGAACCCCAAAACAGAAATACCTTAAGTTAAAAATGGCATTGAAATTCTTGAAAACATGAAGCCAATGTTCCACTGAACATTTTGAGGCATTAACCATAATTTTTGGATCATTATTGAAGTTACTATGCATGTTTCTTAAATCAATTCTTTTCTGTCCCTTTTAGAAAACAGAAGCAAACATGATCAAATTTTATTCAATTCTGCCCAAATAAAATATGGTTGTGTAGATTTTGTTAAGAAAAAATTTTAGA
Source organism: Alopecurus myosuroides (assembly GCA_028641055.1). Taxonomy (NCBI): domain Eukaryota; kingdom Viridiplantae; phylum Streptophyta; class Magnoliopsida; order Poales; family Poaceae; genus Alopecurus; species Alopecurus myosuroides. Next base: position 50,103,730 of record CM054062.1, on the reverse strand, counting down.
GCTCAAGTTTGCTCAATTTGGGTGAGCAAAACTCAAGTTATGATTTTCCAAAGCTTCCATTTTTAATTGTCTTTTCTAAAATTAAATTGTTAGTGCAAAACTTTTAACAGAGACATGTTAAAATATTCACATAAACATAAAGTACTCCTCACTATGAGTTTGTAGGAATTTGAATCACCGAGTATTTTTGAATTAGTTATTCATTTTACAAGTAATGAATTGAAACTGCAATTCTGTTTTCCAGAACAAAAATTCAGAAAAACGTCCGAACTGCTTTTTGCACCTGGCTGTGGGCTATCCGGTACCACTAACGTGTAGGCCCAGGGCCACCGAGGCGCTGACGAGGCACAGTGGAAGCCATCTAGGCTCCAGGGCCGATGACATGTGGGGCTGGCCGCGGAAAATAAACCATAAAAAGTTTGAGGCATTGCCTCCGGTGGGATTCGAACCGCCGATCTCCAGAGCGGGATCCAGAGGCTGTAGCCACTAGGCTGTTCGTATCTACATGGTTAAAACAGATCTGCAGGTTTAAGTTGTTTTTCTGGCGCGTTAATTGAACTTGAAAGCAGAATTTGCAGGCTCGTACGTTACTAAAGAACAACGAACACATGTGTCGGCCACGACCAAAGCGATCAACCGGCGGCGACTACCTCGCGCAAACCATCGGGGAAACGGCGGGAATCAGGGGAGGATCTCACCCTCGACGCGTGGGTGCACTCGGTGTGGCCGGAGGGGGTCGAGGACGGCGGCAATGGCGCGGTGGAGGTCCGGCCGTCGGCGGAGAAGAAGTCGATGGCGCGCTCATCTCAGTCCTTTCCTCCTCGATTGCTCGCGTGGGGAGGAAGAGGAGGACACGACGAAGACAATGGTGGTATTCGATCTGGCCGGGACATCTCCAATCGCCGGCGGCGAGCTCACCTACCTCGGCTAGGTTTTCGGTTGGGTGGGAAAAAGCAGAGAGGGGGCAGGCTAGGGTTAGGGTTTCGGGGAGAGAAGGGAGGGTGCAACCTTCTTATCCATGGCCAGGGGGCTGTGGATAGCCGACGTGTGGAGGCAGAGAGATCGAGTGGCTCCCCTGCCTTCTGCCATGGACGTACGGGAGGTTGAAGAAGGACAGCAGTTTTTGCAGAAAACCCCCTAGAATTTTCTCTCCTCTTAATATTTCAGTAATTCTGTCTCTGTTTTCTCCTGTTTTCCTCCACTTACCCAAATCAATTTGAGTTTAAATTTTGTACAAAATTCTTATTTGGATAGATGAAACACTGGTAAAATTTTGAGGCCAAAAGGATAAAGTTTGTAGAACAAACATGGTTGAGTTTGAATTCTACCAAAATTTGAAAATAATTACTTTAGGCACTTAAAAAAAACCAATTGTTATGAAAGTTTGTGTGTCCCTCTTATTTGGAAATAAAAGGCTATGGTAAATTTTCAAGTCATTTGAGTGTACTTTGTAGCACAAAGTTGGAAAAGTTTTGTTTCTGCCAGATTTGAATTTGAATTTCTAAAAATAGTTAAACACTTCCAAAATTCATGGGTCTTGCAAGTATTCCTTATTTCCCATAAATAGCCTATGGTACAAATTTCAAATCAATTGAATAAAGTTTGTACAACAAACTTGTTTTACTTTTTATTTATTGATGTGAAGAAAATTGTTGTTTTCAGGGCCTTAATCAATTCAATTTTTGGTTCCCTCACTTTTGTGACCCTCATTTAACATAAGAAAGTATTGGTTAAGTTTTGAACTCAATTGGAGAAAGTTTCCAGAAGTAACTTGGTTGAGTTTTCACCTTCTGGCAATGTTTGCATTTTTCAAGTAATAAGGCATTTGTTTTTCTCCAACCAAACCTTGCCAAAATATAAGTGGAGGCTTGTAATAACAAGTGAACATACCCCACCACTTATGTTTTGAAGTTTGTTAAGTTGTGAAAATATTTGAATTCAAGATGGAGTGAGAAATTTGAATGCCTTTTCCTTTTATTTACCTTTTGAATTTTTCCAAAGTTTTCCACTTCCATAAATCAATCTTGAAACTTCCTCAACAATTTGGAAGCTCACAAAATAGTTTTGTCTTGTAGCAAATTCAATTTAGTAGAAAATTTGCAAGGATAGAATTTGAACAATATGTTGAATATTTTTATGAGTGGTGATGCCACCTCTTTAATTTGTTTTCAACATTTGTTTTTCATTAAACTTAGCAATTCAATGAAGAACTTTGGTTTTGAAAACAATCTGAAACTCATTTGAATGAAGCCATATTTGCATGTCTCTCCTTTTCTAAAACAATTGGCATTTTTATTATAGCTGCCAAACTATCAATTTAATTCTTGAAACTTCCTTGACAAGTATGGAATAACAAGAAATGGTTTTCTTGGTGAGTGGATTTGTTTTATCTTAAGGCTTTGCAGCTTGCTTGATTTATTTTTAGCAATTTAATATGGATGCCATGATGCATGAAGGAAGGAAAAGTGAAAATTTTACACAAATTTTGCACTAGCTTTCTGTAGCAGCCTAGGGCTGTTACACACATGCCCATGGGATTTTTGTAAGAAGTTCTATAAGCCCACAGAGCATAATTTAATTTCTTAGCCCAATTCTTCCTAGATTTGTTAACAGTATTTTGCAAGATAGATTTGATATTTCTATTTCATAATTCTACTTTCCCACTAGTTTGAGGATGATATGGTGAAGAAATTCTATGATTAACATCATATTTAGCAAGATTTTTTCTAAAACCACCATGAATAAAATGAGAACCCCCATCAGTCATAAGATATCTAGGCACACCAAACCTAGGGAAAATAATTTCCTTAAGCATTTCTAAAGAGGTTTCACCATCAGCACTTTTAGTAGGTATAGCTTCTACCCATTTAGTAACATAATCAACAGCAACAAGAATATGAGTATAGCTTTTTGAAGGAGGGAAAGGACCCATAAAGTAAAAACCCAAACAATCAAACGGTTCAATAGCAAGAGAATAATTCATAGGCATTTCTTTACGTCTAGAAATATTTCCAACCCTTTGGCATTGATCACAAGATAAAACAAATTTTCTAGCATGTTTAAAGAGAGTAGGCCAATAAAAACTTGACTATAGAACTTTATGTGCAGTTCTATCTCCAGCGTGATGTCCTCCATAAGCACTACTATGACATTTTCTCAATATCTCATGTTGTTCATTTTCAGGAACACATCTTCTCATAATACCATCAACACCTTCTTTATATAAGTGTGGGTCATCCCAAAAATAATGCCTCAAATCATAGAAGAATTCTCTTCTTTGCTGAGCTGTAAAGGTAGGAGGCAAATACTTCGAAACAATAAAGTTAGCATAATCAGCATACCATGGACTCTCTTGAGAGCTCACTTTTATTATAGCTAACTATTCATTAGGAAAACTATCATTAACAGGAATAGGGTCATCAGGGATATTTTCTAATCTAGACAGATTATCAGCAACAGGATTTTCAGCACCCTTCCTATCCACAATATGTAAATCAAACTCTTGTAAGATAAGCACCCATCTTATAAGCCTAGGCTTAGCATCCTTCTTTTCCATAAGGTACTTAATAGCAGCATGATCCGTATGAATAGTAACTTTAGAATCAACAATATACTGCCTAAATTTATCACAAGCAAAAACTACAGCTAGGAACTCTTTCTCAGTGGTAGCATAATTCTTTTGGGCAGCATCAAGATTTTTACTAGCATAATGAATAACATTTAACTTCTTATCTACCTGCTGTCCAATAACACCACCTACAGCATAATCACTAGCATCACACATAATTTCAAATGGTAAATTCCAATCAGGTGGTTGAACAAAAGGAGCAGATATTAAAGCCTTCTTTAAAATTTCAAAAGATCCTTTACAATCTTCATAAAAAACAAATGGTACATCTTTTTGAAGAACATTAGTAAGAGGTTTTGATGTTTTAGAGAAATCTTTAATAAACCTTCTATAGAAACCAGCATGACCTAGAATACTACGAATACCTTTAACATCCCTGGGACAAGGCATTTTCTCAATAGTTCAACCTTAGCTCTATCAACTTCAATGCCTCTTTCAGAGATTTTATGTCTAAGAACAATTCCTTCATTAACAATAAAATGGCATTTCTCCCAGTTAAGAACAAGATTAGTCTCCTCACATCTCTGCAAAACTTTGTCAAGATTCTGCAAACAATTATCAAAAGAAGTTCCATGGACAGAAAAATCATCCATGAAAACTTCCACAATTTCTTCACAAAAACCATGAAAGATAGCAGACATGCATCTTTGAAAGGTAGCAGGAGCATTACATAAACCAAAAGGCATACGTCTATAAGCATAAGTTCCATAAGGACAAGTGAAAGTTGTTTTATCTTGATCAAGCTTTTTAACAGCAATTTGAGAAAACCCTCAGTAACCATCAAGAAAGCATAAATGAGTTTTCTTAGACAACCTTTCTAACATTTGATCAATAAAAGGCAAAGTATAGTGATCTTTCGTAGTAACTTTGTTAACCTTCCTAAAATCAACGCACATCCTATAACCAACTACTACTCTTTGAGAAATAAGTTCATTGTTTTCATTCGGCACAACAGTCATCCCTCCTTTCTTAGGGACACAATGCACAGGACTAACCCATCTACTATCAGCAATAGGATAAATAATACCAGCGTCAAGGAGTTTCAATACCTGTCGTGGTGATGTCACGGCAGATGCCATGGGATGGCTAAAGATGTGGGGACGAAGGACGCTGGAGGCGCTCGAGGAGGGATCACGCGACGAGTAGACGCGTGAGGTGAAGATCAAACACTGCAAACCACACGATCTACCCAGGTTCAGGGCCCTCGTGAGGAGGTAACACCCCTACTCCTGCCTTTCTCTATGTATTCTGGTGTCTCACCGAGTAGCCACAGTACAAATGTTCTTGCTACCGAGTAGCCACTCTTCTCTCTCCGGGTAGGATTAGGTCAAGAATCTCTACGGGTGCTATTGTAATGCTCCCTTGTGAACGTCGTGTGTGATCGTGCCTCGCGCAGGAGGCGGCTGGGCACCTTATATACCCGGTGCCCTGCCGGATACAGCCAAATACAAACAAGTGTCGACATTGTGTGCACATCGTCCTTCTTCCGAGTTCCCGCTGACAGCTTTGGCTTCTAAGCTTGTCCTGATGCAGAAAGTCGTTGGGCAAAACCAAGTAACCAGTCTGTTATCACTGTGCGAACACAGAGTAGGTCCCCCCTATCCTGCGACGCCCTGCTGACACACTGTCGCTGTCAGGCACGCCGTCCCCAGATAAAAAGTGCTGTGAACAGTGCCAAGTACGGACCCGGGATACGCGGGATCCTGTGTCAGAACGGCTCCTTTGACTTCTGGCCCGAGTAGATTCCCGTCAATCTTACTCGGACCAACTCTTCTACTCGAACAGACATAACTTGCTTGATATCTCCTTCTGGTCATCTTTTTGTGAGACCGAGTAGCAGTCGACCGGGTAGCAAGTACCGGGTAGGCGGCTACTCGACCAAACTTCTCTTCTGACTGTTGCCTTTACCACTTGCCTTTACCCTACTCGGGGGTAACCCCCCGACAGCAGTCCCCGAAGCTGGTAGAGCCCTGCGAACTCGTTCACTGGGCCCTGCCAGCTTAAAACCAAGCTTGGCAACCTTGCCCTTGAACCTCAATATGCCGAATAGAACCTCCGAGTAGCACTCTGAAAATTACTTTGAGTTTCCTCTCTTCCGAATAGAGCTAGCCTCCTTCTCTGTAACCGAGTAAAAAGACTTAGGGAATTTCTTCAATCGAATCTCTGCAGCGCAGAGCACAATCCGGCTTTCCGTGCTGCAACTGGGCACGTGTCACGCATCCAGGACTGCGACGCCTCGCTGCCCAGGACCTGACAGGCCACGCGCCCAGTTTTCACGGAGCGGGCTCACGACCTCGTAATGTCCCATCATGCGCAGTAATCGCCCACGATCTCGTCGTGGGATCTAATGCGGCCGTTACGCGCGCGTTCCGCGCTGTGTGCGTTTCCAACCGGCCACAGACCCCACGCCGCACGATTTATTGCCACGATCGATCCCACTACTCCAATTCGTAACGGTAATCCGTGGTGCGGTATAAATACCCCCACGGTAACTTCCTCTTCTCCTTCCGCTTCACTTTCCCCTTCTGCCGCCTCGAACCTCCGCCGTCTCAGAGCTCTCCGCCGCCGCGCAACTCTTTGCGCCGCCGCGGGCTTGTCCACTCCACCAATTCCTTCCAAATTTCTCCAGTCTTCCTACTCGCTGCCATGGCTCGCGGTGACAGTGCTCGCGCCGGCTGGGCGGGCTCCGACGTCACCGCGGAGGACTGCCAGTGGCTCGTGAACACCCGGAGGGTTCCTCCCGGTGTTCGCTGTCGGCCGTCTAACGGCGAGATCGTTCCGGCTCCAGAGGACGGGGAGCACGTCGTCTTCCTCGCGCACTTCGCGCGGGGATTCGGCCTTCCCGCATCCAATTTCCTCCGTTCCTTCCTGGACCATTACGGCCTCCAAATGCATCATCTTCCTCCCAATGCAGTTGTCTTCCTCTCCTACCACACCGTGGTGTGCGAAGCTTTCCTCGGCGTTCGCCCCACGACGGAGTCGTGGTCGAAGTATTTCTTCTTCCGCCAACAGAGCCAGGGCAAGAAGGATGGCGCGGACACCAGCAGCCGGGTAACCGAGACCGGCAGCGCCATGATGGTGCAGCGCCCGGGCACCAATCATCCTCGCATCAAGGGCCTGGATTCTGTCCGAAAATGGCAGAAGTCCTTCCTGTATGTGAAGAACATCCCCGCCACGAAGGAGGCCAAGATCGAGGACCGCATCAATCTGCCCCCTTGGAGCAACCGAGTTCCTACCGGGCAGAATTGGAAGAGCAAGCCGTCGAATAGCAGGAACTTGATGCAGATGGAGGAGCGGCTCGCCCATCTGATCGGAGAAGGGCTCAAGAGCGACGATCCAGCCGCCTGCTGGATTCGCAACCGCGTGCTCCCTCTGCAACGCCGCTCCCACCCCATGTGCTACATGGGCGGCCCTCGCGACTGTACTCGGACGACTACCTTCGAGCTCAGCAACGCGGATGTCGCCGCCTATGCTCGGTCCATCCTGACCACCGGCCTTCGCGATAACTGGCAGTATGGCTTCATCCCATACAGCCGCACGAAGCCGATCCCCCGGGTATGTCCTTCTTACTCTGCTTCTTGTATATGCAATCCGAGTAGATAGCTTCCTCTCTTTGCTGCGACTAGCATTTGCATTCTGTGCCGAGTAGGGCGCTTAGCGGAACTGCTCAGGCTTAATATGCTTGTTGTTTGCACGCCTTGTCGGGTAGCACACTTAGGAGAAACACTTAGGCTTAATGTGCTTGATGTTTGCACGCCTTGCCGAGTAGGACACTTAGCCGAACCGTTTAGGCTTAATGTGCTTGGTGTTTGCACGCCTAGTCGGATAGAGTGCCTTCATGCTACTCGGCTCACTTTGCGATGTTTCTCTATTCTTCAGGTCCTTGATCGTCAACTCGCTGAGAGCAGTGAGCGCTTCGAGGACAACTGGTCAGATGACCGAGAGGAAGATGATGAGGTCTCCTTCGAGACCGCGGACAAGCTTGATCCTCCTGAAGCCGCCCAGACGAGTAAGCATCACATCGACGCATCTCTTCGCGACTGGTCCGAGGACGAAGATGAAGGTAACTGATTTTATCCCGTCTGATCGCGAGCAGCACAAACTAATTGCTTCCTGCTTCTGAATTGCCTTTCTTCCTTTCAATTTCTCGGATGGTGCTGAGGATGACGGCGAGGATGAGGGCGAGGACGAGGCAGCCCTGGTCGTCGATCCTCTTGCAGTTGCTGCTCCTGTTACCCGCAAGCGCGCGGGTAGAGGCGCCCAAGAACCTCCCGCCAAGAAGAAGAAGCCGACCGAGAAGACGACCAAGAAGGTCGTGAAGAAGAAACGACCATCGATCCCTACCCGCAAGGGGTAAGTTCCTTCTCGATTGCACACTTTGGTTCATTTCGTTCTTTTCGGTTGCTTCCCAATCCTTTTACTTCACTGTTTCCTCTCGGTTTCCTCTGCCCTCTTCTTATTTTCTGAACGCAATTTTCTCTTCAGAGCCCCCCTGGACGCGGATGCCGCTCGTGCGCCCACTGAGACCAAGAAGCAGGCCGCCATCAACGTTCATAAGCTCATCGACCTCGACGGCGACGAGAACGAAGCCGCCAACGCACATGGACACATGGACACGGATGCCCAGAATGTCGAGCTGGAGCAGCAGTCCCGCGCGGATCAAGAAGCGCAGGATGCTGCTCACCAAGATAGGCCTCCTTCTCCTCCGGCCAACACAGTCGAGGAGAACCAAGATCAAGATCAAGAGACGCACCACGACGCCGCCCCTGAGCGGCGGGAACAAGAACAAGAGCAGCCAGCCACAGGGGCTGCTGAACAGGAAGACCCCGCGGCCCAGCCGCGGGTAGAAGAACCAGATGCCTCACAGCCAGATCCCGCTGCCGAGCAGCGGGTAGAAGTAGTCGACGAGGCGGAACAATACCCTCTGAGCGACGCGCAACCAGGCGCCGCGCAGGGTAGCGCTCAGCCAGACGCCGCGCCGAGTAGCGCACCACTGGCGCCGCCCACTGCCAAGCCTGTTACGAGGAAGAACGCTCAGGAAGCTGCCGAGAAGAAGGCCGCCGAGGAGAAGGCCAAGAAGGCCACCGAGAAGAAGACCACCGAGAAGCCCACTGCCCAGAAGGAGACTTCGAAGAAGCGAGTTGCCGAGAAGTCAGCAGACCCGGCAGAAGGCACTGTTCGCAGGAACCCGGCGCGTGGCGCCGGTCAAGATGCAACCACCAAGTCCACTCAGCTGGCTATCCGGGAGCCTGGCGCGGCTGCTGGCGCATCCCGCGTCTCGGATCCGCCCAGCTTCCCGCCTTATATGGTGAAGATCAGCCAGCAGCACGAGGTTGGCTTAACCCCCGCGGAGAGGAAGCTCGCTCTTCGGAAAGGGAAGAAAACGGCGGCAGTGGACTCCAGCCCCCCGGCCCCAAATCGGGATAAATCCCTCTCCATTTCTTCGCGCGGGGTTCAGGACCAGGCGGTGACATCTCAGGGCCTTGAGCAAGTGCTCGATCTGGTTGGCTTCATCGATGCCAAGTGGGACAGCAAGGTGCTGGGCAACTCGAACTGGGACGGCACGGATTTTGGCGACTTGGACCATATGCGTGTCGATTGGAACAAGGCGGACTTGGGTTACAAATCCATGACCATCTCATCCAACTCCGCCACGCTTGCTGCCAAGATGTTCGTCCACCGCAAGAATGCAGAGGACCTCGAGCAATCTTACGCGGTAAGCTTCTACTCATCCTCCCCGAGTTGCGTTTCATTTTTCTTCTACTCTTCTTCTTTTCCTTATCCACCACCCAGTCCCTGAGATTCTGGCCGAGTAGGCGGATAGACTCCCGAGTTGCCGCCTTCTCGGGTTGAATCTTTATTACTTTGCCTGATTCTTCTTCCTTTTGCTTCTCAGAATAGCTTACTGAAGCGGACTGGCCTGCACCGTCAGCTACTCTGGAACCACGCCATTGCCAAGAGACGCATTGAGGCTCTGGAAAGAGAACGCGCAGACGGCGAGGCAGCCGAGAAGGATGTGATGACCACCACATTGAAACTGTCTGAAGTTGAAGGTGCGCTTTTAGCTATGCGGTTCTTGCGTTTGGTGTTTACGCCCGCTCCTGCTTTCTGCGCTAACCACTTCTACTCTGCAGGGAAGTTAAAGGCCCTGGCGGAGGAACACTCAACCTGCCGCGCCTTTGTCGAGAGTGGCCAAGCCACGATTAACCGACTAGAAGGTACGTTATCGTCTTCTCGGCTTGTCTTTGTGTTTCTTTCTTCGCTACTCTGCTGACCGCGCTTTGCTCCTTTCAGAAGATCATAAGAAGTTTGCTGAGGAACATCAAGATTGCCTCAAACCTGCTGAGGTGCAGCAGCAGTTGTCCAGCCGGGCTGTCGAGCTGCAGAAAGAACATGCCACCGAGATGGAGAAGCTCCAAGTCCATCTGCGCACTGCGCTCCAGGATGCTATTCACATTGCTGCCGAGAGGGATAGAATAATCCCCGAGAAGGCAAAGAGCGAAGCAGCAGCCAAGGCCAAGGAGAAAACCCTCGAGCAAGAGTGCGAGGTGCTGAAGAAAAGCAATGCCAATCTCTTTGCTCAGCTGAACGGGCTCCGCCTGATTGAAGAGAGGCACCTAGCCAACGAGGAAACATGGAAGACCCAGCTGCAAGGGCTGCGCCATGATTTGAACAGTAAGTGTTCTCTTTTCTTTGCTTCACTGCTTCCTCTTGTTCCTCCGCTACTCGTTTCTTATTTCTACTCTGTTATTGTTTCTGATCTTCTCGATAGCTCTTGCAGGAGTCTTCCCCGACTTCGAGTCTTCTTGCGTGCCTACCCTGGCAAAGGTCCGAGCAGCTCGCGCTGAGAAGGGCGAGCCTCTGGACACCAGAGTAGAAATCGAGGAGAGCATCCTGATTATGCAAGGGCAGGTTCCGCGGCTAGCGGGCGTGGGCACCGAGCTGGTGCGCGTCGCCTTCCAGATCCACAGCCTTTTCTGTCCTGATGACTCTGCGCCGACAACAATCTCCGGACTTGCCTTGAAGTTGCAGCTCGTGAAAGCCGAGCTGAAGAAGTGGCGCGCATCGGGAGCTCGGGCCGGCGCGGACATGATGCTTCTATTTATCACCAGCTGGTATGAAAACCTTAATCTGCAGATTGTCCGCGAGATGCGCCAGGATTCCAAGTGGGAGAAGAACCCCGACTGCGTGGCTATCCGCCAGCTGGTCGCTCACGAGGTCGCTCAATATGCTGATACTGCGACCTTCATCGACGGCCTCACCGAGCCCGACACTGAGGTGGACGAAGGCGAGGAGGAGGACGAAGACGAAGAGACGGACACAGAGGAGCTGGACCTGAGCTGCTTCGAGTCTCCTGGTGGCAAGACCGGGAAGGGGAAGGCCGCGGTCGTCGCGGATAGCGATGAAGAGGCCGAGAACGAGAAGATGTCGATTGACACCTCCGCGCTCGAGTTCGGCACCTCGTCAGGAGCTGCCCTCGACGACACCGTCAGCCTTCGCGCCCAAGCCACCGAGCCCGACGCCGAGCTAGCGAAGACCGTCCCCGTCAACCCGGAAGCGGATGCGACCAAGGCCGGGGCCGAGGACGAAGCTGCGAAGACTGTTGACGCCAGCTCGGAGGCAGACGCGACCAAGGCCACTACTGAAGAAGAGGCAGCTAAGGCTAGCACCGAGAACGCCGCCTCGACCTAAATCTGTCCTGCAGCTCATTTCTCAAACACTTATCAGATCCCCGGGATGCCGGGTGCAAATGTATCAGACTATTCATGCCGTTGCTACTCATTTTTATTCACACTTGTTATTTTCAACTTAATCAGTTTGTTCAGCCTGGGCTCGATGCCGGGTTGCATTATCATGCGAGTCCCCGAGTTGCATTTCTTATTCACTCTCTCTTTTCGTCTCAGCTCTACCCGCAACTTGTTGCTTTTTTGGTATTCGAGTCACAAGAGTTAAAGAGCAGAGCTGCAAATACTTAGCCGCTTAGAAACAATCATAGTAACGCAGCCCACCACTTAGCCGAAAAGATAAGACAAAGAACAGTAGTAAAAGCACCCTACTCGGTTCCTGCACTCTTCCTTTCCTTAGTAATTTTTCTTGTGCTCATGGACCTTTTGCTTGTTCTCTTGCTTGCCATGAAGCCGGGTTTCGGACAGCAGCAAAGTCGAAGAGTTGGCACGTAGGTTTAAACACAGTACTCAATGTACCTTTGAATTTTGAAGTAGAGCAACCGAATAGGCAAAAGATAAAGCCGAGTAGAAACACTTAGAGCAATTTTGGACGAGGGCAGTCCCCGAGTTCAATTTCAGATTGCAGAATAGAATTTCAACTCGGATAAGAGGGTACATACACATCTTTGCTCACGAATGAAAACGACGGAGTAGAGCTACATTCCAGGGACGCTTAGACTCCTCTCCAGCTTTATCTGCCCTGTTCGCCTGTGGTGGGCGCGCATCTACAAGATAGTATGCATCGTTGTGCAGCGCTTTGCTCACAATGAAGGGCCATTCCCATGGAGGAGACAACTTGTGCATCCCGGCTGTGCGCTGCACAAGCCTAAGGACCATGTCTCCTTCTCGGAAAACCCTTGGGTTCACCTTTCGGCTATGATAGTGCCGCAGGTTTTGCTGGTAGACAGCCGAACGTGACAGAGTCAGCTCTCTTACTTCTTCAAGCAGGTCAACGTCGTCTTCTCGAGCTTCTCTCGCCTCCGCCTCAGTATAGAGTGTTACTCGGGGGGAGTCATGCTCTAGGTCTATTGGCAACACGGCCTCAGCCCCGTATACCAAGAAGAATGGCGTGTAGCCGGTTGACCGGTTAGGGGTAGTCCTTAGACTCCACAACACCGCCGGCAACTCGTCTAGCCAACACCCAGGTGTTTTCAGCAGTGGCTCAATCAGCCTTGGCTTTATGCCAGCTAGCACCATGCCATTTGCTCTTTCAACTTGCCCATTGGAGGCGGGATGCGCAACGGACGCAACATCTAGCCGGATATGCTTATCTCTGCAGAACCGCACCATTGCCCCTTCTGCGAAATTTGTGCCGTTGTCAGTGATGATGCTGTGCGGGTAGCCATATCTCAGGATCACATCCTTCAAGAATTTCACAGCTGTGGCCCCATCGCACTTCCGAATAGGCTTCACTTCGATCCACTTGGTGAACTTGTCCACCATGACCAAGATGTGTGTCATGTTACCTTTAGCCGGCTTGAATGGGCCAACCATATCCAGGCACCATACGGCAAACGGCCATGTGATAGGAATTGTCTTCAGCTCGGAGGCAGGCATGTGAATCTTACTCGCGAACATCTGGCAGCCGTTGCACTTTCTCACGATGTCTTCAGCTTGCTGCAGAGCTGTGAGCCAGTAGAAGCCATGCCGAAAAGCTTTCCTGACCAATGCCCGAGAAGAGGCGTGGTGCCCGCATTCTCCTTGGTGTATTTCCAGCAGAATTTCTCCTCCTTCTTCTGGGTCCACACAACGTTGCAGCACGCCGGTGGCACTTCTTTTGTGCAGCACATCTCGGAATATAGTGTAGCCCTTGGATCTTCTCTGAATCCGTCTTGCGGCCACCTCATCTTCTGGCAGAGTACCGTCTCTTAGAAAGGATAATATGGGCATGGCCCAACTCGGTGTCTCCCATGTGGGAAACACTGGTTCGTCCACTTCCATTGGGACAGGCACCTCTGGTTGCTCTTTAGGGTTGCGAGCACTTCTCTGGAGCCCAGATCGATTGGCAAGGACTTCCTCAATGAATGCGACAGTCCCCGGGTTAAGGGCAGCAGTCCCCGAGTATAGAGTGGCAGTCCCCGAGTAGGGAGTGGCAGTCCCCGAGTAAGGAGTGGCAGTCCCCGAGTAAGGGGTGGCAGTCCCCGAGTAGGGAGTGGCAGTCCCCGAGTAGAGAGTGGCAGTCCCCGAGTCGGGAGCAGCAGTCCCCGGGTTTCCTGTAGCATTCTCCCAGTCAATCTCCATGGGATCAGATTCCTCACTTGGCAGAGAAGGAACAAATATGGATTCCGAGTTGGGAGAGGGCTTGATGGATGGCTTCCTCAAGTGCTCCAAGGCAACCCCCGCCGGGATGGATTGCCGAGAAGATCCAAACTTGGACAGCTCGTCTGCCGCTTCGTTCTCTGCTCGGTGAATGTGCTGGAACTCGCAGCCCTCGAAGAATCCAGTCATAGACTGTACCAGGAAGCGATATGATGCCATGTTGGCATCTAGAGCATCCCAAGTGCCAGAGACTTGCTGCACCACCAGATCTGAATCGCCATAGCATATAATGCGCTGCACGCCAACCTCCTTGGCTACTCGCAAACCATGCACCACTGCCTCGTACTCTGCTACGTTGTTGGACGCCTTGAAATGAATCTGCAACACATACTTGAGTTGATCTCGCTTGGGTGACGTAAGCACTACGCCAGCACCAAGGCCTTCCTTCACCTTCGAGCCATCAAAGTGCATCTTCCAGTAATTAGAAACTGGAGCAGGAGGTTCATACTGCACCTCGGCCCAATCCACCAGAAATTCCGCCAGAATCTGAGATTTGATAGCCTCTCTTCTCGCATACGCGGGTGCATACGCTGCCAGCTCGATTGCCCACTTGGCTACTCTGCCACTCGCCTCCTTGTTGCCCATGATATCCGAGATGGGCGCAGAGCTCACAACCGTGATAGGATGCTCTTGGAAGTAATGCTTTAGCTTCTTGGCGCCCAGGTACACGCCGTAGGTCATCTTCTGGTAAGGCGGGTAGTTTTGCTTGGAGCTAGACAGCACTTCACTGAGATAGTACACTGGGCGCTGCACACTCTTGCCTTCTTCTTCTCGCTCCACCACAATCACCACACTGACTACCCGGTTAGTGGCAGCAATGTACAGCAGCATTGGCTCCTTGGGTAGCGGACTAGCCAAGATGGGAGCGCTAGCCAGCATTGCCTTCAGCTCATTGAATGCCACATCCGCTTGCGGAGTCCAGACAAACTTGTCACTTTTCTTCATTAGCTGGTACAGAGGCAGGGCCTTCTCGCCCATTCGGCCCAGAAAACGGCTCAGAGATGCCAAGCAACCAGTGATCATCTGTACATCCTTCAGTGATCTCGGCAAAGACATGCTCTCAATAGCTTTTATCTTTGAAGGATTGGCTTCAATGCCCCGACTAGACACCAAGAAGCCGAGTAGCTTGCCAGCCGGGACACCAAAGGTGCATTTACTCGGATTCAGCTTCATTTTGTACTTGCGTAGGTTAGCAAAGGTTTCCTCCAGGTCGGCAAGCAGAGTATGTGTTTTATTCGTTTTGATGACAATGTCATCTACGTACACCTGCACATTCTTGCCGAGCTGGTCGTGCAAGCATTTCTGCATGCATCTCTGATAGGTTGCACCCGCATTCCTCAAGCCAAAACACATGACACGATAGCAATAAGCCCCGTACGGGGTAATGAAAGCAGTCTTTATTTGATCAGCAGGATTGAGTGCAATCTGGTGGAAACCAGAGTAGGCATCTATGAAAGACAGCAGTTCACAACCAGCAGTGGAATCGATCACCTGATCGATGCGAGGTAGCGGGAAGGGATCCTTGGGGCATGCCTTGTTCAAGTCGGTGTAGTCGACACACATGCGCCATGCAGTGGCAGCCTTGGGATCCTCCTTCTTCTTCTCGACCATGACCGGGTTGGCTAGCCAATCCGGATGCAGCACCTCCATGATGAAATTGCTTATGAGCAACTTGGTGATCTGGTCACCAATGGCCTTCCTTCTCTCATCTCCGAAGCGGCGCATAGCCTGCTTCACTGGCTTGGCGTCAGGACGCACATGTAATGAGTGCTCAACCAACTCCCTCGGGACTCCTGGTAAATCTTCATTGGACCAGGCGAATACATCCCGATTCTCACGGAGGAAGTGGATGAGCTCGCTTTCCTATTTCTCCGCCAACCCGGAGCCTATGATGGCTACGCGGTCGGGGAACTCGGGGTCGACCTGGACCTTCTTGGTTTCCTGAGATGCCTGGAACGCGGTCCCGTGTTGGGTACTTGGTACGCCCTGCGCGCCAGCTTGCGCGGACTGCGCCATGGCCACCACCTCATACATCTTCTTCTTCTCGGCAGCAATCACCATCGACTCCGCCAACTGGGATCCAGCAGAGGCACACTCCATGGACTTCTTGTAATCACCAGCAATGGTAATCACACCATTGGGACCAGGAATCTTCATCTTCAGATATGCCGTGTGGGTAGAGGCCATGAACTTGCTCAGAGCAGGCCTGCCGAGTAGAGCATGGTAAGGGCTCTTGTGGTCAACCACCTCAAACTGCAGGCGCTCTGTGCGGCAGTTCTCCCTTGTGCCGAATAGCACATCTATCCACACTCGGCCAATCGGTTGCACGAGACTCCCGGCACAATGCCATGGAAGGTGGTCTTGCTAGGTAGCAGCATGTTCTCGGCCAGGCCAAGCTTCTCGAGTGTGTCTCTATACACGATGTTGATGCTGCTGCCGTTGTCGATTAGCACCTTGCTGCACCTCACATTCTTCTCGGGACCCAGGAAAGTAGGATCCAACACCAAGGCGTAGCTATCAGGATTGGGCATCACCTTGGGATGATCTACTCGGGACCACCTGATCTCTTGGTCACACCAGTACATGTAGTGAGGGACAGCAGGGATCACTGCATTGACCTCCATGGCACGCCTGTGCTGTGATTGCTTGTCGACTGGCTCAGAGGTGAAGATCATGTAGCTCTCGTGGTGCTCTTGGTACTGGTTGGAGCCTCCGCCCCCATTGTTGCCGTTGTTGTTGTTGCCCTGGTAGTTGTTGTTGCCTCTGTTGTTGTTGCGGTTGTAGTTGTTGTTGTTGTTGCGGTAGCTCTCATTGTTGAAGTGACGGTTGGCTCCTAAAGCCACTTGGTTCACATTTTCTCTTCTCGGGAACACTGGCGGCCGAGCTGCGGGTGCGCGAGCAGGCTGCACATTGGCATTTGCGGCTGGCAGAGGAGGTGGAGGAGGCAGGCCCTCATTCTTGATCTCATCCCACCACTCGCACTGCCGAGTAGTGTGGTTAGCAGGCCTCGACGGATGCTGCGTATGGAAGCTGCATGGACCATCCTTCATGTCGTTGAAGACGAACTTCCTTGGCTGCTCGGAGTTACCGCTACCCGACTGAGGAGCACGGAATGGTTTCTTGTTGCCCTGGCCCTGGTTCTGGTTCTGCCCGTAGGCTCCAGCGGGTTTTTGCCTTTGGCTACCCCCAGCTCCAACAGCCACTGCATTCACCTCCTCAGGGTCGTACCGAATATCTATTCGGTCACCCCTGCGCTTGTTGCGGAACTCGTTGCGCTTGCTGTTGCTGAAGTTTCTTCTCGGCTCAGATGAATCCATCAAAGGCTGAGTAGGATCACCGAGTGCGTACTGATCCGCAATCTTGATGGTCTCCGCCAGAGTGTTTGGCATCTCCCTCTGCAACCTCTGCCACATCATACTACCATGTCTGCAACCCTGCGCAAACCAAGTGATGGCATGGGCCTCGTTCACACCTTCACAGGTGTTCCTCAATGTGCTCCACCGAGTAAGGTACTCGCGGTCCGTCTCATCTTCTCGCTGCCTGCAAGCGGACAGCTGTTGTGGCCTATTCGGCCTCTTGTAAGTGCTTGTGAAGTTGCTGATGAAGGCGTCCGAGAAGTCCAGCCAGCAATTGATGTTGTTCTTGGGCAAGTTGTTGAGCCAAGTGCGAGCTGGACCCTCTAGCATCTGCGGGACATAGCGCATCGCCCATCTCCTGTTGCCGTTCGCGATATGAACCGCGGTGACATAGTCATTG
Source organism: Alopecurus myosuroides (assembly GCA_028641055.1). Taxonomy (NCBI): domain Eukaryota; kingdom Viridiplantae; phylum Streptophyta; class Magnoliopsida; order Poales; family Poaceae; genus Alopecurus; species Alopecurus myosuroides. The sequence goes on along the minus strand of CM054062.1, from coordinate 50,086,300 downwards.
AGCCAATCTTCCGGCTTGGTGCTGCCGTTGTAGCTCTTGGTGCCCCTTGCGAGCTGGAAGTTCTTCACGGACGGCTCGTTCATGATGCGCGGGCCGAAGCATTCGGGGCCAGGAGGACCCGTGTTCTCCAGCCGGGCTGACAAACTGATCCGGTCCAGCTGATGCCTTGCATCTCCTGGCGCCAACACGCGCTCGCCAACACGGTCCAGAATATCATAGCCAGCCATCTCCATGGCCGAGTAGCCGTCATCATACCTATCCACCTGCACAGCTGCAGGCTGCTCCACCGGGTTGGTGACTGGCGCCACTGCGCGCGGCTGCTGCCTCTGCCGAGTAGGCTGAGCAGCGGGACGCTGAGAAGGACCTGGGCGCGCTCCACCTCGGGCCTGGCTTTGAGATTTATGGGCTTGGGAGCCTGCTCTTGCAGCGTTGTGTTCATGACCGGGCTGCTGCGGCACAGCGAGCTGTTTCGCGGCAGCAGTCGGGTCGTACACCTGCATTTGCCTATCTCTGCCAGAATGTCCGATGCGGCTCTTCTCGCGGCTGGGGTGCGGAGATGAGGCCTGATCGTTAGATCTAGCCGCGTGCGAGTGCACCACTTGCGAGGCTCCAGCACCCGGGTTGGCTTTCCGGAACTCCTCATTCTGCCTAGCAGCCTCTAACACCAACTCGTTGAGCCTCTCTTGCTGCCTAGCGCGCGCGTCGCCATCGAGATGCGGCAACTCGGCGGCTACAGCCTCAGCAGCTCTAAGTGTCTTGGCGGGGGTGCTATATCGGGGTCTGGCGAAGGTGTTTGCCGTGGCGGACTGCGCAGGAGGCTCTACAACCGTTGCCATCTCGGCACCAAGGTTACGCCGCGTGGCGCCTACTCTGCTAGCTCTCCTAGTGACTGGCGTGAAGCCGTGAGCCTTGTTGTACTCAAGCTGATCTAATCTAAGCTCTAGCCTGATCTTGTCCAACTCCGCCTGCTCGGCGAGCAGCTCCTGGCGTTGCCGCTCGAGCTGCTCCTTCATGCTCAGGAGCTCGAGGTCGGTGGGAGGCGGCATGCCCGGGCGCGCAGCAGACGCAGGGATAGTCGGAGTCGTGGAGAGCGGGAGGTTGCACTCCTTCTCATAAGGCCGGTGAGTCCTGCCACCAGCGCTCGGGCCAGCATGGTCCTCAGCAACGACTGCAGCGCCAGCAGCACCCGTGCCGGCGTCCGCAGCCAAGTCAGCTACCATCACCTCCGCGACGTCCGCGGAGCGGCCCAGCGGCCTCCCGCGTGCGGCGATAACGGCAGGCGGATCCTCCGCGTCATGCACCATCTCGGGGTACTTGCGGTCGACGACGGTGGCGACGTAGACGAGGTGCGCGCCGAAGGAGATCACCGAGCCGCCCTCCGGCATGGCCCTGCCGCCGAAATCGCCGGCGTTGTCGGTGACGAAGTCGAAGGAGCCGAATCTGTGGACAAGGCCACAGACTACGCGCTCTCCAGTAGCAGAAATCGATCCCGTCCGAACGGAAACTCCAGCCAGCGCCGCTGGTTGCCCCACGGTGGGCGCCAACTGTCGTGGTGGTGTCACGGCAGATGCCATGGGATGGCTAAAGATGTGGGGACGAAGGACGCTGGAGGCGCTCGGGGAGGGATCACGCGACGAGTAGACGCGTGAGGTGAAGATCAAACACTGCAAACCACACGATCTACCCAGGTTCAGGGCCCTCGTGAGGAGGTAACACCCCTACTCCTGCCTTTCTCTATGTATTCTGGTGTCTCACCGAGTAGCCACAGTACAAATGTTCTTGCTACCGAGTAGCCACTCTTCTCTCTCCGGGTAGGATTAGGTCAAGAATCTCTACGGGTGCTATTGTAATGCTCCCTTGTGAACGTCGTGTGTGATCGTGCCTCGCGCAGGAGGCGGCTGGGCACCTTATATACCCGGTGCCCTGCCGGATACAGCCAAATACAAACAAGTGTCGACATTGTGTGCACATCGTCCTTCTTCCGAGTTCCCGCTGACAGCTTTGGCTTCTAAGCTTGTCCTGATGCAGAAAGTCGTTGGGCAAAACCAAGTAACCAGTCTGTTATCACTGTGCGAACACAGAGTAGGTCCCCCCTATCCTGCGACGCCCTGCTGACACACTGTCGCTGTCAGGCACGCCGTCCCCAGATGAACAGTGCTGTGAACAGTGCCAAGTACGGACCCGGGATACGCGGGATCCTGTGTCAGAACGGCTCCTTTGACTTCTGGCCCGAGTAGATTCCCGCCAATCTTACTCGGACCAACTCTTCTACTCGAACAGACATAACTTGCTTGATATCTCCTTCTGGTCATCTTTTTGTGAGACCGAGTAGCAGTCGACCGGGTAGCAAGTACCGGGTAGGCGGCTACTCTACCAAACTTCTCTTCTGACTGTTGCCTTTACCACTTGCCTTTACCCTACTCGGGGGTAACCCCCCGACAATACCTCATTTCTTACCACATCCTTCATCTTAGGATTTAAACAACGTTGATGTTCAACAACTAGCTTTGCATCAGGTTCAATATTAATAGAATGCTGACAAATAGTAGGAGAAATCCCTTTCAAATCATCAAGAGTATAACCAATATCACCTCTATGTTTCTTCAATATCCCCAATAATCTCTACTCTTCTTTATCAGAAAGTTGAGAACAAATAATAACATGATATAATTTCTTATCATCAATATGAGCATATTTAAGATTATCTGGCAAATGTTTTAAATAAAAAACATGATCTTTCTTGGGTGGTAATGTTGAAATCAAGTCTTCCATATGTAAGTTATGTTTCAGCACTGCTGGCTGATGTAGGAAAATCTCATCAATTTCATTCATTTCTTCCAAAAAAGACATCACTTTCGTGGTCTTCCATGTATTACAACAAAGGATTGTTAGGAGCAAGAGCAATAGCAGCCAATTGTTCAACTTTATAGTTCTCATTAGGCAGTTCAGCTTCATAAGGTGCTTTAGCAAATTTGGAGAAATTAAATTCATAAGACTCTCCATCAAACTTTGTAAGAATTTTCTGCTTTTTACAATCAATAATAGCACCACAAGTATTTAAGAAAGGTCTACCAAATATAATAGGACAAGTGTCACTAGCAGAAGTGCCTAGCACTAGAAAATCAGCATACTTAGTTTTACCACACAAGACCTCCACATCTCTAACAATACCAATTGGAGAAATAGTTTCCCTATTAGCAAGTTGAATAATCACATCAATGTCTTCAAGTTCACAAGAACCAATTTCATGCATGATTTCTTTATAAAGCTCATAAGGAATAGCACTAGAGCTAGCACCAATATCACACAAACCATAATAGCAATGATCACCTATCCTAACAGATAGCACAGGAACACTGGGTTTCCTAGATTTACTAGGGTGAGAGACAATATTAGAAGCATCTTCACAAAATATAATGTGTCCCTCTTCTACATTTTCAGAAACAAGGTCCTTCACTATTGCTACTGTAGGTTATACAGTTATTTGTTCCTCAGGTTCTACAGGTTTCCTTGCACTTTTATTAATCACACTAGCTAAGATAGAATGTTCTTTTACCTTAGCAGGGAAAGGCATTTTCTCAATATAAGGTTCTGGCACAATAGAATCAACAGTATGAACTTCTATATCTCTAGCAGGAACATAATTAACGGTATCTTTATAAGGAGCATGATACTTGCCCCATTCCTTTTTAGTAATCTCAAAATAAGAAGCAAAATCCTTATATAAGTTTGCAACAACTTGAGAATCAAGACCATAAGAAGTACTAACATTATGAAAATCCTCAGATGACATAAAGGTTTTAATGCATTCATAATCATAATTTATACCTGACTTTCTACCTTTTTCATTCTCCCATGCTTTAGTGTTTTCTTGAATACGGTCAAGAAGATCCCATTTAGCTTCATATTTCATACGTGTAAATGATCCAGAACAAGAAGCATCCAATAAATTTTTATCATGAACAGGAAGCCTTGCATAGAAATTATTAATAACAATATTACTGGGGAGCTCATGAATGGGGCATTTGAGCATTAGTAACTTCAATCTCCCCCATGCTAGGGCAATACTCTCTCCATCACGAGGCCAAAAATTATATATATAATTCCGATCTCTATGGATTTCACTTGGAGGATAGAATTTAGAATAAAAGAGAGGTACAATTTCCTCCCATTCAATAGTCTGGCTATTTTTCAGCACTTGAACCATTCAGAGGCTCGGCCTGTCAATGACATAGAGAATAATTTCCTCTTCACTTGGCTAATTGTAATACCTGCACACTTGAACAACTCACATAATTCATGTAAAAAGAGCAAACGATCACCAGGATGGACATTTCCATCACCGAAATAGCAGTTATCCATAACATGTTTAACAATCTTTATAGGTATTTTGTAAGGATCCATATCATCATGCAGTAGGTCACTTACTACCCTAGTAGTGGCAGCAGTGCCCACAAATAGGGACACAAAAGGAGTCCCAAACATAGTGTAATAAAGCAGTAAACAGAAAAAAAAACAGAAAAAACAGCACTTACAGCAGAAGCTTCCTTTATCAATTCCACTTCCCAATAGCGGTTCAGTCCCTGACAACGGCGCCAGAAAATAGTCTTGACGACTCACAAGTATAGGGGGTGTATCGTAGTACTTTCGATAAATAAGAGTGCCGAACCCAACGAGGAGAAGAAGGTGTCGACAAGTAGTTTCGATGAAGGAATAACTGTAAATACTGGAAAACAGATTTGTAGGGGTTTTTGATATTGCAGATAAATAAAGTGCGAGTAAATAAAATACAGTAGTAATAATTGCAGCGAGTGGCCCAATCCTTTCTTCAGCAAAGGAAAAGCCGGTGAGTTTACTTATGATTAACTAACGTTCTCGAGGACACACGGGAGGTTTCTGTCAAGTGCTTTTGTTCCATGCAGTTGAATAACTTTGGTGTTTTGATAAATGTTGTGTGGGTGAATCTATGCTAATGTACCGTCCCATCCAAAACTAATACATGCTTGTGATTATACCCCTTGCTAGCATCCGCAACTACAAGAAAGTAATTAAGAAATAAATCTAACCACAGCTTTAAACTTCGGGATCCTACGCTCCCTCGTGTAATGGTTTCCTAACGGGGGTTTAGGTTTCTGTCACTCCGGCAACCCCACAATTATTAGCCAAATACATGATGCATTCCCTAGGCCCATAAATGGCGAAGTATCATGTAGTCGACGTTCACATGACACCACTAGAAGAATAGCACCACAACTTAAATACTGAACCACGAGATATTACTTCAATATAACTTCACTACTAACATCATGAATTCTCCCATGTCCTCAATAACGAAACAAACTACTCACAAGGCATCATATGGATCATAATCAGAGGTGATATAATGAATGATAACACTCTGATCATAAAGTTCTAACACTGATAAATCTCACAAGCATCAACTACTAACAAGTAATCCACACCGGGAGAGAGATCCCGGAGTTTTAAGGTTGTGGTTAGTTTTATCTTTATTACTTTCTTGTATTTGCGGATGCTTACGAGGGGTTTAATCACAAGTATGTATTAGTCCTAGTTGGGCGGTGCATTAGCATAGGTTCACCCACACAACACTTCACGAACCAATGGATATTAATCAACCGTAACGAAGTGAAAGCACTTGACAAAATTCTCATTGTCCCGAGAACGTTTGGTAGTCATAAGTAGAACAACCGGCTATTCCTTTGCTCTCAAAAGGATTGGGTCACTCGCTGCAATATTTTTTACTGCACTTTATTTACTCGCACTTTATTTATCTATCCAACCTGCTTGTGAACACCTTCTGCTCCTCGATGGGTTCTACACTCTTATTTATCGAAAGTACTACGATACACCCCCTATACTTGTAGGTCATCAGTATGCAATTTTTCTTTGTTGTGATCATCTTAGTTAGCTACATCGCGAGCGACGGAGATCCTCCTCGCGCCCCTATACCGAACAAATCCAAGGGGAGAGGTTCGATTTCCACGGTGTACGCGTTTCGACACGTGGCATCTCTCTTGTTCCCAGAATTACAAATGTGTAATAGTCCATGTTGCAACTAATTCATGGTTAGAAAGAATCCCCGTGCATGTCATCAAACATATGGATTAATGGAATCTTTACATATTCTTAGTTGTGCTCATGAAAATCAAAAACTTCCGAAGAAGCAAAGAGTACTCTCCAATGAAAAATTATGGTAAACAAACTGTTTTCTTTTGGAACGAGGTCGTCAATTCTTCACCAACTCCGCCCAAGTAAAGCCCATGAGCCAGCACAACTCGTCCTCTCCCCTTTCTTCTCCAACAAAATGTCCTGAACAGATGAATCTAAACCCAACGAACAAGAACAAACTTGATCTGTTGCCAATGGCTGAGATGCATATGTAGACTTGACTTTTTGGCAAAATCCGTTAGGAATTCAGGCAATTTACAGATTAAATTAATCAAAGTATAAATCATGAATATGACGTAAACATACTGATATTTAACCATGTTCCTGCATACTAGATTTATAGTAGATAAATCTACGCAAACTACTAGTGTTGAACATATGGAAATAATAAGGACAGGGATAAACGTGTTATACCCTGTGGTCCGTCAATTGGCAGTGGCCGTAGCAGAGGCGGCAGCCGCGACGACGGTTGCAGCAGCGGTGGCGGCAGCAACAGCGGAGGCGGCCTCGGTGGCAACAGTAGCGGCCTCGGTGGCAACAGTAGCGGCCTCGACAGCAGCAGAAACGCGTTCAGCTTCGGTGGACATGTTGACGAAGAGGGCGAAGCGGTATGAGTCGAAGTAGATGTACAGCAGCGAGCAGTCGCGTAGGAGACGCTCCCCAAAAACCTAATCGCCCCTCTCCCGTACAGGATCTGGAGAGACGGAGTTTCGGAGGCCTGCTCTCCCATCGGCCGTGTACGCGGTAGACGGGATGGGATCACCAGCGTGTATGAGTTGTGTTTTCTGTGTCCGCCTGAGCCTCCAATTTATAGGCACGGCCGAGTAGGAGAACGGTCAATTCAATTGGCGTTTACTACAGCCGTTACCATGTGCGGCGTTTTACTGCGCGCGGTTATTACACGCGATCAATACGGCTGTTACCAAAATAAATGTTGCCGTGTCTGTTGACTCCCCGTTTCCGACTGCCAAAATAAAGGCGTCGCCTCGGCTCATTCCCGCAACCCGCGGCGCGTCGTGACGAGGCGAGGCGGGCGGCGGAGGAGGAGGAGCGCGCGTGTGGAACACCTCCACAACTCCTCTCTTCATACAACCTCACACTAGTGGGGAGAGAGATCACCTTATAAACTGGTGCAGAACTCTCCCAACTAGCAATATGGGACTAAACTCACACCACTTGTTATGGCTGCATGGGCCTTAGGGATTAAATAGAAATTGCCTAATGGGCTAAAAACCCATCCCAAATTTCAGCAATCCCCCACCAGATCCCGAAGACCCATGGTGGTGTCCTCTGTTCCATTCACTGTTTTTATATACCGACATTTTCAGTGGAGACCCGTTAAGGTTGAACATCCACCTAGAAAAAGTAGCTACACTACATCACAACTGAACAATGGACTATGCCTTGAATTGTCAGTTTGGCGTAAAATAGTTTCACTAAATGTCTTGCCAATACTAGGTTGTCGAAGGCTGACCCCTCAGGTCGAGCATATTAGTCATACTTCTAGCATATTCATGAACTTATTAGAGATAACCCAATCTCATAGACTGTGACCAGCAGTCAGGCTCATATAGGTGTGTTCCTCCAAAGATCGATATGTAGGATAGTATCTTGCTTATAGAAGCCTTGGAACACATTAAGACAAAAGTCAACATGCCATACAGTTTTTGAGAGTACTGCATCTCTAGTGGAGTGGGTTAATAAAAATTACTCTCCTCAGTTAACCACTAGCTTGTTTTTTAAGGTCCCACTTCATGGGATCTCCGATCACATAGGTTCGATTACTTCCATGGCAACTCATGTGGGTCTCATACCCATCTCCCTCGATGCACCTTCTATCACAACACGTGATAGCCCTTTAGTAAAGGGATCTGCCAGATTCTTAGCCGACTGGATATAATCCACCACTATCACTCTGGAGTTTCTTAAATGTCTGACAGCTTTTAATCTCATTTTTATGTGTTTTGTGGACTGTGCATTGTCCTTTGAACTCTTCGCCTTGACAATTACTGTTTGATTTTCACACTTCATAAGGATAGCCGGTACTGGCTTTTTAACCACAGGCAAGTCCATCAAAAGATCTCGAAGTCATCCTGCTTCGACACTAGACGTGTCTAATGTTGTTAATTCTGATTCCGTTGTCGATCTCGTTAAGATCGTTTGCTTGCAAGACTTCCAGGAAACAGCACCACCTCCAAGGGTAAACACATACCCCGTTGTTTCTTTCATCTCATCAGCATCAGAGATCCAATTCGCATCACAGTACCCTTAAAGTACCGAAGGATATCCACTATAGTGAAGTCCATGGTTCACGGTACCTTTCAGATAGCACATATTTCTTTCTACAGCATGCCAATGCGCATCACCCGGATTGGAAACAAACCGGCTTAGTTTGCACACAGCAAACATGATGTCAGGCCTCGTAGCGCTCGCTAGGTACATGAGTGAACCAATTACTTGAGAGTACCTTAGCCGATTCTTAGCTGTGCCTTCAAACTTTCGAATCCGCACACTAGGATCATATGGTGTTGGAGAAATTTTGCAGTCTGAATATCCAAAACGACTCAAAACCTTCTCAACATAATGGGATTGCAGAAGTGTAATCCCACCCTCATTGTCTGTCAATAGCTTGATGTTCAAAATAACATCAGCCACACCAAGATCTTTCATCTCAAAGTTCTGGGATAGAAATGACTTAACCTCAATGATTACTTTGAGGTTGGTCCCAAATATCAGTATGTCATCAACATACAAACACAATATAACTCCTTTGCCCCCACCATGGCGATTGTATACACATTTGTCAGCTTCATTAACAACAAAGCCAACAGATGTTAAAGTTGTATTGAACTTCTCATGCCATTGCTTAGGTGCTTGTTTCAGCCCATATAAAGATTTTAGTAACTTGCACACCTTTCCTTCTTTACCATCTATCACAAAGCCATCTGGTTGTTGCATATAGATTTCCTCGTCTAACTCTCCATTTAGGAAAGCCGTCTTAACATCCATCTGATGGACGAGAAGACCATGTGAGGCCGCCAACGAGAATAATACTCGAATGGTGGTCAGTCTGGCCACATGTGAATAAGTATCGAAGAAATCTTCATCTTCTTTCTAGGTGTAACCCTTGGCCACAAGTCTAGCCTTGTACTTTTCAATCGTACCATCATGCCTAAGCTTCTTTTTGAACACTCACTTACATCATAATGGTTTATAGCCATAAGGACGTTCAGTGATCTCCCACGTTCCATTAGCCATGATGGAATCCATCTCGCTACGGACCGCTTCTCTCCAGTAGTCAGCATCTGGAGATGCATAAGCTTCTGAAATAGAAGCGGGAGTATCATCCACAAGGTACACAAGGAAATCATCACCAAAGGACTTTGCAGTCCTCTGTCTCTTTCCCCTACCAAGGGTTTCCTCTTCATCCTTGTCAGGATTCTCATCATGTGTTTGTTCATAATATTCCATAGGAATGGCAGGTTCAGGAGTCTCCTCTGATTCCTCTCTAGAAGTACTTTGCATATCTCTCATAGGAAAAATATCATCAAAGAATGTAGCATCTTTAGACTCCAAAATCGTCAGGTACCTCAAATTTCACTACTATAAATCTATAGCCAATGTTATTCTTAGCGTATCCCAAATTAACGCAATCCACGGTCTTTGGTCCAAGTTTACGCTTTTTGGGGATCAGCACATTGACTTTCGCCAAACAGCCCCAAGTACGTAAGTACGAGAGTGTTGTTTTTCTCTTCTCTCATTGCTCATAGGGAGTGACCTCATTATCTTTCGTCGGAACTTTATTCAGGACATGACATGATGTCAATATAGCCTCCCCCCACCATGCCTTGGATAAACCCGATGTATCTAACATGGCGTTTACCCAATCTGTTAGAGTAAGGTTTTTTCGTTCAGCAACCCCATTTGACTGAGGTGAATAGGGAGGCATCCTCTCGTGAATAATTCCATGTTCCGCACAGAATGAGTCAAACTCATTAGAGAAATACGCTCCTCCACGATCTGACCGGATTTGTTTAATTTTATTTTCAAGTTGATTCTCAACTTCTGCCTTCTAGATTTTAAAGTAGTGTAGAGCCTCATCTTTAGTGTTCAACAGATATATATAGCAAAACCTAGTGGAATCGTCTATTAACGTCATGAAGTATCTCTTTCCACCTTTAGTCAACACACCATTCATCTCAGAGAGATCAGAATGTATGAGTTCTAATGGCGCCAAGTGTCTCTCCTCTGCAACCTTGTGGGGCTTACGAGGTTTCTTTGTTTGCACACACGGATGGCACTTAGAACCTTTGGCTAAAGTGAAACTTGGAATTAAATTTAATTTTGCTAACCGCGTCATGCAACTGAAACCAACGTGACAAAGACATGAATGCTAAACTTCTGTTTCATCAACACTCGAATGAATATTGTTCACGACTTTATTACAGAAATCAACGAGGGAAAAGCGGAACAGACCTCCGCACTCATACCCTTTTCCAAAAAACAGTCAATATTTCGTTACAACTACTTTATTGGACTCAAAACCCAACTTAAACCCTTCTCTACATAGAAGAGAGCAACTAACGAGATTCTTCTTGATGGCGGGGACATGTTGTACGTTCTTGAACTGCACGATCATTCCCGAAGTAAACTTCAGATCGACCGTGCCAACACCAAGTAAAGAAGCACTTGCGCCGTTCCCCATCAATACGGACCCGTTCCTTATGACCTGATAAGAAGAAAACAATGAGATGTCAGCACACACATGAATATTTGCACATGTGTCAATCCACCAATCAGTAGACTGACAAACTGAAAATACAGTAAACAAATTACCATACCCAGATGCCCCATTCTCATTGTTGCTCACAATCATGTTGACAGCCTTGGAATCCCGTCCTGGATTCACGTACTTCTTTGGACACTTCACAGTCCAGTGTTCCAGTGAACCACAAGTGAAGCAACATTTTTCTTCTTATCCTTCTTGAAGGTCTTCTTAGCCTTCTTCTTGAAGTCGGTATTCTGCTGGACACCAGTCCACGCCTTGTTCTTGTGGGAGTTGTAGTTCTTCTGTACCATATTGGCCGCAGAAGTCCCTTCGTTCCCTTTTCCATGCGAGTCATTTGCCCTCGAATTCTGTTCAACACTCAGATGGACGATGAAATCCTCTGCTGAGAATTCACGCCTCCGATGTTTCAGAGTAGTGGCAAAGTTCCTCCAGGAATTAGGCAGCTTGGCGATTATGTATCCCGCGACAAACTTGCCCGGTAGCACGCACTTAAGAATTTCAAGCTCCTTAAAGATGCACTGTATCTCATGAGTCTGCTCCAATACAGAACGGTTTTCGACCTCATGGAACTGCTCTATACTATACATCTCGCTGCCAGCATCGGTTGCGCCGAATTTGGATTCGAGCGCCTCCCACAAGTCCTTGGCAACCCGCATATGTAAATATGCATCAACAAACTTATCTCCGATCACGCTTAGAATGCATCCAACAAAGACGACGGTGGCATCCCTAAACGCATTCTCCTGTTCAGGAGTAATCGTTCCCGTGGGAGTGACACCGGTGACCCAGAACATGTTCATAGCCGTGAGCCATAAGATTGTTTTGGTCTGCCAACGCTCAAAGTACGTCCCCGTAAACGGGTCCGGTTTCAGTGCAGTAGCAAAACCATGAATCAAAAATTGCATACACATATTAGTTTTTGGATTGTTAGGAATTTAGACAATTTACAGATTAAATTAATCCAAGTATAAATCATGAACATGACGTAAACATACTGATATTTAACCATGTTCCTGCATACTAGATTTATAGTAGATAAATCTATGCAAACTACTAGTGTTGCACATATGGAAATAATAAGAACAGGGATAAACGTGTTATACCCTGCAGTCCGTCAATTGGCAGTGGTCGTAGCAGAGGCGGCAGTCGCGGCGGCGGTTGCAGCAGCGGTGGCGGCAGCAGTAGCAGAGGCGGCCTCGGCGACAGCAGCTGCGCGTTCAGCTTCGGTGGACATGTTGACGAAGAGGGCGAAGCGGTAGTAGTCGAAGTAGATGTACAGCAGCGAGCAGTCGCGTAGGAGACGCTCCCCAAAAACCTAATCGCCCCTCTCCCGTACAGGTTCTGGAGAGGCGGAATTTCGGAGGCCTGCTCTCCCGTCGGCCGTGTACGCGGTAGACGGGATGGGATCACCGACGGCAGCAACAGGAGGTGGAACGACAGTGGGCGCAAAGAGGCAGCGTGTATGAGTTGTGTTTTCTGTGTCCGCCTGAGAACGTTAACGGTCAATTCAATTGGCGTTTACTACAGCCGTTACCACGTGATAAAGGCGGCGTTTTACTGCGCGTGGTTATTACACGCGATCAAACTCCCAGTTTCCGACTGCCAAAATAAAGGCATCGGCTCGGCTCATTCCCGCAACCCGCGTTGTGACGTGTCGAGGCGAGACGGCGGAGGAGAAGCGCGCGTGTGGAACACCTCCACAACTCCTCTCTCTTCATACCAAGTCACACTAGTGGGGAGAGAGCTCACCTTATAAACTGGTGCAAAACTCTCCCAACTAGCAATATGGGACTAAACTCTCACCACTTGCTATGGCCGCATGGGCCTTAGAGATTAAATAGAAATTGCCTAATGGGCTAAAAGCCCATCCCAAATTTCAGCAAAATCAAGGCAGGACGGTTATCCTACCTCACCCGAAGGGGTCCTCTGCCCCTGGTTTAAATATCCCCGGCCTATCCTCACCATGATTTCGGATCCGACGGTCCGTTTGTATTTTTTCATAAAGAACCTTCCAATTTATCAATAATCAAATCAATCTCCCTATAAAAGAGAATAGATCATCACTAAATCTGTCAAACCCACTAATCCCAATTCATCCCCCCCACCTCCCACCTCCAACCTGTGTCTGGCAGCGGAGCCCACTCGAGATGGTTGCCCCGACATCCAATTTGTAGATGGAGGCGTCGACCTCCGTCATGGAGGTAGAGGTGGCGACCCCCGGCTGGACATGGAGGCAGCAGCGATAGCGCATTGGAGGGAGATTGCGACGGGAGGCAGCAACAAGGCAAATGACGTCGTGTCTGTCCATGGCAGCGCTGTATCTGGACATGTCGGGTGCTGATGTGAACTCTGTGCCTCTAGATCTAGGGTTGAATACGGCCAAATTCGTCTTCTTTTTTTCCTTTTTCCTTATCTACAGTTGAATCCGAGATGGAATTTGTATGCATAAATTTCTGGATCTTGTGTGGAACTTGTATGCATGAATTTCTGGATCTTGTAGACATGGAAATTTCTAGATCTTGCACTTTCTTGTTACCACATGAATCCTAAAAACGAAAACTTGTGTTAGTATATGAATCCGATTTTTTTTTTGGTTAACACATCAATCTGGAAAAGAAAATTATTGTTGCTACATGAAAATACAAAAACGTTATTTTTTTTAATGCTACTGAATTAGTACCCCGATGTTGATTAAGAAAGAAGGGATCTTCCCAAGAACGGGTGATTCGGGACTACTCACTGAGAGTTGGTGCAACCTAAGGGGTCACAATGCAAATGAGCAGCACAAATCTCCAACAGGTTGAACGCCCAATATAAGTCAGGGCGATCTAACTAGTTGTGGGATTACATTTTCGGGTTGACTACAAAACATGTTGCACAAATCTTGATGAAATGAAGTGTGTGGATAGGTAGGGCAGCTCCATGTAGATGTGGTTTTGTTTTGTAGTGTGTGGATAGGTAAGGGAGTATGTAATAGAGAACTGCTACACGTACGATGAATTTCGTCCGATCCGCGTACGACGCATGATCCTGACGGCCCATTGCAATTCAAGTTCTTATCCCCACGGACCATTGCAGCATCGTACGTGCGTCGGACGGGATTTGTCGTACGCAAAGCAATTCCGTATGTAATGAGAACTGCTACACGTACGATGAATTTCGTCCGATCCGCGTACGACGCATGATCCTGACGGCCTATTGCAATTCAAGTTCTTATCCCCACGGACCATTGCAGCATCGTACGTGTGTCGGACGGGATTTGTCGTACGCAAAGCAATTCCGTATGTAATGGGAACTGCTACACATACGATGAATTTCGTCCGGTCCGCGTACGACGCATGATCCTGACGGCCCATTGCAATTCAAGTTCTTATCCCCACGGACCATTGCAGCATCGTACGTGTGTCGGACGGGATTTGTCGTACGCAAAGCAATTCCGTATGTAATGAGAACGGCTACACGTACGATGAATTTCGTCCGATCCGCGTACGACGCATGATCCTGACGGCCCATTGCAATTCAAGTTCTTATCCCCACGGACCATTGCAGCATCGTACGTGCGTCGGACGGGATTTGTCGTACGCAAAGAATTTCCGTATGTAATGAGAACTGCTACACGTACGATGAATTTCGTCCGATCCGCGTACGACGCATGATCCTGACGGCCCATTGCAATTCAAGTTCTTATCCCCACGGACCATTGCAGCATCGTACGTGCGTCGTACGGGATTTGTCGTACGCAAAGCAATTCCGTATGTAATGAGAACTGCTACACGTACGATGAATTTCGTCCGATCGGCGTACGACGCATGATCCTGACGGCCTATTGCAATTCAAGTTCTTATCCCCACGGACCATTGCAGCATCGTACGTGCGTCGGACGGGATTTGTCGTACGCAAAGCAATTCCGTATGTAATGAGAACTGCTACACGTACGATGAATTTCGTCCGATCCGCGTACGACGCATGATCCTGACGGCCCATTGCAATTCAAGTTCTTATCCCCACGGACCATTGCAGCATCGTACGTGTGTCGGACGGGATTTGTCGTACGCAAAGCAATTCCGTATGTAATGAGAACTGCTACACGTACGATGAATTTCGTCCGATCCGCGTACGACGCATGATCCTGACGACCCATTGCAATTCAAGTTCTTATCCCCACGGACCATTGCAGCATCGTACGTGCGTCGGACGGGATTTGTCGTACGCAAAGCAATTCCGTATGTAATGAGAACTGCTACACGTACGATGAATTTCGTCCGATCCGCGTACGACGCATGATCCTGACGGCCCATTGTAATTCAAGTTCTTATCCCCACGGACCATTGCAGCATCGTACGTGCGTCGGACGGGATTTGTCGTACGCAAAGCAATTCCGTATGTAATGAGAACTGCTACACGTACGATGAATTTCGTCCGATCCGCGTACGACGCATGATCCTGACGGCCCATTGCAATTCAAGTTCTTATCCCCACGGACCATTGCAGCATCGTACGTGCGTCGGACGGGATTTGTCGTACGCAAAGCAATTCCGTATGTAATGAGAACTGCTACACGTACGATGAATTTCGTCCGATCCGCGTACGACGCATGATCCTGACGGCCCATTGCAATTCAAGTTCTTATCCCCACGGACCATTGCAGCATTGTACGTGCGTCGGACGGGATTTGTCGTACGCAAAGCAATTCCGTATGTAATGAGAACTGCTACACGTACGATGAATTTCGTCCGATCCGCGTACGACGCATGATCCTGACGGCCCATTGCAATTCAAGTTCTTATCCCCACGGACCATTGCAGCATCGTACGTGCGTCGGACGGGATTTGTCGTACGCAAAGCAATTCCGTATGTAATGAGAACTGCTACACGTACGATGAATTTCGTCCGATCCGCGTACGACGCATGATCCTGACTGCCCATTGCAATTCAAGTTCTTATCCCCACGGACCATTGCAGCATCGTACGTGCGTCGGACGGGATTTGTCGTACGCAAAGCAATTCCGTATGTAATGAGAACTGCTACACGTACGATGAATTTCGTCCGATCCGCGTACGATGAATTACCTGTTCACCCTAATTCTCGAGTTGTGGTACCAATTACACCCACCAGCTACCTAGAAAGTGTAAACTCAGCGGTATGCGCTCTACACATAGCTCCCTCTGGTAGTATATCCGAGTATGTCGCTCTCGAAACGTTGATTGTAGTACGTTCAGCGTACCCATCAGATGCATAATAAATCCTTCCCCAATCTGCAAGGAAGATATGGCAATGGCTTCGTGTTGTCTATGCCTCACAGAAGTAACAAAAAAATTCGCTCAAATTTACTCGAACAAACACCTGCAATGTGGGGAAATATTACTCGTGGAGTACGTCCTCTTAGCACACGCAACTCAAGGGCGTCCACCGGGATCCGGGAAGGCTTTGGTGTCGGCTTAGAAGAATCTATTTTCGTTGCTCTGGACGCCGCAGGTGACCACTTTGTTCGATCTCATTTTGCGTATGTACATCACGAGCCCCCCGATGCCAATCGCCGCCGAGATTGAGAACACGACGCTTGCTGCGTGGAGAAGAAGAAAAAAGAACAGGCCGAAGTTAAACGAAATTGCTTGTGCGGATTGGAGCAAGTTTGAGGCAGGTTTTGAAGAGGCGGTTCTCACCAGCTACAACTCCGGCGGACGCCCCATGCCCTGATAAGTGACCATCTGTACAAAAGAGCAAAAGATCAGGCTTTCTATTTACGCACATCTCCAAATTAACGTATTTACCGAACCAGAACGATCGAGCATAGAACAGGATGGAGCTAACGCTTTATACCTGCACAGTCTGTGGTGGAGTTCCGGCCGTCGTCGCAGATGCAGACGAAGTCCCTGGTGGCCGGGTCGAAGCCGCAGGTGCCGTTGGCGCCGCGCCGCCTGTCCTGGCACCGCAGGCACAGCGTGGTGACGGGGATCTCGAAGTCCACCCGGACGCCGTAGTCCGGCACCTGGTCGTAGGGCGGGAACTTGTCCCCGACGGCGCGCCAGTACACGCTGGTGTACGCCTCGCAGTGCCGCACCATCGTCCGCAGCGACTCCGCCGCGCGGGGCCGGTACGCGCAGCAGGTCATGTTCCCTTCCTCCAGCGCGTCGCGGCAGCCCGGCAGGTTCCGGCACAGGTACCCCGCGCTGTCGCACGCCGAGTCGCACCGGTCAGGGTACCGGTCGCAGATCGCCGGCCGGGGCGCCACGATCACGCGCTCCTCGTCGCAGTTGAAGAAGAGGTGGTCGTTCCTCGGGGACAGCGAGAAGCGGGTGCTGGTGTCCAGGCTGAAGGGCGCGGCGTGGATGGAGGTGAAGGGCCGCGCGCACGTCCACATGGACGGGTCCGTGACCACCAGGTGCGGGTCCGCGTAGTCGGCCCCGGAGACCGGGTACGTGCCGGACGGGGTGCGGAGGCGGAGCGTGGTGTTGTCGGCGCAGGTGACCATGCTGCGGTAGTACGGGCTGCCGCACCCCTCGTCGATGCCGAGCGGGTACCGCACCGGGACGTCGCCGCAGCTGTCGCGGCAGAGCCCACCGGCGACGGTGGAAGGCCGCGCTGCGACGAGAAGAAGGATCGTCAAGACATGGAGGCGGAGACGCATCTCCATATCACTGGAGAGTAGTGGAGTGGCGCAGCGCAATGGCAAGGACAGTGAGGACTAAACTAGCTAGCTTGAGCTTCTCTGCGTGAATAATGGAGAAAAGACTAGCTAAAGAGTGTTGCATGGTTATTAGATCGCTTGTGGTTAGGCCAATGCTTTTGCGCTTTTGCTTTGAGCCTGTGAGCTTTTTTTGCTTTGCTCGGCTCATATTAGTGCCTTCTTTAGTCCAATGCTGGAATCTAATCCCGTGCGCTTTGCCTCGTTGGTCGGCTACGTATCACCTAAACAAAGGCATAGCGCGCGCGAGGTTCGCTCTCTTTTCCCCAGTTTCTAGGTTCGTCGCAGGTTCAGGAGGACCATATTTCTATGTTCCTTTTTTAGATCCCATATTTCTATGTTCAATATTTCAACACTTCAGCCCTCCCTTAGGCCTTAGGGCATGTACAATGGTGTCTTATCTTAAGTGCGTCACATAATATAGATAATAATATGTTGTACAATGAGCTACAATATTTTTTAACTCTTATCAGTAAGAACTAGATATCCTAAATATATGGTGCCACAATTGTTGATAAGAGATGACTCTCAGATAAGAGAAGGCAAAAGTCTATTTTTCGTTTTTCTCTCCGCCAACTCAGCAATTATCCTAGTCGGCATTGCTCAGATAAGACCATTATACATTGTTCTATCTCTCTCTCTCTCTCTCTCTCTCACACACACACACACACACACACACACACACACACACACACACACACACACACACACACACACAAAAGTTCAGCACTCCTGTCAAATAGTTCAACTCTCCCACCACGGGGGCCATTTATTTTTTGGTTAACCTGAAAAAGGCAAACATGAAGACGGTGAGAATGATGAGATCACATAGTGGTGTCCAAAACCTTGTTGCTTTTAACTACTTTGCTGATTCTCGATCGACTGAGAATTAACCTAAGGCTTTAAGCCGGGAGCTGAGCGAGGATTTTTAGGCCATCCACGCGTCGCACAACAGTTCTGATGGCGTATTTTCACTTTCACCCCTAAAACCACGAAAATAACCAGCAATCCACTTATCCCCAACCTTGTGCCCACATCTCTCCTGAAGCGTACAGCCTCCCCCAAAATCACACTGGTACCGGCCCTGTCGCCGCACCCCCATCCCCCACACCACCCAGTCACCCACGTCCATCTCCCCAGATCCAAGGAGAGTTGTTGCGCTCGTGGGAGGAGGCAGCGCTACAGGGAGGTTCGCGGGGCGACGATGGACGGCTTGCCGGAGGGCTAGGCTTTTCCACGGCGCACTGCAGCTCCGGCCGCCGCCGCGCTCAGCTTTGTTTGTAGCCATACGCCTCCCCCTGCACCTCCTTTCCCCTATGTACCTTGTCTGCATGACGGAGGTACCTCTGATTTTCTTCAGCCTAACCCCTCCCACCGGTCGTCGGATTGATTGGCGCGACTGATGTGGACGGAGGCAACCGGGCGGCGAGGCTATCTTATTCCTGTTCGTCACAAGGTTGGTGCTAAGGACATCACATGGTGACTTGAAATCTATCTGCCGCCGTCCTTGAGTCCCCGCGCTCCCGCCCTCCCTCCAGGCCGGTTAATCCTTGCCCAAAAGGTATAGGTCGTCATTTTCTTACACGATATGCTTAAAGTGGAGAGGGAGATCTATGTGTTGATCCCCTGGGCTTCCTTGCTTAGTAATCCATCATGTGGTAAGCTCCCCTCCTCAGAACCACGATGCCTTTTCTTACTCCATGTTGTTATGTTCGTTCTTGATTTGTGCAGTCATGAAAGAATATACCATGTTTGATCGTTTCATCAACAGCAGATTATTATCCCACCAGTTAAAAATTATTATCCGTAGATTAAGTCAATGATATGGGGCACTTGACCTTGATTTAATTGAAAATGTGAGATTGGCAACTCACTGGATGCATTTAGCAGCCATAAATCTCTCTAGTGATCATGGGTGTCTGGTCAGTTAGTAAGATAAAATACAATTTGTTTTCTCATAATTTGTGGAATCCATGGTTATATGTTTAACCAACTAATCAGCGGTTATCCAACATTCATTTACAATTTCGAGTAGGGCCATTATTATTTTGGTACCGGTGAAGGCAAGGTAGCACACACATCTTCTTTCCTCTCATCATTGTTTAATTATTTCTTACTTATCCTACACATGTTGACTATGAATTCCATGCCCGCATGCTCTGGATAATCTTCCATGCTTTGCAAGATATCAGTAAATATCACTATAGGTCTTTTTTTGCATAGCAGGAAAATGTCAAAGTTTTAATTGTCTAAAAGACAAAAGTTAGATATCAACATCCACTATAGCCAGTTCCATGTTTTATGGAGAACAAATGATGTTGTGTCTTCCTAGCTCGCTATTGTCTGATTGTTGTGCTGCTGTCTCCAAGGCTACAGTCTCACTCGGGAATACAACAGAACCTGGAACATATATTAAGCCATTTTCAGCTAAAAGGCTCATTTGTTGGCTGCTCTATCAGGTACACTAGAATAATGTCCAATGTTACAACACACAAATGAGCCAAACTGGTTAAATCCTTGGAGTCTGGTAGCACCTGGGTATCACCTTTACCCCCTGTTATCTATGATATTGTAAAGGATTTTGTAATGTCGTCTTCTATGAATGAATGATCGGATCGATGTTCATCACAATAATTAACGGGTAAAGTCCGTTATTAAATGTGAAAATGGTATCTTCAGGAGAAGGCGTAATTATACTTGAAAGATAGAAATCTGTTTTGTAGTCCAGTCAAGGTATGCATGAACTGTAGATAAAAAATTGTGGTCCCTTGGTTGCTTTGATATATAGCCAATGTGCAACGTTTTTGTGACACCTTGGGATGATCCGATTCATCACGATGCTTGTTTTGTTGTTGTTGTTGTTTGTTTGGTCCAGTGTACTAGATTTTGATAATGATCATGTAATTGGTGGAGTAGAGGTGATTTCGTGTGTAATGCCCATATGCCCAGTATTGCTTGATTGGACGGCTACACTATCAAAGCCTCAAATGTTTCTCTGCCCACTAGCATTTGTTTGTCCAGCCTAGAGTATTTCAGGCCTTTTAAAATACGAGAACTGTTGCGGGTGATGAGATTTTTCTATAAGATATTTTATAGATACCTGATTGCTCAGTTTTGACCGTTTTCAAGATGGGATTCTTTTTATTTGGTTTTCAAATATTTGTTCATATGTAGTCTAGGATTTTTTTTTCTAAATTACAACGGAAGGCATATCGACTTGTATAATCTAAAATGCAGATTATTTGGTTATGGACATAGACTTTTGGGTACCACTAACCAGGATTTCGTAATGTTAGCTAATATCAGAGCTTTCAAATGTTTGGTGGTGCCACTTTTACGTATACATTGTCAACCATTTGAAAGCATGGGGACTAAACAATGGCAAACAAAAAAACAGTACCATCTTTTGTTAAGTTTTATGTAAGCTTCCAAGTGGTGTATAAAGTCTAATATTTGTGTACACAAGTACAAGGTTAATACAAATCTAAACAGCTAGCATACATTAATAAATAATATGGTTTAACGAAATCATGTATATTAAGTTCCTCAAATTTCCTACTGGATGTATAATAGATTAATAGTCAATGCGCAGAACATAGATTTTATACTGGTTGATGTTCTAAAGTTTCCTACATATTATGTCTAACCTGAGAATAAGACGGGGCATTTATAATGTTGAACAAGGGCCAGCTCAATTTGTGGTTTCCTCCTCCCAAAGATATGATGATAGGTTGCATCCCATAGGGGTTTCCAACAAAAAAATTCTTTTTACATGGTGTTTACTACTATGTCTTTGTAGATTGTGAAGAAGATCTACAAATGGTTTGTGAGTTCATGGTCAAATTTCTTCTCTGCTATTTTTTTTTTCTTTTGACAGGTTTCTATGCATATGATTTCAAGGTTCAAGAGAATGCACCTTATGACGTCGCTTATTGTTCCCGATGGTTTACCTTTTATTATGGAAGAGGATCTTTTGTCTTAGTCGCATGAGCGGGAATCTTGAGTTCCTCTCCCACTAACTTATTTTTCTTTTGTTGGCATTCTGCTTCCTCTTCTTCTGCTGGATGTATAAGTGATTTTCCTTCTGTTGTTTGTTCTACTCATAATTATTCGTCCGTTCCCCTGTTTGAGCTGACTGATTTAGTGCATATTTAGCATGGTTCTCGATTAGATGTCATTTTTAGATTATTTGGCTAATCGTACACCTGATGGGTTTGTGTACTGCTTAGTGCCGACATCATGTTTATGTAATATCTTACCTTTCTGAGTTGCTGCTACTCCTTTTGTATAGATTCATACATTAATTACCAAATCATAAGCATAGAACGTTGTGCTGACAGCTAGTGTTAGTTAGAGCACCTATTTGTCTTGCTCTTGATTTTTTTTCCTTCCGTGTATGCTTTTTAATTCGCTTCATGCGTTATATTTTCTCCAAGACCTTGCGATCAATGTTCCGGTCACCGTTTTCTTTAGATTTGTCTGTTCTAAAATGTTGGTGAAATTTAATTTGCTTTAGGGTTTATATGTATTTTATTCTTTGGACCAGGGTCTATTGGTGATATCCTGGCCAAACTGATCTTTTATTCAATCATGCAAAAATAATACAGACATTTCTCCGTATATATTTTCAAGTGACCGTGAAATACTAAGTATTAATGGCTCTTGCTTTGATCCAGACCTTTTTGAATAAGATTCAGATCACTGGATTAGTTTTACTTGATTGTCCATGAATCAGGATACTTGTTCCAAGTGGAAATTCATCTTTGGTGTGGATCATTTAAGTAATTAATGAAATGTTCGATATAAATTAAGTGAATTAGATTGTACTCCCTCCATTCGGGAGTATACGATGTTTTAGCTTTCTTCTAATTGGTATGATTCACACGCACCTGGATGTATTTTAGACGTATGATTGTACTCATTTCACTCTGTCTGTAGTCTACATTGAAATATCTAGAACATTTTGTATTTTGGAGCTGAGGGAGTATGAAATATGAAATTGCTCCATTTGTTTTTGAGAGGAGTTAGCTTCTGTTCTGCTGATTGAGGAGTTGAGCATGTCATGTTATTCAGTGTTCCCGGATCCTCTATTCTCCACCTCTGGCCATTATTCTCGGATCGTGAATCTGAATAATTTGTTGGAGGATTTTGTCTCTTAAAGTCGTAGATAACACTGCATCTACTTGTATACGGATGGTGAATTGCATGTATTGTAAACAGTTACAAATTCTAAAACCAAATGATCTACACATGATATCTACAACCAAACTGCTTGCGGGTACCGCCAAACCAACCGACCATGCAGTGCAACAACGCTGGCGAGGCGAATCAAAACTAGATGAAGACACTATGGAACCACCACGCCAACAACTTTCTATGCGCCAAACAAACCGACCAGCAGAACAGGCCACAAAATCTCCCTTGTCAGGTTTTCGGTTCGCACACAACCCAAATCGTGGTTCGCGCACCACCAAATCGTGCATAGATGCAGACGACATGTTTTGGTTTATTTAATCGTGCATAGATGTTGACATCATGTTTTGACCAAACCAAAATGACGAAACTCGCAACGCACTAGCCACGCCTAGCAAGAACGATAAATAGACGGCGCGGCGAAGCGCGCTGCTCCGTCTAATGACTGGTCAATTTTATAACAATTAGAGTTGTATATCGATTTATTTGCTCTGTGAGCTGGATATGGGTTGCAAATCGTGAAAAAAAATGTTCATGTAGTATAGAAAAACATCATTTGCATCAAAAAAGTCACGTGGAACAAAATCGTGCGATGATGTCACCTGACTCAAATTTATGTAAATTCCTGGTGAACTCTGTTTTGGGTCTTGGCAGGGATGGAAAATGGTACTCATTATCCACGTACCCTACGGGTAGAACCCTATTAGGATAAGGGTTTGAGACAAAAAAAAATCCCATGGTTATATAAATAGGGAAAATCCCATATCCTGCGGGTAGAGCGGATAAGCGTATGGCATTGTATAACCCATAGCCGCATATCCATTTGCCCGTATGAGAACTTAAAAAATAGCTTTGTTCTTTTTTGTGAATTTAAAATGTATGACTATGTGTTGATATTTGACTATGTGCGGATGTTTATTATGTGTTGTTTGTTTATGAGTAAGTGTTTCCACTCTTTACCATATGTTGTTGTTTACTATGTGTTGTTGTTATATGTTATAGTTTATGACTATTTTCCGCTCCATGCGGTGTGTTGCTATTTTTATGCTCAATTTGATGTGTTGATATATTGTGCTTAATTGAGGTGTTGCTAAGGCGGGTATTTTACCTGCGGGCACATATTTACCCTTCGGAGTGGAGGGTGTGGGAAAAGGTTGTACCAGTTAACGAGTATGGATAGGGGCGACGGGTAAGATTAGGGTGACGGGTAAGGGTATGGGGAGGCTCGGCCCTTACACATACCCTACGGATGGCATCCCTAGGTTTTAGCACTTAAGAACCAGCTAATCGGAATTATAGTATGGTGTCTTGAGGGCGTGTTGTTCGTTAGGTTACTCCAAGCATAGAGTTTGATGTATAACAGCGGCAAGTTTTCCCTTGAAATTAACCAAGATTATCGAATCCAGTAGGACACGGAGGTTCTTCAGAAGGTTGTGAACGGTGCAACTAACGTGGAAGCTGCACACAAACAAACACAGTACTTTGTCCCAACGAAACAGAGAGGTTGTCAATCTCTCCGGTCTTCTGAAAACAAATGGATTAAACGTATGGTGCAGAAAACAGTGATGATTGCAGAAAAGAATAGAGAACAATATGATTGTAGTAAGTGATTTAACAGTATGAGGAAAATGTACCGGGGTCCACAGTTCACTAGTGCTGTCTCTCCATAAATATTTCTAGAATGTTGGGTACACAAATTACAGCTGGGCAATTGACAAATAATGAGGGCATGACAATGCAATATATGACAAGATGTTCACTATGAATTTTTTTTTTTGAACATGGGACAGGCCTCGAAAGGCCTGGATGCTGCATTAAGATGAGGCAGGTACAGACTCAATTACAACCAGGACACTGATAAAAAAAAGAAATTACAGCGCAGTCCTGTGAATAAGCACAAAGGACCCTGAAGGGAATCGCAAAAACGCGATCCGGTCCTCGGTCTACTCCTGTAGTCAGACTACGCCGCCGGCCATCTTCCTTGCCGCCGGGGAGCAAGCCACTTGGTGCGGGGAAGATGCGGATCGCCAGCACGCAGTCGATGAAGGGCCTCCCATCATGGAGGTTGCTCAAATCGCGCCGAATCTTCGGCGCTGGGAGTTGCCGGCCGCCGGCTTGCAAATTCAGTGACCGAGCCACGGCCACCGAGAAGTCGCTCCCAAGAACAGCATCAGCTAATCCCTGAATCCACTTCAGAGGCATGACGACGAAGCAGCAACAGCAACACCCCTCCTCGCCACCACGACCGGCCAGGGGATCGCCGCTATCCAATCCTGTCGTTGCTCGGAAGAGGACGATAAGGCAAGCGATTTTATTGTACCGATCTTGCACTTCCTTCGCCCACCAAGGAAGCCTCCATGGCTTCTTGTCGATGGAGAAGAAAGGGCTGCCTCCCGCGTCGCTGCAGGTCGCCGGAGACGAGCGGAGCACCACAAGGGTGAAAGCAAACACATAGGCAGAAAGCAGACTACAACTAATATCTACAAGCCAAGCACCATCTTCGAATCCACACCAGACGGCCTCGCCGCCGGTGGAAAACGAAGAGTGGGCCGGCGGAAAAGGCGGGGCTGCGAGAGCGACTCTCAAAGCGGCAGGGGGTGGGGAAAGTGGGTCGAAGCGAAAGTTATCCGTTCACTATGAAATTTAACAGAGCATTACAACAAAGTACATAGACTTGCTATCCAGTGCATCTATGCCTAAATAATCCACCTTCGGGTCAGCATCCTCATCATTTCTAGTATTAAGTTGCAAACAACAGATTATTATATGAAGTATTTTGTATAATGTAAACAATGCAAAATACACGTAGACTGAGCATCATTATTTTATCCCGAGTGGCAATAGCACATCCACAACCGTGCACATTTCAGTCACTCGAACACTGATTTCTGGAGACATGAATCCACTATCGAGCATAAATACTCCCTCTTGGAGTCACAAGCATCTACTTGGCCAAAGCATCTACTAGCAACAGAGAGCATACAAGATATAAACAACATAGGCATATGGATAAATAAACAACTTTCTCATAGTATCAATATTCATCGGATCCCAGCAAACACAACATGTAGCATTACATAACGATGATCTTGATCATGTAGGGCACCTCACAAGATCTAAACATGATAGCACAAAGTGGAGAGACTATCATCTAGATACTTCTATGGACCCGTAGTCAAAGGATGAACTACTCACTCATCACTCCGGAGGCACGCATGGCGGTGTAGAGCCCTCCGGTGATGATTAATAAGTCTCCAACGCATCTATAATTTATGATGTTCCATGTTGATATTATGCCCATTGCTACATGTTTTATATACACTTCATATCATTTTTATACATTTTCTGGGACTAACCTATTGATAAGATGCCAGAGTGCCAGTTCCTGTTTTCTGTTGTTTTTGTATTTCAGAAAAGTTGTTCCGGAAATATTCTCGGAATTGGACGAAACGAAAGCCGAAGTCCCTATTATTCTGTCACGTACACGGAGTCCGAAGAAGACTCGAAGGGGGCCAAGGAGGCAACCACACCATAGGGCGGTGCCCCCCTTGGCCGTGCGGCAATGTTGTGCGGACCCCCTAGTCGCCCACCGACATCGCCCTTCCGCCTATATATTGTATTCCTCGGGAAAACCCTAAGTACTCGAGCCTCCATCCACAAAAAGATCTGTAGCCGCCTCCGTCGTCAACCCTAGTTTGGGAGGGTTTTGAAGCTCTTCCCGGCACCCTGCCGGAGAGGGGAAGCATCACCGGTGGGCTCTTTATCACCATGCCTGCCTCCGGAGTGATGCGTGAGTAGTTCATCCTTGGACTACGGGTCCATAACAGTAGCTAGATGGTTGTCTTCTCCAATTTCGCGCCATCATCTTTAGATCTTGTGAGCTTCCTAATATGGTCGATATCATCTTATTTTAATGCTACATGTTGTGTTTGATGGGATCCGATGAATATTGAATACTATGTCAAGTTGATTATAGATCTATCATATATGTTATTTCTGATCTTGCATGCTCTCCGTTGCTAGTAGATGTTGTGGCCAAGTAGATGCTTGTGATTCCAAGAGGGTGTATCTATGCTAGATAGTGGGTTCATGCCTCCAATAATTTGGGAGAGTAACAGTAACTTCTAAGATTGTGGATGTGTTGTTTCCACTATGGGTAAAACAGCAATGCCTTGTCTAAGGATAATTGTGTTCTTTACATTACGCACTTTACTTAATGGAATAATCTGTTGCTTGCAACTTAATACCCAAAATTTGCTCGGATGACGTCCTGAGGGTGGATTATTAGTCATAGATGCAGTTGGTTAACGGTCTATGTATCATATTATAATGCCCAAATCAATATCATAGTAGTCATCATTCATGTATATGCATTACGGTGCATTCTCTATTTGTCAATTGCCCAGCTATAATTTGTTCATCCAGCATGGTATTTATCTGGTATGGAGAGACACCACTAGTGAACTGTGGACCCCGCTCCATTCTTTTACATTAATAATACAACCTACTGCAAACATTGTTCTCATTTCATTCACTGCAAACAAACATCATTTTCCACACTTTACGTCTAATCCTTTGTTTTCAGCAAGACCGGTGAGATTGACAACCTCACTGTTTCGTTGGGGAAAAGTATCTTGGTTGTGTTGTGTGTAGATTCCACGTTCCTGCTGAGCCTGGTAGTGTGTCCTGCCAACATCAGTTGTCAACAACCTTCAGAAGTGATTTCTTTCTCTTACTGATCCGATTAAACCTCGGTTTCTTACTGAGGGAAAAACTTGTTGTTGTACTCATCATACCTTCCTCTTGGGGTCTCCCAACAAACGTGTGTTCACATGCCATCAAGCTCTTTTCTGGTGTCGTTGCCAGGGAGGAAGAGGATTTCTGCAAGGGGAGTCTCTCACCTCCGATATTTTTTACTTTGTTATTGTTTTGCTCAGTTTATTTTATTTTGTCTCATTTGCTTCTTTATATCAAAAACACACAAAAAATAGTTCCTACCATAGTTTTTATTTTTTTATCATGTTTTAATATTTCTAAAATGAGTAACCATGAGAACACTAAGTTGTGTAACTTTACTAGCACAAACAACAATGATTTTATTTGTACACCTATTGCTCCACATGCTCCTAATTCAGATTTTTATGAAATTAAGCCCGCCATGTTAAATCTTGTTATGGGAGAGCAATTTTTAGGTGTTAGTACTGATGATGCTGCTACTCACATTAATAATTTTGTTGAACTTTGTGAGATGCAACAGTGTATGGATATAGATGGAGATATTATTAAACTGAAATTGTTTCCTTTCTCTTTGAGAGGAAGAGCTAAAGAATGGTTGCTATCTTTGCCTAGAAATAGTATTGATTCTTGGACTAAATGTAAAGATGCTTTCATTGGAAAATATTATCCTCCTGCTAAGATTATATCTTTGAGAAATGACATTATGAATTTTAAACAACTTGATAATGAGCATGTTGCTCAAGCTTGGGAAAGAATGAAATCTTTCGTAAAGAATTGTCCCATCCATCGACTGACTATTTGGATGATCATACAAACCTTTTATGCAGGTCTGAATTTTTCTTCAAGAAACCTTCTAGATTCAGCTGCTGGAGGTAACTTTATGTCCACCACTTTGGGTGTTGCAGCAAAGCTTCTTGACGATATGATGATAAATTATTCTGAAGAAGGTAAAATCTGTGAAGAAACCTCTTCCTTGAGTGATAGGATTGATACTATTATGTCTATGCTTGTGAAAGGTAAAACTCATGTTGATCCAAATAATGTTCCTTTAGCCTCTTTGGTTGCTCAAGAAGAGCATGTTGATGTGAACTTCATTAAAAACAATAATTCCAACAACAATGCTTATAGAAAAAAATTTGGTAGTAACAATTATAAGCCCTATCCTTATAATAGTGGTAATGGTTATGTCAATTCCTATAGTAATTCCTACAACAACAATAGAAGTGTACCCTCTGATCTTCAAATCGTGCTTAAGGACTTTATTAGTACACAAACTACTTTTAATAAATCTGTTGAGGAAATGTTTGGCAAAATTGATGTTCTTGCTTCTAAAGTTGATAGGCTTTCTCTTGATGTTGATCTTTTGGAAATAAAGGATATACCTTATGATGTTAAAGACAACAAAACTTTGAATGCCATTCAAGTTAGAATTGATGACAATGTTAGGATGTTGGCTGAATTGCATGCTAGGTGCGAAAGAGAATATGAAATAGCTAGAAAATATAATATAACTAGAGTTTGTACTATTACCACCACTAGTAACGTTGAATTTCCGAATTCTAGTAAACCTATTACTATTAATGGTAAATTAATTGGTGTTGGAAATGTCTCCACTTCTTCTGTTAAACGTTTAAAATTGCCTAAAAACACTGAAATTGTTCCTGATAAAAGTGCTGAGATGTTTCAAAATATGGGAGACAATGGTCCCATTACCTTTGATAATAATGATTTTGATTTTGATGGTTGCAATATTTCTGAAGTAATTAAGTTCCTACAAAATCTAGCTAGAAGTCCTAAGGCTAGTTTTATAAATATGGCTTTTACAAAACATAGTACAAATGCTCTCATGCAAGTTAGAGAAGAAAAGTTAAAACATGAAGCCTTTATCCCTAAGAAGTTAGAAGATGGTTGGGATCCCATCATTAAAATGAAAGTGAATGATTTCGATTGTAATTCTTTATGTGATCTTGGTGCTAGTATCTCTGTTATGCCTAAGAAACTCTATGATATGCTTGATTTACCACCTTTTGAACACTGGTATTTGGATGTTCATCTTGCTAATAATGCTAAGAAGAAACCTTTGGGGAGAGTTGATGATGTTATTATTATGGTTAACAATAACCTTGTCCCTGTTGATTTTGTTGTTATGAATATTGAATGCAATTCTTGTCCTATTGTTTTGGGAAGACCTTTTCTTAGAACTGTTGGTGTTGTTATTGATATGAAAGAGGGGAATATTAGATATCAATTCCCACTCTAGAACGGTATGGAACACATTCCTAGAAAGAGAATTAATCTACCTTTTGATCCTATTATTAGAACAAATTATGATGTTGATGCTTCTTCACTTGAAAATACTTGATTCTTGCTTTCCGTGCCTAGCTGAAAGGCGTTAAAGAAAAGCACTCTTGGGAGATAACCCATGTTTTATTTCTGTAATTTTTATTTTGTTTTCTTTGAGTAAAGGTGTTGTTTACTTCTCTAACAACTCCTTTGTATCTTTACTTTTTTGAATTGTTGTGCCAAGTAAAGTCTCTAGTGGAAAGTTGATGCTAGATTTGGATTTCTGCGCAGGAACAAATTTTGCTGTCCACCGTTTAATTCGTAATAAATTCCAGAAAAATCGAAACGTCTTGAAATGTTTTGTGCATGATCCTTAGATACGTACTCAACTTTGCTTAGTTATGGGTTTTTTGAACTGAGCAACGTAAGTGCCTTGAACAAATTTGTCTTTACGGACTGCTCTGGTTTTGACAGATTCTGCCTTCTATTTTGCATTCTCTCTTTTACTATGTTGTGTGGATTTCTTTGCTCCACAAAATATCAGTGGTTGTAGATAATGTTTAGAAAGTATTGGTAATGCTTGTGTCCATGCAGAACATGTGAGTTTTTGAATATGCACTAACTCTCTAATAAGAATTACTTTGAGTTCGGTGTGAAGGAAGTTTTCAAGGGTCAAGACAAGAGGATGATATAATTTGATCAAGAAGAGTAAACAACCTAAGCTTGGGATGCCCCCTTGGATCACCCCAGAAAATTTCAAGAAGGCTCAAGCGGCTAAGCTTGGGGATGCCCAAGGCATCCCCTTCTTCATCAACAACTTGGAGCGTATGTTTGTTTTTATTTTCTGTAATAAACTTGGTTGGATCCTAGCATTCTTGTATGGGAGAGAGCCACGCTCCACTTTTTTCATATGAATACTCGTATTCTTCATTTATTGTCTATATGTTGCAATTATTTTAGCTCCTGATTTTCATGCATCTCTTATTCAGAGATGTTAGTTCTTGTAGAGTAGCACTCTCTTGTTTCATTGATAAATTATTTGGAGAGTTTGTGTTGAAATAATTAAATGGTGTTTGGTTGCGAACAGAAAATGCTACATGTGTTAGATGGTATATTGGAAAAGACTTACATATTCTTGTAGATCATTGTCTTGGATAATTTGATGCTTGGCAATTGTTTTGAGCTTTCAAGTAGTTCATGTTTAAGCTCTTGTATCATGTGGTTAAAACCTATTAGTGGAGAACTACCATAGAGCTTGTTGAAATTTGGTTTGCATGATTGGTATCTCTAAGGTCTAGATATTTTCTGCTAAAATGTGTTTCAGTAACAAGGAGGACAATATAGGGTCTTATAATGCTTGCAATTTGTTTTCATGTAAGTCTTGTTGTACTAGTTGATATCTTGTCTTTGCTTCAAACAACCTTGCTAGCCTAAAATCTGTACTGAGAGGGAATGCTTCTCATGCATCCAAACCTTGAGCCAAAATCCATGTCATTTGTGTCCATCATACCTACCTATTATGTGGTATTTCCTGCTATTCCAAGTAAATATTTCGTGTGCTACCTTTGAACCTTCAAAATTATTAAACCTGTTTTGTGCTCTGTTTTAGCTCATGAGGAAGTATTGGATACTTTGTTATCTATTTCATGTTTATTTGGCTTCACACCTTGACTAGCATGAATAATGTGCTAAGTCCCTAATATTGCAAAAAGAGCAGGAAAGCGGGTGCCCAACCCCTAAAAGATAAATTACAGCTTATAACCAAATAAATCTCCTAACACTATGGGCTTGAGAAATCATGAACTTAGCTTGTTCAAACAAAGGACAAGAGGAACTTTATTGTTCTCTCTATGGAGCCGCTCTTGAAGCCTTTAAACATGAAAGGATGATAAATCATTCGATGATATAGACAAACACCTCTCTCAAAATTTATTTTTATACTCTCTATATGTTTTTAAAACCTTAAAAAGCTCTAGCACATGATTTATCCATGCTTCCCTCTGTGAAAGGCCTTTCTTTTACTTTTATGTTGAGTCAGTTTTCCTATTTCTTTCTACCTCAGAAGCAAGCACTTGTGTCAACTTTGTGTGCAACAATTTTTACATGCTAGTTTATTGCACTTATTATATTTATTTGTGTTGAAAATATCCATGAGATATATATGTTGAAAGTTAAAAGCCAGTACTGAAACTTAAATCTTTCTATGTGTTGATCGATGCCTTTTATTTAGAATCTATTAATTAATGAGTTAACTCTTATGCAAAACTTTTTGATGATTGTCTTGAAAGTACTATTCATGCAAAGTTTTTGCTCATATGATTTAGTTGTTTACTCATTATCTATTTGTTATCAAACTATAGAGAATTTAAATGGATCACTTCATTCATGACTTGTGCTTTACATTATTATTTGATCAAGATTGTGTGTAGCATGTGACCTCAGAAATTATTTTGTTGTTATCGTTTTACCTACTCGAGGCGAGTAGAACTAAGCTTGGGGATGCTTGATACGTCTCCAACGTATCTATAATTTTTGATGTTCCATGTTGATATTGTGCCAATTGCTACATGTTTTCTATACACTTCATAGCATTTTTATGCATTTTCTGGGACTAACCTATCGACAAGATGCCACATTGCCAGTTCCTGTTTTCTGCTGTTTTTGTATTTCAGAAAAGTTGATCTGGAAATATTCTCGGAATTGGACAAAACATAGGGGACTCCACAAAATCCGAAGTCCCTATTTTTTTTGTCATGTACACGGAGTCTGAAGGAGACTCGAAGGGGCCAGGGAGGCAGCCACACCGTAGGGCGGCGCCCCCCCATGGCCGCGTGGTGTGGGCCCCTTGGTCGCCCATCGACATTTCCCTTCCGCCTATATATTGTCTTCCTCGGGAAAACCCTAAGTACCCGAGCCTCCATCCACGAAAATTTCTGTAGCCGCCGCCGTCGTCAACCCTAGTTCGGGAGGGTTCTGAAGCTCTTCCCGGCACCCTGCCGGAGAGGGGAATCATCACCGGAGGGCTCTTCATCACCATGCCTGCCTCCGGAGTGATGCATGAGTAGTTCATACTTGGACTATGGGTCCATAGCAGTAGCTAGATGGTTGTCTTCTCCAATTTCGTGCCATCATGTTTAGATCTTGTGAGCTGCCTAACATGATCAAGATCATCTTATTGTAATGCTACATGTTGTGTTTGCTGGGATCCGATGAATATTGAATACTATGTAAGGTTGATTATAGA
The DNA here is from genome assembly GCA_028641055.1 of Alopecurus myosuroides. Lineage (NCBI taxonomy): Eukaryota > Viridiplantae > Streptophyta > Magnoliopsida > Poales > Poaceae > Alopecurus > Alopecurus myosuroides. Next base: position 50,053,179 of record CM054062.1, on the reverse strand, counting down.
TCTATCATATATGTTATTTGTGATCTTGCATGCTCCCCATTGCTAGTAGATGCTCTGGCCAAGTAGATGCGTGTGACTCCAAGACGGAGTATTTATGCTAGATAGTGGGTTCATGCCTCCAGTTAGCTGGGAGAGTGACAGTAACTTCTAAGATTGTGGATGTGATGTTGCCACTAGGGGTAAAACAGCAATACTTTGTCTACAGATAATTGTGTTGTTTACATTACGCAATTTACTTAATGCAATAATCTCTTTCTTGTAACTTAATACCCAAAGTTTACTCGGATGACATCCTGAGGGTGGATTATTAGTCATAGATGCAGTTGGATAACGGTCTATGTATCATGTTGTAATGCCCAAATGAATATCATAGTAGTCATCATGTCATGTATATGCATTATGGTGGATTCTCTATTTGTCAATTGCCTACCTAGAATTTGTTCACCCAACATGTTATTTATCTGTTATGGAGAGACAACACTACTGAACTGTGGACCCCGGTCCATTCTTTTAGACTGATAATACAACCTACTACAAATACTGTTCTTTTTTTACTACAAAAACTTTTCTCGTTTCATTCACTTCAAACAAACATCATTTTCCACACTATACGTCTAATCCTTTGTTTTCAACAAGACCGGTGAGATTGACAACCTCGTTGTTTCGTTGGGGAAAAGTATGTTGGTTGTATTGTGTGAAGATTCCACTTTCCTGCTCAGCCTGGTAGTGCGCCCTGCCAACATCAGTCGTCAACATCTTTCAGAAGTGATTTCTTTCTACTATTGGTTCGATTAAACTTTGGTTTCTTACTGAGGGAAAAACTTGTTGTTGTACTCGTCATACCTTTCTCTTGGGGTCTCCCAACAAACATGTGTTCACCCGCCATCAATGATTTCCCTCGCCGGCAGGGTGTCGGGAAGAGTTTGAGAAACCTCCCAAACTAGGGTTGACGACGACGACGGTGTCTGGATGTTTTGTGGAATATAGATCTTGTATTTAGGTTTTTTTTTGGCAGAAGGAATATATAGGCGAAAGGGCGGCTTCGGTGGCCACCCGAGGGGCCCACGCCATAAGAGGGCGCCGACCAGCGGTGGGACGCGCCCTGGTGTGGCGTGGCCACCTCCTAGGACGGATGCTCCTCCCCTTCGGGCTTCTAGAGTCTTCTGGTGTATTATGTGCGTACGCCAATTTTCGTCCAAGTCCGAGAATATTTCGCAACCAGCTTTTCTGGAAGAGAAAAACAACAGAAAACAGGAACTGGAACTGTGGCATCTTGTTAATAGGTTAGTCCCAGACAATGTATAAAAATGCTATGAAGTGTAAACAAAACATGTAGCAATTGATATAATAACAACATGGATCATCAAAAATTATAGATACATTTGAGACGTATCAGATTAAGACATAGTATCTACTTTAGAAAGTGTGAGAGTCCATTGTTGAACACCGCTATGAACATCCATTATTGAACATCGCTATAAAGATTACTATGTGATTCATGCGGACATTACAACAAAATACATAGACTTCCATCCAACTGCATCTATGTCTAATAATCCACCCTCTGAATATCATCCGAACAAACGTTGGGTATTAAGTTGCTAGCAACAGATTATCGCAGTAAGAAAAGTGTGTAATGTAAACAATGTAAACTAGGTAAACACGTTGTTTTCTAGCTAATGGCAATAACACATCCTCCATCTGTCACGTTTGTGTCACTCGAGCACAGATGCAAAGGAGGCATGAACCCACTATCGAGCATAAATACTCCCTCTTGGAGTTACTAGCATCTACTTGGCCAGAGCATCTACTAATAACGGAGAGCATGCAAGATCATAAATAACATATGCATGAAGATAACATGATAGAATTATAATCAGAAGACATAGCATTCAACATTCATCATATCTCAACAAACACAACATGTAGCATTACATAAAGATGATCTCGATCATGTAGGAAGCTCACGAGATCTAAACATGAGGTACAAAGTGGAGAGAACAACCATTTAGCTACTTCTATGGACCCGTAGTCCAGGCATGAACTAATCACACATCACTTCGGAGAGGGGCATGGTGGTCTAGACCCCTCCGGTGATGAATTCCCCTCCCGGTAGGTTGCCGGGAGGGCTCAAGAACCCTCCCGATCTTGGGATGACGATGACAGCGACCTCGGGTATTTTTTGGTATGAAGTGGTATATCTTTAGGGTTTATGTCTCGGGGGGTATAAATAGGCGAAAGGGCAAACAAGGTGGAGGCCGGGGGGCCACACCTCCCCATAGGGCGGCCAGGGGGCGTGCCGCCCTATGGTGTGGGACCACTGTGGCCGCCCTCCGGGTCTCTTCGGGACTCCGTGGAACCTTAAGGAATTCTAAAACTTTCGGGCTTTGAATTTTCCAATTCATAGAATATTTCCAGAACAACTTTTCTGAAACCAAAAACAGCATAAAACAGGGAACTGGCTCTGTGGCATCTTGTCAATAGGTTAGTCCGAAAAATCGATAAAAAATTACATAAAGTGCATAGCAAACATGTGTGAAACTATAAGAAAACAACATGAAACATCAAAAATTAAGGATACGTTTATGACGTATCAACATCCCCAAGTTTAGTTCTGACTTGTCATCGAGTACGTAAACGATAAGAACTCATAATTTCTGAGGTGACATGCTATCAACATAAACTTGATCATCAATAATGTAAAAGCATAAGTAAGCTGAGATCATAGAACTTTAACGCAAGACTAACACATAGAATTTTAATAATAAAGCATAGCAATCACCTTGCATCATGAGAAGTAACACAAATAAAAGATCATGAATAACAATGCAACGAAAGATATACGTTTGTTTCAAGTATGGAGAAAACATGTCAAAGTGATATTTCGCTAGTCCTTGAGAGTGGGGAAAAACATAAATGCCAGGACACCTTCAAAGTTCATGAGGAAGACTAGAATAAATAATTAGAGAACAAGCAATAACACATCATGAATCAATTAATAACGTTTTTGGGACATATGCACATAAAACTCAGAATGGCAAATATGCTCTCTCAATCGTGCATAAAGTTAGAAGATGGAGACTCAACATAAAAGTAAAAGAAAGGCCCTTTGCAGAAGGAAGCATGGATCACTCATGTGCTAGAGCTTTTATTTTATTAAACAGAGGTATTGAAAACATTTTTAAGAGAGGTGTATGCTTATGTCAACGAACGGTAAACAGAAAATACAGTAAGTCACAATCCAACTAGACTTCACAAGAGAGGCTCCCATAGAAGGACGCATCTGGGTTGAAGGTCATCCCTTTTTATCTTTTGTTTACACAATTATGCCTTGACTGATAAATCAGGGGGGAAAATAGTGAAGAGAACTTGTGTTATTAATTTGGGGTTGGGCTCCCCGCTGCCAGCTCTTCTATCATTGGATAAGAAGATGAAGCCACTAGTCCAAGGTCCGAAAGTCCAATCAACAAGTGAGATAAAGATTCTCTATTTAAGTCCACATGAGCTAAAACAGGAGCATAAAACAGGAGTAATTTTGAAAGTTTTAAAGGTAACACATGAGCAATTTACTTTGGAGTGGCGGTTAAATACCTCATGTAGGTACATATGGTGGACACAATGGGAAAACTTTGCTTTTTGGGAGTTGGATGCACGAGTAGAGCTCATACTCAGTACAGGTGGAGGCTAGCAAAAGACTGGGAGCGACAAATCAAGAGAGCATAAGAGCCATAATAATACATAGCAACATAAGCATCATTAATAAAAAAATAAGTGGTACCACAAGTTCAAAAATTAAATGATCATGGAGGCTATTAGTTACTTTTTCATAGTCATAAACATGGTGTGAGCATGCGCCAAGTCAACCAAATAAAACATTCAAAGGATAACACCACAAATTTATGCTTCAATATGACAAGAACAACTCATGATTATTTCAATGGCACATTAAACACTCTCAGCTATTTGAGGCTAATCATGCTACTAAATAACCACAAGGCTTTATAACTAAAATAACATCTAGCATGGTATGAAAAAGTCTAGCCACAGTCTATACAAGCTTCTACTTGCACCGTTAAAAATTCTACCTCAAGCACCAGTTTCTTTTCCCAACAAGCACCATACAAATCATGCTTTAACAAAAACTCTCTAAATGATACATAAACAAAACATGAGAGTACTCACATAACACTACTAAAAATAACAGCTCTTGAAAAGAGATTCAATGAAAACATGAGCTAGACAGGAATTTTTGCAGCAGCTAGAAGAAAAAGTAAGAATACGAGCATAGCAAGTATTCAAACGAAAAAGCGGAGCGTGTCTCTCTCCCAAAAAAATAATGCTAGGGTACAACTATATTATTGCAGCAAGGAAAACAAAATAAAACAAAGGAAAACAAAAGAAAAGAAAAACAAACAGATGCTCCAAGTAAACTTCATATGATGTGACCGAATAAAAATATAGTTTCACTAGAAGTGACCTGATAGATTGTTGATGAAGAAGGGGGTGTCTTGGGCATCCCCAAGCTTAGATGCTTGATTCTTCTAAAAATATGCTTGGATGAACCACGGGGGCATCCCCAAGCTTTGACCTTGCACTCTTCTTGATCACATATATCACCCTCTTCACTTGACCCTTGAAAACTTCCTTCACACCACACTCAAAGAGTAATTCGCATTAGAGGGTTAGTGATACTTCTAAACATTAGCTACAGCCACTTATGTTTCGTGAAACAAAGAAATCCACTTGACATCGCAAAAGAGCAAATGCAAGAAAATGGCAGAATCTGTCAAAACCAGAACAGTTTGTAAAGACGAATTTTTTTGAGGCACTTATGTTGCTCAGATCGAAAAACTTAACGAATGACAAAGTTGCGAAATTAGCCGAGGAATAAGGACAAGAAATTTCAGGTCATTCTGATTTTTCTGTGATGTTTACAATTTTTTACGGTGAACAGCATATATCTGTTTATTGCGCAGAAATCTGAAAACCAACTCCAACTCTTGTCAGAAACCTTACTTGTCACTACTAAAACATAAAAAAAAGATACAAAGTAGTTTCTACAGAAGTATACAACGCCTTGAGTCAAAGAAAACAGAGAAAAAAAATCAAAAATAAAACCATGGGTTATCTCCCAAGAAGTGCTTTTCTTTAACGCCTTTTAGCTAGGCCCAGGAAAGTGGAATCAAATATTTTCAAGTGAAGAAGCATCCAAATTGTAACTTTTTCGAATAATAGAATAAAAAGTAAAACTAATTCTCTTTCTAGGAAAGTGTTCAATACCTTTATTGAGTGGGAACTGAAATTTAATATTCCCCTCTTTCATATCAATAACGACACCAACAGTTCTAAGAAAAGGTATTCCGAAAACAATTGGACAAGAAGCATTGCATTCAATATTCAAGACAACAAAATCAACGGGGACAAGATTATTATTAACCATGATAATAACATCATCAACTCTCCCCAAAGGTTTCTTTCTAACATTATCACTAAGACGAATATCCAAATAACAAGGTTCCAATGGTGGTAAATCAAGAATATCATAGAGTTTCTTGGGCATAATAGAGATACTAGCACCAAGGTCACATAGAGCATTGTAATCAAAATCATTAACTTTCATTTTAATAATAGGTTCCCAACCATCATCTAGCTTCCTAGGGATAGAGACTTCACATCTTAATTCATCCTCTCTAATTTGCATGAGAGCATTTGTAATATGTTTTGTGAAATCCATATGCATAGTACTAGCATTAGGACAACTAGGAAGGTTTTGTAAGACCTTAATAACTTCAGTTATGTTGCAATCATCAAAATCAAGATCATTTTTATCAAATATAATGGGACCATTGTATCCCATGTTTCTAAAAATTTCAGCACTTTTATCAGGAACATTTTTAGCAATTTTAGGCAGTTTTGCATTTTTAATAGAAGAAAGTGGGAGTGTTTACAACACCAATTAATTTACCATTGATAGTAGAATGTTTTATCGCATGAGAAGCTTCAGTTTTACTAGTGGTGGTAACGGTGCAAACATTAGCTATATTATTCTTTCTAGCTATGTCATCTTCTCTTTCCCATCTAGCATGTAATTTAGCTAACATCCTAACATTATCATCAATTAGAATTTGGATAGCATTAAAAGTTTTACTTTCTTTAACATCATGAGGCATAACCTTTAGTTTCATAAAATCAACGTCTAGAGCAAGGCTATCAACTTTAGAAGCAAGAACATCAATTTTGCCAAATTTTTCCTCAACAGATTTATTAAAAGCAGTTTGTGTACTAATAAAATTCTTAAGCATGTTCTCAAGATCAGAGGGTACACTTTTATTGTTGTGTAGGAATTACCATAAGCATTGCTATTATTAGGAGGATATGGCCCATAATTGTTGCTACTAAAATTATTCCTATAAGCATTGTTGTTGAAATTATTGTTTTTAATGAAGTTCACATCAACATGCTCTTCTTGAGCAACCAAAGAGGCTAAAGGAACATTATTTGGATCAATAGGAGCATGGACATTCACAAGCATAGACATAATAGCATCAAGTCTCTCATTCAAAGAGGAGGTTTCTTATACTAAATTTACCTTCTTACCAGTTGTAGCTCTCTCAGTGTGCCACTCAGAATAATTTACCATCATATCATCAAGAAGCTTTGTTGCTGCCCCCAAGGTCATGGAAATATAGGTTCCTCCAGCAGCTGAATCCAAAAGGTTTCTTGAAGAAAAATTCAGACCTGCATAAAAGGTCCATGAGTGGGACAATTATTTACTAAATATTTCATTCTATCCCAAGCTTTAGCAACATGCTCATTATCAAGTTGCTTAAACTTCATAATGCTACTTATTAAAGATATAATCTCAGCAGGAGGATAATATTTTCCAATGAAAGCATGTTTACACTTAGTCCAAGAATCAATACTATTTCTAGGCAAAGATAGCAACCATTCTTTAGCTCTTTGTCTCAAAGAGAAAGGAAACAATTTTAGATTAATAATATCTCCATATACATCTTTATATTTTTGCATCTCACATAGTTCACCAAAATTATTAAGATGGGCAGCAGCATCATCAGTACTAACACCAGAAAATTGCTCTCTCATAACAAGGTTTAACAGGGCAGGCTTTATCTCATAAAAATCAGCAGTAGGAGCATGTGGAGCAATAGGTGTGCCAATGAAATCATTGTTGTTGGTGCTAGTAAAGTCACACAACTTAGTGTTCCCAGGAGTAGTCATTTTAACAAGACTAAAAACAGGAATAAAACTACGGCTAGAATAAGAACTATTTTTTGTGTGTTTTTGATAAAGAGAAGAAAACAAGATAAAATAGAATAAACTAAGAAAAATTAAAAAAAGAAACGAGATTGGAAGTGAGAGACTCCCCTTGCAGACATTCTCTTCCTCCCCGACAACAACGCCAGAAAACTCTTGATGTAAATGTTGGTAAACCCCAAGTGGAAGGTTGTGAAGAGTGTGGCGGCAAGTTTTCCCTCAGAAAAGAAACCAAGGTTGAATCGACCAGTAGGAGGACAAGCAATCTCTCAAGGTTGATGCAACTCAGGTGGCAGGGCGCACTACCGGTTCAGCAGCAACGTGGAAGCTACACAACACAATCAAATCATTTTGCCCCAATGTAGCAGTGAGGTTGTCAATCTCACCGGTTTTGCTGAACACAAAGAGGTTAAATGTATGGCGTGGAAAATAGTATGAAAATAGTAGCAGCATTATGAAAGCAGTGTGAAAGCAGTAGGTGTTTCATCAGTATGAGGAAAATGGATCGGGCTCCACAGTTCACTAGTGGTGTCTCTCCGTGAAAGATAAATAACATGTGCGGTGAACAAATTACAGCTGGGCAATTGACAGAAATGAAGGTTGCATCGTAGTGCATATGCAAGACATAAAGATTACTATGTGATTCATGCAGGCATTACAACAAAATACATAGACCGTCAACCAACTGCATCTATGTCTAATAATCCACCCTCCGAATATCATCCGAACAAAAGTTGGGTATTAAGTTGCTAGCAACAGATTATCGCAGTAAGCAAAGTGTGTAATATAAACAATGTAAACTAGGTAAACACCGTTGTTTTCTCCCTAATGGCAACAACACATCCTCCATCCGTTATGTTTCTGTCACTCGAGCACAGAAGCAAAGGAGGCATGAACCCACTATCGAGCATAAATACTCCCTCTTAGAGCTACTAGCATCTACTTGGCGAGAGCATATACTAATACCGGAGAGCATGCAAGATCATAAATAACATATGCATAAAGATAACATGATAGATTGATAATCAGAAGACATAACATTCAACATTCATCAGATCCCAGCAAACACAACATGTAGCATTACATAAAGATGATCTCGATCATGTGAGGCAGCTCACGATATTTAAACATGAGGTACAAAGTGGAGAGAACAACCATCTAGCTACTGCTATGGACCCGTAGTCTGGGGACGAACTACTCACGCATCACTTCAGAGGAGGGCACGGTGGTGTAGACCCCTCCGGTGATGAATTCCCCCTCCCGGCAGGTTGCCGGGGAGAGCTCCAGAACCCTCCCGATCTCGAGACGACGATGACGGCGGCCTCGTGTGTTTTTCGGGAAGAAGTGGTATATCTTTAGGGTTTATGTCTCGCGGGGTATGAATAGGCGAAAGGGCAAAGACGGTGGAGGCCGAGGGGGCCACACTACCCCATGGCGCGGCCAGGGGCGTGCCGCCCTATGGTGTGGGCCCCCTGTGGCCCCCCTCCGGGTCTCTTTGGGACTCCGTGGAACCTTTGGGAATTCTAAGACTTCCGGGCTTCGAATTTTCCAATTCCGAGAATATTTCCAGAACAGCTTTTCTGAAACTATGGCATCTTGTCAATAGGCTAGTCCGGAAAATCGATAAAAATACATAAAGTGTGTAGCAAACATGTGGAAAAAAAATAAGAAAACAACATGGAACATCAGAAAATAAGGATACGTCTATGACGTATCAGCGGCATATTAATAAGGGTTTGGCCTCCTAGGATGCTCATTTTAACATAGGTGGCCCATATGACCCGTAGCCACCGGTAAGTGGAAGTTACCCGTCGTTGTTGGTAGATGGTACACATATTTTCTCCCCCGGAACAAGTATTTTCATTTGAAGAAAATATCAGATTTGTATTTCTTACCCGCCACATTTTTTACTGGAGTGGCTTGGTAACCGGTCGGTAACCAAAACATTGATCATGATCGCAGTTATTAACATTTCATTTACGAATCTCAACCAAATTCTCGAGATGAATGAGAGAAATCAAATAATTAAAATATTTGACTAGGAACATAAGGAAATAATGTTCAAAAACATTGAAATATTGAGATAAAAATCAAAACAATGAAACATAAATATAAATAAAACCATGATAGTCCAGCTGGTGGTAATTACTTGGCAAGAAAAAAGGCAACATGATGCTTCAAGTGCACTCAAAATAAATTGACAATAGCAAAAAATAATCTCTTTAGCTGTAAAAAAACGATAATGTTGGCCCTTGCCAGAAAAGTCTGCTAATAAGACCCCTTCACGATATTTTAACCAAACTTGGTGATAACCCATAAGTGCTAGGAGATCTATAGTAGTCCTTTTGATAACTAAGAGTGTCGAACCCAACGAGAACTAGAAGGTATTGACAAGTGGTTTTCAGCAAGATTTCACTGTCAATACTATAGGAAAATTTTGTATATGGTTTTGTAGCAACAAGTAATTTAAGAACAAGTAAAGAAAAGAAACAAACAATAAATGCAGCAAGTGGTTCAATAATTTTTTGCACGAAGGACAAGACGGTGGTGTTATTTATGATGATTAAAACACTCCCGAGGACATGATACGTCCAAAATGTATCTATAATTTTGTATTGTTCTAATCTTGTTTTATATCATTGCTACATGTTTCTACTATAGTTTATATCTATTGACAAGATGCCCGGTGTCAGTTTCTATTTCTAGCCTGTTTTTTGTTTCAGACACCGTAGAAGCGAAAGATATGTCGGTGACGATGTTGATGAAGCATGTGGAAGATCCTCAAGCACAATCCTGTGGGTGAGGATGTTGGCGACTTCCCGTATCCAGCACCTTGATCCAGCAGAGTGAGTGTATCACATTTTATCCCTCTAAGAATTTGCACACATACGTCGGGACCAGTTCTGCAGCGCTTCGCCGTCGAGGACTAGACGCCACATGTGTATATGAAGGTGGAGTTCTCAACAAATGAGAGGGAGATCAGTTAGAAGTTATATCTAATTGGGAGAGGACAGTCAAATCCCCAATTAGAAGAATCTCTAATTAAATTAGAGGGGTTCTAATTAGACTCTCTAATTATAGGAGAGACAGAGAGGGAGAGAAACTTGAGAGCCAACTGATATGATTTTCAGCCTTGGGGTCTTTTTCATAGGTGGATAAGGGGGGCCTTCCTTGTGAGGTAGGATTCCCTCCCTCAATCCATCAAGGAGGTGGCCGCACCACCCTCCTAGTGGAATTCGGATTGGACTCCCTTGTGGAGTCCAACTCCACCTTCCTTTTCCTTCTTCCGTTTTCCCTTTTTTCCTTTTATTTTTCTCTCTAGTTAAATCGTGGGAAAAATACAGGAAGTGGAATGCACCATGGTGTGGTTCCTTGGGCCCCACCTGGGAGTCCCCCATTAGATGGGTCCAGCCATGGGGGCATTCATGTCCCCCTTTGGCACATCCCCCTTCTCAGTTTTTGCCTCAAACTCTTCTAGAACCTTGTGACCGCTATAGATAAAATCATTGACCTTATCTAATGATGTCACAAATATATTTACGACATCCTAGGACATCTCATGCCCCCTGCACTTGCTCCGGGAAGCGTGCAACCTCATTTTCTCTCTAAGAAAAAACCCGGATTTTTTTTGGTAGTAATAGAAATTGTTTCTATTACTCTAGGACATCCAATGCCCTCATTACAAATTATCTCCGATATATATAATATATCGATCATGTAGAAATACCTTTCTGATCATACTCCTTGTTAATCCGGACCTACCAATATACACATAAACCAGTCCTAACTTAAGTATGTTACCCCTTCATGTCCAATGGTGTCTAGACATGAAACTAGAAACTCTTTCCTTTTTAATAATCAATAGTGAAGCCATGGACGACCATATTGACTCTCACACACTATACGAAATTAAATCTTTTGAACTTGTTGGCTATTATAAAATATTCCTATTACTCGCGATACCGAACTTACCTGATACTATTGATTCCGGTATTGCCGTGAAACAATCTTTGGTCCCTGTCTCTCTTGTTAACCGGTAAGCTTACTTTTACTCGTTACTATAGTATGATATCCAACATGATGTAGCATCATCATGCATTGTGTGTAGAACTTATGGATATTAAGAATACCGAGTGGGCCCATCCTTGTATCTCTCTTTTTACGTTGCAGTAATTCTCATCGCAGAACATCGAGGTAATATACTTTTTTAGAATTACCTAGTGGCTACCTTTTTTGCCCAGTTTAAGGTGTGACGCTTGATAGTAACAAAGTAAACCCTCTAAAATATACAACCCCGATAACCTCATGGTCAGAGGATATGCTGTAATATAACCGTGATGTGATATGTCACTAAGGACAAAGATATCGCAATGGAATCACTTAGCATATCAACTAATAGGGTTAACCCAGCCGTATTGCTCCCTTCCAACAGTATGTTATTTATTGATGCTGACAAAAATAATGTCCATGACCATGAAAATGAAACTACCAAACAACCAATTAATTAGTTGTAAAAGGTAATACCGTGGTTTGAAACTTTATCCATGTTACTACATGTGGGTGTGAGTTTTTATGTGAATCTGATATTCATGAGCCACGTCAGTTATAACATAATAACATGAATTATAAATATGAAAGAGATGTACACATATTATTGCATTTTGGGAATACATCCAACAGACGGACCCAGGGGAAGCTCCTGGACGAGCTCGTTGCCGTCAAGCACACAAGCGGACAAAGATGACGGGGTGATACGCCATAAACGTATCCTTAATTTCTGATGTTCCATGTTGTTTTTATTTTGTTTCCTACATGTTTGTTATACACTTTATGTCATTTCTATCGATTTTCCGGACTAACCTATTGATAAGATGCCACAGAGCCAGTTCCCCGGTTTCTGCTGTTTTTAGTTTCATAAAAGTTGTTCTTGAAATATTCTTAGAATTGGAAAATTCGAAGCCCGAAAATCTTAGAATTCCTGAAGGTTCCACGGAGTCCCGAAGAGGCGCGGAGGGGGGCCACAGGGGGGCCACACCATAGGGCGGCGCGCCCCTTGTCGCACCTGGGGGTGGTGTGGCCCCTCAGGCCTCCACCGCCATCACCCTTTTGCCTATTTATACCCCCCCCCGATACGTCAACCATAAATTTTTACCACTTCGTCCCGAGAAACACCCGAGGCCGCCGTCATCGTCATCCTGAGACCGGTAGGGTTCTAGAGCTCTCCCTGGCACCCTGCTGGGAGGGGAATTCTTCACCGGAGGGGTCTACACCACCATGCCCTCCTCCGAAGTGATGCGTGAGTAGTTCATCCCTGGACTATGGGTCCATAGAAGTAGCTAGATGGTTGTCTTCTCCACTTTGTACCTCATGTTTAGATCTCGTGAGCTGCCCTACATGATCGAGATCATCTTTATGTAATGCTACATGTTGTGTTTGCTGAGATCTGATGAATCTTGAATGCTATGTCTTCTGATTGTGAATCTATCATGTTATCTTCATGCATATGTTGTTTATGATCTTGCATGCTCCCCGTTATTAGTAGATGCTCTGGCCAAGTAGATTCTAGTAACTCCAAGAGGGGTATTTATGCTCGATAGTGGGTTCATGCCTCCTTTGTATCTGTGCTCGAGTGACAGAAACGTGACGGATGGATGATGTGTTTTTGCCATTAGGGAGAAAACAACGGTGTTTACTTAGTTTACATTGTGTACATTACACACTTTGCTTAATGCGATAATCTGTTGCTTGCAACTTAATACCCAACGTTTGTTCGGATGATATTCGGAGGGTGGATTATTAGTCATAGATGCAGTTAGATGACGGTCTATGTATTTTGTTAAAATGCCCGCATGAATCACATAGTAATCTTTATGTCTTGCATATGCACTACGGTGCAGCCTTGATTTCTGACAATTGCCCAGCTGTAATTTGTTCACCACACATGTTATATATATCTTTCATGGAGAGACACCACAAGTGAACTTTGGACCCCGGTCCATTTTATTATTCTGATAATACACACACTGTTTCCACTGCTTTCACACTTCTTCCACCGTTTTCATACTGCTGCTACTACTTTCATACTGTTCTCATATTGCTTTCCACACCATACGTTTAACATCTTTGTGTTCAACAAAAACAATGAGATTGACAACCTCACTGCTTCATTGAGGCAAAGTGACTTGATTGTGTTGTGTAGGTACCACGTTGCCGCTGAACCGGTAGTGCGCCCTGCCATATCAGCTGCATCACCCTTCTGAAGTTACTCCTTCCTCCTACTGGTCGATTAAACCTTGGTTTCTTTCTGAGGGAAAACTGTTGTTGTGCTCATCATACCTTCCTCTTGGGGTTTCCCAATGAGCGTGTGTCCACACTCCATCAAGCTCTTTTCTGGCGCCGTTGCCGAGCAGGAAGAGAATTTCTGCAAGGGGAGTCTCTCACTTCCAATCTCTTTAATTTGTTTTAGTTTTGCTTAGTTTATTTTATTTTGTCTTGTTTTCTTCTCTTTATAAAAAACACACAAAAAAATAGTTCCTTTTCTAGTAGTTACCTTTGTTACCTCGTTGTTATTTTTGATCATGTTGTTCCCTAAGTTTACCCTGAAAGACCTTCCAGTTGGTAGTAGTTCTATACTTGGAAAGGATACCATTGAATAATTATTTAATCATGTTAGTAAGAATGATAATATTGAGGAAAAATCCATAGTAGAACTTGTTACAAATTATGAAACTACTCAACTTCTTTAATACAAATGTTAGAAGCTAGGTTTTTTAACCTCCATCCCATACTGCAGCATATGTTCCTCAACTTGAATAACATTGAAGATATTGAGAAAAGGAATTTTATCTTAGAAACCATGCTTAAAGAATTTGGAGATGTTTCTATAGAATCTAGAAAAGTATTTTATCATTTAAATAATGAAAAGGAGGATAAAATACAAATCCCCTTTAAATTGGTAGCATTGCATGAAGCCCAAGAAAAGAATTTTGAATTGATTGTTCGTGAGAATTTATTTGATGAGAATAGTAAGCCTAAAAGCTCTAAGAGAGGAGCTTCTGAAACTCAGTTAGAAAAAATACAATGCATTATTAAGGAATTGCCTTGTTTTGATTTGAATGCCTCTCCACTTTAAAACACTTGATTCCACCTTTTTGGGCCTAGCTAAAAGGCGTTAAAGAAAAGCACTTCTTGGGAGATAACCCATGGTTTTATTTTTGCTTTGTTTTTCCCTGTTTTCTTTGAGTCAACGGGTTTATACTTATGTATAAACTCCTTTGTATCTTTATTTTCATGTTTTAGTTGTGCCAAGTAAAGTTTCTGACGAGAGTTGGAGTTGGTTTTGGATTTCTACGCAGGAAACAGATTTCTGTTGTCCACCGTAAAAAACCGTATAATTCATAGGAAAATCAGAATGACCTAAAGTTTTTTGTGCTTATTCCTCAGCTAATTACGCAATTTTTTTGTTCTTTAAGTTTTTCTATCTGCGCAACGTAAGTGCCCCGAAAAAATTCGTCTTTACAGACTGTTCTGGTGTTGACAGTTTCTGCCATTTTCTTGCATTTGCTCTTTTATGATGTCAAGTGGATTTGTTTGCTTCAGAAACATCAGTGGATGTAGATAATGTTTAAAAGTATCAATATCACGTGTTCCCTTACAGAACCCATGGTTTTTTATTGTTGCACTAACCCTCTAATGCGAATTATTCTTTGAGTGTGGTGTGAAGGACATTTTCAAGGGTCAAGAGAAGAGGGTGATATATGTGATCAAGAAGATGGAAGGTCAAAGCTTGGGGATGCCCCCGTGGTTCATCCTAGAAAATTATAAGACGACTCAAGCATCTAAGCTTGGGGATGCCCGGGGCATCCCCTTCTTCATCAATAATCTATCAGGTTACTTCTACTGAAACTATACTTTTATTCGGTCACATCGTATAAAGTTTACTTGGAGCGTTGTTTGTTTTTCTTTTGTTTTATTTTGTTTTATTGCTGCAATAATATAGTTGGACCCTAGAATTCTTATTTGGTAGAGATACACGCTCCGCTTTTTCGTTTGAATACTCGTTATGCTCGTATTCTTAGTTTTTCTTCTAGCTGCTACAAAAATTCCTGTTTAGCTCTTGCTTTCATTGCATCTCTTATTCAGGGTTGTTAGTTATAGTAGTGTTATGTGATTAATCTCTTGTTTTATTGCTGTATCATTTAGAGAGTTTTTGTTAAAAACATATTTTGTATGGTGCTTGTTGGGAAAAGAAACTGATGCTTGTAGTAGAATTTATAACGGTGCAAGTAGAAGCTTGTATAGATTGTGTCTAGACTTTTTCGTATCATGCTAGATGTTATTTTAATTCTAAATCCTAGTGGTTATTTAGTAGCATGATTAGTCTCAAATAGCTGAGAGTGTTTAATGTTCCATTGAAAGAATCATGAGTTGTTCTTGTCATATTGAAGCATAAATTTGTGGTGTTCTCCTTTGAATGTTTTATTTGGCTGACTTGGCGCATGCTCACACCATGTTTATGACTATGAATCAGTCACTTATATCCTCTAAGATCATTTAGTTTTTGAACTTGTGGTACCACTCATGCTTTGATTAATGATGTTTATGTCGCTATGCATGATTATGGCTCTTGCTCTCTTGATTTGTCGCTCCCAGTCTTTTGCTAGCCTCCACTTGTACTGAGTATGAGCTCTACTCGTGCATACAACTCCCAAAAACCAAAGTATTCCAAATGTGTCCACCATACCTACCTACATGTGGTATTTAACCGCCACTCCAAAGTAAATTGCTCATGTGCCTTTAAAACTTTCAAAATTACTCCTGTTTTGTGCTCCTGTTTTAGCTCATGAGGACGTAAATAGAGAATCTTTATCTCACTTGTTGATTGGACTTTCACACCCTGGACTAGTGACTTCATCCGCTTATCCAATTGATAGAAGAAATGGCAGCGGGGTGCCCAGCCCCAAATTAATAACAACAAATTACGTTCACTATTTTTGCCCCTGATTTATCAGTCAAAGCATAATTGTGTAAACAAAAGAGAAAAAGGGATGACCTTCTACCCAGATGCATCCTTCTATGGGAGCCTCTCTTGTGAGTTCTAGTTGGCTTGTGACGTACTGTATTTTATTTTTACCATTCGTTGACATAAGCATACACCTCTCTAAAAAGTAGACACTCCTCCATAGTATGTGATTGTTGCCAGGCACCCGAGGATTCAGTTACCATGGTTTGTGTAAGATGGGTGGGAGGAGTGTCAAACATTTTATACCTATGTTTAATAAAATAAAAGCTCTAGCACATGAGTGATCCCTGCTTCCCTCTACGAAGGGAATTTATTTTACTTTTATGTTGAGTCTCCATCTTCTAACTTTATGCACAGTTGAGAGAGCATAGTTGCCATTCTGAGTTTAATATGCATTTTTTCCAGAAACATTATTAATTGATTCATCATTTGTTATTGTTTGTTCTCTAATTAGTCTTCCTCATGAACTTTGAAATATTCCTCGCATTTATTTTTTTCCCCACTCTAAACGACTAACGAAATATCACTTTGCCATGTTTTCTCTATACTTGAAACAAACGATAACTTTCGATGCATTGTTATTCATGATCTTTTATTTGTGTTCTCATGATGCAAGGTGATTGCTATGCTTTATTGTTAAAATTTTATTTATCATGCTTGTTGTCGGGGGGTTACCCCCGAGTAGGGTAAAGACGAGCGGTAAAGGCGCCTTACAGAAGAGAGGTTTGGTCGAGTAGCCGACTACCTGGTACTCGCTACCCGGTCGACTGCTACTCGGTCTCACCTCAAGATGACCAGAAGGAGATATCAATCAAGTTCTATCCTTTCGAGTAGAAGGGTTGGCCCGAGTACAATTGGCGGGAACAATTGGCGGGAACCTACTCGGGCCAGAAAGTCAAAGGAGCCGTTCTGACACAGGATCCCGCGTATCCTGGGTCCGTACTTGGCAGCATTCGAACTACTGTTCATCTGGGACCGGCCTGCCTGACAGTGACAGCATGGAAGCAGGCCGTGGCAGGATAAGGGGGGCCTACTCTGTGCCTAGGTACAGTGATACCAGTCTGTCCCCTAGTTTTGCCCAACGACTTTACGGAAGCAGCCAAGATTAGGAGCCAAAGCTGTCAGCGGGTACTCGGAGAAAGGACGATGTGCACACTATGTCGACACTTGTCTGGATTTGGACGTATCCGGCTGGGCACTATGTATATAAAGTGCCCCGCCGCCTCCTGCGCGAGGCACGCTCATAGGGGCTCACACAGGCTCACGCATAAACCCTAGAACCCTAAGTTCTTGACCTAGCCCTACTCGGAGAGAGGAGAGAGGCTACTCGGTAGCGATATCATTTGTACTGTGGCTACTCGGAGAAACATCATAATACATACAGAGAGGCAGGAGTAGGGGTTTTACCTCCTCACGAGGGCCCTGAACCTGGGTAGATCGTGTTGTTTGCAGTGTATTGTTCATACCTCACGCGGCTACTCGTCGCGTGATCCCTCCCCGGACACCTCCAGCGTCCTTCGTCCCCACATCTTTAGCCATCCCATGGCATCTGCCGTGACACCACCACGACAGTTGGCGCCCACCGTGGGGCAACCAGCGGCGCTGGCTGGAGTTTCTGTTCGGACGGGATCTTCTTCAGCGGAGCGCGTAGTTTGTGGCCTTGTCCACAGATTCGGCTCCTTCGACTTCGTCATCGACAACGCCGGCTGTTTCGGCGGCATGGCCATGCCTGAGGGCGGCTCGGTGATCTCCTTCGGCTCTCACCTCGTCTACGTCGCCACCGTCGCCAACAGCGCCTACCCCGAGCTGGTGCATGACGCGGAGGATCCTCCTGCGGTGATTGCTGCTCGCGGAAGGCCTGCATGCAGCTCTGCAAGCTGTGCTGAGGTGATGGTGACGGGTTTGGCGGCAAACACTGGCGCAGCTGCTCCTGGCGCTGCGGCCGTTGTCGAGGAGGTTGACGAACCGCCTGCTGGTGGCAGGAATCACCGGCCCTACGAGAAGGAGAGCAACTTGCCGCCTTCCACGTCAACCGTCATCCCCGCGTCTGCTGCGCGAACTGGTATGCCCACTCCCACCGACATCGAGCTCCTAGCCGCGAGGGAGCAGCTCGAGCGGCAACGCCAGGAGTTGCTTGCCGAGCAGGCGGAGTTGGAGAAGATCAGGCTTGAGCTGAGTCTAGACCAGCTCGAGTACAACAAGGCTCACGGCTTCACGCCGGTCGCCAGGAGGCCCAGCAGAGTAGGCGCTACGCGGCGTAACTTGGGTGTCGAGATGGCGACAGTTGCGGAGGTGCCCGCGCAGTCCGCCACCGCGAACACCTTCACAAGGCCAAGGTACAGCACACCCGCCAAGACGCTCAGAGCTGCACAGGCCGTGGCTGCCGAGTTGCCGCGCCTGGATGGAGAGGCGCGTCTCAGGCAGCAGGAGAGGCTCAACGAGTTGGTGTTGGAGGCCGCTAGGCAGAACGAGGAGTTCCGGAAGGCCAACCCGGGAGCTGGAGCTTCGCAAGTGGTTCATTCGCACGCGGCTAGATCTAACGATCAGGCCTCGTCTCCGCATCCTAGCCGCGAGAAGAGCCGCAGCGGGCGCACGGGTAGAGACAGGCAAATGCAGGTGTATGACCCGGCTGCTGCCGCGAAACAGGTTGCTGTGCCGCAGCAGCCCGGGCAGGAACACAACGCTGCAAGAGCAGGCTCTCAAGCCCATCAAGCTCAAAGCCATGCCCGAGAAGCCGCGCGTCCGGGTACTTCTCGGCAACCCGCAGCTCAGCCTACTCGGCAGAGGCAGCAGCCGCGCCCAGTGGCACCAGTCGCCAACCCGGTGGAGCAGCCCGCAGCTATGCAGGTGGATAGGTATGATGATGGCTACTCGGCTATGGAGATGGCTGGCTATGATATTCATGACCGTGTTGGTGAGCGCGTGTTGGCGCCTGGAGATGCGAGGCACCAGTTGGACCGTATCAGCTTGTCGGCGCGGCTTGAGAGCACGGGTCCTCCTGGCCCCGAGTGCTTTGGCCCGCGCATCATGAACGAGCCTTCCGTGAAGGGCTTCCAGCTCGCAAGAGGCACCAAGAGTTACAACGGCAGCACCAAGCCTGAAGATTGGCTCAATGACTACGTCACCGCGGTCCATATCGCGAATGGCAACAGGAGATGGGCGGTGCGCTATGTGCCGCAGATGCTAGAAGGTCCAGCTCGCACTTGGCTCAACAACTTGCCCAAGAACAGCATTAACTGCTGGCTGGACTTCTCGGATGCTTTCATCAGCAACTTCACGAGTACATACAAGAGGCCGAATAGGCCACAGCAGCTGTCAGCTTGCAGGCAGCGAGAAGACGAGACGGACCGCGAGTACCTTACTCGGTGGAGCACCTTGAGGAACACTTGTGAGGGTGTGAATGAAGCACATGCCATCACTTGGTTTGCGCAGGGTTGCCGACATGGAAGTATGCTTTGGCAGAGATTGCAGAGAGAGATGCCGAACACCCTGGCCGAGACCATCAAGATTGCGGATCAGTACGCACTCGGTGATCCTACTCAGCCACTGATGGACTCCTCTGAGCCGAGAAGAAACTTCAACAGCAGCAAGCGCAACGAGTTCCGCAACAAGCGCCGAGTAGATACTCGGTATGATCCTGAAGAGGTGAATGCAGTGAATGTTGGAGGCGGTGGTGGCCAAAGGCAGAAACCTGCTGGAGCCTACGGGCAGAACCAGAACCAGGGCCAAGGCAACAAGAAGCCATTTCGCGCCTCTCAGTCGGGTAGCGGGAACTCCGAGCAGCTGAAGAAGTTTGTCTTTGACGACATGAAGGATGGCCCGTGCAGCTTTCACACTCACCACCCCTCAAGACCTGTGAACCATACTACTCGGCAATGCGAATGGTGGGATGTGATCAAGAGTGATGGCTTGCCTCCTCCCCCTCCCCTGCCAGCTGCCAATGCCACTGTTCAGCCTACTCGCGCACCTGCAGCTCGGCCACCAGTGTACCCGAGAAGAGAGAATGTCAACCAGGTGGCTTTAGGAGCCAACCAGAACTTCAACAATGAGAGATACCGCAACAACAACAACAACTACAACCGCAACAACAACAACAGAGGCAACAACAACTACTACCAGGGCAACAACAATCGCAACAATGGCAACAATGGGGGCAATGGCTCCAACCAGTACCAAGAGCACCATGAGAGCTACATGATCTTCACTTCTGAGGCAGTCGACAAGCAATCACAGCACAGGCGGGCCATGGAGGTCAATGCAGTGATCCCTGCTGTTCCCCATTACATGTATTGGTGTGATCAGGAGATCAGGTGGACTCGGGCAGATCATCCCAAGGTGATGCCCAACCCGGGTACCTATGCCTTGGTGCTGGATCCTACCTTCCTGGGTCCCGAGAAGAATGTGCGGTTCAGCAAGGTGCTAATCGACAACGGCAGCAGCATCAACATTGTGTATAAGGACACACTCGAGAAGCTTGGCCTGGCCGAGAACATGATGCTGCCTAGCAAGACCACCTTCCATGGCATTGTGCCCGGGATCTCGTGCAACCCGATTGGCCGAGTGTGGGTTGATGTGCTATTCGGTACCCGGGAGAACTGCCGTACAGAGCGCCTGCAGTTCGAAGTGGTGGATCACCAGAGCCCCTATCATGCTCTACTCGGCAGGCCTTCTCTGAGCAAGTTCATGGCCTCTACTCATGTGGCTTATCTGAAGATGAAGATCCCTGGTCCCAATGGCATCATCACCATCTCGGGAGATTACAAGAAGTCCATGGAGTGTGCCTCTGCTAGCTCCCTGCTGGCGGAATCAATGGTGATTGCTGCCGAGAAGAAGAAGATGTACGAGGTGGTGGCCATGGCTCAGTCCGCACAGGCTGGCGCACAAGGTGTGCCGAGTACCCAGCATGGTACTGCTTTCCAAGCTGCCAAGGAGACCAAGATAGTCCAGGTCGACCCCGAGTTCCCCGACCGCGTAGCCATCATTGGCTCCGGGTTGGCGGAGAAATAGGAAAGCGCGCTCATCCACTTCCTCCGTGAGAATCGGGATGTGTTCGCCTGGACCAATGAAGATCTACCAGGAGTCCCGAGGGAGTTGGTTGAGCACTCTTTGCATGTGCGTCCTGACGCCAAGCCCGTGAAGCAGGCTATGCGCCGTTTCGGAGATGAGAGAAGGAAGGCCATCGGTGATTAGATCACCAAGCTGCTGATAAGTAACTTCATCATGGAAGTGCTGCATCCGGATTGGTTAGCCAACCCGGTCATGGTCGAGAAGAAAAAGGAAGATCCCAAGGCTGCCACTGCATGGCGCATGTGTGTCGACTACACCGACTTGAACAAGGCATGCCCCAAGGATCCTTTCCCGCTACCTCGCATCGATCAGGTGATCGATTCCACTGCTGGTTGTGAACTGTTGTCTTTCATAGATGCCTACTCTGGTTTCCACCAGATTGCACTCAACCCTGCTGATCAAATAAAGACTGCTTTCATTACCCCGTACGGGGCTTATTGCTATCGTGTCATGTGTTTTGGCTTGAGGAATGCGGGTGCAACCTATCAGAGATGCATGCAGAAATGCTTGCACGACCAGCTCGGCAAGAATGTGCAGGTGTACGTAGATGACATTGTCATCAAAACGAACAAAACACATACTCTGCTTGCCGACCTGGAGGAAACCTTTGCTAACCTACGCAAGTACAAAATGAAACTGAATCCGAGTAAGTGCACCTTTGGTGTACCGGCAGGAAAGCTACTCGGTTTTCTGGTTTCTAGTCGGGGCATTGAAGCCAATCCTTCTAAGATAAAAGCTATTGAGAGCATGTCCTTACCGAGATCATTGAAAGATGTGCAGAAATTCACGGGTTGTCTGGCATCTCTGAGCCGTTTTCTGGGCCGAATGGGCGAGAAGGCTCTGCCTTTATATCAGCTGATGAAGAAAAGTGACAAGTTTGTCTGGACTTCGCAAGCGGATGTGGCATTCAATGAGCTGAAAGCAATGCTGGCTAGCGCTCCTGTCTTGGCTAGTCCGCTACCCAAGGAGCCTATGCTGCTGTACATTGCTGCGACTAACCGAGTAGTCAGCGTGGTGATAGTGGTGGAGCGAGAAGAAGAAGGCAAGAGTGTGCAGCGCCCAGTCTATTATCTCAGTGAAGTGCTGTCCAGTTCCAAGCAAAACTATCCGCACTACCAGAAGATGACATATGGTGTGTACCTGGGCGCCAGGAAGCTGAAACATTACTTCCAGGAGCACCCCATCACTGTTGTGAGTTCTGCTCCCATCTCGGATATCATGGGTAACAAGGAGGCGAGTGGCAGAGTAGCCAAGTGGGCGATTGAGCTAGCCGCGTACGCTCCCGCGTATGCGAGAAGAGAAGCAATCAAGTCTCAAGTCCTAGCAGAGTTTCTTGTGGACTGGGCCGAGATGCAGTATGAACCTCCTGCTCCAGTTTCCAACTATTGGAGGATGCATTTCGACGGCTCGAAAGTGAAGGAAGGCCTAGGAGCTGGTGTCGTGCTCACGTCACCCAAGCGGGATCAACTCAAGTATGTGCTGCAGATTCATTTCAAGGCATCCAACAATGTAGCCGAGTACGAGGCAGTGGTGCATGGTTTGCGAGTAGCAAAGGAGGTTGGTGTGCAGCGCATTATATGCTATGGTGATTCAGATCTGGTGGTGCAGCAAGTCTCAGGTACCTGGGATGCTCTGGATGCCAACATGGCATCGTATCGCTTCCTGGTGCAGTCTATGACTGGATTTTTCGAAGGCTGTGAGTTCCAGCACATTCACCGAGCAGAGAACGAAGCAGCAGACGAGCTATCCAAGTTGGGATCTTCTCGGCAGTCCATCCCGGCAGGGATTGCCTTGGAGCATTTGAGGAAGCCATCCATCAAGCCTTCCCCCAACTCGGAATCCATCTTTGTTCCTTCTCTGCCAAGTGAAGAATCTGACCCAGTGGAGATTGACTGGGAGAGTGCTGCAGGGAACCCGGGGACTGCCGTCCTCTACTCGGGGACTGCCACTCCGTACTCGGGGACTGCCACTCCGTACTCGGGGACTGCCACTCCTTACTCGGGGACTGCCACTCCTTACTCGGGGACTGCCACTCCTTACTCGGGGACTGCCACTCCGTACTCGGGGACTGCCGCCCTCAACCCAGAGGCTGTCGCGTTCATTGAAGAAGTTCTCGCCAATCGGTCTGGACTGCAAAGAAGCGCTCCTACTCCTCCTGTGCAACCGCAAGAGCCTGTCCCAATGGAACTGGACGAACCAGTGTTTCCCATACGGGAGACACCGAGTTGGGCTATGCCCATATTATCCTTTCTAAGGGACGGCACTTTACCTGAAGATGAGGTGACTGCGAGGCAGATTCAGAGAAGGTCCAAGGGCTACACTATAGTCCGAGATGTGCTGCACAAGAGAAGTGCCACTGGTGTGCTGCAACGTTGTGTGAGCCCAGAAGAGGGAGAAGAAATCCTGGTGGAGATACATCAAGGAGAATGTGGGCATCACGCCTCATCTCGGGCTTTGGTCAAGAAAGCTTTTCGGCATGGCTTCTACTGGCTCACTGCACTGCAGCAAGCTGAAGATATTGTGAGGAAGTGCAACGGCTGCCAGATGTTCGCAAGTAAGATTCACATGCCTGCTTCCGAGTTGAAAACAATTCCTATCACATGGCCATTTGCTGTTTGGTGCTTGGATATGGTTGGCCCCTTCAAGCCGGCTAAAGGCAATATGACACATATCTTGGTCATGGTGGACAAGTTCACCAAGTGGATCGAGGTGAAACCTATTCGGAAGTGCGATGGGGTCACAGCTGTGAAGTTCGTGAAGGATGTGATTATGAGATATGGTTACCCGCATAGTATCATCACCGACAACGGCACCAACTTTGCAGAAGGGGCAATGGTGCGATTCTGCAGAGATAAGCATATCCGACTAGACGTTGCGTCAGTCGCGCACCCTGCCTCAAACGGGCAAGTTGAGAGAGCAAATGGAATGGTACTGGCAGGCATAAAGCCAAGGCTAATTGAGCCGTTGCTGAAAACACCTGGGTGTTGGCTAGAAGAGTTGCCAGCGGTGTTGTGGAGTCTAAGGACTACCCCTAACCGGTCAACCGGCTACACGCCATTCTTCTTGGTATACGGGGCTGAGGCCGTGTTGCCAATAGACTTAGAGCATGACTCCCCCCGAGTAGCCCTCTACACTGAGGTGGAGGCGAGAGAAGCTCGAGAAGACGATGTTGACCTGCTTGAAGAAGCAAGAGAGCTGACTCTGTCACGTTCGGCTATCTACCAGCAAAACCTGCGGCGTTATCATAGCCGAAAGGTGAACCCAAGGGTTTTCCGAGAAGGAGACATGGCCCTTAGGCTTGTGCAGCGCACAGCCGGGATGCACAAGTTGTCTCCTCCATGGGAAGGGCCTTTCATTGTGAGCAAAGCGCTGCACAATGATGCGTACTACCTTGTAGATGTGCGCCCGTCGCAAGCGAACAGGGCAGATAAAGCTGGAGAGGAAACCAAGCGCCCTTGGAATGTAGCTCTACTTCGTCGTTTTCATTCGTAAGCAAAGATGTGTATGTACCCTCTTATCCGAGTTGAAATTCTACTCTGCAATCTGAAATTGTTCTCGGGGACTGCCCTCGTCCAAAATTGCTCTAAGTGTTTTTACTCGGCTTGATCCTTTGTCTATTCGGTTGCTCCACTTCAGAACTCATAAGTGCATTGAGTACTGTGTTTAAACCTATATGCCAACTCTTAGACTCTGCTGCTGTCCGAAACCCGGCTTCATGGCAAGCAAGAGAACAAGCAAAAGGTCAATGAGCACACGAAAATCGCTAAGGAAGAAAGAGTGCAGGAACCGAGTAGATTGTTTGTTACTTTTGTTCCCTGTTTTCGTCTTCTCGGCTAAGTGGTGGGCTGCGTTACCATGATTGTTTCTAGCGGCTAAGTATTTGCAGCCCTACTACTTGATTCTTGTGACTCGAATACCAAAAAAGCGACAAGTCGCGGGTAGAGCAGAGATGAAAAGATAGGGTGAATAAGAAATGCAACTCGGGGACTCGCATGGAAACGCAACTCGGCATTAAGCCAGCGTCGTTCAAATTGATTAATGTCGAAATAAACAGAGTGGGCATAAAAACTGAGTAGCAAGCAAAACAAAGATAGTCTATTACATTTGCTCCCGGCATCCCGGGGATCTGATAAGTGTTCGAGTAAAAAATATGCAGGTAAAATCAAGTGGAGGTGGCAGTGTTGTCGGTACTGGCATTGGCAGCTGCGTCTTCTGTGGTGGCCCTAGCTGCAGCATCTTCCTCGGCGCTAGCGTGGGTGGCATCCGCATCCGACTGGATGATGGCGGACTCGTTCATCTCGACGTCCTGCTCGGTGGCTGCCGGGTCGGAAGTGGCCGTGGCCACCGAGATGGGCCCTGGAGCCGGAGAAGAGCCAGGCGCTTGGCCAGGAGGGCGTACTGTGTCGTCGAGAGCGGCACCTGAGGAGGTGCCAAAGTCGAGTGCGGCGGTGTCGATGTGGGCGTACTCGTCCTCATCGCTACTCGCGACGGCGACGTTCTTCCCCTTCCCGGCCTTGCCCTTAGGAGAATCGAAGAAGCCATCCAGGTCGGATTCTACTTCGTCGTCCTCTTCCTCTTCCTCTTCGTACTCGGTGTCGGGCTCGGGGAGGCCCTCGATGAAGGTCTCCGTCTCAGCGCACTCCGCGACCTCGTAGGCGATCTGCTTGCGTGTGGCCACGCAGTCGGGATCTACCTCCCACTTGGAATCATTGCGCTTCCGGCGGATGAGCTGCATGTTGAGGTTTTCATACCAGGATGCTATGCAGAGAAGCATCACGTCCGCACCGGCCCGGGCTCCCGAAGCACGCCACTTCTTCAACTCTTTCTTCACATTTTCCAGCTTGAAGGCGAGACCCCGCATGGTTTTTGGTTCAGGATCCTGGGGCCAGAACAACCTGTGGAGCTCGAAGCCCACGTGCACCAAGTCAGTGCCAACGCCGGCCAGCTGCTCGAAATAATCTTTGAGCACCAGCAGGCTGTCCTCTATCTCAGCTCTAGTGTCTGCTGCCTCACCCTTCGCAAGGCGAGCTGCTTGGGCCTTGGCCACAGTAGGCGCGCAATTGGAATCAAGATGAGGCCAGATCTCTGAAATAGCAAGTGACAACTTCAGAATCGAGAAGAGAAGAACCGGATAGAGAAAAACCGAGAAGAAAGGAGGCAGGGAGAAGAAGACCTACCGGACAGTTCGCGGCGCAGCCGCTGCAGCTGGGTCTTCCAGGACTCCTCGTTGGAAATGTGCCTTTCTTGGATCAGGCGCAAGGTATCCATCTGAGCGAAGAGATCAGCGTTGGTCTTCTTTAAAGTTTCGCACTCCTGCTCAAGGGCCCTCTCCTTGGCTCTGAAAGTTGTCTCGGCCTTGGCCTTCTCGGCGATTGCTCTGTCCCTCGCGGCGCCAATGTTGATGGCATCCTGGAGTGCCTTTTGCAACTGGAGTTGCAGCTTCTCGGTCTCGGTGGCGTGATCCTTCAGCAACACGGCGGCCTGGTTGGACAGTTGGTTCTGCACCTCTGATGGCTTGACACAATCTTGGTGTGCCTCAGCAAACAACTTGTGGTCTTCTGCGAAGAGCCAGACAAGGTCAATAGAGAAGCAGCGAAGAAACAGATGAAAGATCAGACCGAGTGAACAACAAACTTACCTTCTAGCCTTTTGATGGTGGCTTCGGCGTTCTTCACGAAAGTGCGGCATTTCTCGTGCTCTTCGGCTAGGCTCTTCAGTTTCTCTGCAGAGTAGAAAAGGTTAGCGCAAAAGAAAGCATAAGCGAGCGTAAACAAAAAACGCATGAACCGCACAGCTAAAAGCGTACCTTGCACTTCAGCCAGCTGCTGGGTGCTGTCGTTGGCGTTCTTGCTGGCTGCCTCCGCAACTGCCTTTTCCTTCTCTAAAGCAGCAATTCGCCTCCTGGCGATAGAGTGGTTCCAGAGAAGATGGCGGTATAGGTTGGTCCGCTTCAGGACGCTATCCTGAGAAGCGAGAAGAGTCAAGTTAGAAAAAGCAGAGTAGATTCAACCCGAGTAGGAGGCTACTCGGAGAGTACCCATCTACTCGGCTAGAATCTCGGGGAGTGGGGGTGATGGTAAGGAGCAGAAAGGCGAATAGGGGAGGAGAAAATTCAATTCGGAAAAGAGGAGAAGGACTCACTGCGTACGCCTGCTCGATGTCCTCGGCATTCTTGCGGTGCAGGAACATCTTGGCTGCGAGGGTCGCGGTCTCGGTGGAGACGGACATGGGCTTGTGTCCCAGGTCGACCTTGTTCCAATCCACGCGCATGTGGTCGATGCCGCCAAGACCAAGACCGTGCCATTTCTCCGTGCCGAGAATCCGGCTATCCCACTTGGCGTCGATGAAGCCAACGGTGTCCAGTACCTGCTCAAGGCCCTTTGAAGTTATTGGTTTGTCTTGCACCCCCCGAGAAGCAATGTCGACGGATTGACGTTGGCCTGGATCTGGGGGAGGGGAGCTCATAGCTACAACCTTCCTTCCCTTCTGAACAGCTAATGCTTTGTCCTTGGGAGGGAAGCCGATTAAGTTCTGGTGGCTAACCTCAATCATGTACTCCGGGTAGCAAGGCTGGCCAGCTGCTCGAGCGTCAGCAGAGAGTGCAGCGGGAATTGGGCCGGACTCGTGGATCACAAGTGCCCCACCTGAGGCTGGCGGCGGTATCGGATCTCTGGCTCGCTTCTTCTTTTTCTCCTTCTCGACCCTCTGCTTCTCGGGATCTTCAGCCTTCTTGCCATCGGTTTTGGCCTTCGCCTTCTCGGCGGCTGCCTTCTCGACAGTTTTCTCCTCGGCTATCTCCCGCTCAGCCTTGGCCTTCTCAGTTGTTTCCTTCTCAGCGGTTTTCACCTTCTCGGAAGGGCCTTTCTCAGCAGCTTCCTTTTCGGCTGCCCGTCTATCAACTAAATTCTTCAAAGCATCCAGGGCTCGCTGCCTGGTTACTCGGCCGGCGGGAGGGCTGGATGCATCCTTGGTCTGCGGAGACGAGGAGGAGTTTGGCGGTGTAGGGCCTTGCACAGTGGGTGGCGCCACGGATCCATCGTTTTGTGCAGCTCCGGGCTGGGCGCTACTCGGTGTGTCGCCCGGCTGTACGCTGCTCAATGGATAAGCATCTGTCGTGTTGGCATCCGTGGCGGTGGTGTTTTCTACTCGCTGCTCGGTAGCGAGATTCTCTTGTGCAGCAGCACCTATGGTGGGCTGCTCTTGCTCTGTTTCTGGCCGCTCGTCGGCGGTGTTGTCTTGCATCTCTTGATCTTGGTTCTCCTCGGCATTGCTAGCCGGAGGAGAAGGGGGTCTCTCATGGTGGACGGTAGTGTCCTGCGCCGCTGGCTCTGACTCTGCTCCTTGTGCATCGGCGGTCTGTGGATTGGCAGCAGCAGCGTTGGCGGTGTGGTCCTCATCATCATCGATGTTGATCAGAGGTACTGATGATTCCTTAGCTTGGTCGGACGCGAGAGCTGCGCTCGCATCCATGGGAGGTCTGTAGAGAAGGAAGAAACCAGAAATTAGAAGGAATTTGGGGAGAATAGCACAACGCGAGAAGGGAGGCGACCGAGAAGAGGGCTTACGCGGTGGTGGACTTAAGCTGTCATCTGGGCTTCTTCACGACCACTTTCTTCTTATTCTCGGTAAGCTCCTTCTTCTCGGCGGGCTTCTTCCTCTTGGCGGGAGGCGCTGGTGCTCCACTGCCAGTCCGTTTGCGAGCCACAGGAGCGGCAACGGACAGAGGCTCGACGACAAGGGGCGCATCGCCCTCGTTCTCGTCTTCGTCCTCGTCGTCCTTTTCCACGGCTACCTCATCTGAGAATTCAAGAGAATAGAGGAATGAATCAGAAACAGCAAACAAGGGATTGGTGCCTCTCGGAAACAAGACAAGGTGAAGATGCTGGTACCATCAAAATCCTCATCAGACCAGGTGCGGAGAGCGTCGCGCTTATCAGTGGTGGGGGAACGAGAGAGGTTGGTCTGCTCCGCGGCATCGAGAGAGGGCACATCGTCCTCCTCACGATCAGGAGACCAGTTGCCCTCAAAAACCTCGCAGCTCTCGATTATCTGGCGAGTGAGAACCTGAAAAACAGAGAAGGATCACAGACTAGCCGAGTACCAAGAAGGAATTCTACCCGGATAGGCGTGCAAACACAAAGCATAATAAGCCTAAGCATGTTTGCTGAAAGGTCTTACTCGGAAGGGCGTGCAGGTATAAAGCACATCGAGCCTAAGAGTTGTTCTCGAATAGGCTATCCGGCAAGGCATGCAAGCACGAAGCACATTAAGCCTACGCAATTCGGCTAAGTACCCTACTCGGTGCAGAAGACGATCGCTACTCGCGGCAGGAGGAGGAATTATCTACTCGGAAAGTAAATGCAGAGAGCAAAGTAAGAAAGGCGTACCCGCTCAATTGGCTTTGTACGGCTGTACGGGACGAACCCGTATTGCCAGTTGTCGCCAAGATTTGTCGTCAAGATGTTCCTTGCGTGCCAGGGAACATCGATGTTGTCAATCTCGATGGTGGTTGTCCTGGTGCAGTCGCGGGGGCCTCCCATGTAACACATGAGATGGCAACGCTCCTGCAAGGGCAACACTCGGCGCTTGATCCAGCAAGCCACCGGATCGTCATTCTTGAGGCCTTGCGCCTTCAGCCAGCCAAGTCTATTCTCCATCTCGATGGCGTCCTCGTCATTGGCGGGCTTCTCCTTCCAGTACATCCCGATCGGAGCGCGATTGCTCCAAACGGGCAAGTTGATTCGATCGTCCACGTTGGCTCCTTCCGCGGTGGCAACGTTCTTGACGTAGAGGAACGTCTTCTGCCACAGCTTGACGGAGTCCAGCCCCTTGATGCGGGGGTGGTTCGTCCCGGACCGATGCACCATCATGGCGCAGCCGGTGTCGGTGGCGCGGGCGACGCCCGCGGCGTCTTTCTTCCCGATGGATTGCTGGCGCAAGTGGAAGTACCTGAGCCACGTCTCCCACGTGGGCCGGATGCCGAGGAAGGCCTCGCAGACCACGGCGTGGTAGGCGAGGAAGACGACGACATTGGGGGGCAGATGATGCATCTGGATGCCGAAGTGATTGAGGAACTTCCGGAGGAAATCAGAGGCCGGCAATCCGAAGCCGCGCTCGAAATGCGACATGAAGACCACGCGCTCACCCTCCCGCGGGGATGGCACGATTTCACCGTCTGGCGCCCGGCACTCCACACCGGGAGGAATCCTCCGGGTGTTCACGAGCCAGGCGCAATCTTCGGCGGTGACGGAGGAACCGGCCCAGCCAGCTTTGGCCATTGTCGCGAGTAGGGAAAGTGGAAGAAATCGAAGGAGTTGGTTGGGGGATTGAGTCCGCGGCGGCGCGAAAGCTTGCGCGGCGGCGGAGAGCTCGGTGGCGGAGAAGAGCAGGAGACGAAGGAGGAATAGTGCAAGGGAAGGGGAAAAGGAAGTTACCGGCGGAGGTATTTATATCTCCTCCGCGAGTTTACCGTTACCGTCGTGGAAGTGGGATCGATTGTGGCGTGTGGTGGATCCTGTGGCCGGCTAGAAACGCACACAAGCGCCGGTTGCGCGCGTAATGGCCGCAGTTGATCCCACCACCGAATCGTGGTCTATAACTACACTTGATGGGACATGACGGCCGGTGGGCCCACTGCGTGAAAACTGGACGCGTGGCAGGTCGTGTCCTGGGCAACGAAACGACGAGGTCGTGGATGCTTGACACGTGTGCAGTTGCTGCGCGAAGGGCTGGATTGTGCTCTGCGCTGCAGAGACTCAATCTAAGAAGTTTCTCTAAGTCTTTTTACTCGGTTACAGAGTAGAAAGCAAGTGCTACTCGGAAAAGAGGAAACTCAAGGTACTTTCCAGATAGCTACTCGGAGGTTCTACTCGGCATCTTGAGGTTCGAGGGCTACGAGGCAAAAATTGGTTTTAAGCTGGCAGAGCCTAGTGAACGAGTTCGCAAGACTCAACCAGCTTCGGGGACTGCTGTCGGGGGGTTACCCCCGAGTAGGGTAAAGACGAGCGGTAAAGGCGCCTTACAGAAGAGAGGTTTGGTCGAGTAGCCGACTACCTGGTACTCGCTACCCGGTCGACTGCTACTCGGTCTCACCTCAAGATGACCAGAAGGAGATATCAATCAAGTTCTATCCTTTCGAGTAGAAGGGTTGGCCCGAGTACAATTGGCGGGAACAATTGGCGGGAACCTACTCGGGCCAGAAAGTCAAAGGAGCCGTTCTGACACAGGATCCCGCGTATCCTGGGTCCGTACTTGGCAGCATTCGAACTACTGTTCATCTGGGACCGGCCTGCCTGACAGTGACAGCATGGAAGCAGGCCGTGGCAGGATAAGGGGGGCCTACTCTGTGCCTAGGTACAGTGATACCAGTCTGTCCCCTAGTTTTGCCCAACGACTTTACGGAAGCAGCCAAGATTAGGAGCCAAAGCTGTCAGCGGGTACTCGGAGAAAGGACGATGTGCACACTATGTCGACACTTGTCTGGATTTGGACGTATCCGGCTGGGCACTATGTATATAAAGTGCCCCGCCGCCTCCTGCGCGAGGCACGCTCATAGGGGCTCACACAGGCTCACGCATAAACCCTAGAACCCTAAGTTCTTGACCTAGCCCTACTCGGAGAGAGGAGAGAGGCTACTCGGTAGCGATATCATTTGTACTGTGGCTACTCGGAGAAACATCATAATACATACAGAGAGGCAGGAGTAGGGGTTTTACCTCCTCACGAGGGCCCTGAACCTGGGTAGATCGTGTTGTTTGCAGTGTATTGTTCATACCTCACGCGGCTACTCGTCGCGTGATCCCTCCCCGGACACCTCCAGCGTCCTTCGTCCCCACATCTTTAGCCATCCCATGGCATCTGCCGTGACACCACCACGACACTTGTGTTGAATTTCTATTATCTCAGCTTACATATCCTTTTACATTTTTGATGATCAAGTTTATGTTGGTAGCATGTCACCTTAGAAATTATGTGTTTTTATCGTTTACCTACTCGAGGACGAGTCGGAACTAAGCTTGGGGATGTTGATACGTCATAAATGTATCCTTAATTTTTAAAGTTCCATGTTGTTTCCTACATGTTTGCTATACACTTTATGTCATTTTTATCGATTTTCCGGACTAACCTATTCAAAAGATGCCACAAAGCCAGTTCCCTGTTTTCTGCTGTTTTTAGTTTTAGAAAAGTTGTTCTGGAAATATTTTCAGAATTGGAAAATTCGAAGCCCGAAAGTCTTAGAATTCCCGAAGGTTCCACGGAGTCCCGAAGAGGCCGGGAGGGAGGCCACAGGGGGGGCAGACCATAGGGCGGCGAGCCCCCTGGCCGCGCTTGAGGGTGGTGTGGGCCCCTCGGGCCTCCACCGCCATCGCCCTTTCGCCTATTTATACCCCCCCCCCGATACATCAACCCTAAAAATATACCACTTCATCCCGAGAAACACCTGAGGCCGCCGTCATCGTCATCCCGAGATCGGGAGGGTTCTGAGCTCTCCCCGACACCCTGTCAGGAGGGGAATTCTTCACCGGAGGGGTCTACACCACCATGCCCTCCTCCGAAGTGATGCGTGAGTAGTTCATCCCTGGACTACAGGTCCATAGCAGTAGCTACATGGTTGTCTTCTCCACTTTGTACCTCATGTTTAGATCTCGTGAGCTGCCCTACATGATCAAGATCATCTTTATGTAATGCTACATGTTGTGTTTGTTGGGATCAGATGAATGTTGAATGCTACGTCTTCTGATTATCAATCTATCATGTTATCTCCATGCTTATGTTATTTATGATCTTGCATGCTCTCCGTTATTAGTAGATGCTCTGGCCAAGTAGATGCTAGTAACTCCAAGAGGGAGTATTTATGCTCGATAGTGGGTTCATGCCTCCTTTGCATCTGTGCTCGAGTGACACAAACGTGACAGATGAAGAATGTGTTGTTCCATTAGGGAGAAAACAACGGTGTTTACTTAGTTTACATTGTTTGCATTACACACTTTGCTTACTGCGATAATCTGTTGCTTGCAACTTAATACCCAACGGTTGTTCGGATGATATTCGGATGATGGATTATTAGTCATAGTTGTAGTTCGATGACGGACTATGTATTTTGTTGTAATGCCCGCATGAATCACATAGTAATCTTTATGTCTTGCATATGCACTACGGTGCAGACTTCACTTCTGTCAATTGCCCAGCAGTAATTTGTTCACCACACATGTTATTTATCTTTCACGGAGAGACACCACTAGTGAACTATGGACCCCGGTCCATTTTCTTATTCTGATAATACACACACTGTTTCCACTGCTTTCACACTACTTCCACTGTTTTAATACTGCTGTTTCTACTTTCATATTGTTCTCATATTATTTTTCACACCATACGTTTAACCTCTTTGTGTTCTGCAAAACCGTTGAGATTGATAATCTCACTGCTTCATTGGGGCAAACTGATTTGATTGTGTTGTGTAGATTCCACGTTGCTGCTGAACCGGTAGTGCGCCCTGCCATCTCAGCTGCATCAACCTTCTGAAGTTACACCTCCTCCTACTGGTCGATTAAACCTTTGTTTCTTTCTTAGGGAAAACTTTTGTTGTGCTCATCATACCTTTCTCTTTGGGTTTCCCAACGAGCGTGTGTCCACACTCCATCACGGGGCGACAGTTGGTGGAGGATCTCGCTAGGGCGTGGGAATGGTCGGTGAAGGGAACACGGAGTGGGAGCCGTGCTGGTGAGCGGCGGCGCGGGTAGGCGTTGGAGCAGGGCGTATTTGGCCGGAGATTGCATATGCAGAGGATGAAATCAAGAGGAAAGTACGTGTGTGAAATTTAAGTCTCGCGGTTGACGTGCGCACGCTGCCCAAATAGTTTTTGCACGCGGCCGAGCGTGCCCCAAATATACATCACGAGGGGTGGAAATATACATTTGTGCTATAATTTTTAGGACACATGGTGTTGATAGGGCAACCATTGGAGCTTGCTTATTTTCCCTAAACTTTCATATAGGTTAGTTTTTGTACGGTCTGTCCTATTTTTTTGAACTGGGAAGAGTCCCGAAGGACCCTGATTCTGCATTAGTTTGACGGTATTACAAACAGGGCCCTAACAAATACAGAAATTACAACAAGACCCTATAAAGTTACAACGCACACCCTGCCGACAGACCGAGAAACACGATCAAGTCCAGGTAAACCACCGTCAAGGAGATGCCTCCAG
Source organism: Alopecurus myosuroides (assembly GCA_028641055.1). Lineage (NCBI taxonomy): Eukaryota > Viridiplantae > Streptophyta > Magnoliopsida > Poales > Poaceae > Alopecurus > Alopecurus myosuroides. The sequence goes on along the minus strand of CM054062.1, from coordinate 50,018,608 downwards.
GTATGGCGGCCGTCATCGATGCCGGGGACGGAACCACTTGGATCAACCACAGCGTATGCTGCCACACCGAGGCATGTGAAGATCCTCCAGTGAAGGAGGAAGAATGTTCTTGAGCCGCTGCCACGCTCAAGCTTGGCGAGGTCACTGCTCAGGTGACTGAAGATAGCTGCAACGAACAATCGCTGCGGCTTGGAGATTGCCAATCTGGAAGCAGAATCACCGCCCCATTGAAGCAGAGCATCCCGACACCTTCTCTCTGCATCAAGCTCCCACTGCCGCTTCTCCTCTCCCTCACCTCCATGGCCGGCCAAGAGAAGAAGAACAAGACATGAACAAGTAGATCGAAGGCGGAAATCGAACCCGCGCTTATTTGAAGAGTCTGCAACTCGGAGGACGTCGCCCACCTTCCTCCTTGGAAGCCTGCGCAGACCACCTCGTCGCCATCCCGACGCATCGCGCCCTGACACCTCGAGACGAAAGCTCAAAAGAGAAAAAAAAACGGCCTTATTAGCCGAGATGCCACACTCCAAGCTCGCCGCTTGCAACCGCCCTCGCCACCAGGGCCGCGCAGCCACGAAGAACAGAGCGAGGGCGCATCGAATCCGACCGAAGGGATCTGATGGCCTACTCCAGAACAGCACATCTAGGAAAACTCTGCAATTGAAACTACTACTAGGTCTAGTATATACAGGGTACCAACCACCTACTCCATCCTCTCGTCGGCCGGAATCCCCGCCGGAGAAAGAAAAGGAGAGGGGCGGTCGCTCGGACAGACGGCGGACTCTCAAAACCAGGCGGTGGGTGGGGGAGAAAGAAAAGGTCTCGCGGTCTGTCCTATTAGAGATGCTCTTATGCCTCAAATAGGATTTGTTGGGTGCTCATATTTCCTATTTAAAACTTGTAGCGTCAGTTTCCGCTAGTAGGCAACCCCTTTTGGTTTCCCATCGTACTTGGTTGGGACGACCCAACTAAATCACATAAGCCTTCGCTTGCTCGATAGGTTCATCTCGGTTTAGTTTTTTCCTTCCTCTTTTGGTGCTGGTTCAAAAAAAAACATATGTTTTTCTTGTTACATTTTTTGTGAAATCAATAAATGTTCCTAGATTTTAAAAAATGTTGAAATTTGTAAAATTTTCTATAATTTTTTTAAAATATTCATGAATTTGAACAATGTTCAGATTTAAAAATGTTTAATTTTTTAAAAATGTTCTGATTTTAAAAGTGTTCATATTTGAAAATTTTCAAATACAAAAGTTTTTTAGATTCAAAAAAGTTCATGAACAATTTTTCATGAAATTCTGGGAATTTTAAATTCAGGAACCATTTTCAAATTCATGAATATTTTTTTCAAATTTGTAATTTCTTAAAAAATGTGAACATTTTTAAAATTTGGAAACATTTTAAAATTCTCAGTACATTTTCAAAATTTTGAACAGTTTTAATTTTATTGCCTATTTTTAAAATCTGGGAACATTTTTTAAACTAAATGAAAATAGGGAACGAAAAAAAACCAATATAGGAAACAGGAAGAAAAAAAGAGAAGTGAAGCACCTTATCTGGACCGGCCTGCCAGCTTAGACGCTTGAGCATCATGGCGCTAACGGACGCCTGAAGCGTCAAACAGGAATCGCCCGATTTTGCCAGCTAGCCAGATTCCTTTTTTTCTGTACCCGACATCCAAATGGCCTGATTGGGAAAGCCCGAGTGATCTAATATCACCCAGCCCATAGACCCACGAGACCACCACACCAAAAGGAGCAGGCCGACATTTTGATTCAGATGTAGTAGAAGTGTATAACCACGTTTGTTCTTGGTGGAGCTGAATTTTTCCATGTGATGTGCCCATGTTTTTACACTAATGTTTTTCCCAGGCATATTTTGAACATTGATTCATTTCGTAAGATGGTATTTTGATCATAAACTTTCAAGGAAATTTTTTCGACTATAGCAATAAATATACGTCATGTAAAATATTTCGTGATACTCTAGCAATATTTGTTTGATGTTTTGAATGCTCCTAATTTTGCATAGCCGGTCCGACACTGAAACCTCGAGATATTTGACTAAAAAACTCTAAAATTAATAACGTAATATTGCAGGAAGTTGATCCATAGGCCGTACGACGAATTTGGGTTTCGTTTGTAGGTTGTGGATTTTCTTTTGCACACATGCGTTTTAACGTGTCTATCAGCCGTCACGTTCTACCGTTCTATCTGTCACGTTCTACTGGCCATGAAAGATTCACATGTCAGTTATGGACCCTTCCTTTCTGTATGGTCCTAGGACGAGCGTGCACTGGGTCTGTTTTCAAGAGGCTTGATACATGCAATCATTTCAGGATGCTTGCAACATATACCGATGCTTGCCATTTGACTGACCGTTCCTATTGATAGCAAATCTTTTGTGTCTATAGGGAGCACAACACACCTCCGTTTGACGTCCAATACAGTGTGGGAGCTTCCTCATGGACAAATGTGGGCCATCCCCATGTCCCATAAAACCCTCAGGATTGCCTCATCATTATGCATGAGTTTCAAAGTATACTCAAAATCGTAAGTACTCCCTCCGTATCGAAATATAAGATATTTTAGAATTTCCTAAACAATATGTACCTAGACATGTTTTAGTGTAAGATGCATATGAATCTACACACTAAAACATGTCTAGATACATTATATCTACAAAATGCTAAAACATCTTATATTTTGATACGAAGGGAGTAGTATTTACATTCCTACTCCCTCCGTTCCAAAATGTAAATCTTTTTAGAAAACTGCTTTTAGTTCGCTAAAAAGGCTTATATTTTGGAACGGGGGAAGTAGTTCTTAGCCCCGTAGCTCCACCTGCCCACCTCAACAATCTCCAACAACCTGCACAGCTGCTCATGGATCCTCAACGGTCCATCAAATAATTCGATATATTTTCTACACCGGCTAAGATTTTCTTATATGCAACAATTAGAAGAATACCCCGTGCGTTGCTGCGGGATCGTTTTAGAAATTACAGTACATTGTAAAGTTTATAAGAGATGTGATACAATTGATCATAGTATATATTTTTAAAATTATTAGTATGAATAATTGGATGATTTAAAAAATAGATGATGTGTAGTTTGCATGTAGTAATTCATAAATATTAGTGGAGATGACATGGACAATTGATTGGGTAGGAAGGATGGATGATGTGGATAGCTTGCATGTTGAGATAGAAAAATCATTAATGCATGTTAGTGGGGTTTTGCCTTATAAGAAGTATAGATAGGAATACATATGTAGTTTCTCTTGCGTGGACATGTATGGTTGAAGTTTGTCTTCTATGTTTATATGATTAATGATCTAAAGTAATACGAAAGAATCCAAATGGAAAACATAGGAAGAAACATATTTTCCAACTGGAACAGGATGAGGGTATAATAGTAGGGGAACAAAATTTGAGGGCTTTCATCTCTGAATATTATAAGAAATTATTCAGGCCAACGGCTCCGAGTTATGTTCCTCTAACGGAGAATATGACGGATCATTCTTACGTCTCCGTTTTCGGAAAAGGAGGTGTTAGAACTTAGAAGCAATATCCCAGATGGAACATAATAAGGCTCCAGGACCAGACGGGTTTCCTGCTTGAATTTTATCAACAGTTCTGGGATGTCATTAAAGTGGATTTGATGGCTATGTTTGCTCAGCTTCATGATGGTGATTTACCATGATTTAAGCTTAATTTTGGGACCATTATGTTGTTGCCCAAGAAGTAAGATGCGAGCCACATTGAGCAATATAGACCTATTTGTCTTCTAAATGTTAGTTTTAAAGTGTTCACTAAAGTGGGAACTAATCGGGTGACCTCTATTGCGAGTAGGGTTATTTGACCAACTCAATCAGTGTTTCTACCTGGTAGAAATATTTTGGGAGGGGTTGTAGTTCTTCACGAAAAAATTCATGAATTAAAAAATAAACAGATGAATGGAGTTTTATTTAAAATCGATTTCGAGAAGGCCTATGACAAAGTAAATTGGTCTTTCCTTCAACAAGTGTTAAGGATGGAATGATTCTCACTGATTTGGTGCGAATGGATACCGTGTTTTGTTCATGGCGGTAGTGTTGGTATTAAAGTAAATAATGGCATTCGTCATTATTTTCAAACTTTAAAAGGTTTAAGACAGGAGACCCGCTGTCCCCATACCTTTTAACTTTGTGGAAGATATGTTGGCTATCTTCATTGATCGAGCTAAAGAGGATGGTCAAGTGCGAGGGTTGATACCACACCTTATCGAAGGAGGGGTATCGATTCTTCAATACGCTGATGACACGATTCTCTTTCTAGAGCATGACCTTCAAAAGGCCTCGAATATGAAACCCATTCTTGCGATGTTTGAGCAAATTTTGGGCCTTAAAATTAATTTCCACAAAAGCGAGATTTATTGCTTTGGGAAGGCTAAGGATGTACATGATGACTACCGTCACATTTTCGGTTGTGAGGGGAAAATTTACCATTTAAATATCTTGGCATCCCAATTCATCATAGGAAGCTTTGAAATATCGAGTGGAGACCGGTTGAGGATCGGTTTGAAAGGAAATTAAGTTCTTGAGCGGGTAAATTGTTATCTTATGGGGAACGCCTCATTTTAATTAACTCTGTACTCACAAGTTTACCAATGTTCATCCTCTCCTTTTTTGAATTTTCTATTGGGATTAGGAAGAGATTAGATTACTACCTCTCGAGATTCTTTTGGAAAACTAATGTTAAGAAGAGAAAATACCGTATTACGAAGTGGAATATTGTTTGCCGTTAGAAAGACTAAGGAGGTTTGGATATTGAGGTGTTAGAAATAAAAAATACGCGCTTTTTGAGTAAATGGTTGTTTAAAATAATGAACGAGGAGGGGGTTTGGGAAGAACTGCTTTCTAATAAATATCTAGGGGATAAAACGATATCTCAATTTGAGGCAAAACCATCGGACTCTCCTTTTTGAAAAGGGATAATGAGAGTTAAGTATGAGTTCTTCTCGTGTGGAGCGTTTTCGTTAGGTAATGGACATTAAGTGCATTTTTGGGAGGACACATGGTTACGTGATCAACCGTTAGCACAAACATACTCATCTATGTATAGTATAATATTGCATAAGAACGTCACGGTTGCTGATGTGTTAGCACATAATCCTTTGAATATTCGGTTTCAGAGAAGTATTGTGGGTGATAGGAGGCGTCTTTGGTTGCATTTGGTTGAGAGGTTAATAAGTGTATCTCTCACAAATGAGATGGATTCGTTCTGTTCGAAATTAGCAGTTGATGGGTCGTTCTCCGTGAAATCTTTCTATGCTGATTTACTCCACGGATCCACAAGATTTTTGCGAAAATATGCGTGAAAATTCAAAGTTCCGTTAAAGATAAAGATATTTTTGTGGTTCCTCAATAAAAAAGTTATTTTAACTAAGGATAACTTGGTTAAGAGAAAATGGAATGAGTGTAAAAATGCGTCTTTTGCGAGATGGATGAGTCTGTAGAGCATTTATTTATATCATGCCCTTTAGCACGCGATATTTGGCGTCTTGTCCGCTTTACGTTCAGCATTTATCCACCAATTAGCATTGCGAATATGTTTGGTAGTTGGCTAAATGATATTGACATGAAAACAAAAGCACATATTCGAATTGGTGTTGTTGCTTTCCATTGGGCAATTTGGAACAGCCGAAATGATGTGGTATTTAACAAAAAAAAACAATATTCATTTTTTGCAGGTTGTAAACAAGGAGGTCTATTATATTCAGACATGGCCCTTTCTCTTTCTGTCGACCAGCGAGGACTTATTGATACAGCCTGTGTCCGGCTGATGGCGGTCATTCGGGCTATTTACAGGTGGGGTGGCCGGCTTAATGCACGACTTTTTGATGTATAAACTTGTTATTTTTAAGTGGTGCACTTATCGTTGTGGCCATCTTGAGTGATCCGTGAACTGTAATATGCTACAATTTTGGATGTTTTCTTCAGGTTTTTATAAAATCCGGCTGTGTGCATCGCTCTGATGCAGAGCCTGAGGCAAAGACTCCCATTTCTAAATAAAAAAACATGTGATGTTGATTAGTTATATCCCAGCGCACGATAGGAGCGCAAAGCCCCACCCCCCCCCCCCCCCCAATTAACGAACACATCGCACTCTTGCAGCTTAGTTTCTGTATGTATGTAGTTCAAAACTCCGATTTTTCTAATCCTTGCAATTTTACACAACCACTTTTTTTGTCAGTAAAAAAGATAAATGAAAGTTACATAAGGATCATGTAACATTCATCATTTCATAACGTTGCACATCACATCAGCCTATGCAAATTTGTGCAAGACATTAGTAAATTGACCAAAGTGTTAATTTACCACCCAAAAAAACAGCGGGTCGCAGTTAAACCGTACGAGCATGAACCGGCAAACAAAACATTTTCTATACTTCGTTTCGAAAAAATATATATTTCTTAATCCCAAGTTGCATTCGATGTAGTCTATACAAAAAAATACTTTATGGGCAGCCTCGTGGATCGTATGCATAGTAGTACTTTTGTGGTAGGCCAGATTGATTATTCACGGTTGAAATCTTGAGTAGTACGAACCGAGATCGGATCAATCATACGCCTGTCGCTGGCTGTACTTTATGGCCTTAATCGCAGCAGCCAGCCAGCTGCAGGGTGTTATAGGCCGGAGGGCGTATCTGTGCGGCACAGAGCAGAGTACAACGTAGCTTCTCATGCCTGCGGTGCTGCTTGCGGCATCTTCCATTCGATGGATCGCTAAAAAAAGGATCCGGCAGAGCCAGCCTGACGGCAGGATATTCCATATCCGCCATGTGCACGCAGGTGGAGCAGCAAATTAGCGTTCGTTAATTAGTTACAAGTAGCAGCTGCGTTTAGCGCTAGAGATTGTCTCTGCGACGCGATCGAGTGGCATGTTGACATGTGATCGTGATTGTTGGATCTGAGCTAGCTAGCTTGCAAGCAATCAGCGACGGCATTTCAGAATCATTATTTTTCGCAAGGAGACATGGGTACTATTACTGGCTAGTGTTGGCATCTGCTCCTCTGTATCGAAATGTAAAATGTTTTACCGTTTACTAGACATAATATATCTAGACGTGTTTTAGTGCATATAAATACGTTTTGTCTAGAAAACACTAAAACATCTTATAGTTTGATACGGATAGAGTATATTATCAGACAGAAATTGACAGAGTCATCGTCCCGACCTCGTTCTGTTACCTTGTAGACTTGGTTATACTGACTTGATTATTACACTTATTTTCTTAAGTTCAGATATCAACGATACTACGAAGCGAGATCTAGTTTGATTAAACTTTCAAATCATAACACATATAAAACTCGTTACCGATATCGTTCTTCTCTTTTCTTATCATATCTCCGATATCCTTATGATAAATCGCACCATGTCTGGCCAGATGATAACCCACAAGTGTAGGGATCGTCAAAGTCTTCGAGGGTAAGTGTAACCAATTTATTGATTCGACACAAGAGAGTCAAAGAATACCTATAAGTCTTATCAACTGAGTTGTCAATTCAGCCACACCTGAGAAACATTTAGCAAAACATATTACTAATAGACGGCGCCAGAAAATAGTTGCTAGCATGGTGATGGGATGATTGTCTTGCGTCCTCTATTGTATAGATGCATTGGTTCAACGAAGAGATAGTGAGAACGGTGTAATATGGAGTGAAACAAGTGATATGTGTAATCTGTAATAAACAGATCAGCAAAGTAACAAGTGGGAAAAGCTTATGAAAACAGTAGCACCAATAGTAAAAGATGGACTGGGGTTCATAGTTTCACTAGGTAACTCTCCAAGCAAGATAACAAGTGTTGGGTGAACAAATTACGGTTGGCCAATTGACTAAAATTGAACTAATAAAGATCATGTATTCTAGCTAATAAATCATACTTAGACATTTATTCCATATATAGCTTATGGGTGAGAAGGATCTGGAAAACAAGGTAGTTAAGCTTGTTTCCATCTATCTCAACATATCACAAGACATTTGAATGCAATGGCTTGTTATTATTTCTTACTTGATAATTGTTTCCATTAAAGCGATTATTATTTATTCCTCATCTTTGATGAACTTGACAAGTTATATAGGTTCTAGGTTCTCTAATTACCTCATGATTTAATGGATAATTGCTTATGCTCCCTTACTGAGGCAGTGTTGCTTCTTGTGGTCTTCTATTGCCTGCAATATCCCAATCTCTAGTTGCCACTAGTCTTCAGGTACTACCTTTGTCACTTGCAAGTCAGATCAGCTCTTGGATTCCATCTTCAACCGTCTCACCCTTGTGGTGAATACAACCAATTATTCCAAGCAAAGATTTCACTTAGATGAATCTGAAAGGATGTAAGTTTATTTTATGACATCAAGTTGCCATATGCATATAAGAAGAATTTTTTAACAAGTTGGCCAGACTTGCCTCCAAATTACTATTCATATACAATTGGCTGAGATATACTAGGTTATCTAACCTTCTGTTTGTTTGTATGACAATCAATTATTGGAGTATAAAAAAGTGATCTGTTAACAAGGTGTATAAGCTTGTTACCAAACTACTTCTATATCACACTAACATTGTAATATCACACTATTTCAAAAGGAATTAATAAGATCAAATTAAGATATAAGAGTTTCCAAATATACTCTTATGATAGATTGGAATAGCACTTCTAGAACAAACTGAAGAATCCTTCTGCAGCTCTTCTTGTCGAAGTTCCTCCATTCTTGTGGTTGCTTCTCTTTCAGAATGACTTCAAGAAGATTGGGAAACAATATAGAATGGTCTAAATAAAATAATAAGATCTAGGTTAAGAGTTAGTTCAGCTTTTATTCTCCTTCCATATACTTCTTATTTTATTTCCCATAAAATATTTACTTATTTCATATATGATTGGTTTTACTTAGCTTTCAATTAACTTCTTCTAATAGAGATTATAACTTGTTGTTATTCCATTAATTATATCCAGAGATACTTTAGTTGTTGAATGTTGATTTGAATAGAAGTGTAGAATGCTTATGGAATGATGACTTAAGATAGTAAGTTGATCAAATGGTTCATTGATGTGTTGAGATCTCAAATACACACTTGTATAAGGCGAATGAGACAATGAGCATCTTAAGGTTAGTGGGGTTTAATGATCTAAGTTAGAGTTGTTAGTTGGTTTCTCAGAGTGTCATGTTTTTTTTACTTCATGTTCTTCTTTTGTAATCTTTGTTATGCATAATGCAGACATAAAGGTTTGGGAAGATCATATGTAACGATCAAGGTTTAACAGTAGTTTTGGAAGATTTATTTCTTCTTTTAGGTACTTCTTTTATGGTTGATGAGATATGTACATATTCTATAAATATGTTAATAACAATTATTGTGTCATTTCCCACTTGTGGGGTTTTGAGTTGATGCTTGTTTGTATCAGTTGTGTTCTATTGAATCTTGGTCATTCACTTGTAAAGGTTCACCTGATAGTTATGAGATGATTTATAAAGATGTTGTGTAAATGGATTGATAACTTAGAGAATTGTTCTTTATAGGACATAATATCTCTACTGATGAGATGATCCAATTGTGCATTACTAGCTTGTGGAAGCAAGATCATTAGCTATATGGTATGGATACTCACCCCTCTTTGAGTTCTAGATACCTAAGTGAATTCTCCCAAATCACTTAAAGACTTGGGGTTAGGGTTGTTGAGAGTTAGCGTTGGTCATCACAAATTATGGTTTGTCTTATCAAATGATTAGGTTTGTAGGATACTTCTTACAAAGATCACTCCAAATGTAACCTTGAACAGATGATCTAAACCTATTTCATCATGTCAAGAGAACCATTGGTTTAAACTTTCGCACCAAATTTTCCCATATTTTTAGATGCATGCTTTGCAGATGCACATATTATATTTTGATCCTTATAACTTCCCAAACACTGGGATGTTACAATCATCAAGGGAAACGGTCTTAGAATCCGCAGCGGGAATATCACTCGAGTATGTACTAGCTTTTGGGGATTCTGATTCCTCCCGTACAAGGTTATCCGAATCAGTCAGAGGGATATCGGTAGAATGTGCACTAGCCTAAGAGAATATATTTTCATCCTGACCCAAGCTCCTGTCATCAGGGGTAAGAGACTCCGAGTCCATGTCTCGCCTAGAAAACGTAGCTGGTGAGTCTGAATCTGCGTCACCCTCCCAACTAGACTGACCTTGAAACTCAGTAGATTGTTTGGATTTATTCTTATATTCAATAATAAATTCATGTGTGTCATCATCATCTGAATCTCCGTATGAACTTTCATTATCACCATCAGAGCTATCACCGCTAGCAGAAGACAAATTGGTCATCCAAGCCATCGATAACAATTCCCTTATTTGCAGCTGCAAGTGAGCGTGTAACCTTAGCAGCTGGTTTAGCCGAGACTACTTCGTCCAAATTAACAGTTTGTTCTTCTTTTTCTTCTCGAGATTTTTGCGGAATAGTCCTGCCTTCCCACTAGATAATGCTTCAGAAGATTTTCCAATATGTTCTGCCTTTTCTGCTCGATCTTCTTGTCGGGTTGATCTAGCTTTATCACCAACAAATGCATCGGTGAAACTTCCAAACTGCTCTGCCAAATCATCACCTACCCTAGGGGCCAGCTTGGTCCACCCTCCAACAAGTGTTCCCATCAATCCAACCATCCCATAAGTAAAAAAGGAACCAATAAGGTTGACAACTTCAGACTTTTGCTGAAAACACGAAGAAGTAGAGTTAAGAATAATGAAGAAAGCACGAAGATAACGAAACAAAATAAAGAAAAATCAGTACCAAACAGAAACAACTATGACATTAAAATTTGTAACAAAAAAGTACCTTAGATGAGTAGCTTGGATCAGAACATGTATCAATCCACCTATTAAAACCCTCAACACCACCGAATAGAGTGTAATTAAATCTAAGCCGAGATTTAAGTTGCAGAACTCAATAATTTAGAAAGAAACAAAATAATAAAGTCAATCAATATATCGGTATGACAAACAAAAATATGCAACAAATTAATTGAGGAAACAAATAAAACAAACATCAAGAAAAGCACGTACCGGAAGATTGACAAAACACTTCCCATCAACTTTCAAATCAGCTACTAATACAGTGTCGATATCTTCTCTGGACCAGATGTTTATAGCAAAACGCCAATCAGGAAGATTAAAGTTTAGACTGCTTACATCCAGAGAATCAACATACACAAGCTGCAAAAAAGGAAAAAGGGAACAAATGAAGGTTAGACAATGTATTTATGCAAACTACAGTTAAACCGAAGGAAAAGGATATACACACACAAAGGTACCTCAAGGCTGAATAAGCAATTCTTGTTGTACTGGCCATTGGATAAAGCTTCATAGAGTTCATCAGCAATAAACTTACTCCAATTAATATTTTAATATTTCCAATGTTGCCCTCATAAAAACACAAAAGTTAAAGTTACCATGCAAAAAAATTAAAAGTTACCATGCCAGTATAGTAAAAGTTACCATGGCAGCAAAGTAAAAGTTACCATCCAGTACATTAAAAGTTACCACCCCAAGAAACAACAAAGGTAATCAGGAAAAAAGGATAGACCATAAAACTGATACTCATCGAAACAGGGTAGCACCTATTGTTTATCTTGTTTTTCGTGGTTGGGCATATGAAAGTACACATGATGTACATCACAAATAGCAACTATTTGAACTTCTCATTGCAACTATCCATGCCCTTGATAATTCCAAACAAACGAGTTCTCGTTGGGGTACTGGATTCTCCGGGGAACAGAAGAGGACATAGCTCAGCATGAATGTCAGCATCCATAGCATAAACAACAGGCTCATCACCAAACGGGGAGGCATGAAGATCGGAAAATCGTCTGATCATTCAAGGGAATCCTACCATGGCCCGAAATCACAAACCCCCGGTTGTGCTTATCATATGTTCCATCAAACCAACTGATGACAGAGTTGTGCAGAACATTGCATTTGATGCCAAGAAGACTATCTAGCTCCATGTTAACAATCTCGCCTCCCTGGTCATTGTTGATATGCTCATATAACTTTACGATCTCACAAGGTGTTGCCATGTTTCGCTGTGGTTTTACATCAAACCCTTCAAAAAAAAAAACTCGCCGCTATCATCATCATTATCCACTTTCTGCGTGTTCCTCTGTACACGCTTCACACCACCCGCAACAACACCCTCAACAGCTATATCAACCGGTTTCCGTTTCCTCCCCATGTAAAATTCCACAACAAGTAATCATTGCATATCAATTTATAAGTAAACATTTGTACTTCAAGGAATAAAAAAACATAGAATAATACACACAGAACAAAAATATGCAAACTATCCAAGCAAATAATAGTATGACAACTATAGAAAACAAAAAAAAACCTAACACAACATCATAATCATAACATTTAGATGGCCAACAAATAATCATAAATTTGAACTGCACTCAACAATTATTATCCCTATTAGTAATTTACTTCACTCGCAACAAAAGCTAAAAAACGTCACAAAGTACATGTATCGAGTATAGAAGGTCCTGAATAAACTAGGAACTAAAATGAGCTAAAATATAGTGAACATGTAAATTTGTGCACATTATCTCCCTGAAACCCATCATGCCACATGCCCACACCAATCAGAAAATTGTGCCACTTAATGCACACCACTACAACAAAATAAACTAGCATGCATATCTACATCAAATGGCCCAAACAAAAATTCACACACAAGCATGAATTGAAGTTCATAATCAACCACTGAAAAACACAAACACAGAAGAAAAAAAAATCTGAAAATTGAATATGCTAAAACATGGGTGTAGATGGAGGTTTAACATCTAATTGAACACCACTCAGACGAAATTGAGCATTGTATTCCCTCCCCCTCTCCCTTCCGCTACAACCTGCAAACACATTCAGAGAAAAAGGAAAAATGGACTAAACCGTGAGCATGATGAGAAGGTTGTGGTTGCCTAGGGCTCTCGCCGATCCCCTTGACGCGGCCACATCGATCCCAGTAGACAACAATGCTCTCCCAGGATGCCATGGCAGCCACTATGTTCTCGGGTGAACCTCAAATCGAGGGGGGCGCGCGGGGTTTGGGCCTTAGGTGGAGGAAACGACGATGTGCGCAGCCGAGCGACGCAATAGCGCACAGAGATGGACCGGCGATGGAGATTCGGCGAAGCTTTGGCGAGCGGAGAGTGCGGGGTGGGTGGATGTGAACTAGGAAACGGGAGCGACAGAGGAGTTGCACGGGTTCCAAAACGGGCTTCGTTTTCCGCCGAGAGAGACACCGGCGGCTGGAGGCACGTGGCGACGACGACTAGCTAACCCATGCCTTCGCCGGTGGACAAAATCCGGCGACATTACCCCATCTAGTCGCGAGAAAAGAATGGGAGATAGATGCTTACCTGCTTCGCCGCCCTCGCCTGCGAGGGATTCGCCGGAATCCGCCGAAAACAGGTTCAGCCGGTTGGATTCGCCGGTTTCGTCCTTGGAGAAATGGACGAGACAGAGGAGAAGATGGAGAGTGGCACGGTTATCGATTACAGACCTGAAGGGGAACGTAGCAAAGAAAACAAAAAAATTCCTACGCGAGAGATACCCGAAAGGCCAAGATCTAATCTATGAGACGAAGTGCAACGGGCAACAAGAGGGTTAAGGAGAACACATACCCTCGAAGACTCAAAGTGGTACGAGATCAAATCTCGTTGTTGGCGTAGTCGTACTCACACCGATCCCGATAGCGAGAAGATGGCACCGCAATCCGGCGGTGCATCCGTGATCGGTCACACGTACGGTTGATGACGACCTCCGTTCCCTCGTTCCAGCGGGGCGCGGAAGTAGAGGATCCCTCGGAACTCCAGCAGCACGACGACGTGGTGGTGGTGAAGAATCCCACGGTCAGGGCTTCGCCAAGCCGGAGACCATGAAATGGAGCAGCGGGTGGAGGGAAATGGAAGTGGCCAAGTGTGTGGAGGAGGGAGAGCTCTCACCCTCCTTTTATAGGAGAGGGGGGAGGCAGCCCAAGGGGGGTGTGGCCAGCCCAATGGTGTGCCCCCACCTCTTCCCTCATGATGTGAGTGGACACTCCACTCACACCCACTCATTTTCCTTTAAACCCCACTTAGAAAATCCAAGAGTTTTTCTTTAATAAATCAATAAAATATTTTTATTTCTTTATTTCAGCATTTGTTAATTCTATTAACAAACATTTGCATAAAGCACCTCGAATCATTTGTTAATTCTATTAACAACCATTCGACGAAAAACCCCTTGAACTATTTCAATTTTCCCCGAAACAATTTCGGTGCTGTCAAAAATATTCTTCGATATTCCGTATCCTCTCAAACGCGTCATCGAACCTTAAGTGTGTCACCCTACGGTTCGCGAATAAGATAGACATGATCGAGACTCCTCTCCGATCAATAATCAACAGCGGGATCTGGAGATCCGTGATGACTCCTATATATTCAACGATGACTCTCGTGATCGTGTGAACCAACAACGCCGTGAACTATTCCCTTTGTCTCGCGATATTTTACTTGTCCGAGATTCGATCATTGGTATCAACCATACCTTGTTCAATCTCGTTACCGACAAGTACTCTTTTCTCGTTCCCGTGATATAACATCCTTGTGATCATATCACGTGCTTGCAAGCGGTTTCGATGTGATATCACCGAGAGGGCCCAGAGTATATCTCTCCGTCATTTGGATGGACAAATCCCACTCTTGATCCATGATCCTCAACTAATACTTTCCGAATACTTAACGACACCTTTATAGTCACCCTGTTACGGTGTGACGTTTGATGCCATCAAAGCACTCTTCCGGTATCAGTGATTGACATGATCTCAAGGTCTAAGGAATAAGTTACTTCGTATGTTTGATATAACAATGTAAACTAAATGACTTGATCGCATTGCTATATTCTCTTTAGGTATATGTTCATCACATCATTCTTCTTATGACATGACCCCGTTATTAATAACATCCAATGTTCATGATCAGGAAACCTTGATCATCTATTAATCAACGAGCTAGTTAAAAGAGAGGCTTTACTAGGAACCATTGTTTGTTTATTAAGCACACATGTATCAACGTTTCCGGTTAATACAATTCTAGCATGAGAAATAAACATTCATCATAAACAAGGAATAAGATAATAACCATTTTATTATTGCCTCTCGGGCATATTCCCTTCAGTCTCCCACTTGCACTAGAGTCAATAATCTAGTCTGTAAGCACTTTAACACATATGGCGTACCAGTGTTATTACCATGCTTCGCATGCGGTAAACATCATCCAAAAGATCTGAACTGTTCAGGTCCTATTGTATTTGCATGTTCTTTGCGTCTACACGCATCACTCATTCTCTAATGAGATGGCTTTGTATATATATATGGTCAATTGATGAAAACTTAATTCCTCAGCTTAAACTGATGTCACTAACATTGTGAAAATGTAGCTTCATAGTGTTAGCATTCTTGGAAACTCACCAAGTTCCGGTGATACCTTAATTCCTCAGCTTAAACTGATGTTACTAACATTGTGAAAATGTAGCTTCATAGTTTCAGCATTCTTGGAAATTCACCAAGTTCAATAAAGAACTCCTTGACACAAAATACGCTTATAATCAGTTGTTAACACAACGATATACTTTAGCCTTTGTTGTAGTATCTGTCACAATATTTTAATTTTGAAACTCTTTCAAATCCAACATGGAACTTTCTTCCATCCTATTGTGCTACCCTTCATCACATATTTTATTTGAGATAAAATTACTTGAATAAATGACAAGATTATTAGTGTAACATATTACAACTAATATTTTGTCATTACTATATCGGAAAAATATCCTTAGCATTTCTAAAATGACACAAGGATCTCTCCCACTGTCGTCTAATCATCATATGAATTATCCTACTATAACATTTTATAGCATAGGACTCATCTGGTTGTGTACATAGCATGGAAACATGACTTAGAAATCTCAATTTCAATGATGCTCATCATGTGTCAAAACACATGAATCTTGCTCAATTATTTTCCATGTGACAAGAACTCCTTCTTATCAATTATATATTCACTTACTTCAATCTTTCATCTATGTAATTTGGCTTCAATCATATCAGGCGCTTGAATCCATCTTTTATAGACATCGATGCCCAATATCTTCCAAGCCTTTCATCAATATGAAAATCTTAACCGTGTTAATTTAAAATACATATTTTCCAATCAACCATATGTCATCTACATAAAGTATTGGAAATATGTCATAGCGCTCCCACTTAATTTCTTGTAACTTTACAAGCATCTTTATCGTTCATGATGGAATCAAACTCTTTTGACAACTTCATTAAGGTAAAGATTTCAACTTCGTTATGCTCACTTCAACCATTGAAGTGTGCATACCTTTCTAGCAACCTTTTTGAATTTTACAAAACTCTCAGACTGTGTCAAGTACACATCCTTGATAAAACTTCCTTGAGAGGAGAGTTGGTTTTGTTATTCAACTGCCATATCATAATATGTAACCTTTTGCTAGAACTATCCGCAAAGACTAAAGCATCACTACGGAAGATCAAAATCTTGTAGTAGTTAACTCTTTGAACTTCGTCGAAAACAACTTTTCGATAAGTACAATTTTAATAAGATGTAAAATCCATGTCTTTGTCGCTATATAGACCCTTTTGCTATCGCTAGGCATCATGCCTATCGAAAGGACTACCAAGTCACATACTTGATATTCATACAAGGATACTATGGCGGATATAATGACTCATAGTCAATTTTACGAAGTCAGGGCCCATCATTTGCTTCCTTTATAAAGTCCAGGTCCTTTTGTTGTCAAAACAACACTTTACACTTAAACCACAAGTTGTTCTAAGTACAAAGTTTTTGGACTTGTCTGGTACAGTTCGCAAACTCATTTGAAGTATCTACAACATTTGTAGTGTCTTCTACTTAGTCAAAATAGTAAACCCCGGAACAACTTCCAGTGCTGCGCTACTCTTGACATGATAACGAAGATTCTCTAACCTTGTTGAGTTTGTACTGTGCTCCCACTCACTTGTTTCGCAAGAACTACTTTCTCGAGAAATCAACCCTTTCTGACAAACAACATTTGTCTTTTGGTTCGGTGATAGGAGAAATACCCAATGTTTTATTTGGGATAACCTTATAAACATATATTTATCCTATTTTGGTTGTAAACATTTTACACATGCTATGCATACCAAAACTTAAGAAAGTGACAATTCGGGTCACTACCCAAACCATATCTTATATGTTGTCAATTTCAGCGGATCATGATGGTGCTCTTTTCAGTGGAAAAACGGTTGTCACTAATGTATAAACTACAAAATTATAATGGCAATTTTATTAATCTTACCATGTCAAACAGGGTTTGATTTTGTTTTTTGAATACTCCAATCTAATGTGGGGTATTCGAGAAGTATAAGTTGTAGAACAATTCTGCAACTTCTCAGATGTTTTGCTAAACTTGTAACTCAAACTTTATCCTTTATGATCCAATCATAAATACTTGATTATCTTGTTACATTGATTTTAACTTCATATTAACAACCTTTTGAACCAATTCAAAATGTCAAACTCTGTTCCCTTTAAATAGATATACTCACATATCTACTTAAATCATCGACAGAATTTTATGAAGGAAAAATTAATCCACCATACATGACTACACATAATGGACTATATACATCAATATGTATAATCTCCACTAAATTAGTCGTCCATTCTACTTTGGCCTAAGAACGGAATTCTAGTCATCTTTTGGAAGAGGTCTCACAAGCGTCAATAAAATGACTCCGGAAGTCCATCAATATGGAGTTCCTTCATGTTTTCCTTTCCGATATGAACTAAAATGGTGGTGTCACAATTTAAGTGAAACTCTTCAACGTCTTGCAACGTTTAGCATTTAGTCTTATAGATGTTTACTTTACCAACATGATTTATATTAACATATCCATCAATTATGGAATATGATCATAGTTTGAACAATCTCATTTGTTCTCACAAAAGACTAGAACAAAATAACAAATTATTAAGTTCTTCAAATAAATCTTGACTGGTTGGTTCGATACGACAATGAACACAATAACACTTTATTTATGTTCTTGTCATAATCGATTCCACATCTATTACTAGTTCCTTTTAGGCCCTTGTATTTCTTTCATTGCGTTGCTTTGTATGACAACTCATACCAACCAATGTGGTATCAGAATACCCAAAAATACTTTGTTAACTAGTAATACATCTATAACTTGTATATCAAGCATATACTCCTGAGCTGGACTTTCCAGTTATCTTCTTTTTCTGCCATATATCTTTTTGTAATTCTATTTTCAATATTCCCTTTCCTTTATAGAAGAATCATTCAACATCAAACAATGCTAGTCTTACTAGCTCATTTTCTTTGGCGTGTTAGTCATATACTATCACCCATTGAGTCATACTTTGAGTTTGATTGTTCTACTAATATCACCATATTAATAGCATTCTTCTAGATTCCACTCTTAACAATTTCTAAGTAAGGTAAAATACTTTACCCATACTTCTAATCCATCCCATCATAACAATTTTATGATTAAGTTACTATAGCTCGAAGGAAGGGATTTAGAGGATAATTTTGAGCGCCCAACTTCTTGGAATATTCAAACGCCTAGCATCTTCAATCATTGCATATATTCAGATAATATAAGCAAACATTGTCACGCTAAATTTGCATATATTCAGATAATATAAGCAAACATTGTCACGCTAAATTATACTCAGTCATGTTGCCACAAATAAGTTTCTAGATATCAATATATCTTTCACTTGATTGTTTCTGAAAACAACTCTTTTCAGTTCCTAAATCACCTTGATCAACAAAACATTCTTTTGAAGATAAAGTAATACGGAAGCAACCATGACTCTGGATTCTAAGTAGGAATTATTTGCTCTCTAGATTAATCAATCATTAACCACATGGAGCTAGGTAGGAAATACCAAAAATCTACAATAGGACTCAATTTTAAATTTCACTAATACGGTACAAATCTTAAATGGTATTTACGAGATCATAACTGTTATATCTCAATTAACAATCTAAGTGTAAGGTAGTTATGTGGATGCCAATGAATACTACAATTTGTGCAAATTCACTTTGATTTGTTGTTCATGATAAATAAGTTCAAGTTAATTCAAAAATTAAACCATGAAATCCCACTCAAAAACAACATCCCTCTTAGTCGTCTTTAGTGATTACACGAACCAAATTCACTACACCAAAACCGATCATCACGTGAGATGATGTAGCTTCAAAGGCGAACATCGACATGTTCATCATATCAGCCATATGACTCATGCTTTACCTTTCGGTTACGTGTTCCGAGGCCATGTCTGTACATGCTAGGCTCGCCAAGTAGAACCGTAGTATTGCGTGTGTTTCAAGGCCATGTCTGTACATGCTAGGCTTAAAAACACCCGTTGTATGCGAACGTTGAGTCTGTCACACCCGATCATCACGTGGTGTCTCGAAACGACGAACTTTCTTAACGGTGCATACTTTAAGGAAGAACACATTATTATCTTGATATTAAGTGAGAGGGATCATCTTATAATGCTACCATCGTTATCTAAGCAAAACAAGATGCATAAAAAAGGATTAACATCACAGACATCACATGAAAGGATAACGTGATATGATATGGTCCTTCTTGCACTTGATCTCCATCATGTGCATTATGGTATGATCTCAATCATTCCACCGGCGTGGTACCAAGTACCACGGTACCCCAAACTTGATTGTCCATCAATAAGAAGACAACCATATGGATACCTTCCGGTATATCAATAATTTACAAAATAGATCATCTCATAATCAAATTTGTAATATTGACCATATCACATCACATGCCCAGCAAAAACTAGTTAGACGCTTCTAATTTATTTTTGCATATTTTACGTGGCTTAGGGCTTTCGAGGATAGAACCGTTCATACCTACGAACATCAACCACAACGTTGATAAACATATTTTTAGCAACCCTTCATAGATTAGATCTTAACTATAGTAGGAGAAACAGACACCCGCAAGCCACTTATGCAGTACAAGTTGCATGTCAGTTGTGGAACAAGTCTCATGTACGTGGACATGTAAGGTTAGTCCGGGCCGCTTCATCCCACTATGCCACTAAGATCATAAAATAGTCAAGGAGGTAATAACATGATCATCAACGCCCACATACACCTATGTGTTCTACCCTGACAAAACATCTACGCATAGATCCGGCTCTGATACCACTGAAGGGGAACGTAGCAAAGAAAACAAAAAATTTCCTACGCGAGAGATACCCGAAAGGCCAAGATCTAATCTATGAGACGAAGTGCAACGGGCAACAAGAGGGTTAAGGAGAACACATACCCTCGAAGACTCAAAGTGGTACGAGATCAAATCTCGTTGTTGGCGTAGTCGTACTCACACCGATCCCGATAGCGAGAAGATGGCACCGCAATCCGGCGGTGCATCCGTGATCGGTCACACGTACGGTTGATGACGACCTCCGTTCCCTCGTTCCAGCGGGGCGCGGAAGTAGAGGATCCCTCGGAACTCCAGCAGCACGACGACGTGGTGGTGGTGAAGAATCCCACGGTCAGGGCTTCGCCAAGCCGGAGACCATGAAATGGAGCAGCGGGTGGAGGGAAATGGAAGTGGCCAAGTGTGTGGAGGAGGGAGAGCTCTCACCCTCCTTTTATAGGAGAGGGGGGAGGCAGCCCAAGGGGGGTGTGGCCAGCCCCATGGTGTGCCCCCACCTCTTCCCTCATGATGTGAGTGGACACTCCACTCACACCCACTCATTTTCCTTTAAACCCCACTTAGAAAATCCAAGAGTTTTTCTTTAATAAATCAATAAAACATTTTTATTTCTTTATTTCAGCATTTGTTAATTCTATTAACAAACATTTGCATAAAGCACCTCGAATCATTTGTTAATTCTATTAACAACCATTCGACGAAAAACCCCTTGAACTATTTCAATTTTCCCCGAAACAATTTCGGTGCTGTCAAAAATATTCTTCGATATTCCGTATCCTCTCAAACGCGTCATCGAACCTTAAGTGTGTCACCCTACGGTTCGCGAATAAGATAGACATGATCGAGACTCCTCTCCGATCAATAATCAACAGCGGGATCTGGAGATCCGTGATGACTCCTATATATTCAACGATGACTCTCGTGATCGTGTGAACCAACAACGCCGTGAACTATTCCCTTTGTCTCGCGATATTTTACTTGTCCGAGATTCGATCATTGGTATCAACCATACCTTGTTCAATCTCGTTACCGACAAGTACTCTTTTCTCGTTCCCGTGATATAACATCCTTGTGATCATATCACGTGCTTGCAAGCGGTTTCGATGTGATATCACCGAGAGGGCCCAGAGTATATCTCTCCGTCATTTGGATGGACAAATCCCACTCTTGATCCATGATCCTCAACTAATACTTTCCGAATACTTAACGACACCTTTATAGTCACCCTGTTACGGTGTGACGTTTGATGCCATCAAAGCACTCTTCCGGTATCAGTGATTGACATGATCTCAAGGTCTAAGGAATAAGTTACTTCGTATGTTTGATATAACAATGTAAACTAAATGACTTGATCGCATTGCTATATTCTCTTTAGGTATATGTTCATCACATCATTCTTCTTATGACATGACCCCGTTATTAATAACATCCAATGTTCATGATCAGGAAACCTTGATCATCTATTAATCAACGAGCTAGTTAAAAGAGAGGCTTTACTAGGAACCATTGTTTGTTTATTAAGCACACATGTATCAACGTTTCCGGTTAATACAATTCTAGCATGAGAAATAAACATTCATCATAAACAAGGAATAAGATAATAACCATTTTATTATTGCCTCTCGGGCATATTCCCTTCAAGACCTTCTCCCCGCTGGGCCCACATGTCATAGGCATGGCAGTTTTCTTTCGCTGCGAGAAACGTGGACGAGGTCCGAACGTGTGGTTGTAACGTCACAGCAATCAAACCGGACCGTCCATCGGCAATCCAACGGCCGCGAGCCGTGCACGACGTTAAGAAAACCACTGGGCGCCCTGGATTTAGATTTGGCAAAAATATATGTTTGTTAATCCCAAGTTGCACTCGATGTACAGTACCAAGCTAGTCTATACAAAAATACTTGATGGACATCCTCATGAGTCATGGATCATATGTGACGAAGGCATGGATCCTGGACCCTGCGGGTAAGGACACCCCCTCTCAGGCCCAAGAGCAAGGCCCAAGAAGAGGCATCCTTGGAAGACTCCAGAAGGCCCACCTGAAGCCCATCCGCGTTAGGCTTGCGGATGAAGTTAGGAAAATTGTAACCGACCTAAACTAGGGTTCGAATCCTCTCCGGGTGGGACTTGAGACCTGGCCATCTATATAAGGCCAGGAGAGCCCCCAAGGAGAGGACCAAGTATTACCGCACGACCACAAAAGCCTTGAAACTCGAGATCTACTCTCGATTCGAGCACCCTGTAATCGATCTAATCAATCCAATACAGATCAGCAGAAGGCAGGAGTAAGGGTTTTACCTCTTCGAGGGCCCCGAACCTGGGTAAATCTCGCCCCCCTGTCAAGCCGACGATTTCACCAGCGCCTATGACATCTCCTAGTCGAAACCCGATAGGGTCACCTGAGGGATTTGCGGAGCCAGAGCTTCGACAATTGGCGCCGACCGTGGGGACCGCGGGCGCTGGATCACCGGCATCTTCGGCTTCATCGACATCCAACTCCCGTTGGAAACCATCGACTACGGCTCCGAACAATCCTGTACGGATCGGATCCGTCATAGTCACACCTCACTCGCCGGAATCACGCCCGGTATTCGAGGATCTGGAGAAGAGCGTCACCCTGACGTTCGGAAGCTTCAACTTCATGGCAAACAGAGACGGAATCCTTCACTTCTCGGATGAATCTGAACCCGAATCTGGAGCCGTCAACTCACGCTTCCCTATGGAGAAAAGCGGCGAGTCCATCCGCTTCAACACGATCGATTACCACGCACTCTCGACAGAAGAACCCTCTCGGGTGCGAAGAGCCTCCCGATCTGCGCCTAGGACACACGGGCCACGACTGGCCCAAGTCTGCATGGCAGGGTCGGAACAGCCCTCGGAAACTGAATATAGCGCAACCGAGCGCGATCTAATCGGCGTCTCGCGGGAAGTCTGGAAAAGAGCCAAGGAATCCATGCGAAAGAGTCAGCCACCCGCAGCAGGTGCCACACAGGAAGACCTAACCGCCTACCACTATCACCTAGTGAGAGCGGCCTCAAACATCAAGGATGCCCGAGCAGATCTAGCCCGTCGCAGGAGAGCGGCGGATGAATCAAGCCTACGTCGAGCCGAGCTGTCCCTTGCACCTTCGGTCGGTACCCGACCCGGGGGAAAAGGACCCGCAACGTCGACGAGGGACCACGAATCTATGGCTGGGACCAACAGGTCCACCACGTCTTCTTTCATGAGGGTTGACGACGATGGCAACGTCTACCCGCAAACTCCAGCCGCCGCAATTCTAGCCGCGGCAACCTACATGCAGATGAACCAGCCGACGGACAGCGATCCTCGGGTGGAACAATACAAGCATATCCGCAAGGGTCTAGGGCTGGCAGCCGCGAAACTCGCCTCCCACGATCGCAAGGAACAACTGGAGAAGGCGCGCCAGGAGAAGGACAAAGACAAGGACACGCCCCGCAGGCACAGGAGCTCCTCTCCGAGAAAGGATAAATCGCCGCGTCGCGGCCGAGGAAAAGAGGCTCGACGCCGCGGCGACAGTCGAAGCAGCAGCGACGACAGCCCGAGAGACAAAGATTCGCGGCACCACAGCAGCCGCTCGAGAAAACGAAGTAAAGAACCAAGAAAAGATAGCGACCGCGACCGGTCCGGGTACGACGCGCGATCCGATCTCGCCCAGAAGAAGGTGGATAAAGCAAGGGCTTCACGATATCGCGAACGCTCCTCATCCGGGTCTTCGGACGATGAAACCTGCGGAGCACTTTGCTTTGCTCGCAGTATTCGCGAAGCACCTCTACCCAAGAGATTCAAGCTCAGCTCGGAGGTGACAAAATACGATGGCTCACTCGAGCCCTCCCAGTGGTTAAGCGACTACCTCACGGCAGTAAAATGCCAACGTGGTAACAAGAACACGGCCATGCAATACCTCAATTTGCACCTAGCCGGAGCGGCCCGCAGCTGGCTGGAGAGGAGACCACGATCTTGCTACGCATCGTGGGACGACCTGCATCGCGATTTCTGCAAAAACTTCCAGTCGACCTACAAAAGGCCAGCTACAATCGAAGAACTACGAGCTTGCAAACAGAAAAGTGGCGAATCCACGCGAGAATACATCCAGCGGTGGAACACGCTCAGGAACACCGCAGGGACAATCTCTGAAGAAGTGGCGATTGAGGCCTTCGCCAAAGGAGCAAGAAGAACCGCGTTTCGAGAAGAACTCGGCAGAGCTGCGCCCAAAACCATAGGGGAGCTCATGGTCATAGCCGAAAAATGGGCCAATGGAGAAGACGCGGTACGCAATGAAAGAACATCATCGCCCACACACGACGAAGACCGTCATGGGCGAAGAAAGAGAAGAAAATATTACGACCACGAGGATAGAGAAGAACTAGTGGCAGCAGAATTCACGCGAAGTCGCGACTCCGGTCGTCGTGGAAGTCGCGAATGGAGACCAAAGGTAGAAGAAAAATCACCCGAGGAGGACCTCGATGCGTACTGCTCGCTTCATCTGTTCACAGATAAGCGCACGGGCAAGACTAAGGCAACACACCTTCTCAAGGATTGCCGAAAGTTCATCGAAATCTCGGACGCGCTCGCCAAGAAAAGATTCGCTTCCACCCAAAACTATCCACCACTACCAGGAGGCGGACAACAATTCCAGCTACCACCGCCACCACCTCCACCGGCCAACCCAAACATGGCACTCGCCGCATTGCCAGCACCACAACAACAAAACACGGGAGCAAATACATACCCGACTCCGCACGGACAACTCCTCGGGATGATACAGAAGGTATGCCCCTCTCGCAGAGCTCAAAAAACTAACTCGAGACAAATATGCATGGCAGTGCAGACGCCACCAACGAAGCCCGAGTACCTGAAGATGGCCGAGCAGCCAATCACGTTCTCGAAGGAAGACCACCCGCCACGAGTCTATCGACCAGGACACGCCGCCCTTGTCATTCAAGCTCAAATTGGCAACTATGACCTGGCCCGCGTATTCATGGACGGCGGCAGCGGCATCAACATCATCTACGCGGATACACTCCGTCGAATGAACAAAAACCTGGACGGCCTAACGGAATCAGAAACATCCTTCCACGGGATAGTTCCGGGCAAGGCAATACGTCCACTCGGAACAATCAACCTTGAAGTTGTACTGGGCTCCCCACGCAACTACAGAAGGGAATTCCTGGACTTTGAAGTCGTCGACTGGCCCTCACAGTACCACGCCATTCTTGGTCGAACAGCGTTCGCCAGATTCATGGCCGTACCACATTACGCATACTTGAAGCTCAAGCTACCCGGCGAATACGGTGTGATCACCATTGACGGGGACTTCCAGAAATCGGATAAGTGCGACATAGAATTTAATGAGATCGCGAAATCTTTCGGGATGCAAGAAGAACTACAAGAGCTGGCAAAAACCACGGATCACTCCGTCATGCCCCTCACGAAGAAAAACGCGCCTGAACTGGAATTCAGCGCCAACAGCGACACTCGCAAGCACCAAGTGCACCCGACGGATTCCGCCAAAACCGCGATGGTTTCCACAACCCTCTCGCCAGCATAGGAAAGCGCGCTCGTCAAACTCCTCCGTGAGTACTGGGAGATTTTCGCCTGGCAGCCCTCAGATATGCCAGGTATACCCAGGGAGTTTGCCGAGCACTCACTCGAAGTCTTTCCTAACGCAAAGCCCATCAAACAGACGACTCGACGATTTTCAGAACCCAAGCAAAAGGCGCTGGGAGAAGAAGTAAATAGGCTGCTAGCCGCCAACTTTATTAGAGAGATCAAGATATCCACCTGGTTGGCAAATCCGGTGCTGGTCCCCAAGAAGAACACGGATATCCTTCGGGTGTGCATCGACTACACGTCACTAAACAAGCACTGCCCCAAGGACAACTTTCCTCTACCACGAATCGACCAGATCGTGGATTCCACAGCAGGTTGCCAACGTCTCTCCTTCCTGGACGCCTACTCGGGATACAACCAGATCCGAATGAAAAAGGAAGACGAAGAGAAGACGGCATTCATCACACCACACGGTGTATACTGCTACACGACAATGCCCTTCGGGCTGAAGAACGCAGGCGCAACATATCAACGTTGCATGCAGAGATGCCTTGCCAATCTCATTGGCAAGAACGTACAAGTATATGTTGACGACATCGTCATCAAAAATCGAGTAGAGGACACACTCCTCGAAGATATTAAAGAAACATTCGACGCCCTTAATGCATATCGGATCAAGCTCAACCCGACAAAATGCGTTTTCGGCGTCCCCGCAGGAAAACTCCTAGGATACCTGGTATCCGCCAGAGGCATTGAGGCCAATCCGGAGAAAATACAAGCCATCCTCACCATGAAGGAGCCTACCAATCTACGCGGAGTCCAACAGCTCGCAGGGCGATTGGCCGCCCTAAGCAGGTTCATCGCACGATTGGGAGAGCAGGCGTTACCCTTCTACAAGCTACTGAAGAAGACGGACAAATTCGAATGGACACCCGAATCCAAACAAGCATTCGCGGACTTGAAACGGTCGCTGCAAAGCAGGCGCATTCTCGCAACACCACAAGAAAGGGAGCCACTTCTTCTCTATTTAGCCGCCACAAACCAGGTCATCAGCACTGCAATCGTAGTCGAACGACCTGAAGATGGCAAGGCATACGGAGTCCAGCGCCCGATATATTACATCAGTGAAGTGCTCTCGCCATGCAAGCAGCGATATCCTCATTACCAGAAGCTTGCATATGGAGTTGTCCTCACAGCCCGAAAACTCAAACATTACTTCCAGGAACACGCCATTACAGTGGTTAATGATGCGTCACTCGGGACAATCATGAACAACCCTATGGCATCCGGAAGAATAGCGAAGTGGAGCATCGAGTTGGGCGCTTGGGATATCACCTATGCAGGACGCAACGCAGTCAAATCCCAAGTTCTCGTGGAATTCATCAGCGAATGGACAGAGCTACAAACACCCGGGCCACCCGAGTATACAAGCAATTGGATCATGTACTTTGACGGGTCCAAAAGAAACGAAGGAGCAGGAGCTGGAATCGTTCTTATCTCACCTCGTGGAGACAAACTGCAATACGTCCTGCGACTAGACTTTCCACCAGATGATCCAGCATCGAACAACGACGCAGAATATGAAGCACTGTTGCACGGGATGAAGATGGCGATTGCTTGTGGAGCTACCCGGTTGATGATTTATGGCGATTCTAATCGCATAGTGCAACAAACAATGAAAGAATGCGATGACATTGCTGAAAACATGATCGCGTACCGCGACATGTATAATCTACTCGAAGGAAGCTTCAAAGGATGCGAGTTGAAGCACATTGCAAGATCCAGCAACGAAGAGGCGGATAGACTGGCCAACATGGGTTCCACGAATACACCCATACCGCCCGGGATATACTTCGAGCGGATGATTAAGAGATCAGTCAAAGTGAAGAAAGACCTAGAGACACCCGCAGCACAAGAAACCGAGGTCAGCCCGCAAATCGCGCTTCTCGAGCTTACTCATAACATATCACGGCAGGTTTTTCTGGTCGAGCCAATCTGGACGCAGAAATATCTCGACTTCCTGCTCAACAAACAGCTCCCGGCCGATCCACGCGAGGCTCGACAGCTAATCAGGCGTAGCAAATCCTTTCGGGTAATCAACGGAGAGTTATACAAGCAAAGCATCTCGGGCATCCTCCAGCGGTGCATCGCACCCGAAGACGGCAAAGAGTTACTCCGGGATATACACCAGGGTGATTGCGGACATCATGCTAGCTGGAGAGCAATACTGGGAAAAGCCTTTCGAGCAGGATTCTACTGGCTAACAGCAGCCAACGATGCAAAAAACCTGGTCGATAGATGTGGCGCTTGCCAGCGATTCTCACCCAAGCCGCACGCGCCCGCCACAGAGTTGCACATGATACCCATTGCCTGGCCCTTTGCACAATGGGGGCTCGACATGGTTGGCCCACTGCGCAAATCCACTCCAGGAGGGTACACACATTTGCTGGTTGCAGTCGACAAATTTACCAAATGGATCGAAGCTATGCCAGTGACCTCGGCTAGCGCCCAATGCGCAATCAAGTTCCTCGACTCCATAGTATGCAGATTCGGGGTACCACACGACATCATTACAGACAATGGTACGAACTTCACTGCAAAGGAGACACAACAGTTCTGCGAGGAGAAAGGAATTAATCTGAAGTTTGCTTCGGTCGCCCATCCGCAAACAAACGACCAAGTCGAAAGATCCAACGGCTTAGTTTCGGCTGGCATCAAAAAGAGATTGCTCGATCGGCTACATCCCGCTGCAGGACATTGGGCAGAGGAGTTACCCTCCGTACTTTGGAGCCTCCGCACAACCCCCAATCGATCAACGCAATACACACCATTTTTCATGGTATACGGGGCAGAAGCCGTCCTCCCCGAAGAGGTTCGATTCAGCGCCCCACGAGTTGTAGCCTACAGTGAAGAAACCTCCAACAAAGCACTTGCAGAAGATATGGACGCACTCGACGAAATTCGGGACATTGCACTCGCAAGATCTGCAGTCTACCAACAATCATTGCGCAATTATCACAGTCGCCGCATACGCCACAGATCATTCGTGGTTGGCGACTTGGTGTTGCGGCTGAAGCAAAAAGAAGGACACAAGCTCGAACCACCTTGGGAAGGACCCTTCATCATACATGAAGTGATCCCGGGAGGAGCCTATCGACTGAAGAATCCAGAGACTAGAGGCATCTATTCCAATCCATGGAATATCGCGCAACTGCGCAAATTCTACCCCTAGGTTTATTTATTTTGCAACAATAAGGCTATACTAGCCAATCTTGTAGCTCGAACACATGACTTCTCAGTCATAGCAATAAAAACATGATTCCCTCATCATATTTATTCGACAGCTTTCAAGTTTACTACATGCTAAAAGGTTATAGGTACACACCCCATAAAATACACGGGGGCTACACCTAAAACTAAGCATCACAGAAAAGAATTATCGAGTACAAGGTTGCACACCTTACTACAGTTTTTACAAACTACAGATAAACTTACAGGATATTCACATCCGATAAAGTCAGTCGAAACGCTGAGCATTCTTAGTCGCTAAGACCCTATCCACCTCTTCAGAGGTCATTCGGATAATCTTCTCGGCTGCAGGACGAACAGCATCATAGTACGGCGCAATATCTTCGATTGCATAATCTGGACGCCGAGCTACGGAGTTCAAGTCTATCTCAGGATGCCATATTCGGACAAACGAGAGAGAAACAACCGCGCCGCACGTCATCTGGTTGCGAACGCACGCGCGAACCTCTCCTTCTCGTCCGAATAACCTGAGAAGATAACTCCAGTCTTCGGGGCCCCTCTCAAGTGGATAAAAAGCAGCATTCACCGCAACCAGGACCTCGTGGAAAGAACTCACGAGAATTTTCGCCTGGCGGACTGGAAACTTCAAGGTAGCCATCACAAAACCTCGATTGCGATCAGACCAGAAATTACTCGCATGAGGCTTTGTGCTGTTAGCTTCTTGATGAATGTGGTTTTCCACCCACTGCTTTTCTTCCCTGTCATCTGGTTTCACAACTAAGAAGCAAACGCACTTAGTAAGCTAAGAAACACAGAGGAGGAAATAGCATGGGGGCTACACTACTCACATAGTAACTCCCTTGCAATCGAAGACAGTTCACCAATTAGAAATTGCTCGCGCTCAGCCGCCAATTTCTGCTTGGATATTGCCACGTCAGCTACTCCGCGCAGCGCTTTCAGCCTACGCTCACCCTCCTGAACCTTATCACGAAGGCCAGCAAAAGTGCCCACGGCAGCCACAAGTGGACTTACTGGATTACCACGTCCACTCGAAGGTTCAGCGGCAGACGCAATCGCCTGGAAGAAGTACAAGGAAAGAAGTGAGACGCCCTACTCGAGTTGTTTCCAGTCGCACATCTGACTAATCGCTCGGGGGCTACTCCCATCGGGAGGCAAAGTATAGACGACAAGGATAAATTCTAAATGCAAAATGCTTCGATTAAAAGACCAGCAAAGGTACGGGAATACATCCCAAAATTCATTACATCCAAGCAACAGAAACAAAAGAAAAAGAGCCTACGAAGCCGCGTTGGTGCTGCCACTAGCAGCGGTCGACCCTCCCTTCTTCCGAGCAAACATCTCAGATAATTTCCGAGCAAGAACAGTGGCTTGCTCGGAAAAACGAGATAGCCGTACCTTCTTGCCCGTGGAAGGGTCGACCGGCACGGACGAATAGGCCTCCTCCAGACCATCAACTCCGTTCGCCAGAGCGAACTGAATCGCAGTCTTTGCGCCAGCTTCCGATTGAGCAACCGCAAAGGCCTCCAGGAGGTTGCCTTCCGAGAAGACCTTCAACAGCTCGCTTAGCGCAGGCGCAGGAGTATCGCTAGCAACAAGACGGCCATGCACTCGCGCCAACGCTTTGGAAGCATCATTAATCAGGGAAAATATTCCCTCAGAATGCTTCCTGAGCTGCGCGAGAGTGTCGGTCAGCACGTCCACCCGCTGAATCCCAGGAATCTCCAGAGGAACACTCAGAAGATCTACAGACAAAGAAAATAATGCTTAGCAAAAATCAGCAGAATGAAAAATTCAAAAACCCAAGACACTTACCCGCAAAGCGTTTGGCGAGGGGACGAAGGAACGCGACAGTGTCGTTGTCAGCCTTACTGCCGGCCTCCTCCAAGTCCTTCACGGCCTTCCGCGCCTCCGCAAGCTTCGTACTAAGTTCCTCCGATTGCTTGCGAGAAGCTTCCAGCTCTTGTCGGGTAGTCGCCAGTTCAGCTTCCCGAGCAGTTACCTGCTCTGAAAGTTTGGTCTTTTCAGACTCTGCGAATTCGGCTCGAGCTGCAAAGGGGATATTAATCAGAAATCGAGAATGGATGATACACTGAAGCCAAGAAGATAATGGAATTTACCTTTAAGAAGGTCGCTCTCAGATTTGAGTCGGTTAACTTCTGATCGAAGCGACTCGCAATCTGTCTCGGCCAGAACGACGCGGCGACCGATCGCCGCAAGGGAATCGACGAGCGACTGCGGAGGCACGAAGATAGAAGAGTTAGAGTAATTAAGACTTGAGCCCGTACCCGATTATTTACAATCGACTACAGCCTCGGGGGCTACTCCCATCGGGAGCACTGTCGTGCACCCGAAGAAGACAAAATAAAGAAGAAGAGAAGAAAGAGGTTTTGAGCCTGTACCCGATTATTTACAATCGACTACAGCCTCGGGGGCTACTCCCATCGGGAGCACTGTCGTGCACCCGATAAAATTTGTTTGTGAAAGCCAAAGAGATAGAAGTTTACCTGTCCAGAGGCGCGGGAGAGGGGATCCGCAGAGCTGTCCGTCGCCTCCTTCGAGACCGAAGTTCTAACAGCAGAGCTGGGGACCTCCCGCTCCACAGTCGCAGCATCAGGCGCTGCCCTGGGAGAGTTCTGGACGGTACCCGCAGTAGGGGTCTCACCCGCGTCCTTTGCCTTATTCCTCTTTTCGGGAGGAACAGCGGCGGCAAACCTACGCGGGCTGATCGCCTGCAGACTGCAGTGAAGGAAAAAAAAAACGTCAGCGTTGACAAATAGGGATTGATCGAATTAAAGTATGGAAAAGTCCTACTCGTCATCCTCGTCGTCTTCATCCAAGTCATCCGCATTCCAGGCGGTTGCGAACGGAGCCAGAGGAGGAAGAGATCGAAGCGGAGTCGCGGAAATTGGAGCTTGGCCAGGTGACGCCTCCAAAGACTTGTCTTTGGAGGTGACTTCGTCTTCGTTCACCCGACGGCGCTTTAGTGGGACGCCATTCGAGTCTTCAACATCATCTGAGGAATCATGCTCAGAACTCGAGGAGGCGTTGGCCACGCTGGTGTCAACCGCGCCGTCCTGGTGGCTCGACTGGAGACACGAGGCATCTTCACCAACAACGGGCGGGTAGCAATTTGCTACAGCTAGGCTCTACAAAGATAAGAAGACGGCAAAGATCTTATCGACTACGAAATTCTGAAGATGGAAGTAAGTTAAAGACAGGAAACTAACCGCAGCTGGAGGAGGGTTTGAAGCAGAATAAGCCTCGACTGAGCAATCGGGGAATCGCTCCCCAACCTTCAGTCGAGTGATGGCCGCGATCTTCTTCTCGAATTCCACGTTCGAAAGTTCTTCGCGGCTCACTCGGCTGGGATCTTCTGCACCTTGATACTCCCACATAGTGGAAGGCCTCTGCTGCAAAGGCTGGATCCTGCGCTTCAAGAAGAGGCTCGCCAGATGGAGCCCATTGAACACTACTCCCGAGGTTTGGTCTCGAAGAGCAGCTACTCTTTCGAGTAGAGGTGTGACTGTCTGGGTTTCTTCGGCTGACATCTTATGGCTCCAAGACTTGCGCCTCGCCAGAACTGCGAATGGGTGGAACTCTACAAGCCCGCTCGAGCTGTTGTCGGCGACGTAGAACCACTTCTTCCGCCAGCCTTGGGCGGAGTCGATGAAGTGCATGTTGAAGTATGCATTCTCCTGGCGCGCCTGGATCCCGAAGCCACCCGTGCGAAGTGGCTCACCAGGCTCGGACTCCACCCGCGATTTCTCGCGGAAGATCTGGATCTTGAACAGCGCCTTCCAGAGCGTCCAGTGCGGGCGAATGCCAAGATAGCATTCGCAAAGCGCGATGAAGCACGAGATGTGCTGCACCGCGTTCGGGGGAAGGTCGTGGAGCTGTATGCCGTAGGCACACAGCAGCCCGATGAAGAAAGGATGAAGAGGGAAGGAGAGGCCTCGAGTCACGTGGTCCACAAAGACCACGCGCTCGTTCGAGTGAGGGTTTGGTACCTCTTCCCTCTTCCCAAGACGGACGCGCTTCTCCGCCTCCGCCGGCAGCAGACCCTCCCGCTGCATCTCCTTGATGCTCTTAGCAGTGGTGTTGGGGGTGCGCCAGTCGCCGGCGCGAGGGGCGAGTGGCGCAGAAGGCTCGCCAGACGCGGAAGTTCCAGCGCCACGTTTCTTTCCGCCGGCCATTGTTCACAGCGAGAGCTCGAGCGCAAGGAAGACGAAGACGAGCGCGAGGTGGAAGATGAAGATAGAGAGCGGAGAAAGTTTTACCGCAGCGCTAACACCTGTATATATACACAGGGTGAAACGATGTCAGCCGTACGATGCGCTACGTGGCATCCATCGCGGCCGCCACGCGTGCAGATGAAACGAAGCGGCGGCCCAGTGCTGTTTCGTGCCACGATCTTAACAGAAGATCGTGCGCATTTACTGCACGTTTTGCGTAAAAACCGGGAACAACGTCTCGTTTCCCGGTCAAAAAGCTGACAAGGTGGGCCAACTTCTGCTGCCACTCCGTCACGTCCCATCGGGAGAAGAGGAGCACGCTTTGACGTCATGACGTTCGTCATTCAAAAGGGAAATCTTTTTCGAATGGAAGTTCAAACGCGAAATTATCTTCGCACGAATATCAATTCCTTCGGATAAAACACAATTTTCCCATGAAGAAATTCATGGATCAAAGCCTCTTCGAACAAGAGAAACATACCTTATACACGAAAACTCTTTCGTACGGACACAATTTTCTAAAACATGAAAAATCTTTCATACGGAACTAACATTTCCTACACGAAACTTTTTCGTACGGAACTCATACCAATCTAATCGGGTAGAAGGAACCTACCTTATGCGTGATAATTATACATCACAAGAACCTGGATTGTACAGCCGACTAGGCACATCCGGATGCCATATTCTTCGAATATGAAGGTAAGACCCAAAAAGATCCTTCTTTTGGGCCTGGAATCGCACTCGAAAGCTGCGTCCTCCGGCATAATTCCGTGTCAACAACACGAAGAAAAATCCTAGCGGACGCGCCGGGTACCCTCTTAGGTTAAGTTCGACTCGATAAGTCCACAACGGCCCAGTCGTAACGATCACCTCATCGGGTTCGAGTCGGAGGTCTCGAATCTGTGTAGGCCAGGAGTGCTTTTGCCCTAGTCGCAATTAATTGGCCCTGATCTCTCGGGAGAGCCAAGCTACTGCGCCACATCCTTCTGCAAATATAGCCGCAAAAACTGGCACCTATGCTGCTCGATACTCGAGTGTTTTAATTCGCGAAACAGGGAACACACCCTTCGTAGACAACAACTGTCGAGCTGAACTTCCAGGAGGAGATCAAAAAAGGTCTGACCGTCTACCCGACTGGAAATAAATCCCAGTCGAGCACACGCTCGGGGGCTACTGACGAAGGCATGGATCCTGGACCCTGCGGGTAACGACACCCCCTCTCAGGCCCAAGAACAAGGCCCAAGAAGAGGCATCCTTGGAAGACTCCAGAAGGCCCACCTGAAGCCCATCCGCGTTAGGCTTGCGGATGAAGTTAGGAAAATTGTAACCGACCTAAACTAGGGTTCGAATCCTCTTCGGGTGGGACTTGAGACCTCGCCATCTATATAAGGCCAGGAGAGCCCCCAAGGAGAGGACCAAGTATTACCGCACGACCACAAAAGCCTTGAAACTCGAGATCTACTCTCGATTCGAGCACCCTGTAATCGATCTAATCAATCCAATACAGATCAGCAGAAGGCAGGAGTAAGGGTTTTACCTCTTCGAGGGCCCCGAACCTGGGTAAATCTCGTCCCCCTGTCAAGCCGACGATTTCACCAGCGCCTATGACATCTCCTAGTCGAAACCCGATAGGGTCACCTGAGGGATTTGCGGAGCCAGAGCTTCGACAATATGGATAGTACTTTTTGTGGTAGGCGAGATTGATTATTCAGGGTTGAAATCTTGAGTGGTACGAACCGAGATCGGATCAATCATACGCCTGTCGCCCGCTGTACTTTATCGTCTTAATCGCAGCAGCCAGCAAGGGTTATAGGCCGGAGGGGCGTATCTCTGCAGTACAGAGCAGAGTACGTTGCTTCCCATGCCTGCGGTGCGCGGCATCTTCCATTCGACGGATCGCTAAAAAAGGATCCGGCCAGAAGCAGAGCCAGCCTGACGGCGGTATATTCCATATCCGCCATGTGCACGCAGGTGGAGCAGCAAATGTTTCGTTAGTTACAAGTAGCAGCAGCGCTAGAGATTGTCTCTGCGACGCGATCGAGTGGCATGTTGACATGTGATCGTGATTGTTGGATCTGGAAAACGTCAAGGAGATAGCTAGCTCGCAAGCAATCAGCGACGGCATCTCAGCATCACTTATCGCAAGGATACATCAGTAGTATTACTGGCCAGCGTGGCATCTATGTTATCGAACAGAAATTGTCAAGAGTCGTCCCAGCTCCGTTGCCTTGTAGGCTTTGGTTACACAGGTGTGCTGTGTTGGATGTTCCCGGAGTCTCCAATACCCTGTCGTGACAAACCGACAATCTTTCTTGCGTTGACTTAGTTGTTCGTGCTGCACGATGCATGGAAAACGCAGATAAGACTGATCGATGCAACTAAACGTATGGGCTACATCCCATCCAGAATCTGGATATGGCGGTGGATTCTAGTACGAGCTACTCGGAAGGAAAATTCAAGAAGTGTCGGCTCATCACCGTCACCGAAAGGTAAAAGACGATCAACACAAGTGGCAAAAGAATAGGATTATCCGCGCGGGCGACGGCCTATCATACCATACAAGGGCGCGCCCAATTGGCCGCCAATTCATATGCTCCATGTGCCAAGCTAGCTCTAGCTACCTAGCTATAGCCTCTCCTTTGCTGCATGTAGTACTAGCACTGGATCGATCTCTATAGGCAAGGGACCAGTTGCCAGTTATCCCGTGATGGATATGAAAATGCTACAGTACGATGGAGGCACATGAGCACACACCCAGCGGTTCAAATTAGCTGTCACTAGTAGTAAGTTAAATCTAAGATGATGTTTTCTATTCAGACGACTCGGAGTACAGTAGTTTATTTTTAGTGTGTGTGTTGGCTGATGGTGTTAATTAACCAACCACATAACCCTGCATGCATGAGCAGAATACACATGAGAGCTAGCTAAGCTAGACAAGATAGGGAGGGAGGCAGGTTTTGCTTGAAGCACACAGGAGTACGTACGCAAATGCCATCCTTGCGTGGGAGGCAACGCCCGACGGAAAAGCTTCAAGGCAAAGCCTGGCATGGTGATTTCCGGCCGCTCGCTCGCTTTCGGCTTTTGCTTGCGCAGGGGACAAGGGCCTGCCCTTGAGCCGATCGCTAGATGTACCTGTCGCGGCGAGGATCTAGCTGCTGCTACTCGCGACATGATGCTGCTTTTGTGTCTCTGCTCAAGCGGAGCATGTCCTATGACAAACAACGTAGGGTTGTTTCTGTCCAATTCTCAGGAGCGCCCCCGGTTTAGAGCCGAGAACACAATTCTCATGAGTAAACCCTACTCTGACGACGCTTAACGAAACAGGGCCGACAAATACTGCTCCGCCGCTATTGAGCGTACGAATCCATGTGGGATGCATGCACCGATCGAGTCAAGATGCATGTAACTGTAGTCGTCGCCGGAGCATGCATCGATCCTGGACACGGTAGCGGCGTAGCGCTAGGACTGAACGAGGTCAATGCACCCAATTAAGCATGCTCCGCTGAGATGTTAGGATGATTAGCAAATTAGTTTACCACTTCTTTCCGACTTCTTCTGTCGATCGAGCCTCTTCTCTCCGAACCAAGCAATTTGAGCCAGTCGATGGTAATTTGTGTTTCACGTCCATGCACGTCGTCAGAAAACGGGCAACTTTTCGTACCCATGGCCAGATCGAATGTTAGGGATCAACTAGGGGATTGTCTCAATTAACTCTCTAGTACAGGAATGGTAGCGATACAGATTGAGATTCAGAGCAGCTGAACTCGAATAGGAAGAACGCGAGGAACAGCCTCGTCTCTCACCTAAGCCTACTTGTCGTGATCCTTCTGGATGCCGTGTTCTCCGCGCCGTCCTCTTCTTATCCTCGTGCTGCCTCACATGGCCCAGCTGGGTCCAACGTACTTCCGGTTCGGTTGCACCAGGCGTGCCGGTCGATCGATGCGCCTGTGGACGTCTTGCGTAGGTGCTGGCGTAGTCGTGGCAGTGGGGACGCTGACATCCCCTCCTCCTTGAGATTGACCTTGTCCCCAAGGTTCAGTGTTTGGGAAACGATGGCGCAACCAGT
The DNA here is from genome assembly GCA_028641055.1 of Alopecurus myosuroides. Classification (NCBI taxonomy): domain Eukaryota; kingdom Viridiplantae; phylum Streptophyta; class Magnoliopsida; order Poales; family Poaceae; genus Alopecurus; species Alopecurus myosuroides. The sequence goes on along the minus strand of CM054062.1, from coordinate 49,981,095 downwards.
CCATGTCTTCCCAGGTGGTCTCCGTCATGAGCGGGTCTGACCATCGCACTCTTCCTTGTTGCCGCATCTCACCATTGATCTTTCTCCAACGAGTTTCCAGTAACTCTACAGGTAGCACTGGTAATGCATCGTAAGTTGGTAAAGTGGGTGAAGCTGAGATACCTGGCGGAAGGGCTGTCCTTAGTCGGGACACATGCATCACTGGGTGTATTTGAGAACCAGAAGGTAGCTGAATTTCGTAAGCAACTGGGTTGATGGCTTGAATGATTTTGAAAGGCCCAAAATACTTGAAAGAGAGTTTGTGGCTGGCACGGCGTTCCACTGACGATTGCACATAAGGTTGGAGTTTGATGTACACTGAGTCGCTGTCACGCCCCGAGATCGGGCACTATGCAGATTTCAGCATTCCCGCCAAATCCGCATAATAACCGATTCCAGGTTGTCATTTATGATAACATTACAACAGTTCACGAATAATCCACAATTACAACAGAAACAGATAGATACAAGATGACTCACACGAGCCGGGGTTACAACTGATACAATACAAAGATCCAAATAACAGCGGAAGAAACAACATATCGTCCGTCTACGGACAAGATCCAAATTGGACTAAGAGTCCTGAAGATAACCGAAGGCGTCCAATCCCTGCCCAGGCCAAGCCGGAGGGATTCCCAAGCTAACGTCGTCAGACTTCAAACCTGTTGACTGCAAGTTGGAATTTGCAGCCACGAAAGAGATTCGTGGGTCAGTACGGTTAAGTACTGGCAAGGGGGACAAAGCCCATACTCACAAGAACACCGGCGTAGCCAATCATCACAAGATACAAATACTTTAGGATCAACGGAGAGGAAGGGGTTATGGCAAATAAGCGACAGCGGGCTGCACTAACCAACTACAGAGATTCTATTACTTCCAACTATCAGAAAGGAGATAAGATCGAGTGATAGTAACCAACTGAAAGATAACGTCAAACAAACCCATCCTGGATCTCGCCCCTTATCCGAAGAAGCAATCCGAGGATAACTCACACCGTGGTATTAAAGATGAGTCAAGTTATTGTGTGAATAACCTATTACTAGTCAAATTATTAATCATTGGGTGAAACATGATTGATCATTAGGTTTAAGTTGTCCTGAGTACTTGTTAGCCGGTACTTTCTCCAAGTAATCCATAACCGCGGAAAACACGGCTTCTCGAGAAGATTTACCCTGCAGGGGTGCACCATAGTAACCGCACTCATGAATATCCCGCCAGATGGGATGCCTCCCACCAAGCGGGGCACTCAACACAATCCAACCCTTCTTCGCATCAAGCCCAAAGCACCGCGTGCTGTGCGTGCGCGGCTAACCGAGCCCCACGAAGAAAAGGGGACCCTCATAGCACTGGAAGATCACGCCGCCCTAAATGCCGACTACGAAAGTTCCACCCGGGTACCAAGGGCTCGCAAGATCATGCATGCAGCAAATGGAAAGCCCGAACTAGTACGGCGATTTGGACGAGATGCGAATCGAGTCAAACTGAGGGGGAGCCCATACTCCCCAAATGCGGGTAGTGCGCTCATCATGGATCAGTAGACAAGACCCTTTTCCTATTAGGGTCGACACTAGCAGGCCTCAAAACCACCCTGGGCCTCCTGCCGGTGCCTTATCATCAAATTTATTATTAATAGTAACATTAGCATGATTGATTGATTGATTAAACATCGAGCCCCAGAACATAAAGAAGTAATAACAGAAAGTAACGGGTAACAGACTCGAGCAAAACAACCTAAGCATGCTAGATAAGAACAGGCACAAACAAAGGCTGTAGGTATGGAGGTGAGGCAATATCAAGGTTAAGGGATTCATGTGATGGGTTCGTAACAGAAACAACTACCACTAAGGCTAGCAGAAAAGAATCAACGGAAAGAATCGGTAACAAGTGATGAAAGGCAGCCATATGGCATGCAAGTGAGTATACTTGCCTGAGATCCCGCAAGGTAGCAGAACTTGTCGTTGCTCACATCATCTCAACGTCCTATCCGGGAAGAAGCAACGAACCTCGAACAAACAACGGGAGGCAACAATTACTACTACGGCAAAAGATCCAGCATGATCAAGATATGGATGCATGACAAGTTTAAAGGTGCATCAAGGTAAACTAGTTGACAAGATAAACAATTTAAATGGACCCATATGCAATGTGAATTGCATATGGATGCAAATGGTTTAGGTTGAGGCAATGATCTACATTGGATTAACAAGTGTAAGTAGTTAAACATGATGCATGCATGATGAAAACAATAAGTAACAATATTAAATGCAATTGGAATGATGGTTAACAATTTTAGAAAACAGTTATCAAGTTTGGAAATTATTGGTACTTAATGAGGTTGAACAAGTAGTGGTTGTTATCATCAAGTTAAGTTGTTCAAACCAAACAACAAAGTTGATATTTGAAAAGGTTATCAAATTTTAGTTGGATTACATGTTTCACATTTTGAAATTGGACTTAGGATTATTTAATTATGAATTAAACAATATTAAACAATTTTTAATTGAATTAAACAAGATTTAAAATGTTTAGGCAATTTAAATTATTCAAACCAGGAAACAAAAATTATATTTGGAAAGGTTATTCAAAATGGTATTGAAAACATATTTTATTTGCATGATTTGGAATTATTATGAATTACTTATGAATTATTGCAAAATTCAATTGAATGATTTGAATTTAAATTTGAATTGCATTTTTAAAGTTCAAAACATAAAACAAATGTGATATTTGAAAAGTTCAGGAAATTTGGATTGGAAAACATATAAAATTTGCATTATTTGAATTTGGGGTTTGAAAGTTGTGAGCATTTGAATTTCAGGTTCTATTTGCAAAAGGCAGGGCCTTGAATGTGATGAAAACAGAGAAAAGGAGGGCTTAGGTGCAAAAAGGGGAAAGGCAGGGGCCTGGTTGCAAACCGCCAGATCCAGATCTGGATCTGGGGTCGGTTCTCACCGGGAGTGGCCCCAGCCGCGGCCGCTGACGCGCGGGCCCGAGGGCCACGCGGCGCTGACGCTGCGCGGGTGGGCTGCTGACGTGGCCTCCGCGGTCACCGACCAGTGGACCCGGCGCCACGCGGGGAGAAAAACGCGAAAAAGGGGTGGCGTCCTCAGGGATCGAACCCTGGCTGCCTGCCTGCGCGGAAGGAACGCCACCACTACGCTGTCGCTGCTGTTGCGATTCAGAAAGGGAGGTGTACAACTTGAGCGATCTGCCGAGGAGTAGTTCTTCTCTGACGGACTAAAACCTGCAGTTACCGATCGAGGTTCTCCAATCGGACATGAACGCCGGCGACCAGACCCAGCGATGGCGACGCGATGGTTGGGCCACACACATTCAGAGCAAGAGGGAGGAGGGGCCCTAAGGCGAGAGGTGGGGCCTCACCTCGATGCAGGCAGTCGATGACGCGCCTGCTCTGCCGGCGTGCAGTGGCGCACGGCGGTGGCAGAAACGGAGGCGTGCGAGGCGGCTGTTGCCCCTCCGGCCTTGACGCCTTCAAAGAAGAGGAAGGCCAGGCCACGGGGGCTCCATTCCCGTGGCTGGCTTGGCCCGAGGAGGAAGGTGGCGAGGGGATGGGCGGTGGTCTGACGGTGGTTCTCTGTCGACGTTGTGGAGGTACAGAGTTCAGAAGAAGATGATGGTGCAGAGATACAGGAAAGCACCGCGGCGCTAGGGTTAGGGGGAGAGGTTAGGGTTAGGGCAGAGGTTTGGTAGTTTTAAGGGGAAGGAGCAAGAGTACGGCATGGCATCGAGCTGGGGAGGGAGAGATCGCACGGTGGAGTTTCGGTCGTACTGCCAGACAGCGACAGGAGGAAGAAAATAACGTGGGGGTGGGCTGGAAAGAAATGGGCTTGTGGTGGAAGGAAAGAAAGGAGTGGGCCAGAGAGAGAGAAAAGAATTGGGCTGCCCCTTTTTTTTTCCATGTTCTTCTCTCTTCTTCTTTTTTTTTTGCTGTTTGGCTTTTCAATATGAACAAATTTTGGAAAAGATAAAAGAGGGAGAAAGAAATAGAATTTGGAGGGGGGGGTTGTTTTATTAAATATTTTTATTACTTTTTTCAAAACAGAAAAATGAAAGCAATGTTAGCATTACTTTCACCAAGTTGAAATTTTAATTGAAATACAATTGTTAGTTGAATTTTCCAAATAAATTTTGGGTGTTTAGTTGTTAATTAAATTTTATTAATTTGCAACACAACAACAACAAAGGTAGTTTAAAAATTACTTTCAACAACTTAAATTATTAGTGTGATATTAATTTGTTAGGTGATTCTCAAATAGGGTTTGGTTGGAATTTTGGAAATAAACAAATGTTATTTAATAGGTTCAAGCAATTAGGAAAACATTATTAGCTTTAAGTTGTTTGCAAAATTTTAATTTTTAAACTCCCATTTGAAAATTTGCCAAGTAGGATTTGATTTGAATTGAATGTGTTGTTGGAATTTACCACTAGGGTTTTGAACAATTTAAATTGTTCTGAAGTTTTGAGTGGTTTGGAAAAACATGATGCAATGCTTATGGGATGCAGATGATGCAAGCAAAAAGAAGACAAACAGGTAACACCCCAGGTGTTACAGACGACACCACTAACAAGGGATTGCGCCCTCGCAATCCACCTGCTAACCCGGGAGGGGAAAGAAGTTCGACTATCGATTCTTCGTGCTTCCAGTTGATCTCCTCGACACCACTAACAAGGGATTCTTGCTCGGAGTGACGACGATGTTCTTCCACCAGGAATCTTCCGATGATCGAACCTATTAGGTTAAAGGCTCAGAAAACGTCCACCCACGTAGGATCCTAACACCTTGAAAGATAGACAAGGGGGGAGACTCCAAAACAAATAAGATGGGAGGGGAAATAGAATAGAGATAAGGAGAAAACAAGAATCCTATTGAGATGTTTTTCCAAAATAGTTTAGCAGAAATAGTTTTCGACACTCTAGAAACAACGACCGTTAGCGAGGTTATCCTACAGGCTTTGCGGACCCGTTGCTTCGATAACCATTCGTATCGAAACAATATCGGGAATCGGAACCAAGGCTCTGATACCATTTGTCACGCCCCGAGATCGGGCACTATGCAGATTTCAGCATTCCCGCCAAATCCGCATAATAACCGATTCCAGGTTGTCATTTATGATAACATTACAACAGTTCACGAATAATCCACAATTACAACAGAAACAGATAGATAGAAGATGACTCACACGAGCCGGGGTTACAACTGATACAATACAAAGATCCAAATAACAGCGGAAGAAACAACATATCATCCGTCTACGGACAAGATCCAAATTGGACTAAGAGTCCTGAAGATAACCGAAGGCGTCCAATCCCTGCCCAGGCCAAGCCGGAGGGATTCCCAAGCTAACGTCGTCAGACTTCAAACCTGTTGACTGCAAGTTGGAATTTGCAGCCACGAAAGAGATTCGTGGGTCAGTACGGTTAAGTACTGGCAAGGGGGACAAAGCCCATACTCACAAGAACACCGGCGTAGCCAATCATCACAAGATACAAATACTTTAGGATCAACGGAGAGGAAGGGGTTATGGCAAATAAGCGACAGCGGGCTGCACTAACCAACTACAGAGATTCTATTACTTCCAACTATCAGAAAGGAGATAAGATCGAGTGATAGTAACCAACTGAAAGATAACGTCAAACAAACCCATCCTGGATCTCGCCCCTTATCCGAAGAAGCAATCCGAGGATAACTCACACCGTGGTATTAAAGATGAGTCAAGTTATTGTGTGAATAACCTATTACTAGTCAAATTATTAATCATTGGGTGAAACATGATTGATCATTAGGTTTAAGTTGTCCTGAGTACTTGTTAGCCGGTACTTTCTCCAAGTAATCCATAACCGCGGAAAACACGGCTTCTCGAGAAGATTTACCCTGCAGGGGTGCACCATAGTAACCGCACTCATGAATATCCCGCCAGATGGGATGCCTCCCACCAAGCGGGGCACTCAACACAATCCAACCCTTCTTCGCATCAAGCCCAAAGCACCGCGTGCTGTGCGTGCGCGGCTAACCGAGCCCCACGAAGAAAAGGGGACCCTCATAGCACTGGAAGATCACGCCGCCCTAAATGCCGACTACGAAAGTTCCACCCGGGTACCAAGGGCTCGCAAGATCATGCATGCAGCAAATGGAAAGCCCGAACTAGTACGGCGATTTGGACGAGATGCGAATCGAGTCAAACTGAGGGGGAGCCCATACTCCCCAAATGCGGGTAGTGCGCTCATCATGGATCAGTAGACAAGACCCTTTTCCTATTAGGGTCGACACTAGCAGGCCTCAAAACCACCCTGGGCCTCCTGCCGGTGCCTTATCATCAAATTTATTATTAATAGTAACATTAGCATGATTGATTGATTGATTAAACATCGAGCCCCAGAACATAAAGAAGTAATAACAGAAAGTAACGGGTAACAGACTCGAGCAAAACAACCTAAGCATGCTAGATAAGAACAGGCACAAACAAAGGCTGTAGGTATGGAGGTGAGGCAATATCAAGGTTAAGGGATTCATGTGATGGGTTCGTAACAGAAACAACTACCACTAAGGCTAGCAGAAAAGAATCAACGGAAAGAATCGGTAACAAGTGATGAAAGGCAGCCATATGGCATGCAAGCGAGTATACTTGCCTGAGATCCCGCAAGGTAGCAGAACTTGTCGTTGCTCACATCATCTCAACGTCCTATCCGGGAAGAAGCAACGAACCTCGAACAAACAACGGGAGGCAACAATTACTACTACGGCAAAAGATCCAGCATGATCAAGATATGGATGCATGACAAGTTTAAAGGTGCATCAAGGTAAACTAGTTGACAAGATAAACAATTTAAATGGACCCATATGCAATGTGAATTGCATATGGATGCAAATGGTTTAGGTTGAGGCAATGATCTACATTGGATTAACAAGTGTAAGTAGTTAAACATGATGCATGCATGATGAAAACAATAAGTAACAATATTAAATGCAATTGGAATGATGGTTAACAATTTTAGAAAACAGTTATCAAGTTTGGAAATTATTGGTACTTAATGAGGTTGAACAAGTAGTGGTTGTTATCATCAAGTTAAGTTGTTCAAACCAAACAACAAAGTTGATATTTTAAAAGGTTATCAAATTTTAGTTGGATTACATGTTTCACATTTTGAAATTGGACTTAGGATTATTTAATTATGAATTAAACAATATTAAACAATTTTTAATTGAATTAAACAAGATTTAAAATGTTTAGGCAATTTAAATTATTCAAACCAGGAAACAAAAATTATATTTGGAAAGGTTATTCAAAATGGTATTGAAAACATATTTTATTTGCATGATTTGGAATTATTATGAATTACTTATGAATTATTGCAAAATTCAATTGAATGATTTGAATTTAAATTTGAATTGCATTTTTAAAGTTCAAAACATAAAACAAATGTGATATTTGAAAAGTTCAGGAAATTTGGATTGGAAAACATATAAAATTTGCATTATTTGAATTTGGGGTTTGAAAGTTGTGAGCATTTGAATTTCAGGTTCTATTTGCAAAAGGCAGGGCCTTGAATGTGATGAAAACAGAGAAAAGGAGGGCTTAGGTGCAAAAAGGGGAAAGGCAGGGGCCTGGTTGCAAACCGCCAGATCCAGATCTGGATCTGGGGTCGGTTCTCACCGGGAGTGGCCCCAGCCGCGGCCGCTGACGCGCGGGCCCGAGGGCCACGCGGCGCTGACGCTGCGCGGGTGGGCTGCTGACGTGGCCTCCGCGGTCACCGACCAGTGGACCCGGCGCCACGCGGGGAGAAAAACGCGAAAAAGGGGTGGCGTCCTCAGGGATCGAACCCTGGCTGCCTGCCTGCGCGGAAGGAACGCCACCACTACGCTGTCGCTGCTGTTGCGATTCAGAAAGGGAGGTGTACAACTTGAGCGATCTGCCGAGGAGTAGTTCTTCTCTGACGGACTAAAACCTGCAGTTACCGATCGAGGTTCTCCAATCGGACATGAACGCCGGCGACCAGACCCAGCGATGGCGACGCGATGGTTGGGCCACACACATTCAGAGCAAGAGGGAGGAGGGGCCCTAAGGCGAGAGGTGGGGCCTCACCTCGATGCAGGCAGTCGATGACGCGCCTGCTCTGCCGGCGTGCAGTGGCGCACGGCGGCGGCAGAAACGGAGGCGTGCGAGGCGGCTGTTGCCCCTCCGGCCTTGACGCCTTCAAAGAAGAGGAAGGCCAGGCCACGGGGGCTCCATTCCCGTGGCTGGCTTGGCCCGAGGAGGAAGGTGGCGAGGGGATGGGCGGTGGTCTGACGGTGGTTCTCTGTCGACGTTGTGGAGGTACAGAGTTCAGAAGAAGATGATGGTGCAGAGATACAGGAAAGCACCGCGGCGCTAGGGTTAGGGGGAGAGGTTAGGGTTAGGGCAGAGGTTTGGTAGTTTTAAGGGGAAGGAGCAAGAGTACGGCATGGCATCGAGCTGGGGAGGGAGAGATCGCACGGTGGAGTTTCAGTCGTACTGCCAGACAGCGACAGGAGGAAGAAAATAACGTGGGGGTGGGCTGGAAAGAAATGGGCTTGTGGTGGAAGGAAAGAAAGGAGTGGGCCAGAGAGAGAGAAAAGAATTGGGCTGCCCCTTTTTTTTTTCCATGTTCTTCTCTCTTCTTCTTTTTTTTTTGCTGTTTGGCTTTTCAATATGAACAAATTTTGGAAAAGATAAAAGAGGGAGAAAGAAATAGAATTTGGAGGGGGGGGGTTGTTTTATTAAATATTTTTATTACTTTTTTCAAAACAGAAAAATGAAAGCAATGTTAGCATTACTTTCACCAAGTTGAAATTTTAATTGAAATACAATTGTTAGTTGAATTTTCCAAATAAATTTTGGGTGTTTAGTTGTTAATTAAATTTTATTAATTTGCAACACAACAACAACAAAGGTAGTTTAAAAATTACTTTCAACAACTTAAATTATTAGTGTGATATTAATTTGTTAGGTGATTCTCAAATAGGGTTTGGTTGGAATTTTGGAAATAAACAAATGTTATTTAATAGGTTCAAGCAATTAGGAAAACATTATTAGCTTTAAGTTGTTTGCAAAATTTTAATTTTTAAACTCCCATTTGAAAATTTGCCAAGTAGGATTTGATTTGAATTGAATGTGTTGTTGGAATTTACCACTAGGGTTTTGAACAATTTAAATTGTTCTGAAGTTTTGAGTGGTTTGGAAAAACATGATGCAATGCTTATGGGATGCAGATGATGCAAGCAAAAAGAAGACAAACAGGTAACACCCCAGGTGTTACAGTCGCCCACTTTGTACTCACGGAAAGTTCTGTTCTTGTCAGCCTGATGTTTCATCTGCTGGCGAGCACGATTAAGTTGCTGTTGGAGTAGGTCCTGCATCAATTTCCTTTCTTCGATCCATTCTTCCAGTGCTGGAACCTTGCAAACTGAAGCTGGTTCGATCCCCCAGTGTCGTGGTTCTCTGCCATACAGATCTACAAATGGCGTAGTATTGACGGCGGAGTGGAAACTGTTGTTATACCAAAATTCTGCCAGTGATAACCAATAACTCCAGCGTTTGGGGTAAGCGTGCACAAAGCAACGCAGGTAGGTTTCAACACATTGGTTAACTCGCTCTGTCTGGCCATCCGTTTGCGGATGGTTTGGTGTACTCATCCGTAGCTCTGTGCCAATGTGGCTGAAAAGCCCCTTCCAAAATTTGCTTGTGAACACCGGATCCCTGTCAGATATGATCACTTTGGGGAGGCCATGAAGTTTGTACACATTATCAATGAAAACCAAGGCCACTTTAGCTGCTGAGAAGGGGTGCTGCAGAGGTAGGAAATGCGCATAGCGAGTGAATTTGTCTACAATTACCAATAGACAGTTGAACCTTCCTGATCGAGGTAATCCATCAACAAAGTCCATGGTGATAGTGTGCCAAGCTCCTGGTGGGGTTTCCAACGGTTCCAACAGCCCGGGGTAATTGATCCTCTCAGGTTTGGCTTGCTGACAGGTGTTGCATGTTTGTACATAGTTGCGAATGTGTTGCTTCATTTTTGGCCACGCAAACAGTGCCCTGATTCTTCTGTAGGTCACAGGGAACCCCGAGTGACCCCCAATTGTGCTATCATGAAAGGCTCGAAGGACTTTTAGCTGTATCTGTGCTGCTCCAGCCAGCCATATACGACCTTTGAAGTACAGAATGCCATCTTTCGTCATGAAACGCTGCTTAGGGTCTTGGTGTTGTACCAGCATCTCCAGAATCTTCTGCACTTGAGCATTGGTGGAGTAACTAGCTTTTATCTCGTCAAGCCATGCTGGCTGACACACAGAAATTGCTGTGACTGTTTCAATTTTTGGTTCTGGCAGTCGAGAAAGAGAATCAGCTGCGCTGTTCTCTGTACCTTTCCGGTACAAAATCTTGTAACGAAGCCCAAGTAGCTTAGTGAAAGCTTTTTGCTGCCATGGGGTCGTTAATCGCTGATCATCCAGGTGCACAAGGCTGCGTTGGTCAGTTCTGATGATGAATTCTTCGTGATGCAAGTATGCTCTCCATTGCTCTACCGCCATCAAAATAGCGAGGCACTCCTTCTCATATGTGGACAGTCCTCTGTTCCTTGGGCCTAAGGCCTTACTCATGTAGGCAATAGGATGCTCTTTCTGTTGCAAAACTGCAACTACTCCATATTCACAAGCATCTGTATCAATTGTGAACGGTTTACTGAAGTCAGGCATAGCGAGGACTGGAGTTGACATGAGGCTTTTCTTCAGTAGTTCAAAAGCAGTGTTAGCTTCCTCTGTCCACACAAATGGCTTGTGCTTCTTCAACAGATTGAAAAGAGGCCTAGCAATGATGCCAAAATGCTTGACAAACTTGCGGTAATAACCTGCCATACCTAAAATGCGCCGAACTTGCTTGACATCTGTGGGTGTAGGCCATTTTGCAATGACTTGAATCTTACTGGGGTCTGTTGCTACGCCTGCTGCGCTGACCACGTGCCCAAGGTAAGCTATTTGTGTTTGTGCAAAAGAGCACTTGGACATTTTAATTTTCCAGTGATCCTTGCTGAGCAAAGCAAGCACTTGCTGTATGTGATTGAGATGTGCTTCATAAGTCTTGCTGTATATGAGTATATCATCGAAAAAGACGATTGCACATTTTCTCAGAAGTGGTTGCAACGTGGCATTCATGGCTCCCAAGAAAGTTGCTGGAGCACCGACTAACCCAAAAGGCATAACTTTGTACTCCCAGTGTCCAGAATGTGTTTGAAAAGCGGTTTTCTCTTCTTCCCCTGGGGCTAGGCGAATCTGATGATAGCCCGCTCTGAGGTCTAATTTGGAAAACCATACAGACCCAGAAAGTTCATCCAGTAAGTCATCAATTACTGGTACTGGATATTTACTGACCACTGTCATTGAGTTTAATCTTCTGTAATCAATACAGAGTCTCCAAGTACCGTCTTTCTTCTTGACCAATATTGCTGGAGATGAAAAATTGCTAGTGCTCTTCTGAATGATTCCACTGTCTAGTAATTCCGTGACCTGTCTCTCAATTTCTGTTTTGAGTTCAGGTTTGTGTCTATAAGGCCTGGAGTTAACCGGTTGTGCTCCCTGCATCAAAGGAATCTTGTGATCACATTCTCTCCTTGGTGGCAGTGCATCAGGGGCTGTGAAGAGATCTCTATGTTTATCCAAGATGTGTTGGATTTCAATTGGCACCGAAGCTTCTTTCGGTTCATCTGATTGCTGGTTGCACAAGTATACCAAATGAGCTACTGCACCAGACTTGCAAGCATTAAACAGTTCATCAGTTGAGATTGTCTCAACAGTTGGCGATGCAGAATTTACCCCCTTGAGTTGAATCTGACCTTCAGTTGTGGTGACAGAAAACAATTGTAGTTCCCAGTCGATGTGCATTGGACTGTGTTGTTTCAGCCAATCTAACCCCAATATAGCATCATAAGCACCCAATTTGATGACTTTGAAATCAGTTGTGAATTCATGCCCCTGTGTTGACCAAGCACAGTTTGGAATGAATTTCGAACAAATCAGATCAGCGCCATCTGCCACTGTAACTTTGCACTGACCTGGCAATGCTTGCACATTGCTTAGCTGCGCTGCTAACTGTTCATTCACGAATGATGTGGTACTTCCCGAATCGACTAGCAGAAGTACTTCTTTACCCTGAATCCAAGCATGTAGCTGCACAACATATGGGGAGGGAGCACCAGATAATGCCTGCAGAGATATGGAAAATGCTTGTTCTGGTGATTGCGGTGGGGTGAACATCTCTTCTGATTCACCTATCACTTCATCAGCTGTGAACATGGCCAGTAATTCCTCGACTACATGCATCTGAACTTGAGCAGGGCAAACATGGTCCTTACCATAACGTTCTCCACACTTGAAACAAAGGCCTCTTGCTCTGCGAAAATTACGGAGCGCTGTGATTTTACTGTTGTCATTGGTTGCTCTGGTTGCTTGTGTACCCCTTCTATCGTCAGAATTATTTGGTGTACTGGGCCTTGTTGACTGAGCTAGTGTGTGCGTTGGTCTGATCACTGGAGGTACATGCTTATAATTGTACTGAGGACTAGCCAGAATAATTTCCCCCTCTGCTACTTCCTCTTGCAACAGCGCCAGTGAGCATGCTGTGTCCAAATCCGGAGGTCGTTGCACCAGTACGACCGCACGGATATCAGCTCGAAGTCCCTCGACAAAACGAGTGAGGAAATAAAACGGGTGAGTATCGTCAGAGTAGGAAATTAAATGGTTCATCACTACTTCGAATCTCTCGATGTAATCAGCTACTGATGAAGTTTGTTTTATAGCATAAAACTGTCGAATGAGAAGTTGATGACGATCACGACCAAAGCGGGTGCAAATCAGAGAAGTGAAAGAAGTCCAATCAAATCCTCCCAATTTTTTCTGAACTGATTGCAACCAAATACCCGCCGATCCCGAGAAATTCAGAATAGCCATGGGAACCCAAAACGATTCATGTATGTTGAACATTGAAAAATATTGCTCTGCTTGCGTTTTCCAGAGATTTGGGTTTTCACCCGTGAAATTAGGAAACGAAACAGCAGGTGCGGTTTGGCCTAGGTGCGAGAGAGTTTGGTACGCCGCCAAATTGGATCCTATCGGAGAATCAGCCGTAGTAGAGACCATGGGAGCCTGGAAATTAATCATACCCGTGACCGGAGGTGTCGCCGATGGCACAGCAGCCACCGACGAGGGACCCCCGGAGTTGTTGTCGAAGCCGTGGCGCTGTGGCCCGTGGATCGCCCCAGCGATAGGGGTAGCGGCGAGATCGGCCGCCGCCGATCCACCATCAGAGGCCGCGAGATGTGGTCGCGCCTGCTGCAACTCGGAGACAGCCGTCTGGAGCTTAGAGAGGCGCTGCTCCAGATCTGGCTTCCACCGGACGATCTCCTCCGTCTTGGCGGCGTGGGCTTCCAGCTTGTGGACGAGCTCCTCGTGACGCTGGATGGAGGCTGATTTCTCGTCCTTGATCGATTCCTTGAGCGATTTCTCCATCGCTTCCAGGAAGTTCTTCAGTGCCGGATCCATGGTGGCTAGCAGATGCTGCCGCTCACCCGATTTCTTGCGCGTCTCCAGTTCTAAACAACTGCGGAAAGGGTGGTGATCTGGTCTCTGATACCAGGTGTTAGGGATCAACTAGGGGATTGTCTCAATTAACTCTCCAGTACAGGAATGGTAGCGATACAGATTGAGATTCAGAGCAGCTGAACTCGAATAGGAAGAACGCGAGGAACAGCCTCGTCTCTCACCTAAGCCTACTTGCCGTGATCCTTCTGGATGCCGTGTTCTCCGCGCCATCCTCTTCTTATCCTCGTGCTGCCTCACGTGGCCCAGCTGGGTCCAACGTACTTCCGGTTCGGTTGCACCAGGCGTGCCGGTCGATCGATGCGCCTGTTGACGTCTTGCGTAGGTGCTGGCGTAGTCGTGGCAGTGGGGACGCTGACATCGAAGAGCATCGTGGCCCGCGGCGACCCCACGTACGTGAAGCAACCAACCAAAGCAATCCCCCGCGCCGGCTGCTCCCAAGATTTCGTCCTCGGGCGCGGGCGAGGCAGCAAGAGCGGCCACCGATTTGGAAAAATCTCGAGCGCGGGGCGGCAGCAGGCCAGCCCGCCAAACACAAAGAAATCTCGCCGTAAAGCGCAAAACTGTGCTGACGCTTCTTGGAATGTCCTGCGGACTCGCCCAGGCACGCTGCTCCACATGGTTTTTTCGTCACGGTCACTGTTTCACGTACGATCATTCCTCCTTTGTACCCCAGTGGCCGTTTGCCTTTTAACTCGGCGCCGGCGGGGAAACACCGCGCCGCTAGGACAAGACGGATGGGTGGCGCGAGCCGCCCGCGGAGGAGACTTGGCCGCGACCGCGACGGCTCGCCCAGAAGACGAAAGCGACACCGACACGGTGCAGTTGGAACGAGGCGCGCGTGCCGAACGTGCGGCAGGGTAGGTACGTCCATACAAGCGTCGCTTTCTGGGACGGGTTGGAGCGGTGGACCTCATCAGACCGAGCTAGGCAGCGACTGAGCGAGCCATGGCCACGTCGCCCCGTGCGCGCCCGACCCGACGATCGGACAGGCGGACGGACGGCCGGGCCCCGCCGCGCGCGGATGTCACACCTCACTTGGCCGCCTCATAATAACTAACCTCGCCGGCTGTACCGTGCCGCGAGGTCTAACCACCACTAACCAGCTCCTCCTAGCTGCCACTCACGCGTCACACATGACCAAAACAAAATTCCTCTGCCCGATCGATGATCCGCATTTCCTCCTCCTCCACCATGTGTGCCTGCCAACTGGTCAGGACAGTAGCTGGCATTCGCGCTGCCTGTGTTAAGTTCGAGGTACCACTGCTGCTAATAATGGGGAGAAACGAGAATAACTGCAGGGGAAATGTAAAAACGGGACAGCCAGCTGGGACAGACAAAACATAGCAACTACTTTTTCGAAAAATAATCCATTTCCTGTGATTGGAAGGGTAGTAGTACAATCGCTAACCACGTGATTACCATCATCACTAGGCTCGCCATTACAGCTGCTCGTGCCATCGTATCGATCGCCATCCGCATGTGAGGATTGGCTGTTCCAGGACCCCGCCCGCGCCGAGGCCACACGCCCAGCGGAGCCGCTGCTGCTGCCGACGGGGGAATCGCTGTTGGTACCCGATTCCTCCGCCTCCTCCGGCTCCGGCCACATTGCGCGATCCTCGCCGCTGGTGCCGGAATGGACCGTGATCCAGCTCGCGTCCCAGGTCCAGTCCGGCGCGCCAAAAGCCAGCGCGCGGACTCTGTCCGAGGGATCCGCGGTCGCGTCCGCCGTCGTGGAGTCCTCCTCGTCGTCCCACAATGCCTGGTCGAGAACGCTCTTGGGGGACACGAACATCTCCTTCTGGGCGATGATCCCTGGCACGGAATTGGACGAAGAGACGTCCGCGACGGCTGTGGCTGCCACGAACTCGTGCTCCAGCAGCTGCTCCGCGGTCCACCTCTCCGCGGCGTCCTGCAGCAGACACCTGCCCAGGAAGTCCTTGCCCTGGTCCGACAGCCACGGCGGGAACTCGGGCGCCTCGCCCGAGAACGCGACGTGGTGCAGCGTCGCGACGGGGCTGCTGGCGAACCCCTGCCACGGCGCGGCGCCGGTGGCCATCTCGATCACCGTGCAGCCGAGCGCCCATATGTCCGCAGCCGGGCCCTGCTCCTCGCCCCGCGCGGCCTCGGGCGCCATGAACATCGGCGTGCCGCCGCCCACCACCCGCTCGCCGGCAACAATGCCGCCGACCACCCGCCGCGCGCACCCGAAGTCGGCGATCATGGCGCGGCCGTCGGAGCCGATGAGCACGTTCCGGCCCTTGACGTCGCAGTGCGCGACCCCGGCGGCGTGCACATGCACCAGCCCGCGCAGAATGTCGCGCGCGCGCGACCGGATGAGGCCCTCCTCGCACCGCCCGCCGCACCGCCTGATCTCGTCGACCAGTGACCCGCCGGGCGCGTACTCCATGAGCATGTCGTACCCGCCGCTCCGATCCTCCGCCGCGGACACTCCGGAGCCCAGGCAGCGCACGACGTACGGCGAGCTCAGACCGCGGAGGATGCTCTGCTCCCGCCGGAGCTCGCCCACCCGGTCCGCGCCCACGGACTTCACCGCGAGCACGTCGCCGGTGCGCCGATCGACCGCGAGCGACACGGTGGCCGAGGAGCCCCTGCCGATCGTCGGGCCCCGCGTCCACTCTCCGACCACGCCCATTCTCGCAGCAGCAGCAGCAGCCGCCGCCGCCGCAAGGATGATGGCTGAAGCGCGGCGCGGTGGCGTGTGCTGCGCTTCTTGTTTCCAAGTGGACGCAATTGGAATTTGGGAGGACGGGCGAGCAGTACTCAATCTACTCACCACCACACCGGACCTCGCGTCCCTCTGCGTGATGGCTCGCGTTGCGCTATGTTTATATACTACTGCTCTTCCTAGGTGGGCACCGCCGCGAGTCTGCAACTACAAGGCTAGCAGATAGTAGACAGATAGGTGAGGGTGGAGGATGCTTTGGAAGGGCGAGGTGGTTAATTGTGGGCTGTCCAAAGCGCTCCGAGCTGGCACGAGGCGGCCGGCGCGAGGAGATTCGCCATTTGGCGGGGCGGGACTGGCCGGGTCCGGGCATTTCGGGGAAGAGATTGGTGGGGGGTTTTGGCGTGTCTTCCTATTCTAATCTTCCTGTATTCTTTCTTTTTCATCTCAGTTTCGCCTAACTAGGGGTACAATGGGGTACTATGCTGGACCTTGTGTTTAATCATCGGAGGGGGACACTTGTCGTCGAGAGCGTTTTTGCCAGGTGGAACGGAATATTGGATCGGAAGGCCTCACTCCTTCCTTGCTTGTGTTTTCTGTTTGTTTTCAGCACCCAGTGGAAAATGCTTGGCTAAGCTTCTTGCTCCAATTGTTTGGCCAGACAACGGCTAATGGACTAGTATGTGCTAAAAATAACCAGGTATACAGGGACGGAACTAGGAATATAACGCAAAGGGGGCAGTGCACACAAATAAACTTGAAGAGTGCCATATACCTAAATATGGGTAATTTGGGGTGTGAGAACACAAATAAATTAGCGGGTTTAAAAAAAATCCCACCGATGTTTGGGTCGTGGGGGGGCAATGGCCCCTCACCCCCTGGTTCCGCCCCTGCCGATATACAACTATGGCAACCGTGATAACATACTTTAGGTTCACTTTACTCTTTATATCTATTATATCTAATAAAGGCGTTAAGACTTCCTTTGTTTGAATTTCCTAAATAAAGAAAAGCAATCAGATCCGGATTTCGGAAAGGTGACAAAACGTAGTACGTACATACTCCTCAATATATTTCCAGATACTACTCACATATATACTTTGGTTTTTGTAACAGGCAAGTCTCGATCGTTTTATCCGTCTCCACTGCTCGACGTGCAACTAGCTAATTGTTGCCGGAAAGTACAAGACACGTGTACCGGCTGCCAGCGCACTTGTTCCCCGTCGCTGGAAAGTGGAGGCCGCTTCCGTCTCCCAATCGTTTGGGTTCTGTTCCCGGCAACCACTGTAAAACTTTGTGCGGCCCGTCGTCAACATCTACCACCGCGGTCCGGTCATCACACTACAACCATAGTCACAGTATCTTCTTTTAATCAGATCCATGAAGTAGCTGCTAGCAGTTGCCCTGTCCAGACAACCTCACATGATACAACTACAATGGAAGATGCATTGCATGCATCGGTATATCTAGATAGTTCTATTTAGTCCATCTAGCTCGCGCCTCTACAATTTTCTGCTCTGGTTTATAGCGCCACACGGGCATGTTAAATCTTTGTCTCTAACGAAAATTTATTTCTAGCACAACAATGTAACAATAATATACTAGTAATTATCTACTCTTCCATAGAGCATGCCATGTGTAACATGTTAGACCTTTGTCTCTAGATAAGATACCGATGGGGGGGGGGGGGGCAATGGCCCCACACCCCAGGTTCCGTCCCTGCCGATATATACCTATGGCGGCCGTGATAACAGATTTGAGGTTTAGCTTACTCTTTATATAGATCATAAAGGACACACCTATCTGAACATCCTGTTGGAAGAAAAACTATACTGAAATAGTAGCTAGACAGTAAAGTACAACTTGGGGAATTTTTGTTTTCGGCACCAATTTTATCGGTGTCGTTCAAACTTGTTCATGTAAATACTTGTTTTGGATTATTGAAATATCCTCGTGTTCAAGTAGTATACGAATCAGAGTTGTACCTAGTACAAGCACATTATCCACTCCTCGAAACTATTTTTTTCTGTCATGTTAGACTACTAAACTATAGCATGTTTATTCTGCTGACAATTGTCTAAATACTCGCTTTTACTTTTAGTAGTGAATTTTGGACAAATTTATGAAGTTGGTACACCTGGTATATCGAATGGATATGGGAGTGTCTCCAGAGATAGGTGGGCCTTTTTCTGAAGTAGTTTATCTTGTTGATTGGCTAGCTTTAATGCAGCCAATTACCTTGTTGTTGATGTGTTAAGTGCTCCACTAAACATTAGCATGGACAATTTGTTCTCTTTACCCATGCTCCTAGTATCATCATCTAAATGGAAACTTAGGGATCATTGGACTCCAATTATGTAGTGCAAACGCAGAGCATATATCTCTCTAAATTTTCAAAGAGGATGGAAACGGTGTGCACCACTTAATTTTTTTAGTAAGAGAATGCAAAGTTACTGCTGCTGCATTCTGCATCTACACACCTTGGGCAGAATGCACATTTGCACACACACATACAGATATTTTCTTTCCAAAGCAAAGTTAATGCTTTTTCTTTCTCTATATAAATATCGTTATGTGTAGATTCTTCTTGTCTTCAGCAAATATGCATTCCCTAATGTAGATACGAGGAGAATTAAGGCCATAGAAGAAAAACCTAGTGCCATAGTTACATATTTTCTGAAAATATGTTGACTTAACCTAGTGGCACGTTCCTGAATTTACTGAAATTGCCGTGTACGTACATGCTTCAATGCAACCGTAGATTATTTTTGTCCTTAGACATATATATGATCTATTGCGGTAGGGGTAGCAGTACTAACCTCTCTCTGTTGCAATTGTTGACATACTTGTCGTATATGATGAACTAGATGAACTATGTAATGATCTTCTGGGTTGTGGACTTTTTATTGTTTTTTTTTATGTTTGAATTCAATTGTATTCATACAAGTCTTCTATTGATTTGTTTTTTGCTTGGAGGCTTCCGCACGGTGGCGCTATTTTACATCACCTAGTGGAGAACTGGTGCCCTAAAATACGTCACATGTTTGGAATTGCACATTTTCAGTGCCATATAAATCACGTCTCTCGTGGTGTACATTTTACATCACGTTGTTTTCTGGATGCTATTTTACATCACCTATTGGAGATGCTCTTACTATATTTAGAAGTAAAAAAAAGACGGATTTAGGTTGAAAAAAAAATCATGATACGTCTTTGTACAGGAACTTTTTTTCATAAATGGAATTTTGTTTCAATTTGCACAAAAATTCTTGACAAAACTCCAGTAATGGGATACCTTTTTTTTCTTTTTTACATATGAGGATTCAGAATCTACAGCAAGAATGGCAGTGGCCGGCCACTTACCTCAATCAATCGATCGACGCTAAGAAATGAAGGCAACCACAACACATTTCTGACCCCCTAACTGTGTACTGCTAGGGCCAACCAACCACCTAGTACCAACAGCTTGGAATCGAATACTGGTCTTCTCCCCTCCGGACGGCTCACGCAATAGCATTGCCTTTAATTCGTACTTTTAGTGACATGATTAAGGATTGTTGAAAGCATGCGTTTATTTTGTTTGCGAATCTGTCTTGATCTGATGCACAATCGCAAGAACACTATACTCATATTGTACCGTGTAGCTTGTCCGCAAGGTTTTCCTCCCGATTGGCCGCTGGCATCAAAGCTTTCTTTCCCATTT
The DNA here is from genome assembly GCA_028641055.1 of Alopecurus myosuroides. Classification (NCBI taxonomy): domain Eukaryota; kingdom Viridiplantae; phylum Streptophyta; class Magnoliopsida; order Poales; family Poaceae; genus Alopecurus; species Alopecurus myosuroides. The sequence goes on along the minus strand of CM054062.1, from coordinate 49,961,040 downwards.
AACTTGAACAACCTGTGACCGGTGGCAAAGCTACATCTGGTTGAACACATCTTTCCCTCCTCACCCCCGTTGCGTTGCCGCATGGGATGGAAGAATTGCGTGGCAAGACTCCCTCCCCCGCGCTTTTCCTTTCTAGAAGTAACCTTTTGGGCTCTCCACTCAAACAGGATTGCTCATGATTATATATTTATATATTTATTAATGGGTGCTACTACTTAATCCTTTGGGCACACTATTGGGTTATCTTCCCCTTAGTTTGCAACTGTAGTACTGTTTTCTTTCTAGTAGACCAACCCCTTTGCAACAACATGACGCCGACGTTTCAACTTAGTTATTTTTTTACCTTTTCCAAACACAAAAACAAATTACTCCTTTGAGTAGTAGTTGAGAATTTGACTCGGTAGGGGATATTGCAGATGGGACATGTCGTCACTTTCAATGTGCAGAAATTAGTTAGTACGCCTAACAAAATCGTAAAGATCGTGATGGTGACTAGTTTTTTTTTATGATTTCAGGATCTCGTGCGCAAATCACAGCCTCGCTCGCTTGTGTATTAAGATTCTTCATTTTGCGACCGACAAGTTTCAAAGAAACGGCTTTGGTGCCAGGGAGTATATGACTTGGAGAAGTTTTTTTTTTTTTTGCGGGGATGACTTGAGAACTTTGATCAGAAGAGTTTCTTCAGTTTGGGATTTTCTTTTTTCTTTTACCGGGTCAGTGACGCCATGCTTAATTAGTGTGACAAGATGCAGTTGTGTCCTGCGGAGAATTGCAGGACATGACCGAGCAACATCTGCTCAGTTGCTCAACGCGGTTGTTGAAACAGTGTCCTCCTCCATCTTCGTCGGATTCAAAAAAAATAGCACGCACCAGTTTCCGAACTCGATCCTACAGCATTTCTGTTCGAGTGTCGCGACATTACTGTCCCATGATCCGACTAGCGAAAAGAAAACTAAAAAAATAGAAAGCACATCACGTCGCGTTTAAATAAGGAGAAAATCAAGGCACGAGATTGTTTTTCTCCTTTTCAGCAGAACAGAAGAGAAGAGACTGCAACTACTCTTCATCCGCGCGCGGGTGGACCTCGCCTAAACTATGTTGGATATCTTTCCCAAGCTGGCTGGATCTGCTCAACAATAGCCATCTGCCCATCACCGATGGGTCGTGCCATCCATGCATTTTGTGACAGAGCATCAGCGTACGTACGTACGTGCAACCCATCGACCGTCGTCGGCGTAGTAATGCATGGCGCGTCGTCCATGGATGGATGGATGGACGGATCACCAACAGGTAAGCTGATCGATGGACGGACGGATGGATGGGCGATTAATTAGTTAGCGCGTGAGGTTCTTGGTTTAGTGTCACGTCCCGGCGGCGACGTCAAGCTGCCGGTCACGCATCAGTTGGATCCATCGGAAGCCGGCCCCCACGGTCGATCGATCAGAAAAGAAAAAAACGTGGCCAAGCTGGGGGCGTACGTACGACATGCAGAAATATTATATAATTAACGTGCCGCACACGCAGATCGCTGTCGCGGATATGTGCGGCGACGGATATACTCCCCGATTCGGTTGGCGATCTGCGTACTTGCGTCACACAAGCGCGCTGTACCTCTCGTTCGATCTCCTTGCTATTTCCTTTACGCAAGCAGTTATCTCATAATTAATCAACACATTTTGTCGACAAAAAAAAATCAATCAAGATATTCCAGGCTACAAAATTGATGGTCCACATCTTGCTCTGCTCTGCGCCGAATATAAAATTTCTCGAAATAAGGATGTGTGCGCAGCCTGTGCTAATTAGTTAAGAGTTTTCTGAAACACGAGGAAACAGGCTGCCATGCATTGTGTGCAAGTAAAGCCTCGCCGATAAAGTTCACTTTCAAGTCTAAATAACACTATGCTCACATGCGCATGTACGTATATATAACCTCTCGAGCAACACATGGAATCTCGTTGCCTAGCTAGAATCTAATAAACTAATTGGCCACTCGATCTGTCGGTTAATTAGCAGTACTGTAGTAATACTGTGCGCAGAGGTAGCTAATCATTGGACGTTTTAGCGTCCTCCATCCATCATTAGCGAAAGGACTAGTGGGCGAGCAGTACAGTGTTTGGGTGGCTGGCCCAAGTGGTGGTGCTCCTAGAGTAGTCCCCGTCTCATTGCCAACGCCCCACCGGTTCCATCGGAAGACATCGCGATTTGCAAAGCGAAGATATCCATCGGAAGAAAAAGGTTCTTTTTTGTGTGCGCAAGAGGGGCAGCGTGGCCACCTGCTGTCCAATCGTAGCTTAATTAATTCGTAGAATCGAGATTCGAGAGCTCAGGATTTCATAAAAAAAGAGATTCGAGAGCTCAGGATACGTGGGGGTGACGACAGCAATCAACATTTTCTTTCTTTGTTTCTCTACGTAGTAAGGTGCAGACAGGGACGTCATCTTTACGTGCGAATATCATGTACTAGTACTACTGACTTAATTAGGACTTGGGTTTACACATGTATAGAACATGCATACATGTTGCCGATCGATGTCGGGCTTGGCCCCTTGACGGTGGGTTCAATATTTTGGCCGAGATTCGGATTACGAGATGGTCACACGTACGGTACAATGTCTAGACACTGCCCGCCGCTGATGGTTTAGAAACTGGTTGTGCCTACACACTGACTGCTGTGCGTGACCGATCGAGGATGCAAAACCCTGCACGAGCATACATACACTCGTGTCAGGTTCCTCCAAGAGAGATGGAGCGAGAGTCTCTGGCAGGGCTCACCAACCCGAGCGATGCAAATTATGGCGCCAGCGAGCGAAGCCCCGGAGGTTGGACGGGACGTACTGGGCGGACGGAATGTCTCGAGGCCCCGTACCGTACGTGCACACGCCGTGAGTCCCCATCCATCCCGATCGTCGTCCACACGCTCACGCCCAAAACGTGGACCATCCATCATCCTTCATCGACTCCGGCCCCCACGTCCTCTCTCCTCTGCCACCGATTAAACTGGTCCTCCCGTCGATCGGCGCGTCCCTTTCTCGCGTACTCACGCAACCCAAGCGCGCACGAACGCTCCATCCATGCGTCAATGCGCGCTGGGCGAGGCCCCGCCGTACGCTCGTGCGTGCTCTGCATGGCCACACGTCGACAGCGACCACTGATTCACCTAGTGCATCTCCACAATCACCCCAATAGACTATTTGGGTCTGGACAAAAAGAAAAAAAACACTTACCGGCAACACACCGAAATCTATCCACCATTAAATTGATGTCCGGTACACCGGCCAATCCGTCAAACTTGGACGCGGAAACTGCCCAGTGAGCCCACTTGATAGGGGCCCTCGTCATAGACCCAAGGCGTGTCCAGTTCCTCTACATTGGTGCGCCGAACGCTGAAAAGGCTACTCTTCCCTCCATTTTTTGTGTGGCCAGACTTGTGTTGGAACGACAGGATGAAAGTAAGAGCGGCGAGGGTGGCGGTCGAGACCGCTCTTGTGGAGGCCAAGAGAGAAGAGGAGGTCGGAGAGGAAGAACAGGAGGACGAAGAGATGATCGAGCACTGGAATCGCATGCACCGAGAGTGAAGGTGGTGCCCTTTTGGTGGCCGGACTTGTGTTGGCCGAGGCATTATTTTTTGTGTGGCCAGACTTGTGTTGGCCGAGACTTTTATTTACTCGCCGTGCGTGGCTTTCGGATATGTTGGCGGCTTTCATTTTTTTCGATAATAATTTGTCTCAACTATTTTATAGTGTCGTTGTTTTGGGGGGTCGACGTTCAGGATCACCGCCGTGGACGACACCTAACAAAGATCCGACGTCCAAAGAGAACTCTATTGATGAGTGTGGGATACAAATTAAATAGGTGGGTTAATGTTTGCTCCACTGTACTGCGTGGAGTATCACATTCACGCCTGACCGGCAGCATGGTCAGATGTGCGACCCACACAAAAATAACGCGAAAATTAATCATGCCATTCGGAACATACTATTTTTGGGTAAAAAGTAGGAGAGCTGTTAAATACAGGTAAAGAGCACGTAAACGACTGGTGCGAGCTGTGGATGCTAGCACTAAACAGCAAGGACCATGTCTCGCTATAACAGCTGGGAATGGGATGGCCATGGTCTGGCTACTTTGAGCACGCACGCTGCCTGTACATTAGCTCCTCCTTCGCCAATCTGGCCTGACGACGTTACCAGCCATTCTTTCTCAAGATTATCATTACCAGCTATTCTTTCACGTGCATTGGCATGTAGTCTGTGAACTCCATACACAACTGTGCATCCACCCTGTTGGACAAGGCAGGAGACAGTGACCAATGGAACAACCGAGGTTATAGTAGAATATATGACCAATCTCATGAAAATGAGAGGAGACTTTTCAACATGGACGCGACCTTTCCACCTCTCCCGCACGACCGTTGTGGCGACCGCGCGCTTCCCTACTCCCCCCGAGCCCATCCCCCTCCTTTTGCCCGGATGGAGATGGCGCAAGCGGATTGACCTTCCCCATGTCGGGCTGGTGGAGGCTGGGTCCCCTCAGGTGGCGGCGGTGCTTCTCAAGTAGCGGCGGCCCGGTTCCGGTCGGGAGGTGGCGCGACGACAGCGGCGCTTGCAGGCATGCGGGGCGCGGTTTTGCGGGCATGGACGTACAACGCCGACGGGTGCGTGCGGCCCAGATCTGGGCCCATCGGGCCCCATTAGGGTCAGGACGGGCCGGTTTGGCGAGCTGCATGTTCTGCATATGTAGCCGACAGTGAGGATGCTAGAGGCATCAGCTACTGGATGTCTTGTGTGGGAATTTCAAAATTTTGCCATGCAAGCTATGCAACCGGCAAGATCTATCGATGAAGATACAAGTGAATAGCAATTCAAAGATCTAATTCTCAAAATCGTGTACCAATCATCATAGAAGCAGAAGAAGTGTTGGTGACGATGTCGATGAAGACTGTAGAAGATCCTCACGCACAAGTCTATAGGTGAGAATGTTGTCGGCTACCCGTATCCAGCAGAGTGAGAGTCTCGCGTGTTACCTCTCTAAGAGTATGCACACATACCTCGGGACCAGTTCTGCAGCGCTTTGCCGTTCATAATTAGACGCCGCAGGTGTATATGAAGGTGGAGTTCTCAACACATGAGAGAGAGAGATAGAGTAATTAGAAGTTAGGTCTAATTAGAAGAGGACACCTCAAAACCCCGAAATAGAAGAAGGTTTAATTTAATTAGAGGGTGTCGATTAGTCATCTCGACAAGTCCCTCGGATGATCCGGCAGGGTTTCGATTAAGAGAACGAATAGGCGCTGGTGACAATCATCGGCTAATAGGGGGCACGATTTTACTCAGGTTCGGGGCCCTCGTAGAGGTAAAAACCTTACTCCTTCTCTTGAGATCTGTATTACGAGTAGATCGATTACAAAGGTGGGTGTGCAAGCCGAGAGATTGATCTCGAGCTTATGGCTATGGTGGTGAAAGTAGATTGGATCCCCCCTCGGTGGTTCTCCCAGCCTTTTATAGGTGGTTGGGTCTCAAACCGTGTCCGGGGGGTTACAAACCCTAGCTCTAGGTTGGCAGGAATTTTCCTTCCTGACCCGCAAGTCTTGCGGGTGGGCTTATAGTGGGCCTTCTAGAACAGTGGAATAGCGCCTTGCTTTGGTCCTTGGTCTTGGTGGAAGTGCAAACGCGCTTAAATCATCTTGTTTTGGTGTTTGTTAACAACACATGTATCCTTAAGTGTGTTGATGCATTTCAGGGCATAAAACAACATATTTGATGTGGTGGTGTGGTGTTGCAAAAAGGAGCAGAGCACCTGGAATTCTTTCAGCTCGAGTTTTCTCCAGGCCGGAGTCTCCGGTCTCCCAGACCGGAGTCTCCGGTGTGAAGAATTTCTCCAGGACATTTCTCGGGATTTCTGGTGTCGCCTGCGGTACCCGGTCCGGAGACTCACCGGAGACTGTCCGGAGTCTCCGGTGTGGATGTTTTCATTGAAGAATTTGCCTAAGGACTAAGTGGTGTCACCTGCGGTACTCGGTCCGGAGTCTTACCGGAGACTGTACGGAGTCTCCGGTATGAATAGGCGTTGTGCCTCCCGCCCGACCCCAGACACTCGTGGGCTCTAACTGCTTTGACAAGACTTGAGTCTCCGGTCCTCCTGGCCGGAGTCTCCGCACTGAAGACTTCCTGGAGATTCTCAAGTGGTGCACTTGGTGTCTCCCGCTGGACTCGGTCCGGAGACTTACCGGAGACAGTCCGGAGTCTCCGGCCTGGTGGTTCTGCGAAAAGCTCAGATCGGAGTCTCCGACCTTTACACCAGAGTCTCCGGTGTGAGTTTGGCAGAAATGCTCCAACGGCTCCAAGACTTTATGAGGGTATAAATACCCCCTCTCCTCCACCTACCTTGGGCTAGCTCGTCCAGAATTAAAGTCACCATTGTTGGAGCTCCCCCACCTTGCTAGATCTCCCAATCCCTCCACCCAAAAGCCTTGATCTTTGGAGGATTAAAGGAGAAGGCCCCGATCTACGTCTTCACCAACCGGATTTCATTTCCCCTCTCATAAGCTTGAGGGATCTTTGCCTAGGGTTTCCTCTTGTGGAGAACCTAGGTTTCTTGCTACTCTTGGTGATTTGTGAGTGTTGGGAGCCCCCAATTTGGTTGTGGGTGTGTGCCCCAAACTTGTTTGTAAAAAACTCGATCCCCGCCTCAAAGGGGTTCAATAGTGCAAAGTGAACTAGGCCTTTGTGGCGGAGTTCATCGGAGAATAGGGTGAGGCCTTTGTGGCGTTGAGTAGGCCTTCGTGGCGAGCTCACACCCCTCCAACAAGACGTACTCCCTTAACAAGGAGGAACTCGGGATTACATCGTGTCTCCGTGTGCTTCACTTTGGTTACCTCGTTCCCTTACTCCCTTTACTTCCTTGCATTGTGATTATTGTTATCCTTGTCATATAGATAAATTCACCATAGTCGCATTATCTAGAGAATTTACCTTTGTGTCAAGCCTAATTGTTAAAGAAAAATAAAAATTGGTCGTAACACCTATTCACCCCCCTCTAGGTGCCCATACTTTACTTTCACATGTTGATATTATGTCAATTGATGATGCTTGGATCAAGAGGAAGTACATTATTGCCCTAATGTCATTTGAGGGCGCGGACTTGAAGAGCATTCTTGCAAGACATGATTTCTCTTCCATGACCTCAACTCAAGTGATGCAAGAAATGTGCTCCTATCAAGTGCAAACCAAGAATGCTCTTGACAACCGTGCTAGGGCCATTGGAATGCAAAAAGGGGCATCAGTTGCTTTGAAGGCCAAGGTTGTGTCAAGAGAGGTTGAGGTTGAAGAAGAAGGAGAAGAGGCGTTGCCTCCCTTGAAGGAACAAGACTATGATCCCGTGCTAAAGGATCTCATTGCTCTCACCGTGCAAAAGTTTTGGAGGAATCCCCCCAAGGGCAAGAAGTTTGTTGAGGAGAAGACCAAGTCTCGCTATGGCAATGATGGGGCTCAAAAAGTGAGGTCTTGCTTCAATTGCCAAAGATAAGCACCATTTCATTGCGGAGTGTCCCTATGAAAATAGAGAACTCCATAGTGGCAAGCTCATTCGCAAGGACAAGTCCAAGGTTGAGTACAAGAAACCTCACTTCGAGAAGAAACCATTCAACAAGAAGTCTCTCACCAAGTTTGTGCTATTGAATCAAGAGGAGTATGATTTCGGGAGAGATGAAGAAGAAGAAACCCCAAATGAAGTGGCCGCTCTAGCTATTGCTTCTACTCCATCATCTTCATCTCTCTTTGAATCCCCCAATGACAATCATCCTCAAGGAAATGCCAAGTGCTTCATGGCTAAGGCCACGGAGGTAACACCTTTCTCCAACTCTAAGACCCCTAGTGAACTAGAACATCTTGCTAGTCTTAGAGTAGAAGATGAGAGGTTCTCCTTGGAACATTTTATGTCTAACATGCAAGGAGAGACCAAGAAGTACTTTGAGCATCTCATGAGCCAATTGGGAGAGGCCCAAGAAGCTCTTGAGAAGAATGGTGAGGTTGAAAGAAAGGATGTGGATGAAATTGCATCCCTCTCTATGACTCTTGAGGAAGAGCATGATGGTAGAGTGTCTCTTGAAGAGGAACTTGAATCTATTGAAGAAACTCATAATGAACTTGTTTCTAATATCACTAAGGAATGTGATATTGCTATTGCTAAATATAAAAAGGCTAAAGAGGATAAGGTTGAGTTTGGGGTTGGTCATGGTAAACTAACCGAGGAGTTTGAAAAACTAACCGAGGCTCACAGAGCTTTGGAGAGTCAACATTCTTCCCTCAAAGAGTTGCATGAACAACTTCAAACTCAACTTAATCTACTTAACAACCCTAGCACCTCTACTTCTTGTGATCATGCAAATATTATTGAGGAAAATGCTAGGTTGAAGGTTGATCTTGCAAGGCTTAAGGGCAAAGGCCCTCAAGTTGAGAAGGTTGTGATCTCTACCCCACAAGTGGTGGCCCCTAGCTCAAATGTGGTCATTGCTAGACCACAATTAAGTGCTCCAAGGCCACAAGTGGGCAAGCAAGGTCTTGGCTATGTTGCCAATAAGAAGAACAAGAACAAGACCAACAATGGTGCTTCGAGTGGTATTGTCATTAGGGACAACACTACTCGTAGCACACCCGCACAAGCAAGCAATGTTTCCTCGAGTAGTAGTGGCATGAGGGACAACACTACTCGTAGCACCTTCGCGGGAACTAACAATCCACACCATTTCTTATATGTTGATTATTATGGTGTTGTGCAAGCTAAATATGTTGGTCCTATTGAGGGTTACATTTACTATGCTATTTGGGTTCGAAAGACCCTTGTTACTAACATGAAGGGACCCTCCTCGGGTCCTAACTCTAGTCAATGATCTCTTGCAGGACTATGCTTCTAGTGGGACTAAATGGATAATTGATAGTGGATGCACTAGCCATATGACCGGAAGCAAAGAACTTGTGAAAGAGTTGCGCCCAAATGACATACAAGCAACCGTCACCTATGGAGACTCGTCCTCGTCTACGGTATCCGGGTTCGGCAAGGTTGTGGTTGCTCCCGATATCACTATCGTGAACGTCATGCTTGTCGAATCCCTTGGTTACAATTTGCTTTCCGTCCGCTCTCTTGGAAAGATGGGTTTCTCCGTCTTTTTTGATGTTGATATTGTGGTCCTTTTGAGGAGCAAGACTCTTGACGTCGCTTACGTGGGACATGTTGAAAATGAGTTGTTCGTGGTGGACTTTTGGAAGTCTACCAACTCTCAAACAATGTGTCTTTTTGGAAAGGAGGACGTGGGATGGTTGTGGCATCGCCGCTTATCCCATGTCAACATGAGAACTTTGCAAAGTATTCACAAAGGTGGCCTTATTGTCGGACTAAAAGAAAATGTTTCATTTTCAAAGGATCGCATTTGTAGGTCGTGTGTTGAAGGAAAGATGCATGATAAGGCACAGAAGGCCAAGACTATTATTTCATCAAAGAGGATCTTGGAGCTTCTCCATGTTGATCTCTTTGGTGTCGTGCCCGAGGCAAGTCTTTGTGGAAAGAAGTATTCCTTGGTGATTGTTGATGATTATTCAAGATACACTTGGGTTTATTTCTTCAAGTGCAAGAGTGAAACTAAACAAACCATCATCGACTTCTCCAACGAAGTGCAACGTCAACACAATATGCAAATCATGGCTATTAGGAGTGATAATGGTTCGGAGTTCAAGAACTATACTTTGAATGAATTCCTTAGTGAAGAAGGCATTCGTCATCAATACTCCGCCACTTACACTCCTCAACAAAATGGTGTTGCCGAAAGGAAGAATCGCACTCTCTTGGATATGGCAAGGACCATGTTGGCGGAGTACACTTCTACCCAATATTTATGGGTCGAGGCCATATCCACCGCATGCCACTCCTCCAACCGCCTCTACATCCGCAAAGGCTTGGACAAGACTCCATATGAGATCCTCACCGGCAACAAGCCCAACGTCTCCTACTTCCGTGTATTCGGTTGTAAGTGCTTTTATTTGATCAAGGGTGTTAGGTTGTCTAAATTTCAATCCAAAACTATTGAGGGTATATTTGTTGGTTACGGTGCCGAATCCCACACTTATAGAGTCTTTGACAAAGCCTCACGGATTGTCATAGAATCTTGTAGTGTGGCTTTCGAGGAAAATGATGGCTCCCAAGTGGCGCAATTTCATGTTTCTAATGTAGATGTTGAAATACCTCAAGAAGCCATAGGAAGGATGGGTGTGGGATTTTTCCGCCCCATTGAGGAACACCTTATGGCGACTCGAGAAGGACTATGCTCTACTCAAGTGGAGCCCTCCTCTACAATAGAGGAACGAGCCAAGGAGCCAAGTGCTACACCTAACCAAGAACATGTTGAAGACCCTCCTCTCATTGACCAAGTTACTACGCAAGATGCAACCACTCCTATCATTCATGCTAGTCAAGGTCAAGGCCAAGATCAACCATCCTCCTCATCCTCTCCTCAAGTTGAAGCAAGTGTTGAAGATATTGTTGATGATGATGATGATGATCAAGGCCAAATTGGTCAAGATGGGGACCCAAATGATCAAGATGGTCAAGTGATCCCTCCACGCAAAAATGCGTAGATCGAAGCCCGTCGTGCTAAAAGGATAAGAAGAGCTTTGAATCAAATTGATGCCCAAGACAACAAGGTCTCGGAAGATATTCAAGCTAGAAGATCCACAAGAAGGCAATTGGCACATTTTAGTGAGCATCAAGCTCATATCTCTATGGTGGAACCAAGAAAGTGTTTGAAGCTCTTGAGGACCCCGATTGGGTTGAAGCAATGCATGATGAGCTCAATAATTTTGAGCGCAATAAAGTTTGGAGATTGGTTGAGATGCCCAAAGATTTCCACAATGTCATTGACACTAAGTGGATATTCAAGAACAAGCAAGATGAGCATGGCATTGTCATAAGGAACAAGGCAAGATTGGTTGCTCAAGGTTACACTCAAGTTGAAGACATTGAATTTGATGAAACCTATGCACCCATGGCTCGCCTTGAGTCCATCCGTATCCTCCTTGCTTATGCATCTTTGCATAATTTCAAATTGCAACAAATGGATGTTAAAAGTGCTTTCTTGAATAGTCCACTAAAAGAGGAGGTATATGTTAAGCAACCTCCGGGTTCGAGAATCTCAACTTTCCTAACCATGTCTACAAACTTGACAAGGCTCTCTATGGTCTCAAACAAGCACCTCGTGCTTGGTATGAGCACCTTAGAGAGTTGTTAGATGACCGTGGTTTCGAAGTTGGGAAGATTGACCCCACTCTCTTCACCAAGAGAGTAAAGAGAGAGATTTTCATATGCCAACTATATGTGGACGATATCATCTTTGGCTCAACTAATCAAGCTTTAAATAATGAGTTCTCTAAGCTTATGACAGACATGTTCGAGATGTCTATGATGGGAGAGCTTAAATTCTTCCTTGGTTTTGAGATCAAGCAATTGGCTCGTGGAAATTTCATTTCTCATGCCAAGTATACCCAAGACATGATCAAGAGGTTTAACTTCCAAAATGCAAAGATCAAGTCTTCTCCCATGCAATTCAAGTGCCACCTTTCACGTAACCCGAAGGGTAAAGATGTGGACCAAAAGTTGTATCGTTCTATAATTGGTTCTTTGCTCTATCTTTGTGCATCTAGGCCCGATATCGTTTTGAGTGTAGGTGTGTGTGCAAGGTATTAAGCGGCTCCTAAGGAAAGCCATTTGATGGCGGTCCATAGGATCTTTCGTTATTTGGTTCATACCCCAAGATTTGGTTTGTGGTACCCAAAGGGGGCACAATTTTCTCTCAAGGGCTACACGGATTCCGATTGGGCGGGTGATCAAAATGGTAGGAAGTCTACTTCCGGGGCTTGCCAATTTCTTGGTAGGTCTTTGGTGAGTTGGTCTTCCAAGAAGCAAAATTGCATATCTCTCTCCACCGCCGAAGCCGAGTATGTAGCCGCCGCGAGTGCTTGCACTCAATTGCTTTGGATGAGGCAAACTCTCAAGGAATATGACATTCATTTGGATAAGGTGCCTCTTTTGTGTGATAATGGAAGTGCCATCAAGATCGCCTACAATCCCGTGCAATATACAATAATGAAGCATATTGAGATTCACCATCATTTCATCCGTGACCATGTGGAAAGAGGGGATATTGCTCTATCTTATGTGCCAACCAAGGACAATCTTGCGGATATTTTCACGAAGCCACTCGACAATGCAAGATTCTTGTTCTTGAGGAATGAACTAAATGTCATTGATTCTAGGAGCTTGACTTGAGGACCTTGCACACACCCCTAGAGATGAAACGTGTTTTGGTTTAGGTGTAGGCATGGACATAGGGGGAGTGTTATCCTAACACATTGGGTTCTCCCCCCCCCATTATGCCCAAAGCAAATATTCATTGTTATCTCTCTTTTTCTAATGTTGAATTGTGAGCTTCAATGTTGAGAATTGGCCATGTACCCAAGATATATCTTCGCGGTGCATACCATGATCTCTTACATGGTGGCTTAGGCCACCAACCTCTTCTTTGAAGAGTTGGTTCTTAAATTGGGTTTACTTAACCATTTGAGTGTTTTTGGCATTTTCGGATCATATACTCAAAATTTGTTGTTCAAATGGTTTCTCTTTGTTTCTTGTGTATAAGTTTCCCTTACTGCTGTTGTTTTTCTTTCCATGCCAAAAACCTACCTTTTAAACTAGTTTTTTTTTGCCTTTTGCATGTCATGTCCATTTTTGGGATTTTCCTGGCGTGGGGTCCGGAGACTCCGGTTTGCCACACCGGAATCTCTGGCCTGTCCGGAGAATCCGGTGTTAAGACCGGAGACTCCGGTGTGGGGGTCGCAGTATAAAAACTGGGGGTTGAGGGAAGTTAGGGTTTCATCCCCACTTCCCCCACGCCCCCAATACCTTGTTGCGCCGCCGTCGCCAGGAGCTCCTCCTTGGCTGGTTCCCACCGCCTCCACCGCCTCCCCTTGCCTCTCCCATATGAGGGAGACTCCATGGCTGGCAAGGGTGACAAGGGTACCTCTCTCCTCTCTGCATTTTTTCCGTTTTACATCTAGATCTAAGGAACTAGGTGATTTTTCTTGGAGAGTTGGTACTTGCTGTTGGTAGCATCACCGTAGGATGTTTTTCCCCTGTAGAACTCATCTAGAAACCAGTTAGAATAGGTTGTGTTGAATTCATGCCTCAGATCTAGAAACAGTCCGGAGACTCCGGTCTTTCAGTCCGGAGACTCCGGTGTGAATTCTCCAGAACCTACTTTGCTGCGTCTATTTGATTTCTGCCTACTTTTTGGACATGTATGTTCATTTGTTTTTTTGCTGTTGTGTTTGGATTTGTGTGTGCTTTCAGGGCCAAGGACTAAGGCATCATCCTCCAAGCCCAACAAGCGTGCCTATCGTACCCACGCCCGCAACTATCATGTCACTGATGAGGCCACTGGCAGGGTTGGTCAGAGCAACACCTTTGAAACTGAGCGGCGTCAGAAAGAGAGGCATGAGGCAAGGGTGAGGAGTGAATTGGCCAAGAAGGCTAAGTATGACATGATCTCTTCTGTCAAGTCTATGAGCAAGAAGGAGTACAGGATCATGCGGGCCCAGCCATTCTTCACCATGGCCCGTACTGCGGAGAGTTCTCATTACAGGAGGAGGGAGTCTGAGCTGATTCAGAGGGAGATTTTCTCTCAGTTCAAGCAGCCGGTGTGTCCTCAGAAAGTTCTTGACTTGGATGCACTTGACAGGTCTTAGTACTTTCAGGAGGCTGTGTGGATAACGAAGAAGCTAGGACTTGAGCATCTAGTTGGGATTCAGCAGGACTACAACATCTCGGCAGTTCAACAGTTCTTTGCCACTGTCACTTTTTGAGAAGATGAGGATGTCACTCTTACCTGGATGACCGGGTCCCTTCAGTGTGAGTCCTCTGTTCATAGGCTGGCTGAGCTGCTGGGTTACCCTTGGGGTGACAACTGCGGAGCACGCATGCATATCCATGGTGTGGCTTATGATAAGAAGAGGATGGCACCGATGTATGAGAAGATCTCAAGTACTGGCACCGCCAAGGATCTCAAGACTGTTTACAACATTCTTCTCCGCCTCTTCCGCAACAACATTGCTCCTAAGGCGGGTAATGTGGATGCTATTCGCAGTGGTGTGTTCAACCTTCTCTACCACGCTTGCCGTTGTCACCATGTCGGTCCAGAGTGTGAGGGGTTTGAGATTGACGTCATGAACTTCATCAAGGAAGAAATGTACTCAACTGTTATTGAGATCAAGAAGGTTACAGTATATGCTTCTTATGTGATGAAGCTGTTCTTGATGAGGTTCCGGGCTTGGAGTGGAAGACTGAGCACTCTATTGGCACTCTTCAGGTTCTCACACGTCGTGCTGACTCTGACACTCCCATGGGTGGGACTGAGGCTCCTTCTGGGTCCAGGAGAAAGAATGCAGATCCTCTTTCTCGTCGTTCTAGCAAGGAGGAGACATAGGATGAAATGAAGAAGTTGTCTTGGTTTCAGCGCAACATTCTGTGCATGACAATTGCAGTGCATAAGGAGAACCATGTGGCCTACAAGGAGAGGCGTGAGCTGAATAGATGATCTCCAAGTTGCATGACCACGCTGGGCTTGGAGCTACTCCTCCTATGGGTACCCCTCCCACTACTCCTCCCACTCCTCCCACCGCGTCTGTGACTATGTCTTATGAGGAGTGGAACACTGACCAGTTCCCATGGGGTGACTTTGAGGACGTCACCTCAGCTCCTTCCTCTTCGACCCACCGTGGCAAAGCCCCTATGACTGAGGAAGAAGAAAATGTTGAGGAACAGGCTGAGGATGATGGTGAGGAGCTTGGCTTCTTCAACACTGGCTCTGATGCTTCTCAGGAAGAGGAAGATGAAGATGATGAGGTGACGGACCCGGTGGATGATGAGGACGAGGACTCCAAGGATGATGACTGAATCCTTGGTTGGTGTAGTGCTCTTTGCCCCTTTTTGGTGTCTCGATGCCAAAGGGGGATAAGTAGCTTGTCTTTGCATGGGTTGCTTTGCTTTAATTTGCTTCGGAACACAAGTCTTTGAAACTTGATTTGCCTTTTATGGATTGTGTTCCTGTTATCTTAGTTGCTTTGATTTTCTAGTAAACAATGGATGTTATGTGTGTGATGAGACTACGTGGTGAAGCTATCTTTCAAATTATTACCTATTATTGCTTTATCTATTGTCTCTATACATGTATGTTTTATTGTTCACTAGTGATTGATCTAGAGGGCTTTGTTTGTAAAATATAGGGGGAGCTCACATTGTGAGTGCTCTATTCAAACATAGCCTAGCTGTGATTTTATTCCAAATATGTGTGTTGTCATCAAACATCAAAAAGGGGGAGATTGAAAGTGCAAACGCGCTTAAATCATCTTGTTTTGGTGTTTGTTAACAACATATGTATCCTTAAGTGTGTTGATGCATTTCAGGGCGTAAAACAACATATTTGATGTGGTGGTGTGGTGTTGCAAAAATGAGCAGAGCACCTGGAATTCTTTCAGCTGGAGTTTTCTCCAGGCCGGAGTCTCCGGTCTCCCAGACCGGATTCTCCGGTGTGAAGAATTTCTCGAGGACATTTCTCGGGATTTCTGGTGTCGCCTGCGGTACCCGGTCCGGAGACTCGCCGGAGACTGTCCGGAGTCTCCGGTGTGGATGTTTCCATTGAAGAATTTTCGTAAGGACTAAGTGGTGTCGCCTGCGTTACTCGGTCCGGAGTCTTACCGGAGACTGTCCAGAGTCTCCGGTATGACTAGGCGCTGTGCCTCCCGCTCGACCCCAGACACGCGTGGGCTCTAACTGCTTTGACAAGACCAGAGTCTCCGGTCCTCCTGGCCGGAGTCTCCGCACTGAAGACTTCCTGGAGATTCTCAAGTGGTGCACTTGGTGTCACCCACTGGACTCAGTCCGGAGACTTACCGGAGACAGTCCGGAGTCTCTGGCCTCGTGATTCTGCGAAAAGCTCAGACCGGAGTCTCCGGCCTTTACACCGGAGTCTCCTGTGTGAGTTTGGCAGAAATGCTCCAACGGCTCCAAGACTTTATGAGGGGTATAAATACCCCCTCTCCTCCACCTACCTTGGGCTAGCTCGTCCAGAATTAAAGTCACCATTGTTGGAGCTCCCCCACCTTGCTAGATCTCCCAATCCCTCCTCCCAAAAGCCTTGATCTTTGGAGGATTGAAGGAGAAGGCCCCGATCTACGTCTTCACCAACCGGATTTCATTTCCCCTCTCATTTTCTTGAGGGATCTTTGCCTAGGGTTTCCTCTTGTGGAGAACCTAGGCTTCTTGCTACTCTTGGTGATTTGTGAGTGTTGGGAGCCCCCAATTTGGTTGTGGGTGTGTGCCCCAAACTTGTTTGTAAAGGACCCGATCCCGGCCTCAAAGGGGTTCAATAGTGGAAAGTGAACTAGGCCTTTGTGGCGGAGTTCATCGGAGAATAGGTGAGGCCTTTGTGGCATTGAGTAGGCCTTCGTGGCGAGCTCACACCCCTCCAACGAGACGTACTCCATTAACAAGGAGGAACTCGGGAATACATCGTGTCTCCGCGTTCTTCCATCGGTTACCTCGTTCCCTTATCTTTTACTTACTTGTACTTGTTGCATTAATTGTAGTACTTATTGCATTAAGTGTTGTACTAGTTGCATTAATTTCTATCCTTGCCATATAGGTAAATTCACCTTAGTTGCACTATCTAGAGAATTTACCTCTGTGTCAAGCCTAAACCTTGAGAAAAAATAAAATTGGTCGTAGCACCTATTCACCCCCCTCTAGGTGCCCATACTTTACTTTCACTTGGGCCTTGGACCGGGTAGGTTCACCCGACAGTCCAGGAGTCATCCCCACGTCAGTAGCCCCCGAGTGTTTATTCGACTGAGAATTGTCAGGTAAGCACACAAAGTTCGTTCTTGGATTTTGCGACTGGCCATTCAATCGCCTGGCTTCAAGGGTGTATACCCTGTATGTGATGTGCTTGCGTACTCGAGTATCAAGTGGTAAATGCGCCTTACGTTGGCTATTTTCGCAGAAGGGTACGGCTCTATCGCTTGGCTCTCCCGAAAGATCAGGGCCAATTAATTGCATCTAGGGCAAAAACAGTTCTGGCCTACACGAATCCGAGACCTCTGACTCGAACTCGGCGAGGTGATTGTTGCGACTGGGCCGTGGAGGTCTTATCAATTCGAACTTAACCTTAAAGGGGTATCCGACGCGTCCGCTAGGATTTTTCTTTGTGTTGTTGACACGGAATTTTTACTTGAGGACGCAGCTCGAGTGTGATTCTAGGATCACAGGAGAGATCCTTGGGTCTTACATTCGTACTCGAAATAATACGACATCCAGATGTGCCTAGGCGGCCGAACGATCCGGGGTTAAAATGATGTGTGAATACATCTTGAGGTAGAGTTGCGGTTGAAGGGAATATGCCCGAGAGGAAATAATAAAATGGTTATTATCTTACTCCTTGTTTATGATGAATTTTTATTTCTCATGATATAATTGTATCAACCGGAAACGTTGATACATGTGTGTTTAATAAACAAACAATGGTTCCTAGTAAAGCCTCTCTTTTAACTAGATCGTTGATTAATAGATGATCAAGGTTTCCTGATCATGAACATTGGATGTTGTTAATAACGGAGTCATGTCATTAGAAGAATGATGTGATGAACATATACCCAAAATGAATATAGCAATGCGATCAAGTCATTAAGTTTACATTGTTATATCAAACATATGAAGTAACTAATTCCTTAGACCATGAGATCATGTCAATCACTGATACCGGAAGGTTGCTTTGATGTCATCAAACGTCACACCATAACAGGGTGACTATAAAGGGGTCGTTAGGTATTCGGAAAGTATTAATTGAAGATCATGGATCAAGAGTGGGATTTGTCCATCCAAAATGACGGAGAGATATATTATGGGCCCTCTCGGTGATATCACATCGACACCACTTGCAAGCACGTGATATGATCACAAGGATGTTATATCATGGGAACGAGAAAAGAGTACTTGTCGGTAAAGATATTGAACAAGGTATGGTTGATACCAATGATTGAATCTCGGACAAGTAAATTATCGCGAGACAAAGGGAATAGTTCATGACGTTGTTGGTTCACACGATCACGAGAGTCATCATTGAATATATAGGAGTCATCACGGATCTCCAGATCCCGCTGTTGAGTATTGATCGGAGAGGATTCTCGATCATGTCTATCTTATTCGCGAACCGTAGGGTGACACACTTAAGGTTAGATGACGCGTTTGAGAGGATACGAAATATCGAAGAATATTTTGAGCAGCACCGAAATTGTTTCGGGGAAAATTGAAATAGTTCAAGGGGTTTTTAGTCGAATGGTTGTTAATAGAATTAACGAATGATTCGAGGTGCTATATGCAAATATTTGTTAATGGAATTAACAAATATAAATAAAGAAACAAAAAAAATTTATTTATTTATTAAAAGAAAACTGTTGGATTTTACAAGTGGGAAATAATGGAAAAATGAGTTCGTGTGAGTGGAGTGTCCACTCACATGATGAGGGAAGAGGTGGGGCACCACCATGGGCTGGCCGCAACCACCCCTTGGCTGCCTCCCCTTTCCCTATAAAAGGAGGGTGAGAGCTATCCCTCCTCCACACACTTGCCCACCTCATTCCCTCTCCACCCGCTGCTCAATTCCATGGTCTCCGGCTTGGCGAAGCCCTGACCGTGGGATTCTTCACCACCACCATGTTGTCGTTCTGCTGGAGGTCCGAGGGATCCTCTACTTCCACGCCCCGCTGGATCGAGGGAACGGAGGTCATCATCAACCGTACGTGTGACCGATCACGGAGGCACCTCCGGATTGCGGTGCACATCTTCTCGCTATCGGGATCGGTGACTACGCCAAAAACGAGATTTGATCTCTTAATGCTTTGTGTCTTCGAGGGTATGTGTTCTCCTTAACCCTCTGTTTTCCCGTTGCACTTCGCCTCCTAGATTAGATCTTGGCCTTTCGCGTGTCTCTCGCGTAGGAATTTTTTTGTTTTCTATGCAACGACCCCTTCGGTGGTATCAGAGCCGGTCTATGCGTAGATGTTTTGTATGGGTAGAACACATAGGTGTATGTGGGCGTTGATGATCATGTTATTGCCTCTTTGAGTATTTTATGATCTTAGTGGCATAGTAGGATGAAGCTGCCCCAGACTAAGTTTACGTGTACTATGTACGCGAGAATTGTCTCACTTCTGGCTAAGGGGGTGTCTGTTTCTCCTACTATAGTTAAGATGTAATCTACGAAGGGCTGTTAAAAATGTGTTTATCAACATTGTGGTTGATGTTCGTAGGTATGAACGGTTCTATCCTCGAAAGCCCTAAGCCACGTAAAATATGAAAAAATAAATTAGAAGCGTCTAACTAGTTTTTGCTGGGCATGTGATGTGATATGGTCAATGTTACAAATTTGATTATGAGATGATCTCTTTTGTAAATTTTTGATATACCGGAAGGTATCCATATGGTTGTCTTATTTTTGATTGACAATCAAGATTGGGGTGCCATGGTACTTGGTACCACGCCGGTGGAATGATGGAGATCATACCATAATGCACATGATGAAGATCAAGTGCAAGAAGGACCATATCATATCACGTTTTCCTTACATGTGATGTATGTGATGTTAATCTATTTTATGCATCTTGTTTTGCTTAGATAGCATCAGTCGCATTATAAGATGATCCCTCTCATTTAATATCAAGATAATAATGTGTTCTTCTTTAAGTATGCACCGTTAAGAAAGTTCGTCGTTTCGAGACACCACGTGATGATCGGGTGTGACAGACTCAATGTTCGCATACAACGGGTGTTTTTAAGCCTAGCATGTACAGACATGGCCTTGAAACACATGCAATACTATGGTTCTACTTGGCGAGCCTAGCATGTACATACATGGCCTCGGAACACGTAACCGAAAGGTAAAGCATGAGTCATATGGATGATATGATGAACATGTGGATGTTCGCCTTTGAAGCTACATCATCTCACGTGATGATCGGTTTTGGTGTAGTGAATTTGGTTCGTGTAATCACTAAAGACGACTAAGAGGGATGTTGTTTTTGAGTGGGAGTTCATGGCATAATTTTGAATTAACTTGAACTTATTTATCATGAACAACCAATGAAAGTGAATTTGCACAAATTCTAGTATTCATTGGCATCCACATAACTACCTTACACTTAGATTGTGAATTGAGATATAACTGTTATGATCTGGTAAAAATCATTTAAGATTGGTACAGTATTAGTGAAATTTAAAATTGAGTCCTATTGTAGATTTTTGGTATTTCCTACCTAGATCCATATGGTTAATGATTGATTGATCTAAAGAGCAACCAATTCCTACTTAGAATCCAGAGTCATGGTTGCTTCCATATTACTTTATCTTCAAAAGAATGTTTTGTTGATCAAGGTGATTTTGGAACTGAAAAGAGTTGTTTTCAGAAACAATCAAGTGAAAGATATATTGATATCTAGAAACTTATATATTCGAATAATATAAGCATACATTGTCATAGATATTCGAATAATATAAGCATACATTGTCATACATTGTCACGCTATATATAAGCATACATTGTCACGCTATATATAAGCATACATTGTCATACATTGTCTTATATATTCGAATAATATAAGCATACATTGTCATATATATTCGAATAATATAAGCATACATTGTCATACATTGTCACGCTATATATAAGCATACATTGTCATACATTGTCACGCTATATATAAGCATACATTGTCAGACATTGTCACGCTAAATTATACTCAGTCATGTTGTCACAAATAAGTTTCTAGATATCAATATATCTTTCACTTGATTGTTTCTGAAAACAACTCTTTTCAGTTTCAAAATCACCTTGATCAACAAAACATTCTTTTGAAGATAAAGTAATATGGAAGCAACCATGACTCTGGATTCTAAGTAGGAATTGGTTGCTCTTTAGATCAATCAATCATTAACCATATGGATCTAGGTAGGAAATACCAAAAATCTACAACAGGACTCAATTTTAAATTTCACTAATACTGTCGTGGTGGTATCACGGCAGATGCCATGGGATGGCTAAAGTTGGGGCCGATGGACGCTGGAGGTGCTCGGGGAGGGATCACACGGCGAGTAGCCGCGTGTGGTAGATCACAAACACTGCAAACAACAAGATCTTATCCAGGTTCAGGGC
Organism: Alopecurus myosuroides; assembly: GCA_028641055.1. Classification (NCBI taxonomy): domain Eukaryota; kingdom Viridiplantae; phylum Streptophyta; class Magnoliopsida; order Poales; family Poaceae; genus Alopecurus; species Alopecurus myosuroides. The sequence continues at coordinate 49,939,742 of CM054062.1, read as the reverse complement.
CCTCGTGTGGAGGTAACACCCCTACTCCTGCCTCTCTCTTTATATGGTGTTTACCGAGTAGCCACAGTACAATACAGGCCTTCGGCCGAGTAGCCACTCTTCTCTCTGTGTGCTGCCTCTAGAAAGTATAACGAGTGTGCAGCAAACCTCTCACAGGAGGAGGCAGGGCACCTTATATACTGGTGCCCAGCCGGATAGAATAAGACTAAAAGGTACAGCTTGATGGGACAGGAGCACTGCAGAACCGCGCACGCCTCCGGGTTCCCGCTGATGCTTGCCCCGTAAGTCGTCGTGCCGTTTGGAGATGGGACCTGTCCACCCTTGTCAGTGAGATAGGGTAGGCCCCTAGCCCTGTCTTGTCCCCTCTGTCAGTGACAGGACTAGACAGCCGCCTACCGCACTGTAGCCACGTCGTAGCGCGGATAATCACGCGCTCCGTAAGTTGAACCGCACGCCGTACGGACGCAGGATATGCGTGATCCTTTGTCAGAACGGCTCCATTGACTTCTGGCCCGAGTAGGAAACCACTACCTCTACTCGGACCAACTCCTCTACTCGGAGGGATGTAACTTCCTTGATTCTTCCTTCTGGCCATTGGTGGGTACGACCGGATAGCAGTCTACCGGGTAGCAAGTACCGGGTAGCCAGCCTACACAGTCAAACAGCCCTCTTGACCTTGCCTTTAGCACTTGCCTTACCCCTACTCGGGGGTAACCCCCCGACATTAGTCCCCGAAGCTGGTAGAGTCCTGCGAACTTGTTCACTGGGCCCTGCCAGCTTAAGAACAAATCTTGTCTTCATACTGTAAAAGGCCGAGTAGCCTCTCCAGGTAGCCCTTAACTCTTGCTTGAATCTCTTCTTCTCCGACTAGCAGTGTCTTTCTTCTCTGATGCCGAGTAAAAGGACTTAGCAAAATCTCGAAACACAATCCCGCTTCAACGGTGCGAATCCGCCTCTGCGTGTCGCTACGGGGCACGTGTCACGCCCCCGTACCCCCGACGCCTCGGTGCCTGGGACGCTGCAGGCCACGCGCCAATAACCGCACCTCGGGCCCACTAGCCTGTAAAGTCACTTCAACCGCACTAAACCGCCCACGATCTCGACGTGGGATTAACTGCGCCCGTTACGCGCGCAATATGCGCTGTGTGCGTTTCTAACCGGCGCGCAGCCCACGCCGCACGATCTCTGTGCACGATTGATCCCACTTATTCCGCTGGTAACGGCAACTCGAGGGGAGAGATAAATACCCCCTCGACGCCTTCTTCTTCTCTTTCCTGCTCACTTCAACCTCCTGCCCCTTCGTCTCTCCGCCGCCGCCGAGCGCTCCGCCTTCGCAACCGCTTGCCGTGCCGCTGCTCCACGCGCCGCCGGTGAGACAGACAGAGAGATCCCAGAGCCTCCAATACTCCGATTCGCATCTCCCACTCGCGCCTTCGCCTCCAATCTTCCCCGCGCATCTCTGCCGCGATGGCTGCCCACGGAGACGACGATGCCGCCGCCCGCGCCGGCTGGGAAGGCTCCGAGGTCACCGCGGACGATTGCCAATGGCTCGTGAATACACGTCGCGTGCCTCCCGGCGTGACCTGCCGCCATCCAGGTACGGAAATCGTACCCAAGCCTGAGAAGGACGAGTACGTGGTCTTTCTTGCGCATTTCAAGCGCGGCTTCGGCCTCCCTGTCTCTGATTTCTTCGCCAAATTCCTCAATCACTTTGGCCTTCAGCCACACCACCTTACACCTAATGCCCTCATCATGCTCTCCACCCACGCCGTGGTGTGTGAGGCTTTTCTTGGCGTGTACCCAACAATCCACACGTGGGCACGCTATTTCTTTCTCCGCAAACAAAGCATCCCCAATCCGGGTAAAACAGATAGCGCCCGCGCCATGACCCAGACGGGGTGCGCGATGATGCTGCAGCGAACCACTGGAAGCCATCCCCGAGCCAAGGGACTGGAATCCGTGCGGAAGTGGCAGCGCAGCTTCCTCTACGTGAAGAACGTAGCCACTGAAGTCGGGAAGCCGATCCAGGACCGGATAGGCCTTCCCAAGTTCAAGAATGCCCTGCCAACTCAACAGAACTGGGGCTACCACCCGAAGAACACCATCGAGGACGTCATCCAAGTTGAGCGGCGCCTGTCCGAGTTGCGCGAGGAGGGGCTGCTCCACGACGATCCAATTGCCTGCTGGATCTCGCGCCGGGTGCTCCCGCTTCAGCGCCGCTCGCACAAGATGTGCTACATGGGAGGGCCCCGTGACTGCACCAGGACCACAACCTTCGAGCTCACCAAGTCGGAGGTGGCTGTCTCGGCCAGGTCCATCATGCACACCACGCTGAAGGACGATTGGCTGTATGGCTTCGAGCCGTATAGCCGCACCAAGCGCATCGGACAGGTTAGTACTATGTGCTTTGCCTCTGCACTTTGATACCGAGTAGATAGTTTCTCAGCTTTGTATGCTTAGTGTTTGCATGCTGCACCAAGTAGAGCATCATGAGTAACCTGTTGGCTTCTTATGCTTTGTGTTTGCATGTCATGCCGAATAGAAATCCTTGGCTGTATATGCTTTGTGTTTGCATGCTATTCCGAGTAGGACATTACAGAATACCCCTTTGGCTTTATATGTTTGCATGCCTTGTCGGGTAGAACTACTTAGCCAGATATGCTTTGTGTTTGCATGTTGCTCCGAGTAGGACCCCTTAGCCTTATATGCTTTATGTTTGCATGCTATACCGGGTAGAACTCAACTCACTGTGCTATCTTGCTTGCCTTCACAACACATTGATCGTCAGCTAGAGGAGGATGAGGAGGTCTTCGAGGGCAACTGGCACGATGACCGGGAAGAGGACGACGAGAAGCCCTACGACACCCAAGACACTCTCTGCATCCCGCATGCCACTCAGCCTGGTAAGCACCGAGTTGACGCGTCTATCCGGGATTGGTCCGAGGATGACGAAGGTGACCAAATTCACCTTTCTGATCTCGAGTAGCGCTTTCTAATTTCCTTTTCTGTTTCTGAATCCCTTCTCTCTTCTCTGCAGAGGATGTCGAGCATGAGGAGGACGAGGAGCCCATGGATGTCCAGCCTCTCTCTGTGGCCGCTCCCACAACCCGGAAGAGGGCGTGCAGCGGTGCCCAAGAGCCTGCTGCCAAGAAGACGAAGAAGACGGGTGGCAAGAAGCTCACTACCAACAGAAGGCCACCCCCTACCCGCAAAGGGTAAGTTGTTCCATCCAAACACCAATTCACTACTCCTTCTTGCTGTTCTGCTTTTCCCTTTCTAAACTCTTTCTTTATTCTCATCCAGCGATCCTCTGGACGCTGACGCGGCCGCGGCCCCCGCTCGTACCAAGAGAAAACCTGCCATGGACCTCGAGAAGCTCATCGAGCTCTCCGAGGATGAAGACGAGCCAACACCGCGGGCTAGGGCGCGTGCGCCCTCCCCGGTGAAGCTAGAAGAAGAAGAAGCCGGCGCCGATAACACGGGCGCTGGTGACCAGGATGCCCAGGATTTGGAGCAGCAGACCCACGCGTACCAGAGTATGCAGGATGCTGCTCAGGATGAGATGCCTCCCTCTCCCCCAGCTACCACAGCTGGGGGAAATGTTTAACAAGAAGCCGAGAACCAGGATCTTGCCGCCCTTGAGCGGCCGGTTGACAACACCGAGCAGCAGGAAGAACAAGCTGCATATCACGGAGACCCCGCGGCCAGGCCGCGGGTAGAAGAACAAGTTGACGCAAGACCTGATCCCGCTACCGAGCAGCGGGTTGAGAAGACCGTGGTGGAGCCCGTGCTCCAGAGCCAAGCGCAGCCGGATGCTGCGCAGGGTAGCCGACCCCTTGTGCCGCCTACCCAGCAGGCTACTCCACCAACCGCACCAAGCCCTCCCCCGAAACAGAAGATGATCAAGACCGCATCTCAGCTGATGCCTCCTCCCGCTGCACGCCTAGTGCCTCCGCCCGCTTCTCGGGCGGACACCGGCAAGAAGACCGCCAAGCCTGAAGCTGCAGCTGTGCGGAAGAATCCACCGCGCAAGGTTGTGCAGCTCAGAGATCTGATGCCACCACCCAAGGCACCAACGAGTTTGGAACTCACCACCGACGATGCTGGTGGATCCTCTGGCCCAGTCGAAGGGTCAAGTGCTGAAGGTGCTGCTCGGGCACAAGGCAGCTGGCCATCATACCTGCTGTCTGTGTCCAAGCAACACAGCATCTCCCTAACCAAAGGCGAGAAGCGGCTTTCCGCCTTGAAGGACGGCCAGGCCAAAGCAGTGGACGCCAAGCTCAAAGCCAAGAAACCCATCGAGTTCCACTCGCGCGAAGCTGGCGAGGACGACATCCAGTCAGAGGGGCTAGCCGCGGTCGTGGACCGGGTAGGCTTTGTGGACAAGGTCTGGGAGAGATACGCTCTCGGCGTCGAGAAGTGGAACGGCAGCACGCTGGGCACGGTTGACCATTACCGCATCGACTGGAACAAGGCCGACATCGGCACTACTCCAATGACCGTCGCCTCCAACACCTGCACGCTAGCCGGGAAGCTGTTTTGCCTGCGCAAAGCCGCCGAGGACGTCGAGCAGACATACGTTGTAAGTCTTTTCTTGCTTTCCTTGGTTTTTCTTGCTTTTCCGAGTTGCAGTTTTTCTTTCCTTCTTCTCTTCTTCTCCTCTTAGCTATTCCCCAGTCCCCGAGATTCGGGGCGAGTAGACGGGTACTCAACCGAGTTGTCGTCTTCTCGGGTCAAATCTTCCAAAAACCTCTAACTCTTTTTCTTCTCTTCCACAGAATAGCCTCCTGAAGCGGACCAACATCTTCCGCCGGCTGCTCTGGAACCACAGCATAGCCAAGAACCGCATCGCGGCTCTTGAAGCCGAGCGCAAGGATGATGCCGCGTTGGAGCAGGCGGCGCTGGACCGCGCTCTCCAACTCTCTGAGATCGAAGGTAAGCTTTTAGCTATTCGGTTTGTGCGTTTTGTGTTTACGCCCGTGTTTGCTTTTTGCTATAACTCTGTTTACTCTGCAGGCAAATTCAAGGAACTGCAGGAGCAGCATGAGCACTGCCTCGTCTTCTCTTCCTCTACTGAGAGCAAAATCAAGCACTTGGAAGGTGAGTTGTCGGCTTCTCTGTCATTGCATCTTCCTTTGCTTGGTTTCTCTGCTAACCCTGCTGTTATCTCTGCAGAAGAATATAAGAAATTCCGGGAGGACCATCTCAACTGCTTGATGCCTGCCAAGGTGCAGCAGCAGCTGGCCGCCCGAGATGCAGAGCTCAAGAAGGAGCGCGACGTCGAGCGCGCCGAGTATGAAGAGATGCAAGTGAAGTTGAAATCAGCTCTTGAGGATGCCTTGGAGACCGAGACCACTGCCAAAGCCACAAAGAAGGCGCTCGAGACAGAGATCAAGGTGCTGAAGGATCACAACTCACAACTTATGCTCCAGCTCGCCACTGCACGCCAGGTTGAGACCGGCATATTGCTGACGAAGAGAGTTGGAAGATCAAGCTGGACGCCCTGCTGGTGGATCTTAGGCGTAAGTTTTCTCTTCTCGGGACTTAGTTGTTTCTCTTCTCCGCTACTTGGCTTGCTTTTCTCTCACTCTTCCTTCTTGGTTTCATCTTTTCTCTGCCTCCATTTCTAACTTTTATTGGTTTCTCTCTAGATATCTTCCCTGATCTCCGCGCCGCCAGCACCCCTGCTTTGGCAAAGGCACAGCAGCTCCGAGCTGATTCTGGGATGCCTGTCGACACTAAGTCCAACGTCAACGACAATCTCCTGAACATCAAGTCGCAGCGTCGCCAACTCAGAGGATTGGGCACCACCATGGTGTCCACTGCCTACAAGCTCCACGACCTGTTCTAGCCTGATCAAGTTGCGCCGAACAACTTCAGCGCGCTTGCCGAGAAGCTGGACGGCGTGAAGGCCGAGTTGAAAACGTGGCGCGGCTCGGCAGCTCGGGCAGGAGCGGATGAACTTCTTCACTTCATTTGCAGCTGGTATGAGAACCTCGATCTTGCCAGGATCATCGAGATGCGCCAAGACTCCAAGTGGTCCAAGGATCCCGAATGCATTGCTCGCCGGAAGGCAGCAGCCTACGAGGTAGCCTCCTACGCGGACACCGCCACCTTCATCGACGGCCTCCCCGAGCCAGATACTGAAGCGGAGGACGAGGACGACGATGACGATGAGGACACCGAGTCAGATGACTTGAGCTTCTTCGAAGAAGGTGCCGCGAAAGGAGCTGCCGAGAAGGGAAAAGGCAAGGCCAAGGTTGATGCCGACATCGAGCAACCGCAACCCAACGCCGAGGAGACCACCATTACCACCGAGATGGTGATCCAACAAGCGGCTCCCGAGTTGGGCGCGACCAGCAGCAGCTTCCAGGCTGCCGCATTGACCTCGGCCACGGATCCCATTTCCGTCGCCACGGCAACCTCAGAAAAAAGCCGCCAACGCCAACACGGAAGCGGATGCCGAGAGCGCCAAGGCTGATGCTGACGCCGAGAAGGCTGAAGATGATGGCAAAGCTGCGGACAACACCGCTACCTCCAAGGAGTGACTCCTGAAAACACTTACCCTCTAGAACTTTTATCAGATCCCCGGGATGCCGGGTGCACATGTATCAAACTATTAAGTCTTTGTTGCTACTCAATTTTATTTTTGTTGAAGTTCTTAGCAACTCTGGCTCAATGCCGGGTTGCGTTAATATGCAAGTCCCCGAGTTGCATTTTTTATCCGCTCTTCCTTTTTATCTCAGCTCTTACCTGCAACGTGTTGCTTTGTTGGTAGTCGAGTCACAAGAGTTTAAAGTAGGAGTTTGAAATACTTAGCCACTTAGAAAAATCATAGTAACGCTGCCCACCACTTAGCCGAAAAGAAAAAACAGTAAAAAACACTCTATTCGGTTGCCACACGCTTCCTTTCCTTTGCAATTTTTCATGTGTCCATTGACTCATTGGCTTGTTCTCTGGCTTGCCATGAAGCCGGGTTGCAGACAGCAGCAGAGTCGCAGAGTGTCTGGTGAGTTTAAACACACTACTTTGTATGCTTTTGAATTTCTAAGTGGTTCAACCGAATAGACAAAGCAAAACAACGTAAACACAAGGAACAATTTGGACGAGGGCAGTCCCCGAGTTCAATTTCAGATTGCCGAATAGGATTATTAACTCGGATAAGGAGATACATACATAGTTTGATCATGAGTGAAAACGTCGAAGTAGAGCTACATTCCAAGGGCGCTTGGATTCCTCTCCAGCTCTATTTGGCCTGTTCTTCTGGGGTGGCTGTGCGTCAATAAGATAGTAGGCATCATTGTGCAAGGCCTCGCTCACAATGAATGGCCCTTCCCACGGAGGAGAAAGCTTGTGCATCCCGGTTGTGCACTGCACGAGCCTAAGCACCATGTCTCCTTCTCGGAAAACCCTTGGGTTCACTTTCCGGCTATGATAACGCCTCAAGTTTTGCTGGTAAACAGCTGAACGTGACATAGTTAGCTCTCTTGCTTCTTCCAGCAGGTCAACGTCATTTTCTCGAGCTTCTCTTGCCTCTGCCTCCGTGTAGAGCGCTACACGAGGCGAGTCATGCTCTAGGTCAGTGGGCAACACGGCCTCAGCTCCATAAACCAGGAAGAATGGCGTGTAGCCGGTTGACCGGTTAGGGGTAGTCCTTAGACTCCACAACACCGCTGGCAACTCGTTTAGCCAATACCCAGGTGTTTTCAGTAGCGGCTCAATCAGCCTTGGCTTTATGCCTGATAGCACCATGCCATTTGCTCTTTCCACTTGCCCATTAGAGGCGGGATGCGCAACAGATGCAACATCTAGCCGAATATGCTTATCTCTGCAGAACCTCGCAAACACGACCTCAACAAAGTTTGTGCCATTATCCGTGATAATGTTGTGCGGGTAGCCATATCTCAGGATCACATCCTTTAAGAAACTCACAGCAGTGGTTCCATCACACTTCCGAATAGGCTTCACCTCGATCCACTTTGTGAACTTGTCAACCATGACCAAGATGTGAGTCATGTTGCCTCTAGCCGGCTTGAAAGGACCCACCATATCCAAGCACCAAACAACAAATGGCCAAGTAATGGGAATAGTTTTTAACTCGGAAGCTGGCATATGGATCTTACTTGCAAATCTTTGGCAGCCGTTGCACTTTCTCACAATGTCTTCAGCTTGCTTCAAGGCAGCGAGCCAAAAGAAACCATGCCGAAAGGCCTTGTTAACCAGAGCCCGAGAAGAGGCGTGATGCCCGCATTCTCCTTGGTGTATCTCCACCAGAATTTCTTCTCCTTCTTCTGGCTCTACACAGCGCTGCAGCACACCAGTAGGACTTCTTCTATGCAGCACATCTCTGAAGATTGTATAGCCCTTGGATCTTCTCTGAATTTGCCTCGAGGTAACATAATCACTCGGCAAGGTGTCGTCCTTTAGAAAGGATAATATGGGCAAAGCCCAACTCGGTGTCCCCCGGATGGGAAACACTGGTTCGTCCACTTCCATTAGATCAGCCACCACTTCTTTTTCTCCTGAGGCGGGGACAAGTCCCCGAGATCTCGTGCACGCGGCAAGGACTCCCTCAATAAATGCGACAGTCCCTGAGTTAGGAGGGGTAGTCCCCGAGTAAGAAGGGACAGTCCCCGGGTTGCAGGCGCCAATCCCCGGGATGGAGACGGTAGTCCCCGGGTTCTCTTTTGCAACCTCCCAATCAATCTCCATGGGAACAGCTTCCTCACCAGGCAGAGAAGGAACGATATAGACTCCGAGTTGGGGGATGACTTGATAGATGGCTTTCTCAAATGCTCCAAGGCAACCCCAGCCGGGATGTATTGCCGAGAAGACCCCAACTTGGACAGCTCATCAGCTGCCTCATTCTCTGCTCGGTGGATGTGCTTGAACTCGCACCCTTCAAAGAAACCAGTCATGGTTTGCACCAAAAACTGCTATGAAGCCATGTTGGCATCCAGGGCATCCCAGGTGCCTGAAACTTGCTGCACAACCAGATCCGAGTCGCCATAGCACACGATGCGCTGCACGCGAACCTCCTTGGCCACCTTCAAGCCGTGCACCACGACCTCGTACTTTGCTACATTGTTGGATGCCTTGAAGTGAATCTGCAGCACGTACTTGAGTTGATCTCGCTTGGGTGACGTGAGCACCACGCCAGCACCCAAGCCTTCCTTCACCTTGGAGCCATCGAAATGCATCTTCCAGTAGTTGGCTACCGGAGTAGGAGGCTCATACTGCACCTCAGCCCAATCCACCAGAAAATCTGCTAGCATTTGAGACTTTATGGCTTCTCTTCTCGCATACGCAGGAGCGTACACGGCCAGCTCAATTGCCCATTTGGCTACTCTGCCACTTGCCTCCTTGTTGCCCATGATGTCCGAGATGGGGGCAGAACTCACCACAGTGATGGGATGCTCTTGGAAATAGTGCTTCAGCTTCTTGGCGCCCAGGTACACGCCGTAAGTCATCTTTTGGTAATGCGGGTAGTTCTGCTTGGAGCTGGATAGCACCTCACTGAGATAATATACTGGCCGCTGCACAGTGTTGCCTTCCTCTTCTCTCTCCACCACAATCACAACGCTGACCACTCGGTTAGTCGCAGCAATGTACAACAGCATTGGCTCTTTGGGTAGCGGACTAGCCAAGATGGGAGCGCTACCCAGCATGGCTTTCAGCTCCTTGAATGCCACATCAGCTTGCGGTGTCCAGACGAACTTGTCGCTCTTCTTCATCAACTGATACAGAGGTAAGGCCTTCTCGCCCATTCTGCCCAGGAAGCGGCTCAGAGAAGCCAAGCAACCAGTGAACTTTTGCACATCCTTTAGGGATCTCGGCAAAGACATGCTCTCTATAGCTTTTATCTTTGAAGGATTGGCCTCAATGCCCCGACTGGATACCAAGAAGCCGAGTAGCTTGCCAGCCGGGACGCCAAAGGTGCATTTAGTCGGATTCAACTTCATCTTGTACTTGCGCAAGTTGGCAAATGTTTCCTCAATGTCACTAAGCAGAGTATGTATTTTATTCGTTTTGATGACAATGTCATCTACGTACGCCTGCACATTTTTGCCAATTTGATCATGCAAGCATTTCTGCATGCATCTTTGATAGGTATCCCCAGCATTCCGCAACCCAAAGCACATGACACGATAGCAATAAGCCCCGTACGGGGTAATAAAGGCAGTCTTTATTTGATCAGCAAGGTTGAGAGCTATCTGATGAAAACCAGAGTAGGCATCTATGAAAGACAAAAGCTCACAACCAGTAGTGGAATCGATCACCTGATCTATGCGGGGTAGCGGAAAGGGATCCTTGGGGCAGGCCTTGTTCAGGTCGGTGTAGTCCACGCACATGCGCCATGCGGTATCCGCCTTGGGATCCTCCTTCTTCTTCTCAACCATAACCGGGTTGGCTAGCCAGTCCGGATGCAAAACCTCCATGATAAAGTTGCTTATCAGCAACTTGGTGATCTGATCACCGATAGCCTTCCTTCTCTCATCGCCAAAGCGGCACATCGCCTGCTTTACTGGCTTGGCATCATGCCGCACATGTAGCGAGTGCTCAACCAACTCCCTCGGGATGCCTGGCAAATCCTCATTGAACCAGGCAAACACGTCCCGATTCTCACGGAGGAAGTGGATGAGCTCGCTTTCCTATTTCTCTCCCAACCCGGCGCCAATGATGGCAACACGGTCTGGGAACTCAGGATCAACCTGGACCTTCTTTGTCTCCTGGGACGCCTGGAAAGAAGTCCCGTACTGGGAACTCGGCATGCCAGGCGCACCACCTTGCGCTGCTTGCACCATAGCCACCACCTCGTACATCTTCTTCTTCTCGGCAGCAATGACCATGGATTCCGCCAGCTGGGAACCAGCAGAGGCACACTCCATGGACTTCTTGTAGTCACCCGAGATGGTGATCACTCCATTGGGACCAGGGATCTTCATCTTCAAGTACGCAACATGGGTTGAATCCATGAACTTGCTGAGAGCAGGCCTACCGAGTAGGGCATGGTATGGGCTCTGGTGATCAAACACTTCGAAGGCCAAGCTCTCAGTGCGACAGTTCTCCCTGGTGCTGAATAGGACGTCTATCCAGACGCGGCCGATTGGAGAGCAAGACACTCCCGGCACAATGCCATGGAAAGTGGTCCTGCTGGGTAGCAACATGTTCTCGGCCATCCCGAGCTTCTCGAGTGTGTCTCTATATACAATGTTGATGCTGCTGCCGTTGTCAATCAGTACCTTGCTGAACATGACATTCTTCTGAGCGCCCAAGAAGGTGGGATCCACCACCAAAGCATAGCTACCCGGGTTGGGCATCACCTTAGAGTGATCAGCTCTGGACCATGTGATCTCTTGGTTGCACCAGTGCAGGTAGTGGGGCACAGCAGGAATCACAGCGGTTACTTCTATCGCACGCCTGTGCTGGGACTGCTTGTCGGAGGGCTCAGAGGTAAAGATCATGTAGCTCTCGTGGTGTTCCTGGTACTGGTTGCGGTCTCCACCGCCATTGTTGCCGTTGTTGTTGTTACCTTGGTTGTTGTTGTTGTTGTTGTTCCTGTTGTTGGTGCGGGTGTAGTAGTTGCGGTTGCGGTCGTTGTTGTTGTAGTTGCGGTAGCGGTCGTTGTTGAAGTTGCGGTTGGCTCCTAAAGCCACCTGGTTCACGTTCTCTCTTCTCGGGAAGACCGCGGGCCGAGGAGCAGGTGCCCGAGCTGGCTGCACATTGGCATTCGCAGCTGGCAGGGGAGGAGGAGGAGGCAAGCCCTCGTTCTTGATCTGTTCCCACCAGCTGCACTGCCGAGTAGTGTGGTTGGCTGGCCTGGCCGGATGCCGAGTGTGGAAGCTGCATGGCCCATCCCTCATGCTCCCAAAGACAAAGTTCGTAGTAGGATCCGGGTTGCCGCTACCCTGCTGGGGAGCATTGTACGGCTTCTTGATGCCTTGGCCCTGATTCTGGTTTTGCCTGTACTGGGCTCCAGCAGTTTTTTGCCTTTGGCTACTCCCAGCAGCCGTAGTCACAGCATTCACCTCCTCGGGATCATACCGAGTATCAATCCGGTCACCTCTACGCTTGTTGCTGTTGTAGTTCCTTCTCGGCTCGGGGGAGTCCATTAGAGGCTGAGTTGGGTCGCCGAGTGCATACATGTCTGCGATCTTGATGGTCTCAGCGAGAGTACTCGGCATCTCGCGCTGCAGCTTCTGCCACAACATGCTGCCATGCCTGCAACCCTGCGCAAACCAAGTGATGGCCTAGGCCTCATTCACACCTTCACAGGTGTTCCTCAAGGTGCTCCACCGAGTAAGATACTCGCGATCGGTCTCGTCTTCCCGCTGCTTACAAGCGGACAACTGCTGCAGCCTATTCGGCCTCTTGTAGGTGCTGGTGAAGTTGCTGATGAAGGCCTCCGAGAAGTCCAGCCAGCAATTGATGATGTCCTTGGGCAGGTTGTTGAGCCAAGTCCGAGGTGGACCCTCAAACATTTGCGGAACATACCGCACAACCCATCTCCGGTTGCCGCCTGCAATGTGCACGGCCGTGACATAGTCACTCAACCAATCCTCTCGCTTGGTGCTGCCATTGTAGCACTTGGTCCCCCTGGCCAGCTGGAAGTGGTTCACTGATGGCTCGTTCATGATGCGAGGGCCAAAGCACTCTGGGCCAGGAGGCCCCTTGTTCTCAAGTTGCGCGGACAGATTGATCCGATCCAGCTTGAACCTTGCATCACTGGGATCCAACATGCGCTCACCCAGGCGATCAGCAACATTCCTTGGGTCAGCATAGCCGGCTAGCCCCATCGCAGAGTAGCCGTCATCATACCTGTTCTCCTGCACAACAGCGGGTTGCACCACAGGGTTGGCTGCCGGCGCAGCCGCACGCGACTGTGCTGCAGCTGGCTGTTGCGTCCTCTGCCGAGTAGGCTGAGCAGCAGGATGCCGAGAAGGCCCCGCGTTGTCTTCGTCATGTCCCTTGCTATGAGCTTTATGGGCTTGATAGCTTGCTCCTGCAGTAGTGTGTTTCTGACCGGATTCTCGCGGCACAGCGTGCTGTTTCGTGGCGAGAACCGGGTCGTACACCTGCATCTGTCTGCTCTTCCCAGAGCGCACACTCTAGTCCCTCTCGCGGCTGGGATGCGGCGATGAGGCCTGATCCGTAGATCTGACCGCATGCGAGTGCACAACCTGAGAAGCACCGGCACCCGGATTGTCTTTCCGGAACTCCTCATTCTGCCTAGCAGCCTCTAGCACTAGCTCACTGAGCCTCTCCTGCTGCCTAGCGCGCGCGTCGCCGGCAAGGTTTGGCAACTCAGCAGCTACAGCCTCTGCAGCTCTAAGTGTTTTGGCGGGGGTGCTGTATCTGGGCCTGGTAGTGGTGTTTGCGGTGGCAGACTGGCTAGGAGCCTCTACAACTGTTGCCATCTCGGCGCCTAAGTTGCGACGCGTAGCGCCTACTTTGCTAGACTTCCTAACAACATGAGTAAAGCCATGGGCCTGTTGTACTCGTTCTGGTCTAGGCTAAGCTCGAGCCTAACCTTCTCGAGCTCCAGGTGCTCAGTGAGCAGCTCCTGGCGCTGCCGGTCGAGATGCGCCCTCATGGTCAAGAGCTCGAGCTCGGTGGGGGGCGGCATGCCCATCCGCGTAGCGGATGCCGGTATCGTCGGTGTAGTGGAGAGAGGGGTGTTGGAATCCTTCTCGTAGGGCTTGTGGGTCCTCCCGCCAGCACTCGGGCCAGCAAGATCCTCGATGACCTCCGCGGCAGCAGCGGCGCCCTTCCCGGCATCGGTAGCCAGGCCGGTCATCATCACCTCCATGTTGTCCGCGGAACAGCCAGTCGGCCTTTCGCGGGCAGCGAGCACGGCAGGAGGATCCTCCGCGACCAGCACCTCCTCTGGAAACTCGCGGACGACGGCGGTGGCGACGTTGACGAGGTGCGAGCCAAAGGAGAGCACCGAGCCGCCTTCCGGAATGGGCCTCCCGCCGAAATCTCCGGCGTTGTCGGTGACGAAGTCGAAGGAGCCAAATCTGTGGACAAGGCCATAGACTACGCGCTCCCCAGTAGCAGAAATGAGTCCCCTCCGAACATGGACTCCAGCCAGCGCCTCTGTCTGCCCCACGGTGGACGCCAACTGTCGTGGTGGTATCACGGCAGATGTCATGGGATGGCTAAAGTTGGGGCCGATGGACGCTGGAGGTGCTCGGGGAGGGATCACACGGCGAGTAGCCGCGTGTGGTAGATCACAAACACTGCAAACAACAAGATCTTACCCAGGTTCAGGGCCCTCGTGTGGAGGTAACACCCCTACTCCTGCCTCTCTCTTTATATGGTCTTTACCGAGTAGCCAGAGTACAATACAGGCCTTCAGCCGAGTAGCCACTCTTCTCTCTGTGTGCTGCCTCTAGAAAGTATAACGAGTGTGCAGCAAACCTCTCACAGGAGGAGGCAGGGCACCTTATATACTGGTGCCCAGCCGGATATAATAAGACTAAAAGGTACAGCTTGATGGGACAGGAGCACTGCAGAACCGCGCACGCCTCCGGGTTCCCGCTGATGCTTGCCCTGTAAGTCGTCGCGCCGTTCGGAGATGGGACCTGTCCACCCTTGTCAGTGAGATAGGGTAGGCCCCTAGCCGTGTCCTGTCCCCTCTGTCAGTGACATGACTAGACAGCCGCCTACCGCACTGTAGCCACGCCGTAGCGGGGATTATCACGCGCTCCGTAAGTTGAACCGCACGCCGTACGGACGCAGGATATGCGGGATCCTTTGTCAGAACGGCTCCATTGACTTCTGGCCCGAGTAGGAAACCACTACCTCTACTCGGACCAACTCCTCTACTCGGAGGGATGTAACTTCCTTGATTCTTCCTTCTGACCATTGGTGGGTACGACCGGATAGCAGTCTACCAGGTAGCTAGCCTACACAGTCAAACAGCCCTCCTGACCTTGCCTTTAGCACTTGCCTTACCCCTACTCGGGGGTAACCCCCCGACAAATATGGTACCAATATTAAATGATTTTTATCAGATCATAACAGTTATATCTCAATCAACAATCTAAGTGTAAGGTAGTTTTGTGGATGCCAATGAATACTACAATTTGTGCAAATTCACTTTGATTGGTTGTTTATGATAAATAAGTTCAAGTTAATTCAAAATTATGCCATGAACTCCCACTCAAAAAAAACATCCCTCTTAGTCGTCTTTAGTGATTACACGAACCAAATTCACTATACCAAAACCGATCATCACGTGAGATGATGTAGCTTCAAAGGCGAACATCGACATGTTCAACATATCATCCATATGACTCATGCTTTACCTTTCGGTAACGTGTTCCGAGGCCATGTCTGTACATGCCAGGCTCGCCAAGTAGAACCGTAGTATTGTGTGTGTTTCAAGGCCATGTCTGTACATGCTAGGCTTGAAAACACCCGTTGTATGCGAACGTTGAGTCTGTCACACCCGATCATCACGTGGTGTCTCGAAACGACGAACTTTATTAACGGTGCATACTTAAGGAAGAACACATTATTATCTTGATATTAAGTGAGAGGGATCATCTTATAATGCTACCGTCGCTATCTAAGCAAAACAAGATGCATAAAAGGATTAACATCACAGACATCACGTGTAAGGATAACGTGATATGATATGGTCCTCCTTGCACTTGATCTCCATCATGTTCATCATGGTATGATCTCCATCATTCCACCGGCGTGGTACCAAGTACCATGGCACCCCAATCTTTATTGTCCATCAAAATAAGACAACCATATGGATACCTTCCGGTATATTAGTAATTTACAAAATAGATCATCTCATAATCAAATTTGTAACATTGACCGTATCACATCACATGCCCAGCAAAAACTAGTTAGACGCCTCTAATTTATTTTTGCATATTTTACGTGGCTTAGGGCTTTCGAGGATAGAACCGTTCATACCTATGAACATCAACCACTATGTTTATCAACACATTTTTAACAACCCTTCGTAGATTAGATCTTAACTATAGTAGGAGAAACAGACACCCGCAAGCCACTTATGCAATACAAGTTGCATGTCAGTTGTGGAACAAGTCTCATGTACGTGAACATGTAAGGTTAGTCTGGGCCGCTTCATCCCACTATGCCACTAAGATCATAAAATAATCAAGGAGGTAATAACATGATCATCAACGCTCACATACACCTATGTGTTCTACCCGTACAAAACATCTACGCATTGATCCGGCTGTGATACCACTGAAGGGTTCATTGCATAGAAAACAAAAAAATTCCTACGCGAGAGACACCCGAAAGGCCAAGATCTAATCTAGGAGACAAAGTGCAACGGGCAAAGAGAGGGTTAAGGATAACACATACCCTCGAAGACACAAAGCATTACGAGATCAAATCTCGTTGTTGGCGTAATCGTACTCACACCGATCCCGATAGCGGGAAGATGTGCACCGCAATCCGGCGGTGCCTCCGTGATCGGTCACACGTACGGTTGATGACTACCTTTGTTCGCTCGATCCAGCGGGGCACGGAAGTAGAGGATCCCTCGGAGCTCCAGCAGCACGACGGCGTGGTGGTGGTGAAGAATCCCACGGTCAGGGCTTCTCCAAGCCGGAGACCATGGAATGGAGCAGCGGGTGGAGAGAAATTTGAGGTGGGAAAGTGTGTGAGAGAGAGGGAGCTCATGCCCTTTATTTATAGGAGAGGTGGGAGGCAGCCCAAGGGGGGTGCGGCCAGACCCATGGTGTGCCCCCGCCTCTTCCTTCATCATGTGAGTGGACAGTCCACTCACACCCACTCATTTTTCCTTAAAACTCCACTCAGAAAATTCAAGAGTTTTTCTTTAATAAATAAATACAACATTTTTATTTCTTTATTTCAGCATTTTTTAATTCTATTAACAAACTTTTGCATATAGCACCTCAAATCATTTTTTAATTCTATTAACAACCATTCGACAAAAAACCCCTTGAACTATTTCAATTTTCCCCGAAACAATTTCGGTGCTGCCCAAAATATTCTTCGATATTCTGTATCCTCTCAAACGCGTCATCGAACCTTAAATGTGTCACCCTACGGTTCGTGAATAAGATAGACATGATCGAGACTCCTCTCCGATCAATAATCAACAGCGGGATCTGGAGATCCATGATGACTCCTATATATTCAACGATGACTCTCGTGATCGTGTGAACCATCAACATCGTGAACTATTCCCTTTGTATCGCGATATTTTACTTGTCCGAGATTCGATCATTGGTATCAACAATACCTTGTTTCAATCTCATTACCGACAAGTACTCTTTTCTCATTCCCATGATATAACATCCTTGTGATCATATCACGTGCTTGCAAGCCGTGTCGATGTGATATCATCGAGAGGGCCCAGAGTATATCTCTCCGTCATTTTGGATGGAAAAGTCCCACTCTTGATCCATGATCCTCAACTAATACTTTCCGAATACCTAACGGCACCTTTATAGTCACCCTGTTACGGTGTGACGTTTGATGACATCAAAGCACCCTTCCGGTATCAGTGAATGACATGATCTCATGGTCTAAGGAATAAGTTACTTCGTATGTTTGATATAACAATGTAAACTTAATGACTTGATTGCATTGCTATATTCACTTTGGGTATATGTTCATCACATCATTCTTCTAATGATATGATCCTGTTATTAACAACATCCAATGATCATGATCAGGATTAAGATAAAACACACATGTATCAACGCTTTCGGTTAATACAATTCTAGCATGAGAAATAAACATTCATCATAAACAAGGAATAAGATAATAACCATTTTATTATTGCCTCTCGGGCATATTCCCTTCAGCTACATGTGTGTTTAATAAACAAACAATGGTTCCTAGTAAAGCCTCTCTTTTAACTAGCTCGTTGATTAATAGATGATCAAGGTTTACTGATCATGAACATTTGATGTTGTTAATAACGGGGTCATGTCATTAGAAGAATGATGTGATGAACATATACCCAAAATGAATATAGCAATGCGATCAATTCATTAAGTTTACATTGTTATATCAAACATACGAAGTAACTTATTCCTTAGACCATGATATCGTGTCAATCACTCATACCGGAAGTGTGCTTTGATGTCATCAAACGTCACACCGTAACAAGGTGACTATAAAGGTGTCGTTAGGTATTCGGAAAGTATTTGTTGAGGATCATGGATAAAGAGTGGGATTTGTCCATCCAAAATGACGGAGAGATATACTATGGGCCCTCTCGGTGATATCACATCGACACCACTTGCAAGCATGTGATATGATCACAAGGATGTTATATCATGGGAACGTGAAAAGAGTACTTGTCGGTAACGAGATTGAAAAAGGTATGGTTGATACCAATGATTGAATCTCGGACAAGTAAAATATCGCGAGACAAAGGGAATAGTTCACGACGTTGTTGGTTCACACGATCACGAGAGTCATCGTTGAATATATAGGAGTCATCACGGATCTCCAAATCCCACTGTTGATTATTGATCGGAGAGGAGTCTCGATCATGTCTATCTTATTCGCGAACCGTAGGGTGACACACTTAAGGTTCGATGACGCGTTTGAGAGGATACGGAATATCGAAGAATATTTTGTGCAGCACCGAAATTGTTTCGGGGAAAATTGAAATAGTTCAAGGGATTTTTCGTTGAATGGTTGTTAATAGAACTAACGAATGATTCGAGGTGCTATATGCAAATGTTTTTGAATGGAATTAAAAAATATAAATAAAGAATTAAAAAATCTTTTATTTATTTATTAAAAGAAAACCTTTGGATTTTCCAAGTGGGAAATAATGGAAAAATGAGTGGGTGTGAGTGGAGTGTCCACTCACATGATGAGGGAAGAGGTGGGGCACCACCATGGGCTGGCGGCACCCACCCCTTGGCTGCCTCCCCTTTCCCTATAAAAGGAGGATGAGAGCTCTCCCCTCCTCCACACACTTTCCCACCTCATTCCCTCTCCACCCTCTGCTCAATTCCGTGGTCTCCAGCTTGGCGAAGCCCTGACCGTGGGATTCTTCACCACCACCACGTCGTCGTGCTGCTGGAGTTCCGAGGGATCCTCTACTTCCGCGCCCCGCTGGATCGAGGGAACGGAGGTCGTCATCAACCGTACGTGTGACCGATCACGGAGGCACCGCCGGATTGCGGTCCACATCTTCTCGCTATTGGGATCGGTGTGAGTACGACTACGCCAACAACGATATTTGATCTTGTAACGCTTTCTGTCTTCGAGGGTATGGGTTCTCCTTAACCCTCTCTTTGCCCGTTGCACTTCGTCTCCTAGATTAGATCTTGGCCTTTCAGGTGTCTCTCGCGTAGGATTATTTTTTTCTATGCAACGACCCCTTCAGCGGGAGCCGCAAACTCGCGATTTTACCTTGGATGCACCGTAAGTGCTATCTTTTGCAATTCTCCAAGCGAAATAATCTTCTTTTCTTTGGTCTTGTACGAAAGAGATTTCGTGTTATGCAGCTTATACGAAAGAAATTTCGTGTCAATGTATCTATACGAAAGAGATTTCGTGTCGAAATGCCCATACGAAAGAGATTTCATGTCAGTGTGCCCATGTGAAACAAATTTTGCGTCCTGATGTTCATACGAAAGAGTTTTCGTGTCGTGAGGTACGCACTGACGTCATCGCGCACTCACATGCTCCCGATGGGACATCACGAAGTGGGGCAGAGCGCTCGGGGCCTATCTTGTCAGCCTTTTGACCGGAAACGAGCGAGCGTGCTCCGGTTAATCCGCTGGTCGCGTTGCGGTGGCGATCAGTGCCACGCTCGCGGATCAACTTCTCAGATCGTCCTGGCTTGGGTATAAATATTGGTCCTTAGGGGAAAAGTAACTTTCCCGACTCTCATTCGTCTTCTTCCTCCCTTGCGTAGACCTTCTCTTCTGTGAGCATGAAACGACCCCCAATAGCAGGAGCCAAGAAGCGCGGCGCCGCTGCGGCGTATGGCAAGGATGTGGCGAGCGCCTCCGGCGAAGAAGAGTGGCGATTGGCACCCGTCAAACGCCACGAAGAAGAGCGTCGCCGAGATGCAGAGAGAGGGACTGCTCCCCCCCCCTCCGCCCCCCCCCCCCGAAGACTCCAAGCGCATTCGGATGTCCACGAAGTAGGAGGAAATGCCTAATCCTCTCACCATCGAGCGCGTCGCATTCTCGGAGCACATTGCCTGAGGTTTGTCTTTCCCCCTCCATCCTTTTCTTGCCGGGCTGTTGTATGTCTATGGCATACAGCTCCACGATACAACACATCTTGTGCTTTATTGTGCTCTGCGAGTGCTTCCTCGGCATTCGCCCGCACTGGGGGCTCTGGAAGGTCATCTTTCGAGTGCGGGTATTTCGGGAGAAGCCCCTTCCAGGCGAAAGAATTGGGGAGCCGCTGAGTACTGAAAGCTTCGGGATCCAGGCGAACAAATACGTCCCCTACCTGGAGATGAGCTTCGTCGACTCAGCCCAGGGATGGCGTCGGAAGTGGTTTTACGTCGTAGACAACAACGCGGGTGGCGTTTCAGAATTCCCGTCTTTCTCCGTTTTGAAGCGGCGGAAGTCCTGGAAGCATTCGCTTTCAGCCAAAGAAGTCAAGGTTGTCACCCCTCTACTCGCAAAGGTCGCGCGCTTTCGCGATAAGGAGCAGGGGTCTCCGCTGAACGGGATACACCTGGCGAGTGTGTTTCTGCGCTGGAGGGTCCAACCTCTTCAAGAGAGGCCGACCACCCTGCGGAAGTACACGGGCGTCAACGACCGGAGCCGCACGTGCGACGATATTCTTTTGAATGCAGAATTCGACAAGAAGATCACGTCTATCACCAATTTGAAGAAGGGAGAGGGCTACTCGACGTGCCCTCTCACCCCATTCGAAGCAGAGAACCCCCAGAATGAGGTGAATTCCCTAATCTTCTTCTTTGCTTCGTATTTCTTCTTGTTTTGGGTTTTTGTCGATTGAAAACTCCTCTTTTTCTTATTTTCGTCTTTGTAGAATCAGGACATGGCGACGTGCTACCCGCTAGTTTATGCGGATGAAGGTGTCTTGGATCTTCTGGCGAGCAATGTTGAAGCCCCTCCCGAGGCTAGCGTCGTAGACGCTGAGTCGAGCTTCGAGCAAGAGGAGGTGGACCAGGAGGAAGAGTCGGATAGCGAGCAACTTCGTCGTCGCAAGTGCCGCATGCCGGAGGAGGCTGAGGTCACTTCCAAGGATAACTCCTTGAGTGATGAGCATGTCGAGGAGGTCGAGACTATCCGAGCGACTCCTCTCAACGTGCTTCCTCCCGTCATCCGCCACTCGAGGATCTCCATCGCCTGGAACCCAGACAACCTTGAAGATGATGATGAGGATGAGTGAGTTCCGTGTGTTCTTTTCTTTGTCACGAATTTCCCTTTTTTCTTTTCTGATTCTAGCTTTTGCAGCAGTCTTGCGACCATCAGCGCGGATCAGTTTGCTTCTTCGACTCGGATATGTATCCAACGTATCTATAATTTCTGATGCTACATGATAATATTATGCCAATGGCTACATGTTTTCTCCCTTCTCTATAGCATTTTTACACGTTTTCCGGGACTAACCTATTAACAAGATGCCAAGTGCCAATTCCCTGTTTTCTGCTGTTTTTTATTTCAGAAAAGTTGTTCTGGAAATATTCTCGGAATTGGACCCCACAAATCCCTAATTTCCTATTTTCCCTGGAGGCTTCCAGAAGTCCAAAGGAGACCCAGAGGGGGGCCCTAGAGCCCCCACACCATAGGCTCGCGCGGGCTCCCCCTGGCCACGTCGGCTAGTGGCGTGGGCCCCACGGGCGCCCACCGACGTTGCCCTTTCGCCTATATATTCCCCCCGAGGCATAAATCCTAGAGGAATCGACCTTTTCCACAAAATACATCCCTAGCTCCACCACCGCCGCCGACAAGTTTCGGGGGGACAGATCTCTGTTCGGGCACCCTGTCGGGACGGGGAAGTGCCCCTGGAACCATCTCCATCGACTCAACCGCAATCTCCATCGCCGTTGCTGTCTCTTATGATGAGGAGGGAGTAGTTCTCCCCCGAGACTGAGGGCTCTACCGGTAGCTATGTGGTTCATATCTCTCTCCCATGGTGTTATCTATATGTGATCATGAGCTTTATAATCTATTTGAATTCGTAGATGTTACTCTTCATCTTTTGCTACTCAAGTGCTTTATTAATATGAACTTTGGAGTCACCTTGTATCGCGGTGTGAAGGTGATAGTATGCGCGCCGTGTGTGTCTCCCCTATGAAATTGTGGAGTTTGCTTTGTATCTTCTAGGGCGCTCATAGTGACAGCGTGGGGTAAACTAGACATGGGAATACAAACTTGAGGAGTGATGTTACAGCCCTACGCAATGATTAGTGGTCGTTATCCAACCAGAGAGGGTTAAGAGTAGCATAGTGAGAGAAGCTATCTAGTTATTCAATTATGTGATCATTGTTGAGAGTGTACACTAGTGAAAGTAGGAGCCCTAGCCTTGTTTCCAAGCATTGAAACACCGTTTTCCACCTGTTCTGCTACATGTTTGCTTGCTGCCATTTTTATTTCAGATTGCTATTATCACTTATTATCATCAATATTACTTGCGTTTTACTCTCTCTTCACCGAACTAGTGCACCTATATACCTGACAAGTATATTGGGTGTATTGGGGACACAAGAGACTTCTTGTATCTTGATTGCAGGGTTGCTTGAGATGGGTATCTTTGACTTCTACCTCCCTAAGTTCGATAAACCTTGGGTAATCCACTTAAGGGAACCTTGCTGCTGTTCTACAAACCTCTGCACTTGGAGGCCCAACACTGTCTACAAGAATAGAAGCGTGCGTAGACATCAAGCTCTTTTCTGGCGCCGTTGCCGGGGAGGAAGAAATCTTCTAGCAAGGGGAGTCTCTCACTCTCAACCTCTTTATTTTGTTTATTGTCTTGTTTTTATTTTTTTTCTTGTTTTGTTTCTCTATATCAAAAACACAAAAAAATTTAGTTCTCATTCTAGTTTTTATTCTTGTCTCTACGTTGTTATTTCTCATCATGTTGTTCCCTAAGTTTACCTTGAAAGATTTTCCGGTAGGAATTGGTTCTATACTTTGAAAGGACACTGTTAAAAATTCTTTGATCATGTTACTAAGCATGATAACTTTGAGGAAAAATCCATTGTAGAACTTGCTCCCAATTACGAGACTGCTGCAACTTTCTTAGTTCACATGCTAGAAGCTAGGTTTGTTAACCTCCATCCCATAATGCAACATATGTTCCTCAACTTGAATAACATTGAAGATGTTAAGAAAATAAACTTCATCTTAGAAACTATACTTAAAGAATTTGGAGATGTTGCTATAGAAGCTAGAAAAGTCTTTGATCGTTTTAATATGCTTGGCTCATGTGTAGACATTTTTGGTGCTCTAGGAAAAACTGAATCTAATAATGAAAAAGAGGATAAAATACCAATCCCCTTTAAATTAGTAGCACTGCACGAAGCCCACGAAAAGAATTTTGATTGGATTGTTCCTGAGAATTTATTTGATGAAGATAGTAAGCCTAAAAGTACTAAGAGAGGAGCCTCTAAAACTCACTTAGATAAAATACAATGCATTATTAAATAATTGCCAATCTTGATTTGAATGCTTCTCTTGAAAATACTTGAGTTGCCCTTTTATGCCTAGCTGAAAAGCGTTAAAGAAAAGCGCTACCGGGAGACAAACTGTTTTATTTCGCTGTTTTCAACCCGTTTTCCTTCGTTTTCTTTGGTGTGCTTTGCACCTGGGTGTTTTCTATTACCTTAGCAACCCTTCTGTATTTTTTCTTTTGAGTTTTTGTTGAGCAAAGTAAAACCTCTAGTGGAAAGTTGAGACTATATTTCGGATTTCTGCGCAGGAAGCAGATTTCTGCCATCCACTGTTAATTCCGTAAAACATCATAGAAAATTCAAAATGGCCTAAGTTTTTGTGTGCTTAATCCTGAGTTATATACAAAACTTTTCTTAGTTTACCACTTTTTGATTAGAGCAACATAATATGTTTGAAAAAATCGATCTTTACCTGCTGTTCTGTTTTGACAGATTTCTGCCATTTATTGCATTTGCATCTTAATCTCTTTCTGAAAGCGCATGGTTCCCCCATATGTGGTTTTGGTAATTAATGACAATCCTTATGGACTAATGTTTTCATTGAGTTATCCTTTGTAGATAATGTCCATAGGAAATAATGGAGTTCATGTGTTGAACTCTATTAGCTTCCTTGATGGCCATTGTTATTCATGGATTTATATGAAGAATGGTCATGGTTTGAGTTGAGCTTATTGCTAGTGTGTCTTGAAGAAAAGGATTAGGTGATTTTTCATTGTCATCTTCGAGACATAATCTTTAGAAGTGAGAAGCAAAGATACAAGGTTGATCAAGCAAGCGATCAACACTCAAAGCTACAAGTTGTACCAAGTGGGATTGTGTATCTCATGGTATGGTAAGCATTTGTCAATATAGCTTTGTGAACTAACCCATTATATGTGTGTGTCGCATCTCTATGTGTGGTTAGGTATCTTTCCATGGGCATGAACCAAAAGGAAGATTTCATATAGCCCGTGGTCTATGTCGTCGTCAATCGGTGTTCGTCATCTAGCTTGACGTGGAAGCTCAAGTGAAGCATCTAGAAGATATCCTATGCTTGATGCTTGCCACCCTTTTTGAGATTGTTTCCTTGTGAATATTTGCCGAAGGGTCTCTCCCATAATGGTGTATGGGGGAGATAGTCTCTCCCACAATGGTGTATGGGGGAGCAACTTGCAAGTCTTCATCAAGCAGAGCTTGTGCTAGCAAGCGCAATCAAGAAAGAAGATCCAACTTGAGAGAGTCAAGATCGTCATCATCTAGCTCAAGTGGAATGCTCAAGGCAAAGGTATAATCTTGTTAGGTTTTCTATTTTACCGGTCTCGTGTCTTCGGGAGACCGGGTTATAGGATAGATAGTCGTACTATCAAGAGGGGCTCTCAAGTGAGTAACGTGATTGAATTGTTGTGGAGAGCTCAAACCTTTGCATACTTGCATATCATCTTTCTTGGTTCTTATTTGGCTTTTGTCTCCTTTGGGTTTTAGTGCTTGTCATGATCTTCATGGCAAGCCAAGGTTTATCGAAAACGGTTTTGGTAAGAAAAACTTGCTGCGATTTCGGTGGTGAAAATATCCGGTTCAGCTTTGAGAATGTTTCCACACCTTCCATGTGTGGTAACTTCTACATTCCTTTTTGTTTGGATAGTCTTTTTTATTACCTTTCCAACCCATTTGGATTCACCTTATTCGGAGTTCATTCGCAAAAGTTATGTGTGTTTTCGTGTTGGAGGTTTCACCGGGTGTTCCTATTTGAGAGGTCTAAACCTTTACCCATTTGGTATTATCTTCCATTTATGGACAATGATTTTTCTCTGCATATTCTTGTAGTTCTCGTCGTTGCGATTTCAACGAGCCCAAGAACATCAAAAACGGAGTTCATATGCAAAAGTTATTGCATTTCTCGTATCGGTTTTCTGCCTCCGGTTTGCAATCCGGAATATTCCGGATGATTCCGGAATCCGGATTTTTCTGCACCGGAATATTCCGGCCAGAACGGGAAAAGTCTCTGTTTCCATCCGGAATTTCTCCGGAATCGATTCCGTGCCATTCTGGGCCATTTCGGGGTCCGGAATATTCCGGACCATTCCGGAATGGACGGAAAAAGTGGAAAACGGCTAGTTTTTTTAGCACCTATTTAAGGGGCTTTCTTCCCCAAAGCCCCCAAGTCTTTCCCAGCCCGTTTTCCCTCTCTCTCTCCACCATTGTTGACTTTGGAAAGCTTGCTCCTCTCTCAATCCCTCCAATGATTCTTGCATATCTTTGAGGGAGAAGTTAGAGGAGATCTAGATCTACATTTCCACCAATCCATCCTCCTTCTTA
Source organism: Alopecurus myosuroides (assembly GCA_028641055.1). NCBI lineage: Eukaryota > Viridiplantae > Streptophyta > Magnoliopsida > Poales > Poaceae > Alopecurus > Alopecurus myosuroides. The sequence continues at coordinate 49,913,791 of CM054062.1, read as the reverse complement.
GTGAGGGAAACCTAGTAGATCTTGATCTTGGAGTTCTTGGTGTTTCTCCTTTGTTCTTCCTCTCTTATTCCCCCATAAGAATTTGTTGCTTTGTTGGAATTTGAGAGTGGAGGATTTGAGCACTTGTGCTCTTGCCATTTGCATCGGTTGCATTGGTTTGGTCTCTCCACGAGGATTCGTGGAAAGTGAAAGATTGTGAGCTTGTTACTCTTGGGTCTTGGACCCTAGACGACTTGTGGTGTTCTTGGGAGCCTCCAATTGAGTTGTGGATGTGTGCCCCGAGATTGTGGTGACACCGAGAGCCTCCAATTGAGTTGTGGATGCGTGCCTCGGGTTTGAAGGTTGCCAATAGTGGAAGGTGAACTAGGCCTTTGTGGCGGGGTTCATCGGAGAATAGGGTGAGGCCTTTGTGGCGTTGAGTAGGCCTTCGTGGCGAGCTCACACCCCTCCAACGAGACGTACCCCCTTTGTGGGAGGAACTCGGGAATATATCATCGTCTCCGTGTGCCTCGGTTATTTCTATACCCGAGCTTTTTACTTATGCAATTTACATTGTGATAGCCTTCGAGCTTGAAGTTATATATCTTGCTATCACCTTGTTACTAGTCTTGCTTAGCATAAGTTGTTGGTGCATCTAGTTGACCATAGAATATTTAGGTTGTATGCTTGTTAATTTAAACACCTAGTTTATTTCCGCATTTAGCAAGCCTTAACCGGAAAAGTTTTAATCGCCTATTCACCCCCCCTCTAGGCGACGTCGTTGTCCGTTCAATTGGTATCAGATCCTCGTCTCTCTTTATGAGGCTTTACATCCTAGAGAGTACGATGTCGTTTAGAGAAATAGAGCATGATCCCTCTTTTATATTCTATGGTAGAAACTATGATGCTTGGAAAATTCGCATTCTTAATTTTCTTGAGGACATGGGTCCAAAGTATGTTAATAGAATTGTAGATATGGATTTTCCTCCTCCAAAGGATTCTCAAGATTTATCTTTAGAGGATGAGGAAAACTCTTATCTCGATACTCTTGTATCTAATGGTCTCTTGTGCATTTTGAGCGATGTAGTTATTGAATCAATCAAGCCTTTTCGGAACTCTCATGAGCTATGGACAAAACTTCAAGATATATATGATGTGTCCAATATTATTGAGGATGATTGTTCTCCATCCACTTCCGGCCGTGAAGAGTTCACACCTTTCTCCACTCCACCAACATGTGATTGGTCACAAGGTAATGATATGGTGAGTGGTGACAGAAATTGCATTGTGGATAGTGAATTTGCTATTGACGATACTTCATCCCTATCCCATTGCAATGATCTATCTTTGGACTTAATATCTTCTAGCACTCAAAATTCCATACATGCTAGTGTTTATAGTCCTTGCATATCATGTAATAGTTATTCAACTAAATATCATGATGATATGCTTCCTATGTCTTTTTTTCATGAAAACAATGCTTCCATTTCCTCTAGTACTTGTGTGGCTAACAATGTAGAGGAATCCCACTTTTTGGTGGAACAAGACATGGACCTTAATGGCGCTTCTAGTATATCTTCATCATCGCCATCCATTTCTCATATGTGCCTTATGGCTAGGGATTCAAAGGTATCTCCACCTTTGGAACCCACTACATCTTGTGATGATGAGGATGGGGATGAGGATATATTTTATGGAGAGTTTGAGGACGAAGTCTCTTTAATGGAGAAGGGTGAGTTGGTTCTTCTAGATCTCCCTAAAGGTAGTAAAGCTATCACTCTTTTTAGTGAAATATTGGATTTTGCTATTTATAGCGCTAAAATCATTGAAAAGAAAGGTGAGATTGAAATAAGTGATGCCGATGAAAAGGCATCCCTCACTATGTCTCTTGAGGAAGAGTATGAGCTCCGAGTTACTCTTGAGGAGAAACTTGAATCTATCGAGGAGCTCTATAATAAACAAATAACCTATCTCACTAAAGCACGTGACCATACCAATGCTAAATATAAAGTGCTTAAAAATGAAAAGGTTGAATTTGTTGTTGGCAATGCTAATCTAATTGAAGAAAACTCTAGGTTAAATAATGATCTTGCCAAGTTATCTTCTTCTATTTCAAATGATGCTTGTGCTACTAACTCCACATCTTGTGAAGCATCTATTTTGAAGGAGAATGTTGAGCTAAGGGCTCAACTTGAGCTAATGACTAGCAAGTATGGGAAATTGGAAGAAAGTCATGAAAAGCTATCTAGCTCTCATGAGGATCTTCTAGAATCCCATACCAAGCTAAAATTAGCTCTTGAGGCTATCACTACAAATGTAACATCTTGTGAGCCTCATGTGGTAACTAGAACAATCTCTTCTATTAATGCTATATTGCTTTGTTCTAGTATTAGTAACTCATCCTCTCATAATGTTTCTACATCTTGTGATGAGTTGCTTTCCTTGCCTTGTTGCTCTAACAATGAAGCATCTACTTCCTCTAGCTCTTGTGTTGTTTCTAACCATGTAGAGGAAAATAAAGAGCTCAAGGCCCAAGTCACTTCTTTGAAGAAAGACTTGGAAAAGTGTCATGAAGGGATTTCCACACTTGACAAGATGTTGAGAGTGCGAAGACTTCCCAATGACAAGAGTGGACTTGGATTCAACTCCAATCTCAAGAACAAGTCCATTATTGACAAGAAGAAGGGCCAAGGACAAGTCAAAGATCCGGCCAAGATTATTTGCTTCAAGTGCAAGATTGAAGGGCACCATGTTAGATCTTGCCCTTTGAAGAAGAAGCCTCTTAGTGAGAAGCAACTAGGGAAGAGGCCTCTTGTTCAATCTCATGCTCAACCACGAGTTGAACTACGGCCACCTCCTAAGAAGACTCAAGACAATGCTCCTCTTGTTGAGAAGCCTATTGAGAAGAAAGAAAAGAGTCGATGTTGCTACCTTTGTCGCAAGAAGGGACACTTTGCTTCTTCATGCACTTATAGTACATTATCCAACCCTATCCTTGTTGATAATGCTTATTCCATTCGGAAGGATAATGTGGGCAATGTGTTTGCCAAGTATGTTGGTGCTCCAAGTGGTGTCAAGAAAAGAACCATTTGGGTTGCCAAACCTATTGTTACTAACCTCTTAGGACCCAACTTGGTTGGGGACCAACAAGCTCAAACTTGATCAATAGGTGTTGTTGGAGGGCATTGGAGACTTGGCTATTTCATGAAGAATTAAAGGATCTTCATCAATTATATTTTCTCAAGCCAAGTCACTTGGATTATATATATCTATTACCCAATGTTCCTCCAAGCGGTAACTTGTATTTAAATCTATATACATTGAAAGTTGCTTGCTCCCTTGCATATGTTAGTTTTTTTTCTAGCATGTGTTTGTATAGGTTGTGCTTCCTACTCACCTATCTTGAGTAATCTAGTTATGTTTGTTGGTTTGCACTCCATGTACTTGTGTTCTTTGTGTTGAGCCTCCATTGCTTTCATTGCTTATCTTAGTTGGCTTTTTGGGAGATTAATGGACTATCCCATTTTGGGGGAGTAATATGCTTTGCACTTTACTATCCTAAAATATGTGTACATGAGGAATACCACTTAGTGTTGATATATCAATATTATCTAGTCTCTATGTGGTATGTCTTTCTCATGAGAAATTCATTTCTAAATGTCCATTAACTTTCTATAGTTGAATTTATTTTCTTTGCCTCTTGTTAAAAAAAATGGATTATCACATTATGGGGGAGTAATAAGCTATGTGCATATTACAAGCCTAGAAAATGTGAACATGTGAGGTATTGCCACCTAGAGTTGATATTCTAGTTATCTTGTTCCTAAGTGGCATGTTTCTCAAACAAGTTCCATATTTTCTTAAAATATCTTGTGTCTCTCTTCTTTGGTATCTTGTTTGTAAGAGAGTTTCTTGTTGCCTTGCTTTTTCGAGTTTTATTTGAAGCCTTCAAGAATCTCTATCTAAGCATGTTTTTTTTATTCCTATTTTTTTACCACATGCTTATGTTTTGTGAATATGATTGTGAACAAATCTACCGCCGAGAAATATCTCCATACATCTCTTGTCTTTGACAAGTTATAATAATTTGTGGTAAGTTTATTGATCATATTCGGCCATTGCTCTAATACTGCCTTGTTTCTTGCCAAGGATTTTGTTTGGTTCAAACTCCTTTGTTTCTTCCTTGCTCTACTCAAAATTTGTTTTATGCTTTCTTGAGTTAGGAAAAGCAATGATCCCATACTTGTGAACTTGTGTTCAAAGTCATACTTCTTTGGGTTTCACTATTCTTGGGGAAGCTATCCTACATTGAGTAGATCACCATTCTTTAAATTGGTATTGCATCTAATTGGTTTTATTTAAACATGACTAGTGTTTGAATAATATATATGGAGAGTAATGATTCCATTGTGTGCATTTTGTATTCAAATGCAAGATCATAAATAATGCACTATTATTGGAAGAACTATCATATATGCGTTTGAACACTTGTTGTCTTTAAATTTGTTTGTTATCCCAATGACTTGTCTCTTTGGAAGACAAACACTTTTCGTCTTGGTACTTGTGTGCTATCATGAAAAGTGTAGAGGGTTTGTTCACTCTTTTATGTTTTTTTTGGTATCCTCTCTATGTTGGTTTCCTCAATCATGTGTTGATTTGTGTCTTGATATATTTTGGACAATTCTCTTTCTTTTCACTCTTGTGAATGGCTTCTTGGTTTAATTAGTTCTTTGTCCAACTTGTATCTTGTTTTGGTTCTTGAAAGTTTTGTGCATGCATATTTACTATATATATCTTTTGGCATGCTTACTTTCGTTGATTCAATATATAGGATAAACTCCATCAAATCCTAAATGGCTAAGATGTGCATGAAATTCAAATTCATATCAATATGCACATATTTATGTGGAGTTTGTCCTATGTATTGTAGTTGTTCTAACTACTTTGGACCCAATGAGTTTGGGTACCATTTTGTACTTGAATTTTGTTTATAGGTACAAATGGAGATACATTGGTTGCTTGCTCCATTCATAAGGAAGGTGTTCTCACCATGGTATTATAGGAGTCAAGTTTCGATGATTATCAAACTCGCATCCTCTTCATCACCAATGTCATCTAGGTAACAAGTATCTATCTCATGCGTACATTTCTAGCTTTCAACCTTGTGTAGGTTGCATCTTGGCATGATTTCCCTTTGTTGCATTTCATTTGGTTTTGCAAATGTCTTATCAAAAGCATCTTTATTGCAACTATAAGTAATCCGTGATGATTACATACTAAGGGGATATTTATAATCATTTCCATGATTCACCAATCCCAAGTAGTTTAATCTAGCAACTTCTTCTTGAAGTATCTCATATGCAATATTGATGAATTCTCAAAAACCATTTGAATCTTTTGTGATATGCGTTACCTTTCTCGAAGCATTCCAACTATCACTTTTCCCTTGTGATATTTGTCATGATTTGATGAGTTTTGGTTGTTCATATATATCCCTTTAAGATAAAATTAAGCTTAGTGCTTTGCTTTCAAGCAAAAATCTTATTGGTATATTAATGAACCTATCTTGGATATCATGTTCTTCACTTTTGTACCTATTTTGTGTGTGCATGTTTCTTTGTGGATATATATCTTTGTGATTGTTGTCCACTTAGAAACTTATACACACGATAATAGTTACATCTTTAATTGATATTCTATTTCTTTAGTGACCACTTTTTATTGCTTTATACTCCTTGGTGGTTCCTAAAATGCACAAGCTTTGCTTTTGTTTTGGTATTCCTTTTGCATCTAATAAGCTTGTGGACCTATGTGTTTTATCATTTGATGGTTTGTGTGTATGGGAAAGACATGATATGCACTAGGTGCTACTTATATTGAAAGACTATGTTGATGATTCTATCATTCTATTAGTCTCCTAAAAATGTTTTTCCTTGTCACACGCATCTATTTCGGTTGAGTAAGTCTTCATTTGTCACTTCTTGATCCTTTTGCTCAACTTTTGTTTGTTTGCAAGTTGCTTTGCTTCTTTTCCAATCTATTCGGTTGCACTTGTTTGTGTTCAAAATTATCTAGAAGGGAGTGATGATTCCATGTTATGCACACTATATAGTAATTCAAATCTAACATTGTGCATGTACCTTGGGGAGTTCCCTCTTGATTTTCTAGAACACTTGGTTGATCCTATCAAAATATTGATGTTGGTCAATCGGTTTTTCGGATCCTTGTGGTTGGTTGCTTCTTTGTGAAAGTATCCTTCAATTTTACTTTGCTTGTAAACCTTTGGATCCTCAATATAGTTTGATCTCCCTCCATCTATTTATAGTTGGATATATGCACTTGAGTTCACTCATATCATGAGGAATGCATACTCTATGGGGGAGCTCTTACTATATTGGCCTTCTAATCTTTTTGCCCATTTCGGCAATGGATGCCAATGGGGGAGAAGTTTAGAGGGTTTAAGGGAATTTTGTTTATGCTTTAGTTTGGTTCTTAAGCATTTTCCTTTCCATGCTATTGCATCCTTGCTCTTGTTTAGCATGTTTGCTTTATTCATCATATAAACCCTCGTAAAAAGGGATTGTCATCAATTACCAAAATGGGGGAGATTGAAAGCGCATGGTTCCCCCATATGTGGTTTTGGTAATTAATTACAATCCTTATGGACTAATGTTTTCATTGAGTTATCCTTTGTAGATATTGTCCATAGGAAATAATGGAGTTCATGTGTTGAACTCTATTAGCTTCCTTGATGGCCATTGTTATTCATGGATTTATATGAAGAATGGTCATGGTTTGAGTTGATCTTATTGCTAGTGTGTCTTGAAGAAAAGGATTAGGTGATCTTTCATTATCATCTTCAAGACATCATCTTTAGAAGTGAGAAGCAAAGATACAAGGTTGATCAAGCAAGCGATCAACATCCAAAGCTACAAGTTGTACCAAGTGGGATTGTGTATCTCATGGTATGGTAAGCATTTGTCAATATAGCTTTGTGAACTAACCCATTATATATGTGTGTCGCATCTCTATGTGTGGTTAGGTATCTTTCCATGGGCATGAACCAAAAGGAAGATTTCATATAGCCCGTGGTCTATGTCGTCGTCAATCGGTGTTCGTCATCTAGCTTGACGTGGAAGCTCAAGTGAAGCATCTAGAAGATATCCTATGCTTGATGCTTGCCACCCTTTTTGAGATTGTTGCCTTGTGAATATTTGCTGAAGGGTCTCTCCCATAATGGTGTATGGGGGAGATAGTCTCTCCCACAATGGTGTATGGGGGAGCAACTTGCAAGTCTTCATCAAGCGGAGCTTGTGCTAGCAAGCGCAATCAAGAAAGAAGATCCAACTTGAGAGAGTCAAGATCGTCATCATCTAGCTCAAGTGGAATGCTCAAGGCAAAGGTATAATCTTGTTAGGTTTTCTATTTTACCGGTCTCGTGTCTTCGGGAGACCGGGTTATAGGATAGATAGTCGTACTATCAAGAGGGGCTCTCAAGTGAGTAACGTGATTGAATTGTTGTGGAGAGCTCAAACCTTTGCATACTTTCATATCATCTTTCTTGGTTCTTATTTGGCTTTTGTCTCCTTTGGGTTTTAGTGCTTGTCATGATCTTCATGGCAAGCCAAGGTTTATCGAAAACGGTTTTGGTAAGAAAAACTTGTTGCGATTTCGGTGGTGAAAATATCCGGTTCAGCTTTGAGAATGTTTCCACACCTTCCATGTGTGGTAACTTCTACATTCCTTTTTGTTTGGATAGTCTTTGTTATTACCTTTCCAACCCATTTGGATTCACCTTATTCGGAGTTCATTCGCAAAAGTTATGTGTGTTTTCGTGTTGGAGGTTTCACCGGGTGTTCCTATTTGAGAGGTCTAAACCTTTACCCATTTGGTTTTATATTCCATTTATGGACAATTATGTTTCTCTGCATATTCTTGTAGTGCTCGTCGTTTCGATTTCAACGAGCCCAAGAACATCGAAAACGGAGTTCATATGCAAAAGTTATTGCATTTCTCGTATCGGTTTTCTGTCTTCGGTTTGCAATCCGGAATATTCCGGATGATTCCAGAATCCGGATTTTTCTGGGATCCAGAATATTCCGGGCAGAACGGGAAAAGGCTCTGTTTCCATACGGAATCGCTCCGGAATCGATTCCGGGCCATTCCGGGGTCCGGAATATTCCGGACCATTCCGGAATTGACGGAAAAAGTGGAAAACGGCTAGTTTTTTGAGCACCTATTTAAGGGGCTTTCTTCCCCCAAAGCCCCCAAGTCTTTCCCAGCCCGTTTTCCCTCTCTCTCTCCACCATTATTGACTTTGGAAAGCTTGCTCCTCTCTCAATCCCTCTAATGATTCTTGCATATCTTTGAGGGAGAAGTTAGAGGAGATCTAGATCTACATTTCCACCAATCCATCCTCCTTCTTAGTGAGGGAAACCTAGTAGATCTTGATCTTGGATTTCTTGGTGTTTCTCCTCTGTTCTTCCTCTCTTATTCCCCCATTCACTTTCTTTTGGTGTTCTTTTGAGAAAAAGAGTTTTAAAAGAAGTTGTGAAAGTATCTAATGTGTTTTTTAGTGTTAGACTTGTGTTGAAACTGAACCATGTGAATTTATTGTTTCTATTGCACTAACGTTGCTAATGAAGATTGTGAGAAGTTTGGTGTGAAGGAAGTTTTCAAGGGTCAAGAGAACAGGATGATATGATGTGATCAAGAAGAGTGAAAAGCCTAAGCTTGAGGATGCCCCGGTGGTACATCCCAGAAAATTCGAAGAAGACTCAAGCGTCTAAGCTTGGGGATGCCCAAGGCATCCCCTTCTTCATCGACAAATTATCACGTCACTTCTAGTGAAACTATATTTTTATTCAGTCACATCTTATGTGCTTTACTTGGAGCGTCTTTTATTTTTGTTTTCAGCTTGTTTAGTTTTCTTTGCTGTAATAAATGGCTGCACCTTATCATACTTGTGTGGGAGAGAGACGCACTCCGTTTTCATTGCTTAGAACACTCTGTTTTTCATTCTTATTGTTCTGTGAGTGTTCACTTTTTTCTAGTACTGCGTTTAGCCATTGTTTTCATGCATCTCTTATTCAGAGCTGTTAGTTTTAGTAGTGTTATGTGAGTACTCTCATTTTTCTTGCTGTAGCATTTAGAGAGTTTTTGTTAAAACATATCTTGTATGGTGCTTGTTGGGAGAAGAAACGGATGTTTAAAGTAGAATTTATAACAGTGCAAGTAGAAGGTTGTATAGACTGTTGCTAGAACTTTTTCATACCATGCTCAATGTTATTTTAGTTTTAAAGCCTTGTGGTTGTTGAGTAGCATGAATAGCCTCAAATAGCTGAGAGTGTTTAATATGTCATTGAAAGATTCATGAGTTGTTCTTGTCATAAGGAAGCATAAATTTATGGTATTCTCTATCGAATGTTTTATTTGGTTGACTTGGCGCATGCTCACACCATGTTTATGACTATGAACCAGTCACGTATAGCATCCATGACCACTTAGTTTTTAAACTATGATACCGCTTATGCTTTAATTAATGATGTTTATGTGGCTATGCATGATTATGGGTCTTATGCTCTCTTGATTTGTCGCTCCCAGTCTTTTGCTAGCCTCCACCTGTACTGAGTATGACCTCTACTCGTGTATCCAACTCCCTTAAACCAAAAAAATCCCATTGTGTCCACCATACTGATGACTCCCAAGTGCAGGAGATCAATTTTAGTACCTTTCGATAAGTATTTGAGTGTCGAACCCACGAGGAGCTGAAGGTAAGCTATCTATTCTCTAAAGCCCTATAACCCTCTTATATGGCTGTTTATGCAAAGCAATAAGTTTGACTAAAAGGAACTAACTAATTAAAAGCAAGTGACGTGGAGTGTGGTTTGTCTAGTAACTAGTGAAGCAAGTTTAAAATGCAAGTTTCTAAGCAAGTTTCACAAGTAGCAAGCAACAAATATCTCAAGTATCTCAAGGGAGCAAGTGTTCTAGCAATAGGTGTTTCGTTCGTGTGGTTGTCACAATTAGTGAAGCACATGTTTTAGTCTTAGTTGTTTCTTCTAGGAAGGAGCCATGAATAGGTATAGTCAAGTAAATGATCTAAAACCCCTTATGATGGATCATGTGGCCAAGTAAATGATTGCACAAGATTGATTAAGACATAAAGTCCCACCATAGCCTTACGTTCTAAGGTCCCCTATATATATCCCCCAATAACTTAACTTTGTGGCTCGGTCTCAGGTTACTGTCACTCCCAAGTCACCACCACTCCATTATGCTACCGGTGATCACCTTACATGCATTCCCCAACATATGCGTGCACTCATATATTGTACATAAAGACAATCATAGAAGATACCAAACTTGTATGCAACCAATCAACGAACTATTTCACCATTGCCAAGAACAATTCACTACTCAAACATAGACGGGGAGACACAATACATCAAGGGAATATAGTATTGCATCATACATCGTGTTTGCCAAGAGATTACAGTGGAGAGATGGAGCTGATCTTGCTGTAGATGTTGATGATGAACACGCCGGAGGGGGGTGGAGCCCTCCGGGGGTGATCCCGGCGGCGTTTCCCCCCTCCGATCTTCTCCGGCGGCAGCCTTCTGTCTCTCTGTTTCGTTGTTTCGTCTCTCGGCGCCGCCTCCTTCTCGAAAAGGCCAGGGGACCATTTATATAGTCATTTTTTGGTCACGAGACACTCGGGAGAAGAAAGATCGACGGCATCGGAGCCACGGGGGCAAAAAGGGGGCCCCACACGCGGCCAAGGAATCTGGCCGCGTGGAGGGTCCTTGTCGAGACATCGTAGTAGTTTTCATAGACGGGGGTGCCATGAGACTACGGTAGAGACGTGGGGTAACGGGATAGCGTGGTAACACAAGACACGGGATTTTACCCAGGTTCGGTACGTCGCGACAGTACGACGTGCCTACTCCTGCACTTCTCACTAATTGGGACTAAAGCCCGTAAACAGGGTTACAATGTGAGGGTTTGGATCTAAGCTACTCGACGAGGATGAGCTTCTCGGCGAGTTGGCGTAGAGCCTCTCTGTTTGTTCGTTGTTTTGTTTATCTCCCGTCTGGCTTTATATAATAGCCGGATTAGGGCTTACAGAATAGGAAACCTAGAAAACTACGGTAACTTGTAACTTGGAAAGCAAGGAATCCGTCTTCTCCTCCAAGCCAGATCACATGGGATGTGATCCGGGTTCTTCTAGAATCCGGCTTCTGCGCGTCGGATTACTGGGCCGCCTAATGGACCTAAGCCCACTACCACTTAGGCCACCCTGGTAATCCGGCACTTGGCCTACCATCTTGTATACCCCTATTTGGTATATATCCGACAGTAGCCCCCAAGAAGGATCAAAACTCTGATTCTCCGCCGTTCGCCAAATATTCTTTGTCCGAGAAATATTGATTCAGTAGTCTTGATTCTTCTTATTCGCCACTTGAAAAAGATGGTGGCATGAAACTCGGAATCCTGAAAATCCGGCTTTCCTCTCACGATCCTTCGCGGAGAAGAAACTTCCTACGTCAGCGCACTCAACCATGCTGACGTAAGCGACGTTTGAGATTTACTCGAAAAAACCCAGAAACACATCTCTTACAGATTCTCGCGGGAAACGAGGAGATAATCATCATTACTCCGTCGTTTCATTTCCCGGATTTTCCGGCGAGCGACACGCGGCAAACATCCAACGGTCAAAATAGCCGTTGGCACGCATCTAAACGGTTTTCCGGCTATAAATAGCCGTCCTCGTCCTCAACGAAAACTTTCCACACTCCCCACTGTCCACGCCATTGACGCGAACGAGCTCGAGAGCAAAGCACTGTCCCAGGCGCACTTAGCATCCAAGCACGCCGGAACGCAACGCGCCACCACGAGATGGCCTCCTCGCCGTCCTCGCCGACCCGCGCCGCCATCAACGAGCTCATCAGCGATTTAGATCCGCAACTGGGATCGCCCAAGCACACCGGCGGCGAGCCGGAGAAGACCACGGCCTCCGCGGTGGGTGACGCAAATTCTTCCGCCGCCGCGGACATTGCGGGATCGAGCTCCGCAGCCTCCCCGCCATTTGCTCCAGAAACGGCGGAGGAGAAGATCCAACTCCTCGGCGACGAGCTCGCCGCCGCGGAGGCCGCCGCCTCTGCCGCCGCCGGAGCAGACGAAGAAGCGGAGTCTGCAGGCAATTGGATTGCCTGCAACATTCCTCCGGCTCTCCTTCCAAACCTGGAAAAGGAGGGCCTGGTTCTTAAGAAGAAGTGCCGGCTTCCAGAAGACGAGACCGAGCCAACGCCAAAAAATGGCGAAAGGGTCCTTCTTTGTTCCCACCTTCTTCGAGGTATGGGACTTCCACCTTCTTCCTTTTTCCTCCAAATCCTTTCTCACTACAACATCCAGCCCCATAACCTTCCTCCCAACTCCATCCTCTACATGGCCGGCTTCCAGGCTTTGTTCGAGGGCTACTTAGGGCTAGAACCTAGGTTAGATTTCTGGACTTACTGCTTCGGGGTTAAGCGGAACTCTTCGGAGGGCGCACTCCCGACTTGTGGGACCATATCTTTCACTCTTCGGAGATTCCGAGAAGATTGGTTCCCCAAGATAAAAATCTCGGAATCCGTCAAATTTTGGACGGGTTCCTTCTTTTATCACCCCGACGTGCCTTTCCTTAAGGAAGCTGTCGGGGTTCCTCCTTTCGTGAACTCTGCCGCAGTTCCCCAAGACAACTGGGGAACGGAAGCCGTCCAGGTTCTGCCGCCAGATCTACTAAAGATCAAGCGGCGCATCGCCAAGCTCACCTCCATGGATCCGCCTCTAACCGGCATGGACACGGTTCTATGCTGGCTGATTAGGCGAATCCAGCCATTGGCCAACCACAGCGGCCGTCTCCTGTGCGAATACACGGGAGTCAAGGATCCGATGCGGACAACCACCAAAGATTGGCCCGCAAAGGAGCTTCGACGGCGCATCAACCAATTGGTCGCATCACGCGACCAATACGAAGCGAGTCGGCCAATGTATACGGCCGACAATCCGGTTCCCAAGGTAATTTTCAGTCATTTGGGTACAGTTTTATTTTTTCTCGGATTTTCTAGCTTCTGATTTTGATCTTGTTCGTCTGACAGTTTGCGGATCTTTCAGATTCGGACTTGGTATCCGAGGCTGAGCTGGACGCGCTGCGCACCGCCGCTACAGGTGGACGCAAGCGCAAGAAGATTATTTCCTCTGAGGAAATTATCGACCTTGACGGAATCCCCGTCGCCACTTCCAGGTTCTTTCATCTGGGTTCTTTTTCTTTCATGAGAACTTTTCATCCATCCTCGGTTTTTTAACTTTTCCGGGTTTTTTGTTTTTAGCCTGCCTCCCTCCAGTTTAAAACCAAAGAAGCTGAAGAAACACAAGGTTGCTTCCAGCCGAGGCAGTCAACCTTCTCCCGCCGTTGCCCCGGACACGCCGTCCACAATGGCGGAAGAGCAAGCTGCAGCCCCCACCACCAAGCCCTCAGAGCCCAGCCAGCCCGTTGTGTCGGACACGGACACGAGGGAAAGGGCGGCTCCAGAGGTGGAGAAATTTTCTCGGACTTTCGACGAAGAAATTCCCACCTTTGACAAGGACTTCAAGATTATCAACGACGGCCTAAGCGCGGCCGGAACTGCTTTTGCGGAATACGCAAAAGAGTTCAAGGAAAACTTGGCCCTTGGAGTTGCCAGCTCCAAGGCTTCTGAACAGGCGGAGAAGGATAAATCCACCATTCAGGATTTAGAAAATGCTCTGAACCTTCGCCTGGAGGAAATCTCCGAGATCGACAAGCTTATCGGTAATTTTCCGTTACCTTTTTTATTTTTCCATATCTTGTTTTTCTTCTCTGTTTTTTGCCTAACACTTTTGATTGTTTTGTCGGAAAAAACAGGAGATATCCCAGATGGTACCCGTCTTGAAGGGATCCAAGCCTTTGGGAAGATGTGGACTTCGATCCGTGCTGCTGGAATGCAGCTGGTGAACAAGTTTCTTCCCGCAAGGACTGGGGAGTTCTCGGAGGTTGAAAAACTTCCGGGAGCCATCATGGAGGTGGCGGAATCCAAGGATTCTATCCTGCGTTCCGCTGCACGAGGTGGTGCGCGTATGGCACTCGGCCTTATGCGCATGCACTACCCTGGTGCCAAATCCTGGCGCGTGGCGTCCGGTGTCCCTCAGGGATACACGGACACTCAGCGAAATACCATCTTTGATGAAATCAAAGGCCACGCCACCCAGATTGCCTCCATGGTAAATATTTCCATCAACTATGCAGAAGAGGAGATCCCTCCAATCCCCGAAGACGACAGCAGCGAGGAGGAATCAGACGCTTGAAGGGCTACCTATGACCTGGATAGCAAAAATAGACAACAGGAGCATTACTGTTCTTTCAATGTAATCTGCAATGTAATGCTTCTATTTGTATGAATGCAAAATTCCGCCTTTTGCAATTATTAGTTATGAAAATTTTTTGCAAGGTTTTTCGGATGTTACTATTCCTTTATCTTCTAAGTTCTCTGGCATATATGTTTTAACTGTCCTTAGTGTTTGAAATGGCTCAAATAGCAATATGAATCGTCATGCCGAGTAACTGGGCATAACCAATCAGTTTAAACTCGGAAACATGGACCATGTTAAAGGTATTTTTACTAACTAGTTCCAGTGACCCAACACATACGCAATCAGATAATGCTTAGAGAAAACAAGGAATTTTTTGACCGAAACTTGGGCACGCAGGCAATTCAAGTTTCCTTTAGCCGTTAGCAGGCTGAAAAACATTCAGTTTCTTAACGCCGAGTACGCAGGCACAATTCGGGTTAACATTGAGTATTTTGTAAGATCATTGGGAAATAGAGAAGGTGGAAACATGCTTTTACTATAATGAACTTGTAAAAAACATGGATACCAGAAATCCAACAACTTTATTTCATGATCTCAAAAGATGTTTACATAGATATTGAACTAAGTATAGAAGGGACATAACTGCTATGTATTCCAAAGCTTTGCTATCCACTTGACTTTGTCGGATTTCGTCAACAACTTGTATAGTGTTAGGATTTTAGCCCCCAGCCAACTAATAAATCTGCTAACGGCAGCTACGGAACCCGTCAATCTTTGGACATCTTTGACGCGGGTAGGTTTTGTGATGTTCAAGATTGCCTTGATCTTTTCCGGGTTAACTTCTATTCCTCTGTGAGAAACGATGAAACCCAGAAGTTTTCCTGAGGGAACCCCGAATACGCACTTAGATGGATTCAACTTCATCTTGTAGGTGCGTAAGTTTTCGAAAGTTTCTCGCAAATCCTCAAGGAGTGTATCTTTTTCCTTGGTTACGACAGCAATATCGTCCACATAAACATGGACATTTTTTCCAATCTGACTATGCAAACAACGTTGCATGCAACGTTGGTAGGTTGCACCTGCGTTCTTCAGGCCAAACGGCATGGTTACGTAATAATACGTCCCGTATGGGGTTATGAAAGAAGTCTTAATTTGATCTTCCTTTTTCATGCGTATTTGGTGGTACCCGGAGTATGCATCCAAAAAGCACAAAAGCTCAGAGCCTGCTGTGGCGTCTATTATTTGATCGATTCGTGGTAATGCAAACCTATCTTTCGGACACAATTTGTTCAAGCCTGTGTAATCTATACACATTCTAAGAGCAGTAGTGTCTTTCTTCGGTACTAATACCGGATTTGCGGACCAGTCAGTATGGATCACTTCCTTGATGAAATCCGCTGCTAAAAGCCGGATAATTTCCTTGCCAATAGCCTTCCGTCTTCTTCCGTCAAATCGACGGAGACCTTGTTTGACGGGTTTTGATCCAGGAATAACCTTAAGTTGGTGCTCAGCAAGTTCCCTGGGTACACCTGGCATGTCAGCTGGACACCAGGCAAAAATATCCCAGTTCTCACGGAGGAACTTGATGAGCTCGCCTTCCTATTTATCAGTCATCCCAGTCCCTACGACGACAAATTTTGTTGGATCTTTGGGATCTAGGATTACCTGTCTTGTATTCTCGGATGCCTTGAAGCTGTCTGTTGGCTTTCGCGTTTCTTTTCCTGCCGGCATTTCTGACGGCGATACCTCCTTGGCTAATTCCTTCAGTTCTTCCTTTGCTATAAATCTCTGAGCGCAAAGGGCGTTTTCTTTCTCCAACTCATTTGCCAGCTTAAAATCACCAGCTATAGTGATTACTCCTCCCTTGGGTCCTGCCATCTTCAGCTTGTTATAAATATAACAGGATCTTGCCATGAATTTGGCGAAAGCTGGACGTCCGAGTATTGCGTGATACACGCTTTCGAACGGCACTACTTCGAAGGATACTTTTTCCTGCCGGAAGTGATCTTTATCTCCGAAGGTCACATCTAGGGAAATTTCTCCTAGGGATCGTGCTTGCCTGCCAGGGACGATACCATGGAAGCGTATATTGTTGTAGTTGAGCTGAGACTCGGAAATCTTCAGGTGCTTCAGTGTATCCAGGTACATCATGTTAATGCTGGATCCTCCATCCATCAGCACTCTTCTTAGCCTAGTATTTTGAACAATAGGGCTTACAACAAGAGCTTGTGTGCCGGGTTCAGGGATATTTCCGGGATGATTAGACTGATCCCAGATTATCGGTGTATTGGAGTACTTCAAGAATTTCGGGGTTACCGGAACAACCGCGTTTATTTCTCGAAGTGTTCTTTTTGCCACCTTTGCTGATGGGGTTGCTAAGAAAGTTAGCATTGCTTCTCCATCAACTCTCGGAAACTTGGGTTCGCCTTTACGCTGTTGTTCCTGGATTTTTTCGTCAGGTCCGATTCACTGTCTTCTTTGTCAGCTTCTGGCTTTTGTGTGGCGGGTTTCCTTTTGGAACCCTTCCCTTTATTTCTGGACCCTGCACTGCCTTTCATGTGCTTATTCAGCCGGCATTGCGCGTTTGTATGGGTGGGTTTCCCAAATTGCGAGTGGTGAACGCAAGGTTCCGACTTAATCCTTTCCCACTCCTCTGGAGTGTAATTGATTGGATCTGGGTTGCGTCCTTTCCACTTATTTCCCTTTTCTCCTCCAAAGGCTATGTTCACCTCTTTGGGCTTTGTCGTTGTTTCTGGAGTGGCTTTTTTGTCAGAACGAGGGGTTTTCTTGGCGAGTATCAATGATTCAATATTGCCTCCTCTTGCTCTGATGTCGTCCTCGGCTGCGGCATGCTCATTGGCGGTTGTAAGCATGGATCCGAGATCCTTGTGCTTTTTGGAACCAACCATGAACGGTACAAGTCCGGGTTTTAGGCCATTGACGAAAGCATGCATTGCTTGTACGTCAGTTACTCCAGAGCAACTATTCTTCATTGCTGTCCATCTGGAGATGAAATCCACGTATGGTTCATCCTCAAATTGTGTGCAACGGTTTAGCTGGTTGATGCTATTCGGGCGTTTGTATGTTCCCCGGAAATGCTGAGTAAATACTCTAGCCATATCGTCCCAGCTGTCGACTGTTCTTGACGGCAATCCATTGATCCAATCTCTGGCTCCGTCCAGCAGCATTAGGGGAAGAAACTTGACAGCTTCCAAGGCTGTCCCATTGTTGATCTGGACGGCTGTATAGTAATCCGAGAGCCAGGTATCCGGGTTTGTGCTGCCAGTGTATTTCTGGTACGTTGGACCGACCTTGGCAAAGCCAGAATGCAGCGTTATTCTTCGGATCCTGTCGGTAAAACATTTAGGACCAAAGTATAGATCATCTTTTTCTGCTCTGTCAATGTGTGCAGAATATCTTCCGGCTGAATGGACAGAAGGGGATCTGCTCCTTTCTCTTCCATTGTTGCGCGAACGCGCTCTTCCGGGATTGTTTCTATCTCTTCCGTGTTCACGCCCTTTTGGATTAGGCGGAGTTCTACTCCTGTGCCTTTCTTTGTCCTTAGGCGGTGTCCGGGATCTCTCACGCCTGTGAGGTATATCGTATCTTCCAGCTTTCTCAGCTGGGTTCCTCGGAGGTGGCATTATTTTGCCGTCTTTCCGGTGTTTGTCTTCCCGATCATGGGGTTTATACCCATCTTTCGGGAGATGGGATCCGGTTTTAGACGCTGCATCCCGGTTGTCGGGGTTTTTCTTGTCTTTTCTCAGATCCTCTTTTTTATCTTTTGAGTTGTCTGAATCCCCGGGTTCTTCCGGTCCAGGTGCTCCAGCAGCGCAAGTAGCTGTCTTGCATAGGGCGGAATTATCATGCAGCCTCCCTGATCGCTCTTGAGCGCGCTGTTGTTGCTGCAATGCTTTTCCTAGGAAAGCATACACCCCTTGGAGTTTTTCCCCGTTGGAATATAGATCGTTATTAAGAATCGCGAACGCTGCTTCCGCGTTTTCTGCTGCGGTCTTGTATATTGGTTCGCCCTTGGCATCTTTGCCGTTTACCTGCTTTTGCCAAGACGGGTTATGGAACCTTTCTTTTGGCGGCAGTTCTTCCGATCTTGCGATGCCGGGTAACCTAGTAGGTTTTAACGCGGATCTATTCTTTCTCTCGTACTCCTCTATTTCTTCCTTCATGACCTTGATGTCATTATGGGTTTGTTGGAGATGTTGCCGAGATCTGAGTAGATGTTGTTGTTGCCGTTGGAAAGCTTGTCTCCTGGCTTCCAGCATCTCAGGGGGTTCATCTGGTCCCACTGGTGTTTGCAATAGCTCTTGCTCTTCCTGTTCCGTCATTGGCGGGGCAGTGATTTCCTTAGATTTCTTCTCCGCAGGCTTTGTTCCGCTAACATCTCCAACTTCCAGGTTTTCATCAGCGAGATCAGCTGATTTTTTCTTCCGGATTTTGTATTGGAGTTTTTTAGAAGCACGGTGCTTTTTCTTGGAAGAGGGAGGTTTTTTGACAGGCTCATCTTCTGTCATCTCCTTGACACTGGGGAATATCGGAGAAGTTTCTCCGTCTTCTCTCTCTTCCACTGGCGGAGGGGTTTTAGGGCTTTCCTGGCTGCCGGCGTCCGTGGTATCAGCCGGTTTCGCCATTAAGACTTCATGGAATCCCTCTTGAAAGGGTTTAACCTTTCTTACGAAGGCGTCCTCATCTTCGTCTTCAGAGTCGAAGTTATCCGATCCGGTTTCCGACTCCAACCTCGCCTCAATGGCGGCAAGCACGGATTCTGCTTCCGAGTTCATCGTCTTGTTGATGGATGTCGGATCTTCCGCCTCTGTGACGGGTATTTGATCTTCCGTCTCCATGACGGGTGCGTTGTTGTCTGCCTCTTGCACGGGATTTCCATCATCCGTGTTTTCGGCAATTTCGGATTGCACCATGCCGATAAAGTGTGTATCACTTTTTTGTCGGCGATCTGAGCAGAATACGGCATCATAGTCATCTTCGACTGGGTATAGGGCGGGTGGGATAAATTTGCTTCCACCGCAAAACCCCATTGCTTCTGCAGTTAGCCCGATAAAGATGTTAGCAGATCCTATCGGTAGCACGCAGGCACTTACCAGGTGGTTTTGCGCCGGTATGTAGGATCCGTTGTCGAGGAAGCGCCCGACGTCGTTGTCGAACTCCAAGCTTCCGACAGTGATTGATCTTCCGATTCCGCCAAGTATCCCAAATCGGAATCTTACGCCTGACGTCGTTTGCCCCACGGTGGGCGCCAACTATCGAGACATCGTAGTAGTTTTCATAGACGGGGGTGCCATGAGACTACGGTAGAGACGTGGGGTAACGGGATAGCGTGGTAACACAAGACACGGGATTTTACCCAGGTTCGGTACGTCGCGACAGTACGACGTGCCTACTCCTGCACTTCTCACTAATTGGGACTAAAGCCCGTAAACAGGGTTACAATGTGAGGGTTTGGATCTAAGCTACTCGACGAGGATGAGCTTCTCGGCGAGTTGGCGTAGAGCCTCTCTGTTTGTTCGTTGTTTTGTTTATCTCCCGTCCGGCTTTATATAATAGCCGGATTAGGGCTTACAGAATAGGAAACCTAGAAAACTACGGTAACTTGTAACTTGGAAAGCAAGGAATCCGTCTTCTCCTCCAAGCCAGATCACATGGGCTGTGATCCGGGTTCTTCTAGAATCCGGCTTCTGCGCGTCGGATTACTGGGCCGCCTAATGGACCTAAGCCCACTACCACTTAGGCCACCCTGGTAATCCGGCACTTGGCCTACCATCTTGTATACCCCTATTTGGTATATATCCGACAGTCCTCTTTTCCACCTGGTTGGAATTTTTGCCCTCTACTTTGGTACATGGTCTTCGTCTCGAAAATTCTGAACCGTGCTCTTTGGCCTTGCCCTTTTTGGAGTCCCGAAGCTCCCGGAAACTCTGAAACACTAAAAAGTACGTTTTCTGGAAAAACAGGGTTAGAACCAAAAGAAGGGGGATTGTTCAAAAATCTCCCAAATCATTATAAAACATGAATATAAGTTGCTAATATAGATGAAAAACAAGTAATAACATGCAAAGTTCATGTATGCATTTTACATGCATCAACATCCCCAAGCTTAACCCATACTCGTCCTCGAGTATGAAGGTGATAAAACTAACATGGACTTTGCGTTTTAAAACAATCATGGAATATCAAAGAAGATTATTCATGCTACATATAATCAAATGATTCATAATGTAGATGAGTAGCAACATACAATTCATGTTATAAGAAATATCAAATATGCAAGCAAAGATGCTTCATGAAAGTTCACAAAGTGTATAATGAAATAAAAGCACTATGGACGAAATGCATACACAAAATGAAAAATAAAATCCTATATTGGTCAAAGAATAGCATGATGGAAAATAGAAAATATGGTGGACACTTTGGAGAAAATTGAGTAGAGGTAAAACATGATCAAGTCTTATTTAGCCTCTAAATTATTCAACTAAAATTACTAATTGAAATGTGGCGTCCATTGGTCTAAGACTCTCATTGCCCCTTTATCACTAGCATCTTAAATTGTGAATGTTGAAGTAATGTGATTGACAAGGTGTTTGTTGAATGCCTCATGCCCCGTGAGTGTGAAAACCTACTCCATGATTACTCCACTTAAGATTCCTAATAATCTTTGTACAATCATAATAAGTATTAATGACATCATAGAGAACCGCAAAGAGGTACCTCTTGCCCCATGACATGGAAACAAGCCCATGTTACAATGACAAGATGAACAAACGGAGTAGACTCATCATCCTTTTTATTTTCATTCACTATTATGCATAGCTTCTTATTTTATTATAGGATGTGTTGTAGAGTCACTCAAGCTGTAAGTAAATTTCCACCATGATAAAGCATGGCTTGGGTTAGCGGCCCAATGCGTTTCTCTAGTCATATAGATACTTACTCATCAAAACTTACTATTCCTCTATTTCATTTCGGCATGGCAGGAGTCCAAAAACAAAAGTACATGATATCAACCAAATGTAATTTTTTTTGTGCAATGTTGAAAGCTTTTCGGTGATACACATTTATATCTAGCTCCCAACCACACACTTGTCAAACGCAAAACTTGTGGCTCCCATTATTGGGTCATGTTTATTAGATGCATAAAAAGTAAAGTGTGCCTTCAAAAGTTCGTGAGAGTCCTATCCCAAGTTCAACCCATGACAATTAATAAAGTGAATATCTTAATTTAGAACATAAATAACACAATAACATGGTGAACATACTCGGAATAGCAATGAAGCTAATGGGAAGATATGGTGGACTCACTGGAAATACTTGGCTAAGGAGTGTTGGAAACAAGTTTTTACTTGTTGGAATTTTTAAATTTTTGGCTAGCAAGAGGGAGATAGTTGACCATCTACTATGCATGCATATGTCCATAGAACTACTCATTTCATGAAAAACTAAATAAACCAGCAATTAACATCAAGGACATGAATAAGAGATAGCTCAAGACAACATTATTGCAAATTTCTACACATAAAAAGCCTATAAATCATGCAAACATATGTAGCTCTTCAAATCAACCATGGCATCCCTATTCCAAGTCATAATACTAGCATCCAATACATTCCAACCCAAACTCCAGTAGCTCAATCTCATATAAAATGATGGGTGTGGTCTTATCAAAACAAAAATAAAAACAAAAACTAGACGCTTCAAGTCTCTACGATAAATGCTTTGCTTAGAAAAACAGAAAGTAGACATGTGCTAACCAAAAGAGTGTAGCTCCAGTGGGGTGCTCATCACATCCCCAAGCTTATGGATTTCACCATTCTTGGATGTCTTGAGGCGCAGCTCCTCTAATCCCTGTGAAAAAACTTCACAAAACATGTTTCTCCCATTTTTTTTCTGTGGGGTGAGATTAGCAAGGACAAACAAATCACATGCTTGCTGTGCAAAATTCTAAATCAAATGCTCCAGTAGATATACAATAAGGTTCATTATGTTTTATGTTCAGTCTCTTGCTTGAAAGAATCATGGAAATTCGATTCCCAAGCCCAAAGAGAGCATAAAATAAAAGAAGGCAGAATCTATCCAGAAAAGCAACAGCAGCAAAATGAACGTTTTTCCTTAATCTAGACTCGTAAAAAAATTAATCCAATTTTTGTGCTTACAGAGGACGAAAAGTTGCAGTATATACTAAAAAATTAGCTCAATCAGACATACCAATAAAAAACGTAAAATCATACGGTGAGCAGACTCGTGCTGAAACAGAAATTTCATGCACTAGGATAGCAACTTATAAGTCCAAATGGGTTTGACTTGACTCTTTATTGAAAACTACAGAATTAAAACAAAAAAAACTAATCTCTTGAGACAGCAATAGCACACTAGGAAAATCCAAACAAAAACAACTGGGTTGCCTCCCGTAAAGCGCTTTCTTTATAGCCATATAGCTAGGCTTTACTTACTTAACATCATGATGGTTGGAGTGAGGTGGCTCGGCATCCCCAAGCTTGGATTCTTGTACTTATTTGATACATGTAGGGTGATCCCAGGGGTACATCCCCAAGCTTGATTGGTTGTCCCTCTTGATCTTTGTTCATCTCACTCAACTCTTCCTCCTGAAAAATTCTTCTTACACAAATCTCAACATAAAACTTGATTAGAGGGGTTAGTGCCTCCATAAATAAAATCCACATAGGTACAGCAAAGACACATCATGAGTTGATTCTACATATTAACTACTGTTACTACAGTTGTGCATTGCTCCTTGATCAAAAGAACCACACAAAACACAAGTAATGAGAGCAATGCGAAATAAAGACATAATCTGCCAAAAACTGAACAGCCCGTAAAGAGTGAATTTTTAGAGGCACTTAAGTTGATCAAATAAGAAAACTTAAAACTAGTGAAATATGTAGTGATAACTAAATATTGCTGTCGTAAATTACCAGGCCAAAATTCCACTTCTGTGATTTTAAACATTTTTTGCAGTGAAGTTCAGGAATCTGTTTTCTGGACATCTAATTACTATTGTTTAATCATATCTCTCATATAAGATTATTCTTGCCATTTATGATGAGAAATAAGACAGAAATGTGGTGTTACAGTAGTGAACTAATATTTTTATTGTTTTTAGCTTTGGAAAAAGTTTTAATGATAGAGACTTTGCAATGGTTTCATTGGCATGAACAACACATGTTCAAGGTCGACCCCAACTTCTCCATTACTCATCCTTCTCATTTACTTTCCCAAATTTTTTATAAAATGAAAATCTTAAACTAAATGATACATAACAGTAGGTAAAGGCATTTTACATGTTGTAAAGACACAAATGTATGCTCAAACCGAATAGGAAATTAAAGCATAAGGAACACACCAAAAAAATATTAAACAATTTATTTTTAAGTCTAACCCATTTCCTATGCATTGGCATTTTGTAATGAAACAAATAAAAGAAGCACATAATAGCCAGCATAGAAAGGTAGATCAAGTGCAACTTCAATACTTTCAGCATAAAGAGGGGAAACTTAATATTGTTGAAATATGTGTAACCATGTTTCCCTCTCTCATAATAATTTTCAGTAGCATCATGAATAGATTCAACAATATGAATATCACATAAAACATTCTTATCATGAGCCACATGCATAAAAGAATCACTACTCTCCACATAAGTAAAATCCTCATTAGTGATAGTGGGAGTTAAACATTCATAATTTTCATTGCAATCATCATATATAGGAGGCATAGTATCATCAAAGTGAATTTTCTCCTCCAAGCTTGGGGAACTAGAAATATCATGTTCATCAAAACCAACTTCCCCAAGCTTAAAACTTTCCATAGAATCAGCAAGTATATCATTTTTATCCTCAATAGTAGGGGGACTAAAAATATCATATTCATCAAGACAAACTTCCCCAAGATCAAGGTTTTCCTTAGAAATAAAGGTGTTAAAAGAATTAGTACTACCACAAATATGATTGTTGTGCAAATAATTTTTCAATTTCCCCTCAAACACTTAATGTCCTAATTCAAGGTAGATATTATACAGTTCTAAAATTGTTTGGTTGTTTTCCATTTTATAATTTTTTTTGTGTTTTAGGTTTAGATGTTAGTATGCAATGCAAACAAGAATAAAAGCTTAGCACAACGCTCCCCGGCAACGGCGCCAGAAAAGTGCTTGATGACTCCCAAGTGCAGGAGATCAATTTTAGTACCTTTCGATAAGTATTTGAGTGTCGAACCCACGAGGAGCTGAAGGTAAGCTATCTATTCTCTAAAGCCCTATAACCCTCTTATATGGCTGTTTATGCAAAGCAATAAGTTTGACTAAAAGGAACTAACTAATTAAAAGCAAGTGACGTGGAGTGTGGTTTGTCTAGTAACTAGTGAAGAAAGTTTAAAATGCAAGTTTCTAAGCAAGTTTCACAAGTAGCAAGCAACAAATATCTCAAGTATCTCAAGGGAGCAAGTGTTCTAGCAATAGGTGTTTCGTTCGTGTGGTTGTCACAATTAGTGAAGCACATGTTTTAGTCTTAGTTGTTTCTTCTATGAAGGAGCCATGAATAGGTATAGTCAAGTAAATTATCCACAACCCCTTATGATGGATCATGTGGCCAAGTAAATGACTGCACAAGATTGATTAAGACATAAAGTCCCACCATAGCCTTACGTTCTAAGGTCCCCTATATATATCCCCCAATAACTTAACTTTGTGGCTCGGTCTCAGGTTACTGTCACTCCCAAGTCACCACCACTCCATTATGCTACCGGTGATCACCTTACATGCATTCCCCAACATATGCGTGCACTCATATATTGTACATAAAGACAATCATAGAAGATAACAAACTTGTATGCAACCAATCAACGAACTATTTCACCATTGCCAAGAACAATTCACTACTCAAACATAGACGGGGAGACACAATACATCAAGGGAATATAGTATTGCATCATACATCGTGTTTGCCAAGAGATTACAGTGGAGAGATGGAGCTGATCTTGCTGTAGATGTTGATGATGAACACGCCGGAGGGGGGTGGAGCCCTCCAGGGGTGATCCCGGCGGCGTTTCCCCCCTCCGATCTTCTCCGGCGGCAGCCTTCTGTCTCTTTGTTTCTTGGTTTCGTCTCTCGGCGCCGCCTCCTTCTCGAAAAGGCCAGGGGACCATTTATATAGTCATTTTTAGGTCACGAGACACTCGGGAGAAGAAAGATCGACGGCATCGGAGCCACGGGGGCAAGAAGGGGGCCCCACATGCGGCCAAGGAATCTGGCCACGTGGAGGGTCCTCTTTTCCACCTGGTTGGCCTTTTGGCCCTCTACTTTGGCCCATGGTCTTCTTCTCGAAAATTCTGAACCGTGCTCTTTGGCCTTGCCCTTTTTGGAGTCCCGAAGCTCCCGGAAAGTCTGAAACACTAAAAAGTACGTTTTCTGGAAAAACAGGGTTAGAACCAAAAGAAGGGGGATTGTTCAGAAAATCCCCCAAATCATTATAAAACATGAATATAAGTTGCTAATATGTAGGAAAAACAAGTAATAACATGCAAAGTTCATGTATGCATTTTACATGCATCACATACCTACCTACATGTGGTATTTAACTGCCACTCCAAGTAAATTTCTCATGTGTTACCTTTGAAACCTTCAAAATTACTCTTGCTTTATGTTCCTGTTTTTGCTCATGAGGACGTAAATAGAGAATATTTATCTCACTTGTTGATTGGATTTCACACCCTGGACTAGTGGCTTCATCCGCTTATCCAAATGATAGAAGAGCTGGCAGCGGGGTGCCCAGCCCCAAATTAATACACATAAAATCTCTTCACTATTTTGCCCCTGATTTATCAGTCAAAGCATAATTGTGTAAACAAAAGATAAAGAGGGATGACCTTCTACCCAGATGCGTCCTTCATATGGGAGCCTCTCTTGTGAATCCAGTTGGCTTGTGACGTATTGTACTTTCTGTTTACCATTCCTGGACATTAGCATACATCTCCCAAAATATAGACACTCCTCCATGGTATGTGATTGTTGGCAGGCACCCGAGGATTTGGTTAGCCATGGTTTGTGAAAGATGGATGGGGGAGTGTCAGACTTTTAATACCTCTTTTTAATAAAATAAAAATCTCTAGCACATGAGTGATCCCTGCTTCCCTCTGCGAAGGGCCTTTCTTTTACTTTTATGTTGAGTCTCCATCTTCTAACTTTATGCACAGTTGAGAGAGCATTTTTGCCATTCTGAGTTTTATGTGCATTTGTCCCAGAAACATTATTAATTGATTCATGATGTGTTATTAGTTGTTCTCAAATTATTTGTTCTAGTCTTCCTCATGAACTTTGAAGGTGTCCTGCCATTTATGTTTTGCCCCACTCTTAAGGACTAGCGAAATATCACTTTGCCATGCTTTCTCTATACTTGAAAAAAACATATATCTTTATTTGCATTGTTATTCATGACCTTTTATTTGAGATACTTTTCATGATGAAAAGTGATTGCTATGTTTTATTATTAAAGTTCTATTTATCATGTTTGTGTTTGAAGTTCTATAATCTCAGCTTGCATATGCCTTTACATTTTTATGATCAAGATTATGTTAGTAGCATGTCACCTCAAAAATTATTGTTTTATCGTTTACCTACTCGAGGACGAGTAGGAACTAAGCTTGGGGATGCTTGATACGTCTCCAACGTATCTATAATTTCTCATGCTCCATGATAATATTATGCCAATTGCTACACGTTTTCTCCCTTCTTTATAGCATTTTTACACGTTTTCCGGGACTAACCTATTAACAAGATGCCAAGTGTCAGTTCCCTATTTTCTGTTGTTTTTATTTCAGAAAAGTTGTTCTGGAAATATTCTCGGACTTGGACCCCACAAATCCCGAAGTTCCTATTTTCCCCGGAGGCTTCCAGAAGTCCAAAGGAGACACGAAGGGGGGCCCTAGAGCCCCCACACCATAGGCTCACGCGGGCTCCCCCCTAGCCGCGCCGGCTAGTGGTGTGGGCCCCTCGGGCGCCCACCGACGTTGCCCTTTAACCTATATACCCCCCAGGCATAAACTCTAGAGGAATCGACCTGTTCCACAAAATACATCTGTAGCTCCGCCGCCGACGACGACAAGTTTTGGGGGACAGATCTCTGTTCTGGCACCCTACCGGGATGGGGAAGTGCCCCCGGAACCATCTCCATCGACTCCACCGCCATCTCCATCGCCGTTGCTGTCTCCTATGATGATGAGGGAGTAGTTCTCCCCCGAGGCCGAGGGCTCTACCAGTAGCTATGTGGTTCATCTCTCTCTGTCCCATGGTGTTATCTATATGTGATCATGAGCTTTGTAATCTATTTGAATTCGTAGATGTTACTCTTCATCTTTTGCTACTCAAGTGCTTTATTAATATGAACTTTGGAGTCACCTTGTATCGCAGTGTGAAGGTGACAGTGTGCACGCCGTGTGTGTCTCCCCTATGAAATTGTGGAGTTTGCTTAGTACCTTCTAGGGCGGTCATAGTGATAGCGTGGGGTTAACTAGACATGGGAATACAAACTTGAGGAGTGTTGTTACAGCCCTACGCAATGATTAGTGTTCGTTATCCAACCGGAGAGGGTTAAGAGTAGCATAGTGAGAGAAGCTATCTAGTTATTCAATTACGTGATCATTGTTGAGAGTATCCACTAGTTAAAGTAGGAGCCCTAGTCCTTGTTTCCAAGCATTGAAACACCATTTTCCGCCTATTCTGCTACATGTTTGCTTGCTGCCATTTTTATTTCAGATTTCTATTATCATCCATATTACTTGCATTTTACTCTCTCTTCGCCGAACTAGTGCACCTATATACCTGACAAGTATATTGGGTGTGTTGGGGACACAAGAGACTTCTTGTATCTTGATTGCAGGGTTGCTTGAGAGGGATATCTTTGACCTCTACCTCTCTGAGTTCGATAAACCTTGGGTAATCCACTTAAGGGAAACTTGCTGCTGTTCTACAAACCTCTGCACTTGGAGGCCCAACACTGTCTACAAGAATAGAAGCGTGCGTAGACATCAGACTCTGTCCGTGAAAAGGAAGGAGGTTGTCACGGAGCCCGCTCTAGCTGCAAATCCCACTCGAAGACCTCCGAGCCCAGCAAAGGTAGTCGACGTTCCGGAGTACGGGATGCCTAGCTTGGTTGGTGGACGGCTTGGAGATGTCGGGGCGTTAGCGAATAGGGAGATCTCGGCTAGCTCGGATGATCCCTTGTCCAACGCGCAGGGCAAGGTAAAGTGTTCCCATTTTTTCTGCAACTTGTCTTCCTCTTTCCCTTTTATCTGGTGCATGACAGTGCTCCCGATGGGAGTAGCCCCCGAGTCTATGGTCGACTGCTTGCAGTTGGCTATGGACTCAAGTTGAGATTTTCTTTTTTGGTCTGTTTCTTGGTTTTGGTTTCATCGGGTGCACGGCAGTGCACCGGATGGGAGTAGCCCCCGAGGCTATATTTGACTGTGAAAAGTCGTGTATAGGCTCAAGAGATACCTCTCTAACTCTGCAAGGAATTTTTGCAGGCCGTTCTTGATTCCCTGGCTGCTTTTGTGCGCCGTTTCTTTTGGCTGAGGCGGATTGTGCTTCTCTTCGGGGAGAGCGCGACCAGCTCGTCCAGGATGGCCTCACCTTACAAAGTAAGATGCCACACGCCGTTTGCCCTAGTTCCGTTTTTTCCTGTCGCAACTGTTATTGTAATCGCGCCCTCTATACTGCAGATTAAGTTAGTCGCTTGAAGTCCGAGAAGGCGGAGGCTACCTCTCGGGTGAAGGACCTTGAGAAGGAGCTGGAGTCTACTCGAAGAGTTGGTGTCTACGCGCAAGCATTCAGCCGACAGTCTTGCGGGAGCCCAGGACGCCTTAAAGCAGCTGGAGGAGGCGAGTGTGAAGCACGACAGCGATTTGGTCGGCGTCCTCCGTCCCCTGGCCCAGACTTTGGTTGGTGAGTCATGCTTGAATTTCTTTCGACTGCGGCTTGCTCTTTTCTCTTTCTGACGTTTATCTGCTCCGTCTTTGTTTAGGTGCTATTGGGGTTGGGCTGAAGCTACCCAGAGGGATTCGATCTGACGCCCTCTCGAATGCGTGCACTCAGCTGCAGGAGCACGGGAACAAGGCATGCTTCCTCATCCGCGATGTTTCCCAAGTGCTGACGCAACTGCACCAACGCCTGCTCATGGATGTGCCCGTTCCGCCAACTCTTGGTGGCCTCCTGCAAGTTTTCCAAGGCGAGGATGATCCTCTCCAGGAGTACTCCTCATCCGCGATGTTGACCTGGAGAAGGTGTACTCCAAGCTTCCTCGAGACGCGCTGGAAAAATGGTAGCGCTTTGACCTTTTGGCGATCGTGCAGGGAGGCTTGCGAATACGCTCTCCGGGGTAGTTTCCCGCGGCCGTGGTGGACAACCTACTGCGAGTGGAGCTACCTCCGTAGTTCCTTAGATCGAATCGTTGTTTCTGTATATTTTTATGTGTAATGAACCTTGGGATGCATTCTTGTACTTTGTTTTGTCAATCGAGATGTTTTGAAGTGTCAGCGTTTTGTTATCGCGCCTTACTTTCTATTCTCCCGATGGGAGTAGCCCCCGAGCACTCGAAGATTTTGTGTGGTACATCGTCGAGTGGGGTATGACTATGTATAAAACTTCGTTGTTCTTTTCAGGTGGTGGATTCCAGCGGAGGTTTGTCGAGTGGAGCTGCTCCTTCGACTGAGTCGTTGATTGCGGCTGCCAGTATGCTTGCTTCACTTCGTGACCGTGTCGCGGATGGCGAGCGTAAACTCAAGGCTCTGCGAGGCATGACGGATGTGGCCAAGTCGAAGCGAAAACTTGCTGCAGATCGCGAACAATTTTTTATGGAGGAGCTGGCGAGTGTTACGAAGAGCATGCTTTGTAAGTCCCGCGAGCCGCTGAGTGCTTTTTGTTTATTCCTGCTTGTGTTTTGACGCGTTTGTTGTCCATGCAGTTGTTGAGCCTGATAGGGTGTGTGAGGGTCACTGGGTGGACAATCATATTGTTCATGAGTCACAGCTCCAAACCTCACGCGAGACATTTCCGGTCTGACCGCACCCGAGGTTTTGTCTTGGCTACCCTGCAATACCGGCGACTCACGCGCAACTTTTTGTTGAGTCTAGTCGGGAGGCCCTCTCTTCTGTCCATCGGGCGTTTTACCCCTTCGGCGTTGTTCCGGATAGCTTGAGTGGCTTGCTGAGGCTATTTCGTCGAGTGGGGGATGTTCAAGAGTGTGTGCGTCAGCAACTCATTTGCGGTGCTCAGGTGGCACTTGCTTTCGTGCGTCTGTGGCATCCTAAAGTCAATTTCAATTATGTGGCGCGACTCCCTGACACCCGAGGGCCACCCGTGGATTTTGTTCCTCATTATGAGGTTGTTTACCCTGTGGCAGAGCGGATTATTCGACTGACCGCGGCGGAGACTGAGCGATTGCTTCAAGAGGCGGCTGCTCGGCAATAGCTGTAGTTGATAAGGTGTATACACCTTGTATGTTTTAGTTTTAAGGTGTGTTAAGGTGTGTGCCTTGTGACCTTGTATGTTAATTCAATCGGTTAACATATTTATAAGGCGTGTACCTTGTTACCTTGTAAGATTTTTGTCGTGCACGAGCACTCAAAGATTTTGCTGATGCTAGTTTGGTGTAGCCCCCGTGTGTTGGGGTGTGACCATTTGTTTAGAATGTAAAGAAAGGGAAAAAAATAAAAAATAAAGATTGCGACTGGATAGTCGTTGTAGCTATGGTTGAGAAACCATGTTTTTATTGCGATGGCTGAGAAGCCATGTGTGTGCTCGGGTTACAATGTGGCTGGTACAACCTTATTTGCGAGTGATATATTCTCCTAGGGATAGAATTTCCTCACGTGCGCCACGTTCCATGGGTTGGAGTAGATGTCGCATGTCTTTGGGTTATTCAGGCGATAGGCGCCGCCTGGGATGACTTCGTGTATTATGAAGGGTCCCTCCCATGGTGGCTCTAGCTTGTGTTCCTCTTTCTGCTTGAGTCGCAACAACAGGTCGCCTACCACGAAGGATCTATGGCGGACGCGGCGACTATGGTGATTGCGCAGCGATTGCTGGTAGACAACGGATCTAGCGAGGGCAATGTCCCTGATCTCGTCCAACACGTCCATATCTTTTGTGAGTTCCTTGTTGGAAGTTTCGTCGCTGTATGCGACAACTCGCGGAGCGCTAAACTTGACGTCCTCGGGTAACACAGCTTCAGCTCCGTATACCATGAAGAATGGCGTGTAGTTTGTCGATCGGTTGGGTGTTGTTCGCAGACTCCACAACACCGATGGTAGTTCTTCGGCCCAATGCCCTGCTGCTGTGTGTAGTCGGGTGAACAGCCGCTTCTTTAGGCCAACCGAAACTAATCTGCTGGATCGTTCGACTTGGCCGTTAGTCTGCGGGTGTGCTACCGAGGCGAAGCTGAGGGTTATCCCTTTTTCCTTGCAAAAAGCATGCGTCTCCTTGGCTGTGAAGTTGGTCCCATTATCTGTGATGATGTTGCGTGGAACGTCAAATCTGCACACGATGGAGTTGAGGAAACTCACGGCGCATTCGGCGTGTTGCGACGTAACCGGCATGGCCTCTATCCATTTCGTGAATGTGTCGACTGCGATTAGCAGGTGAGTGTATCCTCCAGGTGTTGATTTCCGCAGCGGTCCCACCATATCGAGCCCCCATTGAGCGAAGGGCCAGGAGATAGGGATCATGTGGAGCTTTGTGGCCGGTGCGTGTGGCTTGGGAGCGAACTTTTGGCAAGCGCTGCACCTCTCGACGAGGTCTTTGGCGTCTCTGGCTGCCGTGAGCCAGCAGAATCCTACTCGAAAAGCTTTCCTCGCGATTGCTTTCCAGCTTGCATGCTGCCCACAGTCGCCTTGGTGTATATCGCGGGGCAGTTCCTTCCCGTCCTCGGGTGCGATGCACCTCTGGAGCACTCCTCATATGCTTTGCTTGTATAGTTCTCCTTTTATCACCTGAAAGGATTTGCTGCGTCAAACGATTTGTCTCGCATCGCAAATGTCTTCTGGGAGCTGTTTGTTCATCAAGTAATCGAGATATTTCTGCGTCCAAGTTGGATCGACCAGGAAGACTTGCCTTGAGATGTTATGGATGAGCTCGATGAAGGCGATTTGCTGACTGGCTTCCGTTTCTGGTGATGCGGGTGTCGCTGCTTGCTTTTTGACCATGACTGATCGTTTGCTTATTCTCTTAAAGTAGATTCCTGGTGGAACAGGGGTGTTTGTTGATCCTATCTGCTTCTTCATTGCTTGATCGTGCGATGTGCTTTAGCTCACACCCTTTGAAATTTCCTTCGAGTAGGTTGTACATGTCGCGATAGGCGACCATGTTATCTGCGACAGCGTCGCACTCCTTCATCGTCTGCTGCACGATGAGCTTTGAGTCTCCGTATATAGTCAATCGAGTGGCTCCATAGGCAATCGTCAACTTCATGCCATGTAGGAGGGCCTCGTACTCTGTGTCGTTGTTGGATGCTGGATCGTCGGGGGGGAGTCGAGTTGCAGGATATATTGCAGCTTGTCGCCCCTTGGCGATATGAGGATTACTCCGGATTCGGCTCCCTCGTTTCATTTTGACCCGTCAAAGTACATGATTCAGTTGCTCGTGTATTCCGGGGGTCCCAGAGTTTGCAGCTCCGTCCACTCGCTCAGGAACTCTACGACTACCTGGGATTTGAGGGCGTTACGTCCTGTGTATATGATATCTTAGGCACCTAGCTCGATGCTCCATTTTGCGATTCTTTCGAATGTCATGGGATTGTTCATGATAGTACCGAGTGATGCATCGTTTAGCACCGTGAAGGTATGTTCCTAGAAGTAGTGTTTGAGCTTGCGGGCTGTAAGGACCACTCCATACACGAGTTTCTGCTAGTGGGGTATCGTTGTTTGCACGACAAAAGTACCTCGCTGATGTAGTACACTGGTCTCTGAGCGCCGAATGCTTTTCCGTCCTCTGGCCGCTCGACGACAATTACTGTGCTGACAACTTGATTTGTTGCGGGTAGGTAAAGGTAGAGAGGTTCCATTTCTTGTGGTGTTGCTAATATTCGCTTGCTCTGCAGCACTCTCTTCAAATCAACGAACGCCTTTTTCGCTTCTGGAGTCCACTCGAACTTATCCGTTTTCTTCAGCAATTTGTAGAAAGGGAGCGTTTGGTCGCCTAACCTTGCGATGAACCTGCTGAGGGTTCCTAGTCGCCCTGCGAGCTGCTGCACGCCGTAAAGATTTGTTAGTTCTTTCATCGTCAAGATTGCCTATATTTTCTTCGGGTTGGCTTCAATTCCTCGGGCAGGGACCAGATAGCCGAGGAGCTGTCCAGCAGAAACCCCGAGGACACATTTTGTCGGGTTGATCTTGATTCTGTATGCATTAAGGACGTCGAATGTCTCCCGGATGTCCTTGAGGAGCGTGTCCTCCACTCGAATCTTGATGACGATATCGTCAACATACACTTGTACGTTCTTGCCAATGAGCTTGGCGAGGCATTTTTGCATGCAGCGCTGATATGTTGCGCCTGCGTTTTTTAGCCCGAAGGGCATCGTCGTGTAGCAGTATACACCGTGTGGTGTGATGAATGTTGTCTTCTCCTCATCCTCCTGCTTCATCCTGATTTGGTTATAGCTTGAGTAGGCATCCAAGAAGGAGAGGCGTTGACACCCTGCTGTAGAGTCCATGATCTGGTTGATCCGTGGTAACGGAAAGTTATCCTTGGGGCAGTGTTTATTCAACGACGTGTAGTCGATGCACACGCGAAGGATGTCAGTATTTTTCTTCGGGACTAACACCGGGTTTGCTAACCAGGTGGAAATCTTAATTTCCCTGATGAACTTGGCGGCTAACAATCTGTTCACCTCTTCTCAGAGTGCTCTCTATTTTGGCTCGGAAAAACGTCGGGTAGTCCGCTTGACTGGTTTTGCATCTTTAAACACTTCAAGTGAGTGCTCGGCGAACTCCCTGGGTATTCCTGGCATATCTGAGGGCTGCCAGGCGAAAATCTCCCAGTACTCACGGAGGAGTTCGACGAACGCTCTTTCCTATGCGGGTGATAGGGTGGTGGACACCATCGCCGTCTTCGCGGATTCTATCGGGTGCACTTGGTGTTTTCAAGTGTCGCTGCTTGGGCTGAACTCGAGTTCTGGGGCGTCTTTTTTTGTGAGCGGCATCACGGAGTTATACGTGGTTTTTGCCAGCTCCTCCAGCTCCTCTTGCATCCCGAAAGATTTCGCGATTTCGTTGAAATCATTGTCGCATTTGTCTGACTTATGGATGACGCCGTTTATGGTTATTGTGTCGTATTCTCCTAGGAGTTTGAGCTTGAGGTAGGCATAATGGGGTACTGCCATGAATCTCGCGAACACTGTTCGGCCGAGAATGGCGTGGTACTGCGATGGCCAGTCGACCACCTCAAAGTCGAGGAATTCTCCCTTGTAATTCTTCGGGTCTCCGAGTATCACCTCTAAGTTGATTGTTCCGAGTGGTCGGACGACCTTCCCTGGTACTATCCCGTGGTAGGATGTTTCTGATTCTGCGAATCCGTCTTGGTTCTTGTAATCTTGCGGACTGTGTCCGCGTATATGATGTTGATTCCGCTGCCACCGTCCATGAACACCGAGCTAGGTCGTAGTTGCCTATTTGCGCCTGGATGACGAGCGCGGCGTGTCTTGGTCGATACACTCGTGGAGGGTGGTCCTCTTTGGAGAAAGTTATCGACTGCTCTTACATCTTCAGGTATTCAATCTTGGATGGTGGGGCCTGTACTGCCATGTTGACTTGGCGTGTGTTTGTCTTCTGGACTCTGCGGGACGGGCATACCTTCTGTATCATTCCGAGGAGTTCTTGTGGATTCGAGTATCCGTTAGCTCCTTGTTTTGCGGCGGGTGGCGCTGGTAGCGCGGCCAGCGCTACGTTCTGGTGCACTGCAGGTGGAGGCAGGGGTGGTGGTTGGTATCCTCCTAGCAGTTGCAGGTATCCCTGGTTAATGGCGGCCCTGTGCTTCTTCGTGTATGCCTCGTGGATGTCCTGAAACTTTCGGCAATCTTTGAGGAGGTGAGTGGCCTAGGTTTTGCCCGTGCGTTTATCTGTAAACAGATGTAGAGAGCAGTATCCGTCAAGGTCCTCTTCGGGAGTTGTCGTCTGGCTTTGGTTTCCAGTCGCGATTTCCGCAGGATCCGCCGTCGTGATTTCTCGTGAACTCCGCTGCCACCAGTTCCGATTGATCATCCTGGTCGTAGTGTTTTCTCGTTGCGCAGGGACTCCTCGCCATTAGCCCACCTGTCTGCTATCGCGACTAATTCCCCGATTGATTTGGGCGCATATCGTCCCAGTTCTTCTCGGAAGGCAGCACGCCGAGCACCCTTGGTGAAAGCTTCGATCACGACTTCTTATGATATGTTTCCCGCCGTCTTCTTGAGTGTGGTCCATCTCTGGATATACTCGCGGGTGGACTCGACTCTCTTTTTCCTGCAGGCTCGCAGTTTCTCGATAGATGTTGATTGTTTGTACGTCGTCTGGAAGTTCTTCTCGAAGTAGCGGGTGAGATCGTCCCATCATCTGTAATGCGTGTGCGGTCTTCCTTCGAGCCAACTACGGGCAGCGCCTACGAAGTGCAGGTTTAGGTACTACATGTCTGTTGTCTTGTTCCCGCACTGGCATTTTATCGCGGTAAGATAGTCTGAAAGCCATGACTTGGGATCTTGCGAGCCGTCGTACTTTGGGACCTCCGTTGTGATCTTGAATTTTTTGGGCATCGGTGCCTCGCGGATGCTCCGACTGAAGGGCATTGCGCCGCAAGCTTCCTCGTCAGAGGAGGTAGATAGATATCGGGCGCGGTTCCTGCGAGCTCGAGCCCTGTCGACCTTGCTCTGTGCGATGTCTGCACGCACGTCGTGTTGAGCACGGTCGCGATTATCCTCCCGTTGCGGTTCTCTGCTGCGATGTCGCGATCGGCTTCCATGGTGCCGTGGGATGCTATCGCGGTCTCGCGGGCTGTCATCGTCGCTGCGCGGGCTATCGCCACGGCGCATGGCTTCTTTTCCTCTGGAGCGGCGAGGCGATCCCTTATCTCCTCTCTTTGGCGACGTACTCTCATGTCTGCGAGGTGTTTTGTCCACCCGAGGGTTTTTATCAGCTTCCGCGGTTGTCGCGTGCTTGCGATTCTGGGCGGCGATCGTTGTTCCGGCCATACCTTGCCCCTTCTAGACTTATCGGCGTTGTTGCGCGCAGGGGTCGTTTTCAGGCGGCTGGTTCGCCTGTAAGTACGTAGCGGCGGCCACTATTGTGGTGGCTGGAGTTGTCGGGCATACGTTGCCTTCCTCATCAACGTGCATGAGGGAGGTCTCGAGTGATTTGCTAACTTCGCTGAGAGACCCTTGGTCCAGGCAAGCAGTTTTCGAGATGTACTTTTTCTTCGGAGGCTGGTTCCCCGTTGAGTGAGTCCTCAAGAGCGCCGCGCGGCGCGCACTCGAAGCTTCTGCCGCTTCCTTCCGTGCTTCTAGGTCCTTGCAGGCTTCTGCCAATAGTCGGCCCGTCCACAGCATGTGGTAGTGATATGCGGTCAGATCTTCTCGAGAGGGTCCACCTTCTATCGGCTAGCCAGATTGTATCGCTGCTTTTTCTTTGAGCCAAGAGGCTCGTGAGACCTTGATGCGTTCCCGCTCCTCTCTACTTTCCTCCGTTTCTTCAGGTTGTTCGGTTGATCCTGTCATGCAGACTTAGGCCAGATATGGCTCGTGAGTCCTAGGCGTGGGCCGACGGCTTTCACCGAATTTGGAGGGTTCTTTAGTCGCGATGGTGTGGAAGTTGCGCGTGTTGCAGCGGATGGAGCCACCACTGGGCGCTGGGTCGCGACCAATATCATCAGATAGCGACTCGAGGGTTGCCGGGCTTGAGACAGATTCAGAGTCCGATTCGCCGAGCCCGATCTGGTCGGGGAAGTGCAGGATTCCCGCCTTGCTGGCGTGGAAGTGGAAGCTGCCGAACGTCAGGCCGACGCTTTTCTCAAGTCTGCTGAATGCCGGACGAGATTCTGGCGAATGGGGCGCGTAGACAAGCGACCCGAAGCGGACCGGCTCCGTTGGAGTCGATGATTCCAGGCTCCAGTTGAAGCTTGGCAAAGACGAGGCCGAAGACGCCGTGGATCCGGTGCCCGCCGTTCCCACAGACGGCGCCAATTGTCGATTAGTTATCTCGACAAGTCCCTCGGATGATCCGGTAGGGTTTCGATTAAGAGAACAAATAGGTGCTGGTGACAATCGTTGGCTAACAGGGGGCACGAGTTTACCCAGGTTCGGGGCCCTCGTAGAGGTAAAACCTTACTCTTGCTCTTGAGATCTGTATTACGAGTAGATCGATTACAAAGGTGGGTGTGCAAGACGAGATATTGATCTCGAGCTTATGGCTATGGTGGGGAAAGTAGATTAAATCCCCCCTCGGTGGTTCTTCTAGCCTTTTATAGGTGGCTGGGTCTCAAACCGTGTCCGGGGGGGGGGGGGGTTAGAAACCCTAGCACTAGGTCGGCAGGAATTTTCCTTCTTGACCCGCAAGTCTTGTGGGTGGGCTTATACTGGGCCTTCTAGAACAGCAGGATAGCGCCTTGCTTTGGGCCTTGGATCGGATAGGTTTACCCGACAGGTCCAGGAGTCATTCCCACGTCAGAGGGGTTCAAATTAGAAGCTCTAATTAGACCCTCTACTAGAGAGAGACTTGAGAGACAATTGCTCACAAAATTATGTTTTGCCTCAAGATTAAGGACGACGATGCGGAGAATCTCATCTTGGATGGAGTTGGAGAGTGGGAATAAAATAAATGTGAGGATCTAAACTAGGTCGTCTTTGTATTCCGCGAAACGCAGCTCTCGGCAACGACATGTTCCCGAAAGATTAATTTGTGCCGGTAAGCACCTACCATCCTAATCTCTTTCGTAGACATTATGGAATAAGGAGAGATCTATTTGTGCGCATTTTCCAATATTTTGAGGCCAGTTCTCGCTTCTTTCACTTGCGGAAGGAATGTTGCCGTCCTCCTTGGATTTAGTGTGTATCAAAAGATCTCTGCAGCCACGCGGGTGACTGCATACGACATTCCAGAGGACTACACCGAGTATCTTTGCACTAGCAAAGACACTGTGCTCAAGTGTGTTTGCTTGTTTGCCAAGGTGATGGTCAAGGTTTTGGGCCCTGAGCACCTCCGAGTTACTAATGATGAGGACACAAAGAGTTTGATAGCGACGAATGAATCAAGATACTGGTCGGGCATGCTTGACGGTGTTGATTGCATGCACTAGAGGTGGACTAATTTCACTGTGGATTGACATTGTCAGTATACCGGTCATCAGCGTGATCCAACTATTGTGATTGAAGCAATAACCTCCGAGGACTTGTGGATTTGGCGTTGTTTTTTTTTGTTTTGTCCAGGTCTATCAATGACATCAATGTTCTGCAAAGATCTCATCTTTTTGCTAGTCTTTCTAGTGGAGATGCTCCAGTTTGCAACTACACCGTCAATGGACATGTCTATACCAAGGGGTATTAATCTAGTCGACGACATCTACCCATGTAGTCAAAATTTGTGAAGACCAATTTTTGACAAGCACAAGGAGCATGCCGAAAGGATATTGCGAAAGCTTTTGGTTTGTTGCAACCTCAGTTTGCCAATATTCGAGAACCAACTCGCTTCTGGGATATGAAATCTCTCTTCAATATCACGATGGCATGTGTGATTCTACACAACATGATCGTCGAGGATAAGAGGGATTTAAACTTGGAGCTTTTCTATGACAATTTTGACAGCCGTGCGAGCCTAGCAGAAAGGCCGATAATATCCAAACATTTCTTGAGACCTACCGAGAGATTGAGCATAGAGGCACACACACCCAACTTTGAGATAATCTCATTGAGCATCAATGGTAGTTGTATGGGAGATAGTCTCTCCGTTCATTTGAGTTTTCAATGTGGGATGAACTATTCTTTCCCTTCCGGACCATTCAGCTATTCGTTTAATTATTGGATTTGAATGATTGTTTTTTTAATAACGAGGCAAAAGTTTTGCCTTTTATAATCATAAATAAGGAGTAAACACCCACGGCCTAGGCCATTCGAACAAAGTAAAAAAGAAACAACAAAGGGCAAATGCCCTCCCCTTCTAGCTCAGAGGGTTAGCTCAGCTAGCTTCTTTGCTCCAGCGATGACCCAGTTGTTGCCTTCGTCTTTGATGCGTTGAAGAAGCATGGAAGGCATGTCAAATTTGTTATTGAAGACCCTAGCGTTCCTCTCTTTCCGAGCTCCCACGTGATTAAAGTGATCGTCGTTTTTAGCCCCTTTGGCGAAGTTGACTCTGTAGCCGCTAGGGTCTTCCAGTACTCGAAGACCAATGCCCTAGAAACACCGAGATCCTGTAGAAGGGAGGGGCATTTAAGCCAAATCGCAACGTCTTTCCACACCCGCCTGGAGTAACGACATTAAAAAAGGATGTGTCTTGCAGTCTCCAGATGACATCGGCAGAGCTGGCATGTTGGCTGGTGGAGCTATCCCCCGATAGCAAGACAATTTGAGGTCCAGAGCCTATTTTGCACAGCTAAGGCGAAGAAATTGCACTTTGAGGACGCCCAAGTCCTCCAAACGATGCTCATAAAAGGACATTGTTGTATTGGTGTATTGTGTGATGTTAATTTTTTTAGTAAATGTAAGTTATTGTTGCTGTTATATTAAGTTTTTCTTGTTCAATCACAAATATATACTAAAACCTAAAATTTGCTTTGCGGTATCGGGTTGCGGCGGAACAGAGGTTTTAGATTCCCCTTATGACGTGTTTACGTTACCGCAATATAAGGGATCCGCCAACGAGGACCAGATGATCTCCAGCGACATGCACTCCTGGGCGATCTAAAAGCAAGATACGTATTGGAAGACTAAAGCAAAAAACAAAACGCATGCATACGCCAAAGCCTTGTTGGTGTGGGAGGAAAGACTGTCCATGCACTCATGCGTGCGCCGATCCGGCCACAACTGTTGGATCATCTTGGGAATATGCCTTCCTTGTGATAGCTACCTCTTCCTTGTTCTTTTCTCTTTTGAAGCTTGCTGCTCGTCGGACGTACGCAGTTGTTGCGCGCGGGAGGAAAAGCTACTTACAAGTGGGCACCGCATCCGCATGCACGCCGTTCTAATTGTTGGCTTGCAAGCGACGGCATGCAGATGCGTGCTGTCACTGAGCTAGCTAGCTAGCTAGCCCTGTAATACACCTAGGCAGACTCATTAGTGGGCTTAGCTTAGCTCACTCGTGTAATTAAGACAGTGGAGTATGCTGGGCTATGTAGTTAGTTCGCTAATGCAGTGTTAGGTGCAACTGTGAACAGTGATGGCTGAAGTAAGGTCCCCGCCCCTGTTGTAGCTTAGCTATATGCTCACTATCTCCTTATCATGTTGCATATGTATTTGCACATGTGACTAACAAGGCTCTAAGAGCATTAAGTGGTACACGAGTGGTACGCTAGAACGCGACTAGTCAACTACTAGAACACTAAAGAGCATAAACACGGAATATGCATATCGATCTAGAGTTTAACTACAAAACTCGGCTCACAAATTTGTAGAAGGGAACACTGTAATTATTGTGAGTATGAATAAAGTTACGGTTAGTTCTCAAAAAAATTAAAACTAAGGAAAGTAGGGTGTTGAGTTTAGCTAGTGCTAAGGTTAGTTCTCAAAAAAAAAAAATCAACACTGTTGACCTTAGCACTAGCTAGTGTAACTTCTCCATATCATTGTCGAATTTGATGTATTTTTCTCCAAGTAAAAAAAGATGTTCCATGCTAAATGGATGCTCTTGACTGAGATTGGGTCAGCGGTCATATTAGTTTACATGGGTCCATCTACGTCTCAGTCCATATCTATTTTCCTATGTGTTTGATCGATTATGAAAGTGCAATTTTAGTCGGTAGCATGGAAACAAAACAAGCTTTGGAAGAAAAATTCCTACATACTAATTTCCTTTTCACCAAAAGGGCCTCAAAAGTCAGTAGATCATTTCGTGCACCCTATTTTGATTAGGATTAAGAGAATAGGGATTTAACATCGAAGGAGAAATGGATTGACCAAAATTTTATTGTACATGGATATATTTTTTTCTTTCTTTGAAGGAACTCCTGAGCTTTATTGATTAGCGAAACAAACTATTACAATCGTTCTAATTCACCGCCAACACATAGGCCGGAGTCGAACCACATAAAAAACCTTTATGTGTCGCTAAGGCATGGGCCGCTCCATTGCTGGGCCCTACGTACACATTGTGCGGAAGAGCACATAGGCCACGACAACTTTTGATCATGTGTCTTTCTGCCATGAACGACGAGCTCACGACTAGGAAGCTCATAACTTAGCTAGAAGCGTAGTTTTGCATGATCCGGGTGGCGTCTAAACCCGCCCGAGGGTTTATGTATTCCTCTAAATAAAGGCGGTGTTGAACCCTCAAATAAAAAAGTGCCACTCCGATGCTCGGCATTCTAAATTATTTTTTTCGTATTGGGGGCGTTTTCAATGTTTTACTGAAATCCGTTTTCTATTGTGTACTAGTAGATTGTAGCACCATAATTCAAACAAGACAAGAAATTGGAGCTCGTGCTAAAATGGCTCCGCATTATTTCCTTCGGACCGGGCCCCAAATATGTCAGGAAGGCATTGTCTCTTTCTCGGGAAAAAAAAGTATTACTACTTCCGTCTAAAATAAGTGTAGCTCAAAGAGATGTAGTAGTATCTAAATGTATTTGGAAAGGGGACATATACATTTCTAACACGTTGTAATCAGCTCCCGTTACATACGTTTTTGTCTCCTCTACATGTTTCTTTCTAAACCGGTCCTGCGCAACTAATGGATAGGTGCATGACTGAAACAATAGAGTATGACAGTAAACAGCAGTATGATGCGTACGACAGAATTGAGGGGAAACCGACACCTAAAAAACACTCCTACAAGAATCGGTTGAACGTCGTGTGACCAAGACTGTGTTCTTTCCGATGGCGTGAGCAAGACTGTTATCTGTTACTAGTACTGCAACTGCAACCGACAAGCTAGCTCGCTAGTCGTCTTCCACTCCGCAACCACACCACACCCGCCAGGACCCAGAAAAGAAGCTGCTAAACCGACCGATCCTGCCTCGTTTCGCACGTGCATTC
The DNA here is from genome assembly GCA_028641055.1 of Alopecurus myosuroides. Lineage (NCBI taxonomy): Eukaryota > Viridiplantae > Streptophyta > Magnoliopsida > Poales > Poaceae > Alopecurus > Alopecurus myosuroides. Next base: position 49,871,210 of record CM054062.1, on the reverse strand, counting down.
TCGCGGAAGATCTCCGCACAAACCCACGAAGTTCCTATCAACCCGCGAGAGAAAATACGGTTCGCCTGAGATCTGACGTCATAATGCATCCGGGTCCCTCCCCGCTGCCATGCTGGGCCCGGCTGGAGGATACAGGAACAGGAGAATTTCCTTTCAAGGCAAGGAGGAGGTTTTATGGCTTTCGGCAGGGCGTGCATGGATGTTGGTCGCAAGAAAGTCGTGGCCATGTCGGAGCGCATATGGATGGATTGGCTTTCAAATGGATAATGTGTGTGTGGACCTACCCTACACGCGACGAATCCACGAGGACACGCGGGGCGATTGGGTCATTATGGCCGCGGATCGTAGCGTGTGCGCGATGAGATCTTGTCGTCAGCGCGCGGGATACGGCCGCATGCCCGCATGGAACATCTTCCGCGATGCGATGCGATGCGATGCCATGGAGTGAAGCCTCATTACTGCATGCTCCTCCTCGTGATCCATGCGCGTTTCAGAGATAAGTACCCACCTAACATATCTGATCTGTACTTACTGAACTGTAACTGTGTTTCGCTGTGCCGCCACTTGCCGACATTAATTTCGGAACAGATTGAACGAACCATGTTCCGCGTGAATGGACAGAATATGGCCTTACGGCACACCGCCGCCAGGTAGATGAGAAGGGAGGAAGGAGACTGGGGATGAAGAACGGGAACAGGGGGGCAAGGTCGGTACTGCGTGGCCAGTGATTTTACAGCGCCACAACCCAGTAGGGAGGATGACAGGAGGCCAAAGCCGACCCATATACAGTCCTAAATACAACCGGTACAACCTGCTACCAGCATATTGTCGTTAGGGTTCAGGCTGCAGCCGGAATTGCTAGAGACACGCATGGTTAAATGCTGACCGCCAGACAAGTTAAGATTCGTCCAAATTTACGAAAAGATAGCCAGAGTTCAACGATCTATGTTTGGATAAGCTCATGGCAAGATAACCAGAGTTCAGCAATCAGCAGCCAATTCGAATGAGATGCGGACACTTCATGTTCTAGCTACGGCTTTGGTCAGACATTCAGCCCAACATCTACACCCATCAGATATTTACAGACGCGCATCTTTGCATCGGCAGGTAGCTACTCAGATGGCGGCTGCAAGAGGTTGAGCCATATTTGTGTTCGGGTACTACATAATACCGGAGCGTTTATGTAAAGATGGTACTACTCAGCATCTCAGATGGCAGATTCTCAGTAACTGACGTCCTATCCATGTATCAGTCGTCTTCAGGCATCCATCCAGGAGTTTCTGCGTAGTAGTCCAATGAAAAGGAATAAGAATTGAACCGTCATCAAAACTGCAATCTGTGTCATGAATAAAAACTAGGCTTACCTTGAGAACAGCCTCATCATCTTTAAGTATTCTTCTTGCCCTCCGAGCGCGACACCGCGATGTCTCCTGACTGCACCTGGTCAAGGAGATGCTTGTTGTCCTCCAGCAGGCGGTCATACTTGAGCATTAGGCCTTCCGACTGTGTTTTGGCAGCTAGGGCTTTGGCCTCTGCATCCTTCACGTCCTTCTTCTTTTCTTTCAGCTCATGCTTCAGCTTCTTAATCTCCTCATTCAGCGAAGCGATATCTTTCTTGTGTGCCTTGCTCTCATCATCATCATCATCAGAGCTTCCAAATTTTCCTTCTTGTAGTGTCTTATTTTGCTTAGTCACGGCTTCCAAGTTCTTCTTTAGCGCTCGCATTTCTCTGATGTAGTTGTGCAGCCGGTCAATGACAAAAGCAAGGAATAAGGCATACCCTGAAAACAGGTAAACAGATTAGGGAGTATTGTGCGACTTTATGTAGATTTAACGTAGCTGAGACCTGGCATTAGACTCGAGCCATACGAAATCACAAAACTCTCCAACAAAAGAATGCACCCTTACGGATGAAAATTTTCTTATGTAACTAAAACTGGGATGACAAAATACTACTGAACTCAAGCAGAACTGACTTCGAGACAAATCACCAAAGTGGAACGCATAATCATAAAAACAATTACTATGGAAGATGATACATAATTCTGTGTATTTAATAGAAGAATACCACATCCGGAAATTTGCAGCTGTGTTATATCAAGGCAAGATGAATCATAAAAAGGAGAGTTTAGACTTCAGAAAAGAAGGTTGTTGAGGATTGATTTTTATAATTTTTCTTTTCAGAAGCAACTAATCCACTAGCTTTATTTGTTGTTGACAGAAAAAATAGAAGTCTCCAAAACCACTGTAAGAAACCTCAAAAGATTGGAAAGAATGAAAGTAAAATGATATCACAAACATAATACTAACCACAAAAGAGTTGCTGTATTGTTCACAGCACAGCAAGTGGCTTTGTCTAGCTACTCCACTATAGATAGGACTCCCGTCATGTAAAACATATGAACAGGGAAATCTAAGAGAATAAGAGGAATGAATATATAAATGGTTTAAACCAGATAAAAGATTAAAGCCTCTCCTTGTTTTTCTCTTCAACATTCCTTTTCTTAGATGTTCAACACTCTACTTTTAAAACCCTGTATTGTGCAGCTTTTAAGACATTTCAAATGTATGCAAGTTCATCTGTTTCAGGACTACATAGATAATGAATGTAAACAATGGAACTGCAGAAACTAATAGAAAACCTTATGAGTACTTAAGAATGATCAAGATCCCATTCCAACAATGAACTGTTTTAGAGCAAACGGAAATATAAGATATGCTACAGCTTTTAACTTCATGATTACAAGATTTTACTACATATAATAAATGTATGAAGCAGGCAATGGCAATACTTGAGACTCATGTCACTTAGATAAAAACTTCAGTAGTTGCATTTCGCACAATCTTATCTACTCATTGCTGAATCAATATTTAGGAACCATGATTCCATTTAGGGTGGTGAGCATAGTACTCTTACTTTTAGGGACTATATTGCAATTTATAGAGGACATCCATTATCTGGAAGCATGTACTTCAAAGCTCATCTGAACTCCAAAGAACTGTATTCAATGGTAACACCCATAATTTTATCACCAAATAATGAAATGGGTAAAGCAAAACAACTCTCAAGAGCATAGGAAATGCTATGTCATGCATCAGCTCTACCCAAAAGACCAGTTCAACTTTGAACAACAAGAAGAGTAGACGAACGTCAATGAAATCATGTGAACCTTTTTCCTGGAAGTCATAATGAAGACGGCAAAGCGCAAAAAAAGGGAAAATGGTAACATAAAGAAATCCCAGTATATCTGGTATAATAACTATATATGAATGCCACAATCTGTCTTTTGCATTTTTTTTCTGTCAGGGTAATCACATAGATTTCAGGCCAAAATGAACAATACTATCTGCTGTGTTCAGTTTTTACCTGTAAAACACAGCAGATAGTATTGCACGGGAAAACATAGGCTATATGAGCACATTCTTAAATATACCTGTAACACACTGTGCATAAAACACAAATAATCTGAGCAGTGCAAGATTCGTTCTATATATGGTCCTAAATTCAATCATAGCTGACTCATTGAACAGGGGTAAAGAAGAAATATTGCTACAGCTAATAGTTGCCAAATTTTCTTGAATACCTAAGCCATACAAATTCCCACTAAATCTCAAAATCAGGCCAGGTTCAGAGATTGAACAAACTAATTTTGCAATACAACCGAGTGAACTTATGAATACTGTTGGTTTTCAAGCTCTTGTATGCTGGCGAGACCAGCCTTGTGGCTTTCAATCTAAAAGGCAGGCTTTCGAGCCTTTCCTAAAAAAAAACTTATGAATAATCTATTTATAAAATCACTACTGGCAGAAAAATGAGAAAAGTAACTTGGAAGGGGACAACTGGTAACCCCAAAGAGGTGACCCATTTTGGTACTAAAAGACATCCTACATTTCTACATTTTATTTGTGCGATGAACTATTTTATTGCATACACCTCGATTGAACTGTAATTAGCAAATTGCATTGCAAAACGGATGATAAAGTACGATACAATGGGTATGTTTTAAACACTATATTGTTGAATTCTAGATAGTTACAGAAGACAACAGGAGCCACGACAGAGGTCATCCTCCCTATAGCAAATGCAGCTAGTTAATTGGTACTTGGTATCAAATTATCATCTCATACATCGAGCCCATCCACTATAACTAAATCAGACGACGTTGTGATACCCTACCGTGAAACAAATCCTCCGTTCCCCCCTTTAAATTCAGGAAACCCCACACCCACGGTCACGCGGGGACACCAGGACGATGGATCGAACTGAAACAAAGGAAATAAAGTAATAGGGCCGGTTCGGGCCGGGCCGGGCTGGGCCAGAAGCGCACTGTGACGTACCCATGAGAGAGGCCTCGAGGAGGTGGCGGGCGAGGAGGACCTGGTCGGTGGGGGAGAGCGCCCCCGGCGCGTCGAGCTCGCCGGCGCCGGCGTGGCCGTGGATCTTGGTCATGCTGTGGAGGCTGGATGCGAGGACGACGAGGACGGTGACGGCGACGGTGCGCACCATGACGGGGCCGCGGCCGCGCTTGAGGCGGTCCAGCGCGAACATCGCCAGCTTCCGCGCCGGCGTCTTGAAGAGCAGCGTGGTCGCCAGGCCGGCCTCCGCGGCCAGCACCGTGAAGAGAAGGTGGATCATCGCGGACGGACGGTTGTGGTGCGGGGCTTGAGGTTGAGGGCCTTCAGGTCGGCGTTTATTGGGCAGTTTTGTACTGGGAGGAGCGAGGAGGGTGCGGTGCCTTTCCTTTGCCACGGGGTTGGGTTTTGGAATTTGGAAGCCCTTTGGAGGTGGAATGGAGCAACGGAAGGGCAGAGGAAAGTGGCGTCGAACGGTCACGGACGCCGTGTTGGAAGGGTTTTTGCCCGGTTTCTAGACCACAACTACTCGAGAGTAGGTTTGGTTGGACCGTTTGCTTCGTGTTGGGCTCTTTGCACTGTCTCTAGGTCTCTTCGGAGCGAAGGAATTGAATCGGACGACGAAGCTAGGTAAAATGCCAACAGGGTCAATGTCTATATTCTCTCTCTTTGATTGGGTTCGTTTTTTTATGAGTATAATCATTAGACCATCCACCTGCGCCACAATACAGCGTTCGTCAAGCGTCGCTCCAATACAACGTCCGGTAAGTGTTGCGAGCGCATTGCTATTGGAAGTGCCGGCTGTATGCCGCCTATTGGTAGCATCGGCCCCCACCGACCGGTCTCAATGTACGGACAAAAAATATAAGGATGTGTTTGTTTGAAGAAGCGGTAACGCAAACGTAATGGGAACCTGATTACGCTGCTGTATTAGCTCCGGCCGGACAATCGTATCGTGTTTGGTTCAGATGCGGAACGGGAAAACATCCCTTAACACTGTTTGGTTTAGCAACTTCTGAATACACCACGCTTCCATGCTATCGTTGATTAGATAACAACAATAGCTTTCACTGCAATTCAACGGTAGCTTTCACTGCAATTCACAGATTCAGAGGTGCTTCATCATCCCAGATTTCTACCATCACAACAAATTTCACCATAATTCTACCAGCAAATAGTAATACCAGAATTTAACAAGTACCTTAATTATCCAGTACATAAATATCTAATCAAAGACGGCATAATTTGCCCAGCACATAAATATCCAATGCAAGACAGCATAATTTGCCCAACACATAAATATCCAATGCAAATACGGCATAATTTGACGCCAATTTCAAATGCATCTGTACTAACGAACGACACAAACTCGGAATTCAAGGACAGTTCTCATCAACTTCTTTGGATTTGCACAACCATTGATTCTTCATTTCCAATCAACTTGACTTGTTACTCTCATCTGCAAGTAACCAGAAGTTAAATAACAAATAAGCACACCTATGCGAATATCTAGCCAATCAAATACTCCATGTGGTATGCAAATTTACAAACTATGATAAAAAAATATCTATCCAATCAAATATTCCTATGTGAATACACTTGCGATGAAGCAATCGAAGGTAACAGTTGCAAGAACAGGAGCATACAACTAGCAAAGGGTGAGTAAAAAATGCTGCTGCTAAATCGTAGATACAGCCATGAACTACTCGACAATACTAATATTCAAGTGTATATGAAAATGCAACTAACATTGCTACATCTGCTGGCTCGATATTATCGATTCAGGTCTGAATACTCGATAATACGGAGTAGTAATTTCTAGAGAATATGAACTGTATCTTGTATGTTCATGGCACTGGTTCTCTCATGCATGATTGTGTTCTGATCATCAAGAAACAGTAACAAAACACCTATATAAATAAGTTAAACTGTGCAACTGAAGCACATTAAAAAGTGGTCAGGTAGACTCAGTGGCCACCATTGTCAAGTCAGTTCGTCCAGAAGTTAAATGCTCTAAATTTACTGCTGGTCTTATATGCACAAGTAGAATTTTCAAAATGAGCAACTTAAAGAGTTGTGAAGAAAGCTTACCCTTTAGCATCTTTAACACAAACTCCCTCCTTAGATTAGGTGGAAGAGCAAGCATCATGTTCATTTGCTCTGGAGCTTTTGCAAATATGCTTGCTGCCTCCACGATTTCTGTACCGGTGAAAGAAAGTCTAGCCAATTCACCAATGGCCTTTTCTTTCATTTTCTGCCGAGGGTCCTCCTGTGACTCTTCTCGCGCCAATGATGCTGCCATTGTACCCACATGTTGTGTCACAGTGTTTAGCTGGCTGTTAACATCATGAAGCATAGATGCAAAAGGATCACTTGGTCCCGTCGCCCTCTTTGGCCTAGCATCCTTCTTTTGCCTTTTGGAACTAGTTGTATCCATAGAGAGAGAGTCAACAGGCCGTCTAGTTGTCCCTGTAGAAACCATGTCCTCTTCCTCAGTTTCCTCTTCCCCGTTAGCAATTTCATTCTCCAAATTAGCCACTGCCTCGCCAAAGCCTTCAACGCTTTGCCCAGTTGCTATGTCCTTGCTATAAATAGCAGCCAGCTTCTCAAAGTATGGGAAGGCAACACCATACAATCCCTTTGCCTCATTATGGATCTACAAGTTTTTTATAAAACAAGAGAGTTAGTTTCCGATAGAGCATATGTATCTATGCAACAAGAAGAGCATATGTATCAAGTAGCCATAATCAAACCATAGCATGGAAACAATAGTGGATGAAGTTATCTACCTTGCAATGTGCTTCATATTGTGCCTTTTCGCATTGAATCATATTCCGGTTTCCATCCCATGTAAACCCACTCCTTGATAGCATTAGTTGTAGGGCACCAAATTTAGTCCTAAAGTGCCTCACTCTTGACTCAATGTGCGGAACTGCCGTAATACCACAGCCTGGGCACTTCTCGGCAAGATGCTTCTCCAATATCGTCAAGTATCCATTCTTGAAGCTGCCATCTGCTTTCCACCTTGGATCCAAAGACAACTCATACAAGGCTTTCATAAGCTCATCATCTTCATCAGCAGTCCACTTTCTTTTATTCTTTCCTCTTCCACGCGACATGCTAGTGCTACCTGTAGGATCCATACCTGCAACTGCAAGAACAAATAAATATGAGATGGAACAAATACATACGAAAAGAATGCAAATGAGATACAATTGTAACTTATTCAAACAACAAGAAACCAAGCAAGAAAAGAATAACCAAATACAAATAGTTTATACCTCAATGAGCCCTAGCAGCCCTATATCTATTATACATTTCCTGAGCAAGGACATTTCGAAAATTTGTCCACTCATTAGAGGTTGAGATAGAAGTGATGAACTCTGGTTGCCCTAGTTCTCCCTCCATGTCTTCCAATGTTTCTTCCATTATCAGCTCGTCATTATCAAGCGGGTCAACCGACATCTTTTGCAAAATAAGATTGTGCAAGAGTGCACACGCCATGATGATTCGTCCTTGCGTCTTCAAAGGAAAAAAAGATGGCGACCTCAAAATAGCCCACCGACCCTTAAGCCTTCCGAAGCCTCTTTCTACAATATTTCGAGCTATAGCATGGCGCTTGTTGAAGTACTCTTCTGCACTACGAGGTTGGTTTTGAGCTGTCCAACCACCTAAATGGTACCTCTGACCTCGGTATGGAGCTAAAAATCCCTTTGCATTTGTGTAACCAGCATCAACAAGGTAATATTGGTCTTCGGGGACACGAAACCCATTTGGCCTTGAGATGGCATCCCTAAGAACACGACCATCATGTGCAGAACCCTCCCAGCCAGGTAATACATAGATGAACTGCATGTCAGGTGCACATACACCTAACACATTTGTATCTATGTCACCCAACCTTGATCGATACCTTCCTTTCAGATTAGCCGGGACAGTTACCTCTATGTGTGTACCATCTAACGCACCAAGACAATTCTACAACATAGAAAAAATGTGCAAATATTAGTATCCTTTACCACCGTTGAGTTTAGCGAATAATATTTTATTGGTAGTTATTTACCTTGAAATACTTCCATTTATCATCAGTTGAATCCTCGGGTATTGGTTCTGGTTTCTTGAGTAGAATTTGGTTCAGCTTCAAAACAGCTAGCAGACAAGCATTGAAGTTTCTACTTACCGGCTCCGGGCTTCGGTAAAAGAATTTCCCTATTGTCCTATTTTTGAAATGGTGGGCTAATACATAGAGGAATGATGCCACTATCTCCTCCAATGATGTGTTCCTTGAAGCCTTTAAACCACCAACATCTCTCACCATCTCACATAATATATGAAATGTTTTTCTATCCATACGAAGCTCACTTATACACACAGCATCACTCTCATCAATCAATTGGTACAAGTGCGCTCCTCTTAGTTCTTTAATCCTAATCCTCCTTTCTATTTTCCAGCACTTTCTCCTATAACTAATGCAAAAAAGCACCCATACATAGTAGTATACAAGCATGATAGTACTTGTGAGATTCAGAAATGCTAGATTTCTCCTTCGACTTCTCGCGCTTAACGGAAGACGAGCCATACTTGTAAACTGAAAGTACAATACGATGTATAAGCATAAATAAACTCTTCAGTTCATTAGTACACTTTAACAAGAAATTAAAACAGTCAAGATTAAAATTTTACAATAAAACCTGCTTGCTCAAATAAACACCATTGTTTTGGAGCAACAACCAATTTTAAATGTTTATTTAGTTGTTCAACCATCACTGTACAAGGGACACTCCAAAAAAAATATTCAAGGTGACTTAAAGGATAGAAACAGAAGGAACTTTCAGGCACTACGGTCTCTGTATCTCTAGTGTAAGTGTGGACGTACACCGCCGGGAGAGGAAGGAACCAAGACGATTTTATTTACCTTGCCGTAAGGAGAAACCAGCTGCTGAAGCGCGGTGATCTGTCCCCCAGCTTCTGGCTCCTCTTGCACGGTGCCTGTATACACGTACGGCACATGTGAATTCTTCTGAAACCAACTTCAAGTGTACTGATAACGGCCAAGACAAGACGACTATATAAAAAAATCTTTATAGCACTCGATAATGGCAGTGCCAGAAATGTTTTTAGCACTCGATGATCAAGGTGACTTAAGGAAATAGGCATGTTAAATATTCAGGCGCACTAGCTGCAACATGTCCACTGATCTTCTGATCCTTTCTTTCAGTAGAATATTCAGGCACACTAGCTGCAGCATGTCAATTTCTTTCAGCACTAGGCGCACTACTGTGGAAGAAGATCAGAGGGGAATAAACAGCGAGGCAAGGAGGGAATAAACAGCGAGGCAAGGAGGGAATAAACAGCGAGGCAAGGGTTCTCACCGTCGAGCTCGATGCTCTCGTGGCTGGAGCGGTCGCCGAACTCGTCGGGCTCGACGCTCTCGCGGCTGGAGGGGTGGATGTATCTCGGGGAAGCCTCCTTGTCGTCGGGCTCCTGTCCTGGACGATCTCCCGGCCGGGATCTTGGACGAGAAGGCACAGGGCAGCGAGCAGGACCCTGTCCGAGCTCAGTAGGTGTAGGAGCAGCGCAGGACCCTGTCCGAGCTCGAGCTCATCGTCTGGCAGGGACCTTGACCGACGAATCTTGGGGGGGCGGCGACGGATCTTGGAGGCGGGCGATGAGGGACTGGCTGCGGGGATGGGCTGGCGGCGGGGATGGTTCAGCAGCGGCCGGCGGTCTGGCGGCGGGGATGGATGGCAGCGGTGGATGGGAACGGCCGGCAGGGATCGTGGGGAGCGGCGGCGCAACTCGGAGCCGCAGGTCGGGGGAGATAGGGTTGGAGGAGCGGTATCGTAATAAGAATACGGAGGGGGATGGGCGTAATCCGTGGAGAATAGACCTGTTATTCGATTACGTGGTATCGGAATACAGCCGTTCCGAAACAAACAACCGTAACGGTTTGGCGTAGCGGTGGTATCGGGTTACGGGAGAAAATCTCCAAACCAAACACGTCCTAGGGTTTAGTTTAAATCTCGTTCAAATTTAGAAAATTTTGATTGAGTTTGTGAGGTTTCGTTCAAATATTGATGAACAATCACCGGTTCCTTTTCATTCTCAATTTAGGACGTGTTTGGTTTGGAGATTTTCTCCCGTAACCCGATACCACCGCTACGCCAAACCGTTACGGTTGTTTGTTTCGGAACGGCTGTATTCCGATACCACGTAATCGAATAACAGGTCTATTCTCCACGGATTACGCCCATCCCCCTCCGTATTCTTATTACGATACCGCTCCTCCAACCCTATCTCCCCCGACCTGCGGCTCCGAGTTGCGCCGCCGCTCCCCACGATCCCTGCCGGCCGTTCCCATCCACCGCTGCCATCCATCCCCGCCGCCAGACCGCCGGCCGCTGCTGAACCATCCCCGCCGCCAGCCCATCCCCGCAGCCAGTCCCTCGTCGCCCGCCTCCAAGATCCGTCGCCGCCCCCCCAAGATTCGTCGGTCAAGGTCCCTGCCAGACGATGAGCTCGAGCTCGGACAGGGTCCTGCGCTGCTCCTACACCTACTGAGCTCGGACAGGGTCCTGCTCGCTGCCCTGTGCCTTCTCGTCCAAGATCCCGGCCGGGAGATCGTCCAGGACAGGAGCCCGACGACAAGGAGGCTTCCCCGAGATACATCCACCCCTCCAGCCGCGAGAGCGTCGAGCCCGACGAGTTCGGCGACCGCTCCAGCCACGAGAGCATCGAGCTCGACGGTGAGAACCCTTGCCTCGCTGTTTATTCCCTCCTTGCCTCGCTGTTTATTCCCTCCTTGCCTCGCTGTTTATTCCCCTCTGATCTTCTTCCACGGTAGTGCGCCTAGTGCTGAAAGAAATTGACATGCTGCAGCTAGTGTGCCTGAATATTCTACTGAAAGAAAGGATCAGAAGATCAGTGGACATGTTGCAGCTAGTGCGCCTGAATATTTAACATGCCTATTTCCTTAAGTCACCTTGATCATCGAGTGCTAAAAACATTTCTGGCACTGCCATTATCGAGTGCTATAAAGATTTTTTTATATAGTCGTCTTGTCTTGGCCGTTATCAGTACACTTGAAGTTGGTTTCAGAAGAATTCACATGTGCCGTACGTGTATACAGGCACCGTGCAAGAGGAGCCAGAAGCTGGGGGACAGATCACCGCGCTTCAGCAGCTGGTTTCTCCTTACGGCAAGGTAAATAAAATCGTCTTGGTTCCTTCCTCTCCCGGCGGTGTACGTTCACACTTACACTAGAGATACAGAGACCGTAGTGCCTGAAAGTTCCTTCTGTTTCTATCCTTTAAGTCACCTTGAATATTTTTTTTGGAGTGTCCCTTGTACAGTGATGGTTGAACAACTAAATAAACATTTAAAATTGGTTGTTGCTCCAAAACAATGGTGTTTATTTGAGCAAGCAGGTTTTATTGTAAAATTTTAATCTTGACTGTTTTAATTTCTTGTTAAAGTGTACTAATGAACTGAAGAGTTTATTTATGCTTATACATCGTATTGTACTTTCAGTTTACAAGTATGGCTCGTCTTCCGTTAAGCGCGAGAAGTCGAAGGAGAAATCTAGCATTTCTGAATCTCACAAGTACTATCATGCTTGTATACTACTATGTATGGGTGCTTTTTTGCATTAGTTATAGGAGAAAGTGCTGGAAAATAGAAAGGAGGATTAGGATTAAAGAACTAAGAGGAGCGCACTTGTACCAATTGATTGATGAGAGTGATGTTGTGTGTATAAGTGAGCTTCGTATGGATAGAAAAACATTTCATATATTATGTGAGATGGTGAGAGATGTTGGTGGTTTAAAGGCTTCAAGGAACACATCATTGGAGGAGATAGTGGCATCATTCCTCTATGTATTAGCCCACCATTTCAAAAATAGGACAATAGGGAAATTCTTTTACCGAAGCCCGGAGCCGGTAAGTAGAAACTTCAATGCTTGTCTGCTAGCTGTTTTGAAGCTGAACCAAATTCTACTCAAGAAACCAGAACCAATACCCGAGGATTCAACTGATGATAAATGGAAGTATTTCAAGGTAAATAACTACCAATAAAATATTATTCGCTAAACTCAACGGTGGTAAAGGATACTAATATTTGCACATTTTTCTATGTTGTAGAATTGTCTTGGTGCGTTAGATGGTACACACATAGAGGTAACTGTCCCGGCTAATCTGAAAGGAAGGTATCGATCAAGGTTGGGTGACATAGATACAAATGTGTTAGGTGTATGTGCACCTGACATGCAGTTCATCTATGTATTACCTGGCTGGGAGGGTTCTGCACATGATGGTCGTGTTCTTAGGGATGCCATCTCAAGGCCAAATGGGTTTCGTGTCCCCGAAGACCAATATTACCTTGTTGATGCTGGTTACACAAATGCAAAGGGATTTTTAGCTCCATACCGAGGTCAGAGGTACCATTTAGGTGGTTGGACAGCTCAAAACCAACCTCGTAGTGCAGAAGAGTACTTCAACAAGCGCCATGCTATAGCTCGAAATATTGTAGAAAGAGGCTTCGGAAGGCTTAAGGGTCGGTGGGCTATTTTGAGGTCGCCATCTTTTTTTCCTTTGAAGACGCAAGGACGAATCATCATGGCGTGTGCACTCTTGCACAATCTTATTTTGCAAAAGATGTCGGTTGACCCGCTTGATAATGACGAGCTGATAATGGAAGAAACATTGGAAGACATGGAGGGAGAACTAGGGCAACCAGAGTTCATCACTTCTATCTCAACCTCTAATGAGTGGACAAATTTTCGAAATGTCCTTGCTCAGGAAATGTATAATAGATATAGGGCTGCTAGGGCTCATTGAGGTATAAACTATTTGTATTTGGTTATTCTTTTCTTGCTTGGTTTCTTGTTGTTTGAATAAGTTACAATTGTATCTCATTTGCATTCTTTTCGTATGTATTTGTTCCATCTCATATTTATTTGTTCTTGCAGTTGCAGGTATGGATCCTACAGGTAGCACTAGCATGTCGCGTGGAAGAGGAAAGAATAAAAGAAAGTGGACTGCTGATGAAGATGATGAGCTTATGAAAGCCTTGTATGAGTTGTCTTTGGATCCAAGGTGGAAAGCAGATGGCAGCTTCAAGAATGGATACTTGACGATATTGGAGAAGCATCTTGCCGAGAAGTGCCCAGGCTGTGGTATTACGGCAGTTCCGCACATTGAGTCAAGAGTGAGGCACTTTAGGACTAAATTTGGTGCCCTACAACTAATGCTATCAAGGAGTGGGTTTACATGGGATGGAAACCGGAATATGATTCAATGCGAAAAGGCACAATATGAAGCACATTGCAAGGTAGATAACTTCATCCACTATTGTTTCCATGCTATGGTTTGATTATGGCTACTTGATACATATGCTCTTCTTGTTGCATAGATACATATGCTCTATCGGAAACTAACTCTCTTGTTTTATAAAAAACTTGTAGATCCATAATGAGGCAAAGGGATTGTATGGTGTTGCCTTCCCATACTTTGAGAAGCTGGCTGCTATTTATAGCAAGGACATAGCAACTGGGCAAAGCGTTGAAGGCTTTGGCGAGGCAGTGGCTAATTTGGAGAATGAAATTGCTAACGGGGAAGAGGAAACTGAGGAAGAGGACATGGTTTCTACAGGGACAACTAGACGGCCTGTTGACTCTCTCTCTATGGATACAACTAGTTCCAAAAGGCAAAAGAAGGATGCTAGGCCAAAGAGGGCGACGGGACCAAGTGATCCTTTTGCATCTATGCTTCATGATGTTAACAGCCAGCTAAACACTGTGACACAACATGTGGGTACAATGGCAGCATCATTGACAGCATCATTGGCGCGAGAAGAGTCACAGGAGGACCCTCGGCAGAAAATGAAAGAAAAGGCCATTGGTGAATTGGCTAGACTTTCTTTCACCGGTACAGAAATCGTGGAGGCAGCAAGCATATTTGCAAAAGCTCCAGAGCAAATGAACATGATGCTTGCTCTTCCACCTAATCTAAGGAGGGAGTTTGTGTTAAAGATGCTAAAGGGTAAGCTTTCTTCACAACTCTTTAAGTTGCTCATTTTGAAAATTCTACTTGTGCATATAAGACCAGCAGTAAATTTAGAGCATTTAACTTCTGGACGAACTGACTTGACAATGGTGGCCACTGAGTCTACCTGACCACTTTTTAATGTGCTTCAGTTGCACAGTTTAACTTATTTATATAGGTGTTTTGTTACTATTTCATGATGATCAGAACACAATCATGCATGAGAGAACCAGTGCCATGAACATACAAGATACAGTTCATATTCTCTAGAAATTACTACTCCGTATTATCGAGTATTCAGACCTGAATCGATAATATCGAGCCAGCAGATGTAGCAATGTTAGTTGCATTTTCATATACACTTGAATATTAGTATTGTCGAGTAGTTCATGGCTGTATCTACCTCATTGATTTCATCTGCCAGGAGATGAAATCAATGATTTAGCAGCAGCATTTTTTACTCACCCTTTGCTAGTTGTATGCTCCTGTTCTTGCAACTGTTACCTTCGATTGCTTCATCGCAAGTGTATTCACATAGGAATATTTGATTGGATAGATATTTTTTTATCATAGTTTGTAAATTTGCATACCACATGGAGTATTTGATTGGCTAGATATTCGCATAGGTGTGCTTATTTGTTATTTAACTTCTGGTTACTTGCAGATGAGAGTAACAAGTCAAGTTGATTGGAAATGAAGAATCAATGGTTGTGCAAATCCAAAGAAGTTGATGAGAACTGTCCTTGAATTCCGAGTTTGTGTCGTTCGTTAGTACAGATGCATTTGAAATTGGCGTCAAATTATGCCGTATTTGCATTGGATATTTATGTGTTGGGCAAATTATGCTGTCTTGCATTGGATATTTATGTGCTGGGCAAATTATGCCGTCTTTGATTAGATATTTATGTACTGGATAATTAAGGTACTTGTTAAATTCTGGTATTACTATTTGCTGGTAGAATTATGGTGAAATTTGTTGTGATGGTAGAAATCTGGGATGATGAAGCACCTCTGAATCTGTGAATTGCAGTGAAAGCTACCGTTGAATTGCAGTGAAAGCTATTGTTGTTATCTAATCAACGATAGCATGGAAGCGTGGTGTATTCAGAAGTTGCTAAACCAAACAGTGTTAAGGGATGTTTTCCCGTTCCGCATCTGAACCAAACACGATACGATTGTCCGGCCGGAGCTAATACAGCAGCGTAATCAGGTTCCCATTACGTTTGCGTTACCGCTTCTTCAAACAAACACATCCCTAATTTCTAGATCTAGGTTAACTGCTGTTTGTTCGCCGCCTGACATCGGAGGTGTCCTCAATGTCCATCGCTTGGTTGTGGCGGCGGACTCGAGGAACTTGCAGACCGGGGGTCGCCGCCCTTACCAAAGTGGGTCACCGCCCTACTGGTGCTGGATCCGAGCCTCGAGAGACGCCTAGCTGCCAACCAACTGCGTCTCATTCCAAACTTCCACTTCCTCCTCTTCTAGCTGAGTGACGGTTTAAAGACGTGTCCTCCGTGGCCGTCTTCCTACCTAGCAACTGCCTCTCGTTCGAAACATCCAATTCTGGGAAGGTGTCGCGCATGAGGTGTTGCGCCTCATGGACCGCCTCTCCGGTTGAGCCATGTATGCCGCCTCCTCGCGGCATATCTCTTGGCGGAACCAGTTGTCGCCACGCTCCACCTGCTCCTCGCAGCGCATCTCACGGGGAAATTCCTCAGCCTCGTTCCGGCGATGTCGGAACATTGAGGGTCACTAACGCCAAAATTGAGAGTGTCGGGGGCTACCCCAGGTACGGTCATGGAAGGTATAAAGTGATGTCCAAAGAGTGGACCAGGTCAAGGTTTACCGACATAGGGCCGTATCGGCATATCCTAACCAACATACATTGGGTATGTCGGAACAAGGTTTGTTGTATAATTTTTTGCAAGAGAGGCTCGCCCGGATTATCAGAGTTAGTCTTGGAGAAACCGGGGATAGGAGAAGTGCCTATGATCTCGGACGGGGGTCAATGCTATGGGCATATCTCTGATATCACATAGCAGTACAAACGTCCATGTTCAAGTTACTAGGCCAAACGATCAGTTTCGTACCGCTAACTGCGAATGTTCGTGGGAGCGGTGACTAGGTATGAGCGAGGCTATGTCTTGTCTACAGCAGATGCGACAGAGGACGCAGTGCGGTGACGCACGTTGGACTTTCAGCTCCGTGATGGGCGGCGTGTGCTACGCCACAATGTATTTCTCCTCTACCATGTACCTATGTCCCTGGCCACCGGTATATAAGGTGCCCCAGCCCTCCTGTGCGAGGGAGACAAGCACTGCGAGACTCATTCTGTTAGTTGCTTACGAACTTCTTCTTCCTCCTCTAGCTAGAACAACTCAAGGAGCTCCCTTGTAACCTGGATACCCACTTTATACAGATAGACAAGCAGGAGTAGGTGCTTTACCTCCTCACGAGGGCCCTGAACCTGGGTAGATCGAGTGTGTGCGTTGTGTCTTTCGTGTGCACTTCTTAGCGCGTTATCCCTCTCCGGTTGCAACAATGTCAATCGGTCCCAACTTTAGCCATCCTATGACATCTGCTGTGATACCACCACGACAGTTGGCGCCCACTGTGGGGCCAGCAGCGGCGCTGGCTAGAGTTTCCATCCGGACGGGATCCATCATCGACTCAGGCGAGCGTGTGGTTTGTGGCTGTCCACAGATTCGGCGACCGCGTGGACTCAGGCGAGCGCGTGGTCTGTTGCTCAACTTCATCAGCGACAACGCACGCAACTTCGGCAATAGGCTGCTCCCAACAGGAGGCTTCTTCATCAGCTTCAGTGCTCACCTAGTCTATGTCGCCACCGAGGTCATCCGCGGGTATCCCGGAAGGGTTCACGTGGCCGCATATCCCCCTGCGGTCTGCGCGGTCCGCATCCGGCGTATCGCTCGCCCCGTGGACTGCGTGGAGGTCATGATGACTTCACTAGCTACTAAAGCTGGAAAAGGCGCGGCTGGTGTTTCCGATGTCGGCGTCAAGTGACTCGGGCGGCGCGCCAGCCGCTGGAGAAGCCCGAGAACCGGCCGGACTTTGCGGGTCCATCTAGTGCGCCCTCAAGGCCAAGTCCTCTTCGGGATGTGATCGAGAAGCTGAATGTGCCGGTTGCTCCCGGCGCAGACCCGGCGCTGGCATGGGCCCAGCTAGAGGAACAGCGGCAGAACATGCTACAGGAGGCTGTCGAGATCTCCCGCCTCAGGCAAGAATTTTATATCAATCTCCGTGAGTATAACAAGGCTCATGGTTTTACTCTAGTAGCAAACAATCCTAGTCGCATAGATGTTGTGCGCAACCGAGGTAAATACCTCAATGTTGAGATAGTTAGAGATGGTAAATCTAGAGCAAGTAGAACTCTTAGTCACATGTCGGCTGATAAGCCTAATTATAGCTCTCTTGGTAAAAAAATCTTAGGGCTCGAACGGTGAATCTCGCCGTAGGCAGTAGGACCGGTTAAATGAGTTAGTGTTTGTGGCTAACCGGCAAAATGAGGCCTATCACAAGGAAAATCCGGGTACAGGTGCATCTCAGGTTGTTCATTCGGTTGGTGGTGCTAGTGGCAAATCTGGTGGCCAGGCTTCTTCGCCGCACGTAGATGGAGGGCATGCCCGGAGTGTGAATTCCAGCAAAGATAAGCAGATTCAAGCTTATGATCTGGCATATGCCGGAAAGCAGTTAGCTGGTCAGGGTGATGCCGGTCAAGGCCATGTGGGTCAAGGAAATCCAGGCGCTAGCCGAGTTCAGCCGGTTGGGCATAATTGTAACCCGACTAACCGAGGTCATCCACCTCGGTATCCGGCACCAAACTAGGCTCTGCAGTAGCATGGTGCCGGGCCTGCCCCTCGCCATTCTGAAAATAATCAAGTGGATGATCATTATGATGATGGCTACTCGGCTATGGAGAAAGCCGGATATCCGAGATACGAGCGCCTGGTACCCGAGGGTGCTCTCGGATCTCGGTTCGGACCTCGTATGCTGCCGGCACATGATGCCCGCAACAAGCTTGACAGAATCCATATGTATGGACTTCTTGAGGAACTGTCGTGGTGGTGTCACGGCAGATGCCATGGGATGGCTAAAGATGTGGGGACGAAGGACGCTGGAGGTGTCCGGGGAGGGATCACGCGACGAGTAGCCGCGTGAGGTAAGATCCACACAACACAAACAACACGATGTACCCAGGTTCAGGGCCCTCGTGAGGAGGTAAAACCCCTACTCCTGCCTTTCTCTCTGTATTACGGTGTCTCTCCGAGTAGGTACAGTACAAATAGTAACACTACCGAGTAGCCCCTTGCCCCTCTCCGAGTAGAGCTAGGTCAAGGACTTAGGGTTTCTAGGGTTTCCAGTGAGAGCGTTCGTGAGCATCTGAGCCTTGCCTCGCGCAGGAGGCGGCGGGGCACCTTATATACATGGTGCCCAGCCGGATACGTCCAAATCTGGACAAGTGTCGACATAGTGTCCACACTGTCCTTTCTCCGAGTACCCGCTGACAGCTTTGGTCGTTGGTCTTGGCTGCTTCCGTAAAGTCGTTGGGCAAAACTAGGGGACAGACTGGTATCACTGTACCTAGTCACAGAGTAGGTCCCCCTTATCCTGCCACCGACTGCTTCCATGCTGTCACTGTCAGACAGACCGTCCCCACGTGAACAGTAGTTCGAATGCTGCCAAGTACGGACCCAGGATACGCGGGATCCTGTGTCAGAACGGCTCCTTTGACTTCCTGCCCGAGTAGTTTCCCGCCAAATGTTCCCGCCAATTGTACTCGGGCCAAACCCTCTACTCGACACGGTAGAAACTGATTGATATCTCCTTCTGGCCATCTTGAGGTGAGACCGGGTAGCAGTCGACCGGGTAGCGAGTACCCGGTAGTCGGCTACTCGGCCAAACCTCTCTTCCGTACGCGGCCTTTACCGCCTGTCTTTACCCTACTCGGGGGTAATCCCCCGACAGCAGTCCCCGAAGCTGGTTGAGTCTTGCGAACTTGTTCACCAGGCTCTGCCAGCTTAAAACCAGCCTTTGCATCTCAGCCATCGAACCTCAAGATGCCGAGTAGGTCCTCCGAGTAGCTATCCGGAAAGTATCTTGAGTCTCCTCTTTCCGAGTATCACTTGCTTTCTACTCTGTATCCGAGTAAAAAGACTTAGCGAAATTTTGCAAACTGAGCCTCTGCAGCGCAGAGCAACATCCAGCCCTTCACGCAGGCACTGCCTACGTGTCAAGCATCCACGACCTTGTCGTTTGGTTGCCCAGGACACGACGCCACGTGTCCAGTTTTCACGCCGTGGGCCCACCGGCCGTCATGTCCCATCACGCGCAATTACTGGCCACGATCTGAAGGTGGGATCAAATGCGGCCGTTACGCGCGCAGCCCGCGCTTGTGTGCGTTTCTATCCGGCCACAGGACCCACCACACGCCACAGCCGATCCCACTACCGTGGTGGTAACGGTAATCTCGCCGAGGAGGTATAAATACCCCCGCGGTAACTTTCTTTTCCCCTTCCCTGCTCATTTCCTCTTCTTCCTCCCGTTCCCGCCACCGAGCGCTCCGCCGCCGCGCTAGCCTCTGCGCCGCCGCGGACTCGCTCCGCCACCAACCCCGTTTGATTTCCGATTCTTCCACCCGCAACCATGGCCAAGTCCTGCTGGGCCGGTTCCTCCATCTCCCAAGCCAACCTCGCCTGGCTCGTGAACGAGAGAAGGGTTCCCCCCGGCGTGGAGTGCCGGGCACCCGACGACGAGGTCGTGCCCAAGCCCAGGGACGGAGAGCGCGTGGTGTTCATGTCCCACTTCGAGCGCGGGTTCGGGCTGCCAGCATCGGACTTCATGCGTAAGTTCCTGAATCACTTCGGGCTGCAGATGCACCATCTGCCGCCCAATGCAGTCGTTTTCCTCGCATACCATGCCGTGGTGTGCGAGGCTTTTCTCGGCATCAGGCCCACCGTGGAGACGTGGCTCCACTACTTCCATCTTCGCCAACAATCCGTCGGGAAGAAGGACGGCGCGGGCGTTCCTCGCGCCACCGACGTCGGCTGCGCCATGATGGTGCAGCGGAACGGGACGAACCACCCCCGCATCCAGGGGCTGGATTCCTGCCGAATGTGGCAGCAAACGTTCTTCTACGTGAGGAACGTTGCCGCCGCTGATGGAGCCCCCGTCGACGATCGGATCAACCTGCCCCCTTGGAGCAAGCGTGCTCCACTCGGGTCGAATTGGAAGGAGAAGCCCGTCAACGACGAGAACGCCACCGAGATAGAGACGCAACTCGCCTGGCTGAAGACGCATGGCCTCAGGAATGACGATCCAGTAGCGTGCTGGATCAAACGCCGGGTGCTCCCTCTGCAGGAGCGATGCCACCTCATGTGTTACATGGGAGGGCCTCGCGATTGCACCAGGACCACCACCGTCGAGATCGACGACGCTGACGTTCCCCGGCTTGCCAGGAACATCCTGAAGACCAGCCTCAACGAGAAGTGGCGGTACGGGTTCCTCCCGTTCAGCCGTAGGACTCCAATCTTACGGGTACGTCTCCCTTACTCTGTTTTCGTTTCTGCCTTCCGAGTAGATAGCTTCTCTTTTCGCCTCGACTAGCAATCGCCTCGTGCACCGAGTAGGACACTTAGCTAAATCGCCTTAGGCTTAGTGTGCTTTGTGTCTGCACGCCTCGTCGAGTAGGAAATTTAGAAAAAAGCCTAGGCTTAGTGTGCTTCGTGGGTGCACGCCTACCCGAGTAGAGTTCTTTTCTGGTACTCGGCTAACTTGTGATCCTTCTCTGCCTTTCAGACTCTTACTCGCCAGCTCACTGAAAGCAGCGAGGTCTTCGAGGACAACTGGTCCAAGGATCGCGAGGAGGATGATGTACCCCCTTCTGATGACGCGGAGCAGAGCAGCCCCGTTCCCGAGAAGCGCGACGTCCTTAACACTTGGGCGGACGACGGCTCTGACGGTAATAGCATCCTCATCTTGCTTGTTTCCGGGAAGCATCAACTCCTTGTATTGCTATTTCTGATTCACTTCTTCTTTCCTTTGAATTTCTCAGATGAGGCCGCTGCGGAGAAGGACGACGAGGATGAGGACGAGAACGAGGGCGATGCGCCCCTTGTCGTCAAGCCTCTGTCGGTTGCCCCTCCCGAAACTCGCAAACGGACAGGCGGCGAAGCACGAGCGCCCCCTGCCAAGAAGAAGAAGAAGCCCGCCGAGGAGGGAGAGACCCCCGAGAAGAAGAAACCCACCAAGCTCACCACGAAGAGAAAGAGGAAACAGCTCTCTTCCACTACCGCGTAAGCTTCCTTCCCGGTCGTCTTTCTTCTCGCGCAGTACCACTTTCCCCATTTTCTTCCAATTCCTGATTCCCTTCTCCTCTTTCCGCAGAGCTCCCCTGGACGTGAACGCCGCTTGCGCATCCGGCCAAGCCAAGGAAACTCCAATTCCTCTGATCAACGTCGATGACGACGAGGAGGACAACACTGCCCACGCTGCTGCCGCCAAAGCACCGATCACTTCCGCTCAGGGAGCAGGATCAGAAGCGGCAGCTCAGGACGCTGCCGTCCACCCCGAAAGACCACCTTCTCCTCCGGCTAGCAATGCCGAGGAGGTCCGAGACCAGGATATGCAAGACACTGCCGCCCCCGAGCGGCCTGAAGTAGAACAAGAGCAAACCAGCACAGAGGCTGGTGCACGAGACAATCTTGCTGCCGAGCAGCAAGTAGGAGACAACACCGCTGCGGACGCCACCGTCACGGATGTTTATCCGTTGCCAGGCGGCGCTCCGAGTAGCGCCCAGCTAGAGACTGCACTGGGCGACGGGTCTGCAGCGCCACCAACTGCGCAAGACCCTACACCGCCGACGTCTTCCTTGTTGCCACAGAGTAAGGACACATCCAGCCCTCCTGGGCGAGTAACCAGGCAACGGGCCCTTGATGCTCTGAGGGATTACTGCTCCGAGAAGGGCCCTTCTGAGAAAAAGACTGCCGATAAGGTGGCTGCCGAGGAGGCCAAGGCCAAGGAGGAAGCCGCCGAGAAGGCCAAAGCCGAGAAAGAAACTGCTGAGAGAGCCAAGGCCGAGCAGAAGAAGGCCAGGGCTGAACAGAAGAAAGCCGAAAAGCGAGCTGCCGAGGAAGCAGTCGCCGAGAAGGCAAAGGCCAAGACAGAGGGGAAGAAGCCCGAGGATCCCGAGAAGCAGAAGATCGAGAAAGAGCAGACGAAGAAAAGGGCCAGGGAGCAAGGCGCATCCGCAGGCGGAGCACTCATGATCCGCGACTCCGGCCCGGTTCCTGCTGCACTCTCTGCGGGCGCTCGCGCTGCTGGCCAGCCTTGCTACCCGGAATATATGATTGAGGTTAGCCACCAACATAGCATCGGCTTCCCTCCCCAAGATAAAGCTGTAGCTATTCAGAAGGGGAGGAAAGCAGTAGCCAGGAATACTCCTCCCTTCGATCCAGCCCAGAATAAACCCGTCAATATTGCTTCTCGGGGACCCCAAGACAAGCCAATAACCTCCAAGGGTCTTGAGCAGGTGCTGGACACTGTCGGCTACATCAGCGCCAAGTGGGACAGCGGGGTTCTCGGAGAGGATAAGTGGCATGGCTTGACCCTTGGCTCCGTCGACCACTACCGCGTGGAGTGGAACAAGATCGACCTGGGACACCAGCCCATGTCCGTCTCCACCGACACCGCCACCCTCGCAGCCAAGATGTTCTTGCACCGCAAGAACGCCGAGGATATCGAACAGAGCTACGCAGTAAGTCTTTTTGCCTTTTCCGAGTTGAATTTTCTTCTCTTCTACTCGCCTTTCTTCTTTCTCACCATCACTCCCAGTCCCCGAGATTTGGGTCGAGTAGGTGGGCACTCTCCGAGTAGCCTCCTACTCGGGCCGAATCTTCTCTGCTTTGCCTAACTCATTTTCTTCTCGGTTTTCAGGATAGCGTTCTCAAGCGGACCAACTTGTACCGCATCCTTCTCTGGAACCACTCCATCGCCAGGAGACGCATCACCGCACTGGAGAAAGAGAAGGCAGATGCCGAGGCCGCAAGCAAAAACGCCAATGAGAGCAGCCAGCAGCTGGCTGAAGTGCAGGGTAGGCCTTTTAGCTACGCGGTTTCTGCGTTTTATTTTTACGCCCGCTCCTGCTTTCTTTGGCACTAACCTTTCCTTCTCTGCAGCTAACCTGAAGGCCCTAGTCGACGAGCACGAGAAGTGCCGTGCTTTTGTGGCAGACTCCGAGGCCACCATAAAGAGACTTGAAGGTGAGCTTGTTGTTTACTCGGTTCTGTCTCGAATTTGTTTCTTCTCTGCATATCTGCTGACCTTATCTTATCTTTTCGCAGAAGATTATAAGTCATTTGCTGAGGCGCACCAAGATTGCGTCCAGCCAGCAGCGGTGGAAAAGCAGCTGTCCGATCAGGCCATTACTCTGATTAAGGACCACACCAGCGAGATGGAGAAACTGCAGGTCCAGCTTCAGAACGCGCTCCAAGACGCCGTGAAGATTGGCGCCGAGAGGGACGCGGCCATCGCCGAGAAAGCCAAGGCCGAGACCACTTTCAAGGCCAAGGAGAGGGCCCTCGAGGCTGAGTGCGAGACTCTGAAGAAAACCAATGCTGATCTTTTCGCTCAGATGGACACCCTGCGCCAGGTTCAATCAAAGCAGATTAACAACGAGGAATCCTGGAGATCCAAGCTGCAGCAGCTGCGCCGCCAACTAATCGGTAAGTTCTTTTCTTCATTGCATCTTTTCTTCTCGGTTCTATTCCTTCTCGGCTTCCTCTTTTCTTTCTCGGTTTTTGATCTTGCCACTTGCTATTTCAGAGATTTGGCCTCGTCTTGAGTCTACCTCTGCGCCCACGATAGCCAAGGCCCGAGCAGTTCGCCTCTCGCTGGGTGAGCCGATTGACACCAGGGCTGATATCGAGGACAGCTTGGTGGTGCTCAAAGGTTACTTCGAACAGCTGGCCGGCTGCGGGACTGATTTGATGCATGCGGGCATTGAGCTCCACCGGCTGTTCTGGCCCCATGATCCTGAGCCAAAAAGCATGCGGGCGCTCGCCCTCAAGCTGGAAGGCGTGAAGGCCGAGTTGAAGAAGTGGCGAGCCTCCGGAGCCCGTGCTGGTGCGGACGTGATGCTTCTCTGCATTGCGTCCTGGTACGAGAACCTGGACATGCAGCTCATCCGCGGGAAGCGCAATAATTCCAAGTGGGAGACTGATGCCGACAGCGTGGCCTTGCGCAAGCAGATTGCATATGATGTCGCAGAGTGCGCCGAGACGGAGGTCTACATCGATGGCGTCCCCGAACCCGACACCGAGTACGAGGACGACGAAGATGACGATGAGGAGGAACTTGGGGAGTACTTCGAATCTCCCAAGGGCAAAGCCGGGAAGGGCAAGGCCACCGTCGTCGCGAGTAGCGATGAAGACGAAGGGGCGCACATCGACAGCGAGCCACTCGACTTTGGCACCTCCTCAGGTGCTGCTCTCGACGACACGGTGCCTCCTCCTGGCCACGCTTCAGGCTCCTCCTCGGCTCCAGGACCCGTCTCGGTAGCCACGGCCACTTCCGAGCAGACGGCCACCCAGGAGGATGCCGAGATGGAGGAATCCACCGTCGTGCAGACGGGAGCGGATGCCACTCAAGCCGGCACCGAAGAAGCAGCTACCGCCACTGCTACTGAAGAAACTGCTGCCAAGGCCGCCGCCGAGGAAACAGCCGCCAAGGCCAGCGCCGAGAACATCTCCTCTGCAACTTGAAGCAACCTGCAATCTTTTCTTTCACTTGAACATTTTATCAGATCCCCGGGATGCCGGGAGCAGATGTAACAGACTACCTTTATCTTGCTCGCTACTCAGTTTTCATGCCCACTCGGTTTACGTTGACATTAATCAATTTGCACGACAATGGCTTAATGCCGAGTTGTGTTTCCATGCGAGTCCCCGAGTAGCTTTTCTTATTCACCCTGTCTTTTCATCTCTGCTCTACCTGCGACTTGTCGCTTGTTTGGTATTCGAGTCACAAGAATCAAAGAACAAGACTGCAAATACTTAGCCGCTAGAAAACAATCATGATAACGCAGCCCACCACCTAGCCGAGAAGACGAAAACAAGAAATAAAAAGCAATCGACAATCTACTCGGTTCCTGCACTTTTTTCTTCCTTAGCGATTTTCGTGTGCTCATTGACCTTTTGCTTGTTCTCTTGCTTGCCATGAAGCCGGGTTTCGGACAGCAGCAAAGTCGAAGAGTTGGCATATAGGTTTAAACACAGTACTCAATGCACCTTTGAGTTCTGAAGTGAAGCAACCGAATAGACAAAGGAACAAGCCGAGTAAAAAACACTTAGAGCAATTTCGGACGAGGGCAGTCCCCGGGAACAATTTTAGATTGCAGAGTAGAATTTCAACTCGGATGGAAGGGTACATACACATCTTTGCTTACGAATGAAAACGACGAAGTAGAGCTACATTCCAGGGACGCTTGGTTTCCTCTCCAGCTTTATCTGCCCTGTTCGCCTGCGATGGGCGCACATCTACTAGATAGTACGCGTCATTGTGCAGCGCTTTGCTGACAATGAAAGGCCCTTCCCATGGAGGAGACAACTTGTGCATCCCGGCCGTGCGCTGCACAAGCCTAAGGACCATGTCTCCTTCTCGGAAAACCCTTGGGTTCACCTTTCGGCTATGATAACGCCGCAGGTTTTGCTGGTAGATAGCCGAACGTGACAGAGTCAGCTCTCTTGCTTCTTCAAGCAGGTCAACGTCGTCTTCTCGAGCTTCTCTCGCCTCCACCTCTGTGTAGAGGGCTACTCGGGGGGAGTCATGCTCTAAGTCTATTGGCAACACGGCCTCAGCCCCGTATACCAAGAAGAATGGCGTGTAGCCGGTTGACCGGTTAGGGGTAGTCCTTAGACTCCACAACACCGCTGGCAACTCTTCTAGCCAACACCCAGGTGTTTTCAGCAACGGCTCAATCAGCCTTGGCTTGATGCCTGCCAGTACCATCCCATTTGCTCTCTCAACTTTCCCATTGGAGGCAGGGTGCGCGACTGACGCTACGTCTAGTCGGATATGCTTATCTCTGCAGAATCGCACCATTGCCCCCTCTGCAAAGTTGGTGCCGTTGTCGGTGATGATACTGTGCGGGTAGCCATATCTCATGATCACATCCTTCACAAATTTCACAGCTGTGACCCCATCGCACTTCCGAATAGGCTTCACCTCGATCCACTTGGTGAACTTGTCCACCATGACCAAGATATGTGTCATATTGCCCTTAGCCGGCTTGAAAGGGCCAACCATATCCAGGCACCAAACAGCAAAAGGCCATGTGATAGGAATTGTTTTCAACTCGGATGCTGGCATGTGAATCTTACTTGCGAATATCTGGCAGCCGGCGCACTTCCTCACAATGTCCTCAGCTTGCTGCAATGCAGTGAGCCAGTAGAAGCCATGCCGAAAAGCTTTCTTGACTAAAGCCCGAGAAGAGGCGTGATGCCCACATTCCCCTTGATGTATCTCCACCAGGATTTCTTCTCCTTCCTCTGGGCTCACACAGCGTTGCAGCACACCGGTGGCACTTCTCTTGTGCAGCACGTCTCGGACTAAGGCGTAGCCCTTGGATCTTCTCTGAATCTGCCTCGCAGTCACCTCATCTTCGGGTAACGTACCGTCCCTTAGAAAGGATAATATGGGCATTGCCCAATTCGGTGTCTCCCGCACGGGAAACACTGGTTCGTCCATTTCCATTGGGACAGGCTCTGGTGGCTGCACAGGAGGAGTAGGAGCGCTTCTCTGCAGCCCAGATCGATTGGCGAGAACTTCTTCAATGAATGCAACAGCTTCTGGGTTGAGGGCGGCAGTCCCCGAGTAAGGAGCGGCAGTCCCCGGGTAAGGAATGGCAGTCCCCGGGTAGGGAGTGGCAGTCCCCGGGTACGGAGTGGCAGTCCCCGAGTAGGGAACGCCAGTCCCCGAGTAGGGAGTGGCAGTCCCCGAGTAGGGAACGGCAGTCCCCGGGTAGGGAACGGCAGTCCCCGAGTATAGGACGGCAGTCCCCGAGTTCCCTGCAGCACTCTCCCAGTCAATCTCCATTGGGTCTGATTCTTCACTTGGCAGAGAGGGAACAAAGATAGATTCCGAGTTGGGGGAAGGCTTGATGGATGGCTTCCTCAAATGCTCCAAGGCAATCCCTGCCGGGATGGACTGCCGAGAAGATCCCAACTTGGACAGCTCATCTGCTGCTTCGTTTTCTGCTCGGTGAATGTGCTGGAACTCACAGCCTTCGAAAAACCCAGTCATTGACTGCACCAGGAAGCGATACGACGCCATGTTGGCATCCAAGGCATCCCAGGTACCTGAGACTTGCTGCACCACCAGATCTGAGTCGCCATAGCAGATAATGCGCTGCACACCAACCTCCTTTGCTACTCGCAAACCATGCACAACTGCCTCGTACTCGGCGACATTGTTGGATGCCTTGAAATGAATCTGCAACACATACTTGAGCTGATCCCGCTTGGGCGATGTGAGCACAACGCCAGCACCAAGGCCTTCTTTCACCTTTGAGCCATCAAAGTGCATCTTCCAGTAGTTTGAGACTGGAGCAGGAGGTTCATATTGCATCTCGGCCCAGTCCACAAGAAATTCCGCCAGTACCTGAGACTTGATTGCTTCTCTTCTCGTATACGCGGGAGCGTACGCGGCTAGCTCAATCGCCCACTTGGCTACTCTGCCACTCGCCTCCTTGTTACCCATGATATCCGAGATGGGAGCTGAGCTCACAACAGTGATGTGATGCTCCTGGAAGTAATGTTTCAGCTTCCTGGCGCCCAGGTACACACCATATGTCATCTTCTGGTAGTGAGGATAGTTTTGCTTGGAACTGGACAACACTTCACTGAGATAGTAGACTGGGCGCTGCACACTCTTGCCTTCTTCTTCTCGCTCCACCACTATCACCACGCTGACTACTCGGTTAGTCGCGGCAATGTATAGCAGCATAGGCTCCTTGGGTAGCGGACTAGCCAAGACGGGAGCGCTAGCCAACATTGCTTTCAGCTCATTGAATGCCACATCCGCTTGCGGAGTCCAGACAAACTTGTCGCTTTTCTTCATCAGCTGATACAGAGGCAGAGCCTTCTCGCCCATTCGGCCCAGGAAACGGCTCAGAGATGCCAAACAACCCGTGAACTTCTGCACATCTTTCAATGATCTCGGCAAAGACATGCTTTCAATAGCTTTTATCTTAGACGGATTGGCTTCAATGCCCCGACTAGAAACCAGAAAACCGAGTAGGTTTCCAGCTGGTACACCAAAGGTACACTTACTCGGATTCAGTTTCATTTTGTACCTGCGTAGGTTAGCAAAGGTTTCCTCCAAGTCGGCAAGCAGAGTATGTGTTTTATTCGTTTTGATGACAATGTCATCTACGTACACCTGCACATTCTTGCCGAGCTGGTCATGCAAGCATTTCTGCATGCATCTCTGATAGGTTGCACCCGCATTCCTCAGGCCAAAACACATGACACGATAGCAATAAGCCCCGTACGGGGTAATGAAAGCAGTCTTTATTTGATCAGCAGGGTTGAGTGCAATCTGGTGGAAACCAGAGTAGGCATCTATGAAAGACAACAGTTCACAGCCGGCAGTGGAATCGATCACCTGATCTATGCGAGGTAGCGGGAAAGGATCCTTGGGGCATGCCTTGTTCAAGTCGGTGTAGTCGACACACATGCGCCATGCGGTGGCAGCCTTGGGATCTTCCTTTTTCTTCTCGACCATGACCGGGTTGGCCAACCAGTCCGGGTGCAGCACCTCCATGATGAAGTTACTGATCAGCAGCTTGGTGATTTGATCACCGATGGCCTTCCTTCTCTCATCCCCGAAACGGCGTAAAGCCTGCTTCACGGGCTTGGCGTCAGGACGCACATGCAAAGAGTGCTCAACCAACTCCCTCGGGACTCCTGGTAGATCTTCATTGGTCCAGGCGAACACGTCCCGATTCTCACGGAGGAAGTGGATGAGCGCGCTTTCCTATTTCTCCGCCAACCCGGCACCAATGATGGCCACGCGCTCCGGGAACTCGGGGTCAACCTGGACTGTCTTGGTCTCCTTGGCAGCTTGGAAAGCAGTACCGTGCTGAGTACTCGGCACACCTTGTGCGCCAGCTTGTGCGGACTGAGCCATGGCCACCACCTCGTACATCTTCTTCTTCTCGGCAGCAATCACCATTGACTCCGCCAGCTGGGAGCTAGCAGAGGCACACTCCATGGATTTCTTGTAATCTCCCGAGATGGTGATGATGCCATTGGGCCCGGGGATCTTCATCTTCAGGTAAGCCACATGAGTGGAGGCCATGAACTTGCTCAGAGCAGGCCTGCCGAGTAGAGCATGATAGGGACTCTGATGATCCACCACCTCAAACTGCAGGCGCTCAGTGCGGCAGTTCTCCCGAGTACCGAATAGCACATCGATCCACACTCGGCCAATCGGGTTGCAGGAGATCCCGGGCACGATGCCATGGAAAGTGGTCTTGCTGGGCAGCATCATGTTCTCGGCCAGGCCAAGCTTCTCGAGTGTGTCCTTGTACACAATGTTGATGCTGCTGCCGTTGTCGATCAGCACCTTGCTGAACCTCACGTTCTTCTCGGGGCCCAGGAAGGTGGGATCCAGCACCAAGGCATAGGTACCCGGATTGGGCATCACCTTGGGGTGATCTGCCCGAGTCCACCTGATCTCCTGATCACACCAGTACATGTAGTGAGGAACAGCTGGAATCACTGCATTGACCTCCATGGCCCGCCTGTGCTGTGACTGCTTGTCGACTGCCTCGGAAGTGAAGATCATATAGCTCTCATGGTGCTCTTGGTACTGGTTAGGGCCATTGCCCCCGTTGTTGCCATTGTTACCATTGTTGTTGCCCTGATAGTTGTTGTTGCCTCTGTTGTTGTTGTTGCGGTTGTAATTGTTGTTGTTGTTGTTGCGGTACCTCTCGTTGTTGAAGTTCTGGTTGGCTCCTAAAGCCACCTGGTTGACATTCTCCCTTCTCGGGTACACTGGCGGCCGAGCTGCGGGAGCGCGAGTAGGCTGAACAGTGGCATTCGCGGCTGGCAGAGGAGGTGGAGGAGGCAAGCCATCACTCTTGATCACATCCCACCATTCGCATTGCCGAGTAGTGTGGTTCGCAGGCCTTGAGGGGTGATGAGTGTGAAAGCTGCATGGGCCATCCTTCATGTCATCGAAGACAAACTTCTTCGGCTGCTCTGAGTTCCCGCTACTCGGCTGTGCAGTGCGGAACGGTTTCTTGTTGCCCTGGCCCTGGTTCTGGTTCTGCCCGTAGGCTCCAGCAGGTTTCTGCCTTTGGCCACCACCGCCTCCGACATTCACCGCATTCACCTCTTCGGGATCGTACCGAGTATCTACTCGGCGCTTGTTGCGGAACTCGTTGCGCTTGCTGCTGTTGAAGTTTCTTCTCGGCTCAGAGGAATCCATCAGTGGCTGAGTAGGATCGCCGAGTGCGTACTGATCCGCGATCTTGATGGTCTCGGCCAGGGTGTTGGGCATCTCCCTCTGCAATCTCTGCCACAGCATGCTGCCATGTCGGCAACCCTGCGCAAACCAAGTGATGGCCTGCGCTTCATTCACACCCTCACAGGTGTTCCTCAAGGTGCTCCACCGAGTAAGGTACTCGCGGTCCGTTTCGTCTTCTCGCTGCCGGCAAGCCGACAACTGCTGTGGCCTATTCGGCCTCTTGTAGGTGCTGGTGAAGTTACTGATGAAGGCATCCGAGAAGTCCAGCCAGCAGTTGATGCTGTTCTTGGGCAAGTTGTTGAGCCAAGTGCGAGCTGGACCCTCTAGCATCTGCGGCACATAGCGTACCGCCCATCTCCTGTTG
This sequence comes from Alopecurus myosuroides, assembly GCA_028641055.1. Taxonomy (NCBI): domain Eukaryota; kingdom Viridiplantae; phylum Streptophyta; class Magnoliopsida; order Poales; family Poaceae; genus Alopecurus; species Alopecurus myosuroides. Next base: position 49,839,904 of record CM054062.1, on the reverse strand, counting down.
CCATTCGCGATATGGACCGCGGTGACGTAGTCGTTGAGCCAATCTTCAGGCTTGGTGCTACCATTGTAGCTCTTGGTGCCTCTCGCGAGCTGAAAGCCCTTCACGGACGGCTCGTTCATGATGCGCGGGCCAAAGCACTCGGGGCCAGGAGGACCCGTGCTCTCAAGCCGCGCCGACAAGCTGATACGGTCCAGCTGGTGCCTTGCATCTCCAGGCGCCAACACGCGCTCACCCACACGGTCATGGATGTCATAACCAGCCATCTCCATAGCCGAGTAACCATCATCATACCTATCCACCTGCATAGCAGCAGGCTGCTCCACCGGGTTGACGACTGGTGCCACTGGGCGTGGCTGCTGCCTCTGCCGAGTAGGCGGAGCTGCGGGTTGCCGAGAAGTACCCGGACGTGCGGCTTCTCGGACACGGCTTTGAGCTTGGTGGGCTTGAGAGCCTGCTCTTGCAGCGTTGTGTTCCTGCCCGGGCTGCTGCGGCACAGCAACCTGTTTCGCGGCAGCAGCCGGGTCATACACCTGCATTTGCCTGTCTCTACCCGTACGCCCGCTGCGGCTCTTCTCGCGGCTAGGATGCGGAGATGAGGCTTGATCGTTAGATCTAGCCGCGTGCGAGTGCACCACCTGCGAAGCTCCAGCTCCCGGGTTGGCCTTCCGGAACTCCTCGTTCTGCCTGGCGGCCTCCAGCACCAGCTCGCCTAGCCTCTCCTGCTGCCTGCGACGCGCCTCTCCCTCTAGGCGCGGCAACTCGGCAGCCACAGCCTCCGCAGCTCGCAGCGTCTTGGCGGGTGTGCTGTACCTTGGCTTTGTGAAGGTGTTCGCGGTGGCGGACTGCGCGGGCTCCTCCGCCACAGTCGCCATCTCGGCGCCTAGGTTGCGCCGCGTTGCGCCTACCCTGCTGGGCCTCCTGGCCACCGGCGTGAAGCCGTGAGCCTTGTTGTACTCGAGCTGGTCCAGGCTCAGCTCCAACCTGATCTTCTCCAACTCCGCCTGCTCGGCGAGCAGCTCCTGGCGTTGCCGCTCGAGCTGCTCCCTCTCGGCTAGGAGCTCGAGGTCGGTGGGAGTGGGCATCCCGGTTCGCGCAGCTGACGCGGGGATGACCGTAGACGTGGAAGGCGGCAGGTTACACTCCTTCTCGTAGGGCCGGCGTGTCCTACCACCCGCGGGCGGGTCGTCGACCTCCTCGACGACGGCCGCAGCGCCAGTAGCAGCTGCGCCAACGTTTGCCGCCACGCCCGTCACCATCACCTCAGCGCAGCACGCGGAGCTGCATGCAGGCCTTCCGCGAGCAGCAACAACCGCGGGAGGATCCTTCGCGTCTTGCACCAGCTCGGGGTAGGCGTCGTTGGCGACGGTGGCGACGTAGACGAGATGCGAGCCGAAGGAGATCACCGAGCCACCCTCCGGCATGGCCTTGCCGCTGAAACAGCCGGCGTTGTCGGTGACGAAGTCGAAAGAGCCGAATCTGTGGACAAGGCCACAAACTACGCGCTCCGCTGACGAAGATCCCGTCCGAACAGAAACTCCATCCAGCGCCGCTGGACGCCCCACGGTGGGCGCCAACTGTCGTGGTGGTGTCACGGCAGATGCCATGGGATGGCTAAAGATGTGGGGACGAAGGACGCTGGAGGTGTCCGGGGAGGGATCACGCGACGAGTAGCCGCGTGAGGTAAGATCCACACAACACAAACAACACGATGTACCCAGGTTCAGGGCCCTCGTGAGGAGGTAAAACCCCTACTCCTGCCTTTCTCTCTGTATTACGGTGTCTCTCCGAGTAGGTACAGTACAAATAGTAACACTACCGAGTAGCCCCTTGCCCCTCTCCGAGTAGAGCTAGGTCAAGGACTTAGGGTTTCTAGGGTTTCCAGTGACAGCGTTCGTGAGCATCTGAGCCTTGCCTCGCGCAGGAGGCGGCGGGGCACCTTATATACATGGTGCCCAGCCGGATACGTCCAAATCTGGACAAGTGTCGACATAGTGTCCACACTGTCCTTTCTCCGAGTACCCGCTGACAGCTTTGGTCGTTGGTCTTGGCTGCTTCCGTAAAGTCGTTGGGCAAAACTAGGGGACAGACTGGTATCACTGTACCTAGTCACAGAGTAGGTCCCCCTTATCCTGCCACCGACTGCTTCCATGCTGTCACTGTCAGACAGACCGTCCCCACGTGAACAGTAGTTCGAATGCTGCCAAGTACGGACCCAGGATACGCGGGATCCTGTGTCAGAACGGCTCCTTTGACTTCCTGCCCGAGTAGTTTCCCGCCAAATGTTCCCGCCAATTGTACTCGGGCCAAACCCTCTACTCGACACGGTAGAAACTGATTGATATCTCCTTCTGGCCATCTTGAGGTGAGACCGGGTAGCAGTCGACCGGGTAGCGAGTACCCGGTAGTCGGCTACTCGGCCAAACCTCTCTTCCGTACGCGGCCTTTACCGCCTGTCTTTACCCTACTCGGGGGTAATCCCCCGACAGGAACAATGCTCTCTCGGCCCTGCTTGATTTGGACTCCGAATTATAAGGGAGCCCCCGGTGCTGAAACTCTAGCTCGCCTGGGGTACAAAGACATATGACGTCAGTACTAAGCCTGAGGATTGGTTGGAAAATTATGTCACTATGGTGCATATCGCTGGTGGGAATCGCCGATGGGCGGTGCGGTATATTCCGCAGATGTTGGAGGGTCCAGCCCGGATCTGGCTGAACAATTTGCCAGAAAATAGCATTGATTGTTGGCTGGATTTCTTGGAGGATTTCGTCCGCAACTTCACCAGCACATATCAGAGGCCGAATCATCCTCAACAACTCTCCATGTGCCGGCAAAGGGAAGATGAAACTAAACGGGGCTACCTGACAAGGTGGAGCACCCTGCACAACTCCTGCGATGGGGTGATTGAGTCGCAAGCCATTGCTTGGTTTGCCCAAGGGTGCCGACATGGCACTATGCTCTGGTAGAGATTGCAGAGAGAAATGTAGACCACTCTGGCCGAGACAATCAAGGTGACGGATATGTATGCATTGGGTGATCCGACTCAGCCTCAGCTGACCTCGGTGGAACCGAGTAAGCGGTACTCGGGAAATTATGGTCCCGGGTCATCTAGGCGGCATGACCGTCAGGATTACAGAAACAAGAGGAGGGATGATCGTCGGGATTATAGATATGTTTCAAAACATGTTGTTGCGGTTGATCAAGATCAGCCAGATGCTGACAATATCCAGCATTAGAAGAACAGTGGGCCTCGCTGAGGGCAGAACCAAGGTAACAAGAAGCAGTGGGCTAAATAGAAGAAGCCTTGGGATAATCAGGAGAGATTCACCTTCGAGATGATGGTGGATGGGCCTTGCATCTACCACACCCGGCATCCCAGCATGCCAGCTAGCCACATAACTCGGTAGTGCAATTGGTACGAACGAATCAAGAGAGAAGGTGGAAATCTACCACCTCCACCCTCACCACCGCCGCTTACGGGTGCAAACACTCAGATCCTAAATGCACCCCCTAGGCATGCGGATAACCGGAGGAAGACGAAGGCTATCAACCAAGTGGCTCATGGGGCCAACAACAACAGTGCCGACGCTAATCGCCGGAATGAGTATCAAGAGCAACACCACAATTACATGGTCTTTGTGACCGAGGCAACTGATAAGCATAGCCAACATCGGCGTGCAATGGAGATGAATGAAGTCATGCCAGCTGTGCCCAAGTTCATGTACTAGTCTGACCAGGATATTGCATGGGGCCTTGAGGATCATTCGAGGGTCATGCCTAACCCGGGAGGTTACGCGCTGGTAGTGGACCTGACATTCATTGGGCCCGACATAAATGTCAAATTCACCGGTGTTCTCATTGATAATGGGAGCAGCATCAGTATCATGTACAAGGATACAACGCTGAAGCTGGGCATTACTGAGAACATGATGCACCCCAGCTGGACTATTTTTCATGGTATTGTGGCGCGTGTATCTTGTACGCCCATGGGCAAAGTTTGGTTAGATATGTTGTTTGGAACCCAAGATAACTGCCGAACTGAGAGCGTATACTTCGAGGTAGTTGACCTCGAGAGCCCATACATGCATTACTCGGCAGGCCGACATTGGCCAAATTCACTGCGTCCACTCATGTCGCCTATCTGAAGATGAAGTTGTCGGGTGCTAATGGCGTGATCACCATCTCGGGCGATTACAAGCGCTCCATGGAGTCTGCCTGGGCTGGCTCCCGCTTGGCTGAGTCTCTGGTTATTGCTGCAGAGAAGAAGAGGATCCACGAGGTGGTGGCATTAGCACAGTGGTGCTCAACTCGGCATGCCGAGTATGACTAACCCCCATCAGAGTGCGACATTTCAGGCCTCCAAGGAGACCAAGAAGATCCAGGTTGATGCGGATTTCCCGGACCATTCTGTCATCATCGGTTCCGGGTTAGAGGACAAATAGGAAAGCGAGCTCAGCCACTTCCTCCATGAGAATCGGGATATCTTTGAATGGTTAAATCAGGACCTGCCAGGTGTCACGGGGGAGTTGGTTGAGAACTCATTGCATGTGAGGTCATATGCTAAGCCGGCGAAGCAACCTCTGCGGTGCTTCGCTGCAGAAAGGAGGAAGGCTATTGGCGACGAGATAGCTAGGCTACTCGCAAGTGGCTTTATCATGGAGGTGTTGCACCCGGACTTGTTGGCTAACCCGGTCCTAGTAGAGAAGAAGAAGGATGGCCCAAATGTGGCCATTGTGTGGCGCATGTGTATCGACTACACCAAGCTAAACAAGGCATGTCCGAAAGATCCATTCCCGTTGCCTCAGATTGATCAAGTGGCTGATTCCATTTCCAGGTGTGAGTTGTTATCTTTTGTAGATGCATATTTTGGTTTTCACCAGATACCTCTGAATCCTCTGAATCAAATAAAGACTGCCTTTATTACCCCGTACGGGGCTTATTGATATCGTGTCATGACTTTTGTCTTGAGAAATGCCGGTGCCACTTATCAAAGATGCATGCCGAAATGCTTGCATGGTCAAATTGGCAAAAATGTGCAGGTATATGTCGATGACATTATCATCAAAACCAATGAGGAAAATACTCGTCTAGATGATCTCGGAGAGACATTCGCTAACCTGAGGAGATTCCGGTTGAAGTTGAACCTGGCCAAATGTATATTTGGTTTGCCGGTAGGAAAGTTACTCAGATTCCTTGTGTCTACCCGAGGTATCAAGGAAAACCCGACCAAGATCAATGCTATAGAGAGCATGAAGCCGCCGAGGTGTCTCGAGGATGTGAAAAGATTCACTGGCTGCCTTGCATCTTTGAGTCGCTTCATTGGAAGAAAGGGAGAAAAGGCACTGCCTTTTATATAAGCTAATGAAGAAAAACAAACAAATTTGTTCGTACACCACATGATGATGATACATCATAAACGTATCCATAATTTCTGATGTTTCATGTTGTTTTCATGACATATGCTACATGTTTCCTTTACACTTTATGTCACAACCTATTGACAAGATGCCAAAGAGCCAGTTCCTGTTTTTTGTTGCTTTTAGTTTCAGAAAAGTTGTTTTGGAAATATTCTTGGAATTGGACGATTCGAAACCCGTAAGTCTTAGAAAGTCGTCGCGCACACGGAACCCGGAGGGGAGCCACAGGGTCCCACACCATGGGTGTGTGTGCCCCTCCTAGCCGCGCCCAGGGGTATTGTGCCCCCCCCCGGCTGCCCATCGATGTTGCCCTCACGCCTATATATTCTCCTCGAAGGGTTAACCCTAAATACCCGAGCCCTTTCCACCAAAAACAGTCGTAGCCGCCGTCATCGTCAACCCTAGTTCAGGATGGTTCTAGAGCTCTCCCTGGCACCCTGCCGGGATGGGGAATCATCACCGGAGGGCTCTACACCACCATGCCCGCCTCCGGAATGATGCATGAGTAGTTCATCCTTGGACTACGGGTCCATAGCAGTAGCTAGATGGTTGTTCTCTCCTCTTTATGCCTCATGTTTAGATCTTATGAGCTGCCCTACATGATCAAGATCATCTTATTGTAATGCTACATGTTGTGTTTGCTGGTATCCGATGAATATTGAATGCTATGTCCAACGATTATCAATCTATCATGTTCTTTTCATGTGTATGTTGTTTATGATCTTGCATGATCTCCGTTGTTAGTAGATGATCTGGCCAAGTAGATGCTAGTAACTCCAAGAGGGAGTGTTTATGCTCGATAGTGGGTTCATGCCTCCCTTTCACTCATGCTCGAGTGACAGAAACGTAAACGGGTGGGGGTGTGTTGTTGCCATTAGGGATAAAACAATAATGCTTTGTCTAAGGATGATGTTATTGTTTACATTGCACACTTTGCTTACTGCGATTATCTGTTGCTTGCAACTTAATACCCAAGGTTTGCTTAGATGACATTCTGAGGGTGGATTATTAGTCATAGATGCAGTTGGATACGGTCTATGTATCTTGTGGTAATACCCGCATGAATGACATAGTAATCATCATGTCATGCATATGCACTAGGGTGCAGCCTTTATATCTGTTAATTGCCCAGCTGTAATTTGTTTACCCAGCATGTTATCTACCCGTTTTGGAGAGACACCACTAGTGAACTATGGACCCCAATCCATTTTCCTCATACTAATAATATAACCACTGCCATCACTATTTGCGTACGGTTACTGTCGAATCTGCATCTCAACAAGTCCCTCGGGTGAACCCATAGGGTTTCGAATAGGAGAACCTGTGGGCGCTGGTGGCGATCGTCGGGTAGACAGGAGACACGATTTACCCAGGTTCGGGGCCCTCGTAGAGGTAAAACCCTTACTCCTGCCTCTGTCGATCTGTATTATCGAATAGATCGGTTACAATGGGGGATTTCTTAAGTCGAGAGTACGATCTCGAGCTCAAGGCTTGATGGTGTGGTATTGCTTGGTCCCCCCCGTGGCTCTCCTGGCCTTATATAGATGGCCAGGTCTCAAACCGTACCCGGGGAGGACTCGAACTCTAAACCTAAGTCGGTTACAAGTTTCCTATCTTATCCCGCAAGGCATTGCAGGTGGGCTTCAACTGGGCCTTATAGAGTAGTCCACAGCTTCTCGCATTGGGCCTCAGTCTTGGGCCTAGGACCAGGTATCCTTATTCGCTGGGTCCAAGGTTCATCCCTTCGTCAGTAGCCCCCGAGCGTTTGCTCGATTGGGACTTTTCCAGTCGGGTAGACGCTCAGATCTTACTTCCTTCGGATGACTATTATAGTCGTTTTTCCATTCGGAGGGTGTATACCCTGTATGATAAGTTTTATACTCGAGTATTGAGTGGTGAAAGTGCCCGCGTTTGAGGCTATTTTTGCAGAAGGATACGGCGCAGCAGCTTGGCTCTCCCGAAAGATCAGGGCCAATTAATTGCAACTAGGGGAAAAACAGTTCTGGCCCACACAGATTCGAGACCTCCGACTCGAAACCGATGAGGTGATCATTGCGACTGGGCCGTAGAGGTCTTACCGAGTCGAACTTAACCTATAGGGGTACCCGGCGCGTCCGCTGGGATTTTTCTTCGTGTTGTTGACACGGATTTTTACCGGAGGACGCAGCTTGAGTGTGATTCCAGGCCCTCAAGAAAGATCTTTTGGGTCTTACCTTCATATTCGAGAAAATATGGCATCCAGATGTGCCTAGTCGGCTGAACAATACAGGTTTGTGATGTGTAGACATCGTGTGATGGAGTGGTTGGTTCCGTGCACCCGCGATGTTTTTAAGTCTGTGATTTCTCGAGTGAGAAAACCAAGCTATTTTGTCCATACGAAAGGATTTTTGTGTCTGGAATCTTCACGCCCATACGAAAGAGTTTTCGTGTCTAGGGTCTTGTTTTTTGTTAGAGAATTTTCACACCATAATTTATCCATACGAAGTTATTTGGCGTCTGGAGCTTTTGCGAATGAGCCTCCGCGTCTTGATCTGCCCATACGAAGTTTATTTCGCGTGTTGGGTCTTTGATTCGAATGAATCTCCAGTTTGATGATGTGCGCCATGACGTCACGGCGCACTTTATCCTCCTGATGGGACGTGACGGAGCGATAGCAGAAGAGTTGGCCCACCTTGTCAGCTTTTTGACCGGAAACGAGACGTCGTTCCCGGTTTTTACGCGAACTGCGTGCAGTAAATGCGCATGATCCACTGTTAGGATCGTGGCACGAAACAGCATCTGCCGCCCTTTCGTTTCTCCTTCGCACGCGGCGGTTGCGATGGATGTCACGTGGATCAACAAACGGTCAGGATCGGGCGGCGCTGTGTATAAATATGGGCCTTAGGTGAAACGGTAAAAATTTCCCTAGCCTTCATCCTTCTCAGTCTTCGACTTCCTCGTTCTCTGCCCTTCTTCTCCACGAGCTCGCATCAGCATCCATGGCAGGAGGCAAGAAGCGCGGCGCCGCCGTCTCTTCGTCGAGGGCGGCGGAGAAAGCTCCCGTGCCGCCTGCTCCGCGTTCAGGCGACTGGCGCTCGCCCAACACCACGGTCAAGAGCATCAAGGGGATGCAGCAAGAAGGATTGCTGCCTTCCGAAGCTGAGAAGCGGGTGCGCCTCGGCAAGAAAGAGGAGGTACCCAATCCCCGCGCGAACGAACGCGTGATCTTCGCGGATCACGTTTCGCGCGGGCTCTCCTTCCCCCTCCATCCTTTTCTCGTGGCTCTGCTGTATGTCTATGGCATACAGCTCCACGATTTGCCTCCAAACGCAGTGCAGCACATCTCGTGCTTCATTGTCCTTTGCGAGTGCTTTCTGGGCATTCGCCCCCATTGGGGCCTTTAGAATACCCTCTTCAAGGTGCGCGTCTTCCGCGAGAGATCGCGGGTGGAGACTAAGCTCGTGGAGCCGTTGCGCACCGGCGGCTTCGGGATCCAGGCGAAGTCGGAGAGCGACTACTTCATGATGCACTTCATCGACTCCGCCCAAGAATGGAGGAAAAAATGGTTCTACGTCATCGACAACAGCGCGGGTGGAGTCCACGAATTCCACCCGTTTGCTGTTTTGAAGAGGCGGAAGTCCTGGGCGCACAAACTTTCGGTTGAAGAAAACCGGATTGTCACCCCTCTACTCGCCAAGGTGGCCACTCTTCGCGATCAAGCCACAGGAGTTGCGCTGAATGGCCTGCACTTGGCGAGCGTGTTCCTCAAACGCAGGATTCAGCCCCTACAGGAGAGGCCATCCGCAATGTGGGAGTACCAGGGCGCCGAAGATCCTAGCCGCGTGAGCCGAGAGGAACTCTCGAATGTTGAATTCGAAAAGAAGATTGCGGCTATCACCAGCTTGAAGGAGGGCGATACCTTTCCCGACTGCCCAGTAGCAGCTTTTGAGGCATCAAGGCCTCCACCACCTGAAGTAAGTTCGAATTTTTCTTTGTATTCTGTCTCTTTCCAGCTCGAAAGTTTTTTGTTGACTGAAATTCTTCTTTCCTTTCTTCTTCTGTCTTCCCTTTTTTGTAGAGTTTAGCGGTGGCCAATTGCTACCCGCCAATCTCCGGAGAGGAGGTCTCGGACTTGTTGGCAAGCAATCTGGATGCCCCAGCCGACACCAGCGTTGCTGAAGCCGATTCGAGCTCCGAGCATGATTCCTTGGATGACGCGGAAGAATCGGGTAGCGACCTCCGCATACGCAAGCGCCGCCGATCGGAGAATGATGAAGCCACCTCCAAGGATAACTCCTTGGGAAAGGAGTCGCCAGAAAAGGAGCCCCTCATCGTGACTCCGCTAAGTGCGCGCGCCCCTTCTCCTTCCTTGCCGAAGATCCATACCGCCTGGAACGCGGATATGTTGGATGACGACGACGACGAGTAAGTTTCTGCTTTTCTTTTTTGTTCTAGTCGAATGTTTCCTTTTGCTTCTTCTGACAAATTGTTGTTCTTTATGACAGTCTTCAATCTATCAGCCCCCGGCGGTTCGTCTCTTCCCCCCCTCTCGAAAAGAGGCAGAGAGCTGCTGCTGCGGGTGAGACCGCGACTACAGGCACTGTGCAGAATTCTCCGAGTGCAGCTCCCGCAACGGTAGCTACGGAATATAGGATTCCTAGCTTTGCTGTTGGAGCTTCGATTCCGAAAGAAGTGTCGGGTAGCTCGGCGGACCCTCTCTCTATAGCTCAGGTCCAGGTAAATATTGTTGTTTTCCTTTTCATATTGCACGTTGTCTGTTTGGATTTTTTATCGGGTGCACAGCAGTGCTCCCGATGGGAGTAGCCCCCGTGGCTGTAGTTAATCATGTATGATTGGCTACAGGCTCAAAGACCTGCTCTCTCTTTTCTTCGTTTTATCGGGTGCACGGCAGTGCCCCCGATGGGAGTAGCCCCCGAGGCTATACTCGAATGTTTGCAATCGCGTATAGGCTCAATCTTCTCCTTTTTGACTTTTCCATCTTTATACTCTTGCAGTCTCTTCTTGACTCCCTTGTGGCCGTTGGCCGTCTCGTTATCTCGGCTGAGACAGAATGCGTGACCCTTCGGGCGGATCGCGATCGACTTGTCTCGGACAACGATCTTCTCCGAGGTAAAATTGTCAACTCTTTTATCTCATCTTTCCAATCGCATAAATTCCTTTGGATTTCAAACATGTTGTTTGTGCAGCTCAAATCGACACGTTGAAGGCTGAAAAGGTGGCCGCTGTCACTCGAGTAGGCGCCCTGGAGGCTCTGTTGGAGACTGCTCGAGAGGAGCTTGAATCTTCTCGTAAACAGTCGACTGACTTTGCGGGAAAGCTTTCAGATGCGCAGGATACCCTGAAGATGCTGGAGGAGGCTGGTTCCAAGGCGGACTCTGACCTTGTTGACTTCCTTCGCCCTTTGGCCGAGCGTTTTGCGGGTAAGTTGCATTTGGTCTCTTGTTGTCCTCCGATTATCTGGTAGGTCCTTGGATTTTAATATTTTTTCCTGCAGGTCTTCTGGGCGTCTCGCTGGAGCTGCCTGGGGTCCAACAGGTGGATGCTTTGACCGATTCATGTGCCAAGCTCAGGAAGCATGCTGAGGGGATTTGCACCCCGATCGGTGATGTCGTTCGAGTGTTGACGCAGCTTCACGGTCGTCTTCTGGTCGACGATGTGTCTCCGCCTACGCTAGGTGATCTTTTGAAGATATTCTTGGAGGGCAATCTCCTTGACGCCTACGCGGTTGCTCAGTCAGAGTCTGGAGCGAAGAATGCCATCCAGTTTGCGCTGGCGCACGGAGTCACGGGCTTGGAGGAGGCATACTCAGACCTTCCCATCGATCCTTCTACGGGCAAAAAGGTAGCGCTTCGTTGTTTTGGCGATCCAGCTGGAGTCCTTGCCCGGAAGTTATCTGAGCTGATCGCCCGCGCTAGTCATAGGGGGAGCACTGCCGCGAGTGGCAGCACAACTGTAGCTCCTTAGTATATATTCTTCGTAGCTCGTTCTTTCGATTGTAATGAACCTTGGGATGTATTCCCGTATTGTCGTGGGATAATCACGGCAGATGTTACCGGGGGTAACTGATCTTGGGGCAAGACGACACAGGTATTTGGGAGAGGGTTTAGCTCAGAGGAAAACATGGTGCGATTCAATCTGGTAGCCGGCAATCAAAGTCGCCGAGTCTCCAATCTCGATATAACAACTCAACTCTAGGGTTACACTGGATGCTCGATACCAAGCGCTATTGCTAGGGTTCTAATATCTCTGTCTAAAACTAGACCTGGGGGTCGGTTTATAAAGCACCCGTACCCCCGGCTTATTCCCCAAGGCGCACCCTGAATCCTACCCGGACACGGCGCACAAACCCTAGCTTTCCTTTACAATAACCCACAATCCGGATTACTGGGCCTACAAACTTGGGCCTTCCACAAGCTTCCTTATCCTTAGCCGGATCCTGCGCACCGTCCTTTGGGCCGGGTTACTCCTTGGAGTTTGGCCTACCGGGTTATCATCCCCCCGTCAGTAGTCCCCAGAATAGCCTGGGCTTCATGGATCCTCCTTGAAGCGCTCGCTATTCCCTGCAAAGATATCAAACATACAGGCACATGGAGGCCGGGTTAAGATGCTCTGATATTCAGCTAGGCCTTACTCCACGGCGGCCATGTAGTAACCCGGGTTTTTCCCCCAAACACCTTTACTTTTCCAGGTCTAAACCCTAATTCCATGCTCGATAATCGATCCTGATATCACGGGATGGATGCCTTGCTCAATATTCTGCGTATATCTCGCAGAAACTTAAATAAATAGCCGTTTGCCTCCGCAACTCCCGGCCCCCACTCACCGAACCGGGCTTACCCACTTATACTATAAATAAGCTCCTGGGGGGGTAACCCGAACCCTAACGGCTCATTTCCCCCTATTCCGCTTCCTTCATCCTTCTCAGCTCACTCTCACTGAGCACCACCACGGAAATCCCGCGCGTGTCACCGGAACCCATCGGCCGGAGGCTGCGCTCCGCCACGACTCGCCCCGCGCCGCCGCAAAGACCCGCCGGCGAATCCCCATCCGGCCCGCCAAGGACCGCGAAGGGACACCAGGCTTGCGCCATCTGCCTCCGCAAAGCCTCGCTCAGATCTCCTCCGGTAAGCCACTTGCGTCCATTAATTCGCTCTTGTACTTTTTGATTTTGCCTTAGATTAGATCCAAATCGACCCGCCAACGATTCCTCGGCCATGCCGAATTAAGTTGCTAACATTCTTTCCAGCTCGCATAATAGATAAGTTATGGATTCCAATCCATTCTCCTACTACCTGCAAGTACTAATTTCACCACAAATCCGAAGATAAAATTCCCAATCTGGGCCCGATCCACTCAAAATTTCCGCCTTGGCCTCAATCACCCGGCCGGACTTCCCCTTTTCAGTTCTTTTTATTCGCGTTAAGTGCCTATGCGGACATCCATCGTCCCCAAAGAGCCCCTTCAACACTTAGATCTTCATAATTTTCGTCATAATACTCGATACCCGGATGTCGAGACATCGTAGTAGTTTTCATAGACTGGGGTGCCATGAGACTACGGTAGAGACGTGGGGTAACGGGATAGCGTAGTAACACAGAACACGGGATTTTACCCAGGTTCGGTACGTCGCGACAGTACGGCGTACCTACTCCTGCACTTCTCACTAACTGGGACTAAAGCCCGTATAACAGAGTTACAATGTGAGGGAATAGATCTAGCTACTCGACGAGGATGAACTTCTCGGCGAGTTGCGTAGAGCTTGTGAAACTTGGACCTAGAACCTATGTAATCTATCTCCCGTCCGGCTTTATATAATAGCCGGATTAGGGCTTACAGAACAAGAAACCTAGAAGACTACGTTTAACTTGTAACTTGGAAAGTAAGGAATCCGTCTTCTCCTCCAAGCCAGATCACGTGGGCCGTGATCCGGGTTCTTCTAGAATCCGGCTTCTGCGCGTCGGACTACTGGGCCGCCCAATGGACCTAAGCCCATTACCACGTAGGCCACCCTGGTAGTCCGGCTCTTTTGTCTACCATCTTCTATACCCCTATTCAGTATATATCCGACAGTAGCCCCCAGGAAGGATCAAAACTCTGATACTCCGCCTTTCGTCAAATACATTTTGTCCGGGAAAACTTGATTCAGCAGTCTTGATTCTTTCTTCTTTCCTTTTGAAGGAGATGGTAACATAAAACTCGGAACTATGAAAATCCGGCTTTTCTTCTCGCGATCCTTCGCGGAAATGGAACTTATGACATCAGCGCTTTAATCATGCTGACGCAAGCGCCGCTTGGTTTCACGCGGGAAACCCTGCAACGTATCTCTGACAGATTCTCACGAGAAACGAGGAGATAGCCATCATTCCTCTGTCGTTTCGTTTCCCGGATTTTCCGGCGAGTGACACGCGTCGAACATCCAACGGTCAAAAGAGCCGTTGGCACGTATCTAAACGGATATCTGGCTATAAATAGCCATCATCGTCCTCCTCCGAAACTTTCCTCACTCCCACACTGCCCACGCCATTGACGCAAACGCGAGCTCGAGAGCAAGACCTTGCCCCGACGAACTCTTCGCACGCCGGAGCGCTCACTCGCCACCGAAGAAGATGGCCTCTCCGTCGTCCTCATCGGCTCGCGCCTCCATCGACGAACTTTTGGGCGACCTAGATCCACAGCTAGGGTCGCCCAAGCATGCCGGCGGCGAGCCGGAAAAGATCACGGCATCCACTGCGGACGGAGGAAGCACTTCCGTCGCCGCGGACGTCACAGCATCGAGCGCCACGACAACCCCGCCGTTTGCACCTGAAACGGCGGAGGAAAAAATCGAGCTCCTTGGCGAAAAACTCGCCGCCGTGAAGGCCGCCGCCGTCGCCGGAGCGGATGAGGAAGAGGAAACTGCAGGCAACTGGAGTGCCTGCAGTATTCCCCCGGCCCTCCTTCCAAACTTGGAAAAGGAGGGCTTGGTTCTTAAAAAGAAGTGGCGGCTCCCGGAAGAGGAGACCGAACCCATGCCACAAGAGGGCGAAAGGGTGCTTCTTACCTCCCACCTTCTACGAGGTATGGGGCTTCCACCTTCCTCTTTCTTCCTCCAGGTTCTGTCACATTACAGCATCCAACCTCACAACCTTCCTCCCAATTCCATTCTGTACATGGCCGGCTTCCAGGCCTTGTTCGAAGGTTACCTAGGAATAGAGCCTAGGTTAGATTTTTGGTTGTATTGCTTTGGGGTCAAGCGTAACTCTTCGGAGGGCGCACTCCCAAATTGCGGGACCATTTCCTTTACTCTTCGGAGATTCCGAGAGGATTGGTTCCCCAAAATCAAAACCTCAGAATCCGTCAAATTTTGGACGGGTTCTTTCTTCTATCATCCCGACGTGCCTTTTCCTAAAAAGGCCGTCGGGGTTCCACCTTTTGTGAACTCCGCCGCCGTTCCCCAGGATAACTGGGTAACAGAAGCCGTCCAAGTTCTGCCACCAGATCTGCTAAAGATCAAGCGGCGCATCGCCAAGCTCACCTCCATGGATCCGCCTCTAACCGGCATGGACACAGTTCTATGCTGGCTGATTAGGCGGATCCAGCCACTAGCCAACCACAGCGGCCGTTTCCTGTGTGAATACACGGGAGTCAACGATCCGATGCGGACATCCACCAAGGATTGGCCCGCAAAGGAACTTAGGCGGCGCATCAACCAGTTGGTCGCATCGCGCGACCAATACACAGAGAGTCGGCCAATGTACACGGCCGAAAATCCGGTTCCCAAGGTAATTTTTCAGTCATTTGGGTACAGTTCTATTTTATCTCGGATTTCCTAGCTTCTGATTTTGGTTTTTGCTTGTTCGACAGTTCGAGGATCTTTCAGACTCGGACTTGGTGTCTGAGGCTGAGCTGGACGCGCTGCGCACCGCCGCTACAGGTGGACGCAAGCGCAAGAAGATAATTTCCTCGGATGAAATTATCGATCTTGACGGAATCCCCGTCGCCACTTCCAGGTTATTTTCTTCTGGGTTTTTCTTTTATGGGATTTTTTTCGTCCATCTTTGGTGTTTTAACCTTTTCCGGGTTTTGGTTTTTAGCCTGCCCCCCTCCAGCCTGAAGCCGAAGAAGCTGAAGAAACTCAAGGTTTCTTCCAGCCGAGGCAGCCAACCTTCTCCTGCCGTCGCCCCGGATACGCCAAGCACGAGGGCGAAAGAGCCTACTGCAGCCCCCACCACCAAGCCCCCGGAGCCCAGCCAGCCCATTGTGTCCGACCCGGACACGAGGGAAAGGGCGGCCCCAGAGGTGGAAAAATTAACTCGGACTTTCGACGAGGAAATTCCCACCTTTGACAAGGATTTCAAAGCTATCAATGACGGCTTGGACGCAGCCGGAAATCTCTTCGCGGAATACGTGAAAGAATTCAAAGAAAACTTGGCAGGTTTGCAGCGCATGAGCCAGGTATATAACTCTAGCCCCCAAGCATCAATTAAAATGCGTGCTTTTTTGCTTTGATGCTTTTTGTACTCATTCTTCTCCTTGCCATGTTTCAGCAAACCTCGGAAGCCATCAACAGGGAAGTTTTCCGGAAGCTTACCATCAAGAATAAAGAAGTTAGAAGTCTTCTCTCTATTCTTGAAGAAAGGGAAGCAGAGCTGGAATCAGCCAAGCTCGCATTGTCGGAAACACAAGGTGAACATTTTCCTTCTGAAATTTCCGATTCAATCATTTGCTTAAGTTTTTTCCGAGAAGATAGCTAACTCGGATTTTTCCCTTGCTTTTCAGCTGCATTAGCTGAGGCTAAACAAGCAGCAGAAGATTCTGGCAATGCCGAAATTCTCCGTAAGGAGAATGTTGAGCTTCACAAGAACCTTGTGAAAGCTCAACAAGACTTGGAAGCTAGCAACCTGGCCCTTGGAGTTTCCAATTCCAAGGCTTCCGAGCAGGCGGAGAAGGACAAATCCACCATCCGGGATTTGACCGATGCTCTGAACCTTCGCCTGGAGGAAGTTTCCGAGATCGACAAGCTCATTGGTAAATTTCTAACTTATGTACCATTTTTCCATGCTTTACTTTCTCTGGTTTTCTGTCTAACCCTTTTGGGTGTTTTATTGGAAAAAACCAGGAGATACCCCAGATGGCACTCGGGCTGCAGGCATCCGAGCTTTCGGGGAGACATGGAATTTGATGAAGGCTGCTGCAACGCAGCTAGTAAACAAGTTTCTTCCCGAGAAATCTGGGGAGTGCTCGGAGGTTGAAAAGCTTACGGGTGCCATCATGGAGGTGGCGGAGTCTAAGGAATCTTTCCTTCGCTCCGCTGCACGGGGTGGTGCACGCATGGCTCTTGGCCTTATGCGCATGCACTACCCTAGTGCCAAATCCTGGCGTGTGGCCACCGGTGTCCCTCAGGGATACACGGACGCGCAACGAAACACCATTTTTGGAGAAGTTAAGGGCCACGCCACCCAGATTGCCGCCATGGTAAATGTCTCCGTCCACTATCCAGAAGAGGAAGCTCCTCCAATCCCCGATGAAGAAAGCAGCGAGGAGGAGTCGGATTCTTGAAAGGTTACCTGGAACCTGGATAGAAAAAGTAGACAATAGGAGCATTACTATTCTCTCAATGTAATCCAAAATGTAATGCTTCTTTTTATATGAATGAAACTTCCATCTTTTGCAGTTTAAATTATGAAAATCTTTGCAAGTTTTTTGGGTTTTATCATTCCTTTATCTTCTAGGTTCTCTGGTGTGTATGCTTTAATTGTCCTTAGTGTTTGAAATGGCTCAAATAGCAATATGAATCTTCATGCCGAGTAACTGGGGACGAACCAAGCAGTTTTTAAAACTCGGAAACATGGATCATGCTAAAGGCATTTTTACTAACTAGTTCCAATAACCCAACACACACAATCAGATAAGACTTAGAGAATTTAAGGAAAGTTTTTTAAGTGAAACTTGGGCACACAGGCAATTCAAGTTTCCCTTAGCCTTTAACAGGCTAAAAAATCATTCAGTTTTGTAACGCCGAGTACGCAAGCACAATTCGGGTTAACGTTGAGAAATTTGTAAGATCATTGGGAAATAGATGAGGCGGAAACACTTTGCACTTATAAGAAACATGGATGACAGCATTCCGACAACTTTATTTCATGATCTCCAAAGATGTTTACATAGAAATTGAACTAAGTACGGAAAGGTACATAACTTTCTATACGTTCCCAGGCTTCCGTAATCCACTTGACTTTGTCGAAATTTTTCAGCAGCTTGAAGAGTGGTAGGGTTTTAGCCCCCAGCCAACTGATAAATCTGCTGACGGCTGTGGCGGAACCCGTCAATCTTTGGACATCTTTTACACATGTAGGCTTTGAGATATTCAAGATTTCCTTGATCTTTTCCGGGTTAACTTCTATTCCTCTGTGAGAAACAATGAAACCCAGAAGTTTTCCTGAGGGAACCCCGAATACGCACTTAGACGGATTCAACTTCATCTTGTAAGTGCACAAGTTTTCGAAGGTTTCTCGCAAATCCTCAAGGAGTGTATCTTTTTCCTTGGTTACGACAGCGATATCGTCCACGTAAACATGGACGTTTCTGCCAATTTGACTATGCAAACAGCGTTGCATGCAACGCTGGTAGGTTGCACCTGCGTTCTTCAGGCCAAAAGGCATGGTTACGTAATAGTACGTCCCATACGGGGTTATAAAAGAAGTCTTGATTTGATCTTCCTTTTTCATGCGTATTTGGTGGTACCCGGAGTATGCATCCAAAAAGCATAAAAGCTCAGAGCCTGCAGTGGCATCTATTATTTGATCGATTCGCGGTAACGCAAACCTATCTTTCGGACACAGCTTGTTCAGTCCTGTGTAATCTATACACATTCTAAGAGCAGTGGTGTCTTTCTTCGGCACTAATACCGGATTTGCGGACCAATCAGTATGGATTACTTCCTTGATAAAGTCCGTTGCTAAAAGCCGGATAATTTCCTTGCCAATAGCCTTCCGTCTTCTTCCGTCAAATCGACGGAGACCTTGTTTGACGGGTTTTGATCCGGGAATAACCTTGAGTTGGTGCTCAGCAAGTTCCCTGGGTACGCCTGGCATGTCAGCTGGATACCAGGCGAAAATATCCCAGTTCTCACGGAGGAACTTGATGAGCTCGCCTTCCTATTTGTCGGTCATCCCAGTCCCTACGACGACAAATTTTGTTGGATCTTTGGGATCTAGGATTACCTGTCTTGTATTCTCGGACGCCTTGAAGCTATCTGTTGGCTTCTGAGTTTCTTTTCCTGCCGGCATTTCTTTCGGCGATACCTCCTTGGCTAATTCCTTCAGTTCCTCCCTTGCTATAACTCTCTGAGCGCAAAGGGCGTTTTCTTTCTCCAACTCGTTTGCCAGCTTGAAATCACCGGCAATGGTGATTACTCCTCCTTTGGGTCCTGGCATCTTCAGCTTGTTGTAGATATAGCAAGATCTTGCCATAAATTTGGCGAAAGCCGGACGTCCGAGTATTGCGTGATACACGCTTTCGAACGGCACTACTTCGAAGGATACTTTTTCCTGCCGGAAGTGATCTTTATCTCCGAAGGTGACATCTAGGGAAATTTCTCCTAGGGATCGTGCTTGCCTGCCAGGAACAATGCCGTGGAAGCGTATATTGCTGTAGTTGAGCTGGGACTCGGATATCTTCAAATGCTTCAGTGTATCCAGGTACATTATGTTGATGCTGGATCCTCCGTCCATCAGCACTCTTCTTAGCCTAGTGTTTTGAACAATAGGGCTTACAACAAGAGCTTGTGTGCCGGGTTCAGGGATATTTCCGGGATGATCTGACTGATCCCAGATTATCGGTGTGTTGGAGTACTTCAAGAATTTTGGGGTTGCAGGAACAACCGCGTTTATTTCTCGAAGTGTTCTTTTGGCCACCTTTGCTGACGGGGTTGCTAGGAAAGTTAGCATTGCTTCTCCGTCGACTCTCGGAAATTTGGGTTCGCCTTTTCGCTGCTGTTCCTGGATTTTGTCATCAGTGTCCGATTCACTGTCTTCTTTTTCAGCTTCTGGCTTTTGTTTGGCAGGTTTCCTCTTGGAACCCTTCCCTTTATTTCCGGATCCTGCATTGCCTTTCATATGCTTGTTTAGCCGGCATTGCGCGTTTGTGTGGGTTGGTTTCCCAAACTGAGAGTGGTGGACGCAGGGTTCCGACTTAATTCTCTCCCATTCTTCGGGAGTGTAATTGATTGGATCTGGACTGCGGCCTTTCCACTTGTTCACCTTTTCTCCTCCAAAGGCTATGTTGACCTCCTTGGGCTTTGTTGTTGACTCCGGAGTTCCTTTTTTATCAGAACGAGGGGTTTTCTTGGCCAGTATCAGTGACTCAATATTGCCTCCTCTTGCTTTTATATCATCTTCGGCTGCAGCATGCTCATTAGCGGTTGTAAGCATAGATCCGAGATCTTTGTGCTTTTTAGAACCAACCATGAACGGTACAAGTCCGGGTTTTAGGCCATTGACGAAAGCATGCATTGCTTGTACGTCAGTTACTCCAGAGCAACTATTCTTCATCGCAGTCCATCTGGAGATGAAATCCACGTATGGTTCGTCTTCAAATTGGGTGCAACGGTTCAGCTGGTTGATGCTATTTGGACGTTTGTATGTTCCCCGAAAATGCTGAGTAAATACTCTCGCCATATCATCCCAACTGTCGACAGTTCTTGATGGTAAACCATTGATCCAATCTCTGGCTCCGTCTAGCAACATTAGGGGAAGAAACTTGACAGCTTCCAAGTCTGTCCCGTTGTTGATTTGGACGGCTATGTAATAATCTGAGAGCCAGGTATCCGGGTTTGTACTGCCGGTATACTTTTGGTAGGTTGGACCAACTTTGGCGAAGCCAGAATGCAGGGTTATCCTTCGGATCCTGTCAGTAAAACACTTAGGACCAAAGTATAGATCATCCTTTTCTGCTCTATCAATATGTGCAGAATATCTCCCGGCTGAATGGACAGAAGGGGATCTGCTCCTTTCTTTTCCATTGTTGCGCGGACGCGCTTTTCCGGGGTTATCTCTATCTCTTCCGTTGTCACGCCCCCTGGGATTAGGTGGAGTCCTGCTCCTGTACCTTTCCTTATCTTTAGGCGGTGTCCGAGATCTTTCACGTCTGTGAGGTGTATCGTATCTTCCAGCTTTTTCAGCTGGGTTTCTCAGAGGTGGCATTATTTTACCGTCATTCCGGTGTTTGTCTTCCCGATCGTGTGGTTTATATCCATCTTTCGGGAGATGAGGTCCGGTTCTAGACGCTGCGTCCCGGTTGTCGGGGTTTTTCTTGTCTTTTCTCGGATCCTCTTTTTTATCCGAATCTCCGGGTTCTTCCGGTCCAGGTGCTCCAGCAGCGCAAGTAACAGTTTTGCAGAGGGCGGAATTATCATGCAGCCTCCCTGATCGCTCTTGTCCTCGCTGTTGCTGCTGTAATGCTTTTCCTAGGAAAGCATACACCCCTTGGAGTTTTTCCCCGTTGGAGTACAGATCGTTGTTTAGGATGGCGAACGCTGCTTCCGCGTTTTCCGCTGCGGTTTTGTATATTGGTTCGCCCTTGGCATCTTTGCCGTTTAACTGCTTTTGCCAAGATGGGTTATAAAACCTTTCTTTTGGCGGCAGTTCTTCCGGTTTTGCAATTCCGGGTAACCTAGTAGGTTTTAAGGCAGATCTATGCTTTCTCTCGTACTCCTCTATTTCTTCCTTCATGACTTTGATGTCATTATGGGTTTGTTGGAGATGTTGCCGAGATCTAAGCAGATGTTGCTGTTGCCGTTGGAAAGCCTGTCTCCTGGCTTCCAGCATCTCAGGGGGTTCATTGGGTCCCACTGGAGTTTGTAATAGTTCTTGCTCTTCCAGTTCTGTCATTGGCGGAGCAGTAATTTCCTTAGATTTCTTTTCCGCGGGCTTTGTGCCACTAATATCTCCAACTTCCAGGTTTTCATCAGCGAGATCAGCTGACTTTTTCTTCCGGAGTTTGTACTGGAGTTTCTTAGAAGCACGGTGCTTTTTCTTGGAAGAAGGGGTTTTTTGACAGGTTCATCTTCTGTCATCTCCTTGACATTAGGGAATATCGGAGAAGTTTCTCCGTCTTCTCTCTCTTCCACTGGCGGAGGAGTTTTAGGGCTTTCCTGGCTGTCGGCACCCGTTGTATCAGCTGGTTTTGCCATTAGCACTTCATGGAATCCCTCTTGAAAGGACTTAACTTTTCTTACGAAGGCATCGTCGTCTTCGTCTTCGGAGTCGAAGTTATCCGATCCGGTTTCCGACTCCAATCTCGCCTCTATGGCGGCAAGCACGGACTCTGTTTCCGAGTTCATCGTCTGGTTGACGGATGTCGGATCTTCCGTCTCTGTGACGGGTATTGGTTCTTCCGTCTCTATGACGGGTAGGTTGTTATCTGCCTCTTGCACGGGATTTCCGTCATCCGTGTTTTCAGCGATTTCGGATTGCACCATGCCGATAAAGTGCGTATCACTGTTTTGTCGGCGATCTGAGCAAAATCCGGCATCATAGTCGTCTTCGACTGGGTATAGGGCGGGTGGGATAAATTGCAAAACCCCATTGCCTCTGCAGTTAGTCCGATAAAGATGTTAGCAGATCCAATCGGTAACACGCAGGCACTTACCAGGTGGTTTTGCGCCGGTATGTAGGATCCGTTGTCGAGGAAGCGCTCGACGTCGTCGTCGAATTCCAAGCTTCCGACAGTGATCGATCTTCCAATTCCGCCGAGTATCCCAGATCGGAATTTCACGCCTGACGTCGTTTGCCCCACGGTGGGCGCCAACTGTCGAGACATCGTAGTAGTTTTCATAGACTGGGGTGCCATGAGACTACGGTAGAGACGTGGGATAACGGGATAGCGTAGTAACACAGAACACGGGATTTTACCCAGGTTCGGTACGTCGCGACAGTACGGCATACCTACTCCTGCACTTCTCACTAACTGGGACTAAAGCCCGTATAACAGAGTTACAATGTGAGGGAATAGATCTAGCTACTCGACGAGGATGAACTTCTCGGCGAGTTGCGTAGAGCTTGTGAAACTTGGACCTAGAACCTATGTAATCTATCTCCCGTCCGGCTTTATATAATAGCCGGATTAGGGCTTACAGAACAAGAAACCTAGAAGACTACGTTTAACTTGTAACTTGGAAAGTAAGGAATCCGTCTTCTCCTCCAAGCCAGATCACGTGGGCCGTGATCCGGGTTCTTCTAGAATCCGGCTTCTGCGCGTCGGACTACTGGGCCGCCCAATGGACCTAAGCCCATTACCACGTAGGCCACCCTGGTAGTCCGGCTCTTTTGTCTACCATCTTCTATACCCCTATTCAGTATATATCCGACACCGGACGATTTCGAACTTTACTCGGTGAGCTAACACCCGGATTACACGCAATTTTTCATGTCTCAATATTACCCCACTAATATTCGGCCGGCTCACAACTTCCGGGTCTTAGTCCTCTTATCCTTTTACTTTGTATTTTGCAGGTCAACCACATGGCTCCCAAAAAGCAAGGGAAAACTCCAACCAAAGTCAAAGCCGCCAACTCCATATCCGCCAACTGGGCGCGGTCTTCAGTCACCAAATCCAAGTTGGAGGAGCTAGTGGAGCTGGGAGTCCTTCCTCCTCAAGAGGATATTCAATGGAGAGTGCCGGGTAAGGAGACCCGGCCCACCCCGACAAAAGGCGAGGTAATTTGCTTTGTGGAACATGTGACCCGGGGCTTCCGCCCACCGGGTCACCCCTTTTTCCGTGATGTTTTAAATCATTACGGTCTTCGCGTCTTTGATATCGGGCCTAATTCTGTTCTCAACATCTCCCACTTCATAGTCCTTTCCGAATCATACTTGTGCACTTCGCCAAGTCTATCTCTTTTCATCGAGCTCTTTCAATGCAAACCGTGCCGCGAGAGCGGTGACGGGGCGCTTCTCGCTTGCGGCGGGGTTTCCATCCAGCGCCGCAAGAATTCTCTGATGCCACCCCTCACCCTTAATTCCCATGTCAAGCACTGGCAGCTCTCCTACTTCTACTGCCAAGACACTTCCCCACCCGGCCAAAGGAAGCTGCCGGGTTACTCAGAGGGTCTTCTCGACATCTCTGATAAATTTAGTGCCTTTGCCCCTGACTCGGACAGGGAGGCAATTCAACCTCTTTTAGCCAAAATCACCACTCTCACAGCCCAAGGCCTCATCGGGCTCAACCTGGTGAAGACTTGGGTAGATTTCCGGATTCAACCCAACTCCATCCGCACAAAGTTAATGTGCGAGTATTCAGGGCAACCTACAGACCCGCTCCGGTACTCCGACAACATCTTCGCAGCTGGCGATACTCATAAAACCATCAAGGGCTTTCTGACCGAAAAGCTCGAGGTAATCCGGAACATATCCGGGTTAGAGCCCTTCACGCTTGAGAACCCAGCCCCCAAGGTGAAAACCCGACTTTGATGCCTTTACCTTTGCTTTTTCCACTTAATGCAGTTAATAACCCTTATGCTAACACTTTTCAGGCTGACGATGATTTTTGGCAAACCAATGCCTCCCCTAGCTCCGAAAGTCCAGAGGGGCAAGAAACTGTTAACTCGGACGAAGGTACTCTCCGGATTTTATTTGGTTCCCTTGAACTCACCATAACCCCTTCATGTCCAACCATAACTTTTGATGATATCCAGAACAAGAAGATGACGAGGAAGAAAACTCCGATGGCAAGGTAGAATCTGCCAGCGACGAGGAAGAACTGGAGCCGACAGTCAAGGTCGGATCCAAAAGAAAGACTCAAGAGGCCACCTCCAAGGTTTCATATCTCCTCCTCGCATTCAACTCGCATTACTTTAATGATATACTTGAGCTAACTTGACATTATCCCACTGGCCGTTCTTGAAGGAGTCGCCCGTGCCCAAGCGTAGGTCAACTCGAAATCACCCGGGTGATGATGCCCTTAACCCGGGTATTTCATCTACCCCCCCGCGGCGGGCTGGTAATTACCCTATCTTTTCTGGGTCAAAACATTCTCTTTAAACCATTCCCATATGACATCTAACTTGATAATTCCCAGCTTCTCCCGAGTCCAGCGATGGATTTCCTTGTGACTTTGCGGTGAATACCGGGTAAGATCCCCTTCCTGATGTTCCACCATATTTTATCACCCTCTCTTGACTGTGTATTTAGCTGCTCACTGACAACATCTTATAGGGCCACGGTCGTTGTCAGCGATCAAGAGGAAATGGGGACCGAGGGCCCGGGTAAGGGGAGCCCGGCTGATAAGACTACAGCCGCGTCCAGCGGTGAAAAACAAGCGTCGCCGCCAAACCCGGACACGCAAGGAGCCGAGTATCCAATTGCTTCCCATGCAAGCAAGAAGAACAAAACCACCATCTTGGGCGCAGAAGAAGGAGCGTCGGATTCCGACACACAAATGACCCGGGTTCCGCCTCCTACTAAGAAGAAAGCTCCTTCCCGGAATTTCCAAGGCCCCGGGTCTTCTGATACGAGTAAAGACACTTTCGATCAGTTGATGGACACCCTCCTCACTATGAAGACTTCGGAGAGCCAGATCTTGGAGCGCATGGCTACAGAGCACCAGGTAAGGACACTTTGTACCTCATATTGCATACCTACTCCCCAAGTTCCAAGTATGACTTGCAAAAGTGGTGCTTGGTACTTTACGCCACATTCAGCTTTCCATACAATCCAACTAATACTTGCATTCCTTGCTACTTACAGGCACAGATAACCCGGTCTGATGAAACTTTACTGAGGACCGAACAACTTCTTCTTGCCGAGATGAAACGAAGGGAAATCCTTGAGGATGACATGAAAACCTTGAAGAAAGATGTTTCCAAATACAAGAAGAAGTGCAATGCCGCTCAGACCGAACTGAAGAAACTATCGGACCAGGTCTCCGATACTTATCAGATCTTGCTCAGTAAGTTTTCTGCTGCCGATTGGCTTCATGTCTTTGCTTTATTATAACAGACTCGGGATTACTGATACGCTCTTTCTTTTGTTACGACTGCAGGTGCCAACCTTGCGGCCCCAGAGGAAAATGCCATTGTCAAGGCTAAAACCCTCAAGACTGTACTCCGGACTTTCTTTGCCGGCACAAAATTTATATTGGATGCTGTGAAGTGGCCTACGGAAGTATATCCGGGTGAAGAGAATCTCGTTCAAGCCTGTTCCACTGTGCCTGGGTGGATTGAAATCTGGAAACGCTCATCATGCCGAATTGGAATGACCCGGGCTTTTACTCTGGCCAAGGCTTTCTTTCCAAAGCTTGACCCGGCAAAGGTAACATCCGGGTTTCCCGAATTCAAGGCCGACGGTTCCAAATTTACACCCAAGGATTTCAAAGCCATACAAGCCGCAGTGCGCCCCTCAGCTACCGCTTTGGCCGATAGCTTGGATCTAAATACGATTATGAGTGCATATGACGCTGATGGCAAAGTTATTACGGAGGAAGCGCCCCCGCCTTTTGATATCTTGGAGAAGTGGGTTTCTAGCTCGGCCAGGAAGAGGGAGGCGACTGCGAAGAGAGAGGCCGAGTTAGGATCGGGCCCGTCTGCCTCTACACCAGCCGTCCCTCCACCAGTCCGCCCTGATGCCATGAGTCTGGGTAAGGGTGCCAAGAAGGCTAAGCAGCAAACCCAGGACTCAGACCCGGAAGGCCGTACTCAGGAGGCCGAATAGGGCCGTATTATCATAATACCTTGTAATACTTTGTAATCACACTATTATGCTTTTGATGGTGCGCCTGTGCACCCCTGATACTGATGCCGTACCTTGTAACGTACGTTTTAGTCCGTGATATACTTTGCGGATTTTCTGGCCTTTTGATAACCGTATTGCTTGCCTATTCTTTGAACTTTTTCTCGATACCCGATTCTCTATTTTGGCTCCCTTCGTAAGACTCGGTTTTCCGAGTACCAGGGGCTTTGATACGTGGGCTTTTTTCTTTAAGTCCCCAAGACTCGGATGGTGAGGTTTTTCGAACTGCGATAGCCAAGTAGTTTGTTTCTGTTTCGAAGTCCCCAGTCCCCAGGACCCAAAGTCCGAGTCATGGGGGTGTGGCCTTTCTCAGAGAACAAATTATTTTTTACCGAGTCGCAAGCCTAAAGCCATTCCGTGTGAATACTGAAGTTATGCTTGATAGTTGTTGAGTTTCCAGCTTTTAGCTTTGTACTCTGCATAAACTTGTGGTTTAGATGACCCTTTTGACTATCTTGTACTATAAGCCGGCTTTCGCGTGGATACCATGTTGTTACATCCATACGAGAACAGTGTCAGGCAAGTCCCATTGGGCTTCATGGCTGATTGTAATCGTAAGCGAACGAATCATGCCACTTTAATGCGAGTCACATCGAGCTTAAGTAAGAAAAGTCAAGAAAATTTGGCTCCTTTGTCCAGTTATAAGATTGCAGCCGTACTCGTTTGCGAATAATCGGCCCTTATAACTTATAGGCATCAAGGCTGGGTCTTTTGGGTTGCTAGCTGGGCTACTTGAGCCGCCAGCCCCCGAGACCTGTATATACTCAACATTCTTAATGATACGGAAATACTGATACCACGTGGATACTACTTACTTGTAATCAGGCTGTAACGAAATAGGACTTGATAACCATCTCTTTATTGCTGCGAGAAAGTTTGGATCAGCAGGCCGCCTCATTAAAAACCTTCCAGTCCCCTTAGGTGCCCTGGGTAGGAAAAGAGCGCGTCTGAAACCTGCTGCCCGTTACATTGTTTAGTTCTTCGTGGACACCGGTCCCGAACTGGCGTGACCGGTGCACATTCTCCACACGTTAGAGTTTTTCATGACGAGTACCGGGTTTGCTAGCCAACCCGGGTAAGGTATTTCCATGACATGGCCGGTTGTGAGTAACCCGGCAGCTTCTTCTTCTGTGGCGGATTGTTTGGAGGGGTCATCCTTGACAAAAGCCACCATTTTAGCATCTTGTGTTACCTTGGATTTTGCTCGTTCGCCTTCAGTACTCGGCCTTTTTGATGTGGCTCTACCCTCCGGGTCTGCTTGAGACCGGTACTGCTTGAGTTCTTCTTTTCTACAGGCCTGCTCGGCCATTGCTGCATCTCCTTCGTCGCATTCAGCTGCTATGTCTCGATTTCCATGTATGGTAATGGTCTTCTTGGGACCCGGGATTTTTAGCTGTAGATATACGTAACACGGCCTAGCCATGAATTTGGCGTAAGCCGGCCTTCCAAATAACGCGTGATAACGGCTGCGCAATTTGACTACCTCAAAGGTAAGCCACTCAATTCGATAGTTATCCTTTGACTCTCCAAAGGCTACCTCCAATGCGATTTTTCCCTCGGGGCATGCTGAATGACCCGGCACTATCCCATGAAAAACTGTTGAGCTTTTTTGCAGCTGAGACTCCTTGAGACCCATGCGTAGGAAGGTTTCCCAATACAGTATATTGATGCTGCTTCCACCATCCATTAAAACCTTTTTCAGTTCGTACCCATTGACTTGCGGTGCGACTACTAGTGCCAAGACTCCTGGGTGCTCCACTCTTTCTGGGTGATCCCTTCTGCTCCATGTTACCTCCTGTTCTGACCATCTCAAGTACCTCGGGACAGCTAACGAAACCGAGTTGACCGCTTGCTTCAGTATCTTTTTGTCCTTGTTGGAGCCTCCTGTGGTATGCACATGATATTGACCCAATTGTTTGGGGTTAGCCTGGAAACCTCCTGCCCCCCCTTGGTTATTACCTTGATTTCCAGCCACCGGATTGCCGGCTGGGGGTGGGCCGTTGCCCGGGTTTGCTCCTGGACCCGGTCCTCCTCCCCGTCCTGCACCTCGCATAGCTCTGTGCACTTCCTCATTTTTCCATCTTTGTAAATCGGCGCACTGTTCTAGGGAGTGGTTAGCTGGCCTGCCATTCCTGCTGTGCTTCGGGCATGCCATCCTGAATATGTCCCAATTGTTACCCGGCCTTGGTGGACCTTGATAGTTTCCTCCATTGTGGTTACCTCCGTTGAAATTTCCTTCTGCTCTGGGTCTCGAAGACCCGGCTTCTGTGTTGGCGACAAACTCGGAGCCTCCTTCGAACGGGCGCTTGTTCTGGCTATTTCTGTTATTACCTGATGCTGATCCATTGCCGGTTCTTCCGTTATTGCTTGCGTTTGCTTTTACTTTCTTGTCATCAGCTTCTTCTTCTGTAGTATCTGTCGCAGCGTGTTTTTTGCACGCATCCATCAATTCTCCCATTGTAACTTCCGACGCATTTTGACTGGACTTCATGCGAGTTAACTTTTGCACTAAAGGTATATACTTGCATGTTTTTGCCATGGCCTGTAGCGCATCCTTGGGCTGGATATCCGTGGATGAGTGAAGTATCTCCATAACCCGGCGCACCCAACTACGCGCCGATTCTCCCTTCTTCTGGACGCATCGCTCTAGATCATCAATAGTGAATAATTTCCTGCAGGTCCCGTGAAAGTGCTTGACAAACGCGGTCTTCAATTCCTCCCAAGACTTGATCGATCCTTCCGGCAAATTGGTGAACCACAATTTTGCTGCTCCTTCCGACATCATCAGGTACATGAACTTGGCTTGGAGGTTCTCGGACGCGTTGCGAATTGACATTGCCATCTCGTAACTGCTTAGCCATGTCTCGGGATCCATAGTTGGCTCATAATTCACTACTTTCCCTGGCTCTTTGAATTTTTCCGGGTAAGGCTCAGCTCTGATACTGTCCGAGAGACACTTAGGCCCTGCAAGAACGGTTGAGGCCGGCCTGGCTCTGGAAACGTGTGATACCGCGGGGGGCGCGGCTGGGCGCGATGCTGCGGGAAGTCCATGTGCTGCAGACCCGGCCGCGGCCCTCCGAGCCCTAGAACTGTCCACGACGGCCTGTGCTGCTGATGCTGCCTGAGCGCGGGGAGGAGGCGGCATTTGCTGCTGCTCTTCCCTCCGTCGCGCTGAACTTGTTTGGATATTCCCTTGCTGTTGACTGACGTATGGCGTCCCGTGCATACCGCTTCTGTGATCCGGATAATTGGCTTGCTGTGCCACCGCAGTGTGCAACAGATCGATGGCTTGCCGGGTCTTCTCTGCGTGGGGCGACTCTCCCACAGGGATTTGATTCAACGCGAGTGTCGCCGCATATACATTGTCCATGGGGTTATTGTAGTGGCCGGCTGGTGTGCGGAACCGTGATGGTGGCGGTGGTGGTAGATCGTTGCCGGTTGTGACTCTAGTTTGTGGTGGGGGTAACCCGGTCCGCTCATTTGCCGGATGTGTCGCTGCTGTCACCTGTTGGGGTGCGGTTCCCTGGTTCACCACTGGTATCGGCTGGTCCTGAGGTGTAACAAATAAATTAGCCGGATTAATAACCCCGCCCATTGCTGGTAACCTGGTGTGGTGCCTTTGATGTATTCTAGACGTTTCCTCTCGGAGCCGGGTTTCCAACGCATCTAGCTCACGCCGTCGCGTGGCCATCCCTTGCCTTTCTGCCTCTACCTGCCTTCTTTGCTGATCCAGCGCACGACGAGCCACATCCAGATCCCTGACGCGTTCCGCTGTGTTTTCCGGAGTGATAACTGTTGCGAGAACCGTGGAATCTAGAATCAGATTGTTATCGAATAAGGCCGGGTGGCGCGGGTTCGAAGGACCCGCCCCTGGTGTCCGGTTTTCTAAGAATCCGAACGTGTTTGCATGCAACTCCTCATCCGCTGCTCTGCTAGTTACTGACGCCGACTCTCCATCAACCCGGGCCAAGACCGGGTCTCCGTTAGCCGCGCCCTGTTGCTGGGCCACTGCCTGAGCCGCCCCGACTGATGCCGCGGTTGCGTTTCCTTGGTTGGCCGCGGGGGCCGCATAGACTGCAACTCGGCGTACGATATCCGGTGTAAATCCATGCTGTTCTTCCTCGCCGTTCTCCTCATACCGGTTTTCCAGTAGATCCAGGATAGACCCGGTATCATCTTCTCTTTCGGCCCGGTCGCGTGGGGTCCATGCCGGCTCCTCCGGCTGTTCCCACTCCGCGATGGGTTCTTCTGCCGGATGTGTCGTTCCAATTGATTCTTCATCATCTGATCGGGTATACGTGGCTTTTCCTGGCATAGAATCAGATCCAACGTTGTCAGGGACCGAATTGGAAGCCCATACCATACCAATGAAGACGCTGATCCGGCCGATCGTCACGACGGATCCGGATTCGAGGTGATCCGACTCCGGCCCCCAGCCGGAATCGTCCACCATCTTTTCTCCTTCGTGGTCGATGTAGACTTCGCCGATGACAAGATTCTCCATGCCCTTCCGAGCTTCTCCCGTGATGTAAACACCTTTGGACGCACGCCCCACGGTGGGCGCCAACTGTCGTGGGATAATCACGGCAGATGTTACCGGGGGTAACTGATCTTGGGGCAAGACGACACAGGTATTTGGGAGAGGGTTTAGCTCAGAGGAAAACATGGTGCGATTCAATCTGGTAGCCGGCAATCAAAGTCGCCGAGTCTCCAATCTCGATATAACAACTCAACTCTAGGGTTACACTGGATGCTCGATACCAAGCGCTATTGCTAGGGTTCTAATATCTCTGTCTAAAACTAGACCTGGGGGTCGGTTTATAAAGCACCCGTACCCCCGGCTTATTCCCCAAGGCGCACCCTGAATCCTACCCGGACACGGCGCACAAACCCTAGCTTTCCTTTACAATAACCCACAATCCGGATTACTGGGCCTACAAACTTGGGCCTTCCACAAGCTTCCTTATCCTTAGCCGGATCCTGCGCACCGTCCTTTGGGCCGGGTTACTCCTTGGAGTTTGGCCTACCGGGTTATCATCCCCCCGTCACGTATCTTCATCGTTTAATCGAAATGTTCTTCTGAAATGCTTCATGTGATTGATGTGTTTCCTCCCGATGGGAGTAGCCCCCGAGCGCCTGTCAAATAGGTGGTTGTTATATCTCGAATGGGGCATCTTATTCCTCCACTTTTTTTGTATTCTTCCAGGTAACTGGAGTTGCCGCGGAGTCTTCAGGTGGACTTGCTGCCCAAGCGAATCCTCTTGTTGCCGCTGTTGGTACCTTTGAGGGCCTTCGTAACCGTGTTGCGGATGGTGAGCGCAAGCTAAAAGCTCTGCGTGGGGTAGCGGATGTTGCTAAGTCCAAACAAAAACTTGCGGTTGAACGTGAGCAGTTTGTGATGGATGAGTTGGCGGTTGTTGCTAGGGATTTGCTCTATAAGTATCTCAGCCCCCTGGCTTTCTGTATTTGCTATCACCCTTTGATCATGTGTGTTTTTTGCAGTTGTTCAGCCAGATGACAGGAGCGAGAAACAGTGGGTGGAGAACCGTATTCTTCACGAAGCTGGTAGTTCAAAGCCCCATGCAAATAATTTTTGGTCCAATCGTAGTCGAGGCTTTGTGCTCGCTACCTTGAAGTATCGAGTAAATCAGGCCAAGATACTCGTGAGTTCGTTTCACGAGATTTTGATTGCTGTGAACTCCGCTTTTTACCCATTGGAAAGGGGTCCAGAAGATTGGAGCTATCTCCTTAGAACTTTCGGGCGAGAAGGAGAAGTCCGCGAGTGTGTCCGTAATCAGATGATCTGTGGTGCAGTAGTGGCGCTCTCCTTCGTCCGATTGTGGCATCCAGAGGTGAATTTCAGCTCCGTGGCTAGGCTTCCTGATGGTCAGGTCAATATGTCCCCTCATTACAGTGTTTTTCGGCCTGCCGCAGAGGAGATAATTCGATTGACCTCGACACAGGTGGATCGGGTGCTAGCCAAGGAAAACACTTGTCGCCATATGTAATCATAGGATGTATGTATCTTGTATAGTTTCTCAAAAACTTTGTAAGGCGTCTACCTTGTGTGTAACATTGTGTATATGATATTACTCCTGTTGTGTTATTTTTAGGCGTAGCCCCCGTGTATATTTTTGGGGTGTGTACCTGTTCTTGAGCACTTAAGGATGGAGTTTGCGAGTAGCTATGGTTGAGGAACCATGTATTTTTATTGAAATGGCTGAGGAGCCATGTGATTCGGGCTACACGATTGCTACTATAGCCTTATTTGTATGAGTAAAGGTAAATCTACGGATAGAATTTGCGGAGGTGTGCAACATTCCATGGGTTGGAGTAGACGCCTCCAGTCGTCGGGCTCTTCAGTCGATAGGCGCCACCTGGGATAACTTCGTGTATTATGAAGGGTCCTTCCCAGGGTGGTTCGAGCTTGTGTCCTTCTTTCTGCTTGAGCTGTAGAACCAAATCTCCCACCGCGAAGGCTCTGTGGCGTATTCGGCGACTGTGATAGTTTCACAACGACTGCTGGTATACTGCAGATCTTGCGAGTGCAATGTCGCGTATTTCGTCGAGTGCGTCCATATCATCTGCGAGTGCTCTGTTAGACGTTTCTTCGCTGTAAGCAACGACCTGTGGGGCGCTAAATCGGACGTCCTCGGGAAGGACGGCTTCAGCCCCGTATACCATGAAGAATGGTGTGTAATTTGTGGATCGATTCGGAGTTGTGCGAAGGCTCCATAGCACGGAGAATAGCTCTTCTTCCCTGTGTCCTGCTGCTGGATGTAGGCGATCGAGTAGTCGTTTCTTGATACCAGCCGAAACTAATCCGTTGGATCGTTCGACTTGTCCATTTGTTTGCGGATGAGCCACTGAAGCAAACTTGAGGATGATTCCTTTTTCTTCGCAAAATTGCAGTGTTTCCTTTGCCGCGAAGTTGCTGCCATTGTCGGTGATGATGTTGTGTGGTACACCAAATCTACAGATGATGGAACCGAGGAATTTGACAGCGCATTGGGCGCTAGCCGAGGTCACTGGCATTGCTTCGATCCACTTCATAAATTTTTCAACTGCCACTAGCAAGTGTGTGTAACCGCCGGGTGTAGACTTGCGTAATGGCCCTACCATGTCCCGAACCCATTGCGCAAAGGGCCAGGAGATAGGTATCATATGCAATTCTGTAGCGGGAACGTGAGGTTTGGGTGCGAATCGTTGGCAAGCATTGCACCTGTCGACCAATGCCTTTGCGTCTCGGGATGCTGTAAGCCAGTAAAATCTAGCTCGAAAAGCTTTGACCACGATTGCTTTCCAACTGGCGTGATGTCCGCAATCTCCTTGGTGTATGTCTCGTAGTAATTCCTTGCCATCTTCGGGTGCTACGCATCTTTGCAGTATGCCTGAGATGCTCTGTTTGTATAACTCGTCGTTGAGTATCCGAAATTATTTACTGCGTCTCACTATTTGCCGAGCCTCGTGAGGGTCTGTTAGGAGTTGTTTGGCGGACAAGTAGTCGAGATATTTCTGCGTCCAGACTGGCTCGACCAAAAAAAATTGTCGTGAGATGCCATGGATGAGCTCGATGATAGCAACTTGCGGGCTGACCTCTGTCTCCGATATTGTGGGTGCTACAGCAGTTTTCTTGACCTTGACTGAACGCTTGGTCATCCTCTCAAAATATATACCAGGCGGTATGGGTGTGTTTGTGGACCCCATGTTTGCCAACCTGTCTGCTTTTCGTTACTGGATCTCGCAATGTGCTTCGGCTCGCATCCTTTGAAACTTCCTTCGAGTAGATTATACATGTCCCGGTAGGCGACCATGTTTTCTGCGATAGCGTCGCACTCCTTCATTGTCTGTTGCACGATGAGGTTAGAATCGCCATAGATCATCAACCGGGTGGCTCCACATGCGATTGCCATCTTCATCCCATGTAACAAGGCCTCATATTCTGCGTCATTGTTTGATGCTGGATCGTCGAGGGGGAAGTCCAATCGCAGGACGTACTGTAACTTGTCTCCTCTCGGTGATATTAGGACGATCCCAGCTCCAACTCCTTCATTTTTTTTTACCCGTTGAAGTACATGATCCAGTTACTCGTATATTTCGGTGGTCCGGGTGTTTGTAGTTCTGTCCATTCGCTCAGAAATTCCACGAGTACCTGTGATTTCACGGAATTGCGTCCTGCATAGATGATGTCCCAGGCGCCTAGCTCGATGCTCCACTTCGCTATTCTTCCTGATGCCATTGGGTTGTTCATTATCGTACCGAGTGATGCGTCGTTTAGCACCGTTACGGTATGCTCCTGGAAGTAGTGTTTAAGCTTTCGAGCTGTAAGTACAACTCCGTATGCAAGCTTTTGGTAGTGAGGATATCGTTGTTTGCACGACAAAAGGACCTCACTGATGTAGTAAATTGGCCTTTGCGCTCCATATCCCTTGACTTCTTCTGGTCTTTCTACTACTATAGTTGTGCTGATCACCTGGTTTGTTGCGGCTAGGTATAGGTATAGCGGTTCCCTTTCGTGTGGAGTAGCCAGGATACGCCTGCTCTGCAGTGTTTGCTTCAAATATGCAAATGCTTTCTTTGCTTCAGGTGTCCATTCGAATTTATCTGTCTTCTTCAACAGTTTATAGAAGGGTAACGCCTGTTCGCCCAATCGTGCGATGAATCTGCTCAATGCGGCTAGTCGCCCGACGAGCTGTTGGACTCCGTGTAGATTGGTGGGCTCCTTCATGGTCAAGATTGCTTGTATCTTCTCCGGGTTGGCTTCCATTCCTCGAGCGGAGACCAGGTACCCGAGAAGTTGTCCTGCGGGGACGCCAAAGACGCACTTGGTCGGGTTGAGTTTTATTCGGTATGCGTTCAACGCATCGAATGTTTCTCTGATATCGTCGAGGAGCGTATCCTACACTCGAGTCTTGATGACGATGTCGTCAACGTACACTTGTACGTTCTTGCCAATGAGCTTGGCGAGGCATTTTTGCATGCAGCGCTGATATGTTGAGTCTGCGTTCTTGAGCCCGAAGGGCATTGTCGTGTAGCTGTATACACCATGAGGTGTGATGAATGTTGTCTTTTCCTTATCTTCCTGTTTCATCCGGATTTGGTTGTATCCCGAGTAGGCATCCAGGAAGGAGAGGCGTTGGCAGCCTGTAGTGGAGTCCACGATTTGGTTGATTCGTGGGAGGGGAAAGTTATCCTTGGGGCA
Source organism: Alopecurus myosuroides (assembly GCA_028641055.1). NCBI lineage: Eukaryota > Viridiplantae > Streptophyta > Magnoliopsida > Poales > Poaceae > Alopecurus > Alopecurus myosuroides. Next base: position 49,804,523 of record CM054062.1, on the reverse strand, counting down.
GTGTTTATTCAACGACGTGTAGTCGATGCATACTCGAAGGATGTTGGTGTTCTTCTTTGGGACCAGCACTGGGTTTGCTAACCAAGTGGATATCTTTATTTCTCTGATGAATTTCGCTGCGAGCAATCTGTTTATCTCTTCTCCGAGCGCTTTCTGCTTAGGTTCTGAAAACCGTCGGGTGGTCTGCTTGATGGGCTTTGCGTCCTTGTAGACTTCGAGTGAGTGCTCGGCGAACTCCCTGGGTATTCCTGGCATATCTGAGGGCTGCCAGGCGAAGATTTCTTAGTACTCACGGAGGAGTTCGACGAGCGCGCTTTCCTATGCTGGTGAAAGGGTGGTGGACACCATCGCCGTCTTCGCAGAATCCGTCGGGTGTATTTGATGCTTGCGGGTACCGCTATTTGTGTTGAAATCGAGCTCTGGAGCGTTCTTCTTGGTGAGGGGCATCACAGTGTGATCCGTGGTTTTTGCTATTTCTTCTAGTTCTTCCTGCATCCCGAAAGATTGCGCAATCTCGTTGAATTCGATGTCGCACTTGTTGGACTTCTGAAAATCGCCGTCGATGGTGATTGTGCCATATTCTCCGGGTAGCTTGAGATTCAAATATGCGTAATGGGGTACTGCCATGAATCTGGCGAACGCCGTTCGACCAAGAATGGCGTGGTACTGTGAGGGCCAGTCGATGACTTCGAAGTCGAGGAACTCTCGTCTGTAATTGCTTCGGTTTCCTAGCACCACCTCTAGGTTGATTGTTCCGAGTGGATGGATTGCCTTTCCTGGAACTATCCCGTGGAAGGATGTCTCTGATTCTGCGAGTCCGTCTAAATTCTTGTTCATGCGCCGGAGTGTGTCTGCGTAGATGATGTTGATGCCGCTGCCTCCATCCATGAACACGCGTGCCAGCTCGTAATTTCCAATTTATGCTTGTATGACAAGTGCGGCATGTCCTGGTCGATAGACTCGAGGAGGGTGATCTTCCTTAGAGAAAGTTATCGGGTGCTCCGCCATGTTCAGATACTCAGTTTTTGTAGCTGGAGTTTGCACAGCCATGCACAACAGTCGCGTGTTTGTCTTCTGAGCTCTACGGGATGGACAGACCTTTTGTAGCATGCCTAAGAGGCCTGCTGGGTTCGGGTACCCATTGGATCCTTGATTAGGGGCGGGTGGCGCTGGCAGCGCGGCTAGCAGCGCGTTTTGGTTTCCTGCTGGGGGCAGGGCTTGCGGCTGTTGAAATCCTTGAGCTCCTCCTCTGGGAAACTGCGGGTAACCCTGGCTAGTGGCTGCTCTGTTTTTCTTCAGGAGGGCCTCGTGGATTTCGATGAACTTTCGGCAATCCTTGAGAAGGTGTGTAGCCTTAGTTTTGCCTGTGCGCTTATCTGTGAACAGATGTAGCGTGCAGTAACCATCAAGGTCCTCCTCGGGTTTTTTTTTCTTCTTGCTTAGGTTTCCACTCGCGCTTTCCACGATATCCGCTGTCGCGATTTTTGGTGAACTCTGCTGCCACGAACTCTTCTCGATCGACATGGTCGTAGTTCTTTCTTCTTCTTTTTTCGGCCATGGCGGTCGTCATCACGTGCTGGGGATGAATCTTTCTTGTTGCGCACTGCGTCTTCGCCGTTTGCCCATCTATCGACTATGGCCATTAATTCTCCCATGGTTTTGGGTGCTAGTCGCCCCAGTTCTTCCCTGAAAGAGGTTCGCCGTGCCCCTTTGGCGAATGCTTCAACTGCGACTTCTTCTGAAATATTTCCCACCGTATTCCTCAGCATGGTCCATCGCTGAATATATTCGCGAGTAGACTCGCCACTTTTCTGCTTGCAGGCTCGTAGCTCTTCGATGGTCGCAGGCCGTTTGTATGTTGCTTGGAAATTTTTGCAGAAATCCATGTTTAGGTCGTCCCAGGACCCGTAACATGCTTTCGGCCTTCCTTCGAGCCAGCTGCGAGCTGCACCGACCAGGTGTAGGTTGTCGCACCCGGACTTCTAGGGGATACTCACAGTCCGTTAAACAGTAGATAAATGGCTTACGGGGCATACCGGCACCCGCATCTCAATATGAGCAGGCCAACACGTAAACGTGTGACAACCATTCTCTTACTATTCATCGTCTACGCAAACCATCCCGTAGAAATCCAGATACTTCCGTTGACGTACTTCAAAACATACACACATGGTACGCCAACGGCATTGGAACAATTGATATCACAACAGATCTCTACGACACAAAAGATTGAAATAAGTTGCAAATAGCTCTCATTAGAGCAGAGATAGCAAATACAATCATTCGGAGGACACATGTCCCAACATATCATCATTACATCACAGCGGAAGCATCCAACATGTCCGAGTACAGACAAGAACCAAATAGGCCTAAGAGGCCGGAAACGAAAAGACGGAGCCCATCCACGAAGTCTCGGATCCTGCCCGGGTCCGCTATCTACTCGTCAGCAGCCGCGTCATACTCCACGTCGTAGCCACCATGTAGGTCCTCGGAAACGTCGTCTGCGGAAACCACAGCCCCAAAGGGGTCAGTACATAAACGTACTGGCAAGCAAGACTCACAGTTCACCAAAGTGTAGCCCGTCAACACCAAGCACAGATGCTTTGGGTTCAACGGAAGGAAGGGGATAAAAAGGATGCTGCAACTGGCTGCTCTAAACAACTACAGAGTTACTACCACTTCCGGCTATCAGAAAGGAGATAAGATCGTGTATCGTAACCAATTATAACTACCTCCAAACAAACCCATCCTGGACCTCGCCCCTTATCCAAAGAAGCAATCTGAGGATAACTCACACACTTGGATTAATGATGGTTCAAATTATTGTGTCAATAAGCCTATTACTAGTCAAGTTGTTAATCATTGGGTGTAAGGTTGTTAATCATTAGGTTTAAGTTGTCCTGAGTACTTGTTAGCCAGTACTTTCACCAAGTAGTCCATAACCGCGGAAAACACGGCTTCTCGAGAAGATTTATCCCTGCAGGGTTGCACCAATTTGGCCGTACACGCAAGAATAACCCGCCAGATGGGATGCCTCCCACCAAGCGGGGCACTCTACACAACTCAAATCTTCTCCGCATCAAGCCCAAAGAACCTTGGGCGCACGGCTAATCGAGCCCCGAAGAAAGGGGACCCTCATAGCACTCTAAGACCGTGTCCCCCTATATGCCGACTACAAAAGTTCCACCCTGGCCTGGGCTCGCAAAAACATGCATGCGACAAATGGAAAACACGAACTAAATGAGGCGATTTGGACGAGATGCGAATCGAATCAAATTGAGGGGGGCGCCCATACTCGCTTCCCACATGCGGTTAGTGCGCTCATCATGGATCAGTAGACAAGACCCTTTTCCTATTAGGGTCGACACTAGCAGGCCTCAAAACCACACAGGGCCTCCTGCCGGTGCCTTATCATCAAATTATTATTAACAATAACATTAGCATGATTCATTGTTTAACATCGAGCCCCCAGAACATAATGAAATAGTAACAGAAAGTAACGGGTAACAGACTCGAGCAAAACAACCCTAAGCATGCTAGTAAGACACGGGCAACAAGCAATGGTTATAGGTATGGAGGTGAGGCAATATCAGGGTTAAAGGATACATGTGATAGGTTCGTAACAGAAGCAACTAATCATAGGGCTAGCAGAATAGACAACGGAAAGTATCGGTAACCAATGTTGAAAGGAACACGATGGTTCATGTGAGTGATAACTTGCCTGCAAACCCAGTAGCCCGGTACTGAGCTAACTCCTTAGAAGGGGTGTCGTAAGTATCGTCGGTCTCAACGTCGTCGTATATCCGGGAAGAAGCAAACAGACAACGCAGAAAGATAAGCAATCAATAACATGGCATAATGCACAAACATGGGATGATGCATGTCAATTTAATGGATGCATCAGAATAAACTAGTTGACAAGGTAACATAACATAATTAAATGGACCCACATGCAATTGGATTGCATATGGAAAGCCCATGAATTATGGTTGAATTAATTGTTTTACAACTAATCAAATTGTGTAAGTGAATTAGCATGATGCATGGATGAGGAAAACAGCAAAATAACAACAATAGAATCAAATAGAAATAAGGTTTACCAAGTTTGGAAATTCATTTATTAAGTTTTGGAATTTTGGGTTCTTAAGGGTGTCACACAAGCATTTGTTGTTTTCACCACTTTAAATTGTACAAAATAGATAACAAAGTTTATATTTGAAAATAACACAAGATTTTGGGTGGATTACATGTTTCACTTGTTGAAAAAGGATTTCAAATGAATTATTTATGAATTAAACAAGTTTAAGCAAGAATTAAATGAATTTAATTCAAACATGAACTTATTTGAATTTTATTTGTTCAAAGCATTGAAGCAAATTCATATTTGAAAATTTCATGCTTTTATGGTTTGAAAACATATTTTATATGTCCCAAAAGAATTTGTTTTGATCAAGTTATAAATTTAGCAATATTAAATGATTTAAACAAGGTTTAAATTATTTAACCAATTTTAATTATTCAAAACATGAAACAAATTTTATATTTGGAAAGGTGGTTTAATTTTGCATGGAAAACATATTTCATTTGTGGAAATTGGATTTAAAATGAGCAAGTTATTATTTTGGCAATTTTAAATGCATTAAACAATAAACAGTTGTTTTCAGCAATTTAAATTATTCAAAACAGCAAACAAAATTTATATTTGGAAAGTACATGAAAATTTGATTGGAAAACATATTTAGTTTGTTGAATTTGGAATTTTTATGCCCAAGTTATGATTTTTGCAAAATTAAGTGATTTAAACAAGAATTCAAATATTTCAACAATTTAAAATATTCAAAACAGTAAACAAATTTTATATTTGGATAGAACATTCAATTTGGTGCAGAAAACATATTAAAAATGTTGAATTTGGAGTTGGGATGAATTTATTATGCATTTTACAAGATTTGGTGCAAATCTGCCATTTTTAACTCATTAGGGACTTGGAAAATATTTTACAGGGGCTAGAATTAATCAACAGGGACCTATTGGTGATTCTGTGAAGTTGCTGTGACCAAAACAGTGCAAAAATAAAAGTTGGTTTTATTTGGAGAGGGGGAATCGAACCCAGCACCTCCAGCTGCTGAGCAAAGGAACCAACCAACTGGGCTAGGGCTGCTGTGTTGACAGATATGGGAAACAGAGGGGGTTTAAGGGTCAGGAGCTGCACTGAATTTAATTGGAAAAGAATGAACAGAGAAAAGGTGGGGATGGGGGGTCGAACCCGCGAGCTGTGGGTTCGCTGCGCGCGCGCCATACCAGTGGAGTGGTGTTCGGTTTGGTGTTAGACAAGGGACAGATGGGTGGATATTCTTCTGCGCGCGGACTGAACCTAACTGAAACTTTCAGTTCGATCTCTGAAACTCGACGAACGGACAGAGACTCGCCGGAGTGCTGCTGCTGCTGCGGTGCTCGCGGCCTGAGGGACGCCGTGGGGGGCTGCGGGCTCGCGGGAGGAGAAGGGAGGCGAGAGGGAGAAGAGGAGGTGGAAGGCTCACCTCGATGCGGTCGATGGAGGAGGGATCGGTGCAGGGAGTCGGGCGGAGCAGGGGGCGGTCGCCGGCGACGGGAGGATGGCGGCGGCGCTGTGGTGCGTCCCCGCCCAAACCGAGGGGATGGGGAGGAAGCCCATGGAACGCCGTTTCCATTCCCGGCGTCAGGGAGCGAGGAGGAGGCCTTCCCGGCGGCGATCACCGGAGGGAACAAAGGTGCTTTTTTCGGTGAGGTACAGAGACAGGTGCAGAGATACAGAGAGAAGGGAGATGGAGGGGAGGTGGAAGGAAGATGGAGGCGGGGAAGGGAAGAGAGGGGAAGGGGTTAGGGTTAGGGAACCCTAGGGCTGGAGCTTAGGTTTATAGGGGAGGTGTAGGTGGTGATCACCGTTTGTTCTCTGAACATGTCGACGTGTTCCCCTATGATGATTGCCGTACGAAGAAGAAGGGTTAAGCGGGCCTAGGGGAAAAGAAGTGGGCTGGGGTGGTGTTGGGCTTAGGGGAGAGTTGGCCTGCTGCTCTCTCTCTCCCTTGCTCTTTTTAATTAATTGATTTGTTATTTTTTTTCTTGCTGATTTGAAAAGGAAGAATAAAGCTAGGGTTTGAGGTTAGGAAAAATGTGAGAAAAATTGGGTGAGTTTATTAAGTCAAAAGCAACCACTTGCCAAGCTTGGAATTTTAAAAAGTTCAAATTCTTTTGTTGTTTGCAAATTAATTCAAATTTGAATCATCTTTATATTAAGTGGTTATTGAAAACAATACTCCCTCCGATCCATATTAATGGTCGCTAAATCGGATGTATCTAGCACTAAAATATGTCTAGATACATCCGATTTAGCGACCATTAATATGGATCGGAGGGAGTAATTTAATTAGGGTGGACATATATTTTTAATTGGAAGCAAAAGGTTATGATTGTTGTGTGATTTCCATAATTTTAAATTAGGTGCTGGTTTTGGTTTGATTTGAATCTGGATGCAATTTGGAATTAAGTGTTTGATTAAAAGCCCTCATTTAAATAGTTAATCATTATGGAAAAATAATTGGAAACAAATGATTGATTTGTTTTTGCAATTTTTATAACTTTCAAAAGGGTTGTTGTTTTGGAAATTAATTGAATTTAAAAAGGGGTTTGGTAATAAGTGAATTTTGATAGAAACAAAACAACAGTTTGGAATCATCACTTTAATGGAAACAATTGATTGTTTTATTTTGAAATATTCATTTGGAAATTGTAACATCACAAGGATGAAACAAAAGGTTTGAATTTTGGTTTGAAATTCAAATAGAAAACAAAGGAAAACAAATGAAAACAGTTGGAAAACAAATGAAAACAGAGGAAAACAAAAGGAAAACAAGCAAAACAATTGCAATCAACATGATGCCATGATGCAAAACATAAAATAACAGAGAGCAATCATTCTAATGGCTATTTTTCATACTTGGGATGTTACAAAACGCCCCCCTTGAAGGAATCGCGCCTCGAGATTCCTACTGAGAAAAGAAAAGGTCCGGATACTTCTTGGGAAGATCCTCTTGAACTGTGACACGTGAAACACATCGTGCACCTTGGATAGTTTTTCTGGAAGTTCAAAACGATAGGAATTCCTGGCAACTCTTCTGGAAAGATGTCAGGGAAATTGGAAACCACCGGAACATTTTCAAGTAAAGGGAGAGGTTTTGTATCGAGGGTGTATAGCTGAAAATTTGTAGGATAGACTATCTGGAATGTGGTGATTCAGGAATGCTTCCTCGAAACAACCCCAGGTGATAGGAATGCCAGCTCTCATAGCCCGGAATCAACAACAACAACAACAACCTTTCTGGCCAGATAGACTTGATATTTTGGAAGTTTTGATTAGACGCCGGTAGAAGAATTGCAGTGGAAAACAACAACAAGATTTCAACGGACGAAAATGATGTTGAGAAGAACAGGATAACGAAGCAACACCGGGAAAAACGAGAACAAAACACTCCTGAGGTACTACGGAAAACCCATCCGGGTTTCTAAAGGATCAATATCTACTGCTTAAGGAATAGAGGATCTGCTTCCGGGGCTTACACGCCTCCGTTCTCAATCATGAGTAGGCAACATGATAAATCATGTCACAACCACCTCCATTCCTATGGTCTAGTAGATATAACCATCCTAGAGAAACCAGGATTCGTGAAATCCTAACTTGAAAGTTTAGATGAGAAGGGAAAACAACGTTGCACTTCCTTACCAGAAAAGGGTGGGTGGGTGGGGAAAGAAGAAAAAGAACAGAATTCCTACTCTCGCGTTTCATTTTTCCTGTATAGCTACAAAATAGTTTCTAGACTCAACTGCGACCAGTAAAAAGGGATCCTACAGGCAGACAGGCTCTGATACCATTTGTCGCACTCGGACTTCTAGGGGATACTCACAGTCCGTTAAACAGTAGATAAATGTCTTACGGGGCATACCGGCACCCGCATCTCAATATGAGCAGGCCAACACGTAAACGTGCGACAACCATTCTCTTACTATTCATCGTCTGCGCAAACCATCCCGTAGAAATCCAGATACTTCCGTTGACGTACTTCAAAACATACACACATGGTACGCCAACGGCATTGGAACAATTGATATCACAACAGATCTCTACGACACAAAAGATTGAAATAAGTTGCAAATAGCTCTCATTAGAGCAGAGATAGCAAATACAATCATTCGGAGGACACATGTCCCAACATATCATCATTACATCACAGCGGAAGCATCCAACATGTCTGAGTACAGACAAGAACCAAATAGGCCTAAGAGGGCGGAAACGAAAAGATGGAGCCCATCCACGAAGTCTTGGATCCTGCTCGGGTCCGCTATCTACTCGTCAGCAGCCGCGTCATACTCCACGTCGTAGCCACCATGTAGGTCCTCGGAAACGTCGTCTGCGGAAACCACAGCCCCAAAGGGGTCAGTACATAAACGTACTGGCAAGAAAGACTCACAGTTCACCAAAGTGTAGCCCGTCAACACCAAGCACAGATGCTTTGGGTTCAACGGAAGGAAGGGGATAAAAAGGATGCTGCAACTGGCTGCTCTAAACAACTATAGAGTTACTACCACTTCCGCCTATCAGAAAGGAGATAAGATCGTGTATCGTAACCAATTATAACTACCTCCAAACAAACCCATCCTGGACCTCGCCCCTTATCCAAAGAAGCAATCCGAGGATAACTCACACAGTTGGATTAATGATGGTTCAAATTATTGTGTCAATAAGCCTATTACTAGTCAAGTTGTTAATCATTGGGTGTAAGGTTGTTAATCATTAGGTTTAAGTTGTCCTGAGTACTTGTTAGCCAGTACTTTCACCAAGTAGTCCATAACCGCGGAAAACACGGCTTCTCGAGAAGATTTATCCCTGCAGGGTTGCACCAATTTGGCCGTACACGCAAGAATAACCCGCCAGATGGGATGCCTCCCACCAAGCGGGGCACTCTACACAACTCAACTCTTCTCCGCATCAAGCCCAAAGAACCTTGGGCGCACGGCTAATCGAGCCCCGAAGAAAGGGGACCCTCATAGCACTCTAAGACTGTGTCCCCCTATATGCCGACTACAAAAGTTCCACCCTGGCCTGGGCTCGCAAAAACATGCATGCGGCAAATGGAAAACATGAACTAAATGAGGCGATTTGGACGAGATGCGAATCGAATCAAATTGAGGGGGCGCCCATACTCGCTTCCCACATGTGGTTAGTGCGCTCATCATGGATCAGTAGACAAGACCCTTTTCCTATTAGAGTCGACACTAGCAGGCCTCAAAACCACACAGGGCCTCCTGCCGGTGCCTTATCATCAAATTATTATTAACAATAACATTAGCATGATTCATTGTTTAACATCGAGCCCCCAGAACATAATGAAATAGTAACAGAAAGTAACGGGTAACAGACTCGAGCAAAACAACCCTAAGCATGCTAGTAAGACACGGGCAACAAGCAATGGTTATAGGTATGGAGGTGAGGCAATATCAGGGTTAAAGGATACATGTGATAGGTTCGTAACAGAAGCAACTAATCATAGGGCTAGCAGAATAGACAACGGAAAGTATCGGTAACCAATGTTGAAAGGAACACGATGGTTCATGTGAGTGATAACTTGCCTGCAAACCCAATAGCCCGGTACTGAGCTAACTCCTTAGAAGGGGTGTCGTAAGTATCGTCGGTCTCAACGTCGTCGTATATATGGGAAGAAGCAAACAGACAACGCAGAAAGATAAGCAATCAATAACATGGCATAATGCACAAACATGGGATGATGCATGTCAATTTAATGGATGCATCAGAATAAACTAGTTGACAAGGTAACATAACATAATTAAATGGACCCACATGCAATTGGATTGCATATGGAAAGCCCATGAATTATGGTTGAATTAATTGTTTTACAACTAATCAAATTGTGTAAGTGAATTAGCATGATGCATGGATGAGGAAAACAGCAAAATAACAACAATAGAATCAAATAGAAATAAGGTTTACCAAGTTTGGAAATTCATTTATTAAGTTTTGGAATTTTGGGTTCTTAAGGGTGTCACACAAGCATTTGTTGTTTTCACCACTTTAAATTGTCCAAAATAGATAACAAAGTTTATATTTGAAAAGAACACAAGATTTTGGGTGGATTACATGTTTCACTTGTTGAAAAAGGATTTCAAATGAATTATTTATGAATTAAACAAGTTTAAGCAAGAATTAAATGAATTTAATTCAAACATGAACTTATTTGAATTTTTATTTGTTCAAAGCATTGAAGCAAATTCATATTTGAAAAGTTCATGCTTTTATGGTTTGAAAACATATTTTATATGTCCCAAAAGAATTTGTTTTGATCAAGTTATAAATTTAGCAATATTAAATGATTTAAACGAGGTTTAAATTATTTAACCAATTTTAATTATTCAAAACATGAAAAAAAAATTATATTTGGAAAGGTGGTTTAATTTTGCATGGAAAACATATTTCATTTGTGGAAATTGGATTTAAAATGAGCAAGTTATTATTTTGGCAATTTTAAATGCATTAAACAAGAAACAGTTGTTTTCAGCAATTTAAATTATTCAAAACAGCAAACAAAATTTATATTTGGAAAGTACATGAAAAGTTGATTGGAAAACATATTTAGTTTGTTGAATTTGGAATTTTTATGCCCAAGTTATGATTTTTGCAAAATTAAGTGATTTAAACAAGAATTCAAATATTTCAACAATTTAAAATATTCAAAACAGTAAACAAATTTTATATTTGGATAGAACATTCAATTTGGTGCAGAAAACATATTAAAAATGTTGAATTTGGAGTTGGGATGAATTTATTATGCATTTTACAAGATTTGGTGCAAATCTGCCATTTTTAACTCATTAGGGACTTGGAAAATATTTTACAGGGGCTAGAATTAATCAACAGGGACCTATTGGTGATTCTGTGAAGTTGCTGTGACCAAAACAGTGCAAAAATAAAAGTTGGTTTTATTTGGAGAGGGGGAATCGAACCCAGCACCTCCAGCTGCTGAGCAAAGGAACCAACCAACTGGGCTAGGGCTGCTGTGTTGACAGATATGGGCAACAGAGGGGGTTTAAGGGTCAAGAGCTGCACTGAATTTAATTGGAAAAGAATGAACAGAGAAAAGGTGGGGATGGGGGGTCGAACCCGCGAGCTGTGGGTTCGCTGCGCGCGCGCCATACCAGTGGAGTGGTGTTCGGTTTGGTGTTAGACAAGGGACAGATGGGTGGATATTCTTCTGCGCGCGGACTGAACCTAACTGAAACTTTCAGTTCGATCTCTGAAACTCGACGAACGGACAGAGACTCGCCGGAGTGCTGCTGCTGCTGCGGTGCTCGCGGCCTGAGGGACGCCGTGGGGGGCTGCGGGCTCGCGGGAGGAGAAGGGAGGCGAGAGGGAGAAGAGGAGGTGGAAGGCTCACCTCGATGCGGTCGATGGAGGAGGGATCGGTGCAGGGAGTCGGGCGGAGCAGGGGGCGGTCGCCGGCGACGGGAAGATGGAGGCGGCGCTGTGGTGCGTCCCCGCCCAAACCGAGGGGATGGGGAGGAAGCCCATGGAACGCCGTTTCCATTCCCGGCGTCAGGGAGAGAGGAGGAGGCCTTCCCGGCGGCGATCACCGGAGGGAACAGAGGTGCTTTTTTCGGTGAGGTACAGAGACAGGTGCAGAGATACAGAGAGAAGGGAGATGGAGGGGAGGTGGAAGGAAGATGGAGTCGGGGAAGGGAAGAGAGGGGAAGGGGTTAGGGTTAGGGAACCCTAGGGCTGGAGCTTAGGTTTATAGGGGAGGTGTAGGTGGTGATAACCGTCTGTTCTCTGAACATGTCGACGTGTTCCCCTCTGATGATTGCCGTACGAAGAAGAAGGGTTAAGCGGGCCTAGGGGAAAAGAAGTGGGCTGGGGTGGTGTTGGGCTGAGGGGAGAGTTGGCCTGCTGCTCTCTCTCTCCCTTGCTCTTTTTAATTAATTGATTTGTTATTTTTTTTTCTTGTTGATTTGAAAAGGAAGAATAAAGCTAGGGCTTGAGGTTAGGAAAAATGTGAGAAAAATTGGGTGAGTTTATTAAGTCAAAAGCAACCACTTGCCAAGCTTGGAATTTTAAAAAGTTCAAATTCTTTTGTTGTTTGCAAATTAATTCAAATTTGAATCATCTTTATATTAAGTGGTTATTGAAAACAATAATTTAATTAGGGTGGACATATATTTTTAATTGGAAGCAAAAGGTTATGATTGTTGTGTGATTTCCATAATTTTAAATTAGGTGCTGGTTTTGGTTTGATTTGAATCTGAATGCAATTTGGAATTAAGTGTTTGATTAAAAGCCCTCATTTAAATAGTTAATCATTATGGAAAAATAATTGGAAACAAATGATTGATTTGTTTTTGCAATTTTTATAACTTTCAAAAGGGTTGTTGTTTTGGAAATTAATTGAATTTAAAAAGGGGTTTGGTAATAAGTGAATTTTGATAGAAACAAAACAACAGTTTGGAATCATCACTTTAATGGAAACAATTGATTGTTTTATTTTGAAATATTCATTTGGAAATTGTAACATCACAAGGATGAAACAAAAGGTTTGAATTTTGGTTTCAAATTCAAATAGAAAACAAAGGAAAACAAATGAAAACAGTTGGAAAACAAATGAAAACAGAGGAAAACAAAAGGAAAACAAGCAAAACAATTGCAATCAACATGATGCCATGATGCAAAACATAAAATAACAGAGAGCAATCATTCTAATGGCTATTTTTCATACTTGGGATGTTTCATAGGTTGAGGTACTGCATAGTTGTGTTTTTGTTTCCACATTGGCATTTTACTGCCGTGAGGTAATCCGACAACCAGGCAGAAGGCTCCTGCGAACCGTCGTATTTCTGTACTTCCGTGGATAGCTTAAACCTTTTGGGTAGCGGTGCTTCGCGGATGCTGCGGGTAAAGCATAGGGCTCCGCAGACTTCATCATCGTAGGATGTTGATGGGGAGCGCGCGCGAGTTCTGGCCGCCCAACCTTTATCGACCTTGCGCTGGGCGATGTCCGATCGTGCATTGTATCCAGGCTCATCTAGATTCGCGTCTCCTCTCGGCTCTTTACTGCGATGCCGTGAGCGACTGCGATCTCGATCTTTTCGCGGGCTGCGATCACGATTTCCTCATGGGCTGCGATCACGATCTCCTCGCGGGTTGCGATCATGATTCTTCCGTGGGCTGCGACCTCGTCCTCTTCTCGGGCTGCGGCTGCGGTCTCGACCTCTTGGGCTGCTATCGCTGCCACTCGGGCTATCTCCTCGTCGCTGGGATTCTTTTCCCCGTGCTCGGCGGGGCGATCTTTCCTTGTCGGGTGAAGTGTCTCTACATCCGCGGGGCGCTTCTTTGTCCTTCGGTTCGGCCGCCTTTTTGCGATCATAGGAGGCAAGTTTTGCGGCCGCCATGCCTAGTCCTTTTTGTACTTGCTTGTATTGTTCCGCGCAGGGATCGTTTTCCCCTGGTTGATTTATCCGCATGTAGGTAGCTGTGGCCAGTACCGCGGCTGCGGGTGTTTGCAGGTGGATTTTTCCATCTTCGTCCACACGCATAAGTGATTTGCTGATACCGCTTAAGGACTCGCCGTCCATAGTCGCGGTTCTCGAGGCGCGTCCCTTCTTCTGGGGGCGGTTCCCGACGGAAGGTGATAGGGATAGCTGCGCTCGGCATTTGCTTGACCCGTCCGCCATTCTTTTTCGCACGACGAGATCTTCTCGAGCTTCCTTGATAGCAGTGGCCGCTCTCACTAGATGGTAGTGGTAGGCGACCATATCTTCGTGTGGGACCCCGGCTGCAGGTGGTTTGCTTGTGCGGATGGCCTCCTTTGCTCGGAGCCAGGCGTCTCGTGAAACATTGATCTCGGCGCGTTCTTTCGTGCTTTGTTCAGTCTCTGCGGGTGGCTGTTCCGATCCTGCCATGCAGACTTGAGCCAGACGTGGCTTGTGAGTCCTAGGCGTAACTCGAAAGGCCTTCTTGACCCGAGAGGGTTCCTCTGTAGAGAGGGTGTGGAAATTGCTGGTGTTGAGGCGGATTGACTCGCCACTTTTTGCCAGATAGGGCCATGAGTCGACAGCTCCTGGACTGGAGATTGACTCGGATCCCGATTCTTTAGGGAAGTGGAGGATCCCGTCCTTGTTGGTGTAGAACTTGAAGCTCCTGAACGTCAAGGTGACGCTTTTCTCCAGGTTGCTGAATTCTGGGCGTGATTCCGGCGAGTGAGGGGTGACTACGACAGATCCGATCCGAATCGGGTTGGTTGGGGTTGAAGTCGAAGGTTTCCAGCGCGAGTTGGTTGTCGATGAAGCCGAAGACGCCGGAGATCCAGCGCCCGCCGTTCCCACAGACGGCGCCAATTGTCGAATCTGCATCTCAACAAGTCCCTCGGGTGAACCCATAGGGTTTCGAATAGGAGAACTTGTGGGCGCTGGTGGCGATCGTCGGGTAGACAGGAGACACGATTTACCCAGGTTCGGGGCCCTCGTAGAGGTAAAACCCTTACTCCTGCCTCTGTCGATCTGTATTATCGAATAGATCGGTTACAATGGGGGATTGCTTAAGTCGAGAGTATGATCTCGAGCTCAAGGCTTGATGGTGCGGTATTGCTTGGTCCCCCCCGGTGGCTCTCCTGGCCTTATATAGATGGCCAGGTCTCAAACCGTACCCGGGGAGGACTCGAACTCTAAACCTAAGTCGGTTACAAGTTTCCTATCTTATCCCGCAAGGCATTGCAGGTGGGCTTCAACTGGGCCTTATAGAGTAGTCTATAGCTTCTCGCATTGGGCCTCAGTCTTGGGCCTAGGACCAGGTATCCTTATTCGCCGGGTCCAAGGTTCATCCCTTCGTCAGTTACTATTTTTCTCCTACTGTTTTCCACACCATACGTTTAACCTCTTTGTTTTCAGCAAAACCGGTGAGATTGACAACCTCGCTGCTTCGTTGGGGGCAAAGTGATTTGATTGTGTTGTGTAGGTTCCACCTTGCTGCTGAACCGGTAGTGCGTCCTGCCAGCTAAGCTGCATCAACCTTTGTAAGTGATTTATTTGTCCTACTGGTCGATTCAACCTTGGTTTCTTTCATAGGGAAACTTGCTGTTGTGCTCATCATACCTTCCTCTTGGGGTCTCCCGGCGAGTGCAAGCCCTACACCATCAAGCAAATTTCTGGCGTCGTTCCCGAGGAGAAAGAGGATTTCTGCAAGGGGAGTCTCTCACTTTCAATCTCTTTACTTTGTTATTGTTTTGCTTAGTTTATTTTATTTTGTCTTGTTTTCTTCTCTTTATCAAAAACACACAAAAAATAGTTCTGATTCTAGTTGTTATTTTTATCCTATTTTTGATCTTGCTAAAATGAGTACTCATGTTCCTTTTACCTTGTCACATGAGGAAAAGATCCTCACTTTCAAACAAAGGTGTGATGAGAGTTTTAAAGAAGGTTGGTCTAGAGTTTTTTATTCCTATTGCAAAATTGAACCTAAAATGACTCTAAGCCTGTTTCTTCGTAGTTTTTATTTTGGTATTGTTCTTTTCTATATATATGCTTTGGATACCGTGGTAGGAGGATATTTCCTTAATTGTGACGGAAGTCAATATTTTAATGCCATAAGAAAATTAATTGTAACCTATAGCTCACCTAGTAACTCTAATAAAGCCCTTGCAAGCATTTACGCTAGATTGAATACTCTTGAGACACATATATCTTTCTTAAAAGAAGGTTATAATCAGATAAAGATTGCTATAAATGGTGAAACTTTAAATGCTCGTTGTGATATTATGTCTGAATTTTGTCTTATGCCTAAAGAGATTTATGAGTCTTTGAGTCTTTAGGAACTTTCTGAGGAAGGAGAAGAAATACCTCTAACTAATAACACCACTATATTTCCCATTGGGATAGTTGAGGGAGTGTTTACAAAACTCCTAGGGAGAACAGTGTCCACTGATTATCTTGTCATTAAATGTGTAGGAGGAGGCCAAATACCCTAGGAAGGTATCTGTTAAAGCTCTTGGGAGCAACCATTGATATGGGAAAAGGTACCATGACTTTCACTTCCAAACCGTGCTGCAATCATCAGTTCCCTAAGTGTAAGAATAAGGGTAAGAAAGGTAAACGTAAGCCTCGTAGTTACAATTTGGATGCTTCTTCACTTGAAACACTTGATTCTATTTTTCTGGGCCTAGCTAAAAGGCGTTAAAGAAAAGCACTTCTTGGGAGATAACCCATGGTTTTTTTTTTCTTTATTTTCTTTGATTCAAGGTGTTGTATACTTCTGTAGCAACTCTTTTGTATATTTATTTTCATGTATTAGTTGTACCAAGTAAAGTTTCTAGCGAAAGTTGGAGTTGGTTTTGGATTTCTACGCGGGAAACAGATTTCTAATGTCCACTGTAAAAAATCGCATAATTCACAGAAAGATCAAAATGACCTGAAATTTTTATGCTTATTCCAAAACTTTTTCGTTATTTACGTTTTTCAATTTGTGCAATGTAAGTGCCCCGAAAATTTTGTCTTTACAGACTGTTCTGGTTTTGACAGATTCTGCCCTTTTACTTGCATTCTCTCTTTTACCATGTCGAGTGGATTTCTTTGCTTCGGGAAACATCAGTGGATGTAGCTAATGTTTAAAAGTATCAAGAATGTTTGTGTCCATGCAGAACATGTGAATTTTTGGTTGTGCACTGATATGGATATTATAGGGGTACATGATGATTGTTCATGCTTGAGTTGGAAGGAAATATTGAAGTTAATTGATGATTACTATAAGGTGAATTCCTTCTTAATTGATTGTGTTGTCTGTGTTTATAAGAATGTTATACTACCTAAGCATATGTATTTATGTATGATAGGTTTGTTGATAACACAATCATGGATGGAGGAGAGCATCAAGAGGAGCTGGAAAACAAGCATGCAATGGTGGAAAACAAGTGTGCACACATGGAGGAAGGCATGGAGATTGTTTCCCACAAGAGCTAAAGGATCCATCAAAACAATAGGAGCATTGGAGGCTGATATGGGAGCAAAAAGAACATATCCTAGGCTGTCCCAAACTCTTTTAGTAGAGGACATGTAAGTCCAATGGGCTGAACCCATGTTGGGTTCGGTTTGTAAGGATTTGGTTGCACCAAACCGAGTAGGAGTGGGCTAGGGGGCGCATTATGGCTGGTTGTGGCCGCACCCCCCTCATATATACCTCTTAGGTGCGAATTAGAGAGGCAGGCTAATTTAAAATTAGAACCCTAGATTTCCAGACTTGAACCATGTTCATCTGAAATTTATCCACCACCAATTTCGTATCGATATGGTGGTGTTACCTCCTACAAAGTTGCGTGTTATCCGTTGTTCCACTGGGAATAAGAGGGTACATGACCACTCGTAGTCTTTGATTACGTTGTGCAAGAGTGTGGAGTTGAGAATATCCACATGGATCGAGAGCTGTTGCATTGGCATCAGGGTTCATCCAAGGAGAGTTTTCAGTGTAGCAATGGTTATCTATCAATTTATCGTGAGTGTTCATCGAGAAGATCGGGCCACCCCTTTATCATATGGTATCAGATTACTAGGTTTACTCGGTGAGCAATTTATCACCTAGATTCGTTTTTGTTTTTCATCCTATACAGAAAAGCCCCAAAAAAATAGGTTTGTAGATCATTGCCATAGCCTTAGATCATCCCTAATTTGAATCCCTAGTTGCTGTTCATGTTGGTTTTTGCGTCTCTGTTTTCTTCATTTGTGTTTTTGAGTCTTCTATTTTCGGTCTAGGTTTAGGGTTCTTGTGTTCGTCGAGTTCATCCCCAAAGAGTCCATCTAAAAATTCCACAAAAAAATATCCAATCCGGGTGGTTTTACCATAGCCGATTCGAGTAGTGGACGGATTCCTATCGCGGCACAAAACCTTCATTTTCTCTACCGTGGGTTCCTTTTCCCTCTTGGATTTATCTACCACGCAAGTGCATTGCTACCGCATGCGTTTTCTGGTTGCTCGCGGATCCGTTCCCTGTCGTGGCCCTTGTTCTACTCGGAATCGAATTCCTGCCGCGGTACAAGAACCAGCAAAAACGTTGCCGCGAGTTTCCTTGCCAACTCAGAGTCGGGTTCAGCCGCGGCACAAAAAGGGATGTTTCCCTACCGCGCCCGCTTGTTCGTTGTTCCTGTCGCGCACGGCATGGTTTCATCCATTTGCTGCCGCGAATCGCTGCTGCGGGCAACGTTTTGAGCCGTTTTGGTGCCGCCACGGCAGAAAAACGCGCAGATTCCAGCCGTGAGTTCTAGTCGATTTATGTTCGTTTCTTTGCCAATTTTGTTTGATTTCCACTCTGTATCCTTTTGAAACATAGACACGGCCTATCTAAATATGTTTTTAGGAGCTTTCCCATTCAAGAGTAGCTCAATTTTGTGCTCACAGGCTGCTCAATTGATCGTTGCATCGTGCTGTTTTTCCGAAAAATTTTGCTCCGCGGTGCGACATATTGTGGCTGAAAAGAGGAGTGAGATTTTTAGTGTCCGTAAAGTCCGTACAGATTGCATAATTTGGCCCAAAAGAGTGGAAAAATCAAATAGAAAAAACAGAAAATAGGAGAGAAAAGGAGGCCTGAAAATTGTTGCTCAATTTCCACAAGTTTAGAGTTGTTTACATTGCTGTTTGCACTAGTTCTTTAAGCAATATTGTGCATGTTCTATGAGCTGTAGCTAGTGTCTTTCCAGTGCATTGCAACAATTCCATACATATAGTTGCATTTCCCCATTTATCTCCACGTGTGTGTTTCCCGTGCTTTTGATATCACATTGGACAACAAATAGGAGTTGTTATTTTGGTGTTGTTAGGTATCCAACCCAAGCCCCACCATACACTGTGTTTGTCTTGAGATAGCTAAAATCCCGGGTATTCTCTTCTTCACATCCGTACACGTGTTACTACTACTTGTTGGTGACTGTTTTCTATTCACTTTGGAGCGGTAAGATACACCATTATTTGCTGTTTTAAGTGAGTTGTGAGAGTGCCACCATATACATAATGACATATATTTATATGTACTAACAATGGTTGATATTTTCATGTAGAAGCCATTATTATCTTTTTCTTGGTGCAATGATACATTCTGGGAGGAGGATGCTAGTGAGATACTTGCATCAGACTTGATCCACTTCATCGCGGACATCAAAGGTTCCCTTGCTCCTATTACCCTTGATAAGGGTACTCGGTATAACTTGGTTAGTCTTGGCGTTGTTGAGCAATTGCAATTGGAAACATATCAATAAGATCCATATATGTTACTTGCTATTGATGATAAAATTCGAATTACTCTACGTACTTTTGTTCCATTAACCATTAATGGTCATACGGAGAAAATTCATTGTAATGTGATTCCCAGAGTTTTTAATTGTTGTCATCTTTTGTTGAGTGCACCATGTTCCTACAAATTTTGGTTTGATTTTGATAGATATTATCTTGACATAAAATTCCTTTGGAATAATAAGTACCATCGAAGAAGACATGCATCACTTGAAAATTTTCAGGAGGTTAGAAGGCAACCATTATGTTATCCTCAAGTCATGAGATTCGAAGTTGAGAATACATGTGAGGTTGTGTCTACTAATGTAAGGATGTCTACTTCTAGTGTTGTTTCTCATGATGTGCAGGTTGCTTTTGAAGAAAGGGAGCCAATAGTACAACCTGCACCACCACCACCATCACATACATTGGAGGAGCATACCATTGTGCCTAGTATTGTTTATTGTGATATGCATATTACTCTTGAAGAAAGGGAGCCATTATTAGTACAACCTGCATCACCACTTGAGATAGATGATTCAGTGCCTACTATATCTGAGGAGGATGTTATTGCCATTGGTGCTAATTTGGAGCTGCCACTTGCAAGTACAACTTTTTGTGAGTCTACTAATGTGCTAGTTAATTCTTGTGAGTTGATAACCACATATAGTTCACCACCATGTGATTGGTTGAATATTTCGAATTTCGAGCATGTGGTTTTTATTACACATAAAGAAGTGCTTGCTAAAATACCACCTATTAATATTGTGTATTCCATCTTGTACATGAACCAATTACTATGCAATGTGCTATGAATAGGATTGCTGAAATTTCATATATCAATTCTAGCACCTATACTATTTGCTTCACTTTTAATTTGGTTGGTGACTATAACATGAATGAAATTTTTATGGTGGATCACATATGTATTACTTGTGATAAAATTGCTGAATTGAACATTGTATTACCTTGGTTGAATTGTTTACAATTTGCTAAGTCTGAGCATGATCCTACACATATGTTTGGTTTCCAACAACATTTGATTAGTACATATGATACGGATTTATACTTCACTTATATTTGCAGTTGCAATTTACATGATGGTTATAATGAACATGATAAGACAATTGAGTGCACCGCTACCACCAATTTTGATTATAGATCTTCTGTGAGAACACTTGGTTTGATATTACACAATAAGAATTTATACATAGATGTTTCTCTTTATGATCATAATTTTATGAGCTTCACTTATATTTGCAATTGTGATTGCTATTTGATGAGATGTTATTTTTTTCATGTGACAATTTTGTGATACATACATGGAAATTTCGTTGCTTCCTATCATATGAGAATTTATATCATGTCCACATAACTAATGCACCCCATTATAGATACATATATTGTGCATACATATTGTTCTTTTTGTTTCTTCCATGTTCAGCTTACCACAAGCCGAGGACGTCTTGTCTTGAAGAAAGGGAGGATGATATGGATATTATAGGGGTACATGATGATTGTTCATGCTTGAGTTGGAAGGAAATATTGAAGTTAATTGATGATTACTATAAGGTGAATTCCTTCTTAATTGAATGTGTTGTTTGTGTTTATAAGAATGTTATACTACCTAAGCATATGTATTTATGTATGATAGGTTTGTTGATAACACAATCATGGATGGAGGAGAGCATCAAGAGGAGCTGGAAAACAAGCATGCATTGGTGGAAAACAAGTGTGCACACATGGAGGAAGGCATGTAGATTGTTTCCCACAAGAGCTAAAGGAGCCATCAACACAATAAGAGCATTGGAGGATGATATGAGAGCAGCAAGGACATGTCCTAGGCTGTCCCAAACGTTTTTAGTAGAGGACCTGCGAGTCCAATGGGCTGAACCCATGTTGGGTTCAGTTTGTAAGGGTTTGGTTGCACCAAACCGAGTAGGAGTGGTCTAGGGGGCGCATTATGGCTAGTTGTGGCTGCACCCCCTCTCTTGGCCGCACCCCCCTCATATATACCTCTTAGGTGCGAATTAGAGAGGCAAACCAAGTTAAAATTAGAACCCTAGATTTCCAGACTTGAACCATGTTCATCTGAAAATTATCCACCATCAATTTCGTATCGATATGGTGGTGTTACCCCCTGCAAAGTTGCGTGTTATCCGCTGTTCCACTGGGAATAAGAGGGTATAGGACCACTCGTAGTCTTTGATTATGTTGTGCAAGAGTGTGGAGTTGAGAATATCCAAAGGGGTCGAGAGCTGTTGCATTGGCATCAGGGTTCATCCAAGGAGAGTTTTTGGTGTAGCACTGGTTATCTATCAAGTTATCGTGAGTGTTCATCGATAAGATCGGGCCACCCCTTTATCATGCACTAACCCTCTAATGTGAATTACATTGAGTGTGGTGTGAAGGAAGTTTTCAAGGGTCAAGAGAAGAGGGTGATATAATGTGATCAAGAAGAGTGCAAGGCCAAAGCTTGGGGATGACCCTGTGGTTCATCCAAGCAAATTTTAAGAAGACTCAAGCGTCTAAGATTGGGGATGCCCAAGGCATCCCCTTCTTCATCAACAATTTATCACGTCACTTCTAGTGAGACTATATTTTATTCGGTCACGTCATATGAATTTTACTTGGAGCGTATGTTTGTTTTCTTTTGTTTTCCTTGCTGCAATAATATTGTTGGAACCTAGCATTCTTTGTCTGGGAGAGAGACACGCTCCGCTTTTTCATATGAATACTAGTTATGCTCGTATTCTTAGTTTTTCTTCTAGTTGCTGCAAATTCTTTTAGCTCATGTTTTTCATGCATCTCTTATTCAGAACTGTTAGTTCTAGTAGAGTTATGTTAGTATTGTCTTGTTTCATTGCTATATCTCTTGGAGAGTTTTTGTTTAGTATAAAATGTTTGGTGTTGGAAAGCAGTAGTACAATTTTCGTGCTTATAACGGTGCAAATAGAAGCTTGTATAGACTGTGGCTAGACTTTTTCATGTCATGCTAGATGTTACTTTAATTCTATGCTTAGTAGTTTTTATTGTAGCATGACTTGTCTCAAATAACTGATAGTGTTTAATGTGCCATTGAAAGAATCATGAGTTGTTTTTATCACATTGAAGCATGAATTTGTGGTGTTCTCCTTCGAATGCTTTATTTGGTTGACTTGGCGCATGCTTACACCATGTTTATGACTACAAACCAGTCACTTATAGCCTCTATGATCATTTAGTTTTTGACTTGTAATACCCTTTATGCTTTGATTAATAATGTTTTTGTCGCTATGCATGATTATGGCCATTATTGCTCTCTTGATTTGTCGCTCCCAGTCTTTTGCTAGCCTCCACCTATACTGAGTATGAGCTCTACTCATACATCCAACTCCCAAAAACAAAATTTTGCCAAATGTGTACACCATACCTACCTACATGCGGTATTTAAACGCCACTCCAAGTAAATTTCTCATGTGCTGGCTTTAAAACTTTCAAAATTATTCCTGTTTTGTGCCCCTGTTTTAGCTCATGAGGACGTGAATAGAGAATCTTTATCTCACTTGTTGATTGGACTTTATACACTGATGACCCACAAGTATAGGGGATCGTAACAGTCTTCAAGGGAAGTAAAACCCAAATTTATTGATTCGACACAAGGGGAGCCAAAGAATATTTATGTGCCTTAACAACTGAGTTGTTAATTCAGCTGCACCTGAAAGTAGATTTTCTCGCAACAATTTATCGGTGGTAACAGTTTTATAGCAGCAGTAGTAGTAAAATAACAACAGGAATAAAATAGTAATAGCAGTAGCAATTGCGGAAAATAGCAGGATGGGAGTACCGTAGGCATAGAGAGAATGGATGAACGGGCGTTGCATGGATAACATAGGTCATGTAATAATAATAACATGGGATTTGCAGATAACAATAATAAAGCATCCAAGTTCTAGGCTAACCATAGGCATGTGTTCTAGTATAGTTCTACGTGCTCGCAATGAGAAACTTGCACAACATCTTTTGTCCTACCAGCCCGTTGTAGCGGGGCCTCAAGGGAAACTACTGGTAATTAAGGTGTTCCTTTTAATAAAGCACCGGAGGAAAGAATTAACACTCCGTGAACACACATGATCCTCACATCACAACCATACCATCCGGTTGTCCCAATTTCTGTCACTTTGGGACCTCGGGTTCCGGACAATGACACGTGTAAATAACTTGCAGGTATGATCAAGAAACATAATTGTACTCAATAAACAATAACATGTTCAGATATGAAATCATGGCACTCGGTCCCTAGTGACAAGAATTAAGCATAACAAGTTGCAACAACGGTAGAAAACGCTAACAATGGATACTAGGCACTATGCCCTAACAATCTAGCATTATTACAAGATTGATCTCATTCAATCCCTTCCATCCCTCTCAGCCTACAGCGGGGTTTACTCACAAATGGACGGGGGAATCATGGATGGTTGATGGAGAAGGAGTGGTGGTGAAGATGGCGATGATCTCCTTCGATCTCCGTCCCGGCAGGGTGCCAGAACAGGAACTTCTGATCCCTGAATTGGGTTTTGAGGTAGCGGCGGCGCTCTGTTGTGTTTGTGTGGAATATGACGAACCCCCACGCGTTTTAGGTTTACGGGGCACATGTAATCGAAACGGGAGCCCAAGGGGGTGGAGGTAGCCCCCACGCCACTAGGCGGCACGGCCTAGGGGCGCCAAGGGATGGTTTGGGCCTCTCCCTGCCCCCTCCAGGTATCCTTCTGGCTCCCGGGGTCTTCTGGTGATATAAGCTCAATGGGGTCTTTTTCGGACAATTTCCCGAAAGTTGATTTTTCTGCACAAAAACGAGACACCAAGGTAATTCTGCTGAAAACAGCGTTAGTCCGTGTTAGTGGTATCCAAAACTCACAAGTTTAGAGGCAAACAATAAGAAAAGTTTTCGGAAAAGGAGATACGTTTTGGACGTATCAACTCCTCCATGCTTAGCTTATTGCTTGTCCTCAAGAAAATCAGTGACAACTGAGTGTGATAAAAGACTTTTACAAACACATTTGTTTCATATGATGTAAATATACTCACTATATGATCAGGTGCTGAGGCAATTCATAATAAGATGCATGCAAGATAAAATTCACCTAGCAGTTATGCAAACCATCAAGAGATGCCAACAAACTAATAGTAAACACTATGAAGTATATCAATCTGCAGGATTTCTATGCTCATAATAGGGTATGATAAAGTGTACTCGCTTGCCCTTAATAATGGAGCAAAACATAAATGCTTAGGCTTTTGGCTTTTGGCTTAGGGTTTAGGGTTTAGGGTGATATCGGTATACCTCCCCTCAAGCTTAGGCTTTTGGCCTAAGTGGAGATCATCCATGGCGCGAGAAGTATCCCCACTATGGTGGGTCGTCCCCCGCATGGTCGTACTCAGGCGCCCAAGAAGAGGATGAAGCAGCAGGCGCATAGTCATAACCGGAGTGCTGGTATGGGATTCCAACAACGTCGGAGGGCTGAACGAAATCACTATCGTCCCCCTCTCCGGCATCCTCCCCATGCTGGGGGTGGTGCACAATGTATGTGTCCAGCTCACTCTCAGAAAGCAGCCATCCTTGCATGCCATTTAGATTAAACAAAAGAGGTGCAGGCAAAAGTACTACTCTTTCAGATTTAGTCACTCTCCACCTTGACTGTTTGGAGAACGTTATTCCATAAGATAATTTTTTCAGGTGATCATGGGTAGAGAGAAACTTATGTTGAATCATGGCAACAAGGTCCAGCCTCTCTAAAGGAAACCGCAGGTCTAGAGGGTGTGGCTCCACACCATGCAAAGCTAGCAAGCGTGAGGCAATACGACCTCCACAAATTCCACCCTTCTCACGGTTAAGTGAGATATGGTAAGCAATCAAAGAACCAAAGTTATAAGATCTATCACTTCGTAAGGCAGCTAAGATAAAAGCCAGATCATAAACAGATAGCTTGTTGGCAGTTTTTCGAGCTAACACACATTTAGAAATAAAATAAGCAAAGTATCGAATGCTAGGGAGTTGAATTTATCGTATTTTACCACTCTCCCCCGTGAAGCTTATGCCTTGGAAAATCTCCTCATATAAGTCCAGAAGTGGTTTAGGCCGCCCTATTATTTTCTCACATGAACCCCACTCTGGTACCCTGATAGCTGCACAAAAATCACTGAAGGTAAGTCTACAACTTTGTTATAAATTTTGTAATGGACCATAGGATTAGTTGAAGACCATCTAAAGCGAAAGTCCTGCACCACAGACATAGTTAGTTTAACATGTTGGGTAGGTTCATCCCCAATGAAGCGGTCCAATCCTGGATTTTGCACAAGAGTATAGAAATCCTGTAGAATTCCCGTAATGCGCATGAATTCCTGGCATGGATAGATTGATGGAAACACTTTTTCTTCATGGTTTACAGGCATGACCTCATGCAACTCCAACTCATGCTGGTCTAGTTGACGCACATTATGCTCCATCTCTGAAATTTTTAACAACCATCACAAAAAATTGATTTCAAGCAACTATAAGGTGGAAACTACCATAGAGACTTATAGGAGAGCTAAACATGCATCAAAAATATATTATTTCAACTTAAATCAAGCATGAAAACTCACATAAGATTTCACCTACAATACCAAAATACTCCACCAAACAAAATTCTACTTGGATAATCGGAGGAGTCACAGACCGGAGAGCAAATGCACCAAATTTCAGCAACAATGGTGGGATGAGCAAAGAGATCAAAAAATCCCGAGGAAGAACATCAAGAACACGGGTTCCAGGAAATATTTTGAGTTTGTGGGGTGAGAGAGGAATCTTTGGCAGGGGAGAGAGTAAGTGGAGGGCCAGGAGGCCCCACACCATTCCCAGGCGCCACCAGGGGCTGGCCGCGCCCCCTATGGTGTGCCTGACTGGTGGGTCCCCCTGGGGTCTCCCAGGTGGCTCTCTGCCTCATTTTTGACGTAAAAATTTATTATAATTTTTCTGGAATTTTTCGAGAAACTTAATTTTTGAGGTTGTTTTTTCAAAATTTAATAATTGATTATAAACCTGGAAAATAATTATGAAAAGGTGGAAAACAAAACCAAAACCAGAATGACAGAGGTTCTAAAACATTCTAATGTGTAAATACCCAAAGAAAATAAAGGTGGAAGTGGCGAAAACAAAGTTATGGGTGGTGAAAACAAAAAAAATCACTGTGAAAACAAAAGTATGGATGATGGTAACATGATTGTACTAAAGTGGCAAGGTGATAACATAAGTAACCATGAAAACATTATTCTCTTCATTCAAAATCAGTTTGTTAACAAGGTAGATCAAGTCTTGTTAACAGAATAATTTTTATACGAAGCAAAACTTTGCTGATCACTAAGTAATTATGTTACCTCAACCTTGATAGACATAGTACCAATCATAATAATTTCATATTCTTTTGGTGGTACTGTACTGGGACAATAAAATTCTCCAATCTTGATGGTCTCAATATTTTCTGTTGAATTTAAACCATATCTTCTATCAATATTCTTGGGAAAATTGTCACACCCCAGTTTTTGGATTCTTGTACTGAAGTTCAAGGAGACAAAAATGTGGGCCAACAATATTGCTTTTAACAACATTTTTTTTGAACCAACATGTGTATTTTACAATAGTCATATATGCAATGCAAGCTTTGTTTCATTTTAAAAACCAATAAAAAATTTTCCTGAAAAAACTTTTGTGTTTTCTCTGATGTTTTCTCTAATGAGATTTGAGTGATTTTTATTCCAAGACTTGGATCATGCTTGTTTTCATATTGATTTAAAATTTTAACTTTGTTGGATCCAAGAAAACCAAAATACAAAATGATTCATGGAAGTTTTCTTCTAAGTTTTCTATTAAAACTTTTCCCTGAAAATATAGCCAAGTACCTGTTTTCCACACTTGTTTGCACTAAGCTATATTATTCCATTTTGTGTTTTCATGACTTATATTTGTTCTCTGATATGTGGACCGCAAAACTAAAAGCTTGGTTTGATTTATGGACTTTGAAAACAATCATTTGCATGTTTGTTTTTGTGGAAGAAAAAAAAGACAGAAAAATGCACTTTTAGAAAACAAAGAAAAACAGAAAATAGACCTTTTTCCACTTTGTTTTCATAGCCTTCCACTATTATGATTTTTTTTTCAAACGATGTTTTTGAAAGTACATAACTTGTTTAACTATCTACTGCTTTGAAAAAAATTGGAATTCTTTTGAACCTTGAAAACATTATGAACTTTTGGTAGTTTTCATCTGTTTCCAACACTTAGAGAATTTTTGCTAAGCCCTATAACTGAATTTTTCTCTGAACATTGCTTTTACAAAAGTTCGACAATTGTTTTTAATTGGTTTTTGTGAAGTTTTGGAAATGCAACTTTGCCATTTGGATTCCCATATGTTTGTACTGTAGAGTGGGGTCTTTTATTTGCTCCTAGAAGGTTTGGAGTGAATGTTTTTCGAGTGAGAAAAGGAGAGGGCAGAGAGGTGAGGGACATGGACAGGGTGCACAGTGCATGGCCACTGTGGCCATGTCGTGGCCTTTCCAAGCCCTCAAACACCACCTAGTAGCTGCCCCGACCATCCCTGACCCGCATACACGGTGCCATTCCTTGCATGTCGCAGACACGCGGCAGAGGAAACATGCCATGACAAAAACGACATGCCAGAGAGTGCCCCCCGTGCCATCGCCCATGCCGCCGTGTCCTTAAGACACCACTCACCCCACCTGTTCGCCACTGGCGACCCCTCAGTTCACACACTCGCCTCGAGCCGCTTGACCTAGTCCTCGATCCCTCTATGAGCTCCACGGAGAAAAATCTTGCCGCCGGCCACCGTAACCCTCTCAACGAGGTGGAGCTCGACCCCGCTGTCCCCACCTCCCTTTTTCACCACCGACGAGTGATGCATGTAAAATGCATACATGAACTTTGCATGTTATTACTTGTTTTTCCTACATATTAGCAACTTATATTCATGTTTTATAATGATTTGGGGGATTTTCTGAACAATCCCCCTTCTTTTTGTTCTAACCCTGTTTTTCCAGAAAACATACTTTTTAGTGTTTCAGACTTTTCGGGAGCTTCGGGACTCCAAAAAGGGCAAGGCCAAAGAGCACGGTTCAGAATTTTCGAGACGAAGACCATGGGCCAAAGTAGAGGGCCAAAAGGCCAACCAGGTGGCAAAGAGGACCCTCCACGCTGCCATATTCCTTGGCCGCGTGAGAGGCCCCCTTTTTGCCCCCGTGGCTCCGATGCCGTCGATCTTTCTTCTCCCAAGTGTCTCGTGACCTAAAAAAGACTATATAAAGGGTCCCCTGGCCTTTTCGAGAAGGAGGCGGCACCGAGAGACGAAACCATGAAACAGAGAGACAGAAGGCTGCCGCCGGAGAAGATCGGAGGGGGGAAACGCCGTCAGGATCACCCCCGGAGAGCTCCACCCCCTCCAGCGTGTTCATCATCAACATCTATAGCAAGATCAGCTCCATCTCTCCACTGTAATCTCTTGGCAAACACGATGTATGATGCAATACTATATTCCCTTGATGTATTGTGTCTCCCCGTCTATGTTTGAGTAGTGAATTGTTCTTGGCAATGGTGAAATAGTTCATTGATTAGTTGCATACAAGTTTGTTATCTTCTATGATTGTCTTTATGTACAATATATGAGTGCACACATATGTTGGGGAATGCATGTAAGGTGATCACCAGTAGCATAATGGAGTGGTGGTGACTTGGGAGTGACAGTAACCTGAGACCGAGCCACAAAGTTAAGTTATTGGAGGATATATATAGGGGACCTTAGAACGTAAGGCTATGGTGGGACTTTATGTCTTAATCAATATTGTGCAGTCATTTACTTGGCCACATGATCCATCATAAGGGGTTGTAGATCATTTACTTGACTATACCTATTCATGGCTCCTTCCTAGAAGAAACAACTAAGACTAAAACATGTGCTTCACTAATTGTGACAACCACACAAACGAAACACCTATTGCTAGAACATTTGCTCCCTTGAGATACTTGAGATATTTGCTGCTTGCTACTTGTGAAACTTGCTTAGAAACTTGCTCTAGGATTACTTGCATTTTAAACTTGCTTCACTAGTTACTAGACAAACCACACTCCACGTCACTTGCTTTTAATAAGTTAGTTCCTTTTAGTCAAACTTATTGCTTTGCATAAACATCCATATAAGAGGGTTATAGGGCTTTAGAGAATAGATAGCTTACCTTCAGATCCTCGTGGGTTCGACACTCAAACACTTATCGAAAGGTACTACAGTTGATCTCCTGCACTTGGGAGTCATCAAGCACTTTTCTGGCGTAGTTGCCGGGGAGCGTTGTGCTAAGCTTTTATTCTTGTTTGCATTGCATACTAATATATAAACCTAAAACACAAAAAAAATGGAAAACAACCAAACAATTTTAGAACTGTATAATATCTACCTTGAATTAGGACATGAAGTGTTTGAGGAGAAATTGAAAAATTATTTGCACAACAATCATATTTGTGGTAGTACTAATTCTTTGAACACCTTTATTGCTAAGGAAAACCTTGAGCTTGGGGAAGTTTGTCTTGACGAATATGATATTTTTAGCCCCCCTACTATTGAGGATAAAAATGATATACTTGCTGATTCTATGGAAAGTTTTAAGCTTGGGGAAGTTGGTTTTGATGAGCATTATATTTTTAGTTCCCCAAGCTTGGAGGAGAAAATTCGCTTTGATGATATTATGCCTCCTATATCTGATGATTGCAATGAAAATTATGAATGTTTAACTCCCACTATCACTAATGAGGATTTTACTTATGTGGAGAGTAGTGATTCTTTTATGCATGTGTCTCATGATAAGAATGTTTTATGTGATATTCATATTGTTGAATCTATTCATGATGCTACTGAAAATTATTATGAGAGAGGGAAACATGATTACACATATTTCAACAATATTAAGTGTCCCCTCTTTATGCTGAAAGTACTGAAGTTGCACTTGATCTACCTTTCTATGCTTGCTATTATGTGCTTCTTTTATTTGTTTGATTACAAAATTCCAATGCATAGGAAAGGGGTTAGACTTAAAAATAAATTGTTTAATATTTTTTGGTGTGTTCCTTATGCTTTAATTTCCTATTTGGTTTGAGCACACATTTATGTATTTTCAACATGTAAAATACCTTTACCTACTGTTATCTATCATTTAGTTCAAGATTTTCAGTTTATAAATTTTTTGGGAAAGTAAATGAGAAGGATGAGTAATGGAGAAGTTGGGGTCGACCTTGAACATGTGTTGTTCATGCCAATGAAATCATTGCAAAGTCTCTATCATTAAAACTTTTTCCAAAGCTAAAAACAATAAAAATATTAGTTCACTACTGTAACATCACATTTCTTTCTTATTTCTCATCATAAATGGCAAGAATAATCTTATATGAGAGATAGGATTAAACAATAGTAATTAGCTGTCCAGAAAACAAATTCCTAAACTTCACTGCGAAAAATGTTTAAAATCACAGAAGTGGAATTTGATCTGGTAATTTACGACAGCAATATTTAGTTATCACTACATATTTCATTAGTTTTAAGTTTTATGATTTGAGCAACTTAAGTGCCTCTAAAAATTCACTGTTTACGGTATGTTCAGTTTTTGGCAGATTATGTCTTTATTTTGCATTGCTCTCATTACTTGTGTTTTGTGTGGTTCTTTTGATCAAGGAGCAATGCAAAACTGTAGTAACAGTAGTTAATATTTAGAATCAACTCATGATGTGTCTTTGCTGTACCTATGTGGATTTTATTTATGGAGGCACTAACCCCTCTAATCAAGTTTTATGTTGAGATTTGTGTAAGAAGAATTTTTCAGGAGGAAGAGTTGAGTGAGATGAACAAAGATCAAGAGGGACAACCAATCAAGCTTGGGGATGTACCCCTGGGCTCACCCTACATGTATCAAATAAGTACAAGAATCCAAGCTTGAGGATGCCGAGCCACCTCACTCCAACCATCATGATGTTAAGTAAGAAAAGCCTAGCTATACGACTATCAATAAAGCGCTTTACGGGAGGCAACCCGGTTGTTCTTAGTTGGTTTTTCCTAGTGTCCTCTTGCTTTAACAAGAGACTTAGTCTTTAGTTTAGTTTCTGGAGTTTTCAATAAAGTGTCAAGTTTCACCCATTTGGATTTAAAAGTTGCTATCCTAGTGCTTGGAATTTCTGTTTCAGCATGATTCTGCTCACCGTACGATTTTTCATTTTTTTATCTGTAAGTAGGATTGAGCTAATTTTTTAGTATGTTCTGCAACTTTTCGTACTCTGTAAGCACAAAAAATTGGATTAATATTTTGATGAGTCTAGCTTAGGGAAAACTTTCGTTTTGCTGCTATTGCTTTTCTGGACAGATTTTGCCTTCTTTTGTTGGATGCACTCTTTGGGTTTGGGACTTGAATTTCCTTGATCTTTTCGAGCTAGAGAGTGAAAATACAACATTATGAACCTTATTGTCTATCTTCTGGAGCATTTGTTTTGGAATTTTGCGCAGCATGCATACGTTTTGTTTGTCCTTGCTAATCTCACCCCACAGAAAAAGAATGGGAGAAACATGTTTTGTAAAGTTTTTTCACAGGGAATAGAGGAGCTGCGCCAAGAGAGATCCAAGAGTGGTGAAAACCACAAGCTTGGGGATTTGGTGAACACCCCCCTGGACCAACACTCTTTTGGTTAGCACACGTCTACTTTCTGTTTTTCTAAGCAAAGCATTTATCGCAGAAACTTGAAGCGTCTAGTTTTTTTTTAGTTTATTTGTGAGACCACCACCACAATTATCTTTATGAGAATCAGCTACTAGAATAATGGGTTGAATTAAGTTGGATGCTGTTATATTTATTGGGAAAGGGATGCTTTAGTTGATTATAAAAGCTACTTATAGTTGCATGATTTATATGCTGTTTTAGGTGTAGAAATTTGCAATAGTGTTGTCATGAGCTATCTCTTATTCATGTTTTTGATGTTAATTGTTAGTTTACTTAGTTTTTCATGAAATGAGTAGTTCTATGGACACTAATGCATGCATAGTAGCTGGTCAACTATCTCCCTCTTGCTAGCCAAAAACGTAAAAATTCCAACAAGTATAAACTTGTTTCCAACACCCTTTAGCCAAGTATTTCCAGTGAGTCCACCATATCTACCTATTAGCTTCAGAGCTATTCCGAGTATGTTCACCATGTTATAGTGTTATTTATGTTCTAAATTAAGATATTCACTTTATTAATTGTCATGAGCTGAATTTGGGATAGGACTCTCACGAACTTTTGAATGCACACCTTTACTTTTCATTGCACTTAATAAACATGACCCAATAACGGGAGCTAAAAGTTTTGCGTTTGACAAGTGTTTGGTTGGGAGATAGCTATAAAAGTGTATCACTGGAAAGCTTTCAACATTGCACAAAAATTTACATTTGGTTGATATCATGTACTTTTGTTTTTGGACTCCTGCCATGCCGAAATGAAATAGAGGAATAGTAAGTTTTGATGTATAAGTATATTTATGACTAGAGAAACGCATTGGGCCGCTAACCCAAGACATGCTTGATCATGGTGGAAATTTACTTATAGCTAGAGTGGACTCTACAAACACATCCTACAATAAAATAAGAAGCTATGCATATAGTGAATGAAATAAAAAAAGGATGATGAGTCTACTCCGTTTGTTCATCTTGTCATTTTGACATGGGCTGGTTTCCATGTCATGGGGCAAGAGGTACCTCTTTGCGGTTCTCTATGATGTCATTAATACTTATTATGATTGTACAAAGCTTATTAGTAATCTTAAGTTGAGTAATAAGGAGTAGGTTTTCACACTCACGGGGCATGAGGCATTCAACCAACACCTTGTCAATCACATTACTTCAACATTCAGAATTTAAGATGCTAGTGATAAAGGGGCAATGAGAGTCTTAGACCAATGGATGCCACATTTCAATTAGTAATTTTAGTTGAATAATTTAGAGGCTAAATAAGACTTGATCATGTTTTACCTCTACTCTATTTTCTCCAAAGTGTCCACCATATTTTCTATTTTCCATTATGCTATTCTTTGACCAATATAGGATTTTATTTTTCATTTTGTGTATGCATTTGGTCCATAGTGCTTTTATTTCATTATACACTTTGTGAACTTTCATGAAGCATCTTTGCTTGCATATTTTATATTTCTTATAACATGAATTGTATGTTGCTACTCATCTACATTATGAATCATTTGATTATATGTAGCATGAATAATCTTCTTTTATATTCCATGATTGTCTTAAAATGCAAAGTCCATGTTAGTTTTATCACCTTCATACTCGAGGACGAGTATGGGTTAAGCTTGGGGATGTTGATGCATGTAAAATGCATACATGAACTTTGCATGTTATTACTTGTTTTTACTACATATTAGCAACTTATATTCATGTTTTATAATGATTTGGGGGATTTTCTGAACAATCCCCCTTCTTTTGGTTCTAACCCTGTTTTTCCAGAAAACGTACTTTTTAGTGTTTCAGACTTTCCGGGAGCTTCGGGACTCCAAAAAGGGCAAGGCCAAAGAGCACGGTTCAGAATTTTTGAGACGAATACCATGGGACAAAGTAGAGGGCCAAAAGGCCAACCAGGTGGCAAAGAGGACCCTCCACGCGGCCAGATTCCTTGGCTGCGTGAGAGGCCCCCTTTTTGCCCGCGTGGCTCCGATGCCGTCGATCTTTCTTCTCCCGAGTGTCTCGTGACCTAAAAAAGACTATATAAAGGGTCCCCTGGCCTTTTCGAGAAGGAGGCGGCACCAAGAGACGAAACCACGAAACAGAGAGACAGAAGGCTGCCGGCGGAGAAGATCGGAGGGGGGAAACACCACCGGGATCACCCCCGGAGGGCTCCACCCCCCTCCGGTGTGTTCATCATCAACATCTACAGCAAGATCAGCTCCATCTCTCCACTGTAATCTCTTGGCAAACACGATGTATGATGCAATTCTATATTCACTTGATGTATTGTGTCTCCCCATCTATGTTTGAGTAGTGAATTGTTCTTGGCAATGGTGAAATAGTTCATTGATTGGTTGCATACAAGTTTGTTATCTTCTATGATTGTCTTTATGTACAATATATGAGTGCACGCATATGTTGGTGAATGCATTTAAGGTGATCACCGGTAGCATAATGGAGTGGTGGTGACTTGGGAGTGACAGTAACCTGAGACCGAGCCACAAAGTTAAGTTATTGGGGGATATATATAGGGGACCTTAGAACGTAAGGCTATGGTGGGATTTTATGTCTTAATCAATCTTGTGCAGTCATTTACATGGCCACATGATCCATCATAAGGGGTTGTAGATCATTTACTTGACTATACCTATTCATGGATCCTTCTTTGAAGAAACAACTAAGACTAAAACATGTGCTTCACTAATTGTGACAACCACACGAACGAAACACCTATTGCTATAACACTTGCTCCCTTGAGATACTTGAGATATTTGCTGCTTGCTACTTGTGAAAATTGCTTAGAAACTTGCTTTAGAAACTTGCTCTAGGATTACTTGCATTTTAAACTTGCTTCACTAGTTACTAGACAAACCACACTCCACATCACTTGCTTTTAATTAGTTAGTTCCTTTTAGTCAAACTTATTGCTTTGCATAAACAGCCATATAAGAGGGTTATAGGGCTTTAGAGAATAGATAGCTTACCTTCAGCTCCTCGTGGGTTCGACACTCAAATACTTATCGAAAGGTACTACAATTGATCTCCTGCACTTGGGAGTCATCAACGAGCTCCATGTGACCGCGCACACCGCCCTGACGTCCCCGTTTGTTCTCTCATGTGCAGAGCCACCGCCGTCGTCTCCGTCGCCGCCGCGGCCTCGTAGAGGTGCGCTGCCGTCTAGAGCCGTCGTACCCGCCAACCTCCACGCCCCTCGGTTGCCCCGAGCCCCTGTATTTCCCACGATGTCGTGCCACCCCTTCCCGTCACCCC
The DNA here is from genome assembly GCA_028641055.1 of Alopecurus myosuroides. Classification (NCBI taxonomy): domain Eukaryota; kingdom Viridiplantae; phylum Streptophyta; class Magnoliopsida; order Poales; family Poaceae; genus Alopecurus; species Alopecurus myosuroides. The sequence continues at coordinate 49,769,141 of CM054062.1, read as the reverse complement.
ACGGTGAGAAACCGGCCGTCGTCGTTTCCCCGTTGCCTCGGATGAGAGGGAAGGGAGAGAGAGGAGGAAGGACACGCATGGGCCCTTGATCTTCATATCAATGGCGCCCGTTGAACCGGCCGTTTTACCGCGCCCGCACGCGCACGCGTTTGAGAGATGGGCCGCATTGGCCGTTAGCCGGGCCACACAGAGAGAACCCAGCCCGTGCAGTTGTTTTTATTTTCATTTTTAAATAACAGAAAATTTGATATTTGCTTTTGGCCTGTGAAAATAAGTTTTTGTGGGAAATAAATTTCACCAAAATTTAGGGCAGTAGATTAGTATTTTCTTGAACACCTCCAAGTGGTAGATCTAGATTTGAGTGTTTATTTTTGCCATGGCATTGAAAATGCCAGAGGCTATCTGTTAGACCATTTGGTACATAACTTTTTGTGTATGTATCCATTTTGGTCAAATCAAATTGTTTTGAGTATCCCTTAAGTATATTTATCAGTGAGACTTGACCTTGCATCAAGGAGAGCTACCATTTGGAAATTCCATCCATTTTGGTAAAAGACCAGTAGGCTTTTCTAGGATTTTTAGAGAGTGTTAAAAATGATTTTTGATGTGGATCCAATTGGATGATATTGTGTGTGCTTAGATCTATGTAATCCTAGATTGGATTGATTTTTAGAGCTCTAGATTATTTTTGGTGTGCATTTCTAGATACAACATCTTTTCTGTTTTTATTAATTCTTGTGTATTTGTTTCTGAATAAATGTTTGTGTTATGAAACCTTGTTTCCTAGCATGTGTAGATGAGTTGCTCTATGTTATTAGGATGTTTTCTTGCTGGACTAGTATTTTAGGAAGTTTGTGCATGTTTGGAAAACAAATAGAAATAGAAATAGTCTAGTATTGTTTTCTAGTATTTTTATGGAAATAGATTTTGTGAGCTAGATTTGTTATGTTTGTTACCTAGGTTTTTTATGTGGTTATGTTGAGTCCAGTAATATTTTTGGTACTAATTATAGGATGGTATAAACTCTGTTAGCTTGCACATTAATTTATAGAAAAGCATGTGTAGCATTGTTTGTTTTCTTCACCTTTGTTGTTTTCACTAGTATGAGTAGTGGTGTGATGATTGCTTTGATAGATTTATTTTTCTAAAGTAAGACCAGAGGCACTGTGACCTCTCAATGCTTTGGTATATTAGTGGAACACCCACTGGTCCCATTGCATTTTGGTTAGGGATACAAATTCCCTACCATACACTTGTTTGTTAGTGGCATATATTACTATATGTGTGTATAGTATTTTTCCACCAAGGAAAATAAATGATTGATCTACTTGTATGATTGAAGTGTTTAATAATGCTTTATGACTCCTAGTATGTTTAGTTGAGGTACATTTGTTGATATGGTGTTCCCTTGGGAATATCATGCTAAGGAGTGATTTATTGTTGTTTGGATTATTTTTGAGTGTTGTGTGCAACTGGAAGTATTTTTCTAGTGTTGGTAAATTATGTGTGGATAGAATTTACCTTGAGTGGTGTAATTTTAGAAAGTGTTTATTTGAGCATGTACTGAGTGCATAGCTACTGGTTGTATAGCTTTACTTTGATTGCTTGTTGTTTGGTTGTTAGAAAGGCATGATTTAGTAGACTTGGTTGATTCTTGCTAAGTAGTCGTTTTCATAGAATTATTTTAGTATAAGTGTTTACTATCATGTGTAAGGTGTATATGTTGTTAGTAGGTATTTACATTCATGTGTTGCTGGTTTAGGGATATGCATCCTTGTAGTGTTGTTTGCTTCTCTTGTATTGAATTAATGTCACCACTAGATATTATGAGTTGCTCTAGTATTCTTGTCTTTCTATTTTATGGGTGTATGTTTATCCTAGCATGTTTAGCATGTTTCACTTCTGTTATTATGACATGCCTTTTGAGTTGCTAGATGAGGTTGGTTGTAGAATACTTTGTTTCTTATAGCATGCTTGTGTAGTAATCTTTCATACTAGTGTGCTATTAGAAAACTCCTGTTGCTATGTTGTTTTCTAGCTATTTTATCTCTTGTGTTGTTTGTGTTTTAGAGTGTGTCTTATGATTTGTTACCATCCACTGGTTTGTTCGGTTATATTTATGTTTGAGTGATTCTTTAGTCTTTGTGTAGATACGAGCTTAATCAGTAACTAGCTTGTTCATCTCTGGTTTGCTGTGCTGATTGGAATTGTCGGAGTGATTACTTTAGTATGAGTATTGTACTAGTGGTATGGTTTTGTATAGTCTTCTTGTTAGCTAGGCATTAGGTTAGTGGTACACTTGTTTGGTGATGCTTGCTTGTGTTGCTGTTGATACCCACTGCCATGGGTATTGCTTTGAATGATTGATTTTACTTTAGTAGTCTCACCCTCGTGACCACAAGCTATTTTTAGCTTCTTAAATTTCTTGGTATGAGAGTGTTACACCCACTCAACCTATGATATTTAGGATGTGGAATATGGCTTCCCAACCATAAGTATTTTTTGCAATAGCTTTTGTACCATGAGTGTTTGTGAGTTAGTTCTCTCGTTAAACTTTTTGAGTGATTGCGTTAGTATAAGTTTGCTTGATGTATGTGTTGCTTTGTGTTATTGGTTGCCTTCGTTTGGTTCTGAGTATGTGTCTTTTATTCTTTTAAGGCATTAGAAAACGAACAAGAAGAAGAAGGAGTTGTAGAGATGTGTGTCAAGTCCAAGCTACTTCAAGGCTAGGGACACAAAGAGTTTTAAGGCAAGCCATCTCGATGTTTGCTACTACACTTATCATTATGTATCATGCATGTTTTACTTCTGAAAGTTTTATAAAACTTTGATTTATCAAAAACTATTTTTGAGTGACTACTACTACTATTAATATTATATAAGTTATTATTATGCGAGTAGTTGAAACTTGGTGTTACCAAGCCCATAGCAACCATGTTATTTAATTACCACCAAAAGTATAAGTCCCTAAGTGGACACCTTAAAAATATGTTTTTGCAAAACAAAGGCTTTATGAAAAACCCGGTGAAAAGGCGAAGCCTTATCCAGAGGAGATTTATGAAGTGGTTATTTTTTGGGAAAAAAGGTGTTTTCAAAAATGACACATAACGTAGTCTTCGCTGGACAACCTTTATCGTAATGCCACTCTACCCCAACATGGGCACGAGGCTTAATTTGAAACTTGTTCTTTTTAGTGTGTGCTCTATCTCAATTTGCTATAAGGGATGTGACTTCCCTCGAACTGAAATGTCACCAAGTCATGAAACACGAGACATATAAAGTGAGGGATTAAGTTACCCCCCGGGTGCGACAGTTGGGTCTCCTGCCGTGGCGGGGTGGGACCGGGTGCCGGGGAGATTACACTCAACTGAAGAGATAGTCATATACTAGCTTGACCATAGTGGATGGTTAGGATCAATTATCTGATGTTCACATATTGTTGTTACAGTCCGTGGTTGTTCACGGCGGATGTTCTGGATCTTTTGGAATGTGTACACCTCTGCCGAGTCAAACTATTCTGAATAGCCGCGTCCTCGGATATGGAAAGTTGAATGGCCATGTTGCTATCATTGTGTCAATGTTTTCAAAAAGGAGCTTTGAAAAGAGGTTTTGAACGTGTCAAGTACTAGAAAGGAGGAACTTTGTACCAATGAGGTACGGATGAAGAAAAGACGGAAGTTGTTTTACAAGAAGTTTTGCAAAGAAAATCTTTCTTTTCTAAACAAAAACTGGAAGTTGTTTCCAAGAAGTTTTGCAAAGAGAGAACTTTCTTTTTAACAGTCTTACAAAAACTCTTGGACATGCAATATTTACAAGAGAAAGAAAACTATATTATTTTCTTTTGAAGCATCTTCTTCAACAAAGATACAGAGATTTTAAAAATCAACTATGATGTATCTTTCATATATCACGGGTAGTGAACTCTATGTATAGCCTAACCACTCCACCATATAAGAATACTTGCATTCTATAAGCTTCATGACGTATGTCTTGCTGAGTACATTCAAACGTACTCATATTGGTTTGATCCTTGGTATCTACTTGCCAGACTTCGAGGAGGAGCCTCATGAGGAGATCTACGAGGAGGAGTACTTAACTGATGGCCTTGCAAACTAGGATCGTCTCCCGGTCAGCAGCCTGTAGGTTAAGGCGTGACTTGGGCTCTACTACGTTGTGTGTTGATTGTCTTCCACTGTGTGTGTTGTGTGCTTGCCCTACATGGCAGTTGTGTTAGACTTGGTCATGTGACCATGTCTCTTTTTTAAGGCCTTTCTGTAATCGTGTAATGGATAATGTATCTGGATGCCAACTTGGTATGTTGTTCACGACTGGTGTGATCTGGGATCGTGAATGTATGCATATCGGAGGTCCTTGAACAGTAGTTCAGGGGGACCTTACAAAGTTGGTATCAGAGCTATCCTGACCTTAGGAGACCTTAGTTAGCATGGATGTTAGCCGATACTCTAAAAAGATAATTTCTAAAACTAAGTTACTAAGATGACTATGTACTAAAATATTCTATATTCCATCCCCTCTGTGTTTTTGAAAAATTTACTTATACTAAATTACCTTTGGGCATCTTAAAATTTTGCACATTGTTACCTAACTTAAGATATACTTAAAATTTGTGTAGATGGCGGTTGTCTTCACCGAATATTCCGGCTGGGTACGCATGCACCTTCTACCGCCGTTTTGAGGGGGATTTGATCAAGATGACTCGTCTTATCGGTCGCCCAGTACCTGAGTTGAAGGGAGCTCAGATTCACCATGACGGACGAGAGTTGTCCTGGTTGGTGGTCTGTACCGTTCGTGCTCCTTTGCTAGCACCGTCGACCCCGGAGATCACTTATGAAGTGAAGGAGAACAGTTGGGAAGATGGTATCCTTAGAGTTATGTAGCTGACTATCGTGAAGCCCGCGAACTTATTTGCAAAACAAAGGCTTTATGGAAAACCCGGTGGAAAGGCGGAGCCTTATCCACAGGAGATTTATGAAGTGGTCATTTTTTTTTTGGGAAAAAGGTGTTTTCAAAAATGACACATAACCTAGTCTTCGCCGGACAACCTTTATCGTACTGCCACTCTACCCCAAAATGGGCACGGGGCTTAATTTGAAACTTGTTCATGTTAGTGTGTGCTCTATCTAAATTTTCTATAAGGGATGTGACTTCCCTCGAACCGAAATATCGCCAAGTCATGAAACACGAGACATATAAAGTGAGGGATTAAGTTATCCCCCGAGTGCGACAGTTGGGTCTCCTGCCGTGGCGGGGTGGGACCTGGTGCCGGGGAGATTACACTCAACTGAAGATATAGTCATATACTAGCTTGACCATAGTGTATGGTTAGGATCAGTTATCTGATGTTCACATACTGTTGTTACAGTCTGTGGTTGTTCATGGCAGATGTTCTGGATCTTGTGGAATGTCTACACCTCTGCCGAGTCAAACTATTCTGAATATCCACGTCCTCGGATACAGACAGTTGAATGGCCATGTTGCTAGCATTGTGTCAATGTTTTCAGAAAGGAGTTTTGAAAAGAGGTTTTGAACGTGTGAAGTACTGAAAAGGAGAAACTTTGTACCAATGAGGTACGGATGAAGAAAAGACGGAAGTTGTTTTACAAGAAGTTTTGCAAAGAAAATCTTTCTTTTCTAAACAAAAACTGGAAGTTTTTTCCAAGAAGTTTTGCAAAGAGAGAACTTTCTTTTTAACAGTCTTACAAAAACTCTTGGACATGCAATATCTACAAGAGAAAGAAAACTATATTATTTTCTTTTGAAGTATCTTCTTCAACAAAGATACAGAGATTTTAAAAATCAACTATGATGTATCTTTCATATATCATGGGTAGTGAACCCTATGTATAGTCTACCCACTCCACCATATAATCATACTTGCATTCTATAAGCTTCATGACGGGTGCCTTGCTGAGTACATTCAAACATACTCATATTGGGTTCGTCCCTGGTATCTACTTGCCAGACTTCGAGGAGGAGCCTTAGGAGGAGATCTATGAGGAGAAGTACTGCACTGATGGCCTTGCGAAGTAGGATTGTCTCGCGGTCAGCAGCCTGTAGGTTAAGGCATGACTTGGGCTCTACTACGTTGTGTGTTGATTGTCTTCCGCTGTGTGTGTTGTGTGCTTGCCCTGCGTGGCAGTTGTGTTAGACTTGGTCATGTGACCTTGTCTCTTTTGTAAGACCTTTCTGTAATCAAGTAATGGATAATGTAGCTGGATGCCAACTTGGTATGTTGTTCACGACTGGTGTGATCTAGGATCGTTAATGTATGCATATCGGAGGTCCTTGAACAGTGGTTCAGGGGGACCTTACAAAAATAAACAATATGCTCTTTATCATTAACATTAAAAGTTACTTTTCCTTGATTGCAATCAATAACAACCCCTGCAGTGTTAAGAAAAGGTCTCCCAAGAATAATAGACATATTATCATCTTCAGGAATTTCCAACACAATAAAGTCAGTTCATATCAAACAACTAGTAGCCACTTGAACATGAACATTCTCACATATACCAACAAGAATAGCAGTACATTTATCAGCCATTTGCAAAGATATATCAGTAGGTATCAATTTTTTCAAAGAGAGTCTCTTATATAGAAAGAAAGGCATAATACTAACTCTAGCTCCCAAGTTAGATAAAGCAGTTCTAACATAATTATTTTTAATAGAACAAGGGATAGTAGGAATACCAGGATCTCCAAGCTTCTTTGGAACCTTGCCATTGAAAGAGTAATTAGCAAGCATAGTGGAAATCTCCTCATTAATAATTTTCCTTTTGTTAGAGGCAATATCTTTCATATATTTGGAATAAGGAGGCAATTTAATAGCATCAGTCAAAGGTATTTGAAAAAACAGAGGTTTCATCCACTCACAAAACTTGTTATAATGTTCTTTTTCCTTTGATTTGTGTTTCTTATTAGGAAAAGGCGTTGCTTTTTGTACCCAGGGATCTCTTTCATTACCATGTTTATTAGCAATGAAATCCGACTTAGTATACTTTGCAGTTTTAGTTTCCTTTTCAGGTCCAGCTACAGTTTCTTCTTTATCAGAAGCATCACTTTTATCATTACCACTGTGAGTTTCAGCATCAAATATAGATATACTATTAGTATCTTTAGCAGGTTTAGGAGATTCTACAACAGTTTTATGTCTCTTGTTCTTTTTCTTAGAAGGAGAACTATTGTTTTTAGGTTGCTGAGAATCTTGTTCAATTGTTTTAGGATGTCCTTCAGGATACAAGGGGTCCTGAGTAGAAACACCACTTCTAGTGATTATTTCACAAACATGTTTCTCTCTAGAAGCATTATCTAGCATATATTTTTGCACTTCAGTAAGTTGATCAATTTGAGTTTGAACCATATGAAAATGTTTAACAAACATTTTAACATCATTAGAGGTTCTCTCAATAATACCATGAAAATTATCAATAGCTCTAGAGTTTTCCATAAGATGATTTTGCACTCTCATATTGAAGTTGTCTTGCTTAACAGCATAATTATCAAATTCATCTAAGCATTGATCAGGTGGTTTAGAGTAGGGAACATCTCTATTATCAAAGTATTGGAGAGAGTGTACCTAAACTATTGATGGATGACGAATAGGCTTCCATAATTCTTCTATAGGAGGTAAATTATTCACATCTTCAGATTTAATACCCCTCTGTTTTAGAGATTTATTGGGCTCCTTCATCACTTCATCATTTAATTCAATCGCCCCTCTCTTCTTGGGTGTTGGTATTGGTGTTGGCTCTGGTGTAGGTGTGTAGGCTCAGGTATATTCCAATCATCATTATTTTTGGCTATTTTAGCCATTAATTCCTCAGCTTCTTCTGGAATTCTTTTCCCGAAAACACAACCAGCACAACTATCCACGTTTGTCCTAGATTCAATAGTTAGTCCATTATAAAATATATCTAGGAGCTCATTTTTAGGTAATGGATAGCCAGGGCTAGCTCTAATTAAAGAACAAAACCTTGTCCAAGATTCAGGTAATTTTTCTCCTTCAATTTGCTTAAATTTAAAGATATCTTGCACATCAGCATGTTGAGCACTAGCAGGAAAATATTTTTGAAAGAAAGCATTAACCAAATCCATAGGACTAGTAATAGATCTAGGTGACAGATTGTTAAACAAAGTTTTAGCTTCATCTTTTAATGTGAAAGGGAAAATCTTGGTAACAAAATAAGTACGCAACTTAGTATCATCAGAAAATAAACTACTCAAAGATGAAAGCTCATTCATGTGTTCGAAAGCACTTTTACTTTCAGTTCCACAAAAAGGTTCCTTCTCAACAATAGATATATAAGATAAATCTAGAGATAAACCATAATTCTTGTCTCTAATGTGTATGTGAGATGTAGCAAATTTAGCATCAAGAGAAGATTTGTATTTAACATCATGTCTTGCAAGAAGACTCTTAAGACCACTTGCACCAGTAGTACCCCGAGCTTCTTCAATAAAGTCATCATTAAGTTCAATGTAGGTTTCATCAAGACCATCACTAAACTCAGGTGAATTAACAGGTGTACTAGCATTTTCAACAGGAATTTCAGCATTTGCAATTTGTTTGGATTTAGCAGTAATAGCATCTAGGAAAGGACCTAGTGAACCAGTATCATCAAGCACAGTAGAAGCATCATCAAAAGTATCAGAAACATTTTCAGACTCAGCAGAAGTAACAGTGTGTGTAACATGTGGTGGTGTAAGAAGGTTACTCATAACAGACGGTGAATCAAGAGCAACAGAGGTGTTCAGAGTTGTACATCTCCTTGTAGTGGATGGTAGTATAGGAACTTTTCCATCACGAGTATTACCCGTGATGAAAGGCTTGCAGCAAACAATATCACGTTCAAGTGAGCATATAAATAAAGCTCTGCTCCCCGGCAACGGCGGCAGAAAATAGTCTTGATGACCCACATGTATAGGGGACCGCAACAGTCTCCGAGAGAAGTAAAACCCAATTTATTGATTCGACACAAGGGGAGCCAAAGAATATTTATGTGCCTTAACAGCTTAGTTGTCAATTCAGCTGCATCTGAAAGTGGACTCGCTCGCAACAATTTATCAGTGGTAACAGTTTTATAGCAGCAGTAGTAGTAAAATAATAGCAGGAATAAAATAGTAACAGTAGTAGCAATTGCGGAAAACATCAGGATGGGAGTACCGTAGACATAGAGGGAATGGATGAACGGGTGTTGCATGGATAACATAGGTTAGGTAATAATAATAACGTGGGCATTGCAGATAATAATAATAAGCATCCAAGTTCTAGGCTAACCATAGGCATGTGTTCCAGTATAGTCGTACGTGCTCGCAATGAGAAACTTGCACAACATCTTTTTTCCTACCAGTCTGTTGCAGCGGGGCCTCAAGGGAAACTACTGGTAATTAAGTTGCTCCTTTTAATAAAGCACCAGAGCAAAGCATTAACACTCCGTGAACACACGTGATCCTCACATCACAACCATCACCTATGCTTGTCCCAAATCTGTAACTTTGGGGCCTCGGGTTCCGGACAATGACATGTGCAAACAACTTGCAGGTATGATCAAGAAACATAATTATACTCATGAAACAATAACATGTTCAACTAAAATCATGGTACTCGGGCCCTAGTGAGAAGAATTAAGAATAACAAGTTGCAACAATGGTAGAAAACACTAACAGTAGATACTAGGCACTATGCCCTAACAATCTGGCATTATTACATGATCGATCTCATCCAATCTCTTCCATCCCTCTCAGCCTACAGGGTGGTTTGCTCACACATGGACAGGGAAATCATTGATGGTTGATGGAGAAGGAATGGCGGTGACGATGGCGATGATCTCCTTTGAATCCCCGTCCTGGCAGGGTGCCAGAACAGGAACTTCTCATCCCCGAATTGGGTTTCGAGGTGGTGGCGGCACTTTGTTGTGTTTCTATGGAATATGACGACCCCCACGCTTTTAGGTTTTCGGGGCATATGTAGTCGAAAGTGGAGCCCGAGGGGGTGGAGGTGGCCCCCACACCACCATGCGGCGCGGCCTAGGGGGCGCCCAGGGGTGGTTTGGGCCACTCCCTGCCCCCTCCAGGTGTCCTTTTGGCTCCCGGGGTCTTGTGGTGATATAAGCTCAATGGGGTCTTTTTCGGGCAATTTCCCAAAAGTTGATTTTTCTGCACAAAAACGAGACACCAAGGTAATTCTGCTGAAAATAGTGTTAGTCTGTGGTAGTGGTATCCAAACTCACAAGTTTAGAGGCAAACAATAAGAAAAGTATTCGGAAAAAGAGATATGTTTTGGACGTATCCCACACATGGACTAGTGGCTTCATCCGTTTATCCAAATGATAGAAGAGCTGGAAGCAGGGTGCCCAGCCCCAAAATTGGTTACTATAAAATTCTCTTCTCTATTTTCCCCTGATTTATCAGTCAAAGCATAATTGTGTAAACGAAAGAGAAACATGGATGACCTTCTGACCCAAGTTGCGTCCTTCAATGGGAGCCGCTCTTGTGAAGTATAGTTGGATTGTGAAGTACTGTATTTTCTGTTTATCACTCGTTTACATAAGCATACACCTCTCTACGAAAAATGTTTTCAATACCTCTGTTTAATAAAATAAAAAGCTCTAGCACATGAGTTAATCCCTGCTTCCCTCTGCGAAGGGCCTTTCTTTTACTTTTATGTTGAGTCTCCATCTTCTAACTTTATGCACGGTTGAGAGAGCATAGTTGCCATTCTGAGTTTAATGTGCATTTGTCCCAGAAACTATTATTAATTGATTCATGATGTGTTATTATTTGCTCTAAAATTATCTGTTCTACTCATCCACTTCAACTTTAAAGGTGTCCTGGCATTTATGTTTTGCCCCACTCTTAAGGACAAGCGAAATATCACTTTGCTATGTTTTCTTTATGCACGAAACAAACGTATAAATTTAAAGTGCATTATTATTCATGATCTTTTATTTGTGTTACTTTTCATCGTGCTAGGTGATTGCTAAGTTTTATTGTTACAATTATATCTATCATGCTTGTGTTTAAAGTACTATGATCTCAGCGTACATGTGCTTTGATGATCACGTTTATGTTGGTAGCATGTCACCTCAAAAATTATTTGTTTTTATCGTTTACCTACTCGAGGACGAGTAGGAACTAAGCTTGGGGATGTTGATACGTCATAAACGTATCCATAATTTCTGAGGTTCCATGTTTTTTATGCCATATGCTACATGCTTCCTTTACACTTTATGCCATTTTAATCGATTTCCTGGGGCTAACCTATTGACGAGATGCGACAGAGCCAGTTCCTGTTTTCTGATGTTTTTAGTTTCAAAAAAGTTGTTTTGGAAATATTCTCGGAATTAGACAATTCGAAGCCCGGAAGTCTTAGAAAGTCTTCGCGCACACGGAGTTCGGAGGGGACCCGGAGGGGAGCCACAGGGCCCCACACCATGGGTGGGCGCGCCCCTGGCCGCGCCTAGGGGTGGTGGGCCCCCTGGCTGCCCACCGATGTTGCCCTCGCGCCTATATATTCTCCTCGAAGGGTTAACCCTAATTACCCGAGCCTTTTCCACCAAAAATATCTGCAGCCACCGTCATCGTCAACCCTAGTTCGGGAGGTTTCTGGAGCTCTCCCCGGCACCCTGTCGAGAGGGGGAATCATCACCGGAGGGCTCTACACCACCATGCCCGCCTCCGGAATGATGCGTGAGTAGTTCATCCCTAGACTACGGGTACATAGCAGTAGCTAGATGGTTGTTCTCTCCTCTTTATGGCTCATGTTTAGATCTTGTGATCTGCCCTACATGATCAAGATCATCTTATTGTAATGCTACATGTTGTGTTTGCTAAGATCTGATGAATATTGAATACTATGTCCAATGATTATCAATCTATAATGTTCTTTTCATGTGTATGTTATTTATGATCTTGCATGCTCTCCGTTGTGAAGGGGTCGTTGTATAGAAAACAAAAAGTTTCCTACGCGAGAGACACCCGAAAGGCCAAGATTTAATCTAGGAGACGAAGTGTAGTGGGCAAAGAGAGGGTTAAGGAGAACACATACCCTCGAAGACGCAAAGCGTTACGAGATCAAATCTTGTTGTTGGCGTAGTCGTACTCACACCGATACCGATAGCGAGAAGATATGCACCGCAATCCGGCGGTGCCTCTGTGATCGGTCACACGTACAGTTGATGACGACCTCCATTCCCTCGATCCAGAGGGGTGCGGAAGTAGAGGATCTCTCGGAACTCCAGCAGCACGACGGCGTGGTGTGGCGAAGTAAACTTCGTTCAGGGCTTCGCCAAGCGCATGAACAAGTGGTGGAGCAGCGGGAGGAGGGAGGAAGAGATGACACAAGTGTGTGTGTGTGTGGGAGAGGGAGCTCCCACCCCTCCTTTTATAGGAGGGGATGGCAGCCACGAATTTTTGGCTATCTCCACCTCTCCCTCATCATGTGAGTGGAGTCTCCACTCAACCCACTCATTCTTCCATTAATTCCCACTCAAAATCCCAAGGGTTTTCTTTAATAAATAAATAAAACAATTTTATTTCTTTATTTTAATATTTGTTAATTCCATTAACAAACATTAACATATAACCCCTTGAGTTAGTTGTTAAATCTATTAACAACCATTTGATAAGAATCCCCTTGAACTATTTCAAAATTACCCGAAACAATTTCGGTGACTATTTCAATATTCCCTGAAACAATTTCGGTGTTGTCCAAACTTTTCTCCAATATTCCGTATCCTCTCAAATGCGTCATCGAACCTTGAGTGTGTCACCCTATGGTTCGTTAATATTGTAGACATGATCGAGACTCCTCTCCGATCAATAATCAACAACGGGATCTGGAAATCCGTGATGACTCCTATATATTCAACGATGACTCTCGTGATCGTGTGAACCATCAACGTCGTGACTAATTCCATTTGTCTCGCGATATTTTACTTGTCCGAGATTTGATCATTGGTATCAACCATACCCTGTTCAATCTCGTTACCGACAAGTACTCTTTTCTCGTTCCCATGATATAACATCCTTGTGATCATATCACGTGCTTGCAAGCGGTGTTGATGTGATATCACCGAGAGGGCCCAGAGTATATCTCTCCGTCATTTTGGATGGAAAAATCCCACTCTTGATCCATGATCCTCAACTAATACTTTCCGAATACCTAACGACACCTTTATAGTCACCCTGTTACGGTGTGACGTTTGATGACATCAAAGCACCCTTCCGGTACCAGTGATTGGCAGGATCTCATGGTCTAAGGAATAAGTTACTTCGTATGTTTGATATAACATTGTAAACTTAATGACTTGATCGTATTGTTATATTCACTTTGGGTATATGTTCATCACATCATTCTTCTAATGACATGACCCCGTTATTAACAACATCCAATGTTCATGATCAGGAAACCTTGATCATCTATTAATCAACGAGCTAGTTAAAAGAGAGGCTTTACTAGGAACCATTGTTTGTTTATTAAGCACACATGTATCAACGTTTCCGGTTAATAGAATTCTAGCATGAGAAATAAACATTCATCATAAACAAGGAATAAGATAATAACAATTTTATTATTGCCTCTCGGGCATATTCCCTTCAGTCTCCCACTTGCACTAGAGTCAATAATCTAGTCTGTAAGCACTTAACACATATGTCGTTCCAGTGTTATTACCATGCTTCACATGTGGCAAAACATCATCAAAAAGATCTGAACTGATCAGGTCCTATTGTATTTGCATGTTCTTTGCGTCTACACACATCACTGATTCTCTAATGAGATGGCTTTGTATATATTTGGTCAATCGGTGAAACCTTAATTCCTCAGCTTAAACCATTGTCACAAACATTGTGAAAATGTAGCTTCATAGTGTTAGCATTCTTGGAAATTCACCAAGTTCAATAAAGAACTCCTTGACACAAAATACGCTTATTATCAGTTGTCAACACAACGATATACTTTAGCCTTTGTTGTAGTATCTGTCACAATATTTTAATTTTGAAACTCTTTCAAATCCAGCACGGAACTTTCTTCCGGCCTATTGTGCTATCACATATTTTAATTGAGATAAAATTACTTGAATAAATGACAAGACTATTAGTGTAACATATTACAACTAATATTTTGTCATTACTACATAGGAAAACATATCCTTATCATTTCTAAAATGACACAAGGATCTCTCCCACTGTTGTCTAATCATCATATGAATTATCCTGCTATAACATTTTATAGCTTAGGACTCATCTGGTTGTGTACATAGGATGGAAACATGACTTAGAAATCTCAATTTCAATGATGCTCATCATGTGTCAAAACACTTGAATCTTGCTCAATTATTTTCCATGTGACAAGAACTCCTTCTTGTCATTTCTATATTGACTTACTTCAATATTTTATCTATGTAATTTGGCTTCAATCATACTAGGCGCTTCAATCCATCTATTATAGATATCGATGCCCAATATCTTCTAAGCCTTTCATCAATAATAAAATCTTAACTGTGTTAATTTAAAATTACATATTTTCCAATCAACCATATGTCATCTACATAAAGTATTGGAAATATGTCATAACGCTCCCACTTAATTTCTTGTAACTCTACAAGCATCTTTATCATTCATGATGGAATCAAACTCTTTTGATAACTTCATTAAGGTAAAGATTTCAACTTCGTTATGCTCACTTCAACCATTGAAGTGTGTATACCTTTCTAGCAACCTTTTGAATTTTACAAAACTCTCAGACTGTGTCAAGTACACATTCTTGATCAAACTTCCCCGAGAGGATAATTAGTTTTGTTATTCAACTGCCATATCATAATATTTAACTTTTGCTAGAACTATCCACAAAGACTAAAACATCACTACGGAAGATCAAAATCTTGTAGTAGTCAACTCTTCGAACTTCGTCGAAAACAACTTTTCGATAAGTACAACTTTCAAAGGATGTAAAATCCATGTCTTTGTCGCTATATAGACCCTTTTGCTATCGTTAGGCATCATGCCTATCGAAAGGACTACCAAGTCACATACTTGATATTCATACAAGGATACTATGGCAGATATAATGACTCATATTCAATTTTACAAAGTCAGGGCCCATCATTTGCTTCCTTTATAAGGTCCAGGTCGTTCTGTTATCAAAACAACATTTTACTCTTAAACCACAAGTTGGTCTAAGTACAAAGTTTTAGGACTTTTGTGGTTCAGTACGCAAACTCGTCTGAAGTATCTACACCACATGTAGTGTCTTCTACTTTGTCAAAATAGCAAACCCCGGAATAACTTCCAGTGCTGCTCTACTCTTGACATGATAACGAAGATTCTCTAGTCTCGGTGAGTTTGTACTGTGCTCCCACTCACTTGTTTCTCAAGAACTACTTTCTCGAGAAATCAACCCTTTCTGACAAACAACATTTGTCTTTTGGAGAAACACCCAATGTTTAATTTGGGATAACCTTATAAACATAAATTTATCCTATTTTGGTTGTAAACATTTTACATATTCACATACCAAAACTTAAGAAAATGACAATTCGGGTCACTACCCAAACCATATCTTATATTTCGTCAATTTCAACGGATCATGATGGTGCTCTTTTTAGTGAAAAAGCGGTTTTCCTTAATTTATAAACTACAAAATTATAATGGAAACATGCCCAACAAGGTTTGATTTTGTTTCTTGAATACTCCAAACTAATGTGGGGTATTCGAGAAATATAAGTTGTAGAACAGTTCTGCAACTTCTCAGATGTTTTGCTAAACTTGTAACTCAAACTTTATCCTTTATAATCCAATCATAAATACTTGATTATCTTGTTACATTGATATTTACTTCATATTAACAACCATTTGAACCAATTCAAAATGTCAAACTCCGTTCTCTTTAAATAGATATACTCACATGCATATCTACTCAAATCATCGACATAATTTTATGAAGGAAAAATTAATCCACCATACATGACTACACATAATGGACTATATACATCAATATGTATAATCTCCATTAAATTAGTCGTCCATTCTAGTTTTGCCTATGAACGGAATTCTAGCCATCCTTTGGAAGAGGTCTTACAAGCGTCAATTTATTCAAAACAAAATGACTCCGAAAGTCCATCAATATGAAGTTCCTTCATGTTTTTCTTTCCGAGATGAACTAAAATGGTGGTGTCACAATTTAAGTGAAACTCTTTTACGTCTTGCAACGTTTAGCATTTAGTCTTATAGATGTTTACTTTACCAACATGATTTATATTAACATATCCATCAATTATGGAATATGGTCATAGTTTGAACAATTTCATTTGTTCTCACAAAAGACCAGAACAAAATAACAACTTATTAAGTTCTTAAAATAAATCTTGAATGTTTGGTTCGATACGACAATGAACATAATAACACTTTATTTCTGTTCTTGTCATAATTGATTCCACATCTATTACTAGTTCCTTTTAGGCCCTTGTATTTCTTGCATTGCGTTGCTTTGTATGACAACTCATACCAACCAATGTGGTCTCAAAATACCCAAAAAATACTTTTTTAACTAGTAATACATCTATAACTTGTATATCAAGCATATACTCCTGAGCTGGACTTTTCCAGTTATCTTCTTTTTCTGCCATATACCTTTTTGTAATTCTATTTTCAATATTCCCTTTCTTTTATAGAAGAATCATTCAACATCAACCAATGCTAGTCGTACTGGCTCATTTTCTTTGGCGTGTTAGTCATATACTATCACCCATTGAGTCATACTTTGAGTTTGATTGTTCTACTAATATCACCATATTAATAGTATTCTTATATATTCCACTCTTAGCAATCTCCAAGTAAGGTAAACGATTTTTACCCATACTTTTAATCCATCCCATCATAACAATTTTATGATTAAGCTACTATAGCTCGAAGGAAGGAATTTAGAGGATAATGTTTAGCGCCCAATTTCTTGGAATATTCAAACGCCTAGCGTCTTCAATCATTGCATATATTCAGATAATATAAGCAAACATTGTCACACTAAATTATACTCAGTCATGTTGCCACAAATAAGTTCCTAGATATCAATATATCTTTCACTTGATTGTTTCTGAAAACAACTCTTTTTAGTTCCTAAATCACCTTGATCAACAAAACATTCTTTTGAAGATGAAGTAGTACGGAAGCAAACATGACTCTAGATTCTAAGTAGGAATTATTTGCTCTCTAGATCAATCAATCATTAACCATATGGAGCTAGGTAGGAAATACCAAAAATCTACAATAGGACTCAATTTTAAATTTCACTAATACGGTACCAATCTTAAATGATTTTTACCAGATCATAACAGTTATATCTCAATTAACAATCTAAGTGTAAGGTTGTTATGTCGATGCCAATGAATATTACAATTTGTGCAAATTCACTTTGATTTGTTGTTCATGATAAATAAGTTCAAGTTAATTCAAAATTATTCCATGAACTCCCACTCAAAAACAACATCCCTCTTAGTCGTCTTTAGTGATTGCACGAACCAAATTCACTACACCAAAACCGATCATCAAGTGAGATGATGTAGCTTCAAAGGCGAACATCGACATGTTCATCATATCATCCATATGACTCATGCTTTACCTTTCGGTTGCGTGTTCCGAGGCCATGTCTGTACATGCTAGGCTCGCCAAGTAGAACCGTAGTATTACGTGGGTTTCAAGGCCATGTCTGTACATGCTAGGCTTGAAAACACCCGTTGTATGCGAACGTTGATTCTGTCACACCCGATCATCATGTGGTGTCCCAAAATGAAGAACTTTCTTAACGGTGCATACTTAAGGAAGAACACATTATTATCTTGATATTAAGTGAGAGGGATCATCTTATAATGCTACCGTCGCTATTTAAGCAAAACAAGATGCATAAAAGGATTAACATCACAGACATCACATGTAAGGATAATGTAATATGATATGGTCCTCCTTGCACTTGATCTCCATCATGTGCATCATGGTATGATCTCCATCATTCCACCGGCGTGGTACCAAGTACCATGGCGCCCCAATCTTGATTGTCCATCAATAATAAGACAACCATATGGATAACTTCCGGTATATCAATAATTTACAAAATAGATCATCTCATAATCAAATTTGTAATATTGACCATATCACATCACATGCCCTGCAAAAACTAGTTAGACGCCTCTAATTTATTTTTGCATATTTTACGTGGCTTAGGGCTTTCAAGGATAGAACCGTTAATACGTACAAACATCAACCACAACATTAATAAACACATTTTTAACAACCCTTCGTAGATTAGATCTTAACTATAGTATAAGAAACAGACACCCGCAAGCCACTTATGCAATAAAAGTTGCATGTCAGTTGTGGAACAAGTCTCATGTATGTGGACATGTAAGGTTAGTCCGGGCCGCTTCATCCCACTATGCCACTAAGATCATAAAATAATCAATGAGGTAATAACATGCTCATCAACGCCCACATACACCTATGTGTTCTACCCGTACAAAACATCTACACATAGATCCGGCTCTAATACCACTGAAGGGTTCGTTGCATAGAAAACAAAAAAAATCCTACGCGAGAGATACCTGAAAGGCCAAGATCTAATCTAGAAGATGAAGTGCAACGGGCAAAGAGAGGGTTAAGGAGAACACATACCCTCAAAGACACAAAGCGTTATGAGATCAAATCTTCTTGTTGGCGTAGTCGTACTCACACCGATCCCGATAGCGAGAAGATATGCACCGTAATCCGGCTGTGCTTCCGTGATCGGTCACACGTACGGTTGATGACGACCTCCGTTCCCTCGATCCAGCGGGGCGCGGAAGTAGAGGATCCCTCGGAACTCCAGCAGCACGACGGCGTGGTGTGGTGAAGAAAACTTCGTTCAGGGTTTCGCTAAGCGCATGAACAAGTGGTGGAGCAGCGGGAGGAGGGAGGAAGAGATGACACAAGTGTGTGTGTGTGGGGGGGAGAGGGAGCTCCCACCCCTCCTTTTATAGGAGGGGATGGCAGCCACGAATTTTTGGCTGTCTCCACCTCTCCCTCATCATGTGAGTGGAGTATCCACTCAACCCACTCATTCTTCCATTAATTCCCACTCAAAATCCCAAGGGTTTTCTTTAATAAATAAATAAAACAATTTTATTTCTTTATTTTAATATTTGTTAATTTCATTAACAAACATTAACATATAACCCCTTGAGTTAGTTGTTAAATCTATTAACAACTCATTTGATAAGAATCCCCTTGAACTATTTCAAAATTACCCGAAACAATTTCGGTGACTATTTCAATATTCCCCGAAACAATTTCGGTGTTGTCCAAACTTTACTCCAATATTCCGTATCCTCTCAAATGCGTCATCGAACATTAAGTGTGTCACCCTACGGTTCGTGAATAATGTAGACATGATCGAGACTCCTCTCCGATCAATAATAACCAACGGGATATGGAAATCCGTGATGACTCCTATATATTCAACGATGACTCTCGTGATCGTGTGAACCATCAACGTCGTGACTAATTCCATTTGTCTCGCGATATTTTACTTGTCCGAGATTCGATCATTGGTAGCAACCATACCTTGTTCAATCTCGTTTCCGACAAGTACTCTTTTCTCGTTCCCATGATATAACATCCTTGTGATCATATCACGTGCTTGCAAGCAGTGTTGATGTGATATCACCTAGAGGGCCCAGAGTATATCTCTCCGTCATTTCGGATGGACAAATACCACTCTTGATCCATGACCTCAACTAATACTTTTTTAATACATAACGGCACCTAGTCACCCTGTTACGGTGTGAAGTTTGATGACATCAAAGCACCCTTCCGGTACCAGTGATTGGCATGATCTCATGGTCTAAGGAATAAGTTACTTCGTATGTTTGATATAACAATGTAAACTTAATGAATTGATCGTATTGTTATATTCACTTTGGGTATATGTTCATCACATCATTCTTCTAATGACATGACCCCGTTATTAACAACATCCAATGTTCATGATCAGGAAACCTTGATCATCTATTAATCAACGAGCTAGTTAAAAGAGAGGCTTTACTAGGAACCATTGTTTGTTTATTAAGCACACATGTATCAACGTTTCCGGTTAATACAATTCTAGCATGAGAAATAAAAATTCATCATAAACAAGGAATAAGATAATAACCATTTTATTATTGCCTCTCGGGCATATTCCCTTCACGTTGTTAGCAGATCCTCTGGCCAAATAGATGCTAGTAACTCCAAGAGGGAGTATTGATACGTCGAAAACGTATCTCCTTTTCCGAACACTTTTCTTATTGTTTTCCTCTAAACTTGTGAGTTTTGGATACCACTAACACGGACTAACGCTGTTTTCAGCAGAATTACCTTGGTTTCTAGTTTTTGTGCAGAAAAATCAACTTTCGGGAAAATTCCCAGAAAAGACCCCATTGTTCTTAAAACACTGGAAGACCCCGAGAGCCAGATGGGGCCAGGAGAGGGGCCAGAGGGGGGCCACACCACCCCCTGGCGTGCCCCCTGGCCGCGCTACCTAGTGGTGTGGGCCACCCCGTCGGACTCCCCTTTCGACTACATATTGCCTTCAACCCTAAAATGCGAGGGGGTTCGTCGTATTCCACAGAAACACAACAGAGCGCCGCCCCCACCCCGAACCTCGATTTGGGGATTAGAAGTTCCTGTTCTGGCGCCCTGCCGGGACGGGGATTCAAAGGAGATCATCGCCATTGACACCGCCACTCCTTCTCCATCAAACATGCATGTTTCCCATGTCCATGTGTGAGTAAACACCGATGTAGGCTGAGAGGGATGGAAGGGATTGGATGAGATTGATCATGTAATAATGCCAGATTGTTAGGGCATAGTGCCTAGTATCCATTTTTAGTGTTTTCTACCGTTGTTCCAACTTGTTATGCTTAATGCTTGTCACTAGGGCCCGAGTGCCATGATCTCAGATCTGAGCATGTTATTGTTTCATGAGTATAATATTGTTTCTTTATCATACCTGCAAGTTTTTTTACACACATTGTTGTCCGGAACCCGAGTCCCCAAAGTGACAGAAATTGGGACAACCGGAGGGGATGGCTGTGATGTGAGGATCACATGTGTTCACGGAGTGTTAATGATTTGCTCCGGTGCTTTATTAAAAGGAGCACCTTAATTACCAGTAGTTTCCCTAGAGGCCCCGCTGCCGCGGGCTGGTAGGGCAAAAGATGTTGTGCAAGTTTCTCATTGCGAGCACGTATGACTATATTGGAACACATGCCTATGGTTTGCCTACATGTTTGATGCTTTATATTATTATCTGCAATGCCCACGTTGTTATTATTACATGACCTTTGTTATCCATGCAACGCCCGTTCATCCATTCCCTCTATGCCTACGGTACCTCCCATCTTGCTGTTTTCCGCGATTGGTACTGGTGTTGCTATTTTACTACTATTGTTATTTTATTTCTGCTGCTGATATAAAACTGTTACCACTCATAAATTGTTGCGAGAAAGTCTACTATCAGGTGCAGCTGAATTGACAACTCAGTTGTTAAGGCATATAAATATTCTTTGGCTCCCCTTGTGTCGAATCAATAAATTTGGGTTATACTTCCCTCGAAGACTGTTGCGATACCCTATACTTGTGGGTCATGAAGACTATTTTCTGGTGCTGTTGCCGGGGAGCATAGCTTTATTTATTTGCTCACTTGATCGTAATATTGTTTGCTGCAAGCCATTCATCATGGGCAAGACTCGTGATGGAAAAGTTCCTATATTACCATACACTACAAGCAGAGGTACAATTCTGAACACCTCTGCTGCTCTTGATTCACCGTCTGTTATGAGTAAGCTTCTTACTCCACCACATGTTACACGTATTGTTACTTCTGCTGAGTCTAAGAATGCTTCTGATATTTTTGAGGATGCTTCTACTGTGCTTGATGATACTGGTTCTCTAGGTCCTTTCCTAGATGCTACTATTGCTAGATCCAAACAAATTAAAAATGCTGAAATTTCTGTTGAAAATATTGGTACACCTATTAATTCAACTAAGCTTATTGATGATCTTGATGAAACCTATATTGAACTTAATGATGCTTTTATTGAAGAAGATCGTGCTACTACTGGTGCAAGTGCTCTTAAGAGTCTTCTTGCAAGACATACTGTGAAATATAAATATTCTCTTGATACTAAGTTTGCCACATCTCCCATACACATTATAGACAAGGATTATAATTTTTCTTTAGATTTATCTTGCATATCTATTGTTGAGAAGGAACCCTTTTGTGGAACTGAAAGTAAAAGTGCTATGGAACACATGAATGAGCTTTCATCTTTGAGTAGTCTATTTTCTGATTATACTAAGTTACGTACTTATTTTGTTACCAAGATCTTTCCTTTCTCATTGAAAGATGAAGCTAAATTTTGGTTTAACAATCTGTCACCTGGATGTATTACTGATCCTATGGATTTGGTTAATGCTTTCTTTAAAAAATATTTTCCTGCTAGTGCCCAACATGCTGATGTGCAGGAAATCTTTAACTTTGAGCAAATTGAAGGAGAAAAATTGCCTGGATCTTGGACAAGGTTTTGTTCCTTAATAAGAGCTAGCCTTGGATACCCAGTACCTAAAAATGAGCTCCAAGATATATTTTATAATTGACTAACTGTTGAATCTAGGACATACCTGGATAGTTGTGCTGGTTGTGTTTTCACGAAAAGAACTCCAGAATACACTGACGAATTAATGGCTAAAACAGCCAAAAATAATGATGATTGGAATATACATGAGCCTACACCTACACCAGAGCCAACACTAATACCAACACCCAAGAAGAGAGGGATAATTGAATTAAATGATGAAGTGATGAAGGAAGCCAAGAAATCTCTTAAAGAGAGGGGTATTGAATCTGAAGATGTGAATAATTTACCTCTTATAGAAGAATTATGAAGCCTATTCCTCATCCATCAACTGTTGAGGTAAACTCTCTCCAATTGTAGCGCCCTCACATTTAATAATGTGAGAACTACTGTGTTAAGTGCTAGTCCCTGGATCAATTCTAGCACCACAGAACAAAATGTAATGTATCATTGCAGAAGTATCAAAACTTTTACAAAAGATCCATAATAGCCAAGTATAGCTTTATTACAAAGTGCATAGTCTTGGAAGACTAGCAAAACTCAGAGTTCTAAACAGCAGAAATAAAGGTAGCAATGAGCCTCCATCTTCAGTCATGCGCCACAGGCATTTCATGTTGGGTGTTGACTCGAGTCCCAGCACTTAATCAAACTTCATCCTCAGAATTTCCTGCACGTTGGAATATGCAGCCCCCGAAGGAGATTCAGTACAAACTATGTACTGGCAAATGACACTATGGTGGATATAAAATGGCAAGTCTAAACTACATGCATATCTGGCTTGGTGGAGTTTAGGCTATTTGCAGAAAGCAAGTTTTTCCCTAACACTTTTGAAAAAGAGTTCTCTTTTCAAAGATTGGCACCATGAGACACACCCATGAGCACCACAACTAATATTTCCTTAGCCAAATTTTACTTCTTCAAAACGGTGTTGAGATTCTTCTGTCCATCCTTGTCCAGCTGCTCGAAGTTGTCCTTACCGGGAACACGGCTATGATCATAGTTTCTAACTCTGCAGAGGTTGTGCACTTTCACCCCTTTGTCTTCAATTAGCCCAAACATCCTATACACCCGGAGTGCATCAAGGAAAGGAGAGAATTGAGACGAGATCTTTCAGAAGCAAGAATTCAACCCAACCAGCAAGACCCGTTCCACCTACAATTCTACTACATCTTCATGTCAAGCATGGGTTGAACTCTCACAACTTAGTTGATCAAGACAGAGCCCATATGTCAAAGGGCTGCACGGAAAGCTACTAAACTTAGAGGGACTTAGGAATCTCTTTGTTCCTGGGTGGCCATCCACAAGTGTACTCCTTTGGTGATAAACACCATTGATATGGCCCTAGGGAGCCACTCAACATAATCCAATCACATCCAAAATCCACCCAGGTGTTTCATTGGGAGTTTATACTTAGAATTTTTCCACAACATTGAGTAAAACAAATTTGTAGCAAGGCTAAGCATCTACTAAGTATAAGTCTCCAAAATAACAAGTCTAAAGGATGGCTACACACTACTTGGGATTTTGCATAGCATAATAATAACCTTGTAAAATTTCCTATCATGCATGCTACTCAAAAACACTAATAATGCATAGTAAAATATGGGAGATTTGATGGTGTGTCACTTGCCTTGGCAATAGGATGAACAATCACAACAAGAATAACAGCAACAAGAGTAGACTTGCTCCTCTTCACAATCTAATACAAGCAAAACATGGCACACATAAACAAACATAACATGGAAAACAAAATAACAATACAAAAACATGTATGCATGTTATGCAATGATCAAATTAATGCACCAAATTCACAACTAGCAAGAATTACTAATAATTATGTTCTCTGATATTAATAACATGTTTATTATGCATGCAAAACAAATTAATTATCAAATTGTAATTATTAGTATTACTAGGGTTTCATTATAGGCAAATATCAATATTAAAAGAGTTTCTGTTACAAAGTTGTATAAATAGTTTTTCCAACGCATCTACTGGATAGAGGACATCAAAACAAAACCATAGCAATTTATTTTACCTAAAAAGGATTTATAGATTAAAAGTTATGCCCAAATTAGTGATTAATAGAGACCTACAAATAACTTTTGAGTGCACGATTCAATTTTGAAATTTGAATAGCCTAGATTTATCTACACATTGTGCTGATATCAAAAAGTCCAAAATCATCGAAAAAGGATTTATAAAACTCGAGATATGGATTTTACAAGTTTTGAAACAAATCTGTTATTTTCTGTTTTTATTAAAAACGTGATCGATCAGAGGGGCTCCCAATGGTGGCTTCTGATTGGTCGGTACCTCTTCGACGCGGATCGCGCTCCAGGGCCGTTAGATCTAATTCTCTACGGGTGGCCCAGATCTACCGTACCGGTTCGCTGTGGGTTCTAATCGCGGCCGTAGATCGAGATCCAACGGCTCACACGGACGGCGGCGGTACTCACCGGAATTCTTTGCCGGAGTTAAAGAGGATGGCGGCGGCGCGGCACAGCGTGGATGGCGGGGGCGTTTCCGGGCTCCTCCGGCGTGGTTGAGGACGGCGGCGTGCTCCACTCGGCTCCTCGGTGCTTCCCGTGTGCTCGGGGGCTCCTCCCGAGGGGCGTAACGGCGGCGGCGACTTCGTTCCGAAGAGGAGGCGTCAATGGCGCGGCGGCGGCGACTTTAGATCTAGGGTTTTCGGGGTGGGGTAGGGCGCAGACGTCGAGGGGGTCTCGGTATTTAACGAGAGGGGCTCCTTGGGGAAGGGGTTAGGCGCGGGGGAGAGGCGGTGGCCGGAGTTGGAGTCCCGCTCGGGCACGGACGCCGAGTCCGTCCTGGGCACGACGAGGACGATGTCATCGTGATGCACGGGACACGTCACGCGCGGGGCCGGGCTGGCACAGAGAGAGGGGGAGAAACGGAGCGGGCTGGCTGTGCGCTTCCTGGGCTTCTGCCTCGTGGGCTTTCTGCGCGCGCGCGAGAGATAAGAAGGGGAGGGGGAATTGGGCTGGGCCCGAGAGGGGAGAGAGAGGGGCTGGGCTGGGTTGTGCTGCGTTTTTTTTTCTTTCTGTTTTTAGATAATCTGATTCAAAAATTAATTCAAAACCCCACTAAAACAAATCAGAAAAATACATAAAAATATGTTTTGAAAATCTTAGGACTTAAGGAACATTTTGGTACTGTTATTTCCCACAAGTAAAATACTTTGCTTTAGAAAAATATTTGAATCCAAAAGGTAGTTCAATAGGTAATAACACCTAAAATTTTGGATTAACAAAATAAAACCATATTTTTTTTGCAAACAAAAATGCAGTGATGCAGTGAGTATGTATGCATGATGGATTTTGGATTTTTTGAAAACTTGGGATGTTACAGACTAACCCCCTTACGATGAAGCTCGCCCTCGAGCTTCGGATAGGCTAGCAAATAGGTAAGGGTGGTCTTCACGAAGATCATCTTCTCGTTCCCATGTGGCTTCCTCTTCGGTGTGGTGACTCCACTGTACTTTGCAAAATTTTATGGTCTTGGTGCGAGTAATCCTTTCCGCTGTTTCCAATATCTTGATTGGTTTCTCCTCATAGGTCAGATCGCTCTCCAGTTGCACTTCCTCAAGGGGTACTGTATCCTTTAATGGAGTTTCCAACATCTCGGGGTGACACTTTTTCAAATGACTAACATGAAACACGTTATGGACTGCCGAAAGAATTTCTGGTAACTCCAACTCGTATGCCACTTCTCCTTTACGAGAGAGAATTTTGAATGGTCCAATGAACCGAGGTGCTAATTTCCCTTTGATCCCAAACCTTTTTACTCCACGGAGTGGTGATACTCGAAGGTAGGTCCTATCACCAACCTCATAGGTGACTTCCCTACGTTTGTTATCGGCATAGCTCTTCTGTCTAGACTGCGCAATCTTCAGTCTATCTTTAATTAACCTAACCTTCTCCTTAGCCTCTTGAATAATGTCAGGTCCAAAGAAATTCCTTTCCCCTACACCACTCCACAACAATGGCGTAGTACACTTTTTCCCATACAAGGCTTCAAACGGTGCCATCTCAATACTTGCTTGGTAGCTGTTGTTGTAAGAAAACTCTGCGTAGGGTAGATTATCGTCCCAACTAGACCCATAGTCTAGTGCGCAAGCTCTTAGCATATCTTCCAGAATCTGGTTTACCCTTTCCGTCTGGCCATCTGTCTGTGGATGAAAGGTTGTGCTAAACTCCAATCTAGTTCCTAAGGATTCGTGTAATTGTCTCCAGAAATGTGATGTAAATTGTGTTCCCCTATCCGAGACAATACTTTTAGGGACACCATGAAGGCACACAATCCTCTTCATGTATATCTCTGCTAATTTTGCACTCGTATATGTGGTTTTTACGGGTATGAAGTGAGCTACTTTTGTCAAACGATCCACTACTACCCAAATGGAGTCATATCCAGACTTAGTCCTGGGCAGACCAGTAATGAAATCCATACCAATCTGCTCCCACTTCCAGTTAGGTACTTTCAATGGTTGTACTAGTCCTGCTGGTTTCTGATGCTCTGCCTTCACCCTACTGCATACATCACACTTGGCTATATATTCAGCTATGTCCTTCTTCAAATTATTCCACCAAAATCTTTCCTTCACATCCATATACATCTTAGTATTACCCGGATGGATGGAGTAAGGAGTTTCATGGGCTTCTTGTAGAATTAGCTTCCTAAGATCAGGATCATTGGCTACACAGACGCGCTTCTCAAACCAGAGGGTTCCTTGATCGTCTTCATGAAATCCCGGAGCCTTCTCTCTTCTCAAGTTTACTCTAATCTCATCTAGATCTTTGTCTCCTTTTTGGGCTTCACGTATCCTATCCAATAGAGTGGGTTGTACTACTAGAGAGGTTACAAATCCTTCAGGTACCACTTCCAACCTTAGGTCCTTAAATCCTTTGCATAGGTCATCGGGCAATTCTCCCGCCGTAAGGCCATTGACATAAACCTTTCGACTTAGGGCGTCAGCTACCACATTAGCCTTGCCTGGGTGATACTGTAAGCTGAGGTCATAATCCTTGATAAGTTCTAACCATCTTCGTTGTCTCATATTCAACTCCTTCTGGGTGAAGATATATTTCAGACTTTTATGATCTGTGAATACCTCACACCTTTTTCCCATCAAATAGTGTCTCCAGGTTTTCAATGCATGTACTACCGAGGCTAACTCAAGATCATGTGTGGGATAGTTTACTTCGTGCTTCTTGAGTTGTCTAGAGGCATAGGATACTACTCTGCCCCCTTGCATCAGAACACTCCCTAACCCTTGACGTGAGGCGTCGCAGTACACCTGGAATTCCTTCTCCAAGTCTGGTAGGCACAAAACTGGGCTGTTACCAAACGTTTCTTTAATTCTTGGAAACTATCCTCGCAGGCATCGTTCCATTCAAACTTCTTTTCCTTTTTCAACAACTCTGTCATGGGTTTTGCTATCTTGGAGAAATTCTCAATGAACCTTCGGTAATAACCAGCCAGACCCAAGAAACTACGAATTTCTCCAACATTCTTGGGTGGTTCCCACTCTGTTACTGCTGCTACTTTGGATGGATCCACGGCGATTCCCTCCTTTGACACAATATGCCCAAGAAATCCCACTTCACTAAGCCAAAATTCACACTTGCTAAACTTGGCATAAAGTTTGTGCTCTCGCAGCTTCTCCAAGATTTGTCGTAGGTGTTTCTCATGCTCCTTGCTGCTTTTTGAATAAATTAGTATGTCGTCAATGAATACCACGACGAATTTAACAAGAAATTCCATGAACACTTTGTTCATCATATTCATGAAGTAGGATGGGGCATTGGTTAAACCAAAAGGCATCACTGTGTACTCGTAAGAACCATATCGGGTGACAAAGGCGGTTTTAGGTATATCAAGTTCCCTAATCTTTAGTTGGAAATATCCAGTTCGAAGGTCAATCTTGGAAAACACACATGCTCCCTCCAATTGGTCAAACAGATCGTTGATTTTTGGCAAAGGGTATTTGTTCTTGATAGTCACTTCATTTAGGGAACGATAGTCCATTACCAAACGTTGGCTCTTATCCTTCTTTTCCACGAAGAGAACTGGGGCTCCCCATGGTGATGAACTCTCCCGAATAAAACCTTTGCCTAGCTGTTCTTCTAGCTATTTCTTAAGTTCCTTTAGCTCGTCTGTGGACATTGGGTAAGGTCTCTTTGCTATAGGGCCTGTGCCTGGTACTAGATCAATAAGAAACTCCACGTCTCTGTCTGGTGGCATTCCGGGTAATTCTTCGGGGAAAACATCGAGGTATTCCCTTACTATTGGTACTTGATCTGGGCTAACCCCCTTAAGAGAGTTCAGCCTGACCCCTTTAAGTTCCAATTTGGATTTGAATCTAATCCTTCTTCCTTCTGGGGTGGTAAGTGCGATAGCTCTATCAACACAGTCAATGACCCCTCCAAAATTGGTCATCCAATCCATTCCCAGAATAACATCTAAACCTTGTGATTCTAGTACTACCAGGTGGGTTGGGAATCTATACTTCCCAATTTCCAGGACGAGATCCCTACATCCGGTATTAACAAACATTTCTCCTCCTGGTGAACTCACTCTAATGGTTTTGCCTATGGTTTCGGTGATTAACCCATTTTTGTTTACAAAAACTCTTGATATGAATGAATGCGATGCTCCAGTATCAAATAAAACCAATGCTGGAAAGGAGTTGAGTAGGAACGTACCAATCACCGCATCAGGCTCATCCATCACTTCTTCCACATTGATGTGGTTCACGTGTCCTTTCTGAAATGGGTTTGGCTTGGCATTTTCATCAGCTTTCCTTTCTGGGCACTTATCCGCAAAATGTCCTGTCTTCTTACATTTGTAGCATGTCACCTGCGCAAGATCTCTCCTCGCCTCAGGGGTGTGGCGTTGATGTCCATTGTTGTTTTGTCCACTATGGTTGTTTCCTTTGAATCCTCCATTATTTCCTCTGTACCCACCATTGTGGTTATGGCCATTTTGTCGGTGGCCATTGCCATTATGGTGGTGGTTCCACGGCTTGTGTCCACTGCCTTCAGGGAAATGTTGCCTTTTGTGTGTGATTTCAGAGTTGGTCTTGCTAGTATTGAACTTTCTCTTTCTGTTTTCCTCCTTCCTCATGTTGTTGTCCAAGGTGATTGCTTTGTCCAACAAAGACTGATAATTGGGTGCATAAGCCACAGACAAGGGTATTTTCAGCTCTCCCTTAAGTCCGTTAAGAAATTTTTCCTTTCTCTTATCATTTGTATCAACGTCCTCGGGTGCATACCTGGACAACGAGCAAAAGTCATCCATGTATTCCTTTAGTGCTCTTCCCCCCTGCTTCAAGCTACGGAACTCTTCCTTCTTGAGATTCATTATTCCAGAGGAGATATGCGCATTTCGAAAACCTTCCTTAAAATCATCCCAAGTCATGCCTTCCAGTGGGTGAGTTATTTGATAAGTTTCCCACCACGTCACAGCTGGTCCTTCCAGTAGGTGAGCGGTGAATCTCACCTTTTCCGCATCAGTGCACTCACAGGTCACTTGGTCCCTGTTGACTGAGCGGAGCCAATCATCTGCCACTATTGGATCAGTAGCCGATGAGAACTTGTTGGGCCTAAGTCTCAGAAACCTGGTAAGTCTGTCCATTGGGGGTGGGGGTGGCGGATTGTTGTTGTTGTTGTTGTTGTTGTTGTTGTTGTTGTTGTTGTTGTTGTTCATTGCTGCTACAAACTGAGTCATCATCTGTAGAAGTTGGGCTTGGGAAGTGAGCATCTGCTGTAGGGCATCATTGTTGTTGTCCTCATTGTTGTTGTTGTTGGGGTCGCGACGAGGAGGCATCTGTGGGTTTTCAGCATAGATGAGGAAAAGATAGATAGAGCTACGAGGAGAAAATTTTCCTACCCATGCATAATACAACAAGACAAACAATCAATGGAAAACAACAACTTAAAATATTTTAGCTCTTAATCAAATTTCGAAATTTGGACTTAGTTTTTTTGAAAAACTTAAGCGAAACAACTTAATTCAAACCAAAACACCCTATAATTGCCATATCACAAGTTGATAGGTCAATACTAACACATTTAGACTAGTAAAAACGTGGAATGATAGCATGGTGGTCCAACTATTGTGCCCTATATTCGACCATTGCACCTTCTTCTTCTTCTTCTACTACTTCAACCGTGATTCCTTCATCTGCGAGGATTGATTTGAGTTCCTTTACTTCTCTCTCTAGGTCTTCACTTGTCTCCTGAAATTTTCTCTTCTCACCACGCAAGGTCTCTATTATGTCATAGTCAACATCTAACTGAACGTCGTTGTCTTCCAGCATTGATTTTAACTCTTTTAGCTCCTTGTTCTTGTCTCTGACTCTCTTCTCTTGACTTTTAAACTTCTTGTCTTGAGCTATAAACTTCTCCTCATGAGCTTTGGCCACTTCTTCTTGAGCTTTGACCTTCTCTTCTGTTGACTTGAGTTGGGCGCATAGCTCGTCATTCTTTAGAAACTCCATGCGTCTATCGTCCTCAAGGTCTTTGATATGATTTTCTAGGTCTTGGAGGTATTGGTGCAATGGGTTGAATTTGTGTTTGGTCTCCGGGTCTAAGTAGTAAGGGGCCCCATTCTCATCACGTCTCCCTAGCACATGAGAGTAGTGATTCTTCAATTCTCGATGATATTTCCCACATAAACGTCCTATCAGCTCTTGCATGATGAGGTTGAGGCCTTTCTCCATGGAGTCACTAATCATCTTGATCTCTATGTCTTCGGTCTCGGGCTTTGTCTTGCGTCCAGGTTGTAGGAGTTTGATTCCCCAACAACCTTCTTTGACGAATTTCTTCAGTTGGCTTCCTTTGATGGTCGGTGTGGTTAGCTTCAACTGCTCAAGTATATTGATAAGATATCCTCCAAAGCGTGTATCCTTGAGGTCTTCAGCGGTGGTGAAGTTGAAGCTCTTCATCTTTAAGTTTAGGAGATAACATAAGTCATGAGATCTTAAGACATAGATGTACTAGATATGAGATAAGTAAAAGTACTTAGAAAATATTAAGTCTTCTTTCATGGTGATCATTTGCTCATTAACAACTTATTGAAATTTGGATATTCACTATAGTGAGAGAGACTGGCACCCGCAAAGCCAATCAGGGAACCGGTCTCATGTACGTGGACATGTAATGTTGGTCCGGGCCGCTTCATCTCACTATGCCGCTAGGATCCAAAAATACTCAGAGGAGTTAATAAAGTTTGATCAAAAAGGTTTTCCAAACCTAAGGGCTCGAACCTACAGGCAACACTTCGCTCTGATACCATTTTGTAGCGCCCTCACATTTAATAATGTGAGAACTACTGTGTTAAGTGCTAGTCCCTGGATCAATGCTAGCACCACAGAACAAAATGTAATGTATCATTGCAGAAGTATCAAAACTTTTACAAAAGATCCATAATAGCCATGTATAGCTTTATTACAAAGTGCATAGTCTTGGAAGACTAGCAAAACTCAGAGTTCTAAACAGCAGAAATAAAGGTAGCAATGAGCCTCCATCTTCAGTCATGCGCCACAGGCATTTCATGTTGGGTGTTGACTCGAGTCCCAGCACTTAATCAAACTTCATCCTCAGAATTTCCTGCACGTTGGAATATGCAGCCCCCGAAGGAGATTCAGTACAAACTATGTACTGACAAATGACACTATGGTGGATATAAAATGGCAAGTCTAAACTACATGCATATCTGGCTTGGTGGAGTTTAGGCTATTTGCAGAAAGCAAGTTTTTCCCTAAAACTTTTGAAAAAGAGTTCTCTTTTCAAAGATTGGCACCATGAGACACACCCATGAGCACCACAACTAATATTTCCTTAGCCAAATTTTACTTCTTCAAAACGGTGTTGAGATTCTTCTGTCCATCCTTGTCCAGCTGCTCGAAGTTGTCCTTACCGGGAACACGGCTATGATCATAGTTTCTAACTCTGCAGAGGTTGTGCACTTTCACCCCTTTGTCTTCAATTAGCCCAAACATCCTATACACCCGGAGTGCATCAAGGAAAGGAGAGAATTGAGACGAGATCTTTCAGAAGCAAGAATTCAACCCAACCAGCAAGACCCGTTCCACCTACAATTCTACTACATCTTCATGTCAAGCATGGGTTGAACTCTCACAACTTAGTTGATCAAGATAGAGCCCATATGTCAAAGGGCTGCACGGAAAGCTACTAAACTTAGAGGGACTTAGGAATCTCTTTGTTCCTAGGTGGCCATCCACAAGTGTACTCCTTTGGTGATAAACACCATTGATATGGCCCTAGGGAGCCACTCAACATAATCCAATCACATCCAAAATCCACCCAGGTGTTTCATTGGGAGTTTATACTTAGAATTTTTCCACAACATTGAGTAAAATAAATTTGTAGCAAGGCTAAGCATCTACTAAGTACAAGTCTCCAAAATAACAAGTCTAAAGGATGGCTACACACTACTTGGGATTTTGCATAGCATAATAATAACCTTGTAAAATTTCCTATCATGCATGCTACTCAAAAACACTAATAATGCATAGTAAAATATGGGAGATTTGATGGTGTGTCACTTGCCTTGGCAATAGGATGAACAATCACAACAAGAATAACAGCAACAAGAGTAGACTTGCTCCTCTTCACAATCTAATACAAGCAAAACATGGCACACATAAACAAACATAACATGGAAAACAAAATAACAATACAAAAACATGTATGCATGTTATGCAATGATCAAATTAATGCACCAAATTCACAACTAGCAAGAATTACTAATAATTATGTTCTCTGATATTAATAACATGTTTATTATGCATGCAAAACAAATTAATTATCAAATTGTAATTATTAGTATTACTAGGGTTTCATTATAGGCAAATATCAATATTAAAAGAGTTTCTGTTACAAAGTTGTATAAATATTTTTTCCAACGCATCTACTGGATAGAGGACATCAAAACAAAACCATAGCAATTTATTTTACCTAAAAAGGATTTATAGATTAAAAGTTATGCCCAAATTAGTGATTAATAGAGACCTACAAATAACTTTTGAGTGCACGATTCAATTTTGAAATTTGAATAGCCTAGATTTATCTACACATTGTGCTGATTTCAAAAAGTCCAAAATCATCGAAAAAGGATTTATAAAACTCGAGATATGGATTTTACAAGTTTTGAAACAAATCTGTTATTTTCTGTTTTTATTAAAAACGTGATCGATCCGAGGGGCTCCCAATGGTGGCTTCTGATTGGTCGGTACCTCTTCGACGCGGATCGCGCTCTAGGGCCGTTAGATCTAATTCTCTACGGGTGGCCCAGATCTACCGTACCGGTTCGCTGTGGGTTCTAATCGCGGTCGTAGATCGAGATCCAACGGCTCACACGGACGGCGGCGGTACTCACCGGAATTCTTTGCCGGAGTTGAAGAGGATGGCGGCGGCGCGGCACGGCGTGGATGGTGGGGGCGTTTCCGGGCTCCTCCGGCGTGGTTGAGGACGGCGGCATGCTCCACTCGGCTCCTCGGTGCTTCCCGTGTGCTCGGGGGCTCCTCCCGAGGGGCGTAACGGCGGCGGCGACTTCGTTCCAAGGAGGAGGCGTCAATGGCGCGGCGGCGGCGACTTTAGATCTAGGGTTTTCAGGGTGGGGTAGGGCGCAGACGTCGAGGGGGTCTCGGTATTTAACGAGAGGGGCTCCTTGGGGAAGGGGTTAGGCGCGGGGGAGAGGCGGTGGCCGGAGTTGGAGTCCCGCTCGGGCACGGACGCCGAGTCCGTCCTGGGCACGACGACGACGACGTCATCGTGACGCACGGGACACGTCACGCGCGGGGCCGGGCTGGCACAGAGAGAGGGGGAGAAACGGAGCGGGCTGGCTGTGCGCTTCCTGGGCTTCTGCCTCGTGGGCTTTCTGCGCGCGTGCGAGAGATAAGAAGGGGAGGGGGAATTGGGCTGGGCCCGAGAGGGGAGAGAGAGGGGCTGGGCTGGGTTGTGCTGCGTTTTTTTTTCTTTCTGTTTTTAGATAATCTGATTCAAAAATTAATTCAAAACCCCACTAAAACAAATCAGAAAAATACATAAAAATATGTTTTGAAAATCTTAGGACTTAAGGAACATTTTGGTACTGTTATTTCCCACAAGTAAAATACTTTGCTTTAGAAAAATATTTGAATCCAAAAGGTAGTTCAATAGGTAATAACACCTAAAATTTTGGATTAACAAAATAAAACCATATTTTTTTTGCAAACAAAAATGCAGTGATGCAGTGAGTATGTATGCATGATGGATTTTGGATTTTTTGAAAACTTGGGATGTTACACCAATACTTTGATAATAGAGATATTCCTTATTCTAAAACACCTGATCAATGCTTAGAAGAATTTGATAATTATGTTGTTAAGCAAGACAACTATAATAGGAGAGTGCAAAACCATCTTATGGAAAAATCTAGAGCTATTGATAATTTGCATGGTATTATGGAGAGAATCTCTAATGATGTTAAAATGCTTGTTAAACATTTTCAAATGGTTCAAACTCAAATTGATCAACTTACTAAAGTGCAAAAATACATGCTAGCTAATGCTTCTGGAGATAAACATGTTTGTGAAATAATTACTAGAAGCGGTGTTTCTACTCAGGACCCCTTGTATCCTGAAGGACATCCTAAAAGAATTGAACAAGATTCTCATCAACCTAAAAACAATAGTTCTCCTTCTAAGAAAAAGAAGAAGAGACATAAAAATGTTGTAGAATCTTCTGAACCTACTAAAGATCCTAATGGTATATCTATTTCTGATGCTGAAACCGAAAGTGGTAATGATAAAAGTGATGCTTCTGATAAACAAGAACATGTAGCTGAACCTGAAAAGCAAATTAAAACTGCAAAGTATACTAAGGAGGATTTCATTGTCAATAAACATGGTAAAGAAAGAGAGCCTTGGGTACAAAAAAGCAATGCCTTTTCCTAGTAAGAAACACAAATCTAAGGAAGAAGAACATTATAATAAATTCTATGAGTGGATGAAACCTTTGTTATTGCAAATTCCTTTGACTGATGCTATTAAACTGCCTCCTTATTCTAAATATATGAAAGATATTGTCTCCAACAAAAGGAAAATTCCCAATGAGGAAATTTCCACTATGTCTTGCTAATTACTCTTTCAATGGCAAGGTTCCAAATAAGCTTGGAGATCCTGGTATTCCTACTATCCCTTGCTCTATTAAAAATAATTATGTTAGAACTGCGTTATCTGACTTGGGAGCTAGAGTTAGTGTTATGCCTTTCTCTCTTTATAAGAGACTCTCTCTTGAAAAATTGATACACACTCATATATCTTTGCAAATGGCTGATAAATCTACTGCTATTCCTGTTGGTATATGTGAGAATGTTCCTGTGCAAGCTGCTACTAATTGTTTGATATTAACTGACTTTGTTGAGTTGGAAATGCCTGAAGATGATAATATGTCTATTATTCTTGGGAGACCTTTTCTTAATACTGCAGGGGCTGTTATTGATTGCAATCAAGGAAAAGTAACTTTTAATGTTAATGATAAAGATCATACTGTTTATTTTCCCATGAAGATTGATAGAAGATATGGTTTAAATTCAATTGAAAATATTGGGACCATCAAGAATGGAGAATTTATTGTCCCATTAAAGTACCACCAAAAGAATATGAAACTATTATGATTGGGACTATGTCTATCAAGGTTGAGGTAACATAATTATTTCGTGATTAGCAAAGTTTTGCTTCATATGAAAATTGTTCTGGTAATAAGACTTGATCACCCTTGTTAACAAAATGATTTTAAATGAAGAGGACAATGTTTTCACCATGTTTCCTTCTGTTATCACATTGCTATTTGAGTACAATCATGTTTTCCTCTATCCTTATGCATGTTTTCCTGATGTTTTAACCCTGATTACTGAGGTTATGCATGTTTTCACCACCCATACTTTTGTTTTCACCACTACCACCTTTGTTTTCTTTGGATATTTTTCCATTGGAGTGTCATAGAACCTCGTTAGTGCTGGTTTTGGGTTTTTTTTCCACTTTTTTACTTTCGTTTTCCTGGTTTTATTTAATTATTAAAATTCTAGAAATACCTCAAAAATAATGTTTCTCGAAAAATTCCAGAAAAATTATAATAAATGTTTACGTAAAAAATGAGGCAGATAGCCACATGGGAGGCCCCATGGGGACCCACCAGTCAGGCACACCATAGGGTGGCGCGGCCTGCCCCTGGTGGCTCCAGCACATGGTGTGGGGGCCCCCTGGCCCCCACTTACTCTCTCCACTGCCAAAGTCTTCTCTCTCACCCAGTGATACGTCAAAAAAGTATCTACTTTTCCGAACACTTTGCTGATGTTTTCCCTCTAAACTTGTATGTTTTGAATGCAACTAACACGGACTAACGCTGTTTTCAGCAGAATTACTTTGGTGTCTCGTTTTTGCGCAGAAAATCATTTTTTAGGAAAATACCCGAAAACAAAGGGAAAGTCCATATTTTCCCCGAAGACTCTCGGAGCCAGACGATGAGTCGGAGAGGGGCAAGGGGGTGCCCTCACCACCCCGAGGCGCGACCAAGGTGTGCCCGCACCTGGGCATGGTGATCCCACCTCGGGCACACCCTCGGACTCCCCTTTCGACTACATATGCCCCGAAACCTAAAAACCCGGGGGGGTTTGATCGTTTTCCAGAAAGAAGTCCGTAGCTCCGCCGCCATCGCGAGTCCTTTTTCGGGGTTCAGAAACACCCTGCCGGGACAGGGAATTGGAGGAGATCATCGCCATCGTCATCACCAACGCCTCTCCATCGACCATCCATGTTTCCCCCATCCATGTGTGAGTAATTCCCCCGTTGTAGGGGATGGTAGGGATTGGATGAGATTGTTCATGTAATAATGTCGTGATTGTTAGGGCATAGTGCCTAGTATCCTCTATTAGTGTTATTGACATTGTTGCAACTTGTTATGCTTAATGCTTGTCACTTTGGGCCCGAGTGGCATGATCTCAGATCTGAACATGTTATTGAATCACGATTGTAATTATTGTTTCTTGATCATACCTGCAAGTTGTTTACACATATCGTTGTCCGAAACCCGAAGCCCCAAAGTGACAGAAATTGGGACAACCGGAGGGGATGTCTATGATGTGAGGATCACATGTGTTCACAGAGTGTTAATGCTTTGCTCCGGTGTTCTATTAAAAGGAACACCTTAATTACCAGTAGTTCCCTTGAAGCCCCGCTAAAAATGGGCTGGTAGGACAAAATATGTTGTGCAAGTTCTCATTGCGAGAACGTACGACTATTTAGGGAACACATGCCTACGGTTACTTAGTGCTTGGATGCTTTATCTTATTTATCTGCAATGCCCATGTCTTGATTATTATATAAACTATCTTATCCATGCAACGCCCGTTCATCTATTCCTAAGCCTACATTATTTAATCCCTAACACTACTGCTGTTGTTTTTATTTCACTGCTATTATTTCACTAGTGATGCTACTATAAAATTGTTACTACTGATAAACCACTGCGAGGAAGTCCACTTTTAGGTGCAGGTGAATTGACAACTCACTTGTTAAGGCTCACAAATATTCTTTGGCTCCCCTTGTGTTGAATCAATAAATTTGGGTTTTACTTACCTCGCAGACTGTTGCGATCCCCTATACTTGTGGGTTATCAAGACTATTTTCTGGCGATGTTGCCGGGGAGCATAACTTTATTTGCGAGCTCACCGAAGAGTACTATTATCTACTGCCAATCATTCATTATGGGTAAGACTCGTGATGGAAAGTTCCCTATATTACCATCCACTACAAGAAGAGGTATAACTCTGAACACCTCTGTTGCTCTTGATTCACCGTCTGTTATGAGTAAGCTGCTTACACCACCACATACACATGCTACACGTGCTACTTCTGCTGAATCTGAAAATACTTCTGATACTTTTGATGATGCTTCTACTGTGCTTGATGAGAGTGGTTCTCTCGGTCCTTTCTTAGATGCTACTATTGCTAAAGCTAAAAATATTGCAAACACTGAAACTCCTGATAAAAATATAGTTACTCCTGTTGTTTCATATGAGCTTAGAGAGAATCCTAGTGATGATTTTGATGATTCCTATATTGAACTTAATGATGATCTTATTGATGAAATACATTCTATGAAGGATAGAGATGCTGTTATAAGTCTTATTGAAAGTCGTGCTGTTAAATATAAATTATCTCCTGATGCTAAGTTTGCCACTTCTCCCATTAATATTAGGGATAAGGATTATGATTTCTCTCTTGATTTATCTTATATATCTATTGTTGAGAAAGAACCTTTTTGTGGTACTGAAAATGAAAGTGCTATGAAACATATGAATGAGCTCTCCTCTCTGAGTAGTTTATTCTATGATTATCTTAAGAAACATAGATACTTTGTTGCTAAAATATTCCCCTTCTCATTAAAAGATGAAACTAAAACTTGGTTTAATAATTTGTCTACGGGATCTATTGATAGTCCTATTGGTTTGGTTAATTCTTTCTTTCAGAAATATTTTCCTGCTAGTGCTCAACATGCTGCTTTACAAAATATATTTAATTTCAAGTAATTGGAAGGAGAGAAATTGCCTGTATCTTGGGCAAGGTTCTGTTCTTTAGTGAGGGCTACACATGGGCATAAGCTAGAAAATAATGAACTTCTTGAAATATTCTATAATGGACATACCTGGATAGTTGTGCTGGCTGTGTTTTCAGGCAAAGAACTCCAGATGAAGCTGAGGAATTAATGGATTAAATAAGCCAAAATCATGATGATTGGACTATGGTTGAGCCTGATCCCACCCCTACTCTAGTATCAACACCAACACCAACACCCAAGAAGAGGCGAATGATTGAATTAAATGATGAAGTGATGAGAGAAGCCAGGAAATCTCTTAAATAGAGGGGTATTAAATCTGAAGATTTGAATAATCTTCCACCTATAGAAGAATTATGTAAGCCAATCCCTCACTCATCCACCATTGAGGTACACTCTCTCCAACATTTTGATAGTAGGGATATTCCCTATAATAAACCTCCCGATCAATGTTTAGATGAATTTGATAATTATGTTATTAAGCAAGATAATTTTAATATGAGAGTGCAAATCACCTAATGGAAAACTCTGGAGCTATTGATAATTTGCAGGGTATTATAGAAAGAACCTCTAATGAGGAAAATACCTAATGAGGAAATTTCCACTATGCTTGCTAATTACTCTTTCAATGGCAAGGTTCCAAAGAAGCTTGGAGATCCTGGTATTCCTACTATCCCTTGTTCTATAAAAAATAATTATGTTAGAACTGCTTTATGTGACTTGGGAGCTGGAGTTAGTGTTATGCCTTTTTCTCTCCATAAGAGGATCTCTCTTAAAAAATTGATACACGCTGATATATCTTTGCAAATGGCTGATAAGTCTACTGCTATTCCTGTTGGTATATGTGAGAATGTTCATGTTCAAGTTGCTACTAATTGTTTGATATTAACTGACTTTGTTGTGTTGGAAATGCCTGAAGATGATAATATGTCTATTATTATTGGGAGACCTTTTCTTAATACTACAGGGGCTGTTATGGATTGCAATCAAGGAAAAGTAACTTTTAATGTTAATGATAAAGAGCATACTATTTATTTTCCCAAGAAGTTTGATAGAAGATGTGGTTTAAATTCAATTGAAAATATTGAGACCATCAAGATTGGAGAATTTTATTGTCCTATTCCAAAGCCATCCAAAGGATATGAACCATCATGGTTGGGACTATATCAATAAAGGTTGAGGTAACATAAATATTTGGTGAGAAACAAAGTTTTATTTCATATAAAATTATTTTTGTAGCAAGACTTGATCAACCTTGTTAACAAAGTGATTTTAAATGAAGGAAACAATGTTATCACTATGTTTTTGTTATGTTTTCTTATTCATATGCTCGTTTTTGCTGTGCTTCCGTAAAGTATATCATGTTTTCATATTGTTTTCACCATATTCAGTCATGCCCACGCACATTTTCACCTCGTTTTCGCTCGTTTTCCATCGTCTACCCACGTTTTCGATATCCCCAATCACGCTTTCCATATGTTTTCCTCTGTTTTCAGTGGGTATATGTTTAGTAGAGTGTCTTAGAACTGTTGTAGGTTTGGTTTTGCTGACGTTTTCCATCATTCCATCTTCGTTTTCCAGCGATATTATAATTAATTAAAATTCTGGAAAAGTCCGAAAAATAAAGTTTCTCGAAAAATCCTGAAAAGTTTATATTCGAAGTTTTTGCGTAAAAGGGGGCAGAAAGCCACCTGGGGTGACTCCAGGGGGGCACCCAGGCCAGCTCACCATGGCCAGGCGCGGCCTGTCCCTGGGGCGCGCCTACCTATGGTGACAGGGCCCCTGCCCCCCCACTTGCTCTCCCACCTACCACATCTGCCTCTTTCCCGTAGAAACTCACCCAGTTTATCCAAACCTGAGTTCTTGCTGTTTTTCCTCGCGATTTTCGATCTCCTTGCTCAGCTCATCTTTTTTTGCTGATATTTGGGGTAGTTGTTCTCCGGTATGTGACTCCTCCGATGATCCAAATAGAATTTTGTTTAGTGGAGTATTTCTTGCGTATTTTGCTGCCGTAGGTGACAAGTTATGTGATCTTGCATGCTTGTTTTATGCTTGATTAAGTTAGTTTTGATGCATGTTTAGTACTCATACAAGTCCCTATAGTAGTTGCTATCATATATTTGCTCCAAATAATTTTGTAGTGATATTTGTTTAAAAAATCAGGATAGGAGGATGAAGAACCATACCTTTGGAGAGATGTTTGTAAGTGATGCACCAAGGGCATCTAGGCCCTCAAGATCAGCTGCGAGAGCAAGACCATCATATAAAAAAATCTTCTTGCCTCCGATATTGGGGACAGGGATGATGGAGATGCTAATCCATCCACTTTTCCATGCTATGAATTTTTGCAGGAAACGGGGATTCTAATTGATTTAAAGTTTCTTGTTAACAATGTTGGCTTAACTACTTATATGCGGGAGGAGCATGCTCAATACACTATCCTCACAAAGACTTTCGTTGAAATTTTTGAGCTCCAAAATCGTTCCTATGGCCCAACTGTTTCGTTTAAGATTTATGATAAGGGCTATACTTTGCCACTGACAGAATTTTGCAGGATAATAGGTGTTCCTTCGTCTGGGACAACAAAGAAGATTTCAGATCGCCCTGGAGATTTGCTGGAACTCTACCGGGAAATAAGCAACGACGATGACCGCCTAGCTCAGCGGGGCAAGATAAGAAACATACAACTCCAAGCTATTTGTTATTTTGCCTATTATCTTGCTACTAGTGTTCTAGGAAGAGAAAACACTAGCAACATTTCTCACTACCATCTAGCTTTCCTCGCAGCTGCTCTTACTGGTGTTACTAATTATCATCTTGGTGTTATTATTGCACGTCGTTTAGCGGCCAGAGGACCTATTTATGGAGGCATTATTGCTTCACGTATTGTAGCTGATTTAGGTCTTGATGTTAGTCCTGATGATTTGATATTACTCGTACAAAGGCTTGACCTTGCTGCATGAAACTGCATCATTTTGTTACTTCTGATTCCCGCCAGGGAAAATTAATTTATAGGATGTTTTTTGCTGACGGGGATGAGAGGGAAATCCCCATGCCACAACTTGGTTTGTTCAGTATTGACAGTGGATTATGGTCTCACACCAAGGAGATGCTGGACGAGCAGCTGTAGTTGCTTGGTTTCCACGAGCAGCACGACCCTGAGGAGCAGGAGGGCGACGAGGTGCCCCATGAGAACTACACCGCGCATTATCCAGGCGCATTGGAGACAAGGATTATGATTTCTGTTTAGATTTATCATATATATCTATTGTTGAGAAGGAATATTTTTGTGGAACTGAAAGTAAAAGTGCTATGGAACACATGAATGCGCTTTCATCTTTGAGTAGTTTATTTTCTGATGTACTAAACTGCGTACTTATTTTGTTACCAAGATCTTTTCTTTATCATTGAAAGATGAATCTAAAACTTGGTTTAACAATCTGTCACCTGGATCCATTACTAATCCTATGGATTTGGTTAACCCTTTCTTTCAAAAATATTTTCCTGCTAGTGCCCAACATGCTGCTGTGCAGGATATCTTTAACTTTGAGCAAATTAAAGGAGACAAATTTCCTGAATCTTGGACAAGGTTTTGTTCTTTAATAAGAGCTAGACCTGGATATCCATTACCTAAAAATGAGTTCCTAGTTATATTTTATAATGGACTAACTGCTGAATCTAGGACATACCTGGATAGTTGTGCTGGCTGTGTTTCCAGGAAAAGAACTCCAGAAGAATCTGAGGAATTAATGGCTAAAATAGCCAAAAATAATGATGATTGGAATATACCTGAGCCTACACCTACACCAAAGCCAACACCAACACCAACACCCAAGAAGAGAGGGATGATTGATTTAAATGATGAAGTGATGAAGGAAGCCAAGAAATCTCTTAAAGAGAGGGGTATTAAATCTGAAGATGTGAGGAATTTACCTCCTATAGAAGAATTATGTAAGCATATTCCTCATCCATCAAATCTTGAGGTACACTCTCTCCAACACTTTGATAATAGAGATATTCCCTACTCTAAACCCCTTGATCAATGCTTAGATGAATTTGAAAATTATGTTGGTAAGCAAGACAACTTTAATATGAGAGTGCAAAATCACATTATGGAAAACTCTAGAGATATTGATAATTTGCATGGTATTATTGAAAGAACCTCCAATGATGTTAAATTCTTGTTAAACATTTTCATATGGTTC
Organism: Alopecurus myosuroides; assembly: GCA_028641055.1. Classification (NCBI taxonomy): domain Eukaryota; kingdom Viridiplantae; phylum Streptophyta; class Magnoliopsida; order Poales; family Poaceae; genus Alopecurus; species Alopecurus myosuroides. The sequence goes on along the minus strand of CM054062.1, from coordinate 49,725,632 downwards.
AAACTCAAATTGATCAACTTACTAAAGTGCAAAAAGATATGCTAGCTAATGCTTCTAGAGATAAACATGTTTGTGAAATAATTACTAGAAGTGGTGTTTCTACTGAGGACCCCTTGTATCCCGAAGGACATCCTAAAAGAATTGAACAAGATTCTCAGCAACCTAAAAACAATAGTTCTCCTTCTAAGAAAAAGAAGAAGAGACATAAAAAATGTTGTAGAATCTCGTGAACCTGCTAATGATCCTAATAGTATATCTATTTGTGATGCTGAAACTGAAAGTGGTAATGAAAAAAGAATGTTTTGATAAACAAGAAACTGTAGCTGAACCTGAAAAGCAAACTAAAACTACAAAGTATACTAAGGAGGATTTCATTGCTAATAAAAATGGTAATGAAAGAGAGCCTTGGGTACAAACATCAATGCCTTTTCCTAATAAGAAACACAAATCAAAGGTAGAAGAACATTATAACAAGTTTTGTGAGTGGATGAATCCTCTGTTTTTGCAAATCCCTTTGACTAATGCTATTAAACTGCCTCCTTATTCTAAATATATGAAAGATATTTCCTCTAACAAAAGGATAATCCCTAATGAGGAAATTTCCACTATGCTTGCTAATTACTCTTTCAATGGCAAGGTTCCAAACAAGGTTGGAGATCCTGGTATTCCTACTATCCCTTTTTCTATAAAAAAATTAATTATGTTAGAACTGCTTTATGTGACTTGGGAGCTGGAGTTAGTGTTATGCCTTTTTCTCTCTATAAGAGGCTCTCTCTTGAAAATTTGATACACACTGGTATATCTTTGCAAATGGCTGATAAGTCTACTGCTATTCTTGTTTGTATATGTGAGAATGTTCTTGTTCAAGTTGCTACTAATTGTTTGATATTAACTGACTTTGTTGTGTTGGAAATGCCTAAAGATGATAATATGTCTATTATTCTTGGGAGACCTTTTCTTAATACTACAGGGGCTGTTATGGATTGCAATCAAGGAAAATTAACTTCTAATGTTAATGATAAAGAGCATATTGTTTCTTTTCCCAAGAAGATTGATAGAAGGTATGGTTTAAATTCAATTGAAAATATTGAGACCATCAACATTGGAGAATTTTATTGTCCCATTCCAGTACCACTAAAAGAATATGAAATTATTATGATTGGGACTATGTCTATCAAGGTTGAGTTAACATAATTATTTAGTGTTTAGCAAATTTTTGCTTCGTATGAAAATTGTTCTCGTAACAAGACGTGATCACCCTTGTTAACAAAATAATTTTTAATGAAGAGGGAAATGTTTTCACTATGTTTTCACCTTCCCCAATATATTTTCACCATGTTTACTTTTGTTATCACCTTGGTACTTTAGTATAATCATGTTTTCTATCATTCATCTTCATGTTTTCACCTAGATTACTATGGTTATGCATGTTTTCATCACCCATAATTTTGTTTTCACCACTTCCACCTTTGTTTTCCTTGGTTATTTTTCCATTGGAGTGTCATAGAACCTCTGTATTTATGGTTTTGGTTTTGTTTTCCACCTTTTCACTTTTGTTTTTCTAGTTTTTATTAATTATTAGAATTCTGGAATTACCTCAAAAATAAAGTTTCTTCAAAAATTCCAGAAAATTTATAATAAAATTTTACGTCAAAAATGAGGCAAAGATCCACCTGGGCCCCCTGGCCGTCCACTAACTTTCTCCCCTTCCAAATTTATAAAACATTTCCTAGAACCTGAGTTCTTGTTGTTCTTCCTCGAGATATTTGGATCTGTTTGCTCAACCCACCATTTGTGCTGAAATTTGGTGCAGTTGCTCTCCGGTATGTGACTCCTTCGATTATCCAAGTAGAATTTTGTTTGGCGGAGTATTTCTTTAGTATTTTGGTACTGTAGGTGACAGGTTATGAGAGTTTGCATGCTTGATTTGAGTAGAAATAATAAAGTTTTGATGCATGTTTAGCTCTCCTATAACTCTGTATGGTAGTTTCCACCTTATAGTTGCTTGAAATCAATTTTTGTGATGATTGTTAAAAAAATTCAGAGATGGAGCACAATGTACATCAACTAAACCAGCATGAGTTGGAGTTGCATGAAGTAATGAATGTGCACCGTGAAGAAAGAGTGTTTCCATCGATTTATCCATGCCAGGAATTCATGCGGGTTATGGGAATTCTGCAGGATTTCTATACCCTTGTGCATAATGCAGGATTGGACCGCTTCATTGAGCATGAACCTATCCAACCTGTTAAACTAACTATGTTTGTGGTGCAGGATTTTCACTTTAGATGGTCTTCAACTAACCCTATGGTCCACTATAAAATTTACAATAAAGATGTAGACTTGCCTTTCAGTGATTTTTGTGCAGCTATCAAGGTACCAGAGTGGGGTTCATGTGAGAAAATAAGAGGGAAGCCTAAACCACTGCTGGATTTATATGAGGAGATTTTCCAGGGTCGAAGCTTCATGGGGAAAAGTGGTAAAATACGAGAAATTAAACTCCCTAGCATTTGATACTTTGCTTATTTTATTTGTAAATGTTTGTTAGCTAGAAAAACTGACGACAAACTATTTTTTTTATGATTTGGCTTTTATCTCAGCTGCCTTAAGATGTGATAGGTCTTATAAGTTTGGTGCTTTAATTGCTTACTGTCTCTCTCTTAACCGCGAGAAGGGCGGAATTTGTGGAGGTCTTATTGTCTCACCCTTGCTAGCTTTGCATGGTTTGGAGCCACACCCTCTAGACCTGCAGTTTCCTTTAGAGAGGTTGGACCTTGTTTCCATGATTCAATATAAGTTTCTTTCTACCCATGCTCACCTGACCAATTTATATTTTGGAATAACTTTCTCCAAACAATCCGGGTGGAGAGTGACTAAAACTGTTAGAGTAGTACTTTTGCATGCACCTCTTTTATTTAATCTTAATGACAGGCAATGATGGATGCTTTCTGAGAGTGAGTTGGACGCATACATTGAGCACCACCCCCAGCATGGGGAAGATACCGGAGAGGGGGACGATAGTGATTTCATCCAGCCCTCCGACACCGTGGGATCCCGTACCAGCACTTTGGATATGATTATGCGCCTGCTGCTTCATCTTCTTCTTGGGCGCCCGAGTATGACCATGCGTGGGACGACCCGCCACAGTGGGGATACTTCCCGCGTCGTGATTGATTTCAACTTAGGCCAAAATCCTAAGCTTGGGGGAGGTATACCGACATCACACTCATTTATATATCATGTTCGGTCGGTTCTTTGTATATCCATGTTTTCGTGTCTTTGGTAGGTTTTCATTTTCTTTCGCTTCTTTCCTTTCCTTTTGTTTTTATTGTTTTGTTCTTGTTTTCCAAAACACAAAAAGGCCAAAAATATTTCTATTGTTTCTCTTTATTTGCTTCTTTAGTTTCCTTTGTTGGTTTTATTTCTTTTCTTGTTTTGATTTAATATTCCAAAAATATTATTTTGCTTTGTTTCCTTTTGTTCTTATTTTTAATTCAAAAACCCAAAAATATTTGTTGTTCTTCTTTGGTTTTGTAAAGTTTGTTGCAGAGTTTACTGGACTTCCGTGTCTCCATGGGAGCTTGATTACCATTCTATATTAGTCAACCCACAAGTGAACAATAGTAATGATGATTTAAGACAATCCAAGTTGTGTTGAGAGCTTGGTATGAACTCTATTTTTTTATTTTTGTACATATACTCATCCATGTGAACAAGCTTAGTTCGTTCATGTAAGGTTTATGTTATTTAATTGATGCTTAGTAGTTTGTGATCTCACGTGTTTGGTTCCAACTTATTAATATAAGATAGCATGTCGTATGAATGTTTTCTTGCATTGTTTTATTCATAGAAGGGTATGACATTGTGGTATCTCCCTCTGATTGTTTCGCTTGAAGCGACTTGGCACATGCTCACGCATGCTATGAATAAAACAAAAAGTCAATTAAGCCTCGATGATTTATTTTTCCTCAGATTATATGTATCATTTTTATGCCCGTGTTAATTTTGTTTTGTCGCAAGCATGATTATGACAGTTGTTGCTCTATTGATTGTCGCTCCCCGTCTATTGCTAACCTTCACCTATACTGAGTATGAGCTCTACTCGTGCATCCAAATCCCAAATCCCCGTCTATCTTTATCTCACTTGTTGATTGGATTTCACACCCTGGACTAGTGGCTTCATCCGCTTATCGAAATAATAGAAGAGCCGGCAGCGGGGTGCCCAGCCCCAAATTAATACAACAAATTCTCTACACCATTTCCCCCCCTGATTTATCAGTCAAATCATAATTGTGTAAACAAAAGAGAAAGAGGCATGACCTTCTTCCCAGATGCGTCCTTCTATGGGATCCGCTCTTGTGAAGTCTAGTTGGCCTGTGACGTACTGTATTGTCTGTTTACCATTCGTTGACATAAGCATACACCTCTCTTAAAAATGTTTTCGATACCTCTATTTAATAAAATAAAAATCTCTAGCACATGAGTTAAACCCTGCTTCCGCGAAGGGCCTTTCTTTTATTTTTATGTTGAGTCTTCACCCTCTCACTTTATGCACCTTCTTGAGAGCATGGATGTCATTCTTAGTGTAATGTCCTTGTTCCAAAACACGGTTGATTGTGGTATAACTTTGATGCTTGTATCTTTGATATCTTTATTTCTAGTCTTCATTTGAACTTCAGAGGTGCCCTAGAATTTATGTTTTGCTCCATTATTAAGGGCAAGGGACTACACTTTATCATACCTTATTATAAGCATTGCAATCCTACAGATTGATATACTTCATGTTGTTTATTATTAGTTTGTTGTCATCTCTTCATGGTTTGCATAACTGCTTGGTAACTTTTATCTTGCATACATCCTTTAGGTCATTTTTATAGATTTACCGGGACTAGCATATTGACAAGATGCCACAGAGTCAGTTCATGTTTTCTGCTGTTTTTAGTTTCAGAAAAGTTGTTCTGGAAATATTCTCGGAATTGGACGATTCAAAATCCAGAAGTCCTAGAGGGTCCAGGAAGTCCCGAAGAGCCCCAGAGGGGGGCCACAGGGTGGCCACACCATAGGGTGGCGCGGGTCCCCCTGGCCGCACCACCTGGTGTGTGGACCCCCTGGCCACCCCCCGGCATCGCCATTTCTCCCATATATACTCCCCGATGCATAAACCCTAAATCAATCGGACTTTTCCGCCAAAAGCATCCGTAGCTCCGCCGCCGCCGCCGATAAGTTTTGGGGAACAGAAATTTCTGTTCCGGCACCCTGCAGGGACGGGGAAGTGCCCCCGGAGCCATCTGCATCGACTCCACCGCCATCTTCATCATTGTTGCTGTCTCCTATGATGAGGAGGGAGTAGTTCTCTCCCGGGGCTGAGGGCTCTACCGGTAGTTATGTGTTTCATCTCTCTCTCCCATGGTGTGATCTTTATGTGACCATGAGCTTTGTAATCTAGTTGAATAAGTAGATGTCACTCTTCATCTGTTATGCTACTCAAGTGGTTTTGTTATGATATCTCTATAAACACTTTGATCATGGTGTAAAGGTGACAGTGTGTGCACTGTGTGGTTTAGCATGATATTTATATCTTGTGTTGGATGACCCTATGAATTGTGGTGTTTGTCTAGTACCTTCTAGGGCGCTCATAGTGACAACGTGGGGTTAACTAGACATGGGAATGCGACTTTGAGGAGTGCTTTTGCAGCCCTACGCAATGAATTGTTGTAACATCCCAAGTATGAAAAATAGCCATTAGAATGTTTGCTCTCTGTTATTTTATGTTTTGCATCATGGCATCATGTTCATTGCATTTGTTTTGCTTGTTTTCCATTTGTTTTCCTCTGTTTTCATTTGTTTTCCTTTGTTTTCTATTTGAATTTCAAACCAAAATTCAAACCTTTTGTTTCATCCTTGTGATGTTACAATTTCCAAATGAATATTTCAAATCAAAACAATCATTTGTTTCCATTAAAGTTGTGATTCCAAAAACTGTTGTTTTGTTTCTATCAAAAATTCATTTAATATCAAACCCTTTTCAAATTCATTTGCATTTCCAAAACAGCAACCCTTTTGAAAATTATGAAAATGACAAAGCACTTTCATCTTTTGTCCCATTAAACTAAGGTTCAAACTAATTTAAAATTGTTGCTTTCAATATTTCACTTAATACCCAAAATTCATTTAAATTGCATTCCAACTCATTTAATTTTCCAAACAACAACCATTTGAATCAATGAAACAAAACACTCCAATCAACTTGTTGCAAAATGACTTGAGGGCCCAAAAACTAATTATATGTTTCCTTTTAACAATAACTCACTTAATCTCAAAATAATGCAAATTTCAATCAATTACAAAACAACACTTTTATTTTGAATCTTTTTGAAAACCAAACTTGACAAGTTGTTAATATTACCTAATTAATCAATACCAAATTTATTCTAAAATTTTCCAACATCTACAACCTTTCTATTTCTCTTCCTATTCATGTTTCAGCAAAAAAAATATAATTGGAACAAAAAAGATTAAACAGAGCAAAGAGAGGAGAGAGGAGCACACCTAAGCCCACCCCAAACCAGCCCACCTATTTCCCCCTCAGGCCCGATACCCCTTGTGGTCGTCTTCTTCCTCGTACGGACTCCATCTGGAGCTTCCACGTATACAGAGAATGGAGGAACGGCTGTGCTCCCCTCCTCCCCTCCTATAAACCTAGCCAGAGCCCTAGGGTTCCCTAACCCTAATCCTTTTCCCCTCCTTCTTCCCTCTCCCGCCTCCATCTTCCCTCTCCCTTCCACCTCCCCTCCATCTCTCTTCTTTCTGTAACTACTGAACCCAACTACTGAACCGAAATTGTCCTCCACTTCCTCCGGTGATCAACGGCGTTGGAGGCCTCCTCCTCGATGGGAAGGGGCGGGAATGGAACCCCCCCGGCCCCCTCTTCCTCCTCCACCCCGCGGCGAGGGCCGGGAGGGCTCGTGCCGCCGCCGCCGTCCTCCTCGAGCAGCCGGTCGCCCTCCTGCATCGACTCCCTGCCCGACCGCCTCCTCCTGCCGCTCGAGGTGAGGCACCCCACCTCCCCTTCCTCCCTCCCTCCTTCCTCTAGCCCTCGAGCACCACACGCACCAAGCACACGGCCGCGGCTCCCCTCCCGTGCTCGCAGCAGCAGATGGCTGCCATGATCGCTGCCTTCTTTCTCTCTGTCGCTGGCAAGATATAGAGATGAACGATGCAGTTTTAGTTCAGTTAAACCGCGAGCAACAGCATATCCACCCCCACCACCCTTCCTGTCACCAAACAAGTCACAGACCAACTGGTCACTGTCCCTAGCGCGCGCCCTGGAGGTGCTGGGTTCGAATCCCCTAACCCCCACCTTTTATTTCTGCTTTTCCTTTTTCTGCCCAAATCTCAGCAACTTAGATCTGAACCATTAATACTAAAATCCATCTAAAATTGAATATCACTCCAATTTGAATGATTCAAAATCCTGTGGTTTCATAATTTTGTGCTCCTTCTATTAATGTCAAGTTTGCAACATGTTTCTGTAACAATTTTTGCACTAAATAATTAATTACTGAAAATGCAATAAAATTTGGAAACTTTGAAATTTCATAACTTTAGCTCTACTCATCCAATTTAAGCAAACTTGGGCTCTAAAAATTTGTCTTAACAAACTCTACACATTGGTATTTTATTTGGTCACAATTGAATTAATTTTGAGCATGTTTCCCTCTGTTTACTAAAAATGGCAGAATAAGAATGATTATGGAAAATTGCATAATAAATTCAATAATCCCCCAAAAATTATGTTTGATAGCTCAAAATGTTCAGTGAAACATTTGCTACATGTTTTCAACCTTTTCAATGCAATTTGTTACTGTTTTGAATATTTTAAATTGGTGCAATATTTGAAATCTTGCTTAATTCATTTAATTTTGCAAAAATCATAACTTGGGCATAAAAATTCCAAATTCAACAAACTAAATATGTTTTCCAATAAACTTTTCATGTACTTTTCAAATATCAATTTTGTTTGCTGTTTTGAATAATTTAAATTGCTGAAAACAACTGTTTCTTAATTATTGCATTTAAAATTGCCAAAACAATAACTTGCTCATTTTAAATCCAATTTCAACAAATGAAATATGTTTTCCATGCAAAATTAAACCCTCTTTCCAAATATAAAATTTGTTTCATGTTTTGAATAATTAAAATTGGTTAAATGATTTAAACCTTGTTTAAATCATTTAAAATTGTTAAATTCATAACTTGGTCAAAGTAATTTCTTTTGGGACATATAAAATATGTTTTCCAACACTAAGGGTATAAACTTTTCAAATATGAACTTTGTTATCTATTTTGAACAATTTAAAGTTGTGAAAACAACAAATGCTTGTGTAACACCTTTAAGAAACCAAAATTCCTTAACTTAATAACTAAAATTTCAAAATGGGTAAACCTTATTTCCAATTGGTTCTATTGTTGTTATTTTGTTGTTTTCCTCATCCATGCATCATGCTAATCCACTTTCACCTATTGGTTAGTTGTAAAACAATTGTTTCAACCATAATTCATGGGTTTTCCATATGCAATCCAAATTGCATATGGGTCCATTTAATCATGTTGCTATCTTGTCAACTAGTTTATTTCTATGCATCCATTAAATGGTCATGCATCATCCCATGTTTGTGCACTATGCCATGATATTGATTGTTTATCTCCTTGCATTGTTTGTTAGCTTCTTCTCGGATAAACGACGACGTTGAGACCGACGATACTTACGACACCCCTTCTAAGGATCTAGCTCAGTACCAGGTTGCTGAGTTTGCAGGCAAGTATTCACTCACATGAACCATCGTGTTCCTTTCAACATTGGATACCGATACTTTCCGTTGTCTATTCTGCTAGCCCTATGAATCGTTGCTTCTGTTCGATCCTATCACATGATATCCTGTAAACCTGATATTGCCTCACCTCCACTCCTATAACCCCGTTGTTTGTGCCCGTGTCTTACTAGCATGCTTAGGGTTGTGTTGCTCGAGTCTGCTGACAGTTACTTTCTGTTATTATTTCATTATGTTCTGGGGCTTGATGTTAAACAACAACCTGTTAAATTTGAGGTAATAATAATTTGCTGATAAGGCACCGACAGGAGGCCCGGCGTGGTTTTGAGGCCTGCTAGTGTCGACACTAATTAGGAAAAGGGTCTTGTCTACTGATCCATGATGAGCGCACTAACCGCATGTGGGAAGCGAGTATGGGCGCCCCCCTCAATTTGATTCGATTCGCATCTCGTCCAAATCGCCACACTTAGTTCGGGCTTTCCATTTGATGCATGCATGTGCAGGTGCGAACCCTTGGCGCCAGGGTGGAACTTTTGTAGTCGGCATTTAGGGCGGCGTGGTCTTAGAGTGCTATGAGGGTCCCCTTTTCTTCGTGGGGCTCGATTAGCCGCGCACGCACAACATGTGGTTCTTTGGGCTTGATGCGAAGAAGAGTTGAGTTGTGTAGAGTGCCCCGCTTGGTGGGAGGCATTCCATCTGGCAGGGTATTCTTGCGTGTACGGCCAAATTGGTGCAACCCTGCAGGGATAAATCTTCTCGAGAAGCCGTGTTTTCCGCGGTTATGGATTACTTGGTGAAAGTACTGGCTAACAAGTACTCAGAACAACTTACACCTAACTAATGATAACTTGACTAGTAATAGTTCCATTAACACAATAAATTGAACCATCATTAATTCAACTGTGTGAGTTATCCTCGGATTGCTTCTTTGGATAAGGGGAGAGATCCAGGATGGGTTTGTTTGGAGTTAGTTGGTAGTTGGTTACGATACGCTATCTTATCCCTTTTCTGATAGTCGGAGGTTGTAGCATGTTTCTGTAGTTGGTTAGGGCAGCCAGTTGCAGCATCTTTTATATCCCCTTCCTTCCGTTGAACCCAAAGCATCTGTGCTTGGTGTTGACGGGTTACACTTTGGTGAACTGTGAGTCTTGCTTGCCAGTACGTTTATGTACTGACCCCTTTGGGGCTGTGGTACGTTTCCGAGGATCTACATGGTGGCTACTACGTGGAGTATGACGAGGCTGCTGACGAGTAGATAGCGGACCCGGGCAGGATCCGAGACTTCGTGGATGGGCTCCGTCTTTTCGTTTCCGGCCTCTTAGGCCTATTTGGATCTTGTCTGTACTCAGACATGTTGAATGCTTCCACTGTGTTGTAATGATGATATGTTGGGACATGTGTCCTCTGGATGATTGTATTTGCTATCTCTGCTCTAGTGAGAGCTATTTGCAACTTATTTCAATCTTTTGTGTCGTAGAGATCTGTTGTGATATCACTTGTTCCAATGCCGTTGACGTACCATGTGTGTATGTTTTGAAGTACGTCAATGGAAGTATCCTGATTTCTATGGGATAGTTTACGTCGACGCTGAACAGATAGGGGTTGGTTGTCACACATACGTGTGTTGGCCTACTCGTAAGAGGACGCGGGTGCCGGTAAGCCCCGTAATCCAATCTACTACTGTTCAACGGAACGGCGAGTATCCTTTAGAAGTCCGGGTGCGACAATTGTTGTTTGTTATTCAACCGGAGAGTGGTTCAGAGTAGCGTAGTGAAGAGAGATATTTATGCATCCAATTATGTTATCATTGTTGAGAGTGTCCACTAGTGAAAGTAGGATCCCTAGGCCTTGTTTCTAAGCATTGAAAAACCGTTTACAATCAGTTCTGCTACATGTTTGCTTGCTTCCATTTTTATTTTGGATTGTTGTTATCACTTGTAAACATCCATATTACTTGTATTTTACTCTCTCTTCGCCGAACTAGTGCACCTATACAACTGACAATTGTATTAGGTCTGTTGGGGACACAAGAGACTTCTTGTATCGTAATTGCAGGGTTGCTTGAGATGGATATCTTTGACCTCTTCTTCCCTGAGTTCGATAAACCTTGGGTAATCCACTTAAGGGAAACTTGCTGCTGTTCTACAAACATCTACACTTGGAGGCCAACACTGTCTACAAGAATAAAAGAGTGCATAGACATCAAGCTCTTTTCTAGCGCCGTTGCCGGGGAGGTAAGGTAAAAGGTACTCACTTCCTCGGGTGTGAGTGCTCGAAGTTATTTCCTTTGGATTCTGCAATTATATCTTTCTGTTTCTTGTTTTTATTTTCACTAGTTAGGCTTAATGGAAAACAACAAAAATATGAGGGAACTATATAATCTTTATCTTGAGTTAAGACATGAAGTGTTTGAAGAGAAAATTAAAAAACCTACGGAGCTTTATTTGCATGCTAGTAGCAATGTTATTAGCATTAATTCTTTGAACACCATTATTTCTAATGCTATGGAAAAGTCTAAGCTTGGGGAAGCTGGTTTTGATGAATATGATATTTTTAGTCCCCCAAGATTTGAGGAGGAAATTTTATTTGATGATACTTTGCCTCCAATATATGATGATTACAAAACATTTGCTTCTTGATGCTCTCTTTTGCTTCAATTAATATTTCTATCTTCTGAAATTATCATGCCAAGCTAAAAGGCTTTAAAGAAAAGCACTTCTTGGGAGATAACCCATGGTTTTATTTTTTTCTTTGTTTTTCTCTGTTTTCTTTGAGTCAAAGGGTTGTATACTTCTGTAGCAACTCCTTTGTATCCTTCTTTTCATGTTTTAGTAGTGCCAAGTAACGTTTTGTGACGAGAGTTGGAGTTGGTTTTTGGATTTCTGCGCAGGAAACAGATTTCTGCTGTCCACCGTAAAAAATTGTATAATTCACAAAAAAATAAGAATATCCCGAAGTTTATTTTGCTTATTCCTCGGATAATTCCTAAACTTTTTCGTTCTTTAAGTTTTTCGATCTGAGGAACGTAAGTACCTCGAAAAAATTCGTCTTTACAGGATGTTCTGGTTTTCACAGATTCTGCCATTTTTCTTGCATTTGCTCTTTTACGATGTCAAGTGGATTTATTTTCTTCACGAAACATCAGTGGCTGTAGCTAATGTTTAAAAGTATCAATAGCACTTCTTCCATAAACAACCCATGGATTTTTTGATTGTTGCACTAACCCTCTAATGCGAATTACTGTTTGAGTATGGTGTGAAGGAAGTTTTCAAGGGCCAAGAGAAGATGTGATATATGTGATCAACAAGAGTGCAAGGTCAAAGATTGGGGATGCCCTCGTGGTTCATTTAAGCATATTTTTAGAAGACTCAACCATATAAGCCTGGCGATGCCCAAGGCATCCCCTTCTTCATCAACTATCTATCAGGTCACTTCTCGTGAAACTATATTTTTATTTGGTCACATCATGTGAAGTTTACTTGGAGTGTCTATTTGTTTTTCTTTATTTTTATTTTGTTTTCCTTTCTTTTATTTTGTTTTCCTTGCTGCAATAATATAGTTGTATCCTAGCATTCTTTGTTTGGGAGAGAGACACGCTCCATTTTTCATTGCATCTCTTATTCAGAGTTGTTAGTTTTAGTAGTGTTATGTGAGTCCTCTCATGTTTTCTTGTTGTAGCATGTAAATAGTTTTTGTTAAAGCATGATTTGTATGGTGCTTGTTGGGAAAAGAAACTGCTGCTTGAGGTAGAATTTTTAACGGTGCAAATAGAATCTTGTATAGACTGTGGCTATAACTTTTTCATATCATGCTAGATGTTATTTTAGTTTTAAAGCTTTGTGGTTATTGAGTAGCAAGATTAGCCTCAAATAGCTGAGAGTTTTTAATGTTCCATTGAAAGAATCATGAGTTGTTCTTGCCATATTGAAGCATAAATTTGTTGTGTTCTCCTTTGGATGTTTTATTTGGTTGACTTGGCGCATGCTCACACCATGTTTATGACTATGAAACAGTCACGAATAGCCTCCATGATCATTTAGTTTTTGAACTTGTGGTACCACTTATGCTTTTATTAATGATGTTTATGTCCCTATGCATGATTATGGCTCTTATGCTCTCTTAATTTGTCGCTCCCAGTCTTTTGCTAGCCTCCACCTGTACTGAGTATGAGCTCTACTCGTGCATAAAACTCCCAAAAACCAAAGTTTTCCCATTGTGTCCACCATACCTACCTACATTTGGTAATTAACCGCCACTCCAAAGTAAATTGCTCATGTGTTACCTTTAAACCTTTCAAAATTACTTATGTTTTGTGCTCCTGTTTTAGCTCATGAGGACGTAAATAGAGAATATTTATCTCACTCGTTGATTGGACTTTCACACCCTGTACTAGTGGCTTCATCCGCTTATCCAATGATAGAAGAGCTGGCAGCGGGGTGCCCAGCCCCAAATTAATAACACAAATTCTCTTCACTATTTTTGCCCCTGATTTATCAGTCAAAGCATAACTGTGTAAACAAAAGAGAAAAAGGGATGACCTTCTACCCAGATGCGTCCTTCTATGGGAGCCGCTCTTGTGAAGTCTAGTTGGCTTGTGACGTACTGTATTTTATGTTTACCATTCGTTGACATAAGCATACACCTCTCTTAAAATATAGACACTCCTCCACGTATGTGATTGTTGGCAGGCACCTGAGGATTCGGTTAGCCATGGTTTGTGAAAGATGGTTGGGAGGAGTGTCAAGTTTTCCATACCTCTGTTTAATAAAATAAAAGCTCTAGCACATGAGTGATCCCTGCTTCCCTCTGCGAAGAGCCTTTCTTTTTCTTTTATGTTGAGTCTCCATCTTCTAACTTTATGCACAATTGAGAGAGCATTTTTGCCATTCTGATTTTTATGTGCATTTGTCCCAGAAATATTATTAATTGATTAATGATGTGTTATTGCTTGTTCTCTAATTATTTGTTCTAGTCTTCCTCATGAACTTTGAAGGTGTCCTAGCATTTATGTTTTGCCCCACTCTTAAGGACTAGCGAAATATCACTTCTTCATGCTTTCTCTATACTTGAAACAAACGTATATCTTTCTTGGCATTGTCATTCATCATCTTTTATTTGAGTTACTTTTCATGATGCAAAGTGATTGCTATGCTTTATTATTAAAGTTTTATTTATCATGCTTGTGTTAAAATTCTATGATCTCAGCTTACTTATGCTTCTACATTATTGATGATCAAGTTTATGTTGGTAGCATGCCACCTCAGAAATTATTGTGTTTTTATTGTTTACCTACTCGAGGACGAGTAGGAACTAATCTTGGGGATGTTGATAAGTCATAAACGTATCCTTAATTTCTGATGTTCCATGTTGTTTTCATGTTTTTTCCCACATGTTTTCCTTACACTTTATGTCATTTTTATAGATTTCCCGGGACTAACCCAATGACAAGATGTCACAGAGCCAGGTCCTGTTTTCTGCTGTTTTTAGTTTTTAGAAAAGTTGTTCTGGAAATATTCTCGGAATTGGACGATTCAAAGGCCAGAAGTCTTAGAAGTCCTGGAGGGTCCAGGAAGTCCCGAAGAGCCCCAGAGGGGGGCCACATGGTGGCCACACCATAGGGTGGCGCGGGTACCCGTGGCCGCGCCACATGGTGGTGTGGGCCCCCTGGCCACCCCCTGGCATCGCCCTTTCGCCCATATATACTCCCCGATGCATAAACCCTAAATCAATCGGCCTTTTCCACCAACAACATCCGGAGCTCCGCCGCCGCCGCCGACAAGTTTTGGGGGACAGAAATCTCTGTTCCGGCACCCTGCAGGGACGGGGAAGTGCCCCCGGAGCCATCTCCATCGAATCCACGACCATCTTCTTCGCCGTTGCTGTCTCCTATGATGAGGAGGGAGTAGTTCTCTCCCGGGGCTGAGGGCTCTACTGGTAGCTATGTGTTTCATCTCTCTCCCATGGTGTGATCTTTATGTGATCATGAGTTTTGTAATCTAGTTGAATAAGTAGATGTCACTCTTCATATGTTATGCTACTCAAGTGGTTTTGTTGTGAGATCTCCGTAAACACTTTGATCACGGTGTAAAGGTGACAGTGTGTGCACCGTGTGGTTTAGCGTGATATTTATATCTTGTGTTGGATGACCCTATGAAATTGTGGTGTTTGTCTAGTTCCTTCTAGGGCACTCATAGTGACAGTGTGGGGCTAACTAGACATGGGAATGAGACTTTGAGGAGTGCTTTTGCAACCCTACACAATGAATTGGTGTTTGTTATTCAACCGGAGAGTGGTTTGGAGTAGTGTAGTGAAGAGAGATATTTATGCATCCAATTATGTTATCATTGTTGAGAGTGTCCACTAGTGAAAGTAGGATCCCTATGCCTTGTTTCTAAGCAGTGAAACACTGTTTCCAATCAGTTCTGCTACATGTTTGCTTGCTGCCATTTTTATTTCAGATTGCTATTATCACTTATAAACATCCATATTACTTTATTTTACTCTCTCTTCACGGAACTAGTGCACCTATACAACTGAAAATTGTATTAGGTATGTTGGGGACACAAGAGACTTGTTGTATCGTAATTGCAGGGTTGCTTGAGAGGGATACCACAAGAGACTTCTTGTATCGTAATTGCAGGGTTGCTTGAGAGGGATACCTTTGACCTCTTCCTCCCTGAGTTCGTTAAACCTTGGGTAATCCACTTAAGGGAAACTTGCTTCTGTTCTACAAACCTCTGCACTTGGAGGCCCAACACTGTCTACAAGAATATAAGAGTGCGTAGACATCAGATACCACTAACACGGACTAACGCTATTTTCAGCAGAATTACCTTGTTGTCTCGTTTTTGTGTAGAAAAATCAGCTTTCGGGGAATTGCCCAGAAAAGACACCATTCTACTTATATCACCAGAAGACCCCAGGAGCCAGAAGGAAACCTGGAGGGGGGCAGGAGGGGCCCAGACCACCCCTGGGCGCCCCCCTAGGTCGTGCCGCCAGGTGGTGTGGGGTCCACCTCCACCCCCTCGGGCTCCCCTTTCGACTACATATGTCCCGTAAACTTAAAACGCGTGGGGGTTCGTCATATTCCACAGAAACACAACAGAGCGTCGCCGCCACCTCGAAACTTGATTCGGGGATCAGAAGTTCCTGTTCTGGAGCCCTGTCGGGACGGGAATTCGGAGTAGATCGTCGCCATCGACACCGCCACCTCTTCTCCATCAACCATCCATGATTCCCCCGTCCATGTGTGAGTAAACACCGCTGTAGGATGAGAGGGGTGGAAGGGATTGGATGAGACCGATCATGTAATAATGTCAGATTGTTAGGGCATAGTGCCTAGTATCCATTGTTAGCATTCTCTACCATTGTTGCAACTTGTTATGCTTAATGCTTATCACTAGGGCCCTAGTCCCATGATCTTAGATCTGAGCATGTTATTGTTTCATGAGTATAATTATGTTTCCTGATCATATCTGCAAGTTGTTTACACATGTCATTGTCCGGAACCCGAGACCCCAAAGTGAAAGAAATTGGGACAACCGGAGGGGATGGTTGTGATGTGAGGATCACGTGTGTTCATGGAGTGTTAATGCTTTGCTCCGGTGCTTTATTAAAAGGAGCACCTTAATTACTAGTAGTTTCCCTAGAGGCCCCGCTGCCACCGGCTGGTAGGACAAAAGATATTGTGCAAGTTTCTCATTGCGAGCACGTATGACTATATTGGAACACATGCCTATGGTTTTCCTAGAAGTTGGATGCTTTATTATTATTATATGCAATTCCCATGTTTAGGTTATTACATGACCTATGTTATCCATGCAACGCCCGTTCATCCATTCCCTCTATGCCTATGGTACTCCCATCCTGCTGTTTTCCGTGATTGCTACTTCTGTTACTATTTTAGTCATATTGTTATTTTACTACTACTGCTGCTATAAAAATGTTACCACTGATAATTGCGAGCAAGTCTACTTTTAGGTGCAGCTGAATTGACAACTCAGTTGTTAAGGCTTATAAATATTCTTTGGCTCCCCTTGTGTCGAATCAATAAATTTGGGTTTTACTTCCCTCGAAGACTGTTTGATCCCCTATACTTGTGGGTCATCAACATATCATCAAGCTCTTCCTCATCTTCTTCTTTCTTGTCGGAGTCCTATGGACCCGCCACGAAGTTGCGGGTGTCGACATACGCGGCAAGCGCATAAGCCGCATCCTTGCAGCGCTGGATGAAGTACAGATGTGTAGTCCACTGCGAGCCCGTGCGCATGGTCTGGAGAATGTTCTGATTGATTCCTTCATACCAAGATAACACGAAGGTCAAGGTCTTATCAGCTCCGGCTCGGGCATTGTATGCGCCCCACTCGCAAACTCGGACTTCGCAGGCCAGAAGGCATCTCGCCAGTTCGCTCACTGCTTTAGGCCCTTCACAACCCGGCCAGAGGACATTGTAGACCCAGATGGAGGCGTCAACAAGATCGATTCCGATTGTTCTAAGAGGCGAAATGAGCGCGCTCATTGATACCACATGATCGTCCAGAGTCGATCCTCTGAGATGATGGCCCCATCTTTGGCTCTCTTCTCTCGGGCCCTCCGAACAGAATTATTCATAACGGCTTGAGAGTGGGGGAAATGCTATGAAAGAAACGCTAATAAAATCAAGATAAGTTCGAAGTCGTCATTATATGTCGGCTGAGACAAAGAAGGTGGAAGAAACTCACTCTCCATCTCTGAGTTGATCTTCGTGAGATCCGACATCCACTTGTCGGCATTGGCCTTCAACGCATCCAGCTCGGTTTGGACCGAGGTGGCGTGGGTCTCGGATTGACAAACAAATCCTTGAGCTTCTGGGCCTCTTCCTTTTGGTGGTCTTTTTCGGCGGTGGCGGCTTCTCCAGCTCAGCTTTCTCCTTCTGTGCCGAGGCTAGTTCGGCCTTCAGCCGGGACACTTCATCTCGCCCCTTCTGGAGCTTAGCCTTGTATGCATTTTCACGCTCAGTTAATTGGAGGGCCGACTCCGACAGTGAGTTGCATTCCTAGTGGCGTTCTACATAGGCCTTATGTTCACTTGCGTCGAGATAACAGGGTTAGCATGCAAGAAAATATATAGGTGCAAAGTGCAAGTACAAAAGGTAGCTTACTATGGAGTTCAGAGACCCAGTTCACCAACTCGCCCACTTAGATCTCTAATCCGGCTGCGTATATCGAAATAAGAAGAAGAGGAAGTCAGATCGATGTAACTTAAAGCATAATCAATATGTCGGAGGGAAAAGGGCTTACCTTTGCCCTGCAGCTCCACCTGCAGTCACTTGTGCTGGTCACTGAGATCCTGGTGCTCCGAGAAAAGCTTCTCGTACAATCTTGCTCGGGTCTCAGTGCAGACCTAGAAAGGAGCAATATCAGTAAAATTGCGAAGATTCGCATCAAGTAATCTTAACTCGGCTGAGTGTCAATTAGTCAACCCGAATATCAGCGACTGGGTGGATCTACATTTATCTCGAAATCCTAGAACGAGTAACCTTGACTCGGTATATTTTGTAGAAACTTAGAAAAGCTGGAAAAAGAAACATTGTTTACCTTAGCAGTTGTCTTGGCATCCGTGGTAGCAGCCTTCAGTGCATGCAGCTTCTGGGCCAGTGTACCTAGGCCTTCCGGGTGCACACTAGTCACTTCGTTTATGTCGGTGTGGTTCCAGTCCATGCAGTACTGCTCGAGAGAGCCTAGGCGCTTCCTGCTCAGGCTGCGCATTATGAGCTCGACACTGGCAGTCCCGGCGTCAATAGCGGTCGGGACAGTTCCTAAGCCTTGGTGTGCAACCACTTGACTATCCATATTAGTATGTAATCCGGCGGCGGGGGCCTTCTTCTGCACTGCCTTGGACAACTGATGTGTCGGCTTCTTCGCGGGGTCCTAGATTGGCTCCTTCTGCCGCGGCGGTGGAGCCTGCTTCTGCAACGGCGGTGGTGTTTGCTTCTTCTGTGCCGGTGGCTGCTGTTGTGCCGGTGGTGAAGGTATGAGTTGTGGTTGCTGTTGGGCTGGTTTCTGCGGTGGTTGCTGGTATGGCTGTTGTTGTTGTGGCTGATCTGGCTGTTGCTGTTGCTGATGTGTCTGCCCCGGAGCTTCCGGATTCTTAGTTCTTTCTGCCTCGGTGCTCATGTTGCCAACACTGAGGTCTTCTTCTATGTCGGGAGCCGACATATCGGTCCGGTCCATCGGCTCGAGGTCTAGGGCATCTTGTCCTCCTCCGACATCAGCGTCCGGTCCCGATAGCAGGATCACTAAAGGTTGTGCCGGAGGATGGCTCATCCTGGAGGAGCTCTAGCCTCCGACATTGGCTTGTCGCGATTTTGGCAGTGTCGGTAACATCACTCAGATGGAGGACACACTTTGTGCAATGTCCAAAGCTTGCTTGTGGTGAAAAGTGAAACTGAGTCATCTCGGATGAAGGAGTGAAAAGTAGAAAATGCAAAGGAAATGTGTCTCAGGGGAAACTTTTACCCCTGCGACATTGGTCTTGTGCGTGGTGGCTTGAGCGCGGCCTTCTTCCTCCTCTTAATCGGGGGACCCGAAGGCTCACCCCTGGCACGCTTCTTGGTCTCGGCCTGGCCCCCCATCGCAATGGACTCCACCTCCAAGACCTGATCGTCCAGGTCGGCTGATGCCGACGGCAGTGGAAAGACGAAAGCAAGCGGGGAGGGATCAAGTACCTCTAAAACCCGACAGTCATCATCCGACCAATCCTTGATGGAACCTGGGATACGAGACTTACCCGCACCAAGCGCGATGCCGACATCCGGGATCGGCATGTAGTCCTCATCATCCGGATCCTCGGTGTTGGACACGGCGAGATCCTTGCCCCATGTGGCGGACAGGTCTGGGCCGTCCTCGGTCTTTTGGTGCACAAATATCTGCAAAGCACAAAGCAGGATACAAAAACACTGAAATAAGTACAACAGGTTATGCCAGCATAAGGTAGTGTCGGTAGGATTTCGGAGTACTTACCGCCGGTACTTGGCGTGTACTGTCATAGGGCTCAAGGCCCCATTCCCAGTCATCTGACATACTAGTCCGGGCCACAGCCCTGACGTGCTTCCGGACTTGGGCCTTGGTGAGCTCAATGATGGATATCCGAGTTGGGTCCCGAGATCCGCTCATGTAGCAGATCTTATGGACTCGGCGCTGGAGAGGAGAAACTCGGCGACTGATAAATGTCACGAGAAGATCGTCAGCTGTGAGCCCATCTGTCTTGAGAGTGGTTAAGGTCCGGTGAACTAGAATAATCTTGGGGACTGTGTCCTTGGGATCATGCTTCCAGCTCTGCATCGCCACTGGAGGGCTGAGGTTGAATGCTGGCAACCGAATCAAGTCAGTGTCAGTGGTGTTCTTCACATAGAAGAAGGAAATGAGCCATTTTCGGCACGACTCCAGGCCCCGGATCCTGGGGAATATTGAGTTACGCTGGGGATAATTGTGGCGGCGCTGCACTGGGTCATCTGTTTGAGGGCTCCCGGGTTTTCCGGATCCGGGATGACTTGCCTCCATAATAGAAAGTACTTGCACCACATATTAACAGTGGGCCAGAGGCCGAGATAACACTCGGAGAAAGAGATGAAAGCTGAAAGAGTGGTAATGGCGTTTGCCGGAAGGTGGTGCTACTGAAGGCCGAATCTATCGAAGAACCTATGCATGGAATTACTAAGGGGTAGGCCGAATCCCCGCTCAACGTGCGCGAGGAAGATGCCATACTCACCAGTTTTGGGATCCGGTACGATCTCCTCGCCAGGTAGCCGGCACTCCACCCCTTCCGGGATCCGACGTGTGTTGGTCAACCACTTGATATCGTATTGGGTGACCTGCAAGCCTTCCCATTAGGCCCGGGTAGATCACTCGAACACCTCCTCTTCGTGCTCGACGGCGACTATCTCGTGGGAGGCCATGGAGGTGAAGGAAGAGCACGACGGCTCTGGTAGATCAGTCGCGGCGACGGAGAGGCGCGCGGAGAACGGCGCTGGAGCTCGCTGTACTTTAGTGGCGAAGAAGAGAGGTGGGTAAGCACGTGTGGCGGTGGCGACGGCGAAACCAAGGACGCAAACCGGTGGTGGCGTGCGCTCCGGTGACGAAGACGAAGAAAGGTAGATCTGCGGCGGAGCGGGGTGCTGCTGAGCGTGCGGCGGTGCGGTGGAGCACGACGTCGCGGTGGGGAACGGTGCGGAGTGGCAGCGGTGTCCGCTCTCTGGTCGCTGGCGTGGCGCTACGGCGTGGTGCTCTGCGCGGCGGTGCGGTTCTCCATGCTCTGTGCGCGGTGGAGGAGAAGGCGTGGAGAGAACGGGGAAAGTGAGCACTGCTCACCCCATGCCCCTATTTATACTACGGGGGAGATCGTGCATCGTGGGATTAACTGCGCCACGATCTCCCGTAACCGTAGCAATTAAATCGCACCCATGATGGATACAGAAGATCAATCGCGCGAGCTAGCGCAGTAAATCCCGCGGAATCCGGCGGTGCGCACCCGAGTGCCTGAAATTACTGGACAACGGGTGGGACACGCAGGCGTGTGTGACGAGTGTGCTGTCACATCACTCTCACGCGCAAGAAACGAAGCGGCGCGCGGTGGTATTCTGCCACGTGTCATAGCCACTAGGTGGAGAAAACGAGAAGTTACCCGTATTTCGGAACCACGACTAAAGATCAAGGAACATGATTGGCTAAGTGCCCATTCCGGAACATGTGCTGACTCGGCACAAATTATGTCGGGTGTTTGGCGAAATCTTATTTCTAGTCGAGGATCAGTTCCGAAACAAAAGGCTAGACCGGCATGAGTTATGTCGGTTGATTAGCGGATTGTTATTATTAGGAAAGCTGTTGTGGCCCATCATCCGAGTCTGTTGGACCGTGCCAGGTTTGGGGACTAATGTCGGGAGGCTACCCTAGGCTAGGGCCATGGAAGGTATAAAGTGATGTCCAAAGAGTTGACCAGTTCAAGGTTGACCAATATAGGGTCGTACCGGCATATCCTAATCGACATACATTGGGTATGTCGGAACAAGTTTTGATGTATAATGTTTTGCAGGAGAGCCTCGCCCGGATTATCCGAGTTAGTCTTGGAGAAACCGGGATAGGAGAAGTGCCTATGATCTCGAACGGGGTCAATGCTATGGGCATATCCCTGATATCACGGAGCAGTACAGGCATGCAGGTTCAAGTTACTAAGCCAAACGGTCAGTCCCGTACCGCTGACTGCGAATGTTCGTGGGAGCAGTGGCTAGGTATGGACGAGGCCATGTCTTGTCTACGGCAAAGGTGACAAAGGACGCAGTGCGGTGACCTAAAAGTTGGACTTTCGGCTCCGTGATGGGCGGCGTGTGCTACGCCACAGTATATTTCGCCTCTACCATGTACCTGTGTCCCTGGCCACCAGTATATAAGGTGCCCCAGCCCTCCTGCGCGAGGGAGGCGAACACTGCGAGACTCATTCTGTTAGTTGCTTCCGAGCTTCTTCTTCCTCCTTTAGTTATAACAGCTCAAGAAGCTCCCTTGTAACCTGGATATCCACTTTATACAGACAGACAAGCAGGAGTAGCGGCTTTACCTCCTCACGAGGGCACTGAACCTGGGTAGATCGAGTGTGTGCTTTGTACCTTCCGTGTGCGCTTCTTAGCGCGCTATCCCTCCCCGGTTCCAACAGTGTCCATCGACCCCAACTTTAGCCATCCTATGGCATCTACCGTGATACCACCACAACAAAGGGTCGCCGACGCACTAGTAGAGAAATTCCATTCTATGGAATGCCATCTGTGGCGCTATAATGCGTGCGCCATAGAAAAGAAATTTCGTGGCGCATGGTCACAGGTGTGCCACAGAAATTTCCAATTCTGTGGCGCATCAACACTGCGTGCGCCACATAAACAGAGTGGGCCCCACACCAATCAGTGGACTGTGTGTCAGAAGCCCCATTATTATGGCGCACTCCACCTGGTGCGCCACAGAAAATACCAATTCTGTGGCGCACGGCTGTGCTGCGCCACAGAAATTCCATATTCTGTGGCGCATTTTGACAGATGCGCCACAGAATATGGAATTTCTGTGGCGCAGCACAGCCGTGCGCCACAGAATTATGTGCTGGTGCGCCACAGAATTATGTGCACTGTGCACATAAAGATGGCAGCCCCTCTCCCCCCCCCCCCCCACTCATTTCATTCCAAGTGTATGTTGCTCACTCGCCCCCCCTTCTCTCCACTCCATTTTTACACATTTAATTCTCTTTTTTTGGTAGGTGAACCTATTTATTCGATGTATAATTGTTGGTGAAGTTTCTTGTTGTTGGGGGGGCCTAATTACTTCCATCTATACTCTGGTCCCTCCCTCTCCTCGCTCTTTTCGCGTCTCGATCGGTATCGAATCTACTAGAGGTGAGTATAGTTGGAGGTGCATATGTCTCGTGTGGCCATCGATCGATGTGTATGGGTGTTTGTCATGCATGTGCAGGTGGACCGATCGATTGTCGCGCGCGTGTGGGCGGTCATGGTGCATGGATGTTTGCCGAAATGTTGATTCACTTCCATTTCGGCAAACTTTTGCACCCCATATGTCCTACTTATAGGAGAGGTCATGCCGAATTTTTCCGGCGACTATGCATGTTGTGGTTCTAATTTTCTGCTCTCTATGTGTCTGTGCAGGCAACCATGGTACTAGAAATGAGCTCTGCTCGAATCGCTAGATACAAGAAAGACGCGAAGGCGGACATGATTCGGTGCAACAGGCGGCAGATAAGATGTCCATGTCGATCATGCAAACTCGTGCGCTGGATTGACCCTGATTCCGGACAATTGGAGGAGCACCTTCTCAGACGCGGTTTCTTTGATGACCGCAACCACGTGGCACCGCCGGCAGCAAAAGTTGTGCACGAAGAAGAGGGCGAGCGAGGTGACGAAGGAAATGACGGCGAAGAAGATCATCATGAAGAAGGATATGTCGGCGGAAAAGATCGACATGACGATGAAGGCGTGAACACGGAGACCCCGCTAATTTCGGCCTTGCGGGACTCTCATGTTCAGGATCTGCTGCTTAAGGAGACGAGCAACGGCATAGCTGCAGCTAGGGAGAAAGCCAAGCTGGCGCAAATGGAGATAGACGGGGTGACTCCGTTGTTTCCTGGGTGCCGCCCCGAGGATACGAGGTTGCATGTAACGCTTGCTTCTCTGAAGATGAAGACGCAAAACAAATGGACCGACTCAAGCTTCAACAAGAACTTGAAATTCTGGCACGATCGCCTTCCCGAGGGGAACATATTGCCAAGCAGTATCAACAAGGCTAAGAAAGTCGTGTGCCCTCTTGACCTACCTCACGAAAAATTTCACGCCTGCATCAATGATTGTGTAATCTATCGGGGGGAGTACAAGGACACAACCACATGTCCGAAGTGCGGCCACGGACGATACACGTGTGGAACCAACAACAAGAAAATTCCTCGAAAAGTGGTATGGTACTTTCCTATCACTCCCCGTCTTCAACGGTACTACGTGGACCCTAAGGAAGCAAAGCTCATGCAATGGCACGCGAAAAGGGAGAAGCCGGAAGAAGGGCTATATCATGACACATCCTGCAGACGCTGCCCAGTGGGAAGCATTGGACATAGCTTTCCCGAGTTTTGGGGGCGACGCGAGGAACGTCAGGCTGGGTATGAGCACCGATGGACTCAATCCGTTCGGCAAGGTAAATCTGACTGTAGCAAAGCAACAGTAAGACTGATACAACTGATACAAGTGGATCCAATGGTGCATGCTTAGGAATCTGACTAAGCACATGTGATGTTTTTCACTAACATCCAGTTATAGGGATTAGGAATCATACCTCATACATGAATGATAACGAAGTAGTTTATATTGAATAATTTGAAATCCAACTCAAAAACTCAAATTTGAATGTTATTACAGAAACATGTCTGGCTCTTCCAAGCACGGGTCCGTGCCCGAAGCCGGTGCCGAGGAAGAGGGCTGGGATGCCCACGCTGCAACCAGAATTGAGGAAGAGGACCGGGAGGACGGCGGTGATATTGATTGGGGGTACTTGGAGGAAGAGGACCAGGATGACAACACCGATGGTGGCGGCACTGACCGCACGGCGGCTGGTGGTAGCGGCGTCGCCGCCCCGACGACCGATAAGAAGGATAAGAAGCCTCGGGCCCCAAGGAAGGATCGTAGGCCGCAAGTATCGCGAACGTCACTGATACAATCACCGAGGTCTCGCCGAGTGGCCTACCATTGGCGCCTGAAGCGGTTTCCTCAGGGTACGGCATGCAGCTAGGGTGCATCGTGCGGGAAAGCATGTCGATCAACACGACGGACCTTAGAAGCAGCGAAAACAAGGCTTTGGTCGAAATCCTCCTGAAGAAGCTTCACCAGCGATACACGTTCCCGGAGCCGTTCAACAAAAGGGTGGACTCTTTAGCCATCACGAAGATGAGCACCGCGTTGAGCAGCTGGAAATCCCGGGTGAAGAAGAAGATCAAGAAAGGTAAAAGCTGGGAGGAGATCCGTCGCACAGACCCGACGCTCGAGAAAGAAGATTTCGACATACTGAAGGCGTACATGAACACCGAGGAGTGTAAAAAATGGACAAAATGGGGGGAGGATATGCGGGAACAAAACATAGGGCACCAACATTGCGGAAGCGGTGGTTACCGAGGAAAACAGGCTGTTTGGGAGAAGGAGGACCGCGAGATGGAACGTCTCGGAAAAGATAACCCCTGGCACAAAATCACGGATATACAAGTTAGGAACTTTGTCCGGTCCCGGTACTTCTTAGACTGGAAGACGGGGGAATTCGTGACGAAAGACCAGGACGTGAAGGAATTCGAGAAACATTTGGTAAGGACACATATATCTCAAGTACATGTATATTGCATTGATCTAATAATTAGATAATAGGCTCACCTTAATTTCCTTTTGTCCGAAGGAGAGGGAGTTGCAGAAATCTGACCACTCGTCCGAAGGGTCGACGGGTCGGTGGGACACGCCTTTCAACAGGGCGACGAACGCATACAAGAAAAGGCCGTTGGATGCCCCGCCGACGTCAGCTGGCCGTATCTCCGGCTTTGGGCTAAACATGAAGGTAGCCGAGTACTACGCATCAGATGCCAAGTCGTCGAGAAAGAAGAGGAAGACGACATCGACTAAGGATGATGAGGAGGTCGCGGAGCTGAAGAAGAAGATGGCGGCTCTAGAGAAGAAACTTGAGAGCAGAGAGGTGGACCCCGACACGCTCAATAAATTAGTGGATCAGAGGCTCAAGGAAGTCATCCCCGCTGGGTTGATGGAGGGGATAGCTTCTTGGAATGCGGGGGGTCAAATTGGACCGATCCATCTGCCCACCTTCGTCGGCAGCAACTCAAGCATGAACCAGCAAGTGCCGCCGCAACAGCTGACCCCCCAGACGCCGGCGCCGCTCCTTCTGGTCACATCGCCGCCCCCTTCCACAGCAATGCCGAAGAATGATGGGCCGGCCGCCGGCACCGTCGCCCTTGTCTCGACACCCGCCGAGCTCGACGCCATCACCAAGGTAACTAATTAGTTAGTCGTGATCTAACTACGCCTTCTCAAGATGACTGTCATCTCATGATGCCTGGTATGTTGCCCAACAGGACGAACCTTGCGTACTCTTGCATCGCGTGGTGCCCGGCGGAGAGTTGGTGGATGTTGCTACCGGCACTATTATACAACCGGGGGAACGCACTATGCACCACTCTCAAATGGACGAGAACGTGATGAAGGTGAAGTTGGCCAATGTAGTGCCGGAGTATCGCGACGTCCTCCCCCCCTTTCAACCTCCAGGCTGCGACGAGGAGGACACCTTGGTACTTGGAGACTGCACGACTTGGGTGATGAAATGGCCGAAGAGCCAGATTCGTCTTGGGGGGGGTCTTGTGATCAAGCGCAACATCGGCTCCACATCCCCTATGGCCCCGCTCAATAAGATCGTCCGGCCCACGAAGCAAAGAGCCCTCCAGACAGCACCCAAGGCCGCCGCCCCTCAGAAGGAAACGGTAGTCGTCGCCACCACCACCCAGAAGGAACCGGCGGTTGTTGCCACCACCACAAGGCACAAAGTGTTGTTGGGAAATATGCCGCAATGACCGGCCAAAAGATCATCAAATGCAGTTGTGCCTCAACCGCCGGCATCACAGCCGCCGTCACCACCAAAGGACGTGGACAACCCGTTTGCTGGAGCCGGTGTCGATGACTATCATTACGATGAAAATGTCGACATCAATGCCTACCTCAACACGGGCTACAGCCAAGATAGGTACATGCCTGATATGGATCGTGACGATGAAGCCTTCCGAAGTCACGACGATCAACCTAGGCGTACTGAAGTCACGCAGCGCCTGACCTACCCGGAGGGTACAGTATTCAGCCCTGGCACACTGCATAAGACAATCGTAGGGTCGTCCCGAGCACCCGCACCCCCAGCTCCCGCAACAGATCAGGCCACCCCCAGCAAGAAGATTAGGAAGAGACCTGCTAAAAAGGTCCAGCATACTAAGATCTTGGCCGACGCCGTGGTACGACCCCGTAAGGATGGCTTGACCCGCTTGCATGAAGCTGGGAAACCGATACTGGGTCCGGACGAGATACAAGGGGCAACTGGACCAATGCTCACATTGCAGAACATTATCGTGATGCTAGAGGGCCTCCTTCTTAAAGAAGAGTCTCCAAATTACCCGGCGTTCGTGGTCAAGGTGCCAGAGGGCCCGGACTTCGTCCATGAAGACCCCGCAGGACTGTTCTTCATAGCGTACGAGGATATCTTCAATCTGTTTCACTCGAGACGGCTGGACTATAACTTGGTCCGCCTATACGCGCTCAATGCTCAGCTGCAGATCCAGCGAGAGTTACCCCCGTACGTTATGTTAGCGGATCCCTACTACATGCGTGATAGCCAGCTGGAGGAAGGATCAAGTTCACGGACCAAGGCAGTGAAGTACCTCGAGAGCTTCATGTTGAGAAACAGTGAGAACAAGAGGGACATTCTTTTGCCTGTCTTTCCCGAGTAAGTCTCGCGACCATCGTAGCTAATGTTTTTTTTCTAGATTTCATCCATTGCTTATCCTGGATTCGATTGCATGTGTTGAGCAGGGACACATACTGCACACTCATCGTGCTTTGCCCAAAGTGGTCACTAGCCGAGTACTTCGACTCGTCGAATAAGACGAAGAAGAAAGACTACACCAGAATAAGGAGTGTTCTCGATGAGGCTCTCAACGGCTACGCCCAAAATGGAGGCACATTCCAAAAGAAACAAGAATGTATCAGGCCGGCTACTGGCAAATACGGGTTCAGGCACGTGACCGAGTTCCCCTGCATCAAGCAGCCGGCTTGGAGCACAAAGGAGGCCTTCTATGCCCTCCATCACCTCAAAGGGATTGTCCGCGATGCAAATAATATGAATCATCCTTCTAAACTCCGAGACTGGTCCAACAAAATGGCGGGGGAAATCTCACAGGAAGATCTTATGCAAGATTTTCATCGTATCAAAGTCAAGTTGTCGGAGATAATCATTGAAGATGTCAACAAAAAGGGAGGGTCCTTGAACCAGCCCATAGGGTTATGCCAGAGGGATATCCAGGAACGCCTAGAGCGGCAGGCTGATCGTAGGTCGTGGATGACGAAGGAGCTATATAAGCCGTTTCCGGCGCCTCTCCAGAAGAGGTATCGTTGATCGAGGTGTGCGTAGCTAGCTACTATTAGTTTGTTTAACAAAATTTGCTTAACTTATATATGCCTAGCTACTATACTATTAGTTAGCTCTAAACTTAGGCCTAGTTTTATGTTGTATATCTTTGATGCTTATTTTTGTTTCCTTAGTTGTTTTTGGTGAACATATATGCCTTAGTTGTTTTTTGCATTATACTTACTAATATGCTTTGTGTCTATCTATATAGATGACGTACTACGTGGTGTTCGAGGGTCGGGTTCCAGGAGTCTATGACGAGTGGAAGGACTGTAAAGCACAGGTGGACAAGTTCAGCGGCAACTGTTATAAAGGATACGAGACTAGACACGAGGCGGTTGCGAAGTGGAGGGACCACCAGTCGAAACAGAAGAACAAGATGAAGACCTCCATCAAGCTACCGTTCTTGCTCACCATCGTCGCCGTGCTTGTAGTCTATTTCATCTTAGCTTAGGCATTTGTAACTTGACAACTCGAGTAACTATGCGGTGACAATAATTGTTCGATGATGTGTTTGACAACTCGAGTAACTATGTGATCACTTTGAGACAAAATCGATACTTTGCACTATGTATCACTATTGTGATTAAGTAACTTTGTAAAATATCAGTAGTATGTTATATGTTGTCAAATATCACTGCTGTGTATAATTCCTGTATATTCAAACTGTATACAGCAGAAACAAATTAAATTTCGAAAAACATCATCCTTTTCTGTGGCGCACCAGTAAATCTTTCTGTGGCGCACCTTATTTCTGTGGCGCATCCCTACGGGTGCGCCATAGAATCTGCTATTCATTCTGTGGCGCATGTTGCTGGTGCGCCATAAAATGCTCCTTTCTGTGGCGCAGGTTGGAGGTGCGCCATAGAAGTAAGTATTTCTGTGGCGCACGGGATTGGTGCGCCACAGAAAATATTTTTGTGGCGTGTGTTCTGTGGCGCACCCCTGTGGCCCTGGGGTGCGCCACGGAATCTCTTTTTGGTGCGCCACTGATGAAGGGATCTGTACTAGTGACGCCAGCCCCCACCACAAAGGGCATGGAGAAACAAGAATGTAACAGTGCCTCCATATCTGGATCTGGGCGAGGAGCAGCACCCACACCGGTACTCGCCAGGGACTCCAAACGTCGATGTTCATGCCGCCCTCACGGCCAAAAACACGACCAACACCACCGACACTTGGCTTGTGGGAGAGCCACCCGTGCGTCCTCCATCTAGAGCCGCCGCCCCGGCATCCAAGCTCCCCCGGCCGCCACATGAGAGCAGACATAGAAAACATACACCTTTCCACTGGGAGAGCACCCCCGTGCCAGCAGAATCGCAAGCGCAGCACCACCCTCGAGCAACAAATCACCAGATTCCCGCCGGGTGTGCATCCATGAGAGCCTAGCGAGTACAACAGTGGGGGAGGGGGTGGGGGTGCTGTGAGCCCTCTCAGCCAACTCCTTAAAGGGACCAGCACCCCTGCGCCGTCCCCTTAGCCGCGGCTCCCCGCTCGAGCGCTAGTCCCGGGACCACGCAGTGCCGGCAAGCCTGGAAGTCGACGAGCACATGGAGGGCATCCAGTCGCCAGTCGCCAGCAGGACGAGCAGCACTCGGAGACCGCCTCGCCGCCGTCGTCCTCGAGAGCCACACAGGTTTGCCCGGCAGATCCCTCCGGCGGCGGGGTGGCGCAGAGAGGAGGAGGGGCGGCGGCACGGAACTAGGGTTGGGCGCCCCGTGTCGCCCCCTTTTTTTTCCTTTTCTTTTTAAACGCATGGCATGCAGCAGTGGTGATCAATCTCGGATGTAACACACGCGAAAAAAAGATGCGATGGATCCGCTACGAGCCTCATCTCCCCCTTCGCACCAAAACGAATCAGGTATAGTCTCCTAGTCCGAACCTAACTCAACCAAAACATAATGGTTAATTCTAACACATACGTGCGTGAGTCGTAATTCTACTCCTATACAAATCGATTTGTTCACCGAGTTATCGCCCGATTCGGATCGTGTGATCGATTCCCGCTACAATTGTTCCGTTCTATATAAATACTCTTACTCAGCACAGCTTGACACCATAACAGCAAAGGCATCTTCGCAAAAAGAAAAGAAAAAAAAGAACAGCAGCGCATAACCGACCTTGGCTAGTCATGGTACCAAGGTTTCCAGTTCCACCGCCGCCGCCTTCTGTCTACCGACGCGTGCATCCGCCGCCGCCGCCGCCTTTCTACCACGCCGTCTACGTGCCGCCGCCGCACGCCGCCGTTTCGGTGCAACCCGTGGGGCAGCGGAACTTCATCCAAGAGTCCGCCAACCTCGTTCGTTCCGCCGCAGGCGCCCTGCTACGTTGCCGTCAACGTGCACTACCCGGGCGTCGTCCACCTCCCCGACAAGGACCACATCGCCCTCACTGTGGAGGAGCGCTACGCCGTCGTCAAGGCTAATGTGGACGCCCTGAAGCCGCTCCAGGTCGGGATCGCTGTCTGCGACGGGCAGGGCATGGGCTACGCCTGGGAGTTCAATCTATGCGACTTCCGCCGCCTCGCCGACCCGCACAACGAGAAGTCTCTCGCCTACCTCGCTGGCCGCGGGCTCGACGTCGACACGCTTGCGAACGACGGTATCCCCGCCAGTAGCCTCTGCGCCATGCTGCGGAGCTCTGGCCTGCTGGACCCCCGGCGCGGCTTCTCGTGGATCACCTACACCGGCACCTACCACGTCGCGTACCTGCTCAAGATCGCCAGAGGCGGTCTCCCGCTGCCGGACAACGTGGCGGGGTTCGTCCACGCCGTGCGGGAATACCTCGGCAACCAGGTCTACGATGTCGCGAGGATGGCGGCCGAGTGCCCGGCGCTGCCGGCTGGCCTGGAGCGCGTCGCCGCGCACCTCGGCTTCCATCCGCCGGGGAGGAGCTCGAGGCTCGCCGGTGCAGCCGGCGTACGCGCCCTCCAGGTGTTCAGGAGCTTGGAGTACGGAGAATTCGGAGGCGACGTGGGGAGATATGCAGGTGTGCTTCAAGGCCTGCAGTACTAGTTCGATCGGACACCAGCACGAACGATCGGCTCGATAATTGCTCTAAGCTTCGTGCAACGGACTGATGCAGTGATGCCCGCCGGTTGGACTTGATTCATTCAACGTTTTGATCGAGACTTCCAAGCCTGAAGATGGCAATTTGATTATTTTTAGTAAAGTCATCCGTAGGAGTACTAGATGTTGTGTACTTAGTATCCCTAAAAAAAAAAAAAAAAAAGTAGTGGTATAGCTAGCTGCTTTGATTAGTTTCAGTCCACAGTGTCTAGTCGGTTTAGGAGCTTGTGTTTCTAGCCGGCTTGCATGCCGTGCCGGGTCAGATTCCAATAGTTTGGCTGCACGGCTGCACCGATAAGCAGCAGTCCACGGTTTGTAAGCACCAGAAAATTACGAAAAGCAATAAAAAAAAATTATGAGGCACGACACGTGCCTCTGGCTATCTTCGTGTTTGCCATAGAGTCAGCTTCACGGCGGATAAAGAAAATTGCGTACACTCGGTTCCGTTCGTTACGTGTATACGGCGAGTCGAGTTACCGCGGACAAGTCGAGTTGCCGCGAGACAGTGTGTTGGATCCTTGGGCGTTGAACATCTTTTCTGTCATCATTCTCCAAAAATGCCTCTGATAAGCCCAATTATAAAGATATACCATGTTGTCCAAAACATTGTTTAGAATTTCAAAGTCACAACAAAAAAATTGCTCATAGTCGAAACTGAATAAAGTTTGGAGAATTTCGGACAAATCATCGAAATCTTAAACCCTCAAACCCACTCATTCTAATACCTTTTAGCAACGTGGCATGTCTTGTTGGAGGATAAAAAAAGAGGAGAGGGCCTGTTCCATAGGCAAAAGGTGTTACACTCCTACCTTTTCTTTTATAGAAAGAAGAGGCCAAGCGGCCAGTCCACAACCCATAGACCATACAAGCATCCGAGAAAACGAAACAAGTACAATGCGCTCTCACCTACACGTTCTATTCGAAACGGTGTCTCTCACAACCCTAAGGCGACAACTCCCCTTCTTGCCACCTCGTTGGCCTGACGGCTAGGACACTAAAGCGTTCTCCATGCAGCACTCTTGCCTTCCTCCATTGATCCACCTCGGTACGAATCTGTCGATGGTCTTCCCGTTGAGACTCGTGTTCCGGTGAATACCACGTCGTTCAAAGCGACCATATGCCCCACATGACCAAGATGATGAGCGAAGACACGTCTCACCGCTGGCTCATCATGGCCGGCCTCCTAGTCCAACAAATCCCTATGTCTTTATCCGGATCCAGCAGCCATTCGAGCGGTTGCCACGTTTACATCACGCTGAATCACACCTCCTTGGCGTCCGAACATGAGGGGAGAAGGTGCATGATCGTATTTGCTCTTGGTACACATGGGGCGCCATGCTGGGTATTGCATTCCCTTCTGCGTCAGCCTATCCGCCCTCCAGCACCGGTCCTTCACGACAAGCCAATCGAAAAACGTGAGGCTTTGTAGCGCTCTGGACTTCCACACTTGGTCTCCTATATCGGGTTGTTTGTCATACTTGCAAGAACGTCCTATATGTCAATCTTGCAAAGTATAATCCATCTCTCCCACATCCCATCTAGTCGGTCTTCCTCTTCGGAGAGCTTTACCCAATCCATGAGCCCCCAAAGTCCAAAGAACTCCTCCAACTCGGTGTCCACTAGATCTGGCCCCACATCTAATATCCACTCTCTTCAGCAGGCCTCGACCATTATGCTTCTCTCTAAGTTCCTTCCTTTTACCTTGGACATCAACTTAGGGAGCAGTCTTTTATTCCCATACCTCCGAACCAGTTATTCGTAAATAACATCGTCATTCGTCCGTTCCCCGCATGGGATTTAGTCGCAGCCTCAAAGATCGCTTCCGTTTCCCGTGGGACCTTGATAGTAAACTCACGCACGGTTTTCCTTCGCTAGTCTTTTTTTTAAACCTAGACAATAGGGTAATCACCCCCCCCCACACACACACTATTTTATTTATAAACAAAAAAAATTGTACAACAAACGGAAAACCCTAAAATATTTACAACCGAACTAATTCACCGAGATCAGGGGAGAGAGTCTAGCCAAGACTGCAAAGGCTCCCTAAGTTTGGACTTAGTCCTAACTTAACTAAAGACATATCATGAATGAACCCTCCTTTCCATTAACCAAAAAAGGACTTTCATTTCTAAAAATAGCACCATTCCTTTGAAGCCAGATATTTCGGCAAGCCATAATTAGCACCTCCATGAAGAATGGGTGACCAAAGGAAGCTCTAGCCCTCTGCACAATCACTTGGATGTCATCATTGTCAGACCACTGAATCTGCAGGCAATTCCAAACACACTGACTGAAATTACAAACAAATAAAATTTGTGCACGATCCTCATAAATCCTAAGGGGACATAGGACACAATGAGTATCCTCGGTTACTCTCCACTTCCTGCATTTGAGCAAATCTCTAGTATTCAACCTATCACTTATCAAAAGCCATGAAAAAACTTTAAAATTCATCATACAAGCTCACTTCCAAATCCAACTATAAACTTTAGGCACCACAATATGCGAATAAATCTGGCCATAAAAATATTTAGCTATACAACCGTCACCCCAACAGTATGACCAAGAGTCAGAAACCCCAGAGACGGTATTATTTTGCAGAAGGTTGGTGGAGGTTATTTAGCTCATCAAATGCTTGCCGAGACAAAGGTAAAGAGAACAAGGAAGCCACGTCCCCTAGGGATCAAAAACTTTAGCTGACCTGCTACTCCATGCTTCACAAATACAATACTTCTGAAGTTATCCACTAGCTTCATAACATCACGCCACCAAAACGATCCACGAAGGATATCGGCATGAGGGACCCCCCCCCCCCCCCCCATAGTAAGAGTGCCAAATTAGGGTGACCACGGGATGTCCTTTTTATTGTAAAACTTATCAAGAAATTTGACACAAAGAGGCATTCTTATGCTGAAAATTGACCACATGCAGACCACCTTTTATTTTGGGCTTGCAAATCAAATCCCTGGGCTTGCAAATCAAATCCCAGGCAGCTAGAGATTGTTTTGGGGTGTCATTGTTTCCCTTCCAAAGGCATTGTCCACTCGGCAGTGACCTCCATTAGCATTCTTCTTCCCTTTCCAAAGCAACCAATAACAAACCTTATTGTCTGCCTCAAGTGTCTTCGCTAGTAGGTCGAACGCCATCATGGAAAAAACGGGCAACGTCATCAGTGTTGTCTTCACGGACATCATGCAGGGAGGCACGCCGGAAGGTTGGCTTACCTTCCAGCCTATCCGTCGTGGGCTGCAAGTGTGTTGTTTCCATATTTCTCGTGCTCAACAGTAATCCGAGGTAGGTTGTAAGGTACTGGTAGCACCAAACACCCCACCTCGCTCGTGACCATCTCCGTTTTCTCTTTGGAGCATGCAATCAAGTGTGTCGAACACTTCATAAAATTGGTCTGTAACCCGCACGCCTACCCAAAATCTATCAAAATGGCCTCACAACTATGGATATCTAGCCATGTAGGACGAATGAAGGTGAATACATCGTCCGCGAAGATGGACGTACGGTGTATTAAGCCACTCGGAGCTAACTTGGAGAGCACTCCTGTTTCCCTCTTGAAAAGGGAATGTAAAACCTAAATCTTTGTGACGAACAACATCAGGGAGAGGGGTCTGCATGTAGTAATCCATGCCGGTTTTGGAGCCTCCTTTGCACCGCGCCATTTAGCAAAACTTTGGTGTTTGTTTGTCGTCAATAGCAGACCATGGGCCCATGTGAGCCACATCCTCCCAAAACCCAACTTGGCCAAGACTTCCAAGAGGAAGGCCTAGTCCACTATATCAAAAGTTTTCACGATATCCAGCTCTATGCATTTTCTTCGCCGCCTGTTACACCAACATGAAGTTGTCATGGAGGAAACTTCCTCTCATGAAGGTACTTAGGTGCCCTCCCACTATACTCGGAAGATATGAAGTCAATATGTTTTCCAAAACATTGGCGATGAGTTTCCGCAAACTATGTATCAAACTGACCGGCCTGGGATCTTTGACTTCCAGTGCATCTCGCTTCTTGGGGATCAAGGTCACCAACGCAAGGTTTACCGAGCCAATACCTCTGAAGTCTGATTTCTCCATGGCCCGGAGCATCTCCATCACGTTTTGCTTGACGATTCCCCATCATGATACGTAGAACCGCCCGGTAAACACATCTGGTCCTGGCTCCTTGTCCAAAGCCTGAGCCTTCACCGCTTCCCACACCTCTTTTTCATCGAAGGGAACATCCACATGGCACAGTTCATGCAAGTCCCGGGTGAACATATGTTGAATAAAGGATAGTACAGTTGCCCCCTTTATCCTTTTATTTTATGTTTTTTATGGCTCACGTGGCTCTTTTATTTTCTCTCATTTGTCCTATTTGGGTTTTTTTTTGTTTGGTCACTTTGTACTCGTTTTTATATATACTCACCGATATGAGCAACATTCTATATGAAATGAATCAACACAGTTTTGGTACTCATAATTCATAATGAATAATACATGATGTATAAAACTAAATGACCACGATGTGTAATGATCAAGCGTAACATGGAATAAATGAATAGTGGACTAAGCATCATAAAACCATCATGTCAGCTAATAAGATAATGCAAAGCACTATAACGATGGTGAATGACGTCAATTCATGTAATGTAAGATGAAAGTTGCATGGCAATATATTTTGAAACGGCTATGAAAATGCCGTGTTAGATAGGTGTGGTGGTTGTTTTGAGAAAGATGTATAGCCTTATGCGTAGGAGAACAGGCCGAAGTCCTCCCACGGGGTTTGGATGTACTGGCGGAGTATACACCTACTCTCAATGTCATAAAGCTCAATGCACAATACTGAAGATCCTAGCAAATATGCGTGGTGGAAGTGCCAAAAACCGTAGCTCAACATTAGTCAAAAAAGAACTCATAAGTTTATTGCAAATAACTAGCAGTTAAAAAATAAGAGCATGATTAAAATTACTCCAAGAAGGACCGTGGCAGCGACACAAGTATCCCATTGGCTTCCCGACCTTAGCGTGTAACCATGCTATTAAAAATTACTTTTTGATAAGAACTACCATCAATAACGATTATACCTTCAACAATTAATAGTGTTTGTATTACAGTACAAGTTTTAACGACAACAATCCACTAATGAGGCTTAACTTATATAACCAGCAACTTTAAACATGTATTCATTTAATATCTCAAAACAATATCAAGAAATCAAGTTATCAAAGTTCAACGATCCACGAGACTATGAAAACTTTTCTTTATACCACTACAACATGTATGGCATTTTTCCGTTACAACCAACACCAATCAAGTTATTTGAAACAACTCTCTAAAAAATATAACTGAATCAAGAGAGTTCTAAACACTTTCTAGAAAAGAAACTAATAGCTCAAAACATGATATAAGTGAAAAATAAGAGCTAAACAAAACAAAGCTAAAATACTCTACAAATATAAATGAAGAATAAGAGTATTCTATGAAAAAAAAACAGAGAGTGTCTCTCTCCCAAATAAGAGTGCTAGGATCCAACATTGTAATCCGTCAGATACCACTACAACGTGAGATATGCTGATTAATTCCATCTCTCTTACTACCTCCGATGCAGCCTGATTAAGCCTCTAATACCATTTTCAAATTTCAATAACTGGCAACACAGGATTCCTGAGGTGAATGAGCCATCACAAAATCTAAGTGCACAAGCAGTAACCAGTTGACCCACAACTACATGAGCTCGTGACGCTCAAAAGGCCAACGATACTGGTCGAGGAGGAAAAAACAGTCAGACAGGCACACCACCGACCCAGCTGGTTGTGAAAGAATCGTGCCTGCCATAATCATTTCCCATGCGTAACTGAACAAGGAGGAGATTAATTGTTCCCAATATGTACACCGATGACCGATGGCGTGTAGAAGATAAGACTCTCGATGCGAATTCGAACCTTCAAACGCGCGCTTGTCTTCTTACTTGCTGCATAAGTGAAGAATGCAACATCTGTATAGGTTTGGAAGTTGATTCGTCCTCACCAGGATGAATTAGACTGTTCGCTCGATGTACAGTGTACTAGCTAGTAATCATACAAGGAGCACACATGTAAGAAGAAGCTTGGAGATGAAATTTAAATTAGTCTTTGTCTGTTTGATGTTATTTCCTTATTCTTTTCTTTTACTATGCATTTTGGTGGACAATAATTATCTGACAAGAAAAGACATGTCCCATCAATGTGCATGATTTGGACGCATGGCTTTACAAACCTGAAATTTTTGTCGATCTACACGTTCAGACGGACCGAACTAAGGCTATTACACTGCAAATACTTCATACCCAAACCAAATCTTACTAGTGCTTGCGTCTTGATTCTTCTTACTGGGATTGCTGGGGCTTCAGCTTTAGAGATGCACTGCAAGCAAGTAGAGAGGGTGAAAGAGTGAAAAGAAATAGCATCCATTTAACTTGCCAACAAGAACAAAATGTAGCAAAGGTAACATATGAACAGGAAGGATCAAACGAAGGTCTCAAGCATACCTGTTCATGCAGAATCTCTTCCCCGTCGGTGGTGGTCCGTCGTCAAACACATGCCCCAGGTGAGCGCCACAGACAGCACACAGGGACTCGGTCCGAGGCATGAAGAAGATCGACATATCAAGCTTGCTCTTCACATTCTCGCCGATCGGTTGATAATAGGAAGGCCATCCAGTGCCACTGTCAAACTTGGTAGATGACCTAAAACACAAGCAAGCATAAGTGCAGAGCAATGAGCAGAATAGCAGATGGCGTTTTAAGAACAACGGCAACTATCTTCCATTCTTGCAATATAGAAAGATGCAGCTGCCCCTTTCGGGCGTTCTGGTGCCAGTGCTTACTCAAACAGAGGGGTGTCACAGCAGACGCAATGGTATATGCCTGGGGTTTTAGTGTTACAGTATTCCCTGGTTACACAACAAATAAAAGAGCAATATTATGTTGTGTAGCACTTAAAAACAGCAAACTAAGTGTGCGCACAAATTAAGACTATAGTTGTAATTTGGCAACACACCCAGTGAATGGCCTCTCAGTGCCCTTCTGCTGAGTGACGTAATATTGTTCTTTCGTCAGACGCTTCTTCAATTCCTCGTCACTCAGAGATACATTACTCGCTTTCTCTGTACAAATATGAGCAGTTATTTAGAAGTTACTAATGATTTGAAGATATCACACTGGAATTCGGCCAAGCCATAAGACAGAAGCATGTAAGTCAAATAATACAGTGCCTGACAGATCGCCCACATGACATCTCCTTGAGCTATCACTGCATCGTCTGAATTTTAAAGATTAACGATAGGAAACCAAGATTTTATATAGCAGCGTGTGGTTCGGTACGAAAAAAGCCATCATGGAAAAGCTATGGTCCGACCTTAAAAATAAGTATAGCGGATATTGTCACAAAGAAGGATAGAAGAAAATTCAGTCAGTGATTAAAATTGAAGTGGAATTAATATGTGCAGCTAACAGAGCTATCAGAGACTATAAAAATAACAGACATAGTTATCTAGTTGCCATAGCAGTAGTCGTAAAAATTTATTACGTCGCGTAACCTTTCCTCTTTCTTGTCCAGAGAAGCTACAACGAACTGCTAGTATCTATTTGGTCAAGCTTTGGTCCAGCTTCTAGCGAGAATCCGCAGCGAAGTGGTCGA
Source organism: Alopecurus myosuroides (assembly GCA_028641055.1). Taxonomy (NCBI): domain Eukaryota; kingdom Viridiplantae; phylum Streptophyta; class Magnoliopsida; order Poales; family Poaceae; genus Alopecurus; species Alopecurus myosuroides. The sequence goes on along the minus strand of CM054062.1, from coordinate 49,686,343 downwards.
AGAGTTACGGCTCTACGCATTTTTTTGAGCTAGAGCTAAAGATGGAGCTAGCGAAGTGTAGCTTCACTAGTCCCCAGAAGCTTTAAAATGGGTAAATTCTCAAGGAGGCTTCATCTGAAACCAGCAAATTAGTCTTGAACCAACAACATGAAATACTATGAGCATGTTATTCTGTCTTGACAAATGACAAACAATCCAGACTGACAGTTTAGCCGTAAGAAATCTCCTACATCCATCAGTGCATCTGTCTGAACTCTGAACACCAATGACAGAAGGTCATAAAATAAGAACAGGATGTTCCATCTCGTGATATATCTTCCTATCGTAAAGCTCTACTTCGGGAAAATAAAATTATTAGCACATACGGAGTAGATAACAGCAGAACTGCATAAATCAATCAAATATCCTATCCTGTCTCGTCTGACAGGATTAATTCAGGTATGAAGCTGCAGCATACGCAGAAGCAAAGTCCTCAATTCCTTCGCCCAAACCAATCCGACAGTGCGTCATCAGATATTGTTTCAGATCAAGTACACAACACCACCGTCCCAGCAAAATCGAAGGCAGCAACCGCGGGCAGTTTACTGATAATAATAACAGGAAAAGGGATAATAAAAAGATTGAAATAAAAGGCGAAGCACCGGAGGGCACGCACCTGGGGCTTGTCCCGACGGCGAAGGCGACGACGGCGAGGCTCCCATGGCGCGGACGGCGGCTCGCCGGTAGCTGCTGCTGCGCGCGGAGGGGAGGTAGGAGGAGGGCAGGCGGGGCGCGCGTGCTCGCGACGAGACCACAACGGTAGCAGCAGCGTAACACCGGGTGGCCATCTCTGGGTTCCACGCGCTGGTGTTTTTCTGCGGAACGGACGATGGGGAGCGGTGCGTTTCGTTGCGACGCGAGGCCAAACGTGCGACGCTGCCAGGGGTTTTCTTCAGTGGCTGGCATTGCCTAAACGTGGAAGAGCGCTGATCGGCACACGCGCGAGCGCTCGTTGGCCTTTGATCCGGATGGCAACGAGTAGGGATGGGCATAATAAACTGATAAAACCGAACCCGAACTGAGACCGAACCAAACAAACCGAAATATAAACTTAATTCGGTTTTCGGTCCATATATCGATTTCTATCTTTAGAAAATCGAAATTATATCGGTTAGTTCGGTTTTTAGTCCATGTTAACCGAACTGATCGAAAGGACTGATTCATCATGCAATCAAATATTTCAAGACGATGCGACAATCTATATATAGGATAATAAATCAGTTATCCTATTAAAAATATCTATCATTGCCAACATGATCTTCACCCAAATCCTATTTATTGTTTTCTCTTATGCAACTGCAATTAAAGTTCAAAACAAAGACATACTCATCCACATGTCATTTAATACTAGCTGCCGCGACACTAGGTTCACACGTCCATGTCGTCTCGGCGAGGCTCCGCAACTCTGTTCTCACGGGCTAAGCTTGACTGCTCCATCCTAGCGGGCTAGTAATGAAGCTAAGTTCATCTTAGGTGTCCTAGTGCAACGCTCTTCCAAGGATTTTCACAACGGCCCCATGCAACCACACCATATCCACTCATTTTGCTCTCTAATTAATCTCGGTTAGTTCGGTTTAAATCGGAAACCGAACCGAATTTTTTAAGAACCGAATTGTCGGTTCCTGAAAAATGATAGGTTAATTCGGGTGTCACTTTCTAAAAACCAAATTATTAAAAATCCGGAAAACCGAACCGAAAAGGCTGAAAGCACCGAATGCCCACCCCTACCGACGGGCACCCGCCCCTAGGTGGCGATCTGCACCCATGGGTCTGTTTAGTGGTAAAGAGCCAGACCCGCCGGGTCTAGCGGAGGCGGGTATGAGGGCGCCAAACCCGGACCCACGAACTCGCAGACCCGACTAGGACATGTAGACCCCACATGTCATTGCCTCAAATCCGTATCTACCCTACTTCCCCCCACGGCCACGCACTCCAGTCTACCTCCGCCGCCCTAGTGCCCCACGCGTCCACGAGGACCACAAGTCAACGTTTCCACCCCGTTTCCCTCGATCCCCAATTCCCCAGTCCCTATCCATCCTCGTATCGACTCCCTCTTCCTTCCACTGTCGCACAATGTCGCGTCCTCCCTGTGTTTCGTCCTGTACTCTTGTCCCCGGCGGCCGGCGCAAGTTGCTATCCCTCCCTCCATCCCTCTTCTTCCTCATGTCCCTGGTGGACGGCACCTGTTGCTGCCCGCCCCGACCTTTCCCTGCTCGTCGAAGGTCGTCGTGCAGCCCGTGCTGCTCGAGGCCGTCCATGGCGCCCGAGGCCTCCCCGTCGCCGTGCTGCTCTGCCCTCGACGCGCCGCTCTCCTCTGATGCGACGCTCTCCTGGCGGGTACCCGTTGGGTCCGGCAAACCCAGAGGGTCGTGGGTCTGGGGGAGTTTAGGACCCGACGACGTGTATGGAGCCGTGTCGCGGGGCGGGGCGGAGGCCCGGGTGCGGGTATGGGGGGGGGGCTAAACTCGGCCCCGAACCCGTCTGGTGCCATCCGGAGCTTTGAACCAGACCGCGCGTTTTCTACCAAGGGCGCATTCGACCGTCAGATAACCGCTTAACCGTTACTACCTCCATTCCTCAAAAACAAAACAAGTCGCGTATTTTTTTCTATTAAAGGTCAAACTACATATAGTTTGACCAATATTTTTAGATAAAACTATTGATATCCACAATACCAAAAAAAAATTAAGATAAATCGTTAAATACAGTTTCCCATGATATTTTCATAATATCGTAAATATTGATAGTTTTATCTAATAAAGCTTGTCAAACTTCACATCAGTTGACTTTTAGAAAGAGTTATATGCCTTCTTTTAATGAATGGAGATAGTAATCTTTTGGCGAAAAAAATATCGATCAAATTTTATAAAAGGTAATTGTTGTAATTTTTTTAAACCGGAAAACGAGCTCTTAATTCCGCATATACCCAATACTAGATGAATTTTTTTAGATTTCCTCTTGCAAGCTTGGCGAGATGCAGGGGCAAAGGCCGCTCGTAAACATGTTCTGGAAGCAGACACGCGAGAAGTTTTTAGTTTTTTTTCTTAACAGGAAACGGGGTCATGAATGACCCCAAAGGCTGCATTTAATAGTGTTGGTGGGTACATTTTACATCCAGGACCCTGATAGAAAAGTAATCCAACATAGGCCTACAAAATTATTACACAAATGACCCTAAAATCAAACTGGAAAAAGCAATCAACTCCTTGGTCCTCTGCACCTGAGATGAGACTCAACCACCCGGGCACCATTCCACCACCGGGGACGCACCACTTGGTGACGAGAAAGTGCATGAATCTAGCGAGAATCTCCTTGAAGGTCCTCCACGCCGGAGGTTGACAGAAAGATGCCGGAATCCAAGGTCAGCACCGATGTGAGCCACATGTTGGCTTCTAGGGTCGGTAGCCAAGCTTGTGCCAACGAGATTGTTCTTCTGGATGCGGCATGCACCCGCCGCCACCCGAACCTAGCAGCACCTCCATCTTCCTCCACTGAGCAAGACAGCAACACCACCATGTTAGGAACGTCGGATAGCACCAACAACTTCCAAAATAGAGGGCTATTCGAGCTTATTAGAGCAAACCCAATCCCCACGGACCGAAATGGGTAAAACACCCATTCCAACGCCCTCCTCCCCCTCCCCAAACGGACCGAGGGTGAGGGGACATGCCGAGTTTCCCCCAAGTGTGGTCCATGTTTGGCATGGTCCGCGGACACAGAAGTGTCCCTTCTGACCCGCCCGTCAGACAGAAATCCTCCCCCATCCACCCCCATCCAGGCAGGTCGGAGGCGACGAAGGCGCCACCCTGGCCGTAGTTCGACCGGCTCCGCCTTTCCACACCGGAAACACTGCCTCCACGCTGAAAGAGCATGGTTCCCCCATGTGTGGTTTTGGTAATTGATGATAATCACTATGGACTAATGGTTGCATTGAGCTATACTTGTAGAGTTTCTCCATAGGCAATACTTGATGTCCATGTGTTGGATTCAAGATAATCAAGTGGTGACCAAGGTGCTATTCATGTGAATATCCCAAGTTTGGTCATGAGAGAGTTGAGCATATTGCAAGTATGTCTTGAAGAAGAATATTGTGTGAACATTCATCTTTACCTTCAAGACATCATTATTATGAAGAGATAAGAAAAGATAAAAGGTTGATCAAGGCAAAGTGCTAAGCGATGGTTAATAGTGATCAACTCACAAAGCAAGAAGATGTACCATGTGGTATCATGGTACCGTAAGTAATTGTTCATATAGCTTTGTGTTCTAACCCATTATATGTGTGTGTGGTATATCTATGTGGGGTTAGACATCTTTCCATGGGCTTGCATTAAAAGGAAGATTTCATATAGTCCATGGTGGATGACGTCAAGTTGTGATCGTCATCAAGTTCGAGAAGTGCAAGTTCAAGGGAAGCATATCGAAGAGATCACATTCTTGAAGCTTGCCACTCTTTTGGAGATAATGTTAAAGTAAAGATATACTTAAAAGAGCCTCTCCCATAGTTGCATATGGGGGAGCATCTTTGTGTCTTCACCAAGCAAAAAGAAATCAAGAAAGGTGTTCCATCTTGAGGAGGTCGAGATCGTCATATTCTAGCTCAAGTGGAATGCTCAAGGCAAAGGTATGATCTTGATAGGTTTTCTATTTTACCGGTCTCATAGCATTAGGAGGGAGACCGGATTATAGGATAGGTAACCGTACTATCAAGAGTGGCTCTCATATTAGCAACTTGATCGCATCACCCGGAGAGAGCTCAAACCTTTGCATACTTGGCATAACATTTCTTGGTTCTTATTTGTGTTTTCTCCATGTGTGGTTTTTGAGCTTGTCATGTGCTTCAATACAAGCTCAAGTTCATCAAAAACGGGTTTCGCATGAAAAACTTATTGCGTTTTTGATATTGGAGGTTTTACCGATTGTTCCTTTATAGAGAGGTAATAACTTTCATCATTTGGTTTTATCATCCAATTATGTACTATGATGTTTCTTTGCATAATCTTGTAGTGCTCGTTCTTACGATTTCAACGAGCCCAAGATCATCGAAAACGGAGTCCGGATGCAAAAGATATCGCGTTTTTAGTGAAGGAAATTTTTTGGAAACTGGTAGGCCGGCCCCAGGCCGGGGTGGGCTCCCGTAGGCCGGACCCCTACCCGAACAGTCCGGCCTGGAGGCCGGCCTGGACGGCCCGGGAGGCCGGGGTGGGGCAGAATGCCCCCAACGTGCTGATTTTGGGGGCCTATAAAAGGTGCCTTCTTCCCCATTGGTTCCCCAACCTTTTTGCAAGCTTTCCTCCACCATTGTTGACATTTTGGAGCTTGCTCTCTCTCTATTCCTCCATGATTCTTGCCTCCAATTAGTGGGAAAAGAGAGAGGAGATCTAGATCTATTATTCCACCAATCCATCTCTCCTCTTAGTGAGGGGAAAGTCTTTGGATCTAGATCTTGTGGATTCATTTGTTGAGTTCTTCATTGTTCTTCCTCTCTTCTCCCCCCATAGCATTTGTTGCTTTGGTGGGATTTGAGAGTGAAGGATTTGAGCACTTCTTGTGTTCTTGCCATTGCATAGGTTGCATCGGTTTGAGTTCTCTACGAGGATTCGTTCGAGAAAGGTTGAGAAGCTTGTTACTCTTGGGTTCTTGGAGTGCCCTTGAGCTTGTCCTCTTGGGTACTTGGAGTGCCCTAGACGGTTGTTGTTGTCTCGGAGTTTTGGTAGCTCCGGACCTTGTTGCTATCTCGGAGTTTTGGTGGCTCGCGGGATATTGTTGGGAGCCTCCAATTGAGTTGTGGAGATTGCCCCAACCTTGTACGGGATCGGTGACCGCCCTCAAAGGTCCCATAGTGGATCGTGGCACTCCGCATTGGTGGAGGCACAAGGAGAATAAGGTGAGCCGTTGGGCGCTTGGAGTCATTGTGACTCCACACCTCTCCAACGGAGATTAGCTTCCATTGGGAAGTGAACTTCGGGATAAATCATCGTCTCTTCGTCTCTCGGTTATTTCTATACCCGATCTCTTTACTTATGCAATTTACTTTGTGATAGCCATCGAGCTTGAAGTAACATATCTTGCTATCACATAGTTGCTTGAATTGTTTAGCATAAGTTGTTGGTGCACATAGGTGAACCTAGTTTGTTTAGGTTTTGGCTTGATAAATTAAACTTAAACACTAGTTTTATTCCGCATTTATTCAAGCCTTAACCGTAATTATTTTTAAACGCCTATTCACCCCCCCTCTAGGCGACATCCGTGTCCTTTCACACGCCCCGCCGCCTCTCCTCAACGTTGCTTCCATGGCTTCCATCCCCGGGAGTGATCTGTCCTGGTGCTGCCGCCGGCGACCACCTCCTAGTTCGTTGCTTGGGCGCCATTCGTCCTCTGGATTTCCAGCGGCACGGAGGGTCAGCAGGGCTCACCTAAGCAGCCTCATAGAGCCAGCAGAGGTGGAAAGGGGTCCCCGTTCCCTTGACACCGTCGCCGGAGCTTGTAGCTCGGCACCTTTTCGGCGTATTGCCAAAGGTATGTGCCACAGTTCGCAACGAACCAAACTGAGATTTTTTGCAATAATTTGGTCCATCTTTTGTTGTGGATGGAATACTCAGACCACTTCTTCTACAACTATTTCATCGACACTTAGGATGATTCGTCCGACGACGATTCCGATGTTCTCATGACATATGCCGCCATGATCCACAACTTCAATGAAGAATCATTTGGAAATTACGTTGGCTCGGTGCCTGGCCACGAAGGGGCTCTAGAGGACCGGAATAGAGAAGGGGCAACGAGCAGCTACGGAAAGATTATTTTCATCCAGTGAAGCCAACATATCCTGCAAATGTGTTTCATTGTCGGTTCCGTATGTCGAGACATTTGTTCTTGCGGATTCTCGAAAGAGTCGTGGAGTACGACGATTACTTCGAGCCCAAGTTTGATGCTGCAGGAAAGTTTGGGTTCTCTTCTTATCAGAAATGCACTACAACAATCGGTATGCTTGCATATGAAGTTGCAGGTGATTTAAATGACATTTATCCGGTTCTACTGAAAATATTAAGTACAAACAAACAAAATTCATATTGGTTGGGTGGGGGAGGGGGCGTTGGGATGATTTGGTCCCAAGTTGGGGGTCCGGTCCAGCCTCCGTCCGCGGACCACCCTAAGCGAACCAAAAGAGGACCGATTTTGGTCCCTTTTTTTTGGGGGGGGGGGGGGGGGTTGGGTATGCTCTTAGAGCACGTGCATGTAGATCCGCCCCGCCCACCGCACCGTTCACCATGGATGCACGCTGGGACGAAGCTTCTCGAGGTTGTGGTCACCGTCGGAGGTGAGCCGGCCAGGCACCTAGAGAGGGGAGATGGCATAGCGCCAGTCACCACGAAGGACAAAGCAAACCTTAGACTACACCCTAAACTACTCTATATAGAAGGGAGTCTGCACCCTAAACCATCCCTACACCGGTCAGCAAGAATGCCGACAACGAGAGAGGCCAGAACTCGGAGATTTGGGTAGACTCTCAAACCAGGAGAGGAGAGGAGAGCTTGTCGTTCTTCTTTCTTGACAAGTTTTTTATGGCGTGCCTATATTCGGACACGCCACGAGTAAAGAGTTTACTAGTGGCGTGGCCATATTTCACCATACCACTTGTTTTTTTTCCTAAATACCAATGGCGTCAATTTTAGCCGCCTATAAACTTTTCGGCACTATCGGACGTTCCTTGTTGAACATGTAGATATCATAGAGTCATTGCACATGTGACGCTCGAACGAAGTGTTCATTATCCGAAAAGAGATGTTCTTGGGACGTTGGAGTGCACTACCCGGACGGGCTACATCGAATTGCCCACCTGCATCTCTAGTGGCAAACCTGTTACCTAGACCGTAAGCATTGTTTCTCGTTGTTACGTGGTAAAAAATATATGTTGTGGTATACAAGTGAGTCAACCTGTGTTGCATTCGGACCCTACAACATGTTTGAATTTGGTTTTTAAAATTTGAAATTACGGAATTGATCTATTGTTCTAACTGTGTCATGTTGCAACATGAAATGTTTGAATTATATTAATATCAAATTAGTGTATACATGATTGTTCATATGAAAAATAGAGGACAAACAACTTCTCAATATACATTTTTTACACTATCTGGAAATACTGCTGGCTTCCCGTTCTAAAAAAAAACTGCCGAGTATGCTGAAAAAACGGTTTTTGAGTACGTACCAATTTATTGATTATATGTAGAGTTACTCTAAGGGATCCAATCTTTAGGGTCTATTTGAGACCCACTTTCAGGAAAATTCCTTGTGGATAATCAGCTTATAAATGTCCGGTGTCATATTATGTTTCCCACTCTCCCAGGGTGCCATGACATTCAGTTGCTTGGACGACAGTCATTGGCCTGAAGGTATCTAATTGATATTCTCTTGGTTTTCGTTGAAGTACTCCCTCCGTCTCAAATTAAGTGTCGCAAAGCTTGACAAAAGTGGATGTATCTAGACATAATTTAGTGTTAGATACGTCCACTTTTGTCAAACTTTGTGACACTTAATTTGAGACGGAGGGAGTATATTACCTTCCCTTCCCCCATTAGTTTGGACCTTTTAAGCGAATTGCCTGGTTCATCAATTCAATATGATACCAGAGTCGAAGAGATCTCAAGTTCAAGATCTGGGTGGTGCATCAATTCAATAACTGGAGTTGTTGCCCTTTTTATTGAAAAGAATGAATAGAAGCTCTCAATTAAAGCTCAAAATTGTTTCGCACCATTCCACGAAAATCCACAAAAATCGGATACATGACAGCAAGTAACCAAAAGTACTTACCTCACCATTTGCAAGCAGCAAGCACAGTAACTTATGGGATCACGAAGCAAACAACATGAAAAGGCATGCTTCTTCTACACTGATCGGTAAACAAGCTACACCTGCGCTAACCTGACCCATGCACCGCCTGAACTGTAGTGTATCTTACTGTCATCATTTGCTTTTGGCTCCACAGAACTGGAACTCTCCAAGTCACTGCAGGGTGATTCTGGATCGCTGCTGACACGTAATGTCGGAGATGGTCTCTCCAAATTTCTGACCCAGGAACCAACAGACACTCCTCGGTCTACCTTGGTGAGGGACCTGGTAGTAGTCAGACATTTGATCTTGTCAAAAAGCTTCTTGTCGTCGTGCTTTATTGTTTCGACGATCATTTCCATGTTGTAGACTGCCAATTCTTGGAGGTGTTCCAAGGCATTTAAACCATTGACAACCTCCAAGCTGCTGCAATCATACATGGCAAGGGTCGAAAGCATCATCATAGCACCAGGCTTTACCACCAACTCCTCCAAGGTACACAAATTTTTAAGCTTCATCTTTCGAAGGCTCTGGAATCCCCTCTCGTGAAAAACCAGTTTTGTTCCACTGTACGAGCCATATAACAGCTCCATCTCAGCAATGGATGGCAGCACTGCAAGCTTGTCTACAAACAGCTGTGACAGCTCCGATTTGTGCAGATGGAGCGTGGTGAGGTTTGGCATGATATATCGGTCACACTGTGAAGCATCAAGGTCTTCTAGCTTGCCATGTAGACTTAGCACCTGGAGGCGGCGCATGCTTGAGTCGGTGAACATTGTTGATGGAAGGACTTCACCAGACAACTTGAGGTTCACAAGAAATTCCATTTTCTTGAGAGCTGCTGAAAGCGCTTTGGTGTGGGTTTCAGAAATGCCAGACAAAGACAGAGACCGGAGACCAATCATGTGGTTCAAGGGACATATATCTTCATCCCACGGATTTGAAGGTTCCACACCATCAAGGGTCATCAAATTAGTCAAGGAGACCGTGCAATTAGGCAACATAATTTTCTCAGCAAGCACATGTCTTAGAGTTTCGATTTCCCACAATCCATCACCAACTCTTCCCACATTTGTTCTCCTTACGTCCAATGTCTGGAGATTGTCAAGCTTACAAATGGATGAAGGGAGCTCCTCCAAGTTGCTGTTTCTAATACCAAGGTACCTCAAATGGATTATGCTTCCAATCTCATTTGGCAGCTTTTGGATCTTCAGACCATTCAAATCAATGACACGTAGGAACCTGGATCCCTCTATGAAGTGAAGTCCATGAATAGTATTTAAGCCAGCGCTCTCGGGATTTCCACATATTCTCAAGCACAGGTCTGCAAAGTTGCCCCAGAATGTCTGACGCTGAGGCATTTCATATACCGAGCTGCTGCGTTGGTCTTCTGCAAAATCACAGAGAAGGGAACGCAGCTTAGGGAATTCATTTGGTATGTTGACAAATGAATCCACATAGTTGTGTATAGCAAGGCGCCGCACTGCATTTGGATTTAGGACATTAGCTTGGTGGTGGATTTCAAGGAAACCAGAGTCCTGTGCTTCAGACTCCATGAAGGCGTGGAGCAGATTGTGAATGGCTACCAGCTTGATTCCTCCACCAGCATCCTTCTCCATGACCTGCACTAATCCTCTTGAGACCAGGTCCTTCAGATAGTTAAACCCAACTTCCTCTAGAGTTTTCCCCTTCTTTGGCACTACAAAGCCCTCAGCAATCCACAGACGCACCAAACGATCTGGGTAAATAATAATATTTTCCGACATGGACGAAAAATAGAGCAAGCATGACTTTAGGTGATGTGGCAGATCATCAAAAGCTAAAGACCATATGCTCCCAACTGGTTTCGGTTGGCCATTCGTCTCGAGTTGCTCCAGAACATCATCCCACTCCACTGGAATCACCTTTGACCGTAATACTCCGGCAAGCACAATAATGGCTAGAGGGAGACCTGATGATATCTTGTGAACTTTGTCATAGTAAGCTTTGCACTTGTAAATTTGTGGAGGTTTCTTTGCACCAAAAACACGCTGACAAAACAATTGTTCACCGTGTATGGTTTCAAGACAACACAGCTCAAGGGGCGCAATACGTGGGTCCATATGATTGATTTCCTTCATATTTAGGCGTGTTGTAAGCAAGATTCGGCTACCATTGTTGTCATCTGGCAGGACATCGAGCAAAGAGTTCCAGTCATTGATTTCAACCAAACCATCAAGAACAACTAGGTACCGCCTGTTCTGCATTTGTTCTACAAGTTTGCGCTCTTTACTGGTGGTTTCCCCATCATCAGGTGCCAATGATATATCATCAACGCATTCAGGCAATTTATCAACTCGTTCAGGTGCTTCTGGGACCTCTGAGCTAACCTGCTTGTACATAGTCTCTACATAGTCTGTGAACCTTATGTGTGGCGGAAGACATACCCACACATGCACCTCAAAGTGCCTCATGATATCAGGGTCATTGTACAGCTTTTTTGCAAGCGTTTTCTTTCCAATGCCGCACTCTCCCAAAATTGAGATGACTGCGCGATGAGAAACATTTTCCTCTTTGTTAATGATTTGGTCTTTGAGGGATGTAAATTCACTTTGTCTGGAGTCCACAATATATCCATCCTCATACCTGCAGAACCAATAGATCAGTTAACTGACAATATTGAACTACTACAAGCATATTTGTTTAAACACATAGCCTATTTAGAACATGAAGTGTCAAAAATGTTTTCTGTTTGAAGAGACAGTTTTCCACAGGATAAAAAACTTGAATTTGCTACAGGATTCTCAGTTCTTACTGAAATGTGGGATCAAGCCTAAATTGCCAATAAACGAGACACTAAAACGTGACACTATAATATGTCCCCTAGGCTTTATCAATACACATGTTTTGCTGTGGGGCCTGGCAAACTTTAAAATTCTACGTTGTGACATTTATTGATTTAAAGTTAGTCAGCACAGAGGCTAAGATAAACTAATCAGATTCTTTGCATGTATATTTAGATCAAATCATCAAATTCTTTGCAGCTTAACTTTCATGTACCAGTAAATTCCACACATAGGACATGGCAAAAGACAGGAAAATATGAAGGGAATAAGAACTACTATGCAGTAAGAAGAAACAAGATATGTTAACTCAAAGTCAAGCACAAATAAATAATAAAAATGAGTGTACCACTCAGGATCGATTTCAACCGATGACGAATTCCATGTTTCAGAAGGAAAACTCTCAATGGCATATGTTTCCTTGTTCTGGTTCAGTTCATCAATCCTTTCGTTGATCTTCAGTATCTGATTTGACAACCCATGACGTACAACGATCTGCATAACCTTATACTATGTTAATTTGTAGACCCTTGACATTAAATGGTGCTGAAATTAAACACAAATACACTGCAGGTATTTCCATACTGGAGTCATTCCAACTCAGTATTTACTGCATCTGCACATAGACAATGATAAAGCTCCTTCAACACTTCCTTATAAAAAAAAGAACTTTAACACAGCAGCAAGCAAACTCCTCCATCGCTAGCATACTTAGCAATCTAAGCTCCACCAGGAAATTTTGAGAATGATGGTTTTCCAGAAGAATGTTCAATCACTAGTTGACTAAAGCTGCCCGCAAAACGAAACGAATGATCAACTAGACGCAAATATGACGTACCAATTCAATTCTTGAAAGCAGGCATTACACAGGAACGTTGCTGACAGGAATCAGTTCAATTCTAGGAGAAATTAGGTGGGAAGACTTTGGGTTGCAAACGGGGCCTCGACAGATGCAAAATGCACACACACTCATCGTTATCGAGGATAAAAAAAGTGTGCTGATAACTGACCGAACGGCGAATCTTAGAGGAAACATATATATACACCTGAGTGGTGATTCCTTGGACTAGGTTGAAGGCCGCGCTGTGCCACCAGCCGCGGCGCCCCTTGACGCTGAGGTGGAAGGCCTCGACGCGGAGGTGGAACTCGTCGACGGCGTCCTCGACCTCGAATGCGACCTCCCGGGTCTCGCGGAGCCAGAGCAGCAGCAGCTCGTTGGCGCGGCCGCGGCGGGCGCGGTCGGCCCCGCGGACGAGAGCCTGCAGGTAGGCCAGCTTACGGCGCAGGGACCGGATCTCGGTGTCCACCCGCAGTATAGCCGTGGCTTCCGCTGCCGCGAGCTCGCCCAGCTTCGCCGCCACCCCCGTCACACCCGCGTCCGCCATGATTGCCCGCCTCCGTCCGGCTGCTCCTGCCGTGTGTGTATCGTACGTTTGGTTGGTGCAGTGGTTGTCGCTTGTCACTGAAGTGTTTGTAAAGCAGCTGGAGAAAGGTGACAATATGTTTGTTTGCCTGTCACGTGCGTGGTCACTACTAGTAGTGGGGCGAGTGGGGCGAGGCAGGCCCAATGCATGTATTCCCTCCGTTTTCTTTTACTTGGTGCCTTCCGTCCGAAAAAAAAATAAGACATTTTCAACGCTAACTTTTTAATTATTGGTAATTCCTTGATAGAGCTTCGTAAGATCAGCGTTCTCTCCTGAATCTTGCACGCTGTTCCGGAAGCGTTGATACCTGTAATGTTACAAAAAGTCTCCAAGGGCAAAGAAAAAGAACTAACATATATATCTTAAAAGCAACAATTGAGTTATATGGTGAGTTATGAAATTTAAAACTCTCAACAAAACTTTTTGTGAGAGTAGCATACTGGGGACCTTCATCCTCCATGTAGTTGGTTAAACCAACTCTTTCAATCAGCATCAAGAAGTCATCCATTAGACCTGCACTTCTCAAAAATGTATAACATGGGAAGCTAGATGGATTAGCAATTCCATCACCTCCCGCATCATCGATGTTCGGTGCAATAAGGTCTTTATTACAAGATGGCCTCAATAAGTTGGATAAACGTGAGGACCTTGTTCTTCTAGGAGCATCACTCCTAAATATTTCTCCAAAGTTATGGATGTCCATTTCTGAACTTTTTCAACAATCATCACAAAAATTGATTTCAAGCAACTATAAGGTGGAAACTAACATATAGAATTATAGGAGAGCTAAACATGCATCAAAACTATATTATTTCCACTCAAATCAAGCATGCAAACTCATATAAGATGTCACCTACAGTACCAAAATACTCAAGAAATACTCCACCAAATAAAATTTATTTGGATAATCGGAGGAGTCACATACCGGAGAGCAAATACACCAAATTTCAGAAACGATGGTGGGCTGAGCAAAGAGATCGAAAAATTCCAAGGAAGAACAGCAAGAACACGGGTTTCAGAAAATATTTTGAGTTTATGGGGTGAGAGAGAATCTTTGGCAGGGGAGAGAGTTAGTGGACGGTCAGGGGGCCCACACCATGACCAGGCGCCAGGGGCAGGCCGCGCCCCCCTATGGTGTGCCTGACTGGTGGATCCCCTTGGGTCTCCCAGGTGGTGCTCTACCTCATTTTGACGTAAAAATTTATTATAATTTTTCTGGAATTTTTCCAGAAACTTCATTTTTGAGGTATTTTCAGAATTTAATAATTAATTAAATCCAGACAAATAAATATGGAAAGGCGGAAAACAAAACCAAAACTAGAACTACATATGTTCTAAGACACTCCAATGGGAAAATATCCAAAGAAAACAAAGGTGGAGGTGGTGAAAACAAAAGCATGGATGGTGAAAACATGCATAACCACAGTAATCAGGGCGAGAACATGAGGAAAACATGACTCTGGATGATGGAAAACATAACTACACTTAAGTAGCAAGGTGATAACAAGGTGAAAACATAATGGGGAAGGTGAAAACATAGTGAAAACATTGTCCTCTTCATTAAAAATCACTTTTTTAACAAGGATGATCAAGTCTTGTTACCAGAACAATTTTTATATGAAGCAATACTTTGCATATCACTAAGTAATTATGTTACCTCAACCTTGATAGACATAGTCACAATCATAATAATTTCATATTATTTTGTTGGCATTGGAATGGGACAATAAAATTCTCCAATCTTGATGGTCTCAATATTTTCAATTGATTTAAACCATATCTTCTATCAATCTTCTTGGGAAAATAAACAGTATGCTCTTTATCATTAACATTAAAAGTTACTTTGATTGCAATCAATAATAGCCTCTACAGTGTTAAGAAAAGGTCTCCCAAGAATAATAGACATATTATCATCTTCAGGCATTTCCAACACAACAAAGTCAATTAATAGCAAACAACTAGTAGCAACTTGAACAGGAACATTCTCACATATACCAACAGGAATAGCAGTAGATTTATCAGCCATTTGCAAAAATATATCAGTGTGTATCAACTTTTCAAGAGAGAGACTCTTATAAAGAGAGAAAGGCATAACACTAACTCAAGTCACATAAAGCAGTTCTAACATAATTATTTTTAATAGAACAAGGGATAGTAGGAATACCACGATCTCCAAGATTCTTTGGAACCTTGCCACTGAAAGAGTAATTAGCAAGCATAGTGGAAATTTCCTCATTAGGAATTTTCCTTTTGGTAGAGACAATATCTTTCATATTTTTTTTTTCGAAATGGGTACCCCCAGCCTCTGCATCGAGTGATGCACACAGTTGTTTAGTGATTATTAAAAGGTAGTCAAGCGTGAAACGCTTACATCTTCTCAGTCACAAAGACTACTAAGAAGCACTTCCAAAAAAAGAACAAACAACCACAAAACCTATAAACTACAAAAGCCTAGGAAAAGGCTGCCACGTATGATGGGAGAAAAAATCCCGTGCCACCGAGAGCAGCCTCGTGCAGCCATCCTCCATAAGCTTGCGCTGATCCAAAGGGAGAAGGAAAGCCCATAACTGGATCCAGTAAACCGCCATATGGATAACCTGTAATACATGAAACGGTTGTTTTCTGTTAAAACCAGATTATTCCTACACTTCCATAAAGACCAACAAATAGCCGAGACGCCAATATGAATTCTATTTTTGGTCTTAATATCCACCCCATTTAACCAATTTCCGAACATATTAGTTACATTAGAGGGTGGTGGGATGTTGTAGGTACAGAAAACAACACGCCAAATAAGTTTAGCAAAATGGCAATGAATAAAAAGCTGATCAATAGTTTCCTCATTCCCGCAAAAAGAACAATGAGTATCACCTTTCCAATTCCTTTTAGTAAGATTATCTTTAGTGAGCAAGACTTTTTTATCAAGGAACCACATGAAGACTTTAATTTTCAAAGGAATTTTTAACTTCCACAAGTAAGTTTTAAGAAATCTAGCATGTCCATTCATTAAATCCTCATACATAGATTTTACCGTGAACAACCTATTTGTGGTTAAATTCCAATGAAAAGAATCAGGATTATCAGATAGGGAAACATCCATTAGCCTTAAAACAAGACGAGACCACATATCCCATTTCTTCCCATCAAGATGCCTTCTAAATCCTAAATTTAGAGGCGGGGCAGAATGTAACACTGTATGAACCGACACATTTCTGTGTTGCACAATGTTATAAAGAACAGGATATTAGTCTTTTAAGGGTGTTTTTCCTAGCTAGGTATCCTCCTAGAACATAGTGATATCCCCATTGCCCACTCGAAATGTGCCTCTAAGAAAGAACTCATCCTTCACACCCATGAGTCCCTACATAAATGAGAATCAGTAGGTTGGGCCTCAACTTGAGCCGAAGTTTTACTATGAAGGTATTTTTTTATCAATAACTCCTGCCAAACACCTTCTTCATGCATCAGTTTGAACAGCCATTTACTGAGCAAACACTTGTTTTTTCAGCTCAAGAACCTCTATACTGAGCCCCATCTGATCTTTTGGTCTACAAATTATATTCCATTTGGTCAACCTATATTTACGCTTGGTCTCATCGCTTTGCCAAAAAAATCGAGACCTGTAGAAATCAAGCCTCTTCCTGACTCCCTTGGGTATCTCCAAAAAGAAAGCATAAACATGGGCAAACTAGTTAATACTGAATTAACCAGCACAAGACGGTCCCCATAAGATAACAACTTTCCTTTCCAACACCCAAGTTTATCTTCAAAACGACTTCCAACTGGAAACCACTCTGCGTTACAGAGTTTTCGATAATGAATTGGGATCCCAAGATATTTAAAAGGAAGCGAACCAGATGCACAACCAAAAATTTGTTTATACTGATCCTCCACCTCTAAAGCCGTCCCAAAACAAAAAACTTCGCTCTTATGAAAGTTAATTTTAAGGCCTGATAATTGTTCGAAAATGCACAAAATCAGCTTCATATTCAAAGCCTTTTGGATATCATGATCCATAAATAAAATAGTATCATCAGCATATTGCAATATGGATAAGCCCTGATGAGGACATCGCTACTACTACACCACTTCCATTACAAGGACCTATGACTAGAGCTCGTGCACGTCAACTTAATCAGCAGGTACTATCGTTTCTACGAGTTGTTCCTAATATACATGAGAATATGATACTGCATAAATCGAATGTGTTTGTTTCTCTCAGGAATAATGGACCTAGCGTGGATGAGAGGGACAAGCTATGGAGCATGTTCGAGGATGGAGCTGGCAGTAGAAGCACAAGTGGAGAAGATGACACTGCCACGGAGGGAGATTACAGCAGCAGGAAGTCGCCGTAATGCCAAATGAAGCCTTGGACGAATTATACAAGCTACAACTTCATTATTTTCGTCCAAGTCCTTTTATAGGTGTTGTGACACCTCATCATTGGGCCAGGCCCATGTATTTGGTCATACACCTTAGTGGGCAGTTTTTTGAGTCCGTATTCATGGGAAAAGAGGTTTAGGCTGGATTTCGTGGCCCCACCCCTGGGAGCACGAATTTACCCTCTTTCCCCTCATAAATACAGACCCTATGGTTTCTTTTAGGGATGCGTTTTGTTTAGTTGAAAGTTAGTCGTCGCTGCAACTTCGCCGTACTTTGTTTATGTCAGATCAGCCAGACTAAGACCGCTTTCGGAATCCCACTTTTAGCTATAATCATTCATCTATATTCGCAATATATTGATTGCACATTCTTAGTTCTTGCTTGTTCTCGATTGATTGCATGAGCTAGACCTGAGTGGTTGGGTCGACCATGCTACAGCGCTGTCAATAACCTCCCGGAGTTGGTGTAGCGATTGCTAAGGCGCAGCGTCCTCGTACGTTTGTAGTCGGATCGTCGACGTCAATGCCACCCAAATCGTAGTTATCATCTCATCGAAAGATCGGACACCTTTGCCTCTCTCAACTGGTATCAGATTTCAGGTTGATCGGTGAGATTTACTGTTTTTCATAGATTAGATTCAGTCTGTTCTTCATACCTACAGTCCACAAAATGCCAAAAAAATTGTTAGGGTTAGATCATCCCATCCTACATCCAGTTCGGGCCTATTGCATCTTCTTTTCAGTGTATTGCATTGTTGAGTTTTCGTCTGCATCGTCGTGTCAAGTTGCTGGTCTTAGCGTTTATTCCCGTAGAGTTTCGAGTTCTTTGCATAGTTCGTCAGTGCCGCTGCCGCATCACCTCGCACGTTTGCAGATTACCGCTGCCTCCCACCACCACAAATTCCGCCACTGTCCAGCCACCACAAACAGCCGCCGCGCGCACCACAATCAGTCGCCGCTATCATCTCCATTACCGATGTTCGACAAGCTATCCATCGCGCCGCTACCTTGCCGCCACCACATTGCATCGCGCCGTCAATAGCTTCCTTCCGCACGCGTGCGTCTCCACTTGTTCCCGTGCGCCGCCTCCATGCTACTAGTTAGGGTTAGGGGTTTTCTAGTTGTTTCAATCCTTTTTCTATCGATAGATTAGAGTTCTACTCAGTTTGGGACTCCAAATTCGCGACCTACTGTAGCAGCAAAAATATATATATATATCCCGAAAAAAAATCGTCATCTCGCCTAACCACTGACATAGTCTGAGGTTTGGAGAGAGAAAAAAATCGTGATCTCGCCTGACCACAGACATACTCTGAGGTTTGGAGAGAGCGGAAAAAAAAATCGGGAACTCACCTGACCACAGACATACTCTGAGGTTTGGAGAGAGCAAAAAGCCAAATAAAAAAATCTTCCTCTATTTAGTGCAGTTTTTTACTGCTCTGTGCTCATACTTCTTCTCTTTTTGCTTGTTGTTGCGCGCCGTGACGTTGTTGGTGTTATAGGCTCGCGTCTCTAAAACGGTCTAGCCTAGGACCAGCACAGTACCGTGTTTGAGCGTTTATTCAACTTGCATTCCTGATTTGTTTATTGCTAATTCTTGCTACTATATTCAAGCCTCCTAAAGCTCCACAGATTCTACATCGTGCGTTGTGACTTTCACCTGGCAATCGCTCCATCTAATCTTCACTGAGACTTGACATCGTCGTTGCCGGTCACCTCCTACTGTTGGGTGAGAACTTGTAAGAGTTTTGTTTTTGGTTTGACATATTAGGCATTTTTTCCACCACCTAGTAGTTGATAGGACTATATACTCGTGATTTTTTTTCTTTTGTTATCCACTAACCATGCCAGGATCCGATGATGAATGGGAGAGCTTAACGAACAAAGAGTTGCACACAAAGTTCGCCAAGCTCGTGACGGATCACACAGAGGACATCGACACCAAACTTGGAGAGGCGCTTGAGAAGATAACAGGCCTCGAGCAAGCTTTTGACACCAAGCTCGACACAAAATTCAACGAGCTGCTCGCTCGTCTAGCACCTCCACGCGCTGGTCCTCGCATACCTGCGAATGTTGGACGGGCGCAACGTATTCCGGTTGAGCAAGGTGTTGCTGCAGCTGCTCGTGATGCTAATATTGCTGAGTATGAGGATGAAGATGAGGACGTGGGAGATGAGGTTCCGGTGCATCCCGCGGGTAGGCCGCGCCCCCACGTGCCTAATGGTAATGTTGGACCACGCCTTCAGGTATTGCACGACGATGACCATGTAGCCAAATTAAAATTACATATTTCACCGTTTGCGGGTAGATATAATCCTGATGCTTATCTTACATGGGAATTAGAAACTGAACAACGTTTCGCATGCTTACATTATCCTGATGCTAGATGTGTTAAAGCTGCTGTTTGTGAATTTACCGGTTTTGCTTCTATTTGGTGGTCTGAATATTGTCGAGTAAATCTTAATGCCATTCCCACTACTTGGACTGATTTAAAGAATGCTATGCGTACGCGTTGGGTGCCGCCATATTATCAACGTGATTTGCTTCAAAAATTACAGACCTAAAACAAGGCAAAAATTCTATAGAGGAGTACTATCAGGAATTGCAAACTGGGTTAATAAGATGTGGTGTTATTGAGGATACTGAACCTATGCTTGCACGTTTTAAGGGTGGGTTAAACAATTCAAACTATTTTGGAATATAAAGAATATCATATCATCACTCGTTTGTTCCATCTTGCTTGTATTGCTGAACGTGAAGTGCAGGATCAGCAAGCCGCACGGACTAATTTTTCTGCAGGTCGTGCTACATCATGGACTACTCGTACACGTCCTACACGCACCACAACTTCTCCTTCGAGTCCCGCTACTACGACCAGCAGAGAACCGTCAAGCAAGGCACCACTATCATCACCTAAGATGGCCCCTACTGGTTCTACGCAGTCTTCATCTTCCATGGCTTCTACGGGACACACAAGTAAAATTCAGTGTCGCCGTTGTGATGGTTGGGTCATTATGCTCGTGAGTGTACAAACAAGCGTGTGATGATAGCTCGTGAAGATGGCGGGTACGATTCGCTAGTGACTATGATGAGGAGACTTTGGCTCTTATTGCACAAGAGGATCATGATGGCACCGAGTCTGATCAAGATGTACAATATATGGCTGCCGAAGCCGCTGAGAGGTATGAGTCTTTAATTGTTCAACGGGCTTTGAGTGTGTAGGTGACCAAGGCAGAACATGAACAGCGGAACAATCTTTTCCATACGAAAGGGGTCGTCAAAGAACGATGTATACGCATCATTATTGATGGAGGGAGCTGCAACAATTTGGCAAGTGTTGAGATGGTAGAGAAGCTCTCCCTTCAAACGAAGCCACATCCTCGTCCTTACTACATACAATGGTTCAACAACAGCGGCAAGGTTAAAATATCGCGTACTGTTTGTGTGCATTTTACTATTGCTACATATACTGATTTTGTTGATTGTGATGTGGTACATATGCAAGCATGCTCTCTTTTACTTGCTAGACCATGGCAATTTGATAAAAATTCTGTACATCATGGTAGTACAAATAAATATACTCTGGTTCATAAGGATAAAAAATTGCTTTGCTTCCTATGTCTCCTGAACAAATTCTGAAAGATGACATTGCTAGAGCTAGTAAGGCAAAGAAACAAGAGATTAACAAGAGTGAAAATCAGATTGTGGCTAAAGAATTGCAGCAACATAAGACTAATACAAATTCGTCACCTTCACATGAGATTAAATTGACAAGTCCATGTTTCTTAGCTAGCAAATCTGATTACTGATTTGGATATTCTCAATTATGTTGTCTATGCTATTGTGTGCAAAGAGGTGTTATTTTCATTTGAGGATTTGCCTCCCTCTTTGCCTTCTGCTATCACTAACATTTTGCAGGAGTATGTGGATGTTTTTCCACAAGATGTACCACCGGGATTACCACCTATTAGAGGGATTGAGCATCAGATTGATTTAATTCCCGGTGCTTCACTACCAAACAGGGCGCCCTATCGTACCAACCCCGAGGAGACAAAAGAGATTCAGCATCACATACAGGAGCTACTTGAGAAAGGTCATATACGTGAATCCCTTAGTCCTTGTGTTGTCCCTGTTTTGTTGGTACCAAAAAAGGATGCCACATCTCGTTTTGTTGTTGATTGCCGAGCCATTAATAATATTACTATTCGATATCGTCATCCCATTCCTAGATTAGAGGATATGCTTGATGAATTAAGCGGCTCTATTCTGTTTTCTCAAGTTGATTTGCGTAGTGGATACCATCAAATTCGTATGAAATTGGGAGATGAATGGAAAACAACATTTAAAACTAAGTTTGGTTTATATGAGTGGTTGGTTATGCCTTTTGGGTTAACTAATGCACCTAGAACTTTCATGCGATTAATGAATGCAGTTTTACGTGCTTTCATTGGACAATTTGTGGTAGTTTATTTTGATGATATATTGATTTATAGCAAATCTTTGGATGATCACTTGGAACATTTGCGTGCTGTTTTTAATGCCTTGCGATATGCACATTTGTTTGGTAATCTTGGTAAGTGCACCTTTTGCACAGACCGTGTTTCTTTTCTTGGCTATGTTGTTACTCCACAAGGAATTGAAGTTGATAAAGCCAAGATTGAAGCTATTGAGAGTTGGCCGCAACCAAAAACAGTCACACAAGTGTGGAGTTTTCTTGGCCTCGCAGGATTTTATAGGCGTTTTGTGAAAGATTTCAGCACCGTTGCTGCCCCTCTCAATGAATCGACAAGGAAAGATGTTCCTTTTGTGTGGGGTACACCACAAAATGAGGCCTTCAAGTTATTAAAGGATAAGTTAACACATTCTCCTTTGCTACAACTTCCTGATTTTAGTAAGACTTTTGAGCTTGAATGTGATGCTAGTGGTATTGGTTTGGGAGGTGTGTTAGTACAAGATGGTAAACCTCCTGCATACTTTTCTGAAAAATTGAGTGGGCCTAGTCTCAACTATTCTACTTATGACAAGGAATTATATTCTCTTTTTAGGACTTTAGAAACTTGGCAACATTATTTATGGCCCAAAGAATTTGTTATCCATTCTGATCATGAATCTTTAAAACATATTCGAAATAAAGCAAAACTGAACCGTAGACATGCTAAGTGGGTTGAATTCATTGAGTCTTTTCCTTATGTCACAAAGCACAAGAAGGGTAAAGATAATGTTATTGCTGATGCTTTGTCTCGTCGTTACACTATGCTTTCTCAACTTGATTTCAAAATATTTGGGTTGGATACCATCAAAGATTTTTATATGCATGATGCTGAGTTTAAGGACGTAATGCAGAATTGTAAGGATGGTAGAACATGGAACAAATTCGTCCTTAGTGATGGATTTGTGTTTCGTGCTAACAAGTTATGCATTCCAGATAGCTCGGTTCATCTTTTGTATTTACAGGAAGCGCATGGAGGAGGACTGATGGGTCACTTTGGAGTGAAGAAGACAGAGGACATACTTGTTGCGCACTTTTTCTGGCCACGTATGAGACGCGATGTTGAGAGGTTTGTTGCTCGCTGCACTACATGTCAAAAAGCTAAGTCTCGTTTGAATCCACATGGTTTATATATGCCTCTTCCTGTCCCTAGTGTGCCTTGGGAGGATATTTATATGGATTTTGTTTTGGGATTGCCTCGCACACAACAGGGGAGGGATAGCATTTTTGTTGTTGTGGATCGTTTTTCAAAGATGGCACACTTTATTCCTTGTCACAAGAGTGATGATGCTACACATGTTGTTGATTTATTCTTTCGTGAAATTGTTCGTTTACATGGTGTGCCAAATACTATTGTTTCAGATCGTGACACTAAGTTTCTTAGTCATTTTTGGCGTTGTTTATGGGCTAAGTTGGGGACCAAATTACTATTTAGTACTACATTTTATCCCCAAACTGATGGACAAACTGAAATAGTTAATAGAACTTTGTCTACTATGTTAAGGGCTGTGTTAAAACATAATTTTAAAAAGTGGGAAGAATGTTTGCCTCATATAGAATTCGCTTATAATCGTTCGCTACATTCTACTACTAAGTTGTTCCCTTTTGAGATTGTGTATGGTTTTATTCCTCGTGCACCTATTGATTTATTTCCTCTTCCATCTTTGCTGCAACATAATTTAGATGCTACACAACGTGCTGATTTGATCTTAAAATTACATGCCACTGTTAAAGAGAATATTGAACGCATGAATGCTAAATATAAAATGTATGGTGATAAGGGACGGAAGGAACTTATATTTGAACCTGGAGATATTGTTTGGTTGCATTTGCGTAAAGACCGTTTTTCTGAGTTGCGCAAGTCAAAATTAATGCCACGAGCTGATGGTCCTTTTAAGGTGTTAGAGAGGATCAATGATAATGCATATAAACTTGAGTTACCTTCAGATTTTGGGGTTAGTCCCACATTTAACATTGCAGATTTGAAGCCATATTTGGAAGACAATGATGACATAGCATCGAGGACGACTTCGATTCAAGAAGGGGAGGATGATGAGGAAATTGCTACTACTACACCACTTCCATTACATGGACCTATGACTAGAGCTCGTGCACGTCAACTTAATCAGCAGGTACTATCGTTTCTACGAGTTGTTCCTAATATACATGAGAATATGATACTGCCTAAATCGAATGTGTTTGTTTCTCTCAGGAATAATGGACCTAGAGTGGATGAGAGGGACAAGCTCTGGAGCATGTTCGAGGATGGAGCTGGCAGCAGAAGCACAAGTGGAGAACATGACACTGCCACGGAGGGAGATTACAGCAACATGAAGTCACCGTAATGCCAAATAAAGCCTTGGACTAATTATACAAGCTACAACTTCATTATTTTCATCCAAGTCCTTTTATAGGTGCTGTGACACCTCATTATTGGGCCAGGCCCATGTATTTTCGTCATACCCCTTAGTGGGCAGTTTCTAGAGTCCGTATTCATGGGAAAAAGAGGTTTAGGCTAGATTTGGTGGCCCTACCCATGGGAGCACGAATTTCCCCTCTTTTCCCCTAATAAATACAGCCCCTAGGGTTTCTTTTAGGGCTGAGTTTTGTTTAGTTAAAAGTTAGCCGTCGCTGCAACTTCTCCGTACTTTGTTTGTGTCAGATCGACTAGACTAAGACCGCTTTTGGAACCCCACTTTCAGCTATAATCATTCATCTATATTCGTAATATATTGATTGCCAATCCTTAGTTCTTGCTTGTTCTCGATTGATTGCAGGAGCTAGACCTGAGTGGTTGGGTCGACCGTGCTACGGCGTTGTCAATAACCTCCCGGAGTTGGTGTAGCAATTGCTAAGGCGCAGCGTCCTCGTACGTTTGTAGTCGGATCGTCAACGTCAACGCCACCCAAATCGTAGTTATCATCTCATCGAAAGATCGGACACCTTTGCCTCTATCAAGCCCCATCCACTAAGTGGGGTATAAGACCATCCACTTGACCATCTTCCTTAGCTCTAGCAATGAGAATGGCCAACATATCTGCAGCAATGTTGAACAAAATAGGAGATAGGGGATCCCCCTGTCTCAACCCTTTTCTTGTTTGGAAATAATGACCGATGTCATCGTTTACTCTAATGCCAACACTACTCCCAGCACAAATTGCATGATCCAATTACACCACTCAGGTGCAAATCCTTTCATACACAATGCTTGCAAGAGGAAGGGCCATTTAATCTTCTCATAAACCTTCTCGAAGTCAATTTTAAAAATAACACCATCCATCTTCTTTCTTTTAAGTTCATGAATGGTCTCATGCAAAATGACAACACCTTCCAATATGTGTCTTCCCGACATAAAAGCATATTGAGTTGGTCGAACCACTTTTTGCACAATTTGAGTAATACGATTCGTACTCACTTTTGTGAAAAATTTAAAACTAACATTAAGAAGGAAAATCGGTATGTATTGCTGAATCTGGACCGCATTTTCTTTTTTAGGAAACAACGTAATGACTCCAAAATTCAATTTAAACAACAGTAACGAACCTTGTTTTAATTGATGGAACATTGCCATTAGATCATCCTTAATAAATTCCCAAAAAGTCTTATAAAACTCAGCGGGAAAACCATCAGAACCTAGAGCTTTATTTAATTCCATCTGCGAAATGGCCTCATACACCTCTTTCACTAAGAAATCAGATGTCAGAATCTCGTTTTCCTCATGAGATAACTGCGGTATATCATGGATAACAGTCTCGTCAAGAGAAATATTGTTAGGTGTCGGATCCCCCAAAAGCTTTTTATAATATTCTGTAATGTAAGTTTTAAGATTATCATCACCAACTATAGTTCCTTCATGCTGCTCTAACTAAAAGATCATCTTCTTCCTATGTTTCCCGTTTGCTATTAGATGAAAATACTTAGTGTTGCTATCACCCTCCTGAATATGCTTCAGTTTAGCTCATTGTGCCCACTTAGACTCCTCCTCACGCCCGAGACAACCAATCTTCTCATTTTCCTCCCTCAGAGTCCCCCGCTCCACGTCAGACAGAGGAGAGCTCTCGGCTTTAATATCAAGATCGTCGATAATTTTTAACAAACGCTCTTTTTATTTCTTATATTTTCCAATATGATTTTTAGCCCAACCTTTAAGAAAACGTCTCACATGTCTTATCTTATTTTTCCAGATCTCAATAGGTGAGTTACCTTTCGAAAAAGCAGCCCACTCTAAAGCAATTAAATCGAAAAAACCATCTAATTAGAGCCATGAAACTCAAACGAGAAACGGCTCTTATTGCCCACATGTGCACGAACTCCGGATTCCACTAAGAGCGGAGTGTGATCAGATCCTGTTCTGGTGAAAGCATACACCGTAGCAAGAGGGAATTTTTGTTCCCAATCTACCGTAGTCAAAATTCTATCAAGCTTCTGAAAAGTATGATTATCCCTTCTACTCACACATGTATACTGTCTGCCATATAACTCTATTTATTTCAGGTGTAGGTTTTGCAAAATAGCATTAAACATGACTGGCCATCTCAGGTTATAGTTATCATTACTCTTTTCTTCAGGCTTTCTTATAATGTTAAAATCGCCATCCACCATCATTGGTAATGTTTCATTGTCACATATACGAACAAGCTCTCATAAGAATTGGGCCTTAAACTCATCTTGAGCAGTCCCATAATCCGAAACCAAAACCCACTCAAAACCATCATTCTTGGATTTAACATAAAGTTTCACACAAAAATCACCCACATCAACATTTTTAACATGTAACGTAGACGTATTAATCCCAATAAGCATGCCACCTGATCTACCTCTAGGTGGTAAACAGAACCATGCAAAATTCAAACCAGATGCCAAGTGATCCAAAAAAAGGGGAAGCAAAGTTTAATCTTCCAGTCTCCGACAAGGCCAGAAAATCTAGTTTTTTTCCTTAATCGTTTCTTGGACAAAAATATGTTTTCTGGGGTCACGAAAACCCTCGTTGTTCCAAAACATGCCACAATGATTATGCATTTTGAGATTGTTTTTTCAAATTAATTCTCGCACTCCTCCGTTTAGTTGATACCGAGTAGTCTTTCTTTTTTCGTGCCCTCTTAGTGATCAAATCAGATCCCAGAACATCTATGTCTAAAGCATCAGCAGGATTAACATCATCATCAACAAGATCCTCAGAAAGACTAGCCGCTTTATTCAGAATCAGACTACCCGGCGGATCGGGATATTTATCAACTAGATTATTTTGAAGAATGGATAAAGTTATACTTAAATGAGAGCTCTTAATTAGTTTAGCGGACTCGATAGAAGAATTATTAGAAGGTCCCAAAGAAACTCCTAACCTATCAGCCCTATCAATAATCTCTTTATCCCAA
This sequence comes from Alopecurus myosuroides, assembly GCA_028641055.1. NCBI lineage: Eukaryota > Viridiplantae > Streptophyta > Magnoliopsida > Poales > Poaceae > Alopecurus > Alopecurus myosuroides. Next base: position 49,658,980 of record CM054062.1, on the reverse strand, counting down.
AAAGACAATATTGAAAAACTTTTATTTAAATTCGTACCTGTAGTGACGTCCCTTCTCGCAGCGAGAGACATAGCTTTGTCCAAATGGGAGTCGTCGGCCTTGTGCTGCGCTCTAATGCGACCACTGGACAGAACACCCGAGCTCCGAACGTCCAAAATCCCACCAAAATAAATCACCTTCTGCCTCGTTAGCTCATTATCCACGCTGCACGAAAGTCCGATCGGAAACACAGGTATTTGCAGAGGTGAACACAAAGTTCGTGGAGTCTCACAACCACTAGAGCTCACTGGTAAATCAACAAAAGAATTAGAAAAGGAAGTATCACCTCCATCAATAATAGAGCATACAACAGCAACATTCAAATTCACACCATCCGAAACAACTAGAGGAGGATTGTAAGAAATACCTAACGCCTGATCGACCAAAGGGGTGCACAAAACACAGGGAGACCGCACCGTACTCTCAGCAGGCGACACCGAGGCCAAACTAAGGTCCTCACCAACCGAGATAGAGTGTGGAGAGGCCACACTGTCTGCCGCGATGGCAGAAAAAACAGCGACTTTCTCTGCCGTGGCAGAAAACTGTGCCATTTTTGGCTCATCGGCAGCCAAAATGGGGCCTTTCTCTGCCGAGGCAGAACGCTGCTGCTAATTGTGGTATGCGAAACCAACTGCTGCTGCTTCTGATTCGAATCAACATTGGACAACACCTCTCCATCCGAAACAGAAAGATCCAGCTTGTTTTTGGAAGAAAAAATAGCAGCAATTTCTTTCTTTGTAAGTTCAAAAGAATGCCGAAACGAGGGAGAAAAGAGGACACCCAATTTCACCGAATCATTAGGTGGTTTGACCCCTGTTCCACACTGATCAGAAGGAGCAACCTCAGTGTGAGACTTTGAAGCCACAGTCTCTAGAGCTTTTCCTGGCAATTTTGCAACCGAATACACAAACTCATCACCCATCTCATCCTCCCCATCATCACTATCCTCATCGTCATCACCATTCTCCTTCATATGAACATCCTTAACAGGAAAGAAAACCTCCTCCTCCACTTCAAAAGTAAGGCCATAACAACCATCTTTGATAGATAAAGGAAAACTTCTAGGTATCTTTCTATGGTTAATGCATCCAATTTTGATCCTAAGAATCCCATGTTTCCTAGTGAAAGGCATGTCAATCTCCTTTGTCATCCCAAACATATCCCCAACAGCCCAAAGAGCTAGATAATCACCAATGTGTGGGCTCGAAATTCCAGCCACCCTCACCCAAACCTCTGATAGAGTACTAGTTGGCTCGGGATTTTGAGCCCAGCTATCCACAGTGATCTCACATGAACTATTAGGAACAATGCATCTCCCAAACACTTTGAGCCTGTCTAACTCAGTTCTAGTAGGAAATTCCACCTGGAAAACATTGTGGCCTTTTTGACGAACATCCCAGATAAAGTTCTCCGAAGGAACTAGACGTTGTAATTGTATGGTAACATCTGGAATAGTCGGTTCTCCTCCTGACACAATCAAAGAAGCAAGTCGAAGATTTTCCATCTTTGGTTTATAAGTCTCTGTACATGGAAACTTGAAGAAAACTAGCTCCTCTTGGCCATACCCGTAGACTTTGATCTACGGTTTAGGTGATGTCAACAAATGACATTGCCTTTCACCATGAGATGGACCCTCGCAAATTTGAAAAATATCAACCGAACAAGATTTAGATCGATGCCCTGCAACTCCACAACGATAACATTTTTTTTTTGCCTTTTTAGGTGCTGCCAAAATGAGCGCTTGAGCCAAGTGTTCCGCTAAAACCACCTTCTCCTGCTCCTGTCTAAGTTGAACCACAGCCGTTGGCACTAGAACAGAACCAGATGAGGGAACCGACACTGCAACCACGGTAGAAGCAGGTGCCATCACTGCCTGCGCTGTAGCCACAGAAGCTACTGCGGGCATAGGTGCAGTGGTGACCACTGTTGGGATAGGGGTCGCAGCCTGAGGCAAAACCTGCGGCACAGCCGGTATGGCGGTAGCGACAGCTCCAACTGCGCCTGCATTTCCTGTCGTCGACGAGACAGCCCCCTGCCACCTGAGTTGGCCTCACCATAACGACCACACACTCCCCTGTAATCATATCCACGGTCGTACTCGTAACCAGCACCATGACCTCCATCGAAGTGACCACCTCCACGTCCCCTCCCGTCAAAACGACGACCTCTTGCACCACCGTTGTAATAACCTCGGCGGCCACGGGCAGAGAACCCCGTCCCCGCGTGGAAACCACCGTCTGGAGCTTGCGCAAGATCACCGCCAGGAGGCGCATCAGCCGCACCTGCCGTGCCACTAGGGCCGCCCACCTCGAAGTTGCCGAAACCATTGTAGCCACCCCGGTTGTACTGGTAGCCTCCATAGTATCCATGGTCACCGCCTCCACGGCCGCCGCCACGCTGAGCCATAGATGCAGCTGTGGTTGGGCAACACGGGACCAAAAGAACCCTAGGAAACGAGTCAGGCCGAGCCTACCCGTCTGGGGTCTATCACGATCGACGTGATTGATATGAGAAGGATACGGGTCCACAAAAGACCGATTCTTTCCAGGAAAAACGGAAACATCAGGGCCAACACCCCCCGTTACCCGTCGAATTTAAAATCGAGATCCAGCGAACCTAGAACCCCGGTAATTACGTACCTTCAAACGATCCGGCGAGGATCGCCGGCTCACCGTCGTCCAGTCCGCCTCAACCACCGTTCCTTCCACAAAAAATGTGGAAGGAAACCGCGGTAGCTTCAAATGACGGACCCTCGGCGACGGAATCAACGACGTATGATCCTCATCCGAAGATCTCAGCAGAACCGCAGCCTCCCGTTGCTTCTTCCTCTTCGCGATCTTCCTCTGCGCCTTCTTGCTATCAGAACACAGAGAACGCCCTGCAACCAACGCCGATGTCCTACACTGAAAACTGAATCCGTTAGACTCACCTTGCGCGCGACAACCGTCATCGTCCGAGTCAGTTTTAGTGTCAGCGAGACGCCAAAACCGTCCCCCAAACTGCGATGTTGTCTTCGCAGATGAGGCCGAGGGTGAAACGGCTCTTTCTTGCGATGGACCGAACGGCGGCAGTGTTGCAGCCGCGTCACCCGCCGAGTCACTAGAAGGCAGACACCCTCTGGGATCAGATGAACAACCTCTCCCATGGGTGCCTAGATCCGCCAAAGGGCAGACACCGTCTGGGTCTAGGCGGCAGGAGGGACCAAGATCCCCCTCAGCGCCGATGCCTCTCACGGCGGCCTCATCGGTGGTGTCGCCACCCGAGTCGCCTGGCATAGTAGTGGTTCTCAAATCTTCGCGAAATCGTAGAATAAGGAGGCAGTTTAATAGCATCAGTCAAAGGGATTTGCGAAAACGGAGGTTTCATCCACTCACAAAACTTGTTATAATGTTCTACTTCCTTTGATTTGTGTTTCTTATTAGGAAAAGGCATTGCTTTTTGTACCCAAGGCTCTCTTTCATTACCATGTTTATAGCAATGAAATACTCCTTAGTTTACTTTTCAGTTTTAGTTTTCTTTTCAGGTTCAGCTACAATTTCTTCTTTATCACAAGTATCACTTTTATCACTACCACTTTCAGTTTCAGCATCAGAAATAGATATACTATTAGGATCTTTACCAAGTTCAGGAGATTCTACAACAGTTTTATGTATATTCTTCTTTTTCTTAGAACGAGAACTATTGTTTTTAGGTTGGTGAGAATCTTGTTCAATTCTTTTAGGATGTGCTTCAGGATACAAGGGATCCTGAGTAGAAACACCACTTCCAGTAATTATTTCACAAACATGTTTTTCTCTAGAAGCATTAGCTAGCATATCTTTTTGCACTTTAGTGAGCTGATCAATTTGAGTTTGAACCATATGAAAATGTTTAACAAACATTTTAACATCATGAGAGGTTCTCTCAATAATACCATGCAAATTATCAATAGCTCTAGATTTTTCCATAAGTTGATTTTGCACTCTCGTATTGAAGTTGTCTTGCTTAACAACATAATTATCAAATTTATCTAAGCATTGATCAGGTGGTTTAGAATAGGGAATATATCTATTATCAAAGTATTGGAGAGATTGTACCTCAACTGTTGATGTGTGAGGAATAGGCTTACATAATTCTTCTATAGGAGGTAAATTCTTCACATCTTTAGATTTAATACCCCTCTCTTTAAGAGATTTCTTGGCTTCCTTCATCACTTCATCATTTAATTCAATCATCCCTCTATTCTTGGGTGTTGGGATTGGTGTTGGTTCTCGTGTAGGTGTAGACACAGGTATATTCTAATCATCATTATTTTTTGCTATTTTAGCCATTAATTCCTCAACTTCTTCTGGAGTTCTTTTTCTGAAAACACAACCAGCACAACTACCCAGGTATGTCCTAGATTCAATAGTTAGTCCATTATAAAATATATCTTGGAGCTCATTTTTAGGTAATGGATAGCTAGGGCTAGCTCTTATTAAATAACAAAACCTTGTCCAAGATTCAGGAAATTTCTCTCCTTCAATTTTCTCAAAGTTGAATGTATCCTGCACAGCAGCATGTTGGGCACTAGCAGGAAAATATTTTTGAAAGAAATCTTTGACCAAATCCATAGGATTAGTAATAGATCTAGGTGACAAATTGTTAAACCAAGTTTTAGCTTCATCTTTAAATGAGAAAGGGAAGATCTTGATAACAAAATAAGTACGCAACTTGGTATCATTAGAAAATAAACTACTCAAAGATGAAAGCTCATTCATGTGTTCCATAGCACTTTTACTTTCAGTTCCACAAAAAGGTTCCTTCTTAACAATAGATATGTAACATAAATCTAGAGAGAAATCATAATCCTTCTCTCTTATGTGTATGGGAGATGTGGCAAACTTAGCATCAAGAGAAGATTTATATTTCACAACATGTCTTGCAAGAAGAATCTTAAGAGCACTTGCACCAGTAGTAGCTTGAGCTTCCTTAATAAAGTCATCATTAAGTTCAATATAGGTTTCATCAAGATCATTAATAGACTCAGGCGAATTAACAGGTGTGCCAATATTTTCAACAAGAATTTCAGCACTTCCAATTTGTTTGGATTTAGCAATTGTAGCATCTAGGAAAGGACCTAGTGAACCAGTATCATCAAGCAAAGTAGAAGCATCATCAAAAGTATCAGAGGCATTTTCAGACGCACCAGAAGTAACAGTAGGTGTAGCATGTGGTGGTGTAAGAAGCTTACTCATAACAGACTATGAATCAAGAGCAAGAGAGGTGATCAGAGTTATACCTCTGCTTGTAGTTGATGGTAATATATGAACTTTTCTGTCACGAGTCTTTCCCATGATGAAAGGCTTGCAGCAAACAATATCACATTCAAGTGAGCAAATACATAAAGCTATACTCCTCGACAACGGTGCCAAGAAATAGTCTTGATGACCCACAAGTATAGAGGATCGCAACAGTCTTCGAGGGAGGTAAAACCCAAATTTATTGATTCTACACAAGGGGAGCCAAAGAATATTTATAAGCCTTAACAACTGAGTTGTCAATTCAGCTGCACCTGAAAGTAGACTTGCTCGCAACAATTTATCAGTGGTAACAGTTTTATAGTAGCAGTAGTAGTAAAATAACAACATGAATAAAATAGTAACAGGAGTAGCAATTCTGGGAAACAGCGGGATAAAAGTACCGTATGCATAAAGGGAATGGATGAACGGGCATTGCATGGATAAATTAGGTCATGTAATAATCTAAACATGGGCATTGCAGATAATAATAACAATAATAAAGCATCCAAGTTCTAGGAAAATCATAGGCATGTGTTCCAATATAGTCATACGTGCTCACAATGAGAAACTTGCACAACATCTTTTGTCCTACCAGCCCGTTGCAGCGGGGCCTCAAGGGAAACTACTGGTAATTAAGGTGCTCCTTTTAATAAAGCACCGGAGCAAAGCATTAACACTCTGTGAACACACGTGGTCCTCACATCAAAACCATCCCCTCGGGTTGTCCCAATTTCTGTCACTTTGGGCCTCGGGTTCCGGACAATGACATGTGTAAACAACTTGCAGATATGATCGAGAAACATAATTATACTCATGAAACAATAACATGTTCAGATTTGAGATCATGGCACTCGGGCCCTTGTCGGGGGGTTACCCCCGAGTAGGGTAAAGGCAAGTGATAAAGGCGTCTTACAGAAGAGAGGTTTGGTCGAGTAGCCGACTACCCGGTAGTCGCTACCCGGTCGACTGCTACTCGGGCTCACCTCAAGATGACCGGAAGGAGATATCAGTCAAGTTACATCCATTCGAGTAGAAGAGTTGGCCCGAGTAAAATTGGCGGGAACCTACTCGGGCCAGAAAGTCAAAGGAGTCGTTCTGACACAGGATCCCGCGTATCCTGGGTCCGTACTTGGCAGCATTCGAACTACTGTTCATCTGGGACCGGCCTGCCTGACAGTGACAGCATGGAAGCAGGCCGTCGCAGGATAAGGGGGCCCTACTCTGTGTTTGGCACAGTGATACCAGTCTGTCCCCTTGTTTTGCCCAACGACTTTCCAGATGCAGCCAAGATTAGGAACCAAAGCTGTCAGCGGGAACCCGGAAGAAGGACGATGTGCACACTATGTCGACACTTGTTCATGTTTGGACGTATCCGGCTGGGCACCATGTATATAAGGCGCCCCGCCGCCTCCTGCGTGAGGCATCGCATACTAGAACGGAGGAAACCCTAGTTTCTTGACCTAGTTCATCATCTAGAGAGGAGAGTGGCTACTCGGTAGCAAGAACATTGTACTGTGGCTACTCGGTGAGACACCAAAATACACAAAGAAAGGCAGGAGTAGGGGTTTTACCTCCTCACGAGGGCCCTGAACCTGGGTAGATCGTGTTGTTTGCAGTGTTTACTTCGTACCTCACGCGGCTACTCGTCGCGTGATCCCTCCCCGAGCACCTCCAGCGTCCTTCGTCCCCACATCTTTAGCCATCCCATGGCATCTGCCGTGACACCACCACGACAGTTGGCGCCCACCGTGGGGCAACCAGCGGCGCTGGTTGGAGTTTCTGTTCGGACGGGATCTTCTTCAGCGGAGCGCGTGGTCTGTGGTCTTGTCCACAGATTCGGCTCCTTCGACTTCGTCACCGACAACGCCGGCGATTTCGGCGGCAGGGCCATGCCGGAGGGTGGCTCGGTGATCTCCTTCGGCTCTCACCTTGTCTACGTCGCCACCGTCGCCAACCGCGCATATCCCGAGCTGGTGCATGACGCGGAGGATCCTCCCGCGGTGATTGCTGCTCGCGGAAGGCCCGCATGCCGCTCTGTGAACTGCGCTGAGGTGATGGTGACGGGCTTGGCGGCAAACACTGGCGCAGCCGCGACTGGCGCTGCGGCCGTCGTCGAGGAGATTGATGCACCGGCTGGTGGCAGGGTTCACCGGCCCTACGAGAAGGAGAGAAACTTGCCGCCTTCCACGTCTACGGTCATTCCCGCGTCAGCTACGCGACCTGGCATGCCCACTCCCACCGACATCGAGCTCCTGGCCATGAGGGAGCAGCTCGAGCGGCAACGCCTGGAGCTGCTTGCCGAGCAGGCGGAGTTGGATAAGGTAAGGTTGGAGTTGAGTCTAGATCAGCTCGAGTACAACAAGGCTCACGGCTTCACGCCAGTCGCTAGGAGGCCTAGCAGAGTAGGTGCCACTCGGCGCAATCTTGGTGCCGAGATGGCGACAGTTGTAGAGGCTCCTGCTCAGTCCGCCACCGCAAACACCTCCACCAGGCCCAGATATAGCACACCCGCCAAGACACTTAGGGCTGCAGAGGCTGTAGCTGCCGAGTTGCCTCGCCTAGATGGCGATGCGCGTCTTAGGCAGCAGGAAAGGCTCAACGAGTTGGTGTTGGAGGCTGCTAGGCAGAACGAGGAGTTCCGGAAGGCCAACCCGGGTGCTGGGGCTTCGCAGGTGGTTCACTCGCACGCGGCTAGATCTAACGATCAGGCCTCGTCTCCGCATCCCAGCCGCGAGAAGAGCCGCAGCGGTCGTTCGGGCAGAGATAGGCAAATGCAGGTGTATGACCCGGCTGCTGCCGCGAAACAGCTCGCTGTGCCGCAGCAGCCCGGGCAGGAACACAACGCTGCAAGAGCAGGCTCTCAAGCCCATCAAGCTCAAAGCCGTGCCCGAGATGCTGCGCGTCCAGGTCCTTCTCGGCAACCCGCAGCTCAGCCTACTCGGCAGAGGCAGCAGCCGCGCGCAGTGGCACCAGTCGCCAACCCGGTGGAGCAGCCTGCAGCTGTGCAGGTGGACAGGTATGATGATGGCTACTCGGCTATGGAGATGGCTGGCTATGATATTCATGACCGTGTTGGTGAGCGTGTGCTGGCGCCTGGAGATGCGAGGCATCAGTTGGACCGGATCAGCTTGTCGGCGCGGCTAGAGAGCACGGGTCCTCCTGGCCCCGAGTGCTTTGGCCCGCGCATCATGAACGAGCCGTCCGTGAAGAACTTCCAGCTTGCAAGAGGCACCAAGAGCTACAATGGCAGCACCAAGCCTGAAGATTGGCTCAATGACTATGTCACCGTGGTCCATATCGCGAATGGCAACAGAAGATGGGCTGTGCGCTATGTTCCACAGATGCTAGAGGGTCCAGCCCGCACTTGGCTCAACAACTTGCCCAAGAACAGCATTAACTGCTGGCTGGACTTCTCGGATGCCTTCATCAGCAACTTCACCAGCACATACAAGAGGCCGAATAGGCCACAGCAGCTATCAGCTTGCAGACAGCGAGAAGACGAGACAGACCGCGAGTATCTTACTCGGTGGAGCACATTGAGGAACACCTGTGAGGGTGTGAATGAAGCACAGGCCATCACTTGGTTTGCGCAGGGATGCAGGCATGGCAGTATGTTGTGGCAGAGATTGCAGAGGGAGATGCCGAACACTCTGGCGGAGACCATCAAGATTGCGGATCAGTACGCACTCGGTGATCCTACTCAGCCACTGATGGACTCCTCTGAGCCGAGAAGAAACTTCAGCAACAGCAAGCGCAACGAGTTCCGCAACAAGCGCCGAGTAGATAATCGGTATGATCCCGAAGAGGTGAATGCAGTGACTGTTGGAGCTGGTGGCAGCCAGAGGCAGAAACCTGCTGGAGCCTACGGGCAAAACCAGAACCAGGGCCAAGGCAACAAGAAGCCATTTCGCACCTCTCAGTCGGGTAGCGGGAACTCCGAGCAGCCGAAGAAGTTTGTCTTTGATGACATGAAGAATGGTCCATGCAGCTTTCACACTCACCACCCCTCGAGGCCTGCTATACACACTACTCGGCAGTGCGAGTGGTGGGAGGCGATCAAGAGTGATGGCTTGCCTCCTCCTCCTCCCCTGCCAGCGGCCAATGCCAATGTGCAGCCTACTCGCGCACCCGCAGCTCGGCCGCTAGTGTACCCGAGAAGAGAGAATGTGAACCAGGTGGCTTTAGGAGCCAACCAAAACTTCAACAATGAGAGATACCGCAACAACAACAACTACTACAACCGCAACAACAACAACAGAGGCAACAACAACAACTACCAGGGCAACAACAACAACGGCAACACTGGGGGCGGAGGCTCCAATCAGTACCAAGAGCACCACGAGAGCTATATGATCTTCACTTCTGAGCCAGTCGACAAGCAATCACAGCACAAGCGGGCCATGGAGGTCAATGCAGTGATTCCTGCTGTCCCTCACTACATGTATTGGTGTGACCAGGAGATCAGGTGGACCCGAGCAGATCATCCCAAGGTAATGCCCAATCCGGGTAGCTATGCCTTGGTGCTGGATCCTACCTTCCTGGGTCACGAGAAGAATGTGAGGTTCAGCAAGGTGCTAATCGACAACGGCAGCAGCATCAACATTGTGTACAAGGACACACTCGAGAAGCTTGGCCTGGCCGAGAACATGATGCTGCGTAGCAAGACCACCTTCCATGGCATTGTGCCCGGGATCTCGTGCAACCCGATTGGCCGAGTGTGGATCGATGTGCTATTCGGCACCAGGGATAACTGTCGCACAGAGCGACTGCAGTTTGAGGTGGTGGATCATCAGAGTCCTTACCATGCTCTACTCGGCAGGCCTGCTCTGAGCAAGTTCATGGCCTCTACCCATGTTGCATATCTGAAGATGAAGATCCCTGGTCCCAATGGCATCATCACCATCTCTGGAGATTACAAGAAGTCCATGGAGTGTGCCTCTGCTAGCTCCCAGTTGGCGGAGTCGATGGTGATTGCTGCCGAGAAGAAGAAGATGTACGAGGTGGTGGCCATGGCTCAGTCCGCACAAGCCGGTGCACAAGGTGTGCCGAGTACCCAGCATGGTACCGCTTTCCAAGCTGCCAAGGAGACAAAGAAGGTCCAGGTTGACCCCGAGTTCCCCGACCGTGTAGCCATCATTGGCTCCGGGTTGGCGGAGAAATAGGAAAGCGAGCTCATCCACTTCCTCCGTGAGAATCGGGATGTATTCGCCTGGTCCAATGAAGATCTACCAGGAGTCCCGAGGGAGTTGGTTGAGCACTCTTTACATGTGCGTCCTGACGCCAAACCAGTGAAGCAGGCTATGCGCCGCTTCGGAGATGAGAGAAGGAAGGACATTGGTGACCAGATCACCAAGTTACTGATAAGCAATTTCATCATGGAGGTGCTGCATCCGGATTGGCTAGCCAACCCGATCATGGTCGAGAAGAAGAAGGAGGATCCCAAGGCTGCCACTGCGTGGCGCATGTGTGTCGACTACACCGACTTGAACAAGGCATGCCCCAAGGATCCTTTCCCGCTACCACGCATCGATCAGGTGATCGATTCCACTGCTGGTTGTGAACTGCTGTCTTTCATAGATGCCTACTCTGGTTTCCACCAGATTGCACTCAATCCTGCTGATCAAATAAAGACTGCTTTCATTACCCCGTACGGGGCTTATTGCTATCGTGTCATGTGTTTTGGCTTGAGGAATGCAGGTGCAACCTATCAGAGATGCATGCAGAAATGCTTGCACGACCAGCTCGGCAAGAATGTGCAGGTGTACGTAGATGACATTGTCATCAAAACGAATAAAACACATACTCTGCTTGCCGACCTGGAGGAAACCTTTGCTAACCTACGCAAGTACAAAATGAAACTGAATCCGAGTAAGTGCACCTTTGGTGTACCGGCTGGAAAGCTACTCGGTTTCCTGGTTTCTAGTCGGGGCATTGAAGCCAACCCTTCAAAGATAAAAGCTATTGAGAGCATGTCTTTACCGAGATCACTGAAAGATGTGCATAAGTTCACAGGTTGTTTGGCATCTCTGAGCCGTTTTCTGGGTCGAATGGGCGAGAAGGCCCTGCCTCTATACCAGCTAATGAAGAAAAGTGACAAGTTTGTCTGGACTCCGCAAGCGGACGTGGCATTCAATGAGCTGAAAGCAATGCTGGCAAGTGCTCCCATCTTGGCTAGTCCGCTACCCAAGGAGCCAATGCTGCTGTACATTGCTGCGACTAACCGAGTAGTCAGCGTGGTGATTGTGGTGGAACGAGAAGAAGAAGGCAAGAGTGTGCAGCGCCTAGTATATTATCTCAGTGAGGTGCTGTCCAGCTCCAAGCAAAACTATCCGCATTACCAGAAGATGACATATGGTGTGTACCTGGGCGCCAGGAAGCTGAAACATTATTTCCAGGAGCACCCCATCACTGTTGTGAGTTCTGCTCCCATCTCAGACATCATGGGCAACAAGGAGGCGAGTGGCAGAGTAGCCAAGTGGGCGATCGAGCTAGCTGTGTATGCTCCCGCGTATGCGAGAAGATACGCCATCAAGTCTCAGATCCTGGCGGAATTTCTTGTGGACTGGGCCGAGGTGCAGTATGAACCTCCTGCTCCAGTTTCCAATTACTGGAAGATGCACTTTGATGGCTCAAAGGTGAAGGAAGGCCTTGGTGCTGGTGTTGTGCTTACGTCACCCAAGCGAGATCAACTCAAGTATGTGCTGCAGATTCATTTCAAGGCATCCAACAATGTTGCAGAGTATGAGGCAGTTGTACATGGCTTGCGAGTAGCCAAGGAAGTTGGAGTGCAGCGCATCATATGCTATGGAGATTCAGATCTGGTGGTGCAGCAAGTCTCGGGTACATGGGATGCTCTAGATGCCAACATGGCGTCATATCGCTTCCTGGTGCAGTCTATGACTGGGTTTTTCAAAGGTTGTGAGTTCCAGCACATTCACCGAGCAGAGAACGAAGCAGCAGATGAGTTATCCAAGTTGGGATCTTCTCGGCAATCCATCCCGGCGGGAATCGCCTTGGAGCATTTGATGAAGCCATCCATCAAGCCTTCTCCCAACTCGGAGTCTATATTTGTTCCTTCTCTGCCAAGTGAGGAATCTGATCCAATGGAAATTGACTGGGAGAGTGCTGCAGGAAACCCGGGGACTGCCGTCCTCTACTCGGGGACTGCCATTCCCTACCCGGGGACTGCCATTCCCTACTCGGGGACTGCCATTCCCTACTCGGGGACTGCCACTCCTTACCCGGGGACTGCCACTCCTTACTCGGGGACTGCTGTCCTTAACCCGAGGACTATCGCATTCATTGAGGAGGTCCTTGCTAATCGGTCTGGGCTTCAGAGAAGCGCTCCTACTCCCCCTGAGCAACCACAAGAGCCTGTCCCAATGGAACTGGACGAACCAGTGTTTCCCACACGGGAGACACCGAGTTGGGCTATGCCCATATTATCCTTTCTAAGGGACGGCACTCTACCTGAAGATGAGGTGACTGCAAGGCAGATTCAGAGAAGATCCAAAGGCTACACTATAGTCCGAGATGTGTTGCACAAGAGAAGTGCCACTGGCGTGCTGCAACGCTGTGTGGATCCAGCAGAAGGAGAAGAGATACTGATAGAGATACACCAAGGAGAATGCGGGCACCATGCCTCTTCTCGGGCGCTGGTCCAGAAAGCTTTCCGGCATGGCTTCTACTGGCTCACAGCACTGCAGCAAGCTGAGGATATCGTGAGGAAGTGCACTGGCTGCCAGATGTTCGCAAGTAAGATTCATATGCCTGCTTCCGAGTTGAAAACAATTCCTATCACCTGGCCATTTGCTGTTTGGTGTTTGGACATGGTTGGGCCCTTCCAGCCGGCTAGAGGCAACATGACTCACATCTTGGTCATGGTGGACAAGTTCACCAAGTGGATTGAAGTGAAACCTATTCGGAGGTGTGATGGGGCCACAGCTGTGAAATTCGTGAAGGATATAATCCTGAGATATGGTTACCCGCACAGTATCATCACCGACAACGGCACAAACTTTGCTGAGGGAGCAATGGTGCGGTTTTGCAGAGATAAGCATATCCGACTAGACGTTGCATCAGTCGCGCACCCTGCTTCCAATGGGAAAGTTGAAAGAGCAAATGGCATGGTACTGGCAGGCATCAAGCCAAGGCTGATTGAGCCACTGCTGAAAACACCAGGGTGTTGGCTAGATGAGTTGCCAGCGGTGTTGTGGAGTCTAAGTACTACCCCTAACCGGTCAATCGGCTACACGCCATTCTTCTTGGTATACGGGGCTGAGGCCGTGTTGCCAATAGACTTAGAGCATGACTCCCCCCAAGTAGCCCTCTACACTGAGGTGGAGGCGGGAGAAGCTCGAGAAGACGACATTGACCTGCTTGAAGAAGCAAGAGAGCTGACTCTGTCGCGTTCGGCTATCTACCAGCAAAACCTGCGGCGTTATCATAGCCGAAAGGTGAACCCAAGGGTTTTCCGAGAAGGAGACATGGTCCTTAGGCTTGTGCAGCGCACAGCCGGGATGCACAAGTTGTCTCCTCCATGGGAAGGACCTTTTATTGTGAGCAAAGCGCTGCACAATGATGCGTACTATCTTGTAGATGTGCGCCCACCACAGGCGAACAGGGCAGATAAATCCGGAGAGGAAACCAAGCGCCCTTGGAATGTAGCTCTACTTCGTCGTTTTCATTCGTGAGCAAAGATGTGTATGTACCCTCTTATCCGAGTTGAAATTCTACTCTGCAATCTGAAATTGTTCTCGGGGACTGCCCTCGTACAAAATTGCTCTAAGTGTTTTTACTCGGCTTTACCTTTTGCCTATTCGGTTGCTCTACTTCAAAATTCAAAGGTACATTGAGTACTGTGTTTAAACCTACATGCCAACTCTTCGACTTTGCTGCTGTCCGAAACCCGGCTTCATGGCAAGCAAGAGAACAAGCAAAAGGTCCATGAGCACAAGAAAAATTACTAAGGAAAAGAAGAGTGCAGGAACCGAGTAGGGTGTTTTTATTACTGTTCTGTGAATTGTCTTTTCGGCTAAGTGGTGGGCTGCGTTACTATGATTGTTTCTAGTGGCTAAGTATTTGCAGCTCTACTCTGTGACTCTTGTGACTCGAATACCAAAAAAGCAACAAGTTGCGGGTAGAGCAGAGATGAAAAGAGAGGGTGAATAAGAAACGCAACTCGGGGACTCGCATGGAAACGCAACCCGGCATTGAGCCAGGGCTGCTCAAAATGATTAAATTAAAGATAACAAGTGGAAATAAAATTGAGTAGCAAGAGAAAATGTAAATGAGTCTGATACATCTGCACCCGGCATCCCGGGAATCTGATAAGTGTTTGAGTGAAAAAGCTTGCAGGATAAGATCATGTTGAAGTGGCGATGTTGTCGGTGCTGGCCTGGGCTGCTTCATTCTCGGTGGCGGTCTGGTTGGCCTCCGCCTCCGAGCTGGCTGCAGCTGCCTTCGCGGCTTCCTCCTCGGCGCTTGTGTTGGTCGCATCCGCTTCCGCGTGGACGGTGGCGGACTGCTCCATCTCGGATGGACCAGAGGCTTGGCCTTGGGGGCGTACCGTGTCGTCGAGAGCGGCTCCTGATGAGGTGCCGAACTCGAGGGCAGCGGTGTCGATCTCCTCGGTCTCTTCATCGGTACTCGCGATGACTGCAGCCTTCCCCTTGCTCTGGGGAGAATCGAAGAAGCCCGATGCCAGCTCGGAGTCTGTCTCTTCATCTGCGTCCTCGTCCTCCTCCACCTCGGTGTCGGGTTCGGGGAGGCCATCGATGAAGGTGGCCGTATCTGCGCACTCGGCAACCTCATACGCAATGAGTTTGCGCGTGGTCACGCAGCTGGGATCCATCTCCCACTTGGAATTGGCGCGCTTCCCGCGGATGACCTGCATGTTCAGATTCTCGTACCAAGAGGCGACGCAGAGCAGCATCAGATCAGCGCCTGCCCGAGCTCCCGAGGCGCGCCACTTCTTCAACTCGGCCTTCACATTGCGCAGCTTCAAAGCAAGGCCATCAATGGTTGTCGGCGCGGAGTCTTCAGGCCAGAATAGCTTGTGGAGCTCGAAGCCGACGCGCACCAAGTCGGTGCCCACGCCGGCTAGGCGTTCAAAGTGCCCTCGCATCACCAACAGGCTGTCCTCGATCTCGGCTCTGGTATCCGCGTCCTCGCCCTTCTCAATACGAGCTGCTCGGGCCTTGGCCAAAGCTGGCGCGCAAGCGGACACGAGATCAGGGAAGATTTCTGCACAAGAGCAAGTGAGAAATTCAGTCACAGGATCCGAGAAGAGGCAGAACCGAGAAGAAGAAAGGCAGAAAGGAGGAAAACTTACTGTGGAGCTCGTGGCGCAGTTGCTGCAACTGGATCTTCCATGTTTCTTCGTTAGAAATGTGCTTCTCCTCAAGCAAGCGCAGACTATCCAGCTGAGTAAAGTACCCGGCGTTGGCTTTTTTCAGCGTTTCGCACTCCTGCTCGAGGGCTTTTATCTTGGCATTGAAAGTTGTCTCAGCTTTTGCCTTCTCGGCGATGGCTCTGTCCCTCTCGTCACCAAGCTTGACCGCATCCTGAAGTGCCTTCTGCAGCTGGAGTTGCAGCGTCTCCATCTCGGTAGTGTGTGTACTCTGCAGAGCTGCAGACTGGCTTATTAGTCGCACCTCCACCTCTGCAGGTTTGAGGCAATCTTGATGCTCTAGGACAAACTTCTTATGATCTTCTGAAAAGAGCAAAGCACGGTTAGCAGAGAAGCAAAGGAAGAAACAGGCAAAGGAAAACCGAGTAGACAGAGGTTTACCTTCAAGCTTCTTGATGGTGGTCTCGGCATTCGCAACAAAGGCACGGCAGTTGTCGTGTTCGTCAGCAAGGGCCTTCAGTTTCCCTGCAGAGTAGAGATGGTTAACGCAAAAAGCAATAGCGGGCGTAAACAAAAAACGCAAGAACCGCGTAAGCGAGAAGCGCACCTTCCACCCCGGACAGCCTCATGGTACTGTTCATGACCTCCTTGTCGGCTTCCTCGGCGATCACCTTCTCCTTCTCAAGGGCGGCAATACGCCTCTTGGCAATGGCGTGGTTCCAGAGAAGTTGGCGGTGCAGATGGGTCCGCTTCAGTACACTATTCTGAAAAGCAAAAGAAACAAGTGTCAGGCAAAGTGTTTGAGATTCCACCCGAGAAGGCGGCTACTCGGAGGAGTGTCTGCCTACTCGGCCAGAATCTCGGGGACTGGGTGATGGATAAGGAAAAGAGGAAGAGAAGAAAAGAAGCGAAGATGCAACTCGGAAAAGATAAGTTAAGGCTTACCGCGTAGGACTGCTCGAGATCTTCTGCGTTCTTGCGGTGCACGAACATCTTGGCGGCCAGAGTTGCAGAGGTGGTCGAGACGGTCATGGGTTTGTAGCCCAAGTCCACCTTATTCCAGTCCTGGCGCATGTGGTCGATGTCGCCTAAATCGGTGCCATTCCAGTTGGGGGTGCCGAGAATCTTGCTATCCCATTTGGCGTCGATGAAGCCAATGAGGTCGAGCACTTGCTCGAGGCTCTGGGATGTTATCGCTAGGTCTTGAGCTCCCCGAGAAGCAATGGAGACGGGGGCCGGGGGCCTAGAGTCCGTCGCCACGGCTTTCCTTCCTTTTGTAAGAGCAATCTTCCGGTCCTCGACGGAAAGGCCAATCTGGCGCTGTTGGCTGACCTTCACCATATAATCCGGGTAGAGGGCCTGATCGGCTACGCTAGCGGCGGCAGGAACCGCACTAGGGTTGCGGATAACCAGTTGCTTGGACTGGCCAGCTGATGTCGACGGCAGCTTGTCGGCAGCCTTCTTCTTTGCTGTCTCTTTCTGAGCAGGTGGCTTCTCGGAGGTTGGCTTCTCGGACTTCTGAGTCTCGGTGTCCTTCTTCTCGGATGCTCTTTTCTCGACTGCATCCTTCAGAGCATCTAGGGCTTGTTTCCTGGTCTGCGGCACCGAGGAGGAATCTGGCGGTGCAGTGCCTTGATCAATGGGTGGCGCCACGGATCCGTCACCTTGTGCAGCATCTGGTTGGGCGCTACTCGGAGCAGCGCCTGGTTGCGCACTGCTCAGGGGATACTCCTCGGTCATGGCGGCATCTTCTACCCGCCGCTCGGCAGTGGGATCCGCTTGTCCGGCAGCGCCTGTCGCTGGCTGCTCGGGTTCAGCTTCTTGCCGCTCGACGGCGGCATCGTGGTGCATCTCTGCATCCTGATCTTGGTTCCCCTCGGCGGTGTCGGCCGGAGGGGAAGGTGGTCTCTCCTGATAAGCAACATCTTGCGGCTTTGGCTCAGCGTTCTGGGCATCAGTGCCCTCTGCTGATGCATTGGCGGCATTGTTCTCGTCGCCATCGAGGTCGATCAGTTTGTCGACATCAATAGCAGTCTTCTTCTGAGTCTCGCTGGATGCAAGAGCGGCATCCACGTTCAAGGGGGCACTGAAAGGGAAATTGGAATCAAAGATAAGAAAAGGGCAGAGGAAAACGAGAGAAAAACAGTGAAGCAAAAGAATTGGGAGGCAACCGAGAAAAGCAGGATAAACTGAAACATGCAACCGAGAAGAAACTTACGCGGTGGTGGAGGAAATTGTTCGCCTTGGTCTCTTCACGACCTTCTTGGTCGTCTTCTCGGTCAGTTTCTTCTTCTTGGCGGGGGGCTCTACGGCGCCGCTGCCAGTCTGCTTGCGAGTAGCGGGTGCAGCGACAGAAAGAGGATTGACCTCAAGGGCTCTATATCCCTCGTTCTCGTCCTCGTCCTCATTCTCGTTCTCCTCATCAACATCGTCTGCGGATTCAGGAAAAGAAGAGGAGCGAATCAGAAACAGCAAACAATGGATTGATGCTTCTCGTGAACAAGCAAAGTAAGTACGCAGTTACCTTCAAATTCGTCCTCAGGCCAGTCGTGGAGAGACGATTCTGCGCGCTGCCTCTCCATCGTGGGGGAGTGGGGGAGATTGATCTGATCTGCAGCCTCAAAAGAGGCATCATCGTCCTCCGTTCGATCAGCAAACCAATTGCCTTCGAAACGTTCACAGCTTTCCATGAGCTGGCGATTGAGGACCTGAAGAACAAAGAAATATCACATATTGGCCGAGTAGCAGGAAGGAACTCTACTCGGATAGGCGTGCAAACACAAAGCACACTAAGCCTAGGCAAACTTACTAAACATCCCACTCGGAAAGGCGTGCAGCCATCAAGCATATTAAGCCTAAAAATGGTTCCCGAGTAGGTTACCCGGCAAGGCGTGCAGGCACAAAGCACACTAAGCCTAGGCAATTCAGCTAAGTACTCTACTCGGTACCGAATGCGGTTGCTAGTCGCGGCGAGAAGAGGAAGTTTGCTACTCGGAATACATATACAGAAAGCAGAGAAAGAAGAGCGTACCCGCGGAATCGGCTTCGTGCGGCTAAATGGGATGAACCCATACTGCCAGTGCTCGCCGAGGTTTGTCGTCAGGATGGCCCTTGCGTGCTCAGGAACATCCGCGTTGTCGAGATCGATGGTGGTCGTTCTGGTGCAGTCGCGGGGGCCACCCATATAGCACATCAGGTGGCAGCGATCTTGCAGAGGCAGAACGCGATTCTTGATCCAGCACGCAACGGGATCATCACTCTTGAGGCCCTCATTGATTAGGACCCCGAGCCGCGCCTCTATCTCCATCGCGTTGAGGTCGTTGGAGGGCTTCGACTTCCAATTCTTCCCGGTGGGAGCACGATTGCTCCAAGCGGGAAGATTGATTCGGTCAGTTACCTTTCCTCCTTCGGTGGCGGGGATGTTCTTGACGTAGAGGAACGTCTTCTGCCACATTCGGATTGATTCCAACCCCTTGATGCGGGGGTGGTTGGTTCCCGACCGCTGCACCATCATGGCGCAGCCGGTGTCAGTCGCGCGTGGCACGCCCGCGCCTTCCTTCTTCCCGGTGGTTTGCTGGCGAAGATGGAAATACTTCAGCCAGGTATCCGTCGTGGGATGGATACCTAGGAAGGCCTCGCACACCACGGCGTGGTAGGCGAGGAAGACGACGGCGTTTGGTGGCAAGTGGTGCATTTGGAGACCGAAGTGGTCGAGGAAGCGGCGGAGGAAGTCGGACGCCGGCAGGCCGAATCCGCGCTCAAAGTGCGACAAGAACACGACGTGCTCGCCCTCCTGCGGGGTTGGCACGAGCTCGCCGTCGGATGGCCGGCACTGAACACCGGGAGGAACCCTCCGGGTGTTCACGAGCCAGGCGCAGTCCTCGGCGGTGACGTGCGAGCCAGCCCAGCCGGCGCGAGCAGCCATGGCAAGGGGAGCGCGGATGGTGGAGAGTCGGAGAGATTGGGTGGAAGAAAAGAATCCGCAGCGGCGCGAAAGGTTGCGCGGCGGCGGAGAGCTCGGCGGCGGAGAAGAACAGAGAGACGAACGGGGAAAAGTGCGAAGGGAGGAGAAAAGGAAGTTACCGGCGGAGGTATTTATATTCTCTCCGCGGTTTACCGTTACCATCGGGGAAGTGGGATCGATCGTGGCGTGTGGTGGGGCCTGTGGCCGGCTAGAAACGCACGTACGCGCGAGGCGCGCGCGTAACGGCCGCAGCAGATCCCACTACCAGATCGTGGCCAATTACTGCGCGTGATGGGACATAACGAGCCAGTGGGCCCGCCCCGTGAAAACTGGGCGCGTGGCACGTCGTGTCGTGGCAGCGAAACGACGGGGTCACGGATGCTTGACACGTGTCCAGTTGCCGAGCGGAAGGCTGGGTCGTGCTCTGCGCTGCAAAGACGCCAGAGGAGAAATTCTCTAAGTCTTTTTACTCGGTTACAGAGTAGAAAGCAGGTGTTATTCGGAAGACAGGAAAATCAAGGAACTCTCTAGAGTACTACTCGGAGGTCGTTTACTCGGCATCTTGAGGTTCAAGGGCTACGAGGCAAAGATTGGTTTTAAGCTGGCAGAGCCTAGTGAACGAGTTCGCAAGACTCAACCAGCTTCGGGGACTGCTGTCGGGGGGTTACCCCCGAGTAGGGTAAAGGCAAGTGATAAAGGCGTCTTACAGAAGAGAGGTTTGGTCGAGTAGCCGACTACCCGGTACTCGCTACCCGGTCGACTGCTACTCGGGCTCACCTCAAGATGACCGGAAGGAGATATCAGTCAAGTTACATCCATTCGAGTAGAAGAGTTGGCCCGAGTAAAATTGGCGGGAACCTACTCGGGCCAGAAAGTCAAAGGAGCCGTTCTGACACAGGATCCCGCGTATCCTGGGTCCGTACTTGGCATCATTCGAACTACTGTTCATCTGGGACCGGCCTGCCTGACAGTGACAGCATGGAAGCAGGCCGTCGCAGGATAAGGGGGCCCTACTCTGTGTTTGGCACAATGATACCAGTCTGTCCCCTTGTTTTGCCCAACGACTTTCCAGATGCAGCCAAGATTAGGAACCAAAGCTTTCAGCGGGAACCCGGAAGAAGGACGATGTGCACACTATGTCGACACTTGTTCATGTTTGGACGTATCCGGCTGGGCGCCATGTATATAAGGCGCCCCGCCGCCTCCTGCGTGAGGCATCGCATACTAGAACGGAGGAAACCCTAGTTTCTTGACCTAGTTCATCATCTAGAGAGGAGAGTGGCTACTCGGTAGCAAGAACATTGTACTGTGGCTACTCGGTGAGACACCAAAATACACAAAGAAAGGCAGGAGTAGGGGTTTTACCTCCTCACGAGGGCCCTGAACCTGGGTAGATCGTGTTGTTTGCAGTGTTTACTTCGTACCTCACGCGGCTACTCGTCGCGTGATCCCTCCCCGAGCACCTCCAGCGTCCTTCGTCCCCACATCTTTAGCCATCCCATGGCATCTGCCGTGACACCACCACGACAGCCCTAGTGACAAGCATTAACCATAACAAGTTGCAACAACAGTAGAAAACACTAACAATGGATACTAGGCACTATTCCCTAACAATCTGGCATTATTACATGGTCGATCTCATACAATCCCTTCCATTCTTCTCAGCCTACAGCGGTGTTTACTCACACATGGACGGGGGAATCATGGATGATTGATGGAGAAGAGGTGGCGGTGTCGATGGCGCTGATCTCCTTCGAATCGCCATCCCGGCAGGGCGCCATAACAGGAACTTCTGATCCCCTAATTGAGTTTCGAGGTGGCGGCGGCGCTCTGTTGTGTTTCTGTGGAATATGATGAACCCCCTCGTGTTTTAGGTTTATGGGGCATAAGTAGTCGGAAGGGGAACCCGGGGGGGTGCCTGGGGGCCCCACACCACTAGGCGGCGCGGCCAAGAGGGGCGCGCCCAGGGGTGTGGTGTTGCCCCTTCCTGGCCCCTCTCCGAGGCTCCTTCTGGCTCCAGGGGTCTTCAGGTGTTTTAAGGTCTTCGGGATCTTTTCTGGGCATTTTCCCATAAGTTGATTTTTCTGCACAAAAACGAGACACCAAGGTAATTCTACTAAAAACTGCGTCAGTCCATGTTAGTTGTATCCAAAACTCACAAGTTTAGAGGCAAACAATAAGAAAAGTGTTTGGAAAAGGAGATACGTTTTTGCCGTATCAGTCCGCCGCCGCCACCGACAAGTTTCGAGGGACAAGAATCTTTGTTCCGGCACCCTGCCGGGACGGGGAAGTGCCCCCGGATCCATCTCCATCGACTCCACAGCCATCTTCATCGCCGTTGCTGTCTCCCATGATGAGGAGGGAGTAGTTCTCCCTCGGGGCAGAGGACTCTACCGGTAGCTATATGTTTCATCTCTCTCTCCCATGGTGTGATCTTTATGTGATCATGAGCTTTGTAATCTAGTTGAATAAGTAGATATTACTCTTCATCTATTATGCTACTCAAGTAGTTTTTTTATGAGATCTCCGTAGACACTTTGATCACGGTGTAAAGGTGATAGTGTCTGCATCGTGTGGTTTAGCATGATATATATATATATATATATGTTTGTGTGTGTGTGTATTTTGTGTTGGATGACCCTATGAAATTCTGGTGTTTGTTTGGAACCATCTAGATCTCATGGTGATAGTGTGGGGGTTACCTAGATGGAGAAATGCAAACTCTAAGGAGTGCTTTTATAGCCCTACGCAATGATTGGTGTTTTTTATCCGACCGGAGAGTGGTTCAGAGTAGCATAGTGAAGAGATGATATTTATGCATTCAATTATGTTATTATTGTTGAGAGTGTCCACTAGTGAAAGTATGATCCCTAGGCCTTGTTTCTAAGCATTGAAACACCGTTTACAACCAGTTCGGCTACATGTTTGCTTGCTGCCATTTCTATTTCAGATTGCTATTATCACTTATAATCATTCATATTACTTGTATTTCACTATCTCTTCGCTGAACTAGTGCACCTATACAACTGAAAATTATATTAGGTGTGTTGGGGACACAAGAGACTTATTGTATCGTAATTGAAGGGTTGCTTGAGAGGGATACCTTTGACCTCTACCTCCCTGAGTTCAATAAACCTTGGGTGATCCAGTTAAGGGAAACTTGCTGCTGTTCTACAAACCTCTGCACTTGGAGGACCAACACTGTCTACAAGAATAGAAGCGTGCATAGACATCAAGATCTTTTCTGACACCAGAATGTTATGGCTAAAAGAACATTATGGATACAACTGAACTTGTGATAAGTCCAAAATGTATCTCCTTTTCTGAACACTTTTTCTATCGTTTACCTCTAAACTTGTGAGTTCAGGATACAACTAACACGGACAAACGTTGTTTTCAGCAGAATTACCTTGGTGTCTTGTTTTGTGCAGAAAAATCAATTTTCAGGAAATTGCCCGGAAAAGATCCTGAAGTCCTTATTTTACCCGAAGACCCCCGTGATGGAGTGATTTACACTCTCGTTGGTAAACCCCAAGAGAAAGGTTGTGAAGAGTGCAGCAGCAAGTTTTCCCTTAGAAAAGAAACCGAGGTTGAGTCGACCAGTAGGAGGACAAGCAATCTATGAAGGTTTATGCAGCTGAGATGGCAGGGCGCACTACCTGTTCAGCAGCAACGTGGAACCTACACAACATAATCAAATCACTTTGCCCCAACGAAGCAGTGAGGTTGTCAATCTCACCGTTTTTGCTAATAACAAATAGGTTAAACAATATGAAAATAGTAGTAGCAGTGTGAAAAAAGTGGAAGCAGTGTGAAGGCAGTGGAAACAGTGTGTGTATTACCAGTATGAGAAAATGGACCGGGGTTCACAGATCACTAGAGGTGTCTCTCCATAAAAGATAGAGAACATGCACGGTGAACAAATTATAGCTAGGCAATTGACAGATAAAGAACATGAATGAAATAAAGATTACTATGAGATTCATGCGGGCATTACAACAAAATACATAGATCGTCTTCCAACTGCATCTATGACTAATAATCCACCCTTTCAATATCATCCGAACAAACATTGGGTATTAAGTTGCAAGCAACGGATAATCGCAGTAAACAAAGTGTGTAATGTAAACTAAGTAAACATCGTTGTTTTCTACCTAATGGCAACATCACATCCTTCATCTGTCACGTTTTTGTCACTCGAGCACAGATGCAAAGGAGGCATGAACCCACTATCGAGCATAAATACTCCCTCTTGGAGTTACTAGCATCTACTTGGCCATAGCATCTACTAACAACGGAGAGCATGCAAGATCATAAATAACATACACATGAAGATAACATGATAGATTGATAATCAACAAACATGGCATTCAATAATCATCGGATCCCAGCAAACAAAACATGTAGCATTACAAATAGATGATCTCAATCATGTGAGGCAGCTCACGAGATCTAAACATGAGGCATAAGGTGGAAAGTACAACCATCTAGCCACTACTATGGACCCGTAGTCCAAGGATGAACTACTCACGCATCACTCCGGAGGCGGGCATGGTGGTGTAGACCCCTCCGGTGATGAATTCCCTCCTGGCAGGGTGCCGAGAGAGCTCCAGAACCCTCCCGATCTCGGGTTTACGATGACGGCGGCCTCAGGTGTTTCTCGGGACGAAGTGGTATATTTTTAGGGTAGATGTATCGGGGGAATAAATAGGCGAAAGGCGATGGAGGTGGACGCCCGAGGGGCCCACACCACTCCCATGCGCGGCCAGGGGGCACGCCGCCCTATGGTGTGGCCCCCCTCCGGGCCTCTTCGGGACTCCGTGGAACCTTCGGGAATTCTAAGACTTCCGGCTTTGAATTTTCCAATTCCGAGAATATTTCCAGAACAACTTTTCTGAAACTAAAAACAACAAAAAAATAGGGAACTGGCTCTGTGGCATCTTGTCAACGGGTTAGTTCGGAAAATCGATAAAAAATACATAACGTGTAAAGAAAACATGTAGCATACGGCATGAAAACAACATGGAACATCAAAAATTATAGATACGTTTATGATGTATCAACATCCCCAAGCTTAGTTCCTACTAATCCTCAAGTAGGTAAATGATAAAAACACATAATTTCTAAGGTGACATGCTACCAACATAAACTTGATCATCTAAATTGTAAAAGCATAAGCATTGCTGAGATCATAGAACTTAAATCACAAGCATGATAAATAAAATTCTAACAATAAAGCATAGCAATCACCTTGCATCATGAGAAGTAACACAAATAAAAGATCATGAATAATAATGCACTCGAAAGCTATACGTTTGTTTCAAGCATAGAGATAACATAGCAAAGTGATATTTCGCTTGTCCTTAAGAGTGGGGCAAAAGATAAATGCCAGGACACCTTCAAAGTTCATGAGGAACAAATAATCTGAGAACAAACAATAACACATCATGAATCAATTAATAATGTTTCTGTGACAAATGTACATTAAACTCAAGATGTGTTAGGTTCGGTCCGACCCACTGACCCGCTGGACCGAACCTGTATTTTACTACCATTAGGGTAAAGGGCCGGCCCGCAAATGATAGGGTCCAACACGAACCTAACCTGTTCGACCCCAGGGACTAACCGCACCTCTGGCGGAGGACGAACTGAAGCCTGGAGGGCCGAGGGTGCCCTGCCGGATCCTCCTTTCTCGACTATTCCCCGCCGCCGTAGTGGGCAACCTGCCGGCCGCCGGAACGCCACCGAAGGTGCTCGCAGCCTAGGAGCTCCCAGAGCCCACCGTCAAGCCTCCTGGTTGCGCCCGTCGTTGTCGGCCTCATGACAAATGTCCAGCGTCTTGGCTGTGTTCGTTGTCAGCCTCATGCTGCTCATGCGCCACCGCTTTACGGGCTCCGTGGTGAACGCCGCCGTGTTGCTCAGCGTCGGCGCGGCCATGCATGTGCTCGACGCCGGTGGGGATCGACCGCCTGGGTTGTCGGGGGCGCAGTACCGCGCCGACTTTGGCTTGGCACTCGGCGCCGCAGCGCTCTACGGCCTCGTGTTGTCCGTCATGGAACTCGATCAGCCAGACATGGCACGCAGCAAGCCGGCGCAGCCGCCCTTATGTACACGCTCGTCGAGAACTCGAGATGTTGGTCGTCATGGCTTTCTTCCGGGAACATTTTAGCGCCACGAACGGCATTGCTCTCGGGCTCTCGATCGGTATCCTTGCCTACTACGGTATTTAGCAGAGCTGTGGCAGGTGCTATTGTTGTACCGCTGCTGCTGTTAAAATTTCCAGCCGTCGAGCACATGTACATAGAAAAGGGCCAAACCTAGGGTTACCCATGAACCTGAAATGGTAGGTGCGGTGAAAACCTGACCCTGCTATTTATTTAATAGGTACGCTGGTCCATTATAAGGTCCAAACCGGATCGAACCTAACCCATCCGGACATTAAACTCAGAATGGCAACCATGCTCTCTCAACTATGCATAAAGTTAGAAGATGGAGACTTAACATAAAAGTAAAAGAAAGTCCCTTCGTAGAGGGAAGCAGGAATCACTCATGTGCTAGAGATTTTATTTTGTTAAACAGAGGTATAAAATGGTTGACACTCCTCTCAACCTTTCTACCATGGCTAAGTGAATCCTCGGGCGCCTGCCAACAATCACATAACATGGAGGAGTGTCTAATTTTGAGAGATGTGTATGCTTATGTCAACGAATGGTAAACAGAAAATACAGTATGTCACGAGCCAACTAGACTTCACAAGAGCGGCTCCCATAGAAGGACACATGTGGGTAGAAGGTCATCCCTCTTTCTCTTTTTTACACAATTATGCTTTGACTGATAAATCAGGGGCAAAAATAGTGAAGAGAATTTGTTGTATTACTTTGGGGATGGGCACCCCGCTGTCAGCTCTTCTATCAATTGGATAAGCGGATGAAGCCACTAGTCCAGGGTGTGAAAGTCCAATCAACAAGTGAGATAAAGATTCTCTATTTACGTCCTCATGAGCTAAAACAAGAGCACAAAATAGGAGTAATTTTGAAGGTTTTAAAGGTAACACGTGAGCAATTTACTTTATAGTGGAAGTTAAATACCACATGTAGGTAGGTATGGTGGACACATTTGGCAAAATTTTGTTTTGGGGAGTTGCATGCACGAGTAGAGCTCATACTCAGTACAGGTGGAGGCTAGCAAAAGACTGGGGGCGACAAATCAAGAGAGCAATAATGGCTATAATCATGCATAGCGACAAAACATCATTAATCAAAGCATAAGTGGTACTACAAGTTCGAAAACTAAATGATCATGGAGGCTATAAGTGACTGGTTTGTAGTCATAAACATGGTGTGAGCATGCGCCAAGTCAACCAAATAAAACATTCAAAGGAGAACACCACAAATTTATGCTTCAAAATGACAAGAACAACTAATGATTCTTTATAAGGAACATTAAAAACTCTCAGCTATTTGAGGCAAATCATGCTACAAAAATTACCACTAGGCTTTAGAATTAAAATAACATCTATCATGACATAAAAAGTCTAGCCACAGTCCATACAAGCTTCTATTTGCACCGTTATAAGCACGAAAACTGTACTACTGCTTTACAACACCAATCATTTCATAATAAACAAAAACTCTCCAAGAGATACATCAATGAAACAAGAGAGTACTAAAAAACTCTACTAAAACTAGCAGCTCTAAATAAGAGATGCAAGAAAAGCAGGAGCTAAATAGGAAATTTTGAAGCAGCTAGAAGAAAAACTAAGAATACGAGCATAGCAAGTATTCAAACGAAAAAGCGGAGCGTGTCTCTCTCCCACACAAAGAATGCTAGGGTCCAACTATATTATTGTAGCAAGGAAAACAAAAGAAAACAAAAGAAAAAACAAACAGACGCTCCAAGTAAACTTCATATGATGTGACCGAATAAAAATATAGTTTCATTAGAAGTGACCTGATAAATTGTTGATGAAGAAGGGGATACCTTGGGCATCCCCAAGCTTAGATGTTTGAGTCTTCTTAGAATTTTCTGGGATGAACCACATGGGCATCCCCAAGCTTTGACCTTGCACTCTTCTTGATCACATTATATCACCCTCTTCTCTTGACCCTTGAAAACTTCCTTCACACCACACTCAAAGAGTAATTCACATTAGAGGGTTAGTGCAACAATAAAACAATCCATGGGTTCTGCATGGGAACAAGTGTTATTGATACTTTTAAATATTAGATACAAGCCGCTGATGTTCTGTGAAACAAAGAAATCCACGTGACATCGTAAAAGAGCAAATGGAATAAAAATGGCAGAATCTGCCAAAACCACAACAGTCTGTAAAGACGATTTTTTTTTGGGCACTTACGGTGCTCAGATCGAAAAACTTAAAGAACAAAAAAGTTTCGGAATTAGCTGAGGAATTATAAAAAAATCAGATCATTCAGATCTTTCTGGATTTTATACGATTTTTACGATGCACAACAGAAATATGTTTCCCGCGCAGAAATCCAAAACCAACTCCAACTTTCGTCAGATTCTTTACTTGACACAACTAAAACATGAAAATAAAGATACAAACGAGTTTCTACAGAAGTATACAACCCCTCGACTCAAAGAAAACAAAGAAAAACTAATAAAAAATAAAGCCATGGGTTATCTCTCAAGAAGTGATTTTCTTTAACGCCTTTTAGCTAGGCCGAGAAAAGTGGATTCACGTGTTTTCAAGTGAAGAAGCATCCAAATTGTAATTTTTTTCGAATAATAGAATCAAAAGGCAACTTCATTCTCTTTCTAGGAAAGTGTTCCATACCTTTCTTGAGTGGGAATTAAAGTTAATATTCCTTTCTTTCATAGCAATAACAACACCAACAGTTCTAAGAAAAGGTCTTCCCAAAAAAATTGGACAAGAAGCATTGCATTAAATATTCATAACAACAAAATCAATGGGGACAAGATTATTATTAACCATGATAAGAACATTATAAATTCTCCCCAAGTTTTTTCTAACATTATCAATAAGACGAATATCTAAATAGCAGTGCTCCAAAGGTGGCAAATCAAGAATATCATAAAGTTTCTTGGGCATAACAGAGATACTAGCACCAAGATCACATAGATAATTGCATGCAAAATCATTCACTTTCATTTTAATAATGGGTTCCCAACCATAATCTATCTTCCTAGGGATAGAGGCTTCACATCTTAATCCATCCTCTATAATTTGCATGAGAGCATTTGTAATATGTTTTGTGAAAGCCATATTCATAGTACTAGCATTAGGACAACTAGCAAGCTTTTGTAGGAACTTAATAACTTAAGTTATGTTGCAATCATCAAAGTCAAGATAATTTTTATCAAAGGTAATGGGACCATTGTCTCCCATGTTTCTAAAAATTTCAGCACTTTTATCAGGAACATTTTTAGAAGTTTTGCATTTTTTATAGCAGAAGTGGGAGTATTGCCAACACCAATTACTTTACCATTGGTAGTATAAGGTTTACCAGCATGAGAAGCTTCAGTTTTACTAGTGGTGGTAATGGTGCAAACATTAGCTATATTATTCTTTCTAGCTATTTCATCTTCTCTTTCCCATCTAGCATGCAATTCAGCTAACATCCTAACATTATCATCAATTCGAATTTGGACGCCATTCAAAGTTTCGCTTTCTTTAACATCATGAGGAATAACCTTTAGTTTCAGAAAATCAACATCGAGAGCAAGGCTATCAACTTTAGAAGCAAGAACATCAATCTTGCAAAACTTTTCCTCAACAAATTTATTAAAAGCAGTTTGTGTACTAATAAAATTCTTGAGCATGTTTTCAAGATCAGAGGGTAAACTTCTATTGTTCTTGTAGGAATTACCATAAGCATTACTATTATTGGGAGGATATGGCCTATAATTGTTGCTACCAAAATTATTCCTATAAGAATTGGTGTTGAAATTATTATTTTTAATGAAGTTCACATCAACATGCTCTTCTTGAGCAACCAAAGAGGCTAAATATTATTTGGATCAATAGGAGCATGGCCATTCATAAGCATATACATAATAGCATCAAGTCTATCACTCAAAGAGGAGGTTTCTTCAACAAAATTTATCTTCTTACCAATTGTAGCTCTCTCGGTGTGCCATTCAGAATAATTCACCATCATATCATCAAGAAGCTTTGTTGCTACCCCCAAAGTAATGGACATAAAGGTTCCTCCAGCAGCTGAATCCATAAGGTTTCTTGAAGAAAAATTCAGACCTCCATAAAAGGTTTGGATGATCATCCAAGTAGTCAGTCCATGAGTGGGACAATTCTTTACTAAAGATTTCATTCTTTCCTAAGCTTTAGCAACATGTTCATTATCAAGTTTCTTAAAATTCATAATGCTACTTCTTAAAGATATAATCTTAGCAGGAGGATAATATTTTCCAATGAAAGCATCTTTACACTTAGTCCAAGAATCAATACTATTTCTAGGCAAAGATAGCAACCATTATTTAGTTGTTCCTTTCAAAGAGAAAGGAAACAATTTCAGTTTAATAATATCTCCATCTACATCTTTATATTTTTGCATCTCACATAGTTCAACAAAATTATTAAGATGGGCAGCAGCATCATCAGTACTAACACCAGAAAATTTCTCTCTCATAACAAGATTTAACAGGGAAGGCTTTATCTCATAAAAATCAGCAGTAGGAGCAGGTGGAGCAATAGGTGTGCTAATGAAATCATTGTTGTTGGTGCTAGTAAAGTCACACAACTTAGTGTTCTCGGGGGTAGTCATTTTAGCAAGACTAAAAACATGATAAAAACTACAACTAGAATAGGAACTAATTTTTTGTATTTTTGATAAGAGAAGCAAACAGGACAAAATAAAATAAACTAAGCAAAACTTAAACAAAGTAAAGAGAATGGAAGTGAGAGACTCCCCTTGCAGAAATTCTCTTCTCCCCGGAAACGATGCCAGAAAACTTGATGGAGTGATTGACACTCTTGTTGATAAACCCCAAGAGAAAGGTTGTGAAGAGTGCAGCGACAAGTTTTCCCTCAGAAAAGAAACCATGGTTGAATCGACCAGTAGGAGGACAAGCAATCTCTGAAGGTTGATGCAGTTGAGATGGCAGGGCGCACTACCTGTTCAGCAGCAACGTGGACCTACACAACACAATCAAATCACTTTGCCCCAACGAAGCAGTGAGGTTGTCAATCTCACCGGTTTTACTAATAACAAAGAGGTTAAATGTATGGTGTGGAAAACAATATGAAAACAGTAGCAGTAGTGTCAAAACAGTGTAAGCAGTGTGAAGGCAGTGGATATAGTGTGTGTATTATCAGTATGAGAAAATGACCGGGGTCCACAGTTCACTAGAGGTGTCTCTCCATAAAAGATACCTAACATGCATGGTGAACAAATTACAGCTGGGCAACTGAAATATAAAGAACATGCATGAAATAAAGATGACTATGAGATTCATGTGGGCATTACAACAAAATACATAGATCATCATCCAACTGCATCTATGACTAATAATCCACCCTTTGAATATCATTCGAACAAATGTTCGGTATTAAGTTGCAAGCAACGAATAATCACAGTAAACAAAGTGTGTAATGTAAACTAAGTAAACATCGTTGTTTTCTTCCTAATGGAAACATCACATCCTCCATCTGTCACATTTTTGTCACTCGAGCACATATGCAAAAAAGGCATGAACCCACTATTGAGCATAAATACTCCCTCTTGGAGTCACTAGCATATACTTGGCTAGAGCATCTACTAACAACGGAGAGCATGCAAGATCATAAACAACATACACATGAAGATAACATGATAGATTGATAATCAATAATCATCGGATCCTAGCAAACAAAACATGTAGCGTTACAAATAGATGATCTCAATCATGTGAGGCAGCTCACGAGATCTAAACATGAGGCATAAGATGGAAAGTACAACCATCTAGCCACTACTATGGACCCGTAGTCCAAGGATGAACTACTCACGCATCACTCCGGAGGCGGGCATGGTGGTGTCGACCCCTCCGGTGATGAATTCTCCTCCCGACAGGGTGCCGAGAGAGCTACAGAACCCTCCCGATCTCGGGTTGACGATGACAGCGGCCTCGGGTGTTTCTCGGGACGAAGTGTTATATTTTTAGGGTAGATGTATTGGGGGAATAAATAGGTGAAAGGCTATGGCGGTGACGCCCGAGGGGCCCACACCACTTCCAGGCGCGGCCAGGGGGGCGCGACGCCCTATGGTGTGGCCCCCCTCCGGGCCTATTCGGGACTCCGTGGAACCTTCGGGAATTCTAAGACTTCTAGGCTTCGAATTTTCCAATTCCGAGAATATTTCCAGAACAACTTTTATGAAACTAAAACAACAAAAAAGGGAACTGGCTCTGTGGCATCTTGTCAAAGGAAGTTCGGAAAATCAATAAAAAGACATAACGTGTAAAGAAAACATGTAGCATACGGCATGAAAACAACATGGAACATCAGAAATTACAGATACGTTTATGACATATCACCCCGGAGCTAGAAGAAGAGCCAGAGGGGGGCAATGAGGGGCCCACACCATGCCTGGGCGCGCACTCCCCCTAGGCCGCGCCTACAGGTGGTGTGGTGGCCCCAGGCACCCCCTCGGGCTCCCCTTTCGACTAGTTATTCCCCATAAACCTAAAACCGAGGGGGTTTGTCATATTCTAGGAAAACACCATTGAGCGCCGCCGCCACCTCGAAACTCAATTCGGGGATCGGAAGTTCATGTTCTAGCACCCTGCCGGGATGGGGATTCAAGGAGATCATCACCATCGTCACCGCCACCACTTCTCCATCAACCATCCATGATTCCCCCGTCCATGTGTGAGTAATCTCCGCTGTAGACTGAGAGGGATGGAATGGATTGGATGGTATCGTTCATGTACTAATGCCAGATTGTTAGGGCATAGTGCCTAGTATCTGTTGTGAGTGTTTTCTACCGTTGTTGCAACTTGTTATGCTTAATGCTTGTCATTAGGTCCCGAGTGCCACGATCTCAGATCTGAACGTGTTATTTTTTCATGAGTATAATTATGTTTCTTGATCATATATGCAAGTTGTTTACACGCATTATTGTCCGGAACCCGAGGCCCCAAAGTGACATAAATTGGGACAACCGAAGGGGATGGATGTGATGTGATGACCATGTGTGTTCATGGAGTGTTAATGCTTTGCTCCGGTGCATTATTAAATGGAGCACCTTAATTACCAGTAGTTTTCCTTGAGACCCCGCTACAAATGGGCTGGTAGGACAAAAGATGTTGTGCAAGTTTCTCATTGCGAGCACGTATGACTATATTGGAACACATGCCTATGGTTGACTAGTACTTGGATGCTTTATTATTATCTATATGCAATGCCCATGTTTTCATTATTATATGAACTATCTTATCCATGTAACGCCCGTGCATCCATCCCTATGCCTACAATATTTTAGTCATGTCGTTTCCCGCAATTGCTACTACTGTTACTATTTTACTCTTGTTGTCATTTTACTACTACTGCTGCTATGAAACTGTTACCACTGATAAACTGTTGCGAGCAAGTCTACTTTCAGGTGTAGCTGAATTGACAACTCAGTTGTTAAGGCTTATAAATATTCTTTGGCTCCTCTTGCGTCGAATCAGTAAATTTGAGTTTTACTTCCCTCGAAGACTGTTGCGATCCCTTATACTTGTGGGTCATCAAGACTATTTTCTGGTGGCGTTGCCGAGGAGCATAGCTTTATTTATTTGCTCAGTTCAATGTGATATTGTTCGCTGCAAGCCTTTCATCATGGGTAAAATTCGTGATGGAAAAATTCTTATATTACCATCCACTACAAGGACAGGTACAACTCTGAACACCTCTGTTGCTCTTGATTCACCGTCTGTAATGATTAAGCTTCTTACACCACCACATGCTACACACACTGTTACTTCTGCTGAGTGTGAAAATGCTTCTGATACTTTTGATGATGCTTCTACTTTGCTTGATGATATTGGTTCTCTAGGTCCTTTCCTAGATGCTACAATTGCTAGAGCTAAACAACTTAAAAACACTGAACTTCCTGTTGAAAATGTTGGTACACCTGTTAATTCACCTGAGTCTAGAGAAATTCCTAGTGATGATCTTGATGAAACCTATATTGAACTTAATGATGACTTTATTGAAGAAGTTCAAGCTACTACTACTGCAAGTTCTCTTACGAGTCTTCTTGCAAGACACGCTGTTAAATATAAATCTTCTCCTGATGCTAAGTTTGCTACATCTCCCATATACATTAAAGATAAGGATTATGATTTCTCTCTAGATTTATCTTATATATCTATTGTTAAGAAATAACCTTTTTGTGCAACTGAAAGTAAAAGTTCTATGGAACATATGAATGAGCTTTCATCTTTGAGTAGTTTATTTTCTGATATTACTAAGATGTGCACTTACTTTGTTACCAAGATCTTCCCTTTCTCATTGAAATATGAAGCTAAAACTTGGTTTGACAATTTGTCACCTCGATATATTGATACTCTTATGGGTTTGGTTAATGCTTTCTTTCAAAAAAAAATCCTGCTAGCGCTCAACATGCTGCTTTGCAGAGTATCTTTAACTTTAAGAAGATTGAAGGAGAGAAACTACATGATCCATTGCCTAAAAACGAGGTTCTGGATATATTTTATAATGGACTAACTGTTGAATCTAGGACATACCTGGATAGTTGTGCTGGTTGTATTTTCTGGAAAAGAACTCCAGAAGAAGATAAGGAACTATTGGCTAAAATAGCCAAAAATAATGATGATTGGACTATACTTGGGCCTACACCTACACCAGAGCCAACACGAATACCAACACCCAAGAAGAGAGGGATGATTGAATTAAATGATGAAGTGATGAGGGAAGCCAATAAATCTCTTAAAGAGAGGGGTATTAAATCTGAAGATGTGAAGAATCTACCACCTATAGAAGAATTATGTAAGCCAATTCCTCATCCATCAACAGTTGAGGTACACTCTCTCCAATATTTTGATAATAGAGATATTCCCTATTCTAAACCACTTGATCAATGCTTAGATGAATTTGATAATTATGTTGTTAAGCAAGATAATTTTAATATGAGGGTACATAATCGTCTAATGGAAAACTCTAGAGCTATTGATAATTTGCATGGTATTATTGAGAGAACCTCTAATGATGTTAAAATGCTTGTTAAACATTTTCATATGGTTCAAACTCAAATTGATCAACCAACTAAAGTGCAAAAAGATTTGTTAGCTAATGCTTCTAGAGAAAAACATGTTTGTGAAATAATTACTAGAAGTGGTATTTCTACTCAGGATCCCTTGTATCCCGAGGGACATCCGAAAAGAATTGAAAAAGATTCTCAACAACCTAAAAACAATAGTTGTCCTTCTAAGAAAAAGAATAAGAGACATAAAACTGTTGTAGAATCTCCTGAACCTATTAAATATCCTAATTGTATATCTATCTCTCATGCTGAAACTGAAAGTGGTAATGATAAAAGTGATGCTTCTGATAAAGAAGAAACTATAGCTGAACCTGAAAAGCGACCTAAAACTGCAAAGTATACTAAGGAGGATTTCATTGCTAATAAACATGCTAATGAAAGAGAGCCTTGGGTACAAAAAGCAATGCCTTTTCCTTATAAGAAACATAAATCAAAGGAAGAAGAACATTATAATAATTTTGTGAATGGATCAAACCTTTCTTTTTGCAAATTCCTTTGACTGATGCTATTAAATTGCCTCCTTATTCTAAATATATGAAAGATATTATCTCTAACAAAAGGAAAATTCCTAATGAGGAAATTTCCACTATGCTTGCTAATTACTCTTTCAATGGCAAGGTTCCAAGGAAGCTTGGAGATTCTAGTATGTCCACTATTCCTTGTTCTATTAAAAATAGTTATGTT
Source organism: Alopecurus myosuroides (assembly GCA_028641055.1). Lineage (NCBI taxonomy): Eukaryota > Viridiplantae > Streptophyta > Magnoliopsida > Poales > Poaceae > Alopecurus > Alopecurus myosuroides. The sequence continues at coordinate 49,623,436 of CM054062.1, read as the reverse complement.
AGAACTGCTTTATGTGATTTGGGAGCAGGAGTTAGTGTTATGCCTTTTTCTCTCTATAAGAGGCTCTCTCTGGAAAAATTGATACACACTGATATATCTTTGCAAATGGCTGATAAATCTATTGCTATTCCTGTTGGTATATGTGAGAATGTTCATGTTCAAGTGACTACTAATTGTTTGATATTAACTGACTTTGTTGTGTTAGAAATGTCTGAAGATGGTAATATGTCTTTTATTCTTGGGAGACCTTTTCTTAACACTGCAGGGGCTGTTATTGCTTGCAATCAAGGAAAATTAACTTTTAATGTTAATGATAAAGAGCACATAGTTTATTTTCCCAAGAAGATTGATAGGAGATAAGGTCTAAATTCAATTGAAAATATTGAAACCATTAAGATTGGAGAATTCTATTGTCCCATTGAGATGCCACCAAAAAAATATGAAATTATTATGATTGGGACTATGTATATCAAGGTTGAGGTAAAATAATCATTTAGTGATAAGCAAAGTTTTGCTTCATATAAAAATTGTTTTGGTAACAAGACTTGATCAACCTTATTAACAAAGTGATTTTGAATGAAGAGGACAATGTTTTCAGTATGTTTTGACTTTCACCATTATGTTTTCACCATGTTCTCACCATGCTACTTTAGTATAATTATGTTTTCCACCATCCATATTCATTTTTTCATCTTGATTACTGTGGTCACTCATGTTTTCACCATCCATAATTTTGTTTTCACCGCTTCCACCTTTGTTTTCATTGGTTATTTGCCTATTGGAGTGTCTTAGAACCTCTGTAGTTTTGGTTTTGGTTTTGTTTTCCACCTTTCCACATTTGTTTTTCTGGTTTTTAATTATTTATTAAATTCTGGAAATTGCTCAAAAATGAAGTTTCTCTAAAAATTTGAGACAAATTATATTAAATTTCTACGTCAAAAATGAGGCAGAGAGGCACCTGGTAGACCCCAGGGGGACCCACCATGCAGGCACACGCCACACACCATGCCTGGGCGCGGCATGGCTCTGGATGGCACCCACCGGGTTCGGGGCCGGGTCGGAGCCCCCCATACTCACCCCATTTAACTTGTCGGGTCTCATTTTTTACCAGACCCACGACCCGTTCGGGTTCGGGGCCCCAACGGGTACCCATTTAATGAGCGACACCGCCACATGTGAGGAATAAAACGGTGGAATATTGAGATGAGGTTAGTGGGAATAGACAGGTGACATGTGTTATCTCCGGGACTCTAGATTCCAGCGCGTTCATGTGATGTGTGAGATTTGTGGTTCATAGCTCGTGGACGTGTGGTTAGGCATAGGATCATTAGGGATATGATTAGGACTTAGAGCGGGTCGGCGGGTATGCGGGTACGGGTTTGCCACCCCCATACCCGCCCCATTAGACCTGGCGGGTCGAACATTTTACCAAACCCTCCCCATTTAAGACGGGTACCCATCGGGTTTGCGGGTTTCCGGGCCCCATTGCCATCCGTAGGCATGGCCCCTGGTGGCGCCTGCACATGGTGTGGGCCCCCTGGCCTTCCACCATCTCTCCTCCCTGCCAAACATTCCTCTCTCTCTCCCAAACTCAAAAACATTCCTGGAACCCGAGCTCTTGCCGTTCGTCTTTGTGAATTTCTTGATCTCTTTTCTCAGCTCATCATTGTTGCTGAAATTTGGTGCATTTGCTCTCCGGTATGTGACTCCTTCGATTATCCAAGTAGAATTTTGTTTGGTGGAGTATTTCTTGAGTATTTTGGTACCGTAGGTGACAAGTTGTGTGAGCTAGCATGCTTGATTTGTGTGAAATAATTTAATTTTGATGCATGTTTAGCCCTCCTACAAGTCTCTATAGTAGTTCATATCATATAGTTGTTTGAAATCAATTTTTATAATGCTTGTTTAAAAATTTCAAAATTGAGAACAATGTGTATCAACTTAGCCAGCATGAGTTGGAATTGCATGAGGTCATGCCAGTACACCGTGAAGAAAGAGTATTTCCATCAATTTATCCATGCCAGGAATTCATGCACGCTACAGGAATTCTGCAGGATTTCTATACTCTTGTGGCTAATTCAGGACTGGAACGTTTTATTGAGGATGAACCTACCCAACATATTAAACTATCTATGTCTTTGGTGTAGGATTTTCGCTTTAGCTGGTCCTTGCCTAACCCTATGGTCCATTATAAAATTTATAATAAAGCCATCGACTTGCCTTTCAATGATTTTTGTGTAGCTATCAAAGTGCGACAATGGGGATCATGTGGGAAGATAAGAGGGCAGCCCAAACCATTGATGGATCTATATGAATAAATTTGCCAAGGTAGAAGCTTCACAGGAGAGAGTGGTAAAATTCGAGAAATTCAACTCCCATCTATTTGATATTTTGCCTATTTTATTGCCAAGTGTGTGCTTGCTAGAAGAACTGCCAACAAGTTATCTGTGTATGATCTAGCTTTTATCTCAGCTGCTTTGAGGCGTGATAGGTCTTATAATTTTGGCTCTTTAATTTCTCTCCGTCTCGCACTTAATCGTGAGAAGGGCGGAATTTGTGGAGGTCTTATTGCTTCTCGTTTGCTAGCTTTGCATGGTGCGGAGCCACATCATTTAGAACTTCAGTTTCCCGTAGAGAGGTTGGACCTTTGTCGAGACATCGTAGTAGTTTTCATAGACTGGGGTGCCATGAGACTACGGTAGAGACGTGGGGTAACGGGATAGCGTAGTAACACAGAACACGGGATTTACCCAGGTTCGGTACGTCGCGACAGTACGGCGTACCTACTCCTGCACTTCTCACTATGTGGGACTAAAGCCCGTATAATAAGGTTACAATGTAAGGGAATAGATCCAGCTACTCGTCGAGGATGAACTTCCCGGCGAGTTGCGTAAGGCTTGAGCTTGAACCTAGAACCTTGGAACTAAGGGAACTTATGAAATCTATCTCCCGTCCGGCTTTATATAATAGCCGGATTAGGGCTTACAGAACCAGAAACCTAGAAGACTACGTTTAACTTGTAACTTGGAAAGTAAGGAATCCGTCTTCTCCTCCAAGCCAGATCACGCGTTGTAACACCCCAATTTTTGATACATTAGGGGGTGTGGTGTGTGTTCATCTCATACATGCATGAAACAAAAATTCAAATCATGTTTTAAACAATTTAAATTGTGAATTTAAATTGTTTCAGAAAATCTCACAAAAAGTACTTAAAAGGAGTTCCAAAATTTTGTTCTGAAAAGTATTTCAATTTCACCAAAGCAATACATGGTGAGGTTGGAAATTTCATAAGCTTTCCAAAAAGTATTTTTGGCAATTTTTCTGTTCACAAAAAGGTCCCCAAAACCCTGTTTTCTGTTCTGTTTTTAATGGAAAAGGGTTAATCTGTAGTTTTCCAGTTTTCCAAGGGGGTTTTCATAAAATGACGTTTTAACGTCTTCTTCCTCCAGACAGTAGGAGCACTGGTTGTCGACGTCGCCGCGCACCACGTCCTGCTTGGTCCCTTCCGAGGGGATAAGGGTGAGGAGAACCCTCCCTGCGCTCTGCTCGCTCCCTCATCCTCTCCTCTTCACGATCTCTTTCCCTGGGAGTTCACGAAACCGAACCAAACCCTAGCCCTCCGGCCGTCGCTCGCCGCCGTCGTTCCGAGCAACCCCGCGGCCTGCCGTTAGTCCCAAGAGCTCCGCAAGGTCCCCCTCTATCTTCCCGTGGAGTTTCGCTTGCCGGGATGGCCTATCCGGCGCGAATCGCGGCTTCTTCCTCGAGTCCGGCCGCCGGCCACCGCGCTCGATGCCGCCGTTCACGACCTCCTCCTCCCTCGCTGACTGCATCAACACCATCACGGTGAGCCTCTGAACCCACCGGTGGTCTCCGCTTGCTCCCTCGCCCTCTGTAGCTGCTAGCCGCCATGATCCGCCGCCGCCGCCGCAGAACCTGCTCGCCGGCGCTGCTCCGGCGATGCAATCACAGCGGCGTTGCCATCCTAGCGTTCGTTGTCACCTCCTCCATCTCCTGGTAACACTCGATTTCGGAATCGTGGCCGGAATCAACCGATCGCACCGCGGCAGGACATCTCCGGCCATGGATGACGTCATCTTGACGTCATGCCTGCGTCATAAGGCCGTTTCCTGTTTAATTTCTTTTAAACGAATTTGGTACTGACGTGTGGACCCCATCTGTGTTGTAAAATTTCAGAAAAATAATAAAATTGTAAATGCATTATCTTTTAATTGGTTAATCAGAAAAATAAAGTGAAAATATGGTTTTGATCAGAAAAATGTAATCTACCCAAAAATGCCATTTTCATTCATGTTTGAGGAAGTCCAAAAATAAGTACTATTTAATGCTGTTTAATCTATACTACTTATAAAAGAGCAAACATGTTGGGATACATTAAATCTAATCCGTTCAATAGGCTACAATCAACGATCCAGATGCTCTCAATGTTGAGCAAAAAACGGTTCACGTTATGAAAAAAGGTACATGTCCTACTCACGCCCGATCCCATCTGGAAGAAAATCAGACCCGGAAGGAAATCAGGGGGTGTCCGTGGAAGTCAAGTAAAAAAGGTACCATGTAAGCAAGGAAAGAAAACTACCGGCAGAGAAAAATAGTCCGGTCAGGTACAATACCTATTCCAATCGGAATTGGACGTTCTGCTTTGTCTAGATCGGATACACGAGAACGTGCGGCCACATCTGCCCTATTTAATATATTTGTTTTTTTAAGTGGGCTATTTAACAACCAAAATCAATCTCCTGCTTAAACGAGTTATACACCTTGTTTATTCGCCAGTTTAGCATTTTGTCGGTGCATTAATATTTCTTTATAGAACACAGAGCTCACATACACGCGCATATACTCACCCCTGTGAACGTACACACGCACACCGTGTCCATATGAGCACCTCCGAAAGACTGAGCCGGCGGGTCTTGAGATTGACGAAGTCACCATAGGCGTCTCGCTATCGACGGGAACGTCGCCTCCCACTGAAAGAATAATCCGTCTAAATGCGAAACACAGGTGTCAAACCTTGAACTCTGGTGGACTAGGGGTATATTCTTTTTCTAATCTAAACTACTTATAAAAAAGCAAACTTCGTAGATACATTCAATCTAAAGCGTTAAACTGCCTCCGATCCGATCGAGATTGTTTCAATGTTGAGCACCAAATATGTTTGATCGGTTCATATATAATGAGAAAGTATCGTGAAACAAAAACCTGATCGAACATGACTAGGGCTGTTAGCCTGTTACAAGAAAATGAGGAAAAGAAAAAACCCAATGGGTCGTGCTTCTACCTCCGTAACAGCCAAGGCCAGCAGGGCACCATCATCTAGACAGCAGGATTGCCGCGCTGAAGCATCGTCACGGACAACAGGATTACCGGCACAGCTGCCCTCATGCTTTTCAAGAGTTCAGCGCAGCAGGGATCTGCCGCGTCGTCGACTCAACCGGCATTCTCCATCACTGCATGACCAACGACCCCGCAATCCACCGGCCGAAAAGGTACGTCTGCCGCAGTCATGACGCACCTGCCAACCGCGGGCCGGATTAACAGGTCCGCCCCCACACAGGCCGCTTCAATTTCACCTATCCATGTTGATGTCCATGTCCGCTTAATTACATCAGTTAAGCCTGAAAACTTCAGAGAGAAAAAAGAAATAAAGTGTGTACAGTTTCGACCAAACTAGGATTGGTTGTCGTAGCTTTTCCGAACGATGTGCCCATAAGTGCAGCTCTTCAGCAATCAATTTCAGAAGAGAGCTCGTGTTCCTGCTAATATATTGTGGAATACTCTCCGGTTTCCATGGTGTCAAAGGATAACAAGCTCATGTTTGTCAGAACAGGGCTTGCTTTTTGGACAAAATTTGTAATGTTATTCGATTGAGCGGTGATCTCTACCATTCAGAGTTGTGCCCAGACATACTGGGACTTCTTGAGGTGCATATATAACATGATCAATAGACTCGAGTGCAGTGCAGATACCACAGCCAGCGTCAGAAGGACCGGTCTTCAAAGTGGTATTGCCTTCTGTGTAGTATAATCCGATTGTCAATCATTACCTCACTCACCTGATAAAACTAACTAAAACTCTGCTTTGAGCGCATACATTTTTTTTTTACTTTTATGCATTTAATTTAACAAAACGGTAGTTTTCCTTCGGATATTTTTTTATGCATTGTATACACTTCGAATAGATGATTTAACCCAAACGGTAGTTTTCCTTCGGATATATTTTTATGCATTGTATACGCTTTGAATAGATGATATCTGAAAATCAAATTTTAAGTGACTCTACAAATTTACAACCATGGTTGGGTATTGCTACATGATGCTCCATTTTTTCCATGATTATTCGCCCTTAATTGGTAGTTGTATTCCTTTTACCACTTGTATGTTCATATATTTCATGCTCATAGTATGTTCCATCAGGAATCGTTGGACCCTATGTGGCTATGCCCACCATAGTCGAACTCTATGTGGTGTAATACTTTTCGTTGTTGGCTAAATTATAGACTTGTATGTGAGTGTCAGCTGGAAGGTTAGAACCAAAACGGTATGTGAGAGAGAGGTGATAATGAGGTGATTTTAAAACCCATCTAGGATTCCGTCCCCCCACGCCGGCGACGCCACCGGTCCGTTTTGCCTCTTGTGGCCTTTAGGGCCTTGGAGGCATGCCAGATCATTCTTTGTTTAGATTTATTCTAATATATATATTCTTTGAGATAGTGAGGCCGTGGCTACATCTTGAAATTACAATAACATCTGCGCTGTCTTAACCTCGCTCCGGTGGCACGCCTAGAGCCGGCGGTGCAACTGTGTCCGGATATCTCTTGGGATATCCTTTTCGCTTTTCCTCATGTGCTTGTAGACCAGATTCGTCGGTTCTACCATTGCCATTATTGACGATGGTTACTGCTTTTGTGGGATGGTATTTCAGGGTGTTATCACGACGACTTCCTGTTTGTCTAATATAACAAGTACCACGACGAATTTCCATTTGCCTGCTATAACAAGGTCTACTACGAAAAGTTTTATTCCTGTCCGGTGAGGGAGGGGTGCAGATGGTACAAAGACCTATTTGTCACTTTTATTACATTTGCGTGTCCATCTTACGTTCGTTGCACGTAATGGTAATATTGCAAAACAAAAAAAAAGAATTATTCATGCTTATGTGAAGTTAAAATATATTTGATAAATCTAAAATCGTGCATTGCACGTGCCTAACTACTAGTCATTTAAAATAGAAAAATAAGTTTTTATTCACTAAAATTAGAAAATTAAAAGTTATATACCTTTTTGCTCAAAATGACAAATAGAATCTGTTTATGATGTTTTCAAACCCAATTGAGCACTTTAACTTGTACTCACTTTCAGAATCGCCCGAAACCCCCTCCGGGGTCTAATTTCGGGGTAATTTCAGTAAAATTGCTTAACCAACATCCAAACCCTAGCAACCCATCGAACATGTTTAGGGCTTTAATTTATTGCATTAACTTGCTCATGCATACATATTGCGCATTGCATCGATGCCATGTTTGATTGCTATTCTTCTTTTCGGTGTTGTTTTCCCCTCGGTAGAACGTGACTCCGAAGAGAAGCCCAGCAACTCCATGACGAATACTTGATCTTAACCGACAAGTCAAGCACTTATTCCAGAAGATCTTTTATCTGGTTTTCTTATAACCAAGGCAAGCATAACCTCTTATCTGCTCATATATGCTTTCGAACAACATTTGAATCTCGTATTTTGCATTCGATTCCAAACTATTTGATGCTAGTAGACATAGTTCACCTATATGCTGCATTGCCTCTATATCCTGATCCACTGCTCCTAGCCGCCATAGTTTTGCTTGTGCGCATCGCCAGAGCCTCATATCTGCTACCGCTTAGTTTCATATGTTTGTTACCTCTGCTCCATCCGGTTGATGAATCAGAGCTGCGATAACCTAGTATGATATGATGACGTGGTAAGATGAGCATTGTGTGGTTAACTTGACTAAGGCTTGGACAGGAGGCCACTTGGGAAGTGGTTGTTCGTTCCGTACTTGCCAACCCTAGGAGTAAGGTCTCGCCGCGGAAACCAAGACTGAGCGTGCAACCACACGCGGGGCCTAACAGACCGCGCTCGACTAACTAACTTGTTTGGTTCTATCCGTGAGTCACGTAGTTTGGGATTTCCATCTGCGTGTGAGTCAAAAACCTTTTGGAGGTGTTTAGGGCGTGACCGGGACAAGTGATGGACGTACACGGATCTTGTTCCCGACTCACAGAACAGGTGCCGTCAGGAGGTGGCCAACTCCCTGTTGACGGGGTGGCCCTGTTTGGGTTGACTCATGGATAGGTCTCGACAAGGTAAAGGTCGTGGCCAACCACACTCTGCCGGCACATCGTCGGAATTGTGCCAATAGCTTGGCATTAAGAGTCGGATGGTACGTGTGGGTAAAGTGTACCACCCTGCAGGGATAAATCTTTCGGAAAGCCGTGTCCACGGTTATGGACGACTTGGTGAAAGTCACGGGGTCATAGATAACTTGAACGTGACGTAAAAGATGTTGACAATGCATGGAGGCAGTAGATAAAGGGTGCCTCCCCGGAGATGCCGGGAGGGGTGATCCTTGTAGCATGTGAGATGCTGGGAAATGATGTCGGTGGATGAAAAGATGATGATTTCAGTAGTTGATTAGTCCTCTCATCTGTTTTAAAAACTCCATGAGACGTGCTATTCTTCCTCGTTTTGGAAAACAAAGATTGCTTTACGCAAAATAGCCGTCATCAAACCTTTCTGAAAATAAGCAGATATATAATAGGTTAACTAAGTCTTGTTGAGTACCTCCCGTACTCAGGTTTGCTTAATTTTGGTTCAGGTGGAGTTCGTCACTTCAGTGATGGTTCGACGTGGAAATCGACGAGTAGTTTGGGGTTCCCAGGTAGCAGCCTGGAATCTATGGGCTGGGACGTCGCCTTATGTTGCGGCCTCTTAGGCCTTTTTGGTTCTTGTTGATTAGCAACATAATTTGCCTTTCGTTGTCTGATGTAATGTTGGGTCGTGTGACCTCTGTTTGTAAGCTATACTCTAGTATCACTTGTTTAATAAAGCTTCATATTTTAGAGTACTGCTTTGATCGGTTGTTGGTTTCGAGCTCATCGTTATACAGTTTTGGCTATTCCTGCATAGTTGTCGCAGTCGAGGGGTTGTGGAGCCGATGATCCATGTCCGAGCCCGCCTGTCGATGTGATCGGCCTGGGGCGAGGTAACCCCAGTAACCCTCGATTGTTGTTGCACTTTCTGGACACATAGCATCTCTGTATAGCTTTGGTCCCGTTCCCTTCAGTTTCTTTCGATTCGTGGACGCTTGGATATGCATAGTTGGTTATGACTAGCATGGATACAAGGAGTAGTAGACTGGGGATCCGGACTACATGCCGATGAATCCAGTCTGCCTGCCGTTGTTTGTTGCGGCCGGGGCTGGTAACCCTGAAGCCCTTGTGAGTCCATTGCTAGGAGCACATAACAGTATGTATATCTCTGGGTCCGGGGTCGTGACAAGTCATGGTATCAGAGCAGGACTGCCTGTAGGAAAACCTTACTGCTTGGTCGATGTTGAGTCTAGAGTTTATGAAAACTATTTTGAAACTTCAAATGATTGTGAAAACCTTCTTAGGATTCTTTTTACTCCGTATCTAGTATCGTTCTAAACTCTGGGTCATCTTACCTGTTTTGATTTGAAAAGGTTTTGCTATCTCTTCGAGTTATTCAAAACCTAGGTGCCTTCTCTGGCAAGACGTTTTCTACCCAAGTTGACCTAGTGTTATAGGTTCTAGAGTCGTGTGTGTTCCGTATTCCGTTATCTCTCGTTCCAAATGGAAGATTTCCTTTCCATCCTAACACCTCAGAGTTGTGTGGGTTTCACATACTCATGTTCCAAAGTCTTAAATCCTGAACCTCGAGATCTGCTTGCCATCTCGAATGTATCTGTTATCCTCTGCTCAAGTTCTTCTGGAGCTATCGTCGTCTTCTGAAAATACTCCGTGATTGCTATTCGTAGTGTTCCTTCAAGGTACTAAGATAGTAGTTACTCCTTTATCGATGTTTTTAAAACCTTGGACTTGAACCAAAGGTCCCGGAATGTGCTGAATTGCGGTGGGTTGAATCATGTGGTCATAACCATGTGATGCTCATGCCATCAGTACAGGATGCTGACCTTTAACCCAAGTTCTGTTTCTTTGCATCCTGAGGAATCTGTTCTACCTCAGGATGGCTAGGTAATCTTAGCTGCAATAGCCATAGGTTCTCTCGAAGAATCAAAAGGATCACGCCAAGAGTGTTCTTTAAGATTCTCATATCTTTGTTCCTGGTTCAGTTATACCAACCTTTTGGCATGGGTTCTACACATGAGTATCACCCTGTGCATTCCACATGATCTCTGGATTCTCCGGAGCATGTTCCTACCCTCCAGTTGCCTAAAATCTCCATCCGTTGGTTCGGACACCAAGTTGCATAGGTGTGTTGGATTCTTCCAATGCCTTTGCTCTTGTTTTCCGTCAGAACATTCCACCTTGGGATGTCAGGAGAAACAAACTCCAGTACCTCGTTCATCTCCAGGACCAGGTCGAAGTTTTGTAATCCACAGAATAAAGAAGTTTCAATAGCTTCTGTTCTGTTCCACCTCCGAGAATCACACTCTTACATATCAAGAGGCTATGTTTAACTTCCTGGCCTTATTGATGAAGTGATACTCTTACACGTTTTCACCCACCCTTCCTGCAAGCCTGAAAATGCTTGAGAAGGTTGGGTGTGTACCGATGTAAGCATCAGATATTCCTAGCAATTTGTATTGCTTTGAGAAGTCTAAGAAACATCTCTACCCTTCTTAGCACTATTGGTCACCCGGTCTCTACTTAAAGTTGACCGTGTTATCAAATCCGTTCATTTTGTTGCATATCCTCGGTCAGAGAGTTAGGTTCATGCCAAGCTCTCATGTTCATATCAGTTGCTTTGAAAAGCAAGCCTCCTTTCAAATTCCTAGACCTAACGGTAGGTTGTGATATTCTGGTTGTCTTTCTAGAAGTATCACCAGGTTATTACCTGACCGTTATGTCTAAATAAGGGGTAATCTGAACTACTTCTCTCTCCAAGAAACGGTGATGGATCTCTGGACTAGTTGGTTGAGCTTAAACAACAACTTGGAGAGTTGAAAGGCAAAAGCTCTGCCCAACTTGATCCTTCGATAAGGGATGTCTAATTCTTTTGCATGGAAGTATAATAGTATCTCCTTCGTGGACATGCTATCATTCCAACCTTGGTTTGATTTGGGCTATCGTCAGATCAAGTTCAGATCCAAGGACTATCTTGATGGTGTTTTCACTCATGGTGTTTGCCCGAGTACACCTCATGTCCTTTGTTCTGACCAATGTTCTGCCTTGTTCATATATCATATGAAACCCCTCTTCTTGGAGTGTTTTGATAAGTGTGTTGTCGAGCCCATCGATGGCATTCCTATTTTCCCCAAGTTGCAAGAGGTTCAAGTTGAACAATTGGCACTAACGTTGGAAACTTTCGAGAATCATCTTTGTTTCATTACGAAGATTGTGTTCTGGATGTTTGAAGTGGCTTACTCCGGTACATGTGCTTATGGTGAAAGTTGTCGCCATGGATCTGAGTATAGTTCCATTGTTCCCTCGGGAATAATCTCCAATCGGTCATGCATGTGTGGAGTATTCTTGATATGGTGGGTTATTACCACCATTTATTTGAAGAACTTTGCATCCACACCAAGTCAATGACTGATTACCCGTGAAAGAGAGGAAGTCTATGAACTTCGTTATCTCGGTAATCATCTTTCCCACAAGGACTCCGATGTGTTCTTTTGCAAGTAAGTCATGTAGGAGCAACCGTCTTCCACAAGTTGCTAATACATGAGTTCTGCAATCCTACTCATCTTCTTGAGCTTGACATCGTAGTCCATATCTTGAGAATCCAGTAAATGTATCGCGTTGGTAACCGGTGCAATCTCTTCGCTCAAACATATCGAGTCTGAGTTATCAATCCACTAACTAGAGCTGAATCTCAAGTATCAATGATGGTTGGTGTTTTCTCAAGGATATTGAATTAGGTCCATTCAAAAAATCCGGCATGGTTGATGTTGTGGTTGACACAATTAGCCGGAAGGCCTAATGCCATATCTCTTTGAACCCGTAAGAACAACCACTCTCCGTGAGAATTCTTGTCTGGCTTATTCTAACAAGTTTCCCCCTTTCTGTTCTTCCAATCCGGAGTTCTACTTTCACTTGATGACCTACGGAAGGCTTGTTGTGAGCCTGTTGTCTGTACCTATAACATCCAGGATAACTTGGAAGTTGATCTTTAGAATCTTTCTCTATCAATCCTACCAAATCCTTGTTTCGTGAAAACAAGTTCAGCATGAGAACCATCTCTTGGTCTTTTGTAACCGCCATGGATCAGTTCCCTTCTTCAAGTTGTTTGTACCTGAAGTTCTTTTCATCTCACACATTGTGTGAATTTGTTAGTTACTTCAGCCATGGGATCTTAACTATGTGGTAGATGTATTGCTACGTCCAAACCACAATAGGAAGGAGATTCCCTAATTTCTTCCGGTGTTTCAATCCCCGTTTGTTAATCATCCTTATGGTGTGACCAAGAATCCATTCTTAACTACGGTGTTTCAACATCCTTTGGTTACTCATCATCTGAAGTGAAGTAACATCCCTATCCTTGAGAAAGTTTTCGACAAACTTTAATGGAATGAAAGTTCCCTCATCTTTCGTGTCCACTCCGAAGAGTGAACATGATCTTGTATCGATTTTTCTCCGACGCACGATTACAGCGTTTTCTCATGTTCTCCCTCGTCTACGGATATTGCGTTGTGATATCCGAGACAATTCTTTCCATCTTGGTCATCTGTTTGAAGAAAACCTCGGTTTCACAAGTTGTCCAACCGTTCTTTTCCAAAAGGATTTAAAGTCTTGTGCAAAGCTCGTATTCTAAAATCCTTTCAAGATCAATCGTCCGAACACTTGAAACCATCTTCTATTTCCTCCATTATCTTGATGTGTTTCATGCATGTTAACTCAAAAGTTCTTTACGAACATTCTGGTCATGAGTTAGCCATGAGATACTCGATCTTCGTGAAGATCATTTCCTAAGAGTTTCCCTCTTACCTAAGGTGTAGCCTCTGGAGATCTTCGCAAGTGCTATGGATCAACCTCTTCAAGAAGAGAACCGTAAGGTTCGAGAAGATCGTTCAAAACCGGTGTTCCTTCTTTCTTCTCCTTCGGGAATCTCGGGACGAGATTCTTGTAAGGGGGGTAGATTTGTAACACCCCAATTTTTGATACATTAGGGGGTGTGGTGTGTGTTCATCTCATACATGCATGAAACAAAAATTCAAATCATGTTTTAAACAATTTAAATTGTGAATTTAAATTGTTTCAGAAAATCTCACAAAAAGTACTTAAAAGGAGTTCCAAAATTTTGTTCTGAAAAGTATTTCAATTTCACCAAAGCAATACATGGTGAGGTTGGAAATTTCATAAGCTTTCCAAAAAGTATTTTTGGCAATTTTTCTGTTCACAAAAAGGTCCCCAAAACCCTGTTTTCTGTTCTGTTTTTAATGGAAAAGGGTTAATCTGTAGTTTTCCAGTTTTCCAAGGGGGTTTTCATAAAATGACGTTTTAACGTCTTCTTCCTCCAGACAGTAGGAGCACTGGTTGTCGACGTCGCCGCGCACCACGTCCTGCTTGGTCCCTTCCGAGGGGATAAGGGTGAGGAGAACCCTCCCTGCGCTCTGCTCGCTCCCTCATCCTCTCCTCTTCACGATCTCTTTCCCTGGGAGTTCACGAAACCGAACCAAACCCTAGCCCTCCGGCCGTCGCTCGCCGCCGTCGTTCCGAGCAACCCCGCGGCCTGCCGTTAGTCCCAAGAGCTCCGCAAGGTCCCCCTCTATCTTCCCGTGGAGTTTCGCTTGCCGGGATGGCCTATCCGGCGCGAATCGCGGCTTCTTCCTCGAGTCCGGCCGCCGGCCACCGCGCTCGATGCCGCCGTTCACGACCTCCTCCTCCCTCGCTGACTGCATCAACACCATCACGGTGAGCCTCTGAACCCACCGGTGGTCTCCGCTTGCTCCCTCGCCCTCTGTAGCTGCTAGCCGCCATGATCCGCCGCCGCCGCCGCAGAACCTGCTCGCCGGCGCTGCTCCGGCGATGCAATCACAGCGGCGTTGCCATCCTAGCGTTCGTTGTCACCTCCTCCATCTCCTGGTAACACTCGATTTCGGAATCGTGGCCGGAATCAACCGATCGCACCGCGGCAGGACATCTCCGGCCATGGATGACGTCATCTTGACGTCATGCCTGCGTCATAAGGCCGTTTCCTGTTTAATTTCTTTTAAACGAATTTGGTACTGACGTGTGGACCCCATCTGTGTTGTAAAATTTCAGAAAAATAATAAAATTGTAAATGCATTATCTTTTAATTGGTTAATCAGAAAAATAAAGTGAAAATATGGTTTTGATCAGAAAAATGTAATCTACCCAAAAATGCCATTTTCATTCATGTTTGAGGAAGTCCAAAAATAAGTACTATTTAATGCTGTTTAATCATTTAAAATAGAAAAATAAGTTTTTATTCACTAAAATTAGAAAATTAAAAGTTATATACCTTTTTGCTCAAAATGACAAATAGAATCTGTTTATGATGTTTTCAAACCCAATTGAGCACTTTAACTTGTACTCACTTTCAGAATCGCCCGAAACCCCCTCCGGGGTCTAATTTCGGGGTAATTTCAGTAAAATTGCTTAACCAACATCCAAACCCTAGCAACCCATCGAACATGTTTAGGGCTTTAATTTATTGCATTAACTTGCTCATGCATACATATTGCGCATTGCATCGATGCCATGTTTGATTGCTATTCTTCTTTTCGGTGTTGTTTTCCCCTCGGTAGAACGTGACTCCGAAGAGAAGCCCAGCAACTCCATGACGAATACTTGATCTTAACCGACAAGTCAAGCACTTATTCCAGAAGATCTTTTATCTGGTTTTCTTATAACCAAGGCAAGCATAACCTCTTATCTGCTCATATATGCTTTCGAACAACATTTGAATCTCGTATTTTGCATTCGATTCCAAACTATTTGATGCTAGTAGACATAGTTCACCTATATGCTGCATTGCCTCTATATCCTGATCCACTGCTCCTAGCCGCCATAGTTTTGCTTGTGCGCATCGCCAGAGCCTCATATCTGCTACCGCTTAGTTTCATATGTTTGTTACCTCTGCTCCATCCGGTTGATGAATCAGAGCTGCGATAACCTAGTATGATATGATGACGTGGTAAGATGAGCATTGTGTGGTTAACTTGACTAAGGCTTGGACGGGAGGCCACTTGGGAAGTGGTTGTTCGTTCCGTACTTGCCAACCCTAGGAGTAAGGTCTCGCCGCGGAAACCAAGACTGAGCGTGCAACCACACGCGGGGCCTAACAGACCGCGCTCGACTAACTAACTTGTTTGGTTCTATCCGTGAGTCACGTAGTTTGGGATTTCCATCTGCGTGTGAGTCAAAAACCTTTTGGAGGTGTTTAGGGCGTGACCGGGACAAGTGATGGACGTACACGGATCTTGTTCCCGACTCACAGAACAGGTGCCGTCAGGAGGTGGCCAACTCCCTGTTGACGGGGTGGCCCTGTTTGGGTTGACTCATGGATAGGTCTCGACAAGGTAAAGGTCGTGGCCAACCACACTCTGCCGGCACATCGTCGGAATTGTGCCAATAGCTTGGCATTAAGAGTCGGATGGTACGTGTGGGTAAAGTGTACCACCCTGCAGGGATAAATCTTTCGGAAAGCCGTGTCCACGGTTATGGACGACTTGGTGAAAGTCACGGGGTCATAGATAACTTGAACGTGACGTAAAAGATGTTGACAATGCATGGGGGCAGTAGATAAAGGGTGCCTCCCCGGAGATGCCGGGAGGGGTGATCCTTGTAGCATGTGAGATGCTGGGAAATGATGTCGGTGGATGAAAAGATGATGATTTCAGTAGTTGATTAGTCCTCTCATCTGTTTTAAAAACTCCATGAGACGTGCTATTCTTCCTCGTTTTGGAAAACAAAGATTGCTTTACGCAAAATAGCCGTCATCAAACCTTTCTGAAAATAAGCAGATATATAATAGGTTAACTAAGTCTTGTTGAGTACCTCCCGTACTCAGGTTTGCTTAATTTTGGTTCAGGTGGAGTTCGTCACTTCAGTGATGGTTCGACGTGGAAATCGACGAGTAGTTTGGGGTTCCCAGGTAGCAGCCTGGAATCTATGGGCTGGGACGTCGCCTTATGTTGCGGCCTCTTAGGCCTTTTTGGTTCTTGTTGATTAGCAACATAATTTGCCTTTCGTTGTCTGATGTAATGTTGGGTCGTGTGACCTCTGTTTGTAAGCTATACTCTAGTATCACTTGTTTAATAAAGCTTCATATTTTAGAGTACTGCTTTGATCGGTTGTTGGTTTCGAGCTCATCGTTATACAGTTTTGGCTATTCCTGCATAGTTGTCGCAGTCGAGGGGTTGTGGAGCCGATGATCCATGTCCGAGCCCGCCTGTCGATGTGATCGGCCTGGGGCGAGGTAACCCCAGTAACCCTCGATTGTTGTTGCACTTTCTGGACACATAGCATCTCTGTATAGCTTTGGTCCCGTTCCCTTCAGTTTCTTTCGATTCGTGGACGCTTGGATATGCATAGTTGGTTATGACTAGCATGGATACAAGGAGTAGTAGACTGGGGATCCGGACTACATGCCGATGAATCCAGTCTGCCTGCCGTTGTTTGTTGCGGCCGGGGCTGGTAACCCTGAAGCCCTTGTGAGTCCATTGCTATGAGCACATAACAGTATGTATATCTCTGGGTCCGGGGTCGTGACACGCGTGCCGTGATCCGGGTTCTTCTAGAATCCGTCTTCTGCGCGTCGAGCTACTGGGCCGCCCAATGGACCTAAGCCCATTACCTTGCAGGCCACCCTGGTAGTCCAGCTCTTTTGTCTACCATCTTCTATACCCCTATTCGGTATATATCCGACAGTAGCCCCCAGGAAGGATCAAAACTCTGAAACTCCGCCTTTCGTCAAATACATTTTGTCCGGGAAACTTGATTCAGCAGTCTTGATTCTTTCTTCTTCCCTTTTGAAGGAGATGGTAACATAAAACTCGGAACTATGAAAATCCGGCTTTTCTTCTCGCGATCCTTCACGGAAAAGGAACACGTGACATCAGCTCTTTAATCATACTGACGTAAGCGCCGCTTGGTTTCACGCGGGAAACCCTGCAACGTATCTCTGACAGATTCTCACGAGAAACGAGGAGATAGCCATCATTCCTCTGTCGTTCCGTTTCCCGGATTTTCCGGCGAGCGACACGCGTCGAACATCCAACGGTCAAAAGAGCCGTTAGCGCGTATCTAGAGGGTTTTTAGGCTATAAATAGCCGTCTTCGTCCTCCTCATCAACCTTCTTCACTCCCTCACTGCCTTCACCATTGGTGCGAACGTGAGCTCGAGAGCGAGAACGATTCCCTGCCCCGACGAGCCCTTCCCACGCCGGAGCGCACCAACACCACCGAGAAAGATGGCATCTCCGCAATCATCGCCAGTTCGCGCTTCCGTCGACGAGCTCTTGAGCGATCTAGATCCCCAACTTGGGTCGCCCAAGCACGCCGGCGGCGAGCTGGAAAAGGCTACGGCGTCCGCAGCGGGCGGAGGAAACGTCTCCGCCACCACAGATGCTGCGGGACCAAGCACCACATCGACCCCGCCGTTCGCTCCCGAAACGGCGGAGGAAAAGTTAGAGCTCCTCGACGAGCAGCTTGCCGCCGCGAAGGCCGCCACCACCGCCGCCGCCGGAGGAGATGAAGAAGAGGAAACTGCAGGCAACTGGATTGCCTGCAGTATTCCCCCGGCTCTTCTTCCCAACTTGGAGAAGGAAGGCCTGGTTTTGAAAAAGAAATGGCGGCTCCCGGAAGAGGAGACCGAACCCGCGCCGCAAGAGGGCGAAAGGGTGCTTCTCTCCTCCCACCTTCTACGAGGTATGGGGCTTCCCCCTTCTTCTTTCTTCCTCCAAGTTCTAGCTCACTACAACATCCAACCTCATAATCTCCCTCCCAATTCCATTCTGTATATGGCCGGCTTTCAGGCCTTATTCGAGGGTTACCTAGGAATAGAGCCTAGGTTAGATTTTTGGTTGTACTGCTTTGGGGTTAAGCGTAACTCTTCGGAGGGCGCACTCCCAAATTGCGGAACCATTTCCTTTACTCTTCGGAGATTCCGAGAGGATTGGTTCCCCAAAATAAAAACCTCGGAATCCGTCAAATTCTGGACGGGTTCCTTCTTTTATCACCCCGACGTGCCTTTTCCTAAAAAAGCCGTCGGGGTTCCACCTTTTGTGAACTCCGCCGCTGTTCCCCAGGATAACTGGGTTACAGAGGCCGTCCAGGTTCTGCCTCCAGATCTACTAAGGATCAAGAGGCGCATCGCCAAACTCACTTCCTCCAAACCTCCTTTGACCGGTATGGACACGGTCTTTTGCTGGCTGAATAGGCGGATTCAGCCATTAGCAAACCACGGAGGCCGTCTCCTGTGTGAATACACAGGAGCCAAGGATCCAATGCGGACAACCGACAAGGATTGGCCCGCAAAGGAGCTCAGGCGGCGCATCAATCAGTTGGTCGCTTCGCGCGATCAATACACGGAGAGTCGGCCAATGTACACGGCCGACAACCCCTCTCCTAAGGTAATTTTCCCGTTATTTGGGTATAATCTTACTTCCTGGATAATCTACCTTTCGAATCTGATTGGTTTTTTCCAACAGCTTGTGGATCTTCCAGACTCGGAGTTAGCCTCCGAGGCCGAGCTGGATGCGCTGCGTACCGCCGCTACTGGTGGGCGCAAACGCAAGAAGATAATTTCTTCGGATGAAATTATCGACCTTGACGGAATCCCCGTCGCCACGTCCAGGTTATTTTCTTCTGGGTTTTTTCTTTTATGGGATCTTTTTCGTCCATCTTCGGTGTTTTAACCTTTTCCGGGTTTTTGGTTTTTAGCTTGCCCCCCTCCACCTTGAAGCCGAGAAAGTTGAAGAAGCTCAGAGCTTCTTCCAACCGAGGCAGCCAACCATCTCCCGCCGTCGCCCCGGACACACCGCAGACAATGGCGGAAGAACCTACTGCCGCCACCACCACCAAGCCCCCAGAGCCCAGCCAGCCCGTTGTGTCCGAGTCGGACACGAGGGAAAGGGCGGCTCCAGAGGTGGGGAAATCTTCTCGGACTTTCGACGAGGAAATCCCCACCTTTGACAAGGATTTTAAGGCTATAAATGACGGCTTGAACGCGGCCGAAAATCACTTCGCGGAATACGCGAAAGAATTCCGGGAAAACTTAGCAGGTTTGCAACGCATGAGCCAGGTATGTAACTCTAGCCCCCAAGCATTAAACAAAATGCATGCTTTTTTGGTTTGATGTTTTTATTAACCATACTTTTCCTTGCTGTGTTTCAGCAAACCTCCGAGGCCATAAACCTTGAAGTTTTCAGGAAGCTCACTATCAAGAATAAAGAAGTTCGAAGTCTTCTTTCTATTCTTGAGGAGAGAGAGGCGGAGCTGGAATCGTCTCAGCTCGCTTTGACGGAAACGAAAGGTAGGCTTTTTCGTTTTGAAATTTCCGATTTAAGATTTTGTCTAAGTTTTTTCCCGAGGAAATTGATCAACTCGGATTTTCCCTTGCTTTTCAGCTGCTTTAGCTGAAGCTAAACAAGCAGCGGAAGATTCCGGCAACGCCGAGATTCTCCGAAATGAGAACATTGAGCTTCACAAAAATCTTGTGAAGGCTCAACAAGACCTGGAAGCCAGCAATCTGGCCCTTGGAGTGGCTAACTCCAAGGCTTCCGAGCAGGCGGAGAAAGACAAATCCACCATCCAGGATTTGACTGAAGCTCTGAACCTTCGCCTGGAGGAAGTTTCCGAGATCGATAAACTCATCGGTAAATTTTTTACCCTTGTCTTCATCTTTCCATGTTTTGCTTTCTCTGTTTGTCTCCTTAACCCTTTTGTATGCTTTATCGGATCAAACAGGAGACACCCCAGATGGCACTCGGGCTGCAGGCATCCGAGCTTTCGGGGAGACATGGAACTTGATGAAGGCTGCTGCAACGCAGCTAGTAGGCAAGTTTCTTCCCGAAAAATCTGGGGAATGCTCGGAGGTTGAAAAACTTCCGGGTATCATCATGGAGGTGGCGGAGTCCAAGGAGTCTGTTCTCCGCTCCGCTGCACGGGGTGGTGCGCGTATGGCCTTAGGCCTTATGCGCATGCACTACCCTAGTGCCAAATCCTGGCGTGTGGCCACCGGTGTCCCTCAGGGATACACGGATGCGCAACGATCCACCATCTTTGGTGAAGTTAAGGGCCACGCCACCCAGATTGCCGCCATGGTAAATGTCGGCGTCCACTATCCAGAAGAAGAAGCTCCTCCAATTCCCGATGAAGAAAGCAGCGAGGAGGAGTCGGATTCTTGAAGGGTTTCCTGGAACCTGGATAGAAAATTTAGACAATAGGAGCATTACTGTTCTTTCATTCGTAATCCAAAATGTAATGCTTCTTATGTATTAATGAAAATTCCGTCTTTTGCAGCTTAAACTATGAAATTACTTTGCAAGTTGTTTGAATTTTATCACTCCTTTATCTTCTAAGTTCTCTGGTGTGTATGCTTTAACTGTCCTTAGTGTTTGAAATGGCTCAAATAGCATTATGAATCGTTATGCCGAGTAACTGGGGACGAACCAAGCAGTTTTGAAACTCGAAAACATGAATCATGCTAAAGGCATTTTTACTAACTAGTTCCAGTAACCCAGCATACGCACGATCAGATAAAGACTTAGAAAAACAAGGAAAATTTTAAGTGAAACTTGGGCACGCAGGCAATTCAAGTTTCCTTTAGCCGTTAAAAGGCTGAAAAATCATTCAGTTATGTAACGCCGAGTACGCAAGCACAATTCGGGTTAACATTGAGAAATTTGTAAGATCATTGGGAAATAGATGAGGCGGAAACACTTTGCACTTATAAGAAAAATAGATGACAGCATTCCGACAACTTTATTTCATGATCTCAAAAGATGTTTACATAGATTTGAACTAAGTACAGAAGGGGACATAACTTGCTAGGTGTTCCCAGGCTTCCGCGATCCACTTGACCTTGTCGAAACTTTTCAGCAGCTTGAAGCATGGTAGGTTTTTAGCCCCCAGCCAACTAAGAAATCTTTTTATGGCTGTGGCGGAACTCGGCAATTCTGGGACACCTTTTTCACACGTAAGTTCCGAGATGTTCGAGACTGCCTTGATCTCTTCCGGGTTAACTTCTATTCCTCTGCGAGAAACGATGAAACCCCGAAGTTTTCCTGAGGGAACCCCGAATACGCACTTAGATGGATTCAACTTCATCTTGTAAGTGCGCAAGTTTTCGAAAGTTTCTCGCAAATCCTCAAGGAGTGTATCTTTTTCCTTGGTTACAACAGCAATATCGTCCACGTAAACATGGACGTTTTTTCCAAGCTGACTATGCAAACAACGTTGCATGCAACGCTGGTAGGTTGCTCCTGCGTTCTTCAGGCCAAAAGGCATGGTTACATAGTAATACGTCCCGTATGGGGTTATAAAAGAAGTCTTGATTTGATCTTCCTTTTTCATGCGTATTTGGTGGTACCCGGAGTATGCATCCAAAAAGCATAAAAGCTCAGAGCCTGCAGTGGCATCTATTATTTGATCGATTCGCGGCAGCGCAAACCTATCTTTAGGACATAACTTGTTCAATCCTGTGTAATCTATACACATTCTGAGTGCAGTTGTGTCTTTCTTCGGTACTAATACCGAATTTGCGGACCAGTCAGTATGGATTACCTCCTTGATGAAATCCGCTGCTAAAAGCCGGATAATTTCCTTGCCAATAGCCTTCCGTCTTCTTCCGTCAAATCGACGGAGACCTTGTTTGACGGGTTTTGATCCGGGAATAACCTTGAGTTGGTGCTCAGCAAGTTCCCTGGGTACGCCTGGCATGTCAGCTGGACACCAAGCAAAAATGTCCCAGTTCTCACGGAGGAACTTGATGAGCTCGCCTTCCTATTTGTCGGTCATCCCAGTCCCTACAACGACGAATTTTGTCGGATCTTTGGGATCTAGGATTACCTGTCTTGTATTCTCGGATGCCTTGAAGCTATCTGTTGGCTTCCGAGTTTCTTTTCCTGCCGGCATTTCTTTCGGCGATACCTCCTTGGCTAACTCCTTCAGTTCTTCCTGAGCTATAACTCTTTGAGCGCAAAGGGCGTTTTTCTTTTCCAACTCATTTGCCAGCTTGAAATCACCGGCAATGGTGATTACTCCTCCTTTGGGTCCTGGCATCTTCAGCTTGTTGTAGATGTAGCAAGATCTTGCCATAAACTTGGCGAAAGCCGGACGTCCGAGTATTGCGTGATACACGCTCTCGAACGGCACAACTTCGAAGGATACTTTTTCCTGCCGGAAGTGATCTTTATCTCCGAAGGTGACATCTAGGGAGATTTCTCCTAGGGATCGTGCTTGCCTGCCAGGAACGATGCCATGGAAGCGTATATTGCTGTAGTTGAGCTGGGACTCGGATATCTTCAAGTGCTTCAGTGTATCCAGGTACATTATATTGATGCTGGATCCTCCGTCCATCAGCACTCTTCTTAGCCTAGTGTTTTGAACAATAGGGCTTACGACAAGAGCTTGTGTGCCGGGTTCAGGGATATTTCCGGGATGATCAGACTGATCCCAGATTATCGGTGTGTTGGAATACTTCAAGAATTTTGGGGTTGCAGGAACAACCGCGTTTATTTCTCGAAGTGTCCTTTTGGCCACCTTTGCTGACGGGGTTGCTAGGAAAGTTAGCATTGCTTCTCCGTCAACTCTCGGAAATTTGGGTTCGCCTTTTCGCTGTTGTTCCTGGATTTTGTCATCAGTGTCCGATTCACTGTCTTCTTTTTCAGCTTCTGGCTTTTGTTTGGCAGGTTTCCTCTTGGAACCCTTCCCTGTACTTCCGGATCCTGCATTGCCTTTCATATGCTTGTTTAGCCGGCATTGCGCGTTCGTGTGGGTTGGTTTCCCAAACTGAGAGTGGTGGACGCAGGGTTCCGACTTAATTCTCTCCCATTCTTCAGGAGTGTAATTGATGGGATCCGGACTGCGGCCTTTCCACTTGTTCCCTTTTTCTCCTCCAAAGGCTAAGTTAACCTCCTTGGGCTTTGTCGTTGACTCCGGAGTTCCTTTTTTATCAGAACGAGGTGTTTTCTTGGCCAGTATCAGTGACTCAATATTGCCTCCTCTTGCTCTGATATCGTCTTCGGCTGCAGCATGCTCATTAGCGGTTGTAAGCATAGATCCGAGATCTTTGTGCTTTTTAGAGCCAACCATGAACGGTACAAGTCCGGGTTTTAGGCCATTGACGAAAGCATGCATTGCTTGTACGTCAGTTACTCCAGAGCAACTATTCTTCATTGCAGTCCATCTGGAGATGAAATCCACGTATGGTTCGTCTTCAAATTGGGTGCAACGGTTCAGCTGGTTGATGCTATTTGGGCGTTTCTATGTTCCTCGAAAATGCTGAGTAAATACTCTCGCCATATCATCCCAACTGTCGACAGTTCTTGATGGTAAACCATTAATCCAATCTCTGGCTCCGTCTAGCAACATTAGGGGAAGAAACTTGACAGCTTCCAGGTCTGTCCCGTTGTTGATCTGGACGGCTGTGTAATAATCTGAAAGCCAGGTATCCGGGTTTGTACTGCCGGTATATTTTTGGTAGGTTGGACCAACTTTGGCAAAGCCAGAATGCAGGGTTATCCTTCGGATCCTGTCAGTAAAACACTTAGGACCAAAGTATAGATCATCCTTTTCTGCTCTGTCAATATGTGCAGAATATCTTCCGGCTGAATGGACAGAAGGGGATCTGCTCCTTTCTTTTCCATTGTTACGCGGACGCGTTTTTCCGAGGTTATCTCTATCTCTTCCGTTGTCACGCCCTCTGGGATTAGGTGGAGTCCTGCTCCTGTACCTTTCCTTATCTTTGGGCGGTGTCCGAGATCTTTCACGCCTGTGAGGTGTATCGTATCTTCCAGCTTTTTCAACTGGGTTTCTTGGAGGTGGCATTATTTTGCCGTCATTCCGGTGTTTGTCTTCCCGATCGTGTGGTTTATATCCATCTTTCGGGAGATGAGGTCCGGTTCTAGACGCTGCGTCCCGGTTGTCGGGGTTTTTCTTGTCTTTTCTCGGATCCTCTTTTTTATCCGAATCTCCGGGTTCTTCCGGTCCAGGTGCTCCAGCAGCGCAAGTAACAGTTTTGCAGAGGGCGGAATTATCATGCAGCCTCCCTGATCGCTCTTGTCCTCGCTGTTGCTGCTGTAATGCTTTTCCTAGGAAGGCATACACCCCTTGGAGTTTTTCCCCGTTGGAGTACAGATCATTGTTCAAGATGGCGAACGCTGCTTCCGCGTTTTCGGCTGCGGTTTTGTATATTGGTTCGCCCTTAGCATCTTTGCCGTTTAACTGCTTTTGCCAAGATGGGTTATAGAATCTTTCTTTCGGCGGCAGTTCTTCCGGTTTTGCAATTCCGGGTAACCTTGTAGGTTTTAAGGCAGATCTGTGCTTTCTCTCGTACTCCTCAATTTCTTTCTTCATAATTTTGATGTCATTATGGGTTTGTTGGAGGTGTTGCCGAGATCTAAGCAGTTGTTGCTGTTGCCGTTGGAAAGCTTGTCTCCTGGCTTCCAGCATCTCAGGGGGTTCATTGGGTCCCACTGGAGTTTGTAATAGTTCTTGCTCTTCCAGTTCTGTCATTGGCGGAGCAGTGATTTCCTTAGATTTCTTTTCCGTAGGCTTTGTGCCACTAATATCTCCAACTTCCAGGTTTTCATCAGCGAGATCAGCTGACTTTTTCTTCCGGAGTTTGTACTGGAGTTTTTTAGAAGCACGGTGCTTTTTCTTGGAAGAGGGAGGTTTTTTGACAGGTTCATCCTCTGTCATCTCCTTGACATTAGGAAATATCGGAGAAGTTTCTCCGTCTTCCCTCTCCTCTGCTGGCGGAGGGGTTTTAGGGCTTTCCTGGCTATCGGCACCCGTTGTATCAGCTGGTTTTGCCATTAGCACTTCATGGAACCCCTCTTGAAAGGATTTAACTTTTCTTACGAAGGCATCATCATCTTCGTCTTCGGAGAAGTTATCCGATCCGGTTTCCGACTCCAATCTCGCCTCAATGGCGGCAAGCACGGACTCTGTTTCCGAGTTCATCGTCTGGTTGACGGATGTCGGATCTTCCGTCTCTGTGACGGGTATTGGTTCTTCCGTCTCTGTGACGGGTGTATCGTTGTCTGCCTCTTGCACGGGATTTCCGTCATCCGTGTTTTCGGCGATCTCGGATTGCACCATGCCGATAAAGTGCGTATCACTGTTTTGTCGGCGATCTGAGCAAAATCCGGCATCATAGTCGTCTTCGACTGGGTATAGGGCGGGTGGGAGATAATTGCTTTCACCGCAAAACCCCATTGCTTCCGCGGTTAATCCGATAAAGATATTAGCAGATCCAATCGGTAAAACGCAGGCACTTACCAGATGGTTTTGCGCCGGGATGTAGGATCCGTTGTCGAGGAAGCGCCCGACGTCGTCGTCGAATTCCAAGCTTCCGACCGTGATCGATCTTCCGATCCCGCCTAATATCCCAGATCGGAACTTCACGCCTGACGTCGTTTGCCCCACGGTGGGCGCCAACTGTCGAGACATCGTAGTAGTTTTCATAGACTGGGGTGCCATGAGACTACGGTAGAGACGTGGGGTAACGGGATAGCGTAGTAACACAGAACACGGGATTTACCCAGGTTCGGTACGTCGCGACAGTACGGCGT
The DNA here is from genome assembly GCA_028641055.1 of Alopecurus myosuroides. Lineage (NCBI taxonomy): Eukaryota > Viridiplantae > Streptophyta > Magnoliopsida > Poales > Poaceae > Alopecurus > Alopecurus myosuroides. The sequence goes on along the minus strand of CM054062.1, from coordinate 49,597,474 downwards.
ACCTACTCCTGCACTTCTCACTATGTGGGACTAAAGCCCGTATAATAAGGTTACAATGTAAGGGAATAGATCCAGCTACTCGTCGAGGATGAACTTCCCGGCGAGTTGCGTAAGGCTTGAGCTTGAACCTAGAACCTTGGAACTAAGGGAACTTATGAAATCTATCTCCCGTCCGGCTTTATATAATAGCCGGATTAGGGCTTACAGAACCAGAAACCTAGAAGACTACGTTTAACTTGTAACTTGGAAAGTAAGGAATCCGTCTTCTCCTCCAAGCCAGATCACGCGTGCCGTGATCCGGGTTCTTCTAGAATCCGGCTTCTGCGCGTCGAGCTACTGGGCCGCCCAATGGACCTAAGCCCATTACCTTGCAGGCCACCCTGGTAGTCCAGCTCTTTTGTCTACCATCTTCTATACCCCTATTCGGTATATATCCGACAACCTTAATTCCATGATACAACATAAGTTTATTTACACCTATGCTAACCTGAACAATTTATCCTATGAAATAACTTTCTCCAAGCAATCAAGGTGGAGAGTGACTAAATCTGATAGAATAGTACTTTTGCCCGCACCTCTTTTGTCTAACCTTAATGGCGGGAAAGGATGGTCACTCTCAGAGAGCGAGTTGGATGCATACATTGAGAAGCATCTCCATCATGTAGAGGATGCTGGAGAGGGGGACAAAAATGAGATCGTCCAGCCCTCCGACACTGCGGGGTTTCCATACCGCCACCCCGGTTATGATTATGTGCCTGCTGCTTCATCTTCTTCATGGGCGCTTGAGTACGACCACGCTAGGGACGACCCACCAGCGTGTGGATACTTCCGCGCCGCGATTGATCTCCACTTAGGCCAAAAGCCTAAGCTTGGGGGGAGGTATACCGACATCACGCTCATTTACATATCACGTTTCTGTCGGTTCTTTGTATATCCATGTTTTTTTTTCTTTCTCTTGTTTTCATTTCTTTCGCTTCTTTTTTGTTTTTTATTGTTTTGTTCTTTCTTTCCAAAACACAAAAAGACCAAAAATATTTCTGTTGTTTCTCTTTATTTGATTCTTTAGTTTCTTCTGTTGGTTTTCTTTACTTTCTCGTTTTGGTTTAATATTCAAAAATCCAAAAAGATTTTGCTTTGTTTGCTTGTTTCCTTCTGTTCTTGTTTTTAAATTTGAAAACCCAAAAATATTTGTTGTTCTTCTTTGGTTTTGTAAAGTTTGCTGCAGAGTTTGGTAGTCCTTTGTGACTCTGTTGGAGCTTGGTTATCATTTTATATTATTCAATCCACACGAGTGAAGAGCAACAATGACGATTTACGACGATTCAAGTTGTGGTGAGAGCCTGGTATGAACTCTAATTATTTTCACTTGTGTACATATACTCATCCATATGGTCATGCTTAGTTTCTTTGTGTAAGGTGTATGTTATTTAATTGATGCTTAGTAGTCCGTGCTCTCCCATGTTTTAGTTCCAACTTATTAATATTAGATAGCATGTCATATAAATGTTTGCTTGCATTGTTTTATTCATATAAGGGTATGACATTTTTGTATCTCCCTCTGGATGTTTCCCTTGAATCGACTTGGCACGTGCTCACACATGCATATGACTGAAAATAAAATTCAATTAAGCCTCGATGATTTATTTTGCCTCGTAGTATTTGTATCACTTTTATGCCCCCGTTAATTTTGTTTTGTCGCAAACATGATTATGACAGTTGTTGCTCTCTTGATTGTCGCTCCTAGTCTATTGCTAGCCTTCACCTGTACTGAGTATGAGCTCTACTCGTGCATACAACTCCCAAGAACCAAAGTTTGACAAATGTGTCCATCATACCTACCTATATGTGGTATTTCACCGTCACTCCAAGTAAATTTGCATGTGCTACCTTTAAAACTTTCAAAATACTTCTCGTTTTGGGACACTGTTTTAGCTCATGATGAAGTAGTAGTTGGGTTTGTTATCTTCCATGCTCTTTAGGTACCCTGACTTGCATGCTTCATATGCTCGTCATTAATTTTGCAAAGAGTTGGTTAGACCATTGTAACATCAAAAAGCTAAACAACTAAATAGTCATTCCTCCATGGTATGAGATTGTTGGCAGGGACCCTAGGATTCGGTTAGCCATGGTTTGCGAAAGCAAGGTGGGGAGGAGTGTCATACTATATAATGAGCATGCTATAAATTCTTAATATAAATATTCGGAACCGCTCTCAACCTGTTTAGTATGGAAGATATTAAGGACTCTATTACCATTCGTTGACATGAACAACCACCTCTCAAAATAATTTTACTTCTGTTTTCAATAAAATAAAAAGCTCTGGCACATGTTAATCCCTGCTTCTCTCTGCGAAGGGACTTTCTTTTACTTTTATGCTGAGTCTTCACCTTCTCACTTTATGCACTTTCTTGAGATCATGGTTGTCATTCTTAGTTTAATGTGCTTGTCCCAGAACACGGTTGATTTGGGGTATAACTTTGATGCTTGTATCTTTGATATCTTTACTTCTAGTCTTCACTTGAACTTCAGAGGTGCCCTGGCATTTATGTTTTGCTCCATTATTAAGGGCAAGCGAGTACACTTTATCTTACCCTATTATGAACATTGCAATTCTGCAGATTGATATATTTCATGTTATTTATTATTAGTGTGTTGGTATCTCTTCATGGTTTGCATAACTATAGGTGACTTTATCTTGCATACTTCTTACAATGAATTTCCTAAGCACTTGATCATATAGTGAGTATATTTACATCATATGAAACAAATGTGTTCGTAAAATTTATTTTATTGCACTCAGTTGTCAACTGAATTGCTTAAGGACAAGCAATAAGTTAAGCTTGGGGGGAGTTGATACGTACAAAACGTATCTCCTTTTCCAAACACTTTTGCTATTGTTTACCTATAAACTTGTGAGTTCTGAATACAACTAACACGGACTGACGCCGTTTTCAGCAGAATTACCTTGATGTCTTATTTTGTGCAGAAAAATCAACTTTGAGGAAATTGCCCGAAAAAGATCCTGAAGTCCTTATTTTACCCGAAGACCCAGAAGAAGAGCCGGAGGGGGGCAATGAGGGGCCCACGCCATGCTTGGGCGCCCCCCCAGGCCGCGCCTACAGGTGGTGTGGTGGCCCCAGGCACCCCCTCGGGCTCCCCTTTTGACTACTTATGCCCCGTAAACCTAAAACCGAGGGGGGGTTCGTCATGTTCCAGGAAAACACCACAGAGCGCCGCCGCCACCTTGAAACTTTATTCAGGGATCAGAAGTTCTAATTCTGGCGCCCTGCCGGGACGGGGATTCGGAGGAGACCATCACCATCATCACCGCCACCACTTCTCCATCAACGATCCATGACCCCCCCGTCCATGTGTGAGTAATCCCCGTTGTAGGATGAGAGGGATGGAAGGGATTGGATGATATCGTTCATGTAATAATGCCAGATTGTTAGGGCATAGTGCCTAGTATCCGTTGTTATTGTTTTCTACCGTTGTTGCAACTTGTTATGCTTAATGCTTGTCACTAGGGCCCGAGTGCCATGATCTCAGATCTGAACATGTTATTGTTTCATGAGTATAATTATGTTTCTTGACCATATTTGCAAGTTTTTTACATGCATTATTGTCCGGAACCCGTGGCCCCAAAGTGACATAAATTGGGACAATCGGAGGGGATGGCTATGATGTGAGGATCATGTGTGCTCACAGAGTGTTAATTCTTTGCTTCGGAGCTTTATTAAAAGGAGGACCTTAATTACCAGTAGTTTCCCTTGAAGCCCCTCTGCAAACGGGCTGGTAGGGCAAAAGATGTTGTGCACATTTCACATTGCGAGCACGTATGACTATAATTGAACACATGCCTATGGTTGACTAGTACTTGGATGCTTTATTATTATCTATCTGCAATGCCCATGTTTTGATTATTATATGAACTATCTTATCCATGCAACACCCGTTCATCCATCCCTATGCCTATAGTATTTAATCCTGCTATTTCCCACAATTTCTACTGCTGTTACTATTTTAATCATGTTGTTATTTTACTACTACTACTGCTATAAAACTGTTACCACTGATAAACTGTTCCGAGCAAGTCTACTTTCAGGTGCAACTGAATTGACAATTCAGTTTTTAAGGCTTATAATTATTTTTTTGCTCCCCTTGTGTCGAATCAATAAATTTTGGTTTTACTTCCCTCGAAGACTTTTGCGATCCCCTATACTTGTGGGTCATCAAGTACTAATATAACTCTACTACAACTAACAACTCTGAATAAGAGATGTATGAAAAATGGGAGCTAAAAGGATTTGCAGCAACTAGAAGAAAAAGTAAGAATACGAGCATGGAAGAAAACGAGTATTCATATGAAAAAATGGAGCATGTATCTCTCCCACACAAGAATGCTGGGTTCCAAATATATTTATTGCAGCAAGTAAAAAAAAACAGACGCTCCAAGTGAAGTGCATATGATGTGACCGAATAAAATATAGTTTCACTAGAAGTGACCTGATAAGTTGTTGAAGAAGAAGTGGATGCCTTGGGAATCCCTAAGCTTAGACGCTTGAGTCTTCTTAGAATTTGATGGGAAGAACCACGGGGGCATCCCCAAGCTTTGGCTTTTCACTCTTCTTGATCACATTATACCATCCTCTTCTCTTGACATTTGAAAACTTCTTTCACACAAAACTCGATGTAATTCTCATTAGAGGGTTAGTACACAATCAAATATTCACATGTTATCCTTGCACACAAGCATTATTAATACTATTTAAACATTATCTACAGCCACTGATGTTTTGTGGAGCAAAGAAATCCACTCAACATAGTAAAAGAGAGAATGCAAGTAAAAAGGCAGAATCTGTCAAAACCAGAACAGTCTATAAAAACAATTTTTTTCGGGGCACCTACTTTGCTCAAATAAAAAAGCGCAAAGCTAGAAAAAGTTTCGTAATTAGCTGAGGAATAAGCACAAAAAATTGCAGGTCATTTTGATCTTTTTGTAATTTTACACGAATTTAACGGTGGAGAGCAGAAATCTGTTTCCTGCGCAGAAATCCAAATCTAACCTCAACTTTCACTAGAGACTTTACTTGACACAATAAATGCGAGAAAATAAAGATACAAAGGAGTTTCTATAGAAGTAAACAACACCTTGACTTAAAGAAAACAGAAGAAAACAATGCAAAAAATAAAACCATGGGTTATCTCCCAAGAAGTGCTTTTCTTTAACGCCTTTTAGCTAGACCCAGAAAACTAGAATCAAGTATTTTCAAGTGAAGAAGGATCCAAATTGAGACAAGAAAACTCCTCAAAAACGCATTGTATTATATATATATATATATATATATATATATATATATAGGGTCGCGCTATTTGGCACCCAGGGTGCAGAATAGTTATTCTACACCCACCCTGTATCTTTTGAACCGTATATGATTTTTACGTCACGTAAATTTTGTTGTGTTCCTTATGTCGAGAAGAACGTAAGAAAATATATACATGACATAAATCTTTTATTTACGTGACGCTACAAAAAAATAATAAAAAATACATGTTTTTATGTTGTTTTATGACTTTTATGTTGCTATGACCCATATATTTTCATTTTTATGCTGAGTCTTCTCTTATGGATCAAACATGAACGTAAATAATTGCATGCGTAACATAAATTTTTGACTTACGAACATAAAAGAAATTGTGGGTGCAAAATAAGTTTTCTACACCCAGGGTACTGAATAGAGTGTCTATATATATATATATATATATATATATATATAAGTTTCAATTGATCCTCTATCAACATTTTTAGGTTTACTACTTTCATCAAATAAGTTTTCATGATCAATCCAGTCAAAATTCTTTTCCAAGGCTTCATGCAGTGCTACCATTTTAAAGGGTATTGGTATTTCCCTTCCTTTTCATTTTTAGGTTCGGTCTTGTCTAGTTTTTCAAGAGCACAAATAACATCTAAACTTGATCCTAGCATATTAAAACGACCAAAAAGTTTCCTAGCTTCTATCATGTGAACTAAAGAAGCTGCAACAGTTTCATAATTTGGAGCAAGTTCTACCATGGATTTTTCCTCAAAATTCTCATGCTTACTAACATGATTAAAGAATTATTCAATGGTGTCCTTTCCTGTTATAGAACCACTACCTATTGATATATCTTTCAGGGTAAACTTAGGGAGCAACATGATAAAAAATAACAACAGGGTAACAAAAATAACAACTAGAATAAGAGCTAATTTTTTTTGTGTTTTTGATATAGATAAGCAAGCAAGACAAAATAAAATAAAACTAAGCAAACCAAAAACAATGTAAAGAGATTGGAGGTGAGAGACTCATCTTGCAGAAATCCTCTTCCTCCCCGTCAACGGCGCCAGAAAAGAGCTTGATGGCGTGTAACACACGTTCGTTGGTATACCCCAAGAGGAAGTTATGAAGAGCACAGTAGCAAGTTTCCCTCGGAAAGAAACCAAGGTTGAATCGACCAGTAGGAGAAAGAAATCACTTCCGAAGGTTGATGCAGCTGATGTTGGCAGGACGCACTACCGATTCAGCAGCAACGTGGAATCTGCACAACACAATCAAATTACTTTTCCCCAACGAAGCAGTGAGGTTGTCAATCTCACCGGTTTTGCTGAAACAAAGGATTAGAAGTATAGTGTGGAAATGAGTACTTGTTTGCAGTAATGAAAAGAGAACAATGATGGAAGTGAAGAAAAAAGTAATTGCAGTAGTAAAACAACGGTTGCGGTGGTTGTATCATCAGTGTAAAGAAATGGACTGGGGTCCACAGTTCACTAGAGGTGTCTCTCCAAAACAAATAGATAACATGCCGGGTAAACCAATTACAGCTGGGCAATTGACAGATATAAAGGCTGCACCGTAGTTGAAAGTGCACTATGGTCAACTAGAGGGGGGGTGAATAGGTTGACTACCAATTTTTCTTTTCTTTTCCTTTTAGTGAGGCTAAGCGAGATAAGATAATGTTCTATAGATGTGCATCTAGGTGAGTAACCTATGTGAACAAGATAATATGCGCAACGGAAGTAAAGCGTAAGGTAGTAAAGCAAACAACAAGTGTAAACAATGAGACAAGGATATGATTCCCGTAGTTCCTTCTCAAAGAGAAGTACGTCTACGTTGGAGAGGTGGGGAGCCACCTAGGCGCTCCTCAATAGCACGGTTGTGCACACCTTGTTCTCCTTGAGCTTCTCCGGTGAGGGAGATTCTCGTTTCCACTACGAGGTCGACTTGAAGGCGTTGAACAAACCTTTACAAGGGCTCTAGGTCACTCCACAAGATGGATGGAGGCTCTGAAGCAATCTGTAGCTTCTTGCAACAAGGTGGAAGCTACAAGCACAAGATCTACTAAGGTTTCTAGGCCTCAAGTAGGATTCTAGATCTACTAGGTTGTGGTGGATGGATTTGAGATTCCTTTGGTGGAAGTGTGGATCTAGGCCTCCTCTAGCTCTCCACCAAGTATGGGAGTGATTGGGTGGACGGAGTGGGAGATCTAGGCGGATGAAGCTTTCATTAATGGCTTGGAGAGAGAATGGGGGAAAGCTTAGCATTTAAGAGGTAGGGGAAGGGGTATTTATACCCCTTTCATTTAAGGGCCGTTGCAGTCCAGGAGCACCGGAGGCTCCGGTGGGCTTCATTCACTTGCGCAGTGGCGCAGCACATTTTCACACGTTTGCTGGTCCACGTGACGGAGGTTCCGGTGGGAGTAGCGGAGGTTCCACCGCACCGGAGGTGCACCGGAGGCTCCGGTGGAACCTCCGCACCTGCGCACCAGAGACAGGTTCTAGCGGAGCCCCCACCGGATGTGCACCGGAGCCCAATTGCACAGGGGCCAGGTGAGACCACCGGAGGTCCACCGGAGGCTCCGGTGGAGCCTCCGCTATTGCCCAACAGAGTGATATTTGGGCGGAGCCTCCACCGGAGGCGCACCGGACCCTCTCGTGTGTATAGGCCAAGTGTTGGAGGTGGCGGAGCCTCCGGTGGGAACGGCGGAGGTTCCGCCCCACCGGAGCTCCACCGGAAGTTCCGCCCAAGCCTCCGCTTGTGCGTTCTAGAAAGGGTTTTGGGCGGAGCCCACACCGGACCCCCACCGGACCCTGGGCGGAGCCTCCGGTGGATTCACCGGAGCCTCCGCTCCTGTGCAAAAATCCCTCCCTGGATTTCTTTCTCCTTGCTCTTTTCATATAAAACGAGCGCTCACCCCAAATAGTTAGTGAACCTGATTTAACCTGGGCATTTTCATTTATCGAACAAACATTAGATCAAATAGGTATGTTGTCATATAATTACCAAAACGGACGATGATCTTTCAGTAGTGCATATGCATAACATGATGATTACTATGTGATTCATGTGGACATTACAACAAGATACATAGACCGTTATCCAACTGCATCTATGACTAATAATCCACCATCAGAGTGTCATCCAAGCAAACCTTGGGTATTAAGTTGCAAGCAACAGATAATTGCATTAAGCAAAGTGTGTAATGTACACAATAAAATTATCCTTAGACAAAGCATTATTGTTTTCTCCTTAATGGCAACAACACATCCCCCATCTGTCACGTTCCTGTCACTCGAGCACATATGAAAGGGAGGCATGAACCCACTATCGAGCATAAATACTCCCTCTTGGAGTTACAAGCATCAACTTGGCTAGAGCATCTACTAGTAACGGAGAGTATGCAAGATCATAAATAACGTAAACATGATAGATTGATAATCAACTTGACATAGTATTTAATATTCATCGGATCCCAGCAAACACAACATGTAACATTACAATAAGATGATCTTGATCATGTTAGGCAGCTCACAAGATCTAAACATGAGGCATAAAGAGTAGAGAACAACCATCTAGCTACTGCTATGGACCCGTAGTCTAGGGATGAACTACTCACGCATCACTCCGGAGGTAGGCATTGTGATGAAGAACCCTCCGGTGATGATTTCCCCTCCCAACAGGGTGCCGGGGAGGGCTCCAGAACCCTCCCGAACCAGGGTTGACGATGACAGCGGCTACAGATCTTTTTGGTGGAAAAGGCTCGGTTCTTTAGGGTTAACCCGTGGAGGAATTTAAATAGGCGTTATGGAAACGTCGGTGGGTGTCAGGGGACCCACACCACCTCCAGGCGTGGCCAGGGGCGCGCCACCCTATGTTGTGGGGCCCTGAGGCCGCCCTCCGGGTCTCCTCTGGACTCCGTGTACGTGACAACTTTCTAAGACTCTGTGATTTTGTTTCGTCCAATTACGAGAATATTTTCAGAACAACTTTTCTGAAACCAAAAACAGCAGAAAATAAGAACTGGCTCTGTGACATCTTGTCAATAGGTTAGTCCCAAGTGTATAAGAAATATGTAGCATATGACATGAAAACAACATGGAACATCAGAAATTATAGATACGTTTGAGACGTATCACCGCCACACACTGTGTGCTCGCGTGCGGCGGGCGTCGGACATGTCAGATATTTCTGCCTCAAGGCCTGCAACCCCTATAGCCACGAGAGAAAAAATGAACATGTCGACAAAAGACATTTTAGTTGTCTCGTAAAAAGTAATAGTAAAAAACTTGTTAATGATTGCTAAATGATCATGTGGCTGTTCAGGAAAACTGATAATTATTTTCATGGAACTTAATGGTTACACCAAAATAACTTCATAGTTGCACTGAGAAACTTGGCGTCAATTTTCGAACCTAGTAGCTACTCCCTCCATTCAAATATAGATGTCTACGTACATCCATATTTCTGAAAGAAAGTCAACTATTTCTGAACGGCGGGAGTACATTAGAGAACATGAGAATTGCTTTCAATAAAACTTATCCCCGGTAGTTCCAACAAAAAATTGGTAATTGCTTTTGCAAAATTTTGATAGGTGTACTCCCTCCGTCTCATATTAATTGTCTCAAAGTTGGACAAAAGTAGAGACATCTAAGGCCTTCTGTAATGCATCGTATCTTAGCGCGCTATCCTAGATAGAAGAAAAATGTAAGAAACAACCATGTTAATGCATTGTATATTATACGTTGTATCTAAATCAGGTAGCATTTAATGATTTTGGCTTAATACTTGCTTGTGATTGGCCTATCAGCTTTTTTGCCTATGATCTGGTGCAAGAGTTGTATCTTATATAAGATACTTCATCATTAAATAAGGTGTCATGTAAGCAAATTGCCTGTGATCCCGCGCTAAGATACCCATTACGGAAGGCCTAACACTAATGTGTTAGGCCGTCAGTAATGCTCCAGGTCACCGTCTCTTAGCGATTGCCACATAGGACTAGAGTTGACGTGGCGAGGTAATTAAAAATGGGAGAGAAGATTGCCGTATGTTAGCTAAGAAACGGATCTTATCCTGGTAACCAAGGAAAAGCTAATTAGTAGTGGGTGTGGCATGCGCATGTTCTCGTCTTCCTTTATCCAGTTGTTGTGTCGGTATATAGACATAGAAGATCCTTGGTAGGATTTAATGTGCATGCAACAAAGAGAAACGATGCATGCATACTCTTCTCATCTCCTCTATACAGTATGACGTGGCAGTATTAGAAACGGCAAATAAGAGCCGACCATTACGGACGAGCTTAGATACCTCCACTTTTATCTAACTTTGAGACGATTAAGGGCATGTACAATAGGGTGACATCAGCCTTCTCTTAGCGTTGCCACGTTGAATTTTTGCTTAGGTGGAGGAGAGAGAACGAAGAGAAAGATGGGTGCTTTCCCTTAGCTAAGGGATGATCTCTTAGAAAATAAGGGAAGACTATTTTCTCCATTGTACTAGATGTCTTCTCTTAGACACATAATTTCCTACGAAAAAATAAATAATTCTTATTAATTATTAGGGATGACAATAAGAGATAATGCATTGTATAACTTATATATTTCGCCTTCTTTAGATGCCATGGTTAGCTAAGAGGAGGCGTGTCTTCCCTACCCTTCTACATGCCCTAATATGAGACACATGGAGTATTAAATCAGTCTGCTGATAGTAATTGATCTAAAAAAACCTACCACGTGCATCAAACCTATATTTTTTCATAAATTTGGTCGAAAAAGCTATCGACGTACAGGTACATGTGGCGTCTGTGGCTTGCTCCTCGGCATAGCAAACGGTACTACTACTATAGTAGTACAAGAGAAAAGACGGCGCCATAGCTGAAGAGGCGTTGTGTGGCGGACTTTGCCATCAAATCCCAACCGGGGATCATCAACCACAAGGTGCGTATCCACATTGTTTCCCGCCCAAAACACGCCATGGCCGCCGCCGCCTCCTCCTCCACGTTGCTACCGGCAAGAACCATCTCGAGTGCCCGCCCCGTCCCATGGACGGCCGCCCAGTGCCTCCCAAGAAGGGTAGGAGGGAGCAGGCCGTCGCCCTGTTCCCTCCGCTTCTCCACCGGGAGATCGCGGCAAGCCGAGGCAGCTCGAGCGTCTGCGGCCGGTGCGGGCGGAGCTCCGGCTGCAGCGCTGCCGGCGGCGCTGCTCTTCGACTGCGACGGCGTGCTCGTGGACACCGAGAAGGACGGCCACCGCATTTCCTTCAACGAGACATTCGCCGAGGTCTAGTACTCTGGTTCCCTTCCATTCCATCGATGCTTGATCCATTTTTATTTTCTGATGCAATAGCTATTATCCTTTGTTTATGCAGAGGGAATTAGGTGTGAGCTGGGATGTTGAATTGTACGGAGAGTTGCTCAAGATAGGTGGTGGGAAGGAAAGGTCAATCGACTCTCCACTCTTTGCATTGATTTGACTTACTTGGCCTGCTAAAATTGTGACCATCCATTTGCATCTTCGCAGTTTCAGTTATCTTCCTGACAATTTCCCAAAACGGATTAACTATGATGAATTTTCGTCAAAATAGTTACTTATTTACCGTTACAGTTTAAAACATTTGACTGATGTGAAGTTCCATAGCAATCTCCAAGAGTAGTGTCATCATGTCAAGGATGAAAAGCGAAGGAACTGTTCAGGACTCTAATTGGATAGTCTAAATCTAAATTTTTTTTGGTGAATCTGCAGCTGATTTATTGTGTTGAAAAAATAAGTATAGAATGGCCTTGAAAAAATAATGTTTAGGTGTTCTCAAATGCGTACAAATAACCTGTAGGAAGTCTGCTGAAACTAGTGATGCTAAAAGACCTACACTTAGAAATCATGATTTTCACCCCAAAAAAATCATTGTGAGCAAAAAATATAACTGAAGATTTTTATCGACTTCAATTGTAACACAAAAATTTGAACATTCGTTACAGGATGACAGCATATTTCAACAAGACAGAGTGGCCAGCTAAAGCGCCAAAGACTGACGAAGAAAGAAAGGAGTTTGTTGCTTCTCTTCACAAGAGGAAAACAGAATTATTTATGGCCCTGATTGAGAAGAAGTTGCTTCCTCTCCGTCCAGGTGTTCAGAGGTCGTTTTTTTCAAAGAATTTGATGACTTGTGTAAATAACTGCATTTTAAATGAACTTGTGAGCCAGAAAGATTCTCTGCTGCTGCTATAGCACTAGTTGAATTGCTTCCTCAAAATATAAGGCATGTAAATTTTGTCCTAACTCAAAAAATTATAATTTTGACCAGATTTATAGAGAAAAATATCTATATTCCACAATTTGAAATATATGCACTATGAAAACATATTTCATGATAGATCTATTGACATGGATATGGGTATTATAGATATTGATATTTTTTTCTATAGACTTAGTCAAACTTAGAGAACTTGTATATGCCTTATATTTTGGAACAGAGGGAGTAATATGAAAAGGTTAAAGAAATGAGTGAAACAAGTTTTACATAACTAATACTACCTACACATGATAGAAAAATATTTACATTCTGTTGAAGAGGTCTACATTACAGTCATAGAAAGACATGGCAATGTAATCCAGCAGTCGAATGGTAAGTCGATTAATTTTAAAAATATTGATAACTTTGAGGAAAATTTCGAAATTAATTATCTTATCTTTTACAGGTTAATTGATGAAGCTCTAGGAAAGGGGGTGAAAGTGGCAGTATGCAGTACTTCAAATGAGAAAGCTGTTAGTAACAAAATATTTCCCAACCCAAGATACTTTTATGAGAGAGATGATTCTTCCAATATGCACAAGGGATTGTTCTAATGATTGCTCTTTTTTTTGTGGAAGTAATAACAATTGCTCTTAAAAACCTATGTTCTACTTAAATCTGTTGAAGTGTGGATTCCCTAGCCCTTTCCATCAGTTCAGTCTTTTGGTTGTGTTGGCTAGTGCATGAAACTTAACATGGAATCAGAGCCATAGGTCTCGAGTTCAAGTCCTGGATTTCGCAATTTATCCAAAAAATTGTTGGTGCCCCCTGCCTCTTGAGCCATACCTTGAGATTTCTATGCACGTGTTGGCCACTCCCTCACTGAGTCACACGTGAGAGGGGGTGTTGAAGTGTATATATGGGGATTGCCTAACTTTTGGTTGCGTTGGCTAGTGCATGAAACTTGAAAAAAATCATCTCATATTAAATTTATGTTGTGAGCTAACATATTTCACTCTCCACTTAGTGCAGGTTTCAGCAATAGTATCGTGCTTACTGGGGCCTGATCGAGCAGAAAAGATCATGATATTCGCTGGGGATGTGGTTCCTCGCAAAAAACCTGATCCGGTAAGGGGTAGTTTGTAGTTGCATTCTATGTTACTGTGCAAGATGCAATCTAGTTTGTCAGGGGAACCTTTACTGGTTTAGTATTATTTGTTGTTTGATGGCTAAAAAAACTTTCAGCGCGCAGTCACATCTGAAAATGGAACCAACTAAGTTAATTTCACAATTTAAATACTCATTCATATAGCATTATTCTATTTTTATTACATAGAAATTTTAACAACATTAGGAAGGTTGGACATTACTTTTAATTTTCTAATGTGCCATCGGAAAACTGAACGAAGTGTATGTGTTATACTAAATTTCTGTTATTAAAAGTGTTATAATACCATGTCGTTAAGTGCTTCATACATTCACTTGACCTCACCATTTCATTTCAAGATCCATTGACATCCTTCCACTACAAGAAAGCAATATACATCACAAGTATCTTACTGCATTATACTGAAAATCATATGTATATATTTGTCTCGAAAAGTATTTCTAGGAGTGGTTTTCTACTTATAATGCAATAGAAACTAGTGATCAAAGTGGCATCTTGAAGACCGTTTAAATGTTCAAAATGTTACTTATTTGTTAATTGGAGGGAATAGCTCCTTAAAGTTTCTGGGAGTAAACAATAATCTTCAAAGACAGCACACTACAACTGAAGGTTAGAAAGGATATATTAACTAGTAACATAAGTGGTGCAGGTGACGTATTTGACCGCTCATGGTTTATCAAATTTTCACACACTCAGAAGCTTCTTGTTTCAAATTTGCTTGTTTTAATGGAATCTCGGTCATTTGCTTGTTTTTACATTATTCCTTCCAAATTGATCCTTCAGTCATTTTTGTTTCCGCTTGGCATTTTAAGGCGGATTCAATCCATGCTTTCTATACTCAGGATTTACGTTAGTTTTCAGTGAAGTAACTGGCATATAAGTTGTCGACAAAAAATGTTTCCTGTATTTCTGGACATGTCAGGGATAATGTGTTTCTTTTGTGGGCTTTTGCAGGCAATCTACTTGCTAGCAGCAACTACGCTGGAAGTTGATCCATCTAGGTACTGTAAAAAATTATACTTTGGGTTCTTTAAATTGATTTTGTTGAGTGTCTATGTATTCATCATCAGTGCCAATATTGTTTCCAAAAAGAATTGTGTGGCCATTTTGAAATTTTGTTGGATATTTGTATATAAGATATCTGATTAGTATGATTCAGTAATAGTTATGCATTAGTTCACATAAAAATTAAAGTTGTAATGATCATTTTCATAAAAAAATTAAAGGAGCAGTAGATGCGTGTAAGAAAACAAACTGATGCAACATTGACTTTAGAACTCCATTTTGGTTAACATAATGTAGTAATTTCTTAGTACTGTATTTCTATTGTAGCACCTTATTGTATTACTTAACTTTGTTACATTTATCTCTTAAATTATATGAATTATTTCATAAAATATATCATATTAAAAGTAAGCTTGCTAACTGTTGCTCTTTGGATATCAGCTGTGTTGTTGTTGAAGACAGTAATATAGGACTTTCAGCTGCCAAAGCTGCTGGTATGAAGTGTATTGTAACGAAAAGCGGGTAATAACTATCTTCATGTGAAGTACTTTATAAGATGCATCATATTTCTTCTATATGATAGTTGGTAAGCGTTTCATAATAAAAAAGGGCGTTGGTCTCTTCTGTATTGAAGCAAAATTGACTTCTACAAGAGGTGCAATATTGCATTTTCATTTGGCTTTGTGGTATCCTGAAAACCATTTCCACTTAACAAACTGGAACAGAATCGCATGGAAGTTACCACCAGGTTTCTTTTAGCAAAACATGAAAAGAAAAATCTTCTCAAGATGGTTGGAACATGCCTAATAAGCAGCAATGTCCATGTCCTGCATAAAACCAGGATCAGAGGGTATTTTTGTCCTTGGACCATGCCATTTTATTAAATCTGCACACATGCCACCCCTTTGACTTAAACCGTGTCAGCTTTCTCAACAATGTTTTGCAGTATATATGACTTATAAGTCCATTCTTACGACCATTTGGCTTCAGAAAATAAGAATTCATTTCGATCTGTTTTTCCTTCGTGCACATACTACATACATGGTATAATTTGGCTGGATCTGCAGTTTTCTAGAACAAATTTACAATTTATAAGTTTATCTAGTGACTTTCTTTCATTTATTGTTTCACCTTTGTGTACTTTAAATGGAACTCTTACAAAACTATGCATTTTCTTATCACGGTATTCTACATCACGGTACCATGATGATGCTCCAAAAACCCTGTCAGGAATAGGGGAATACAGAGACTTATTCAGTGCCATAATTATATATTTTTAACACCGTAAAATTTAAATTTGAGAATGAATACTAGAAACACTGGTGCATAACTTAGTTGTCAGAAAACCAAAGCATAATGAATAAACACCAGCTTAGAACTCAGTTAGCATAAAACCAAAGCATATTGAATTTGTTCACAAGCCTAAAGAAGTAAAGATGACACATTGCGCCTTGCGTCATCTATTTCCCAATTCATGATTTGCTCTCTTGTCTACTTTGCTTTCTCTCTTTTCTTTTGTAGAACAGATGGATTTCCTTGTAAGTGGGCCTTATATTCGTGTTGAACAGGTACACATCAGATGAGGACTTCGTGATAGCAGACGCCGTGTTCGATTGCATCGGTGACCCTCCCGAAGGACGCTTCGATTTGGAGTTCTGCGCCAATCTCCTGCAGAAACAATTCGTGAGCTGAGGAGGCACACACCCAAGTCGGCCAATCCCGTACATAATACTGTACAGAAGTTTGCCGTGAGTGGTAACCATCAGTTGTAAAATGGTTTAAAAAAAATAAAGGAACACCACTTTTCTGTATGAAGGAACAATCAGTATTCAACCGCACTCGCAATATTGTTCGCTTTCTTGTAGGATCCGTAAACCCTCATACAATTCTCTAGCATTTGAAGTTACCCCTGCTACATTATGAAATTGCCCGTCTCATTTTTGTGAAGTCACTTTTAGGGAAATTGCACATACCAGCAGAGCATTGTTAAGTATGTGCCCTTTCAATTCTCGTTAATGTTTGTTAAAAAAAAATCTCATTAATGCATCTTTGGAACAAAAGGATGTTGGTAGGACTAGAATTAGCTTTAAATACATGTGCATTTTTTTCTTTCCTCCGGTTCTTGGAGGATTTTGAACATTTGTTTAATACCCAAACCCCATGCTTTCATACGTTGTTCTTGTTCTTCCGTTTCGCTGTTCCTACAGAAATCCATGAAATCCGGCTTCCAATTTGTAATAAACTTATTTTCATGCATTCTGGCATCCAATTTATATAAATTTATTTTCATGCATTCCAAACAGGAACTAAACTAGATCACCTAGGAAATGTCCAGTCGCCAATAGATGAGATTTGCTGCATAGTTAACTACAATGGCACAATGAAGGGCAATCTGGGAAGATCTTTTATCTTTCATCATGAAAACATACAAGACATTTTAAGAACTCAAAAGGTAGAGCGCCATCTAAATAAATAGAAATACCTAATGAATAATATATGACATCCTCTGATGTTTACCAGCATTTTGTCAGTACCTTTAGTCTCGAAATTACAGTTAGGACTTTGAAGGTGTAAAGTAAAAGCCTACAGGCTACCAGACAAATCGAATCAATCAAGGAGAAAAAGATGCAAGCCTCCAATCTTTGCCTCAAATTGAAACCGAAATGCAAGTTACAGATTTTCCTCAGCCATCCTACTTCGATAGGGAACACAAGGCATAGTGGAACGGGATGAAAATGTTCCAGCATGGGTATCAGAATCATCGAACTCGGCTTCTGTTGAAAGAGCAGTTAGAAGTTTTCCTCATCCACCCTACTTCTTTTGGACAAGTCTCTTTCGTCGACGCTTTGGAGAGGCATCTTCAGATGCGCCATGCTTGACGCCTAGAAGCTCTAAGCCAGATACAATTGCATTCTTGGAAATAAACCACCCTGGCTGTTGTTGATCAATGGCAAGCTCTGCTGCTGGGCCGTTGTAAGTTCTCAACAGATGATCCGAGTTTAGCATATCTGCTCCCTCACCAAGCCAGGCACGTCTTGATACCTCCCCAATTTGAATATTCATCAATCTGTAATTTATGTGCAATCAGTTGCAATTGAGTGACTATTACCCAATGTTGTACAAATTGGCACCATTAGGAGCAGTTCAATTATATACTTTATGTGGTTCAGTGAATACGTGATTTAATGACAAATTATATGGGTGAAAAGCACATAACACTACAACATAAGTACCCTAGTACTTAATTCCTCGCATAGGATGGGTCTTCAGAACATGCTATCGTGGACAAATTGCAAGATGTAACCATTCTATCACAACAAAATTAACTGATCGCTAACATGGTGACACATCAAGCATAAACTGAGCTTCCAAATGCTAATATTGTAGATTTCATTAGTGATATCATCACTGCAAGTCGGTAGCTTCGATTCAGAATGAAAAATTTAAGTCGGGGAGAAGGTAAACATGGGGCCGTATCAACATATGATGAACCATGTGAGTGCAAGCTTTTGGTGAAGTGAAACAGGAGAATAATTTTGTAGAGATCTACCTCATTGCTGTGCTCAACAAGATTGTAACACCAAGAACATCAAAATGGTTAGCCATTGATCTTTCAAGACCACATAGCATTTGATACCGCAGATTTGCATAAAGCCCGTAGAAAGCTCCATAACTAAGAGCATTGTTGCTGATAGAAGGAACAGTCATCGATAACCTACATGTAACGAGATTGGTCAAAATAAAATTCCAAAAACATACAGATAGAATTGGATAATTGCTTTAAAGATGTGGGCCATTTGATGAACATGGAGATAAACTGCACATAGTAGCTCACCTTCTTTCTCTTCCAGCAGAAAGGACATTGGATAGACCACCTTGAATTGAGCCAACAAGTAGCCCACCTAGGCAAAGCTCAGCAGCCTTGCTAAACAATGACTGGGTTCTTCTTAGAAGATCAAACTGTCTCGTAGGATAGCTCTTCTCAAATATATTATTGGGAAGTCTTTGGATCATATATGAACGGCATGGTGCAAGTGAACAGACAACAGCCAAATTGCAAACTGTAGCAGTAAATACATTGAGAAGCACCAGATCCCATTCTTGTTGGAACCTAACACCCAAGAAATATGTAGGATTAGATGCAATAGATGCCAAAAATTCTGGTTTTGAACAGCGTAGAAACCACAACATACCGCTCCTTACGATTCTTCATCTCCCACCAAACAGAAGAACTGACTGTAGCTAGCAACTCAAAGGTCATCTTGTGCAGGAAAGATGGATCTGCAAGCATTCTGCAATTTGGAGAAGAGATGCCAATTGTTAACTTGTTATTGCTATGTTGTTAAATCAACACATCACGTTCAAGACAATGAAGTAATACAAGTCAGACTATAATGTAATCAGAGTATTTGATCAATGAAGTAATACAAGTCAGAATATAATGTTTAGGCCCAATTATTCTGAATACGCAGTCAACTAAACAAGTTCAGGATCAAGTACAACTTGACAAATACCGATGAAGCTGAAAGCTCCAATGACCATTCTAAATGTTGATCCATAGCAATAGTAGATAATTGTAAAAATAAATAAACATATTATAAAGTTACAATATTAGACATTACAAGGTATTGTGGCTAAAATCACTATTCAGATTTCTGATATGTTGACTAAAGCTGTCTAGAAAAAGTTTCCGAGAACATTAACAAAAAATATTATGTCCAAACATTGATTTAGTCACGAGGGGTACTTATACACCAAGATATGATTGTTTTTTTCTTTTTTTTGGCGAGAGGATATGGCTGAAGTTTGCTAATGCTACAACTTACAAGTAAAATTTTGATACAATATTCCAGGTACTTGAAGTAATAACACTAGATATAGGGATGGCAGACAAAAATTGATCAACATACAGCCTCCAGTTTTATATATTGGAAGCAATTGCATGTAAGAAAGCTCAGCATCTCAAGTTCAACAAGATGGTAATAACTTAAAAACGAAAATCTTATATGTTGAGCAAATATCACCAAACAAATACTTTTCAGATAGTACCTTCCAACAAGGCCTCTTGAAAAGAAACCAGGAAAAGCTCGAGAGAAATATCTAGCCTTTGTAGGCCTTCCAAATATTGATAAATACTGGACCATCTGAGCAGAGCTGACCAAACCCTACAAAAACAAGTCCGGTTGATACTGCTCCATGGTTTAGGATCAAAGCTAAAACTAAATGTAAGAGAATGCAGATAATTTAATACCATCTCGTGAGCTTGACGCAAGCCAGCAGGCAAATTACTCATCGTTTTGTACCACTCTTGAAGAACAGCATCAACGAACTCTCTTTTAAAAAGCTGTACAAACAGAGATACAAAATGCATCAACTTAACATTGATCACACTCGAGGAGCATGGGTAAGATGGCTTCTTAGTGAGAGTTGGACCTCTTGTATAATAATACGTCTTCTGAAAAGCCCACTTTCTTCATCTCCATCTTCAGAGTCTTCAAAGTAATCATCATCGTCGCCATCATCATCTCCACTATTACCACCACCATAGCCAATTTTTCTGCCATTGTCACCACCACCACTGCCGGTTGCCAGCTGTAGTGTTTTGCAAAGACATGAGTCATGAATGAACAAAGCTGTAAGAGATAATATACTGAAACATACTATATGCACAGGAAGTAGAATCCCAAAATAATACTCCCTCCATATCAAAATATAAGATGTTTTAGCATTTTGTAGATATAATGTATCTAGACATGTTTTAGTGTGTAGATTCATATGCATCTTACACTAAAACATGTCTAGGTACATATTGTTTAGGAAATGCTAAAACATCTTATATTTCGATACGGAGGGAGTAGTTTAGAGTGGAACCTCCAAAAGCATATGCACAGGAAGAAAATGTAAATAGAAACTGACAACTGAACATGGCAAAGTGGAATCTGCAAATTGCATATTGGACAACTTAAACTAAACCATCATTTTTTGTTTCATTTGCATGCCCTTAAATTTCATTTGAAGATCAAACCGATCTATATAAACTTACATCTTACTGGACAAAAAAGTTTAGAACACTAACAATTGCCTCGGTGAGAATGAACATCAAAATTCATGCATTAAGGAGTCAAAGTTCATATAAATAATTAGAATAAAAAATTTGACGGCCCTAAAACAAGACTCATAGTAGGAAATTAATAAAAGAGACCCGAAACTGGGCGAACTAAAAACACCTGACAAAAATGATAGCAGTTGAATGTGAATGCTTATGCATAAAGTAGCATGAAGGATAAGCAAATATTAAATATTTCAAAGATGATGGATCCATATAATTCAAATAAATAACCCAATTAGTGGACAAGTCTCCCCATCTCACCATCCCTCCTGACAAATGGCATGGCAGCGATATACTGACATGGTCAAGAAAATTTGTCATCACAAACTTTTATTCACATTTCAGAACCTTGTTGGGAGGATAAGATATATCAGATTGAGGGCATCCAAATGCTTAGTTCTGGGAAGAAAAGAAAAAGGCTAGACTGTGCCTAACTCCTCATTCAAAGCATCACATGCAATTTCAAGCAGCAATTCTTGTTATTGGGGATCTTATTTCCTATAAGACTGGCACTGGTGCCTTTAAGGGTCAGGTACTCTGTCAATCATACTGTTGGCAATCACTGGCCCTGCCTCCTGTATCTTATATGCCTGGCCCCACATAACAGCAGTCTTCCCAATCTTCTGCTACATCAATTTTAATTTTCTGTTTTACTGGGTTTTGCAGCTGGCTGCATGACTGGACTGGAGGTTTGAAAAAAAAGAACGGAAAAATTTATCATGTTCCCCTCTAATTTGGTAGATGTATCAGATTACTTCTATAGCCGTCAACCCCATTTGTAAGTTGTACCAGCTAACAACTTAAATACCTCCCTCCTGGGAAGTTTTAGGTAACAATTAGCTATCTAACTTGTAAAATCATAGATAAGTCAATCACAGTATCCGTGATTCTTAAATTCAAATAAGGTAAAGGTTATGAAGGATGGGGTAGAAGTAACCGAGAGTCTAACAATTTTACGCGCACAAGTTCAATGAAAACATAACATGTTAACCAATCTTTATTAGCACTTTATAGCTTATACCATTGACTCCCATATTCTGGTTTTAGTCCAGAGTACAGTTTTCCAAAATAAGGCAAGCAACCGGGTACACCCTACCCAGGTCTTTTACTCTATTTGCCATACTTCTGCCTTGAAATCTAGAACACTCGATGGCATTCACACGCAAAATGGGTACCTAGAGGCTAGAGCACAATTTCCATGAAAATGTATCTGCAATGTCAGGGGTTTGAAGATTTGGTCACCGTGACATTGTGCACGTGGTTGTTGGATGAGAAGTAGACCCCCACGAGATTCATCCGAACATTGCAGCACCTACTATAGCAGTTCTCCTCCCAGTGAGAGATGTATTGGCAGCACAGATCAGAATTGACCTTATACCGAAGACACCTAGAGATTTAGCCTAAGTTCCCAGCCTCAATTACCATCAAACAAAAAATGTGTGATCCTCATCACAAGCCACACGACATAGCAAAATGGCGTAAATCACGTTGCCTCTCATCTTCAACCAACACCAGCAACAGAATTCAGAGGTTGCCTTCCATTCCACGCAAGGGATAATCCTAATAAAACAACAGAGAATCTAGACGCACGCACCTCGGGGAGGACGCCTTTGAGCTTCTTCTGGGAGAGGTCGAGCTTGGCCTTCTGGAGCGTGACGACCCCAAACGCCCCGTGCTGCCTCCTCCCACCCTTCATCTCCGGCGGGGCCGAGGCCGGCGCCGGAGTCGCGGCCAGGCATCGCTCGAGACCGGCGGCGGCGTGGTCCCGCCGCGAGGAAGGCGACGAGGAGGAGAGGGCGGCGGCGACCCGAAGGCGCGGCAGGCGGATAAGGCGGGCGGATGGGCGGGGTTGTGGACGGATGGGTGGGGCGGCGAGGCGGTGGTGGGTGACGGCGAGGGAGGCGGCGGACTCCATAAGGTGGTCGTGTGGGCTGGTGGCTCCACCCGGGCGGCGACTGGAGGCCTCGAAGTCGAAGCGCCGCGGAGCCGGGGTTGGATGCTCCGCCCGCCTCCGCGTGAGGAAGACTGGAAGAGGGCTATCTGCTCTTTTGGAGCTTTGGGTTTTTCTTTGTTCTCCGAGGGGCCCAGATTGAAGATTCGCACCTCCCTTCTGGTTTAGGAGGTTTTTGTTCAAAGTTTGTTCGCTTGTGGTAAAACACAGTTACACAGCCAAGAGCTACAAAGAGTTAAATACATTGGCGGTACTCGAACTTATCTCGAAAGCACAATACGGTACCTCTACTTAGAAATACGCTCAATACGGTCACTGGACTTGCCAGTGGGTGATTATACGGTCACTGGGTCACCGTATAGCTCCGTATCTGACCGGTCAAACTTATAACACAGGGGATTTTGAACCTGAGTTCTTAGGCAGCAACTTAAGCGCTTGCTAACCAATCGTACCACACGCATGGTTGTGCAACACACGGATGTACGCAGCGCACGTCCAGGTCGCGTGAGTGTGTGCACGTGTGTAAGGCAGCTAGCCGTGGGGACTGGCGTGGGATTACAGATAGGTTGGCGACCGGACCGGGTGACGACGTCGTCGCCGTTCGCGAACTCTGCCAGCACGTCCACGTGGTCGTCTCCGTGCATGGTCATGGAGCCGTTGCGGTGCTGCCGGACTACCGTTTCCTGCGGGTGGCGCATCCGCGCAAGATTTGGCCGACGACGCCATGTAGACTGGCCAGATCCTCTATCCGTGAGCTCCTAGCGGTTTGATTCGTCTTCGTTGTTGTGACCTGCTGGTGAGTGCGTACGTACCTGCTGGGACACATTACTTTGTGTGCGCTGCACGATTAGATTATAAAATAGTTTACTATGGCACAAAACTTCAAATACGTTGTGCTCAAGTGGCTAGACCCGCTCGCGTTGCTACAGCAGGTTCGAATCACTTGTCCGCATTATCTTCCCTTTTTTATTTTTTTCCTCACCAACATGTGGGTCCCACAAGTCAGACTGGGCTGTGTTATAAGTTTGACCAGTCAGCTACGGAGCTATACGGTGACACGGTGACCGTATAATCACCCACTAACAAGTTCAGTGACCGTATTGAGCGTATTTCTGAGTAGAGGTATCGTATTGTGCTTTTGACATAAGTTCAAGTACCGCCAGTGTATTTAACTCAGCTACAGAACACACCTTCCACCGTGTTCGTTTCCCTAGGGTTTCCCGCTCTGGCGACACGAGACTCCCAGGTTTAGAATTCCATCTGAGATCGCGATCTTGATTGCTCTTCTCAATCTCGACGTCAATTCCCTCCAACTCTTTGGCCCCTGTTGATCTAGCGTGTTGGTTTCCATCTCTCTCTTCTGAGTTCAGGGGAGGGGGAGGGGGAGGGGTACTCGTGTAGTGCTGCCCACCCTTGGGTGCAATCAAGAAGCGTGGGACTGGAGATGCTGATGACGGGACCAAAGGAGGTTTTGGCGACGGGTGCTGCAGCGGCCGCTCCCAACTCTGGAAGTGGTGGTGTCCCAACGGGACCGCTGCGATCTGACAAGGTGAAGACGGCGTTGCATGTGGAGGCAGATAAGGCTGGATCTTTAGTCTCTAGTGCTCTGGTGGAACAAATGATGGTGCAACTGCGTCTCAACACTATCGAGTCGACGGCGGTGGTCATAGATGACTAGGACGATCTCGATCTTGTGGATCCTGATCGGGCTTTTGTGGTCAAGGTTTTGGCCCCCAATGTCCTCCACATTAAGACTATCTCCGCGGCCATGCGGTCGGCGTGGGGTAACCCGAGGTGACTGATCATGAACCCAACTGGAAACAACATGTTCATCGTCGAGTTCGGATCGAAGGCCGGTAGGGACCGGATTATGGAAGGATCGCCATGGATGGTTGGCAAGCATGTCGTGTTGATGAAGTATGATGCGAATGTGCAGCAGCAACATCTCGTGTTTGACTGATTGGCCAGCTGGGCCAGGATTATGGCCCTTCCACTGCGTTTGAGGGTGACAAGGGGTCTCGATTGCCAAACCAATTGGCATGGTCAAGAAGGTGGAAGTGGACGATACTAGGGTGCATTCATGCGCCTTCGTGTGGAGATTGCAGTGCAAGAACTATTGTACGAGTGGTGATTCTGTTCTCGAGACGACTGCATACGACTAAGACAAACGATGTTCAGTACGAACCCCTCTTGTACTATTGTTTCTCATGTGGTATATTGGGACACAATGCTCTAGTGTGCCCGAATCCTGCAGAGCAAGATGAGAATGGCAACCTCCCTTATCCTGCTTCGAAACTGTATGTGGATGAGATTAATAAGAGGGCAGTGTCAAGTGTGCAAATTCCACAGGTGATCACTCCGGCCAAGGTTCCTCGGTCGCTGGTGGACGTGAAAGAGGTAGAGCAACGAGTTCAATGCATGGCCATAATGATGAAGGTGAGGTTTCCTCTCCTATCAAAGGTGGTCGTGGCTCTGGACGTGGTCGTGGACGTACGACTCGGGGTCGTGGTAGGGGAAAAGATGAGAACCCTCCCAAGGAGTTGTTCCCATCAAAGACCTCTAAGTCAGGCAAGTCGAAGGCTCCAAAACAGCTCACAATTCAGGAGCCTATGTCCGACTCTACCTCCTTGGCGTTGGCGGTGATGGTGGTAAGGAATTGGCTGCAACTGATGAAGATGTTCTTAGCCCCGATTCGTACAAAAAACAACGTGCAACACCCTCTCAATTGGAGGATCAGGCGGAGACTACGAAGCAGTCCCGCCAGATGCAATGAGTCTTCTATGTTGGAACTGTCGCGGGCTTGGGTCAGACTCAACAGTGCGGGAGCTTCGCTGGCTTGTGAAGCACTTTAGACTTGTGATCCTCTTCCTATCATAGACTAAGATCTGGGATCAAGGCAAAAGGATTTATGTGGTCCTTAGGTTACACATGATCGTTTGTTAGCAGCTGCGTGGGTCGTAGCGGTGGCCTTGCGCCTTTTTGGAAGCTGCCATACACATTGTCTATTCGGGGATTCAACGCTCATTGCATTGATGTGACGATGAACAAGGATGACTCTACGTTGTGGCATGCTGCCTTTGTCTATGCAGAGCCAAAACGTGAGTTGAGGCACATCTTCTGAGATCTTATTCATCGTCTGCTGATAGCGGGTAAACACACGCTCGTTGAGAGACCCCAAGTGTAAGGTATGAAGAGTACAGCAGCAAGTTTTCCCTCAGAAAGAAACCAAGGTTGGGTCGACCAATAGGAGAAAGAAATCACTTCTGAAGGTTGACGACAGCTAATGTTGGCAGGGCGCACTACCAGTTAAGCAGCAACGTGGAATCTACACAACACAACCAAGTTACTTTGCCCCAACAAAACAGTGAGGTTGTCAATATCACCGGTTTTACTGAAAACAAAAGATTAGAAGTATAGTGTGGAAAACAATAATTGTTTGCAGTAAATGAAAAAAGAACAGTGATGGCAGTGAATGAAAGGAAAACGGTGATTGCGGTAAAGAAAATAGTGTTTGAAGTGGTTGTATTATTTATGCTTGCGTTGGGAACCCCAAGAGGAGAGCGTGATGAGCACAACGGTAGGAGTTTTTCCCTTAGTTAAGTACTAGGATTATCAATCCAGTAGGAGAAAGAGGACCTTCGGAAGGTTGATGCCACGGACGGTGGTGCTGGCGCTTCACCGGTGTCAGCAACAACGTGGAACCTGCACACAACACAACAAAAATAATTTGCCCCAACGGTACAGTGAGGTTGTCAATCTCACCGGTCTTGCTAAAAACAAAGATTAGACGAATAGTGTGGAAAAATAGTGTATGCTTGCAGTAAGTAAAGAAAGCAGAAAATTGATGTGGTTTGTTTAACAGTGTGGAAACTGGACCGGGGTTTATAGGTTCACTAGTGGTGTCTCTCCATAAATATAACATGTTGGGTGAACAAATTACAGTTGGGCAATTGACAAATATAGGTTGCACCGTAATGCACATTATAACATGATGACTACTATGATATTTAGTGCGGGCATTACAACAAAATACATAGACTGAAATCCATCTGCATCTATGACTAATAATCCACCCTCATGTTATCATCCGAACTCCCTTAGGTATTAAGTTGCAAGCAACAGATAACTGTATTAAACAATGTGTGTAATGTAAGCAATGATTGTACACGCGGGCACTCTCACCGCTGTTTTCTCCCTAGTGGCAACAACACATCCTCCCCCGTCATGTTTCTGTCACTCGATCACAGGCGAAAAGGAGGCATGAACCCACTATCTAGCATAAATACTCCCTCTTGGAGTCACTAGCAACTACTTGGCCAGAGCAACCACTAGCAACGGAAAGCATGAAAGATCACAAATAACATATGCAATAAAGACTATAATAAACTTGGCATAAGGTCAATATTCATCGGATCACATCAAACACAGCATATAGAATTACATAAAATCAATCTCGATCATGATAGGCAGCTTACGAGATCTAAACATGGAGGCATATGAGGAGAAGACAACCATCTAGCTACTGCTATGGACCCGCAGTCCAGAGATGAACTACTCACGCATCACTCCGGAGGCATGCATGGTGATGTAGAAGCCTCCGGTGATGATTTCCTCTCCAGCAGGGTGCCAGGAGACAGCTCCAGAACCCCTCTGATCTAGGGTTGACGACGACGGCGGCTGCGGAACTTTTCAGGGATTTTTTATCAGGTGCTTAAGGTTTTCCATCCGGGGGGAATAAATAGGCAAAAAGGCAAAGGCGGTGGAGGCCAGGGGGCCTCACACCCATAGCTGGCGCGGCTAGGGAGGAGGTCGCGCCACCTTATGGTGTGGCCCTCCTGATGCCCGTCTTCGACTCCTCTTCGGTGTTCTGGATGCTTCTGGGGAAAATAGGCACTTCGGGCTTTGTGGGGTCCAATTCCGAGAATGTTTCCAGAACAACTTTTCTGAAACCAAAAACAACAGAAAACAGGGAACGGGCACTTGGCATCTTGTTAATAGGTTAGTCACCCAAAACGTATAAAAATTCTATAAACAAGGGAGAAAACATGTAGCAATTGGCATAATATGATCACGGAGCATCAGAAATTATAGGTACGTTGAAGATGTATCGAGCATCCCCAAGCTTAGTTCCTACTCGTCCTCGAGTAGGTAAACGATAAAACAAAATAATTTCTGAGGTGACATGCTACTATCATAATCTTGATCATTAAAATGTAAAAGCATATGTATGATGAGATCATAAAACTTCAAACACAAACATGATAAATAGAACTTTAATAATAAAGCATAGCAATCACTTTGCACCATGAAGAGTATCTTAAATAAAGGATCATGGATAATAATGCAAAGAAGGATAAACGTTTGTTTCATGTATAGAGAAAGCATGACAAAGTGGTATTTCGCTAGTCCTTAAGAGTGGGACAAAACATAAATGCCAGGACACTTTCAAAGTTCAAGAGGAAGACTAGAACAAAGAATTTAAGAACAAATAATATCACATCATGAAGTAATTATTGATGTTTATGGGACAAATGCACATAGAACTCAGAATGGCAAAAATGCTCTATCAACGGTGCATATAGTTAGAAGATGGAGACTCAACATAAAAGTAAAAGAAAGTCCCTTCGCAGAGGGAAGCAAGGATCACTCATGTGCTAGAGATTTTTATTTTATTAAATAGAGGTATTAAAAGTTTGACACCGTGGAGGAGTGTCTATTTTTTAGGAAAGGTGTATGCTTATGTCAACGAATGGTAAACATACAATACCGTACATCACAAGCCAACTGGATTCACAAGAGAGGCTGTCACATCCCAATTTTGGAATACCTGAAAACACAGTTTTTTTGCTAATTGCTTGACAAATAAACTTTGGTTGTGTTTGTTTGAGTGCAACTAAACAAACTTAAAAAGATAGCAAAGAAATAAACTAAAAATATTCAACATATTGTTCCAATGACCTTGGCAATATTTTCTAAAGTAAATATTGATCAAAGAGTTTTCCAAAACTATCTTATGAATCCCATACTTGTTGAATATTATTCCAAGGCCTAAATTAAGAAAGAGGAAACACTAAATAAATTTCCCTAAAAGATTATCAGGAAAAAGAGGCATTCTTAGATGCTTCACCAAAATCTTATCAAATGTTTTTCCAACCTTGCAAGCTTAAAAACAAAAGTATTGGAGAGCATTTACTTGCTATCTCTAGTCACATAAATATTTTGGCAACGCATTGTTAAAGAAAAGCCAAGTGCCTTATTAAATTGAATTTCCAATATTTCCAGAAACAGGAAACTCAAACAAGTTACTATTGGAAACTTTCTTCAAAGGATCTGAAATTGATACCAGTGCTTCCTTATATCAAATAAGGAACACACACAAGAGGAGACCAAAAATTGAATCCATTAAAGTCCTGAAAACATGATTTTTCTCCACAGCAACATTTGGAATTTTGAACAAGTTTGTTCTACAAACTTTTTCAAAATTCCATGAAATAAATACCACATTCTATATATCTCAAATAGGGATGACAACCAAAAGGGCACAAGTTTTTGAATAGTTTAAGTTGCCAAAAAACCCTGTTTTCTAGACAGCACCTTTTTGCAATTTGAACAAGTTTGTTCTATGAAGTAACTCAAAATGACTTAAATTTTCTACCACACAAGGAACACACCAAATAAGGAATGTGTGCCAAAAATTACCATTTTTGGAAGCTCCTAATTAGTCTAATAAATTCAATGTCCATTTATGTCAGAATTGAAATTTGAACAACTTTGAACTACCAAGTTTATCCAATTGAGCCAATTGTCACATATGTTGTGTATCTCAACTAATAAGAATTTTGGGCAAAAGGATTTACAATTATGACTTTGTTTTCTTAGTGAAAACAACATTTTTCAGAGAGGGAAAAGAGGGAAAAGGATCTTTTTGTAAATAGCCAGGGACCTAGTTGTAATCCTAGTCATTTGTCCTTCTTCTTCCTGTAGCAGCAGTGGAAGGCATGGCTGCCCATGCTCCATTGCTTCGAGTGGAAGCTTTCTAGGTGGATAAAAACCCCCCATGTGCTTGCTACCTGCCCCCTCTCTCTCTCCCCCTCGAAGTTCCTCTTTCTCTGCTCGAAAATTCCCAAAACCGAACCCTAGCTTTTTGCCTCGCCGTCGATTCGGCCGCCTCCGAGCTTGCCGCCGGTCGCCGTTGAGCCCAAACTCTCCGCCTCGACGTGCTTGTCCTTGGTGCCAGAGGAATCGAGGCGAAAGGCCTCGAGGAGCCCGCGCCATCCGGTTGTCTCCTTCGGGCCCGGCGAACTCCGGCGAGGGATCACCGTCGCCTCGAGCCTCCTCCGCCTTCACCGTGCGTCCCATCGCGTTCATGGTGAGCAGGCGCACCTCTCCGTCCATTTTCCCCTCTCCCTAACCCCCTAATTCGTCACCGCGCCGTCCTCGCTGTCCGACCGCCGCGCGCCGCCGTCGCCGGTCGCTTTCCGGCGACTCCCAGGAAACGATACTGCCCTCGTTCGCTTGCCCGCGTCGAGTACGACTCGTGGGTGCTTTCGATTCGTGAAACGGTGAACGGAATCGCTCGATTTGGCCTCGCCGGAGCCGTCCCCGCCGGCGAGTGACGCAGGGCGACGTCAGCGGGCCTTGACCCCGCGCGGGAGCGGTCAAACCCGCGCGTGGGCCTCGGATCTGCCCGCGTGGCTGCCGCGTGGCCGCCTGGCCCGCTGGTCAGCGGCTGCGGCTGGGTCTGCCCGCGGTGAAAGCAGATCTGGCCGGCCCAATAGTGGATCTGGCCCATCCACAGTTGTTTTTCCAATTTAATTTTTACAGAATATTGCATGTTTACTTTTGGACCTAAAAGCTAATCTAAAAGATGAATTTGACCAAGATAAAATTCACAGTGGTAAAGCAACAAAATCTAAACCATCTCCAATTTGTAGATCTACATTTGGATGAATATTTTAGACATGAAAAATGTTTTGGCAACAGGTACCAGAAACAGCAAAATGAGCACCATTTTAAATCCACAACTCAGAATGAGGTGTATCTAATTGCATTGGAAATCCCTTGAAATTTCCTAACAGGAGCAATTAACCTTGCTTCCAAATTCTTAGTATTTTTGAAATGGCATGCAATTTGGTAAAACACCAGAGAGCACTTTGGTGATTTTTATTAAATCATTAAAGATGAATTTTGATGCAAACTAAATTGGATGGTCTTGTATATGTTTTGGGATATCCAAACCTATCTGGGTTTAATTTTTAGAGCATCATAGAAAATTTGGTGGACAGATCTTTAATTTGCATGTTTCTGCCATTTTGGCATTTTAGGTGATTAATTTGTGTGAAGTTATTTTTGTGTTGCAATATTGTTTTCTAGCATGTACAAGTTGTGTGAACTTGTTTTATAAGGTTTACTTAGCTATTTTAGCATGTTATATTGTGTGGACTTGAGTTGAGAAGAAATATGATTTATGTTAGTAGCATATGTTTTATCTCTAGTTAATACTTGCATAGAATTTTTGAGTGATAAATTATGTGCAAGCACTTGGATTGTTGGGTTGAGATATTAGATCCAGTACCATGTTGGAACTTATATTGTGTTGGTTTCACCTTTGCTAGCTTTCATTTGAGTTGGTAGAGAAGCATGAGTAGTTTAGTCATCACTATGCAAATGTTGGAAAAATTCTCTCATGTGTAGAATTTTTGGCATAAACATTTGTGGTTGTGTAGCCACATATTTTTGGGTTGTGTTCATAGGACTAGTAGAATCTTGGTTATGTTTTTATGAGTGCTTGAACCCTAAAGTTTTCACTTGTGTGGGAATAATAACATGAGTAGCATTGCCTTGCTTATTTTAGCATCCTATTATTTTCTACTAGTATGGTTAATGCACTAGATGCTAGTTTAGTATTTTGTTAATTTTTAGCAAGTATGACCAGAGGCCTTGTGACCTATTAATGCTTTTTTATGCTAGTGGAACACCAACTGGTGTCATTGCATTTTTGGTGGAAACATTATTTCCCCCACACTAGATGTGTTTCTTTTATATAGTTCTCTAACTAATGAGTGCCTAGTATTTTTGCTTGGGTTTTTGAGTGATAAATGAAAATGTGTATGCTTATGTTTGTAAGTAGTGGTAATCATGTGTGGCTTGCTAGGAAAAATCCATTCTTGGAGTGTGGTTTGATTCCTCTAGTAATGCCCCTTTTATTACCACTAGTATGTAGGAGTTGCCCTGCAAATTGATGCATTGTTTTATTAAATGGGATATTTTTGTTATAGCAATTATAGATGTTTTTCACTCCTATTTTCATGACATGGACCCTCTGGTTGTATTTCAATTACTTGATTGAAATGTATCCATTGACTCTTCATGTTTGAGTAGTACTAGTTTCCCTAGCATTTTTTTGTATTAAATTATTTTTCCTACCAACTTGTGTTTGGTAGATATTTGTGTATCCTAGCATGAGGACATGTTTTTCATTTCCCATTATAATAACATGGTTCCTTGTTTGCATTTTAGTACTTTACTTATTATGCATGCTTGCATATCAAACCCTTAGTAGAAGCATGTCAATAGGATTCCTCCTTTTTAGTCATCGTTTCTATTGTTCTCACCATGAGAATTGTGTGTTTTGTGTTGAGTCTATTGCCTTGTTGCACTTGTGTAGGCTCACTGATTTGTAAAAGTCACTTTTGCAAATCATGTGTCTTATTTATTCTTGGTGTGAATTTAGGCTTAGTAGATTAGCTACCTTGTTCTTTTTATGGCTTGGTTGATAGACCCATTGCCATGATTATTATTGTGCATGTTTTGTATACTTTTAGTAGTCTCACCCTTGTGATACTAAGTGTATTTTGGGTTTCCTAATATCTTGGTATGAGAGTGGCACACCCACTGAATCCATGATATTGAGGTTGTGAGATATGTTCCTCCAACCTTGAGCTGTCTTATTAAATGGCATTTCTGCCAAGTGTGTTTGTTTGATTGTTTGCCTCAATTATTAATTGGGTGATTGGTTATTATTAGTTTCCTTGCTGTATTTATTGTTATATTGTTGCTTGCCTTGATTGGTTCTGAATGTGTGTCCTTTATTCTTTTTACGACGTTAGAAAAACGAAGAGGAAGGAAGTGTCGGGAAGCTCTGTTTCAAGTTCCAGTCACTCCAAAACCAGGGAGACAAGGAGTTACCAGGCAAGCCATCCTGATGCTTGCTGATACAATACTTATCATTATCTATCATGCATGTTTTACCTCTGAAGTTTTACCAAAACTTGATTATCAAAACTATTTTTGATGTGGCTATTACTACTATACTATTATATAGGTTACTATCTTGCCAGTAGTTAAACTTGGTAATACCAAGCCCATAAGCCACCATATGGTATTTATTACCATCAAATATAGTAGTCCCTAAGTGGACACCCTAAAATTGTGATTCTACAAAACAAAGGCTTTACGGAAAAACCCGGAGAAAAGGCGGATCCTTATTCTCCGGAGGAATGAGGAAGTGGTCATTTTTGAGAAAGTGGTGTTTTCAAAAATGACACATAACCTAGTCTTCGCCGGACAACCTTTACCGTACTGCCACCCTACCCAACATGGGCACGGGCTTAACTTGAAGTTTGTTCTTATTAGTGTGTGCTATCTCACTTGCTATAAGGGGCGTCGTACCCTCGAACCGAATGTCGACAAAACTCCCAATGTTGAGGCATATAAAGTGTGGGATTAATTTTCGCTCCGGACGCATCAGTTGGGGCTCCTGGCTGGCGGGGAATAGCTCGGTGCCGGGGATGCGGACACTCGACTGAAGAGATAGGCATATTCTAGTTTGAACATAGTGGATGGTTATGATCAGATACCTGATGTTTACATACTGTTGTTACAGTCTGTGGTTGTTCACGGTAGGTGTACTGGATCTGGTGGATGAGTACACCTCTGCAGAGTACAACTTTTTCGAAGAAGCCGCGTCCTCGGATATGGACAGTTGAATGACCATGTAGCTAGCATTGTGTCAATGTTTTCAAAAGAGGAAGTTTTTGGAAGGGAATTTTTGAAAGGAAGTGTTGAACTTGTGAAGTTCGGAAAGGAAGGAAAAACGTATACCGTGGAGGTATCGTCGATGATGAAAAGCCAGATGTCGTTATACAAAACAAAGTGTTTTGCCAAGAAAACCTTTTCTACTCTAAGCAAGAATTCTGGAAATTGATTCCAAGAAGTTTTGCAAAGAGAAAATATTCTTTAACAAAGTTTTACAAAACCTCTTGTACATGTGATATCTACAAGAGAAATCAAACTATATTATTTTCTTCTGAAGTATCTTCTTCAACGAAGATACAGATTAACCTGACTGCAACTGTGGTG
The DNA here is from genome assembly GCA_028641055.1 of Alopecurus myosuroides. NCBI lineage: Eukaryota > Viridiplantae > Streptophyta > Magnoliopsida > Poales > Poaceae > Alopecurus > Alopecurus myosuroides. The sequence goes on along the minus strand of CM054062.1, from coordinate 49,563,341 downwards.
TCATCATATATGAACACCATTGATAGTGAACCCTATTTATAGCCTACCTATTCCACCATATAAGCATATTTGCATGTTTGGTAAGTGACATGATGGATGTCTTGCTGAGTACATTCAAATGTACTCATTATGGTTTCGCCCCTGGTATCTACTTGCCAGACTTTGAGAAGGAGCCTCCGAAGGAGATCTATGAAGAGAAGTACGGAGCTGATGGCTTTGCGAACTAGGATCGTCTTCGGGTCAGCAGCCTGTAGGTTAAGGCGTGACTTGGGATCATCTATGTTGTGTTTAATTTGTCTTCCGCTGTGTTTGTTAAGTTGCCTGCCCTATGTGGCAGTTGTGTTAAACTTGATCATGTGATCATTTATGTAATACCTTTATGTATTCGTGTAATGGATGATGTTTTTCTGTATGCCAACTTTGTATGTTGTTCACGACTGATCTTTCTGGGATCGTGAATGTATGCATACGGAGGGTTTCAGACTGTCGGTCTGGGGTCCTTACAAAGTTGGTATCAGAGCCATCCTGACCTTAGGAGACCTTAGTTAGCATGGACGTCAGATAAGAAAGGAAAGTATTTTTGAGTAAAAACCTATTTACTATCTAAATTTTTTTATCTAAGGGAATTTTAGTATATTTTCCCTCCTTCTTATATTTTCAAAAGATTCTAAATGCATATCTCTCTCGGTTAAGAGTTTATTTATTACTTGTTTGCAACTGCTCCGCTCTGTTTTTGAAACATCTCTCGTCTATGAAGTTTTCTGTTCAGAAAATAGTTGGAGTTTCAAAAACAGATTGTTGCATAGTCTTACCTCTCTCAGTTGAAAGTTTTATCAAAACTTTACTTCTATTATCTTGTTTCCATCCCAAAAACTTGTATACTTGCCGATGTCCCGAGAAGACCAAAATAATTGCCTAGCTCTACAGTGATGATGGTCAGAAGTAGATATAGTTCTTCATCCACTTCTAGGATTTTTGGATCAGTCTAGTTTGGAGTGATTTAGCGATGACCCCATGAGTCGCCTCCCCCGACGTAGCTCCAATGGAGCCTTGCTTGTGTGTTATGGCTTGCATATGTGTGTCCATCAGGCTTTGTGCTATTGTGTGGTGTAGAATTTGGTTCATCTAGGCTTCTATATGTTTGTGGGGTGCTCAAAATTTGCAAATTTGTGATTGCCCTGCTCTTGTTTTTGAATCGCCTCTTGTTAGGTTTTTGCAAGCAAAAATGTTCGTATAGTATTCAAAAACAAGAATTTGTTTCTTAGACTTATACTTGTTTTCGCTTCGAAATGCCACCCGTCGTGAACCACCACCATCTCCCCCACCATCAATGAAAGCACCGTTGGGCCTAATAATGGAGGACCATCAAGCCACACGAGCTGATAGCGTTGCTACCAATGCTGCACTCCAACAGATAAAGCTCCAACACCGACAACCCTCAAAGAAGAAAAGGCGTGAATGCACCAACCACTACTGACCAAAACCTCTGTGTTTTGTTTGTTTGCAACCGACTCTTTTTGCCCTGTTGGCTAAATGTTGCACATTTTTTTTATATCCCCTTTTAAAAGACCAAACTAGAGAGATCCCCTTTTAAAAGTTATATACCTCCCTCCTCTGGAGAAAGGTGCAAAAGAAGTCTTCACATGCCATGATGCGCAACCCCCTCAAAAGCCAATCCAAAGAGCACGATTCAATATTCGACGTACGATGACGCTGGTCGTATCTTGTCGGACAAACAATATTAAATAGAAAGCTAAAAAGACTAACATGCTTAATCTAATCTTAGGTTTACACCTAACTAAAGCATGCAAACTACAAACAACTCTTTCTAAACCAAGGAATTAAGTGACTTAGGACACCTTTTAATCTAGTTGGTAAAAAGGAAAAGTCACGAGAAAATAAGATGATGACCTATTCGTTTACCAGTCAATAGGATATCGGGTGTATCTATTTTGGAAACCAAATCTTAGCAGACGTTGTAGGTACTATGAAATTCGTGGTTTAGAATTAAGTGAACGATGGAATGGTTATGATAGATCTAGGAAACATCAGTTTTCCTGTTTTTGTTTCTTTGTGTGCTCTTGATTGAAATAAATTTGTGTTTTATTAAATCTTGCTTCCTAACTTATATGGAGTTGTTAGGACTTGTTATTATGTTGTTTTCTTATAATAAATCTACCCTAGAAAGTGTGTGCATGATTGGAAACTCGAATAAAAATGAAATAGCATTTGTTACCTTCTAGTTTATTATTTGGAAGTATTGTGAGAGTTAGATCTATGTATACTTTCTTAGTAGATTTTGTGCTATGTTTTCTTTGAGTCCAGTACCATTTAGGTACTGTTATTTTGATGCTTGTACCTATGTTAGCTTGCATTTCTCTTAATAGTAAAGCATGTGTAAGCATTGCTATCAATATGAACTAGTATTGTTTCACTAGATTAAATAGCCTTATATTTTTATCTTGTATGCAAAGTTTTTTTTTATGAGTAACCAGAGGCTTAGTAACTATTTTTCCTTGGTATTAGTAGGCCATAGACCACTGGTCCCATTGCATTTTGGCTTGAGGATGAAAATCCCCAACCATACACATGTGTGAAAATAGCATGTTTCACTATGTGATTGATTTCTATTTTCCACCATGGAAAATATAATTGTTTGTTTTCACCTATGCAAGTGAGAAGTTTATTTATTATTAGTAAATACTAGTATGTTTAGGTGTGATCTTTTTGTTAGCATAATATTCCTTAGGGGTATCATGTTAAGAAATGTTTCACTATCGTGTGCTAAAATTAAATTGTTCGCAAATAAAATAAATTCTTCTTGATTGGTAGATTGTTTGTGAATAATTTTGAATAGAGTGTATGGATTTTTGAAAAGGCTTAGAGAACTTTTCATTAATTGCATAGCTATTGGTTGTGTGAGTTATACCTTGCTTGTTTGCTAGTAATTGGTTACAGAAAACAGAAATTGCTAGAAGGAATTTCTGCATGCTTAATGGTTGATTCATAAAATTACTCTGGTGTTTGTGCTTACTAACATGAGTAAGTTTTGTGTACTGTTATTAGGTAAACTTATATTCATGACTTGCTTGTTTATGTTTAAACATCATGATAGCATTGTTTGCTTCTCTAGGGTGAAACTAGTTTCACCACTAGAAAATGGTGATTTTTGCTCTAGTATTACCCTCTTTTTATTTTATGAGTATATGTGTTGATATAGCATGTTTAGTAAGTTATTACTTATGTTATCATGCCATGAATTATTTAGTTGCATGTTCTATGGTTATAGGATATGATTTTCTCTTATAGCATGCTGGTGTAGATTTTTCATACTAGTGTGTTATTTGTGCAGTCCTGTTTTTTTTATGCCTGTGTAATAGGAGTTTTATCTTGTGTGAAGATGGTGTTTTAGAGTATCTTTATGATTGGATTCATTGGTTTTTAGCTACTGGTTTTTTTGCTAATTGTTCATGATTGATGGATTCCAAAACCTCTAGTAAACAATAACCTAGTGAATAAATAGTCTATTCATCTGTGGTGTTGTTTGCTTGCTCATTGGATTTTGTTTAAATGTTTTACCTTAGCATGAGTTTATACTTGTGTTATGATTGTGCTTAAGAGTATCTTATGAAACTAAAACATCCAACTAAAATCATGAACGTATTAAGTGATAGTTGCTTGTGGGGAGTAACACCCACTGCCGTGGGTATTGTTCTGTCTGTTTGTTTTACCTTAGCAACCTAACCTTTGCACCCACAAGCTATATTTTTAGATTCTTATATACCTTGTTATGAGAGTGGTACACCACTCCATATGTGGTATGTACGATGTGGGATATAGCTAGGAACTCATGTAATAATTGACGGTACGTTTCCAGGTAGTTCTGCACTAACCTTAATTTTTTTTGTTTCTAAATCGTCCAAAACCCAACGTGAGGAGACCCTGGTCAGGTCTCGTCAAACTAGGAAACAAAAGTTTTGGACCTAAAATAGTATTGGGGTATTTTTTTAAAATGAATTTGCTAATTTAGGGGAGTACCCCGCCTCCCAAGAAAAGTCAAAGGGGGGAAGCACCGGCACTCCAACACTAACATTGCGTTTGTTGGCCTTCCCTTAGTCCTCGCTTGCGAATCTCGGGGACGAGATTCTTTTTAAGGGGGAAATACATGTCACATCCCAATTTTGGAATACCTGAAAACACAGTTTTTTTGCTAATTGCTTGACAAATAAACTTTGGTTGTGTTTGTTTGAGTGCAACTAAACAAACTTAAAAAGATAGCAAAGCAATAAACTAAAAATATTCAACATATTGTTCCAATGACCTTGGCAATATTTTCTAAAGTAAATATTGATCAAAGAGTTTTCCAAAACTATCTTATGAATCCCATACTTGTTGAATATTATTCCAAGGCCTAAATTAAGAAAGAGGAAACACTAAATAAATTTCCCTAAAAGATTATGAGGAAAAAGAGGCATTCTTAGATGCTTCACCAAAATCTTATCAAATGTTTTTCCAACCTTGCAAGCTTAAAAACAAAAGTATTGGAGAGCATTGACTTGCTATCTCTAGTCACATAAATATTTTGGCAAAGCATTGTTAAAGAAAAGCCAAGTGCCTTATTAAATTGAATTTTCAATATTTCCAGAAACAGGAAACTCAAACAAGTTACTATTGGAAACTTTCTTCAAATGATCTGAAATTGATACCAGTTCTTCCTTATATCAAATAAGGAACACACACAAGAGAAGACCAAAAATTGAATCCATTAAAGTCCTGAAAACATGATTTTTCTCCATAGAAACATTTGGAATTTTGAACAAGTTTGTTCTACAAACTTTTTCAAAATGCCATGAAATAAATAGCACATTCTATATATCTCAAATAGGGATGACAACCAAAAGGGAACAAGTTTTTGAATAGTTTAAGTTGCCAAAAACCCCTGTTTTCTAGACAGCACCTTTTTGAAATTTGAACAAGTTTGTTCTATGAAGTAACTCAAAATGACTTGAATTTTCTACCACACAAGGAACACACCAAATAAGGAATGTGTGCCAAAAATTATCATTTTGGGAAGCTCCTAAGTAGTCTAATAAATTCAATGTCCATTTATGTCAGAATTGAAATTTGAACAACTTTGAACTACCAAGTTTATCCAATTGAGCCAATTTTCACATATCTTGTGTATCTCAACTAATAAGAATTTTGGGCAAAAGGATTTCTAATTATGAATTTGTTTGCTTAGTGAAAATTACATTTTTCAGAGAGGGAAAAGAGGCAAAAGGATCTTTTTGTAAATAGCCAGGGACCTAGTTGTAATCCTAGTCATTTGTCCTTCTTCTTCCTGTAGCAGCAGTGGAAGGCATGGCTGCCCATGCTCCATTGCTTCGAGTGGAAGCTTTCTAGGTGGATAAAAACCCCCATGTGCTGGCTACCTGCCCCCTCTCTCTCTCCCCCTCGAAGTTCCTCTTTCTCTGCTCGAAAATTCCCAAAACCGAACCCTAGCTTTTTGCCTCGCCGTCGATTTGGCCGCCTCCGAGCTCGCCGCCGGTCGCCGTTGAGCCCAACCTCTCCGCCTCGACGTGCTTGTCCTCGGTGCCAAAGGAATCGAGGCGAAAGGCCTCGAGGAGCCTGCGCCATCCGGTTGTCTCCTTCGGGCCCGGCGAACTCCGGCGAGGGATCACCGTCGCCTCGAGCCTCCTCCGCCTTCACCGTGCGTCCCATCGCGTTCATGGTGAGCAGGCGCACCTCGCCGTCCATTTTCCCCTCTCCCTAACCCCCTAATTCGTCGCTGCGCCGTCCTCGCTGTCCGACCGCCGCGCGCCGCCGTCGCCGGTCGCTTTCTGGCGACTCCCAGGAAACGATAATGCCCTCGTTCGCTTGCCCGCGTCGAGTACGACTCGTGGGTGCTTTCGATTCGTGAAATGGTGAACGGAATCGCTCGATTTGGCCTCGCCGGAGCCGTCCCCGCCGGCGAGTGACGCAGGGCGACGTCAGCGGGCCTTGACCCCGCGCGGGAGCGGTCAAACCCGCGCGTGGGCCTCGGATCTGCCCGCGTGGCTGCCGCGTGGCCGCCTGGCCCGCTGGTCAGCGGCTGCGGCTGGGTCTGCCCGCGGTGAAAGCAGATCTGGCCGGCCCAATAGTGGATCTGGCCCATCCACAGTTGTTTTTCCAATTTAATTTTTACAGAATATTGCATGTTTACTTTTGGACCTAAAAGCTAATCTAAAAGATGAATTTGACCAAGATAAAATTCACAGTGGTAAAGCAACAAAATCTAAACCATCTCCAATTTGTAGATCTACATTTGGATGAATATTTTAGACATGAAAAATGTTTTGGCAACAGGTACCAGAAACAGAAAAATGAGCACCATTTTAAATCCACAACTCAGAATGAGGTGTATCCAATTTCATTGGAAAGCCCTTGAAATTTACTAACAGTAGCAATTAACCTTGCTTCCAAATTCTTAGTATTTTTGAAATGGCATGCAATTTGGTAAAACACCACAGAGCACTTTGGTGATTTTTATAAAATCATTAAAGATGAATTTTGATGCAAACTAAATTAGATGGTATTGTATATGTTTAGAGCTATCCAAACCTAGCTGGGTTTAACTTTTAGATTATCATAGAAAATTTGGTGGACAGATCTTTAATTTGCATGTTTCTGCCATTTTGGCATTTTAGGTGATTAATTTGTGTGAAGTTATTTTTGTGTTGCAATATTGTTTTCTAGCATGTACAAGTTGTGTGAACTTGTTTTCTAAGGTTTACTTAGCTATTTTAGCATGTTAGATTGTGTGGACTTGAGTTGAGAAGAAATAGGATTTATGTTAGTAGCATATGTTTTATCTCTAGTTAATACTTGCATAGAATTTTTGAGTGATAAATTATGTGCAAGCACTTGGATTGTTTGGTTGAGATATTAGATCCAGTACCATGTTGGTACTTATATTGTGTTGGTATCACCTTTGCTAGCTTTCATTTGAGTTGGTAGAGAAGCATGAGTAGTTTAGTCATCACTATGCAAATGTTGGAAAAATTCTCTCATGTGTAGAATTTTTGGCATAAACATTTGTGGTTGTGTAGCCACATATTTTTGGGTTGTGTTCATAGGACTAGTAGCATCTTGGTTATGTTTTATGAGTGCTTGAACCCTAAAGTTTTCACTTGTGTGGGAATAATAACATGAGTAGCATTGCCTTGCTTATTTTAGCATCCTATTATTTTCTACTAGTATGGTTAATGCACTAGATGCTAGTTTAGTCTTTTGTTAATTTTTAGCAAGTATGACCAGAGGCCTTGTGACCTCTTAATGCTTTGTTATGCTAGTGGAACACCAACTGGTGTCATTGCATTTTTGGTGGAAACATTATTTCCCCCACACTAGATGTGTTTCTTTTATATAGTTCTCTAACTAATGAGTGCCTAGTATTTTTTATTGGGTTTTTGAGTGATAAATGAAAATGTGTATGCTTATGTTTGTAAGTAGTGGTAATCATGTGTGGCTTGCTAGGAAAAATCCATTCTTGGAGTGTGGTTTGATTCCTCTAGTAATGCCCCTTTTATTACCACTAGTATGTAGGAGTTGCCCTGCAAATTGATGCATTGTTTTATTAAATGGGATATTTTTGTTATAGCAATTATAGATGTTTTTCACTCCTGTTTTCATGACATGGACACTATGGTTGTATTTCAATTACTTGATTGAAATGTATCCATTGACTCTTCATGTTTGAGTAGTACTAGTTTCCCTAGCATTTTTTTGTATTAAATTATTTTTCCTGCCAACTTGTGTTTGGTAGATATTTGTGTATCCTAGCATGAGGACATGTTTTTCATTTCCCATTATAATAACATGGTTCCTTGTTTGCATTTTAGTACTTTACTTATTATGCATGCTTGCATAGCAAACCCTTAGTAGAAGCATGTCAATAGGATTCCTCCTTTTTAGTCATCGTTTCTATTGTTCTCACCATGAGAACTGTGTGTTTTGTGTTGAGTCTATTGCCTTGTTGCACTTGTGTAGGCTCAGTGATTTGTAAAAGTCACTTTTGCAAATCATGTGTCTTATTTATTCTTGGTGTGAATTTAGGCTTAGTAGATTAGCTACCTTGTTCTTTTTATGGCTTGGTTGATAGACCCATTGCCATGATTATTATTGTGCATGTTTTGTATACTTTGAGTAGTCTCACCCTTGTGATACTAAGTGTATTTTGGGTTTCCTAGTATCTTGGTATGAGAGTGGCACACCCACTGAATCCATGATATTGAGGTTGTGAGATATGTTCCTCCAACCTTGAGCTGTCTTATTAAATGGCATTTCTGCCAAGTGTGTTTGTTTGATTGTTTGCCTCAATTATTAATTGGGTGATTGGTTATTATTAGTTTCCTTGCTGTATGTATTGTTATGTATTGTTGCTTGCCTTGATTGGTTCTGAATGTGTGTCCTTTATTCTTTTTACGACGTTAGAAAAACGAAGAGGAAGGAAGTGTCGGGAAGCTCTGTTTCAAGTTCCAGTCACTCCAAAACCAGGGACACAAGGAGTTACCAGGCAAGCCATCCTAATGCTTGCTGATACAATACTTATCATTATCTATCATGCATGTTTTACCTCTGAAGTTTTACCAAAACTTGATTATCAAAACTATTTTTGATGTGGCTATTACTACTATACTATTATATAGGTTACTATCTTGCCAGTAGTTAAAATTGGTAATACCAAGCCCATAAGCCACCATATGGTATTTATTACCATCAAATATACTAGTCCCTAAGTGGACACCCTAAAATTGTGATTCTACAAAACAAAGGCTTTACGGAAAAACCCGGAGAAAAGGCGGATCCTTATTCTCCGGAGGAATGAGGAAGTGGTCATTTTTGAGAAAGTGGTGTTTTCAAAAATGACACATAACCTAGTCTTCGCCGGACAACCTTTACCGTACTGCCACCCTACCCAACATGGGCACGGGCTTAACTTGAAGTTTGTTCTTATTAGTGTGTGCTATCTCACTTGCTATAAGGGGCGTCGTACCCTCGAACCGAATGTCGTCAAAACTCCCAATGTTGAGGCATATAAAGTGTGGGATTAATTTTCGCTCCGGACGCATCAGTTGGGGCTCCTGGCTGGCGGGGAATAGCTCGGTGCCGGGGATGCGGACACTCGACTGAAGAGATAGGCATATTCTAGTTTGAACATAGTGGATGGTTATGATCAGATACCTGATGTTTACATACTGTTGTTACAGTCCGTGGTTGTTCACGGTAGGTGTACTGGATCTGGTGGATGAGTACACCTCTGCAGAGTACAACTTTTTCGAAGAAGCCGCGTCCTCGGATATGGACAGTTTAATGGCCATGTAGCTAGCACTGTGTCAATGTTTTCAAAAGAGGAAGTTTTTGAAAGGGAATTTTTGAAAGGAAGTGTTGAACTTGTGAAGTTCGGAAAGGAAGGAAAAACGTATACCGTGGAGGTATCGTCGATGATGAAAAGCCAGATGTCGTTATACAAAACAAAGTGTTTTGCAAAGAAAACCTTTTCTACTCTAAGCAAGAATTCTGGAAACTGATTCCAAGAAGTTTTGCAAAGAGGAAATATTCTTTAACAAAGTTTTACAAAACCTCTTGTACATGTGATATCTACAAGAGAAATAAAACTATATTATTTTCTTCTGAAGTATCTTCTTCAACGAAGATACAGATTAACCTGACTGCAACTGTGGTGTCATAATATATGAACACCATTGATAGTGAACCCTATTTATAGCCTACCTATTCCACCATATAAGCATATTTGCATGTTTGGTAAGTGACATGATGGATGTCTTGCTGAGTACATTCAAATGTACTCATTATGGTTTCGCCCCTAGTATCTACTTGCCAGACTTTGAGAAGGAGCCTCCGAAGGAGATCTATGAAGAGAAGTATGGAGCTGACGGCTTTGCGAACTAGGATCGTCTCCGGGTCAGCAGCCTGTAGGTTAAGGCGTGACTTGGGCTCATCTACGTTGTGTTTAATTTGTCTTCCGCTGTGTTTGTTAAGTTGCCTGCCCTATGTGGCAGTTGTGTTAAACTTGATCATGTGATCATTTATGTAATACCTTTATGTATTCGTGTAATGGATGATGTTTTTCTGTATGCCAACTTTGTATGTTGTTCACGACTGATCTTTCTGGGATCGTGAATGTATGCATACGGAGGGTTTCAGACTATCGGTCTGGGGTCCTTACAGAGGCTCCCATGGTGAAGGACGGAATTGGTGTAGAAGGTCATCCCTCTTTCTCTTTTGTTTACACAATTATGCTTTTGACTGATAAATCAGGGGCAAAAATAGTGACGATAATTTGTTTGTATTAATTTGGGGCTGGGCACCCCGCTGCCAGCTCTTCTATCATTTGGATAAGCGAATGAAGACACTAGTCCAGGGTGTGAAATCCAATCAACAAGTGAGATAATGATTCTCTATTGATGTCCTCATGAGCAAAAACAAGAACACAAATCAGGAATAATTTTGAAGGGTTTAAAGGTAACACATGAGCAATTTACTTGGAGTGGTAGTTAAATACCACATGTAGGTAGGTATGGTGTACACAATGGGAAAACTTTGGTTTAAGGAGGTTGGATGCACGAGTAGAATTCCATACTCAGTACAGGTGGAGGCTAGCAAAAGAGTGGGAGCGACAAATCAAGAGAGCTTAAGAGCCATAATCATGCATAGCGACATAAGCATCATTAATTAAAGCATAAGAGGTATCACAAGTTCAAAAACTAAGTGGTCATGGAGTCTATTCGTGACTGGTTTGTAGTCATAAACATGGTGTTAGCATGCGCCAAGTCAACCAAATAAAACATATGAAAGAGAATACCACAAATTGATGCGTTACTATGACAAGAACAACTCATGAATCTTTCAAGACATATTAAACGCTCTCAGCTATTTAAGGATATTCATGCTACTCAATAACCACAAGGCTTTAAAACTAAAATAACATCTAGCATGGCATGAAAAAGTTCTACCACAGTCTATACAAGCTTCTATTAATACTGTTATAAATTCTACATCAAGCAACAGTTTTCTTTTCCCAACAGGCACCATACAAGATATGTTTTAACAAAAATACTCTTTATGATACAGCAAGCAAACATGAGAGTACTCATATAATACTAATAAAACTAACAGCTCTGATAAGAGATGCGTGCAAAACAGGAGCTAAATAAATGCAGCAGACAAACAGAGACTAAGAATACAACGTATTGTCATGAAAAAGCGGAGCGTGTCACTCTCCAATAAAAGAATGCTGGGGTCCAACCAAGCTTATTATGAAAATAAAAAAAAACTGAAAAAAGACGCTCCAAGTAAAGCATATAAGGTGTGACCGAATAAAAATATAGTTTCACTAGAAGTGACCTGCTAATTTGTCAATGAAGAAGGGATGTCTTGGGCATCCCCAAGCTTAGACGCTTGAGTATTCTTGGAATTTGCTAGGATGTACCACAGGGGCATCCCCAATCTTAGGCTTTTCACTCTTCTTGATCACATCATACCATCCTCTTCTCTTGACCCTTGAAAACTTCCTTCACACCAAAATTCTCACAATCTTCATTAGCAAAGTTAGTGCAATCGAAATAATAAATTCACATGGTTCAGTTTCAACAAGAGACTAGCACTAAAAAACACATTAGCTACTGTCACAACTTATTTTAAAACTCTTTTTCTCAAAATAACACCAAAAGAAAGAGATTAAGATGCAAATGTAATAATGGGCAGAAATCTGTCAAAAGAGAACAACAGGCAGAAATCGATTTTTTAGAAATTTTTATGTTGCTTAAATCAAAAAGTGGTCAACTAATAGAAGTTGCGTATATAGCCCAGGATTAAGAAGAAAAAAAAGATCAGGTCATTTTGAATTTTCTGTGATTTTATACGTAATTAACAGTGGACAGCAGAAATCTGTTTCCTGCGGAAATCCGAAATATAGTCTCAACTTTACACTAGAGGCTTTACTTGGCTCAAAAAAAGCACAAAAGAAAAGATACAGAGGGGTTGACAAGGAAATAGACAAAACCCAGGTGAAAAGCACACAAAAGAAAACAAAGGCAAACCGAATGAAAACAAAGAAATAAAACGGGTTGTCTCCCGGTAGTGCTTTTCTTTAACACCTTTCAGCTAGGCATAAAGATCAATTCAAGTATTTTCAATTGAAGAAGCATCCAAATAAAGCTTAGAAATATCCTCAAGAATTAATGGTATTTCATCTATAGAAGTTTTAGATTTCCCTTTATTAGCACTTTTAGGCACACTACTTTCATCAAATGGGTTTGCAGGATCACCAAATGCTTTAAACAAAGTTTCTAGGATAAACTCTCTTTTTTCGCTATCCTTAATGTTATCAAGGTTGAGGAACATTTTTTGTATTATGGGATTAAGGTTAACAAACCTAGCTTCCAGCATACAAACTAGAGATGCTGCAGCGGTTTCATAATCTGGAGCAAGTTCACCTAAGGATCTATCCTCAAATTCTTCGTGCTTACCAACATAATTAAAGAATTCTCCAATATTATATTTCCCAATTATATCACCGCTACCTATTGGTACGTCTTTCAAGGTAAACTTGGGTAGAATCATGATTAGAGATTTAACTAAGAGCAGAAAAGCAAAAATAACAGCAAGCAAATAAATAACAGCTATAAAGTAAACTAATTTTTTTGTGTTTTTAATATAGAGAAGAAAAACAAGAAAAAAATAAAAACAATACAATAAACAAAATAAAGAGGTTGAGAGTGAGAGACTCCCCTTGCCAGAAGACTTTCTTCTCCCCGGCAACGGCGCCAGAAAAAGTTTGGTGCCAAAGTTGACGAGGGAGTAGTTGCTTCTTGATGACTTTGAGATCCCCGGCAACGACGCCAGAAAAATTCTTGATGCTTGCGTTGGGAACCCCAAGAGGAGAGTGTGATGAGCACATCGGTAGGAGTTTTCCCCTTAGGTAAGAACCAGAGTTATCAATCCAGTAGGAGAAAGAGGACATTCGGAAGGTTGATGCCCCTGACGGTGGTGCTGCGCTTCACCGGTGTCAGCAACAACGTGGAACATGCACACAACACAACCAAAATACTTTGCCTCAACGGTACAGTGAGGTTGTCAATCTCACCGGTCTTGCTGAAAACAAAGATTAGACGTATAGTGTGGAAAAACAGTGTATGCTTGCAGTAAGTAAAGAGAGCAGGAAATTGTTGTGGTTTGTTTAACAGTGTGGAAAATGGACCGGGGTTCATAGGTTCACTAGTGGTGTCTCTCCATAAAGATAACATGCTGGGTGAACGAATTACAGCTGGGCAATTGACAAATAGAGGTTGCACCGTAGTGCACATTATAACATGATGACTACTATGATATTTAGTGCTAGCATTACAACAGAATACATAGACCGAAATCCATCTGCATTTATGACTAATAATCCACCCTCACGTTATCATCTAAACCCCCTTAGGTATTAAGTTGCAAGCAACAGATAAATGAATTAAACAATGTGTGTAATGTAAGCAATGATTGTACACGCGAGCACTCTCACCGTTGTTTTCTCCCTAGTGGCAACAACACATCCTCCCCCGTCACGTTTCTGTTACTCAAGCACGGGCGAAAAGGAGGCATGAACCCACTATCTAGCATAAATACTCCCTCTTGGAGTCACTAGCAACTACTTGGCCAGAGCAACCACTAGCAACGGAAAGCATGCAAGATCACAAATAACATATGCAATAAAGACTATAATCAAGTTGGCATAAGGTCAATATTCATCGGATCCCAGCAAACACAGCATATAGAATTACATAAGATCAATCTCGATCATGATAGGCAGCTCACGAGATCTAAACATAGAGGCATATAAGGAGAAGACAACCATCTAGCTACTTCTATGGACCCGTAGTCCAGGGATGAACTGCTCACGCATCACTCCGGAGGCAGGCATGGTGATGTAGAAGCCTCCGGTGATGATTTCCTCTCCAGCAGGGTGCCGGGAGACACCTCGAGAACCCCCTGGTCTCGGGTTGATGACGACGGCGGCTGTGGAACTTTTCGGGGATTTTTATCAGGTTCTTAGGGTTTTCCATCCGGGGGGAATAAATAGACGAAAGGGCAGAGGCGTTGGAGGCCTGGGGGCCCCACACCCATAGCTGGCGCGGCTAGGGAGGAGGCCGCGCCACCCTATGGTGTGGCCCCCGTGATGCCCGTCTTCGATTCCTCTTCGGTGTTCTGGATGCTTCTGGGGAAAATAGGCACTTCGGGCTTTGTGGGGTCCAATTCCGAGAATGTTTCCAGAACAACTTTTCTGAAACAAAAAACAACAGAAAACAGGTAACTGGCACTTGGCATCTTGTTAATAGGTTAGTCCTGGAAAATGTATAAAAAATGCTATATATAAGGGAGAAAACATGTAGCAATTGGCATAATATGATCATGGAGCATCAGAAATTATAGATACGTTGGAGACGTATCAATTATCAATGTAAAAGAATGGACCGGGGTCCATAATTCACTAGTGGTATCTCTCCATAAAAGATAGATAACATGCTGGGTAAACAAATTACAGCTGGCAATTGAAAGATATAAAGGCTGCACCGTAGTGCATATGCATGACATGGTGATTACTATGTGATTCATGCGTGCGTTACAACATGTTTCATAGACCGTTATCCAACTGCATCTATGACCAATAATCCACCCTCGGAGCGTAATCCAATCAAACCTCGGGTATTAATTTGCAAGCAAAACATAATTGCATTAAGCAAAGTGTGTAATGTAAACATCGTTGTTTTCTCCCTAATGGCAACAACACATCCCCCATCTGTTAAGTTTGTCACTCTAGCGTGGATAAAAGGGAGGCATGAACCCACTATCTAGCATAAAACCCCCCTCTTGGAGTTACAAGCTTCAACTTGGCCAAAGCATCTACTAGTAACGGAGAGCATGCAAGATCATAAATAACATAAACATGAAAGAACATGATAGATTGATAATCACTGGACATAGCATTCAATATTCATCGGATCCCAGCAAACACAACATGTAGCATTACAATAAGATGATCTTGATCATGTTAGGCAGCTCACAAGATCTAAACATGAGGCATAAAGAGGAGAAGACAACCATATAGCTAGTGCCATGGACCCGTAGTCGAAGGATGAACTACTCACCCATCACTCCGGAGGAAGGCATGGTGGTGTAGAGCCCTCTGGTGATGAATTCCCCTCCAGGCAGGGTGCCGAGGAGAGCTTCAGAACCCTCCTGAACTAGGATTGACGATAACGGCGGCTACAGAACTTTTGGTGAAAAAAGGCTCGGGTGTTTCGGTTTTTCCTGAGGAGGAGCTTATATAGGCTAAAGGGAAACGTCGGTGGGTGGATAGGGGGCACACCACCTGGTGGCGCAGCCAGAGGGGGACCCGCCCCGCCCTATGGTGTGGGACCTCCAGGGGCCCCCTCCGGGTCTCCTCCGGACTCTGTGTACGTGACATAATTCTAAGTTCTGGGTTTTTCGTTTTGTCCAATTCCGAGAATATTTCGAGAAGAACTTTTCTGAAATAAAAATAACAGAAAATAGTAGCTGGCGTTGTGGTATCTTGTTAATAGGTTAGTCCCAGGAAATCAATAAAAATGATGTAAAATGTATAGAAAACATGTAGCAATTGGCATGAAAACAACGTGGAACATCAGAAATTATAGATACGTTTATGACGTATCATCTGCGGAGAGAAAGAGGTGATTATTGGATTTGTTGCGGGAACTTAAATGAGGTCCTTCCATATGGATTTATTCTGAGAGTGTCTACAAGCCTGTGACTTGATTGACATGGGATTTTCCGGTCCAAAATTTACTTGGACAAGTCGGCAAGATGCCCATAGTAATGTGCGTGTGAGACTCGACCGTGATGTGTCTAATAGATTTTGTTGGTCGGTTTGCAGACATCCATGTTGATATTATTACCACATCCACTTCATACCACTATGCGATACTGGTTTCTCTTGAGTGCAACAATACAATGCAACAAAGGGCATCAGTGCTGCGTGGATTGAGATACGAGGCCATGTGGAGACGGGCTGAGTACTACACCGCCATGGTCGAACTTTCCCGGGCGAAGAATGTATGTGGGACGGAACCTCTAGGCTCCACTTGGTCCTCATTGCACGAAACAACCAACTCTCTCCAGAAGTGGAGTTGGGCCACTTTTGGCTCGGTGAGGCACCAAATTTACAGCATGGAATGTCAACTACTTGTCCTCTGCCAATGGGATGTGTGTGATGACAATCTAGCTAGGGAGAAGGAAGTTGGAAAGCTTTTGTGTGAACTCTTCGATAGAGAAGAGATTATGGCTAGACAGCGGTTGCGGGTGGATTGGTTACGCGAAGGAGACCGCGACACTGCATTTTTTCATGCCCGGGCATTAGCGAGGAAACATACTAACAAAATTGATGTTTTGACTCGTGATGATGCTACTAGTTGTGCAAATCAGGATGGGATCAAACAGATGGTCCATCAATTCTATGAGAAGTTGTTCACTTCAGAACCATCATTCTCCATGGATGATTCCTCGACTCCATGCTAGTGAAGGTAGACAAACGGATGAATGAACAACTTTGTGCACCATACTCAAATGAGGAGATCCGAGAGGCTCTCTTCCAAATGGGCCCCACCAAGGCATCAATATCGGACGGTTTTCCAGCCATGTTCCATAAGACACACTAGGAACTGATCGAGGACGAGGTGTGCAATGATATTATAAGCTTATTGGTGGGTAATGCCATACTAGAGTGTTTCTGCGACTCAGTGATAGTCCTAATTCCTAATAAGAAGGCTAAATTGCCATACTAGAGTGTTTCTGCGACTCAGTGATAGTCCTAATTCCTTATAAGCTTATTGGTGGGTAATGCCATACTAGAGTGTTTCTGCGACTCAACCATTTGTCTAAATTTCATACTTAATTAAATTGCCTCCAAAGTTCTTACTAATAGACTTAAAGTGTTACTGCGGATGTCATCTCGGAGTTTCAGAGTGCTTTCATTCCGGTGAGGCTTATTACAAATAGTGATCTCATTGCTTTTGAATGCCTACACACTGTTCGCAAACAAAACAATAAGAGTCCATTCTTTGCCCTAAAGATCGACATGATGAAGGCTTACGATGGGATTGAGTGGGCCTATCTACATGGGTGTCTCTGTAAACTTGGGTTTGATCCTACCTGGATCTCATCGGTGATGCGTTGTGTGACCATGGCTAGATATGCGGTGAAACTAAATGGTGAACTTACCTTCCAAGTGGTACCCTCCCAAGGAAATCGTCAGGGTGATCCAATCAGTCTATATTTATTCCTCCTTTGCACGAAAGGGTTGTCGTGTTTACTATAGAAGAAAGAGGGGCTTGACGAGCTACAAGGTCTAAAGAATGGAAGACAAGGCCCCCTATATCTCATTTACTCTTTGCAGATGACAACATATCATTTGCAAGGAGTGATGATCGGAGTGTTAGAGCTCTCAAGGCAGTGTTGCACACATATTGTGAGGCCTCGTGCCAAAAATTAAACCTTTAGAAGTCCTCGGTCTTCTTTGGTGACAAGTGCCCAGACTCTATCAAGCATAAGGTAAAGGTGGCACTGGAAGTTAATAATGAAGTGCTACATGATACGTATTTGGGTATGCCAATAGATACGGCTCGAGCGATCTCGTCATCCTTGAAGTTCTTATCTGATCAGGTGTGGATATGTGTCATGGGATGTGATGATATACCCATGTCGAGGGGCATTAAAAGAGGCACTGATGTAATGAGTGACACAATCTATCCCGAACTACATCATGAGTTGTTTCCAAGTTCCTCTTAGTGTGTGTGATAAAATGAAGTCGATCATAGCTAATCAACTGGTGGGGTTTTGAAGACGGGGCAAGGAAAATGCATTGGCATTCGGGGTTGTGTATGTCAACTTCAAATTCCCTGGGTGGTATGGACTTCAAAGCTTGTGTTGTTTAACGAAGCAATGATCAGGAAAAAAGTGTGGCATTTGCTTAAGGAACCATCGTCGCTTTGTGTCGGGGTTCTCAAGGGCTGTTATTTCCCAAACTCGGATTTCATATATTCTGGGAAGCTAGAGCTGCCTCTTTCACATGGCGCTCAATTCTAATTGGGAGAGAACTTCGGTGAAAGGGTCTGATGTGGAGAGTGGGCAAGGCCGCAAGGGGCTACAATCAATGGCATGCAAGATAGATGGATGCCTGACATCGCACTTGGCACTTTGAAGACACTAGAACCAATCCCAAACAATGCAAAGGTTCAGTTCTTGCTGAATGAAATTGCGGATGCCTAGGATATGGACACAGTTTGAACTTTGTCGTGGGATTATCACGGCAGACGTTACCGGGGGTAACTGATCTTGGGGCAAGACGACACAGGCGTTTGGGAGAGGGTTTAGCTCAGAGGAAAACATGATGGAACTCGATCTGGTAGCCGGCAATCAAGTCGCCGAGTCTCCGATCCCAATATATTAACTCGATCTCTCGTATACACTGGATGCTCGATATCAACTGGTACTACTAGGGTTCTTAGATCTCTCTCAACTAGACCTAGGGGTCGGTTTATAAAGCACCCGTACCCCCTGGCTTATTCTCCAAGGCGCACCCTGAATCCTACCCGGACACCGCATACAAACTCTAACTTTCCTTCACCGTAACCCACAGTCCGGGTTACGAGGCCTACAAACTTGGGCCTTCCAGAAGTTTCTTTATCCTTTAGCCGGATCTCTGCGCAGCGTCCTTTGGCCGGGTTATACCTTAGAGTTGGCCTACCGGGTTATTATCCCTCCATCAGTAGTCCCCAGAATAGCTTGGGCTTCACAGATCCTTCCTTGAAGCGCTTGCTATTCCCTGCAAAGACATCAAATGCCCAAATACATGAAGGCCGGGTTAAAACGCTTCAATAAACAGCTAGGCCCAACTCTACGGTGGCCATATAGTAACCCGACTCCTCTCCAAATACCCGGCTTAGCTTTCCGGGTATAAGCCCTGATAAAAGTGTCAAGATCCTGCACTTTACTCGATAATTGATCTTGATACTATGAAGAATATCTCCTTCTTATTTCTACTCAGATATCACGTTCAACACTTAAAGCGTATTTCGCAAGATTCAAACAGATAGCCGTTACTCCGTAATCCCCGGCTCCCGCTCATGGAATCAAGCTTATCCACATGAACCATTATAAATATGGTCGCAGGGGTAACCCTAACCCCAACGGCTCATTTCCCCCATTCCTCTTCCTTTCTTCCTCCGTGCTCAAATCCACAGAGCGCCACCACGGAAATCCCGCGCGCATCACCGGAACCTATTGGCCGCCGGCTACGTTCCGCCACCACGCACTCTGCACCGCCGCCAAGATCCGCCGCCAAACCCTCAACCGGCTCGTCGGGAATCACAAAGGGGCACCAATCTTGCGCGATTTGCCTCCGTCGAGCTTCACTTCGATCTCCTCCAGTAAGCCTCCCATACCCGTTAATTAGCCTCCATAATTTCTTGATTTTCTTCAGATTAGACCTAGGTCAACCCGCCGGTCATTTTCCCGGTCATGCCGAATCGAGTCACTTGTATTCACTCTAGCTCATCCAATGGATTGAACGTTGGCTTTATTTCACTTCCCTACCGCCCACAACTGCTAATTTTGCCACGAATCTAGAAATGGAATCTTTAGCCTGGGCTCAGGCCGCCCAACTTTTCCGCCCTTGACTCTATCACCCGGAAAACCTTCCCTTTTCCGATTCCCTTTACTCATAATAGGTACCTGTATAACCATCCATTACCCTCAAACATGCTTTCAATGCATAAGCCTTCATGATTTTTATAATGATGCTTGATACCCGGGTAGCTTGAACCTTGCTTCACAAAATAACACCCGGATATTATGTAACCTTCATACTGTCTCGATACCGCTCACTGATACTCGACCAGCTTATGATTTCCGAGCCTTATTCCTCACACTCCTATACCTCGTGTTTTGCAGGTCACACCCATGGCTCCCAAGAAACATGGAAAGCAGCAGGCAAAGGCCAAGACCACCAACTCCATATCCGCCAACTGGGCACGATCTACGGTCACCCAAACCAAGTTAGAAGAACTGGTCGAGCTGGGAGTTCTCCCTCCTCAAGAGGATATCCAGTGGAGAGTGCCGGGTAAGGAGACCCGGCCTACGCCGGCAAAGGACGAGGTAATATGCTTTGTAGAGCACGTGACCCGGGGCTTTCGTCCTCCGGGTCACCCCTTCTTCCGCGACATCCTGAGCCATTATGGCCTTCGTGTATTTGACATAGGTCCTAATTCTGTGTTAAATATCTCCCACTTTATCGTCCTTTCCGAGTCATACTTGTGCACTCCGCCAAGTTTGGCTCTTTTCGTCGAGCTTTTCCAGTGCAAACCGTGCCGCGAAAGCGGTGACGGGGCACTTCTCGCTTGCGGCGGGGTCTCTATCCAGCGCCGCAAGAATTCTCTGATGCCACCTCTTACCCTTAACTCCCACGTCAAACATTGGCAGCTTTCATATTTTTATTGCCGAGACACTTCCCCACCCGGCCAAAAGAAACTGCCGGGTTACTCAGAGGGTCTTCTTGACATCTCCGAGAATTTTAATGCCTTTGCCCCTGACTCGGACAGGGAGGCCATTCAACCTTTGCTAGTCAAAATCACTATTCTTGCTGCCCAAGGTCTCATCGGGCTCAACCTAGTGAAAACTTGGGTCGATTTCCGGATTCAGCCCAATTCCATCCGCACAAAGTTAATGTGCGAGTATTCGGGGCAAACCACAGACCCGCTCCGGTATTCTGACAACAGCTTTGCGGCCGGTGACACCAATAAAACTATCAAGGGTTTTCTGACAGAGAAACTAGAGGTAATCCGGAACATAGCCGGATTAGAACCCTTCACACTCGAGAACCCAGCCCCCAAGGTGAAGATCCGACTTTAACGTTTTTACCTTTGCTCTTTCCGCTTGATACGGTTGATAACCCTTGTTCTGATATTTTCATCTCAGGCTGATGATGATTTTTGGAAGATCGACACTTCCCCTTGCTTCGAGAGTCCAGAGGAACAAGAAGAGGCCGTTAACTCGGACGAAGGTGCTCGCCGGGTTTTACTTGATTCCTTTAAGTTCGTCGTAACTCCTTCATTTTCCAGCTATAACCTCGATGACTTCCAGAACAAGAGGAGAATGACGAAGAAGAAGAAACTGACGGCAAGGTGGAATCCGCCAGTGATGAAGATGAAGTGGAGCCGACAATTAAAGTCGGATCTAAGAGAAAACCCCGAGGGATCGTCTTCAAGGTTTCATATCGCCTCCTTGTATTCAACTCGTATTCCTTTGATGATATACATAAGCTATCTTGACATTATTCCACCGGCCGTATTTGAAGGAGTCGCCCATGACCAAGCGCAGAGCAACTCGGAATTACCCGGGTGACGATGCTCCTAGCCCGGGTATTCCATTGTCTCCGGCTGGACGCGCTGGTATTAACCTTATCCTTTCTCGGAGGAAACAATCTTCCTGAACCGTTCCCTTACGAAACCTTGCTTAATACTTTTCAGTTTCGCCCGGGTCCAGCAACGAGTTCCCCTCGGACTTTGCGGTGAATACCGGGTAAAATCCCTTTCCTGATGCTCTATCACACTTTCATCACCCTTTCCTGATTGTACACTAACTGCTCACTCGTACTATCCATAGGGCCAAGGTCGTTATTAGCGACCAGGAGGATATGGAGACCGATGACCCGGGTAAGGGGAGCCTGGCTGACAAGGCAACAGCCGCGTCTAGCGGCGAAGAACAAGCGTCACCAATGAACCCGGCCAGACAAGAAGCCGAGTATCCGATAGCCTCTCACGCAAGCAAGAAGAAAAGAGCTGCCACTTTGGGTGCAGGAGAGGGGGCATCAGATTCCGACATTCGGATGACCCGGATGCCGCCCCCTGCTAAGAAGAAAACTCCTTCTCGGAATTTCCAAGGCCCCGGGTCCTCTGACACGGGTAATGATACTTTTGATCAACTGATGAGCACTCTCCTCACTATGAAGACTTCAGAGAGCAATATTCTGGAGCGCATGGCCGCAGCGTACCAGGTAATAATACTTGATATCTCGTAGTGTATGCCTAGTCCCCAAGTTCCGAGCATGACTTGCTGGAGTTGTGCTTGGTACTTTACGCAATACTCAGCTTGCCATAATATCCGACTGATACTTGTGTTCCTTGCTACTTACAGGCGCAGACGACCCGGTCTGATGAAATTTTGCTCAAGACCGAACAACTTCTTCTCACCGAGGTAAAGCGCAGAGAAACCCTTGAGGATGACGTGGAAACCTTGAAGAAGGATGTTTCTAAATACAAAAAGAAGTGCAATACTGCTCAAACTGCACTGAAGAAACTATCGGACCAGGTCACCGGTACCTATCAGATCTTGCTTAGTAAGTTTTTGCTGCCGACTGTCTTCATGCCTTTACTTTATTATATGACACTCGGGATTACTGATACGTCTTTTCTTTGCTTCAACTGCAGGTGCCAACCTTGCGGCCCCAGAAGAGGATGCCATTGCAAAGGCTAAAACTTTAAAGACTGTGCTCCGGACTTTCTTTGCCGGCACAAAGTTTATACTGGACGCCGTGAAGTGGCCTACTGAAGTATACCCGGGTGAAGAAAATCTTATCAAAATCTGCTCCACTGTGCCTGGCTGGATTGAAATCTGGAAACGCTCGGCATGCCGGATTGGTATGACCCGGGCCTTTACCCTGGCTATGGCTTACTTTCCGAAGCTTGATCCGGCAAAGGTAATATCCGGGTTTCCAGAATTCAAAGCAGATGGCTCCAAATTTACACCTAAGGACTTCAAGGCCGTACAGTCCGCAGTGCGTCATTCGGCCACCACTTTGGCCGATAGTATGGATCTGAACACTATCATGAGTGCATACGATGCTGAAGGCAAAATTGTTACGGAGGACGCACCCCCACCCTTGATATTTTGGAGAAATGGGCTGCTGATTCGGCCAGGAAGAGGGAAGCAAGTGAGAAGAGAGAGGCCGAGTTAGGATCAGGGCCAACCACCTCTACACCAACTGTTCTTCCGCCTGTCCGCCCTGCCGCAAGGAATCCGGGTGACGATGCCGGGAGAGCTAAAGAGCAAGTCCAGGAGCAAGACCCGGAGGGCAAGGGCAAAAATGTGGATCCTACTCAGGAAGCCGAATAGGCAAACGCCATAAAAATACTTCAATCATCTGATGCTTTTACTCAAAACAAGTATTCTTTTGACGGTGCGCCTGTGCACCCTTGATACTAGTGTCGCAACCTGTAACGCACTTTAATTCTGTGATACACTTCGTGCCTTTCTAGGCCTTTTGATGAACTTGGTACTTGTCTACTTTTGAACTTATTCTTGATATCCGATTTTCTTTTCATTTCCTTCTTTATTTCCGAGTATCGTGAGTTTTGACAGGTGGACTTTTCTTTAAGTCCCCAAGTCCCCACGGCTCGGACATTGGGGTCTTTCGAGCTTGGCGACAAAACAACTTGATTCTGTTTCGGAACCCACAGTCCCCAAGGCCCAAATTTCCGAGTCTGTGGTGTGTGGTTTTTTCGAAGAGAACAAACTTGTTGTTGCTAAGCCGAAACCCGGAATTGTTTCATATAGATAATGAAGTTATGCTTGATAAACGTTGAGTTTCCAGCTATTAGCCTTGTACTCTGCATAACTTGTGGTTTAGATGGCCCTTTTGACTATCTTGTACTGTAAGCCGGCTTTCGCGTGGATACCATGTTGTTACATCTATACGAAAACAGGGTCAGACAAGTCCCAATGGGCTTCATGGCTGATTGTAATCGTAAGCGAGCAAATCATGCCACTTTAGTGCAAGTCACATCGAGCTTAAGTAAGAAAAGTCAAGAAAATTTGGCTCCTTTGTCCGGTTATAAGATTGCAGCCGTACTCGTTTGCGAATAATCGGCCCTTATAACTCATAGGCATCAAGGCCGGGTCTTTGGGTTTGTGGCTGCGCTACTTGAGCAACCAGCCCCTGAGACCTATACATATTCAACATACTTAATGATACTGATGTATTGATGGCAATGGATACTTACTTACTTGTAATCGAAGTAAAAGCCGTAACAAAATAGGACTTGATAATCATCTCTTTATTGATACGAGAAAGTTTGGATCAGCAGGCCGCCTCATTAAAAACCTTCCAATCCCCTTAGGTACCCTGGGTAGGAAAAGAGCGCGTCTGAAACCTGCTGCCCGTTAGATTGTTTAGTTCTTCTTGGGAACCGGTCCCGGGCTGACGTGACCGATACACATTCTCCATTTGCTGGACTTTTTCATGATGAGTACCGGATTTACTAGCCAACCCGGGTGAGGTGTCTCCATAGCGCGGCTGGTTGTGAGCGTCCGTGCGATTTCTTCTCCTATGGAAGATTGTTTGGGGGAATCATCCTTGATAAAAGCCGCCATCTTAGTATCTTGTGCTGCCTTGGACTTTGCTCTTTCGTCTTCAGTACTCGGCCTTTTTGACGTGGTTCTATCCTCCGGGTCTGCTTGAGACCGGTAATGCTTGAGTTCCTCTTTTCTACAGGCTTGCTCGGCCATAGCTGCGTCTCCTTCATCGCATTCAGCTGCTATGTCTCGATTTCCATGTATGGTAATGGTATTCTTGGGACCCGGGATTTTTAGCTGTAGATATACGTAACACGGCCTAGCCATGAATTTGGCATAAGCCGGCCTTCCGAATAACGCGTGATAAGGACTGCGCAATTTGACCACCTCAAAAGTGAGCCACTCAACTCGATAGTTATCCTTTGATTCCCCAAAAGCTACCTCCAATGCGATTTTTCCCTCGGGGCATGCTGAATGACCCGGCACTATCCCATGAAAAATTGTTGAGCTTTTCTGTAGCTGAGACTCCTTGAGGCCCATGCGTAAGAAGGTTTCCCAATACAGTATATTGATGCTACTTCCACCATCCATCAAAACCTTTTTCAGTTCATACCCATTTACCTGCGGTGCGACTACTAATGCCAAGACTCCCGGGTGTTCTACTCTTTCCGGGTGGTCCCTTCTGCTCCATGTTACATCCTGTTCTGACCATCTCAGGTATCTCGGGACAGCCGAAGAAACTGAATTGACCGCTTGCTTCAGTATCTTTTTGTCCTTGTTAGATCCTCCTGTGGTATGCACATGATATTGACCCAACTGTTTGGGGTTAGCCTGGAAACCTCCTGCTCCCCCTTGGTTATTACCTTGATTTCCAGTTGCCGGGTTACCGGCTGGGGGTGGACCGTTGCCCGGGTTTCCTCCTGGACCCGGTCCTCCTCCCCGTCCTGCACCTCGCATGGCTCTGTTCACTTCCTCATTTTTCCATCTCTGTAGGTCGGCGCACTGCTCCAAGGAGTGGTTAGCTGGCCTACCGTTCCTGCTGTGCTTCGGCATGCCATTCTGAATATGTCCCAATTATTACCCGGCCTTGGTGGCCCTTGATAGTTTCCTCCATTGTGATTTCCAGCATTGAAATTTCCTTCTGCCCTAGGTCTGGAAGATCCAGCTTCAGTATTGGCGACAAACTCAGAGCCTCCTTCAAACGGACGCTTGTTCTGGCTGTTGTTACCCGGTGCTGATCCATTGCCAGTTCTTCCATTACTACTTGTGTTTGCTTTTGCTTTTTTATCATCAGTTTCCTCTTCCGTAGTGTCCGTTGCGGCATGTTTGTTGCACGCATCCATCAATTCTCCCATTGTGACCTCTGAAGCATTCCGACTAGATTTCATGCGAGTTAATTTTTGTACTAAGGGTGTGTACTTGCAGGTCTTTGCCATAGCTTGCAGCGCATCCTTGGGCTGAATATCCGTAGATGAATGGAGAATTTCCATAACCCGGCGCACCCAGCTGCGCGCCGATTCTCCCTTCTTCTGAACACATCGCTCTAAGTCGTCAATAGTGAATAACTTTCTACACGTCCCGTGAAAGTGCTTGATAAATGCAGTTTTCAATTCTTCCCATGACTTAATAGATTCTTCCGGTAGATTGGCGAACCATAACTTTGCTGCTCCTTCTGACATCATTAGATACATGAACTTGGCTTGAAGATTCTCGGACGCATTGCGAATCGACATGGCCATCTCATAGCTGCTCAACCATGTTTCCAGATCCATAGTCGGCTCATAATTTACCACTTTACCCGGTTCTTTGAACTTTTCCGGGTAAGGTTCAGCTCTGATGCTATCCGAAAGACACTTAGGCCCTGCAAGAATGGTTGAAGCTGGTCTTACTCGGGAAACATGTGATCCTGCAGGGGGTACAGCTGGCTGCGGTACCGCTGGTGGCCCATGTGCCGCAGACCCGGCCACGGCTCTCCTGCCCTGGAACTATCCACGATGGCCTGTGCTGCTGATGCTGCTGGTACTGCTTGGATGTGTGGAGGAGGCGGCATTTGCTGCTGCTCTTCCCTCCGCCGTGCCGAACTTGTTTGGATGTTTCCAGCGTTACCTTGTTGTTGGCTGACATACGGCGTCCCATGCATTCCACTTCTGTGATCCGGGTAATTAACCTGTTGCGCTACCGCGGTGCGCAGCATATCTATCGCCCGCCGGGTCTCCTCTGCGTGGGGTGACTCTCTCACGGGGATTTGATTTAGTGCAAGCGTTGCCGCGTACACGTTGTCCATGGGATTGTTGTAATGACCTGCTGGTGTGCGAAAACGCGATGGTGGTGGTGGCGGTGGTACGGTATTGCCTGCAGTGACTCCAGTCTGTGGTGCAAGTAACCCGGCCTGCGTATCTACCGGTTGTGCTCCTCCGGTTGTCGGCCGAGGGGCGGTTCCTTGATTTGCCGCTGGAATCGGCTGATCCTGAGGCGTGATAAATAGTGCGGCCGGGTTTATGACTCCTCCCAATGCTGGTAATGTAGTTTGATGCCTTTGATGTATTCTAGTCGTTTCCTCTCGGAGCCGAGTTTCCAATGCATCCAGCTCACGTTGCCGTGTGACCATCCCTTGCCTTTCTGCTTCTACTTGCCTTCTCTGCTGCTCCAATGCACGACGGGCTACGTCCAAATCCCTAACTCGTTCCGCCGCGTTCTCCGGAGTGATAACTGTGGCAAGAACCGTCGGATCTAGGATCAGATTGTTGTCGAACAAGGCCGGGTGTTGTGGATTGGAAGGACCCGCTCCTGGTGTCCGGTTTGCTAGGAATCCGAACGTGTTTGCGTGTAGCTCATTTTCCGGCGCTTGACTGGTAACCGATGCCGACTCTCCATCAACCTGGGCCAAAACCGTGTTTCCGTTAGCCGGCCCCTGCTGCTGGGCTACTGCTTGTGCTGACCCGGCCGCGGCCGCGGTTACGGCCTCTTGGTTGAGATTGGTCGCGGGAGCCGTATAAACCGCGACTCGGCGTATGATGCTTGGCGCGAATTCATGCTGTTCCCCTTCGCTGTTATTCTCCTCATATCGGTTTTCCAACAGATCCAGGATAGACTCGGTATCATCCTCTCTTTCGACCCGGTCGCGCGGGTCCATGCCGGTTCCTCCGGCTGTTCCCACTTCGCGATGGGTTCTTCCGCCGGATATGTCGTTCCAACTGATTCTTCATCATCTGATTGGATAGAAGTAGCCTCCCCTGACACAGAATCAGATCCAAAATTGTCAGGGATCGAAACGGAAGTACATACCATACCAATGAAGACGCTGATCCGGCCGATTGTCACGACGGATCCAGATTCGAGGTGATCCGACTCTGGCCCCCAGCCGGAATCGTCCACCATATTTTCTCCTTTGTGGTCGCTGTAGATCTCGCCGACGACAAGATTCTCCATGCTCTTCCGAGCTTCTCCTATGATGTAAACACCTTTGGACGCAGGCCCCACGGTGGGCGCCAACTGTCGTGGGATTATCACGGCAGACGTTACCGGGGGTAACTGATCTTGGGGCAAGACGACACAGGCGTTTGGGAGAGGGTTTAGCTCAGAGGAAAACATGATGGAACTCGATCTGGTAGCCGGCAATCAAGTCACCGAGTCTCCGATCCCAATATATTAACTCGATCTCTCGTATACACTGGATGCTCGATATCAACTGGTACTACTAGGGTTCTTAGATCTCTCTCAACTAGACCTAGGGGTCGGTTTATAAAGCACCCGTACCCCCTGGCTTATTCTCCAAGGCGCACCCTGAATCCTACCCGGACACCGCATACAAACTCTAACTTTCCTTTACCGTAACCCACAGTCCGGGTTACGAGGCCTACAAACTTGGGCCTTCCAGAAGTTTCTTTATCCTTTAGCCGGATCTCTGCGCAGCGTCCTTTGGCCGGGTTATACCTTGGAGTTGGCCTACCGGGTTATTATCCCTCCATCAAACTTCTTCCCGGAGGGTTTGGCGAAGATGATTCAGTCCATCCCTATAAGAAAACATGGAAGGAAGACTTTTTGGCATGGCAACATGACAGGTTCGGATGTTATACTATCAAGTCTAGTTACTACCTGGCGAGAACAAACATATTTTTATCTGTAAGATGCGCAAATAATTAGGGAGGAAACTCTGATTTACTAACCTAGGAAAAAGAATGGAAGTCTTCATGGGAAATTAAATCACCAGGGAAAATGAAAATATTTCTATGGCGCGTGGTGCATGACTGCGTGACTACGGGCTTTCAACTCATACACTGACATATTCCAGCGGATGATCATTGTATTTTATGTGGTAGAGTCGAACACATTGAACATATGTTTCTATTCTATCCCTATGTTGCCATAGTGCAGGGATGTGATACCCACAAGTGCAAGGGATCGCAACAGTCTTCGAGGGTAAATATAGCCCAATTTATTGATTCGACGCAGGGGGAGTCTATTTATAATTCTTAACAATCGAGTTGTCAATTCAATTGCTCCTAAAAAGTATCTTGCTTCACACAATTTATTAGTAGTAACGGTGATATACCAGCAACAATAGTTTAATAGTAACAATAGCAGAAAAATAGTAGTAACAATGGTAACAACGAATGATAACGAAATAAGTAGCAGTGCTACAACACCGTAGGCATAGGGATGGATGTAAGGGTGTTGCATGAATGAGATCAACCATGTAATAGAGGTAACAAAGGGAAACACAAATATATAAGAGAGTATCCAAGTCACAAACTATCATAGGCATGTTTCCCGAGAATTTCCATACGTGCTTGCAATAAGAACTTGCACAACATGTTTTGTCCTACCATCCCATTGTCGCGGGGCCAAAAAGGAACTAATGGTGATTAAGGTACTTTTTCTACCAAGCACCGGAGCAAGGCATTAACATGTGGTGGAAACATGGAATACTCGAACTAAAGCCCATCCCCTCCGATATCCCAACCATGTCACCTTGGGGTCTCGGGTTCCGGACAATAATAAGTGTATAGAGCTAGTATATATGATCCAAAACAACAATTATATTCATGAAAGCATAACATGTTCAGATCTTAAATCATGGCACTTGGGACCTAGTAACAAGCATTAAGCACTCCAAGTTGCAACAACGATTGGATACTAGGCATCAAGCCCTAACAATCTCGCGATCTATTACATGATGAATCTCATCCAATCCCTACCACCCCTCTGCCTACAAGAGGGAATTACTCACACATCGAAGGGGATTCATGGAGGGTTGATGGAGAGGTGATGGCGACGATCCCCCTCGAATACCCATCCCAACAGGGTGCCATAATAGGAACTTCTATCTCCCAAACTAGGGTTTCGGGTCTCGGCGCCTATGCGGATCGTTTTTTGGAAAAATACTTCGGGGTCTCAAAGTTTTTGGGGACGAAGGACTAATATGGCCAAAGCGGACCTTGGGGGTGTCCCCAGGCACCCCAAACGCCTCCTGGACACGGCCATAGGGGGCCGCGGCCACCACCCACCTGGGGCCTAGAGTCCCCCCCTCTGGTTGCCCTTCTGGCTTTGGGAGTTTTCCGTGGAGAAATATTTTTTTGTATTTTTTCTAGAATTTTCCGAGGAAGTTGAATTTCTGCACAAAACTAAACACCAAAGGTAATTTTGCTGAAAAAGTGTTAGTACATGTTAGTTTGATCCAAAGCATGCAAATGTGAGGGAAACCAATAGGAAAAGTGGTTGGAAAAGTAGATACGTTTGTGATGTATCAACTCCCCCAAGCTTAGCTTATTGCTTGTCGTCAAGCAATTCGGTTGACAAACTGGACGCGATAAAGAAAACTTTGAAAAAAACTTTTCAATTCATATGGTGCACATAAGACTACTCCATGACCAGTATTTAAAAAGTACATGATAATTTCTATAAGGATAATAAAGCTTACAAACTCATTTTATGTCGGGGGGGTTACCCCCGAGTAGGGGTAAGGCAAGTGCTAAAGTGAAGGTCAAAGGTGCCGTTGACCGGGTAGACGGCTACCCGGGTACTTGCTACCCGGTAGGTTCTATCCGGACATATCACTGAAGACCAAGAGAGGATATTGAGCAAGTTATATTCGTCCGAGTAAAGAAGTCGTGGTCCGAGTAGAGGGACAGCAATCCTACTCGGGCCAGAAGTCAATGGAGCCGTTCTGACGAGGATCCCGCGTATCCTGCGTTCGTACCGGCGTGCGGTTCAACTTACTAGGTTTTTGATCATCCGTGACGCGGGTGGTGACAGAGAGTTAGGAAGCCGTCTAGTCTTGTCAAGGACAGAGGGGACATGACAGGATGGGGGTCTATGCTGTGAGGCTGACATAGTGCACATGGTCTGTCAGCCGTACGACGCGGCGGCTTCTCAGCGCGAGATCCCGGGAGCGTGCTCACGTCACAGTGGTCAAGTCACATCACTGTACTTTCTATTCGTTGTTTATCCGGCTGGGCACTAGTATATAAGGTGCCCCGCCCCCTCCTGCGCGAGGAACGTTGCTTGACTTCGCATTTATTGCTAGAGCTTACACTAGAGCTAGAGAGAACAACCGAGTGGTTACTCGGCCAAGAGGAAAACATTGTACTGTGGCTACTCGGTTAACATACATACAGAGAGGTAGGCAGAAGTAGGGGTGTTACCTCCACACGAGGGCCCTAAGCCTGGGTAGATCTTGTTGTTTGAAGTGCTAGAGATACCTTAGCGCGGCTTCTCGCCGTGCGATCCCTCCCCGGATACCTCCAGCGTCCATCGGCCCCAACACTTTAGCCATCCTATGGCATCTGCCGTGATACCACCACGAGAGTTGGAGCCCACCATGGGGCCAGCAGCGGCGCTGGCTGGAGTTCATGTTCGGACGGGACCGGTTTCTTCTTCAGGGGAGCGCGTGGTCTGTGGCCTCGTCCACAGATTCGGCTCCTTCGACTTCGTCACCGACAACGCCGGAGATTTCGGCGGTAGGCCCATGCCGGCAGGTGGCTCAGTGCTCTCCTTCGGCACGCACCTGGTCTACGTCGCCACCACCATCATCCGCGAGTTCCCAGAGGTGGTGCTCGTCGCGGAAGATCCTCCTGCTGTACTCGCTGCCCGCGAGAAGCCAACTGGCTGCTCTGTGGACAGCGTGGAGGTGATGATGACAGGCCCGGCTATCGATGCCGGGAAAGGCGCGGCCGCTACCGCTGGCATCATCAAGGAACCTGCTGGTGCCAAGGGCCACAAGCCCTACGAGAAGCCCCAGAACAATCCGGGCTACGTGGATCCTTCCACGTCCACGGCTATACCAGTTGCTCGCGGAGGCGCAACCGTGCAGCTGGGCATGCCACAACCCAACAAGGCGGAACTCGCCGCCCTGAAGGCGCAAATCGAGCAGCAGCGTCAAGCGCTACTCGCGGACTCCTAGGAGCTGGAGAAGGTTAGGCTTGAGCTTAACCTGGCGCAAAACGAGTATAATGCAGCGCACGGCTTTACTCTTGTTTCTAGGCTGCCTAGCAAGATAGGCGTTACTCGTCGCAACTTAGGCGCTGAGCTGGCTAGAGATGGTAGAGCTGCTAGCCAATCTGCTAGTTTGGACACTGTTGGTAGGCCCAGGTACAGCACCCCCTCAAAAACTCTTAGGGCTGCAGAGGCAGTGGCTGCTGAGTTGCCGCATCTCACTGGCGATGCGTGCGCTAGGCAGCAGGATAGACTCAACGAGCTAGTGCTAGAGGCTGGCAGGCAGTTTGAGGAGTTCCGGAAAGCCAATCCGGGTGCTGGCGCTTCTCAGACTGTGCACTCACGTGCGGTCAGATCTACGGATCAGGCCTCATCGCCGCTTCCTGGCAATGAGAGGGACCAGAGTGTGCACTCTGGAAAGAGCAGACAGATGCAGGTGTACGACCCGGCTGTCGCCTGCAAAACAGCACGCTGTGCCGCGGCAGCCCGGTCAGAAACACAACACTGCAGGAGTAGGCTATCAAGCCAATAAAGCTCACAACAAGGAGCAAGGAGGAAACCATGCAGGACCTTCTCGGCGTCATGCTGCCCAGCCTAATCGGAAGAGGACGCAGTAGCAAGCGGCAGCACAGCCGCGTGCAGCTGTGCCAGCAGCCAATCTGGTTGTGCAACCCGCAGCGGTGCAGCAAGACCGCTCTGATGATGGGTACTCGACGATGGGGCTAGCCGGGTAAGCTAACCCGAGAGATGTCACTGATCGTGTGGGTGACTGCATGTTGGATCCCAATGATGCAAGGTACAAGCTGGACCGGATCAATCGGTCTGCGCAGCTCAAGAACAAGGGGCCACCCGGCCCAGATTGCTTTGGTCGCCGCATCATGGAGGAGCCTTCCGGGAACCATTTTCAGCTGGCCAGGGGGACCAAGTGCTATAATGGCAGCACCAAGCCGGAAGACTGACTAAGCGACTATGTTACCGCTGTGCACATTGCAGGCGGCAATCGGAGGTGGGCTGTGCGGTATGTCCGCAGATGCTAGAGGGCCCGGCTCGGACTTGGATCAACAACCTGCCCAAGGATAGCATCAGCTGCTGGCTAGACTTCGGAAGCCTTCATCAGCAACTTCACCAGCACGTACAAGAGGCCGAATAGGCCGCAGCAACTGTCTTCTTGCAAGCAGCGAGAAGAGGAAACAGACCGAGAGTACCTTACTCGGTGGAGCACTTTGAGGAACACCTGTGAAGGTGTGAATGAGGCCCAGGCCATTACCTGGTTTGCTCAGGGCTGCAGGCATGGCAGCATGTTATGGCAGAAGCTGCAGAGAGAGATGCCGAGTACTCTCGCCGAGACAATCAAGATTGCAGATATATATGCACTCGGTGACCCCACTCAGCCTCTGCTTGAGTCTCCTGAGCCGAGAAGGAAGCACCATGACGGCAGCAGGCGCAATGACTTCCGCAACAAGCACAGAGGTGACTGCATGGATACTCGGTATGATCCCGAGGAGGTGAATGCTGTGACCACGGCTGCTAGGAGTAGCCAAAGGCAAAAACCTGCTGGAGCCCAATACAGGCAAAACCAGAATCAGGGCCAAGGCATCAAGAAGCCATACAATGCTCCCCAGCAGGGTAACGGCAACCCGGATCCAGCTCCGAGTTTTATCTTTGGGAACATGAAGGATGGGCCATGCATCCTCCATACTCGGCATCCGAGTAGGCCAGCCAAGCACACTACCCGGCAGTGCAGCTGGTGGGACCGCATCAAGAACAAAGACCTGCCCCCTCCTCCTCCTTTGCCGGCTGCGAATGCCAATGTGCAGCCTATTCGGGCAGCTGCTCCCAGGCCTGTAGTGTTTCCGAGAAGGGAGAACGTGAACCAAGTGGCTCAGGGAGCCAACCGCAACTACAACTACGACAACCGCAATGACCGTAACTGCAACTACTACACCCGCAACAACAGGAACAACAACAACAACAACAACGGCAACAATGGTGGTGGAGACCGCAACTAGTACCAGGAACACCATGAGAGCTACATGATATTCACCACCGAGCCAGCCGACAAGCAGTCACTGCACAGGCGTGCAATGGAGGTAAATGCAGTGATGCCGGCTGTACCTCACTATCTGCACTGGTGCGACCAAGAGATCACTTGGTCCAGAGCTGATCATCCCAAGGTGATGCCCAACCCGGGTTGCTATGCTTTGGTGGTGGATCCCACTTTCCCTGGAACTCAGAAGAATGTCAGGTTCAGCAAGGTACTGATAGATAACGGCAACATCATCAACATCATGTATCAGGATACACTGGAGAAGCTTGGCCTTGCCGAGAACATGCTGCTACCCAGCAGGACCACTTTCCAAGGCATTGTGCCCGGAGTATCTTGTGCTCCAATCGGCCGCATCTGGGTGGATGTCCTATTCGGTACCAGGGAGAACTGCCGCACAGAATGCCTGCAGTTTGAAGTAGTTGATCTTCAGAGCCCCTACCATGCTCTACTCGGTAGGCCTGCCCTCAGCAAGTTCATGGCCTCAACCCATGCAGCCTACTTGAAGATGAAGCTACCTGGTCCCAATGGTGTCATCACCATTCCGGGTGATTACAAGCGTTCCTTGGAATGCGCGTCTGCTAGTTCTCGGCTGGCGGAGTCCATGGTCATTGCTGCCGAGAAGAAGAAGATACATGAGGTGGTGGCAATGGCTCAAGCAGCGCAAGTCGGTGCGCCTGGCATGCCTGGTTCCCAGTACGGTACCGCATTCCAGGCGTCCCATGAGACAAAGAAGGTCCAGGTCGATTCTGAGTTCCCAGACCGTGTTGCCATCATTGGCGCAGGGTTGGGAGAGAAATAGGAAAGCGAGCTCATCCACTTCCTCCGTGAGAATCGGGATGTCTTTGCCTGGTCCAATGAGGATCTGCCGGGTGTCCCGAGGGAGTTGGTTGAGCACTCGCTGCATGTGCGGCATGACGCCAAGCCAGTCAAGCAGGCTATGCGCCGCTTTGGTGATGAGAGGAGGAAAGCTATCGGTGATCAGATCACCAAGTTGCTGATAAGCAACTTTATCATGGAGGTACTACATCCGGACTGGCTATCCAACCCGGTTATGGTTGAGAAGAAGAAGGAGGACCCCAAGGCCGACACCGCATGGCGCATGTGCGTGGACTACACCGACCAGAACAAGGCCTGCCCCAAGGATCCATTCCCGCTACACCACATAGATCAGGTGATCGATTCCACTGCTGGTTGTGAGCTTTTGTCTTTCATAGATGCCTACTCTGGTTTTCATCAGATAGATCTCAACCCGGATGATCAAATAAAGACTGCCTTTATTATCCCGTACGGGGCTTATTTCTATCATGTCATGTGCTTTGGGTTACGGAATGCTGGGGCTACCTATCAGAGATGCATGCAGAAATGCTTGCATGATCAAATTGGCAAAAATGTGCAGGTGTACGTAGATGACATTGTCATCAAAACGAATAAAACACATACTCTGCTTAGTGACATTGAGGAAACTTTTGCCAACTTGCGCAAGTATAGGATGAAGTTGAATCCGACTAAATGCACCTTTGGCGTCCAGGCTGGCAAGCTACTCGGCTTCTTGGTATCCAGTCGGGGCATTGAGGCCAATCCTTCAAAGATAAAAGCTATAGAGAGCATGTCTTTGCCGAGATCCCTGAAGGATGTGCAGAAATTCACCGGATGCCTGGCTTCTCTGAGCCGCTTCCTGGGAAGAATGGGCGAGAAGGCCTTGCCTCTTTACCAACTCATGAAGAAAAGTGACAAGTTTGTCTGGACACCGCAAGCTGATGTGGCATTCAAGGAGCTGAAGGCCATGCTGGGTAGCGCTCCCATCCTGGCTAGTACGCTACCCAAAGAGCCAATGCTGCTTTATATTGCGGCTACCAACCGGGTAGTCAGTGTGGTGATTGTGGTGGAAAGAGAAGAGGAAGGCAAGACTGTGCAGCGGCCAGTGTACTATCTCAGTGAAGTGCTATCCAACTCCAAGCAAAACTACCCACACTACCAGAAGATGACTTACGGCGTGTACCTGGGCGCCAAGAAGCTGAAGCATTATTTCCAGGAGCATCCCATCACAGTGGTGAGTTCTGCTCCCATCTCGGACATCATGGGCAACAAGGAAGCAAGCGCCCAGGTAGCCAAGTGGGCAATCGAGCTATCCGCGTACACTCCTCTGTACGCGAGAAGAGAAGTCATCAAGTCACAGATCCTGGCAGATTTTCTAGTGGATTGGGCTGAGGTGCAGTATGAGCGTCCCTTGCCGGAAACCAACTACTGGAAGATGCATTTTGATGGCTCCAAAGTGAAGGAAGGCCTTGGTGCTGGCGTAGTGCTTACGTCACCCAAGCGAGATCAACTCAAATACGTGATGCAGATTCACTTCAAGGCATCTAACAATGTGGCCGAGTATGAGGCTGTGGTACACGGCTTGAAGGTAGCCAAGGAGGTTGGTGTGCAGCGCATCATCTGTTATGGCGACTCGGATTTGGTGGTGCAGCAGGTATCCGGCACCTGGGATGCTCTGGATGCCAACATGGCATCATACCGGTTTCTGGTGCAAACCATGACTGGCTTCTTTGAAGGATGTGAGTTCCAACATATACACCGGGCAGAGAATGACGCAGCTGATGAGTTGTCCAACTTGGGGTCTTCTCGGCAGTTCATCCCGGCTAGGATTGCCTTGGAGCATTTGAGAAAGCCATCTATCAAGCCATCCCCCAACTCGGAGTCTATCTTTGTTCCTTCTCTTCCAGGGGAGGAAGCTGTTCCAATGGAGATTGACTGAGAGGCTGCAAAAGAGAACCCGGGGACTGTCATCTTCAACCCGGGGGCTGCTCCATTCAACCCGGGGACTATCGCATTCATCGAGGGGGTCCTTTCCGAGTACTCGGGGACTCGGGAACTCGCCCCGAACACAGAAGAGGTTTTGGTGGCTGATCCAATGGAAGTGGACGAACCAGTGTTTCCCACGCGGGAGACACTGAGTTGGGCTCTGCCCATATTATCCTTTCTAACGGATGGCACCTTGCCGAGTGATGAGGTCACGGCCAGGCAGATACAGAGAAGATCCAAGTGCTACACTATTTTCAACAAGGTGCTGCACAGAACACTACTAGGAAAACAACTATAGGAGTGATGATACCGTGACGCACCAGCAATACGGCGCGTCACGCCTAATAGCCGTGGCGCACCACAGTTTGGTGCGTCGCACCTATAGCCTTACCCGTGGCACACCAAACGGAAGGAGCGTCGCGCCTATGTTTGGGGCCGGGGTGGCGAGCCTCCGAGGCATACCTGCGACGCACCGAGCCTTTGGTGCGTCACGGTTATGTGGGATAGGTGCTGCAACGCTGCGTCGAGCCAGAGGAAGGAGAGGAAATTCTTGTGGAGATACACCAGGGGAATGCGGGCATCACGCCTCTTCTCGGGCTTTGATCAACAAGGCTTTCCGGCATGGTTTCTTTTGGCTCACTGCCTTGAAGCAAGCTGAAGATATAGTGAGAAAGTGCAACGGCTGCCAGAGATTTGCAAGTAAGATTCATATGCCAGCTTCCGAGTTGAAGACCATTCCTATTACTTGGCCATTTGCAGTTTGGTGTTTGGATATGGTGGGGCCTTTCAAGCCAGCTAGAGGCAACATGACTCACATCCTGGTCATGGTTGATAAGTTCACCAAGTGGATTGAGGTCAAGCCTATTCGGAAGTGTGATGGAGCCACAGCTGTGAGTTTCCTGAAGGATGTGATCCTGAGATACGGCTACCCGCACAGCATCATCACTGATAATGACACAAACTTTCCTGAGGGTGCTTTCGCAAGATTCTGCAAAGAGAAGCGGATCCGGCTAGATGTTGCATCTGTTGCGCATCCGGCCTCCAATGGGCAAGTTGAGAGAGCAAATGGCATGGTGCTATCCGGCATAAAGCCAAGGCTGATGGAGCCATTACAGCGAACCCCTGGTTGTTGCCTGGACGAGTTGCTGGCGGTGTTGTGGAGTCTAAGGACTACCCCTAACCGATCAACCGGATACACACCATTCTTCCTGGTATATGGAGCTGAGGCCGTGTTGCCCACTGACCTAGAGCATGACTCGCCCCGAGTAACCCTCTACACTGAGGCAGAGGCTAGAGAAGCTCGAGAAAATGACGTTGACCTGCTAGAAGAAGCAAGAGAGTTAACTCTGTCACGTTCAGCTGTTTACCAGCAAAACTTGAGGCGCTATCACAGCCGGAAAGTGAACCCAAGGGTTTTCCGAGAAGGAGACATGGTCCTTAGGCTCGTGCAACGCACAGCCGGGATGCACAAGCTGTCCCCTCTGTGGGAAGGGCCTTTCATTGTGAGCAAGGCTCTGCACAATGATGCTTACTATCTAGTTGACGTACAGCCACCCCAGAAGAACATGCCGGATAGAGCTGGAGAGGAATCTAAGCGCCCCTGGAATGTAGCTCTACTCCGACGTTATCATTCATGAGCAAACTGTGTATGTACTTTCTCACCCGAGTTAAATTCTAGTCGGCACTCCGAATTCGAACTCGGGGACTGCCCTTGTCCAAATTGCTCCATGTGTTCCTACTCTGTTTTTACTTTGTCTATTCGGTTGAACCACTTAGAATTTCAAAAGCATATGCAGTAGTGTGTTTAAACCCACGGGCCAACTCTGCGACTCTGCTGCTGTCCGCGACCCGGCTTCATGGCAAGCCAGAGAACAAGCCAAAGGTCAATGAACACACGAAAAATTGCTAAGGAAAGGAAACGTGTGGCAACCGAGTAGAGCGTTCTTTACTGTTCTATTTCTTTTCGGCTAAGTGGTAGGCAGTGTTACCATGCTTTTTCTAAGTGGCTAAGTATTTGAAACTCAAACTTTGAAATCTTGTGACTCGACTACCAAAAAAGCAACAAGTTGCAGGTAAGAGCTGAGACAAAAAGAGAGAGTGGATAAAAAATGCAACTCGGGGACTTGCATAGAAACGCAACCCGGCATTGAGCCAGAGTTGCTAAAACATAAACTGAAATAAAAACTGAGTAGCAACAAGGCATAGTTGTTTCGGTTACATCTGCACCCGGCATCCCGGTGATCTGATAAAAGTTTAAGGTAAAGTTTGCAGGAATCACTCGATAGTAGTGGCAGTGTTGTCCGCGTCTGTGGTGACAGAGGAAGTTGGCTCGGAGGTTGCTGTGGCGACCGAGATGGGATCCGTTGCAGAGGTGGACGCGGCAAACTGGGTCCTGGGCAGCGGGTTGACACCAGTTGGTGCAAGACCAGTCGCGCCCAGCTCGGGAGCTGGCTGCTCGATCACCATCTCGGTGGTGATGGTGGCCTCCTGAGCGGTGGTTGCGACTGCTCGGCCTCTGCGTTGGTGGCCAACTCGGATTCCTCCGTGTTGACCAGCTGCTCGGTCCCCTCAATCACCTTGGCCTTCCCCTTCTCGGATGCTCTCTTGGCGGCATCATCCTCAGACTCGGCGTCGTCATCTTCATCGTCCTCATCATCCTTGTCTTCAGGTTCTGTGTCCGGCTCGGGGAGGCCGTCGATGTAGACGCTCGTGTCGGCGTAGGAGGCAATCTCATAGGCTATTTCCTTGCGGCGAGTGATGCAATCCGGATCCTTGGTCCATTTGGAGTCTTCTCGACGCGTGCGGATCCTGTCGAGATTCAGATTCTCGTACCAGCTGATGATGAAGTGTAGCAACTCGTCAGCTCCAGCCCGAGCTACGGAGGCGCGCCACTTCTTGAGATCGACCTTGACTCCGTCCAAGTGCTGGGAAATTTCGCTGAAGGTTTCTGGCACCTCCTTCTCGGGCCAGAACAGCTTGTGAAGTTTGAATCCAGTGGACACCATGGAGGTGGCCAGGCCCTTGAGGGAGCGGATCTGAGTCTTGATGTTGAGGAGATAGTCGTTGATGGTGGAAGTGTTGTCAATAGGCATACCAGCTGCAGCCCGGAGCTGTCTCGCCTTGTCGAGAGCAGTTACACCAGCAGAGCGGAGCTCCGGGAAGATGTCTGCGTAGGGATCTAGTTTGGATCAGAAACAGAGACCGAGAAGAGGTAAAACCGGATAGAAAAAGATGGAGAAGAGAACACCAAGCCAAGTGCAAGATAAAGGTAACTCACGTTCTAGGTTCACCAGCAGGGCTCCCAGCTTGATCTTCCAGTCATTCTCATCCGAGATGTGCTTATCCTGGACGCGGCGTGATTCCGAGATCTGGGTAACAAGAGGCCGGTTATGTTCCTTCAGCATCGAGATATCCATCTCGAGCGTCCGCTTCTCGGCCTTGGAGGTCTTCTCAGTCTCTTGCTTCTCATTAACTTGGTTGATGGCAGTCTGGAGCGCGGCTTGGAGATCGAGTTGGAGCTTCTCGTATTCATCCTCTCGGCCTTGCTCTCCTTCTCAATTTCCAGTTCTCGGGTTTGCAACTGCTGCTGCACCTCGGCAGGCATGAGGCAGTTCAAGTGTTGCTCCCGGAATTTCTTATACTCTTCTGCGAGAAGAACAACATTGTCAGCAGAATAGCCAAGAAGGAAAACACAACTGTAGAGAAGAAGGAAAGAGGCTCACCTTCTAGAGTTTGGATCCTGCTTTGGGCGGAGGCGGCAAAGACTTCACAGTCTCGGTGCCTATCCATCAAGTCCTTGATCTTGCCTGCAGAGAAAACAACAATGAAGGAAAAAGCAAGCACGGGCGTAAACACAAAACGCACAAACCAAAATGCAGAAAGCTTACCTTCAACCTCAGAGATCTGCATAGTGCGGTCCAAGGTCATCTGCTCCAACGCCTCGCTGTCTTTCTTGTCGGCTTCAAGAGCCTGGATACGGTCTTTGGCGAGGCGGTGGTTGCAGAGTAGCCGACGAAACACTCTGGTCCTCTTCTGGACGCTATCCTGCAGAGAAGAAGAGAAAAAGCGTAAGTCTTTTGGAAGATTTGTCCCGAGTAGATGTCAACTCGGTTGAGTTTTCACCTACTCGGCCCGAATCTCGGGGACTGGGGGAATGACTAAGAGGAAAAGAGAAAAAGAGAAGAAAATGAAGAAACCAGCAACTCGGAAAATGCAAGAAGGAGAAGAAACACTTACCGCGTAGCTCTGCTCGATGTCCTCGATATTCTTGCGCATCACGAACAGTTTCCCGGCAAGAATGCAGGCAAGGCTGGCCACCGTCATGGCGACAGAACCAACGTCTGCATTGTTCCAGTCGGTGCGGTAGTGGTCAATCTGGCCCAGCTCAAGACCATCCCAGGTGGGTTGCCGTGCGCCTTGCTGTTCTAGGCCTTGTCAACAAAGCCTACTCGGTCCAGGATGGCTGTAAGGCCCTCCGCCTCAATCTCTTCCTCTTCTTCACCACGCGAGAAGAGCTCGGGAGTAGCTGCCTTCTTCCCCTTGTACTTAGTGGTTCCCACAGTATGGCCTTCCTTGAGAGTATCTA
Organism: Alopecurus myosuroides; assembly: GCA_028641055.1. Classification (NCBI taxonomy): domain Eukaryota; kingdom Viridiplantae; phylum Streptophyta; class Magnoliopsida; order Poales; family Poaceae; genus Alopecurus; species Alopecurus myosuroides. Next base: position 49,522,044 of record CM054062.1, on the reverse strand, counting down.
GTCGCTTCTCTCCCTTGGATAATGAGATATGGTGGCACTGAGACAAAGTCATCATGTACTCGGGGTAGGGGCGTGGCGCGCTGCCGCTAGCGTCAGCACTCTGCTTCTCGACGGGGCTAGTGACCCCAGAGGAAGCCAGATTGGTGATGGAGGTGGGCGCGGAAAGCGTCAGCTCTGTTTTCTTCACCTGCTTCCCGGACGGCTTGCCCTGCGGCTTGGGGGGCAGCATCAGTTGTCCAGCCTGCGAAGTGCTGCGCTTTGGCTGCTGCCGGGTTGCTTCGGCTCCAGACTTGATGATCTTCCTGGTGCTTGGAGCAGGGTCTGGCCGAGAAGCAGTTGGAGGCGCTTGGGGAGTAGGCTGAGGAGGTGGAGGTACCAGTTGAGTTGGTGGAGGAGTTGGTGCACGGGGTGGAGTCACCTGCAGAGTTGGCGGCACAGGAGGCCGGCTATCCGGTGCAGCGTCTGGCTACACTTGGTCCTGGCGGATGGGCTCCACCATGTTTTCTTCTACCCGCTGATCTGCAGCGGGGTCTGGCCTTGCGTCTACATTGTCTTCTTCCCGCGTCCGGTTCAGCAACGCGGTCGTCTTGCTGCTGCTCGAGGGTGGCGTCTGGACGCTCCAGGGCGGCATCGTCTTGCTGCCCGGCAGCGTCTTCCGTATGTTCCCCAGCTGATGAAGCTGGGGGAGATGGCGGCATCTCGTCATTTGCAGCATCTTGGGCAGCTTGCTGCGCGTCAAGTTGCTGCTGCTCGTAGAGGGGATCGTTGTCATCCCCGGCGCCAGTGTTTTCAGCGCCGAGATCTCTTTCTTCCTCAATAGGGGAGGACACACGCGTCCTATCCTGCTGGTCCTGGTCTTCATCGTCGTCCGAGAGATCTACGAGTTGCTCTCGGGGCACAGCTACTTTCCTCTTAGGGCGAGGAGCGGCCGCAGCAGCATCCGCGTCGAGAGGGGCGCTGGAAGAAGAAAAAAAAAGTTCAAAAAGGAGGCAGAAAGAGGGAGAAGAGAAAAGCGCAACAGGAAGCGGCAACAGATCAAGGTTTTACTCGGAGAAACACTTACCCTTTGCTGGTAGGGGCTGTCCTCTTGCGGGAAGCAAGGGCCTTGGGACAAGCCTTTCTTCTTGGCTCTTTTGGAGGGGGGTTCCTGGGCACCACTGCCCACCCTCTTCCGAGAACATGGGAGCGGCCATGGATAGAGGATCAACCTCCAGGGGTTCCTCCTCATCGTCCAACTCAGGCTCCTCTGCAGAGTAGAAGAAGAAATGAATTCAGAAACAGAGAAGGGAATCAAATGACGCTACTAGTGAGCAGAGAGATGAACTCGGTCACCTTCTTCATCTTCGGACCGATCCCGAATAGAGGGACCTGCTTGAGACTTACCGGGTTGAACATCATTGGGGATACACAAGGTATCCTGGGTGTCGTAGGCAGTAGTGTCATCGTCATCTCGGTCCTTGGTCCAGTTGGCAGTGAGGAGTTCATTGTCTTCTTCTCGTTGGCGTGGGATGTGCTGTTGGTGCAAACAGAAAGCACAGAGAGTTGAGTTCTCAGCTAAGGAGTTCTACTCGGGATAGCATGCAGACACAAAGCATATTAAGCTAAGGAGTTCTACTCGGGATAGCATGCAAACACAAAGCATATTAAGCTAAGGAGTTCTACTCGGGATAGCATGCAAACACAAAGCATATTAAGCTAAGGAGTTCTACTCGGGATAGCATGCAAACACAAAGCATATTAAGCTAAGTACTTCTATTCGGTATCACAGTGCAAACGCAAAGTAATGAACACTAACCTGTTCGATGGGCTTGGTGCGGCTATACGGCTCGAAGCAGTACGCCCAGTTCTTGGTGAGCGATGTCTGCATGATGGACCTGGCCCAGATGTCCACATCCGCCTTGCTCAGCTCGAATGTCGTCATTCGGGTACAGTCCCGTGCACCTCCCATGTAGCACATCTTGTGCACTCGGTGCTGGAGCGGGAGTACTCGGCGCGAGATCCAACAGGCGATGGGGTCATCCTGGATCATCCCTGCCTTCACCAGCTCGGTCAGGCGCTTCTCGACCTGGACGACATCCGACACTGTCTTCTTCGGGTCGTAGCCCCAGTTCTGCCCGGTGGGCAGCTCGTTGACGAACGGAGGGAGCCCTATCCGGTCTTCGACAGATTTTCCCTTCTCGGCGGGTACATTCTTTACGTAGAGGAACCCGCGCTGCCATTTGCGCACGGTATCCAACCCTTTTACTCTCGGGTGGTGACCGGTGAGGCGCTGAAGCATCATAGCGCTACCCGTCTGGGTCATCGCGCGAGCGGCGGAGGTGTGGCCAGGATTTGGAACCTTTTGCCTCCGGAGAAAGAAATACCTCGCCCAGGTATGGATTGTTGGGTAGACACCCAGGAATGCTTCACACACGGTGGCGTGTGTGGAGAGCATGACGATTGCATTTGGAGGGAGATGATGTGGTTGGACGCCAAAGTGGCGGATGAAATCAGAGAAGAAATCGGATATTGGGAGGCCGAAGCCACGTTTGAAGTGGGATAAGAAGACTACGTATTCACCTTCTTGGGGTTCCGGGACGATTTCGTCGCCGGGAGGCCGGCAAACGACGCTGGGAGGGATGCGGCGCGTGTTGACTAGCCACTGGCAGTCCTCCGCCGTCACGTCCGATCCTTCCCAGCCGGCTCGGGCGGGAACTGTATCGTCTCCGGGAGCCATGGAGGCGGAAGTGCTCGTGGGAGATTGGAGTCAACGGAGTTGCGCGGAGGCGCTTCTCTCTGTCTCTCTCGCGGTGCGTGGAGCAGCGGCGCAGCGAGTGCTTGCGGTGGCGGTGTGCTCGACGGCGGCGGAGAGGCGAGGAGGCGTGAGATTGGGAAGAACGGGAAAGAGGAGAAGTGAACGGTGCGGGGGTATTTATCTCTCCCCCGCGAGTTGCCGTTACTGGTGGATTGATCGTGGCATTGATCGTGGGCAATGATCGTGCGGCGTGGGTTAATCGACCGTTAGAAACGCACATAGCGCAAAACGCGCGCGTAATGGGCGCAGTTAATCCCACGTACGGATCGTGGGCTCTCGAGTACGGTTGACGTGACCTAACGGGCCGTGGGCCCTACGCGCACAGGCTGGCGCGTGGCCTGCAGTTGCACCGAGGCGTCGCGGTCTCTGTGCGTGCCACGTGCCCCACAGTGACACGGGAAGTTGCATTTGGTCTGATCCAGCACGATCGTGTGCAGAATTTTGCTAAGTCATTTTACTCGGCAGCACAGAAGAAAGAGTGATTTACTCGGAGGTGAAAATATTCAAGTAAGAGATACAGGGCCAAGTTGAGGTGCAACTCGTCCTCTCTCAGGTATGAAGACAAGTTTTGTTTTAAGCTGGCAGGCCCCAACGAACAAGTTCACTGGACTCTACCAGCTTCAGGGACTAATGTCGGGGGGTTACCCCCCGAGTAGGGGTAAGGCAAGTGCTAAAGTGAAGGTCAAAGGTGTTGTTGACCGGGTAGACGGCTACCCGGGTACTTGCTACCCGGTAGGTTCTATCCGGACATATCACTGAAGACCAAGAGAGGATATTGAGGAAGTTATATTCATCCGAGTAGAGGGACAACAATCCTACTCGGGCCAGAAGTCAATGGAGCCGTTCTGACGAGGATCCCGCGTATCCTGCGTCCGTACCGGCGTGCGGTTCAACTTACTAGGTTTGTGATCATCCGTGATGCGGGTGGTGACAGAGAGTTAGGCAGCCGTCTAGTCTTGTCAAGGACAGAGGGGACAAGACAGGATGGGGGTCTGTCAGCCGTACGGCGCGACGGCTTCTCAGCGCGAGATCCCGGAAGCGTGCTCATGTCACAGTGGTCAAGTCACATCACTGTACTTTCTATTCGTTGTTTATCCGCCTGGGCACTAGTATATAAGGTGCCCCGCCCCCTCCTGCGCGAGGGACGTTGCTTGACTTCGCATTTATTGCTAGAGCTTACACTAGAGCTAGAGAGAACAGCCGAGTGGTTACTCGTCCAAGAGGCAAACATTGTACTGTGGCTACTCGGAAAACATACATACAGAGAGGTAGGCAGGAGTAGGGGTGTTACCTCCACACGAGGGCCCTGAACCTGGGTAGATCTTGTTGTTTGGAGTGCTAGAGATACCTTAGCGCGGCTTCTCACCGTGTGATCCCTCCCCGGATACCTCCAGCGTCCATCGGCCCCAACACTTTAGCCATCCTATGGCATCTGCCGTGATACCACCACGACATTCTAGCTCATGAAAAAGTGAAAAAATAACCAGGGGCAAACAATATGAAATCATAACATCAACTAGGTTGCAATGATCATAATAAAGCATGGTAAAATGGTATCCCGCTTGTGCTTAATTGTGTAGCGAAACATAAATGTCAGGGCACCTCCGAAGCTCAAGTGGTGACTAGATATAATAATTTTAGGAGAAACAATATTGTAAACATGCAATAAACAATAATATTTTGGGATAATGGACATTACACTTGGAATGACAATCATGCTCTACTAATCGATGCATTAAGTAACAAGATGGAGACTCAACACAAAAGTAAAAGAAGGGCCCTTCCAAGAGGGAAGCATGGATTACTCATGTGCTAGAGCTATTTATTTCATAAACAGAGGTACTGAAAACAATTTTGAGAGAAGTGTATGTCTATGTCAACGAATGGTAATGTAAAACTTATCATAACCCAAGTCAAGAAAAGTGTTTTGACTTTTGAGAGCGGTATCCGTTGTTCTATTAGTTGGCACTTCCCCCCACCTTTCTTTCACAAACCAGGGCTAGTCGTGTTCACGTGTACCCACCAGCTTTCCGCAAACCATGGGGAAGTGCATTTTTATTATATTAATTGGCATCAACTCTCTTGCAACTTTATATGAGCACCGATTCCATACTCATCGGGTGAAATAAGAGAGAAGAAATTTGCTTTACATAGGGAATGATAAACTTTAAACTACTTCCTCATGATCTAAAACAAGAACGCAAAATATGTTAATCATTTGAAGGGTTGAAAGGTAACACACGAGCAAGTTACTTGGAGTGGTGGCGAAATACCACATATAGGTAGATATTGCGGTGACCCAACGCACCACTTCATGTGTTGTGCGCAAGTCGTTGACATAATAATCACAGAAGGACTTATCCATGAAATTACATCCCTCAGAGTGGTACAAAAACATAGTAGGTCCAAGCAAAGCTATAGGATACAAACTTCATCACAAAATCTTGAGAACCTCTTCGATGAATCAAAGAAAATCTCATGCAAAAGAAACATCAGAAGAAGCAAGTCGAAACTCCAAGATGGAGAAGAACTCTAGCTCAGAACCTAATCCACTATGGCTGATGTCACCCTAATATATGGCTTATGAGAATCTAAGTCCAGGAATGGACTCCACCTTCAATTAAGTAGCTTCTCCTCCATCGGCATTGTTGATGATGATGCTCCACCCGCTAAGTAGTATAATACTCCTCCTAGCTTCAAGAGATAGAGATGGCTTCCCGATGAAGAATTCCTTAAGGCTTCAACTCTAAGCAGGGGGTCAAATGGGAACGAATGAGTAACGAGCGTTACTCAACAAGTTCATGATATACAGTGGGTAGTTTGATGCACTAACTACATCTTTAGACTTGAAAGGGTCATAAGATAATGCGGGGTTTTTGAAAATCTTTCTTCAAGAGGTTGCTTTTAATTTGGAAAACTATGCCCGCCAAATATTCACAGGGCTAGAACTTCATGGAGTCGCCTTTCCTATGGCGTTCGCATCTCCTTCCCAGGACAGGGGGTAACATGTCATATCCTTTTACACTATGTAGAGGTGCATTACTTTACCCATAGGAGATCAAGACCATGTTGCACAACCAGGTGTACATTCATGTCCACTCCTATTCAGGTGTGGGGCCCTGTTGTTGATCCAAACCAAACCATGCTTCTCCGCACAACACATGCCCACCCATTTGTACCACGTAGGTTTAACCCTTGATTCTACCCCTCATCATAGACCTTAGAGTCTGTGGGAATTAAGGGATCCCACCCATCTTCATGTAGCCCCGCAATACCTACAGCGAACGACTCTGGCAGCCCGTTGACATGTGAACGGGAAAAGATCACAGGTGGCTTACTCGCCCCATACAAGACCCATGATTAACGCGGTATTTACGGCGCAATAATCTTGACGACATTTTTTGTTAATTCCTAGGTAATACTTTCCCATGCAGATGGAACCTTCCTTTGACCTATTCATCTTACCATGGTCCCATCCGCCCACCAAATAGAACACTACCACTCGGGTAGTCATTCAATTAGTCATATTATTATAAAAATAGGATCATGCATTCTTTTGAGAATAGGTGGTAATACGATAGGGTTTTTCAAATAGTTCTTTAGGAAATACAGCAAAGGATATGAGCAAGTGATGAACTTGCATGAGATAGAGATAATAACAATAATACATGTCTTCGGGGTTCGAGGGTTGCGTGGAAATCCCGAGATAGGAAAGATAACAAAGTAGTCTCGGTAAGGACTACAGAAAACACTAGCAAGATGATATATGCATAGTGATGAGATGCATCGCAAAATACCCTCAAAATACCCTAGCTTACAGGTGTAAGGAATGATCGATACGATACAAAGATCGCCTCTGTTATAAGTCACTTAGAGGTGTTTCATTACTTGTGATGATGATGTTTTTACTTCTTTTAGTCTCATATGTGTGTTCACTTTTATTTAACAATAAATTGTGATCATGTTTAGGTGATAAGTAGTTATCACATGATTAGGAAAGAAAATAATATCACATTGAAAAGAACTTTTAAAAGATAATAAACACATTCTATTTTATGTTTAAAAGTGTAGAGTTAAGACCAAGTAACCTAATTGAAAGTAAGTATACAATACAATCAACTCTACTTCCAGGTAATTCATAAGTGATTTTGGTTAGGTTTTATGAAGGGTCAAATTGCTAGGAGTGCAATATTAAGGAAGTTAGTGGAGTAATGATAGTTCATGGTTATGTTGGAATACTATAGAATTCCTTATACTTCTAAAAATATATTTTCATAAGTTAAACAAATAATTTGTTTTTGACATATTTGAATTGGAAATTTGTTTCTCTTTCCTTTGGTATATCATTTGATTTTTTTTAAAGAATTTTAATAATATGAATTTTCCAGATTTTAAATGAATTAAATGACTAGGCAAAACATTGCACACATGAAAACTTCTTCAAATGACTTTGAAAATACCATAGATGGTTTGCATTTGTCATTTTTAGCAATTTGGTATATAACTTGTATTTTTCTAATTTATTGAATTATTTATTATTTTTCTCAATTTTTAAATGAATTAATTTGAATTCCAAAAATGTTCAAATTTAAACTTCATCATTTTTTTGTTGAAAAGTTCATAAATAGATAGGTTTTATTTTTCTAAACATGTATATATTTTATTTACATTTTTTATAAGTATTTTAAGAGTTATTGAATTAGTTGTTTTAATCAATTTTCTACCATTTTAAATTGATAGGTGGGACCCGCCTGTCAGTTTTAATTCAAAAATAAAAAGAAAACAATTGTGAAATTACGAATACGTCACGGTTGAATCATCAACAGATAGGATTCTCTCTCTTAGATACCAATCCAGCGATTTAGCCCGAATAGGTGCAATTCATTAGTACCATCGGATATAGGAATTCACGGCGAGTATGGTGGTGGTGCTGGTGTGACCAAATGGTCAAGGGAGTTACCCCGGCGACCACCGGATGGTGACAAATTAATTGGCCATATGCTCTCGGAAAGCACTTAGAGACGCGCTAGCTCACCATGAGCGCGATGGAGTGGTTGGTGCAACGCGGCGGGTCGGAATCAACGACGGCATCGGAGATTGGCCGCCGGCCGGAGTTGGATATGATGAAGCAATTTGGTGGTTTTCGGGCTTCCCGGCAAGCGGTACTGGGCGAGGAGGAAGAGTAGATCACGCGGGTTCCAGAGGTGGTCTCGGTTCCTCGCGGGGTGACCGGAGACGACGACAATAACCGGCGATAGGGGATACTAGGGTTAGGGTTTGAGTTTCTTTTCTGGAAGGAGACAAAAAGGAGAGAGTGCAGGCAAGGGAGAGAGAAAATAAGTGAGGCACGACCTCTTTGGCTCTTCTTATCCACGAGGGAAGGCGGCAAGCAGGTCGTGGCACCTCGACGACGACACGACGACGTATCCTCTGCCTTATGGCAGAGGAAGAAGAAAGAGGATTATAATCGTGATTTTCAATAACCCCGTGAAATTCTTGAGATTTATAAAGTGGTCCTTCTGTCTTAAAAACTGAGAAGAAAACCTATGATTTCAGGGCCTTTTTCTACATAAAATTATTAAAAATAATATTTGTAATCCTTCTTAAATTTGCCACCTTACCATGTTTAGTTTTCGTGAAATTGATCAAAATTTTTTTGTTCACTGGGGTGTTCAATTTAAGTGGTTTTGTTGTTTTCTCTCCATTTAATTATTTAAATGGCTTTGAAATTATTCTAGGCATGATTATCATGAGCACACACAACAAACATATGGGTACTAAAATGATGTGTTTAAAATTGGACAATTTTGTTACAAGCCCTTTAAGAAATAATTTGTTAATTTTTTAGTTGTTTTTATATGTATTCTAATGAAAATCACCCAATAGGGAATTTTATTCCATGACACACCAAATGTTGTTGGGTAATAAATGGATTTGTTTCCTTTAGGTGGATTTGTTATTTTCATATTTGAGGTTCTGATCAAGACTGGTGGACATGTCAATTAGGTCTGTATAAGACATGCTTGCTATTTTATGTATTGGATCAAATGGAAAACATTAGTGGCCTTTGAATCTTATTTGTTTATTTTACACTCAGGTTCCAAGTAGGGTTATTATCCCATGGTGGTTTTAGAACATATAATCCTTTGCATGATTAAGTGTAGATGAATTTGTGATATTGTCTATTTTTTTTTATTTATGAGAAGGATCTGGAAAACGAGGTATTAAGCTTGTTACCATTAACCTCAACATATCACAAGACATTTAAATTCAATGACTTGTTATTATTCCATACTTGATAATTGTTTCCATTAAAGATATTATTTTGTGACCCTTATCCTTGATGAGCCTAACTTGGGTTAGAGGTTCTTGATTTTAATGTTTCCTAATGATGCATTGGATGATTACCAAGTCAGTGTTTCTTCTTATTGACTTATGTTTCCTGATGTACTTGCCTCTAGTTGACACTTGTCTTCAGATATTGCCTTTGTCCTTTGCAAGAAGGATCATCTCTTGGACTGCCTAATTGTTTTCTCTCCCTTATTGGTCTATTGACTTAAGAAATTCACCACTAGAGTCTGTATGATATCTAGACTAGTTCCCATATACTAGCTTCTGTAGAAAACTACATCTCTTGGTGAAATGCATTCACTTGATTCAATATCCATTTCATTTACGGGTTGAATTTAATTGTGATTAAGATTAGCTTACTGAAACTCAAGTGTTTAAATGCTTGCAGGAATATTCTGTTCACAAGGTTGTTAACCTTATAACCAAATTATTCTTATATAACACCAAACACTTGGATTTCAACATGTTACTTGTGTTCTTCCTTATCTTGGTTTCTTTCTTACTTAGAACTTGCATGTGTTGCTTAATTTATAATATGGTTTATTATTTCCTTGGTGTTATTCTTTCTCTTGGTTGACTGTAAAAGAAATTTTGGTGCAGTTTATGACATCCATTAGCCTTAAGCATATAAGAAGAATTTGTTGACAAGTTAGCTAGGCTTTCCCCCAAATTATTATTCATATACAAATGGCTGAGATGTACTAGGTTATCTAACCTTCTGTTTGGTTGTGTATGTCACTTAATTGTTCGAGTATACAAAATTGTTCTGTTAACAAGGTATAGAAACTTGTTACCAAACTACTTATATATAACACTAACATTGGAATATCACACTATTTTAGGAGGAATTGCTAAGATCAGATTAAGATATAAGAGTTCCAAATACTCTTATGATAGATTGGAATATAACTTCTAGAACACTCTAAAGAATCCTTCTGCAGGTCTTCTTGTGATAGTTCCTCCTTTCTTGTGGGTTGCTTGTCTTACAGAATGTCTTCGAGAAGATTGGGAAACAAGATAATAAGATAGTCTAGACAAAGTAGAGAGATCTAGATTAAGACTTAGTTAAGCTTTTATTTTACTTCCATATACTTCTTATTTTATTTCCCATAAGATATGTACTTATTTAATACTTTATTGGTTTTACTTAGCTATGAATTCAATTGCTCTAATAGAGTTTATACTTTATTGTTATTCATTAGTTGTATCTAGAGATACTTAATTTGAATGTTGGATTTGGATAGGAGTGTGGAGTGTTGGTGGAATGAGGACTTAAGATAATAAGTTGATCATATGATCCCTTGATGTGTTGAGATTTCATATGCTCACTTGTATAAGATGAATGAGACAATGAGCGCATGAAGGTTATTGGATTTTAATGATTTAAGTCAAAGTTGTTAGTTGGTTTCGCAGGTGTCATGATTTTACTTTATATTCTTGTTTTGTAATCTTGTCATGCATAATGCAGACTTAGAGGTTTGGGAAGATCATATGTAATGATCAAGGTTTAACAATAGTTTAGGAAGATTTATTTCTTCTTTTAGGTACTTATTTTATGGTTGATGAGATATTACATATTCTATAAATATGTTAATAACAATTATTATGTCATTTCCCACTTGTGGGGTGTGAGTTCATACTTGTTTGTATCATTTGTGTTCTACTGAACATGGGTTATATACTTGTGAAGGTTCACTTAGTAGTTATTAAATAATTTAGAAAGATGTTGTGTGAATAGTTGATAACTTAAAGAGTTCATGTTTAGAGGACATAATATGTCTACTAATGAGATGGTTCAATTGTGCATTACTATCTTGTGGAAGTGTGATCATCAGTTATGTGATTTGGATACTCACCCCTCTTTGAGTTCTAGGTACCTAGTGAATTATCCCAAGTCACTTATAGACTTGTGGTTAAGGTTGTTGAGAGTTTGTGCTTGGTTACAACCAATTATGGTTTGTCTTATAAAATGATTTGGTTTATAAGATCTCTGCTATAAAGATCACTCCAAATGTACCCTCAACGAGATGATCTAAACCCATTTCATCATGTCAAGAGAAACATTGGTCACTTTGCTTCGTTTAAAATTTCGCGCCAAAATTTCCCGTATTTTTAGACGCATGCATTGCAAATGCACATATTATATTTTTATCCTTATAACCTCCCAAACACTGGGATGTTACAGATATGGTGGACACATTTGGGAAACTTTGGTTTTGGGGAGTTTGATGCACTAGTAGAGCTCATACTCAGTAAAGTGTGAAGACTAGCAATAGATTGGGAGTGGCCAACTAGGAGAGCAACAACGTTCATAATCATGCAATGCGATAAAACAATATTGAATAAAGCATGGAGGTGAAAATAAGAGATCATCGAGGCTTAAATTGACTTTCTTTATAGTCTTACATGTGTGAACATGTGCCAAATCAATCCACATAAATTCTTCAAAGGGGAATACCATCAAACCATACTGTCTTATGAACAAAAGAGCACATGTGTCATTCTAATAACACAATGAGCACTCCTAATCATTTGACACTAATCATATGAAAGCATGAACCATTAAAGCAATATTATACGTACAACTATCTATCAGGACAAGCTAATATAAGAGCATGCGAATATACATATGTACAAAAATGAAGAGAAAAGAGTTCATATCAGCTTTCTAATCCCGACCACTTCATATGTCGTCATTATTGGTTTGCCACTTGCACAACAGAATGGTAATAATAATAAAATTCAAGCGCCACCATGGACATGAGCTGAAATCGGCAAACAACTATACAATAGCAAGAAGAAGAGAAAATATTTTTGTTGTTTTCCAAAGGTGAAAAAGAGAGGAACGAGGAAATCTTTTGGTTTTTTAGTTTTTAAGAGACAACAAACAACGAGGAAAGAAATCATAAAAGTAAAAGAATGAGGGAAAACTGAGAAACAAGAAAGCAAAACGGAGAAAAAGATGTGTAGAGAAGAAAACCAAACGAAAGGAGTGATATGACGTGATCACACGCTCGTTGGGAGACCCCAAGCGGAAGGTATGATGCAGTCTAGAGTATGTTTTTCCCTAGTGAAGAACTTGATTTATCGAAGTAGTAGGACTTTGTAGTCTTGAAGAAGGTTGCTTAGTCCATGGCACCAGAAAATACTAGTGTTGACGTGTGCGTGGAACCTTCACACAAACACAAACTCTCTCTTGCCCCAACTTTCCGAAAGGTTGTCAATCTTCCGGTCTTGCTGAAAACAGGAGAATTACACGTATAAAGTCTTGAAAAACAATAGAAGTAAAAACAGGACAAAAGGAAACAATTATGAAAGTGCTTAAAAGAAGGTTTGCAATATGAGGAAAATAGGACAGGGGCCATAGGTTCACTAGTGGTGTCTCTCCAAAGAAAACAAACATGCTAGGTGAACAAATTACAGTTGGGCAATTGACAAATCATGAACGTATAACAATACTATAATGACAAGATAAAGTTCATGGGTTCTAACATTATAGGCATTACGTCAAGGTATATGGACCGCTATCCATCATGCATCCATATCTAAAGATCCACCTCAAGAAAGCTATCCAGCAAATCCCTTGGTATTAAGTTGTAGCAACAAAGTGATCGCCATGTGTGCAACAGATAAATGCATTAAGACCAGTACATAATGTAAGCAGTGGTTCCCATCCGTAGACAAGAGCACCGTTGTTTTCTCCCTAGTGGCAACATCACATCCTCCCCCCGCCCTCCGCACGTTTATGTCACTCGAGCGCAGGGAAACAAGGAGGCATGAACCCACCATCTAGCATATAACCCCTCTCTTGGAGGTGAAAACAACTACATGTCCAAGGTAATAATAAACACTAGAGAGCCTTGCAAGACAAGATTAAAACTCTCTATAAATATAAGTGAAGCATCTCGTATTGACATGAACAAAATAATCATAATCTCATGGTTCATCGGAACCCAGCAAACACAACATGAACAATTACATAACTGTGGTCTTGATCATGTGAGGCGGCTCACGAGACTCTAAACATGGAGGCATAGGGGAGAGAACAACCATCTAGCTACTACTATGGACCTGTAGTCTCGAGTTGAACTACTCACATATATGTCCAGAGAAGATCAAGGCGATGTAGAGACCTCCGGTGACGATCCCCCTCTTTGGCAAGGTGCCGGAGTAGGACTCAAGTTGCCCTAGATTGGACTTTCGAGGTGACGTCACCTCTCAGTATGTTTCATGGAAAATAACTTTGTCCCTGTGATTTTTAGATTGGACTTTCGAGGTGACGTCACCTCTCTGTATGTTTCGTGGAAAATAACTCTGTCCCCGTGATTTTTAGGGTACAAGGCAATTTATAGGCGAAGGGGGGACGAGAGGCGGTGCTCGGGGCCCCTAGGGGCCCACTATGCGCAGCCATAAAGGAGGTCGCTGAAAGTGCATTTTGTGCTATACCCATTTTCAAGTTTGACGACAACACGGTTAGGGTGTCTAACTGTATTTGTGCCTCTCAAAGTCTACAAGATCACTTGGTATTTTCCCTCCCAAAAATATGAGCGTGCAGAATCCTGGAGAAACCATTTTCAATCTGAAGCGCAGTAGTACCGCCGTTTGGCCTAGTAGTACCTGGATGTCGGTAGTACCGCCACCACTATCAGGATTGGCGATTTCCAGCAATGGAGCTGACTGGAGTCGGTCCGATAGTAGCCTGGTAGTGCTGGCTTCGCGGTACTACCGGTGCAACTTCCGGTACTACCTCTTTGGTCCAATATCCTATGATAGTCTTAGAGGAAATAAGTATTGCTTGGTGATCATGGATGACTACTCAAGGTATTGTTGGGTGTATTTGTTCAAGAGGAAGAGTGAGACTCAAAAGAGAGTCATCGATTTCATCACTTTGGTTGAGTGCCAACACAATGCTAGCATTATGGCGATCCGGAGTGATAATGGCTCGGAGTTCAAGAACTACACCGTTGATGGTTGTCTTAGTGAAGAGAGTATTGCTCATCAATATTCCACTCCCTATACCCCTCAACAAAATGGTGTAGAGGAGATAAAGAATCAGACCTTGATGGATGCGACTAAGACAATGATTGAGGATTTGTATTCTCCTTATAATTTTTGGGCCGAAGCCGTCTCCACTGCTTGTCATGCTAATAATCGGTTATACCTTTGCAAGAACTTGAACAAGACTCCCTATGGTATTCTCGCGGGCAAGAAGATGGATGTATCTTACTTCAAATTCTTTGGTTGCAAGTTCTTCATTCGCAAGAAAGGTAAATGCTTGTGAAAGTTTGACACCAAATCTTATGAGGGTATGTTTTTTGGTTATGCCACAAATGACCACGCCTATAAAGTCTACAACAAGTCCACCTGACAAGTTGAAGAAGCTATGGATGTGGTATTTTACGAGGATAATGGCTCCCAAGAGGGCCGCATAGATCATGGTGTTGTAGGAGATGCAATTCCTCCCATCATCATAAGAAGAATGGGGATTGGTGAAATAATCCCCATTGAGGGACACCGGATGATGGAAGGAGAAGGACTATGCTCTATTCAAGTGGAGCCATTGACTACACCCATTGATACACAAGCTACCAAACAAGATGCACCAAGACCTCAAGCTAATGAACAAGGCCAAGCTCAAGATCCTCCTATTGTTGAGAGGGCTCAACCTAGTGTTGATTCTTCACCCATTTACAATCAAGGCTAAGTTCAAGATGGACATGACTCCAATGAAGAATGTGATGCTCAAGCCATATCCAAGGAATCTTTGTAGGAGATGCCAGCTCGTAGAGCAAAGAGAAGGCTAGAAAATCTTGTGCGTGCGGGTCACACTGAAGATAAGACTCTTGGGAAAGTTTGTCGAAGGGTTGTCACTAGGAAGCAATTGGCGGATTTTATCAAGGCTCATGATTTTGTCTCTTTCACTGATCCCAAGAAAGTTTATGAAGCTCTCGAAGATCAAGATTGACTTGAAGCCATGCATGATAAACTCAAGAACTTTGAGCGCAACAAGTTTTGGAAGTTAGTGCCAAGACCCAAGGATTGAAACAATGTTATTGGCACCAAATGGGTTTTCAAGAACAAGCAAGACAAAGATGGTATTGTAATTCGTAACAAGGCGAGATTGGTGGCTCAAGGGTTTTCTCAAGTCGAAGGAGTTGATTTCGATGAAACCTTTTCTCCCGTAGCTTGTCTTGAATCTATTCACATCTTACTTGCTTATGCATCTCATCATAATTTCATGTTACAACAAATGGATGTAAAAAGTGCTTTCCTAAGTGGTCCCATTAGTGAGTTAGTATATGTCAAGCAACCTCCGGGTTTTGAGGATCCCAACCACCGCGAACATGTTTATAAACTCAATAAGGCGCTATATGGACTTAAACAAGCTCCACGTGTGTGGTATGAGCACCTTAAAGAGTTTCTAGTAGATCGTGGGTTTAATGTTGGTTTAATCGATCCCACCCTCTTAACCAAGATGGTTGGAGGTGATTTGTTCATACGCCAACTCTATGTGGATGACATCATTTTTGGATCCACTAACACTTTGTTCAATGAAGAGTTTTGCAAGCTTATGACCGATAGGTTTGAGATTTCCATGATGCGGGCATTGGAGAACTTCCTTGGTTTTGAAACCAACCAATATCATGAAGGAACCTTTATTAAACAAGCCAAATATACCCAAGACATGCTCAAGAGATTCAACATGCATGATGCCATGCCTATGAAGACTCCCAGGTCCACAACTCTTGACTTGAAACCCGACCCTTATGGTAAAGAGGTAGATCAAAAGGTAGATCGCTGCATGATTGTCTCTTTGCTTTACCTTTGTGCATCTAGACTGAATATCATGTATAGTGTTGGTAAATGTGCAAGGTTTCAAGCCTCTCAGAGGTAAAGTCATTTTGAAGTGTTTAAACAAATCTTTCGATATTTAGTTTATACTCTAAATTTTGGTCTTTGGTATCCCTAGGGTTCAAGTTTTTAGCTCATTGGGTATTCGGTTTCGAATTATGCGGGAGAGAAGACGGATATGAAGTCAACATCTGGGGTTTGCCAATTCCTTGGTCGCTCTTTGGTGTGTTAGTCCTATAGGCTGCAAAATTGCATTGCTCTCTCCACAACCGAGGTCGAGTACATTTTTGCGGCAAGTTGTTGTGCTCAATTGCTATGGATGAGGCAAACCTTGAAGGATTATTGTGTCAATTTTGATAAAGTGTCTCTTCTATGTTATAATGAGAGTGTGATACATCTCAAATGTATCTATAATTTCTAATGTTCCATGTTGTTTTCATGCCAATTGCTACAGGTATTTTATACACTTTATAACATTTTATGGATTTCCTGGTACTAACCTATTAACAAGATGCCACAGTGCTAGTTCCTGTATTCCGCTGTTTTTGGTTTCAGAAAAGTTGTTCTGGAAATATTATGGGAATTGAACGAAACAAAATCCCAGGGGCCTTTTTTCTGTCAAGTACACAAAGTCCGGAGGAGACCCGAAGGGGGGCCACCAAGTGGCAACACTATAGGGCGGCGCCCCCCCTTGGTGGCGCCACCAGGTGGTGTGGGCCCCTCGGGCATCCCATGATATCACCCTTTTGCCTATACATACTCTTCCTCAGGAAAACCCTAAACACCCGAGCCTCCATCAATGAAAAGTTCCGCAGCCGCCGTCATCGTCAACCTTAGTTCGGGAGGGTTTTGAAACTCTCCTCGGCACCCTACTAGGAGGGGAAATCATCATCGGAGGGCTCTACATCACCATGCCTGCCTCCGGAGTGATACGTGAGTAGTTCATCATTGGACTACGGGTCCATAGCAGTAGCTAGATGGTTGTCTTCTCGTCTTTATGCCACCATGTTTAGATCTTGTGAGCTTCCTAACATGGTCAAGATCATCTATCTATAATACTACATGCTATGTTTGCTGGGATCCGATGAATATTAAATGCTTTGTGAAGTTGATTATCAATCCTATCATGTTTTTGTTATTTATGATCCTGCATGCTCTCTATTACAAGTAGATGCTCTTGCTAGGTTGATGCTTGTAACTCCAAGAGAGAGTATTTATGCTTGATAGTAGGTTCATGCCTCCCTTTCATCTGTGCTCGAGTGATAGAAACGTGACGGATGGGTGTCGGGGGACTACCGCCGAGTAGGGGCAAGACAGATGAGAAGCTGAGTTCAAGGTGTTGTTGTACCGAGTAGGAGGCTACCGGATAGTCTGGTATCCGGTTGACGCTATTCGGCAGGAAGCACGAGAGGCCAAGAGAGGATTTAGGCATCGGTCTGGATTAGCCGGCTAGCGCTCGGGTGATCCGGATAGACAAGGAGCTATCCTACTCGGGCACAAAGTCAATGGAGCCGTTGTGGAAGATACCGCGTATCTAGGGGCCGTACCAGCGTGCGGTTCAACTTACTAGGCGCGTGGTTATCCGCACTGAGACGTGGGAACAGTACGGGTTGGTAGCTGTCAAGTCCTGTCACTGACAAGGGGGACAGGACATGTTAGTGACCTACCCTAAGAGACTAACAAGGTGGACAAGACCTGTCAGCCGCATACCGCGATGACTTTCGGCAACGGTGTCAGCGGGAACACGGAGGCCTGCGCCGTTTGCACAGTGGAGTAGTCCAATCAGTCCTTTATTCGTAGAATACTGGCTGACCACCAGTATATAAGGTGGAAAGCCCCCTCCTGCGCGAGGGTCGCACAATCGCCCGATCACTAGTTCATTCACCTAGACACACGTAGAGAGAGCTGAGCGCTGGCTACTCGGCAGAGTAAGAGATAGCGAGAGATTGTAACTTCTGTACTCGGCACGACATAATACAAAGAGATAGGCAGGAGTAGGGGTGTTACCTCCACACGAGGGCCCCGAACCTGGATAGATTTTGGTGTTTGCATTGTTCTGTGCGCGCCTACTCAGCGTGTGATCCCTCCCGGATACCTACAGCATCCATCGGCCCCAAACTTAAGCCATCCCATGGCATCTGTCTTTACCACACAACGACAGTTGGCGCCCACTGTGGGGCCAGCAGTGGCGCTGGTTGGGGTGCATATCCGGACGAGACCTGTTTCTTCGTCGGGGGAGCACGTGGTTTGTGGCCTCGTCCACAGATTCGGCTCCTTCGACTTCGTCACCGACAACGCTGGAGATTTCGGTGGCAGGCCCGTGCCTGTAGGCGGCTCCATCCTCTCCTTCGGCGCACATTAGGTGTACGTCGCCACCACCGTCATCCGCGAGTAACCTGAGGAGGTGCTCGTCGCTGAGGACCCTCCCGCTGTTCTCACTGTCCGGGGGAAGTCAGCTGGCTGCTCTGTGGGCAGCGTGGAGGTGATGATGACTGGCCCGACTATCAATGCCGGGAAAGGAACGCCCGCTGCGCCAGAAGTGGTCGAGGAGCTGACTGCTCGCAGGGGCCACAAGCCCTACGACATGCCCAGAACCAACCGGGCTACGTGGACCCTTCCACTTCTACTACGATACCGGCGGCTCGTGCCGGTGTCACCGAGAAGCTCGGCATGCCTCTCGCCACGGACGCGGATCCGGCTGTGGTGAGAGCACAGCTCGAGCAGCAACGTCAAGCTTTGCTCCAGGAGGCCCAGGAGTTGGAGAAGGTTAGGCTTGAGCTTAACCTAGATCAAAACGAGTACAATAGAGCACATGGTTTTACTCCTGCATCTGGAAATCCTAACAAGATAGGAGTTATTCGTCGTAACCTAGGTGCTGAGCCAGCTAGAGATGGTAGATCCGCTAGCAAGTCTGCTAGTTTAACCACTGTTGGTAGACCGAAATACAGCTCTCCGGCCAAAACACTTAGAGACGCTGAGGCAGTCGCGGCCGAGTTGCCGCATCTCACTGGCGAGGCTCGCGCTAGGCAGCAGGACCGGCTCAATGAGTTGGTTCTAGAGGCAGGCAGGAAGAATGAGGCTTTTCGGCAGGCCAACCCGAAAGCCGGTGCGTCCCATGTTGTTCACTCGCATGGGGCAAGATCCGTAGGACAGGCCTCATCGCCACTTCCCGGCGGTGAGAGGGCCCAGAGTGTGAATTCTGGGAAGAACAAACAAATGCAGGTGTACGACCCGTCTGTCGCCGGAAAATAGCACACTGTAGAGCGGCAGCCCGGCCAGAAACACAATGCTGCAGGTACTGGCCATCAGGCCGCCCGAGTTCACCAAGAGGGACAAGGAGGAAACCAAGATGGTCCATCTCGGCGTCAGGCTGCCAACCCGGTTCATCAGGTGGTTCATCCACATGAAGTTGTTGCGACCGACAACCCGGTTGCTCAACCCGGTCCGGTGCACGAGGACCGCTACAACGACAGGTACTCGGCAATGGAGCAAGCCGGGTACGCCAACCCAAGAGATGTTGCTACTTGGTTGGGAGGAAGAATGCTGGAGCCCAGCGATGCAAGATACAAGCTGGACCGGATTTACTGGTCCGAAGAGATAGATGCAAGAGGCCCACCTGGACCAAACTGTTTTGGTCCCAGGATCATGGGAGAGCCTGCTGTGTCCAAGTTCCAGTTGGCCAGGGGGACCAAGACCTATGACAGAAGCACCAAGCCGGATGACTGGCTGAACGACTACGTCACCGCTGTGCACATCGCTGGCGGTAATAGAAGATGGGCAGTGAGGTATGTGCCTCAAATGTTGGAGGGCCTTTCCCGGCTTTGGCTCAACAACTTGCGGAGGGACAATGTCAACTATTGGCTCGACTTCTCGGAGGCCTTCATCAGCAATTCACCAGCACCTACAAGAGGCCGAATAAGCCGTAGCAGCTCTCGGCGTGCAAGCAGAGCGACGAGGAAACTGACCGTGAGTACCTTACTCGGTGGAGCACCCTGCGGAAGACATGTGAAGGTGTAAATTTGTCACACGCGATTTCCTGATTCGCTCAAGGCTGCAGACACGACAGCATGTTGTGGCAGAAGCTGCAGAGGGAGATGCCGAGTAGGCTCGCCGAGACTATCAAGATAGCTGATATGTATTCTCTCGGCGACCCTACTAATTCTCTGCTCGATTCCTTCGAGCCGATAAAAAGAAACCAAGATGGTACCCGGTGCAATGAACGCCAAGACTTCTGCAACAAGCGCCGAGATGATCGCCCTGATGCCCGCTATGGCTCGGAGCAGGTGAATGCTGTGAACCAGGATACTGCGGTTGCCGGGAGGAGCCAGAGGAATAAAACCGCTGGAGCCCAGTACGGGCAGAACCAGACTCAGGGCCAGAACTTCAAGAAGCAGTACAATGCTCCTTAGCAGGGCAATGCTTCCCAGGAATATGAAGATGCCGCTCAGATATTTATCTTTGAGACCATGAAGGATGGGCCTTGCAGTTTTCATACTCGACATCCGAGTAGGCCAGCCAATCATACAACTCGGCAATGCAGCTGGTGGGATCGCATCAAGAGTGAAGGCTTTGGCCAAATGCCCCCTCCTCCTCCTCTTCCGCTCTCGGGTTCCAATGCGCAGCCTATCCGGGCAGCTACTCCCAGGCCGGCCGAGAACCAGAGGAGGGAGAATGTGAATCAAGTGGCTCAGGGAGACAACCACAACTACAACAACTGCAACAACAACCTCAACTACTACACCCGCAACAACAACTGGAACAACAATGGCAACAACAACAACGACAACGATGGTGGTGGAGACCGGAATCGGTACCAGGAACATCATGATACCTACAAGGTGTTCACCACCGAGCCGGATGACAAGCAGTTCCAGCGCAGGTGCGCGATGGAGGTGAATGCTGTGATGCCGGCGGTGCCGGATTACATGCATTGGTGCGACCATGACATCATCTGGTCTAGAGCTGATCATCCCAAGGTTATACCCAACCCGGGTACATATGCTCTGGTGGTGGACCCTACCTTCCTAGGGTTCAAGAAGAATGTGAAGTTCAGCAAGGTGCTGATTGACAACGGGAGCAGCATCAACATCATGTACCAAGATACAATGCAAAAGCACGGCATTGCCGAGAACATGCTGCTACCCAGCCGGACCACCTTCCACGCCATTGTTCCGGGAGTATCTTGTGCCCCTATCGGTCGTATCTGGATCGATGTGCTTTTTGGCACTAGGGAGAACTGCCGGACCGAGTGCCTGCAGTTTGAGGTGGTTGACCTTCAGAGCCCCTACCATGCTTTACTCGGCAGACCTTCTCTCACCAAGTTCATGGCTTCAACCCATGCGGCCTATCTGAAGATGAAGCTTCCCGATCCCAACGGCATCATCACCATGTCGGGTGACTACAAGCGCTCTCTGGACTGCGCATCTGCTGGATCTCGGCTAGCCGAGTCCTTGGTAATTGCTGCCGAGAAGAAGAAGATACATGAGGTGGTGGCCATGGCCCAGGCGGCTCAAGTCGGTATGCCTGGCATGCCGAGCTCTCAGTATGGAGCCACCTTCCAGGCCTCCGAAGAAACGAAGAAGGTGCAGATTGACCCGGAGTTGACGGAACGTGTTGCCATCATTGGCGCCAGGTTGGAGGAGAAATAGGCAAGCGAGCTCATCCACTTCCTCCGTGAGAATCGGGATGTCTTTGCATTTTCCAATCAGGATCTGCCGGGTCTTCTGAGGGAGTTGGTTGAGCACTCGTTGCATGTGCGCCCTGATGCCAAGCCGGTTAAGCAGGCGATGTGCCACTTTGCGGCTGAGAGAAGAAAAGCCATTGGTGACGAGATCACAAGGCTGCTGGCGAGTGGATTTATCATGGAGGTGCTGCACCCGGATTGGCTGGCCAATCCGGTCATGCTGGAGAAGAAGGAGTCCCAAGGTTGCTGTGGTATGGCGCATGTGTGTCGACTACACTGACTTGAACAAGGCATGCCCCAAGGACCCGTTTCCGCTGCCCCGGATAGATCAGGTGATTGATTCAACTGCCGGGTGCGAACGTTTGTCTTTCAATGATGCCTACTCTGGTTTTCATCAGATTCCTCTTAACCCGGCTGATCAAATAAAGACTGCTTTTATTACCCCGTACGGGGCTTATTGCTATCGTGTCATGTGTTTTGGTTTGAGGAATCCTGGGGCTACATATCAAAGGTGCATGCAAAAATGTTTGCATTTCCAGATAGGCAGGAATGTGAAGGTGTATGTGGATGACATTGTCATCAAAACCAAAGAAAAACACACGCTGCTGAGTGACACCGAGGAAACTTTCTCAAGCTTGCGGAAGTATCAAATGAAATTAAATCCAGCCAAGTGCACATTTGGCGTCCCGGCCGGAAAGCTACTCGGTTTTATGGTGTCTAGTCGGGGCATTGAAGCCAATCCTTCCAAGATAAAAGCTATTGAGAGCATGTCTTTGCCGAGATCATTGAAGGATGTGCAAAAGTTACCGGGATCCTGGCGTCCCTTAGCTGCTTCCTGGGAAGAATGGGTGAGAAGGCCTTGCCTCTCTATCAGCTCATGAAGAAAAGTGACAAGTTTGTCTGGACACCACAAGCTGATGTGGCCTTCAAGGAGCTCAAGAACATGCTGGGTAGCGCTCTCATCTTGGCAAGACTTCTGCCTAAAGAGCCAATGCTGCTCTATATTGCAGCTACCAACCGGGTAGTGAGTGTGGTGGTGGTAGTGGAGCGAGAAAAAGAAGGCAAAACCATGCAGCGGCCGGTATATTATCTCAGCGAGGTACTATCCAGCTCCAAGCAAAACTATCCACACTACCAGAAGATGACTTATGGCGTGTACCTAGGTGCCAAGAAGCTCAAGAACTATTTCCAGGAGCATCCCATCACAGTGGTGAGCACTGCTCCCATCTCGGAGATTATGGGTAACAAGGATGCAAGCGGCCGGTGGCCAAGTGGGCAATTGAGCTAGCCGCGTACACCCCGCTGTACGTGAGAAGAAAAGTGCTCAAGTCTCAGATTCTGGCGGATTTCTTGGTGGATTAGGCCGAGATACAGTATGAGCCTCCCTTGCCGGAAACAAATTTCTGGAGGATGCATTTTGATGGCTCTAAAGTGAAAGAGGGGCTCGGTGCCGGTGTGGTGTTCACCTCGCCCAAGCGGGATCAACTCAAATATGTGCTGCAGATCCACTTTTCGGCATCCAATAATGTAGTCGAGTATGAAGCTCTGGTCCATGGCCTGAGAGTATCCAAGGAGATTGGAATCCGGCGGATTGTATGCTATGGCGACTCGGACCTGGTAGTCCAACAAGTCTCGGGGACTTGGGACGCTTTGTGTCGCACCCTGATTTCTAGGGGATACTCACCGTACGAACTGGATAGCAGATGCTTGGATTATGGGGCATAACTGCTCCCACGTCCCAGCTTCCTGGTAGGCCTGCGCTTATGCGCGACAACACAAGCCCTGCTATTCCATCGTCGATGTAAACTATCCACTAGAGATCAAAGGCACTTCCGTCGACGTACTTCAACCATACACACATGGTACGTCAACGGCGTTGAACAACTGATATCACAACAGATCTCTACGACACAAAAGATTGAAATAAGTTGCAAATGGCTCTCATTAGAGCAGAGATAGCAAATACAATCATTCAGAGGGCACATGCCCCAACAATACATCATTACAATACAGCGGAAGCATTCAATATGTCTGAGTACAGACAAGAACCAAATAGGCCTAAGAGGCCGGAAACGAAAAGACGGAGCCCATCCACGAAGTCTCGGATCCTGCCCGGGTCCGCTATCTACTCGTCAGCAGTCTCGTCATACTCCACGTAGTAGCCACCATGTAGATCCTCGGAAACGTAGGTCTGCGGAAACCACAGCCCCAAAGGGGTCAGTACATACACGTACTGGCAAGCAAGACTCACAATTCACCAAAGTGTAACCCGTCAACACCAAGCACAGATGCCTTGGGTTCAACGGAAGAGAGGGGATATAAAAGATGCTGCAACTGGCTGCGCTAACCAACTACAGAGATTCTACAACTTCCGGCTAACAGAAAGGAGATAAGATCGAGGATTGTAACCAACTGAAAGATAACTTCAAACAAACCCATCCTGGATCTCGCCCCTTATCCAAAGAAGCAATCCGAGGATAACTCACACAGTTGAAATAATGATGGTTCAATTTATTGTGTCAATAAGCCTATTACTAGTCAAGTTATTAATCATGGGGTGTAACATGTTTGATTATTATGTTTAAGTTGTCCTGAGTACTTGTTAGCCAGTACTTTCACCAAGTAATCCATAACCGCGGAAAACACGGCTTCTCGAGAAGATTATCCCTGCAGGGTTGCACCAATTTGGCCGTACGTGAATATCCCGCAGCACTCTAAGACCGTGTCCCCCTATATGCCGACTACAAAAGTTCCACCCTGGCCTGGGCTCGCAAAAACATGCATGCGGCAAATGGAAAACACGAACTAAATGAGGCGATTTGGACGAGATGCGAATCAGGTCAAGTTGAGGGGGGCGCCCATACTCGCTTCCCAAATGCGGGTAGTGCGCTCATCATGGATCAGTAGACAAGACCCTGTTCCTATTAGGGTCGACACTAGCAGGCTTCAAAACCTCTCATGGGCCTCCTGCCGGTGCCTTATCATCAAATTTATTATTAATAGTAACATTAGCATGATTGATTGATTAAACATCGAGCCCCCGCAACGTAATAGAAGTAGTAACAGTAAGTAACGGGTAACAGACTCGAGCAAAAGCAACCTAAGCATGCTAGTAAGACACTGGCTCAAACAATGGGTTGTAGGAAGGGAGATGAGGCAATATCAGGGTTAAGGGATTCATGTGATAGGTTCGTAACAGAATAACTACTACTAAGGCTAGCAGAAAAGAACAACGGAAAGTATCGGTAACCAATGTTGAAAGGAACACAGTGGTTCATGTGAGTGATAACTTGCCTGCAAAACCCAGTAGCCTGGTACTGAGCTAACTCCTTAGAAGGGATGTCGTAAGTATCGTCGGTCTCAACGTCGTCGTGTATCCGAGAAGAAGAAAACAAGCAATGCAGAAAGATAAACAATCATTATCATGGCATAGGTGCACAAACATGGGATGATGCATGTCATGGTAATAGATGCATCAGAATAAACTACTTGACAAGATAACACAATTTAATTGGACCCATATGCAATTGGATTGCATATGGAAAAGATCCATTGAAATAAGTGGAAACAAATGATTTACAATTAATTATTATGTGAGAGTTGTTAGCATGATGCATGTATGATGATAACAACAAAATAACAACAAATAACAATGATAGATGCAAGTGAAAAAGGATTCAACAAGTTTTGGAAAATCATTTATTAAGTTTGGAAAGTTTGGTTACTTAAACTTGCCACACAAGTAATTGTTGTTTTCACCAAGTTAAAGTGTGCAAAACAAATAACAAAGTTTATATTTGAAAAGAACATCAAATTTTAGTTGGAGTACATGTTTCAAATATTGAAATTTGGATTAGGATGAATTTATTATGAATTAAACAATATTAACAAGTTTTAATTGAATTTAAAGCAAGTTTGAATATTAATTGAATTTTATTTGTTCAAATCATAAATTCAAATGCACATTTGAAAAGTTCACACTTTGATGGTTTGAAAACATATTTTGCATGTTCAAAATATTTTATTTTGAGCAGGTTATGATTTTATCAAATTTAATTGAATTAAACAAGGATTAAATGGTTTAGGCAATTTTAATTATTCAAAACAGGAAACAAAAATTATATTTGAATAGGTTATTCAAAATGGTATGGAAAACATATTTTATTTGCATTTATTGGATTAATAAATAATTAGTTATGGAATTTACAAATTAACATTTGAAATATTTAAGTTTGAATTTTTAAATACATTTGAAGTTTCCAAAACAGTACACAAATTGAATATTTGGAAAGATTAGAAAATTTGGATCAGAATTCATATAAAACTTGCTTTTATTGGACTTATAGATTTGAAGTTATTAAATTTTGAAGTTTTGTTTTAAATCTGTTAATTAAATGAATTTTGGAATTTTTAGAAATTCGCAGAAACATTTTGTACCGCACTAGTGTCTACTCACTCTCACTGCCCCGTGGGCCTAGACAGCGTGGCACATGAGTAACTCCTTGCGTGGCAGTAAAGGTGGATGACATGTGGGGCCAGTGGGGTGTGGGATGAATAATAGCCAAAAAAGGTGGCTTTGCGCCCGCCGGGACTCGAACCCGCGCGCTAGCGCTTCCGCGCAGAGGGCTGCGACCAGTGCGGCTGGCGTTTGTATCGTGACAGTAAGCGATTGCGAGCAAAGATAACTCTACTGCTGCGCGCTAACTGAACTCTGAAACTCGCGCAGGAACAGAGGTGCAGATGCAGAGACTCGGTAGCAGCAGAACGGCCGGCGGTGAGCCAACTTGCACCGGGGCGTCCTGTGGTCGTGCGAGGTGCATGTGTGCGTGCAGCAACGTAGAGAGAGAGGGACAGAGGAGCAGGGGCTCACCGCACTGTGGTCGAAACATACGATCGGTGAGGTGGCCGTCGGTGTGCAGAAAAGGAGCAGGAGCGGAGGACGTTGCCGGCGATGGCGCGGCGTCCACAGGGTTCCTCAGCAGCGGCCGAGGAGACGAGGAGCCTCAGGGAAACTCGGCGTTTCCATTCCCGCCACCAACTACTCCTCGAGGTGGTCAGATCGTGGCCGCGATGAGAGGGGAAGTGGTGCTCACGGTGGTTCAGATAAGTTCAGGCAAAGAACAGAGGGGCTCGAGGGAAGAGGAAGAAGGGATCGGCGGCGCTAGGGTTAGGGCTAGGGTTAGGTATAGGCTAGGGCAGAGGAGGTAGGTGGGTTTTATGGGGAATAGGTGCTTGTACGGCGGCAATCGTAGCGAGGAGGGGGCTGATCGGGTGGTGGTGAGCCATGTCGTACAGGGATGACGTCTGCCAGAGGAGGAAGACAGCGACAGGGGTACTGGGCCAAGGAAATAAGAAGTGGGCTTGGGCCTAGGTAGGTTTAGCTGCTGCCTCTTTCTCTCTTTTGTTATTTTTTTTGTTTTACTGTTTTTTTTTGTAGCAAAAGCAAATGGAAACTTTGGATGGTTTTTAAGGTGGTAAAATTTTTGGAAAAATTAGATTAGGTTGTTTATACCAATAGCAACCCATTGCCAAGGTGGATTTTAAAAGTTTGAAATTTAAAATGTTGTTTATTTTTGAAACCAAATTGAATGAAATTTCCAATATTAATTAATATTAGAAAAACAAAGCAATTTCAATAGGGTTTCCCCTAGAGTTTTAAAGTGATTTAAAGAATACAAATAGGGTGGTGAACTTTAAGGTTTCAAAAGGTACTGATTTTGAGAATTGGTTTGAATTTGAAAATGTTTTAGAATTATTTGATTGGATTAATTGATTGATTAATGGTTTGATTAAAACCAACAATTTTTAGGAGTTATCAACATGGAATAAAAATGGAACAATTTGGTTGTTTTCATTTGTTATTTTTATTCCAAAAGTTGTAACAGAACAAGTATGAAAACATTGTTTGAGTAAGGTTTAAATTTGAGTTGTGAAAACAGTGGAAAACAAATGCAACAATTTAGAAACAAAAGCAACCCACATGGAAACAATATGATGACATGATGCAATACTTTAATAACAAGAAATCAAACATTCTAAATGGTAGGTTTTCATACTTGGGATGTTACAAAACTCCCCCCCTTGAAGGAATCGCGCCCCGAGATTCCTACTGAGAAAAGAAAAGGTCCGGAAACTTCTTAGGAAGATCCTCTTGAGCTGTGACACGTGAAACACATCGTGCACATTGGATAGACGTCAGGGAATTTGCAAACCACCGGAACATTTTCAAGTAAAGGGGAGAGATTTTGCACCAAGGGTGTATAGCTGAATGGAACTTGATTCATTTGGAGAATAGATTATCTGGCTAGAATGGTGGAACAGAGTTATTGACATCAATGGAACACCAAGAATAATATCAATGTCAGAATCATCAACATGAGAGTAACGAGGAATATGTGGCCTCCCATTAGAATTGGATTGAGATTCCGGAGAGTGAACGGTGATTTGATTGCTTAGTGGAACCAGAATTGGGTTGTATGTTGTGGAAAAGATTGTTGACACAAAGGAATGTGATTCTCCGGTATGAAATAACACTTTAGCTGGAATAGAGTTTAGCAGATGAACGGTGAAACTTTGATTAGACGCCGGTAGAAGAATTTAAGTGGAAACAACAACAAGATTTGAACGGACGAAAAGGTTCTTTAAAAGAACAGGATATTGAAGCAACACCGGGGGAAACGAGAACAGAACTCCTGAGGTACTACGGAGAACCCAAAACACGTGAAATCCTAACTTGAAAGTTTAGCTGAGAAGGGAGAAAATCAACGTTGCACTTCCTTACCAGAAAAGGGAGGGAGGGTGGGGAAAAGAAGAAAAAGAACAGAATTCCTACTCTCACGTTTCATTTTTTTCCTATATAGCTACAAAATAGTTTCTAGACTCAACTGCGACCAGTAAAAAAGGGATCCTACAGGCAGACAGGCTCTGATACCATTTGTCGCACCCTGATTTCTAGGGGATACTCACCGTACGAACTGGATAGCAGATGCTTGGATTATGGGGCATAACTGCTCCCACGTCCCAGCTTCCTGGTAGGCCTGCGCTTATGCGCGACAACACAAGCCCTGCTATTCCATCGTCGATGTAAACTATCCACTAGAGATCAAAGGCACTTCCGTCGACGTACTTCAACCATACACACATGGTACGTCAACGGCGTTGAACAACTGATATCACAACAGATCTCTACGACACAAAAGATTGAAATAAGTTGCAAATGGCTCTCATTAGAGCAGAGATAGCAAATACAATCATTCAGAGGGCACATGCCCCAACAATACATCATTACAATACAGCGGAAGCATTCAATATGTCTGAGTACAGACAAGAACCAAATAGGCCTAAGAGGCCGGAAACGAAAAGACGGAGCCCATCCACGAAGTCTCGGATCCTGCCCGGGTCCGCTATCTACTCGTCAGCAGTCTCGTCATACTCCACGTAGTAGCCACCATGTAGATCCTCGGAAACGTAGGTCTGCGGAAACCACAGCCCCAAAGGGGTCAGTACATAAACGTACTGGCAAGCAAGACTCACAATTCACCAAAGTGTAACCCGTCAACACCAAGCACAGATGCCTTGGGTTCAACGGAAGAGAGGGGATATAAAAGATGCTGCAACTGGCTGCGCTAACCAACTACAGAGATTCTACCACTTCCGGCTAACAGAAAGGAGATAAGATCGAGGATTGTAACCAACTGAAACATAACTTCAAACAAACCCATCCTGGATCTCGCCCCTTATCCAAAGAAGCAATCCGAGGATAACTCACACAGTTGAAATAATGATGGTTCAATTTATTGTGTCAATAAGCCTATTACTAGTCAAGTTATTAATCATGGGGTGTAACATGTTTGATTATTATGTTTAAGTTTTCCTGAGTACTTGTTAGCCAGTACTTTCACCAAGTAATCCATAACCGCGGAAAACACGGCTTCTCGAGAAGATTATCCCTGCAGGGTTGCACCAATTTGGCCGTACACTCATGAATATCCCGCCAGATGGGATGCCTCCCACCAAGCGGGGCACTCAACACAACCAACCATTCTTCGCATCAATCCCAAAGAACCTTGGGCGCACGGCTAATCAAGCCCCGAAGAAAAGGGACCCTCATAGCACTCTAAGACCGTGTCCCCCTATATGCCGACTACAAAAGTTCCACCCTGGCATGGGCTCGCAAAAACATGCATGCGGCAAATGGAAAACACGAACTAAATGAGGCGATTTGGACGAGATGCGAATCAGGTCAAGTTGAGGGGGGCGCCCATACTCGCTTCCCAAATGCGGGTAGTGCGCTCATCATGGATCAGTAGACAAGACCCTGTTCCTATTAGGGTCGACACTAGCAGGCTTCAAAACCTCTCATGGGCCTCCTGCCGGTGCCTTATCATCAAATTTATTATTAATAGTAACATTAGCATGATTAATTGATTAAACATCGAGCCCCCGCAACGTAATAGAAGTAGTAACAGTAAGTAACGGGTAACAGACTCGAGCAAAAGCAACCTAAGCATGCTAGTAAGACACTGGCTCAAACAATGGGTTGTAGGAAGGGAGATGAGGCAATATCAGGGTTAAGGGATTCATGTGATAGGTTCGTAACAGAATAACTACTACTAAGGCTAGCAGAAAAGAACAACGGAAAGTATCGGTAACCAATGTTGAAAGGAACACAGTGGTTCATGTGAGTGATAACTTGCCTGCAAAACCCAGTAGCCTGGTACTGAGCTAACTCCTTAGAAGGGATGTCGTAAGTATCGTCGGTCTCAACGTCGTCGTGTATCCGAGAAGAAGCAAACAAGCAATGCAGAAAGATAAACAATCATTATCATGGCATAGGTGCACAAACATGGGATGATGCATGTCATGGTAATAGATGCATCAGAATAAACTACTTGACAAGATAACACAATTTAATTGGACCCATATGCAATTGGATTGCATATGGAAAAGATCCATTGAAATAAGTGGAAACAAATGATTTACAATTAATTATTATGTGAGAGTTGTTAGCATGATGCATGTATGATGATAACAACAAAATAACAACAAATAACAATGATAGATGCAAGTGAAAAAGGATTCAACAAGTTTTGGAAAATCATTTATTAAGTTTGGAAAGTTTGGTTACTTAAACTTGCCACACAAGTAATTGTTGTTTTCACCAAGTTAAAGTGTGCAAAACAAATAACAAAGTTTATATTTGAAAAGAACATCAAATTTTAGTTGGAGTACATGTTTCAAATATTGAAATTTGGATTAGGATGAATTTATTATGAATTAAACAATATTAACAAGTTTTAATTGAATTTAAAGCAAGTTTGAATATTAATTGAATTTTATTTGTTCAAATCATAAATTCAAATGCACATTTGAAAAGTTCACACTTTGATGGTTTGAAAACATATTTTGCATGTTCAAAATATTTTATTTTGAGCAGGTTATGATTTTATCAAATTTAATTGAATTAAACAAGGATTAAATGGTTTAGGCAATTTTAATTATTCAAAACAGGAAACAAAAATTATATTTGAATAGGTTATTCAAAATGGTATGGAAAACATATTTTATTTGCATTTATTGGATTAATAAATAATTAGTTATGGAATTTACAAATTAACATTTGAAATATTTAAGTTTGAATTTTTAAATACATTTGAAGTTTCCAAAACAGTACACAAATTGAATATTTGGAAAGATTAGAAAATTTGGATCAGAATTCATATAAAACTTGCTTTTATTGGACTTATAGATTTGAAGTTATTAAATTTTGAAGTTTTGTTTTAAATCTGTTAATTAAATGAATTTTGGAATTTTTAGAAATTCGCAGAAACATTTTGTACCGCACTAGTGTCTACTCACTCTCACTGCCCCGTGGGCCTAGACAGCGTGGCACATGAGTAACTGCTTGCGTGGCAGTAAAGGTGGATGACATGTGGGGCCAGTGGGGTGTGGGATGAATAATAGCCAAAAAAGGTGGCTTTGCGCCCGCCGGGACTCGAACCCGCGTGCTAGCGCTTCCGCGCAGAGGGCTGCGACCAGTGCGGCTGGCGTTTGTATCGTGACAGTAAGCGATTGCGAGCAAAGATAACTCTACTGCTGCGCGCTAACTGAACTCTGAAACTCGCGCAGGAACAGAGGTGCAGATGCAGAGACTCGGTAGCAGCAGAACGGCCGGCGGTGAGCCAACTTGCACCGGGGCGTGCTGTGGTCGTGCGAGGTGCATGTGTGCGTGCAGCAACGTAGAGAGAGAGGGACAGAGGAGCAGGGGCTCACCGCACTGTGGTCGAAACATACGATCGGTGAGGTCGCCGTCGATGTGCAGAAAAGGAGCAGGAGCGGAGGACGTTGCCGGCGATGGCGCGGCGTCCACAGGGTTCCTCAGCAGCGGCCGAGGAGACGAGGAGCCTCAGGGAAACTCGGCGTTTCCATTCCCGCCACCAACTACTCCTCGAGGTGGTCAGATCGTGGCCGCGATGAGAGGGGAAGTGGTGCTCACGGTGGTTCAGATAAGTTCAGGCAAAGAACAGAGGGGCTCGAGGGAAGAGGAAGAAGGGATCGGCGGCGCTAGGTGTCGGGGGGTTACCCCCGAGTAGGGTAAAGACAGGTGATAAAGGCCGCGTACAGAAGAAAGGTTTGGTCGAGTATCCGACTACCGAGTACTCGCTACCCGGTAGTCTGCTACCCGGTCTCACCTCGAGATGGCCAGACGGAGATATCAATCAGTTTCTACCCTGTCGAGTAGAAGGTTTGGCCCGAGTACAATTGGCGGGAACCTTTGGCGGGAAACTACTCGGGCAGGAAGTCAAAAGAGCCTTTCTGACACAGGATCCCGCGTATCCTGGGTCCGTACTTGGCAGCATTCGAACTACTGTTCACGTGGGGACGGCCTGCCTGACAGTGACAGCATGGAAGCAGTCGGTGGCAGGATAAGGGGGGCCTACTCTGTGACTAGGTACAGTGATACCAGTCTGTCCCCTAGTTTTGCCCAACGACTTTACAGAAGCGGCCAAGACCAACGACCAAAGCTGTCAGGCCGTACTCGGAGAAGGGACATGTGAACAGTATGTCGACACTTGTCTAGGATTTGGACGTATCCGGCTGGGCACCATGTATATAAGGTGCCCCGCCGCCTCCTGCGCGAGGCACGCTGGGAGACATTGAGAGGAAACCCTAGAAACCCTAAGTTCTTGACCTAGCTCTACTCGGGAGCATAGAGAGGCTACTCGGTGAACATCATTCCTTGTACTGTGAGCTACTCGGTGACATATAGCAATACATAGAGAAAGGCAGGAGTAGGGGTTTTACCTCCTCACGAGGGCCCTGAACCTGGGTACATCGTGTTGTTTGTGTTGTGTGGATCTTACCTCACGCGGCTACTCGTCGCGTGATCCCTCCCCGGACACCTCCAGCGTCCATCGTCCCCACATCTTTAGCCATCCCATGGCATCTGCCGTGACACCACCACGACAGTTGGCGCCCACCGTGGGGCAACCAGCGGCGCTGGCTGGAGTTACTGTTCGGACGGGATCTTCATCTGCGGAGCGCGTGGTTTGTGGCCTTGTCCACAGATTCGGCTCCTTCGACTTCGTCACTGACAACGCCGGCTGTTTCGGCGGTAAGGCCATGCCGGAGGGCGGCTCGGTGATCTCCTTCGGCTCGCATCTCGTCTACGTCGCCACCGTCGCCAACGACGCCTACCCCGAGCTGGTGCACGACGCGGAGGATCCTCCCGCGGTTGTTGCTGCTCGTGGAAGGCCTGCATGCAGCTCTGCGTGCTGCGCTGAGGTGATGGTGACGGGCGTGGCGGCAAACGTTGGCGCAGCCGCTACTGGCGCTGCGGCCGTCGTCGAGGAGGTTGACGACCCGCCTGCTGGTGGCAGAGATCATCGGCCCTACGAGAAGCAATGCAACTTGCCGCCTTCCACCTCTACGGTCATCCCCGCGTCTGCAGCGCGGACCGGCATGCCCACGCCCACCGACGTCGAGCTCCTAGCCACGCGGGAGCAGCTCGAGCGGCAACGCCAGGAGCTGCTCGCCGAGCAGGCGGAGTTGGAGAAGATCAGATTGGAGCTGAGCCTGGACCAGCTCGAGTACAACAAGGCTCACGGCTTCACGCCGGTTGCCAGGAGGCCCAGCAGGGTAGGCGCAACGCGGCGCAACCTAGGCGCCGAGATGGCGACTGTTGCGGAGGAGCCCGCTCAGTCCGCCACCGCGAACACCTTCACAAGGCCAAGGTACAGCACGCCCGCCAAGACGCTGCGGGCTGCGGAGGCTGTGGCTGCCGAGTTGCCGCGCCTAGAGGGAGAGGCGCGTCGCAGGCAGCAGGAGAGGCTAGGCGAACTGGTGCTGGAGGCCGCCAGGCAGAACGAGGAGTTCCGGAAGGCCAACCCGGGAGCTGGAGCTTCGCAAGTGGTTCATTCGCACGCGGCAAGATCTAACGATCAAGCCTCATCTCCGCATCCTAGCCGCGAGAAGAGCCGCAGCGGGCGTACGGGTAGAGACAGGCAAATGCAGGTGTATGACCCGGCTGCTGCCGCGAAACAGGTTGCTGTGCCGCAGCAGCCCGGGCGGGAACACAACGCTGCAAGAGCAGGCTCTCAAGCCCATCAAGCTCAAAGCCGTGTCCGAGAAGCCGCACGTCCGGGTACTTCTCGGCAACCCGCAGCTCCGCCTACTCGGCAGAGGCTACAGCCGCGTCCAGTGGCACCAGTCGTCAACCCGGTGGAGCAGCCCGCAGCTATGCAGCCGGATAGGTATGATGATGGCTACTCGGCTATGGAGATGGCCGGTTATGACATCCATGACCGTGTGGGTGAGCGCGTGTTGGCGCCTGGAGATGCAAGGCACCAGCTGGACCGTATCAGCTTGTCGGCGCGGCTTGAGAGCACGGGTCCTCCCGGCCCCGAGTGCTTTGGCCCGCGCATCATGAACGAGCCGTCCGTGAAGGGCTTCCAGCTCGCAAGAGGCACCAAGAGCTACAATGGTAGCACCAAGCCCGAAGATTGGCTCAATGACTACGTCACCGCAGTCCACATTGCGGGTGGCAACCGGAGATGGGCGGTGCGCTATGTGCCGCAGATGCTAGAGGGTCCAGCTCGTACTTGGCTCAACAACTTGCCCAAGCACAGCATAAACTGCTGGCTGGACTTCTCGGACGCATTCGTCAGCAACTTCACCAGCACCTACAAGAGGCCGAATAGGCCACAGCAGTTGTCGGCCTGCCGGCAGCGAGAAGATGAGACGGACCGCGAGTACCTTACTCGGTGGAGCACCCTGAGGAACACCTGTGAGGGTGTGAATGAGGCACAGGCCATCACTTGGTTTGCGCAAGGTTGCCGGCACGGCAGCATGCTTTGGCAAAGATTGCAGAGGGAGATGCCCAACACCCTGGCCGAGACCATCAAGATCGCGGATCAGTACGCGCTCGGTGATCCTACTCAGCCACTGATGGACTCCTCTGAGCCGAGAAGGAACTTCAACAGCAACAAGCGCAACGAGTTCCGCAACAAACGCCGAGTAGATACTCGGTATGATCCCGAGGAGGTGAATGCAGTGAACATCGGAGGCGGTGGTGGCCAAAGGCAGAAACCTGCTGGAGCCTACGGGCAGAACCAGAACCAGGGCCAAGGCAACAAGAAACCGTTCCGCACTGCGCAGCCGAGTAGCGGGAACTCCGAGCAGCCGAAGAAGTTTGTCTTCGATGACATGAAGGATGGTCCGTGCAGCTTCCACACTCATCACCCCTCAAGGCCTGCGAACCATACTACTCGGCAGTGCGAATGGTGGGACATAATCAAGAGTGATGGCTTGCCTCCTCCTCCTCCCCTGCCAGCCGCAAATGCTGCTGTTCAGCCTACTCGGGCACCCGCAGCTCGGCCCCCAGTGTATCCGAGAAGGGAGAATGTCAACCAGGTGGCTTTAGGAGCCAACCAGAACTTCAACAATGAGAGATACCGCAACAACAACAACAACTATAACCGCAACAACAACAACAGAGGCAACAACAACTATCAGGGCAACAACAACAATGGCAACAATGGCAACAACGGGGGCAATGGCCCTAACCAATACCAAGAGCACCATGAGAGCTATATGATCTTCACTTCTGAGGCAGTCGACAAGCAGTCACAACACAGGCGGGCCATGGAGGTCAATGCAGTGGTTCCGGCTGTCCCTCACTACATGTATTGGTGCGACCAGGAGATCAGGTGGACTCGGGCAGATCACCCCAAGGTGATGCCCCATCCGGGTACCTATGCTTTGGTGCTGGATCCTACCTTCCTGGGTCCCGAGAAGAATGTGAGGTTCAGCAAAGTGCTGATCGACAACGGCAGCAGCATCAACATTGTGTATAAGGACACACTCGAGAAGCTTGGCCTGGCCGAGAACATGATGCTGCCCAGCAAGACCACTTTCCATGGGATTGTGCCCGGGATCTCGTGCAACCCGATTGGCCGGGTGTGGATTGATGTGCTATTCGGTACTCGGGAGAACTGCCGCACAGAGCGCCTGCAGTTCGAGGTGGTGGATCATCAGAGCCCATATCATGCTCTACTCGGAAGGCCTGCTCTGAGCAAGTTCATGGCCTCTACTCATGTGGCTTACCTGAAGATGAAGATCCCTGGGCCAAATGGTATCATCACCATCTCGGGAGATTACAAGAAGTCCATGGAGTGTGCCTCTGCTAGCTCTCAGCTGGCGGAATCAATGGTGATTGCTGCCGAGAAGAAGAAGATGTACGAGGTGGTAGCCATGGCTCAGTCCGCACAAGCTGGCGCACAAGGTGTGCCGAGTACTCAGCATGGTACTGCTTTCCAAGCTGCCAAGGAGACCAAGACTGTTCAGGTTGACCCCGAGTTCCCGGAGCGCGTGGCCATCATTGGTGCCGGGCTGGCCGAGAAATAGGAAAGCGCGCTCATCCACTTCCTCCGTGAGAATCGGGACGTGTTCGCCTGGACCAATGAAGATCTACCAGGAGTCCCGAGGGAGTTGGTTGAGCACTCTTTGCATGTGCGTCCTGACGCCAAGCCCGTGAAGCAGGCCTTGCGCCGTTTCGGGGATGAGAGAAGGAAGGCCATCGGTGATCAAATCACCAAGCTGCTGATCAGTAACTTCATCATGGAGGTGCTGCACCCGGACTGGTTAGCCAACCCGGTCATGGTCGAGAAGAAAAAGGAAGATCCCAAGGCTACCACTGCATGGCGCATGTGCGTCGACTACACCGACTTGAACAAGGCGTGCCCCAAGGATCCTTTCCCGCTACCTCGCATCGATCAGGTGATCGATTCCACTGCCGGTTGTGAACTGTTGTCTTTCATTGATGCCTACTCTGGTTTCCACCAGATCGCACTCAACCCTGCTGATCAAATAAAGACTGCTTTCATTACCCCGTACGGGGCTTATTGCTATCGTGTCATGTGTTTTGGCTTGAGGAATGCGGGTGCAACCTATCAGAGATGCATGCAGAAATGCTTGCATGATCAGCTCGGCAAGAATGTGCAGGTGTACGTAGATGACATTGTCATCAAAACGAATAAAACACATACTCTGCTTGCCGATCTTGAGGAAACCTTTGCTAACCTACGCAAGTACAAAATGAAACTGAATCCGAGTAAGTGTACCTTTGGTGTACCAGCTGGAAAGCTACTCGGTTTTCTTGTTTCTAGTCGGGGCATTGAAGCCAATCCGTCTAAGATAAAAGCTATTGAGAGCATGTCTTTGCCGAGATCATTGAAGGATGTGCAGAAATTCACGGGTTGTTTGGCATCTCTGAGCCGTTTCCTGGGCCGAATGGGCGAGAAGGCTCTGCCTCTGTACCAGCTGATGAAGAAAAGCGACAAGTTTGTCTGGACTCCGCAAGCGGATGTGGCATTCAATGAGCTGAAAGCAATGTTGGCTAGTGCTCCTGTCTTGGCTAGTCCGCTACCCAAGGAGCCTATGCTGCTATACATTGCCGCGACTAACCGAGTAGTCAGCGTGGTGATAGTGGTGGAGCGAGAAGAAGAAGGCAAGAGTGTGCAGCGCCCAGTCTACTATCTCAGTGAAGTGCTGTCCAGTTCCAAGCAAAACTACCCGCATTACCAGAAGATGACATATGGTGTGTACCTGGGCGCCAGGAAGCTGAAACATTACTTCCAGGAGCATCCCATCACTGTTGTGAGCTCAGCTCCCATCTCGGACATCATGGGTAACAAGGAGGCGAGTGGCAGAGTAGCAAAGTGGGCAATTGAGCTAGCTGCGTATGCTCCCGCATATACGAGAAGAGAAGCCATCAAGTCTCAGGTGCTGGCAGAATTTCTTGTCGACTGGGCCGAGATGCAATATGAACCTCCTGCTCCAGTCTCAAACTACTGGAAGATGCACTTTGATGGCTCAAAGGTGAAAGAAGGCCTTGGTGCTGGCGTTGTGCTTACATCACCCAAGCGGGATCAGCTCAAGTATGTGTTGCAGATTCATTTCAAGGCATCCAACAACGTAGCCGAGTACGAGGCAGTTGTGCATGGTTTGCGTGTAGCAAAGGAGGTTGGTGTGCAGCGCATTATCTGCTATGGCGACTCGGACCTGGTGGTGCAGCAAGTCTCAGGTACCTGGGATGCCTTGGATGCCAACATGGCGTCGTATCGTTTCCTGGTGCAGTCAATGACTGGGTTTTTCGAAGGCTGTGAGTTCCAGCACATCCACCGAGCAGAAAACGAAGCAGCGGATGAGCTGTCCAAGTTGGGATCTTCTCGGCAGTCTATCCCGGCAGGGATTGCCTTGGAGCATTTGAGGAAGCCGTCCATCAAGCCTTCCCCCAACTCGGAATCCATCTTTGTTCCCTCTCTGCCGAGTGAAGAATCTGACCCAATGGAGATCGACTGGGAGAGTGCTGCAGGGAACCCGGGGACTGCCACTCCTTACCCGGGGACTGCCACTCCCTACTCGGGGACTGCCGCTCCCTACTCGGGGGCTGCCATTCCCTACTCGGGGACTGCCATTCCTTACTCGGGGACTGCCATTCCTTACTCGGGGACTGCCATTCCTTACTCGGGGACTGCCACTCCTTACCCGGGGACTGCCACTCCTTACTCGGGGACTGCCGTCCTCAACCCAGAAGCTGTTGCATTCATTGAAGAAGTTCTCGCCAATCGATCTGGGCTGCAAAGAAGCGCTCCTACTCCTCCTGTGCAACCACCAGAGCCTGTCCCAATGGAAATGGACGAACCAGTGTTTCCCGTGCGGGAGACACCGAGTTGGGCAATGCCCATATTATCCTTTCTAAGGGACGGTACTTTACCTGAAGATGAGGTGACCGCGAGGCAGATTCAGAGAAGATCCAAGGGCTACGCCTTAGTCCGAGATGTGCTGCACAAGAGAAGTGCCACTGGTGTGCTGCAACGTTGTGTGAGCCCAGAGGAAGGAGAAGAAATCCTGGTGGAGATACATCAAGGAGAATGTGGGCATCATGCCTCTTCTCGGGCCTTAGTCAAGAAAGCTTTTCGGCATGGCTTCTACTGGCTCACTGCATTGCAGCAAGCTGAGGACATTGTGAGGAAGTGCGCCGGCTGCCAGATGTTCGCAAGTAAGATTCACGTGCCAGCATCCGAGTTGAAAACAATTCCTATCACATGGCCGTTTGCTGTTTGGTGCTTGGATATGGTTGGTCCTTTCAAGCCGGCTAAGGGCAATATGACACATATCTTGGTCATGGTGGACAAGTTCACCAAGTGGATCGAGGTGAAGCCTATTCGGAAGTGTGATGGAGTCACAGCTGTGAAGTTCGTGAAAGATGTGATCATGAGATATGGCTACCCACACAGTATCATCACCGACAACGGTACCAACTTTGCAGAGGGGGCAATGGTGCGATTCTGCAGAGATAAGCATATCCGACTAGACGTTGCGTCAGTCGCGCACCCTGCCTCCAATGGGCAAGTTGAGAGAGCAAATGGGATGGTACTGGCAGGCATCAAGCCGAGGCTGATTGAGCCATTGCTGAAAACACCTGGGTGTTGGCTAGAAGAGTTGCCAGCGGTGTTGTGGAGTCTAAGGACTACCCCTAACCGGTCAACCGGCTACACGCCATTCTTCTTGGTATACGGGGCTGAGGCCGTGTTGCCAATAGACTTAGAGCATGACTCCCCCCGAGTAGCCCTCTACACTGAGGTGGAGGCGAGAGAAGCTCGAGAAGACGACGTTGACCTGCTTGAAGAAGCAAGAGAGCTGACTCTGTCACGTTCGGCTGTCTACCAGCAAAACCTGCGGCGCTATCATAGCCGAAAGGTGAACCCAAGGGTTTTCCGAGAAGGAGACATGGTCCTTAGGCTTGTGCAGCGCACAGCCGGGATGCACAAGTTGTCTCCTCCATGGGAAGGGCCTTTCATTGTCAGCAAAGCGCTGCACAATGACGCGTACTATCTTGTAGATATGCGCCCATCGCAGGCGAACAGGGCAGATAAAGCTGGAGAGGAAACCAAGCGTCCCTGGAATGTAGCTCTACTTCGTCGTTTTCATTCGTAAGCAAAGATGTGTATGTACTCTTTCATCCGAGTTGAAATTCTACTCTGCAATCTAAAATTGTTCTCGGGGACTGCCCTCGTCCAAAATTGCTCTAAGTGTTTTTACTCGGTTTGTTCCTCTGTCTATTCGGTTGCTTCACTTCAGAACTCAAAAGTGCATTGAGTACTGTGTTTAAACCTACATGCCAACTCTTCGACTTCGCTGCTGTCCGAAACCCGGCTTCATGGCAAGCAAGAGAACAAGCAAAAGGTCAATGAGCACACGAAAATCGCTAAGGAAGAAAAAGTGCAGGAACCGAGTAGATTGTCGGTTACTTTTTGTTCCTCGTTTTCGTCTTCTCGGCTAAATGGTGGGCTGCGTTATCATGATTGTTCTCTAGCGGCTAAGTATTTGCAGCCTTGTTCTTTAATTCTCGTGACTCGAATACCAAACAAGCGACAAGTCGCAGGTAGAGCAGAGATGAAAAGACAGGGTGAATAAGAAAAGCTACTCGGGGACTCGCATGGAAACACAACTCGGCATTGAGCCATTGTCGTTCAAATTGATTAATGTCAACGTAAACTGAGTGGGCATAAAAACTGAGTAGCAAGCGAAAACAAATATTGTCTGATACATATGCTCCCGGCATCCCGGGGATCTGATAAATGTTCAAGTTAAAAAAGTTGCAGGTGGCCTCAGGTTGAGGAGGCAGTGTTCTCGGCGCTGGCATGGGCAGTTGCTTCCTCGACGGCTGTCTTGGTAGCAGTTTCTTCAGCGGTGGCTTTCTCGGCAGCTTCTTCGTTGTTGGTGGTGTCCGTTTCCGTCTGTACGGCGGCGGACTCCTCCATCTCAACATCATTCTGGGTGGCCGTCTGCTCGGATGTAGCTGTGGCCACCGAGATGGGGCCTGGAGCCGAAGAGGAGCCAGCGGTGTGGCTAGGAGGTGGCACCGTGTCGTCGAGAGCAGCACCCGAGGAGGTGCCGAAGTTGAGTGGCTCGCTGTCGATGTGGGCATGCTCTTCCTCATCGCTACTCGCGACGACGGTGGCCTTGCCCTTCCCGGCCTTGCCCTTGGGAGATTCGAAGTAGTCCGCAAGTTCTTCCTCATCGTCGTCCTCGTCGTCCTCCAAGTCGGCTTCCTCCTCATCTTCATAATCAGTGTCCGGCTCGGGGGGGCCGTCGATGTAGACCTCCGTCTCGGCATACTCGGCAACTTCATAAGCGATCTGCTTGCGCAAGGCCACGCTAGCGGCATCGTTTTCCCACTTGGAGTTACTGCGCTTCCCGCGGATGCGCTGCATGTCAAGGTTCTCGTACCAAGACGCCATGCAGAGAAGCATCACATCTGCACCAGCACGGGCTGCAGAGGCTCGCCACTTCTTCAGCTCGGCCTTCGCTGCCTCCAGCTTGTGGGCGAGATCCCGCATCTTTCTTGGCTGGGGGTCATGAGGCCAGAACAACCTGTGAAGCTCAAAGCCCACGTGCACCAAGTCGGTTCCAAGACCGACTAGCTGATCGAAGAAGCTTTTGAGCACCAGCAAGACGTCCTCGATCTCAGAACTAGTATCTGCCTCCTCGCCCTTCGAAAGGCGAAGCGCTCGGTTTGTGGCCAGAGTAGGCGCAGATGTGGAATCGAGAGCAGGCCAGATATCTGAAATAGCAAATGGCAACTTCAAAAACCGAGAAAAGGGAAACCGAGAAGAGAAAGACCGAGAAGAGAGGATGCAGGGAAGAAGAAAACTTACCCCTCAATTGGCGGCACAGCTGCTGCAGCTTGGATTTCCAGGACTCCTCGTTGCCAATACGTTTGTCTTGGATTCCGCGAAGAGTGGTCATCTGAGCGAAGAGATTGGCATTGGTTTTCTTCAGAGTTTCGCATTCAGACTCGAGGGCCCTCTCCTTGGCCTTGAAAGTGGTCTCGGCCTTGGCTTTCTCGGCGATGGCCGCGTCCCTCTCGGCGCCAATCTTCACAGCGTCCTGGAGTGCTTGCTGAAGTCGGAGCTGCAGGGATTCCATCTCGGTGGTGTGGTCCTTCACAAGAGCGATGGTCTGGTCAGACAGCTGTTTCTCCACCTCTGCTGGCTTGATGCAATCTTGGTGCGCCTCAGCAAATGACTTGTGATCTTCTGCGAAGAGATTGATAAGGTTAGCCGAGAAGTAAAACAGGAAACAGACTTAATACAGAACCGAGTAAACAGCAAGCTCACCTTCAAGTCTCTTTATGGTGGCCTCGGCGTCTGCCACAAAAGCACGGCACTTCTCGTGCTCGTCGACTAGGGCTTTCAGGTTAGCTGCAGAGAAGGAAAGGTTAGGGCCAAAGAAAGCAGGAGCGGGCGTAAAAATAAAACGCAGAAACCGCGTAGCTAAAAGGCCTACCCTGCACTTCAGCCAGCTGCTGGCTGCTCTCTTTGGCGTTCTTGCTTGCGGCCTCGGCATCTGCCTTCTCTTTCTCCAGTGCGGTGATGCGCCTCCTGGCGATGGAGTGGTTCCAGAGAAGGATGCGGTACAAGTTGGTCCGCTTGAGAACGGTATCCTGAAAACCGAGAAGAAAATGAGTTAGGCAAAGCAGAGAAGATTTGGCCCGAGTAGGAGGCTACTCGGAGAGTATCCACCTACTCGTCCCAAATCTCGGGGACTGGGAGTGATGGTGAGAAAGAAGAAAGGCGAGTAGAAGAGAAGAAAATTCAACTCGGAAAAGGCCAAAAGACTTACTGCGTAGCTCTGTTCGATATCCTCGGCATTCTTGCGATGCAAGAACATCTTGGCTGCGAGGGTGGCGGTATCGGTGGAGACGGACATGGGCTGGTGTCCCAAGTCGATCTTGTTCCACTCCACGCGGTAGTGGTCGACGGAGCCAAGAGTCAAGCCGTGCCACTTCTCCTCTCCAAGAACAGCGCTGTCCCACTTGGCGCTGATGTAGCCGACAGTGTCCAGTACCTGCTCAAGACCCTTGGAGGTTATTGGCTTGTCTTGGACTCCCCGAGAAGCAATATTGATGGGCTTGTTCTGGGCTGGATCGAAGGGAGGAGTAATCCTGGCTACAGCTTTCCTCCCCTTCTGAATAGCTACAGCTTTATCTTGGGGAGGGAAACCAATGCTATGTTGGTGGCTAACCTCAATCATGTATTCCGGGTAGCAGGGCTGACCAGCAGCGCGAGCGCCCGCAGAGAGCGCAGCAGGAATTGGGCCGGAGTCGCGGATCACGAGTGCTCCGCCTGCAGATGCGCCTTGCTCTCTGGCCCTTTCCTTCCTCTGCTCCTTCTCGATCTTCTGCTTCTCGGGGTCCTCGGGTTTCTTCCCCTCAGTTTTGGCCTTTGCCTTCTCGGCGACTGCTTCCTCGGCAGCTCGCTTCTCGGCTTTCTTCTGTTCAGCCCTGAGCTTCTTCTGCTCGGCCTTGGCTCTCTCAGCAGTTTCTTTCTCGGCTTTGGCCTTCTCGGCGGCCTTCTCCTTGGCCTTGGCCTCCTCAGCAGCCACCTTATCGGCAGCCTCCTTCTCAGAAGGGCCCTTCTCGGAGCAGTAATCCCTCAGAGCATCAAGGGCCCGTTGCCTGGTTACTCGCCCAGGAGGGCTGGGTGTGTTCTTACCCTGTGGCGACAAGGAAGATGTCGGCGGTGTAGGGTCTTGCACAGTTGGTGGCGCTGCAGACCCGTCACCCAGCGCAGTCTCTAGCTGGGCGCTACTCGGAGCGCCGCCTGGCAACGGATAAGCATCCGTGACGGTGGCATCCGCAGCGGCGTTGTCTCCTACTTGCTGCTCGACAGCAAGATTGTCTCGTGCACCAGCCTCTGTGCTGGTTTGCTCTGGTTCTGCTTCAGGCCGCTCGGGGGCGGCAGTGTCTTGCATATCATGGTCTCGGATCTCCTCGGCATTGCTAGCCGGAGGAGAAGGTGATCTTTCGGGGTGGACGGCAGCGTCCTGAGCTGCCGCTTCGGATCCTGCTCCCTGAGCAGAAGTGATCGGTGCGTTGGCGGCAGCAGCGTGGGCAGTGTTGTCCTCCTCGTCGTCATCGACGTTGATCAGAGGAATTGGGGTTTCCTTGGCTCGGCCGGACGCGCAAGCGGCGTTCACGTCCAGGGGAGCTCTGTGGAAAGAGGAGAAGGGAATCAGGAAGCGGAAGAAAATGGGGAAAATGGTACTGCGCGAGAAGTAAGACGACTGGGAAGGAAGCTTACGCGGTAGTGGAAGAGAGCTGTTTCCTCTTTCTCTTCGTGGTGAGCTTGGTGGGTTTCTTCTTCTCGGGGGTCTCTCCCTCCTCGGCGGGCTTCTTCTTCTTCTTGGCAGGGGGCGCTCGTGCTTCGCCGCCTGTCCGTTTGCGAGTTTCGGGGGGGGCAACCGACAGAGGCTTGACGACAAGGGGCGCATCGCCCTTGTTCTCGTCCTCATCCTCGTCGTCCTCCTCCGCAGCGGCCTCGTCTGAGAAATTCAAGGGAGAAGAAGGAAGAATCAGAAACAGCAACGCAAGAGGTTGATGTTCTTCAGAAACAAACGGGATAAAGATAACAGTACCGTG
Organism: Alopecurus myosuroides; assembly: GCA_028641055.1. Lineage (NCBI taxonomy): Eukaryota > Viridiplantae > Streptophyta > Magnoliopsida > Poales > Poaceae > Alopecurus > Alopecurus myosuroides. The sequence goes on along the minus strand of CM054062.1, from coordinate 49,477,377 downwards.
AGAGCCTTCATCCGACCAAGTGTTGAGGACGTCGCGCTTCTCGGGAACGGGGCTGCTCTGCTCCGCGTCATCAGAGGGAGGTAGATCATCCTCCTCGCGATCCTTGGACCAGTTCTCCTCGAGGACCTCGCTGCTTTCAGTGAGCTGGCGAGTAAGAGTCTGAAAGGCAGAGAAGGATCACGAGTTAGCCGAGTACCAGAATAGAACTCTACTCGGGTAGGCGTGCACCCACGAAGCACACTAAGCCCAGGCTTTTTTCTAAGTTTCCTACTCGACGAGGCGTGCAAGCACAAAGCACACTAAGCCTAAGGCGATTTAGCTAAGTGTCCTACTCGGTGCACAAGGTGATTGCTAGTCGAGGCGAAAAGATAAGCTATCTACTCGGAAGGCAGAGACGAAAACAGAGTAAGGGAGACGTACCCGTAAGATTGGAGTCCTGCGGCTGAACGGAACGAACCCGTACCGCCACTTCTCGTTGAGGCCGGTCTTCAGAATGTTCCTGGCAAGCCGGGGAACGTCAGCGTCGTCGATCTCGACGGTGGTAGTCCTGGTGCAATCGCGAGGCCCTCCCATGTAACACATGAGGTGGCATCGCTCCTGCAGAGGGAGCACCCGGCGTTTGATCCAGCACGCCACTGGATCGTCATTCCGGAGGCCATGCGTCTTCAGCCAACCGAGTTGCGTCTCTATCTCGGTGGCGATCTCGTCGTTGACGGGCTTCTCCTTCCAATTCGACCCGAGTGGAGCACGCTTGCTCCAAGGGGGCAGATTGATCCGATCGTCGACGGGGGCTCCATCAGCGGCGGCAACGTTCCTCACGTAGAAGAACGTTTGCTGCCACATTCGGCAGGAATCCAGCCCCTGGATACGGGGGTGGTTCGTGCCGTTCCGCTGCACCATCATGGCACAGCCGACGTCGGTGGCGCGAGGAACGCCCGCGCTGTCCTTCTTCCCGGCAGATTGTTGGCGGAGGTGGAAGTAGCGGAGCCACGTCTCCACGGTGGGCCTGATGCCGAGAAAAGCCTCGCACACCACGGCGTGGTATGCGAGGAAAACAACTGCATTGGGCGGCAGATGGTGCATCTGCAGCCCGAAGTGGTTCAGGAACTTACGCATGAAGTCCGACGCTGGCAGCCCGAACCCGCGCTCGAAGTGGGACATGAACACCACGCGCTCTCCGTCCCTGGGCTTGGGCACGGTCTCGTCGTCGGGCGCCCGGCACTCCACGCCGGGGGGAACCCTTCTCTCATTCACAAGCCAGGCGAGGTTGGCTTGGGTGATGGAGGAACCGGCCCAGCAGGACTTGGCCATGGTTGCGAGTGGAGGAATCGGAAATCAAATGGGTTTGGTGGTGGAGCGAGTCCGCGGCGGCGCAGAGGCTAGCGCGGCGGCGGAGCGCTCGGTGGCGAAGAAGAACGGGAGGAAGAAGAGGAAATGAGCAGGGAAGGGGAAAAGGAAGTTACCGCGGGGGTATTTATACCCCCTCGGCGAGATTACCGTTACCGCTGCGGGAGTGGGATCGATTGTGGCGTGTGGTGGGTCCTGTGGCCGAATAGAAACGCGCACAAGCGCAGGCTGCGCGCGTAACGGCCGCATTTGATCCCACCTTCAGATCGTGGCCAGTAATTGCGCTTGATGGGACACGACGGCCGGTGGGCCCACGGCGTGAAAACTGGACACGTGGCGTCGTGTCTTGGGCAACCAAACGACAAGGTCGTGGATGCTTGACACGTAGGCAGTGCCTGCGTGAAGGGCTGGATGTTGCTCTGCGCTGCAGAGGCTCAGTTTGCGAAATTTCGCTAAGTCTTTTTACTCGGATACAGAGTAGGAAGCGAGTGCTACTCGGAAAAGAGGAGACTCAAGATACTTTCCAGATAGCTACTCGGAGGACCTACTCGGCATCTTGAGGTTCGATGGGTAAGATGCAAAGGCTGGTTTTAAGCTGGCAGAGCCTAGTGAACAAGTTCGCAAGACTCAACCAGCTTCGGGGACTGCTGTCGGGGGGTTACCCCCGAGTAGGGTAAAGACAGGTGATAAAGGCCGCGTACAGAAGAAAGGTTTGGTCGAGTATCCGACTACCGAGTACTCGCTACCCGGTAGTCTGCTACCCGGTCTCACCTCGAGATGGCCAGACGGAGATATCAATCAGTTTCTACCCTGTCGAGTAGAAGGTTTGGCCCGAGTACAATTGGCGGGAACCTTTGGCGGGAAACTACTCGGGCAGGAAGTCAAAAGAGCCTTTCTGACACAGGATCCCGCGTATCCTGGGTCCGTACTTGGCAGCATTCGAACTACTGTTCACGTGGGGACGGCCTGCCTGACAGTGACAGCATGGAAGCAGTCGGTGGCAGGATAAGGGGGGCCTACTCTGTGACTAGGTACAGTGATACCAGTCTGTCCCCTAGTTTTGCCCAACGACTTTACAGAAGCGGCCAAGACCAACGACCAAAGCTGTCAGGCCGTACTCGGAGAAGGGACATGTGAACAGTATGTCGACACTTGTCTAGGATTTGGACGTATCCGGCTGGGCACCATGTATATAAGGTGCCCCGCCGCCTCCTGCGCGAGGCACGCTGGGAGACATTGAGAGGAAACCCTAGAAACCCTAAGTTCTTGACCTAGCTCTACTCGGGAGCATAGAGAGGCTACTCGGTGAACATCATTCCTTGTACTGTGAGCTACTCGGTGACATATAGCAATACATAGAGAAAGGCAGGAGTAGGGGTTTTACCTCCTCACGAGGGCCCTGAACCTGGGTACATCGTGTTGTTTGTGTTGTGTGGATCTTACCTCACGCGGCTACTCGTCGCGTGATCCCTCCCCGGACACCTCCAGCGTCCATCGTCCCCACATCTTTAGCCATCCCATGGCATCTGCCGTGACACCACCACGACACTAGGGTTAGGGCTAGGGTTAGGTATAGGCTAGGGCAGAGGAGGTAGGTGGGTTTTATGGGGAATAGGTGCTTGTACGGCGGCAATCGTAGCGAGGAGGGGGCTGATCGGGTGGTGGTGAGCCATGTCGTACAGGGATGACGTCTGCCAGAGGAGGAAGACAGCGACAGGGGTACTGGGCCAAGGAAATAAGAAGTGGGCTTGGGCCTAGGTAGGTTTAGCTGCTGCCTCTTTCTCTCTTTTGTTATTTTTTTTGTTTTACTGTTTTTTTTTTGTAGCAAAAGCAAATGGAAACTTTGGATGGTTTTTAAGGTGGTAAAATTTTTGGAAAAATTAGATTAGGTTGTTTATACCAATAGCAACCCATTGCCAAGGTGGATTTTAAAAGTTTGAAATTTAAAATGTTGTTTATTTTTGAAACCAAATTGAATGAAATTTCCAATATTAATTAATATTAGAAAAACAAAGCAATTTCAATAGGGTTTCCCCTAGAGTTTTAAAGTGATTTAAAGAATACAAATAGGGTGGTGAACTTTAAGGTTTCAAAAGGTACTGATTTTGAGAATTGGTTTGAATTTGAAAATGTTTTAGAATTATTTGATTGGATTAATTGATTGATTAATGGTTTGATTAAAACCAACAATTTTTAGGAGTTATCAACATGGAATAAAAATGGAACAATTTGGTTGTTTTCATTTGTTATTTTTATTCCAAAAGTTGTAACAGAACAAGTATGAAAACATTGTTTGAGTAAGGTTTAAATTTGAGTTGTGAAAACAGTGGAAAACAAATGCAACAATTTAGAAACAAAAGCAACCCACATGGAAACAATATGATGACATGATGCAATACTTTAATAACAAGAAATCAAACATTCTAAATGGTAGGTTTTCATACTTGGGATGTTACAAAACGCCCCCCCTTGAAGGAATCGCGCCCCGAGATTCCTACTGAGAAAAGAAAAGGTCCGGAAACTTCTTAGGAAGATCCTCTTGAGCTGTGACACGTGAAACACATCGTGCACATTGGATAGACGTCAGGGAATTTGCAAACCACCGGAACATTTTCAAGTAAAGGGGAGAGATTTTGCACCAAGGGTGTATAGCTGAATGGAACTTGATTCATTTGGAGAATAGATTATCTGGCTAGAATGGTGGAACAGAGTTATTGACATCAATGGAACACCAAGAATAATATCAATGTCAGAATCATCAACATGAGAGTAACGAGGAATATGTGGCCTCCCATTAGAATTGGATTGAGATTCCGGAGAGTGAACGGTGATTTGATTGCTTAGTGGAACCAGAATTGGGTTGTATGTTGTGGAAAAGATTGTTGACACAAAGGAATGTGATTCTCCGGTATGAAATAACACTTTAGCTGGAATAGAGTTTAGCAGATGAACGGTGAAACTTTGATTAGACGCCGGTAGAAGAATTTAAGTGGAAACAACAACAAGATTTGAACGGACGAAAAGGTTCTTTAAAAGAACAGGATATTGAAGCAACACCGGGGAAAACGAGAACAAAACTCCTGAGGTACTACGGAGAACCCAAAACACGTGAAATCCTAACTTGAAAGTTTAGCTGAGAAGGGAGAAAATCAACGTTGCACTTCCTTACCAGAAAAGGGAGGGAGGGTGGGGAAAAGAAGAAAAAGAACAGAATTCCTACTCTCACGTTTCATTTTTTCCTATATAGCTACAAAATAGTTTCTAGACTCAACTGCGACCAGTAAAAAAGGGATCCTACAGGCAGACAGGCTCTGATACCATTTGTCGCACCCTGATTTCTAGGGGATACTCACCGTACGAACTGGATAGCAGATGCTTGGATTATGGGGCATAACTGCTCCCACGTCCCAGCTTCCTGGTAGGCCTGCGCTTATGCGCGACAACACAAGCCCTGCTATTCCATCGTCGATGTAAACTATCCACTAGAGATCAAAGGCACTTCCGTCGACGTACTTCAACCATACACACATGGTACGTCAACGGCGTTGAACAACTGATATCACAACAGATCTCTACGACACAAAAGATTGAAATAAGTTGCAAATGGCTCTCATTAGAGCAGAGATAGCAAATACAATCATTCAGAGGGCACATGCCCCAACAATACATCATTACAATAGAGCGGAAGCATTCAATATGTCTGAGTACAGACAAGAACCAAATAGGCCTAAGAGGCCGGAAACGAAAAGACGGAGCCCATCCACGAAGTCTCGGATCCTGCCCGGGTCCGCTATCTACTCGTCAGCAGTCTCGTCATACTCCACGTAGTAGCCACCATGTAGATCCTCGGAAACGTAGGTCTGCGGAAACCACAGCCCCAAAGGGGTCAGTACATAAACGTACTGGCAAGCAAGACTCACAATTCACCAAAGTGTAACCCGACAACACCAAGCACAGATGCCTTGGGTTCAACGGAAGAGAGGGGATATAAAAGATGCTGCAACTGGCTGCGCTAACCAAGTACAGAGATTCTACCACTTCCGGCTAACAGAAAGGAGATAAGATCGAGGATTGTAACCAACTGAAAGATAACTTCAAACAAACCCATCCTGGATCTCGCCCCTTATCCAAAGAAGCAATCCGAGGATAACTCACACAGTTGAAATAATGATGGTTCAATTTATTGTGTCAATAAGCCTATTACTAGTCAAGTTATTAATCATGGGGTGTAACATGTTTGATTATTATGTTTAAGTTGTCCTGAGTACTTGTTAGCCAGTACTTTCACCAAGTAATCCATAACCGCGGAAAACACGGCTTCTCGAGAAGATTATCCCTGCAGGGTTGCACCAATTTGGCCGTACACTCATGAATATCCCGCCAGATGGGATGCCTCCCACCAAGCGGGGCACTCAACACAACCAACCATTCTTCGCATCAATCCCAAAGAACCTTGGGCGCACGGCTAATCAAGCCCCGAAGAAAAGGGACCCTCATAGCACTCTAAGACCGTGTCCCCCTATATGCCGACTACAAAAGTTCCACCCTGGCCTGGGCTCGCAAAAACATGCATGCGACAAATGGAAAACACGAACTAAATGAGGCGATTTGGACGAGATGCGAATCAGGTCAAGTTGAGGGGGGCGCCCATACTCGCTTCCCAAATGCGGGTAGTGCGCTCATCATGGATCAGTAGACAAGACCCTGTTCCTATTAGGGTCGACACTAGCAGGCTTCAAAACCTCTCATGGGCCTCCTGCCGGTGCCTTATCATCAAATTTATTATTAATAGTAACATTAGCATGATTGATTGATTAAACATCGAGCCCCCGCAACGTAATAGAAGTAGTAACAGTAAGTAACGGGTAACAGACTCGAGCAAAAGCAACCTAAGCATGCTAGTAAGACACTGGCTCAAACAATGGGTTGTAGGAAGGGAGATGAGGCAATATCAGGGTTAAGGGATTCATGTGATAGGTTCGTAACAGAATAACTACTACTAAGGCTAGCAGAAAAGAACAACGGAAAGTATCGGTAACCAATGTTGAAAGGAACACAGTGGTTCATGTGAGTGATAACTTGCCTGCAAAACCCAGTAGCCTGGTACTGAGCTAACTCCTTAGAAGGGATGTCGTAAGTATCGTCGGTCTCAACGTCGTCGTGTATCCGAGAAGAAGCAAACAAGCAATGCAGAAAGATAAACAATCATTATCATGGCATAGGTGCACAAACATGGGATGATGCATGTCATGGTAATAGATGCATCAGAATAAACTACTTGACAAGATAACACAATTTAATTGGACCCATATGCAATTGGATTGCATATGGAAAAGATCCATTGAAATAAGTGGAAACAAATGATTTACAATTAATTATTATGTGAGAGTTGTTAGCATGATGCATGTATGATGATAACAACAAAATAACAACAAATAACAATGATAGATGCAAGTGAAAAAGGATTCAACAAGTTTTGGAAAATCATTTATTAAGTTTGGAAAGTTTGGTTACTTAAACTTGCCACACAAGTAATTGTTGTTTTCACCAAGTTAAAGTGTGCAAAACAAATAACAAAGTTTATATTTGAAAAGAACATCAAATTTTAGTTGGAGTACATGTTTCAAATATTGAAATTTGGATTAGGATGAATTTATTATGAATTAAACAATATTAACAAGTTTTAATTGAATTTAAAGCAAGTTTGAATATTAATTGAATTTTATTTGTTCAAATCATAAATTCAAATGCACATTTGAAAAGTTCACACTTTGATGGTTTGAAAACATATTTTGCATGTTCAAAATATTTTATTTTGAGCAGGTTATGATTTTATCAAATTTAATTGAATTAAACAAGGATTAAATGGTTTAGGCAATTTTAATTATTCAAAACAGGAAACAAAAATTATATTTGAATAGGTTATTCAAAATGGTATGGAAAACATATTTTATTTGCATTTATTGGATTAATAAATAATTAGTTATGGAATTTACAAATTAACATTTGAAATATTTAAGTTTGAATTTTTAAATACATTTGAAGTTTCCAAAACAGTACACAAATTGAATATTTGGAAAGATTAGAAAATTTGGATCAGAATTCATATAAAACTTGCTTTTATTGGACTTATAGATTTGAAGTTATTAAATTTTGAAGTTTTGTTTTAAATCTGTTAATTAAATGAATTTTGGAATTTTTAGAAATTCGCAGAAACATTTTGTACCGCACTAGTGTCTACTCACTCTCACTGCCCCGTGGGCCTAGACAGCGTGGCACATGAGTAACTCCTTGCGTGGCAGTAAAGGTGGATGACATGTGGGGCCAGTGGGGTGTGGGATGAATAATAGCCAAAAAAGGTGGCTTTGCGCCCGCCGGGACTCGAACCCGCGCGCTAGCGCTTCCGCGCAGAGGGCTGCGACCAGTGCGGCTGGCGTTTGTATCGTGACAGTAAGCGATTGCGAGCAAAGATAACTCTACTGCTGCGCGCTAACTGAACTCTGAAACTCGCGCAGGAACAGAGGTGCAGATGCAGAGACTCGGTAGCAGCAGAACGGCCGGCGGTGAGCCAACTTGCACCGGGACGTGCTGTGGTCGTGCGAGGTGCATGTGTGCGTGCAGCAACGTAGAGAGAGAGGGACAGAGGAGCAGGGGCTCACCGCACTGTGGTCGAAACATACGATCGGTGAGGTGGCCGTCGGTGTGCAGAAAAGGAGCAGGAGCGGAGGACGTTGCCGGCGATGGCGCGGCGTCCACAGGGTTCCTCAGCAGCGGCCGAGGAGACGAGGAGCCTCAGGGAAACTCGGCGTTTCCATTCCCGCCACCAACTACTCCTCGAGGTGGTCAGATCGTGGCCGCGATGAGAGGGGAAGTGGTGCTCACGGTGGTTCAGATAAGTTCAGGCAAAGAACAGAGGGGCTGGAGGGAAGAGGAAGAAGGGATCGGCGGCGCTAGGGTTAGGGCTAGGGTTAGGTATAGGCTAGGGCAGAGGAGGTAGGTGGGTTTTATGGGGAATAGGTGCTTGTACGGCGGCAATCGTAGCGAGGAGGGGGCTGATCGGGTGGTGGTGAGCCATGTCGTACAGGGATGACGTCTGCCAGAGGAGGAAGACAGCGACAGGGGTACTGGGCCAAGGAAATAAGAAGTGGGCTTGGGCCTAGGTAGGTTTAGCTGCTGCCTCTTTCTCTCTTTTGTTATTTTTTTTGTTTTACTGTTTTTTTTTTGTAGCAAAAGCAAATGGAAACTTTGGATGGTTTTTAAGGTGGTAAAATTTTTGGAAAAATTAGATTAGGTTGTTTATACCAATAGCAACCCATTGCCAAGGTGGATTTTAAAAGTTTGAAATTTAAAATGTTGTTTATTTTTGAAACCAAATTGAATGAAATTTCCAATATTAATTAATATTAGAAAAACAAAGCAATTTCAATAGGGTTTCCCCTAGAGTTTTAAAGTGATTTAAAGAATACAAATAGGGTGGTGAACTTTAAGGTTTCAAAAGGTACTGATTTTGAGAATTGGTTTGAATTTGAAAATGTTTTAGAATTATTTGATTGGATTAATTGATTGATTAATGGTTTGATTAAAACCAACAATTTTTAGGAGTTATCAACATGGAATAAAAATGGAACAATTTGGTTGTTTTCATTTGTTATTTTTATTCCAAAAGTTGTAACAGAACAAGTATGAAAACATTGTTTGAGTAAGGTTTAAATTTGAGTTGTGAAAACAGTGGAAAACAAATGCAACAATTTAGAAACAAAAGCAACCCACATGGAAACAATATGATGACATGATGCAATACTTTAATAACAAGAAATCAAACATTCTAAATGGTAGGTTTTCATACTTGGGATGTTACACTTTGGATGCCAGCATGGCCTCCTACCGGTTTCTGGTTCAAAACATGACTGGGTTGTTTGATGGGTGTGAATTTCATCACATCCACCGACCTGAAAATGATGCAGCGGATGCTCTGTCCAAGTTGGGGTCTTCTCGGTAATTCATCCCACCTGGGATTGCCCTGGAGCATTTGAGGAAGCCATCTAGCAAGCCATCGCCCAGCTCGGAGTCTATACACATTCCATCTCTGCCGGGTTCAGAGGCTGTTCCCATGGAGATCGACTAGGAGAATGCAAAGGAGAACCCGGGGACTGTCGTCTCCAACCCGGGGACTGCCCCTCCCAACTCGGGGACTGTTGCCTTCATCAAGGGGATCATTTCTCAGTACTCGAGGACTTGGGGACTCATCTCCAACTCGGGGCAAGTTATGGTGGCTGATCCAATGGAAGTGGATGAACGATATTTCCTATCCGACCCACGCCGAGCTGGGATCAGCCTATATTGGCCTTCTTGATGGATGGCACCTTACCAAGTGACGAGGCCACAGCCCGGCAAATACAGAGAAGATCCAAGGCATACACCATCATCAACAAGGAGCTGCACAAGAGAAGTCCTACTGGCGTGCTCCAACGCTGTGTTGAGCCAGAAGAAGGAGAAGAAATCCTCAGAGAAATACATCAAGGAGAGTGCGGGCACTATGCCTCCTCTCGGGCCCTAGTCAACAAGGATTTCCGGCATGGATTCTTTTGGCTCACCGCCTTGCGTCAAGCAGAAGATCTAGTGAGAAAGTGCAATGGATGCCAGAGATATGCGAGTAAGATACACACACCAGCATCCGAGTTGAAGACCATCCCTATTACTTGGCCATTTTCTGTATGGTGCTTGGATATGGTGGGACCTTTCAAGCAAGCTAGAGGCAACATGACTCACATGTTAGTCATGGTTGATAATTTCACCAAGTGGACTGAAGTAAAACCTATCCGGAAGTGTGATGGGAACACAACTGTGAGTTTTCTGAAAGATATCATTTTGAGATATGGGTACCCGCATGGGATCATCACGGACAATGGAACAAACTTCACTGAAGGAGCCTTTGCTAGATTCTGCAAGGAGAAGCGGATCCGGCTAGACGTTGCGTCAGTCGCGCATCCGGCTTCGAATGGGAAAGTTCAAAGAGCTAATGGCATGGTCCTATCTGGAATCTTGTGGGGTAGTGTTAATTTCAATTCTCAAAGTGGTTAAGTATTAGAAGCTCGGTTTTGGAAATCTTGTGACTCGACTACCAAAAAGCCACAAGTGGCAGGTAAGAGCAAAGACAAAAGAACTGAGTGGACAAGAAAAGCAACTCGGGGACTTGCATTTAACGCAATCCGACATTGAGCCATTCTTGCTAATAAACTGAATAAAATTGAGTAGCTCAAGGAACGATAAAGTATTTGTTACATCTGCACCCGGTATACCGGGGATCTAATAAAAGTTTGAGGATAAAAGTAAGTGCAGGAGCCTAGACCGTTGTGGATGGAGTGTAGTTGGTCTCGGTGTTGGAGAGTTCTGCAGACTCGATGGTCGGAGTCGTGGAGGCTGGCTCGGGAGCAGCAGTAGAGGCTGGTGTCATGGAAGCTGGCTCGGGAGCAGCAGTAGAGGTTGGAGTAGAGGATGCAGGCTCAGGTACAACATTGGTGGCCTGGGTCGCAGAGTCACCGAGTGGAGGAGCAGGCCCGGATGCGGCATTCTCGGTCGCAGCCCCGGTTGCGCCCAACTCGGGAGCTGGGGTGTCGATCACCATCTCGGTGGTGACAGCTCCATCCGGGGCAGTGGTCTGTGACTCGCTCTGGACTTTCTCAGAGTCAGCTCCTGGCTTGATCGCTTCCTGGTCGACGTCTATCGCGGTCTCCTACGCAGCACTGCGCTGCTCGGTCCCCTCTGCTCCAACGTCATCCTGCTCCTCCTCCTCATCGCCCACGCTGCCATCTTTGCCATCATCAGCACCGTCGTCATCAGCGTCATCCTCTTCATCTTCAACATCAGTATCCAGCTCCGTGGGGCCGTCGATACTGTTGTGTATCTGCGTAGGATGCAAGCTCATAGGCAGTCTCCTTGCGGCGCAAGACGCACTCATCCCTGTTGGTCCACTTGGAGTCATTCCGGAGGGTGCTGATCCTCTCGAGATCGAGATTCTCGTACCAAGACATGCGAAGTGGAGGGCTTCATCCGCACCAGCTCGAGCTGCGGAGGCACGCCACTTCTTCAGCTCCTCCTTGACGTGGTCCAAGTGAGCGGCCATCTCGTTGATTGTGTCCGAGTTCTCCTTCTCCAGCCAGAACAACTTACGCAGGCGCATAGCGGTTGTGATGGGGGGATGCTAACCCGGTATGCCAAGATCCGAGGAATAACCCAGCCCAGAGACAGTGAGTAGGATACGGTTAGGGATAAAGATGTTTGTGAAGGCCCAAGCTCGTGGGCCTGGTGACCCGGACTGTGGGTGTTGTAAAGGAAAGTTAGGGTTAGCACGCCGTGTCTGGGTAGGACCCGGGTGTGCCTTGTAAAGTAAGTTAGGGGGTACGGGAGCTATATAAACCGACCCCCGGGTATAGATTGAGACAGAGATTCGAGAGCCTTAACAATATCGAGTGGTATCGAGTATCCAGTGTAAACCCTAATCGTGTTATTATCGAGAATAGAGATCCGGCGACTTCGATTGCTGGCTGTCATATCAAGTTGTGTCATGTCTTCCTTTGAGCTAAACCCTCTCCCGAACGCCTGTGTCGACTTGCCCCAAGATCAGTTACCCCTGGTAACATCTGCCGTGATTATCCCACGACAGTTGGCGCCCACCGTGGGGCCTGCGTCCAAAGGTGTCTACATCACGGGAGAAGCTCAGAAGGGCATGGAGAATCTTGTCATCGGCGAGATCTACATCGACCACGAAGGAGAAAAGGTGGTGGACGATTCCGGCTGGGGGCCGGAATCGGATCACCTCGAAACCGGATCCGTCATAACAATCGGCCGGATCAACGTCTTCATCGGTATGGTATGTGCTTCCAGTTCGGTCCCTGACAACGTTGGATCTGATTCTATGCCAGGAAAAGCCACGTCTACCCGATCAGATGATGAAGAATCGACGGGAACGACATATCCAGCAGAAGAACCCATCGCGGAGTGGGAACAGCCGGAGGAGCCGGCATGGACCCCACGCGACCGGGCCCAAGGAGAAGATGACACCGGGTCTATCCTGGATCTACTGGAAAACCGGTATGAGGAGAACGGTGAAAAGCAACAGCCTGAATTTACACCGGATGTCGCGCGCCGAGTTGCAGTCTATGCAGCCCCTGCGGCTAACCAAGGAAACACAGCCGCGACACCAGTCGGGGCAGTGGCCCAGCAACAGGGCGCGGTTAACGGAGACCCGGTCTTGACCTGGGTCGATGGAGAGTCAGCATCGGTCACCAGTCGCGCGGCAGATGAGGAGCAACACGCCAACATGTTCGGGTTTCAAGCCAATCGGACACCAGGGGCGGGTCCCTCGAATCCGCGTCACCCGGCCCTGTTCGATAATAATTTGATCTTGGATCCTACAGTCCTCGCCACTGTTATCACCCCAGAAAACGCGGCAGAGCGTGTTAGAGATCTGGACGTGGCTCGTCGTGCATTGGAACAGCAAAGAAGGCAAGTGGAAGCAGATAGACAGGGGATGGCCACCCGGCGGCGCGAGCTAGACGCGCTGGAAACCCGGCTTCGAGAGGAAACGTCCAGGATACATCAAAGGCATCACACCAGGTTGCCAGCAACGGGCGGGGTTATTAATCCGGCTAATTTGTTCATCACGCCCCAGGACCAACCGATACCAGTGGTGAACCAGGGAACCGCACCCCAACAGACAACAGCAGCGACACATCCGGCGAATGAGCGGACCGGGTTACCCCCACCGCAAACTAGAGTCACAACCGGTAACGATTTACTGCCGCCGCCGCCATCACGATTTCGCACGCCAGCCGGCCACTACAACAATCCTATGGACAACGTATATGCGGCGACACTCGCATTGAATCAAATACCTGTGGGAGAGTCGCCCCATGCGGAGAAGACCCGGCAAGCCATCGAGCTGTTGCACACTGCGGTGGCACAGCAAGCCAATTACCCGGATCACAGAAGCGGAATGCACGGGACGCCATATGTCAGCCAGCAGCAAGGGAATTTACAAGCAAGTTCGGCGCGGCGGAGGGAAGAGCAGCAGCCAATGCCGCCTCCTCCCCGCGCTCAGGCAGTGTCAGCAGCTCAGGCCGTCGTGGACAGTTCTAGGGCTCGGAGGGCCGCGGCCGGGTCTGCAGCGCATGGACCTCCCGCAGCACAGCGCCCAGACGCGCCCCCCGCGGCGTCACACGTTTCCAGGGCAAGGCCGGCTTCAATCATTCTTGCGGGGCCCAAGTGTCTCTCGGACAATATTAGAGCTGAACCTTACCCGGAAAAGTTTAAAAAGCCAGGGAAAGTAGTGAATTATGAGCCAACCATGGACCCCGAAACATGGCTAAGCAGTTACGAGATGGCAATGTCAATCCTCAACGCGTCCGAGAATCTTCAAGCCAAATTCATGTATCTGATGATGTCTGAAGGAGCAGCAAAATTGTGGTTCACCAATCTACCGGAGGGATCGATCAAGTCGTGGGAAGAACTGAAGACCGCGTTTATCAAGCACTTTCACGGGACCTGCAGGAAATTATTCACCATTGATGATCTAGAGCGATGCGTCCAAAAGAAGGGAGAATCGGCGCGCAGTTGGGTGCGCCGGGTTATGGAGATACTTCATTCATCCACAGACATCCAGCCCAAGGATGCGCTACAAGCCATGGCAAAAACATGCAAGTATATACCTTTAGTGCAAAAGTTAACCCGCATGAAGTCCAGTCGAAATGCGTCAGAAGTCACAATGGGAGAATTGATGGATGCGTGCAACAAACACGCTGCGACAGATACCACAGAAGAAGAAGCTGATGACAAGAAGACAAAAGAAAACGCAAGCGGTAATGGAAGAACCGGCAACGGAACAGCGTCAGGAAACAATGGAAGTAGTCAGAACAAGCGTCCCTTCGAAGGAGGCTCCGAGTTTGTCGCCAATACAGAAGCCGGGTCTTCAAGACCCAGAGCAGAAGGAAATTTCAATACTGGGAATCACAACGGAGGAAACTACCAAGGGCCACCCCGGCCGGGTAATAGTTGGGACATCTTCAGGATGGCGTGCCCAAAACACAGCAGGAATGGCAGGCCGGCTAACCACTCCTTGGAGCAGTGCGCCGATTTACAAAGATGGAAAAATGAGGAAGTGCACAGAGCTATGCGAGGCGCAGGGCGGGGAGGAGGACCGGGTCCAGGGGCAAACCCGGGCAACGGCCCACCCCCAGCTGGTAACCCGGCGGCCGGAAATCAAGGTAATAACCAAGGGGGGGCAGGAGGCTTCCAGGCTAACCCCAAACAATTGGGTCAATATCATGTGCACACCACAGGAGGATCTAACAAGGACAAAAAGATACTGAAGCAAGCAGTCAACTCAGTTTCGTTAGCCGTTCCGAGATACTTGAGATGGTCAGAACAGGAGGTAACATGGAGCAGAAGGGATCACCCAGAAAGAGTGGAACATCCAGGAGTCTTGGCACTAGTAGTCGCACCGCAAGTTAATGGGTACGAACTAAAGAAGGTTTTAATGGATGGTGGAAGCAGCACCAATATACTATATTGGGAAACCTTCCTACGCATGGGTCTCAAGGAGTCTCAACTGCAAAAAAGCTCAACAGTTTTTCATGGAATAGTGCCGGGTCATTCAGCATGCCCCGAGGGAAAAATCGCATTGGAGGTAGCTTTCGGAGAATCAAAGGATAACTATCGAATTGAGTGGCTCACCTTTGAGGTAGTGAAATTACGCAGCCCCTATCACGCGCTGTTTGGAAGGCCGGCTTATGCCAAATTCATGGCTAGGCCGTGTTATGTATATCTACAGCTAAAAATCCCGGGTCCCAAGAAGACTATAACCATACACGGAAATCGAGACATAGCCGCTGAATGCGACGAAGGAGATGCAGCAATGGCCGAGCAAGCTTGCAGAAAGGAAGAACTCAAGCACTATCGGTCTCAAGCAGACCCGGAGGACAGAACTACATCAAAGAAGCCAAGTACTGAAGGCGAAAAAGCAAAGTCCAAGGTCACGCAAGATGCTAAAATGGTGGCCTTAATCGAAGTTGACTCTCCCAAGCAGTCTGCTGTAAAGGAAGAAGTTACACGGCCGCCAACAACCAGCAAAGTCATGGAGACACCCTACTCGGGTTGGCTGGCAAACCCGGTACTCATCAGGAAAAAGTCCAACTTATGGAGGATGTGCATTGGTCAAGCCGGATCAGGGCCAGTGCTTACAAAGAACTGAGTAATGTAACGGGCGGCAGGTTTCAGACGCGCTCTTTTCCTACCCAGGGTGCCTAAGGGGACTGGAAGGTTTTTAATGAGGCGGCCTGCTGACCCAAAATTTCTGGTATCAATAAAGAGATGGTTATGAAGTCCTATGTCTTTTCGCCTTTATCACAAGTAAGTAGTATCCATACGACATCGATAATTCAGTATCATCAAAAGCATCGATTGCATGTAGGTCTTGGGGGTTGGTTGCTCAGGTAACCAACCACTAACCCGAATGACCCGGCATAGATAGCTATAAGTTATAAGGGCCGATTCCTCGCAAACGAGCACGGCTGCAATCTTATGACTGGGCAAAGAAGCCAATTTTTCTTGACTTATCTTACTTAAGCTTGATGTGACTCGCACTAAAGTGGCATGATTCGTTCGCTTACGATTACAATCAGCCATGGAGCCCAATGGGACTTGCCTGACACTGTTCTCGTATGGATGTAACAACATGGTATCCACGCGAAAGCCGGCTTATAGTATAAGATAGTCAAAAGGTGTGACGCCCCGAGATCGGGCACTATGCAGATTTCAGCATTCCCGCCAAATCCGCATAATAACCGATTCCAGGTTGCCATTTATGATAACATTACAATAGTTCACGAATAATCCACAATTACAACAGAAGCAGATAGATACAAGATGACTCACACGAGCCGGGGTTACAACTGATACAACACAAAGATCCAAATAACAGCGGAAGAAACAAACGTCCGTCTACGGACAAGATCCAAATTGGACTAAGAGTCCTGAAGATAACCGAAGGCGTCCAATCCCTGCCCAGGCCAAGCCGGAGGGATTCCCAAGCTAACGTCGTCAGACTTCAAACCTGTTGACTGCAATTTGGAATTTGCAGCCACGAAAGAGATTCGTGGGTCAGTACGGTTAAGTACTGGCAAGGGGGATAAAACCCATACTCACAAGTTACCGGCGTAGCCAGTCATCACAAGATACAAATACTTTAGGATCAACGGAAAGGAAGGGGTTATGGCAAATAAGTGACAGCAGGCTGCACTAACCAACTACAGAGATTCTATTACTTCCAACTATCAGAAAGGAGATAAGATCGAGTGATAGTAACCAACTGAAAGATAACTTCAAACAAACCCATCCTGGATCTCGCCCCTTATCCGAAGAAGCAATCCGAGGATAACTCACACCGTGGTATTAAAGATGAGTCAAGTTATTGTGTGAATAACCTATTACTAGTCAAATTATTACTCATTGGGTGAAACATGATTGATCATTATGTTGAAGTTGTCCTGAGTACTTGTTAGCCAGTACTTTCACCAAGTAATCCATAACCGCGGAAAACACGGCTTCTCAAGAAGATTATCCCTGCAGGGTTGCACCATAGTAACCGACACTCATGAATATCCCGCCAGATGGAGCGGCCACTCCACCAAGCGGGGCACTCAACGCAATCCAACCCTTCTTCGCATCAAGCCCAAAGCACCTTGGGCACACGGCTACTCGAGCCCAGAAGAAAATGGACCCTCATAGCACTCTAAGACCGTGTCCCCCTATATGCCGACTACGAAAGTTCCACCCGGGTACCAAGGGCTCGCAAGATCATGCATGCAGCAAATTGAAAACCCGAACTAAATGAGGCGATTTGGACGAGATGCGAATCGGGTCAAACTGAGGGGGAGCCCATACTCCCCAAATGCGGGTAGTGCGCTCATCATGGATCAGTAGACAAGACCCTTTTCCTATTAGGGTCGACACTAGCAGGCCTCAAAACCACAAGGGCCTCCTGCCGGTGCCTTATCATCAAATTTATTATTAATAGTAACATTAGCAGGATTGATTGATTGATTAAACATCGAGCCCCCGGAACATAAGGAAGTAATAACAGAAAGTAACGGGTAACAGACTCGAGCAAAACAAACCTAAGCAAGATAGTAAGACACGGGCCACAAACAATGGTTATAGGTAGGGAGGTGAGGCAGTATCAAGGTTAAGGGATTCATGTGATGGGTTCGTAACAGAAACAACTACTACTAAGGCTAGCAGAAAAGAATCAACGGAAAGAATCGGTAACAAGTGATGAAAGGCAACCATATGGCATGCAAGTGAGTATACTTGCCTGAGATCCCGCAAGGTAGCAGAACTTGTCGTTGCTCACATCATCTCAACGTCCTATCCGAGAAGAAGCAACGAACCTCGAACAAACACCGGAATGCAACAATTACTACTACGGCAAAAGATCCAGCATGATCAAGATATGGATGCATGTCATGTTTAATAGATGCACCAAGGTAAGCTAGTGGATATGATACACAAGTTTAAATGGATTCCATATGCAAAGATTGCATATGGCAAACCCATGCCTTATAGTTGAATTAATTGTTCTAACACTAAGCATCATGTGTAAGTGAGTTAGAATGATGCATGCATGATGAAGAACAAGAAGATAACAATATTAAATGCAAGTGGAAGGATGGTTAACAAGTTTAGAAAATATTTATCAAATTTGGAAGTTATTGTTACTTAATGATGTTGAACAAGTAGTGGTTGTTATCATCAAGTTAAAGTGATCAAAACAAACAACAAAGTTGATATTTGAAAAGGTTATCAAATTTTAGTTGGATTACATGTTTCACATTTTGAAATTGGACTTTGGATTAATTATTTATGAATTAAACAATATTAAACAAGTTTTAATTGAATTAAACAAGTTTTAAATTGTTTAGGCAATTTTAATTATTCAAAACAGAAAACAAAATTTATATTTGAAAAGGTTATTTGAAATGGTATGGAAAACATATTTTATTTGCATTATTTGGAAATAGTATGAATTATTTAAGAATTGTTGCAAATTACAATTGGGTTATTTGAATTCAAATTTAAATTGCATTTTGAAAGTTCAAAACAGGAAACAAAAGGTACCAAAAGATAGATAATTTAATTTGGATAAGTGTACATATTTTACTTTTAATTTTTGGAGTTATAATTTGAAAGTTATTTGCATATTGAATTAGAGGACCAATCTGTCATTTTTGAGGGACTTGATTAGATAAAAACATGCAGGAAACGGTGTTACCGCGCTGCAGGCCAGCTCGTGCCACTGACCTGCGGGCCAGGCCCAGCGTGGCAGCCACGCGGGCGTGTGCGTGGTGAGGTGGCCACAGGTGTGACTGACCCGTGGGCCCCTGCCCCTTGCGCGCGGAGGGGAACGCAAAAGGGTAAAAATTTTGCGCCCGCGGGATTCGACCCCGGGACGCACTGCTCGCGCGGATGGAACCGGACCAGCTGGCCTCGCTTGCGTTTCGTGACAGAGTAGGTGAGCGTTTGTTTTTACAGTATGATTTCCGTCAGTTTAACTGACTGACGAAATCTGACGAACGGAACTGTCGCTCGCCGGACAGGGACGGACGCGCGGCTCCTGCCGCGGCCGCGCTGGGCGCTGCCCGCGTGTGCGAGTGCGGCCGGTGTGCTGTGGCCGTGCCGGTGCGTGCGGTGCATGCGGTGCTTCGGTGTGGAGGCGAACAGGGGAAAGAGGAGGCGAGTACCTGCGCTGCAGGTCGTCGGCGACTGCCGATCTCCGGCGACGGCGCGGCCTCTCCGACGCGTCCCAGCTCGCGGCGAAGAGGCGGGGCGGAAGAGGGGACTGCCGCGGGTCCATTCCCGCTGCCAGCTGCTCCTCGCGGTGGATGTGACCGGCGAGGAAGGCGATGGTCTCGGTGGTGTGCTCACGGTGGTGTGGGTTCAGTCTGTCGATGGTTCAGTAGAACAGAGAGATGAACAGCAGAGAGGGAAAGGAGGATGGCGGCGATGGGATGGAGAGTTAGGGCCTAGGGTTTGCAGCTGAGGGGGAGTAGGTTAGCTACTTAAGGAGAGAGAGGGCGAGTACGGCAGCTCATCGAGCGAGGAAGGGAATCGATCGGATGGCTCTGCCCTGTTCGTACAGAAGGTGACAGCGACAGGAGGAAGAAGGTACAGCGCCAGGGCTTGGTGGGCTGGAAGGAAAAGAAAAGGCTGGGCCAGAAAAATTGGGCTGAGGTGGAGAAGAGAAAGGAAAAGGGTTGGGCTGCCCTCTCCTTTGGGATTTTCCCTTTTAATTGATTTTTTTTTTTGTAAAAAGAAATAGAAGGGAGAGAGAAAGGATATGGGTTTTGGGGTGGTTTATTTCATTAAGTAATTTGATTATTTTTCCAAAACAGGAAGATGAAAGCAAAGTTATCTTTATTTTCACAAGGTGGGAAATTTAATTGAATTAAAGTTGTTTAGTTGAAAATTTCCAAAATAGGGTTTGAGGTTTGCATTTTTATAATTAATTTTATTAGGTTGCAAAACAATAAACAAAGCAAAGGTTAGTTAAGGATTTCAAAATTGGTATATTAGTTTGATGTTTAAGTGGTTAGTGGAATTTCAAATAATGTTTTGATTTTTTGGGAATTTTGGAAATAACAAAGTCTTATTTAACAAGTTCAAGCAACAATACCAACATTATTGAATTCAAATTGTTTTGAAAAAAAACAGAATGCAATACTCATGTGATGCATATGATGCAAGCAAAAATAAAACAAACACTCTCTAATAGGGTAACACCCCAGGTGTTACAGACGACACCACTAACAAGGGATTGCGCCCTCGCAATCCACCTGCTAACCCGGGAGGGGAAAGAAGTTCGACTATCGTTTCTTCGTTCTTCCGGTTGATCTCCTCGACACCACTAACAAGGGATTCTTGCTCGGAGTGACGACGATGTTCTTCCACCAGGAATCTGCCGATGATCGAACCTATTAGGTTAAGGGCTCAGAAAACGTCCACCCACGTAGGGTCCTAACACTTTGAAAGATTGAGTACGAGAGAAGACTCCAAAACAAATAAGATGGGAGGGGAAATAGAATAGGGATAAGGAGAAAACAAGAATCCTATTGAGATGTTTTTCCCAAAATAGTTTAGCAGAAATAGTTTTCGACACTCTAGAAACAACGACCGTTAGCGAGGTTATCCTACAGGCTTTGCGGACCCGTTGCTTCGATAACCATTCGTATCGAAACAATCTCGGGAATCGGAACCTGGCTCTGATACCATTTGTGACGCCCCGAGATCGGGCACTATGCAGATTTCAGCATTCCCGCCAAATCCGCATAATAACCGATTCCAGGTTGCCATTTATGATAACATTACAATAGTTCACGAATAATCCACAATTACAACAGAAGCAGATAGATACAAGATGACTCACACGAGCCGGGGTTACAACTGATACAACACAAAGATCCAAATAACAGCGGAAGAAACAAACGTCCGTCTACGGACAAGATCCAAATTGGACTAAGAGTCCTGAAGATAACCGAAGGCGTCCAATCCCTGCCCAGGCCAAGCCGGAGGGATTCCCAAGCTAACGTCGTCAGACTTCAAACCTGTTGACTGCAATTTGGAATTTGCAGCCACGAAAGAGATTCGTGGGTCAGTACGGTTAAGTACTGGCAAGGGGGATAAAACCCATACTCACAAGTTACCGGCGTAGCCAGTCATCACAAGATACAAATACTTTAGGATCAACGGAAAGGAAGGGGTTATGGCAAATAAGCGACAGCAGGCTGCACTAACCAACTACAGAGATTCTATTACTTCCAACTATCAGAAAGGAGATAAGATCGAGTGATAGTAACCAACTGAAAGATAACTTCAAACAAACCCATCCTAGATCTCGCCCCTTATCCGAAGAAGCAATCCGAGGATAACTCACACCGTGGTATTAAAGATGAGTCAAGTTATTGTGTGAATAACCTATTACTAGTCAAATTATTACTCATTGGGTGAAACATGATTGATCATTATGTTGAAGTTGTCCTGAGTACTTGTTAGCCAGTACTTTCACCAAGTAATCCATAACCGCGGAAAACACGGCTTCTCGAGAAGATTATCCCTGCAGGGTTGCACCATAGTAACCGACACTCATGAATATCCCGCCAGATGGAGCGGCCACTCCACCAAGCGGGGCACTCAACGCAATCCAACCCTTCTTCGCATCAAGCCCAAAGCACCTTGGGCGCATGGCTACTCGAGCCCAGAAGAAAATGGACCCTCATAGCACTCTAAGACCGTGTCCCCCTATATGCCGACTACGAAAGTTCCACCCGGGTACCAAGGGCTCGCAAGATCATGCATGCAGCAAATGGAAAACCCGAACTAAATGAGGCGATTTGGACGAGATGCGAATCGGGTCAAACTGAGGGGGAGCCCATACTCCCCAAATGCGGGTAGTGCGCTCATCATGGATCAGTAGACAAGACCCTTTTCCTATTAGGGTCGACACTAGCAGGCCTCAAAACCACAAGGGCCTCCTGCCGGTGCCTTATCATCAAATTTATTATTAATAGTAACATTAGCAGGATTGATTGATTGATTAAACATCGAGCCCCCGGAACATAAGGAAGTAATAACAGAAAGTAACGGGTAACAGACTCGAGCAAAACAACCCTAAGCAAGATAGTAAGACACGGGCCACAAACAATGGTTATAGGTAGGGAGGTGAGGCAGTATCAAGGTTAAGGGATTCATGTGATGGGTTCGTAACAGAAACAACTACTACTAAGGCTAGCAGAAAAGAATCAACGGAAAGAATCAGTAACAAGTGATGAAAGGCAACCATATGGCATGCAAGTGAGTATACTTGCCTGAGATCCCGCAAGGTAGCAGAACTTGTCGTTGCTCACATCATCTCAACGTCCTATCCGAGAAGAAGCAACGAACCTCGAACAAACACCGGAATGCAACAATTACTACTACGGCAAAAGATCCAGCATGATCAAGATATGGATGCATGTCATGTTTAATAGATGCACCAAGGTAAGCTAGTGGATATGATACACAAGTTTAAATGGATTCCATATGCAAAGATTGCATATGGCAAACCCATGCCTTATAGTTGAATTAATTGTTCTAACACTAAGCATCATGTGTAAGTGAGTTAGAATGATGCATGCATGATGAAGAACAAGAAGATAACAATATTAAATGCAAGTGGAAGGATGGTTAACAAGTTTAGAAAACATTTATCAAATTTGGAAGTTATTGTTACTTAATGATGTTGAACAAGTAGTGGTTGTTATCATCAAGTTAAAGTGATCAAAACAAACAACAAAGTTGATATTTGAAAAGGTTATCAAATTTTAGTTGGATTACATGTTTCACATTTTGAAATTGGACTTTGGATTAATTATTTATGAATTAAACAATATTAAACAAGTTTTAATTGAATTAAACAAGTTTTAAATTGTTTAGGCAATTTTAATTATTCAAAACAGAAAACAAAATTTATATTTGAAAAGGTTATTTGAAATGGTATGGAAAACATATTTTATTTGCATTATTTGGAAATAGTATGAATTATTTAAGAATTGTTGCAAATTACAATTGGGTTATTTGAATTCAAATTTAAATTGCATTTTGAAAGTTCAAAACAGGAAACAAAAGGTACCAAAAGATAGATAATTTAATTTGGATAAGTGTACATATTTTACTTTTAATTTTTGGAGTTATAATTTGAAAGTTATTTGCATATTGAATTAGAGGACCAATCTGTCATTTTTGAGGGACTTGATTAGATAAAAACATGCAGGAAACGGTGTTACCGCGCTGCAGGCCAGCCCGTGCCACTGACCTGCGGGCCAGGCCCAGCGTGGCAGCCACGCGGGCGTGTGCGTGGTGAGGTGGCCACAGGTGTGACTGACCCGTGGGCCCCTGCCCCTTGCGCGCGGAGGGGAACGCAAAAGGGTAAAAATTTTGCGCCCGCGGGATTCGACCCCGGGACGCACTGCTCGCGCGGATGGAACCGGACCAGCTGGCCTCGCTTGCGTTTCGTGACAGAGTAGGTGAGCGTTTGTTTTTACAGTATGATTTCCGTCAGTTTAACTGACTGACGAAATCTGACGAACGGAACTGTCGCTCGCCGGACAGGGACGGACGCGCGGCTCCTGCCGCGGCCGCGCTGGGCGCTGCCCGCGTGTGCGAGTGCGGCCGGTGTGCTGTGGCCGTGCCGGTGCGTGCGGTGCATGCGGTGCTTCGGTGTGGAGGCGAACAGGGGAAAGAGGAGGCGAGTACCTGCGCTGCAGGTCGTCGGCGACTGCCGATCTCCGGCGACGGCGCGGCCTCTCCGGCGCGTCCCAGCTCGCGGCGAAGAGGCGGGGCGGAAGAGGGGACTGCCGCGGGTCCATTCCCGCTGCCAGCTGGTCCTCGCGGTGGATGTGACCGGCGAGGAAGGCGATGGTCTCGGTGGTGTGCTCACGGTGGTGTGGGTTCAGTCTGTCGATGGTTCAGTAGAACAGAGAGATGAACAGCAGAGAGGGAAAGGAGGATGGCGGCGATGGGATGGAGAGTTAGGGCCTAGGGTTTGCAGCTGAGGGGGAGTAGGTTAGCTACTTAAGGAGAGAGAGGGCGAGTACGGCAGCTCATCGAGCGAGGAAGGGAATCGATCGGATGGCTCTGCCCTGTTCGTACAGAAGGTGACAGCGACAGGAGGAAGAAGGTACAGCGCCAGGGCTTGGTGGGCTGGAAGGAAAAGAAAAGGCTGGGCCAGAAAAATTGGGCTGAGGTGGAGAAGAGAAAGGAAAAGGGTTGGGCTGCCCTCTCCTTTGGGATTTTCCCTTTTAATTGATTTTTTTGTTTTTTTGTAAAAAGAAATAGAAGGGAGAGAGAAAGGATATGGGTTTTGGGGTGGTTTATTTCATTAAGTAATTTGATTATTTTTCCAAAACAGGAAGATGAAAGCAAAGTTAGCTTTATTTTCACAAGGTGGGAAATTTAATTGAATTAAAGTTGTTTAGTTGAAAATTTCCAAAATAGGGTTTGAGGTTTGCATTTTTATAATTAATTTTATTAGGTTGCAAAACAATAAACAAAGCAAAGGTTAGTTAAGGATTTCAAAATTGGTATATTAGTTTGATGTTTAAGTGGTTAGTGGAATTTCAAATAATGTTTTGATTTTTTGGGAATTTTGGAAATAACAAAGTTTTATTTAACAAGTTCAAGCAACAATACCAACATTATTGAATTCAAATTGTTTTGAAAAAAAAACAGAATGCAATACTCATGTGATGCATATGATGCAAGCAAAAATAAAACAAACACTCTCTAATAGGGTAACACCCCAGGTGTTACAAAAGGGTCATCTAAACCACAAGTTTATGCAGAGTACAAGGCTGATAAGCCGGAAACTCAGTGATTATCAAGCATAACTTCAGTATTCGCATGAGATGGTTTTAGGGTTTTGCCTTGGTAGGGAATGATTTGTCCTCTGAGAAAGGCCACACCCTCATGACTCGTCCTTTGAGTCATGGGGACTGGGGACTTCGTAACAGAAACAAACCACTTTGATACCAAGGTTGAAAACGGCCTTATCATCCGAGTCTTGGGAACTTCAAGAGAATTCCACTTATCAAAGCCCCTGGTCTCGAAAAGAAAACGAGTCTTATGAAGGGAGCTAAAAAAAGAGATGGGTATCAAGAACAAGTTCAGAAGAACAGCAAAAAGTACGATTATCAAAAGGCTGGGAAAGCCGCGAAATATGTCACCAAATAGAAGTATATTACAAGCTTTTGCATCGGCATCAGAAGTGCACAGGCGCACCATTAACAGAATAAAGTAACTCAAACAAAAAGGTCCCATGTGACTAAGATATTATGACATCCTTACTCTACTCGGCCTCCTGAGCGCGATCCTCCGGGTCTTGCTCCTGGACCTGCTTCTTAGCTTTTTTGGCAGAGCCACCCGGACTCACCGCGCCAGGACGGATAGGAGGAAGGACGGATGGTGTAGAGGCGGAGGGCCCCGATTTTAAGTCGGCCTCCCTCTTCGAGGTCGCCTCCTTCTTCTTAGCTGAGTAATCAGCCCATTTCTCCAAGAGGTCAAGAGGCGGGGGTGCTTCCTCTGTGATAATCTTGTCATCAGCGTCATACGCAGCCATTAGTGTATCAAGGTTCAAGCTATCGGATAGAGTGGTGGCAGAAGGGCGCACTGCCGACTGAATGGCCTTGAAATCCTTAGGTGTAAATTTGGCGCCATCCGCCTTGAACTCAGGAAACCCGGAGATTATGTTCGCCGGGTCAAGCTTCGGAAAGTAAGCTTTGGCCAAGGTCAAAGCCCGCACTATACCAGTACGGCAGGACGAACGCTTCCAGAGTTCAATCCATCCGGGTACAGTGGAGCAGGCTTGGACAAGGTTCTCTTCACCCGGATAGGCTTCCGTGGGCCAATTAATGGCATTCAATATAAATTTGGTGCCGGCAAAGAAAGTCCGGAGCACACTCTTCAGGGTCCTAACCTTGACAATAGCATCTTCCTCTGGAGCTGCAAGGTTCGCGCCTATAGTGGAAACAGAAGCAAGAACGTATCAGTAGCAGCCGGGTATGAAATTAGTCGGCAGGCAAAAATTAGTCGGCAGGCAAAAACTTAGCCGGCAGGCAAACACTTACTAAGTAAAATCTGATAAGTATCGGAGACTTGATCCGATAACTTCTTCAAATCGGCCTGAGCGGCGAGGCACTTCTCCTTGTATTTGGAGACATCCTTCTTCAAAGTTTTCATATTATCCTCAAGGATTTCTCGGCGTTTTATCTCGGCAAGAAGGAGCCGTTCAGTCTTCAACAAGGTTTCGTCAGATCGAGTTACATGTGCCTATAAGTGTAAAAGGGTGCAAGAACCAGATGAGTGTTATGACAATAAAAATATGGTGAGAAGTACCAAGCATAACTTTTGCAAGCTATACTCGGAACTTGGGGACTAGGTAGGGAGTATAGGATAACAAGCGCTCTTACCTGGTGCTCTGCAGCCATACGCTCTAAAGTCTCGCTCTCCGAAGCCTTCATGGTGAGAAGCTTGTCCATCAGTTGTTCGAAAGTATCATTATTCGTGTCAGACGACCCGGGTCATTGGAATTTCCTAGAAGAGGTTTTCTTCTTAGAAGGAGGTGGAACCCGGGTCATTTGCACGTTGGAATCCGACACTCCTTCTGCACCTAAGGTGGTGGTCTTTCCCTTGCTGGCGTGAGAAGCAATGGGGTATTCGGCTTCCTGCTGATCCGGTTTAGTCGGCGGTGTCTGTTCTTCATCGCTAGACGCGGTTGCAGTTTTATCAGCTGGGTTCCCCTTACCCGGGCCCTTATCTTCCGAATCCTCTTGATCGCTGACAGCGACCGTGGCCCTGTAGATGTTATCACGAAGTAGCTAAATATGCAATCAGGAAAAGATGGCGAAATACCGGAAAGTATCTGGAAGGGGATTTTTACCCGGCATTCACCGCAAAGTCACAAGGAAATCCATCGTCAGACTCGGGGGAGGCTGGAAAATGTCAAAGTCAAATATTATGCGAGAATGCCTCGAGGAAACCGTGCTAACCAAGAAAAGATAGAGCAAGTACCAGCTTGCCGAGTGGCGAGCGGTGAAGAACCCGGGTTAAGGGTGTCGTTGCCCGGGTGATTTCGAGTCGACCTGCGCTTAGGCGTGGGCGACCCCTTCAAGATTGGCCAGTGGAATAACGTCAAGAAAGGTTCAAGAATATCATTACGGTAATATAAAGTGAATATGTGAAGGGGGATGAAACCTTGGAGGTGGCTCCTTGAGCTTTTCTTTTAGATCCGGCTTTGGTTGCCGGCTCCGGTTCTTCCTCATCACTGGCAGATTCTACCTTGCCGTCCGAATCTTCTTCCTCGTCATCTTCTTGTTCTGAATGTCATCAAGGTTACGGTTGGAAATAAAGGGGTTGCGGTGAATTCAAACGAGTCAAGTAAAACTCAGAGAGTACCTTCGTCTGAGTGAGCAGCTTCTTGCTCCTCTTGACCTTCGGAGCTAGGGGGGGTGTTGGTGTTCCAAAAGTCGTCATCATCCTGAAAGGCGTCAAAGTACGGGTTATCAGTTGCATCAAGTGGAAAGAGCGAAAGTAAAGGCGTCAGAGTCGGGTTTTTACCTGGGGGGCCGGGTTTTCAAGTGTGAAGGGCTCTAACCCGGATATGTTCCGGATTACCTCGAGCTTCTCCGTAAGAAAACCCTTGATGGTCTTCAGAGTGTCGCCAACTGCGAAGACGTTGTCAGAGTATCGTAGTGGATCAGAGGGTTCCCCGGAGTACTCGCACATCAGCTTTGTGCGGATGGAGTTGGGTTGAATTCTGAAGTCGACCCAGGTCTTCACTAGGTTGAGCCCAATGAGGCCCTGGGCTCTAAGAGTGGCGAGTTTGTATAGCAGAGGTTGGATTGCCTCCCTATCTGAGTCGGGGGCAAAGGCACTAAATCTATCAGAGATATCAAGAAGACCATCAGAATAACCCGGCAGTTTCTTTTGGCCGGATGGGGAAGTGTCCTGGCAGTAGAAATAAGAAAGCTGCCAGTGCTTGACATGAGAATTAAGGGTGAGGGATGGCATTGGAGAGTTCTTGCGGCGCTGGATCGAAACCCCGCCGCAAGTGAGAAGCGCCCCATCACCGCTTTCGCGGCATGGTTTGCATTGATAAAGCTCGATAAAAAGAGCTAGGTTTGGTGGAGTGCATAAATAGGATTCAGAAAGGACAATAAAGTGGGTGATATTTAGCACGGAGTTGGCCCCGATGTCGAAGACGCGAAGGCCATAGTGACTAAGAACGTCACGGAAAAAAGGATGACCGGGTGGGCGAAAACCCCGGGTCACATGTTCCACAAAGCAGATTACCTCGTCTTTTGTAGGGGTGGGCCGGGTCTCCTTACCCGGCACCCTCCATTGGATGTCCTCCTGAGGAGGGAGAACTCCCAGCTCCACTAGCTCCTCCAACTTGGCCTTCGTGACCATCGATCGCCCCCAGTTGGCGGAAATGGTGTTGGTGGCTTTAGTCTTGGCAGGGGTTTTCATCTGTTTCTTGGGAGCCATGTGGTTGACCTGCAAGGCATCAAATAAGAAAAAGATTAAGACATGGGAGTTATGAAACAGTCAGGTACTAGCCGGATGGTATTGAGGTATGGTGGGAGATCCGGGTGTTAGCCCGTAGAATCAAGCTCGGAAGTTCCGGGTATTTCGTATTATGGAGAAATTTATGGGGTCTAAATGGTAAAGAAGCTTTTCGAAAACGATGGGCAGTGGCTTAAGCGCCGAATGTGAATAAAGGGGGTTAAAAAGAAGCAGTCCAGCCGAGTGACCGATGCAGGGGCGGAAATCTTGGGCAGTACGAGCCTAGATTGGAAGTTTTATTTTCAAATTCGTGGCGAAGGTAATGATTATGGGCAGTAGGCGAGTTGGTTGGAGCATGCGCTTTATCATTTGTGCGAACTAAAAGAGGCTATGGGTAGCCTAATCCGGTCCAGCCAAGAAATCTGAGGCGGACGGATCTGGATCTAATCTGAGGAAAAGAATTAGAGGTTGCGAGGGAAAGTTGATGAGCGCCAAAGGCTTACCGGAGGAGATCCGAGGGAGGCCTTGCGGAGGCAGATGGCGCAGGCCTGGTGTCCTTTCGCGGTTCTTGGTGGGCCGGATGAGAATTTGCCGGCGGATCTTGGCGGCGGCGCGGAGCGACCGGTGGCGGAGCGCAGCCTTCGGGCAATGGGTTCCGGTGACGTGCGCGGAAGGTCCGTGGTGGCGCTCAGGAAGAAAGAGAGCTCAAGAGGAGAAAGGAATGGAGTGGGGGAAATGAGCCGTTAGGGTTTGAGTCACCCCTAAGGAGCCTTTTTATAATGCGACTGGATAAGCCCGGTTCGGTGAGTGGAAGCCGGGAATTGTGGGGGTAAAACGGCTATTAATTTAAAGTTCTTGCGAGATATGCGCCCAGTATTGAGTACAGCATCCGGATAAAAAAGGAAGGAGATTCGTTCCGCGATGATGGGATTAACTGTCGAGCCCAGGATCTTGGCGCTGCTACTATGATTTGGATCCAGGAGTTTTGAACCAAGGTGTTTGGAGGGAAAAACCTAAATTATCGCATGGCCATCAAGGAGCAAGGCCTAGCTGGGTGTTGAAACATCTTGATCCGGTTTCCATGTGCCCGTATGATTAATATCTTTTCAGGAATAGCAAGCGCTTCAAGGAGATCCGTGAAGCCCAGGCTATTCTGGGGACTACTGATGGGGGGATGCTAACCCGGTATGCCAAGATCCGAGGAATAACCCGGCCCAGAGACAGTGAGTAGGATACGGTTAGGGATAAAGATGTTTGTGAAGGCCCAAGCTCGTGGGCCTGGTGACCCGGACTGTGGGTGTTGTAAAGGAAAGTTAGGGTTAGCACGCCGTGTCTGGGTAGGACCCGGGTGTGCCTTGTAAAGTAAGTTAGGGGGTACGGGAGCTATATAAACCGACCCCCGGGTATAGATTGAGACAAAGATTCGAGAGCCTTAACAATATCGAGTGGTATCGAGTATCCAGTGTAAACCCTAATCGTGTTATTATCGAGAATAGAGATCCGGCGACTTCGATTGCCGGCTGTCATATCAAGTTGTGTCATGTCTTCCTTTGAGCTAAACCCTCTCCCGAACGCCTGTGTCGACTTGCCCCAAGATCAGTTACCCCTGGTAACATCTGCCGTGATTATCCCACGACAGGTTGAAACCATGGAGGCGCCCATGACCTTGAGAGAGGTCACCAGGGTCTTTATATTATCGATTGATCATCGATGGTGGAGGAGTCATCTGCATTGAGGCCTGAAGCTGCCCTCACCCTCCTAGCCTTTTCCACAACAGTCTCAGCAGCAAGGTTGAAGTCCGGGAAGGTATCTAGGGTGGGGCATGCTAAGTTGAATCAGAAAAGGGAACCGAGAAGAAGAAAAACCATATAGAAGAGATGGAAAGAGAAAACCGGATAGAGCAAAGGATAGAAATAACTCACAGCTCAACTCCAGAACAAAGGCCCCTAGTCGACGGGTCCAGTCCTCAACGAGCCGAAGATGCTTATCTTGGAGGCGGTGCGAGTCATCCACCATGGTGTTGAGGACTTGATTTCTCTTCCTAAGAGATTAAATATCTTTCTCGAGCTCCAACTTCTCTACGGTAGCCCGGTTCATGGCCTCAGTCTTCTCGTTCCCGGCCTGCAGTGCAGTCTTGATGGCCTCGGCAAGCTCAAGCTTGAGCTTGTGGACTTCAGCCTTCTCGGCAGCCAAGTTCTTCTCAAGTTGGGCTTCTCGGGCCTGCACCTGCTGCTGCGCCTTGGCCGGGGTAATGCACCCTTGGTGCTGTTCGCAGAAGGCCTTGTACTCTTCTGCGAGAAAGGCAACCCAGTCAGCAGAAGGAGGAAAAACATAAGCTAGGTGAATAAGAAAAGGGGAGTCAACTCACCTTCCAAAGAGGTAATTTTACTCTGCATGGATGCAGCCATGACCTCGCAGTCCTGGTGTGCATCTACAAGCGCCTTGAGCTCACCTGCAGAGAAGACAGAAAATGAGCAAAGGTAGAAACTGGGCGTAAACATAAAACGCACAAACCAAAATTCTAGCACTTACATCTTGGTAATGGTGTCAGTGATGCTCTGCTCCAGAATCTCCCTTTCGCCCTTCTCGGACTCCAACTCCCGGTTCCTTGACCTGACAACCTGATGTGACCACAGAAGCTGGCGGAAGAGCTTAGTCCGGGTCTCAGTGCACTCCTGCAGAGAAGAAGAGGGCATTGTGAGTTGGAAGATTTGGCCCGAGTAGATTGTAACTCGGTTGAGCCTTAGCCACTCGACCCAAATCTCGGGGACTGGATGGTGGATAAAACAAAGAATAAAGTGAAGAAAGATGGCAACTCAGAAATCCGGATAGAAAGGGAAATGCACTTACCCGGTGGTGTTCTCGGTGTCCTCAGCAGCTTTGCGCAGGCAGAACATTTTATGCGCCAGAGTGCTGCTGGAAGAGTACATCGCCATTGTGACGGGACCGACATCGGCCTTATTCCATGATTTCCGGTAGTTGTCAATATTGTTAAGCCGCACACCATCCCATTCAGAGAGGCCATGCCTCTTGCTATCCCAGTCCTTCTCAATATATCCTATCCGGTCAAGGACAGTCTCTGTGTCTTCTCGGAGATCGTATTCAGGTTCCGTGGGGGGCTCTTTATCCTTGATGCACAAGGAAGGTGCTTTACCCGTAGTTGAAGAGCGGGCCACTTGTTTCCTTTCCTTCAGCTCCTCTAGCCGTGCGGCCTCTTGCTCCATCTTTAGCTTTTGCAGCTCTTGCAACTCGCGCCAGTGATCCGGGAAGGTTCGTAGCCTTGGCGGTGCCGCTGGCGCCTGCTCCGGGAGCCTGTTGCTTCTTAGAGGCGAACTTGATGCTGGTGTGGACCAGCTTGGAGTTCCGGGTAACCGGACCACTCTTGATGGGCCCCAGCGCGCTGCTCGGTGCTGGAGGAGTAGGAGTGTTCCCGGCACTGGCGTCCGATATCCGGTAGGTCTGGCTTGGACCTTTTTTGCCGCTGGTCTTGGTGGTCTTGGCAGTCTTAGCGGCGGTCTTCTCGGCGGCAGCGGCCGCACCATCTGAAGGTTTGGAAGGTTTGGGAGAAGGTGGCGCCTTGGCTGCACTAGGAGCAGTAGAAGGAGTTTTTGGTGTTGGGGGCAGCGCCTGTGATGCTGACGGGGGCCTCCTAGGCTGCCGCTGGCCGGATTGCCTTGCATACGGCTGCGATGGTTTTCTGGGCGGCTCCTGTGGCTGTCCAGCCTGCTCATCGTCAGGCCTGACTTGGTCATGGGACGGTGGCTGCTCCGCGACCCGGTCGTGCGCGGGTGGGGTCTCTTGCTGCTTCTCGGCGTGGGTTTCTTCCCGCTGCTCGGCAGGGGTTCCTTGTGGTTCCTAGACGGAAGCTGCTATTGGCGATGGCTGCCTCTCGGTAGCAGGCTCCGGTGCAGCCTGTTGAGAGTTGGGCTGCGGTGGCTCTGGATCTTGATCAGTTTCCATCTTGGTGCCAATGTTCTCGGCACCGAGATCTTGCTCTTCCTTAAGAGGAGAGGACATCTGGGTCCTACCCTATCGCTGGTTATCCCCTTCGTCCTTGGTGAGGTCCACGACATCCCGGGGTGTACTTTTCTTGGGGGGCGCATTGGTGGCATCGACATCGAGTGCATCGCTGACAGAAGATAAGAAGAAAGGAAGGACAATCAGATGGGTGCAGAGAAAATGAACAGAGAGGAAACAGAGAAGATTGTGAGATGCAAGAGCAAAGAGCAACTCGGAAGGACTTACCCGTCCACGGTAGGGCGCTTCTTGCGCGTAGTAGTCCTCTTGGCGGCTTTCTTCTTCATGTTCTTCGCAGGGGGCTCGGCTGCCCCGCTGCCCGATCTCTTTTTCGTTCCGGTGGGGGCGGAGATTGACACCGGCTGTACGTCAAGCGGCTCCTCCTCCTCCACCTCATATGGGGCTGGAAAGAGCAAGTACCAGAGTAAGAAAGGAAAAATGTTAAAGTACATAGTGATGTGCATACAGGTGAACTCGGTCACCTTCATCATCCTCAGACCAGTCGCGAATAGAAGTGGAAACTCGGGACTTACCGTCTTGGTCGGCAAGAGGGATACAGAGTGTATCCTGGACGTCAAAAGCCTCTGTGTCGTCCTCGGTCCTATCCGGTTTCCAATTTTGCTCGAAGATGGCCTTGTCCTCAATCTTCTGGCGAGGAATGACCTAAAGATACAAGCTCAAGGCATAAGGGAAATGGTAGATTCAAGGTAACCGAGTAGGGGTCCTACTTAGTGTAGCATACAAACATAAAGCATATACAACTAAGTGCTAGGAAGGGAAACGAGTTGAGGCTCTACTCTAAGTAGCATGCAAACACAAAGCATAATAAGATAAGTCCTAACAGAGGAGTTCTACTCGGTCTAGCATGCAAACACAAAGCATACTAAGCTAGGACCTAACAGAGAAATTCTGCCCGACCTAGCATGCAAACACAAAGCATATACATCTAAGTACTGGAAAGGGAAAAGAATCCCGGATACCTCCTACTCGGTATTAGATAGAAGAGCAAGATTTGAAATCAGCTAAGGACACAGAGAAGTAAAATCACCTTGGGAATTGGATTATTTCGGCTGTATGGCGCAAGGCCATAGAACCAAGTATCGGTGAGCGTTGCCCTGAGGATGGACTTGGCCCAGATTGCCACCTCCGCCTTGGTAACCTCGAAGGTGGTTGTCCGGGAATAGTCGCGAGCTCCTCCCATGTAGCACATCTTGTGCAGCCGCTCTTGGAGGGGGAGTACCCGGCGCTCCACCCAGGCAGCAATAAGGTCATCAGGACGGAGTCCCTGTTCGACCAATTCTTGCAGGCGCTGGTCAACTCGGTTGACGTCGTTCACCGTCTTCGTGGGATGATAGCCCCAGTTTCTCATCTCGGTGGGGGGCACATTCCGGAACTCGGGCAACTTCATGAGGTCGACCGCCTGCTCGCCCTCTGTAGGAGTGGGATTCTTGACGTACAAGAACCTCCTGTGCCACTTCCGTCAGGTATCCAAGCCGAGTACTCGCGGGTGGCTACATGTGGTCCGCTGGAGCATCATCGCCGTACCCGTTTGGGTCATATCTTTGGGAGAAATTGGATTTTAAGTGTTGGGAAGAACTTGTTGGCGGAAGTAGAAATATTTCGCCCAGGTGTCTACCGTGGGGTAGACACCGAGAAAGGCTTCGCAACATGTTACGAATGTGGAGAGCATGGCGACGGCGTTCGCCGGGAGGTG
The DNA here is from genome assembly GCA_028641055.1 of Alopecurus myosuroides. NCBI lineage: Eukaryota > Viridiplantae > Streptophyta > Magnoliopsida > Poales > Poaceae > Alopecurus > Alopecurus myosuroides. The sequence continues at coordinate 49,443,152 of CM054062.1, read as the reverse complement.
ATGTGTTTGGAGGCCGAAATGGTGCATGAAATCTTGCATGAATTTGGATATTGGGAGGCCTAATCCATGCTTAAAGTGGCTCAGGAACACTACGTACTCACCAGGGCCGGGAGTAGGCACCAGTTCTGTCGTGGGATAATCACGGCAGATGTTACCTGGGGTAACTGATCCTGGGGCAAGACGACACAGGCGTTTGGGAGAGGGTTTAGCTCAGAGGGAAACATGGTGCAATTAGATCTGGTAGCCGGCAATCAAAGTCGCCGAGTCTCCGATCTTGATATAATAACTCAACTCTGGGATTACACTTGATGCTCGATATCACACGATGTTGCTAGGGTTCTTAGATCTCTGCTTGGACTAGACCTGGGGGTCGGTTTATAAAGCACCCGTACCCCCTGGCTTATTCTCCAAGACGCACCCTGAATCCTACCCGGACCCGGCGTACAAACCCTAACTTTCTCCTACCATAACCCACAATCCGGGTTACTGGGCCTACAAGTTCGGGCCTTCACAGGTTTCCTCATCCTTAGCCAGATCTCGCACAGCATCCTTTGGGCCGGGTTACTCCCGGGAGTTTGGCCTACCAGGTTATCATCCCCCCATCAGTAGTCCCCAGAATAGCCTGGGCTTCATGGATACTCCTTTGAAGCGCTCGCTATTCCCTGAAAAGACACCAAACACACAAGTATGTGGAGGCCGAGTTAAGATGCCTTAACAGATAATTAGGCCTCACTCCATGGTGGCCATATAGTAACCCGGCTCTTTCCCAATTACCTAACTTATTTTTCCAGGTAGAATCCCAAAATGTCAAGATTTCGCACTTGATAACCAACCGAATATCACGGGATGGATCCCTTTCTCTTGTTCATTCAGATCCCCCGTTCCCCATTCAAAGCGCATCTTGCCAAAAACTCTAACAAATGACCGTTACCTTTCCGCAAACCCCGGCTCCCGCTCAGTGAACCGGGCCTGTCCACTCGCCCTATAAATAAGCTCCCTGGGGGGTAACCTGAACCCTAACGGCTCATTTCCCCCCACTCTGCTTCCTCTCTCCCTCTGAGCTCATCCCGCTGAGCGCCACCACGGGAATCCCGCGCACATCACCGGAGCCCATCGGACGGAGGCTGCGCTCCGCCACCGCTCGCCCCGCGCCGCCGTCGAGACCCGCCGGCAAATCTCCATCCGGCCCATCAAGAACCGCGAAGGGACACCAGAACTGCACCATTTGCCTCCGCAAGGTTTCACTCAAATCTCCTCTGGTAAGCCTTTCGTGCCCATTAATTTGCCCTTGCAATTTTTTGATTTCATCTTAGATTAGATCCAAATCGACCCGCCCCTGATTCCTTGGCCACGCCGAATTAGATTGCTAGAATTCTCTCCAGCTCGTCTAATAGGTGAACTATGGATTTCAATCCACTCTCCTACCGCCCGCAGGCATTAATTTTGCCAGAAATCTGAAGATAAGACTCCCAATCGGGGCCCGATCCACTCAAATTTTCCGCCCTGGCCTCAATCACCCGGCCGGACTTCCCCTTTTTTAGTTCCTTTCATTCGCGCTAAATGCCCGCACAGTCACCATCGCCCTCAAAAGCTTCTTCAACATTTAGATCCCATAACTTTCGCCATAATACTTGACACCCGGATAATTTCGAACTTTATTCTGCGAGCTAACACCCGGACTACTCACAGTCTTTCACGTCTCAATATTACCCGGCCTATACTTGGCCGGCTCGCAATTTCCGTATCTTAATCCTCTTATCCTTTTATCTTGTACTTTACAGATCAACCGCATGGCTCCCAAGAAGCAGGGGAAGACTCCAACCAAGGCTAAAACCACCAACTCCATATCCGCCAACTGGGCGCGGTCTACAGTCACAAAGGCCAAATTAGAGGAGCTGGTGGAGCTGGGAGTTCTTCCTCCTCAAGAAGATATCCAGTGGAGGGTGCCGGGTAAGGAGACCCGGCCTACCCCAACAAAAGATGAGGTAATCTGTTTCGTGGAACATGTGACCCGGGGTTTTCGACCGCCGGGTCACCCTTTTTTCCGTGATGTCCTCAGTCACTACGGCCTTCGCATCTTTGACATCGGACCCAATTCCGTACTAAACATTTCCCACTTTATTGTTCTTTCCGAATCCTACTTGTGCACTCCACCAAGTCTAGCTCTTTTTATTGAGCTTTTTCAATGCAAACCGTGCCGCGAAAGCGGTGACGGGGCGCTTCTCTCTTGCGGCGGGGTTTCTATCCAGCGCCGCAAGAACTCTCTGATGCCACCCCTCACCCTTAATTCCCATGTCAAGCACTGGCAGCTCTCATACTTCTACTGCCAAGACACTTCCCCACCCGGCCAAAAGAAACTGCCGGGTTATTCGGAGGGTCTTCTTGACATTTCCGATAAGTTTAGTGCCTTCGCCCCTGACTCGGACAGGGAGGCCATTCAACCCCTACTAGCCAAAATCGCCACTCTCACAGCCCAAGGCCTCATCGGGCTCAACCTGGTGAAGACTTGGGTTGACTTCAGGATCCAGCCCAATTCCATCCGCACAAAGTTGATGTGCGAGTATTCAGGGGAACCTTCAGACCCGCTCCGATACTCCGACAACATCTTCGCGGCTGGCGACACTCATAAAACCATCAAGGGCTTTTTGACAGAAAAGCTCGAGGTAATCCGGAACATATCCGGGTTAGAGCCCTTTACACTTGAAAACCCAGCCCCCAAGGTAAAAACCCGACTTTGACGCCTTTACCTTCATTCTTTCCACTTGATACAGTTGATAACCCTTGCACTAACACCTTTCAGGCTGATGATGCTTTTTGGAAAACCAACACCTCCCCCAGCTCCGAAAGTCCAGAGGAGCAGGAAACTATTAACTCGGACGAAGGTACTTTCCGGATTTTACTTGGCTCCTTCGGGCTCACTGTAATCCCTTCATTTCCAACCATAACTTTGATGATATCCAGAACAAGAAGATGACGAGGAAGAAAACTCCGATGGCAAAGTAGAATCTGCCAGCGACGAGGAGGAACTGGAGCCGACAGTCAAGGTCGGATCCAAAAGAAAGACTCAAGAGGCCACCTCCAAGGTTCCATATCTCCTCCTCGCCTTCAACTCACATTATTTTGATGATATACTTGAGCTATCTTGACGCTATCCCACTGGCCGTTCTTGAAGGAATCGCCCGTGCCCAAGCGTAGGTCAACTCGAAATCACCCGGGTGATGAAGCCCTTAACCCGGGTATTACATCGACCCCCCCGCGGCGGGCTGGTAATTACCCTATCTTTTCTGGGTCAAGACATTCTCTTTAAACCATTCCCATATGACATCTAACTTGATAATTTCCAGCTTCTCCCGAGTCCAGCGATGGATTTCCTTGTGACTTTGCGGTGAATACCGGGTAAGATCCCTTTCCTGATGTTCCACCATATTTCATCACCCTTTCTTGACTGTGTATTTAACTACTGACTGACCACACCTTATAGGGCCACGGTCGTTGTCAGCGATCAAGAGGAAGCGGAGACCGAGGGCCCGGGTAAGGGGAGCCCGGCTGATAAGACTACAGCCGCGTCCAGCGCTGAAAAACAAGCGTCGCTGCCAAACCCGGACACGCAAGGAGCCGAGTATCCAATTGCTTCCCATGCAAGCAAGAAGAACAAAACCACCGTCTTGGGTGAAGAAGAAGGAGCGTCGGATTCCGACACACGGATGACCCGGGTTCCGCCTCCTACTAAGAAGAAAGCTCCTTCCCGGAATTTCCAAGGCCCCGGGTCTTCTGATACGAGTAAAGATACTTTTGATCAGTTGATGAACACTCTCCTTACTATGAAGGCTTCAGAGAGCCAGATCTTGGAGCGCATGGCTGCAGAGCATCAGGTAAGGACACTTTGTATCTCATATTGCATACCTAGTCCCCAAGTCCCAAGTATGACTTGCAAAAGTGATGCTTGGTACTTTACACCACATTCGGCTTTCCATACAATCCAACTAATACTTGCATTCCTTGCTACTTACAGGCACAGATAACCCGGTCTGATGAAACTTTACTGAGGACCGAGCAACTTCTTCTTGCCGAGATGAAACGAAGGGAAATCCTTGAGGATGACATGAAAACCTTGAAGAAAGATGTGTCCAAATACAAGAAGAAGTGCAATGCCGCTCAGACCGAACTGAAGAAACTATCGGACCAGGTTTCCGATACTTATCAGATCTTGCTCAGTAAGTTTTCTGCTGCTGATTGGCTTCATGTCTTTAATTTATTATAACAGACTCGGGATTACTGATACGCTCTTTCTTTTGTTACGACTGCAGGTGCCAACCTTGCGGCCCCAGAGGAAAATGCCATTACCAAGGCTAAAACCCTCAAGACTGTACTCCGGACTTTCTTTGCCGGCACAAAATTCATATTGGATGCTGTGAAGTGGCCTACGGAAGTATATCCGGGTGAAGAGAATCTCGTTCAAGCCTGTTCTACTGTGCCTGGGTGGATTGAGATCTGGAAACGCTCATCATGCCGAATTGGAATGACCCGGGATTTTACTCTGGCCAAGGCTTTCTTTCCAAAGCTTGACCCGGCAAAGGTAACATCCGGGTTTCCCGAATTCAAGGCTGACGGTTCCAAATTTACACCCAAGGATTTCAAAGCCATACAAGCCGCAGTGCGCCCCTCAGCTACCGCCTTGGCCGATAGCTTGGATCTAAATACAATTATGAGTGCATATGACGCTGATGGCAAAGTTATTACGGAGGATGCGCCCCCTCCTTTTGATATCTTGGAGAAGTGGGTTTCTAGCTCGGCCAGGAAGAGGGAAGCGACTGCGAAGAGGGAGGCCGAGTTAAAATCGGGCCCGTCTGCCTCTACACCAGCCGTCCCTCCACCAGTCCGCCCTGATGCAATGAGTCCGGGTAAGGGTGCCAGGAAGGCTAAGCAGCAAACCCAGGACTCAGACCCGGAAGGCCGTACTCAGGAGGCCGAATAGGGCCGTATTATCATAATACCTTGTAATGCTTTGTAATCACACTGTTATGCTTTTGATGGTGCGCCTGTGCACCCCTGATACTGATGTCGTACCTTGTAACGTACTTTTTAGCCCGTGATGTACTTTGCGGCTTTTCTGGTCTTTTGATAACCTTATTGTTTGCCTATTCTTTGAACTTTTTCTCGATACCCAATTCTCTATTTTGGCTCCCTTCGGAAGACTCGGTTTTCCGAGTACCAGGGGCTTTGATACGTGGACTTTTTCTTTAAGTCCCCAAGACTCGGATGGTGAGGTTTTTCGAACTGCGATAGCCAAGTAGTTTGTTTCTGTTTCGAAGTCCCCCAGTCCCCATGACCCAAAGTCCGAGTCATGGGGGTGTGGCCTTTCTCAGAGAACAAATTATTTTTTACCGAGTCGCAAGCCTAAAGCCATTCCGTGTGAATACTGAAGTTATGCTTGATAATTGTTGAGTTTCCGGCCTTTGGCCTTGTACTCTGCATAAACTTGTGGTTTAGATGACCCTTTTGACTATCTTGTACTGTAAGCCGGCTTTCGCGTGGATACCATGTTGTTACATCCATACGAGAACAGTGTCAGGCCAGTCCCATTGGGCTTCATGGCTGACTGTAATCGTAAGCGAACGAATCATGCCACTTTAGTGCGAGTCACATCGAGCTTAAGTAAGAAAAGTCAAGAAAATTTGGCTCCTTTGCCCAGTTATAAGATTGCAGCCGTACTCGTTTCGAATAATCGGCCCTTATAACTTATAGGCATCAAGGCCGGGTCTTTCGGGTTAGTGGTTGGTCACTTGAGCAACCAACCCCCAAGACCTACATGCACTTGATGCTTTTAATGATACTGAATTACTGATGTCGCATGGACACTACTTACTTGTAATCAGGATGTAATGATATAGGACTTGATAACCATCTCTTTATTGATACTAGAAATTTTGGATCAGCAGGCCGCCTCATTAAAAACCTTCCAGTCCCCTTAGGTACCCTGGGTAGGAAAAGAGCGCGTCTGAAACCTGCTGCCCGTTACATTATTTAGTTCTTCATAAGCACTGGTCCCGGTCTGGCTTGACCAATGCACATTCTCCATATGTTCGACCTTTTCCTGATGAGTACCGGGTTTGCTAGCCAACCCGGGTGGGGTGTTCCCATGACTTGGCTGGTTGTGAGCGGCCGTGTAGCTTCTTCCTTTACGGCGGATTGCTTGGGGGAATCATCCTCGATTAAGGCCACCATTTTAGCATCTTGCGTTACCTTGGATTTTGTTCTTTCACCTTCAGTACTCGGCCTTTTTGATGTGGCTCTATCCTCCGGGTCTGCTTGAGACCGGTAATGCTTGAGTTCTTCTTTTCTACAGGCCTGCTCGGCCATTGCTGCATCTCCTTCATCGCATTCAGCCGCTATGTCTCGATTTCCATGTATGGTAATGGTCTTCTTGGGACCCGGGATTTTTAGCTGTAGATATACGTAACACGGCCTAGCCATAAATTTGGCGTAAGCCGGCCTTCCAAATAGCGCGTGATACGGGCTGCGCAATTTCACTACCTCAAAGGTAAGCCACTCGATTTGATAGTTATCCTTTGACTCTCCAAAGGCTACTTCCAATGCGATTTTTCCCTCGGGGCATGCTGAATGACCCGGCACTATCCCATGAAAAACTGTTGAGCTTTTTTGCAGCTGAGATTCCTTGAGACCCATGCGTAGGAAGGTTTCCCAATACAGTATATTGATGCTGCTTCCACCATCCATTAAAACCTTTTTCAGTTCGTACCCGTTGACTTGCGGTGCGACTACTAGTGCCAAGACTCCTGGGTGTTCCACTCTTTCCGGGTGATCCCTTCTGCTCCATGTTACCTCCTGTTCTGACCATCTCAAGTATCTCGGGACGGCTAACGAAACTGAGTTGACCGCTTGCTTCAGTATCTTTTTGTCCTTGTTAGAGCCTCCTGTGGTATGCACATGATATTGACCCAATTGTTTGGGGTTAGCCTGGAAACCTCCTGCCCCCCCTTGGTTATTACTTTGATTTCCAGCCGCCGGGTTACCGGCTGGGGGTGGGCCGTTGCCCGGGTTTGCCCCTGGACCCGGTCCTCCTCCCCGTCCTGCACCTCGCATAGCTCTGTGCACTTCCTCATTTTTCCATCTTTGTAAATCGGCGCACTGTTCTAGGGAGTGGTTAGCTGGCCTGCCATTCCTGCTGTGCTTCGGACATGCCATCCTGAATATGTCCCAATTGTTACCCGGCCTTGGTGGACCTTGATAATTTCCTCCATTGTGGTTACCTCCGTTGAAATTTCCTTCTGCTCTTGGCCTCGAAGACCTGGCTTCTGTGTTGGCGACAAACTCGGAGCCTCCTTCGAAAGGGCGCTTGTTCTGGCTATTTCCATTGTTACCTGATGCTGATCCGTTGCCGGTTCTTCCATTACCGCTTGTGTTTGCTTTTGCCTTCTTGTCATCAGCTTCTTCTTCTGTAGTATCTGTCGCAGCGTGTTTGTTGCACGCATCCATCAATTCTCCCATTGTGACTTCCGACGCATTTCGACTGGACTTCATGCGAGTTAAATTTTGCACTAAAGGTATATACTTGCATGTTTTTGCCATGGCCTGTAGTGCATCCTTGGGCTGGATATCCGTGGATGAGTGAAGTATCTCCATAACCCGGCGCACCCAACTGCGCGCCGATTCTCCCTTCTTCTGGACGCATCGCTCTAGATCATCAATAGTGAATAATTTCCTGCAGGTCCCGTGAAAGTGTTTGACAAACGCGGTCTTCAATTCCTCCCAAGACTTGATCGATCCCTCTGGTAGATTGGTGAACCACAATTTTGCTGCTCCTTCCGATATCATCAGATACATGAACTTGGCTTGGAGGTTCTCGGACGCGTTGCGAATTGACATTGCCATCTCGTAACTGCTTAGCCATGTTTCGGGATCCATGGTTGGCTCATAATTCACTACTTTCCCTGGCTCTTTGAATTTTTCCGGGTAAGGTTCAGCTCTAATATTGTCCGAGAGACACTTGGGTCCCGCAAGAACGGTTGAAGCCGGCCTCGCTCTAGAAACGTGTGATGCCGCGGGGGGCGCGGCTGGGAGCGGTGCTGCGGGAGGTCCATGCGCTGCAGACCCGGCCGCGGCCCTCCGAGCCCTAGAACTGTCCACGACGGCCTGTGCTGCTGATGCTGCCTGAGCGCGGGGAGGAGGCGGCATTTGCTGCTGCTCTTCCCTCCGCCGCGCTGAACTTGTTTGGATATTCCCTTGCTGCTGACTGACGTATGGCGTCCCGTGCACACCGCTTCTGTGATCCGGGTAATTGGCTTGCTGTGCCACCGCAGTGTGCAACAGCTCGATGGCTTGCCGAGTCTTCTCTGCATGGGGCGACTCTCCCACAGGGATTTGATTCAATGCGAGTGTCGCTGCATATACGTTGTCCATAGGATTGTTGTAGTGGCCGGCTGGTGTGCGGAATCGTGATGGTGGCGGCGGCAGTAGATCGTTGCCGGTTGTGACTCTAGTTTGTGGTGGGGGTAACCCGGTCCGTTCATTCGCCGGATGTGTCGCTGCTGTCACCTGTTGGGGTGCGGTTCCCTGGTTCACCACTGGTATCGGCTGGTCCTGAGGTGTAACGAATAAATTAGCCGGATTAATAACCCCGCCCGTTGCTGGTAACCTGGTGTGGTGCCTTTGATGTATCCTGGACGTTTCCTCTCGAAGCCGGGTTTCCAACGCATCTAGCTCGCGCCGTCGTGTGGCCATCCCTTGCTTTTCTGCCTCTACCTGCCTTCTTTGCTGTTCCAGCGCACGACGCGCCACATCCAGATCCCTGACGCGTTCCGCTGCGTTTTCCGGAGTGATAACCGTTGCGAGAACCGTGGGGTCTAGAATCAGATTGTTACCGAATAGGGCCGGGTGGCGCGGGTTCGAAGGACCCGCCCCTGGTGTCCGGTTTTCTAAGAATCCGAACGTGTTTGCATGCAACTCCTCATCCGCTGCTCTGCTGGTTACTGACGCCGACTCTCCATCAACCCGGGTCAAGACCGGGTCTCCGTTAACTGCACCCTGTTGCTGGGCCACTGCCTGAGCCGCCCCGACTGATGCCGCGGTTGTGTTTCCTTGGTTGGCCGCGGGGGCCGCATAGACTGCAACTCGGCGTACGATATCCGGTGTAAATTCAGGCTGTTCTTCCTCACCGTTCTCCTCATACCGGTTTTCCAGTAGATCCAGGATAGACCCGGTATCATCTTCTCCTTGGGCCCGGTCGCGTGGGGTCCATGCCGGCTCCTCCGGCTGTTCCCACTCCGCGATGGGTTCTTCTGCCGGATATGTCGTTCCAGTCGATTCTTCATCATCTGATCGGATAGACGTGGCTTTTCCTGGCATAGAATCAGATCCAACGTTGTCAGGGATCGAATTGGAAGCACATACCATACCGATGAAGACGCTGATCCGGCCGATTGTCACGACGGATCCGGTTTCGAGGTGATCCGACTCCGGCCCCCAGCCGGAATCGTCCACCACCTTTTCTCCTTCGTGGTCGATGTAGATTTCGCCGATGACAAGATTCTCCATGCCCTTCCGAGCTTCTCCCGTGATGTAAACACCTTTGGACGCAGGCCCCACGGTGGGCGCCAACTGTCGTGGGATAATCACGGCAGATGTTACCTGGGGTAACTGATCCCGGGGCAAGACGACACATGCGTTTGGGAGAGGGTTTAGCTCAGAGGGAAACATGGTGCAATTCGATCTGGTAGCCGGCAATCAAAGTCGCCGAGTCTCCGATCTTGATATAATAACTCAACTCTGGGATTACACTTGATGCTCGATATCACACGATGTTGCTAGGGTTCTTAGATCTCTGCTTGGACTAGACCTGGGGGTCGGTTTATAAAGCACCCGTACCCCCTGGCTTATTCTCCAAGACGCACCCTGAATCCTACCCGGACCCGGCGTACAAACCCTAACTTTCTCCTACCATAACCCACAATCCGGGTTACTGGGCCTACAAGTTCGGGCCTTCACAGGTTTCCTCATCCTTAGCCAGATCTCGCACAACATCCTTTGGGCCGGGTTACTCCCGGGAGTTTGGCCTACCAGGTTATCATCCCCCCATCAAGTTCCTTGCCGGGTGGACGGCAGATGACGCCGGGGGCACCCGGCGGGTGTTCACCAGCCATTGTCAATCCGATGCTTTCACATTGGACCCTTCCCAAGCGGCGCGCATCTGAGCGGGAGCTTCCTGGTTCGCCTCCACTGCAGGCTCGAGATCCATCTGCGACGGGGATGGAGGAAACGGTGGCGGAGAAGAAGAGGTGCGGCGGAGCGCGACAGAGACGCGGGGTCGGAGAAGACGTCACTGCACAGTGAAGGCCCTGTCGCGGTTGAGGGCTCTCCGATGAGCGGCGGCGCGCGGGGATGATTTCTTTCTCTCTATGCGCTTGGAGCGGTGGCTTGCTGTGATTCGCGGCGGCGCTGCGTGCTCGCTATGAGATGGGAGGCGAAAAGGGAGCAGCGCAAGGGGAAAGTGGCGAGGAAGATTGGACGAGGGGCGGCACGAGGGTATTTAAACCTCCTTGAGTGCAGTTATCACTCGTGATTGATTGTGGAGAAGATCGTGCGGCGCGGGAGTTACCACGCCCGTTAGAAACGCACATAGAGAGTAACTCACGCGTAACAGGCGCAGTTAATCTCACGTCGCAGATCGTGGGCTATTGAGTACCTGTGCGAAGGGACACGACGGCCTGTGGGCCCGATGTGCAGTGGAAGGTGTGACGCCCCTGGATCGGGTACTATGGGGATTTCAACGTTCCCGCCAGAATCCACATAATATCTGATCCCGAGTTGCCATTTCTGATACCATTACAACAGTTCACGAATAATCCGCAACAATAACAGAAGAGATATATACAAGACGACTCAAATGAGTCAAGGATACAACTTATACAATACAAAGATCCAAACAACAGCGGAAAACAAAAACAATATCCGACTACGTATAAGATACAAGTTGGACTAAGAGTCCTGAAGATAACCGATGGCGTCCAATCCCTGCCCAGGCCAAGCCGGAGGGATTCCCAAGCTAACGTCGTCAACTTCAAACCTGCTGACTGCATTGTGAATACAGCCCCGAATCATGGGGTCAGTACTTTGAATGTACCGACAGGGGCCAAGCAATACTCATAAGATACCAGTGCAACCAATCATCACAAGATGCAAATACTTTGGGTACAAAGAAAGGAGTTATCGTAATGAAGCGGCAGCGGGCGGCACTAAGCAATCTACAAAGACGCGCTACGACTCACGTCTATTAGAAAAGGATGAGAAAGCACGACAAAACCAACTACAGCTACTCACTAAAGCAAACCCATCCAGGATTTACCCCCCTCAACCAATGCAGGAGGTAACCCGAGGAAAACTCACACATGTTGAAGTAGTTGAAAAAGTGATCTCGTTATCGCACAGGTTAACAACTATCATTAGGTGTAAGTTGTCTGGCTCTTGTTAGCCAGCACTTTCTCCAAGATCGTCACATAAGCGCGGACGATACACCTTTTCGAAAAGATTTAACCCCGCAGGGGTGCACTACTGTAGCCACACACACTTCAACCCTTATTGCCGATCAATGGCACACGTCCAGGGTGTGCCTGTAGGGTATCAGACACTACACTTCCCTTTCACCACAGACGAGTCCAAGGAACCACCTAGCTAGGTTGGATCCGCATCGAAAGTTCGGCCGATGCTCCGAGGCGGACCTGGCCGTTTGCGTCTACGGCTGAGTGGTCAGAGGCCATGGGTATAACCCTCAACATCGAATCGCGGAAACCTATATAATTGTACGCACATCGGTAACATCGTATACCATTATCATCCTCGTCTTCATCGTACCTACAGAAAAGGTGATGTGCGTACGCCAAATGGAAAGCCCGACCTAAGTTGTGGCGCCCTGGAAAAATCTGCAGATTGGGTAATAGGTCGAGGGTATTCCCATAAGTCCCACATGTGATTAGTGCGCTCATTCTTGGATCAGCGGACAAGAACCTTTTCCTAAGGCGACACCAGAGGGACAAAATACCTCGAAGGGCCTCCCGCCGGTGCCTTATCTCGCAACAAATTATTAGTCAAGATTATTATTACCCCAACCATTAAGATCATTATTATTTAAGTTGAACCAGCCTATCATACTAGTCGGGTGACAAAGAACCAAACTCGCCAAAGAACCTAAGAAAGCGCTACGACTCGCAAGGCAAACAAGAAAATAACATGTCATAGGAGGTGGGGGATGAGGCTATATCATGGCTGCAAGGTGAACATATGATAGGATCGAGACACAAGAAATGACTCATAAGGCTAGAATAAAGACAACGGAAAGAATCGGTAACAAGTGAGGAACGACAACCAAAGGTAGCAAGTGAGTAAATCTTGCCTCGAATCCAGCTTGTAGAGGTAGTAAAACTTGTCGTTGGTCACATCATCTCAACGTCCTATCCGCGAAGAAGAAAAGCACTAAAAGAAGCCAAAGATGCAACACTTACTACTACGACAAAAGATCCAACATGATCAAGATATGGATGCATGACATGCGGGATGCAACTAAACCAATTTAAGCGGAACCGGAATCCCAACGATTAATTATAGGTTTAAATTGTTTTATTTAACCATCAAATTAATTGTTGATTAGTATGGAAAAAATTGATAGGTGAGCTAAACCAATTTAAATGGAATAGGGCACCAATTTAAATTAAGTACCCAACACATTCCATGTTTATTAATTAGGTGGACATGCATAACACTACTAACAAGGCAAGATGCAGGATGCAAACATGAGCATGGATGGCATATTAATATTCCTTTCACTTTTCTGATCAAAATAGACATAAAGTTTGCATTAATTGGATTAGTAAAACAAAAGTTATAAGCATTTGAAAGTTGAGGTACTTTCTGTAAAAACTGGGACTTGTTCGTGATGAAAACAGAGAATGCAAGGGCGCCGGTACAAAACAGAGGACACCAGGGGCCTAGGTGCAAGATTTCAGATCCAGATCTGGATCTGAGACGATTCTTCCCGCTGGGCGCACTAGCCAGAGCGGCTGACGAGCGGGCCCAAGCGCCACGCAGCGAGGTTGGAGTCACGGTGGCGTTCAGGGTCACCGACAGGTGGGCCCTGGCGTTGCGCGTGGTAAAAAGAAGAAAAGGGGCCTCAAGGGAGATTCGAACTCGGGCCTCCCGAGATGCAGATCGGACGTCAGGCCACTGGGATGAGCTGCGTGCTTCTGATAGGATACGGATCCGTCAGAATAAGAGGCAATGCAACACAGTTAACTGAATTTTTACGAACAACACAGATTCAGAGAGTTGGACAGGGACAAAACGAGGAGGAGGACGTGCTGCGGCGGGAAACGCTCGATGACATCGCTCCCAGGGCATGAGGAGAGGTAGGGGATAGGTCCCTAGGCGGAGGCTCACCTTGGGGTCGCCGGTGGAGGTAGCTGCGCCGAAATTCGAAGACGTGGAGGCCGCCGGTGGTGTGGACATCGTGGTTGCCGGTGGTCCTCATGGCTGCTCCGGTGCTCTTCCGCCGTGCGTGCTGTAGTGTCGAGGAAGAAGGCAACAACGCGGTCTCGTTCCCGCCCTTGAGAGGCCTTCGCAGCAACCCCGTCGCCGGATTGGCTTGCTCACATCTCCGTCCATGGTGGTTTCGGTGGGGAAAACAAACACACAGGGAAAAGGAGAGATGGTGGCGGCGGCTGAAGGAGGAAGAAGGGAGAGGTCTAGGGTTTCTGGCTTGGAGGGGGAGGCTTTAAAAGGTAAAGGAGGGAGCAGGTGGAGGAGGGGACCGGTGTGTGGTGCGTGGTGGTTTTGGTACCGGAGGGGAAATCGACAGGAGGAGGATCACGTCCGTTCTTCGCGTGACTGTACGGAGGAGGAATGGAGAAGTTGGGCTGGGAGTTGGGCTTTTGGTGTGGTCTCCTGCTGGGCCGGTTTGGCCTAGCAGCCCCAAACCTTTTTGTTTGTTTGTTTGTTTTGTTTTGTTGTTTTATTATTTTACAGAAATTGTTTTTAGGCACTCTTAGTAAAAGATTCATGCATCAAACAATTGAGAAAATTTAGAAAATAAGATTTTATACAATTTTAATCATTTCACAAATTTTAAAATGCACGATGATGCAGATTCTATGACATGCATGAAGAAAGAGAAAACAGACAAGCAAAAATTCTAATTTGGAGAAACCCGGAGTGTTACAGACGACACCACTAACAAGGGAATGCGCCCTCGCAATCCGACCAACGCCAAGAAAGAGGGAAGGAGTTGTACTATCGAGTCTTCGATCACCTTGTTGATCTTCTCGACACCACTAACAAGAGGTTCTTGCTCGTTGTTGATGATGATGCTCTTCAAGTGAGAACCTTCCGAAGTTCGAACCTATTAGGTTAAAAGGCTAAGAGAATGTCCAACCCACGTAGGATCCTAACATTTTAAAATATAGATAAGATAGGAAACTCCAAAACAAATAAGGTAGGAGGAGAAGTAGAATAGAGGAAAGGAATAAACAAGAATCCTACCGAGAGGTATCCAAAAAAGGTTTTGCACAAATAGTTTTTGACACTCTAGAAACACGAGCGTTAGCAATGTTATGCTACAGGCTTTGCGGACCCGTTGCTTCGATAACCATTCGTATCGAAACAACATTGGGAATCGGAACCATGCTCTGATACCATTGGTGACGCCCCTGGATCGGGTACTATGGCGATTTCAACGTTCCCGCGAGAATCCACATAATATCTGATCCCGAGTTGTCATTTCTGATACCATTACAACAGTTCATGAATAATCCGCAACAACAACAGAAGAGATATATACAAGACGACTCAAACGAGTCAATAATACAACTTATACAATACAAAGATCCAAACAACAGAGGAAAACGAAAACAATATCCGACTACGGATAAGATACAAGTTGGACTATGAGTCCTGAAGATAACCGATGGCGTCCAATCCCTGCCCAGGCCAAGCCGGAGGGATTCCCAAGCTAACGTCGTCAACTTCAAACCTTCTGACTGCATTGTGAATATAGCCCCGAATCATGGGTTCAGTACTTTGAATGTACCGACAGGAGCCAAGCAATACTCACAAGATACCAGTGAAACCAATCATCACAAGATACAAATACTTTGGGTACAAAGGAAGGAGTTATTGTAATGAAGCGGCATCGGGCGACACTAAGCAATCTACAGAGACGCGCTACGACTCTCGTCTATTAGAAAAGGATGAGAAAGCGCGACAAAACCAACTACAGCTACTCACCAAAGCAAACCCATCCATGATTTACCCCCTGAACCAATGTAGGAGGTAACCCGAGGAAAACTCACACATGTTGAAGTAGTTGAAAAAGTGATCTCGTTATCGCACAGGTTAACAACTATCATTAGGTGTAAGTTGTCTGGCTCTTGTTAGCCAGCACTTTCTCCAAGATCGTCACATAAGCGCGGACGATACGCCTTTTCGAAAAGATTTAACCCTGCAGGGGTGCACTACTGTAGCCACACACACTTCAACCCTTATTACCGATCAATGGCACACGTCCATGGTGTGCCGGCAGGGTATCAGACACTACACTTCCCTTTCACCACAGACGAGTCCAAGGAACCACCTAGCTAGGTTGGATCCGCATCGAAAGTTCGGCCGATGCTCCGAGGCGGACCTAGCCGTTTGCGTCTACGGCTGAGTGGTCAGAGGCCATGGGTATAACCCTCAACATCGAATCGCGGAAACCTATATAATTATACGCACATAGGTAACATCGTATACCATTATCATCGTTGTATTCATCGTACCTGCAGAAAATGTGATGTGCGTACGCCAAATGGAAAGCCCGAACTAAGTTGTGGCGCCCTGGACAAGTCTGCAGATTGGGTAATAGGTCGAGGGGATTCCCATAAGTCCCACATATGATTAGTGCGTTCATTCTTGGATCAGCGGATAAGAACCTTTTCCTAAGGTGACACCAGAGGGACCAAATACCTCGAAAGGCCTCCTGCCGGTGTCTTATTGCGCAACAAATTATTATTCAAGATTATTATTACCCCAGCCATTAAGATCATTATTATTTAAGTTGAACCAGCCTATCATACTACTCGGGTGACAAAGAACCAAACTCGCCAAAGAACCTAAGCAAGCGCTACGGCTCGCAAGGCAAACAAGAAACAAACATGTCATAGGAGGTGGGGGGTGAGGCTATATCATGGCTGCAAGGTGAACATATGATAGGATAGAGACACAAGCAATGAATCATAAGGCTAGAATAAAGATAACGGAAAGAATCGGTAACAAGTGAGGAACGACATCCAAAGGTAGCAAGTGAGTAAAGCTTGCCTGGAATCCAGCTTGCGGAGTTAGCAGAACTTGTCGTTGCTCACATCATCTCAACGTCCTATCCGCGAAGAAGCAAAGCACTAAAAGAAGCCAAAGATGCAATACTTACTACTACGATAAAAGATCCAGCATGATCAAGATACGGATGCATGACATGCTCGATGCAACTAAACCAATTTAAGCGGAACCGGAATCCCAACCGTTAATTATAGGCTTAAATTGTTTTATTTAACCATCAAATTAATTGTTGATTAGTATGGAAACAATTGATAGGTTAGCTAAACCAATTTAAATGGAATAGGGCACCAATTTAAATTAAGTACCGAACACATTCCATGTTTATTAATTAGGTGGACATGCATAACACTACTAACAAGGCAAGATGCAGGATGCAAACATGAGCATGGATGGCATATTAATATTCCATGCATTTTTCTGATCAAAATAGACATAAAGTTTGCATTAATTGGATTAGTAAAACAAAAGTTATAAGCATTTGAAAGTTGAGGTGCTTTCTGTAAAAACTGGGACTTGTTCGTGATGAAAAGAGAGAATGCAAGGGCGCTGGTACAAAACAGAGGACACCAGGGGCCCAGGTGCAAGATTTCAGATCCAGATATGGATCTGAGACGATTCTTCCCACTGGGTGCACTAGCCAGAGTGGCTGACGAGCGGGCCCAAGTGCCACGCAGCGAGGTTGGAGTCACGGTGGCGTTCAGGGTCACCGACAGGCGGGCCCTGGCGCTGCGCACGGTAAAAAAGAAGAAAAGTGGGAGGCTTTGCCTCAAGGGAGATTCGAACCCGGCCGTCACCGACAGGTGTGCCCTGGCGCTGCGCACGGTAAAAAGAAGAAAAGGGGGAAGCTTTGCCTCAAGGGAGATTCGAACCCGGGCCTCCCGAGATGCAGATCGGACGTCAAGCCACTGGGATGAGCTGCGTGCTTCTAATAGGATACGGATCCGTCGGAATAAGAGGCGACACAACACAGTTAACTGAATTTTTACGAACAACACAGATTCAGAGAGTTGGACGGGGACAGAACAAGGAGGAGGACATGCTGCGACGGACAACGGTCGATGGCATCGCTCCTAGGGCATGAGGAGGGGTAGGGGATAGGTCCCGAGGCGGAGGCTCACCTTGGGGTCGCCGGTGGAGGTAGCTTCGCCAGAATTCAAAGACGTGGAGGCCGCCGGTGGTGTGGACATCGTGGTTGCCGGAGGTCCTCATGGCTGCTACGGTGCTCTTCCGCCGTGCGTGCTGTAGTGTCGAGGAAGAAGGCAACAGTGCGGTCTTGTTGCCGCCCTTGAGAGGCCTTCGCAGTAACCCCGTCGACGGATTGGCTTGCTCACATCTCCGTCCATGGTGGTGTCGGTGGGAAAAAACAGACAGGGAAAAGGAGAGATGGTGGCGGCGGCTGAAGGAGGAAGAAGGGAGAGGTCTAGGGTTTTTGGCTTGGAGGGGGAGGCTTTAAAAGGGAAAGGAGGGAGCAGGTGGAGGAGGGGACCAGTGTGGTGGTGCGTGGTGATTTTTGTACCGGAGGGGAAAGCGACAGGAGGAGGATCTCGTCCGTTCTTCGCGTGACCGTACGGAGGAGGAAGGGAGAAGGTCGGCTGGGAGTTGGGCTTTTGGTGTGTCTCCTGCTGGGCCGGTTTGGCCTAGCAGCCCCAAAACCTTTTTGTTTGTTTGTTTGTTTGTTTTGTTTTTTTGTTTTATTATTTACATAAATTGTTTTTAGGCACTCTTAGTAAAAGATTCATGCATCAAAAAATTCAGAAAATTTAGAAAATCAGATTTTATACAATTTTAATTATTTCACAAATTTTAAAATTCACGATGATGCAGATGCTATGACATGCATGAAGAAATAGAAAACAGACAAGTTAAAAATTCTAATTGGGAGAAACCCTGGGTGTTACAGAAGGCGCGTGCCGTGTGACCGCACCAGAATCGAGGCGTCGTGGGCTGCGGTAGCGTGACACGTGCCTAGCCGTACACGCGAAGATAGAAGTGCTCTGGATCGAGCGGCAAAACCTGGAAAATTTGGCTAAGTGTTGGGTTCTTGGTAGAACCCAGCACTGCATGATCTACTCGGCACAAGGATGAAAACTCCAAGGACCGCAATAAAAAGGGTCCGAGTTCAGATTATGGGCGTCCCAGTTGAGGTGCAACTCGGCCATACTTCATCGCGGAAATTATTTGGTTAAAGCTGGCAGGGCCCAACGACCGAGTTCGCCAGACTCTACCAGTTTCAGGGACTAATGTCGGAGGGCTAACCCTGAGTAGGGGCAAGACACGTGGGAAGCAGAGTTCAAGGTGCTGTTCTACCGAGTAGGCGGCTACTCGGATAGTCTGGTATCCGGTTGACGCTATTCGGCAGGAAGCACGAGAGGCCATGAGAAGATTTAGGTATCGGTCTGGATCAGCCGGGTAGCGCTCGGGTGATCCGGATAGACAAAAAGCTATCCTACTCGGGCACAAAGTCAATGGAGCCGTTGTGGAAGATCCCGCGTATCCAGGGGCCGTACCGGCGTGCGGTTCAACTTACTAGGCGCGTGGTTATCCGCATTGAGACGTGGGAAAAGTACAGGTTGGTAGCTGTCAAGTCCTGTCATTGACAAGGGGGACATGACATGTCAGTGACCTACCCTAAGAGACTGACAAGGTGGACAAAACCTGTCAGCCGCATACAGAGGTGACTTTCGGCAACGGTGTCAGCGGGAAAACGGAGGCGTGCGCCGTTTGCACAGTGGAATAGTCCAATCTGTCCTTTATTTGTAGAATACTGGCTGACCACCGGTATATAAGGTGGCCAACCCCCTCCTGCGCGTGGGTTGCACAATCTCCCGATCACTGGTTCATTCACTTAGACAGACGCAGAGAGAGCTGAGCGCTGGCTACTCGGCAGAGTAAGAGATATCGAGAGATTGTAACTTCTGTTCCCGGCACAACATAATACAGAGAGATAGGCAGGAGTACGGGTGTTACCTCCACACAAGGGTCCTGAACCTGGGTAGATTGTGGTGTTTGCATTGTTCTGTGTGCGCCTACTCAACGTGCGATCCCTCCCCGGATACCTACAACGTCCATCGGCCCCAAACTTAAGCCATCCCATGGCATATGTCTTTACCACACCACGACAATGGGGGATGTGTTGTTACCATTAGGGAGAAAACAACAATGCTTTGTCTAAGGGTAATTTTATTGTTTACATTACGCACTTTACTTAATGCAATAATCTGTTGCTTGCAACTTAATACCCGAAATCTTCTTGGATTACGTTCTGAGGGTGGATTATTAGTCATAGATGTAGTTGGATTATGGTCTATGTATTATGTTGTAATTCCCGCATGAATCTCATAGTAATCATCATGTCTTGCATATGCACTACGATGCATCCTTTATTTCTGTCAATTGCCCAACTGTAATTTTTTTGCCCAACATGTTATCTATCCTTTATGGAGAGACACCACTAGTGAACTGTGGACCTTAGTCCATTCATTTACACTAATAATACAACCTACTGCAAGCATTGTTCTTTTTACTGCAATCATTGTTCTCATTTCTTTCACTACAAACAAATACCATTTTCCACACTATACGTCTAATCTTTTGTTTTCAGCAAAACCGGTGAGATTGACAATGTCACTGTTTCGTTGGGGCAAAGTATCTTGGTTGTGTTGTGTGCAGATTCCACGTTCCTTCTGAACCTGGTAGTGCGCCCTGCCAACATCAGCTGCCAACAACTTTTAGAAGTGATTTCTTTCTCCTACTGGTCGATTCAACCTTGGTTTCTTTCTGAGGGAAAACTTGTTGTTGTGCTCTTCATACCTTCCTCTTGGGTCTCCCAACGAGCATACATCTACGCGCATCAGAGTGCCATCAAGATTGTCTACAACCCCGTTCTTTACTCCAAGACGAAGCACATCGGGATTCGTCACCATTTTATTCGGGATAATGTTGAGAAGGGTGATATTGATGTCTCTTGTGTGTCAACCACGGATCAACTTGTGGATATCTTCACGAAGGCCTTTGATGAACCAAGATTTAGAGCTTTGAGTAATGAACTAAATGGCATAGATTCATCTAACTTCGCTTGATACCTTGCATAAATATCTCCATTATACGCGTTATTTGGTTTGGCTGTAGGTATGGACATAGGGAGAGCGTAACTCAATTCATGAGTCAACCTCCTCTTATTATGCGAAAGTTAAACTTTTATGCATATCTAGTCATTTTGTGACTTATTGTGCTTCAATGTTGACTAGTGGGCCCAAGATATATCTTCGCGGCACCAAGGCACACACTAAAACATGGTAGCTACATCCACTTCTTATTCGATCTTCATTCGTCTATCTTGACATTATAGGTCATGTATATGTCTATTTTGAAAAAAAAACACCCACTTTTGTCTCTTCTCTTTCGATCTTGCAAACTTGGGCGCATATCCCCATATACTTACAACAATATCTCCCTCTAACCTGAGCCCTCTCTCTCATCTCATAAAAATACATTCCATAATTCTTGCACAAGTTCATGATCCATTTGTCCACTTTTCGATCTTTTTCTGGCTTGGCACCCGGTAGTACCGGCGGAAAGGGCGGTAGTACTGGCCCTACGGAAGTTTCGGCTTTTCTGCAGGCCACGTAGTACCGGTCCTTCCACCGTGGTACTACCGGGAGTGAGAAACCTCTTCTTCACACTTATCACCGGGGCGCGGGCAAAGGGAAACATCTTGATGGGGAGGTGGTAACCCGGTAGGCTCATGCCTAGGTGAAACTCGGCCCGAGGGGAATCGCACAAGACCTGGCCCAGGTGGAGGAGTTTCTAGAAGGCCCAAGGGAGGACGTAGGTCTTAACCCGTACCTCAGGGGTCACGGTTAGGAAACTTAGGGTTGTGTGCGGTTTCCGGGTAGGATTCCGGGTATGCCTTGTATAGGAAGCCAGAGAGCCGGGTAATATATAAACCGGCTCCTGGGGCAAAGAGGAGACGGAAGAGTTTTTCCCTGATAGTCGAGTATCTTCGTAATACGAGAGCGGATAGTTGTAACCCTAGATCGGAGACTCGGCGACATTGCAGCCCGAGATACCAGATCACCTGATAACATGATTTCCCCTAAGCTAAACCCTCTCCCAAACACTAGAGTCGATTTGCCCCAAAGTAAGTTACCCCAGGTAACGTCTGCCGTGATTATCCCACGACAGTTGGCGCCCACCGTGGGGCCTACGTCCAAAGGTGTTTACATCACGGGAGAAGCTCGGGAAAGCATGAAGAACCTCGTAATCGGAGAGATCATCACCAACCCCGAAGGGGAAAATATGGTGGACGACTTTGGTTGGGGACCGGAGTCGGATCTGCTGGAAACCGGATCTATCATTACGATCGGCCGGGTCAACGTCTTCGTCGGTATGGTACGTGCATCTGGTTCTGTTCCTGATAACATTGAATATGATTCTGTGTCAGGAGAAGCAACCTGCGTTCAATCGGACGGAGAAGAATCGGTTGGGACAGCCGATCCAGAAGAAGAGCCCCCCACGAAGAGGGAACAACCGGAGGAGCCGGCATGGACCCCGCGTGGCCGGGTCATAAGAGAAGATGACACCGAATCTATCCTGCACCTGCTTGAAGACCTGTACGAGGAAGATAGCTGCGACGAAGAGGAATACGAATCATGACCAGGCATCACGCGCCGGGTCGCGGTCTATACAGCCCCTGCAATCAATCTTAATCAAGGGGATGTGACAACGGCCGCGGCCGGAGCGGCGTGAGCGCTAGCCTAACAGCAGGCGCCGGTTGACGGAAACCCTGTTGTAGCCCGGGTCAACGGAGAGTCGGCTTCTGTTACCAGTCATACCGGAGAAAGTGAACGGCAAAGGAACATGTTTGGATTCACAGCAAACAGAACGCCGGGTGCGGGAACCTCGGCTCCACGAAATCCGGCTGTGTTCAACAATAACCTAATCTTGGATCCCACAGTGTTAGCGATGGTGATAACCCCAGAAAACGCGGCGGCACGTGCCCGAGATCTGGATGTGGCCCGCCGCGCATTGGATCAACAAAGGAGAGATATCGAAGCCGAGAAACAAGGGATGTCCGCGCGCCAGCGCGAGTTGGAAGAACTGGAGAATCGCCTTCAAACTCAGTCGACCAGGATTTACAATCAGAGGCACCAGACGAGATTATCGGCCACCGGCGGGAATTTACAGCCAGCTACATTGTTCGTTACTCCTCAGGATCAACCAATCCCGGTGGTGAATCAAGAAACCGGCTATCGAGCTGCAACCCTGGGAGGACAACAGGCAAACGTGCAGGCCGGGTTACCCACGTTGCAAACCGGGATCGCTGTTGGCAATACCGCACCACCACCACCACCACCACCGCGATTTCATACTCCACCGGGTCACTTCAACAATCCCATGGATAACGTGTACGCCGCGACTCTAGCGCTCGACCATATCCCACTGGGAGAGACGCCTCGAGAAATCGAAACTCGGCAGGCCATAGAGATGCTGCGCACTGCAGTAGCTCAACAGGCCAATTACCCGGATAATAGGAGTGGCATGCATGGAACACCATATGTTAGCCGGCAGAATGGAAATACCGGTTATATTCAGTCAAGCTCAGCAAGGCGGAGGGCAGAGAGCAGCAAATGCCGCCTCCTCCCCATAGACCGGCAACACCCGCAGCATCAGCAGCGCAAGCCATTGTGGATAGTTCTCGAGCCAGGCGCGCAGCAGCCGGGTCTGCGGTAAGAGGGCCGGTAGCGGTTGCACCCCCCGCCGCACCAGCTGCAGGATCGCACGTTTCCCGAGTAAGGCCGGTACTGGCAAACCTCGCCGGGCCTAAGTGTTTATCGGATGCCATCAGGGCTGAGCCCTACCCGGATAAATTCAAGGAGCCGGGTAAAGTGGTTAACTATGAGCCAACCAAGGACCCAGAAACCTGGTTGAGCAGTTACGAGATGGCTATGTCAATTCGCAACGCATCCGAGAATCTCCAAGCTAAGTTTATGTAACTTATGATGTCCGAAGGAGCAGCAAAGTTGTGGTTCAACAACCTGCCTGAAAGATCCATCAATTCATGGAGTGAGCTGAAAGATGCCTTTATCAAACATTTTCATGGGACGTGCCGAAAGCTATTCACGATTGACGATTTAGAGCGATGCGTCCAGAAGAAGGGAGATTCGGCGCGCAGCTGGGTGCGCCGGGTTATGGAAATTCTCCACTCTTCCACTGATATCCAGCCAAAAGATGCATTGCAAGCTATGGCAAAAACGTGCAAATACTTACCCCTGGTGCAAAAGTTGACACACATGAAATCTAGTCGGCAGGCCTCGGAGGTTACAATGGGAGAATTGATGGACGCTTGCAATAAGCACGCTGCTACAGACACAACAGAAGAGGATGTTGATGACAAAAAAGCGAAACCCAACAATGGAAGACCCGACAATGGGGCTGCACCGGGTAATAACGGAGGAAATAATGGAAATAACCAGCACAAGCGCCCATACGAAGGAAATTCCGAGTTTGTTGCTAATACAGAAGCCGGGTTTGCAAGACCCATGGCAGAGGGAAATTTCAACGGAGGAAACTTTAATGGAGGAAATTACCAAGGACCACCGAGACCGGCTAACCATATAGAGGCCTTCAGGATGCCCTGTCCGCGTCATAGCAGGAATGGCAGGCCAGCTAATCATTCATTGGAGCAGTGCGTAGATTTACATAGATGGAAGAATGAGTAAATACATAAAGCCCCGTGAGGTGCAGGCCGGGGAGGAGGACCGGGTCCGGGTGGAAACCCGGGCAACGGGCCACCCCTGCTGGCAACGCAGGAGGTGGCAATCCGGGTAATAATCAAGGAGGTGCTGGGGGTTTCCAGGCCAACCCAAAGAAGTTAGGACAGTACCACGTTCACACTACCGGGACTTCCAACAGAGATAGAAAGATACTTAAAAGGGCCGTAAACTCGGTTTCGTCAGGTGTTCCGAGATATTTGAGATGGTCAGATCCAAAAGTAACATGGAGCAGAAGGGATCACACTGAAACAATAGAACATCCGGGTGTGTTAGCTTTGGTGGTTGCACCACAGGTCAATGGTTACGAGCTGAAAAAGGTTTTGATGGATGGTGGAAGCAGCATTAATATCTTGTATTGGGAAACCTTCCTACGCATGGGGCTCAAGGAGTCTCAGCTACAGAAAAGTTCTACAGTTTTCCATGGAATTGTGCCGGGTCACTCGGCGTGCGCTGAGGGAAAGATAACACTAGAAGTCGCTTTTGGAGAATCCAAGGACAATTTCCGAGTGAAATGGCTCACATTTGAGGTGGTAAAATTGCGCAGTCCTTATCACGCGTTGTTCGGAAGGCCGGCTTACGCTAAGTTCATGGCCAGGCCATGTTATGTGTATTTACAGCTAAAGATCCCGGGTCCCAAGCAGACCATTACTATACATGGGAACCGGGCTGTGGCAGCGGAGTGTGATGAAGGAAATGCGGCAATGGCAGAACAGGCTTGCAGGAAGGAAGAGCTCAAGTATTACCGGTCTCAAGTAGACCCGGAAGATAGAACTGCTTTGAAAAGGCCAAATACGGAGGACGAGAGAGCAAAGTTTAAAGCGGCCAAGGATACCAAGATGGTGGGTTTTGTCGAGGGATATCCCTCCAAACAATTTGCCATAGGTTCTAACCTAGACAACAAACAAGAAGAAGCACTTATCGAGTTTATTCGTGAGAATCAGGACGTTTTCGCTTGGACGCCCAGCGATATGCCGGGTATCCCGACCGAGTTAGCTGAGCACAGTTTGCATGTTGATCCCAGGTCCCAGCCTGTGAAGCAGGGTCTGATAAAAATGAATGAGGAAAGAAGAAAGGCTATAGGAGCGGAGATAGCTCGGCTCCTCGCAACCGGCTTTATCATGGAGGTTTTTCACCCGGAATGGTTGGCAAATCCGGTTCTAGTGCTGAAAAAGAACAACAAGTGGAGGATGTGCATAGACTATACAAGTCTCAACAAGGATTGCCCAAAGGATCCATTTGCCCTTCCGAGAATAGACCAGATCATTGATGCAGTGGCCGGTTATGACTTATTATGTTTCCTGGATGCTTATTCCGGGTATCATCAAATAAAGCTAAAAAAAGAGGATTGGGAGAAAACTTCGTTCATAACCCCCTTTGGTGCTTTTTGTTATAAAACTATGACCTCTGGGCTGAAAAACGCAGGCGCAACGTATCAGCGATGCATCCAGAAGTGCTTTGATGATCAAATTGGACGTAATGTTCATGCCTATGTGGATGATGTGGTGATTAAAACAAGGAAAGCTGGAACTTTTATAGATGACCTAAAGGAGACCTTCAAGAACTTGAGGAGATACCAGATGAAGCTTAACCCGACTAAGTGCGTGTTCGGGGTGCCGGCAGGAAAGTTACTCGGCTTTATCGTTTCTGAGAGAGGAATTGAGGCAAACCCGGAAAAAATCAAGGCCATCCAGAGCCTGAAAAGGCCGGAAGGCCTGAAGCACGTTCAGAAACTCACAGGATGTGTGGCAGCATTGATCCGGTTTATATCTAGGCTTGGAGAAAAAGCAATACCTCTATACCGACTCTTGAGGAAAAGCGACAAATTCGTGTGGGACCAAGAGGCGGAGGAGGCATTTGAAGCTCTGAAAAAGCAGTTATCTGAGGCACCAATCCTGGCAGCACCAGGTCCCAAAGAGCCCATGTTATTATACATCGCGGCCGGGCCTCGGGCGGTTAGCGCAGTGGTTGTGGTTGAGCGCAAGGAGGATGGAAAATATCAAGCGGTACAAAGGCCGGTTTACTACGTGAGTGAGGTCTTATCGGAAGCAAAGCAGCGTTACCCGCACTGGCAAAAGCTAGTTTTTAGAGTCTTTATGGCCAGCCGGAAATTGAGGCCGTAATTTCAGGAACACCCCATAACGGTGGTTAGCTCTATACCCATGGCAGATATTATCATAAATTCAGATGCGAAAGGTAGAATAGCCAAGTGGGCCATTGAGATGGGAGATTATCACATCAACTACGAGCCTCGGTCTGCAATCAAGTCCCAGGCAGTAGCTGATTTTATCAATGATTGGACTCACACAAGCATGCCCACAATGATGCCAAGTTCCGAGTCTTGGGTGATGCACTTTGATGGTTCCAAGCAATACGAGGGATCAGGAGCTGGGGTGGTGCTTACATCGCCTAAAGGAGATAAGTTGAGTTATGTGTTGCAAATTCACTTTGATTGCTCCAACAATGTGGCCGAGTATGAGGCCCTATTACACAGACTGCGAGTAGCAAAGGAGATGAATATCAGGCAAATAAGGTGCTATGGAGACTCGGATCTTGTGGTACAGCAGGTCTCTGGAACTTGGGATAGGAAGGATGCAACAATGGCAGCATATCGCAGAGAGGTAGACAAGGTGGCCGGGTCTTTTTCCGGGTATGAGGTGGAACACATTGATAGGCGAAAGAACGAGGCAGCAGATGCACTCGCAAGACTCGGGTCGCGTCGAGAGCCGGTCCCGCCTAACGTTTTTCTGGACGAGTTATGGCGGCCTTCCGTCAAAACCGAGTCTGAGGAAGAGGTGGCCAACCAAGACCCGGATTTGGAGCTCGTAGCCGTCGTACGCGCTATTCCTGAGTGGACAGAACCATTTCTGGTCTACCTGTCACGGGGCGAGTTACCACCACAGGAAATTTTAGCCAGGCAAATTCTGAGACAAGCGAAGAGTTATTCTATCATCAATGGCAAGTTGTATAAGAGAAGTGCTGCAGGAGTCTTTTTGCGCTGTGTAACACCAAAGGAGGGCCGACAGATTTTAAGGGAGATCCATGAAGGTGATTGTGGGCATCATGCCTCCACAAGGTCCCTTGTAACAGCCCTACTTTTTGTGTAATAAAGAGAGGTGTTGTGTACATGGCATGCATGCATGAAAATTGGACCAATTTTTTTTGCTTTTAAAATTTAATCACAGCATTATCAGAAAATCACTTAAACTGGTTTCAAACAAGGTTGTTCTGCAAAGTTTTTCAAAATGATCCAACTATATGCTAGAAAGATGGCAAATTTGAAGAGCTTTCCAACGACTATTTTTGTGCAATTTTTGGTTCACAAAAAGGCCCTCAAATTTCATTTTTGGGTTCAGTTTTAAATTCCCAGGGACCTTTCTGTAGTTCCTTAATTTCTTCCAGGGGGGTTTTTCGAAAACTGCCCTGTCGTCTTCCTCCTGTCCGGTGACAGGAGGGCAGCCGCCGCCGCGCGCCACCTCCTGCTTTCCCCGTTGACGACGTGGAGGCCCCGTGAGCCCTCAAGGAGACGTCCCGATCTCCCCTGGTCCGCAGAACCCCCCCACTCGCTGTCCCTCTCCCTCTGTCTCCTCCTCCGCCGAAAACCGACCGCCGCCGCGATCCGCCCTCGTCGCCGTTCTGCTCTCTCCCCGGCCCCTCCGACGAGCTCATCGGAACCGCGCTGAGCCCCTCTTCCTCCTCGAGCCCGCAGCGCTCCCGGGATGGTCTAATCGCGCGGGATCGAGCCCTTCTTCTCCGCGGCCGGTCGCCGGAGAACTCCACCGCACCGCCGCGATTCGCCTCCCCCACTGCTCCTCCGGCCTCCCCGTTAGTCTCCTCGAGTTCACGGTGAGCATCCCCACGCCCCAACACCCTCCTAGCCCCTCCCCGCTGCCGGAATAGCCCATCTCGCCGGAACCCGAGCCCGTCGCCGCCGTTTCTCCCACGCCGGCTCGCCGCCGGTCACCTTTAGCCAGCGGCGCCGCCACCATCACGTCCGTCTCGCCGAGGCGCACCCAACGAGCCCAGGCACGCTTCCGGAGCTTGCCGGAAACGTCGCCGGCGAGCAGTTCCGGCCACTGCCGGCCACCACCGTGAGGTCACGGTGATGTCACCGTGACATCACCTGCCCACGTGGCGTGCCAAGTGGCATTTCCTGTTTTTTTTTGAACTGTGCAGTGGGCCCGCAGAGAAAATATAGAAAACCAGAAATAAATACAATTTTGGAAATTCAATAAATTTTATTTCACAGCTCCAAAAATTATGAAAAAAATATGTATGTGTTCAGAAAAATGAGAGCTATTTATCTATACCACTTTCATATATGTTAACCAAGGTTAAAATGAGGCCACTTTTATAGCATACATTTAATTCAATTAAATATTGAAAATAAAGTTTTTATTCAATAAAAATAGAAAATTAAGTGTAATATACCATTTTGATCAGTGAATCAAATGCAATCCAACTATGAGGTTTACAAAGTCATTTGAACATCTTAGCTTGGTCATATCTTTAGTTTAGGGTTTTTCCCCCTCCTCCGGTGTTCGTCGTTCACGACACAAAACCCTAGCTTCCTGCTCCATCTTTTAAGCTTCATTTCAATTGCATTGTTTTACTCATGCATACATATTGTGCATTGCACGGTCGTCAAGTATTGATTGTTTGCCTTCTTTCCGGTGTTGCCCGCTATCGGTAGATCGAGATCCGGAGGTCGACCCGGCGTTCTACGACAACCCAAGCTCTACTTTCGACGAGCAAGGCAAGCACCACCTCATGGCTACCCCATGTTTTGAGTCTTTCAACCTCTTACTCATGCATCCGATTCAACTTAGTTTTGAGTCTGTTAGAGTTAACCTATCCACTGCATGACCCCTCCCCCTCACATGTCACCTTCATACCTGTTTACCCTCCTAGTATGACTAGGTTTGTTTGAGTAACGTAGAGCCTTGTGTATTCAATGCTTAGACATGCTTAGTCCTATGATCTGCTTCATCCGGTTGATGAAATGCCGATAATGCGTGAACCTAGTATGAAAGGTGTTTATGCTTTGTTATGGTTGATTAACATGATTAACATGG
Organism: Alopecurus myosuroides; assembly: GCA_028641055.1. Classification (NCBI taxonomy): domain Eukaryota; kingdom Viridiplantae; phylum Streptophyta; class Magnoliopsida; order Poales; family Poaceae; genus Alopecurus; species Alopecurus myosuroides. Next base: position 49,413,931 of record CM054062.1, on the reverse strand, counting down.
CATGGATGTTGAGGCCACTGTGGGTTGTGGTGTTTGTCTCGTTCATGCCCCTAGGTGCGAGTTCTCGCCTTCGAAGCCAAGACTGAATGTACAGCCACACGCGGGGCCTAACAGACCGCGCTCGGCTAACTAACTTGTCTAGTCACTTCCATGGGTCACGTAGATTGAGGTTTCCATTTGCGGGTGTGTCATAAAACGTTTTGGAGAAAACTAGGGCGTGACCGGGACCAGTGATGGACGTACACAGATCTTGTCCCGACTCACAGAACAGGTGCCGTCAGGAGGTGGCCAACTCCCTGTTGACGGGGTGGCCCTGTTTGGGTTGACTCATGGATAGGGCTAAGCAAGGTAAAGGCCGTGGTCGACCACACTCTGCCGCGCTCTTAGAGAGGAGCGTTACCGCGTGGCGTTAAGAGTCGGTTGATACGTGTGGGTAAAGTGTACCCCCTGCAGGGATAAATCTTTCGGAAAGCCGTGTCCACGGTTATGGACGACTTGGCAACGGATTCTGTGATCATAGACAACTCTAACGGAATGACTAAAACTTGCTGTCAATGAATGAAGGATGCCTCCTCGACTAAGTCGAGAGGGGTGATTCTTGTAGCTTAAGGTAGTCTGGGAATGAGAAAGTACTTGGTGGACTAAAGAACATAATGATCTCAGTAGTTGAGTAGATTACTCCTCTGTTTTATAAATGCTCTATTACACGTGCTTTTCTTCCTCAACTTCGGAAAACAAAGTTGGCTTTATGCAAAGAACCTTAAAAGCCAAGTCTTGCTGAGTACCTTTTGTACTCAACCTTGCCTCGTTGTTGTTTTGTTTCAGACTTCGGTGATGCAGCTGAAGAGGGGTTCTACCTCGACGTCGACGAGTAGTTAGGAGTTCCCAGGCAGCAGTCTGGTATCTGTAGTATGGGTTTGGCTACGTTGCTTATGTTTCGGACTCTTAGTCCTTTTGCTCTTGTTGTATAGCAACATATTTGCTTTCGCTGCTTGTTGTAATGTTGGGTTGCTGGACCTATGTTGGTCTTGTAACCTCTTTGTGTAAGCTACTCTAGTATGCCTTGTTTAATACAACTTTCATGTCTAGAGTACTGCTTTGATCGATTGTTGGTCTCGATCCCGTTGTTATACAGTTTTGGCTATGCCTGCATAGTTGTCGCAGTCGAGGGGTTGTGGAGCCGATGATCCATGACCGAGCCCGCCTGCCGGAGATATCCGGCCTGGGGCGAGGTAACCCCAGTAACCCTCGATTGTTGTTGCACTTTCTGGACACATAGCATCTCTGTATAACTCTGGTCCCGTTCCTTCAGTTTCATCCGACTCGTGGATGCTTGGGTATACACATCTGGTTATGACTAGCATGGACACAAGGAGTAGTAGACCGGGGATCCGGACTAAGTGCCGATGAATCCGGTCTGCCTGCCGTTGTTTGTTGCGGCCGGGGCTGGTAACCCTGAAGCCCTTGTGGGTCCACTGCTAGGAGCACATGACAGTTTGTATATCTCGGGGTCCGGGGTCCGACAGGTCTTGGTATCAGAGCAGGACTGCCTGTAGGAAACCCTTGCCGTTGGTCGATGTTGAGTCTAGAACTTGTGAAAACTACTTTGAAAAGACAAACTGAGTTATGAAAACCCTCTTAGGATTCTTTTTGCTCCTTACCTGGTATCGCTCTAACTCTGAGTCACCGTATCTCATTTGTTTTTGTGTGTTGTTTCCTTGTTTGTTGTCCCAAAAGTTAGGAGTAAAACCGTTGGGTGTTTTTCTTCCGAGTACTTTGTCTCAGGTTGTTATAGTTCCAAATTCAAGTCATTTCTTCATGTCTTTTGACATCTTGAAAATGTCTTTGTTTCAGATGCCTTCTGGTCAGGTTGTTCGACATACCCTATGCCTTGGAGTTCCGGGTTTTCCTCATCTCTTAGCCTCAGCCTGTGCAAACATAGGAGCCCCTTGGTATCCTGTGTACACCGTGTATGAGGAGTACCGTGACTTCCACCAGACCCAGTACTTGTGTGGTGTCCGTCTTCCACAGCTAGATGGCACCATCTTTCCTGCTGAGCACTATGCTGAGGGTATTGGTTTCACCATCGAGATGGATGTGCAGGATGCTGCACGGCACTGTCTTAATGAGCTCCGTTACCACTATCCAGATCACGAGCATAGCTCCTTCCGTTACTGCCCTGGTTCTGATGCTACTCTTGAGGGGTGTTATACCCACACCTTTGCTGATTCCTCCCAGGAGGAAGATCTTACACTTAGGTGCACCGCTGATCTCCTTGCTGCTTATACTCGTCGCGAGCGTGAGCTTAGTGCACTAGTTAACACCCTTGTAGCTAGTCTCAGGACTGTGACAGCCAGAGTGAGGCCATTCGTTGAGAGTGGTATTGTTCAGGCCTCTGAGATAGAGCTTCCAGCTGTACTTGTGCCTTCCTCGGTTGCATCTCCAGATGTTGGAGGTGATGTTCCCCCTCGTGGACGCCTCAGGAGGCCTAGCATGGTGCGTGGTGTACCACAGTCTCTCCACGGACCGCAGGACGAGTCTGTTCGTCGCTACCCTGGTGCTCCGGTTCCACTTCCTTTCGACTTCGGAGGATACTGAGACCGTTGTCGGTTCCAGCTAGAGTAATGTTTGCTTTCATGTACTCGAAACCCGAAGTTGTAGAAAAATAATGTATAGGAGCAGAACTTCGGTGATGTGTATCTACCGTACTTTCTTTCAGTGTTGTATGTACTTAAGCTTGTGAGCTTGTACCGCCACTATGTATGGTTTGTACTTCGACTGGTTTCAATAAATGTTGTAATATGTTGTCTCCATGTTGATGAAATGATACACTTCATGTTCATTCATTCTGTTCCACTACATTTTGCCATGTATCTTGTTGTTCCGTTGGAATTATTACATGTCGATCCATTGTATCCTTCCATGGATGTGTTATTCATGATTCTTCTTCCTTTTACTCAGGATGTCGGGTGGTATTCGTGGCCGTAATAACCCTCCTCCTGAGCCAACACCTCCGCCGCCACCCACAATGGCGCAGGTGCTGCAAAGCATTGAAAATAACCGTCTGAGGAACGAACAACTTCTGGAGCGTGTGGCCCAGAACACTGAACGCCGTGCTGCCGGCGTTACACTCGTGGACTTCCTCAAGGCTCAGCCACCTTACTTTGCTGACTCCACTGAGCCTCTCGATGCCGATGACTGGCTTCGCACAATGGAGCGCAAGTTCATTGCTCTCCGTGTCCAGGAACGTGACCGTGTGAACTTCGCCACCTATAAGCTTGAAGGTGCTGCTGGTGCTTGGTGGGAAGGCTTTCTGGCGTTGCAGGCGCCCGATCATGAGGTCACTTGGGCAGAGTTCCGTACTGCTTTCCGTGAGGCTTATATTCCGAAGGCAGTCATGGACGGTAAAAGAAAGGAGTTCCTTGATCTCACTCAGGGCAGTATGGGTATTGAGGCATATGGTCGTGTGTTCACTCGTCTGGCTCGCTATGCTCCTCGTGATGTCACTAATGACGAGGACAAGCAGGATCTGTTCCGCAAGGGCCTGAACCCAACTGTTCGTTACGAGCTTCTTCCCTTTAAGTTCCGGAGTTTCCAGGAACTTTACAACCAGGCCATCACTCTTGAACGTGGCAAAAAGGAGATGGATACTGCTATGAAGAAGAGTGCTGGAGATTCCCGTGCATCACTCTCTGGTCAGAAAAGGAAGCGCCGTGTGTTCATCCCATACAGTGCTGTTCCCAGGGCTCCGTTCCAGCCAAGGCCATCTGGATATGCTCCTCGTCCACCTGCCCCACCTGCTACATCAACCTACGGTGGTGGACAAGGTTCTTGTCCTCCAGTTGCCGCTCCTCCCAACAATGTGTGCTACCGCTGTGGCCAGTCTGGTCACTTCTCGAGGGAGTGCCCTCAGAATCATGCTGGACGTGCAGCTCCTCCTCCTAAGAAAATGGCAAAGCCTGCTGGTGCTGGACGTGGTCGTCTGAACTATGTAACTGCCGAAGATGCTCAGGATGATCCAAGCGTCTTACTGGGTACGATTCGTGTCAACTCAATTTCGGCTTTAGCCTTATTTGATTCTGGAGCATCGCATACATTCATGTCAGAAGGGTTTGCTAAAATGCATGGGATACCTTTCAAAAAGTTGCAAAAACCGTTAATGGTAAACTCCCCTGGTTGCAACTGGCAAACCATCATGGTTACGCCAGAGCTCATGGTTGAGGTGGGATCCTTACAATTCCCTGCAACCTTCATTGCCCTAAAATCCACTGACCTTGATGTCATACTGGGCATGGATTGGCTTGCTAAATATGGAGCTGTTTTGGATTGTGCAACAAAATGCCTCACCTTGAAACATCCTTCCGGTGCTATCATTGACTATTGGTCTGAGATCACCATTCCTCCTTCAGCACGCACACGACTCTCTCCTGAACTGCAGCTGTACTTCATGCAAGGTGATTACCCTCCTGAAATTCATGAGTTACCTGTAGTCAGTGATTTCCCTGATGTGTTTTCTGAAGAGTTACCTGGCCTGCCACCTGATCGAAGTGTGGAATTTGTCATTGAGTTAGTCCCTGGTACCGCTCCTATGTCTAAAAGACCTTACCGTATGGCCCCAGAGGAGTTGGTTGAATTGAAACGCCAAATTGAGGAGTTAGAAGAAAAAGGTTTCATCCAACCTAGCACATCTTCTTGGGGTTGTCCCACTATCTTTGTCAAGAAGCGGGATACCAATGTTCCACGTTTGGTTGTTGACTATCGGCCGCTGAATGCAGTGACCATCAAAAACAAGTACCCTCTTCCAAGAATCAATGACCTCTTTGATCAGTTAGCTGGTGCAACTGTCTTTTCTAAGATGGACCTGCGATCAGGATACCATCAAATAAAGATCAGAAAGGAGGACATTCCTAAAATGACGTTTACTACTCGTTATGGTCTTTACGAGTACACCGTTATGTCTTTTGGTCTTACCAACGCTCCAGCTACCTTCATGAGGCTTATGAACTCGGTATTCATGGAGTATCTTGATAAGTTCGTCGTGGTCTACATCGACGACATCTTGGTCTATTCCAAAACCGAAGATGATCATTCTGAACACCTGCGTTTGGTGTTGTCCAAACTCCGTGAGCACAAGCTATATGCCAAATTCTCCAAGTGTGAGTTCTGGTTAAAAGAACTCATCTATCTCGGGCACGTAGTGTCTGCCGAAGGTGTTGCCGTTATTCCAGACAAGATCCAAACTATTCTGGACTGGGAAACACCTAAATCAGTCAAGGATGTCCGGAGTTTTCTCGGACTGGCAGGTTATTACCGTCGTTTCATCGAGAACTTCTCCAAAATTGCAAAACCTATGACTGAACTTCTTAAGAAAGGCAAAAAGTTCGAGTGGTCAGAAAAAGCAGAGGAAAGTTTCCAAACTCTGAAAACCAAACTGACTACCGCTCCTGTGCTTGTTCTTCCTGATACGAGCAAGGATTTTGTTATCTTCTGTGATGCCTCTCAACAAGGACTCGGTTGTGTGTTAATGCAAGAGGGTCATGTAGTGGCTTATGGTTCTCGTCAACTGAAACCACATGAGCACAACTATCCAACCCATGATCTTGAGCTAGCAGCCGTGGTCCATGCTCTCAAGCAATGGCGTCATTATCTCCTTGGGAATCGATGTGAGTTATACTCAGATCATCAGAGTCTGAAATATCTGTTCACCCAACCGGATCTGAATCTCAGACAGAGAAGATGGTTGGAAGTAATTAAGGACTTTGACTTGGGTCTCAACTATCAACCCGGCAAAGCAAATTTCGTCGCTGACGCGCTAAGTCGGAAGTCTTATTGTAACAACTTGATGATACAGCAAGCCCAGCCTTCTCTTCATGAGGAGTTCTCCAAGCTGAACCTTGAAGTTGTTCCTTCTGGATATCTGGCCAATTTGGAAATAAAACCTTCTCTCGAAGATCAAATAAAAGATGTTCAGAAGAACAACTTAGGCATTGCTAAGATCAAGAAGAACATTGCCAGTGGTGCTGCTAAGTGTTTCTCTGTTGATGATCAAGGCATTGTCTACTTCAAAAACCGTCTGGTTGTACCCAAGAACCGAAATCTGAGAAATCTAATACTCCAAGAGGCTCATGACACACCTCTTTCTATTCATCCTGGTAGCACCAAAATGTATCAGGATCTTCGTCCGAAATTCTAGTGGACCCGGATGAAGCGAGAAATCGCTCAGTATGTTGCTGAATGCGACGTCTGTCATCGTGTGAAAGCAGAACATCAAAGACCAGCCGGAGTTCTTCAACCTCTGCCTATTCCTGAATGGAAGTGGGATGAAGTGGGTATGGATTTCATCACCGGTCTTCCCAAGACAAAGAAATGCCATAATGCTATCTGGGTGGTGGTTGACCGCCTATCCAAAGTTGCTCACTTCCTTCCTATCCGAGAAGATATCACCGCTATCCAGCTGGCGGATTTGTATGTATCCAGAATAGTCAGCCTTCACGGTGTTCCAAAGAAGATCATCTCTGATCGTGGAAGTCTGTTCACCTCAGAATTCTGGGCAAGTTTCCAGCAAGCTATGGGAACCCGTCTATCTTTCAGCACTGCTTTCCATCCACAAACCGGTGGCCAAACTGAGAGAGTTAATCAGATTCTCGAGGACATGCTCCGAGCTTGTGTTATATCGTTCGGTAAGGATTGGGAGAAGTTTCTTCCATTTGCCGAGTTCACTTATAACAACAGTTATCAATCTAGCTTGGGCAAGGCTCCTTTCGAAGTTCTTTACGGACGCAAATGCCGAACTCCGCTGAATTGGTCTGAAACCGGTGAAAGATCGTTCTTTAGTCCGGATGTAATCAAGGAAGCGGAAGAAATCGTTCGTGTCATCCGTGAACGACTGAAAACAGCTCAATCTCGCCAGAAAAGCTATTATGATCGTCATCACCAAGATGTTCATTATGAAATTGGCGAGAAAGCTTATCTTCGAGTCACACCTCTGAAAGGTGGAAAACGGTTCGGAATCAAAGGCAAACTGGCTCCTCGTTATATTGGTCCTTTCCCTATCATTGGAAAACGAGGTCAAGTTTCATATCAACTGCAGTTGCCTCAAGGATTTCCGGATGTCCATGATGTATTCCATGTCTCGCAACTCAAACGTTGCTTCAAAGATCCTGTCCGTGGTGTGGACCACGAAACCATCAAGCTCAAGGATGATCTCTCTTACAAAGAGGTTCCTGTCCGTATCCTCGATGAGGCCGAACGAAGAACTTGTAGTCAAACTATCAAGTTCCTCAAAGTTCAGTGGTCGCATCATTCAGAGAACGAAGCAACCTGGGAACGAGAAGATCGTTTGCGATCTAAGTACCCCGACTTCTTTTCTAAAACCTAGGAATCTCGGGACGAGATTCTTGTAAGGGGGGTAGACTTGTAACAGCCCTACTTTTTGTGTAATAAAGAGAGGTGTTGTGTACATGGCATGCATGCATGAAAATTGGACCAATTTTTTTTGCTTTTAAAATTTAATCACAGCATTATCAGAAAATCACTTAAACTGGTTTCAAACAAGGTTGTTCTGCAAAGTTTTTCAAAATGATCCAACTATATGCTAGAAAGATGGAAAATTTGAAGAGCTTTCCAACGACTATTTTTGTGCAATTTTTGGTTCACAAAAAGGCCCTCAAATTTCATTTTTGGGTTCAGTTTTAAATTCCCAGGGACCTTTCTGTAGTTCCTTAATTTCTTCCAGGGGGGTTTTTCGAAAACTGCCCTGTCGTCTTCCTCCTGTCCGGTGACAGGAGGGCAGCCGCCGCCGCGCGCCACCTCCTGCTTTCCCCCTTGACGACGTGGAGGCCCCGTGAGCCCTCAAGGAGACGTCCCGATCTCCCCTGGTCCGCAGAACCCCCCCCCCCCACTCGCTGTCCCTCTCCCTCTGTCTCCTCCTCCGCCGAAAACCGACCGCCGCCGCGATCCGCCCTCGTCGCCGTTCTGCTCTCTCCTCGGCCCCTCCGACGAGCTCATCGGAACCACGCTGAGCCCCTCTTCCTCCTCGAGCCCGCAGCGCTCCCGGGATGGTCTAATCGCGCAGGATCGAGCCCTTCTTCTCCGCGGCCGGTCGCCGGAGAACTCCACCGCGCCGCTGCGATTCGCCTCCCCCACTGCTCCTCCGGCCTCCCCGTTAGTCTCCTCGAGTTCACGGTGAGCATCCCCACGCTCCAACACCCTCCTAGCCCCTCCCCGCTGCCGGAATAGCCCATCTCGCCGGAACCCGAGCCCGTCGCCGCCGTTTCTCCCACGCCGGCTCGCCGCCGGTCACCTTTAGCCAGCGGCACCGCCACCATCACGTCCGTCTCGCCGAGGCGCACCCAACGAGCCCAGGCACGCTTCCGGAGCTTGCCGAAAACGTCGCCGGCGAGCAGTTCCGGCCACTGCCGGCCACCACCGTGAGGTCACGGTGATGTCACCGTGACATCACCTGCCCACGTGGCGTGCCAAGTGGCATTTCCTGTTTTTTTTGAACTGTGCAGTGGGCCCGCAGAGAAAATATAGAAAACCAGAAATAAATACAATTTTAAAAATTCAATAACTTTTATTTCACAGCTCCAAAAATTATGAAAAAAATATGTATGTGTTCAGAAAAATGAGAGCTATTTATCTATACCACTTTCATATATGTTAACCAAGGTTAAAATGAGGCCACTTTTATAGCATACATTTAATTCAATTAAATATTGAAAATAAAGTTTTTATTCAATAAAAATAGAAAATTAAGTGTAATATACCATTTTGATCAGTGAATCAAATGCAATCCAACTATGAGGTTTACAAAGTCATTTGAACATCTTAGCTTGGTCATATCTTTAGTTTAGGGTTTTTCCCCCTCCTCCGGTGTTCGTCGTTCACGGCACAAAACCCTAGCTTCCTGCTCCATCTTTTAAGCTTCATTTCAATTGCATTGTTTTACTCATGCATACATATTGTGCATTGCACGGTCGTCAAGTATTGATTGTTTGCCTTCTTTCCGGTGTTGCCCGCTATCGGTAGATCGAGATCCGGAGGTCGACCCGGCGTTCTACGACAACCCAAGCTCTACTTTCGACGAGCAAGGCAAGCACCACCTCATGGCTACCCCATGTTTTGAGTCTTTCAACCTCTTACTCATGCATCCGATTCAACTTAGTTTTGAGTCTGTTAGAGTTAACCTATCCACTGCATGACCCCTCCCCCTCACATGTCACCTTCATACCTGTTTACCCTCCTAGTATGACTAGGTTTGTTTGAGTAACGTAGAGCCTTGTGTGTTCAATGCTTAGACATGCTTAGTCCTATGATCTGCTTCATCCGGTTGATGAAATGCCGATAATGCGTGAACCTAGTATGAAAGGTGTTTATGCTTTGTTATGGTTGATTAACATGATTAACATGGCATGGATGTTGAGGCCACTGTGGGTTGTGGTGTTTGTCTCGTTCATGCCCCTAGGTGCGAGTTCTCGCCTTCGAAGCCAAGACTACAGCCACACGCGGGGCCTTACAGACCGCGCTCGGCTAACTAACTTGTCTAGTCACTTCCATGGGTCACGTAGATTGAGGTTTCCATTTGCGGGTGTGTCATAAAATGTTTTGGAGAAAACTAGGGCGTGACCGGGACCAGTGATGGACGTACACGGATCTTGTCCCGACTCACAGAACAGGTGCCGTCAGGAGGTGGCCAACTCCCTGTTGACGGGGTGGCCCTGTTTGGGTTGACTCATGGATAGGGCTAAGCAAGGTAAAGGCCGTGGTCGACCACACTCTGCCGCGCTCTTAGAGAGGAGCGTTACCGCGTGGCGTTAAGAGTCGGTTGATACGTGTGGGTAAAGTGTACCCCCTGCAGGGATAAATCTTTCGGAAAGCCGTGTCCACGGTTATGGACGACTTGGCAACGGATTCTGTGATCATAGACAACTCTAACGGAATGACTAAAACTTGCTGTCAATGAATGAAGGATGCCTCCTCGACTAAGTCGAGAGGGGTGATTCTTGTAGCTTAAGGTAGTCTGGGAATGAGAAAGTACTTGGTGGACTAAAGAACATAATGATCTCAGTAGTTGAGTAGATTACTCCTCTGTTTTATAAATGCTCTATTACACGTGCTTTTCTTCCTCAACTTCGGAAAACAAAGTTGGCTTTATGCAAAGAACCTTAAAAGCCAAGTCTTGCTGAGTACCTTTTGTACTCAACCTTGCCTCGTTGTTGTTTTGTTTCAGACTTCGGTGATGCAGCTGAAGAGGGGTTCTACCTCGACGTCGACGAGTAGTTAGGAGTTCCCAGGCAGCAGTCTGGTATCTGTAGTATGGGTTTGGCTACGTTGCTTATGTTTCGGACTCTTAGTCCTTTTGCTCTTGTTGTATAGCAACATATTTGCTTTCGCTGCTTGTTGTAATGTTGGGTTGCTGGACCTATGTTGGTCTTGTAACCTCTTTGTGTAAGCTACTCTAGTATGCCTTGTTTAATACAACTTTCATGTCTAGAGTACTGCTTTGATCGATTGTTGGTCTCGATCCCGTTGTTATACAGTTTTGGCTATGCCTGCATAGTTGTCGCAGTCGAGGGGTTGTGGAGCCGATGATCCATGACCGAGCCCGCCTGCCGGAGATATCCGGCCTGGGGCGAGGTAACCCCAGTAACCCTCGATTGTTGTTGCACTTTCTGGACACATAGCATCTCTGTATAACTCTGGTCCCGTTCCTTCAGTTTCATCCGACTCGTGGATGCTTGGGTATACACATCTGGTTATGACTAGCATGGACACAAGGAGTAGTAGACCGGGGATCCGGACTACGTGCCGATGAATCCGGTCTGCCTGCCGTTGTTTGTTGCGGCCGGGGCTGGTAACCCTGAAGCCCTTGTGGGTCCACTGCTAGGAGCACATGACAGTTTGTATATCTCGGGGTCCGGGGTCCGACATCCCTTGTGGCTAAACCATATCGACACGGTTTCTTCTGGCTCACGGCTTTGGCGGACGCGGAGCGCTTGGTGGCAAGGTGTGATGGATGTCAAAGGTATGCTCGCCAAACCCATGTGCCCGCTATGGAGTTGCGAACAATCCCGCTAACCTGGTCGTTTGCAGTTTGGGGTATGGATATGGTAGTCCCCTTTCACATGTCGCCTTGCAGAAAGACTCATCTTTTGGTGGCTATTGATAAGTTTACTAAGTGGGTTGAAGTTATGCCAGTCGCCAATTGTGAAGCAGTCACAACAGTCAAGTTCATGAAAAGGATCATTTATCGGTTTGGATACCCTCATAGCATAATAACAGACAATGGAACCAACATGTCCCTAGGTGAGATGGAGAAATTTTGTGGAAACAATGGCATCCGCCTTGACGTAGCCTCTGTAGCCCATCCACAAGCTAATGGACAGGTGGAGAGGGCAAATCAGGAGTTGCTTCGTGGGTTGAAACCACGACTACGAGTCCCGTGCCTCAGAGCTGCTGGAGCATGGGTTGAGGAATTACCATCAGTGGTTTGGGGAATTAACACTACACCTAACAGATCTACCCAGATGACTCCGTTTTTTATGGTTTACAGTGCAGAGGCAGTCCTGCGGAGTGATATTATTCATGACTCGCCCCGAGTGGCGGATTATGTTGAGGTGGAGAACGAGAAGATCCGGCAGGATGCCGTGGACATGTTAGAAGAGCACAGAGAGCAAGCCTTGGAGAGATCAGCTATATATCAACAGGTTTTGAGGCGATACCACAGTCGGCGAGTCAAAACCCGGGTCTTCCAGGAAGGAGACCTGGTTCTGCGCCTAGTACAGTCAAAGGAAGGAAAGCACAAGTTATCTCCACCATGGGAAGGGCCTTTTGTCATCAGCCGGAATTTGCACAATGGATCATACTACTTGATAGATGCAAGGGAAGAGTCGGATACTGTTAATGATACCGCACATACCACTTCATCTATGCAAGAGCGGGAAAGACCATAGAACGTGGCTTAGCTACGTCCCTACTACACTTAGCATAGGCTAGGTTTACAAGTTGAATTACACGATGTAACAGGCAGCAGGTTTCAGACGCACTCTTTTCCTATCCAGGGTACCTAAGGGGACTGGAGGGTTTTTAATGAGGCGGCTTGCTGACCTAACTTTTCTCATATCAATAAAGAGATGGTTAAACTATGATATTACTTTCTTTTTTATTTTCTATTAGTTTGTTCTTAATTTCTATGTTTTACTTTATTTCATATCAAGTAAGTATTTATTGTTTAGTCATGATGCACTAGGTTTAAATTTTTCATATATTGCATACATAGGCCTTGGGGGCTGATTGCTTGAAAAGCACAGCTATAATCTCAAGACCCGGCCATGATTCCATTAAGTTATGAGGACCGATTACTTGCAATAAGTACGGTTACAATCTTATAACTCGACAATAGAGCCAAAATTTCTTGATTTCTCTTGTTTAAGCTTGATGTGACTCGCAATAATGTGGCGTGTCTTGCTAACGTGTAATCACAATCAGTCATGATGCCCATTGGGACTTGCCTGACCCTGTTTTTATACAGTTATAGCAGCACTGAATATCCACGCGAAAGCCGGCTTACAACAAAGAGGATCAAAAGGGTCATCCAAACCACAAGTTATGCGGAGTAAAAGGCTACTGCCGGAAACTCACAATGTATTAAGCATAGCTTCAAAATTTATATGGGTAGCTACATACTTTGGGCCCTGGTAAAAACAGGTAGCTTTTTCTTAAAAACTACAAATCCCTAGACTCGGAAATTTGGGTCTTGGGGACTTGGGAATTTAAAAAAAGCAACAAACTGTTTAGCTATTGAGCTTGAAACCCAAAAAACCGAGTCTTGGGACTTGGGGACTTGGGAATTTGAGAAAAGCAACAAACTGTTTAGCCATCAAGCTTGAAACCCAAAAATGCGAGTCTTGGGGACTTGAAAAGCAAAAAGTTCAATTAGTCAAAGATCCTGAGACCCGGTAACCGAGTCTCATGGATGGGGAAAAAGAGAAAAGATCAGAAAAGCGGCAAAAAGCTTAGGACTGGAGAAAAGCATATCGAAGTGGATGGCCAAAAGGGCCATCAAAGCCATTAAAGTTTAAGCGTGATTACAAACCGAGGAAATAGTATCAAAAGTGCATAGGCGCACTATTAAACAAATAATTGTATCAGGCATATTACAACCATGCCCATTGTCCGAATAAGTGTTTAGGAGCGAAAAATCATAAAAAATTCACTCGGCATCCATAGCCGAGTCTTCAGCAGCAGTCTTGGTAGCCGGGTCATCGGCGTTCTCCTCCGTGATCTTCCCTGCCTCCATATCCGGGTCAGTTGCGGCATCAGCACGAGCTGGAGGAGGAACAGCCGGAGTAGGCGTGGATGGCGCAGTGTCGGCTTCGGCTTTCTTGTTGGCAACTTCCTCCTTCCACCGGGCCAGCATGTCAAAGGGCTCCGGAAGAGCAGACGGGACCGGCTTGTCTTCAGCATTGTATGGCGGGGTGAGCCTGTTCACATCCAGCTTATCGGCTATCAGGCTTGCCGAGTGACGTACCTGAGCGTGGATAGACTTGTAATCCTTAGCCGAGAATCTTGAGCCGTCATTGTTAAACTCGGGGAACCCATTCACGAGTGTTGCCGGCTCAAGCCTAGGAAAATAGGCTTTGGCCAAGGCAAGGCCGCGGGTTACCCCAAACGGGCATGCTGAGCGCTTCCAGTGTTCTATCCAAACAGGGAGCGTGGAGTACGCGTCAAGCATGTGGGAGACACCGCCATAACCACCAGGCCACCTTATGGCCTCAAGGGTCCACTTGGTGCCCGCAGAAAATTGCCGGATTACGGCCTTCAGTGTCTTTAACTTCTCTATGTCATCTTCATCATCAGCTTTGTCACCCGGACCTGCAGAATAAAAGGAAAAGTAAAGTGGTAAGATCCGGGTCATAGATCATATCAAGTGAGAAATCCGAGTCTTAGTCAGGAAGTTAAGTTCTTTTACCAAGTAAGGAGCGGTAAGTGTCGGCAACAGAGGCTTATAGTTTATTCAGTAAGTCCTCAGCATGGTGGAGCTTTTTCTTATACTTCTTGCAATCTTTGGCAAGATCCTTCACCTCGACCTCCAGCTCCTCTCGAAGTTTGGTGACTCGGAGGAGTTCGTTGGTTTTCGCCAACACCTCCTCCGACCGGGTCACGTGAGCCTAAAAAATAGATAAGGAAATATTAGTCGGTTGCAGCACAATTACCGAGTATGGATGGACATATAGCTATGGAAGTACCGAGTAAACTATGTATAGTTCACCCGGAACTTGGGGACTAGATGAGTATGCAAATAATATCAGTAGATTTACCTGATGCTCAGCAGCTAGGGACTCGAGGATGTCTCTTTCATTGGTTTTCAGGGAGAAAAGTTCATCTAGCATCCCTTCGAAGTCAAGGCCACTCAAATTTGGCCTGGAGGAGCTTGGGTTCTGGTTACCCGGTGGCGGGGTCCTTTCCTGCTTCAGCGGGTCGATTCTGGTTGCCTGAGTGTTGGGAGCGGGGACACCCCTCTGTGATCCCAGAAACTCGACATCATCATCGGCCGGCTGATGTGTTGGCAGGGGAAACTCGGCCTCCTGGTCAAGAGGGTTGTCCAGCTATTCTTCTTCTTCTTCTTCACCGCCAGCTGCGGGCTGCACAACATTCTCCGGGTCTTCCGTGGCCAGGTTATCGACGTTCATATCCTCAGGGTCACTAAGTGTAACCTTGGCTCTGAGAAAGAAAAAGAAGCAGTTAGTAGATAATAAACGAAAGACGTGGAAAATAGTAGTGTATTGACTAGCAAGAAAAGTGAATTACCCGGTATTCACGACGAAATCCGGTGGGAGATCGTTGCTGGACCCGGAAGATGCTGACAAAGAATCGGAAAGTGAGACCCTAAGTTGTCCGGCTAATGGGTAATTCGGAGAAGGATATCTTCGAGGAATATGGGATGTATGAGTTTGGGTAGTACCGGCTCGGCGAGCGGGTGATGAAGGGATACCCGGGTGAAGAGGATCGTCACCCGGAGAATTTCAGGTTACCCTTCATTTGGTCGGGGCAGGTTCCTTCAATTATGACAAATTGGTTAGACGCTGGTTAAGTTCGCACATATTGGTATACGAGTACAGCTTGGAGGTCATGGAGGAATAGGGCACCTTGAAAACGACACTCCGGGTCTTTCTCTTCGCCCCAATCTCCGCCTCCGGCTCAGACTCACTCTCTTCCGACTGGGTGTCTTCCTTGTCCTCTAGCCCTGGTAAATAAGGAGCATTGTCGGAAAAGGGAAAGATTTGGTCTAACAAGTTAACGAGGTAAGTGTAAATATAAGACCCGGATTTACATTCATCACTATCAGCCGGTTCCTCGTCCTCCTCCGAGTTTTCTGAAGGGGGAGGGGTGACTATCTTCCAGAATTCATTGTCTTCCTGAGTAAGAAATACAGAGACGAAGGTTAGTATCTATACATAAGAAATGTCAGTCGGAATAAAGAGTGAAAGCCGGTTCTTACTGGAGGAGCCGGGTTAGAGCGAGTAAAGGGGTTAAGCCCGGATATGTTCTTGATAAAATCAAGTTTCTCGGCTAAGAAGGTCTTCATGATCTTGTCCATATCAGCAGCCGGGTAAGTTTTCTCCGAGAATCGGAGAGAATCGGTGACATGCCCAGAATAGTCGCACATGAGTTTGGGCCGGGTGCTGTTAGGCTGGATCCGGCAGCTAACCCATGTCTTTATCAGATTAAGCCCAATAATACCTTGGGCAGAAAGCACAGCGAGCTTATGAAGAAGAGGCTGGATAGATTGCCTATCGGCTTCGGGTGCGAAAGAGTTCAGATTATCGGACAAGGAAAGAATGTCATCAGAGAAACCCGGCAGTGGCTTCTCGCCGGGTAAAGAGGTGTCTTGGCAGTAGAAGTAGGTTTTCTGCCAGTGTTTTACATGTGTGTGGAGGCTAAGAGTCGGCATCAGAGAGTTTTTACGTCTCTGAATTGAGACTCCTCCACAATCTAGGAGGCCCCCGTCACCGCTCTCCCGGCAGGGTTTGCATTGAAAGAGTTCAAGAAATAAGGTTAGGTTGGGAGGAATGCATAAATAAGCTTCACAGAGGACTACGAAGTGGCAGATGTTAAGCAGAGCTCGGGCCGATATCGAATACCCGGAGTTTGTAGTGATCCAGGAGTTCCCGGAAGAAAGGGTGACCCGGGGGGCGGAAACCCCGGATCACGTGCTCGACGAAGACCACCACTTCGTCCAGGCCTGGTGAAGGCCGGGTCTCCTCGCCGGGTATCCTCCAGTGGATCTCTGACCGGGTGGGCAAGACACCCGACTCGACCAGCTCGTCAAGCTTGGCCTTCGTGACAGTCGATTTCGCCCAATTGGCGGAAATCGACTGACCCGGCTTTTGCTTTCTCAGCCGGGTTTTTGCCCTTTGACTTGGCGCTAGCCTTAGGAGCCATGGAGTGTAGATCTAAAAGGAGGTAAAATGCAAATGGGTGAATATTGAGAAACCTGAAGAGCGTAGCTATCCGATATAACAAGAAGAGGAAAAAGCAAAACAACTAGGTACTTGCAAGATCTAGAAAGTGGATCTAGCCAAGAACACACGGTGAAAAAAATATGAGATTGCAAATCGCAAAGGTGTGCTAAACGTTTACAAGAGGTATAGAAATGGATTTAGCTAAATGCAAGCCGTGGAAAAACGTGAGATTAGGGATTGCAAAGGTATGCTTAGCTAATAGAGAGATAGTGGATAACTAGTGGGTGAGATTCAATCCAAAGTATTCGCGTGAAATTGAAGAAAGGGAATCTAGATCTAAGGGACTTACCGGACGAATTATTGGAGGAGATGCGCGGCGGCGGCGATTTGCTAGCGGCGGCGGCGTCTCGAGATCTCCGGCGGCGCGAATGGGGCTTGCTCGCGGTCGTTGACGGTGGCGTCTGATGGTGGCCTTGGGGGCGCTGATGGCGGCGACCGGTGGCAACCTTGCGGGCGGCGGCGCAGCTCTGGCGGCACAGCTCCGGTGGCGCGAGCTCAATTTGGGGCTCGTGGGCGCAAAGACAGAGTGAGAGGAGGAAGAAGAAGGGAGAATGACCGTTAGGGTTAGGATTGACCCCCGATGGCTTATTTATAGGCGCCGGGGAGAAAAGCCCTAGGTTTGGGCGGTAAGTGCAAAATTTTCGGGAGACAAATGATCCGGCCCGGATATTTGGGGATAAGTATCAAGATACCCGTTGCGAGATATCCGGATCGAGATTGAGATAGATTATGGGCGTATTATTCGGATTAGCTGGTAGTGATACGAATGCCGGGTCTTGTCGCGTTTCCTCGGAGTGTTGACCCGGGAAATGGTGCCATGGCTCGGAAAAAACCGGGTTATTATATGGACCGCCCAAAGAGCAGGCCTAGATACAATCAAAAGCACTCTAACCCGGTATATTATGTGTTTGAGTGTTTATTGTTTTGCAGGGAATAGCATGTGCTTCATGGTTGATCCCGAGAAGCACAAGCTATTCTGGGGACTACTGATGGGGAGATGGTAACCCGGTAGGCTCATGCCTAGGTGAAATTCGACCCGAGGGGAATCGCACAAGACCTGGCCCAGGTGGAGGAGTTTCTAGAAGGCCCAAGGGAGGACGTAGGTCTTAACCCGTACCTTGGGGGTCACGATTAGGAAACTTAGGGTTGTGTGCGGTTTCCGGGTAGGATTCCGGGTATGCCTTGTATAGGAAGCCAGAGAGCCGGGTAATATATAAACCGGCTCCTGGGGCAAAGAGGAGACGGAAGAGTTTGTCCCTGATAGTCGAGTATGTTTGTAATACGAGAGCGGATAGTTGTAACCCTAGATCGGAGACTCGACGACATTGCAGCCCGAGCTACCAGATCACCTGATAACATGATTTCCCCTTAGCTAAACCCTCTCCCAAACACCAGAGTCGATTTGCCCCAAAGTAAGTTACCCCAGGTAACGTCTGCCGTGATTATCCCACGACACATCTTTCCTTTCTTCTCCCGCCCCTTGCATCTCTAGATCCGCCGCCAGGCCCGACCGGTTGCCCCTCTGCATTGCCCCCTCCTCCGATTGGTCTCCGGCGTTGCCCCTGCTCCATTTGCGCCCGATCCTGCTCCAGCTAGGCGCTACCCTCCATGGAGTTTGGTACTTCTTTCCCCTCTTCCTCCTCTTGATGTGTCATGAAAGTGTGGAGATCTAGGGTTGTACGATGTAATGCTTAGTGATGCCATGCTCCATTCCATCCTAAATCTAAGTTAGTGGACCAATTAGCTTATATATGTTTAATTAGTTTTCTATTTCCAAGACTGTGGTGTGAATCCTCGTGCTTTAGGGCTTCTCTAGCAAACTCCGTTACTACTGACCCATTTCGTCTGGTACTACCAACGGATGGTGCGGTACTACCACAATTTTGAAATCTGAGAATTAATTTGAACATTTACTTGTTGATTGTTGTTCTTTTCTGTCCACGAACTTGTGCACTCATCCCCATTCCCCCTTTATTGCTGCTATTTCATAGGTTCCGAGCCTCCAATGGTGTAGTCTCGCAACGAGCGCAGGAAGCGTCCTCGGGTTGTTGTATTTGATAACTCTTCTATCTCTTCCTCCGATGTTGGTGAAGACGAGATACTCGCAACTAGACATTCCACTAGGCAGGTTGCTCTAGACAAGAACAAGATTCAGCAAACCGGGAAGGCTCAAGTAAAGAAAACTATTCGCCCGCCTGCATCTCTCAAAACTTTTGACAAGTGGAAGTGGGGGAATTATATGAAAATGAGGGAGCAGAATGTGTATGACATTGCATGCAACCGGCATGTCTCCAATCCTCATTTCTACACCATGACCAAGAGCTCATCTACCAGCAAGTTTATTAGTCCAAATTTACCCACGTCACTAAGCAATGTTGTCGACACCCTGCCTGACAGGGGTGTCACGAACGCGTGATGCGTGGGCGCTCACGACGCCTTGAAAGAGAAGAGTCTACCTGACGCCCACACGACGGGCGCCCGGTTGCGGCATGCATGGCTTACAGGGGGGGCTCCCGCGTGTCCCTCACGGCAGGAACCAAGAGACATGCGGCGGTCCGATGAGCCAGCTGTCACCCCAGCACACCCTCTCCCGAGACCTCACAAGACAAGTGGCTTGTGCGCCTCCAAGAGTCAAACATGCTGGAGGACCCACTAGCGCGAGAGGATAAATAGGAGGAAAGAGGAGAGGAGTAGTAGTGTAACACAAGTCGAATACATAATTCTAGATCAGACATGGAGGATGTAGGGTTTCGTCTTTCGATGGCCTGAACCTGGGTAAAACTTTCATCTTTGTGTTTGGGGAACGATCGATTCCTCTATTCTGCTGATTACCAAGAAAACTTTTGGGCCTGCACGAGCCTATCTGCTCACTTCCTGAACAAATCAGGGAGTTAGACGTCGGTCACTCCCGGTGTCCGTGTTTCGACACGCGACAAATTCTTTATCAACCTTCCTCACTTGCGTCTAGAGAAGCATATTGCCTACTTTGCCGAGGCCCTCGCCATGTGTGAAGAGTTCAACCTCATCCCTATCATGAAGGCTAGACATGATTATGATTACTACTACCTCAACCATTTCTACTCTACTATGTACTTTCATGATGATGATGCGACCGACATCAGGGCAACCGAAGAAGAAGAGGAGGAGATCGTTGGGGACCTAATGGTGCAGATCGTGCACTCGTTGGGAGAACCCAAGAGGAGGGTGTGAGGATCACAACGGCAGGAGTTGTCCCCTTAGTTAAGAACCAAGGTTATCAATCCAGTAGGAGAAAGAGGACCTTCGGAAGGTTGATGCCACTAACGGTGGTGTTGGCGCTTCACCGGTGTCAGCAACAACGTGGAACCTTCACACAACACAACCAAAATACCTTGTCCCAACGGTACAGTGAGGTTGTAAATCTCACCGGTCTTGCTGAAAACAAATATTAGACGTATAGTGTGGAAAACGGTGTATGCTTGCAGTAAGTAAAGAAAGCAGGAAATTGTTGTGGTTTGTTTAACAGTGTGGGAAAATGGACCGGGGTCCATAGGTTCACTAGTGGTGTCTCTTGATACATCCATTTTGCATCAGTATTTTATATCATAATTTTCTGTTCTTTATCGATATATTTCATGTTATGATGCATCCCTTATGTTATTTTATCTTATTTTGCATGTTTTATAATTTTTGGAGAATAAACACTGGGACCAGGAATCTGATGGAAAAAGCACCGCCGGGATACCATATTTTAGAAGATCAGAAGAAGAAGTGGGACACCTAGGGTGTCCTAGTATTTCAGAGGAGGAAACCAGCCATAAGGAGAGCCAGAGGGGGGCCGCCAGGGGCCCACACCATGAGGTTGCCCCCCTTGGCCGCGCCACCTAGGGGTGTGGCCACCCTGGCCCACCTATGGGGGATATCTTTTGCGTGCCTGTCCCCCAGGAAACACTTAGCCTCATACCATCATCGAAGAATTATTCCGCCGCCGCCTCGGGGCGGAAAACACCCGAGAGAGAAAAACTCTCTGTCAGGGAGAAATCTGCCGGGGAAATTTCTCTCCGGAAAGGGGAAATCACCGTGTTGTGGTGTGGTGAAGACAGATGCAATGGGATGGCTTAAGTTTGGGGGCGATGGACGATGTAGGTATCCGGGGAGGGATCGCACGCCGAATAGGCGCGCACAGAACAATGCTGACACCACAATCTACCCAGGTTCAGGGCCCTCGTGTGGAGGTAACACCCCTACTCTTGCCTATCTCTCTATATTAGGTCGTGCCGAGTACAGAAGTTACAATCTCTCAGTATCTCTCTCTCTGCCGAGTAGCCAGCGCTCAGCTCTCTCTGCGTGTGTCTGAGTGAAAATGAAGTAGTGATTGGGCGACTGTGTGACCCTCGCGCAGGAGGGGGTTTGCCACCTTATATACTGGTGGCCAGCCAGTATTCTACGAATAAAGGACTGATTGGACTACTCCATTGTGCAAACGGCGCACGCCTCCGTGTTCCCGCTGACACCATTGCCGAAAGTCACCGCGGTATGCGGCTGACAGGTCTTGTCCACCTTGTCAGTCTCTTATGGTAGGTCACTGGCATGTGATGTCCCCCTTGTCAGTGACAGGACTTGACAGCTACCAACCCGTACTGTTCCCACGTCTCAATGCGGATAACCACGCGCCTAGTAAGTTGAACCGCACGCCGGTACGGCCCCAGGATACGCGGGATCTTTCTCAACGGCTCCATTGACTTTGTGCCCGAGTAGAATAGCTCCTTATCTATCCGGATCACCCGAGCGCTACCCGGTTGATCCAGACCGATACCTAAATCTTCTCTTGGCCTCTTGTGCTTCCTATCGAATAGCGTCAACCGGATACCAGACTATCCGGGTAGCCGCCTACTCGGTAGAACAGTACCTTTGAACTCTGCTTCTCACCTGTCTTGCCCCTTCTCGGGGGTAGCCCCCCGACATTAGTCCCCGAAGCTGGTAGAGTCCGGCGAACTTGGTCGTTGGGCCCTGCCAGCTTTAACAACATAATTTCCGCGATGAAGTATTGCCTAGTTGCACCTTAACTCGGACGCCCATAATCTGAACTCGGACCCTTTTTATTGCGGTCCTTGGATTTTTCATCCTTGTGTCGAGTAGATCAAGAAGTGATGGGTTCTACCGAGAACCCAACACTTAGCCAAATTTTCCAGGTTTTGCCGCTCGATCCAGAGCACTTCTATCTTCGAGTGTAAGGCTGGGCACGTGTCACGCCACCGCAGCCCACGACGCCTCGGTTCTGATGCGGTTGCACGGCACGCGCCTGCCACTGCACATCGGGCCCACAGACCGTCGTGTCCCTTCGCACAAGTACTCAATAGCCCACGATCTGCGATGTGAGATTAACTACGCCCTTTACACGCGAGTCACTCGCTATGTGCGTTTATAACGGGCGTGGTAACCCCCACGCCGCACGATCTTCTCCACGTTCAATCACGAGTGATAACTGCACTCGAGGAGGTTCAAATACTCCCGTGCCGCCCCTCGTCCAATCTTCCTCGCCAATTTTCGCTGGCACCCGCTCCCTTTTCGCCTTCTAAGTGCCAGTTAGCACACAACGCCACCGTGAGAACCACAGCACACTGCCGCTCCGCGCGCATAGAGAGAAAGAACTCATTCCCGCGTGCCGCCACTCATCAGAGAGCACTCAACCGCGACCGGGCCTTCACCGCACGGTGCCGTCTTCTCTGACCCCGCGTCTCCGTCGCGCTCCGCCGCACCTCTTCTTCTCCGCCACCATTTCCTCCATCCTCGTCGCAGATGGATCTTGAGACCGCCGCGGAGGCGAACCAGGAGGCTCCCGCTCAGATGCGTGCCGCCTAGGAGGGTTCCGATGTGAAAGCGTCGGATTGCCAATGGATGGTGAATACCCGCCGGGTGCCCCCCGGCGTCATCTGCCGTCTACCCGGCAAGGAACTGGTGCCTACTCCCGGCCCTGGTGAGTATGTAGTATTCCTAAGCCATTTCAAACAAGGATTTGGCCTCCCAATATCCAAATTCATGCAATATTTCATGCGCCGCTTCGGCCTCCAACCACATCACCTCCCGGCGAACGCCGTTGCCATGCTGTAACATCCACCTTTTTGTAATAAAGTGTTTGTGTGTTTGTGGTTGGTGATCATGTCATGTCATGCATGCATTCCAAACCCCTGGTTGGTTTTAAAACAAGTGCACTAAAATTTAATAACGGAGTTTATTAAAATCACCTAAAGTGCCAATTTAAATTTATGGTTTAAAATGATATAATTTTTGTCAAACAAAAATATTTTGAGTTTGCCCATGTAACAAGGATCCCAAAAATAATTTTTGTCAATTTTTACCTTTTTGAGAAAGGCCCTCAAAACTATTTTTAGTGAGCTGTTTTAAAAGGAGCAGGGACCTCTTCGCAGTTTCTGTAATTCCAGGGGGGTTTTCAGAATTTCGTTTTGTCTTCTTCTTCCTCGAGCCAGTAGGCAGAAGCTCGAGCACGTTGTTGCGGCTGCCACCTCCTGCTGCTTCCCGCGCGGATAGGAGTCCAGGGAGACGTCCGCATCGTTCCCTCTCCTCGCAAACCCCCTCCTCACCACGGCCTTCTTCCTCTCTGTCTCTCTCCTGCTGGAAATCGAACCCTAACCGCCGGTTTCCGTCGCTCCCCGCCGGCGATACACCCTTCCCCCGCGCCATCCGAGCTCCCCGTCGGCTTCACCATCCCTTCCTCGTTCGCCTCGAGTACGCAGGGCAGCCGAGGAGCCCCGGGAGGCCTCAATTTCTCGCCGGGATCCCTCCACGGCCGCCGCCGTCCTCCGCTCGCCGCCGGCGTTAGCAGCCGTCCCTCGGCTCCCCGACACGCGCATCAGCTTCACGGTAACCTCAGGAGCACGCCGGTGCCCTCCCCTTTCCCCCTCCCCCTCTGTAGCTCGTCGCCGCCGGTGCCGCGGTCCGCCGCCGCCGCTCAAGCTCGCCGGCGAGCATTCCGGCGACCTCTTGGTCGACCGAGACCACCCCCGCACTCCCCTCGGTCTCCTCCACCTCGTGGTGCAATCCAATTCCAAAACCCCGCGCTAATTTCTTCGATTGCGCCGCTTCTGTGAGCATTTGGGCTAGGATGATGTCATCACGATGTTATGTTCGCATCACTGCCTGGTTTTTCTATTTAATTTCTTTTAAACGAAATTGAACTGCCACGTGGACCCCACCTCATTTAAAATTACAGAAAAATAATGATTTTGTAAATGCAATAACTTTTGTTATATAATTCAGAAAAATGTGTTCAGTATACCATTTTGTTCAGAAAAATGTAATCTACATGTTCATATCATTTGCACACATTTTTGACAAAGTTGAATTTTGAGCGTTATTTCAATCATTTAAAATAAAGAAAATAAGTTTTTATTCAAGAAAATTAGAAAATTACAAGTTATATGTCAAAATTCTTAGAATGACAAATGCAACCTATTTATGGTGTTTTCAACCCCTTTTGAGCAATTAAAATTAGTGTCACTTTCAGAATTGCCCGAATCGGCCTTCGAGGTCCATTTCGGGACTAAATTCACTGAAACTGTTTTCTTAACATGTGAATCCTAGAAACCCTTGAAACATGTTTAGGGCTTCTCTTTAATGCATTCAAATGTTCATGCATACATATTGAGCATTGCATCGATGCCTGTTTTGAGTGTTGTTATCTTTCTTTCCAGTGTTTGCTCTTATCGGTAGACCTCGAATCCGGAGAGAAGTTCGACACCCCAGTTGCCGAATACTTGGTCTAAACAACCAAGTCAAGCACTTATCCCTGAAGCTTTATCTGGTTTTCTTGAAGCAAGGCAAGCATAACCTCTTATCTGCCCATATATGTTTTCGAAGTGTTTTCCTTCTCGTACGATGCATGCTTTACAAAGTATCTTGAGTCAATAGATAGAGTTATCCTATTTATTTGCATAAACCAGATATCATGATTCAATGCTCCTAGCAAACATAGGATTTGTTTGTGTGTATCGCCAAAGCCTCGAATATGCCATGCTTAGTCATACATGTCTGTTTATCTCTGCTCCATCCGGTTGATGAATCAGAGTTACGAAATGAATCTAGTATGACAGGATTACGTGGTAAGGTTTGAGATATGTGTTTAATATGATAAAAGGCTTGGATGAGTTGCCACATGGGATGTGGTGATTTGCCTCGTTCATGCCCCTAGGAGCGAGTTCTCGCCTTTGAAGCCAAGACTGATCGTGCAACCACACGGGGATTGGATTCCCCTCGGTTTCAACTTGTCTAGTTTGTTCCATTAGTTGCCTAGTTCGGGCGTTCCATTTGGATTTGCTGGGGATATTAAAACGTTTTCAAAACTAGGACGTGGTGGTGTATCGGCGCTCTGCGGGTAGGTAACCGTCGAGCATTGCGCACAACGATAGAGACCCGGCAGGAGATGGCCACTCCCTATTGGCGGTCCATCTCTACTCGGAGCGACTCATGGAATAGGCGAAGCAAGGGAAAGATCGTGGTCAGCCACCCTCTGCCGGCACATCGTCGGAAATTGTGCCAATAGCTTGGCATTAAGAGTCGGTTGATACGTGTGGGTAAAGTTGTGCACCCCTGCAGGGTTTAATCTTTTCGAAAAGCCGTGTGCGCAGTTAAGGACGACTTGGTGACGGATCCTGAGATCATAGATAACTCGAACATGACGTAAAAGATGTTGGCAATGAATGTTTAGTTTCAGAGGTGGTTTCCGTTATCATGTGTTGGGTGATGCTTCGAAGGTGTTGAAGTCAATACCCGAGGAAAGGGTGTTCTTTTAAAAGTTTTGTGAAAAGCTTCTCAGTCTCCCTCTATTCGAAACAAAGTTGGATTTACGCAAAACAACCTTCATAAATCCTTTATGAAAAAGCAGATATATAATAGGTTAGTTAAGTCTTGTTGAGTACCTCCCGTACTCATGTTTGCTTCAATTTGGTTCAGGTGAAGTTCCATACCTTTGGTGGTGTTTCAACGTGGACATCGACGGATAGTTTGGGGTTTCCCAGGTAGCAGCCTGGAATCTATGGGCTGGGACGTCGCCTTATGTTGCGGCCTCTTAGGCCTTTTTGGTTCTTGTTGATTAGCAACATAGTTTGCCTTTCGTTGTCTGATGTAATGTTGGGTCGTGTGACCTCTGTTTGTAAGCTATACTCTAGTATTACTTGCTTAATAAAGATTCATGTCTAGAGCGTTGCTTTGATCGATTGTTGGTTTCGAGCCCGTTGTTATACAGTTTTGGCTATGCCTGCATAGTTGTCGCAGTCGAGGGGTTGTGGAGCCGATGATCCATGTCCGAGCCCGCCTGCCGATGTGATTCGGCCTGGGGCGAGGTAACCCCAGTAACCCTCGATTGTTGTTGCACTTTCTGGACACATAGCGGCTCTGTATAACTTTGGTCCCGTTCCCTCAGTTTCATCCGACTCGTGGATGCTTGGGTATACATATCTGGTTATGACTAGCATGGACACAAAGAGTAGTAGACCGGGGATCCGGACTACGTGCCGATGAATCCGGTCTGCCTGCCGTTGTTTGTTGCGGCCGGGGCTGGTAACCCTAAAGCCCTTGTGAGTCCATTGCTAGGAGCACATGATAGTTTGTATATCTCTGGGTCCGGGGTCTGACACATGCTCTCCACATTCGTGACATGTTGCGAAGCCTTTCTCGGTGCCTACCCCACGGTAGATACCTGGGCGAAATATTTCTACTTCCGCCAACAAGTTCTTCCCAACACCTCCAATCTAATCGCTCCCAAAGAGATGACCCAAACGGGTACGGCGATGATTCTCTAGCGGACCACGGGTAGCCACCCGCGGGTACTCGGCCTGGATACCTGCCGGAAGTGGCAGAGGGGGTTCTTGTACGTCAAGAATCCCACTCCTGCAGAGGGCGAGCAGGCTGTCGACCTCATCAAGCTGCCCGAGTTCCGGAATGTCCCCTTACCGAGTGAGAAACTAGGGATATCATCCTAGGAAGACGGTGAACAACGTCAACCGAGTTGACGAGCGCCTGCAGGAGTTGGTCGAACAGGGACTCCGTCGTGACGACCTTATTGCTGGCTGGGTGGAGCACCGGGTACTCCCCCTCCAAGAGCGTCTGCACAAGATGTGCTATATGGGAGGAGCTCGTGACTGTACCCGGACGTCCACTTTCGAGCTCACCAAGGCGGAGGTGGCAATCTAGGCCAAGTCCATCCTTAGGGCAACGCTCACCGATACCTGGTTTTACGGCCTTGCACCGTATAGCCGAACTAATCCGGTTCCCAAGGTGAGTATTCTTCTCTGTGCACTTAGCTGATTTCAATTCTTGCTTTTCCGCATAATACCGAGTAGGAGATAACCTGGACCCTTTTCCTTAGCCCAATTTGCTTTGTGTTTGCATCCCATACCAAGTGGGACTTCTCTATTAGAACATAGCTTATTATGCTTTGTTTTTGCATGCTAGACCGAGTAGGACTCCTCTATTAGGACTTAGCTTATTATGCATTGTCTTTTCCATGCTACTCAGAGTAGAGCCTCAACTCGTTTCCCTTTCTAGCACTTAGCTGTATATGCTCTATGTTTGCGTGCTATACCGAGTAGGACCCCTATTCGGTTACCTTGAATCTATCATTTCCCTTATGCCCTGTGCTTGCATCTTTAGGTCATTCCTCGCCAGAAGATTGAGGACAAGGTCATATTGGAGAAAAATTGGAAACCGGATAGGAATGAGGACGACATAGAGGCGTTTGACATCTAGGATACACTCTGTATCCCGCTTGCCGGCCAGGATGGTACCCGAGTTTCCACTTCTATTCGGGACTGGTCTGACGACGATCAAGGTGACCGAGTTCACCTGTGTGCACATCACTATGTACTTTGACCTTATTCATTTCTTACTCTGGTACTCGATCTTTCTAGTACTAGAAGAGGTGGAGGAGGAGGAGACGCTTGATGTACAGCCGGTGTCAATCGCTGCCCCCACCGGAACGAAGAAGAGATCGGGCAGCGGGGCAGCCGAACCCCCTACCAAGAAGATGAAGAAGAAGCCCGCCAAGAAGACCGCTACGGTCAAGAGGCGCCCTACTTTTGACAGGTAAGTTCTCCCGAGTTGCTCTTTGCCCTTGTATCTTATAATTTTCTATGTTTCTTCTCTTTTCTCTTTCTCTGCATCCATCTCATTTTTCTTCCTTTCTTCTTATCTTCTCTCAACGACGCACTCGATGCCGACGCCACAAATGCGCCCCCAAGACCAGTGCACCCCGGGATGTCGTGGACCTCGATCCCGACGAGGGGGAACACCAACCAGAGGAGAGGGATTGGATGTCCTATCCCCTTAACAAAGAACAGGATCTCGGGCCGACAACACTGACACCAAGATGGAGACTAATCAAGCTCCAGAGCCGCCGCAGCCCAATCCCCAACAAGCTACCCCGGAGTCTGTTGCCGAAAGGCAGCCATCACCAGCAGCGGCTTACATCGAGGAGCCCCGAGAGACCCCTGCCGAGCAGCGGCAAGAAAACAACGCCGCAGAGTCACAAGGGAACCATGCCGAGCAGCGGGAAGAGACCCACGCCGAGAAGCGGCAAGAGGCCCCACCCGCGCAGGACCGGGTCGCGGAGCAGCCACCGTCCCAGGACCAAGTCAGGCCTGACGCTGAGCAGGCTAGACAGCCACAGGAGCCGCCCAAGAAACCATCGCAGCCGGATGCATGGCAATCCAGCCAGCAGCAGCCCAGGAGCCCCCGCCAGCATCGCAGGCGCCTCCCCCAACATCGAAAACTCCTTCTGCTTCTCCTAGTGTAGCCAAGCCACCACCTGCTCCCAAACCTTCCAAACCTTCAGATGGTGCGGCCGCTGCCCCTGAGAAGACCGCCGCTAAGACTGCCAAGACCATCAAGACCAGCGGCAGAAAAGGTCCAAGCCAGACCTATCGGATACCGGCCGCCATGGCCGGGAACACTCCTACTCCTCCAGCACCGAGCGGCGCTGGTGCCCAGTAAGAGTGGTCCGGTTACCCGGACCTCCAAGCTGGTCCAGACCAATATCAAGTTCGCCTCTAAGGAGCAACAGGCTCCCGGAGCAGGTGCCAGTGGCACCACCATCGCTCCGAACTTCCCGGATCACTTGCGCGAGTTGCATGAGCTGCACAAGCTGAAGATGGAGCAAGAGGCCGCGCGGTTGGAGGAGCTGAAGGAAAGGAAACAAGTGGCCCGCTCTGGAACTACGGGTAAAGCACCTTCCTTGCGCATCGAGGATAAAGCGCCCCCCACGGAGCCTGAATACGAGCTCCGAGAAGACACAGAGACTGTCCTTGACCGGATAGGATATATCAAGCAAGACTAGGATAGCAAGAGGTATGGCCGCCCCGAATGGGATGGTGTGCGGCTTAATAATATTGACAACTACCGACAATCATGGAATAAATCCGATGCCGGTCCCGTTACGATGGCGATGTCCTCCTCCAGCTGCACCCTAGCGCATAAAATGTTCTGCCTGCGCAAAGCTGCTGACGACGCCAAGAATACCAACCGGGTAAGTGCATTTCCCTCTCTACCAGGATTTCTGAGTTTCCATCTTTCTTCACTTTATTCTTTTCTTTATCCACCATCTAGTCCCCGAGATTCGGTCCGAGTAGTTAAGGCTCAACCGAGTTGCAATCTACTCGGGCCAAATCTTCCAGCTTACATTGCCCTCTTCTTCTCTGGAGGAGTGCACTGAGACCCGGACTAAGCTCTTCGGCCAGCTTCTATGATCACATCGGGCTGTCAGGTAAAGGAACCGGGAGCTGGAGTCCAAGAAAGGATAAAGGGCAATCATGGAGCAGAGCGTCACTGACACCATTACCAAGCTGTCCTCTGTAGAGAGTGCTAGCATTTTGGTTTGTGCGTTTTATGTTTACGCTTAGTTTCTATCTTTGATCATTTTTCGTCATCTCTGCAGGTGAGCTCAAGGCGCTTGCTGGCGCACAACGGGACTGCAAGGTCATGGCTACATCGGCGCAGAGCAAAATATCCTCTCTGGAAGGTGAGTTGTCTCCTCTTTTTTATTTGCCTAGCTTCTGTTTTTTCTTCATTCGGCTGACCGGGTTGCCTTTTCCGCAGAAGAGTACAAGGCATTCCGCGAGCAGCACCAAGGGTGCATTACTCCGGCTGAGGCGCATCAGCAGGTGCAGGCCCAAGAAGCCCAGCTAGAGAAGAACTTGGCTGCCGAGAAGGCTGAAGTCCACAAGCTCAAGCTTGAGCTTGCTGAGGCCATCAAGACCACACTGCAGGCCAGGAACGAGAAGACTGAGGCCCTGAACCGGGCTGCCATAGAGAAGCTGGAACTCGAGAAAGAGATTGAATATCTTAGGAAGAGAAATCAAGTCCCCGGCACCATGGTGGATGACTCGCGCCGCCTCCAAGATAAACATCACCGGCTCGTTGAGGACTAGACCCGCCGACTAGGGGCCCTTGTTCTGGAGTTGAGCTGTGAGTTATCACTATCCTTTGCTCTATCCAGGTTTTCTCTTTCCATGTCTTCTATTCAGTTTTTCTTCTTCTCGACTCCCTCTTCTAATTCAACTCAGCATGCCCCACCCTAGATACCTTCCCAGATTTCAACCTTGCTGCTGACACTACTGTGGAGAAGGCTAGGAGGGTGAGGGCAGCTTCAGGCCTCAATGCAGATGATTCCGCCACCATAGATGATCAGATTGAGAATATCAAGACCCGGGTGACCTCTCTCAAGGGCATGGGCGCCTCCATGGTTTCAACCGCTATGCGCCTGCCAGAGAAAGAGACCCCGCATACAATAAACAAGATGGTCGCTGACCTGGACCACGTCAAGGAGGAGCTGAAGAAGTGGTGTGCCTCCGCAGCCCGAGCTGGCGCAAATGAGGCCCTCCACTTCGTGCTGTCTTGGTACGAGAATCTTGATCTCGAGAGGATCAGCACTCTCCGGAATGATTCCAAGTGGACCAACAGGGATGAGTGCGTCTTGCGCCGCATGGAGACTGCCTGTGAGATTGCATCCTACACATATACACAACAGTACATCGACGGCCCAAAGGAGCCGGATACCGATGTTGAAGATGAAGAGGATGATGCTGATAATGATGGTAGCGATGCTGGCAAAGATGGCAGCGTGGGTGATGAGGAGGAGGGGCAGGACGACGCTGGATACGAGGGGGCCGAACAACGCATAGCTGCGGAAGACACCACGATGGACGTCAACCAGGAAGCAATCAACCAAGGAGCTGGCCTTGAAGAAATCCAGAGCGAGTCGCAGCCCACTGCCCCAGCTGGAGCTGTCACCAACGAAATGGTGATCGACACTCCATTTCCCGAGTTGGGCACAATGGGGGCTGTGACCGAGAACGCCGCATTCGGGCCTGCTCCTCCACCTGGTGACTCCGCTACCCAGGCCTCCAACGCTGCACCCGAGCTTGCCTCCTCTGTTCCAACCTCTACGGCTGCTCCCGAGCCAGCCTCCACGACTCCAACCTCTACTGCTGCTCCCGAGCCACCCTCCATGACTCCGGGCTTCGAGTCTGCGGAACTCTCCAACACCGATACCAACTCCACTCCATCCACATCGGTCTAGGCTCCTGCACTTACTTTTATCCTCAAACTTTTATTAGATCCCCGGTATGCCGGGTGCAGATGTAACAAATAGTTTATTGTTCCTTGAGCTACTCAGTTTTATTCATTTTATTAGCAAGACTGGCTCAATGCCGGATTGCGTTAAATGCAAAATCGCGAGTTGCTTTCCTTGTCCACTCAGTTCTTTTGTCTTTGCTATTACCCGCCACTTGTGGCTTTTTGGTAGTCGAGTCACAAGATTTCCAAAACCGAGCTTCTAATACTTAACCACTTTGATAATTGAAATTAACACTACCCCACACTTAGCCGAAAATACAGAGAAGGAAAAACACCCTACTCGGTTGATGTACTCTTTTTTCCTTAGCAGTTTTTTCATGTGTTCATTGACCTTTGGCTTGTTCTCTTGCTTGCCATGAGGCGTGGTTGCGGACAGCAGCAGAGTCAAAGAGTTGGCCCTTAGGTTTAAACACACTACTAGACGTACGCATGGAATTTTGAGTACAAAAACCGAGTAGACAAAGAAAATAAAGTAAATGACACAGAGCAAGTTTGGCACATGCAGTCCCCGAGTTCGAATTCGGACTGCCGACTTGAATTTAACTCGGTTGAAGAGATACATACAATGTTTGCGCAGGAGTGAAAACAGCGTAGTAGAGCTACATTCCAGGGACGCTTGGATTCCTCTCCGGACTTATCCGCCCTATTCTTCTGTGGTGCTTGTGCGTCGATGAGATAATATGCATAATTGTGCAGGGCCTTGCTCACAACGAAAGGCCCTTCCCACGGAGGGGATAGCTTGTGCATCCCGGCTGTGCGCTGCACAAGCCTAAGGACCATATCTCCTTCTCGGAAAACCCTTGGGCTCACTTTCCGGCTATGATAGCGTCTAAGATTCTGTTGATGTACAGCTGAGCGCGCCAGAGTTAACTCTCTTGCTTCTTCGAGCAGATCAACGTCATTTTCTCGGGCTTCTCTTGCCTCCGCCTCATTATAGAGGGTTACTCTGGGTGAGTAATGCTCAAGGTCAGTGGGAAACATGGCCTCTACTCCATATACCAGGAAGAATGGTGTGTATCCGGTTGATCGGTTAGGGGTAGTCCTTAGACTCCACAACACCGCCGACAACTCGTCCAGCCAACAACCAGGGGTTCGCTGTAATGGCTCAATTAGCCTTGGCTTTATTCCAGATAGGACCATGCCATTTGATCTTTCAACTTGCCCATTCGAAGCCGGATGCGCGACTAACGCAACGTCTAGCAGGATCCGCTTCTCCTTGCAGAATCTAGCAAAGGTTCCCTCAGCGAAGTTTGTTCCATTGTCCGTGATGATCCCATGTGGGTACCCGTATCTCAGGATGGTATCTTTCAGAATACTCACGGCTGTGTTCCCATCACATTTTCGGATAGGCTTTACTTTAATCCACTTGGTGAACTTATCAACCATGACCAAGATGTGAGTCATGTTGCCTCTAGCTGGCTTGAAAGGTCCCACCATATCCAAGCACCATACCGAAAATGGCCAAGTAATAGGGATGGTCTTAAACTCGGATGCTGGTGTGTGTATTTTGCTTGCATACCTCTGGCATCCATTGCACTTTCTTACTAGATCTTCTGCTTGACGCAAGATAGTGAGCCAAAAGAACCCATGCCGGAAAGCCTTGTTAACTAGAGCCCGAGAAGAGGCATGGTGCCTGCATTCTCCTTGATGTATTTCCCTGAGGATTTCTTCTCATTCTTCTGGGTCAACACAGCGTTGGAGCACGCAGGTAGGACTTCTCTTGTGCAGCTCCTTGTTGATGATGGTGTATGCTTTGGATCTTCTCTTTATCTTCCGGGCTATGACTTCGTCGCTTGGCAAGGTGCCATCCATCAGGAAGGATAGTATAGGCAGAGCCCAGCTCGGCGTGGGCCGGATAGGAAATATAGGTTCATCCACTTCCATTGGATCAGCCACCATAACTTGCTCCGAGTTGGAGACGAGTCCCCGTATACTGATAAATGATCCCCTCGATGAAGGCAATAGTCCCCGAGTTGGGAGGGGCAGTCCCCGGGTTGGAGACGACAGTCCCCGGGTTCTCCTTTGCATTCTCCCAGTCAATCTCCATTGGAACAGCCTCTGAACCTGGCAGGGATGGAATGTGTATAGACTCCGAGTTGGGTGAAGTCTTAATAGATGGCTTCCTCAAATGCTCCAGTGCAATTCCAGGCGGAATGAATTGCCGATAAGACCCCAACTTGGACAGAGCATCTGCTGCGTTATTTGCAGCTCGGTGGATGTGATGGAATTCACACCCATCAAAGAATCCAGTCATGTTTTGAACCAAAAATCGGTAGGAGGCCATGTTGGAATCGAGAGCATCCCAAGTCCCCGAGACTTGTTGCACTACCAGGTCCGAGTCGCCATATCATACAATCTGCCGGATTCCAATCTCCTTGGATATTCTCAGGCCATGGACCAGGGCTTCATACTCTGCAACATTATTGGATGCAGAAAAGTGGATCTGGAACACATATTTGAGTTGATCCCTCTTGGGCGAGGTGAGCACAACACCGACACCGAGCCCCTCTTTCACTTTAGAGCCATTAAAATGCATCCTCCAGAAATTTGTTTCCGGCAAGGGAGGCTCATACTGCATCTCGGCTCAATCCACCAAGAAATCCGCCAGAGTCTAAGACTTATCGCTTCTCTTCTCGCCTACAGCGGGGTGTACACGCTAGCTCAATTTCCCACTTGGCCATTCGGCCGCTTGCATCCCTGTTGCCCATAATCTCCGAGATGGGAGCAGTGCTCACCACTGTGATTGGATGCTCCTGGAAACAGTGCTTGAGCTTCTTGGCATCCAGGTACACGCCGTAAGTCATCTTCTGGTAGTGTGGATAGTTTTGCTTGGAGCTGGATAGCACCTCGCTGAGATAATACACCGGCCGTTGCACGGTTTTGCCTTCATCTTCTCGTTTCACTACCACCACCACACTCACAACCCAGTTGGAGCTGCAATATAGAGCAGCATTGGCTCCTTAGACAGAGGGCTTGCCAGGATGGGGGCGCTACCCAGCATAGTATTGAGCTCCTTGAAGGCCACATCATCTTGTGGTGTCCAGACAAATTTATCACTTTTCTTCATGAGCTGATAGAGAGGCAAAGCCTTCTCACCCATTCTTCCCAGGAAGCGGCTAAGAGACGCCAGGCCCCCGGTAAACTTTTGCACATCCTTAAATGATCTCGGCAAAGACATGCTCTCAATTGCTTTTATCTTGGAAGGATTGGCTTCAATGCCCCGGCTAGAAACAAGAAAACCGAGTAGGTTTCCTGCCGGGACGCCAAACATGCACTTGGTTGGATTCAATTTTATCCGGTATTTCCGCAAGCTTGCGAAAGTTTCCTCAATGTCACTCAGCAGCGTGTGTTTTTCTTTGGTTTTGATGACAATGTCATCCACATACACCTGCACTTTCTTGCCTATCTGGTCATGCAAACATTTCTGCTTGCACCTCTGATATGTAGCCCCAGCATTTCTCAAACCAAAACACATGACACGATAGCAATAAGCCCCGTACGGGGTAATAAAAGCAGTCTTTATTTGATCAGCTGGGTTAAGAGGAATCTGGTGAAAACCATAGTAGGCATCAATGAAAGACAAAAGTTCGCACCCAGCAGTGGAATCAATCACCTGATCTATCCGGGGTAGCGGGAACGGGTTCTTGGGGCAGGCCTTTGTCGGGGGGCTACCCACGAGTAGGGGTAAGGCAAGTGTTAAAGAGAAGATCAGAGTACTGTTGGCCGGGCTGGTGGCTACCCGGGTACCCTCTACCCGGTCGTCTCTATCCGGTCATAAGTATTGAAGGCCAAAAGGCGATAAGGAGATAGATTGTATTCGTCCAGGTAGCGATCAAGTGGTCCGAGTATATGGGCAGCATTCCTACTCGGGCAAGAAGTCAATGGAGCCGTTCTGACAGGATCCCACGTATCCTGTAGCCGTACAGGCGTGCGGTTCAACTTACGGAGCGCGTGATTATCCGCGCTACGGCGTGGCTACAGTGAGGTAGGCGCCTGTCAAGTCCTGTCACTGACAGAGGGGACAGGACATGTCAGGAGGCCTACTGTATGTGACTGACAGGGTGGACATGTCCCATCTGCCGAACGGCCCGGCAACTTCCCGCACCCGCGTCAGCGAGAAGCCGGAGGCGTGCTCTGTTCTGCAGTGGGCATGTCCCATCAATTTGTACCTTATAGTCTTTGTTTATTCGGCTGGGCACCAGTATATAAGGTGCCCTGCCCCCTCCTGCGCGAGGGACGTTGCCTCATATCGCATTTATTGCAAGAGCCAACACTAGAGCTAGAGAGAACAGCCGAGTGGCTACTCGGTTGAGAGGCAAACTTGTATTGTGATTACTCGGAGATCACACATATAGAGAGACAGGCAGGAGTAGGGGTGTTACCTCCACACGAGGGCCCTGAACCTGGGTAGATCTTGTTGTTTGGAGTGTTACTTGAGCGCGGCTACTTGCCGTGCGATCCCTCCCCGGATACCCCCAGTGTCCATCGGCCCCAACTTTAGCCATCCCATGGCATCTGTCTTCTCCACACCACGACAGTTGGCGCCCACCGTGGGGCCAGCAGCGGCGCTGGCTGGGGTTCACATTCGGACGGGACCGATTTCTGCTTCGGGGGAGCGCGTGGTCTGTGGCCTTGTCCACAGATTCGGCTCCTTTGACTTTGTCACCGACAACGCCGGAGATTTCGGCGGCAGGCCCATGCCAGCAGGAGGCTCGGTGCTCTCCTTCGGCACGCACCTGGTCTACGTCGCCACCACCGTCATCCGCGAGTTCCCGGAGGTGGTGCTCGTCGTGGAAGATCCTCCTGGTTTACTCGCTGCCCGCGGGAAGCCAACTGGCTGCTCTGCGGACAACGTGGAGGTGATGATGACAGGCCCGACTATCGATGTCGGGAAAGACGCGGCCGCTACCGCGGGTGTCATCGAGGAGCCTGTTGGCGCAAGGGTTCACAAGCCCTACGACATGCCCCACAATATTCCGGGTTACGTGGATCCTTCCACGTCCACGGCTATACCAGCTGCTCGCGGAGACGCAACCGTGCAGCTGGGCATGCCACGAGCTAACGAGGCGGAACTCGCTGCCATGAAGGCGCAACTCGAGCAGCAGCGTCAAGCGCTACTCGCGGAGTCCCAGGAGCTGGAGAAGGTTAGGCTTGACCTTAACCTAGCTCAAAACGAGTACAACATAGCGCATGGCTTTACTCCTATTTCTAGGCTGCCTAGCAAGCTAGGCGCTACCCATCGCAACTTAGGCGCTGAGCTGGCTAGAGATGATAGGGCTGCTAGCCAATCTGCTAGTTTGAACACTGTTGGTAGGCCCAAGTACAGCACCCCCGTCAAAACTCTTAGGGCTGCAGAGGCAGTGGCTGCTGAGCTGCCGCATCTCACTGGCGACGCACGCGCTAGGCAGCAGGATAGACTCAACGAGCTAGTGCTAGAGGCTGGCAGGCAGAACGAGGAGTTCCGGAAAGCCAATCCGGGTGCTGGCGCTTCTCAGATTGTGCACTCGCATGCGGTCAGATCTACGGATCAGGCCTCATCGCCGCTTCCTGGCAATGAGAGGGACCAGAGTGTGAACTCTGGAAAGAACAAGCAGATGCAGGTGTACGACCCGGCTGTCGCCACAAAACAGCACGCTGTGCCGCGTTAGCCCGGTCAGAAACACAACGCTGCAGGAGCAGGCTATCAAGCCAATAGAGCTCACAGTAAGGAGCAAGGAAGAAACCATGCAGGACCTTCTCAGTGTCATGCTGTCCAGCCTACTCGGCAGAGGACGCAGCAGCCAGTGGCAGCACAGCCGCATGCAGCTATGCCCGCAGCCAATCCGGTTGTGCAACCCGCAGCTGTGCAGCAAGATCGCTACGACGAAGGGTACTCGGCGATGGAGCAAGCCGGGTACGCTGACCCAAGAGACATCACTGGTCGTGTGGGTGACCGCATGGTGGAGCCCACTGATGCAAGATACAAGCTGGACCGGTTCAATCGGTCAGCGCAGCTCGAGAACAAGGGGCCACCCGGCCCAGATTTTTTTGGTCGCCGCATCATGGAGGAGCCATCCGTGAAACAGTTTCAGCTGGCCAGAGGGACCAAGTGCTATGATGGCAGCACCAAGCCAGAAGACTGGCTAAGCGACTATGTCACCGTTGTGCACATTGCAGGCGGCAACCGGAGATGGGCGGTGCGGTATGTTCCGCAGATGTTGGAGGGCCCTACTCGGATTTGTCTCAACAACTTGCCAAGAGATATCATCAACTGCTGGCTAGACTTCTCGGAAGCCTTCATCAGCAACATCACCAGCACGTACAAGAGGCCGAATAGGCCGCAACAACTGTCTGCTTCAATACTCGGCATCCGAGCAGGCCCGCCAACCACACTACCCGGCAGTGCAGCTGGTGGGACCGCATCAAGGATGAAGACGCTGGTCAGCTGCCCCCTCCTCCTCCTCTGCCGCCTGCGAATGCCAATGTACAGCCTATTCGGGCAGCTGCTCCCAGGCCAGCAGGGAACCCGAGAAGGGAGAATGTGAACCAAGTGGCTCAGGGAGCCAACCGCAACTACTATAACAACAACCGCAACTACAACAACCGCAACCGCAACTTCAACAACAACAACAACTACAACAACAGGAACAACAACAACAACTTCAACAATGATGATGGAGACCGCAACCGGTACTAGGAGCACCATGAGAACTACATGATCTTCACCACCGAGCCATACGACAAGCATTCGCAGCGTAGGCGTGCGATGGAGGTAAATGTAGTGATCTCGGCTGTGCCTCACTACCTGAACTGGTGCGACCAAGAGGTTACTTGGTCCAAGGCTGATCACCCCAAGGTGATGCCTAACTTGGGTACCTATGCTTTGGTGGTGGATCCCACTTTCTTGGGAACCCAGAAGAATGCCAAGTTCAGCAAAGTGCTGATTGATAACGGCAGCAGCATCAACATCATGTACCGTGATACACTGGAGAAGCTTCGCCTTGCCGAGAACATGCTGCTACCCAGCAGGACCACTTTCCACGGAATTGTGCCGGGAGTGTCTTATGCTCCAATCGGCCGCATCTGGATAGATGTGCTTTTCGGCACGAGAGAGAACTGCTGCACCGAGTGCCTGGAGTTTGAAGTTGTTGATCTTCAGAGCCCCTACCACGCTCTACTCGGTAGGCCTGCCCTCAAAAAGTTCATGGCCTCAACCCATGCCGCTTACCTGAAGATGAAGCTACCTGGTCCCAATGGTGTCATCACTATCTCGGGTGATTACAATCGTTCCTTGGAGTGCGCGTCTGCTAGTTCTCAGCTGGTGGAGTCCATGGTCATTGCTGCCGAGAAGAAGAAAATACACGATGTGGTGGCTATGGCGCAAGCAGCGCAAGGTGGTGCGCCTGGCATGCCGAGTTTCCAGTATGGAACTGCTTTCCAGGCATCCCAGGAGACAAAGAAGGTCCAAGTCGATCATGAGTTCCCAGACCATGTTGCCATCATTGGCACCGGGTTGGGAGAGAAATAGGAAAGCGAGCTCATCCACTTCCTCCGTGAGAATCGGGATGTCTTTGCATGGTCCAATGAGGATCTGCCGGGTGTCCCGAGGGAGTTGGTTGAGCACTCGCTGCATGTGCGTCCTGATGCCAAGCCAGTCAAGCAGGCTATGCGCCGCTTTGGTGATGAGAGGAGGAAAGCCATCGGTAATCAGATCACCAAGTTGCTGATAAGCGGATTTATCACGGAGGTACTGCATCCGGATTGGCTAGCCAAGCCGGTTATGGTCGAGAAGAAGAAGGAGGACCCCAAGGCGGATACCGCATGGCGTATGTGCATGGACTACACCGACCTGAACAAGGACTACCCCAAGGATCCATTCCCGCTACCCCGCATAGATCAGGTGATCGATTCCACTGCCGGTTGTGAGCTTTTGTCTTTCATTGATGCCTACTCTGGCTTTCATTAGATAGCTCTCAACCTGGATGATCAAATAAAAACTGCCTTTATTACCCCGTACGGGGCTTATTGCTATCGTGTTATGTGCTTTGGGTTGCGAAATGCTGGGGCTAGCTATCAGAGATGCATGCAGAAATGCTTGCATGATCAAATTGGCAAGAATGTGCAGGTGTACGTAGATGACATTGTCATCAAAACGAATAAAACACATACTCTGCTTAGTGACATTGAGGAAACCTTTGCCAACTTGCGCAAGTATAGAATGAAGTTGAATCCGACTAAATGCACCTTTGGCGTCCCGGCTGGCAAGTTACTTGGCTTCTTGGTATCCAGCCGGGGCATTGAAGCCAATCCTTCAAAGATAAAAGCTATAGAGAGCATGTCTTTGCCGAGA
The DNA here is from genome assembly GCA_028641055.1 of Alopecurus myosuroides. Taxonomy (NCBI): domain Eukaryota; kingdom Viridiplantae; phylum Streptophyta; class Magnoliopsida; order Poales; family Poaceae; genus Alopecurus; species Alopecurus myosuroides. Next base: position 49,374,451 of record CM054062.1, on the reverse strand, counting down.
TCCCTGAAGGATGTGTAGAAGTTCACTGGATGCCTGGCTTCTCTGAGCCGCTTCCTGGGCAGAATGGGTGAGAAGCCCTTGCCTCTCTATCAGCTAATGAAAAAGAGTGACAAGTTTGTCTGGACACCACAAGCTGATGTGGCATTCAAGGAGCTGAAGGCCATGCTAGGTAGCGCTCCAATCTTGGCAAGCCTCCTACCCAAAGAGCTAATGCTGCTCTACATTGCAGCTACCAACCGTGTAGTCAGCGTGGTGATTGTGGTACAAAGAGAAGAGGAAGGCAAGACTGTGCAACGGCCAGTATATTATCTCAGCGAGGTGCTATCCAGCTCCAAGCAAAACTACCCGCACTACCATAAGATGACCTATGGCGTGTACCTGGGTGCCAAGAAGCTCAAGCATTATTTCCAAGAGCACCCCATCACAGTGGTGAGTTCCGCTCCCATCACGGACGTCATGGGCAATAAGGATGCAAGCGGCAGAGTAGCCAAGTGGGCGATCAAGCTAGCCGCGTACACTCCCATGTATGCGAGAAGAGAAGCCATCAAGTCACAGATTCTGGCAGATTTTCTAGTGGATTGGGCTGAGGTGCAGTATGAGCCTCCCTTGCCGGAAACCAACTTATGGAAGATGCATTTTGATGGCTCCAAAGTAAAGGAAGGACTTGGTGCTGGCGTAGTGCTTACGTCACCCAAGAGATATCAACTCAAGTACGTGCTGCAGATTCATTTCAAGGCGTCCAACAATGTGGCCGAGTATGAGGCAGTGGTGCATGGCTTGAGAGTAGCCAAGGAGATTGGGGTGCAGCGTATCGTCTGCTACGGCGACTCGGACTTGGTGGTGCAGCAAATATCTGGCACTTGGGATGCCCTGGATGCCAATATGGCGTCCTATCGGTTTCTGGTGCAAACCATGACTGGCTTCTTTGAAGGGTGTGAATTTCATCATATACACCAAGCTTAGAACGATGCAGCGGATACTCTGTCCAAGTTGGGGTCTTCTCGGCAGTTTATCCCGCCTAGGATTTCCTTGGAGCATTTGAGGAAGCCATCCATCAAGCCATCCCCCAACTCGGAGTCTATTTTTGTTCCATCCCTGCCAGGAGAGGAAGCTATTCCCATGGAGAATTATTGGGAGGCTGCAAAAGAGAACCCGGGGACTGTCGTCTCCAACCCGGGGACTGGCGCCTGCAACCCGGGGATTGCTCCATCCAACTCGGGGACTGTCGCATTCATCGAGGGGGTCATTTCTGAGTACTCGGGGACTCGGGGCCTTGTCCTCAACTCAGAAGAGATTTTGGTAGCTGATCCAATGGAAGTGGACGAACCAGTGTTTCCCATCCTGGAGACACCGAGTTGGGCTTTGCCCATATTATCCTTTCTAACGGATGGCACATTGCCGAGTGATGAGGTTACGTCCAGGCAGATACAGAGAAGATCCAAAGGCTACACTATCCTCAACAAGGTACTGCACATAAGGAGTCCTACTGGTGTGCTGCAACGCTGTGTTGAGACAGAAGAAGGGGAAGAAATTCGGATAGAGATACATCAGGGAGAATGCGGGCATCACGCCTCTTCTCGGGCTCTAGTCAACAAGGCTTTTTGGCATGGTTTCTTTTGGCTCACTGCCTTGAAGCAAGCTGAAGATATAGTGAGAAAGTGCAACGGGTGCCAGAGATTTGCAAGTAAGATTCATATGCCAGGTTCCGAGTTGAAGACCATTCCCATTACTTGGCCATTTTTAGTTTGGTGTTTGGATATGGTGGGGCCTTTCAAGCCAGCTAGAGGCAATATGACCCACATCCTGGTCATGGTTGACAAGTTCACCAAGTGGATTGAGGTCAAGCCTATTCGGAAGTGTGATGGAGTTACAGTTGTGAGTTTCCCGAAGGATGTGATCCTGAGATACGGCTACCCGCACAACATCATCACTAATAATGGCACAAATTTTGCTGAGGGTGCTTTGCAAGATTCTGCAAAGAGAAGCGGATCCGGCTAGATGTTGCATTTGTTGGGCATCCGGCCTCCAATGAGCAAGTTGAGAGAGCAAATGGCATGGTGCTATCCGGCATAAAGCCAAGGCTGATTGAGCCATTACAGCAAGCCCCTGGTTGTTGGCTGGACGAGTTGCCGGCGGTGTTGTGGAGTCTAAGGACTACCCCTAACTGATCAACCGGATACACACCATTCTTCCTGGTATATGGAGCTGAGGCCGTGTTGCCCACTGACCTAGAGCATGACTCGCCCTGAGTAACCCTCTATACTGAGGCGGAGGCGAGAGAAGCTCGAGAAAATAACGTTGACCTGCTAGAAGAAGCAAGAGAGTTAACTCTGTCGCGTTCAGCTGTTTATCAGCAAAACTTGAGGCGTTATCACAGCCGGAAAGTAAACCCAAGGGTTTTCCGAGAAGGAGACATGGTCCTTAGGCTCGTGCAATGCACGTCCGGGATGCACAAGCTATCCCCTCCGTGGGAAGGGCCTTTCATTGTGAGCAAGGCTCTGCACAATGATGCCTACTATCTAGTTGACGCACAGGCACCCCAGAAGAACAGGCCGGATAGATCTGGAGAGGAATCTAAGGGCCCCTGGAATGTAGCTCTACTTCGCCGTTTTCATTCATGAGCATAAAGTTGTATGTATCTCCTCAACCGAGTTAAAATTCTAGTAGGCACCCCAAATTCAAACTCGGGGACTGCCCTTGTCCAATTTGCCCCATGTGTTGTTACTCTGTTTTACTTTGTCTACTCGGTTGCTTTTCTTAGAATTTCATAAGCATATCTAGTAGTGTGTTTAAACCAAAGGGCCAACTCTTCGACTCTGCTGCTGTCCGCAACCCGGCTTCATGGCAAGCAAGAGAACAAGCCAAAAGTCAATGAGCAAACGAAAAATTTCTAAGGAGCAGAGAGGTGTAGCAATCGAGTAGGGTGTTCTTTTCCGTTTCAGTTGTCTATTTTCGGCTAAGTGGTGGGCAGCGTTACCATGTTTTTTTCTAAGTGGCTAAGTATTTGAAACTCAGACTTTGAAATCTTGTGACTCAACTACCAAAAAATCCACAAGTGGCAGGTAAGAGCTGAGACAAAAAGAAAGAGTGGATAAAAAATGCAACTCGGGGACTTGCATATTAACGCAATCCGGCACTGAGCCAGAACTGCTAAGTACTGATCAAATAAAAACTGAGTAGCAACAAACATAAGTATATCGGTTACATATGCACCCGGCATCCCGGGGATCTGATAAATGTTCGAGATAAAGTATGCAGGAATTACTCGAGAGTAGAGACGGTGTTGTCTGCGTCAATGTTGGCAGAAGCAGCCTGCTCGGAAGTTGCGGTGGCCACAGAGATGAAATCCATTGCAGAGTTGGAGGCTGGAGTCGACTGAGTGCTGGGCATCGGGTAGACACCAGTTGGCGCAGACCCAGTCACGCCCAACTCGGGAGCCGGCTCCTCGATCACCATCTCGGTGGTGATGGTGGCATCCTGCACGGTGAGCTGCGGCTGCTTGGCATCTGTGTTGGCGGACAACTCGGATTCCTTCGTGTTGCCCTGCTGCTCGGTCCCCTCAGTCACCCTAGCCTCCTCCTGCTCGGCTCCTTCCTCTCCAGCGCCCTCCTCGCTGGCAGCATCGTCATCTTCATCATCGTCCTCGTCATCGTCCTCGTCATCATCGTCTTCTCCAACGTCAGTGTCCGGCTCGGTGAGGCCGTCGATGTAGACGCTGGTCTCGGCGTAGGAGGCGATCTCATAGGCCACCTCCTTTCAGCGCGCGACGCAATCAGTATCTTTGGTCCACTTGGAGTCTTCGCGGCGCGCGCTGATTCTGTTGAGATCCAAGTTCTCGTACCAGCTCAGGATGAAGTGCAGCACCTCGTCAGCTCCTGCCCGAGTTGCGGAGGCACGCCACTTCTTGAGTTCAGCCTTGACTTCGCTCAGGTTCTCCGCAATTCCTTGGAATGTTTCTGGGACCTCCTTCCCTAGCCAGAACAGGTGTGCAGGTTGATTGTTGTGGCTACCATGGAGGTGCCTAGGCCCTTGAGGGAATGCACCTGTGTCTTCAAGTTGGCAAGAAGGTCCGAGATGGTGGATCCGTCATCAAGGCCAAGACCGGCTGCTGCCCTGGCTTTCCTTTCTTTGCCCACAGCAGTTGCGCCAGCGGAACGAAGCTCCGGGAAGACATCTAAATCAGCAGGGCCTAAAGGTAGGTCAGAAACAGAAACCGGAAGAAGAAAAACAGAATAGAAGAAGGCAGAGAGAAAAAAGGCAAATGGGATAGGGGATAGCGGAAACTTACATTGCATCTCAAGGACAATAGCACTCAGCTTTCTCTGCCAGTCGGTCTCATCTGTGATGTGCCTATCCTGGATATGGTGCGATTCCCAGATTTGGGTCTCGAGATGTCGCACCCGGACTTCTAGAGGATACTCGCAGTTCCGTTGAACAGTAGTTGATTGGATTACGGGGCTTACCGGCACCCGCATCTCTTACGAGTAGGCCAACACACGTATGTGTGACAACCAACCCCTACTGTTCATCGTCTACGTATGTCAGACCCCGGACCCAGAGATATACATACTGTTATGTGCTCCTAGCCATGGACTCACAAGGGCTTCAGGGTTACCAGCCCCGGCCGCAACAAACAACGGCAGGCAGACCGGATTCATCGGCACGTAGTCCGGATCCCCGGTCTACTACTCCTTGTATCCACGCTAGTCATAACCAAACATGCATACCCAAGCGTCCACGAGTCGGATGAAACTGAAGGAACGGGACCAAAGTTATACAGAGCTGCTATGTGTCCAGAAAGTGCAACAACAATCGAGGGTTACTGGGGTTACCTCGCCCCAGGCCGATCAAATCGACAGGCGGGCTCGGACATGGATCATCGGCTCCACAACCCCTCGACTGCGACAACTATGCAGGCATAGCCAAAACTGTATAACAATGAGCTCGGAACCAACAACCGATCAAAGCAGTACTCTAAACATGAAGCTTTATTAAACATGTGTTACTAGAGTATAGCTTACAAACAGAGGTCACACGACCCAACATTACATCAGACAACAGAAGGCAAATTATGTTGCTAATCAACAAGAACCAAAAAGGCCTAAGAGGCCGCAACATAAGGCGACGTCCCAACCCATAGATTCCAGGCTGCTACCTGGGAACCCCAAACTACTCGTCGATGTCCACGTTGAATCACCACCGATGTGAGATCTTCTCCTGAACCAAAATTAAGCAAACCTGAGTACGGGAGGTACTCAACAAGACTTAGTTAACCTATTATATATCTGCTATTTCGAAAAGGGTTTCATGACGGCTTATTTGCGTAAAGCAATCTTGGTTTTGCAAGTTGAGGAAGGAATAGCACGTCTCATGGAGTATTTCGAAAACAGATGAGAAAGCTACTCAACTACTGATATCATCATCTTTAATCCACCAAATCATCTCAGCACCTCGTGCTTCAAAGATCACCTCCTCCAGTTGTTCCACACTATCTCATGCTACAAGGTAACCCCTCTCGGCATCTCCGAGGAGGCATCCTTCAATCGTTATTAGCAGGTTTTAGTCATTCCGTTCAAGTTATCTATGATCACAGAATCCGTCACCAAGTCGTCTTTAACCGCAGACACGGCTTTTCGAAAAGATTTAACCCTGCAGGGGTGTACAACTTTACCCACACGTACCAACCGACTCTTAGTGCCACCGGGTTGGCACTAGTCCGGGAAGTGCCGGCAGAGGGTGGTCGATTCCCGGCCTTTACCTTGTCGAACCATATCCATGAGTCAACCCAAACAGGGCCACCCCGTCAAGAGGGAGTTGGCCACCTCCTGACGGCACCTGTTCTGTGAGTCGGGAACAAGATCCGTGTACGTCCATCACTTGTCCCGGTCACGACCTAGTTTTCTCCAAAACATTTTCCGACTCACACGCAGATGGAAAGCTCAAACTACGTGGCTCATGGATAAGGTTAAACAAGTTAGTCAGCCGGGCGGGGTTCATCGGCCCACGTGTGGCTGTACGCTCAGTCTTGGCTCGAAGGCGAGAACTCGCTCCTAGGGGCATGAACAGGACAAAACGCCACAACCCATTGTGGCCTCACATCCATGCCGTGATTAGTCAAGTTATCAAAGATAATTCAAACCATAAACACCTGACATAGAAGATTCACGCATTGACCAGATTCATCAACTAGGCATGGCTAAGCAAGACTCACAAGGTTTAGCGAAGCGCGCACAAACAAACCTATAGCTGCTAGGTGAAGTGGATCAGGATATCTAGGTTATGCAGTATATAGGAGAACTCTATCTACTGACATCAAATAGTTTGGAACCGAATGCAAAGTACGAGATTCAAATCACTTTGAAATCATATATGAGCAGATAAGAGGTTATGCTTGCCTTGGTTATAAGAAAACCAGATAAAGATCTTCAGGAATAAGTGCTTGACTTGTCGGTTAAGATCAAGTATTCGTCATGGAATTGTTGGCCTTCTCTTCGGAGTCACGTTCTACCGAGGGGGAAACAACACCGAAACAAGGAAGAACAATCAACACATGGCGTCGATGCAATGCGCAGTATGTATGCATGAGCAAGTTAATGCACTGAAATAAAGCCCTAAACAGGTTCAAAGGGTTACTAGGGTTCGTATGTCAGTTATGAAGTTTTACTGAAATTAGTCCGAAATAGGCCCCGGAGGGGGTTTCGGACGGTTCTGAAAGTGTGTACCATTTTAGTTTCCCAAATGGGTTTGAAAACACCATAACTAGGTTGCATTTGTCATTTTGAGCAATTTGGTATATAACTTTTAATTTTTTAATTTTAGTGAATAAAAACTTATTTTTCTATTTTTAAATGAATTAACAACATTAAGTAATGTTCAAAAACAACTTTCACAAACATGGTTGAAAATGACATATTTGGATAGAGTTTACTTTTCTGATCAACTCTATATTTTTATTTTATTTTTCTGATTAACATTTTGATAAATATTAATTTTACAAGATTTATTTAACTTCTGAAATTAATTAAACAGAGGGCCCACATGTCATAAAAACCATTTCTATTTATCTAAAACAGAAATCAAACAGGCAGGGGCCATGCTGACGTCGGCATGACGTCAGCATGACGTCATCTGCGGGCTGCAGCAGCTCTGCCGCTGCTCGATCGAGCGCTTGAGCGCTCTCCTCGCGGATCGAATGGGATAGCAGCGTGCAGGGGGCGACAACGAGCCGAGTGGTGGTGGCGCCGCCCCCAGGGGGTCACCGGAGTAGCCGTGGCAACGGCGGACGGCGGCGGCCGACCGTGGCTCGCAGCGCCACGGTGATACAGAGCATGGGGCAGAGGGAAAAAGGTCCGGCGGGGACCGGGGACTCACCCTGAGGCCCGACGTAGGATCGGCGCGGCGAGGGATGGCCGGAGGCGCACGGAAACATCCATGGCGGCCGGCGGCCGGAATTGGAGAGGAAGCACCCAATTCGTCTGATTCCTAGGGTTCCGGCAAGTGGCAGTCGTCGTGGAGCACGAGAGGAGCACGGAGGAGCTTCCTGGAGCTTCAATTTGGGAGGAGGAGGTCGGGAACAACGACGAGCGACGGCTTCTCGTCGGCTAGGGTTTCGGCCGGATGGGGGAAAGAAAGAGAGAGGAAGGGAACAGAGAGGATAGGGGGTGAGAGGAGGTCGTGGGCTTCCTCTAGAACCTATCCACGCAGGGAAGGAGGCCAGGAGGAGGTGGCAATCGGAGCAGCTCGACCTCCACGCAGCTGCTTGCCTTCTGTCAAAGGTTGAAGAAGGCAGCTTTGCCCAAAACCCCCTGAAGTTCCTGGATTTTGCAAAATAGCCCTTTTCTATTATAAAACAGAACAGAACATTAGATTTTGAGGGCCTTTTTGTGAAAAGAAAATTTGGCAAAAATAACTTTTGGAAACCTTAGAAAATTTCCAACCACACCATATATTGCTTTGGTGAAATTGAAATACTTTTCAGTACAAAATTTTGAAACCTCGATTAAGTACTATCTGCTGGAAATTTTCTCAAACCATTTGAATTCACAAACCAAATTGTTTTAAAACATGATTTGAATTTTTGATTCATGCATGTATGAGATGCCAACAACACCACAACCCTAATTTAGCAAAAAAAATGGGGATGTTACAAATCTACCCCCCTTACGAGAATCTCGTCCCGAGATTCCCGAAGGAGAAGAAAGAAGGAACACCGGTTTTGAACGATCTTCTCGAACCTTACGGTTCTCTTCTCGAAGAGGTTGATCCGTAGCATCGTGAAGTATTACACGAATACACCTTAGGTAAGAGGGAAACTCTTAGGAAATGATCTTCACGAAGATCGAGTATCTCATGGCTAACTCAGAACAAGAATGTTCGTCAAGAACTTTTGAGTTAACAGGCATGAAACACATCAAGGTAACGGGGGAAATAAGAGAAGGTTTCAAGGTTTTGGACGATGGTTCTTGAAAGGTTTTAGAATATGAGGTTTGCACAAGACTTTAAATCCTTTTTTTTTTTTTGAAAATAAAGGTTGACCAACTGATGACATCGAGGTTTCTTCAAACAGAATACCAAGGTGGAGAGGTTTGTCTTGGATACCACAACGTAATATCCGTAGACAAGGGAAAACACGAGAAAACACTGTAATCGTGCATCGGAGGAAATTTGATACAGGATCATGTTCACTCTTCGGAGTGGACACGAAAGATGATGGAACTTTTATTCCGTTAGAGTTTGTCGAAAACTTTGTCAAAGATCGGAATGTTACTTGCTGACAGGAAATGAGTAACCACCGAATGTTGGAACACCGTAACGAAGGAGGAACCCTTGGTCACACCATAAGGATGGTTAACCAACGAGGATTAGAATACGGAAAAGAATAAGGATCTCTTTCCTATTGTGGTTTGGACGTAGCCATACATCTACCACATGGTTAAGACTCCATGGCTGAAGTGACCGACAAATTCACACAAGGTGTGAGATGAACAGAACTTCAAGTATAAACAACTTGAGAAAGGGAACTGATCAATGGGGTCACAAAACACCAAGGGATGTTCTCCTAATGAACTTGTTTCCACTGAAACAAAGGTTTTGGAGGATTGACAAAGGGACATTGGAAGAATCAACTTCCAGTTATCCTGGATGTTATAGATACCGATAGCAGGCTCATGACAAGCCTTCTACAGGTCATCAAGTCAATGTAAAACTCTGGTTTGGAAGAACGGGGAGGAAACTTGTTAGAATAAACCAGACAAGAATTCTCATGGAGAGTGGTTGTTTTTACGAATTCAAAGAGATATGATATTAGGCCTTCCGGCTAATTGTGTCACCCACCACATCAACCATGCCGAATTCTGAAAAGACCTAATTCAATACCCTTGAGAAAACACCAACCATCGTTGCTGCTTGAGATTCAGCTCTGGTTAGTGGATTGAATAACTGAGACTCAGCGTGTTTGATCGAATAGCTTGCACCGTTTATCAACGAGATACGTATGTTGGATTCTCAAGATATGGACTACGATGCCACACTCGAGAAGATGAGTGAGATCGCAGAACTCATGTATTAGCAACTTGTGGAAGACGGTTGCACCTACATGGACTGCTTGCGATGAAACACATCAGAGTCCTTGTTGGGAAGATGATTACAAAGATAACGAAGTTCATAGACTTCTTCTCTTTACGAACAATCAGTCAGTGGCTTAGCGTGGATGCAAACTTCTTTAAGTGAATGGAGGTAAAAACCAACCATCTCAAGAATACTCCACACATGCATGACCGACTGGGGATTATTCCCGAAGGAACAAGAAAACTTTACTCGAATCCACGGCGACAACTTTCACCTTAAGCACATGAACTGGAGTAAGCCACTTCGAACATCCAGAACACAACTTCGTGATAACACAAAGTTGGTTCTCGAAAGTTTCCAACATTGTTGCCAGTTGTTCAACATGAGCCTCTCGCAACTTGGAGAAAATAGGAATGTCATCGATGGGCTCGAAAACACACTTATCAGAACAATCCAAGAGGAGGGATTCATATGATATATGAACAAGGCAGAAATTTGGTCAGACCAAAGGACATGAGGTGTACTCAGCCAAACACCATGAGTGAAAACACCATTAGGATAGCCCTTGAATCTGAGCTTGATCTGACGATAGCCCAAATCAAACCAAGGTTGGAATGATAGCATGTCCACGAAGGAGATACCATTTAACTTCAACACGAGGAAAACTAGATATCCCTTATCAAAGGATCAAGTTAGGCGGAGCTTTTGCCTATCAACTCTCCAAGTTGTTGGTTAAGCTCAAACAGATAGTCCAGGATATCCAGCGGGGTTCCTTAGAGAAAGGAGTGGTTCAAATTACTCCTTGTTTAGACATCACGGTCAGGTGACAATCTGGTGATACTTCTAGAAAGACAACCAGAATATCACAACCTACCGATATGTCTTGGAGTTTGGAAGGAATCTTGCTTTTCAAAGCAATTGATATGGTCTGGAGAGCTTTGGCATAAACCTAACTCTCTGACCGAGGATATGCACCGGAAGGAACGGATTTGGTAACACAGTCAACTTCAACAGAGACCGGGTGACCAATAGTTCTAAGGAGGATACAGATGTTTCTTAGATTTTCCAAAGCAATGGCAATTGCTAGGAACACCTCATACACATGTCAATGCACACCCAACATTCTCAAGCATTCAAGCTTGGAGGAAGGGGGGGTGAAGATGTGTGAGAGCGCATCACTTCATCAACAAGGCCATGAAATTGAACACAACCTCTTGATATAAAAGAGTGTGACACTCGAGGGTGGAACTGAACGGAAGCTAATGAAACTTCTTTGATCTGCGGAGTACAAAACTTTGACCTGGTCCTAGAGATGGAAGAGGTACTGGAGTTTGTTTCTCCTAACATTCCAAGGTGGAATGTTCTAACGGAAACGTAAGCAAATGTATTGGGGAAAAAATCCAACACAACTAAGCAACTTGGTTTCCAAACCATGGACAAAGGTAGGAAAGCAACTAGAAATTAAGATCATGCTCCGGAAAATCCAGAGATCACGGTGAATGCACAGTGTAATACACATTTGTAAAACCCATGCTAAAAGGGAGGTATAGCTGAATCAAGAACAAGGATATGGGAATCATAGAGAACACTCTTGTTATGATTCCTTTTGATTCCTAGAGAAAACCTATGGCTATTGGAGCTGAGATTACCTAGCCACCCTGAGGTAGAACAGATTCCTCGGGATCCAAAGAAACAGAACTTGGGTTAAAGGTCAGCATCCTGTACTGATAGCATGAGCATCACCTTGTTATGAAACCACATGACTCAACTCACCGCAATTCAGCACATTCCGGGACCTTCGGTTCAAGTTCAAGGTTTAAAAACACGACGAAAGGAGTAACTACTATAGGAGTGCCACAAAGGACACCAAAGTTAGCAATCACGAGGTATCTTTCAAAAGACAACGATAGCTCCGGAAGAACTTGAGCAGAGGATAATAGATACATTCGAGATGGAAAGCAGATCTCGAGGTTCAGGATTTAGAACTTGGAAACATGTAGGAATATGGAATCCGGACAACTCTGAGAGATTAGAATGGAAAGGAAATCTCCCAGATTAAGAGATAACGGGAAAAAAGAACACACACGACTCTAGAAACTCATAACTAGGTCAACTTGGGTAAAAGACGTCCTTGCGAGAGAAGGCACCTGAGTTTTGAATGACTAGAAGAGATAGCAAAACTTTTTCAAATCAAAACAGGTAAGGTGACCCAGAATTAGAGCGATACCAGGTAAGGAGTAAAAAGAATCCTAAGAAGGTTTTCACAACTCATTTGGAGTTTCAAAATAGTTTTTCACAAACACTAGACTCAACATCGACCAAGCAGTAAGGTTTTCCTACAGGCAGTCCTGCTCTGATACCATTACTTGTCAGACCCCGGACCCAGAGATATACATACTGTTATGTGCTCCTAGCCATGGACTCACAAGGGCTTCAGGGTTACCAGCCCCGGCCGCAACAAACAACGGCAGGCAGACCGGATTCATCGGCACGTAGTCCGGATCCCCGGTCTACTACTCCTTGTATCCACGCTAGTCATAACCAAACATGCATACCCAAGCGTCCACGAGTCGGATGAAACTGAAGGAACGGGACCAAAGTTATACAGAGCTGCTATGTGTCCAGAAAGTGCAACAACAATCGAGGGTTACTGGGGTTACCTCGCCCCAGGCCGATCAAATCGACAGGCGGGCTCGGACATGGATCATCGGCTCCACAACCCCTCGACTGCGACAACTATGCAGGCATAGCCAAAACTGTATAACAATGAGCTCGGAACCAACAACCGATCAAAGCAGTACTCTAAACATGAAGCTTTATTAAACATGTGTTACTAGAGTATAGCTTACAAATAGAGGTCACACGACCCAACATTACATCAGACAACAGAAGGCAAATTATGTTGCTAATCAACAAGAACCAAAAAGGCCTAAGAGGCCGCAACATAAGGCGACGTCCCAACCCATAGATTCCAGGCTGCTACCTGGGAACCCCAAACTACTCGTCGATGTCCACGTTGAATCACCACCGATGTGAGATCTTCTCCTGAACCAAAATTAAGCAAACCTGAGTACGGGAGGTACTCAACAAGACTTAGTTAACCTATTATATATCTGCTATTTCGAAAAGGGTTTCATGACGGCTGATTTGCGTAAAGCAATCTTGGTTTTGCAAGTTGAGGAAGGAATAGCACGTCTCATGGAGTATTTCGAAAACAGATGAGAAAGCTACTCAACTACTGATATCATCATCTTTAATCCACCAAATCATCTCAGCACCTCGTGCTTCAAAGATCACCTCCTCCAGTTGTTCCACACTATCTCATGCTACAAGGTAACCCCTCTCGGCATCTCCGAGGAGGCATCCTTCAATCGTTATTAGCAGGTTTTAGTCATTCCGTTCAAGTTATCTATGATCACAGAATCCGTCACCAAGTCGTCTTTAACCGCAGACACGGCTTTTCGAAAAGATTTAACCCTGCAGGGGTGTACAACTTTACCCACACGTACCAACCGACTCTTAGTGCCACCGGGTTGGCACTAGTCCGGGAAGTGCCGGCAGAGGGTGGTCGATTCCCGGCCTTTACCTTGTCGAACCATATCCATGAGTCAACCCAAACAGGGCCACCCCGTCAACAGGGAGTTGGCCACCTCCTGACGGCACCTGTTCTGTGAGTCGGGAACAAGATCCGTGTACGTCCATCACTTGTCCCGATCACGACCTAGTTTTCTCCAAAACATTTTCCGACTCACACGCAGATGGAAAGCTCAAACTACGTGGCTCATGGATAAGGTTAAACAAGTTAGTCAGCCGGGCGGGGTTCATCGGCCCACGTGTGGCTGTACGCTCAGTCTTGGCTCGAAGGCGTGAACTCGCTCCTAGGGGCATGAACAGGACAAAACGCCACAACCCATTGTGGCCTCACATCCATGCCGTGATTAGTCAAGTTATCAAAGATAATTCAAACCATAAACACCTGACATAGAAGATTCACGCATTGACCAGATTCATCAACTAGGCATGGCTAAGCAAGACTCACAAGGTTTAGCGAAGCGCGCACAAACAAACCTATAGCTGCTAGGTGAAGTGGATCAGGATATCTAGGTTATGCAGTATATAGGAGAACTCTATCTACTGACATCAAATAGTTTGGAACCGAATGCAAAGTACGAGATTCAAATCACTTTGAAATCATATATGAGCAGATAAGAGGTTATGCTTGCCTTGGTTATAAGAAAACCAGATAAAGATCTTCAGGAATAAGTGCTTGACTTGTCGGTTAAGATCAAGTATTCGTCATGGAATTGTTGGCCTTCTCTTCGGAGTCACGTTCCACCGAGGGGGAAACAACACCGAAACAAGGAAGAACAATCAACACATGGCGTCGATGCAATGCGCAGTATGTATGCATGAGCAAGTTAATGCACTGAAATAAAGCCCTAAACAGGTTCAAAGGGTTACTAGGGTTCGTATGTCAGTTATGAAGTTTTACTGAAATTAGTCCGAAATAGGCCCCGGAGGGGGTTTCGGACGGTTCTGAAAGTGTGTACCATTTTAGTTGCCCAAATGGGTTTGAAAACACCATAACTAGGTTGCATTTGTCATTTTGAGCAATTTGGTATATAACTTTTAATTTTTTAATTTTAGTGAATAAAAACTTATTTTTCTATTTTTAAATGAATTAACAACATTAAGTAATGTTCAAAAACAACTTTCACAAACATGGTTGAAAATGACATATTTGGATAGAGTTTACTTTTCTGATCAACTCTATATTTTTATTTTATTTTTCTGATTAACATTTTGATAAATATTAATTTTACAAGATTTATTTAACTTCTGAAATTAATTAAACAGAGGGCCCACATGTCATAAAAACCATTTCTATTTATCTAAAACAGAAATCAAACAGGCAGGGGCCATGCTGACGTCGGCATGACGTCAGCATGACGTCATCTGCGGGCTGCAGCAGCTCTGCCGCTGCTCGATCGAGCGCTTGAGCGCTCTCCTCGCGGATCGAATGGGATAGCAGCGTGCAGGGGGCGACAACGAGCCGAGTGGTGGTGGCGCCGCCCCCAGGGGGTCACCGGAGTAGCCGTGGCAACGGCGGACGGCGGCGGCCGACCGTGGCTCGCAGCGCCACGGTGATACAGAGCATGGGGCAGAGGGAAAAAGGTCCGGCGGGGACCGGGGACTCACCCTGAGGCCCGACGTAGGCTCGGCGCGGCGAGGGATGGCCGGAGGCGCACGGAAACATCCATGGCGGCCGGCGGCCGGAATTGGAGAGGAAGCACCCAATTCGTCTGATTCCTAGGGTTCCGGCAAGTGGCAGTCGTCGTGGAGCACGAGAGGAGCACGGAGGAGCTTCCTGGAGCTTCAATTTGGGAGGAGGAGGTCGGGAACAACGACGAGCGACGGCTTCTCGTCGGCTAGGGTTTCGGCCGAATGGGGGAAAGAAAGAGAGAGGAAGGGAACAGAGAGGATAGGGGGTGAGAGGAGGTCGTGGGCTTCCTCTAGAACCTATCCACGCAGGGAGGGAGGCCAGGAGGAGGTGGCAATCGGAGCAGCTCGACCTCCACGCAGCTGCTTGCCTTCTGTCAAAGGTTGAAGAAGGCAGCTTTGCCCAAAACCCCCTGAAGTTCCTGGATTTTGCAAAATAGCCCTTTTCTATTATAAAACAGAACAAAACATTAGATTTTGAGGGCCTTTTTGTGAAAAGAAAATTTGGCAAAAATAACTTTTGGAAACCTTAGAAAATTTCCAACCACACCATATATTGCTTTGGTGAAATTGAAATACTTTTCAGTACAAAATTTTGAAACCTCGATTAAGTACTATCTGCTGGAAATTTTCTCAAACCATTTGAATTCACAAACCAAATTGTTTTAAAACATGATTTGAATTTTTGATTCATGCATGTATGAGATGCCAACAACACCACAACCCTAATTTAGCAAAAAAAATGGGGATGTTACAACGTAAACCATCCCATAGAAATCAGGATACTACCATTGACGTACTTCATACCATACACACATGGTACGTCAACGGCGTTTAACAGAATGATAGCACAACATATCTCTAAGACACAAAAGATTGAAATAAGTTGCAAATAGCTCTCACTAGAGCAGAGATAGCAAATACAATCATCCAGAGGACACATGTCCCAACATATCATCATTACAACACAGCGGAAGCATCCAAAATGTGTCTGAGTACAGACAAGATCCAAATAGGCTTAAGAAGCCGGAAACGAAAAGACAGAGCCCATCCACGATGTCTCGGATCCTGCCCGAGTCCGCTATCTACTCGTCAGCAGCCTCGTCAAACTCCACATAGTAGCCATCACGGGGATCCTCGTAAGCGTAGTCTGCGGAAACCACAGCCCCAAAGGGGTCAGTACATAAACGTACTGGCAAGCAAGACTCACAGTTCACCAAAGTGTAGCCCGTCAACATCAAGCACAGATGCTTTGGGTTCAACGGAAGAAAGGGTGATACAAAAGATACGACAGCTGGCTGCACTAACCAACTACAGAACATACTACAACTTTCGGCTAACAGAAAGGAGATGAGATAGCGTATCGTAACCAACTGTAACTAACCACCAAACAAACCCATCCTGGATCTCGCCCCTTATCCAAAGAAGCAATCCGAGGATAACTCACACAGTTGGATTAATGATGGATCAAGTTATTGTGGCAATAGGACTATTACTAGTCAAGTTATCATTAGTTAGGTGTAAGTTGTTCTGAGTACTTGTTAGCCAGTACTTTCACCAAGTCATCCATAACCGCGGAAAACACGGCTTCTCGAGAAGATTTATCCCTGCAGGGGTGCACCAATTTGGCCGTACACGTAAGAATATCCCGCTAGACGGGAATCAAACCCAGCAAGCGAGGCACTCTACACAACTCAACTCTTCTTCGCATCAAGCCCAAAGAACCACGTGATGTGCGTGCGCGGCTAATCGAGCCCCACGAAGAAAAGGGGACCCTCATAGCACTCTAAGACCACGCCGCGCTAAATGCCGACTACAAAAATTTCCACCCTGGCCTCGGGTTCGTACCTGCATATGCGTGCATCAAATGGAAAGCCCGAACTAAGTGTGGCGATTTGGACGAGATGCGAATCGAATCAAATTGAGGGGGGCGCCCATACACGCTTCCCACATGCGGTTAGTGCGCTCATCATGGATCAGTAGACAAGACCCTTTTCCTAATTAGGGTCGACACTAGCAGGCCTCAAAACCACGCCGGGCCTCCTGCCGGTGCCTTATCAGCAAATTATTATTAGCTCAAAATTAACAGGTTGTTGTTTAACATCGAGCCCCAAAACATAATAGAAATATAGTAACAGAAAGTAACGGGTAACAGACTCGAGCAAAACAACCCTAAGCATGCTAGTAAGACACGGGCAACAAGCAAAGGGGTTATAGGTGTGGAGGTGAGGCTGTATCAGGGTTAAGGATAACATGTGATAGGATCGAACAGAAGCAACGATTCATAGGGCTAGCAAAATAGACAACGGAAAGTATCGGTATCCAATGTTGAAAGGAGCACAATGGTTCATGTGAGTGAATACTTGCCTGCAAACTCAGTAGCCTGGTACTGGGCTAACTCCTCAGAAGGGGTGTCGTAAAGCTCGTCTGTCTCAACGTCGTCGTCTATTCGAGAAGAAGCAAACAAACAACACAGAGAGACAAACAATCAATAACATGGCATAATGCACACTCATGGGATGATGCATGACCATTTAATTGATGCATCAAAATAAACTAGTTGACATGGTAACAACATGATTAAATGGACCCACATGCAATTTGGGATTGCATGTGGAAAGCCCATGAATTATGGTTGAAACAATTGTTTTACAACTAACCAATAGGTGAAAGTGGATTAGTATGATGCATGGATGAGGAAAACAGAAAAATAACAACAATAGAACAATTTTGAAATAAGATTTACCAAGTTTGGAATTTTTGCTATTAAGTTAAGGAATTTTGGTTCCTTAAAGGTGCTACACAAGCATTTGTTGTTTTCATCAAGTTTAATTGTTCAAAACAAATAGCAAAATTCATATTTGGTAAGTACACAAAATTTTAGGTGGATTACATGTTTCAATTATTGAAAAAGGAATTAAGATGAATTATTTATGAATTAAACAAGTTAAACAAGATTTAAATGAATTAAATTCAAGTATGAATATTATTTGAATTTTATTTGTTCAAAACATTAAACCAAATTCATATTTGAAAATTTTATGTTTTTCTGGTTTGAAAACATATTTTATAAGTTCAAAAATAATTTAATTTGAGCAAGTTATGAATTTAGCAAATTTAAATGATTTAAACAAGGTTTAAATTATTTAAGCAATTTTAGTTATTCAAATCATGGAACAAAATTTATATTTGAAAATGTGGTTCAAAATGGCATGGAAAACATATTTTATTTGTGTGACTTGAATTAAGTTTGAATTATTTATGGAATTAACCAAAATTAAGATGATTTGTTTGAATTTGAAATTTGAATACATTTGAAATATTCAAAACACAAAACAAATGATGTAATCATGTAGAGAATTAAATTTGGTGCAGTGTACATATTTTATTTATATTATTTGGAGTTAGAAAATAAAAGCTATTAGCATTTTAATATTAGGGACCAAACTGTAAAAAGGAAAGGATTTAAATTTAAAAGAAAAGGCCAGAAACCATTTTCACTACGCAGTGGCCTAACCTGGGCCACTGCCAGCGGGCCCTGGCCAGCGTGGCGCTGCGTGGCAGCACGCGTGGCCACCTAGGTCACTGGCAGGTGGGCCACGGGCGCGGGGATTAAATCCCAAAAAGATGCGCAGCGGGGGCTCGAACCCTCGACCTGGCGCTCGCGCACGCAGTGCTGAACCACTGCGATGCTGTTCTGTTTGTTGACAGAAGAGGAACGCGGGGAGGTTAAGGTTCAGTCGCGTTAACTGAATATGAAATTCAGTTAACTGAAACTGGCGACGAGACGGTGGCTGCCGGCGGCGTTCTGCGCGCTGCTCGTGCTCGTTGTGCTGCTGGTGCGTGTGCTGTGCTAGCGTGGGGTGCTGCGTGTGCACGCGTTGCAGAGAGGAGGAAGGAGAGAGGCGAGGTGATCACCGGCGAGGTAGAGGATGCAGAGGATCGACGGAGGAGGCGACGGTGGCGACAGCGGCGAGGACGGCGGCGGCGATGTAGAACTTCCCCGGGCTCGCTGAGGTGTCGAGAAGGTCGAGGAAGATACGGCGGTTTGATCCCCGCGGTCAGCCAGGGAGGAGGAGCGTGGAAACGGCGACGATCGCCATGGATTCAGAAAGGGGTGGCACCGGTGTGGTTCAGAGAGGGAGGATTCCGGGCAGTGAGAGGGAGGATTCCGGGCAGTGAGAGGGAAAACGACGGCGGGATCGAGGGAGAAGGGAGGAGTAGGTGGTCTAGGGCACCGAGGGGGAACCCTAGGGCTTATAAGGAGGAGGTGATCGCCTCCTGGCCGTTCTGCTCGCCGTACGGCGACGTGGACACGCCGGATGCGCGCCGTACGGGAGGGAGACGACCGCGAAACGGTAAGCGGGCCGGGGGGTGTGGTGGGCTGGTGGGCGCATCCCATCTGGCTGGCCTGCCCACCCCTCTCTGTTCTTATTTTTTTTTGTTACTTTTTTTTTGCTGAAATGGAAATAGAAAGAAAAGCTAGGGTTTTTGATGTTAGAAAATTTTAGAAAAATTTGGTATTGATTAGTTATGTAACAGCAACAACTTTCCAACTTTTGTTTTCAAAAAAATTGAATTAAAATGCTGTTTGTATTTTAATTGGATTTGAGCATAAATTGATATTAATTAACTTATTGAAAGAAACATTTTAAACTAGTGTGAACTTTCCAAGGTTTAACTGAAACAAATTGATTAGAATTGTTTTGTAATTTTCATAATTTCAAATTGGGTGCTGTTTGTAATTTGCAATTGAATTTGAAAATCATTTGAATTAAGGGAATTATTAAAAGCCATAATTTTAAATAGTTTGAACCTTATGGTTTAATGGAAACAAATGGTTCTTTTGATTGAACTTTTTAGTTGGAAAAAATTGTAACATAACAAGTATGAACAAAGCATTTGAATATTGTTTGAATTTCAAATGGGAAAACAAAGGAAAACAGATGCAAACAAAAAGAAAACAAATGCAATGATTAAGATGCCATGATGCAAAACAATAATAAAGCAAGAAACAAAAATTCTAGGGGTGGTTTTCATACTTGGGATGTTACACGAGAGCCGAGTTCCGGTCCTTCAGCACCTGGATCTCCAGCTCAACTGCATGCTTCTCGGCTTTGGATGTTCTCTCGAGCTCTTGCTTCTCGCTGACATGGTTGATGGCGGTTTGGAGTGCGGCTTGGAGATCAACCTGGAGCTTCTCGTACTCAGCCCTCTCGGCGGTGCGCTCTTGCTCTATCTCTGCTTCTCGGGTTTGCAACTGATGCTGCACCTCAGCAGGCGTGAGGCACTGCAAGTGTTGCTCCCGGAAGTTCTTATACTCTTCTGCGAGAAGAACATCATTGTCAGCATGGTAGCCAAGAAAGAAGGTACAATTGCAGAGAAGAGAGAGGAAGGCTCACCTTCCAGAGTAGTGATCTTGCTCTGGGTGGAGGCGGCGAAAACTTCGCAATCTCGGTGCCTATCCACCAAGTCCTTGAGCTTGCCTGCAGAGAAAACAGCAATGAAGCAAAAAGCAAAAACGGGCGTAAACACAAAAGGCACAAACCGAGATGCTAGAAGCTTACCTTCGACCTCAGAGATCTGGAGAGTGCGTTCCAGGGCCATCTGCTCCATCACCTCACTATCTTTCTTGTCGGCTTCCAGAGCCTGGATACGTTCTTTGGCGTTGCGGTGGTTCCAGAGAAGCCGACGGAAAACCTTTGTCCTCTTCTGGACGCGATCCTGCAGAGAAGAAGGGAAAAAGAGTAAGTATTTGGAAGATTTGGCCCGAGTAAATGTCAACTCGGTTGAGTCTTCACCTACTCGGCCCGAATCTCGGGGACTGGGGAGTGGCTAAGAGAAACAAGAAAAGAGAAAAAAGAGAAGAGAAAGGAGAAACCAGCAACTCGGAAAATGCAGAATGAAAAGACACTTACCACATAGCTTTGCTCAATGTCCTCTATGTTCTTGCGGAGGACGAACAGCTTTCCGGCCAGGGTACAACAGGGGCTGGCAACCGTCATCCCAACAGAGCCGACGTCAGCCTTGTTCCAGTCGGTGCGGTAGTGATCGATCTGGCCCAACTCAAGACCGTTCTAGGTGGGGTTACCGTGCGCTTTGCTGTTCCAGGCCTTATCCACGTAGCCTACTCGGTCCAAGATGGCCGCAAGGCCTTCTTCGGGAAGCTCTTCCTCTTCTTCGCCATGGGAAGAAAGTTCATGGATGACCAATGCACCCTTCTTCCCCTTGGACTTGGAGGTTCCCACGGCTTGGCCTTCTTTGAGCGCGGCTAGGCGTTTCTCGTCCTTGGACAGCGGGATCTGGTGGCGCTGCGACAAGATCATCATATACTCGGGGTATGTGCACGGCGCGCTGCCGCTAGCACCAGCACTCTGCTTCTCGAAGGGGCCAGTGGTGACCCCGGAGGCAGCCGGGTTGGCACTTGAAGCGGACGGAGTGTGCGCCAGATGGGCGCTCTTCACTTGCTTTTCGGACTTCTCACCTCGTGGCTTTGGAGGCGGCATCTGCTGCCCAGCCTGCGAAGCACTGCGCTTCGGTTGTATCCAGGTGGCCTCGGCTCCCTTCTTGGTGATCTTCTTGGTGCTTGGCGTAGCGGCTGGCCGAGAAGAAGGTGGTGG
This sequence comes from Alopecurus myosuroides, assembly GCA_028641055.1. NCBI lineage: Eukaryota > Viridiplantae > Streptophyta > Magnoliopsida > Poales > Poaceae > Alopecurus > Alopecurus myosuroides. Next base: position 49,353,044 of record CM054062.1, on the reverse strand, counting down.
CACTAGCTGAGTTGGTGGAGGAATTGGCGCACTGGGTGGAGTCACCCGCTGAGTTGGCGGCACAGGTGGCCGACCACTCGGTGCAGCGTCTGGCTGCACTTGGTCTTGGCGAGTTGGCTCCACCAGATCATCTTCTACCCGCTGCTCCGCAGCGGGATCTGGCCTTGTGGCGGCAGTATCTTCTACCCGCGGCCCGGCCGCGGGATCATCCTGTTCTGCAGCATGGGTCTCTTGTTGCTGCTCGGTGGTGTAATCTGGCCGCTCCAGGGCGGCGTTGTCTTGCTGCTGCTCGGCAGCACGTTCAGTATCGTCCCCAGCTGATGCAGCTGGGGGAGTTGGCAGCATCTCGTCGTTGGCAGCATCACGGGCAGTTGGCCGCGCGTCAGGTGGCGACTGCTCGAAGGTGAGATCTATTTCAACCCTGGCGCGATCGTTCTCGGCGCCAGTGTCTTGTTCTTCATCAAATGGGGAGGACGCACGCGCCCTTCCCCGCGGCTCTCGGTTCTCGTCATCATCCGAGAGTTCAACAGTCTCCTCTCGGGACGAGGCTGTCCGCGTCTGAGGAGCTGACGAAGTGGTGGCGTCGGCGTCAAGAGCCGCGCTGAAAGGAAAAATAGGACAAAATCAGAAAGCAGAGAAGGGAACCAAGGGAAAAGCGCAACAGGAAGCGGCAACAAGTCAAGGGTACTCGGAGAAACACTTACCCTTTCCTGGTGGGGGCTTTCCTCTTGCGGGAAGCACCGACTTTGGGCACGGCTGTCTTCTTGGTCCTCTTGGGGGCAGGTGCCTGGGCACCGCTGCCAATTCTCTTCCGAGTATTGGGAACGGCTACCGATAATAGATCAACGATCAGGGGTTCCTCCTTGTCGTCCAACTCAGGCTCCTCTGCAGAGTAGAAGAAAAAAGGAATTCAGTACAAGCAAGGAAAGAGAGTCAAATTTTATTGCTAGTGAGCAGAGAGGTGAACTCAATCACCTTCTTCATCTTCGGACCAATCCCGAATAGAGGCATCTGCTCGGGACTTACCGGGCTGAGTGGCGTTGGGGATACACAAGGTATCCTGAGTGTCATAGGCGGTCGTCTCATCTTCTTCTCTGTCCTTGGTCTAGTTGGCATCGAAGATTTCATTGTCCTCTTCTCACTGACAATCAATGTGATGTTGAGGCAAACATAAGGCACAGTGAGTTGAGTTCTCAGCTAAGGAATTCTACTCGGATAGCATGCAAACACAAAGCATATTCAGCTAAGGAATTCTACTCGGGATAGCATGCAAACACAGAGCATATTAGGCTAAGTAATTCTACCTGGCACGACATGCAGACACAAAGCATATAGAGCCAAAAGGATAAGTGTGAGGATCTACTCGGTGCAGCATGAAAACATTAAGCTTATAAAGCTGAGAAACTATCTACCCGGTATCTGAATGCAAACACAAAGCATGTGCAGTAAGGAACTAACCTGAGTGATCTTCTTGGTGCGGCTATACGGTACAAAGCCGTAAGCCCAGTTCTCGGTGAGCGAGGTCGACATGATGGACCTGGCCCAGATGGCCACCTCAGCCTTGCTGAGCTCGAAAGTTGTTGTCCTGGTGCAATCACGGGCGCCTCCCATGTAGCACATCTTGTGCACTCGATGCTGGGGCGGGAGTATCCGGCGCGAAATCCAGCATGCAATTGGATCGTCTTGAATAAGTCCTTCTCTCACCAACTCGGTCAGGCGCCTCTCTACCTGGAGGACATCTGGCACGGTCTTCTTTGGGTGGTATCCCCAATTCTGCCCAGTGGGCAGCGCATTCAAGAATTTAGGGAGCCCTATCCGGTCTTCTATGGGCTTCTCCTCCTTGGCGGGTATGTTCTTCACGTACAGGAACCCGCGCTGCCACTTGCGCACGGTATCCAGCCCGAGAACTCTCGGGTGGTGTCCGGTGCGGTGCTGCAGCATCATCGCGCTACCCGTCTAGGTCATCACGCGGGGGGCGGAAGTGTTGCCGGGATCTGGAATCTTCTGTTTACGGAGAAAGAAGTACTTTACCCAGGTGTGGATGGTGGGTTGGACACCGAGAAAAGCTTCACACACAGTGGCGTGTGTGGAGAGCATGACTATGGCGTTTGGTGGGAGATGGTGAGGTTGAATGCCGAAATGGCGGAGAAAATCAGAGAAGAATTTGGAGATGCGAAGGCCGAAGCCGCGTTTGAAATGGGAAAGAAAGACAACGTACTCATCCTTGTCAGGTTTCGGGATGAGCTCGGTACCTGGATTCCGGCAGACGACGCCGGGAGGGATGCAGCGGGTGTTAACCAACCACTGGCAATCCTCCGTGGTGACGTCCGAGCCCTCCCAGCAGGCTCGGGCGGGAACTGCATCATCTCCGTGCGCCATGGAAGCAGGCTGGCTGTTGGAGAGGAAGAGCTCGACGGAGATGCGCGGAGATGCGTTTCTCTCTCTCTCGCTGTGCGTGGGGCGGTGGCGCTGTGAGTGCTCGCGGTGGCGATGTGCTCGTCGGCGGCGACAGAGGCGAGGGGGCGTGAGATTGGAGAAGGAACATGAAAGAAGAAGAAGTGAGCGGCGCGGGGGTATTTATCTCGCGCCGCGAACTGCCGTTACCAGTGGATTAATCGTGGGCATTGATCGTGCGGCGGGGGTTAACTGCCCGTTAGAAACGCACACAGCGCGAAACACGCGCGTAACGGGCGCGGTTAATCCCACGTCTCAGATCGTGGGCTTTCGAGTACCTTTTGACGTGACCTAACGGGCCGTGGGCCCCAGGCGCAGAGAGTGGCATGTGGCCTGCGGCAGCACCCAGGCGTCGGGGTCACTGCTGCGTGGCACGTGTCCCGTAGCGACACGGAGAGATGGATTTGGTCTGATCCAGCGGGATCATGTTCGAAATTTCGCTAAGTCAAGTTACTCGGCAGCACAGTAGAGAGAATGCTCTACTCGGTTACAAGGAGTTTTCTGCCAATAATTACAAGTGGAGAGATTCGAGTAGGAGATACAGGTCTGAGTTGAGGTGCATCTCGGCCACTCTTCATTATGAAGACAAATTTGGTTTAAGCTGGCAGGGCCCTGCAAACAAGTTTGCTGGACTCTACCAGCTTCGGGGACTAATGTCAGGGGGCTACCCCCGAGTAGGGGTAAGGCAAGTGTTAAAGAGAAGATTAGAGTACTGTTGGCCGGGTTGGTGGCTACCCGGGTACCCTCTACCCGGTCGTCTCTATCCGGTCATAAGTATTGAAGGCCAAAAGGCGATAAGGAGAAAGATTGTATTCGTCAGGGTAGCGATCAAGTGGTCCGAGTAGATGGGCAGCGTTCCTACTCGGGCAAGAAGTCAATGGAGCCTTTTTGACAGGATCCCGCGTATCCTGTAGCCGTACAGGCGTGCGGTTCAACTTACGGAGCGCGTGATTATCCGCGCTACGGCGTGGCTATAGTGAGGTAGGCGCCTGTCAAGTCCTGTCATTGACAGAGGGGACAGGACATGTCAGGAGGCCTACTCTATGTGACTGACAGGGTGGACAGGTCCCATCTGCCAAACGGCGCGGCGACTTCCCGCACCCGCGTCAGCGAGAAGCCGGAGGCGTGCTCTGTTCTGCAGTGGGCATGTCCCATCAAGTTGTACCTTATAGTCTTTGTTTATTTGGCTCGGCACCAGTATATAATGTGCCCTGCCCCCTCCTGCGCGAGGGACGTTGCTTCAGATCGCATTTATTGCAAGAGCCAACACTAGAGCTAGAGAGAACAACCGAGTGGCTACTCGGCTGAGAGGCAAACTTGTACTGTGGTTACTCGGAGATCAGACATATAGAGAGACATGCAGGAGTAGGGGTGTTACCTCCACACGAGGGCCCTGAACCAGGGTAGATCTTGTTGTTTGAAGTGTTACTTGAGCGCGGCTACTCGCCGTGCGATCCATCCTCGGATACCCCCAGCGTCCATCGGCCCCAACTTTAGCCATCCCATGGCATCTGTCTTCTCCACACCACGACAGCCTTGTTCAAGTCGGTGTAGTCGACGCACATTTGCCATACCACTGCAACCTTGGGATCCTCCTTCTTCTTCTCCACCATGACCAGATTGGCCAGCCAATCCGGATGCAGCACCTCCATGATAAATCCACTTGTCGGCAGCCTTGTCATCTCGTCACCAATGACTTTCCTTCTCTCAGCCGCAAAGCGGTGCATCGCCTGCTTAACCGGCTTGGCATCAGGCCTCACATGCAAAGACATCCCGATTCTTACGGAGGAAGTGGATGAGCTCGCTTTCCTATTTCTCCTCCAACCCGGCGCCAATGATGGCAACATGCTCCGGGAACTCCGGGTCAATCTGTACCTTCTTCGTCTCTTGAGAGGCCTAGAAGGTAGCTCCGTACTGAGAACTTGGCATGCCAGGTATACCGACTTGAGCCGCCTGGGCCATGGCCACCACCTCATGTATCTTCTTCTTCTCGGCAGCAATGACCAAGGACTCGGCTAGCCGAGACCCCGCAGACGCGCAGTCCAGCGAGCGCTTGTAATCACCCGAGATGGTGATGATGCCGTTGGTACCGGGATGCTTCATCTTCAGATACGCCACATGGGTTGAGGCCATGAACTTGGTGAGAGCGGGCCTGCCGAGTAGAGCATGGTAGGGGCTCTGAAGGTCAACCACCTCAAACTGCAGGCACTCGGTCCGGCAGTTCTCCCTGGTGCCGAAAAGCACATCGATCCAGATACGACCGATAGGGGCACAAGATACTCCCGGAACAATGCCGTGGAAGGTGGTCCGGCTGGGTAGCAGCATGTTCTTGGCAACGCCGAGATTCTCCATGGTATCTCGGTACATGATGTTGATGCTGCTCCCGTTGTCGATCAACACCTTGCTGAACTTTACATTCTTCTTGGACCCCAGGAAGGTAGGGTCCACCACCAGATCATAAGTACCTGGGTTGGAAATAACCTTGGGATGATCAGCTCTAGACCATATGATGTCCTGGTCGCACCAGTGCATGTAATCCGGCACTGCCGGCATCACAACATTTACCTCCATCGCGCGCCTGCACTGGAACTGCTTGTCATCAGGCTCGGTGGTGAACACCATGTAGCTCTCGTGATGTTCCTGGTACTGGTTCCGGTCCCCACCACCATCATTTCCATTGTTGTTTGTGGTGACCCAGCACACCATTGCATGTGTAGTGCGCAAGCCGGTGACATAATACTCACAGAAGGACTTATCCGTGAATATTACATCTCTCGGAGTGGTACAACAGAAACACAGCGGGTCCAATCAAAGCTATAGGATACAAACTTCATTACAAAATCTTGAGAATATCCTTGAAGAATCAAAGAAGATCTCAGACAAATGAAACATCAGAAGAAGCAATTCGAAGCTCCAAGCTGGAGAAGAACTCTAGCTCAGAACTAATCCACTACGGCTAATTTCAGCCCTAATCTATGGCTTGTAATAGCTAAGTCTAAAAATGGTCTCTACCTACATCTTAATAGCTTCCCCTCCACCAGCGTTGTTGATGATGATGCTTTACCGACTAAGTAGTAGATCACCCCACCTAGCTTCATGAGTTAGTGATGGCTTCACGATGATGACTTCCAAAGGCTTCAACTCTAAGCAGGGGATCAAACGGGAACGAATGAGTAACGAGCGTTACTCAGCAAGTTCATGATATATAGTGGGTAGTTTCATGCACTAACTATAGCTTTAGACTCGAAAGAGTCATAAGCTAATGCAAGGTTGTAAAACTTTCTTCAAGAGGTTGCTTTTAGTTATGAAAACTATGACCGCCAGACGATCACAGGACTAGAACTTCATGGAGTTGCCTTTCCTGTAGCGTTCGCAGCTCCTTCCCGAAACAGGGGGTAACATGCCACACCCTTTTACACTCTGCAGAGGTGCGTTACTTTACCCATGGACGACCAAGACCATGTTGCACAACCCGGCGATCGTTCCTGTCCACACCCACTTAGGTGTGGGGCCCGGTTGTTGGTCCAAGCCAAACCGTGCTTCTCCGCACAACGCATGCCCACCCATTTCCGCCAGCAGGTTGAACGCCTGATTCCACCCCTCACGATGGAGATCTACGCGCCCCTGGCAGACACTCATAGACCCTAGAGTCCGTGGGACGTAAGGGCTCCCAACCATGTGCATGTAGTCTCGCAAGACCTACAGCGTACGTCTTTGGCAACCCGTTGACATGCGAACGAGAAAAGATCACAACTGACTTACTCCCCCATAGAAGACTTATGGTTAACACAGTATTTACGGCGCACCGAGTTCTGACGGCATTTGTGGTTAATTCCTAGGTAATACTTTCCCATGCAGATGGAAACTTCCTTTGACCTATTCATCTTACCATGGTCCCATCCGCCCACCAAACAGAACACTACCACTCGGGTAGTCATTCAATTAGTCATATTATTATAAAAATAGGATCATGCATTCTATTGAGAATAGGTGGTAATACGATAGGGTTTTTGCAAATAGTTTGTTATGAAATATTGCAAAGGATATGAGCAAGTGATGAACTTGCTTGAGATTGAAATAACAATAATAATCCATGTCTCTGGTGTTCGAGGGTCACGTAGACAATTCCGACATCTGAAAGATAGCAAAGTAGTCCCGGTAAGGACTACAGAAAACACTGGCAAGGATGATACATGCATAGTAATGAGATGCATCGTGAAACACCCTGGAAAATACCCCCAGCTTACAAGTGTAAGCCACGTTTGATACGATATCTTAATCACACAGGTTTTAGGTGAAATGTTTCATCACTTGTGGTGATGTGGTTATTAGTTATTTTATGCTTACATGTGTTTCACTTTTACTTAGCAAACAATTGTTATCATGTTCAGATAGAGGTGTTTGTTACTTGCTTAAGCAATAAGACAATGACACATGGAAAACAACTATTAAAAAGATAACAGATACATTTTATTTTATATTTTAAAGTGTAGAGCTTATGACAAGGAGTTGAATTGAAACTGGTGAACTAGTACAGCTAACCCTATCATCACAATACTTGCAAATGACTTGTGATGGTAGGTTTATTAGGTGTGAAAACATGAGGGTTTTATTAGTAAAGAAAATAATGTTTGTGGTAGTTATTTATGGTTATAAGGAATATTACAGAATTCAATTATACCTTTGAAAATAAGTTAATAGGTTGAACAAAATGTTTTATGATTGGCATATTTGAATTGGAAATGCTTTGCTCTTTAATTTGATATATCATTTTATGCTTTCTGAAAATATTTGAATAAATTATAAATTTATTAATTTTAAGAGAGTTAAATGATTAGGAAAAACATTGCACACATAAAAACTTGGTCAAATGACCTTGAAAACATCATATATGAGTTGTATATGTCATTTGGATCAATTTGGCATATAAATTGTATTTTTCTGATTTTATGAATTATTTATTATTTTTCTCAAATTTAAATGATTTAATTTAATTAAAGAAAATATTTAATTTAAAATTTTATCAAACATTTTTGAAAAGTTGACAAACATTTATATTAGAATTTTCTAAACATTTCTATATTTTTTCATATTTTTTTGATGAACGGAATAAAAAATATTGATTAATGCAATTTCAATTCTTATCTGTTTTTTTAATTGACAGGTGGGGTCCACGTGGCAGTTTTAATTCAACTAAATGGAAAATCAATTTATGACATCATGCTGACATCACGATTGGGTCATCACCGTGGGGGATTTCTACTGTGAGTTTTCAATCCTTCGATTGAATGCGATTTGGCCCGATTTCTGTGCTCAATGAGCTAGAGTAGTTCGCGTGGAACCTATTGGTGGTGCTGGGGTGACCGAATGGTCATCGGAGCAGCTCCAGCGAGGATGAACACGGCGGCCGGCGGCGGTCGATGGCACTTCGGCGAATTTGGAAATGATTGCGAAAACGGAATGCACCGTGGTGCTCCAAAGCTCACCAGGAACGTGTTGGTAGAGACGATGAAGAACGGCGAGATCCCAATCATCAGCGTCGTCCAAGATTGTCCGGCGGCCGGACTTGTGGAAGACGTTGCAATTCTGGGGCTTCAGGCCATCCCAACCCCTGTGTTTGCTAGAGGAGATGGAGCGGTCGACGACGAACCCAGTGGTGGTCTCCGTTCTTTCCGGGGTGGCCGGAAACAACGGCGCACGGCGGTGGCCGTGGGTAGCTAGGGTTAGGGTTTTCCTTTGGTTCAGAGAGAGATAGAGAGGAGATGCGAGGCAACGAGTGAGGGAGAAGAGAGAGTGAGCAAGCGGAGCACGGCCTTCTCCAGCTCTTATCCACCCCGAAGAGCGGCCGCGAGGAGGTGGCAGTGGCCACGATGACGCGACGGATTTCACCTCTACCTTCTGGCCGGAGGAGGAGAAGAAAGAAATAAAATGTCACATTGCAATAACCCCCTGAAGTTTCTATTATTTACCACTAGGTCCTTCTGTTACTAAAATGTGAGGGAAACACAGTTTTCAGGGCCTTTTTGCAAAGATACAAATTATTAAATATTATATTTGTAAAGCTCATCAAATTTTCAACCTCACCATGTTTTGTTTCGGTGAATTTGAGCAATATTTGTATTTTTTTATTTAGGGTGCTAGATTAAGTGATTTTATTGTTTACACTCTATTTAATTTATTAAATGTCTAAAAATTTATTTTGGGCATGAATATTATATTCACACAACACATGTATGGTTCCCAAGTGATGTGTTATAAGAAGATCATATTGAATACAATTCCTTATAGAAAGTAATTTAGTAAAACTACTTAGTACTGGTTATATGCACTGTTATGAAAATCATTTAATATGGAATTTTATTCCATGTCACACCAAATGATTTTTAATGGGTGAAGGAGCTTGTTTTCTTTTTATAATACTATGATATTTTCATAGTTAGAACTCTTAGCAATTTTGGTTGGCATTTTATTTAGGGGTGTATAAGCTTTATTTGATAAATTAGGTTCTTTACCAAGTGGAAAACATGTGTCTCTTTGGAACCTATTTATTTGTTTTTCACCAGTTTCCAAATGTGGGTATTATCTCATGTTGTTTTATAAAATACAACCATTTACATGATTATGTGTAGATGAATCTTTATTATTATTATGTTAGTCTTGTGTATGAAAAGGATTTGGAAAACAAGGTATTAAGCTTGTTTTCATCTACCTCCACATAGCAAGACATGTGGATGCAATGGCTTGTTATTATTTCATACTTGAAAATTGTTTCCATTTAAGATATGACTATGAGTTCCTCATTTCTGATGGGCTTGACAAGGCATAGAAGTTATAGATCTTCTAATATTACCTAATGCTTTACTGAATAATTTCTTCCTAAGATAGTGTTGCTCCTTGTTGACTTCTGTTGCTCGATATTCTTCTCTCTAGTTTCCACTAGTCTTGTATTGTCACCTTTTTCCATTGCAGGTAGGTTCCTCTCTTGGTTTCCAACCTCAACTGTCTCACCATTCTGGTGAAAACATCCAATTACTCCAAGCAAGGATTTTACTTAGATGATTATAAAAGAATGTGAGTTTATTTAATGACATCAAGTTACCCTATGCATATAAGAAGAATTTGTTAACAAGGTAGCTAGTCTTGCCTCCAAATTACTTCTCATATTTAATAGGCTGAGATGTACCATGTAATTCAATTTTTGTTTGTTTATGTATGACACTCAATTGTTTGAGTATACAGAAGTGTTTTGTTAACAAGGTATACAGCTTGTTACCAAACTACTTCTCTATAGCACTAACATTGGAATATCACACTATTTCAGGAGGACTTAAGAAGATCAAATCAAGATATAAGAGTTTCCAAATACTCTTATAGTATATTAGAGTAGCACTTCTAGAATCCTCCAAAGAATCCTTCTGAAGATCTTCTTGTGGTAGTTCCTCCTTTCTTGTGGGTTGCTTCTCTTGCAGAATGATTCAGAGAAGATTGGAAAACAACATAATCTAGACAAGGTAGAAAGATCTTGATTAAGACTTAGTTAATCTTTTACTCTTCTTCAATATACTTGTTATTTTTGTTTCCCATAAGATATGTTCTTATATCATACATGATTGATTTACTTAGTTTCCAATTTACTCCCTCTAATAGAGGTTATAACTTGTTGTTATTCATTAGTTGTATTCAGAGATACCTTAGTTGTGGAATTATTGAATTTGAGTAGAGGTGTGGAATACTTATGGAATGATGACTTAATAGTAATTGATCAAATGGTTCATTGATGTGTTGCGATTTTAGATACTCACTTAGATAAGATGAATGAGACAATGAGCATGTAAAGCTTTGGGTTTTAATGACTTATGTCATAGTTGTTATTTGTTTTCTCTGGTGTCATGATTTTACTTTATATTCTTCTCTTTATTAACTTCGTCATTCATAATTCAGATATAGAGGTTTGGGAATATCATATGTAATGATCAAGGTTTAACAACAGTTTAAGAAGATTTATCTCTTCTTTTAGATACTTATTTTATGGTTGATGAGATATATACATATTCGATAAATATGTTAATACAATTATTATATCATTACCCACTAGTGGGTTTTGAGTTAAGACTTGTGGGTATCATTTGTATTATATTAAACCTTTGTTATTTACTTGTGAAGGTTAACTCAGTAGTTACTAAATAATTTGGAAAGATGTGGTGTGAATGGTTGATCACTTAAAGAGTTATTGTTTGAGAGGACATAACATCTCTGTTGATGAGATGGTTCATTTGTGTATTACACATTGGTGGAAGTATGATTATTAGTTGTGTGATTTGGGTACTCACCCCTCCTTGGGTTATAGATATCTAATGAATTATCCCTGTGTTGGTCACAACCAATTATAGTTTGTGTAACCAAATGATTTGGTTTCCTAAGATACTTGTTACAAAGATCATTCCAAATGTACTCCTGACTAGATGAACTAGACCTATTTCATCATGTCAAGTGAAACTTTGGTCACTTTGATTCGTTTAAACTTTCGCGCCAAAATTTCCCGTACTTTCAGATGCATGCTTTGCAAATGCACATATTATATTTAGATCCTTATAACTTCCCAAACACTGGGATGTTACAGTATCTCCCCCTTAACAAGAACTTCGTCCTGAAGTTCAACCTCTCTCACGTAAAGATAGGTAGAGAGAACTTCTGCAGACCGTTGATTCTTCACAATTGTCTCCTTGTGTTGACCTTGGCATGTGGAACCTCTTGTCTTGATTGTTCACCTTCCACTGTCTTGCATGATGATATAATATTATACCTGTTATTATGACAACTCTGTTTTGTTACTAGGCCTTCCTAATGGTCTCATGAAGAACACGTGGTATTTCCACCACATAGTGGATACCAAGTTTCGCTCTCCAATAAATTGGTATGGTTTCCTATCTCTCACAACTTTCTGAAGAACATTTGGTATATCCACCGAGTGATGAATAACCAATAAGATTCTTCCGGTACACTGGATACCGTCCATGTTTAGATTTCCATTTGGTTGAATCTATTGGTCTCAAGAGAAATAATGCGCAAAGAAACTTGTACAACATAGTGTACATTGACTTAGACTCAATTATTAGTGAAAATATATTCGAGTTTCCTCGAGTGTTAACTCTTTCCAATAGGTGACTATAACCTATTCCACTGGTTACTTCTGATGGTCCTTCTAGAATCTTTGGGTTTCAACTTCTACGGGGTGAATCTATGAGTTTATTTATCGAACTTCTACATGTTTCCTTCTAAGATATAACTACTCATGCGTTTTCCTTCTCATCATTTGTTGTATATCTCCATGTGTTGATGAGGTATGTCACCAACTCCAAGAAAAATGTGGAATATGGTCCATTCCCATCCGTGTCTTCATTGTCATCTTCCTTCTTGACTTCAAGGACTTCCAGAGCTTTGGTAGATGCTTCCATCTGCTGATCACTCAGACCGCTCTCATTCTAATCATATACCCTCTAGACCAGTAACATCAAGATAGAACTCAATGTTTGCACATGCATATGCACATCAAGTTCCAACTTCATGCACAGATCTAGTCAATCAAAGATCCAAATAAGATCCAATAAATCCCAAATGCAGTTATCACTCATGCATCAAAAGCCTGTGAAATAGAAGTACATAGAGTAAAATGTCTCAAGTACCATGGCTCTTAAATGCTATACACTACAAGTAAGTATATATTACCTTGTAATCCTATTCTACACAACCACTCTTGCGTAGGTAATTACTCCATTTGCATGCCTTACTGCAATGGAATAAACATAGACAAAATGATCCTATAGTAGTTGTTGTCTAAGTTGGTTCCATATAGGACTAAGTACTATGTAATTGAATTACTTCATCTTGATTACGATAAACATCTCATGGCATCTGTTGATCCTTCATGGTGTTGATCACAACGTAGGAGTAGTAATGTAGCTTCCATCAATGCGTATGTCTTCTCCTAATTCTACACTATACTATACTATACTGATTCACCTCTAAAGTTGATAACTAAGGATATGGTATATACCCCATAGTTACCATGGTCTAATGACTCTTCATTATTCTCAAACATCCCTTCCTTAATGACTCCTATACTTAACCTATACCATGTTCTACTCCATCCTATTCATTCATAGAATGGGGTAATCCTCACTTTGACTTAATCATCTCTGACTATGCCAGGACTCTTTTTCTCATTAAAACAAATACACACTAGATTTCTAATTTATCATACCTAGGTACAAATAAAATAGATAAGTAGATTTACTCTAGTTGAGTAAGAAACTATATACAAGTATGATTATATCATTCCCAAGTGAATGGTCATCATAGTTGTAGGAATTGTGGTTTGGATAAGATGGCTTCCTATAGTCTTTACCAACCTACAGATCTCCTAGAAGGTTTTAAACCTAAGGTCGCTTCGCTCTGATACCATCTGTGGTGACCCAGCACACCACTGCATGTGTAGTGCGCAAGTCGGTGACATAATACTCACAGAAGGACTTATTCGTGAACATTACATCTCTCAGAGTGGTACAACAGAAACACAGTGGGTCCAAGCAAAGCTATAGGATACAAACTTCATTACAAAATCTTGAAAATCTCCTTGAAGAATCAAAGAAGATCTCAGGCAAATGAAACATCAGAAGAAGCAATTCGAATCTCCAAGCTGGACAAGAACTCTAGCTCAGAACTAATCCACTACGGCTGATGTCAGCCCTAATCTATGGCTTGTAATAGCTAAGTCTAAAAATGGTCTCTACCTACATCTTGATAGCTTCCCCTCCACCGGCGTTGTTGATGCGATGCTTTACCGGCTAAGTAGTATATCACCCCACCTAGCTTCATGAGTTAGCGATGGCTTCACAATGATGACTTCCAAAGGCTTCAACTCTAAGAAAGGGGGCAAACGGGGACGAATGAGTAACGAGTGTTACTCAGCAAGTTCGTGATGTATAGTGGGTAGTTTGATGCACTAACTACAGCTTTAGACTCGAAAGAGGCATAAGCTAATGCAAGGTTTGGTAAAACTTTCTTCAAGAGGTTGCTTTTAATTATGAAATCTATGCCCGCCAGACCATCACAGGACTAGAACTTCATGGAGTTGCCTTTCCTGTAGCGTTCGCAGCTCCTTCCCGGAACAGGGGGTAACATGCCACATCCTTTTACACTTTGCAGAGGTGCGTTACTTTACCCATGGACGACCAAGAACATGTTGCACAACCAGGCGATCGTTCCTGTCCACACCCACTTAGGTGTGGGGCCCGGTTGTTGGTCCAAGCCAAACCGAGCTTCTCCGGACAACGCATGCCCACCCATTTCCGCCAGCAGGTTGAATGCCTGATTCCACCCCTCACGATGGAGATCTACGCGCCCCTGGCAGACACTCATAGACCCCAGAGTCCGTGGGACGTAAGGGCTCCCACCCATGTGCATGTAGTGTCGCAAGACCTACAACGTACGTCTTTGGCAGCCTGTTGACATGCGAACGAGAAAAGATCACAGCTGACTTACTCCTCCCATAGAAGACCCCTGGTTAACCCGTTATTTACGACGCACTGAGTTCTGACGGCATTTGTGGTTAATTCCTAGGTAATACTTTCCCATGCAGATGGAACCTTCCTTTCACCTATTCATCTTACCATGGTCCCATCCGCCCACCAAACAGAACACTACCACTCGGGTAGTCATTCAGTTAGTCATATTATTATAAAAATAGGATCATGCATTCTTTTGAGAATAGGTGGTAATACGAGAGGGTTTTTGCAAATAGTTTGTTATGAAATATTGCAAAGGTTATGAGCAAGTGATGAACTTGCCTGAGATTGAAATAACAATAATAATCCATGTCTCTGGTGTTCGAGGGTCACGTAGACAATTCCGATATCTGAAAGATATCAAAGTAGTCCCGGTAAGGACTATAGAAAACACTAGCAAGGATGATACATGCATAGTAATGAGATGCATCGTGAAACACCCTGGAAAATACCCCAGCTTACAAGTGTAAGCCACGTTTGATACGATATCTTAATCACACAGGTTTTAGGTGAAATGTTTCATCACTTGTGGTGATGTGGTTATTATTTCTTTTAGACTTACATGTGTTTCACTTTTACATAGCAAACAATTGTTATCATGTTCAGATAGAGGTGTTTATTACTTGGTTAGGCAATAAGACAATGACACATGGAAAACAACTATTAAAAAGATAACAGATACATTTTATTTTATATTTTAAAGTGTAGAGCTTATGACAAGGATTTGAATTGAAAATGGTGAACTAGTACAGCTATCCCTATCATCACAATACTTGCTAATGACTTGTGATGGTAGGTTTATTAGGTGTGAAAACATGAGGGTTTTATTAGTAAAGAAAATAATGTTTGTGGTAGTTGTTTATGGTTATAAGGAATATTACAGAATTCAATTCTACCTTTGAAAACAAGTTAATAGGTTGAACAAAATGTTTTATGATTGGCACATTTGAATTGGAAATGCTTTTCTCTTTAATTTGATATATCATTTTATGTTTTCTGAAAATATTTGAAAAAATTATAAATTTATTAATTTTAAAAGAGTTAAATGATTAGGCAAAACATTGCACACATAAAAACTTGGTAAAATGACCTTGAAAACATCATATATGAGTTGTATATGTCATTTGGATCAATTTGGCATATAAATTGTATTTTTCTGATTTTATGAATTATTTATTATTTTTCCCAAATTTAGATGGTTTAATTTAATTGCAGAAAATATTTAATTTCAAATTCTATCAAACATTTTTGAAACGTTGATAAACATTTAGATTAGAATTTTCTAAACATTTCTATATTTTTTTCATATTTTTCTCATAAACGGAATATAAGATATTGATTAAACCAATTTCAATTATTATCTGTTTTTTAATGGCAGGTGGGGTCCACGTGGCAGTTTTAATTCAACTAAATGGAAAATTAATTTATGACATCATGCTGACATCACGATTCGGTCATCACCGTGGGGGATTTCTACTGTGAGTTTTCAATCCTTCGATTGAATGCGACTTGGCCCGATTTCTGTGTTCAATGAGCTAGAGTAGTTTGCGTGGAACCTATTGGTGGTGCTGGGGTGACCGAATGGTCATCGGAGCTGCTCCGGCGAGGATGAACATGGCGGACGGCGGCGGTCGATGGCACTTCGGCGAATTTGGAAATGATTGCGAAAACGGAATGCACCGTGGTGCTCTAAAGCTCACCAGGAACGTGTTGGTAGAGATGGTGAAGAACGGCGAGATCCCAATCACCGGCGGCGTCCAAGATTGGACGGCAGCCAGAGTTGTGGAAGACGGTGCAATTCCGGGGCTTTAGGCCATCCCAACCCCTGTGTTTGCTAGAGGAGATGGAGCGGCCGAAGGCGAACCCAGTGGTGGTCTCCGTTCTTTCCGGGGTGGCCGGAAACAACGGCGCATGGCGGCGACCGTGGGTAGCTAGGGTTAGGGTTTTCCTTTGGTTCAGAGAGAGAGAGAGAGGAGATGCGAGGCAACGAGTGAGGGAGAAGAGAGATTGAGCAAGCGGATCACGGCCTTCTCCAGCTCTTATCCACCCCGAAGAGCGGCCGCGAGGAGGTGGTAGTGGCCACAATGACGCGACGGATTTCTCCTCTCCCTTCTGGTCGGAGGAGGAGAAGAAAGAAATAAAATGTCACATTGCAATAACCCCCTGAAGTTTCTATTATTTACCACTAGGTCCTTCTGTTACTAAAATGTGAGGGAAACCACTGTTTTTAGGGCCTTTTTGCAAAGATAAAAATTATTAAATATTATATTTGGAAAGCTCATCAAATTTTCAACCTCACCATGTTTTGTTTTGGTGAATTTGAGCAATATTTGTATTTTTTTATTTAGGGTGTAGATTAAGTGATTTTATTGTTTTCACTCTATTTAATTTATTAAATGTCTAAAAATTTATTTTGGGCATGAATATTAGATTCACACAACACATGTATGGTACCCAAGTGATGTGTTATAAGGAGATCATATTGAATACAATTCCTTATAGAAAGTAATTTAGTAAAACTACTTAGTACTAGTTATATGCACTGTTATGAAAATCATTTAATATGGAATTTTATTCCATGTCACACCAAATGATTTTTAATGGGTGAAGGAACTTGTTTTCTTTTTATAATACTATGATATTTTCATAGTTACAACTCTTAGCAATTTTGGTTGGCATTTTACTTAGGGGTGTATAAGCTTTATTTGATAAATTAGGTTCTTTACCAAGTGGAAAACATGTGTCTCTTTGGAACGTATTTATTTGTTTTTCACCAGTTTCCAAATGTGGGTATTATCTCATGTTGTTTTAGAACATGCAACCATTTATATGGTTATGTGTAGATGAATCTTTATTATTATTATTATGTTAGTCTTGTGTATGAAAAGGATTTGGAAAACAAGGTATTAAGCTTGTTTTCATCTACCTCCACATATCAAGACACGTGGATGCAATGGCTTGTTATTATTTCATACTTGATAATTGATTCCCTTTAAGATATGACTATGAGTTCCTCATTTCTGATGGGCTTGACAAGGCATAGAAGTTATAGATCTTCTAATATTACCTAATGCTTTACTGAATAATTTCTTCCTAAGATAGTATTGCTCCTTGTTGACTTCTGTTGCTTGATGTTCTTCTCTCTAGTTTCCACTAGTCTTCTATTATCACCTTTTTCCATTGCAGGTTGGTTCCTCTCTTGGTTTCCAACCTCAATTGCCTCACCATTGTGGTGAAAACATCCAATTACTCCAAGCAAGGATTTTACTTAGATGATTATAAAAGAATGTGAGTTTATTTAATGACATCAAGTTACCCTATGCATATAAGAAGAATTTGTTAACAAGGTAGATAGTCTTGCCTCCAAATTACTTCTCATATACAATAGGCTGAGATGTACCATGTAATTCAATTTTTGTTTGTTTATGTATGACACTCAATTGTTTGAGTATACACAAGTGTTTTGTTAACAAGGTATACAGCTTGTTACCAAACTAATTCTCTATAGCACTAACATTGGAATATCACACTATTTCAGGAGGAGTTAATAAGATCAAATCAAGATATAAGAGTTTCCAAATACTCTTATAGTATATTAGACTAGCACTTCTAGAATCCTCCAAAGAATAGTTCTGAAGATCTTCTTGTGGTAGTTCCTCCTTTCTTGTGGGTTGCTTCTCTTGCAGAATGATTCAGAGAAGATTGGAAAACAAGATAATCTAGACAAGGTAGAAAGATCTTGATTAAGACTTAGTTAAGCTTTTACCCTTCTTCAATATACTTGTTATTTTTGTTTCCCATAAGATATGTTCTTATATCATACATGATTGATTTACTTAGTTTCCAATTTACTCCCTCTAATAGAGGTTATAACTTGTTGTTATTCCTTAGTTGTATTCAGAGATACTTTAGTTGTGGAATTATTGAATTTGAGTAGAGGTGTGGAATACTTATGGAATGATGGCTTAATAGTAATTGATCAAATGGTTCATTGATGTGTTGCGATTTCAGATACTCCCTTAGATAAGATGAATGAGACAATGAGCATGTAAAGCTTATTGGGTTTTAATGACTTATGTCATAGTTGTTATTTGTTTTCTCTGGTGTCATGATTTTACTTTATATTCTTCTCTTTATTAACTTTGTTATTCATAATTCTGATATAGAGGATTGGGAATATCATATGTAATGATCAAGGTTTAACAACAGTTTAAGAAGATTTATCTCTTCTTTTAGATACTTCTTTTATGGTTGATGAGATATATACATATTCGATTAATATGTTAATACAATTATTATATCATTTCCCACTAGTGGGTTTTGAGTTAAGACTTGTTGGTATCATTTGTATTCTATTAAACCTTTGTTATTTACTTGTGAAGGTTAACTCAGTAGTTACTAAATAATTTGGAAAGATGTGGTGTGAATGGTTGATCACTTAAAGAGTTATTGTTTGAGAGGACATAACATATCTGTTGATGAGATGGTTCATTTGTGTATTACACATTGGTGGAAGTATGATTATTAGTTGTGTGATTTGGGTACTCACCCCTCCTTGGGTTATAGATATCTAATGAATTATCCTTGTGTTGGTCACAACCAATTATAGTTTGTGTAACCAAATGATTTGGTTTCCTAAGATACTTGTTACAAAGATCATTCCAAATGTACTCCTGACTAGATGAACTAGACCTATTTCATCATGTCAAGTGAAACTTTGGTCACTTTGATTCGTTTAAACTTTCGCGCCAAAATTTCCCGTACTTTTAGATGCATGCTTTGCAAATGCACATATTATATTTAGATCCTTATAACTTCCCAAACACTGGGATGTTACAGTATCTCCCCCTTAACAAGAACTTTGTCCCGAAGTTCAACCTCTCTCACGTAAAGATAGGTAGAGAGAACTTCTGCAGACCGTTGATTCTTCACAATTCTTTCCTTGTGTTGACCTTGGCATGTGGAACCTCTTGTCTTGATTGTTCACCTTCCACTGTCTTGCATGATGATATAATATTATACCTGTTATTATGACAACTCTGTTTTGTTACTAGGCCTTCCTAATGGTCTCACGAAGAACACGTGGTATTTCCACCACATAGTGGATACCAAGTTTTGTTCTCCAATAAATGGGTATGGTTTCCTATCTCTCACAACTTTCCGAAGAACATTTGGTATATCCACCGAGTGATGAATAACCAATAAGATTCTTCCGGTACACTGGATACCGTCCATGTTTAGATTTCCATTTGATTGAATCTATGGGTCTCAAGAGAAATAATGCGCAAAGAAACTTGTACAACATAGTGTACATTGACTTAGACTCAATTATTAGTGAAAATATCTTCGAGTTTCCTCGAGTTTTAACTCTTTCCAATAGGTGACTATAACCTATTCCACTGGTTACTTCCGATGGTCCTTCTAGAATCTTTGGGTTTCAACTTCTACGGGGTGAATCTATGAGTTTATTTATCGAACTTCTACATGTTTCCTTCTAAGATATAACTACTCATGTGTTTTCCTTCTCATCATTTGTTGTATATCTCCATGTGTTGATGAGGTATGTCACCAACTCCAAGAAAAATGTGGAATATGGTCCATTCCCATCTGTGTCTTCATTGTCATCTTCCTTCTTGACTTCAAGGACTTCCAGAGCTTTGGTAGATGCTTCCATCTGCTGATCACTCAGACCGCTCTCATTCTAATCCTATACCCTCTATACCAGTAACATCAAGATAGAACTCAGTGTTTGCACATGCATATGCACATCAAGTTCCAACTTCATGCACAGATCTAGTCAATCAAAGATCCAAATAAGATCCAATAAATCCCAAATGCAGTTATCACTCATGCATCAAAAGCCTGTGAAATAGAAGTACTTAGAGTAAAACGTCTCAAGTACCACGGCTCTTAAATGCTATACACTACAAGTAAGTATATATTACCTTGTAATCCTATTCTACACAACCACTCTTTGCCTAGGTAATTACTCCATTTGCATGCCTTACTGCAATGGAATAAACATAGACAAAATGATCCTATAGTAGTTTTTTGTCTAACTTGGTTCCATATAGGACTAAGTACTATGTAATTGAATTACTTCATCTTGATTACGATAAACATCTCATGGCATCTGTTGATCCTTCATGGTGTTGATCACATCGTAGGAGTAATAATGTAGCTTCCATCAATGCTTATGCCTTGTTCTAATTCTACACTATATTATACTATACTGATTCACCTCTAAAGTTGATAACTAAGGATATGGTATATACCCCATAGTTACCATGGTCTAATGAATCTTCATTATTCTCAAACATCCCTTTCTTAATGACTCATATACTTAACCTATACCATGTTCTACTCCATCCTATTCATTCATAGAATGGGGTAATCCTCACTTTGACTTAATCATCTCTGACTATGTGAGGACTCTTTTTCTCATTAAAACAAATACACACTAGACTTCTAATTTATCATACCTAGGTACAAAGAAAATAGATAAGTAGATTTACTCAAGTTGAGTAAGAAAGTATATACAAGTATGATTATCTCATTCCCAAGTGAATGGTCATCATAGTTGTAGGAAATGTGGTTTAGATAAGATGGCTTCCTATAGTCTTTACCAACCTATAGATCTCCTAAAAGGTTTTAAACCTAAGGTCGCTTCGCTCTGATACCATCTGTGGTGACCCAGCACACCACTTCATGTGTAGTGCGCAAGTCGGTGACATAATACTCACAGAAGGACTTATGCGTGAATATTACATCTCTCAGAGTGGTACAACAGAAACACAGCGGGTCCAAGCAAAGCTATAGGATACAAACTTCGTTACAAAATCTTGAGAATTTCCTTGAAGAATCAAAGAAGATCTCAGGCAAATGAAACATCAGAAGAAGCAATTCGAAGCTCCAAGCTGGAGAAGAACTCTAGCTCAGAACTAATCCACTACGGCTGATGTCAGCCCTAATCTATGGCTTGTAATAGCTAAGTCTAAAAATGGTCTCTACCTACATCTTGATAGCTTCCCCTCCACCAGCGTTGTTGATGATGATGCTTTACCGACTAAGTAGTAGATCACCCCACCTAGCTTCATGAGTTAGCGATGGCTTCACGATGATGACTTCCAAAGGCTTCAACTCTAAGCAGGGGTCAAACGGGAACGAATGAGTAACGAGCGTTACTCAGCAAGTTCATGATATATAGTGGGTAGTTTGATGCACTAACTACAGCTTTAGACTCGAAAGAGTCATAAGCTAATGCAAGGTTTTGTAAAACTTTCTTCAAGAGGTTGCTTTTAATTATGAAAACTATGCCCGCCAGACCATCACAGGACTAGAACTTCATGGAGTTTCCTTTCCTGTAGCGTTCGTAGCTCCTTTCTGGAACAGGGGGTAACATGCCACATCCTTTTACACTCTGCAGAGTTGCGTTACTTTACCCATGGACGACCAAGACCATGTTGCACAACCAGGCGATCATTCCCGTCCACACCCACTTAGGTGTGGGGCCCGGTTGTTGGTCCAAGCCAAACCGTGCTTCTCCGCACGACGCATGCCCACTCATTTCCGCCAGCAGGTTGAACGCCTGATTCCACCCCTCACGATGGAGATCTACGCGCCCTTGGCAGACACTCATAGACCCCAGAGTCTGTGGGACGTAAGGGCTCCCACCCATGTGCATGTAGTCTCGGAAGACCTACAGCGTACGTCTCTGGCAGCCCGTTGACATGCGAACGAGAAAAGATCACAGCTGACTTACTCCCCCCATAGAAGACCCATGGTTAACGCGGTATTTACGGCGCACCGAGTTCTGACGGCATTTGTGGTTAATTCCTAGGTAATACTTTCCCATGCAGATGGAACCTTCCTTTGACCTATTCATCTTACCACGGTCCCATCCGCCCACCAAACAGAACACTACCACTCGGGTAGTCATTCAATTAGTCATATTATTATAAAAATAGGATCATGGATTCTTTTGAGAATAGGTGCTAATACGATAGGGTTTTTGCAAATAGTTTGTTATGAAATATTGCAAAGGATATGAGCAAGTGATGAACTTGCCTGAGATTGAAATAACAATAATAATCCATGTCTCTGGTGTTCAAGGGTCACGTAGACAATTCCGACATCTGAAAGATATCAAAGTAGTCCTGGTAAGGACTATAGAAAACACTAGCAAGGATGATACATGCATAGTAATGAGATGCATCGTGAAACACCCTGGAAAAAACCCCAGCTTACAAGTGTAAGCCACGTTTGATACGATATCTTAATCACACAGGTTTTAGGTGAAATGTTTCATCACTTGTGGTGATGTGGTTATTAGTTCTTTTAGACTTACATGTGTTTCACTTTTACTTAGCAAACAATTGTTATCATGTTCAGATAGAGGTGTTTATTACTTGGTTAGGAAATAAGACAATAACACATGTAAAACAACTATTAAAAAGATAACAGATACATTTTATTTTATATTTTAAAGTGTAGAGCTTATGACAAGGAGTTGAATTGAAAATGGTGAACTAGTACAGCTAACCCTATCATCACAATACTTGCTAATGACTTGTGATGGTAGGTTTATTAGGTGTGAAAACATGAGGGTTTTATTAGTAAAGAAAATAATGTTTGTGGTAGTTGTTTATGGTTATAAGGAATATTACAGAATTCAATTATACCTTTGAAAACAAGTTAATAGGTTGAACAAAATGTTTTATGATTGGCATATTTGAATTGGAAATGCTTTTCTCTTTAATTTGATATATCATTTTATGTTTTCTGAAAATATTTGAATAAATTATAAATTTATTAATTTTCAAAGAGTTAAATGATTAGGCAAAACATTGCACACATAAAAACTTGGTCAAATGACCTTGAAAACATCATATATGAGTTGTATATGTCATTTGGATCAATTTGGCATATAAATTGTATTTTTCTGATTTTATGAATTATTTATTATTTTTCTCAAATTTAAATGATTTAATTTAATTAAAGAAATATTTAATTTCAAATTTTATCAAACATTTTTGAAAAGTTGATAAACATTTAGATTAGAATTTTCTAAACATTTCTATATTTTTTTCATATTTTTTTGATAAACTGAATATAAGATATTGATTAAACTAATTTCAATTATTATTTGTTTTTTTAAATGACAGGTGGGGTCCACGTGGCAGTTTTAATTCAACTAAATGGAAAATCAATTTATGACATCATGCTGACATCACGATTGGATCATCACCGTGGGGGATTTCTACTGTGAGTTTTCAATCCTTCGATTGAATGCGATTTGGCCCGATTTCTGTGTTCAATGAGCTAGAGTAGTTCGCTTGGTGGTGCTGGGGTGACCGAATGGTCATCGGAGCACCTCCGGCGAGGATGATCACGGCGGACGGCGGCGGTCGACGGCACTTCGGCGAATTTGGAAATGATTGCGAAAACGGAATGCACCGTGGTGCATTAAAGCTCACCAGGAACGTGTTGGTAGAGACGGTGAAGAACGGCGAGATCCCAATCACCGGCGGCGTCCAAGATTGGCCGCCGGCCGGACTTGTGGAAGACGGTGCAATTCCGAGGCTTCAGGCCATCCCAACCCTTGTGTTTGCTAGAGGAGATGGAGAGGTCGATGACGAACCCAGTGGTGGTCTCCGTTCTTTCCGGGGTGGCCGGAAACAACGGCGCACGGGGGCGGCCGTGGGTAGCTAGGGTTAGGGTTTTCCTTTGGTTCAGAGATTGAGAGAGAGGAGATGTGAGGCAACGAGTGAGGGAGAAGAGAGAGTGAGCAAGCGGAGCACGGCCTTCTCCAGCCATTATCCACCCCGAAGAGCAGCCGCGAGGAGGTGGCAGTGGCCACGATGACGCGACGGATTTCTCCTCTGCCTTCTCGCCGGAGGAGGAGAAGAAAGAAATAAAATGTCACATTGCAATAACCCCCTAAAGTTTCTATTATTTGCCACTAGGTCCTTCTGTTACTAAAATGTGAGGGAAAACACTGTTTTCAGGGCCTTTTTTGCAAAGATAAAAATTATTAAATATTATATTTGGAAAGCTCATCAAATTTTCAACCTCACCATATTTTTTTTGGTGAATTTGAGCAATATTTATATTTTTTATTTAGGGTGCTAGATTAAGTGATTTTATTGTTTTCACTCTATTTAATTTATTAAATGTCTAAAAATTTATTTTGGGCATGAATATTATATTCACACAACACATGTATGGTTCCCAAGTGATGTGTTATAAGGAGATCATATTGAATACAATTCCTTATAGAAAGTAATTTAGTAAAACTACTTAGTACTGGTTATATGCACTGTTATGAAAATCATTTAATATGGAATTTTATTCCATGTCACACCAAATGATTTTTAATGGGTGAAGGAACTTGTTTTATTTTTATAATACTATGATATTTTCATAGTTACAACTCTTAGCAATTTTGGTTGGCATTTTACTTAGGGGTGTATAAGCTTTATTTGATAAATTAGGTTCTTTACCAAGTGGAAAACATGTGTCTCTTTGGAACCTATTTATTTGTTTTTCACCAGTTTCCAAATGTGGGTATTATCTCATGTTGTTTTAGAACATGCAACCATTTACATGGTTATGTGTAGATGAATCTTTATTATTATTACATTAGTCTTGTGTATGAAAATGATTTGGGAAACAAGGTATTAAGCTTGTTTTCATCTACCTCCACATATCAAGACATGTGGATGCAATGGCTTGTTATTATTTCTTACTTGATAATTGTTTCCATTTAACATATGACTATGAGTTCCTCATTTCTGATGGGCTTAACAAGGCATAGAAGTTATAGATCTTCTAATATTACCTAATGCTTTACTGAATAATTTCTTCCTAAGATAGTATTGCTCCTTGTTGACTTCTGTTGCTTGATGTTCTTCTCTCTAGTTTCCACTAGTCTTCTATTATCACCTTTTTCTATTGCAGGTAGGTTCCTCTCTTGGTTTCCAACCTCAACTGTCTCACCATTGTGGTGAAAACATCCAATTACTCCAAGCAAGGATTTTACTTAGATGATTATAAAAGAATGTGAGTTTATTTAATGACATCAAGTTACCCTATGCATATAAGAAGAATTTGTTAACAAGGTAGCTAGTCTTGCCTCCAAATTAATTCTCATATACAATAGGCTGAGATGTACCATGTAATTCAATTTTTGTTTGTTTATGTATGACACTCAATTGTTTGAGTATACAGAAGTGTTTTGTTAACAAGGTATACAACTTGTTACCAAACTACTTCTCTATAGCACTAACATTGGAATATCACACTATTTCAGGAGGAGTTAATAAGATCAAATCAAGATATAAGAGTTTCCAAATAATCTTATAGTAGATTAGAGTAGCACTTCTAGAATCCTCCAAAGAATCCTTCTGAAGATCTTCTTGTGGTAGTTCCTCCTTTCTTGTGGGTTGCTTCTCTTGCAGAATGATTCAGAGAAGATTGGAAAACAAGATAATCTGGACAAGGTAGAAAGATCTTGATTAAGACTTAGTTAAGCTTTTACTCTTCTTCAATATACTTGTTATTTTTGTTTCCCATAAGATATGTTCTTATATCATACATGATTGATTTACTTAGTTTCCAATTTACTCCCTCTAATAGAGGTTATAACTTGTTGTTATTCATTAGTTGTATTCAAAGATACTTTAGTTGTGGAATTATTGAATTTGAGTAGAGGTGTGGAATACTTATGGAATGATGACTTAATAGTAATTGATCAAATGGTTCATTGATGTGTTGCGATTTCAGATACTCACTTAGATAAGATGAATGAGACAATGAGCATGTAAAGCTTATTGGGTTTTAATGACTTATGTCATAGTTGTTATTTGTTTTCTCTGGTGTCATGATTTTACTTTATATTCTTCTCTTAATTAAGTTTGTCATTCATAATTCAGTTATAGAGGTTTGGGAATATCATATGTAATGATCAAGGTTTAACAACAGTTTAAGAAGATTTATCTCTTATTTTAGATACTTCTTTTATGGTTGATGAGATATATACATATTCGATAAATATGTTAATACAATTATTATATCATTTCCCACTGGTGGGTTTTGAGTTAAGACTTGTTGGTATCATTTGTATTCTATTAAACCTTTGTTATTTACTTGTGAAGGTTAACTCAGTAGTTACTAAATAATTTGGAAAGATGTGGTGTGAATGGTTGATCACTTAAAGAGTTATTGTTTGAGAGGACATAACATCTCTGTTGATGAGATGGTTCATTTGTGTATTACACATTGGTGGAAGTATGATTATTAGTTGTGTGATTTGGGTACTCACCCCTCCTTGGGTTGTAGATATCTAATGAATTATCCCTGTGTTGGTCACAACCAATTATAGTTTGTGTAACCAAATGATTTGGTTTCCTAAGATATAGCAAAAATGCCCGTGCGTTGCAACGGGTACATGTCTGAAAAAAGAGATGTAATGATCAATTTTATCTTCACGTTTAAGTAGTCTACAATAAAGTAAATACAAAATAATTTATGAAATCTCCAATTGCATCTGCTAATGAGTTTTTTTAGCAGAGAAGATGTGCTTATATGGCGATTTTTGTAGTCTACTTTGAAAAAAAAACTACTCCATGCGTCTCATATTAATTTTCTCAAAGTTTGACAAATTTGGATGTATCTGGAAATATTTTAGTATTAGATATATCTAGTTTGTCTAACTTTGTGACAATTAATTTAAGACGGAGCGAGTATTGATAAGATCATAAAAAGTATAGTACAATAACGAAGATAGGCAAACCTTCTTGTATTCCTAAAATGAAAGACATTCGTGGAGCTAAAAAGCTAGCACCTCACCTGATTCGGTAGAGGAAAAACTTGGCCGCGAGGTCACGTTATAAGTTCAGACTATGTGTCTCGTGTCCGCGCCCTGCTGGCTAGGGTAGCGGCCGCTGTCCTCCGTAACCGCATTAGGCAACTCCAACGCGTCGACCCATTTGGTCTGCGCGCGTCATTTTTCTCCGCGCGCTGGGAAATCACGACCCAACGCGCCGACCCATTTAGGAAACAGACGATTGGATGGCCCGTTTTGCTCCGTCTCAGCTCATTCTCATCCCATATTTGGGACAGAAATGCATCGGCACGGACGCGAGTAGAGCGCGTGCAGATCGCGTGCGTGCGTCCCCACGGGACTGGTCAACGACGCCCACTCTCCTTCCGGGCCATCGGTCTGTGGCACGCCGCCCTCTCGCCTACCTTGCCGTGTCTTTTTTAATGGGACCGGTGCGCGTCCCCATCTACATCCCCACACAAACTCTAGCACCCAAAACTCCACCGGAGCCCCTTCTACCATGGCCATGCCCCCCCTCCCCGGCGATGAGGATCTCGATGGATGTCGCCAACACCTTCTACCACGCTCGCCAGCCAGTCCCGTGGCCACGGGTGCACCTCCCGCCCGGCTGGCACCTGAGCGCCACCCGCGTTCCACTACCGCCAGGCGTCCACGAGCTCGTCGACGTCCACGACAACGACATCAGCGGCTCCCTCTTCGACTACCTCAACGAGCTCGACGCCATGGAGGCGGAGGAGGAGCTCCCGCCCAACGAGGAGGAGGACCAGGTGATGTACGTCAAGTAGCTCCCGCGGGAGGAGGACCAGGTGGAGGAGGTGGCTGCGGATCTCCGCCGCGCCATTGAGGCCTCGCAGGCGGCAGAGGCCAAGATATTGCCAGATCTGCCGGTTGCCCTCGAGGTCTTGGCAGCCGAGGTTCACGAGGAACCTTGGTCACCGTGGCAGAACCGCGAGCCGACGCAGCCATGCGCTCCTCCGGCCGCATGGCCACAGATCCCTCCGCGACAGAGGCTCCGACTACAGAGCAGGCGCATGCCAATATCGATGTCCACGACAACGACGAGTAGGCGCCCTGGCCGGCGGGAGGCCACCATGACGGGCACAGCGGCGAACCCTTGCTAGGGTTTTTTTTGCTAATATTTATGTTTTTTTATATGTATGTAATGGCTTTCGGGCCAAAATGATTAGCTCTCTGGTCCTATATGAAATGTAGATACTTTTAAAAAAAATGTGAAATGGATCAAGCGCGTTGGGTGCACTTGAGTTTTGCGCGGATTTCTCTGTCCATTTGCTGGAGCAAAACGGAACAAGCGCGGGCCCTCGGCACGTAAGAGTTCCTCTATGCAGGCAAGTCCACCGATCCCGTTTAATGACCGGCCAAACTATCACATATCATGCTTATTCATGCAGCTTGCGTGCACAAGTCATCCTTGCATAGTTGCATGTCCAGGATCCACACACATGGAAATTTAATTACTTCCTGACTTCCTAGTCATTATATTTCAGACCCTGCCAACCACCGTGTTGTTGCCTCTTAATTCCCAATGCAGCTTGCTGATGTTGGAGGCAACTTGGCAATGCATATGAACCGGTGGGACTCGGTATAAGGGAGCGAGGTGGGACTATTCAACAGAATATTTCTGCGTGCGTCCTCTCTTTTGCCTGCACGTGAAATAAATACTCACGCATGAATTTTGGCTGGGGTGGTTATCCATGACGTAAGAATTTGGCTGGGCCGGGCCATTGAGTGGGCTGCGCGCATCAACTCACCAATCTGGCGCACGACTAAGCGAAGAAAGGAGCTCTAGGTTTGCTTTTTTTTTTCTTAACGATTGCTACGTGTTGCGCGCTGTGTTTGACCTACCAACGGACGTTTGGCTTTCTTTGGCAACACTACGTGTCCGAGCAGGTTTGGTTTTTCCAGCGATCAGCGATCCGTATTTCTTTTAGGACGTCCGACCGATACGATTCCCAGCTAATTCTAGACGTGCCAACCATCACGACCTTAAACAAAACTATATAGTAGAGATAACGAAAAAAAAATCCGTATGACATAAAGACTTAGATAAGAAACCGTATGGCATAAGGATTTGGAGAGTTGGAGTCGTATGAAGTCCACGAGGGACAAAACGAACAAAGCCTAAGCACGTACCAACAAAAAAAAATGAATCCGTATGCAACTTAACGATGGCAGTGGTGGGTAATTTATGTCCAACTTTAGGGGCAATTTTAATGACCTACCAAACCAAACCAAACCAAGGAAGACTTAACGCCTTTATTATTAAAAATAAAGGTATAGACTTGTTACAAAGATCATTTCAAATGTACTCCTGACTAGATGAACTAGACCTATTTCATCATGTCAAGTGAAACTTTGGTCACTTTGATTCGTTTAATCTTTCGCGCCAAAATTTCCCGTACTTTTAGATGCATGTTTTGCAAATGCACATATTATATTTAGATCCTTATAACTTCCCAAACACTGGGATGTTACATTGTTGTTGCCATTATTTGTTTTGTTGTTGTTCCGGTTGTTGTTGCGGGTGTAGTAGTTGCGGTTGTTGTAGTTGCGGTTGGCTCCCTGAGCCACTTGATTAACATTCTCCCTCCTCTAGTTCTCGGCTGGCCTGGGAGCGGCTGCCCGAATAGTCTGCACATTGGAACCCGAGAGCGGAAGAGGAGGAGGAGGGGGCAGTTGGACAAAGCTTTCACTCTTGATGCAATCCGACCAGATGCACTGCCGAGTTGTATGATTGTCTGGCCTACTCGGATGCCGAGTGTGAAAACTGCAACGTCCATCCTTCATGGTCTCACAGATAAACCTCATAGCAGCATCTCCGGATTCCTGGGCAGCATTGCTCTGTTGTGGAGCATTGTACCGCTTCTTGAAGTTTTGGCCCTGAGTCTGGTTTTGCCCGTACTGGGCTCTAGCAGTTTTTTGCCTCTGGATGCTCCCGGTAGCTGCAGTATCCTGGTTCACAACATTCACTTGCTCCGAGCCGTAGCAGGCATCATGGCGATCATCTCGACGCTTGTTGCGGAAGTCTTGGCGGTCATTGCGCCGGGTACCATCTTGGTTTCTTCTTCTCGGCTCGAAGGAATCTAGCAGAGACTGAGTAGGGTCACCGAGAGCATACATATTAGCAATTTTGATCGTCTCGGCGAGCATACTCGGCATCTCCCTCTGCAGCTTTGCCACAACATGCTGCCACACCGACAGCCCTAAGCGAACCAGGCAATCACCTGTGACTCATTCACACCTTCACAGGTGTTCCTCAGCATGCTCCACCGAGTAAGATACTCGTGGTCAGTTTCCTCTTCCCTCTGTTTGCACGCCGAGAGCTGCTGAGGCCTATTAGCCTCTTGTAAGTGCTGGTGAATTTGCCGATGAAGACTTCCGAGAAATCAAGCCAACAGTTGATACTGTCCCTTAGCAAGTTGTTGAGCCAAATCCAGGCAGGGCCCTCCAGCATCTGAGGCACGTACCTCACTGCCCACCTTCTGTTACCGCCAGCGATGTGCACGGCGGTGACATAGTCGTTCAGCCAGTCATCCGGCTTGGTGCTTTCGTCATAAGTCTTGGTTCCCCTGGCCAACTGGAACTTGGACACAGCGGGCTCTCCCATGATCCTGGGACCAGAACAGTTTGGTCCGGGTGGGCCTCTTGCTCCTATCTCTTCGGATCGGTAGATCCGGTCCAGCTTGTACCTTGCATTGCTGGGCTCCAGCATTCTTCCTCCCAACCGAGTAGCAACGTCTCTTTGGTCGGTGTACCCGGCTTTCTCCATTGCCGAGTACCCGTCGTCGTAGTGGTCCTGGTGCACTGGACCGGGTTGAGCAACCGGGTTGGCTACTGCAACAACTGTCTGTGGCTGAACCACTTGATGAACCGGGTTGGCAGCCTGGCGCCGAGATGGACCATCTCGGTTTCCTCCTTGCCCTTCTTGGTGAAATCGGGCGGCCTAATGGCCAGTACCTGCAGCATTGTGTTTTTGGCCGGGCTTCCGCTCTATAGCGTGATGTTTTCCGGCGACAGCCGGGTCGTACACCTGCATATGTTTGTTCTTCCCAGAGTTCACACTCTGGGCCCTCTCACCGTCGGGAAGTGGCGATGAGGCCTGTCCCACGGATCTTACCCCATGCGAATGAACAACATGGGACACACCAACTCCCGGATTGGCCCGCCGAAAAGCCTCATTCTGCCTGCCTGCCTCTAGAACCAACTCATTGAGCCGGTCTTACTTCATAGCGCGAGCCTCACCAGTGAGATGCGACAACTCGACCGCAATTGCCTCAGCAGTTCTAAGTGTTTTGGCAAGAGAGCTATACTTTGTCCTACCAGCAGTTGTTAAACTAGCCGACTTGCTAGCAGCTCTACAATCTCTAGCTAGCTCAACACCTAGGTTACGACGAATAACTCCTATATTGCTAGGATTTCTAGATACAGGAGTGAAACCATGTGCTCTATTGTACTCGTTTTGATCTAGTATAAGCTCAGGCCTAACCTTCTCCGACTCCTGGGCCTCCTGGAGCAAAGCTTGGCGCTGCTGCTCGAGCTGCTCCCTCACCACAACCGGATCTGCGTCCGCGACGAGAGGCATGCCGAGCTGCTCGGTGACACCGGCATGAGCCGCCGGTATCGCAGTAGACGTGGAAGGGTCCACGTAGCCCGGTTGGTTCCGACGCATGTCGTAGGGCTTGTGGCCCCTGCGACCAGTCTGCTCCTCGACGACTTCAGGCGCAGTGGGCGCGCCTTTCCCGGCATCGATAGCCGGGCAGTCATCATCACCTCCACGCTGCCCACGGAGCAGCCGGTTGGTTTCTCGCGGACAGCGAGAACAGCAGGAGGGTCCTCAGCGACAAGTACCTCCTCAGGGTACTCGCGGATGATAGTGGTGGTGACGTACACCAAATGCGCGCTGAAGGAGAGGACGAAGCCTCCTGCAGGCACGGGCCTGCCGCCGAAATTGCCGGCGACAAAGTCGAAGAAGCCAAATCGGTGGACAAGGCCACAAACCACGCGCTCCCCCGACGGAGAAACATGTCCCGTCCGGATATGCACCCCAGCAAGCGCCGCTGCTGGCCCCACGGTGGGCGCCAACTGTCGTGGTGTGGTGAAGACAGATACCATGGGATGGCTTAAGTTTGGGGCCGATGGACGCTGTAGGTATCCTGGGAGGGATCGCACGCCGAATATGCGCGCACAGAACAATGCTGACACCACAATCTACCCAGGTTCAGGGCCCTCGTGTGGAGGTAACACCCCTACTCCTGCCTATCTCTCTATATTAGGTCGTGTCGAGTACATAAGTTACAATCTCTCGGTATCTCTCTCTCTGCCGAGTAGCTAGCCCTTAGCTCTCACTGCGTGTGTCTGAGTGAAAATGAGGTAGTGATCGGGCGACTATGCGACCCTCGCGCCGGACGGGGTTGTCCACCTTATATACTGGTGGCCAGCCAGTATTCTACAAATAAAGGACTGATTGGACTACTCCACTATGCAAACGGCGCACGCCTTCGTGTTCCCGCTGACACCGTTGCCGAAAGTCACCGCGGTATGCGGCTGACAGGTCTTGTCCACCTTGTCAGTCTCTTAGGGTAGGTCACTGACATGTCCTGTCCCCCTTGTCAGTGACATGACTTGACAGCTACCAAACCGTACTGTTCCCACGTCTCAGTGCGGATAACCACGCGCCTAGTAAGTTGAACCGCATGCCGGTACGTCCCCTGGATACGCGAGATCTTTCACAACGTCTCCATTGACTTTGTGCCCGAGTAGAATAGCTCCTTATCTATCCGGATTACCCGAGTGCTACCCGGTTGATCCAGACCGATACCTAAATCTTCTCTTGGCCTCTTGTGCTTCCTGCCGAATAGCATCAACCGGATACCAGACTATCTGGGTAGCCGCCTACTCGGTAGAACGGTACCTTTGAACTCTGCTTGTCACCTGTCTTGCCCCTACTCGGGGGTAGCCCCCCGACACACCGCCATCGTCATCGTCATCACTCCAGCCATCATCAAGATCGTCATCATCATCACCACCAGCACCATCACCCTCATCACCCACCTTCATTCCGCTGTAACAATTAGGGGCCTCTATCGTTGTTTTGTGTAACACCCGGGGATTTCCCCCAAATAGGATTTGGTTGTTTTTCTTTTTTTTTTGCATTGCATCAGGCATCATATGCATTGCATCTTTGTTTTCAAACCAATTTAAAATGCAAACAAATCATTTCAAATTGTAACTTATAATTGATTTGAAAATATTAAAATATGTTTGGTTTTAAAAATTCCTTTTGTATGAAACCCTAATTTAAATTCAAATTTCCAAAATTCAAAATACATGGTGTAATTTGAACATTTTGAAAAACAAAGTTTCATACACTTGGGCTTTATTGCTGTTTAATCCAACAAAATTATTTCATAAATAGAAACCCTCAAAATTTCTCTCCTCTCTATTCTTTTTCTTTTCTACAAACAAATTGGAAAAAGAAAAAAAAGAGGTTACAAGAGGGAGAGAGAGAGCAGCCCAGCCCATCTCCTCTCCACCCGGCCCATCTCCTCTCCACCCGGCCCACCTCCACTCCTTCTTCTCCGTACGGCAGAGGAGGCTGTCGCTTTCACCAAACCACCACGCCACCTGCTCCCCTCCTTTCCCCTCCCTTAAAGCCACCCCTCTTCCTCCTCAAACCCTAACCCTACCTGCTCCCTCTCTCTCCCTCCTCCAGCCGCCACCTTCCTCTTCCTCCTCTGTCCCCAATTCCTCTCTGAAGTTTTTCTGAACCGGTGCAAAACCGAGCCATGGCCGTAACTTGAGCTCGTCACCGCCGCTACTCCGTTCGCCGCCGAGCCCTCGAGAGCCCCGGAATGGAACCAGGACCTCTCCCTCTACCTCCTCGCCTCCAAGATCGGCCCCGAGGACCACCACCGCGAAGCCGGCGAGCTCGTCTTCCTCGATATCGGCCGCCCGCGGGAGCGCCCGGTCGTCGTCGTCGTCCACGGCCGCCTCCGAGTGTGTACACCTCCACCGAGCCACCCAGGGTGAGCACCCATCCCCACGGACACCCCCTTACCCTCCCCTTGCTCTGTGGCCTCGCCGTTGTGCGGGTTGTCTCCGATGTTCGCATCCGTCCGTCGTCAGGCTACAGCCAATCTTCAGTTCGTCAGGTTCCATCCGCGCAGCATCTCTCTATATTGGGCCAGATCCGTATGTACTCAACAACCGAGCAGTTAGCCCAGTGGCTTGGTACCCTGTCCGCACGCCCTGGAGCCCCGGGTTCGAATCTCCCCTTCCGCAGCGAAAGCCCCTCTTTTTTCCTCCATTTTCTTTTATTTCTCGAACTCCAGAAAAATAGATCTGAATCTTTATTTGTAAAATGCATAACAAATTGAAAAATGCTCCAATTTCAATGATTCAAGTTTCTATGGATTCAGAATCTTGTGCTCTTTCCATTAGTCACAAAGTTGCAACCTGTTTCTGTAATAAATTTGGCACTAAATAATTAAATACAGAAAATGCAATAAAAATTGGAAACTTTGGAAAATCATAACTTGAGTTCTGTTCACCCAAATTGAGCAAACTTGGGCTCTAAAAATTTGCCTTAACAAACTCTACACATTGGTATTTTATTTGGTCACAATTGAATTAAATTTGAACATGTTTCCCTCTGTTTGCTAAAAAGGACAGAATAAAATACTTATGAAGAATTGCATAATAAATTCAATAATAACCCAAAAATTATGTTTAATAGCTCAAATTGTTCATTGAAACATTGTATACATGTTTTCAACCTTTTCAATACAATTTGTTTACTGTTTTTCCTAATTAAAAGTGGTGCAATAATTCAATGCTTTAATTAAACCTTTTAAATTGCAAAATTCATAACTTGGGCAATTCAAATCCAATTCCAACATGTAAAATATGTTTTCCATGCAAAATTGAATAAGCTTTCCAAATATAAATTTTGTTTTCTATTTTGAATAAATTAAATTGCTGAAAACAACTATTTCTAAATTAATGCATTTAAAATTGTCAATTTAATAACTTGCTCATCTAAAATCCAAATTCAACAAATGAAATATGTATTCCATCTAAAATTTTGTGTTCTTTCCAAATATAAATTTTTTTTATATATTTTGAACATTTAAAATTGGTGAAAACAACAAATGTTTGTTTAAATCATTTAAAATGCCAAAGTTCATAACTTAATAAATAAAATTCCAAACTTGGTAAACAACATCTCAGACTGAAGCCATTGTTGTTTTCTTATTGTTTTCATCATCCATGCATCATTCTAATCAACTTTCACATGATGGTTATTTGTAGATCATTTAATTCAACATTAATTCATGGGCTTTTCCATATGCAACCCAAATTGCATATGGGCCCATTTAAATATGTTTACCATGTCAACTGGTTTACTTTGATGCACCAATTAATTGTCATGCATATAAAATAGGATCATGCTGGATCTTTTTCCGTAGAAGTAATTGTTGCATCCGGTGTTTGTTCTAGTTCATTGCTTCTTCACGGATAGGACGTTGAGATGATGTGAGCAACGACAAGTTCTTCGGATGTACCTCTACTTGCTGAATCTCAGGCAAGTATACTCACTTGCTGCCTATGGCTGCCTTTCATCACTTGTTACCGATTCTTTCCGTTGTTCTTATTCTAGCCTTATGATTCGATGCTTGTGTCTCGATCCTATCATATGTTTACCTTGCAGCCATGATATAGCCTTCCTTCCACTTCCTATTAACTGTTGTTTGTTTACCTTGTTGGCCCTCGTGTCGTAGTTGCATGCTTAGTGTTGTTTGCGCTCAAGTCTTGTTGTCCGTCTTATCACCTATTTAGTTTGATAGTTGGGTTTCAATTTAATCAACAACACGTTAATGTTTTGGGTAATAATAATTTGATGATAAGACACCGGCAGGAGGCCCGGTGTTGTTTTGAGGCCTGCTAGTGTCGACCTTAATTAGGAAAAGGGTCTTGTCCTTCGATCCATGATGAGCGCACTATCCGCATGTGGGAAGCGAGTATGGGCGCCCCCCGCAATTCTGATTCGATTCGCATCTCGTCCAAATCGCCTCATTTAGTTCGGGTTTTCCATTTGCCGCATGCATATGCAGGTGCGAACCCTTGGCGCCAGGGTGGAACTTTTGTAGTCGGCATTTAGGGAGACACGTTCTTAGAGTGCTATGAGGGTCCCCTTTTCTTCGTGGGGCTTGATTAGCCGTGCGCTCAATTGCACGTGGTTCTTTGGGCTTGATGCGAAGAAGAGTTGGGTTGTGTTGAGTGCCTCGCTTGGTGGAAGGGCCTTTCCATCTGGCGGGTCATTCTTATGTGTACGGCCAAATTGGTGCATCCCTGCAGGGTTAATCTTCTCGAGAAGTCGTGTTGTCCGCGGTTATGGATGACTTGTTGAAAGTGCTGGCTAACAAGTACTCAGACAACTTACACCTAATGATAATAACTTGACTAGTAATATAGATTACCTCCACCATAAAAATGAATGTCACCTTAATCAACCGTGTGAGTTTCCTTGGGTTGCTTCCTTAGTAGGGGGTAACATTGGATGGGTATTGTTTGGTGAGTAGTTGTAGTTGGTTCTGATACGCTATCTTATCCCTTTCTTTTAGCCGGAAGTTGTAGCGTGTCTCTGTAGTTAGTTAGTGCAGCCCGCTGCCGCTTCTTTGCAATAATCCCTTCCTTTCCATTGTACCCAAAGTATTTGTATCTTGTGATGATTAGTTACGCTGGTATCGTGTGAGTATGGTTTATCCACTTGCCAGTACTTAACCGTACTGACCCACGAATCCCTTTCGTGGCTGCATATTCCACATTGCAGTCAACAGGTTTGAAGTCTGACGACGTTAGCTTGGGAATCCCTCCGGCTTGGCCTGGGCAGGGATTGGACGCCATCGGTTATCTTCAGGACTCTTAGTCCAATTTGTATCTTGTCCGTAGTCGGACACTATGTTGTTTCTTCCGCTGTTATTTGGATCTTTGTATTGTATCAGTTGTATCCTTGACTCGATTGAGTCGTCTTGTATATATCTTTTCTGTTGTTGTTGCGGAATATTCGTGAACTGTTGTAATGTTATCACAAGTGGCAACCTGGAATCGGTTATTATGTGGATTTTGGCGGCAATGCTGAAATTTGCATAGTGCCCGATCTCGGGGCGTCACATTTTGCATTAGATCTCTCTCCCGGTGTGGATTACTTGTTATTAGTTGATGCTTGTGAGATTTATCGGTGTTTGCACTTTGTGACCAGATTGTTATCATCCATTATATCACCTCTTATCATGATCCATATGATGTCTTGTGAGTAGTTCGTGTTGTTCTCGAGGACATGGGAGAAGTCAAGTTGTTAGTAGTGAAGTAATGTTGAGTAATATTTAATGTTTGATATTTAAGTTGTGGTGTTATTCTTATAGTGGTGTCATGTGAACGTCGACTACATGATACTTCACCATTTATGGGCCTAGGGGAATGCATCGTGTATTTGGCTACTAATTGTGGGGTTGCCAGAGTGACAGAAACCTAAACCCCCTTTAAGAAACCATTAAACGAGGGAACGTAGGATCCCGAAGTTTAAAGCTATGGTTAGATTTATTTCTTAATTACTTTCTTGTATTTGCGGATGCTTGCAAGGGGTATAATCACAAGTATGTATTAGTCTTGGATGGTACGGTACATTAGCATAGGTTCACCCACACAACACTCATCAAAACACCAAAATTATACTTGGGTTCGATACTCTTAATTACTTTCTTGTACATTAGCATGGGTTCGATACTCTTATTTATCGGAAGTACTACAATACACCCCCTATACTTGTGGGTCATCATCTCTCCATAAAAGATAACATGCTGGGTGAACAAATTACAGCTGGGCAATTGACAAATAAAGGTTGCACCGTAGTGCACATTATAACATGATGACTACTATGATATTTAGTGCGGGAATTACAAAAAAATACATAGACTGAAATCCATCTGCATCTATGACTAATAATCCACCCTCAGGTTATCATCCGAACCCCTTAGGTATTAAGTTGCAAGAAACAGATAACTGCATTAAACAATGTATGTAATGTAAGCAATGATTGTACACGCGAGCACTCACACCGCTGTTTTCTTCCTAGTGGCAACAACACATCCTCTCCCGTCACGTTTCTGTCACTCGAGCACAGGCGAAGAGGAGACATGAACCCACTATCTAGCATAAATACTCCCTCTTGGAGTCACTAGCAACTACTTGGCCAGAGCAACCACTAGCAACAGAAAGCATGCAAGATCACAAATACTGTATGCAATAAAGACTACAATAAACTTGGCATAAGTTCAATATTCATCGGATGCCAGCAAACACAGCACATAGAATTACATAATATTAATCTCGATCATGATAGGAAGCTCATGAGATCTAAACATGGAGGCATATGAGGATAAGACAACCATCTAGATACTGCTATGGACCCGTAGTCCAAGGATGAACTACTCACGCATCACTCCGGAGACAAGCATGGTGATGAAGAGGCCTTCGGTGATGATTTCCTCTCCAGCAGGGTGTTGGGAGACAGCTTCAGACCCCCCTGATCTAGGGTTGACGACGACGGCGGCTGCGGGATTGTTCGGGGATTTTTTATCAGGTGTCTAGGGTTTTCCATCCGAGGGGAATAAATAGGCAAAAGGCAAAGGCAGTGGAGGCCTTGGGGCCCCACACCCATAGCTGGCGCGACCAGGGGGAGGGCGCGCCACCCTATGGTGTGGCCCCCTGGTGCCCGTCTTCGACTCTTCTTCGGTCGTCTCGATGCTTCCGGGGAAAATAGGCACTTCAGGCTTTGTGGGGTCCAATTCCGAGAATGTTTCCAGAACAACTCTGAAACTAAAAACAGCAGAAAATCGGGAACTTGCAGTTGGCATCTTGTTAATAGGTTAGTCCCGGAAAACATATAAAAATGCTATAAATAAGGGAGAAAACATGTAGCAATTGGCATAATATGATCATGGAGCATCCGAAATTATAGATATGTTGGAGACGTATCAAGCATCCCCAATTTAGTTCTGACTCGTCCTCGAGTAGGTAAACGATAAAACACTATAATTTCTGACGTGACATGCTACTATCATAAACTTGATCATTATAATGTAAAAACATATGTATGCTGAGATCATAGAACTTCAAACACAAACATGATAAATAGAACTTTAATAATAAAGCATAGAAATCACTTTGCACCATGAAGAGTATGTTAAATAAATGATCAAGGATAATATTGAAAAGAAAGATAAATGTTTGTTTCAGATATAGAGAAAGCATGGCAAAGTGGTAGTTCGCCAGGCCTTAAGAGTGGGAAAAAACATAAATGCCAGGACAATTTCAAAGTTCCTGAGGAAGACTAGAAAAAATAATTTAAGAACAAATAATATCACATTATGAAGCAATTATTGATGTTTATGGGACAAATGCACATAGAACTCAGAATGGAAAAAATGCTCTCTCAATTGTGCATAAGGTTAGAAGACGGAGACTCAACATAAAAGTAAAAGAAAGGCCCTTCGTAGAGGGAAACAGGGATCACTCATGTCCTTGAGATTTTTTTTTTAAACAGAGGTATTAAAAGTTTGACACACCTCCTATCCATCTTTCACAAACCATGGCTAACCGAATCCTCGGGTGCCTGCCAACAATCACATAACATGGAGGAGTGTCTATATTTTTGGAGAGGTGTATGTTAAAGTCAACGAATGGTAAACAGACAATACCGTACGTCACAAGCCAACTGGATTCACAAGAGGGGCTCCCATTGTGAAGGACTGATACGTCTCCAATGTATCTATAATTTCTGATGCTCCATGATCATATTATGCCAATTTCTACATGCTTTCTCCCTTATTTATAGCATTTTTATACGTTTTTCGAGACTAACCTATTAACAAGATGCCAAGTGCCAGTTGCCTGTTTTCTGCTGTTTTTGGTTTAGAAAAGTTGTTCTAGAAACATTCTCGGAATCGG
Source organism: Alopecurus myosuroides (assembly GCA_028641055.1). Taxonomy (NCBI): domain Eukaryota; kingdom Viridiplantae; phylum Streptophyta; class Magnoliopsida; order Poales; family Poaceae; genus Alopecurus; species Alopecurus myosuroides. The sequence goes on along the minus strand of CM054062.1, from coordinate 49,313,156 downwards.
ACCCCACAAAGCCTGAAGTGCCTATTTTCCCCGGAAGCATACATAACACCAAAGAGGGGTCGAAGACGGGCATCAGGGGGGCCACAACATAGGTTGGCGCGGCCTCCCCCCGGCCACGCCATCTATAGGCGTGGGGCCCCCTGGCCTCCACGTCCTCTGCCCTTTCGCCTATTTAATCCCCCTGGATGGAAAACCCTAAGAACCTGATCAAAAATGCCGAAAAGTTCCGCAGCCGTCGTCGTCGTCAACCCTAGATCAGGGGGGTTGTGGAGCTATCTCCCGACACCCTGCCGGAGAGGAAATCATCACCGGAGGCTTCTACATCACCATGCCTGCCTTCGGAGTGATGCGTGAGTAGTTCATCCCTGGACTACGGGTCAATAGCAGTAGCTAGATGGTTGTCTCCTCCTCATATGCCTCCATGTCTAGATCTCGTGAGCTTCCTATCATGATCGAGATTGATCTTATGTAATTCTTTATGCTGTGTTTGCTGGGATCCGAAGAATATTGACCTTTATGCCAAGTTGATTATAGTCTTTATTGTATATATTCTTTGTGATCTTGCATGCTTTCCGGTGCTAGTGGTTTCTCTAGCCTAGTTGTTGCTAGTGACTCCAAGAGGGAGTATTTATGCTAGATAGTGGGTTCATGCCTCCTTTTCGCCTGTGCTCGAGTGACAGAAACGTGACGGGGGAGGATGTGCTATTGCCACTAGGGAGAAAACAGCGGGGAGAATGCCCGTGTGTACAATCATTCCTTACATTACACACATTGGTTAACGCAGTTATCTGTTGCTTGCAACTTAATACCTAAGGGGGTCCGGATGATAACCTGAGGGTGGATTATTAGTCATAGATGCAGATGGATTTCGGCCTATGTATTTTGCTGTAATGCCCGCACTAAATATCATAGTATTCATCATGTTATATTGTGCACTACGATGCAACCTCTATTTGTCAATTGCCCAGCTGTAATTTGTTCACCCAACATGTTATTTTTATGGAGAGACACCACTAGTGAACCTATGAACCCCGATCCATTTTCCACACTGTTAAAAAAACCACAACAATTTCCTACTCTCTTTACTTACTGCAAGCATACACTGTGTTCCACACTATACGTCTAATCTTTGTTTTCAGCAAGACCGGTGTAACATCCCAAGTATGAAAACTTACCTTTAGAATGTTTGTTTCTTGTTTTAGTAATGTTTTGCATCATGTCATCATACTCATTCCTTTTGTTTGCATCTGTTTTCCTTTGTTTTCCCATTTGAAATTCAAACAATATTCAAATGCTTTGTTTCATACTTGCTCTGTTACAATTTTCCAAATAAAAAGTTCAATCAAAACATTCATTGTTTCCATTAAACCATAAGGTTCAAACTATTTAAAGTTATGGCTTTTAATAATTCACTTAATTCAAATGTTATTCAAATACAATTACAAACAGCAACCATTTTTGAAATTATGAAACTTGCAAAACAAATCAATCACTTGTTTCACAATAAATTTGAATTTAAAACTTCTAAGTTGCTTAAGTCAAAATTATTCAATTAATATTGATTTCACTCAAATTCCAAACAAATTTCAAAACAGCAACATAATTTAATTATTTTGGAAATCTAAACTTGCAAGTTGTTGTTGTTACAATAAATAGGCAATACCAATTTTTTTCCTAAAATTTTCTAACATCAAAACCTATTCTTTTTCTTCCTAATTCTTTTCAGCAAAAAAAAAAGAAACAGAATAAAAAATTTAAAAAAGAAAACGGCTGGGGAAGCAGACTGGGCCAAGCCCAGCCCACCACCCCAGCACACCCACGCGCGCAGCGGCCCGCTGGCCCTTCTTCTTTCTCCGTACGGCTGGCGTCAGCAGACGCCAGCGCGCACGCATCAGGGAGCTCCACCTGCTCCCTACCTTTCCCCTCGCCTATATCTACCCACCTCGGCCACCAAACCCTAGCCCTAGGTCCCTGCTCCTCCCTGCCGCCGCCAGCCATCATCTCCCTTCCTTCTTCGTCTCCAATTTCTGCCGGCGTTTCGGGGGGTGGAAGAACTGCAGGGGGGGCTCGCCGTCGACAGGCCGCCATGGAGCACCTCCCTCCACGCTAGGGACACGTACGCCACCGCCAGAACGTCTACTTCCTCTATAGCAGCAGCAGCAGGACCCAGGAGCCTTTGATCGACGACGACGAGCTCGCCGCCGCCGCAGCTTTTCTGAAGAAGTCCACCGCGCCGTCGACCACGTCCACCTCGCGTCTCTCTCTCGCCTCCGACAGCCTCCCGGTGAGCCACCGCAGTGCCCCGTGCCTCCCTCCAGCCCCTCGTTTCCTTTTCTGCTCGCGCCGTTTCTGAATTTTCCGGCAGCTGCCGCCACCGTGCCGCCATGGCTGCGATCGCTGGTGTTTCCGTGAGCGTTTAGACCATCCAAGCACGCGCGCATGCTCACCTAGCTACTGCACGTACACACACCTACCCAGCGCCGCCAGATCTTGGTCACCGCGCCGGCAGCACCACCGTTTTCCCTCCGCCGTCGTCAGGTGCAGTCGAAAGACTGAACTTTTCGTCAGTTTCGTCAGTTAAGGGCAGCAACACCTTATCCTTCCGCGTTCGCTTCCCTGTCAACGAACGCATCCGCACCGTAGTGGTGGGATCCAACGGTGCGCATCAGCGCGTCGCGGGTTCGATCCCCCCCGCGCGCAGCTTAAACCACACATTTTTGCTCCACTGCCACGCGGGCCTGCTGGCCCCACCTGCCATAGGCAGTGGTGGCCACGTAAGTCCACACCCACGCGCCACGCAAGCACAGCTGGGCACTGGCCCACTGCCAGTGACCCAGGGTGGCTCTGTGCGTGTAGAAATTGTTCCCAGGGGCTGTTCTGTGATTCCTTTTTCGTAGTTAAGCCCTTGGACCAAATCTGTATAGTTTTAAAAATCACATTTTAGCCCCCAGATTTGAAATATGAATAACTTTTGAATTACAACTTCAAATAATACAAATAAAATATGTATTCTGCCCCAAATTTAATACTCTATCTGATTGCATCATTTGTTTTCTGTTTTGCACATTTCAAATTGTTTCAAATTTTAAATTCAAACAAACCATTTCAAATTTGATTAAATGCATAACTAATTCAAACTTAATTCAAATAACACAAATAAAATATGTTTTCCCTGCCATTTTGAACCACCTTTCCAAATATAAACTTTGTTTCATGTTTTGAATAATTAAAATTGCTTAAATAATTTAAACCTTGTTTAAATCATTTAAATTTGCTAAATTCATAACTTGCTCAAATTAAATTATTTTTGAACATGTAAAATATGTTTTCAAACCAGAAAAACCTAAACTTTTCAAATATGAATTTGAATTAATATTTTGAACAAATAAAATTCAAATAATATTCACACTTGAATTAAATTCATTTAAATCTTGTTTAAACTTGTTTAATTCATAATAAATTCATTCTAATTCCTTTTTCAATATTTGAAACATGTAATCCACCTAAAATTTTGTGTACTTTCCAAATATGAATTTTGTTATTTATTTTGAACAATTAAAAATGATGAAAACAACAAATGCTTGTGTAACACCTTTAAGGAACCAAAATTCCATAACTTAATAAATAAAATTCCAAAATTGGTAAACCTTATTTCAAAATTGTTTCTATTGTTGTTATTTTTCTGTTTTCCTCATCCATGCATCATACTAATCCATTTTCACCTGTTGATTAGTTGTAAAACAATTATTTCAACCTTAATTCATGGGCTTTCCATATGCAATCCCAAATTTGCATGTGGGTCCATTTAATTATGTTATATTACCATGTCAACTATCTTATCTTTGATGCATCAATTAAATTGACATGCATCATCCCATGATTGTGCATTATGCCATGTTATTGATTGTTTGTCTCTCTGCGTTGTTTGTTTGCTTCTTCTCGGATAGACGACGACGTTGAGACAGACGATACTTACGACACCCCTTCTGAGGATCTAGCTCAGTACCAGGCTGCTGAGTTTGCAGGCAAGTATTCACTCACATGAACCATTGTGTTCCTTTCAACATTGGATACCGATACTTTGCGTTGTCTATTCTGCTAGCCTTATGAATCGTTGCTTCTGTTACGAACCTATCACATGTTATCCTTTAACCCTGCTATAGCCTCACCTCCAGACCTATAACCCCATTGCTTGTTGCCCGTGTCTTACTAGCATGCTTAGGGTTGTTTCTGCTCGAGTCTGTTACCCGTTACTTTCTGTTACCATATTTTATTATGTTCTGGGGCTCGATGTTAAACAACAACCTGTTAATTTTGAGGTAATGCTAAATTGATGATAAGGCACCGGCACGAGGCCCGACATGGTTTTGAGGCCTGCTAGTGTCGACCCTAATTAGGAAAAGGGTCTTGTCTACTGATCCATGATGAGCGCACTAACCGCATGTGGGAAGCATGTATGGGACCCCCCCCCTCAATTTGATTCGATTCGCATCTCGTCCAAATCGCCACACTTAGTTCGGGCTTTCCATTTGATGCACTCATATGCAGGTACGAACCCGAGGCCAGGGTGGAATTTTTGTAGTCGGCATTTAGGGCGGCGTGGTCTTAGAGTGCTATGAGGGTCCCCTTTTCTTCGTGGGGCTCGATTAGCCGCGCACGCACAACACGTGGTTCTTTGGGCTTGATGCGAAGAAGAGTTGAGTTGTGTTGAGTGCCCCGCTTGGTGGGAGGCATTCCATCTGGCGGGTTATTCTTACGTGTACGGCCAAATTGGTGACCCCTGCAGGGATAAATCTTCTCGAGAAGCCGTGTTTTCCGCGGTTATGGTTGACTTGGTGAAAGTACTGGCTAACAAGTACTCAGAACAACTTACACCTAACTAATGATAACCTGACTAGTAATAGTCTTATTGACACAATAACTTGACCCATCATTAATCCAACTGTGTGAGTTATCCTCGGATTGCTTCTTTGGATAAGGGGCAAGGTCCAGGATGGGTTTGTTTGGAGTTAGTTATAGTTGGTTACGCTACGCTATCTTATCTCCTTTCTGTTAGCCGGAAGTTGTAGTATGTTTCTGTAGTTGGTTAGTGCAGCCAGCTGCCGCATCTTTTGTATCACCTTTTCTTTCGTTGAACCCAAAGCATCTGTGCTTGATGTTGTGGGGTACACTTTGGTGAACTGTGAGTGTTGCTTGCCAGTACGTTGTTGTACTGACCCCTTTGGGGCTGTGGTTTCCGCAGACTACGCTTACGAGGATCCCCGTGATGGCTACTACGTGGAGTTTGACGAGGCTGCTGACGAGTAGATAGCGGACCTGGGCAGGATCCGAGACATCGTGGATGGGCTCCATCTTTTCGTTTCTGGCTTCTTAAGCCTATTTGGATCTTGTCTGTACTCAGACACTTTGGATGCTTCCGCTGTGATGTAATGATGAATTGTTGGGACATGTGTCCTCTGGATGATTGTATTTGCTATCTCTGCTCCAGTGAGAGCTATTTGCCACTTATTTCAATCTTTTGTGTCTTAGAGATATGTTGTGATATCAGTTGTACAAAAGCCGTTGACGTACCATGTGTGTATGTTATGAAGTACGTCAACGGAAGTGTCCTGATTTCTATGGGATGGTTTGCGCAGACGATGGATAGTAGAGAATGGTTGTCACACGTTTACGTGTTGGCCTGCTCATATTGAGATGCGGGTGCCGGTATGCCCCGTAAGCCATTTGTTCTACTATTTAGCGGACTGTGAGTATCCTCTAGAAGTCCGGGTGCGACAACCGGTGAGATTGACAACCTCACTGTACCGTTGGGGTAAAGTATTTTGGTTTTGTTGTGTGCAGGTTCCACGTTGTTGCTGACACCGGTGAAGCGCCAGCACCACCGTCAGTGGCATCAACCTTCCGAAGATTCTCCTTCTCCTACTGGATTGATAACCCTGGTTCTTAACTAAGGAGAGAACTCCTACCGTTGTGCTCAGCACACCCTCCTCTTGGGGTATCCCTACGCAAGCATCACACAAAAAATGCGAGAAAATAAAGATACAAAGCAGTTGCTACATAAGTAAACAACACCTTGACTCAAATAAAACAGAGAAAAACAAAGCAAAAATAAAACCATGGGTTATCTCCCAAGAAGTGCTTTTATTTAACGCCTTTTAGCTAGGCCCAGAAAACTCAGAATCAAGTATTTTCAAGAGAAAAGCATCCAAATTGTAACTTGTTCTTAAAATAGAATCAAAATACAACTTTATTTTTTTAGCTCTTCCTCTCAAAGAGAAAGGAAATGATGCGCGTGTAACACATGTTCATTGGGAGACCCTAAGACGAGGGTATGACGAGCAAAGTAGCAAGTTTCCCTCAGAAAGAAACCAAGGTTGAATCGACCAGTAGGAGGAAGGAGTAACTTCAGAAGGTTGATGCAGCTGAGATGGCATGGCGCACTACCGGTTCAGCAGCAACGTGGGACCTACAGAACACAATCAAATCATTTTGCCCCAATGAAGCAGTGAGGTTGTCAATCTCACCGGTTTTGCTGAACACAAAGAGGTTAAACGTATGGTGTGGAAATGTAACATCCCAAATCTTACATTTGGAATGTTTTGCATTTAGAGCATATGCATAGCATGGCATGTTTCAAAAATTGCATTTGTTTGTTGCATTTGAAACCCCAAATTTAATCATGTTTAAAAAGATATCATATTCTTCTTTAAGGCATTATAGGCCAAAGTATTTTATTATTTTTATCTTTCCCAAAAATCCCCTTCAAGATAACCTAGGTGGATAGGTTTTCAAATTTCAATATTTTCAAAATCTGTTTGACCCTTTTTGGAGTTGTATTTTAAAAGTTAGTAATGTTTTAGTTTTTGAATAAAAAAAAAGAATCCGAGCGGGCCGACCGAGCCAGCCCAACGCGCGCGCAGCGCGCAACGCTGATGGGCCAGCCAGCCCACCCCGTCGCGGAAGCGAACGATCAAAAAAAAAAAACCCCCCGAACCGCTGACACGTGGGCCCCAGCCCACGACGTCAGCGCTGACGTCATCGTCGCCGGATTCCTCCCGGATTCGGAGGAGGAGGTTGCGCCGCCGTGTTTCCGCGGCCGCGCCCTAACCCCCCCTCACGCCACGCCCCCTATATAAGCCGCCCCCTCCACCTCGACGTCCACCCACCCTCGAAGCCGCCACCGCCGCCCTAGAAACCCTCGCCGCCGCCGTTCCATCCGCCGCCGCCGCGGAAGCCCTCGCCGCCGGCGACTCCCGCCACACCAGCCCGAGCCGCCACCACCCCGAGGACCGCGCCGACGAGGGGAAGCTGCCAGTGCCCTCGGACACGCCGGAGGACGCCGCCATCGCCGCCACCGTCCACATCCGCCGCCGCCGGTGAGCTCCCCGACGAGATCCAATCTGGGCCGTCGGATCTCGATCCGACGGCACAGATCCGAGCTGACCGCGGTCAACTCGCACGCTGACGTGACGCTGACGTCACGCCTGCGTCAGTGCAGTCAACCCCCGGTCAACTTTTTTTTTCGTTTTAAAAATTCTGGAAATTTCCTAAATATTGTAAATTCAATATCATTAGATCTATAACTCCGTTTTGCGCATTCAATATACCAAATGAAAGAGAAAATTGAGATCTATCCATATACGCAATCAAACCTATATTCTGATCTATATTTATTTTCTGTTTTCAATTATGCTTTTTGGGCTATTTAAATCATATAAAGTCAACCGTAGCTCGAAATTCATCGAATCTTCTTTGTATGATCTTGTTTTGATTAGATCTATTCAGGAATAATATCATTAACTTGTGTAGATGCTTAATTCAAACTAGATCTTGCATGTTCTTAATCTAGCACTATTAAAATCATTATAATTGCTTTAATTATTTTTCCTTGCAACAAAAACACTTTCATTGCATCATACATGTCATTAATAACCAGAGAACAATAGTAGATCTATTTTTGCATCACTAAGCTTTCATGCATGCATGTGTTGCATATTGTTATGTCTTGTTGCTTATGTATGTCGATTGCAACGTGTAGATTACAACGATTACAATGATTGTGGTTGCGAGGATTGTTTGAACAGCTGCACGTGTTGCCAAGGAAAGTGACACACATGATCCTACTATTTTACTATATGCATTAGAATTTTATAGTAGTTATGCATGAGTAGGAGTTGAGTGATATCGCTATGCTAGTTATTATTAGGGGTTGCTTCACTAACACCCAAGTGGAGTAATCATATGTTACCCTAGATTGTAGCATCCATATGATAGGCAACATCGTAGTTGTAGATTGCTTAGCCATGCTCTAGCTATTCGTGGTTGGGATTATTATCATGTTATGATGAGAATTGTTATTTTAATTGCTTATGAAAACAACATGATAATTAATTAACCACTGGGCGGATTGCTAGAGAGTCATCAGAGTACAAAGTTTGGTGGGGACCGCCGCCCAGTATATTGAGATATTGTTTACTTTCTTTATGTAGTTGTTCTTGCGTGCAACCATGTTTCATATTAGTATGGGCTAGACATAAATTGTAGGTTGTGGTGACTCGAACCCAACGTGTCCAGAGATGTAGAATAGTGGTAGGATGGTCCGGCTCGTGGTGGGTTTGGGGATCAACTTCTTATGGTCTATGGCTTGATCTTCTTTCCTTCCGTGGTACTAGTGGTGTATCATGGTGTTTGGGGTCGATTAGGCAACATGGGTAAAGGGCACAAACCTCGCGATGGTTAAAACTAAGATCTCAACAGTGTTCCATTGGTTAGGAACAATTCAACAACTAGATGGGAAACATGACATATCTCGTTCATCCTTGTTTTATTAATTACTAACAATTGGCTATGGGTTATTTGGAGAAGTGCCTGATGGTGTTTTAGTGTCCTAATCCAAAGGGTAGGAGCACTTTGCTATCAACCAAAGTGTCCAATTATGTGAAAAATCTAAATTCTAATAAATGATAGGTCAAATGCCTTTATGCAAAATAGCCTAGAAACTCCACCAGCCAAATATGCATGTAGATTAGCACTTTCCATTTATATACCACCATAGTGTCACTTGCCATCATTGCTCAGAATGATCTGACCTCCTTTTGGGGGCTGCATATTCCAACGTGCAGGTTATTCGGATTCGGATTAGCTTTTCGTAGGTTTTCGAGGCTTCACATCAACCTTTGTTCGCATGTGGCTTGCAAACAAGAAGATGGAGGTCTACCGCTGCTTGCTGTATGTTTAATAATTATTTGAGCTAGCACTTCGCTATGCAGTTTGTAATAAATTACTTTACTCTGGATAATTCGATAGTATTCAATACATTTGTTTCCTTTGATTACTATTTGTGCTGTGTATGCTGGTGAACGGTCCAGGGGCCAGTATTACACATAAAAGTATGGCTTGTGATGGGCTGTACTACTACAGGAAAACAATATGAAAACAGTAGCAGCAGTGTGAAAACAGTGGAAGCAGTGTTTGTATTATCAGTATGAGGAAAATGGAACGGGGTCCCCAGTTCACTAGTGGTGTCTCTCCATGAAAGATAAATAACATGTGTGGTGAAAAAATTATATATGGACAATTGACATAAATGAAGACTGCACCGTAGTGCATATGCAAGACGTAAAGATTACTATGTGATTCATGCGGGCATTACAACAAGATACATAGAACGTCATCCAACTACATCTATGACTAATAATCCACCCTCCGAATATCATCCGATTTTCTCCTACTGGATTGATAACCATGGTTCTTGACTAAGGGGAAAACTCCTACCGCTGTGCTCATCACACCCTCCTCTTGGGGTTCTCAACGCAAGCATCAAGTACTTTTCTGGTGCCGTTGACGGGGAGAAGGAAGTCTTCCAGCAAGAGGAGTCTCTCACCCTCAACCTCTTTATTTCGTTTATTGTCTTTTTTATATATTTTTCTTGTTTTTCTTCTCTATATTAAAAACACAAAAAAATAGCTTACTTTCTAGCTGCTATTTATTTGCTTGCTGTTATTTTTGCTTTTCTGCTCTTAGTTAAATATCTAATCATGATTCTACCCAAGTTTGCCTTGAAATACATACCAATAGGTAGCGGTGATATAATTGGGAAAGATAATATTAGAGATTTCTGTAATTATGTTAGTAAGCACGAAAAATTTGAGGATAGATCCTTAGCTGAACTTGCTCTAGATTATGAAACCGCTGCAGCATCTCTAGTTCGTATGCTGGAAGCTAGGTTTGTTAACCTTAATACCATAATACAACAAATGTTCCTCAACCTTGATCACATTAAGGATAGCAAAAAAAGAGAGTTTATCCTAGAAACTTTTTTTAAAGCATTTGGTGATGTTGCCATTGAGGCTAGAAAAGTTTTTAATCGATTTGAGATGTTAGGCTCATGTGTAGATGTTAATAGCACACCGGGTAAATCCAACAATAAAGAAATTAAATTACAAATACCCTTTAAATTGGTAGGAATGCATGAAACTCTAAAAACGAATTTTGATTGAATTGTTCCTGCAAACCCATTTGATGAAAGTAGTGTGCCTAAAAGTGCTGATAAAGGGACATCTAAAACTTCTATAGATGAAATACCATTCATTGTTGAGGATATTTCTATGCTTAATTTGGAATCTTTTTCACTTGAAAATACTTGAGTTGATCTTTTAGGCCTAGCTGAAAGGCGTTAAAGAAAAGCGCTACCGGGAGACTACCCGTTTTATTTCTCTGTTTTCATTCAGTTTTCCTTTGTTTTCTTTTGGGTACTTTGCACCTGGGTGTTGTATATTTCCTTAGCAACCCCTTTGTATCTTTTATTTTGTGTTTTTGTGGAACCAAGTAAAGCCTCTAGAAGAAATTTGAGACTATATTTCGGATTTCTGCGCAGGAAACATATTTCTCCCGTCCACTGTTAATTACGTATAAAATCATAGAAAATTCAAAATGACCTGAGTTTTTTTCCTTAATCCTGGGCTATATACTCGACTTTTCTTAGTTGACCACTTTTTTATTTGAGCAACAGAAGATTTTGGAAAAAATCAATCTCTGTCTGCTGTTCTGTTTTGACAGATTTCTGCTAATTATTTCATTTGCATCTTAATCTATTTATTTTGGTGTTCTTTTGAGAAAAGATGTTTTAAAAGAAGTTGTGACAGTGGCTAATGTGTATTTTAGTGGTAGTCTTGTGTTGAAACTGAACCATGTGAATTTATTATTTCGATTGCACTAAGTTGCTTATGAAGATTTTGAGAATTTTGGTGTGAAAAGACGTTTTCAAGAGTCAAGAGAAGAGGATGATACGATGTGATCAAGAAGAGTGAAAAGATTAAGATTGGGGATGCCCAGGTGGCACATCCCAGAAAATTCCAAGAAGACTCAAGCGTCTAAGCTTGGGGATGCCCAAGGCATCCCCTTCTTCATCAACAAATTATCAGGTCACTTCTAGTGAAACTATATTTTTATTCAGTCACACCTTATGTGCTTTACGTAGAGCGTATTTTATTTTTTGCTTTCAGTTTGTTTTTATTTTTGCAATAATCTTGGTTGGACCCCAGCATTCTTTTATTGGAGAGTGACACACTCCGCTTTTTCATGAGAATACGTTGTATTCTTAGTCTCTGTCTGGCTGCTGCATTTATTTAGTTCCTGTTTGCATCTCTTATTAGAGATGTTAGTTTTAGTAGTATTATATGAGTACTCTCATGTTTTCTTGCTGTATCATAAAGAGTATTGTTGTTAAAACATATCTTGTATGGTGCTTGTTGGGAAAAGAAAACTGCTGCTTGATGTAGACTTCATAACAATACTAGTAGAAGCTTGTATAGACTGTGACTAGAACTTTTTCATGCTATGATAAATGTTATTTTACTTTTAAAGCCTTGTGGTTATTGATTAGCATGAATAGCATTAAATATTTGAGAGCGTTTAATATGTCTTGAAAGATTCGTGAGTTGTTCTTGTCATAGTAAAGCATCAATATATGGTATTCTCTTTCGAATGTTTTACTTGGTTGACTTGGCGCATGCTCACACCATGTTTATGACTAAAACCAGTCACGAATAGCCTCCATGACCACTTAGTTTTTGAACTTGTGATACCGCTTATGCTTTAATTAATGATGCTTATGTCGATGTGCATGATTATCGCTCTTATGCTCTCTTGATTTGACGCTCCTAGTCTTTTGCTAAGCCTCCACCTGTACTAAGTATGGAATACTACTCATGCATCCAAACTCCTTAAACCAAAGTTTTCTCATTGTGTACACCATACCTATCTACATGTGGTATTTAACTGCCACTCCAAGTAAACTGTTCATGTTACCTTTAAAATCTTCAAAATTATTCCTGTTTTGTTGTAACACCTGGGGTGTTCCCCCTAAATAGAAAGTTGGTTGTTTTCTTTTGCTTTGCATCACATGCATCATATGCATTGCACCATGTTTTCAAAACAACTCAAAAATTCAAACCACTTTAAACTTTCAAAACATGTCTAAAATTTCCAATTAAAAGTTGCAACCTAACCAACTACAACTTGTTTTCAAATAGTTTGAAGTTGTTTTGCTTGTTAATAAAATTCCTTTCTATTAACACCCAAATGGTAATTTCAAATTCAAAGCAAATCCATTCATAATTGACATGATCCAATTGTGGTGTAACAATTAAAATCTTCCAAACATTTTTAAACTCACTAAGTTTTCATAGTGTTTGATTTTATTAAATAAAACTTGTTATTTCAAAACTCCAATTGAAACCCTATTTGGAATTCAACTAACAAATTAAAAAAATCAAATTAATATTCCAAATTTTGAAGTTAATGTTAAATTGCTTCGAATTGCTGTTTTGCAATTAATAAAAATTATTCATCAAATAAAAGAAACCCCAAACCCTATTTTTATCTCTCTCTCTCTCCCTCTTCTCTACAAAAAAAAGAGGTGTGTGTGCAAACAAAAAGGGAAAAATTAAAAACAGCAAAGAGAGAGGCAGCTAGCCCATTCTTTTTTTCCCTCCAGCCCACCTGGCCAAGCCCAAGGCCCATCTACCTCATCCCCCACCTCCGTACGACCCCCCCTGTCGTTTTCTCTGCAGAAAGCAATAGCAGCACCGCACCCCCACCTCCCCCCATGTGCACCTGCCCCCTTATCTACCCCTCCCTCCGGATCCCCCCAGGAACCCTAAGCCCCCTCTCTTCTCCACGCCGCCGCCACCCACTTCTCCTCGCTCCACCTCCTCTTCCCTCTCGCTGTCAATTTCTGAACTCTCTGAACCCTTTCCATGGCCGGAGAAGGAGGAACACGGCGCCGGGGGTTGAGCAGCTGCCACGGGCCGATGATGGTGGGAATGAAACCGCCGCTGCATCCTCGTCCTCCTCGTCTCCTCGCCGGGCGCTGGGAGCCACCAGGGAGGCCGCGCCGTCGCCGGAAAGTCGCCGCCGCTGCTGCCATGCTAATCCACCTTCACCTGTTGGTTAGTTGTAAAACAATTATTTCAACATTAATTAATGAGGCTTTTTCATATGCAATCCAAATTGCATATGGGCCCATTTAAATATGTTTACCATGTCAACTAGTTTATCTTTGATGCATCTTTAAACTTGTCATGCATCCATATCTTGATCATGCTGGCTCTTTTGCCGTAGTAGTAATTGTTGCATCCGGTGTTTGTTCGAGGTTCGTTGCTTCTTCCCGGATAGGATGTTGAGATGATGTGAGCAACGACAAGTTCTTCGGATGTACCTCTACTTGCTGGATTCCAGGCAAGTATACTCACTTCCTGCCAAATGGCTGCCTTTCATCACTTGTTACCGATTCTTTCCGTTGTTCTTATGCTAGCCTTACGATTTGATGCTTGCGTCTCGATCCTATCATATGTTTACCTTGCAGCCATGATATAGCCTTCCTTCCCCTTCCTATTAACTGTTGTTTGTTTACCCTGTTGGCCCTTGTGTCGTAGTTGCATGCTTAGTGTTGTTTGCGCTCAAGTCTTGTTGTCCGTCTGATCACCTGTTTAGTTTGATAGTTGGGTTTCAATTCAATCAACAACGTGTTAATGTTTTGGGTAATAATAATTTGATGATAAGGCACCGGCAGGAGGCCCGGCGTGGTTTTGAGGCCTGCTAGTGTCGACCCTAATTAGGAAAAGGGTCTTGTCTACTGATCCATGATGAGCGCACTAACCGCATGTGGGAAGCGAGTATGGGCGCCCCCCGCAATTCTGATTCGATTCGCATCTCGTCCAAATCGCCTCATTTAGTTCGGGTTTTCCATTTGCCGCATGCATATGCAGGTGCGAACCCTTGGCGCCAGGGTGGAACTTTTGTAGTCGGCATTTAGGGAGACACGTTCTTAGAGTGCTATGAGGGTCCCCTTTTCTTCGTGGGGCTTGATTAGCCGTGCGCTCAATTGCACGGGGTTCTTTGGGCTTGATGCGAAGAAGAGTTGGGTTGTGTTGAGTACCTCGCTTGGTGGGTTTGATCCCCGTCTGGCGGGATATTCTTACGTGTACGGCCAAATTGGTGCAACCCTGCAGGGTTAAATCTTCTCGAGAAGCCGTGTTTTCCGCGGTTATGGATGACTTGGTGAAAGTACTGGCTAACAAGTACTCAGAACAACTTACACCTAACTAATGATACTTGACTAGTAATAGTCTTATTGACTCAATAACTTGATCCATCATTAATCCAACAGTGTGAGTTATCCTTGGGTTGCTTCCTTAGTAGGGGGTAACATTGGATGGGTTTGTTTGGGTGGTTAGTACTAGTTGGTTACGATACGCTATCTTATCCCCCTCTTTTAGCCGGATGTTGTAGTGAGTCTCCGTAGTTGGTTAATGCAGCCCGCTGCCGCTTATTTGCAATAATCCCTTCCTCTCCGTTGAACCAAAGTATTTGTATCTTGTGATGACTGGTTACGCTGGTATCTTGTGAGTATGGGTTATCCACTTGCCAGTACTTAACCGTACTGACCCACGAATCCTTTTTCGTGGCTGGATATTCAACATTGCAGTCAACAGGTTTGAAGTCTGACGACGTTAGCTTGGGAATCCCTCCGGCTTGGCCTGGGCAGGGATTGGACGCTCTCGGTTATCTTCAGGACTCTTAGTCTAACTTGTATCTTGTCCGTAGTCGGACGCTATGTTGTTTCTTCCGCTGTTATTTGGATCTTTGTATTGTATCAGTTGTATCCATGACTCGTTTGAGTCGTCTTGTATATATTATTTTCTGTTGTTGTTGCGGAATATTCGTGAACTGTTGTAATGTTATCAAAAGTGGCAACCTGGAATCGGTTATTATGTGGATTTTGGCGGGAATGCTGAAATCTGCATAGTGCCCGATCTCGGGGCGTCACAAATGGTATCAGAGCCTTGGTTCCGATTCCCGAGATTGTTTCGATACAAATGGTTATCGAAGCAACGGGTCCGCAAAGCCTGTAGGATAACCTCGCTAACGGTCGTTGTTTCTAGAATGTCAAAAACTATTTCTGCTAAACTATTTTTGGAAACATCTCAATAGGATTCATGTTTTCTCCTTATCTCTATTCTATTTCCCCTCCCGTCTTATTTGTTTTGGAGTCTCCCCCTTGTCTATCTTTCAAAGTGTTAGGATCCTACGTGGGTGGACGTTTTCCGAGCCTTTAACCTAATAGGTTCGATCATCGGAAGATTCCTGGTGGAAGAACATCGTCATCAGCCCGAGCAAGATTCCCTTGTTAGTGGTGTCGAGAATCTCTTCTTAGTGGTGTCAAGGAGATCAGCTGGAAGCATGAAGAATCGATAGTCGAACTTCTTTCCCCTCCTGGGTTAGCAGGTGGATTGCGAGGGCACAATCCCTTGTTAGTGGTGTCGTCTGTAACACCTGGGGTGTTCCCCCTAAATAGAAAGTTGGTTGTTTTCTTTTGCTTTGCATCACATGCATCATATGCATTGCACCATGTTTTCAAAACAACTCAAAAATTCAAACCACTTTAAACTTTCAAAACATGTCTAAAATTTCCAATTAAAAGTTGCAACCTAACCAACTACAACTTGTTTTCAAATAGTTTGAAGTCGTTTTGCTTGTTAATAAAATTCCTTTCTATTAACACCCAAATGGTAATTTCAAATTCAAAGCAAATCCATTCATAATTGACATGATCCAATTGTTGTGTAACAATTAAAATCTTCCAAACATTTTTAAACTCACTAAGTTTTCATAGTGTTTGATTTTATTAAATAAAACTTGTTATTTCAAAACTCCAATTGAAACCCTATTTAGAATTCAACTAACAAATTAAAAAAATCAAATTAATATTCCAAATTTTGAAGTTAATGTTAAATTGCTTTGAATTGCTGTTTTGCAATTAATAAAAATTATTCATCAAATAAAAGAAACCCCAAACCCTATTTTTATCTCTCTCTCTCTCCCTCTTCTCTACAAAAAAAAGAGGTGTGTGTGCAAACAAAAAGGGAAAAATTAAAAACAGCAAAGAGAGAGGCAGCCAGCTCATTCTTTTTTCCCAACCAGCCCACCTGGCCAAGCCCAAGGCCCATCTACCTCATCGCCCACCTCCGTACGATCCCCCCCTGTCGTTTTCTCTGCAGAAAGCAACAGCAGCACCGCACCCCCACCTCCCTCCATGTGCACCTGCCCCCTTATCTACCCCTCCCTCCGGATCCCCCAGGAACCCTAAGCCCCCTCTCTTCTCCACGCTGCCGCCACCCACTTCTCCTCGCTCCACCTCCTCTTCCCTCTCGCTGCCAATTTCTGAACTCTCTGAACCCTTTCCATGGCCGGAGAAGGAGAAGCACGGCGCCGGGGGTTGAGCAGCTGCCACGGGCCGATGATGGTGGGAATGAAACCGCCGCTGCATCCTCGTCCTCCTCGTCTCCTCGCCGGGCACTGGGAGCCACCAGGGAGGCCGCGCCGTCGCCGGAAAGTCGCCGCCGCTGCTGCCATGCTCGACGACTGCAACCTCCTCCCGCAGATCAGACCCCTGCCCCGACCACCACCAAGGTGAGGGCCCCCCTCCCAGGCTTAGGCCCTCCTCCTCCCCTCTGCTCTGTGAACCCGCCATCGCGCGGAGGCCTCCCGCCATCGAGCGCTGCGTGCAGGTCGTCGCCGTTCGTCGTGACGGTTTCTGAACTTTTGCTCGACAGAAACCCGCACCCCTTACCTCAAACTCCCGAGCCTCTGTATCCTATCACCACCGATCAGTAGCCCAGTTGGTAGCAACCCTTGCGCGCGCCCCAGCAGTCCTGGGTTCGATTCCCCCCCCCCCAAGGCAGAAAGCCAACCCACTTTTTCCCTCTTTTTGCTGTTTTCTCCTCGAATTTCAGAAAACTCAGATCTGAGGCATTAATTCTAAAATCAATATAAATTGAATATTGCTCCAATTTCAGAAAACTCAGATCTGAGGCATTAACTCTTTTTGCTGTTTTCTCCTCGAATATTGCTCAAATTCCTGTGGATTCAAAATTTTGTGCTCTTTCTATTAATGTCAAGTTTGCAACATGTTTCTGTAACAATTTTTGCACTAAATAATTAATTACTGAAAATGCAATTAAAAGTGGAAACTTTGGAATTTCATAACTTGAGTTGTGCTCATCCAATTTAAGCAAACTCGGGCTCTAAAAAATTTGTCTTAACAAACTCTACACATTGGTATTTTATTTGGACACAATTGAATAAATTTTGAACATGTTTCCCTCTGTTTACTAAAAAGGGCAGAATAAGACTACTTATGGAAAATTGCATAATAAATTCAATAATAACCCAAAAATTATGTTTAATAGCTCAAAATGTTCAGTGAAACATTTGCTACATGTTTTCAACCTTTTCAATGCAATTTGTTTATTGTTTTCCCTAATTAAAAGTGGTGCAATAATTCAATGCTTTAATTAAACATTTTAAATTGCAAAATTCATAACTTGGGCAATTCAAACCCAATTTCAACATGTTAAATATGTTTTCCATCCCATTTTTCATGAACTTTGCAAATATCAACTTTGTTTGCTGTTTTGAATAATTTAAATTGCTGAAAACAACTGTTTCTTATTTAATGCATTTAAAATTGTCAAATTAATAACTAATTCATTTCAATTCCTTTTTCAACAAATGAAATATGTTTTCCATCTAAAATTTTGTGTTCTTTCCAAATATAAATTTTGTTATCTGTTTTGAACAATTAAAATGGTTGAAAACAATAAATACTTGTGTAACTCACTTAAGAAGCCAAATTTCCTAACTTAATAAATAAAATTCCAAACTTGGTAAACACCTTTTCAAATTGAAGCTATTGTTGTTATCTTTTTGTTTTCCTCATCCATGCATCATGCTAATCCACCTTCACCTGTTGGTTAGTTGTAAAACAATTATTTCAACATTAATTAATGAGGCTTTTTCATATGCAATCCAAATTGCATATGGGCCCATTTAAATATGTTTACCATGTCAACTAGTTTATCTTTGATGCATCTTTAAACTTGTCATGCATCCATATCTTGATCATGCTGGCTCTTTTGCCGTAGTAGTAATTGTTGCATCCGGTGTTTGTTCGAGGTTCGTTGCTTCTTCTCGGATAGGACGTTGAGATGATGTGAGCAACGACAAGTTCTTCGGATGTACCTCTACTTGCTGGATTCCAGGCAAGTATACTCACTTGCTGCCAAATGGCTGCCTTTCATCACTTGTTACCGATTCTTTCCGTTGTTCTTATGCTAGCCTTATGATTTGATGCTTGCGTCTCGATCCTATCATATGTTTACCTTGCAGCCATGATATAGCCTTCCTTCCCCTTCCTATTAACTGTTGTTTGTTTACCCTGTTGGCCCTTGTGTCGTAGTTGCATGCTTGGTGTTGTTTGCGCTCAAGTCTTGTTGTCCGTCTGATCACCTGTTTAGTTTGATAGTTGGGTTTCAATTCAATCAACAACATGTTAATGTTTTGGGTAATAATAATTTGATGATAAGGCACCGGCAGGAGGCCCGGCGTGGTTTTGAGGCCTGCTAGTGTCGACCCTAATTAGGAAAAGGGTCTTGTCTACTGATCCATGATGAGCGCACTAACCGCATGTGGGAAGCGAGTATGGGCGCCCCCCGCAATTCTGATTCGATTCGCATCTCGTCCAAATCGCCTCATTTAGTTCGGGTTTTCCATTTGCCGCATGCATATGCAGGTGCGAACCCTTGGCGCCAGGGTGTGTAACATCCCAAGTCTGAAAATAGCCATTTAGAATGTTTGATTTCTTGTTACTTAAGTTTTGCATCATGTCATCATGTTGTTTGCTTTTGTTTCTAAATTGATGCATTTGTTTTCCACTGTTTTCATTTGTTTTCCTTTGTTTCCTGTTTGAATTTCAACTCAAATTTCAAACCCTTTGTTTCATCCTTGTGATGTTACAATTTCCAAAGTGAGAGTTCAAATAAAAACAACCAAACTTGCTTTTAATTATTGTTTTGCAAATTGATAAACTTTAATTATCAACTAAACACCCTCACACCCTATTTGATAATTTTAACTAAACAACTTTAAATCATTTAGAATTTCAAATCTTGTGAAAAATAGGTTGACATTGCTTAAGTTCCTGTTTTTGAAAAGAATCACAAATAATCACAAAAGGTTAAACCCCCAAACCCTTTTCTATTCATCTCTCTCTTTCTTTTCATTACAAAAAAAAAGGAGGAAAGTGGAATATAGCAAAGGAGAGAAGGAGCAGCCCATCTAACTAGCCCAACCCCCTCCTCTTATTTCTTTTTCCCCAGCCCAGCAAACCAGCCCAGTACCCCTTCATCTACGTTGTCGTCTTCCTCCCAGCGCACGTCATCCCTGTACGACATGGCTCACCACCACACGATCAGACTCTCCCCTCCTCGATGCAGCTCCGTACCAAGCCCCTCTCCCTATAACTAACCTACTCCCTCTACCCTAGAACCCTAGCCCATCCTCTCCCGCCGCCATCTCTCCCTCTGCTATCTTCCTCTCTCTGTACATGACCGGAAACATTCACTGAACCTCACCACCGAGCCCTCCCATGGCCGAAAATTGAGGAGGTTGGCGTGGTCGCTAGAGGCTGTCCCGGGAGCTCCCCATGGCGGGAATGGAAACGCCCAAGTACCCTCTACCTTCTCCCCCCCTCGGCTTGGGCCGGGAGGGACTGAGCCGCCGCCACCGTCGAGGATTCCCGCCGCCAATCTTCCTGTCCGCCCTGCCTGCAGCGACCTGTCCGCCCCAACCGCTCCTGATCGAGGCCAACTAGGTGAGCAACTCCTCCTCGATCCCCTTCCCTCGCCTCCTCCCACTCCCCTTGAACCGCACCCCACAGCTCCCCCCCATAGCGCCTCCCTAGGTCCTCTCCGGCGAGCAGCTGCTCGACCATCGAGCTGTCCGATCTGGGTTCAGTAAACGTACGTGCAGTTTCAGAAGAACATCCCGAAACCACAACACTTACCCCTCATGTTTCCTTTCCTATCAACACACGCAGCGCAGCTCTACTGGCTCCAGCCGCGCGCAGAACAACCTCAGGTCGTGGGTTCAACTCCCCATCCCCACCCTTTTCTCTGTCCTATTTTTCCAATTACAACTCCATGCGGATCTGAAGCCTTAACCCCCCTGAGAAGCCCTTCCTTCCAACAGCAGCAGCAGTAGCCCATCTGGTTTGGTTCCCCTTGTGCAGTCCAGAGGTGGGGGGATCAAATCCCACCTCCCACAAATAAAACAATCTTTTATTTTTGCAAGGTTTTGGTACTGGAATTTCTGCAAATCACACATAGATCCCTGCTAATTAATTCTAGTCCCTGTAAAAATAATTTCCAAGTCCCTAGATTCATCAAAATGGCAGATTTGCCCTATATTTTGTAAATTGCATAAATAAATCATCCTAACTCCAAATTCAACATTTTTTATATGTTTTCAATACCAAATTAAATGATCTATCCAAATATAAAATTTGTTTACTGTTTTGAATATTTTAAATTGGTGCAATATTTGAAAACTTGTCAAATTCACTTAAATTTGCAAAATTCATAACTTGGGCATAAAAATTCCAAATTTCACAAACCAAATATGTTTTCCAATCAACTTTTCATGTACTTTCCAAATATAAATTTTGTTTGCTGTTTTGAATAATTTAAATTGCTGAAAACAACTGTTTCTTGTTTATTGCATTTAAAATTGCCAAAATAATAACTTGCTCATTTTAAATCCAATTTCCACAAATGAAATATGTTTTCCATGCAAAATTAAACCCTCTTTCCAAATATAAATTTTGTTTCATGTTTTGAACAATTAAAAGTGGTCAAATAATTTAAACCTTATTTAATTCATTTAATATTGTAAATTCATAACTTGATCCAAACAAATTCTTTTGGGACATATAAAATATGTTTTCCAACCCTAAAAGTATAAACTCTTCAAATATGAATTTGGTTTAATATTTTGAACAAATAAAAATTCAAATAAGTTCATGTTTGAATTAAATTCATTTAATTCTTGCTTAAACTTGTTTAATCCATAAATAATTTATTTGAAATCCTTTTTCAACAAGTGAAACATGTATTCCAACTAAAATCTTGTTTTCTTTTCAAATATAAACTTTGTTATCTGTTTTGAACACTTTAACTTGTTGAAAACAACAATTACTTGTGTGACATGTTTAGTAACCAAACTTTCCAAAACTTACTAAATGATTTCCAAACTTGTTCCAATCCTTTTCCACTTGCATCTATCATTGTTATTTATTGTTATCTTATTGTTTTCATCATGCATGCATCATGTTTAACTACTTACACCTGTTAATCAAATGTAGATCATTGCTTCAACCTAAACCATTTGCATCCATATGCAATTCACATTGCATATGGGTCCAATTAAATTGTGTTATCTTGTCAAGTAGTTATTCTGATGCATCTATTAACATGACATGCATCATCCCATGTTTGTGCACCTATGCCATGATATTGATTGTTTATCTTTCTGCATTGTGTTTGCTTCTTCTCGGATAAACGACGACGTTGAGACCGACGATATTTACGACACCCCTTCTAAGGATCTAGCTCAGTACCAGGCTACTGGGTTTTGCAGGCAAGTTATCACTCACATGAACCATCGTGTTCCTTTCAACATTGGTTACCGATACTTTCCGTTGTCTATTTCTGCTAGCCTTAGTAGTAGTTGTTTCTGTTGCGAACCTATCACATGATACCCTGAACCCTGATATTGCCTCACCTCCATACCTATACCCATTGTTTGAGCCCGTGTCTTACTAGCATGCTTAGGTTGTTTTGCTCGAGTCTGTTACCCGTTACTTTCAGTTACTATTTCATTATGTTCTGGGGGCTCGATGTTTAATCAATCAATCAATCATGCTAATGATATTGCTAAATAATAAATTTGATGATAAGGCACCGGCAGGAGGCCCATGAGAGGTTTTGGAGCCTGCTAGTGTCGACCCTAATAGGAAAAGGGTCTTGTCTACTGATCCATGATGAGCGCACTACCCGCATTTGGGAAGCGAGTATGGGCGCCCCCCTCAACTTGACCTGATTCGCATCTCGTCCAAATCACCTCATTTAGTTCGTGTTTTCCATTTGCCGCATGCATGTTTTTGCGAGCCCAGGCCAGGGTGGAACTTTCGTAGTCGGCATATAGGGGGGCACGTTCTTAGAGTGCTATGAGGGTCCATTTTCTTCTGGGCTCGATTAGCCGTGCGCCCAAGGTGCTTTGGGCTTGATGCGAGGAATGGTTGGTTGTGTTGAGTACCCCGCTTGGTGGAAGGGCCTTTCCATCTGGCGGGTTATTCATGAGTGTACGGCCAAATTGGTGCAACCCTGCAGGGATAATCTTCTCGAGAAGCCGTGTTTTCCGCGGTTATGGATTACTTGGTGAAAGTACTGGCTAACAAGTACTCAGGACAACTTAAACATAATGATCAAACATGTTACACCCCATGATTAATAATTTGACTAGTAATATGCTTATTGACACAATAATTTGAACCATCACTATTATAACTGTGTGAGTTATCCTCGGATTGCTTCTTTGGATAAGGGGCGAGATCCAGGATGGGTTTGTTTGATGTTATCTTTCAGTTGGTTACAATCACTCGATCTTATCCCCTGTCTGATAGCTCGAAGTGATAGATTCTCTGTAGTTGGTTAGTGCAGCCAGTTGCAGCATCTTTTATATCCCTTTCCTTCCGTTGAACCCAAAGCATCTGTGCTTGGTGTTGACGGGTTACACTTTGGTGAACTGTGAGTCTTGCTTGCCAGTACGTTGGTGTACTGACCCCTTTGGGGCTGTGGTTTCCGCAGACCTACGTTTCCGAAGTTCTACATGGTGGCTACTACGTGGAGTATGACGAGACTGCTGACGAGTAGATAGCGGACCCGGGCAGGATCCGAGACTTCGTGGATGGGCTCCGTCTGTTTGTTTCCGGCCTCTTAGGCCTATTTGGTTCTTGTCTGTACTCAGACATGTTGAATGCTTCCGCTGTATTGTAATGATGTATTGTTGGGGCATGTGCCCTCTGAATGATTGTATTTGCTATCTCTGCTCTAATGAGAGCCATTTGCAACTTATTTCAATCTTTTGTGTCGTAGAGATCTGTTGTGATATCACTTGTTAAACGCCGTTGACGTACCATGTGTGTATGGTTTGAAGTACGTCGACGGAAGTGCCTTTGATCTCTAGTGGATAGTTTACATCGACGATGGAATAGCAGGGCTTGTGTTGTCGCGCATAAGCGCAGGCCTACCAGGAAGCTGGGACGTGGGAGCAGTTATGCCCCATAATCCAAGCATCTGCTATCCAGTTCGTACGGTGAGTATCCCCTAGAAGTCAGGGTGCGACAAATGGTATCAGAGCCTGTCTGCCTGTAGGATCCCTTTTTACTGGTCGCAGTTGAGTCTAGAAACTATTTTGTAGCTATATAGGAAAAATGAGACGTGAGAGTAGGAATTCTGTTCTTTTTCTTCTTTCCCCACCCACCCTCCCTTTTTCTGGTAAGGAAGTGCAATGTTGTTTTCCCTTCTCATCTGAACTTTCAAGTTAGGATTTCACGAATTCTGGTTTCTCTAGGATGGTTATATCTACTAGACCATAGGAATGGAGGTGGTTGTGACATGATTTATCATGTTGCCTACTCATGATTGAGAACGGAGGCGTGTAAGCCCCGGAAGCAGATCCTCTATTCCTTAAGCAGTAGATATTGATCCTTTAGAAGCCCGGATGGGTTTTCCATAGTACCTTAGGAGTTTTGTTCTCATTTTCCCCGATGTTGATATCATGTTCTTCTCAACATTCTTTTCGTCCGTTGAAATCTTGTTGTTGTTTTCCACTTCAAATCTTCTACCGGCGTCTAATCAAAACTTCATCGTAAACCCTATTTCAGCTAAAGTGTTGTTTCATACCGGAGAATCACATTCCTTTGTGTCAACAATCTTTTCCACAACATACAACCCAATTCTGGTTCAACTAAGCAATCAAAACTCTGTTCACTCCCCGGGATCACAAATGTTGACTTCCAAGATAAGTAAAACAATCCAATTCTAATGAGAGGCCACATATTCCTCGTTACTCTCATGTTGCTGATTCTGACATTGATATCATCCTTGGTGTTCCATTGATGTCAATAATTCTGTTCCACCATTCTAACCAGATAATCTATTCTCCAAATAAATCAAGTTCCATTCAGCTATACACCCTTGGTGCAAAATCTCTCCCCTTTACTTGTAATGTTCCGGTGGTTTGCAAATTCCCTGACGTCTATCAAACGTGCACGATGTGTTTCACGTGTCACAGTTCAAGAGGATCTTCCCAAGAAGTTTCCGGACCTTTTCTTTTCTCAGTAGGAATCTCGGGGCGCGATTCCTTCAAGGGGGGGCGTTTTGTAACATCCCAAGTCTGAAAATAGCCATTTAGAATGTTTGATTTCTTGTTACTTAAGTTTTGCATCATGTCATCATGTTGTTTGCTTTTGTTTCTAAATTGATGCATTTGTTTTCCACTGTTTTCATTTGTTTTCCTTTGTTTCCTGTTTGAATTTCAACTCAAATTTCAAACCCTTTGTTTCATCCTTGTGATGTTACAATTTCCAAAGTGAGAGTTCAAATAAAAACAACCAAACTTGCTTTTAATTATTGTTTTGCAAATTGATAAACTTTAATTATCAACTAAACACCCTCACACCCTATTTGATAATTTTAACTAAACAACTTTAAATCATTTAGAATTTCAAATCTTGTGAAAAATAGGTTGACATTGCTTAAGTTCCTGTTTTTGAAAAGAATCACAAATAATCACAAAAGGTTAAACCCCCAAACCCTTTTCTATTCATCTCTCTCTTTCTTTTCATTACAAAAAAAAAGGAGGAAAGTGGAATATAGCAAAGGAGAGAAGGAGCAGCCCATCTAACTAGCCCAATCCCCTCCTCTTATTTCTTTTTCCCCAGCCCAGCAAACCAGCCCAGTACCCCTTCATCTACGTTGTCGTCTTCCTCCCAGCGCACGTCATCCCTGTACGACATGGCTCACCACCACACGATCAGACTCTCCCCTCCTCGATGCAGCTCCGTACCAAGCCCCTCTCCCTATAACTAACCTACTCCCTCTACCCTAGAACCCTAGCCCATCCTCTCCCGCCGCCATCTCTCCCTCTGCTATCTTCCTCTCTCTGTACATGACCGGAAACATTCACTGAACCTCACCACCGAGCCCTCCCATGGCCGAAAATTGAGGAGGTTGGCGTGGTCGCTAGAGGCTGTCCCGGGAGCTCCCCATGGCGGGAATGGAAACGCCCAAGTACCCTCTACCTTCTCCCCCCCTCGGCTTGGGCCGGGAGGGACTGAGCCGCCGCCACCGTCGAGGATTCCCGCCGCCAATCTTCCTGTCCGCCCTGCCTGCAGCGACCTGTCCGCCCCAACCGCTCCTGATCGAGGCCAACTAGGTGAGCAACTCCTCCTCGATCCCCTTCCCTCGCCTCCTCCCACTCCCCTTGAACCGCACCCCACAGCTCCCCCCATAGCGCCTCCCTAGGTCCTCTCCGGCGAGCAGCTGCTCGACCATCGAGCTGTCCGATCTGGGTTCAGTAAACGTACGTGCAGTTTCAGAAGAACATCCCGAAACCACAACACTTACCCCTCATGTTTCCTTTCCTATCAACACACGCAGCGCAGCTCTACTGGCTCCAGCCGCGCGCAGAACAACCTCAGGTCGTGGGTTCAACTCCCCATCCCCACCCTTTTCTCTGTCCTATTTTTCCAATTACAACTCCATGCGGATCTGAAGCCTTAACCCCCCTGAGAACCCCTTCCTTCCAACAGCAGCAGCAGTAGCCCATCTGGTTTGGTTCCCCTTGTGCAGTCCAGAGGTGGGGGGATCAAATCCCACCTCCCACAAATAAAACAATCTTTTATTTTTGCAAGGTTTTGGTACTGGAATTTCTGCAAATCACACATAGATCCCTGCTAATTAATTCTAGTCCCTGTAAAAATAATTTCCAAGTCCCTAGATTCATCAAAATGGCAGATTTGCCCTATATTTTGTAAATTGCATAAATAAATCATCCTAACTCCAAATTCAACATTTTTTATATGTTTTCAATACCAAATTAAATGATCTATCCAAATATAAAATTTGTTTACTGTTTTGAATATTTTAAATTGGTGCAATATTTGAAAACTTGTCAAATTCACTTAAATTTGCAAAATTCATAACTTGGGCATAAAAATTCCAAATTTCACAAACCAAATATGTTTTCCAATCAACTTTTCATGTACTTTCCAAATATAAATTTTGTTTGCTTTTTTGAATAATTTAAATTGCTGAAAACAACTGTTTCTTGTTTATTGCATTTAAAATTGCCAAAATAATAACTTGCTCATTTTAAATCCAATTTCCACAAATGAAATATGTTTTCCATGCAAAATTAAACCCTCTTTCCAAATATAAATTTTGTTTCATGTTTTGAACAATTAAAAGTGGTCAAATAATTTAAACCTTATTTAATTCATTTAATATTGTAAATTCATAACTTGATCCAAACAAATTCTTTTGGGACATATAAAATATGTTTTCCAACCCTAAAAGTATAAACTCTTCAAATATGAATTTGGTTTAATATTTTGAACAAATAAAAATTCAAATAAGTTCATGTTTGAATTAAATTCATTTAATTCTTGCTTAAACTTGTTTAATCCATAAATAATTTATTTGAAATCCTTTTTCAACAAGTGAAACATGTATTCCAACTAAAATCTTGTTTTCTTTTCAAATATAAACTTTGTTATCTGTTTTGAACACTTTAACTTGTTGAAAACAACAATTACTTGTGTGACATGTTTAGTAACCAAACTTTCCAAAACTTACTAAATGATTTCCAAACTTGTTCCAATCCTTTTCCACTTGCATCTATCATTGTTATTTATTGTTATCTTATTGTTTTCATCATGCATGCATCATGTTTAACTACTTACACCTGTTAATCAAATGTAGATCATTGCTTCAACCTAAACCATTTGCATCCATATGCAATTCACATTGCATATGGGTCCAATTAAATTGTGTTATCTTGTCAAGTAGTTATTCTGATGCATCTATTAACATGACATGCATCATCCCATGTTTGTGCACCTATGCCATGATATTGATTGTTTATCTTTCTGCATTGTGTTTGCTTCTTCTCGGATAAACGACGACGTTGAGACCGACGATATTTACGACACCCCTTCTAAGGATCTAGCTCAGTACCAGGCTACTGGGTTTTGCAGGCAAGTTATCACTCACATGAACCATCGTGTTCCTTTCAACATTGGTTACCGA
This sequence comes from Alopecurus myosuroides, assembly GCA_028641055.1. Taxonomy (NCBI): domain Eukaryota; kingdom Viridiplantae; phylum Streptophyta; class Magnoliopsida; order Poales; family Poaceae; genus Alopecurus; species Alopecurus myosuroides. The sequence continues at coordinate 49,285,383 of CM054062.1, read as the reverse complement.
TACTTTCCGTTGTCTATTTCTGCTAGCCTTAGTAGTAGTTGTTTCTGTTGCGAACCTATCACATGATACCCTGAACCCTGATATTGCCTCACCTCCATACCTATACCCATTGTTTGAGCCCGTGTCTTACTAGCATGCTTCGGTTGTTTTGCTCGAGTCTGTTACCCGTTACTTTCAGTTACTATTTCATTATGTTCTGGGGGCTCGATGTTTAATCAATCAATCAATCATGCTAATGATATTGCTAAATAATAAATTTGATGATAAGGCACCGGCAGGAGGCCCATGAGAGGTTTTGGAGCCTGCTAGTGTCGACCCTAATAGGAAAAGGGTCTTGTCTACTGATCCATGATGAGCGCACTACCCGCATTTGGGAAGCGAGTATGGGCGCCCCCCTCAACTTGACCTGATTCGCATCTCGTCCAAATCACCTCATTTAGTTCGTGTTTTCCATTTGCCGCATGCATGTTTTTGCGAGCCCAGGCCAGGGTGGAACTTTCGTAGTCGGCATATAGGGGGACACGTTCTTAGAGTGCTATGAGGGTCCATTTTCTTCTGGGCTCGATTAGCCGTGCGCCCAAGGTGCTTTGGGCTTGATGCGAGGAATGGTTGGTTGTGTTGAGTACCCCGCTTGGTGGAAGGGCCTTTCCATCTGGCGGGTTATTCATGAGTGTACGGCCAAATTGGTGCAACCCTGCAGGGATAATCTTCTCGAGAAGCCGTGTTTTCCGCGGTTATGGATTACTTGGTGAAAGTACTGGCTAACAAGTACTCAGGACAACTTAAACATAATGATCAAACATGTTACACCCCATGATTAATAATTTGACTAGTAATATGCTTATTGACACAATAATTTGAACCATCACTATTATAACTGTGTGAGTTATCCTCGGATTGCTTCTTTGGATAAGGGGCGAGATCCAGGATGGGTTTGTTTGATGTTATCTTTCAGTTGGTTACAATCACTCGATCTTATCCCCTGTCTGATAGCTCGAAGTGATAGATTCTCTGTAGTTGGTTAGTGCAGCCAGTTGCAGCATCTTTTATATCCCTTTCCTTCCGTTGAACCCAAAGCATCTGTGCTTGGTGTTGACGGGTTACACTTTGGTGAACTGTGAGTCTTGCTTGCCAGTACGTTGGTGTACTGACCCCTTTGGGGCTGTGGTTTCCGCAGACCTACGTTTCCGAAGATCTACATGGTGGCTACTATGTGGAGTATGACGAGACTGCTGACGAGTAGATAGCGGACCCGGGCAGGATCCGAGACTTCGTGGATGGGCTCCGTCTGTTTGTTTCCGGCCTCTTAGGCCTATTTGGTTCTTGTCTGTACTCAGACATGTTGAATGCTTCCGCTGTATTGTAATGATGTATTGTTGGGGCATGTGCCCTCTGAATGATTGTATTTGCTATCTCTGCTCTAATGAGAGCCATTTGCAACTTATTTCAATCTTTTGTGTCGTAGAGATCTGTTGTGATATCACTTGTTAAACGCCGTTGACGTACCATGTGTGTATGGTTTGAAGTACGTCGACGGAAGTGCCTTTGATCTCTAGTGGATAGTTTACATCGACGATGGAATAGCAGGGCTTGTGTTGTCGCGCATAAGCGCAGGCCTACCAGGAAGCTGGGACGTGGGAGTAGTTATGCCCCATAATCCAAGCATCTGCTATCCAGTTCGTACGGTGAGTATCCCCTAGAAGTCAGGGTGCGACAGGGTGGAACTTTTGTAGTCGGCATTTAGGGAGACACGTTCTTAGAGTGCTATGAGGGTCCACTTTTCTTCGTGGGGCTTGATTAGCCGTGCGCTCAATTGCACGGGGTTCTTTGGGCTTGATGCGAAGAAGAGTTGGGTTGTGTTGAGTACCTCGCTTGGTGGGTTTGATCCCCGTCTGGCGGGATATTCTTACGTGTACGGCCAAATTGGTGCAACCCTGCGGGGTTAAATCTTCTCGAGAAGCCGTGATTTCCGCGGTTATGGATGACTTGGTGAAAGTACTGGCTAACAAGTACTCAGAACAACTTACACCTAACTAATGATACTTGACTAGTAATAGTCTTATTGACTCAATAACTTGATCCATCATTAATCCAACAGTGTGAGTTATCCCTGGGTTGCTTCCTTAGTAGGGGGTAACATTGGATGGGTTTGTTTGGGTGGTTAGTACTAGTTGGTTACGATACGCTATCTTATCCCCCTCTTTTAGCCGGATGTTGTAGTGAGTCTCCGTAGTTGGTTAATGCAGCCCGCTGCCGCTTATTTGCAATAATCCCTTCCTCTCCGTTGAACCAAAGTATTTGTATCTTGTGATGACTGGTTACGCTGGTATCTTGTGAGTATGGGTTATCCACTTGCCAGTACTTAACCGTACTGACCCACGAATCCTTTTTCGTGGCTGCATATTCAACATTGCAGTCAACAGGTTTGAAGTCTGACGACGTTAGCTTGGGAATCCCTCCGGCTTGGCCTGGGCAGGGATTGGACGCTCTCGGTTATCTTCAGGACTCTTAGTCCAACTTGTATCTTGTCCGTAGTCGGACGCTATGTTGTTTCTTCCGCTGTTATTTGGATCTTTGTATTGTATCAGTTGTATCCTTGACTCGTTTGAGTCGTCTTGTATATATTCTTTTCTGTTGTTGTTGCGGAATATTCGTGAACTGTTGTAATGTTATCACAAGTGGCAACCTGGAATCGGTTATTATGTGGATTTTGGCGGAATGCTGAAATCTGCATAGTGCCCGATCTCGGGGCGTCACGTTTGTGTTCTTGTTTTTGCTCATGAGGACGTCAATAGAGAATCTTTATCTCACTTGTTGATTGGATTTCACACCCTGCACTAGTGGCTTCATCCGCTTATCCAAATTATAGAAGAGCTGGCAGCGGGGTGCCCAGCCCCAAATTAATACAAAGAAATTCTCTTCACTATTTTTTCCCCTGATTTATCAATCAAAACATAATTGTGTAAACAAAAAAGAAAGAGGGATGACCTTCTACACAGGTTGCGTCCTTCACCATGGGAGTCGCTCTTGTGAATCCAGTTGGCTTATGACGTACTGTATTGTCTGTTTACCATTCATTGACATAAGCATACACCTCTCCTAAAAAAATAGACACTCCTCCACGGTGTCAAACTTTTAATACCTTTGTTTAATGAAATAAAAAGCTCTAGCACACGAGTGATCCTTGCTTCCGTCTGCGAAAGGGCTTTCTTTTACTTTTATGTTGAGTCTCCATCTTCTAACTTTATGCACAATTGAGAGAGCATTTTTGCCATTCTGAGTTCTATGTGCATTTGTCCCATAAATATCAATAATTACTTCATGATGTGGTATTATTTGTTCTTAAATTATTTGGTCTAGTCTTCCTATTGAACTTTGACAGTGTCCTGGAATTTATGTTTTGTCCCACTCTTAAGGACTAGCGAAATACCACTTTGCCAAGATTTCTCTATACCTGAAACAAACGTTTATATTTTTTTCTAGTATTATCCATGATCCTTTATTTAAGATACACTTCATGGTGCAAAGTGATTGCTATGCTTTATTATTAAAGTTCTATTTATCATGTTTGTGTTTGAAGTTTTATGATCTCAGCATACATCTGCTTTTACATTTTAATGATCAAGATTATGATAGTAGCATGTCAACTCAGAAAATATTGTTTTATCGTCTACCTACTCGAGGACGAGTAGGAACTAAGATTGGGGATGCTGGATACGTCTCCAACGTATCTATAATTTTTGATGCTCCATGATCATATCTTATATTTATTAATTGGAGGCACCGTTAAAACCTCCACGTTAATCCACATCATTAAAATTAATTAAACTGTCAGATCTTTGCGGCTAGGATTTAACGTGCTAAACAACTTCACGTGGTACGTTAAGAAAATTCAACACGAAAACTTCAAACAGTACATGTGAAGACAAGAAAAAAAAGTATGGATCGATTGCAACCAGGGCTCTTTAAAAGCGACGTGACACGCCGGACTCCCATACAGTACCTAATATTATCCGTTGGAAGTTACGATTGGAGGCAGCAAAACAAAAAAAAGGCAGCCGCAATACCGTCTACCATGGAACAAAAGAGAAGCCCTCAGAAGAAAAAGGCAGCTGATTGTGCGCCTCGCCGGCGGCAGCTACCGTATTTTGCTTCCGCAAGTCAAACGTTATGGCCATCCAATGAAACGTGCTTATGCTCTCTCTACTTTGCTCTTATGCAAGCAAAGCCTTCCGTATAGCTTGAATAATAGATCGTTGTATTCTTTTGATCAGGTGGCCGGCTGCTTCATCTGTGTCGAGGAGAAAACCTTCACATCTTGGGGGTTGGGAGATCCATGCCTATAAAGTAAGGCATTAGATCAACACATCCAAAAGAAATTTTGAGAAAAATAACAACCGTAAGTTGTTCTCCATATCTTGCTTCCCATAGCAACGACATATAATTTGTTTGCATGCCTATGCTAGATTTAGTTTTTTTTTGTGAGTGATGAATCTGTGGTGCAAACTTCTTTTGGATAGCATCCATCAGCTAAACTTCTGAGGTTGCTATTTTGTGACAGCCAGCAGGTAGTTGCAATTCATAAGCTGGCCTGATTGATCCATTGATCGATCAGGTGCTTTGTACAAAGCTAGCTATATGACATGTGCCGCAAGCTTTGACTAGCTGAACACATCAGATGACTTAATTAATTAACTGAATATATGAGATAACTTCGCAGCGGCGACGGAGCCGAGAGCAGTCGAGCATATGGTCAATATAATTTTTTGGGTTGGACTTAACACCAGGACTCCACTCGGTGGACTGGCATCGTCACGGAGGGTGGTAAGGCCGATTTCATTGTAACTAACAATATTTTAAAAAAATCTCAACATGTGGATATCAGATTTTCATTCACTGTCGAGGCTCTAGGTTTTGAATGCTTTGATTTCCCTTTTAGCTATATGAATTTTCATTCATTTACCAATTGGTCGGCGTTGGGCACAGTACCATGTAAATAACGGACACAAAGTCCGGTAATCATGTGCAAATAAATTTTGGTGTGTCCCAGTCCCTCAATAAAAAGAAAAGAAAAACTTAGATGTCGTGGCCTTTTAACAATCTCCTGGTCCCTCAATAAAAGGAAAAGAATAAACCTATTAAAATAACATGTGTTACTTTTTTAAGGGAGGCTATGGAAAATTACCCCAGCACCTTCTTCCATCCAGAAGAAAAGGTGTGGAACACCGGATGAGAACCCATCCCTCATGCTTGAGAATATTTCATATATGTTCAATTTAATTGATATGAAATTATTTTAATAATTTTTCTTTCGCCCACAAGTTATTTAAATTTAGAAAATCATACAAAAAATTGGTGCGGGGGCTCTTATTTAGTCGTAGAGGATAAATGGTGTAATTCCCATCTTCCTACTATAAATCAATTAAATTTATTGCATATTTCATCAACATTAATCCTATCCAAAAATTGCCCTCATTTTCCCCCTATGTTTCAGTTTAATAAGTCAATCTTTTTGTTTTCCTACATATAAATTCAATATTTCACGATCAATAAATGGGAAAGTATTTCATCTATCATGCAGAACCACACAGGTTGGGAAATACCGAGCTGCATCAAATGGCTAACCATGTTTTTGAGATTTATTATATCGTGGTACGGTAAATTTCAATTAAATAGGTCGATACGATATACTTATACACGAGATATACAGAAAACTATAACGAGGTATATACTAGAATTTAGCAAAACTTTGAGATCCCTTCTAATGAAAGTTTCATGCTATTTTTAGTAAAGCAAACATAATATTACTAAGTTGTTAATAATTACATATGCGTTAATTCCATCGTATTCATCTCAAGTCTATCTAATGAAACATGTACGGTGTACAATGAAATAAAATATTTTTCCTATTTTTTTCCTAAATTATTAGCGGTTTCAAGTTTGCTCTCACGAAGCACCCACAATAATCTTTGGATATAGAGCTAAAATTAAGATGTCAGTCCAGAATAAATATCTCCACACTAATAAGTGAATCATCTAAGTTAAAATAATCCATATTACTATGAATATTGTTTTACCTACATGTCCATAATAACTATCCCGCGCAGGTGCGCGGGTTGACGACTAGTTATGCCAATTGCTACATGTTTTCTCCCTTATTTATAGCATTTTTATACGTTTTTCGGGACTAACCTATTAACAAGATGCCAAGTGCCAGCTCCCTGTTTTCTGTTATTTTTTGTTTCAAAAAAGTTGTTCTCGAAACATTCTCGGAATCGGACCCCACAAAGCTCGAAGTGCCTATTTCCCCAGAAGCATCCAGAACACCGAAGAGGAGTCGAAGACGGGCATCAGGGGGGCCACACCATAGGGTGGCGGGGCCTCCCCTTGGCCGAGCCAGCTATAGATGTGGGCCCCCTGGCCTCCACCGTCTCTGCCCTTTCGCCTATTTATTCTCCGCAGATGGAAAACCCTAAACACCTGATCAAAAATCCTCGAAAAGTTCCACAGCCGCCGTCGCCGTCAACCCTAGATCAGGGGGGTTCTGGAGCTGTCTCCTGGCACCCTGCCCGAGAGAAAATCATCACCAGAGGCTTCTACATCACCATGCCTGTCTCCGGAATGATGCGTGAATAGTTCATCCCTGGACTACGGGTCCATAGCAGTAGCTAGATGGTTGTCTCCTTCTCATATGCCTCCATGTTTAGATCTCGTGAGCTGCCTATCATGATCGAGATTGATCTTATGTAATTATTTATGTTGTGTTTGCTGGGATCCGATGAATATTGACCTTATGCCAAGTTGATTGTAGTCTTTATTGCATATGTTATTTGTGATCTTGCATGCTTTCCGTTGCTAGTAGTTGCTAGTGACTCCAAGAGGGAGTATTTATGCTAGATAGTGGGTTCATGCCTCCTTTTCGCCTGTGCTCGAGTGACAGAAACGTGAAGGGGGAGGATGTGTTGTTGCCACTAGGGATAAAACAACGGTGAGAGTGCCCGCATGTACAATCATTACTTACATTACACACATTGTTTAATGAAACTATCTTGCTTGCAACTTAATACCTAAGGGGGTTCGGATGATAACCTGAGGGTGGATTATTAGTCATAGATGCAGATGTATTTCGATCTATGTATTTAGTTGTAATGCCCGCACTAAATATCATAGTAGTCATCATGTTATATTGTGCACTATGGTGCAACCTCTATTTATCAATTTCCCAGCTGTAATTTGTTCACCTAGAATGTTATTTTTATGGAGAGACACCACTAGTGAACCTATGAACCCCGGTCCATTTTCCACACTGTTAAACAAGCCACAACCATTTCCTGCTCTCTTTACTTACTCCAAACATACACTGTTTTCCACACTATACATCTAATCTTTGTTTTCGGCAAGACCAGTGAGATTGACAACCTCACTGTACCGTTGGGGCAAAGTATTTTGGTTGTGTTGTGTGCAGGTTCCACGTTGTTGCTGACACCGGTGAAGCATCAGCACCATCGTTAGTGGCATCAACCTTCCAAAGATCCTATTTCTCCTACTGGATTGATAACCCTGGTTCTTAACTAAGGGGAAAACTCCTACCGCTGTGCTCATCACACCCTCCTCTTCGGGTTCCCAACGCAAGCATCAAGGACGCAACTGGTGTAGAAGGTCATCCCTCTTTCTCTTTTGTTTACACAATTATGCTTTGACTCATAAATCAGGGGAAAAATAGTGAAGAGAATTTGTTTGTATTAATTTGGGGCTGGGCACCCCGCAACCAGCTCTTCTATCATTTGGATAAGCAGATGAAGCCACTAGTCCAGGGTGTGAAATCCAATCAACAAGTGAACTAAAGATTCTCTATTGACGTCCTCATGAGCAAAAACAAGAACACAAAACATGAGTAATTTTGAAAGTTTTAAAGGTAACACATGAGCAGTTTACTTGGAGTGGCAGTGAAATACCACATGTAGCAAAACTTTGGTTTAAGGGAGTTTGGATGCATGAGTAGAATTCCATACTCAGTACAGGTGGAGGCTAGCAAAAGACTGGGAGCGACAAAACAAGAGAGCATAAGAGCCATAATCATGCATAGGGACCTAAGAATCATTAATTAAAGCATAAGCGGTATCACAAGTTCAAAAACTAAGTGGTCATGGAGGCTATTCATGACTGGTTCATAGTCATAAACATGGTCTGAGCATGCGCTAAGTCAACCAAATAAAACATTCGAAAGAGAATGTGGATTGATACTTTACTATGACAAGAACAACTCACAAATCTTTCAGGACATATTAAACACTCTCAGCTATTTGAGGCTATTCATGCTACTCAATAACCACAAGGCTTTAAAACTAAAATAACATTTAGCATGGCATGAAAAAGTTCTAACCACAGTCTATACAAGCTTCTACTAGCACTGTTATAAATTCTACATCAAGCAACATTTTCTTTTCCCAACAAGCACCATACAAGATATGTTTTAACAAAAGTACTCTTTATGATACAACAAGCAAACATGAGAGTACTCATATAATACTACTAAAACTAACAGCTCTGGTAAGGGATGCATGCAAAACAAGAGCTAACTAAATGCAGCAGCCAGACAAAGATTAAGAATACAAAGTATTCTCATGAAAAAGTGGAGCGTGTCACTCTCTAATAAAAGAATGCTGGGGTCCAACCAAGCTTATTATAAAAATAAAAACAAACTGAAATCAAAAATAAAATACGCTCCAAGTGAAGCACATAAGGTGTAACCGAATAAAAATATAGTTTCACTAGAAGTGACCTGATAATTTGTTGATGAAGAAGGGGATGCCTTGGGCATCCCCAAGCTTAAAACATTGAGTCTTCTTGGAATTTTCTGGGATGTACCACCGGCGAATCCCCAAGCTAAATCTCTTCACTCTTCTTGATCACGTCATATCATCCTCTTCTCTTGACCCTTGAAAACTTCCTTTACACCAAATTTCTCACAATCTTCATTAGCAACGTTAGTGCAATCGAAATAATAAATCCACATGGTTCAGTTTCAACACAAGCCTAACACTCAAAAACACAATAGATAATGTCACAAATTCTTTTAGAACTCTTTTTCTTAAAAGAACACCAAAAGAAAGAGGTTAAGACGCAAATGCAATTATTGGCAGAAATATGTCAAAACAGGACAGCAGGTAAACATGATTTTTTTAGAAAATCTTCTGTTGATCAAATCAAAAAGTGTTAAACTAAGAAAAGTTGCGTATATAGCCCAGGATTAATAAAAAATAAGCTCAGGTCATTTTGAATTTTCTGTGATTTTATACGTATTTAACAGTGAACATCAGAAATTTGTTTCCTGCGTAGAAATCCGAAATATAGTCTCAACTTTCCACTAGAGGCTTTACTTGGCTCAACAAAAACACAAAAGAAAATATACAGCGGGGTTGCTAAGGAAATAGAAAACACCCTGGTGCAAAGCACACAAAAGAAAACAAAGAAAAACTAATTGAAAATAGAGAAATAAAACGGGTTGTCTCCCGGTAGCGCTTTTCTTTAACGCCTTTCAGCTAGGAATAGAAAGCAACTCAAGTATTTTCAAGTGAAGAAGCATCAACATCATAACTTTCTCTAATAATAGAGTCAAAAGGTAGCTTCATCGTCTTTCTAGTAAAGTGTTCCACCCCTTTCTTGAGGGGGAATTGATATTTAATACTCCCCTCTTTCATATCAATAATAGCACCAACAGTTCTAAGAAAAGGTCTTCCCAAAACAATAGGACAAGAAGCATTGCATTCAATGTTCATAACAACAAAATCAACAGGGACAAGGTTTTGCTAACCATAATAAGAACATCATCAATTCTACCAAGAGGTTTCTTCTTAGCATTATCATTAAGATGAACATCCAAATAATAGTGTTCCAACGGTGGTAGATCAAGCATATCATAAAGCTTTTGAGGCATAACAGAGAACTAGCACCAAGATCACACAAAGCATTGCAATCAAAATCGTTTAGTTTTATCTTAATGATAGGATCCCAACCATCATCTAATTTCCTAGGGATAGAGGTTTCAAGTTTCATAGAAACATAATAACTTCAGAGATATTACAATCATCAAAATCAAAGTTATTATCATCAAAAGTAATGGCACCATTATCTCCTACATCTTTAAAAATTTCAGCACTTCTATTAGAAGTAGTTTCAGCAATTTGAGGCAATTTAGCACGTTTCACCGAAGGTGTAGGGACTTTGTTAACACCAACTACTTTACCATTCATAGTAGGAGGTTTACTAGTACTTGGAGCTTCAGTTTTACTAGTGGTTGTGATAGTGCAAATTATAGCAATATTATTCTTTCTAGCCAATTCATCTTCTCTTTCCCACCTAGCACCTAATTCAGCCATCAACCTAACATTATTATCAATTCGAACTTGAATACAATTGGTTGCAGCAAAAGGATTATCTTCAATGGTTTCAGTTTTAGCAGCCATTTTATTGATCAAAGAAAATTGTGCCTCTGACATGGTCGAGATACTAACCTCAGCACTTAAAATTTTACCTAGCAAACCAGAGATTTCTCTATTCAAATTCCCAATTTGTTGGCTAACAGTTCTTAACATAGCAGATTACTCTTCCATAGTTTTAGTAAACAAATTATTTTGTTCATATTGCATTTGCATAAAGTTCTTAGTTGCTTTTTCAACTTCTAGAATCCTTTCCTCACTAGGCATTCCAGATCTTCCATAAGAATAACCACTACCACTATTAGGAGGATAGGGATTATAATTGTTTCCACCAAAATTATTTCTATAAGCATTGTTGTTAAAATTATTATTTCTAATAAATTTTACATCAACATGCTATTCTTGAGCAACCAAAGAGGCTAAAGGAACATTATTTGGATCAACTTGAGCTTTAACATTAACAATCATAGACATAATAGCATCAAGACTTTCACTCAAAGAGGAGGTTTCCTCAACAGAATTTACCTACTTACCCTATGGAGCTCTCTCAGTGTGCCACTCTGAATAATTTATCATCATATCATCCAGAAGATTTTTGCATTGCCCAAAGTGATGGACATAAAGGTACCTCCAGCAGCTGAATCCAATAGGTTCCTTGAGGAGAAATTCGGTCCTGCATAAAAGGTTTGTATAATCATCCAAGTTGTCAGTCCATGAGTAGGACAATTCTTTACCATAGTTTTCATTCTTTTCGAAGCTTTAGAAACATGTTCATTATCAAATTGTTTAAAATTCATTATGTCACTTCTCAGGGATATAATCTTAGGAGGAGGGTGTGATGAGCACATCGGTAGGAGTTTTCCCCTTAGTTAAGAACCAAGGCTATCAATCCAGTAGGAGAAAGAGGACATTCGGAAGGTTGATGCCACTGATGGTGGTGATGGCGCTTCACCGGTGTAAGCAACAACATGGAACCTGCACACAACACAACCAAAATACTTTGTCCCAACGGTACAGTGAGGTCGTAAATCTCACCGGTCTTGCTGAAAACAAAGATTAGACGTATAGTGTGGAAAACGGTGTATGCCTGCAGCAAGTAAACAAAGCATGAAATTGTTGTGTTTTGTTTAACAGTGTAAGAAAATGGACCTGGGTTCATTAGTTCACTAGTGGTGTCTCTCCATAAAAGATAGCATGGTGGGTGAACAAATTACAGCTGGGCAATTGACAAATAAAGTTTGCACCGTAGTGCACATTATAACATGATGAATACTATGATATTTAGTGCGGGCATTACAACCATATACATAGACTGAAATCCATCTTTATCTATGACTAATAATCCACCCTCAGGTAATCATCCGAACCCCCTTAGGTATTAAGTTGCAAGCAACAGATAACTGCATTAAACAATGTGTGTAATGTAAGCAATGATTGTACACGCGGGCACTCATACCGCTGTTTTCTCCCTAGTTGTAACAGCACATCCTCCCATGTCATGTTTCTGTCACTCGAGCACAGGCGAAAAGGAGACATGAACCCACTATCTAGCATAAATACTCCCTCTTGGAGTCACTAGAAACTACTTGGCCAGAGCAACCACTAGCAACGGAAAGCATGCAAGATCACAAATAACATATGCAATCAAGACTATAATCAACTTGGCATGAGTTCAATATTCATCGGATACCGGCAAACACATCATATAGAATTACATAAGATCAATCTCGATCATGATAGGCAGCTCACGACATATAAACATGGAGGCATACGAGGAGGAGACAGCCATCTAGCTACTGCTATGGACCCGTAGTCCAATGATGAACTACTCACGCATCACTCCGGAGGCAGGCATGGTGATGAAGAAGCCTCCGGTGATGATTTCCTCTCCGGCAGGGTTCCGGAAGATAGCTCCAGAACCCCCCTGATCTAGGGTTGATGACGATGGCGGCTGCGGAAATTTTCGGGGATATTTGATCAGGTGTAGAGGGTTTTCCAACCGGGGGGGATAAATAGGCGAAAGGGCAAAGGCGATGGAGGCCTGGGGCCCCACACCCATTGCTGGCGCGGCCAGTGGGAGGGCGCGCCACCCCATGGTGTGGCCCCTTGCTTCCCGTCTTCGACTCTTCTTCGGTCTTCTGGATGCTTCCGAGGAAAATAGGCACTTCGGGATTTGTGGGGTCCAATTCCGAGAATGTTTCGAGAACAAATTTTATGAAAGCAAAAAAGCAGAAAACAGGGAATTGACACTTGGCATCTTGTTAATAGGTTAGTCCCCAAAAATGTATAAAAATGCTATAAATAAGGGAGAAAACATGTAGCAATTAGCATAATATGATCATGGAGCATCAGAAATTATAGATACGTTGGAGACGTATCATGCATCCCCAAGCTTAGTTCCTACTCGTTCTCGAGTAGGTAAACAATAAAACACAATAATTTCTGAGGTGACATGCTACTATCATAAACTTGATCATTATAATGTAAAAGCATATGTACGCTGAGATCATAGAACTTCAAACACAAACATTATAAATTGAACTTTAATAATAAAGCATAGCAATCACTTTGCATCATGAAGAGTATCTTAAATAAAGGATCATGGATAATAAAGCAAAGAAAGATAAACGTTTGTTTCAGGTATAGAGAAAGCATGGCAAAGTGGTATTTCGCTAGTGTTTAAGAGTGGGACAAAACATAAATGTCACGACACCTAGAAAGTTCAAGAGGAAGACTAGAGCAAATAATTTAAGAACCAATAATATCACATTATGAAGCAATTATTGATGTTTATGGGACAAATGCACATAGAACACCAAATGACAAAAATGCCCTCTCAAGTGTGCATAAAGTTATAAGATGGGGACTCAACATAAAAGTAAAAGAAAGGCCCTTCGCGGAGGGAAGCAGGGATCATTTATGTCACATCCCAATTTTGGAATACCTGTTAACACAGTTGTTTTGCTAATTGCTTGACAATTAAACTTTGATTGTGACAATTAAACTTTGATTGTATTTGTTTGAGTGCAACTAAACAAACTAATTATATAAACTTACATGGCTAAGAAATTGAAAACAAAATATTCAACATATTGTTCCAATGACCTTGACAATATTTTCTAAAGTAAATATTGATCAAAGAGTTTTCCAAAAACATCTTATGAATCCATACTTGTTGAATATTATTCCAAGACCTAAATTAAGAAAGAGGAAACACTTAATAAATTTCCTAAAAGATTATCAGAAAAAGAGGCATTCTTAAATGCTTCACCAAAATATTATCAAATGTTTTTCCAACCTTGCAAGATTAAAAACAAAGGTATTGGAGAGCATTGACTTGCTATCTCTAGTCATATAAATATTTTGGCAAAGCATTGCTAAAGAAAAGCCAAGTGCTTTATTAAATAGAAATTCCAATATTTCCAGAAACAGAAAACTAAAACAAGTTACTATTGGAAACTTTCTTAAAATGATTTGAAATTCATACCATTGATTCCTTATATCAAATAAGGAACACACACAAGAAGAGACCAAAAATTGAATCCATTAAAGTCCTGAAAACATGGTTTTTCTCCACAGCAACAATTGGGATTTTGAACAAGTTTGTTCTACAAACTTTTTCCAAATGCCATGAAATAAATACCACATGCTCTATAACATAAATAAGGATGAAAACCAAAAGGGCACAAGTTTTTGAATAATTTAAGTTGCCAAAAACCCCTGTTTTCTTGACAGCACCTTTTAGAAATTTGAACAAGTTTGTTCTATGAAGTAACTCAAAATGACTTCAATTTTTTACCACATAAGGAACACACCAAATAAGGAATGTGTGCCAAAAATTGTCATTTTTGGAAGCTCCTAAGTAGTCTAATAAATTCAATGTCCTTTTATGTAAGAATTCAAATTTGAACAACTTTGAATTATCAAGTTTAGGCAAATGAGCCAATTTTCACATATGTTGTGTATCTTAACTAATAAGAATTTTGGGCAAAAGGATTTCAATTTATAACTTTGTTTGCTTAGGGAAAACATCCATTTTCAGAGAGCACAGGGACCTTGTTGTAATTGCTAGGGACCAAAATGTAATCCTAGTCACTCTTTGTCCTTCTTCTTCCTGTAGCAAGCAGTAGAGGGCATGGCTGCCCATGCCCCATTGCTTCGAAGGGAAGCTTGCTAGGTAGATAAAAACCCCTCAAGTGCATCTCTACCTGCCCCCTCTCTCTCTTCGAGCTCAAGCTCTCTCTCTCTACTGTACAAGAAATATCTCAAACCAAACCCTAGCCCGAAAAACTCACCGTCGATTCGGCCACAGAGGACCTCGCCGCCGGTCTCCGGTGGTCTCATTCGCTCCACCTCGTCGAGTAGGCCCTAGATGCAGAAGTAATCAAGCCTAGGCGCATCGAGGAGGCCGCGCCATCCAAATCTTCCCCGAGCCCCGACGGAACTCCGGCGTGAGATCCCCGCCGCCCTGAGCCTCCTCCGTCCTCACCGATGCCCCTGTTGCATTCACGGTGAGCGTGCGAGTCTCCCCGACCCATTTCCCCCCTCCCTCTCGCTCTAAATCGACGCCGTGCCGTGCTCCCGTCCGGCCACCGCGCGCGCGTCGTCGCCGGCCGCGCTCCGGCCACTCCCAGGAAACGGCGCAGCCCATACATGGTTCCCCTCGTCGAGTACTAACCGTAGGTGGTTTCAATTCGCAGAACGGTGGCCGGAATCGCTCGAAATTGCTCGCCGGAGCATTCTCGCCGGCGGGATGACGTCGTGGTCGCGTCACGACGGCGTCAGCGCCCTGGACCCGCGCTTGGTACGGTCAAACCTGCAGGTGGGGCTGCACATCTGCCTGCGTGGCAGCCCCGTGGCTTATGGCCCGCTGGTCAGCCCCTTAGAGTAGATCCGCCGCGGTGACTGTTGGATCTGGCCGGCCCAGATCCAGATCTGGCCCATCCCAAGATTTGTTTTTCCCTTTTAATTTCTACAGAAAGTGCCTGTTTACTTTTGGCTCTAAAATGCTACCTAAAAGATGAATTTGACCAAACTAAAATTCACAGTGGTACCTAAACAAAATCTAAACCATCTCCAACTTGTAGATCTACATTTGGATGATTATTTTGAACATGAAAAATGATTTGGCAACAAGTACCAGAAACACCAAAATGAGCACCATTTTAATTTCACAACTCCAAATGAAGTGAGGCCAATTGCATTGGAAAGCCCTTGAAATTTCCTAACAGGAGCAATTAACCTTGCTTCCAAATTCCAAGTATTTTTGAAATGGCATGCAATTTGGTAAAACACCAGAGAGCACTTTGGTGATTTTTATAAATTAATTAAAGATGAATTTTGATGCAAACCAAATTGGATGGTCTTGTATATGTTTAGGACTATCCAAACCTAGAAGGGTTTAATTTTTAGAGCATCCTAGAAAATTTTGTGGACAGATCCTTGTTTTGCATATTTCTGCCATTTTGGCATTTTAGTTAATTAATTTGTGTGATTATATTTTTGTGTTGCAATATTGTTTTCTAGCATGTATAAGTTGTGTGAACTTGCTTTCTAAGTATTACTTAGCTATTTTATCATGTTAGAATGTGTGGACTTGAGTTGAGAAGAAATAGGATTTATATTAATATCATATGTTTATCTCTAGTTTATACTTGCATATAATTTTGAGTGATAAATTTATGTGCAAACACTTGGATTTTTGATTGGATCCAGTACCATGTTGGTACTTATATTGTGTTGTTATCACCTCTGCTAGCTTGAATTTGAATTGGTAGAAAAGCATGAGTAGCTTTGTCATGACTATGAGATTGTTATGGAAAATTTCCCTCATGTGTGGAATTTTTGACATAAGCATTTGTGGTTGTGGAGCCACATATTTTTGTGTTGTATCCATAGGACCAGTAGAATTTTGATAAGGTTGTTATGATTACTTGAACCCTAGAGTTTTCACTTGTGTAAAAATAATAGTATGAGTAGCTTTGCCTTGTTTATTTTTGCACCCTAATAATTTCTGCTAGTATTGTTATTGCACTAGATGCTAGTTTAGTCTTTTGTTAATTTTTTAACAAGTGGACCAGAGGCTTTGTGCCCTCTAAATGCTTTGTTATGCTAGTGGAACACCCACTGGTGTCATTGCCTTTTTGGTGGAAACATTATTTCCCCACACTAGATGTGTTTCTTTTATATAGTTTCATAACTATTGAGTGCCTAGTATTTTTGCTTTGGGAATTTTTGTGCTAAACAAAAATGGGTATGCTTCTGTTTGTAAGTGGTTGTAATCATGTGTGGCTTTCTAGGAAAAATTCATCTCTGAAGTGTTGATTGATTCCTCTGAGTAATGCCCTTTTTATTACCACTAGTATGTAGGAGTTGCCCTGCAATTTGATGCATTGTTTTGCTAAATGGGATATTTTGGTATAGTAAGTAGAGATGTTTTTCACTACTGTTTTTATGACATGGACCCTCTGGTTGTATTTCAATTACTTGATTGAAATTCATCCATTGATTCTTCATGTTTGAGTAGTACTAGTTTCCTTAGCAGTTTTTGTATTGAATTATTTTTCCTGCCAACTTGTGTTTGGTAGATATTTGTGTATCCTTGCATGAGGACATGTTTTCATTCCCATTATGATAACATGGTTCCTTGTTTGCATTTTAGTACTTTACTTGTTATGCATGCTTGCATAGCAAACCTTAGTAGAAGCATGTCTATAGGATTCCTCCTTTTCAGTCATTGTTTCTATTGTTCTCACTATGAGAATTGTGTGCTTTGTGATGAGTCTATTACCTTGTTACACTTGTGTAGGCTCACTGATTTGTAAAAGTAACTTTTGCAAATCATGTGTCTTATTTATTCTTGATGTGAATTAGACTTAGTAAGATAGCTACCTTTTTCTTTTTGTTGTTTGGTTGATAGACCCATTGCCATGATTAATGTGGTGCATGTTTTATATACTTTTAGTAGTCTCACCCTTGTGAAACTAAGTATATTTTGGGTTTATTAATATCTTGGTATGAGAGTGGCACACCCACTGAATCCATGATATTAAGGTTGTGAGATATGTCCCTCCAACCTTAAGTTGTCTTATTAAATGGCATTTCTGCCAAGTAGGATTGTTTGATTGTTTGCCTCAATTAATAATTGAGTGATTTTGTTATTATTAGATTTCCTTGCTGTATGTATTGTTATGTATGGTTGCTTGCCTTGATTGGTTCTGAATGTGTGTCCTTTATTCCTTTTACGACGTTAGAAAACGAAGAGGAAGGAAGTGTCGTGAAGATCTGTTTCAAGTTCCAGTCACTCCAAAACCAGGGACACAAGGAGATACCAGGCAAGCCATCCTGATGCTTGCTGATACAATACTTATCATTATCTATCATGCATGTTTTACCTCTGAAGTTTTACAAAAACTTGATTATCAAAACTATTTTTGATGTGGAATTTACTACTATACTATATTATAGGTTACTATCATGCCAGTAGTTAAACTTGGTAATACCAAGCCCATAAGCCACCCTATGGTATTTATTACCATCAAATATACTAGTCCCTAAGTGGACACCCTAAAATTGTGATTCTACAAAACAAAGGCTTTACGGAAAAACCCGGAGAAAAGGCGGATCCTTGTTCTCCGGAGGAATGTGGAAGTGGTCATTTTTGAGAAAGTGGTGTTTTCAAAAATGACACATAACCTAGTCTTCGCCGGACAACCTTTACCGTACTGCCACCCTACCCCAACATGGGCACGGGGCTTAACTTGAAGTTTGTTCTTATTAGTGTGTGCTATCTCACTTGCTATAAGGGGCGTCGTACCCTCGAACCGAATGTCGTCAAAACTCCCAATGTTGAGGCATATAAAGTGTGGGATTAATTTTCCCTCCGGATGCATTCATTGAGGCTCCGGCTAGGCAGGGTGGGACTTGGTGCCGGGGAGAACAAAACTCAATCGAGAGATAGACATATACTAGCTTGAACATAGTGAATGGTTATGATCAGATACCTGATGTTTACATACTGTTGTTACAGTCCGTGGTGTTTCACGGGAGGTGTACTGGATCTGGTGGATGTGTACACCTCTGCAGAGTACAACTTTTTCGAAGAAGCCGCGTCCTCGGATATGGACAGTTGAATGGCCATGTAGCTAGCATTGTGTCAATGTTTTCAAAAAGGAAGTTTTTGAAAAGGAATTTTGGAAAGGAAGTGTTGAACTTGTGAAGTTCGGAAAGGAATGGAAACTTATACCGTGGAGGTATCGTCGATGATGAAAAGCCAGATGATGTTATACAAAACAAAATGTTTTGCAAAGAAAATCTTTTCTACTCTAAGCAAGAATTCTGGAAACTGATTCCAAGAAGTTTTGCGAAGAGAAAATATTCTTTAACAAAACTTTACAAAACCTCTTGTACATGTGATATCTACAAGAGAAATAAAACTATATATTATTTTCTTCTGAAGTATCTTCTTCAACGAAGATACAGATAAACCTGACTGCAACTGTGGTGTCATCATATATGAACACCATTGATAGTGAACCCTATTTATAGCCTACCTATTCCACCATATAAGCATACTTGCATGTTGGTAAGTGATATGATGGATGTCTTGCTGAGTACATTCAAATGTACTCATTATGGTTTCGCCCCTGGTATCTACTTGCCAGACTTTGAGAAGGAGCCTCCGAAGGAGATCTATGAAGAGAAGTACGGAGTTGACGGCTTTGCGAACTAGGATCGTCTCCGGGTCAGCAGCCTGTAGGTTAAGGCGTGACTTGGGCTCAACTACGTTGTGTTTTAATTGTCTTCCGCTGTGTTTGTTAAGTTGCCTGCCCTTTTGGCAGTTGCGTTAAACTTGATCATGTGATCTTTTTGTAATACCTTTATGTATTCGTGTAATGGATGATGTATTTCTGTGTGCCAACTGTGTATGTTGTTCACGACTGATCTTTCTGGGATCGTGAATGTATGCATACGTAGGGTTTCAGACTGCCGGTCTGGGGTCCTTACAGAGTTGGTATCAGAGCCATCCTGACCTTAGGAGACCTTAGTTAGCATGGACGTCAGATAGGAAAGAAAAGTATTTTTGAGTAAAAACCTATTTACTATCTACATTATTTTTATCTAAGGGAATTTTAGTATATTTTCCCTCCTTCTGATCTTTTCAAAAGATTCTAAATGCATATCAAGGGCGTCCTTGAACAGTGGTTCGAAGGGCGGGCCTTACAGAATTGGTATCTCTCTCGGTTAAGAGTTTATTTCTTACTTGTTTGCAACTGCTCCGCTCTGTTTTTGAAACATCTCTCGTCTTTGAAGTTTTCTGTCCAGAAAATAGTTGGAGTTTCAAAAACAATTGTTGCATAAAGTTTTATCAAAACTTTACTTCTATTATCTTGTTTCATCCAAAACTTTATACTTGCCGATGTCCCGAGAAGACCAAAATAATTGCCTAGCTCTACAGTGATGATGGTCAGAAGTAGATATAGTTCTTCAGCCACTTCTAGGATTTTTGGATCAGTCTAGTTTGGAGTAATTTAGCGATAACTCCATGAGTCGCCTCCCCGACGTAGCTCCAATGGAGCCTTGCTTGTGTGTTTTGGCTTGCTTATGTGTGTCCGTAGGACTTTGTGCTATTGTGTGGTGTAGAATTTGGTTCATCTAGGCTTCTATATGTTTGTGGGGTACTCAAAATTTGCAGATTTGTGCTTGCCCCGCTCTTGTTTTTGAATCGCCTCGTGTTAAATTTTTGCAAGCAAAAATGTTTGTATAGCATTCAAAAACAAGAATTTGTTGCTTAGACTTATACTTGTTTTCGCTTCATAATGCGACCCGTCGTGAACCACCACCATCTCCCCCACAATCAATGAAAGCACCGTTGGGCCTAATAATAGAGGACCATCAAGCCACACGAGCTGCTAGCGTTGCTACCAGTGATGCACTCCAACAGATAAAGCTCCAACAACGACAACCTTAAAGAAGAAAAGGCGTGAATGCACCAACCAATACTGACCAAAACCTCTATGTTTTGTCTGTTTGCAAAAGACTCTTTTTACCCTGTTGGCTAAATGTCGCACCTTTTTATGTTCCCTTTTAAAAGACCAAACAAGAGAAATCCCCTTTTAAAAGTTATATACCTCCCTCCTCTGGAGAAAGGTGCAAAAGAAGTCTTCACATGCCATGATGCGCAACCCCCTCAAAAAGCCAATCCAAAGAGCACAATTCAATATTCGACGTACGATGACGCTAGTCGTATCTTGTCGGACAAACATTATTTAATAGAAAGCTAACAAGACTAACATGCTTGGTCTAATCTTAGGTTGACACCTAACCAA
Source organism: Alopecurus myosuroides (assembly GCA_028641055.1). Classification (NCBI taxonomy): domain Eukaryota; kingdom Viridiplantae; phylum Streptophyta; class Magnoliopsida; order Poales; family Poaceae; genus Alopecurus; species Alopecurus myosuroides. The sequence continues at coordinate 49,264,616 of CM054062.1, read as the reverse complement.
AGCATGTGAACTACTGACAACTCTTTCTAAACCAAGAATTAAGTGACTTACGACACTTTTAATCTAGTTGGTAAAAAGGAGAAGTCACGAGAAAATAAGATGATGACCTATTCGTTTACTAGTCAATAGGATATCATGTGTATCTACTTTGGAAACCAAATTTTAGTAGACATTGTAGGTACTATGAAATTCGGGGTTTAGAAATTAAGTGAACGATGGAATGGTTATGATAGATCTAGGAAACAACAGTTTTCCTGTTTTTGTTTCTTTGTGTGCTCTTGATTGAAATAAATTTGTGTTTTATTCAATCTTGCTTCCTAACTTATATGGAGTTGTTAGGACTTGTTATTATGTTGTTTTATTACAATAAATCTACCCTAGAAAGTGTGTGCATGATTGGAAACTCGAATAAAAATGAAATAGCATTTGTCACCTTCTAGTTTATTATTTGGAAGTATTGTGAGAGCTAGATCTGTGTATACTTTCTTAGTAGATTTTGTGCTATGTTTTCTTTGAGTCCAGTACCATTTAGGTACTGTTATTTTGATGCTTGTACCTATGTTAGCTTGCATGTCTCTTAATAGTAAAGCATGTGTAAGCATTGCTATCAGTATGCACTAGTATTGCTTCACTAGATTAAATAGCCTTATATTTTTATCTTGTATGCAAAGTTTTTCATGAGTAACCAGAGGCTTAGTACCTATTTTTCCTTGGTATTAGTAGGCCATAGCCCACTGGTCCCATTGCATTTTGGCTTGAGGATGAAAATCCCCAACCATACACATGTGTGAAAATAGCATGTTTCACTATGTGATTGATTTCTATTTTCCACCATGGAAAATATAATTGTTTGTTTTCACTTATGCAAGTGAGAAGTTTATTTCTTATTAGTAAATACTAATATGTTTAGGTGTGATCCTTTTGTTAGCATAATATTCCTTAGGGGTATCATGTTAAGAAATGTTTCACTATCGTGTGCTAAAATTAAATTGTTCACAAATAAAATAAATTCCTCTTGATTGGTAGATTGTTTGTGAATAATTTTAAATTGAGTGTATGGATTTTTGAAAAGGTTTAGATAACTTTTCATTAATTTCATAGCTACTGGTTGTGTGAGTTATACCTTGCTTGTTTGCTAGTAATTGTTTAAGAAAAACAGAAATTGCTAGAAGAAATTTCTGCATGTTTAATAGTTGTATCATGGGATTGTTTTGATGTTGTGCTTACTAACATGAGTAAGTTTTGTGTACTGTTATTAGGTACATTTATGTTCATGACTTGCTTGTTTAAGTTTAAACATCATGATAGCATTGTTTGCTTCTCTAGAGATGAACTAGTTTCACCACTAGAAAATGGTGATTTTTGCTCTAGTATTACCCTCTTTTTATTTTATGAGTATATGAGTTGGTATAACATGTTTAGGAAGTTATTACTTCTGTTATCATGCCATGAATTATTTAGTTGCATGTTCTATGGTTATAGGATATGACTATCTCTTATAACATGCTGGTGTAGATTTTTCATACTAGTGTGTTATTTGTGCAGTCCTGTTTTTTTTATGCCTGTGAAATAGGAGTTTTATCTTGTGTGAAGATGGTGTTTTAGAGTATCTTTATGATTGGATTCATTGGTTTTTAGCTACTGGTTGTTTGCTAATTGTTCATGATTGATGGATTCCAAAACCTCTAATAAACAATAACCTAGTGAATAAATAGTCTATTCATCTGTGGTGTTGTTTGCTTGCTTTTTGGATGTTGTAAATGTTTTACCTTAGCATGAGTTTATACTTGTGTTATGATTGTGCTTAAGAGTATCTTATGAAACTAAAACATCCAACTAAAATCATGAACACTTTAAGTGATAGTTGCTTGTGGTGAGTAATAACCACTGCCATGGGTATTTGTTCTGTCTGTTTGTTTTACCTTAGCAACCTAACCTTTTTGCACCCACAAGCTATATTTTTAGCTTCTTATATACCTTGTTATGAGAGTGGTACACCACTCCATATGTGGTATGTAAGATGTGGGATATAGCTAGGAACTCATGTAATAATTGACGGTACATTTCCAGGTAGTTCTGCACTAACCTTAATTTTTGTTCAAACTAGGAAACAAAAGTTTTGGACCTAAAACAGTACTGGTGTACTTTTTTAAAATGAATTTGCTAATTTAGGGAAGTACCCCACCTCCCAAGAAAAGTCAAAGGGGGGAAGCACCTGCACTCCAACACTAACATTGTGTTTGTTGGCCCTCCCTTAGTCCTCGCTTGCGAATCTCGGGGACGAGATTCTTTTTAAGGGGGGAAGACCTGTCACATCCCAATTTTGGAATACCTGTTAACACAGTTGTTTTGATAATTGCTTGACAATTAAACTTTGATTGTGACAATTAAACTTTGATTGTATTTGTTTGAGTGCAACTAAACAAACTAATTATATAAACTTACATGGCTAAGAAATTGAAAACAAAATATTCAACATATTGTTCCAATGACCTTGAAAATATTTTCTAAAGTAAATATTGATCAAAGAGTTTTCCAAAACTATCTTATGAATCCCATACTTGTTGAATATTATTACAAGGTCTAAATGAAGAAAGAGGAAACGCTAAATAAATTTTCCTAAAAGATTATCAGAAAAAGAGGCATTCTTAGATGCTTCACCAAAATCTTATCAAATGTTTTTCCAACCTTGCAAGATTAAAAACAAAGGTATTGGAGAGCATTGACTTGCTATCCCTAGTCATATAAATATTTTGGCAAAGCATTGCTAAAGAAAAGCCAAGTGCTTTATTAAATAGAAATTCCAATATTTCCAGAAACAGAAAACTAAAATAAGTTACTATTGGAAACTTTCTTAAAATGATTTGAAATTCATACCATTGCTTCCTTATATCAAATAAGGAACACACACAAGAGGAGACCAAAAATTGAATCCATTAAAGTCCTGAAAACATGGTTTTTCTCCACAGCAACAATTGGGATTTTGAACAAGTTTGTTCTACAAACTTTTTCCAAATGCCATGAAATAAATACCACATGCTCTATAACATAAATAAGGATGAAAACCAAAAGGGCACAAGTTTTTGAATAATTTAAGTTGCCAAAAAACCCTGTTTTCTTGACAGCACCTTTTAGAAATTTGAACAAGTTTGTTCTATGAAGTAACTCAAAATGACTTGAATTTTCTACCACATAAGGAACACATCAAATAAGGAATGTGTGCCAAAAATTATCATTTTTGGAAGCTCCTAAGTAGGTTAATAAATTCAATGTCCATTTATGTAAGAATTCAAATTTGAACAACTTTGAATTATCAAGTTTAGGCAAATGAGCCAATTTTCACATATGTTGTGTATCTTAACTAATAAGAATTTTGGGCAAAAGGATTTCAATTTATAACTTTGTTTGCTTAGGGAAAACATCCATTTTCAGAGAGCACAGGGACCTTGTTGTAATTGCTAGGGACCAAAATGTAATCCTAGTCACTCTTTGTCCTTCTTCTTCCTGTAGCAAGCAGTAGAGGGCATGGCTGCCCATGCCCCATTGCTTCGAAGGGAAGCTTGCTAGGTAGATAAAAACCCCTCAAGTGCATCTCTACCTGCCCCTCTCTCTCTTCGAGCTCAAGATCTCTCTCTCTCTACTGTACAAGAAATATCTCAAACCAAACCCTAGCCCGAAAAACTCGCCGTCGATTCGGCCACAGAGGACCTCGCCGCCGGTAGCCGGTGGTCTCATTCGCTCCACCTCGTCGAGTAGGCCCTAGCTGCAGAAGGAATCAAGCCTAGGCGCATCGAGGAGGCCGCGCCATCCAAATCTTCCCCGAGCCCCGACGGAACTCCGGCGTGAGATTCCCGCCGCCCTGAGCCTCCTCCGTCCTCACCGATGCCCCTGTTGCATTCACGGTGAGCGTGCGAGTCTCCCCGACCCATTTCCCCCTCCCTCTCGCTCTAAATCGACGCCGTGCCGTGCTCCCGTCCGGCCACCGCGCGCGCGTCGTCGCCGGCCGCGCTCCGGCCACTCCCAGGAAACGGCGCAGCCCATACATGGTTCCCCTCGTCGAGTACTAACCGTAGGTGGTTTCAATTCGCAGAACGGTGGCCGAAATCGCTCGAATTTGCTCGCCGGAGCATTCTCGCCGGCGGGATGACGTCGTGGTCGCGTCACGACGGCGTCATCGCCCTGGACCCGCGCTTGGTACGGTCAAACCTGCAGGTGGGGCCGCACCTCTGCTCGCGTGGCTGCCGCGTGGCCACCTGGCCCGCTGGTCAGCCACTGCGGCTGGGTTCCCCCGCGGTGACATCAGATCTTGCCGGCCCACGGGTGGATCTAGCCCATCTGGGTAGTTTTTCCCATTTAGTTTTTTTACAGAAAGTACCTGTTTACTTTTGGCTCTAAAATGCTACCTAAAATATGAATTTGACCAAACCAAAATTCACAGATGTAAAGGAACTAAATCTAAACCACCTCCACTTTGTAGATCTACATTTGGATGCATATTTTTGAAATGAAAAATTGTTTGGCAACAGGTACCCGAAAGACTAAAATGAGCACCATTTTTATTTCACAACTCAGAATGAAGTGAGGCCAATTTAATTGGAAAGCCCTTGAAATTTCCTAACATAAGCAATTAACCTTGCTTCCAAATTCCAAGTATTTTTGAAATGGCATGCAATTTGGTAAAACACCAGAGAGCACTTTGGTGATTTTTATAAAATTATTAAAAATGAATTTTGATGCAAACTCAACTGGATGGTCTTTTATATGTTTAGTAATATCCAAACCTAGATGGGTTTAATTTGTAGAGCATCCTAGAAATTTTTTTGGACAGATCCTTGTTTTGCATATTTCTGCCATTTTGGCATTTTAGTTAATTAATTTGTGTGATTAGGTTTTTGTGTTGCAATATTGTTTTCTAGCATGTATAAGTTGTGTGAACTTGCTTTCTAAGTATTACTTAGCTATTTTATCATGTTATAATGTGTGGACTTGAGTTGAGAAGAAATAGGATTTTCTGAGAATAGCATATTACTTATTCTCTAGTTTGATACTTGCATATAATTTTGAGTGATAAAATTATGTGCAAAAACTTGGATTTTTGATTGGATCCAGTAACATGTTGGTACTTATATTGTGTTCTTATCACCTCTGCTAGCTTGCATTTGAATTGGTAGAAAAGCATGAGTAGCATTGTCATGACTATGAGATTGTTATGGAAAAATTCCCTCATGTGTGGAATTTTTGACATAAGCATTTGTGGTTGTGGAGCCACATATTTTTGTGTTGTATCCATAGGACCAGTAGAATTTTGATAAAGTTGTTATGATTACTTGAACCCTAGAGTTTTCACTTGTGTAAAAATAATAGTATGAGTAGCTTTGACTTGTTTATTTTTGCACCCTAATAATTTCTGCTAGTATTGTTATTGCATTAGATGCTAGTTTAGTCTTTTGTTAATTTTTTAACAAGTGGACCAGAGGCTTTGTGCCCTCTAAATGCTTTGTTATGCTAGTGGAACACCCACTGGTGTCATTGCATTTTTGGTGGAAACATTATTTCCCCCACACTAGATGTGTTTCTTTTATATAGTTTCATAACTATTGAGTGCCTAGTATTTTTGCTTTGGGAATTTTTGTGCTAAACAAAAATGGGTATGCTTCTGTTTGTAAGTGGTTGTAATCATGTGTGGCTTGCTAGGAAAAATTCATCTCTGAAGTGTTGATTGATTCCTCTGAGTAATGCCCTTTTTATTACCACTAGTATGTAGGAGTTGCCCTGCAATTTGATGCATTGTTTTGCTAAATGGGATATTTTGGTATAGTAAGTAGAGATGTTTTTCACTCCTGTTTTTATGACATGGATCCTCTGGTTGTATTTCAATTACTTGATTGAAATGCATCCATTGATTCATCATGTTTAAGTAGTACTAGTTTCCTTAGCAGTTTTTGTATTGAATTATTTTTCCTGCCAACTTGTGTTTGGTAGATATTTGTGTATCCTTGCATGAGGACATGTTTTCATTTTCCATTATGATAACATGGTTCCTTGTTTGCATTTTAGTACTTTACTTGTTATGCATGTTTGCATAGCAAACCCTTAGTAGAAGCATGTCTATAGGATTCCTCCTTTTCAGTCATTGTTTCTATTGTTCTCACTATGAGAATTGTGTGCTTTGTGATGAGTCTATTACCTTGTTACACTTGTGTAGGCTCACTGATTTGTAAAAGTAACTTTTGCAAATCATGTGTCTTATTTATTCTTGATGTGAATTTAGACTTAGTAAGATAGCTACCTTTTTCTTTTTGTTGTTTGGTTGATAGACCCATTGCCATGATTAATGTGGTGCATGTTTTATATACTTTTAGTAGTCTCACCCTTGTGAAACTAAGTATATTTTGGGTTTATTAATATCTTGGTATGAGAGTGGCACACCCACTGAATCCATGATATTAAGGTTGTGAGATATGTCCCTCCAACCTTAAGTTGTCTTATTAAATGGCATTTCTGCCAAGTAGGATTGTTTGATTGTTTGCCTCAATTAATAATTGAGTGATTTTGTTATTATTAGATTTCCTTGCTGTATGTATTGTTATGTATGGTTGCTTGCCTTGATTGGTTCTGAATGTGTGTCCTTTATTCCTTTTACGACGTTAGAAACGAAGAGGAAGGAAGTGTCGTGAAGATCTGTTTCAAGTTCCAGTCACTCCAAAACCAGGGACACAAGGAGATACCAGGCAAGCCATCCTGATGCTTGCTGATACAATACTTATCATTATCTATCATGCATGTTTTACCTCTGAAGTTTTACAAAAACTTGATTATCAAAACTATTTTTGATGTGGAATTTACTACTATACTATATTATAGGTTACTATCATGCCAGTAGTTAAACTTGGTAATACCAAGCCCATAAGCCACCCTATGGTATTTATTACCATCAAATATACTAGTCCCTAAGTGGACACCCTAAAATTGTGATTCTACAAAACAAAGGCTTTACGGAAAAACCCGGAGAAAAGGCGGATCCTTGTTCTCCGGAGGAATGTGGAAGTGGTCATTTTTGAGAAAGTGGTGTTTTCAAAAATGACACATAACCTAGTCTTCGCCGGACAACCTTTACCGTACTGCCACCCTACCCCAACATGGGCACGGGGCTTAACTTGAAGTTTGTTCTTATTAGTGTGTGCTATCTCACTTGCTATAAGGGGCGTCGTACCCTCGAACCGAATGTCGTCAAAACTCCCAATGTTGAGGCATATAAAGTGTGGGATTAATTTTCCCTCCGGATGCATTCATTGAGGCTCCCGGCTAGGCAGGGTGGGACTTGGTGCCGGGGAGAACAAAACTCAATCGAGAGATAGACATATACTAGCTTGAACATAGTGAATGGTTATGATCAGATACCTGATGTTTACATACTGTTGTTACAGTCCGTGATTGTTCACGGGAGGTGTACTGGATCTGGTGGATGTGTACACCTCTGCAGAGTACAACTTTTTCGAAGAAGCCGCGTCCTCGGATATGGACAGTTGAATGGCCATGTAGCTAGCATTGTGTCAATGTTTTCAAAAAGGAAGTTTTTGAAAAGGAATTTTGGAAAGGAAGTGTTGAACTTGTGAAGTTCGGAAAGGAATGGAAACTTATACCGTGGAGGTATCGTCGATGATGAAAAGCCAGATGATGTTATACAAAACAAAATGTTTTGCAAACAAAACCTTTTCTACTCTAAGCAAGAATTCTGGAAACTGATTCCAAGAAGTTTTGCAAAGAGAAAATATTCTTTAACAAAACTTTACAAAACCTCTTGTACATGTGATATCTACAAGAGAAATAAAACTATATATTATTTTTCTTCTGAAGTATCTTCTTCAACGAAGATACAGATAAACCTGACTGCAACTGTGGTGTCATCATATATGAACACCATTGATAGTGAACCATATTTATAGCCTACCTATTCCACCATATAAGCATATTTGCATGTTTGGTAAGTCACATGATGGATGTCTTGCTGAGTACATTCAAATGTACTCATTATGGTTTCGCCCCTGGTATCTACTTGCCAGACTTTGAGAAGGAGCCTCCGAAGGATATCTATGAAGAGAAGTACGGAGTTGACGGCTTTGCGAACTTGGATCGTCTCCGGGTCAGCAGCCTGTAGGTTAAGGCGTGACTTGGGCTCAACTACGTTGTGTTTTTAATTGTATTCCGCTGTGTTTGTTAAGTTGCCTGCCTTTGTGGCAGTTGCTTAAACTTGATCATGTGATCATTTTTGTAATACCTTTATGTATTCGTGTAATGGATGATGTATTTCTGTGTGCCAACTGCGTATGTTGTTCACGACTGATCTTTCTGGGATCGTGAATTGTCGGGGGGTTACCCCCGAGTAGGGTAAAGACAGGTGGTAAAGGCCGCTTACAGAAGAGAGGTTTGGTCGAGTAGCCGACTACCAGGTACTCGCTACCCGGTCGACTGCTACTCGGTCTCACCTCAAGATGACCAGAAGGAGATATCAATCAAGTTCTACCCTGTCGAGTAGAAGAGATGGCCCGAGTAGAATTGGCGGGAACCTACTCGGGCAGAAAGTCAAAGGAGTCGTTCTGACACAGGATCCCGCGTATCCTGGGTCCGTACTTGGCAGCATTCGAACTACTGTTCACGTGGGGACGGCCTGCCTGACAGTGACAGCATGGAAGCAGGCCGTGGCAGGATAAGGGGGGCCTACTCTGTGCCTAGGTACAGTGATACCAGTCTGTCCCCTAGTTTTGCCCAACGACTTTACAGAAGCAGCCAAGATCAACGACCAAAGCTGTCAGCGGGTACTCGGAGAAAGGACAGTGTGCACACTATGTCGACACTTGTCTAAGATTTGGACGTATCCGGCTGGGCACCGTGTATATAAGGTGCCCCGCCGCCTCCTGCGCGAGGCATGCTCTCACCTGCTCATAGTGAACCCTAGAAACCCTAAGTTCTTAACCTAGCTCTACTCGGATAGGAGAGAGAGGCTACTCGGTAGCGATCCCATTTGTACTGTGACTACTCGGAGGGACATCGTAATACATAGAGAAAGGCAGGAGTAGGGGTTTTACCTCCTCACGAGGGCCCTGAACCTGGGTACATCGTGTTGTTTGTGTTGTGTGGATCTTACCTCACGCGGCTACTCGTCGCGTGATCCCTCCCCGGACACCTCCAGCGTCCATCGTCCCCACATCTTTAGCCATCCCATGGCATCTGCCGTGACACCACCACGACAGTTGGCGCCCACCGTGGGGCAGTCAGCGGCGCTGGCTGGAGTTTCTGTTCGGACGGGATCTTCATCAGCGGAGCGCGTAGTTTGTGGCCTTGTCCACAGATTCGGCTCCTTCGACTTCGTCACCGACAACGCCGGCTGTTTCGGCGGCATGGCCATGCCGGAGGGCGGCTCGGTGATCTCCTTCGGCTCTCACCTCGTCTACGTCGCCACCGTCGCCAACAACACCTACCCCGAGCTGGTGCACGACGCGGAAGATCCTCCCGCGGTGGTTGTTGCTCGCGGAAGGCCCGCATGCAGCTCTGCGTGCTGCGCTGAGGTGATGGTGACGGGCTTGGCGGCAAACGCTAGCGCAGCTGCTACTGGCGCTGCGGCCGTTGTCGAGGAGGTTGACGATCCGCCCGCGGGTGGCAGGAACCACCGGCCCTACGAGAAGGAGAGCAACCTGCCGCCTTCCACGTCTACGGTCATCCCCGCGTCTGCAGCGCGAACCGGCATGCCCACTCCCACCGACGTCGAGCTCCTAGCCGCGAGGGAGCAGCTTGAGCGGCAACGCCAGGAGCTGCTTGCCGAGCAGGCGGAGTTGGAGAAGATCAGGCTTGAGCTGAGTTTGGACCAGCTCGAGTACAACAAGGCTCACGGCTTCACGCCGGTGGCCAGGAGGCCCAGCAGGGTAGGCGCTACGCGGCGCAACCTGGGTGCCGAGATGGCGACAGTTGCGGAGGAGCCCGCGCAGTCCGCCACCGCGAACACTTTCACAAGGCCAAGGTACAGCACACCCGCCAAGACGCTCAGGGCTGCGCAGGCCGTGGCTGCCGAGTTGCCGCGCCTGGATGGCGAGGCGCGTCTCAGGCAGCAGGAGAGGCTCAACGAGTTGGTGTTGGAGGCCGCCAGGCAGAACGAGGAGTTCCGCAAGGCCAACCCGGGAGCTGGAGCTTCGCAGGTGGTTCACTCGCACGCGGCTAGATCTAACGATCAGGCCTCGTCTCCGCATCCGAGCCGCGAGAAGAGCCGCAGCGGGCGCTCGGGTAGAGACAGGCAGATGCAGGTGTATGACCCGGCTGCTGCCGCGAAACAGGTTGCTGTGCCGCAGCAGCCCGGGCAGGAACACAACGCTGCAAGAGCAGGCTCTCAAGCCCATCAAGCTCAAAGCCGTGTCCGAGAAGCCGCGCGTCCGGGTACTTCTCGGCAACCCGCAGCTCAGCCTACTCGGCAGAGGCAGCAGCCGCGCCCAGTGGCGCCAGTCGCCAACCCGGTGGAGCAGCCTGCAGCTATGCAAGTGGATAGGTATGATGATGGCTACTCGGCTATGGAGATGGCTGGTTATGACATTCATGACCGTGTCGGTGAGCGTGTGTTGGCGCCTGGGGATGCAAGGCACCAGCTGGATCGTCTCAGCTTGTCGGCGTGGCTTGAGAGCACGGGCCCTCCTGGCCCCGAGTGCTTTGGCCCGCGCATCATGAACGAGCCGTCCGTGAAGGGCTTCCAGCTCGCAAGAGGCACCAAGAGCTACAATGGTAGCACCAAGCCCGAAGATTGGCTCAACGACTACGTCACCGCGGTCCACATTGCGGGTGGCAACAGGAGATGGGCGGTGCGCTATGTGCCGCAGATGCTAGAGGGTCCAGCTCGCACTTGGCTCAACAACTTGCCCAAGCACAGCATTAACTGCTGGCTGGACTTCTCGGACGCCTTCGTCAGCAACTTCACGAGTACATACAAGAGGCCGAATAGGCCACAGCAGCTCTCGGCTTGCAGGCAGCGAGAAGACGAGACGGACCGCGAGTACCTTACTCGGTGGAGCACCCTGAGGAACACTTGTGAGGGTGTGAATGAAGCACAGGCCGTCACTTGGTTTGCGCAGGGTTGCCGACATGGCAGCATGCTTTGGCAGAGATTGCAGAGGGAGATGCCAAACACTTTGGCCGAGACCATCAAGATTGCGGATCAGTACGCACTCGGCGATCCCACTCAGCCATTGATGGACTCCTCTGAGCCGAGAAGGAACTTCAACAGCAGCAAGCGCAACGAGTTTCGCAACAAGCGCCGAGTAGATACTCGGTATGATCCCGAAGAGGTGAATGCAGTGAATGTCGGAGGCGGTGGTGGCCAAAGGCAGAAACCTGCTGGAGCCTACGGGCAGAACCAGAACCAGGGCCAGGGCAACAAGAAGCCGTTCCGCACTGCGCAGCCGGGTAGCGAGAACTCTGAGCAGCCGAAGAAGTTTGTCTTCGATGACATGAAGGATGGCCCATGCAGCTTTCACACTCATCATCCCTCGAGGCCAGCTAACCACACTACTCGGCAATGCGAATGGTGGGATGTGATCAAGAGTGATGGCTTGCCTCCTCCTCCTCCTCTGCCAGCTGCCAATGCTACTGTTCAGCCTACTCGCGCTCCCGCAACTCGGCCGCCAGTATACCCGAGAAGAGAGAATGTCAACCAGGTGGCTTTAGGAGCCAACCAGAACTTCAACAACGAGAGATACCGCAACAACAACAACAACTACAACCGCAACAACAACAACAGAGGCAACAACAACTACCAGGGCAACAACAATGGCAACAATGGCAACAATGGGGGCAATGGCTCCAACCAGTACCAAGAGCACCATGAGAGCTATATGATCTTCACTTCTGAGGCAGTCGACAAGCAGTCACAGCACAGGCGGGCCATGGAGGTCAATGCAGTGATTCCGGCTGTCCCTCACTACATGTATTGGTGTGACCAGGAGATCAGGTGGACTCGGGCAGATCACCCCAAGGTGATGCCCAATCCGGGTACCTATGCCTTGGTGCTGGATCCCACCTTCCTGGGTCCCCGAGAAGAATGTGAGGTTCAGCAAGGTGCTGATCGACAACGGCAGCAGCATCAACATCGTGTACAAGGACACACTCGAGAAGCTTGGCCTGGCCGAGAACATGATGCTGCCTAGCAAGACCACTTTCCATGGCATTGTGCCCGGGATCTCATGCAACCCGATTGGCCGAGTGTGGATTGATGTGCTATTCGGTACTCGGGAGAACTGTCGCACTGAGCGCCTGCAGTTTGAGGTGGTGGATCATCAGAGCCCCTATCATGCTCTACTCGGCAGGCCTGCTCTGAGCAAGTTCATGGCCTCTACTCATGTGGCTTATCTGAAGATGAAGATCCCTGGTCCCAATGGCATCATCACCATCTCGGGAGATTACAAGAAGTCCATGGAGTGTGCCTCTGCTAGCTCTCAGCTGGCGGAATCGATGCTGATCGCTGCCGAGAAGAAGAAGATGTACGAGGTGGTGGCCATGGCTCAGTCCGCACAAGCTGGCGCACAAGGTGTGCCGAGTACTCAGCATGGTACTGCTTTCCAAGCTGCCAAGGAGACCAAGACAGTCCAGGTTGACCCCGAGTTCCCGGAGCGTGTGGCCATCATTGGTTCCGGGTTGGAGGAGAAATAGGAAAGCGCGCTCATCCACTTCCTCCGTGAGAATCGGGATGTTTTCGCCTGGACCAATGAAGATCTACCAGGAGTCCCGAGGGAGTTGGTTGAGCACTCTTTGCATGTGCGTCCTGACGCCAAGCCCGTGAAGCAGGCCTTGCGCCGTTTCGGGGATGAGAGAAGGAAGGCCATCGGTGATCAAATCACCAAGCTGCTGATCAGTAACTTCATCATGGAAGTGCTGCACCCGGACTGGTTAGCCAACCCGGTCATGGTCGAGAAGAAAAAGGAAGATCCCAAGGCTGCCACTGCATGGCGCATGTGCGTCGACTACACCGACTTGAACAAGGCATGCCCCAAGGATCCCTTCCCGCTACCTCGCATCGATCAGGTGATCGATTCCACTGCCGGCTGTGAACTGTTGTCTTTCATAGATGCCTACTCTGGTTTCCACCAGATTGCACTCAATCCTGCTGATCAAATAAAGACTGCTTTCATTACCCCGTACGGGGCTTATTGCTATCGTGTCATGTGTTTTGGCCTGAGGAATGCGGGTGCAACCTATCAGAGATGCATGCAGAAATGCTTGCATGACCAGCTCGGCAAGAATGTGCAGGTGTACGTAGATGACATTGTCATCAAAACGAATAAAACACATACTCTGCTTGCCGACTTGGAGGAAACCTTTGCTAACCTACGCAGGTACAAAATGAAACTGAATCCGAGTAAGTGTACCTTTGGTGTACCAGCTGGAAAGCTACTCGGTTTTCTGGTTTCTAGTCGGGGCATTGAAGCCAATCCGTCTAAGATAAAAGCTATTGAGAGCATGTCTTTGCCGAGATCATTAAAGGATGTGCAGAAGTTCACGGGTTGTCTGGCATCTCTGAGCCGTTTTCTTGGCCGAATGGGCGAGAAGGCTCTGCCTCTGTACCAGCTGATGAAGAAGAGTGACAAGTTTGTCTGGACTCCACAGGCGGATGTGGCATTCAATGAGCTGAAAGCAATGCTGGCTAGCGCTCCCGTCTTGGCTAGTCCGCTACCCAAGGAGCCTATGCTGCTGTACATTGCTGCGACTAACCGAGTAGTCAGCGTGGTGATAGTGGTGGAGCGAGAAGAAGAAGGCAAGAGTGTGCAGCGCCCAGTCTATTATCTCAGTGAAGTGCTGTCCAGTTCCAAACAAAACTATCCTCATTACCAGAAGATGACATATGGTGTGTACCTGGGCGCCAGGAAGCTGAAACATTACTTCCAGGAGCACCCCATCACTGTTGTGAGCTCTGCTCCCATCTCGGACATCATGGGAAACAAGGAAGCGAGTGGCAGAGTAGCCAAGTGGGAAATCGAGCTGGCCGCGTACGCTCCCGGGTACGCGAGAAGAGAAGCAATCAAGTCTCAGGTCCTGGCGGAATTTCTTGTGGACTGGGCCGAGATGCAGTATGAACCTCCTGCTCCAGTTTCCAACTATTGGAAAATGCACTTTGATGGCTCAAAGGTGAAAGAAGGCCTTGGTGCTGGCGTTGTGCTTACATCACCCAAGCGGGATCAGCTCAAGTATGTGTTGCAGATTCATTTCAAGGCATCCAACAATGTGGCCGAGTACGAGGCAGTGGTGCACGGTTTGCGAGTAGCGAAGGAGGTTGGTGTGCAGCGCATTATATGCTATGGCGATTCAGATCTGGTGGTGCAGCAAGTCTCAGGTACCTGGGATGCTTTGGACGCCAACATGGCATCGTATCGCTTCCTGGTGCAGTCAATGACTGGGTTTTTCGAAGGCTGTGAGTTCCAGCACATTCACCGAGCAGAGAACGAAGCAGCAGACGAGCTGTCCAAGTTGGGATCTTCTCGGCAGTCCATCCCGGCAGGGATTGCCTTGGAGCACTTGAGGAAGCCATCCATCAAGCCTTCCCCCAACTCGGAGTCCATCTTTGTTCCTTCTCTGCCAAATGAAGAATCTGACCCAATGGAGATTGACTGGGAGAGTGCTGCAGGGAACTCGGGGACTGCCATTCCCTACTCGGGGACTGCCATTTCTTACTCGGGGACTGCCACTCCCTACTCGGGGACTGCCATTCCCTACTCGGGGACTGCCATTCCTTACTCGGGGACTGCCACTCCGTACTCGGGGACTGCCACTCCGTACTCGGGGACTGCCACCCTCAATCCAGAAGCTGTTGCATTCATTGAAGAAGTTCTCGCCAATCGGTCAGGGTTGCAAAGAGCGCTCCTACTCCTCCTGTGCAACCGCCAGAGCCTGTCCCAATGGAACTGGACGAACCAGTGTTTCCCATACGGGAGACGCCGAGTTGGGCTATGCCCATATTATCCTTTCTAAGGGACGGCACTTTACCTGAAGATGAGGTGACCGCGAGGCAGATTCAAAGAAGGTCCAAGGGCTACACCATAGTCCGAGATGTGCTGCACAAGAGAAGTGCTACTGGTGTGCTGCAACGCTGTGTGAGCCCAGAGGAAGGAGAAGAAATCCTGGTGGAGATACATCAAGGGGAATGTGGGCACCACGCCTCTTCTCGGGCTTTGGTCAAGAAGGCCTTTCGGCATGGCTTCTACTGGCTCACTGCACTGCAGCAAGCTGAAGATATTGTGAGGAAATGCGCCGGCTGCCAGATGTTTGCAAGTAAGATTCACATGCCAGCTTCCGAGTTGAAAACAATCCCTATCACATGGCCATTTGCTGTTTGGTGCTTGGATATGGTTGGCCCTTTCAAGCCGGCTAAGGGCAATATGACACACATCTTGGTCATGGTGGACAAGTTCACCAAGTGGATCGAGGTGAAACCTATTCGGAAGTGTGATGGGGTCACAGCCGTGAAGTTCGTGAAGGATGTGATCATGA
Source organism: Alopecurus myosuroides (assembly GCA_028641055.1). Classification (NCBI taxonomy): domain Eukaryota; kingdom Viridiplantae; phylum Streptophyta; class Magnoliopsida; order Poales; family Poaceae; genus Alopecurus; species Alopecurus myosuroides. Next base: position 49,249,100 of record CM054062.1, on the reverse strand, counting down.
GATATGGCTACCCGCACAGTATCATCACCGACAATGGCACCAACTTTGCAGAGGGGGCAATGGTGCGATTCTGCAGAGATAAGCATATCCGACTAGACGTTGCGTCAGTCGCGCACCCTGCCTCCAATGGGCAAGTTGAGAGAGCAAATGGGATGGTACTGGCAGGCATCAAGCCGAGGCTGATTGAGCCACTGCTGAAAACACCTGGGTGTTGGCTAGAAGAGTTGCCAGCGGTGTTGTGGAGTCTAAGGACTACCCCTAACCGGTCAACCGGCTACACGCCATTCTTCTTGGTATACGGGGCTGAGGCCGTGTTGCCAATAGACTTAGAGCATGACTCCCCCCGAGTAGCCCTCTACACTGAGGTGGAGGCGAGAGAAGCTCGAGAAGACGACGTTGACCTGCTTGAAGAAGCAAGAGAGCTGACTCTGTCACGTTCGGCTATCTACCAGCAAAACCTGCGGCGTTATCATAGCCGAAAGGTGAACCCGAGGGTTTTCCGAGAAGGAGACATGGTCCTTAGGCTTGTGCAGCGCACAGCCGGGATGCACAAGTTGTCTCCTCCATGGGAAGGGCCTTTCATTGTCAGCAAAGCGCTGCACAATGACGCGTACTATCTTGTAGATGTGCGCCCTTCGCAGGCGAACAGGGCAGATAAAGCTGGAGAGGAAACCAAGCGTCCCTGGAATGTAGCTCTACTTCGTCGTTTTCATTCGTAAGCAAAGATGTGTATGTACCCTCTTATCCGAGTTGAAATTCTACTCTGCAATCTGAAATTGTTCTCGGGGACTGCCCTCGTCCAAAATTGCTCTAAGTGTTTTTACTCGGTTTGTCCCTTTGTCTATTCGGCTGCTTCACTTCAGAACTCACAAGTGCATTGAGTACTGTGTTTAAACCTATATGCCAACTCTTCGACTTTGCTGCTGTCCGAAACCCGGCTTCATGGCAAGCAAGAGAACAAGCAAAAGGTCAATGAGCACACGAAAATCACTAAGGAAGAAAGAGTGCAGGAACCGAATAGATTGTCGGTTACTGTTTGTTCCCGGTTCTCGTCTTCTCGGCTAAGTGGTGGGCTGCGTTACCATGATTGTTTCTAGCGGCTAAGTATTTGCAGCCTTGCTCCTTGATTCTTGTGACTCGAATACCAAACAAGCGACAAGTCGCAGGTAGAGCAGAGATGAAAAGACAGGGTGAATAAGAAATGCTACTCGGGGACTCGCATGGAAACACAACTCGGCATTAAGCCAGTGTAGTTCAAATTGATTAATGTCAACGTAAACAGAGTAGGCATAAAAAAACTGAGTAGCAAGCAAGATAAGGATAGTTTGTTACATCTGCTCCCGGCATTCCGGGGATCTGATAAGTTTTCGAGTAAAAAAGATTGCAGGTTGCTTCAAGTTGAGGAGGCAGTGTTCTCGGCGCTGGCCTTGGCAGCTGTTTCCTCGGCGGTGGTCTTGGCAGCAGCTTCTTCGGTGGCAGTCGTGGCGGCTGTTCCTTCGGTGCTGGCGTGGGTGGCATCCGCCTCCGTCTGCACGGCGGCGGATTCCTCCATCTCGGCATCCTCCTGGGTGGCCGCCTGCTCGGAAGTGGCTGTGGCCACCGAGACGGGCCCTGGAGCCGAGGAGGAACCTGAAGCGTGGCCAGGAGGGGGCACCGTGTCGTCGAGAGCAGCACCTGAGGAGGTGCCGAAGTCGAGTGGCTCGGAGTCGATGTGCGCCCCTTCGTCTTCGTCGCTACTCGCGACGACGGCGGCCTTTCCCTTTCCGGCCTTGCCCTTGGGAGATTCGAAGAAGCCGTCAAGGTCATCGTCTTCGTCATCATCTTCTTCGTCCTCGTACTCGGTGTCGGGTTCGGGGACGCCCTCGATGTAGACCTCCGTCTCGGCGCACTCTGCGACTTCATACGCAATCTGCTTGCGCAAGGCCACGCTCTCGGCATCCGTCTCCCACTTGGAATCATTGCGCTTCCCGCGGATGCGCTGCATATCGAGGTTTTCATACCAGGATGCTATGCAGAGAAGCATCACGTCCGCACCAGCACGGGCTCCAGAGGCTCGCCACTTTTTCAACTCGGCCTTCACGTTCTCCAGCTTGAGGGCGAGATCCCGCATGTTTCTTGGCTGGGGGTCATGAGGCCAGAACAGCCGGTGGAGCTCAAAGCCCACATGAATCAAGTCAGTTCCGACGCCGGCCAGCATTTCGAAGTAATCTTTGAGCACCAGCAAGCTGTCCTCGATATCAGCCCTGGTGTCAATTGGCTCACCCAGCGAAAGGCGAACTGCTCGGGCCTTGGCTACCGTAGGCGCAGAGGAAGACTCAAGACGAGGCCAGATATCTGAAATAGCAAGTGGCAAGATCAAAAACCGGGAAGAAAAAAGAGGCCGAGAAGGAACAAGACCGAGAAGAAAAGATGCAATGAAGAGAAAACTTACCGATCAGTTGGCGGCGCAGCTGCTGCAGCTTGGTTTTCCAGGACTCCTCGTTGCCAATATGCCTATCTTGGATCTGGCGCAGGGTGTCCATCTGAGCGAAAAGATCAGCATTGGTCTTCTTCAGAGTCTCGCATTCAGACTCGAGGGCCCGTTCCTTGGCTCGGAAGGTGGTCTCGGCCTTGGCCTTCTCGGTGATCGCTCTATCCCTCTCAGCGCCAATCTTGACGGCATCTTGGAGTGCCTTCTGAAGCTGGAGCTGCAGCTTCTCCATCTCGGTGGTGTGGTCCTTCACCAGAGCAATGGCTTGGTCAGACAGCTGTTTCTCCACCTCTGCGGGCTTGACGCAATCTTGGTGTGCCTCAGCAAATGACTTATGATCTTCTGCGAAAAGATAGATAAGGTTAGCCGAGAAGTAGAAAAGGAACCAAACTCAAGGTCACACCGAGTAAACAGCAAACTCACCTTAAAGTTTCTTTATGGTGGCCTCGGCGTTCTCCACGAAGCTACGGCATTTTTCATGCTCATCGGCCAAGGCCTTCAGTTTGTCTGCAGGGAAGAAAAGGTTAGCGCGTGAGAAAGCAGAAGCGGGCGTAAACATAAAACGCACAAACCGCGTGGCTAAAGGCGTACCTTGCACTTCGGCCAGCTGTTGGGTGCTGTCGTTGGCATTTTTGCTCGCGGCCTCAGCAGCTATCTTCTCCTTCTCCAACGCAGCAATGCGCCTCCTGGCGATGGAGTGGTTCCACAGAAGGATGCGGTACAAGTGTGTCCGCTTAAGGACGCTATCCTGAGAAGCGAGCAGAAGCGAGTTAGAAAAAGCAGAGAAGATTCAACCCGAGTAGGAGGCTACTCGGAGAGTATCCATCGACTCGGCAAGAATCTCGGGGACTGGGGGTGATGGTAAAGAACAAGGAAGGCGAATAGAAGAGAAGGAATCTCAACTCGGAAAAGGCAAAAAAGACTTACTGCGTAGCTCTGTTCGATATCTTCGGCGTTCTTGCGGTGCAAGAACATCTTGGCTGCGAGGGTTGCGGTATCAGTGGAGACGGACATGGGCTGGTGTCCCAGATCAACCTTGTTCCAATCCACGCGGTAGTGGTCGATGGAGCCAAGGGTCAAGCCGTGCCATTTCTCCTCTCCGAGAACCCTGCTGTCCCACCTGGCGTTGATGTGGCCAACAGTGTCCAAAACCTGTTCAAGACCCTTGGAGGTTATTGGCTTGTCTTGGGCTCCCCGAGAAGCAATATTGACGGGTTTGTTTTGAGCTGGATCGAAGGGAGGAGTATTCCTGGCTACAGCTTTCCTTCCCTTCTGAATAGCTAAAGCTTTATCTTGGGGAGGGAAGCCGATGGTGTGTTGTTGGCTAACCTCGACCATGTAATCCGGGTAGCAGGGTTGGCCAGCTGCGCGTGCGTCGGCGGAGAGCGCAGCAGGAATGGGGCCGGACTCGCGGATCACGAGCGCTCCGCCTGTGGATGCGCCTTGGTCTCTGGCCCTTTTCTTCGTTTGCTCCTTCTCGATTCTCTGCTTCTCGAGATCCTCGGGTTTCTTCCCGTCAGACTTGGCCTTCGTCTTCTCGGCGGCAGTCTTCTCGGCAACTTGCTCCTTGGCTCTTTTCTGCTCAGCCTTGGCCTCCTCAGCAGCCACCTTATCGGCAGTCTCCTTCTCAGAAAGGCCTTTCTCGGAACAGTAATCCCTCAGAGCATCAAGGGCCTGTTGCCTGGCTACTCGCCCAGGAGGGCTGGATGTGTCCTTGCTTTGTGGCGACGAGGAGGAAGTTGGTGGTGTAGGGCCTTGCGCAGTTGGTGGCGTAGGGCCTTGCGCAGTTGGTGGCGCCGCAGATCCATCGCCCGGTGCAGCTCCTGGCTGAGCACTACTCGGTGCGCCGCCTGGCAGTGGGTAGACATCTGCTATGGTAGCATCCGCGGCGGTGTCGTCTTTCACCAGCTGCTCGGCAGTGATGTTCTCTTGTGCAGCAGCCTCGGTGGTGGGCTGCTCCCGTTCTACTTCTGGCCGCTCAAGGGCGGCGGCGTCTTGCATTTCTTGTTCTTGGTTCTCCTCGGCGTTGCTAGCCGGAGGAGAAGGGGGTCTCTCTTCGTGAACGGTGGTATCTTGTGCTGCTGGCTCTGGTTCTGCTCCTCGAGCATCACTAGCCTGTGCGTTGGTGGCAGCAGCATTGGTGGCGTCGTTCTCGTCGTCAACAAGGTCGATCAGGGGTACTGCTGTCTCCCTGCCTTGGTCGGACGCAAAGACTGCGTTCGCATCCATGGCAGGACTGCAGAGAAGAAAGAAATCAGGGATTGGAAGAAGATTTGGGAGAAAACAGTACTACGCGAGAAGGAGGGCAAACGAGAAGAGAACTCACGCAGTGGTGGATTTAAGCTGTCGTCGGGGTTTCTTTACAGTAACCTTCTTCTTATTCTCGGCGGCCTCCTCCTTCTCGGCGGGCTTCTTCTTCTTGGCTGGAGGTGCCTGTGCTCCGCTGCCGGTCCGCTTGCGGGTTTCGGGAGGGGCAGTAGACAGAGGTTGGACGACAAGGGGCGCATCGCCCTCGTTCTCATCCTCATCCTCGTCGTCCTTCTCCGCAGCGGCCTCATCTGAGAAATTCAAAAGAGAAGAAGGAAGAATCAGAAACAGCAATGCAAGGGGTTGGTGTTTCTCAGAAACAAACAAGATGAAAATAACAATACCGTGAGAGCCTTCATCCGACCAAGTGCGGAGGGCATCGCGCTTGTCAGGAACGGGGCTGCTCTGTTCCGCGTCATCAGAAGGCAGCATGTCATCCTCCTCGCGATCGTCGGACCAGTTTTCCTCAAAAACTTCGCGACTCTCAATCAACTGTCGAGTAAGAGTCTGAAAGACAGAGAAGGATAATAAGTTAACCGAGTATCAGGATGGAACTCTACTCAGATAGGCGTGCAAACACAAAGCACACTAAGCCTATGCAGTTTTCTAAGTATTCTACTCGGATAGGCGTGCAGACACAAAGCACACTAAGCCTATGCAGTTTTCTAAGTGTTCTACCCGGATAGGCGTGCAAACACAAAGCATACTAAGCCTGAGCGCGAGTCGACTAAGTGCTCTACTCGGTGCACCAGGTGATTGCTAGTCGGGGCGGAAAGGGAAGTTGTCTACTCGGGAAGCAGAGGCGAAAACAGAGTAGGAACAGCGTACCCGGGCAATCGGTTGCGTGCGGCTGTACGGGACGAAACCATACCGCCACTTCTCGCTAAGGCTTGTCTTCAGAATGTTCTTGGCATGATAGGCAACGTCGACGTCGTCGATTTCGATGGTGGTGGTCCTGGTGCAGTCGCGGGGGCCTCCCATGTAACACATGAGATGGCAGCGCTCTTGTAGAGGGAGCACTCGGCGCTTGATCCAGCACACCACCGGGTCGTCGTTCTTGAGGCCCAGCTTCTTCAGCTCGCCGAGTCTATCTTCTATCTCGATGGCGATTTCGTCGATGGTGGGCTTCTCCTTCCAGTTCGACCCGAGTGGAGCACGATTCCTCCAAGCGGGCAGGTTGATTCGATCATCAACCGCACCCCCTTCCGTGGCGGGGACATTCTTGACATAGAAGAACGTCTGCTGCCACATTCGGCAGGAATCCAGCCCCTGGATGCGGGGATGATTCGTCCCGGTCCGCTGCACCATCATGGCACAGCCCGTGTCGGTGGCGCGGCCGATGCCTGCGGCGTCTTTCTTCCCGACTGACTGTTGGCGAAGATTAAAATACCTGAGCCATGTATCAGTCGTGGGCCTGATGCCGAGGAAAGCCTCGCAGACCACAGCATGGTAGGCGAGGAAGACGACCGCGTTGGGCGGCAGATGATGCATCTGCAGCCCGAAGTGATCGAGGAACTTGCGCAGGAAGTTGGAGGCGGGCAGTCCAAAGCCGCGCTCGAAGTGCGACATGAAGACCACCCGCTCGCCGTCCCGCGGAGCTGGCACAACCTCGTCGTCGGGTGCCCGGCACTCCACGCCGGGGGGAACCCTTCTGCTGGTCACGAGCCAGGCGAGATTGGCCTTGGTGACGGAGGAACCCGCCCAGCTAGCCTTGGCCATCGTTGCGAGTGGGAGGAGTGGATGATTTCGAATGGAGTTGCTCGGTGGAGTGAGTCCGCGGCGGCGCGGAAGCTTGCGCGGCGGCGGAGGGCTCGGTGGCGAAGAAGAACAAGAGGCAGAAGAAGAAAAGTGCAGGGAAGGGGAAAAGGAAGTTACCGCGGGGGTATTTATATCTCCCTCGCGAGATTACCGTTACCACCGCGGAAGTGGGATCGACTGTGGCGTGTGGTGGGTCCTGTGGCCGGCTAGAAACGCACACAAGCGCGGGCTGCGCGCGTAACGGCCGCATTTGATCCCACCATCAGATCGTGGCCAGTAATTGCGCGTGATGGGACATGACGGCCGGTGGGCCCACAGCGTGAAAACTGGACGCGTGGCGTCGTGTCCTGGGCAACCAAACGACGAGGTCGTGGATGCTTGACACGTGGGCAGTGCCTACGTGAAGGGCTGGATGTTGCTCTGCGCTGCAGAGGCTCAGTTTGCGAATTTTCGCTAAGTCTTTTTACTCGGATACAGAGTAGAAGGCAAGTGCTACTCGGAAGAGAGGAAACTCAAGGTACTTTCCAGATAGCTACTCGGAGGACCTACTCGACATCTTGAGGTTCGATGGCTGAGATGCAAAGGCTGGTTTTAAGCTGGCAGAGCCTAGTGAACAAGTTCGCAAGACTCAACCAGCTTCAGGGACTGCTGTCGGGGGGTTACCCCCGAGTAGGGTAAAGACAGGTGGTAAAGGCCGCTTACAGAAGAGAGGTTTGGTCGAGTAGCCGACTACCAGGTACTCGCTACCCGGTCGACTGCTACTCGGTCTCACCTCAAGATGACCAGAAGGAGATATCAATCAAGTTCTACCCTGTCGAGTAGAAGAGATGGCCCGAGTAGAATTGGCGGGAACCTACTCGGGCAGAAAGTCAAAGGAGCCGTTCTGACACAGGATCCCGCGTATCCTGGGTCCGTACTTGGCAGCATTCGAACTACTGTTCACGTGGGGACGGCCTGCCTGACAGTGACAGCATGGAAGCAGGCCGTGGCAGGATAAGGGGGGCCTACTCTGTGCCTAGGTACAGTGATACCAGTCTGTCCCCTAGTTTTGCCCAACGACTTTACAGAAGCAGCCAAGATCAACGACCAAAGCTGTCAGCGGGTACTCGGAGAAAGGACAGTGTGCACACTATGTCGACACTTGTCTAAGATTTGGACGTATCCGGCTGGGCACCGTGTATATAAGGTGCCCCGCCGCCTCCTGCGCGAGGCATGCTCTCACCTGCTCATAGTGAACCCTAGAAACCCTAAGTTCTTAACCTAGCTCTACTCGGATAGGAGAGAGAGGCTACTCGGTAGCGATCCCATTTGTACTGTGACTACTCGGAGGGACATCGTAATACATAGAGAAAGGCAGGAGTAGGGGTTTTACCTCCTCACGAGGGCCCTGAACCTGGGTACATCGTGTTGTTTGTGTTGTGTGGATCTTACCTCACGCGGCTACCCGTCGCGTGATCCCTCCCCGGACACCTCCAGCGTCCATCGTCCCCACATCTTTAGCCATCCCATGGCATCTGCCGTGACACCACCACGACATGAATGTATGCATACGTAGGGTTTCAGACTGCCGGTCTGGGGTCCTTACAATTCATGTGCTAGAGCTTTTATTTTATGAAACAGAGGTATTAAAAGTTTGACACTCCGCCCATCCATCTTTCACAAACCATGGCTAACCGAATCCTCGGGTGCCTGCAAACAATCACATACCATGGAGGAGTGTCTATATTTTAGGAGAGGTGTATGTTAATGTCAACGAATGGTAAACAGACAATACAGTACGTCACAAGCCAACTGGATTCACAAGAGAGGCTCCCATTGTGAAGGACGCAACTGGTGTAGAAGGTCATCCATCTTTCTCTTTTGTTTACACAATTATGCTTTGACTGATAAATCAGGGGAAAAAATAGTGAAGATAATTTGTATGTATTAATTTGGGGCTGGGAACCCCGCTTCCAGCTCTTCTATCATTTGGATAAGCGGAGGAAGCCAATCAACAAGTGAGATAAAGATTTTCTATTGACGTCCTAATGAGCAAAAAACAAGAACACAGAACATGAGTAATTTTGAAAGTTTTAAAGGTAAGACATGAGCAATTTACTTGGAGTGGCAGTGAAATACCACATGTAGGTAGGTATGGTGTACACAATGGGAAAAACTTTGGTTTAAGGGATTTTATATGCACGAGTAGAATTCCATACTCAGTACAGGTGGAGGCTAGCAAAAGACTTGGAGCGACAAATCAAGAGAGCATAATAGCCATAATCATGCATAGTGACATAAGAATCATTAATTAAAGCATAAGAGGTATCACAAGTTCAAAATCTAAGTGGTAATGGAGGCTATTCGTGACTGGTTCATAGTCATAAACATGGTGTGAGCATGCGCCAAGTCAACCAAATAAAACATTCGAAAGAGATTACCATATATTGATAATTTACTATGACAAGAACAACTCATGAATCTTTCAATGCATATTAAACACTCTTAGCTATTTGAGGCTATTCATGCTACTCAATAACCACAAGGCTTTAAAAGTAAAATAACATTTAGCATGGCATGAAAAAGTTCTAGCCACAGTCTATACAAGCTTCTACTTGCACTGTTACAAATTCTACATCAAGCAGCAGTTTTTTCCCAAGCTTAGACGCTTGAGTCATCTTGGAATTTTCTGGGATGTAACACCGGGGAATCCCCAAGCTTAAGCTCTTCACTCTTCTTGATCACATCATATCATCCTCTTCTCTTGACCCTTGAAAACTTCCTTCACACAAATTTCTCACAATCTTCATCAACAACGTTAGTGCAATCGAAATAATAAATTCACATGGTTCAGTTTCAACACAAGCCTAGCACTCAAAAACATATTAGATACTGTCACAACTTCTTTTAAAACTCTTTTTCTCAAAAGAACACCAAAAGAAAGAGGTTAAGACGCAAATGCAATTATTTGGCAGAAATCTGTCAAAACAGGACATCAGGTAAAGATATTTTTTTTCGAAAATCTTCTGTTGCTCAAATCAAAAATTGGTCAACTAAGAAAATTTGCGTATACAGCCCAGGATTACGCACAAAAAAATCTCAGGTCATTTTGAATTTTCTGTGATTTTATACAAAATTAACAGTGGACAGCAGAAATCGGTTTCCTGCGCAGAAATCAGAAATATAGTCTCAACTTTCCACTAGAGGCTCTACTTGGCTCAACAAAAACACAAAATAAAAGATACATAGGGGTTTCTAAGGAAATAGATAACACCCAGGTGCAAAGCACACAAAAGAAAACAAAGGAAAACTGAATGAAAACAGAGAAATAAAACGGGTTGTCTCCCGGTAGCGCTTTTCTTTAACGCCTTTCAGCTAGGCATAAAAAGCAACTCAAGTATTTTCAAGTGAAGGATCATCAAAATTAAGCTTAGAAATCTCCTAAAAAATGAATGGTATTCCATCTATATAAGTTTTACATGTCCCTTTATCAGCACTTTTAGGCACACTACTTTCATCAAATGGGTTTACAGGAACAATCCAATCAAAATTCTTTTCTAAAGTTTCATGCATTCCTACCAATTTAAAGGGTATTGGTATTTTAATTTCCTTATTGTTGGCTTTACCTCGTGTGCTATTAACATCTACACATGAGCCTGACATCTCAAATCAATTAAAAAATTTATAGCCTCAATACCAATATCACCTAGTACTTTAAATTAAGTTTCTAGGATAAACTCTCTTTTTTTTCTATCCTTAATGTTATCAAGGTTGAGGAACATTTGTTGTATTATGGGATTAGAGTTAACAAACCTAGCTTCCAGCATACGAACTAGAGATGCTGCAGTGGTTTCATAATCCCGAGCAAGTTCAGCTAAGGATCTATCCTCAAATTCTTTGTGCTTACTAACATAATTAAGAATTCTCCAATATTATCTTTCCCAATTATATCACCCCTACGTATTGGTACGTCTTTCAAGGTAAACTTGGTTAGAATCATGATTAGAGATTAAACTAAGAGCACAGAAAGCAAAAATAACAGCAAGCAAATAAATAACACCTATAAAGTAAACTAATTTTTTTTGTGTTTTTAATATAGAGAAGCAAAAAAAGGCAGAAATAAAGACAAGACAATAAACAAAATAAAGAGGTTGAGAGTGAGAGACTCCCCTTGCCAGAAGACTTCTTTCTCCCAGGCAACGGCGCCAGAAATAGTCCTTGATGGTGTAGATCGTGCACTCGTTGGGAGACCCCAAGAGGAGGGTGTGATGAGCACATCGGTAGTTGTTTTCCCCTTAGTTAAGAACCAAGGTTATCAATCCAGTAGAGAAAGAGGACCTTCGGAAGGTTCATGCCACTGATGGTGGTGATGGCGCTTCACCGGTGTCAGCAACAACATTGAACCTGCACACAACACAACCAAAATACTTTGTCCCAGCGGTACAGTGAGGTTGTCAATCTCACCGGTCTTGCTGAAAACAAAGATTAGACGTATAGTGTGGAAAATGGTGTATGTTTGCACTAAGTAAAGATAGCAGGAAATTGTTGTGGTTTGTTTAATAGTGTAAGAAAATGGACCGGGGTTCAGTGGTGTCTCTCCATAAAAGATAGCATCATGGGTGAATAAATTACAGTTGGGCAATTGACAAATAAAGGTTGCACCGTAGTGCACATTATAACATGACGACTATTATGATATTTAGTGCGGGCTTTACAACAATATACATAGACCGAAATCCATCTGCATATATGACTAATATTCCACCCTCAGGTTATCATCCGAACCTCCATAGGTATTAAGTTGCAAGCAACAGATAACTGCATTAAACAATGTGTGTAATGTAAGCAATGATTGTACACGTGGGCACTCACACCGTTGTTTTCTCCCTAGTGGCAACAACAAATCCTCCCCCATCACGTTTATATCACTCGAGCACAGGAGAAAAGGAGACATGAACCAACTATCTAGCATAAATACTCCCTCTTGGAGTCACTAGCACCTACTTGGCCAGAGCAACCACTAGCAACACAAAGCATGCAAGATCACAAATAACATATGCAATAAAGACTATAATCAACTTGGCATATGCTCAATATTCATCGGATCCCCGCAAACACAGCATATAGAATTACATAAGATCAATCTCGATCATCATAGGCAGCTCACGAGATCTAAACATGGAGGGATATGAGGAGGAGACAACCATATAGCTACTGCTATGGACCCGTAGTCCAAGGATGAACTACTCACGCATCACTCCGGAGGCAGTCATGGTGATGAAAAAGCCTCCAGTGTTGATTTCCTCTCCGGCAGGGTGCCGGGAGACAGCTCCAGAACCCCCTGATCCAGGGTTGACGACGAGAGCGGCTGCAGAACTTTTCGGGGATATTTGATTAGGTGTTTAGGGTTTTCTATCCCGGGGGGATAAATAGGAGAAAGGGCAAAGGCGGTGGAGGCCTGGGGGCCCCACACCCATAGCTGGCGCGGCCAGGGGGAGGGCGCGCCACCCCATGGTGTGGCCCCCTGGTGCGCGTCTTCGACTCTTCTTCGGTCTTCTAGATGCTTCCGGGGAAAATAGGCACTTCGGGATTTGTGGGGTCCAATTCCGAGAATGTTTCCATACCAACTTTACTAAAAAAAACAACATATAACAAGGAACTAGCACCTGGCATCTTGTTAATAGCTTAGTCCCGGAAAACGTATAAAAATGCTATAAATAAGGGAGAAAACATGTAGCAATTGGCATAATATGATCATGGAGCATCAGAAATTATAGATACGTTGGATACGTGTCAGCAACATAGTTCCCAAGTAGTCGCAGCAACGACTATCGCATGCAGGGATGCAAGCAGCCTCGTGTGAAGGAGCTTGATCGTGGGCAAGAACAAAAATACGAGTGACAACTGAAAGTGCACTATCGTCAACTAGAGGGGGGGTGAATAGGTTGACTACCAATTTTTCTTCACTTTTCCTTTTAGTGGGGCTAAGCAAGATAAGATAAGGTTCTCTAGATGTGCATCTAGGTGAGAAACCTATGTGGACAAGATAATATGCGCAACGGAAGTAAAACGAAAGGTAGAAAGATAAACCACAAGTGTAAACAAGGAGACAAGGATATGATTCCCGTAGTTCCTTCTCAAAGAGAAGTACGTCTATGTTGGAGAGGTGGGGAGCCACCTAGGCACTCCTCAATAGCACGGTTGTGCACACCTTGTTCTCCTTGAGCTTCTCCGGTGAGGGAGATTCTTGTTTCCACTATGAGGTCGACTTGAAGGCGTTGACCAAACCTTTACATGAGCTAGAGGTCACTCCACAAGATGGAGGGAGGCTCTCAAGGAATCCTTAGCTTCTTGCAACAAGGTGGAAGCTACAAGCACAAGATCTACTAAGGTTTCTAGGCCTCAAGTAGGATTCTAGATCTACTAGGTTGTGGTGGATGGATTTGAAATTCCTTTGGTGGAAGTGTGGATCTTGGTCTCCTCTAGCTCTCCACAAAGTTTGGGAGTGAGTGGGTGAGTGGAGAGGGAGAACTAGGTGGGTGAAGATTTCATTAATGGCTAGGAGAGAGAATGGGAAAAGCTTAGCATTTATGAGGAAGGGGAAGGGGTATTTATACCCCTTCCCACAAGTGGCCGTTGTGCAGTCTTGGATGCACCGGAGGCTCCGGTGGTCTTCTTCAGTTGCGCAGCCGCGCGGCCCAAATCTTATCCGTGGAAGGGCCAAGGGGCGGAGGCTCCGGTGGAAAGGGCGGAGGCTCCGCCCACCAGAGCTGCACCGGAGGCTCCGGTGGAGCCTCCGCTCTTATCCAACAGAACGTGCTTTTGGCGGAGGCACCACCGGAGGCACATCGGATGCCTAGCCCCTAGTGAGCCAGTGTAGAGAGCGGAGCCTCCGGTGGAAACACCGGAGCCGCACCGGAGGCTCCGCTGGAGGATCCGCTCTTATCGAACAGAACGCCATTTTGGCGGACCCTCCACCGGATGCGCACCGGAGGCCAATCCCTCGTAGGGCCTGGTGGAGGTGGCGGAGGCTCCGGTGGATACACTAGAGGCTCCGCCCACCGGAGCTCCACCGGAGGTTCCGCCCTGACCTCCGCTCATATGCACCAGAGGGAGGTTTGGGCAGACCCTGCACCGGACCCGCACCGGAGCCTCGGGCGGAGCCTCCGGTGGTTTCACCGGAGCCTCCGCTCCATGCAAAAACAGCTTCCCAGTTTTCTCTCTTCTAGCTCTTTTCATTTCAACCAAAATCGCAGCCCATAGAATTAGTAAACTTGATGAACCAGGGCATTTTCATATATCAAATATGTTGGGAATATGCCCTAGAGGCAATCATGTATGATGTAATTCCCACTGTATTCATAAAGTTATTAAGTTGTCCTTGTTCTCTGATATATGTCATTGAATATGTGATTCGATTGTGGAACTATATATTCATGTTGTTCATACTAGATTGTCCTTGGTCATTTAGGTTGTGTTGGACACACACCCTAGACTAATGTGAGTGTTGGCTGATGACACGGTTCCACTTGTCATGGGCATGGTGATGCCATTCCAACGTTCACGGACATGGCTAAAGAGTTTAGCAAGTCGGACTGACCCACATTGAGATGCAACGAGCAAGTCGTAATTTGCATGTCTCAATCAATGTAATCCTTAGACCTGAGGTTGTCGCACAATCCGAGTTGTGGATCACCGACTTAGGTTCTGTTAAACGCTGCTTTCTGACAAGGCAGCTATAAAGGCAGAGTTCGGGTCGAATGAGAAGCAAGCTGCGTGATGTGGATAATCAAGATGGGATTTTGCCCCTCCGAATGGAGAGATATTCTCTGGGCCCTCTCGAGTGATATGATCCAGGAAGCATGGCCAAGCGCGACTAAGTTAAGTGTTAACTGTGTCGGTTGACTAAGAGTTAGTCAGTTGAATCACATGTCACAGATCGAGAAGAGAGTTGAGCTATTTAAGGGATGACGATAAATCGCCTATAGTTCGACAAGGTATATCGTGAGGCAAAAGGGACTAAGATGAATATCACATTGAAAGGTATGTCGTCATGACTCAATGGTACTCAGGAGTCGGCACGTTCTGCTAGGAGCCGCTACCGATTGATCGATTGGGAGTTGGACTCCAATCATGTCCAAGTCGCCATGAGCCTGCAGGGTCGCACACTTAAGAGCGGGAGCAAGTATTGGTCGGGTTGGACCCGAACCGGAAATGGACTGGTTTTGTGAGTTGGACTCACAGAGGGAATGGGCCACAAGTGTTGTGAATCCCATTACCTTACGCTATATAGAGAGGGGCGCAGGTTGCCCAGCGGGCACGTTAGTCCATTCATATGCGTTGGGAACCCTAACCCACTCAGTCCAGCCGTCGCGCCAGACCTAGCATTCTGCCGTCGGTGCTCCTCCTCGTACGTGTGGATACCGGCAGAGGTGCTGTACGTTCAGCACTTCGACGTTCGCGGGATCGGATCGGCTGGATCGGAGCGTGGACTGTACTGCCCCGACGCGCTTCATCGATAATCCGCAACCGCGCGTCTAGTGGTAATCATCGTGGCCTTCTACCTCGGCTAGATCTTGGAAGTACCGCGTAGGAATTTTTTTTGTTTATCTCTACACGATACAACAGTGGTATCAGAGCGGTAGCTTCTGGTATTAGGCCCGAGATCCGTACATATGTGATATGTAGTTAGCGTTAGATGTGATCTAATTGCTGTTTTGGTGGTCGTTCTATGAGATAGATCGGTTTTGTACAAGGTTGATTGGATCAATCGTACTCGGGGTTAATGGATGATCAGGTTTCCGTGATCATACTGCTAAGGTCGTGAAACAACATACCCCTACTGGTCGGTTTCCGCCATCGGGGTATACCGTGACACATAAATCCAGTTGCGTTGATCGAAGATCAAAGAGTTTGGTCGAATCGGAATACGGTTCAGATTCGGGTAAAATCGTTTTATCCGATGAAGAAATCCATGATCGGAATGCAGATGAGATCTGCGTTTTCCAAAATCGTCGGGCGCTGCCCGCACCCGTGAGGGGCGCTGCCGGCTTCGCCCTGTCGTAGCGCCTTAGATGTCGTTGCGAGTTTCACAACGCCGGTAGATATCGTATCTATGCATAACTTGTTTTTGCACGAAGTTGTGAATGGTATGGCTTATGTGCATGTGATGTGTGTAATCCATACATGATCTGCGTATCATGTTCTTGTCAGCCGGCTGGAGCCTAGGTGCTGTCATTTTATTGTATAACGACCTGCGTGTCGGATTCTCTATGTAAATTTTTCATTTACTAGCTAGTGTATCTTGTTGGAGAACCCGGTGGCATGCAAGTCGATGTACAAGTCGGCTACATGGAGTAAGATGGCACGTGACAAGAGTTGGCACGAGTCGACTTACAAGCTTTGTGGAGATGGAGATCACCATGAAGAGAGCCATACCATTTCACATTATAATTGCTTTATTTGTGTTATTGTTATGTCTCTATTTACCTCTATTTAGATAGTTGGTAGATTCTTTAATCCCTCAAAGAAGGTCTAGTCGGTCGCCCCGCCAGTGCTGCACCATCACAAGTTGGACATTCTTGGTAGTGTGCTCATAAAATTGAGGTGCTACCAATTCTTTCCGGTTAGGTGGGTTTGAGTCGGACTCTTACAAGCAGAAGCACTTGGTAATCTAGACGAGTCCATCACAACGGTTGTGGGGCTCGGGGCGAGGTAGGTTGGGAGCCGGGGCATGTGATGTCACCCAACTAACAGGAGTCGTATTGGATATGATTGGCAAGGTGTTGCCTACGTAGATCACTTGACGGCTAGCGGTGATGCTAAAGCTCACTAGTCGGCTTGCTTATTTAGGATCTTGAATCACTTAGCAACCATCGGAGGGGTGTTGGTTCTACTGGGAGCATAAGTATTAAAGCGTTTAATATGCCTGCTCTTTTATGAATACATGTCTTAAGTGTTTTTGCATATTTTCTGTTGTAGATCAATGGCACCTAGCAACCTTCCTCAGTTGTCCACTTTTGCGTTGAGGTCAATCCTAGAGAAAGATACGCTTAATGGAACTAATTTCACCAACTCGTATCTTAATCTGAGGATAGTCCTCAAGCATGACAAGAAAGAACATGTTCTACAAACTCCACTTCCAGATGAGCCTGATGACGATGCGACTGTCGCTGTCATGAATGCCTACCGTAAGACTAGAGATGAGTCAACGGAAATTAGCTGTCTTATGCTTGCACGCATGGAACCGGACTTGCAGCAGCAGTTCGAGAATGTTGAGGCCTACGATATGATCTAAAGCCTCAAAAGTATGTTCCAGGCTCAGGAAAAGACCGAGAGGTATAAAGTCTCTCAAGCTTTGCTGGGCTGTAAGCTGAAAGATGGCGATCCACTGAGTCCGCATGTAATCAAGATGATTGGTTACATTCAGTCTCTGGATCGGCTGGGCATCCCAATTAACGAAGAGTTCGCTACTGATATAATTCTGAACTCTCTTCCTAGTGCGTATGGTTCGTTCATCTCGAACTACCATATGCATGGTATGGATAAGAGTATCACTGAATTACATGGGATGCTCAAGACAGCAGAGGCTGATATCAAGAAAGGCGCCATTCAAGTGTTGATGGTGCAGAATAAGGCTAAGTTCAAGAAGAGTTCTTGGACTAAGAAGAAGAAGGATAAGTCAGGAGGCAACGCCCATGGCCCTGTCCAGAGCGCTTCCTCAAAGACTAAGCCTTCTCCTACAGCCGGAGCCAATTGCTTCTATTGCAAGCAGGATAGCCACTGGAAGAGGAACTGCACCAAGTATTTGGCTGAAAGAGCCAAGAGTGGAGGTGTGACTTCCAACTCAGGTACGCTTGTGTGCAATGTTATAGACATTTATCTTGCTGATGCGCCTAATAGTTCTTGGGTATATGATACCGGATCAGTTATTCACATATGCAACTCGTTGCAGGGACTGGTAAGAACTAGGAGCGTGGCAAGAGGAGAGGTCGATATTCGGGTCGGCAACAAGGCGAGAGTCGCTGCGTTGGAAGTCGGCACGATGCAACTTCATTTACCTTTAGGATTTATTTTGGAACTAAATAATTGTTATTATGTTCCAGCGCTTAGTCGAAACATTATTTCCGCCTCATGTTTGATGAGACAAGGTTATGAGTCGAATATTAAGAATAATTGTTGTTCTTTATATTTGAAAGATATATTTCATGGCTTTGCACCCGTTCAGAACGGGTTATTTATTTTAAATCTTGATAGTGAATCAGTCTATAACATAAATGTTAAAAGGTTGAAACCAAATGATCTGAATATGACTTACTTTTGGCATTGTCGGCTTGGTCATATAAGTTGGAAGCGCATGAAGAATCTCCATGATGATGGACTTCTAACTTCGTTCGACCTAGAGTCGTTCGAGACATGTGAATCATGCCTACTAGGCAAAATGACCAAGACACCTTTTGCAAGGAGTTGTGAAAGGGCGTCCGACTTGTTGGAACTAATACATAGTGATGTATGTGGTCCAATGAGCACGACAACCAGAGGTGGTTATGAGTACTTCATTACCTTCACTGATGATTTGAGTAGGTATGGATATATCTATTTAATGAAACACAAGTCGGAAGCCTTTGAAAAGTTCAAGGAATTCCAGAGTGAGGTACAAAATCAACTCGGCAAGAAAATAAAGTTTCTACGGTCGGACCGTGGAGGCGAGTACATGAGCCATGAGTTTGATGACCATCTAAAAGGTTGTGGAATAGTACCTCAACTCACTCCTCCGGGTACACCGCAGAGAAACGGTGTATTGGAACGGAGAGATCGGACCTTGTTGGACATGGTACGATCAATGATGAGTCAGACAGATCTACATTTATCATTTTGGGGTTATTGTCTAGAAACTGCAGCGTTCACACTAAACAGAGTACCATCAAAGTCAGTAGAGAAGACACCACATGAGATGTGGACTGGCAAGAGGCCAAGTTTGTCTTTTCTTAAGATTTGGGGTTGTGAGGTATTTGTCAAGCGACTTCAGTCGGACAAGCTCACGCCCAAGTCGGATAAGTGTATTTTCGTGGGGTATCCGAGGGAAACTTGGGGTACTACTTCTACAACCGGGAAGAGGGCAAAGTGTTTGTCGCTCGGAATGGTGTCTTCCTTGAGAAAGAGTTTCTCAGTTGGGAAGTCAGTGGGAGCACGGTGCAACTCGAAGAAATTCGAGAGGAACCAGCTAGGGGCGAGTCGGCAATGGCCTTGGAGGCTGAGCCGGTTGTGGTACCTACACCGGTTACAGCACCTGAACCTCGGAGATCTGCCAGATTACAGAGTGCTCGAGATGTTTTACTGTTAGACAGTAATGAGCCGGCAACTTATTCGGAAGCGATGGTGGGATCTGATTCCGATTCATGGCTTGGAGCCATGAGATCCGAGTTAAAGTCCATGGATGAAAACCAAGTTTGGAATTTGGTTGATCTGCCTGACGGTGCAAGACCCGTCGAGTGCAAATGGGTCTTTAAGAAGAAAATTGATATGGATGGAAATATTTCCGTCTATAAAGCACGACTTGTCGCGAAGGGGTTCCGACAGGTTCAAGGAGTTGACTA
The DNA here is from genome assembly GCA_028641055.1 of Alopecurus myosuroides. NCBI lineage: Eukaryota > Viridiplantae > Streptophyta > Magnoliopsida > Poales > Poaceae > Alopecurus > Alopecurus myosuroides. The sequence continues at coordinate 49,229,990 of CM054062.1, read as the reverse complement.
CGATGAGACCTTCTCTCCCGTAGCGATGCTTAAATCAATTCGGATCATGTTAGCCATAGCAGCCTATTTCGACTATGAGATATGGCAGATGGATGTCAAGACGGCTTTCCTTAATGGAAATTTAACTGAGGACGTGTATATGATACAGCCCGAAGGTTTTGTCGATCCAGCTAATGCTGACAAGGTATGCAAACTTCAGAAATCCATTTATGGGTTGAAGCAAGCATCTCGGAGTTGGAACATTCGCTTTGATGAGGTAGTCAAATCTTTTGGCTTCATCAAGAGCGATCATGATTCTTGTTTATACAAGAAGTTTAGTGGGAGCAAAGTAAATTTTGTAATCTTATATGTGGATGACATAATGATTGGAAATGATGTCATGATGTTGCAAGAAACCAAAGAGTCATTGGAAAGGAGTTTCTCAATGAAGGATTTGGGTGAGGCGACTTACATATTAGAAATCAGGATCTATAGAGATAGATCAAGGCGGCTCATTGGATTGAGTCAGAGTACTTATCTGGACAAGGTTTTGAAGAAATTCAAAATGGAAGAGTCCAAGAAGGGATTCTTACCAATGTCCCATGGCATAAAACTTAGCAAGACTCAGTGTCCTTCGACAACTGATGAGCGAAGTCGGATGAGTGTGATTCCGTATGCTTCGGCAATCGGATCCATCATGTATGCCATGATTTGTACTAGGCCAGATGTTTCCTATGCTCTGAGTGTTACGAGTAGATACCAGGCTGACCCTGGCGAAGCCCACTGGGCAGCGGTTAAAAACATCCTTAAGTACTTGAGAAATACTAAGGAAACGTTCCTAGTTTATGGAGGTGATGAGGAATTCAGTGTAAAGGGTTACACGGATGCGAGTTATCTCACCGACTCAGATGATTCTCGTTCGCAATCTGGATACGTGTTCGTGATGAACGGAGGGGCTGTGAGCTGGAAGAGTTCCAAGCAAGATACGGTGTCTGCATCTACAACAAAGGCTCAGTATATTGCTGCCTCAAAGGCGGCAAAGGAAGCTGTTTGGATCAGGAACCTCCTGATTGATCTTGGTGTGGTTCAGGGCGCGTCCAATCCTTTGGACGTATATTGTGACAACAATGGTGCTATCGCACAGGCCAAGGAACCTAGACAACACCAGAAGAACAAACATATACTCATGCGGTACCACCTCATTCGCCAGTTTGTCGAACAAGGTGATATCAAGTTATGCAAAGTACACACGGATGCAAACATTGCAGATCCGTTGACAAAGCCGCTACCACAGCCTAAGCATGAGGCGCACACGAGAGGCATGGGCATTCGATGCCTAGGCATATGATGCCAGGATGATTGACTCTAGTGCAAGTGGGAGACTGTTGGGAATATGCCCTAGAGGCAATCATGTATGATGTAATTCCCACTGTATTGATAAAGTTATTAAGTTGTCCTTGTTTTGAACATCTGATATATGTCATTGAATATGTGATTCGATTGTGGAACTATATATTCATGTTGTTCATACTATATTGTCCTTGGTCATTTAGGTTGTGCTGGACACACACCCTAGACTAATGTGAGTGTTGGCTGATGACACGGTTCCACTTGTCATGGGCATGGTGATGCCATTCCAACGTTCACGGACTTGGCTAAAGAGTTCAGCAAGTCGTACTGACCCACATTAAGTGTTAAATGTGTCGGTTGACTAAGAGTTAGTCAGATGAATCACATGTCACAGATCGAGAAGAGAGTTGAGCTATTTAAGGGATGACGATAAATCGCCTATAGTTAGACAAGGTATATCGTGAGGAAAAAGGGACTAAGATGAATATCACATTGAAAGGTATGTCGTCATGACTCAATGGTACTTGGGATTCGGCACGTTCTGCTAGGAGCCGCTACCGATTGATCGATTGGGAGTTGGACTCCAATCGTGTCCAAATCGCCATGAGCCTGCAGGGTCGCACACTTAAGAGCGGGAGCAAGTATTGGTCGGGTTGGACCCGAACCGGAAATGGACTGGTTTTGTGAGTCGGACTCACAGAGGGAATGGGCCACAAGTGTTGTGAAGCCCATTACCATACGCTATATAAAGAGGGGCGCAGGTTGCCCAGCGGGCACTTTAGTCCACTCCCATGCGTTGGTAACCCTAACCCACTCAGTCCAGCCGTCGCACCAGACCTAGCAGTCTGCCGTCGGTGCTCCTCCTCGTACGTGTGGATACCGGCTGAGGTGCTGTACGTTCAGCACTTCGACGTTCGCGGGATCGGATCGGCTGGATCAGATCGTTGACTGCACTGCCCCGACGCGCTTCATCGATAATCCGCAACCGCGCGTCTAGTGGTAATCATCGTGGCCTTCTACCTCGGCTAGATCTTGGAAGTACCGCGTAGGAAATTTTTTCGTTTATCTCTACGCGATACAACAAAATAAACATTAGATCAATAGGTATGTTGTCATATAATTATCAAAATCAATGATGATCTTTAATTCTCCCCCTTTTTGGTAATTGATGACAACATCCCTATTTGCATAATTGAAAACACAACATGAACGGAGCTCCCCCTAAAGATATGCTCCCTTCATGTTGAGAAAATTTAGGCACAATGTATATATGAGCAATATGAATAAAAGTGAGCACACAACACATAATATAACAATATCCTAAGCTCACAAAGCATGATACGAGGTTCACAATGCATAATACGATACGAGGTTCAATACGAGGTTCACGACACATACGAATAATGTAAACAAACCAAAGTTCCAAATGAAAAACCAAACTCCCTCAAGCAAGAGAAAGATGCAAATCAAAGAATATGCTTGAGGGAGAGCCATGCAAATACCCGCTCCTAATATAGATGTCTCTCCCCCTTTGGCATCAAGATACCAAAAGAGGGAGAAACCCATGCTAACGTCCCGAAGATTACTCGGAGGAGATGTCCATGTCCGGAGAGGGGGCATGGCGATGAGAACTAGTAGCTTCTTCTCCTTCTTCCTCAGACCACTCAATCAACTTTCCCTTGGAGTCTTTTGCTTTCCACTTGTCCCAGTCGGTGATGCTAGGAAGAACCGGGGAGTCCACGGATTCACCACTATCACGAAGAAGCTGACGAGCTGCGTGTGCTTTATTGCGGTTCTTGAGCTCCTTATCATAATGGGCTTCCCATTTGACGCTGCTCAGTATTCTTGTTCAACCTGAACACCTTCTTGAGGTCCCTCTCCATCAACTTGAATGCATTGTCAGAAGGAGGAGGGCGAGAGGGACCGGATTCTTCTTCTTCTTCCTCATCAACAATGACACAAGGTTTAGCCTTGTTCCGGCGAGGAGCAGGAGTGGGATGCTCAGGGGGCTCGGTGTGGTCCTTGATGAGGAGTTTCCTCTCCATGTGAGGGATCCAATTATCATCCTCAAATGGTTCATCCGGGAACTTGTCATTCCACACATGTAAGATGATCTTCATGATGAACGACCCAAAACAAGCATTCTTGCGATTGACCACGGCGTGCCATAGCTCATTCCAAATGTAATCAAGCACACCGAGCTTTTGAGGGGAGTCGGCGAGCCGCTTCTGATGAGCGAGAAGCAAGAGATTCTTAAAGAAGCCTCGGATTTCATCCACATTCCCCGCCTTTGGGTTGATAGTCTCTCTATAGATGCGCATCATGATATCATAGGTGGGGTAGAGACCCTTGACAAACACAACGGTGAATTTCTTCCAGTGATATAGTGGGGTGAGTTGATCCTTGGGAAGAGATAGAGTGTTGATGACGTGAACACGGAACCAACCATTGGCAAACTCCTCACTATCTGCAAATGGTCCAAAGTCCGGGTATCCTCCAAGAATGATGCCAACGTCACACCATTTGATGTCTAGCTTTCTCCCCTGTGTCATCCAAGTAAGATTACGCTCAGTCTCATTGGAGATATGAACTATGGCCAAGAACTGATAGACAGGGTCTTCATCATAGTCTTGTTGGATACTGATAATAGGAGCAAGTCCAAACCTCTCAATTAGCCCAAGTGCCTCCCCAAAGTAATGGGGGTTCCTTTCCATATGCCCAAAGTTAATGGCATGTTGAGGGGCAACATTGTCCTTTGGCTTCCTCATCAAAATCTAATGATATATTTGGCTTTGGAAGACAGTGTGGAAGCGAGCATCCTTACCTCGGAACTGTGGCATCAAGCGGTCACGGTCAATCACATAGGGATTCTCGCGACGTTCTTTCAGAAATGCCGCCTCGGACATCTTGGAAGCGGTCTTCTCCTTGTTCCTGTTAGGCAGTTTCTTCTCGGGAGCCAGGAACCTCTTACGCTTGGGCTGAGAAGGATCAAGGGTTTCTTCAATTTCATCAACTCGAGGAGTCTTGCGACTAGCCACGCTCTTCTGACGGCCCTTGCCCTTGCCTCTGGAACCAGATGCATCTAAGAGAGAAATAGCGAAGAAAGCATGAAGAAAAGGTAATGTTCAAGTTGATAAAGACGCACAAATCCAAGAAACAAATATACGCATGGTGTTAGGGTTGAATAACTAGGGTTAGGGCATATGAATCCTCCCTACAACCGTAACGATTCAAGCCTAACACACATTATCTAGGTTTCTAGGGTTTGTACTCGAGATCTTCTACTCTTAAAACTCCAAATCCACACACATCTAGAGGACAAGAACATGAACTACAATGCATCCCCATCCATCAACTAGATGAGAGAGAGAGAGAGCACATACCCGCATCATCCATGGTGAAAAGGAAGGAGGAAGAAGAGCTCGGGGTGGTCCAAGGCAAGGAGGAGGGCTCCCGGCGGTGGAGCACCCAAATCCGGCGGCGGTTGACTTGGGGGCGGCGGCGGTTGAGAGGAAGAAGAAAGAGGGTGAGTGGGGGGAAATGAGATTGGATCTCATTGACCCCCGTTCTCCCTAGATCTTATCCCGAAAAACTGCCACGGGCGGAGCCTCCGTCCCCGCCCAGCGAAGCCTCCGGTGGTTTCACCGGAGCCTCCGACCCTTGTCCACATGAACCAACAAAATATGGCCCGCTGAGAAATTGTGCGCCAGCGGAGCCTACGGTAGGGTTCCGGTGGACATGGGCAGCGGAGCCTCCGGTGGTTTCACCGGAGCCTCCACCGGACCAAGTTTTCGCGCGCCAAGATCATAAAAACGAGAGCATTAGGAATGGGATAATGTTTTGGGCGAAGGAAGCTTGGCTTGGAAAATAGTCACTGATGTACGAGACACATTACTCGAAGGGTTCGAAAGATGCAAGAAAAAGATAGAAAAACCGAACCCGCACGAGTTGTCAAGGGGGAAATATGATACACGTTAAAGAGCAAAAGGTCGGTGGCCGAAGCCACCATGTTTGAGTGTGTACTTTGGCACCGCGAAGATATATCTTGGGTCCAAAAATACTACTCACAATTAAGCACAATAAGTCACAAATTGACTAGATATGCAATCAAGAATTAATTTTTGCATAATAGGAGGAGTGTGTACTCATGAGTTGAGTAACGCTCCCCCTATGTCCATGCCTACATCTACACCTAATAGCATGCATAATGGAGGTACATATGCAAGGTCTCAAGTGAAGTTGGAGGAATCTATGACATTTAGTTCATTCCTCAAAGCTCGAAATCTTGGTTCATCAAGGGCCTTCGTGAAGATATCGGCAAGTTGATCCTTGGTGGAGACATAAGAGATATCAATATCACCTTTCTCAACATGATCCCGAATGAAATGATGACGGATCTCAATGTGCTTCGTCTTGGAGTGAAGAACGAGGTTGTAGGCGCTCTTGATAGCACTCTCATTATCACAAAGAAGAGGCACCTTGTCAAAATGAATACCATAATACCTCAAGGTTTGCCTCATCCAAAGCAATTGGGCACAACAACTTGCCGCGGAGATATACTCGGCCTCGGTGGTGGATAGAGCAATGCAGTTCTGCTTCTTTGAAGACCAACATACCAAGGAGCGGCCAAGGAATTGGCAACCCCCGGACGTGGACTTCATATCCGGCTTCTCTCACGCATAATCCGCATCCGAATATCCAATGAGCTGAAAGCTTGAACCCTTGGGATACCAAATACCGAAATTTGGGGTATGAACTAAATATCGAAAGATTCGTTTCACAGCTTCCAAATGACTTTGCCTTGGGGAGGCTTGAAACCTTGCACATTTAACTACGCTATACATTATATCTGGTCTAGATGCACAAAGCTAGAGCAAAGAGCCAATCATGGAGCGGTATACCTTTTGATCTACCTCTTTACCGTTGGGGTCGGGTTTAAAGTCTGTGGTGGTGGACATGGGAGTCTTCATAGGCTTAGCATCATGCATATTAAATCTCTTGAGCATGTCTTGAGTGTATTTGGCTTTTTTGATGAAGGTTACTTCATGATATTGATTCACTTCAAATCCAAGGAAATACTCCAACTCTCCCATCATAGACATCTCAAACCTATCGGTCATAAGCTTGCAAAACTCCTCATTGAACAAGGTGTTAGTAGACCCAAAAATGATGTCATCCACATAGAGTTGGCATATGAACAAGTCACCTCCAACCGTCTTTGTAAAGAGGGTCGGATCGATTAAACCAACATTGAACCCACGATCTACTAGAAACTCTTTAAGGTGCTCATACCACACATGTGGAACTTGTTTAAGTCCATAAAGCGCCTTATCAAGTTTATAGACATGATCCGGGTGGTTGGGATCCTCGAAACCCGGAGGTTGCTTGAAATATACTAACTAATTAAAGGGACCATTAAGGAAAGCACTCTTAACATCCATTTGTTGTAACTTGAAATTATGATGAGATGCATAAGCAAGAAAGATGCGAATGGATTCAAGACGCGCTACGGTGGCAAAAGTTTCACCGAAGTCAATACCTTCGACTTGGGAAAAACCTTGAGCCACCAATCTTACCTTGTTGCGAATAACAATACCATCTTTGTCTTGCTTGTTCTTGAACACCCACTTGGTGCCAATAACATTCTTGAATCCTTGGGTCTTGGCACTAGTTTCCACACTTTGTTGCGCTCGAAGTTATTGAGTTCATCGTGCATGGCTTCAAGCCAATCTTGATCTTCGAGTGCTTCATAGACCTTCTTGGGTTCAATGAAAGAGACAAAAGCATGAGCCTCGCTAAAATCCGCCAATTGCCTCCTAGTGACCACCCTTCCACGAACTTGACCAAGAATCTTGTCCTCCGTGTGACCCGCTCGTTCAAGATTCTCTAGCCTTCTCTTTGCTCTTCGTGCTAGTATCTCTTCCAAAGATTCTTTGGATATAGATTGAGAATCACCTTCTTCATCGGATACATGTCCATATTCATTTCGCCCTTGATCAATAATGGGTGACGGATCACCATTAGGTTGAGCACTCTCAACAATGATGGAATCTTGATCATGATTAAGATGAGTCGCTTGGCCTTTATCATTAGCTTGGCCTTGATTGCTTGTTTGACCTTGATCATTAGCTTGAGGGCTTGGTGCATCTTGTTGAGTAGCTTGATCATCAATGGGTGTAGTCAATGGCTCCACTTGAGTGGGGCATAGTCCTTCTCCCTTCGTCATCCGGTAACCCTCAATGGGGATTATTTCACCAATCCCCATTCTTCTTAGGACGATGGGAGGAATTGCATCTCCTACAACACCATGATCTATACGCCCCCTTGGGAGCCGTTATCCTCATCAAACACCACGTCTATAGCTTCTTCAACTTGTCCGGTGGACTTGTTGTAGACTCTATAGGCGTGAGCGTTTGTGGCATAGCCAACAAAGATACCCTCATAAGATTTGGTCTCAAATTTTGACAACCGTTTACCTTTCTTGCGAATGAAGCACTTGCAACCGAAGACCTTGAAGTAAGATACATCCGGTTTCTTGCCCGTGAGAATCTCATAGGGAGTCTTGTTCAATATCTTGCGAAGATATAACCGATTGGTAGCATGACACGCGGTGGAGACGGCTTCGGCCCAAAAGTTATAGGGAGAAGAGAACTCCGCAATCATAGTCCTAGCCGCATCCATCAAAGTCCGGTTCTTTCTCTCTGCAACACCATTTTGTTGAGGGGTATAAGGAGTGGAATATTGATGAGCAATGCCTTCTTCACTAAGGAAAACCTGAACGGTATAGTTCTTGAACTCCGAACCATTATCACTCCAGATGGCCAATATGGTAGCATTGTGTTGGCACTCCACTAGAGTGATGAACTCGATGACTCTCTTTTGAGTCTCACTTTTCCTCTTGAAGAAATACAACCAACAATATCTTGAATAATTATCCACAATCACCAAGCAATACTTCTTTCCTCCGAGACTATCATAGGATAGTGGACCAAAGAGATCTAAGTGAATGAGCTCGAGAATTCTTGTGGTGGAGATAGTGGTCTTGGTTGGGTGGAGTTCTCCATGTTGCTTCCTAAAGGCTCAAGAGCTACACACACGATCTTTAGCAAACTTAGCCTTGGTTAGTCCTAGAACGTGATTGCCACTTTGGAGGTCATGCAACATTCTCATATTGGTGTGGGCTAGCCGGCGATGCCAAAGCGTCCCCACATCAACTTTAGCCATTAGGCATGTCGAGGCACACGTGTCTCCTTTAGAGAAGTCCACTACATACATGCTGTTCTCGACAAACCCAACAAAGGCTACTTTAAGAGATGTTTCCCAAGTGAAAATCACACTCTCTTTATTAAATAACGAGGTAAAGCCACAATTCTCAAGTTGAAGAACGGACATCAAGTTATAGCCAAGGGACTCAACAAGGAGAACATTCTAAATTGATAAGTCATTTGAGATAGCCACCTTGCCTCGTCCCAATACCTTAAGCTCAGAGTTGTCACCAGTAGTAATGCAATTGAGATGAGGTAATGGAGGTTCAATGTTGCTCATTGCGTCATAGCTTCCGGTCATATGTTGGGATGCACCACTATCCACTGTCCATCTACCCGACCCGGAAGCACTTTCCTACAAGAGATCAATTTCTTGATTTAGGTACCCATGCTTCAATGGGTCCTCTTGTTTTAGTAACAAGGGTCTTAGGAACCCAAATAGTCCAATGATAATCATCACCATAAGAAGTACCAACGTATTTAGCATAAACATGTCCATCTCTAGATTTCATAAGAACATAAGATGGGTTATATTTTCTGGCGAAATCATTGTGAGTGATGCTCCCCATAGAGGCATCACCACCCACAATGGCGTTGGTCTCCTTCTCCTTAATCACCTCTCCCTCTCTCACAAAGGTGACTTTTTGAGAGGGGGAAGTGACACTCTTGGATTTCTTCTTTGACTTGGCAACAAACCCAAGTCCTTGTTTCCCTTTCTTGGCTCCTTGAGAGCTTATTGCATCATTGAGAATTCTCTCACTTCCTACAATGTTAGTTGTAGTAGAAGAGGTAGGCACAATAACAATGCTATTAGATGAAGATGCAACTTGCTTATTAGATTGTTGAGCTAGAAGCTTATTACGAGACTTGGTAAGTTTCTCATGAATTTCTTTAAGAGATGTGAACTACTTTTTTAGTTTCTCATGCTTCTCATCAAGTTCTTCATGAGCTATTCCTAGCTTCAACTCTTCTTCTTCAAATTCTTTAAGTAAAACAAGAGATTTGTCATTTTCTTTCTTAAGCTTGGCAAGAGATTTTTCGTTCTCTTTCCTAAGCTTTGAAACACTAATAGCATATGTCTTTTGTAGACTAGATAGTCTCTCTTCGTGAGAGGCTCTCATGGATCTCTCTTTTTCAAGAACTTTGACGAGATCATCATCATGATTCTCATGGCTACCGCCATGGCTCTCCAAGGTCATGATGATCTCCTCATTCTCATCTATGAGGGAGTTAGCATCATCAAGTTTACTTAAGAGAGCCTTTACCTTTTCTTTAGTTTCACCTTCAAGACTACACAACCAAGAGCCTAGATTCTTGGCCTCCTCATCATCAACAACGTTTTCAACACAATCCAATAATGAGGGAGAGCTAGTGACAATAGACTTGGAGGTGGAAGATATTACCACGGTGGCTTTTGCCATGAGACATGTCGGTCGGATCGATGTCGTCTCATTGGGGGATTCAAATAGAGAGTCCGATGAAGAGGAAGTCATAGCTATGGCGACATGGGCAACACCTACGACTTCATCTTCTCCTTCATCTCCGGAGTAGTATGTTTCCAATGTGGGGCCTTCTTGAACATATAGAGCCCTTGGGACTCTTCTAGCGAGGTTCTTGTTTTGTGGAGCTTTGTTCTTGTCCTTGTGAACAAGCTTCCCTTCATTCTCTTCTCTTGGCTCAAAGGGACACTCCTTGACGAAGTGGTTTGCACTTCCACAATTGTAGCATGTCCTTGGACGCTCCCCTTTCTGTCTAAAGATCTTGTTCCTTGAAGGTCTAGGAGCACCGGCCTTGTGAGCCTCCCATCTTTTCCAATACCCTTGCATGGCAAGAGCGATGCACTTATGGGCACCTTTATATGTATCTTCATAGTCCTCATCATCATCATCATACACTTCTTCTATCTTGGCCATCGCCTTAGACTTCAAGGCGAGGTTAGGGTACTTTCCAAATCCTCTTGAGCGAGCAAGAGCGTCATCCGCGCTCTTGTGAGATAGGGATATGGCTATGAACTCACTAAGAACACCAATGGAGTTGAGGGAGTTGTAGTCGTATCTTGTTCGAATGCTAGTGGAGAGGTTCTTTTCAAATGGAGTTATGGCCTTGACAAACTTCCTCTTGATCCACTCATCGGAGATTTCCTCTTCTCCAAAATCCCTTAATTGATTGCCAAGGGTGACCACTCTTCTATATAGCTCCTTGGGACTTTCGTCTTCAAGCACAACAAAGTTCTCGGACTTGTCAAGAGCAACATCATATTTGGATGATTGAATGTTTGCATTGCCTTGGAACAAAGTGTCAAGTTTATCCCAAGCTTCCATGGCAGTCTCGATACCGCGGATGTGGTCAAGATGTTCTCTTGCGAGAGCCTTTTGGATAGTCACAAGAGCGGTCTTGTTGAGTTGAAATTCCACATCCTCTCTTGGAGTCAAGTTGCTTGGATCATGAGGGTGGAATCCATGGAGAATGCTTCTCCACAAAGCGGTGCAAGATCCTGAAATGTGAGACTCCATATCGAACTTCCAAGAAGAAAATTAGTTAGTGTTAAGCATGGGAGGAACTCCAACATTAACCATGTGTGGCATTGTGGCAATGGGATGAATAGAATCATAATTGGGAGGTGGTGGAACTTGAGAGTTAGACCCCGAACCGTTAGACGATTTAGACTTGGAGTCCTCGGAGCTCCCACCGCTCTTAGCCTTTTTATCGGCTTTTGCTTTGGCTTTCGCCTTAGCTAAAGAAATGTTAGCTTACATTTCGTCGATGTCCGGAATGGACTCTTCGTCCGAGCTAACATCATTGGCGGTGAGAGGTGGTTCTGCGAACTCCTTGGTTTTCCCCATCAAGGCCTCCATCATTTTCTTCATGATAGAAACCTCCGAACTAACACTAGAGCTAACCTTGGACAATTCGGTTTGGAGAGTTCCAACCGTTTCTTGTAGGTTAGATATAGTGTCGGCCATTTTGGAGATTTCTGCACTAGAACTATCGGGGGCATTTTCATCGACCATTGTACTCTTGGGCGGTTAAGCCCTTAGCAAGAGCCAAGGCTCTGATACCAATTGAAAGTGCACTATGGTCAACTAGAGGGGGGGGTGTGAATAGGTTGACTACCAATTTTTCTTTTCTTTTCGTTTTAGTGGGGCTAAGCAAGATAAGATAAGGTTCTCTAGATGTGCATCTAGGTGAGCAACCTATGTCGACAAGATAATATGCGCAACAGAAGTAAAGCTAAAGGTAGCAAGATAAACCACAAGTGTAAACAAGGTGATAAGGATATGATTCCCGTAGTTCATTTTCAAAGAGAAGTACGTCTATGTTGGAGAGGTGGGGAGCCACCTAGGCACTCCTCAATAGCTCGGTTGTGCACACCTTGTTCTCCTTGAGCTTCTCCGGTGAGGGAGATTCTCGTTTCCACTATGAGGTCGACTTGAAGGTGTTGACCAAACCTTTACGTGAGCTCGAGGTCACTCCACAAGATGGAGGGAGGCTCTCAAGCAATCCGTAGCTTCTTGCAACAAGGTGGAAGCTACAAGCACAAGATCTATAAGCTTTCTAGGCCTCAAGTAGGATTCTAGATCAATAGGTTGTGGTGGATGGATTTGAAATTCCTTTGGTGGAAGTGTGGATCTTGGTCTCCTCTAGCTCTCCACAAAGTTTGGGAGTGAGTGGGTGAGTGGAGAGGGAGATCGAGGTGGGTGAAGCTTTCATTAATGGCTAGGAGAGAGAATGCGAAAAGCTTAGAATTTATGAGGAAGGGGAAGGGGTATTTATACCCCTTCCCACAAGTGGCCGTTGTGCAGTCTTGGATGCACCAGAGGCTCCGGTGGTTTCACCGGAGCCTCCGGTGGTCTTCTTCAGTTGCGCAGCCGCGCGGCCCAAATCTTATCCGTGGAATGGCCAAGGGGCGGAGGCTCCGCCCACCGGAGCTGCACCGGAGGCACTGGTGGAGCCTCCGCTCTTATCCAACAGAACGTGCTTTTGGCGGAGCCACCACCGGAGGCGCACCAGATGCCCAGCCCCCAGTGAGCCAGTGTAGAGAGCGGAGCCTCCGGTGGAAACACCGTAGCCTCCGCCCACCAGAGCCGCACCGGAGGCTCCGCTGGAGGATGTGCTCTTATCGAACAGAACTCCATTTTGGCGGACCCTCCACCGGATGCGCACCGGAGGCCAATCCCTCGTAAGGCCTCGTGGAGGTGGCGGAGGCTCCGGTGGATACGCCGGAGGCTCCGCCCACCGGAGCTCCGCCGGAGGTTCCGCCCTGACCTCCGCTCATATGCACCAGAGGGAGGTTTGGGACGAACCTGCACCGGACCCGCACCGGAGCCTGGGGCGGAGCCTCCGGTGGTTTCACCGGAGCCTCCGCTCCATGCAAAAACAACTTCCCAGTTTTCTCTCTTCTAGCTCTTTTCATTTCAACCAAAATCGCAGCCCATAGAATTAGTAAACTTGATGAACCTGGGCATTTTCATATATCGAATAAACATTAGAGAAATAGGTATATTGTCATATAATTATCAAAACGGACGATGATATTTCAGCAACCATGAAAGATTCATGCAGACGGGCTACCACCCATGTCAATCGAGTAGCAACTCGAAGGACACTGCCCAAACCACATGTACGATGATGACAACGGAGTCCGCAAGTCCAGTCATAAGCTCAAAGACTGCCGCAGATTCTAGCTCCTCATGGAAGCATCATATAGGAAACAGAGGGAAGCCCAACATCCACGATTTCCGGCTATCCCAAGAGCATTGGAGACATGTGCGCCACCACTCCCCAGTGTCAGTGATACGTCCAAAACTTATCTCCTTTTCCGAACACTTGTGCTACTATTTCCATCTAAACTCGTGAGTTTTGGATGCAACTAACATAGACTAACGCTGTTTTCAGCAGAATTACCCTGGTATCTTGTTTTTGTACAGAAAAAACAACTTTCACGAAATCGCCTGGAAAAGATCCCAAAGACCTAATTTCACCCGAAGACCCTCGGAGCCAGAAGAAGAGCCGGAGGGTGGCAAGGAGGGGCCCACACTATGCCTGAGCGCCCCCGTGTGGCTGACCCAGGCACCCCCTCGGCCTCCCCTTTCGACTAGATAACCCCCGTAACCCTAAAACATCGGGGGGCTCGTCATATTCCAGAGAAACACACCCAAGCAACGCCGCCACCTCGAAACCCAACTCGGGGATCATAAGTTCCTCTTCTGGCACCCTGTCGGGATGGGGATTCAAAGGACATTATCGCCATCGTCACCGCCGCCACTTCTCCATGAACCATCTATGATTCCCATGTCCATATGTAAGTAATCCCTACTGTAGGCTGAGAGGGATGGTAGGGATTGGATGAGATCGATTGTGTAAATAATGCAAGAGAGTTAGGGCATAGTGCCTAGTATCCGTTGTTAGTGCTATATATTGTTGTTGCAATTTGTTATGGTTAATGCTTGTCACTAGGGTCTGAGTGCCATGATCTCAGATCTGAACATGTTATTGTTTCATGAGTACAATTATGTTTCTTAATCATATCTGCAAGTTGTTTACACATGTAGTTGTCCGGAACCCGTGGCCCCGAAGTGACAATAATCGAGACAACCGGAGGGGATGTCTGCGATGTGAGGATCAAATGTGTTCCCAGAGTGTTAATGCTTTGCTCCGGTGCTTTATTAAAACGAGCACCTTAATTACCAGTAGTTTCCCTAGAGGCCCCGCTACCACGGGCTGGTAGGACAAAAGATGTTGTGCAAGTTTCTCATTGTGAGCACGTACGACTAAATTGGAACACATGCCTATGGTTTGCCTAGAACTTGGACGCTTTATTATTATCTATCTGCAGTGCCTACGTTATTATCACATGAACCATATTATCAATGCAACAACAGTTTATCCATTCCTTATGCCTACTGTACTTTAATCCTGCTATTTTCACAATTGCTACTGATGTTACTATTTTACTCCTGCTGTTATTTTACTACTGTTGCTGTTATAAAACTGTACCACTCATAAACTGTTGCGAGCAAGTCTAATTTCAGGTGCAGCTAAACTGACAACTCGTCTGTTAAGGCTTATAAATATTCTTTGTCTCCCCTTGTGTCAAATCAATAAATTTTGGTTTTACTTCCCTCGAAAGCTGTTGCGATCCCCTATACTTGTGGGTCATCAAGACTATTTTCTGGTGCTATTTCCGGGAAGTGTAGCTTTATTTATTTTCTCTCTTGAACGTGATATTGTTCGCTCCAAGCTTTTCATCATGGGAAAAACTCGTGACGGGAAGGTTCCCATATTACCATCTACTACAAGGAGAGGTACAACTCTGAATACCTATGTTCCTCTTGATTTACCATCTATAACGAGTAAGCTTCTTACACCACCACACGCTACACACACTGTTACTTCTGCTGAGTCTAAAATGCTTCTGATACTGTTGATGATGCTTCTATTGTGCTTGATGATACTGGTTCACTAGGCCCTTTCCTAGATGCTACAATTGCTAATCGAAACAAATTGAAAATGCTAGTACACCTGTTAATTCACTTGAGTCTAGTGATGATCTTGAGGAAACCTACATTGAGCTTAATGATGAATTTATTGAACAAGTTCAAGCTACTACTAGTGCAAGTGCTCTTAAGAGTATTCTTGCAAGACATGCAGTTAAATATAAATCTTCTCTTAATGCTAGATTTGCTACATCTCCCATATATATTAAGGATAAGGATTATGATTTCAGTCTAGATTTTTCTTACATATCTATTGTTGAGAAAGAACCTTTTTGTGGTACTAAAAATGAAAGTGATATGGACCGTATGAATGAGCTCTCGTCTTTGAGTAGTTTATTTCTGCCAATGTTAAGAAACACACTTATTTTGTTGCCAAGTTTTTTTCCTTTTCTCATTGAAAGATGAGGCTAAAACTTGGTTTAACATTTTGTCACCTGGATCTATTACTAGTCCTATTGGTTTGGCTAATGCTTTCTTTCAGCAATATTTTTCTGCTAGTGCTGAACATGCTGTTGTGCAAAGAATCTTTAACTTTAAGCAAATCAAACAATAAAAAAATTCTGAGTCTTGGTGAAGTTTTTGTTATTTATAGAGAGCTAGTTCTGGAAATCTGTCGTGGTGAGGTAAAGACATATGCCATGGGATGGCTAAAGTTTGGGGCCGATGGACGCTGTAGGTATCCGGGGAGGGATCGCACGGCGAGTAGCCGCGCTCAAGAAACACTACAAACAACAAGAACTACCCAGGTTCGGGGCCCTCGTGTGGAGGTAACACCCCTACTCCTGCCTATCTCTCTGTATACACAATCTCCGAGTAGCCATACTACAGTTTTGCCTCTCAGCCGAGTAGCCGCTCAGTTGCTCTCTTTAGCTCTAGTGCTGGCTCTTGCAATAAAATGCGATCTGAGGCAACGTCCCTCGTGCAGGAGGGGGCAGGGCACCTTATATACTGGTGCCCAGCCGAATAAACAAAGACTAAAAGGTACAACTGATGGGACATGCCTACTGTGAAGCAGAGAACGCCTCCGGCTTCTCGCGCTGACACCCGCGCGAGAAGTCGCCGCGTCGTACGGCTGACATGACATGTCCACCCTGTCAGCCTCACAGTGTAGGCCCCCATCATGTCCTGTCCCCTCTGTCAGTGACAGGACTTGACAGGCGCCTACCTCTCTGTAGCCACGCCGTTGCGCGGATAATCGTGTACTCCGTAAGTTGAACCGCACGCCGGTACGGCTGCGGGATACACGGGATCTCTGTCAGAACGGCTCCATTGACTTCTGGCCCGAGTAGGATCGCTATCCATCTACTCGGACCATAACTTCTCTATTCGGACGAGTATAATCTTCCTCAATATCTTCTCTCGGCCTTCATTGAGTGTCTCTGGATAGAACCTACCGGGTAGGGGACACCCAGGTAGCCGTCTACCCGGTCAACGACATCTTGACCTTCGCTTTAACACTTGCCTTACCCCTACTCGGGGGTAGCCCCCCGACAAAATCCGTTACCTAAAATGAGCTCCTAGATATAATTTATAATGGACTAACAATTAAATCTAGGATATATGTGGATAGTTTGTGATGGATGTCTTTTCAGAAAAAGAACTCCAGCAGAAGCTGAGGAATTACTTGCAAATATAAGCAAGAACCATGATGATTGGACTATACCTGAGCCTACACCAACACCTACACCTATACCTATACCAACACCCAAGAAGAGTGGAATGATTGAATTAAATGTTGAAGTGATGAGGGAAGTCAAGAAATCTCTTAAAGAGAGATGTATTAAACCTGAAGATGTGAAGAATTTACCACCTATAGAAGAATTATTTAAGCCAATTCCTCACCCATCCACAGTTGAGGTACACTCTATTCAGTACTTTGATAATAGAGATATTCCCTATTCTAAACAAGCTGATCAATGCTTAAAGGAATTCCATAATTATGTTGTTAAGCAAGATAATTTTAACATGAGAATGCATAATCATCTAATGGAAAACTCTAGAGATATTGAAATTTTGCATGGTATTATTGAGAGAACTTTTAATGATGTTAAAATGCTTGTTAAACATTTTCATATGTTTCAAACTCAAATTGATAAACTTACTGAAGTGCAAAAAGATTTGCTAGCTAATGCTTCTAGATAAAACATGTTTATGAAATAATTACTAGAAGTGGTGTTTCTACTCAGGATCCCTTGTATCCTGATGGTCATCCTAACAGAATTGAACAAGATTCTCAACAACCTAAAAACAATAGTACTTCTTCTAAGAAAAAGAAGAAGAAACATAAAACTGTTGTAGAATCTCTTAAACCTGCTAGGGATCCTAAAAGTATATCTGTTTCTGATGCTCAAACCGAAAGTGGTAATGATAAAAGTGATGCTTCTGATAGAGAAGAAAATGAAGTTAGACCTGATAAGCAAACTAAAACTACAAAGTACACTAAGGAGGATTTCATTTCTAATAAACATGGTAAATAAAGAGAATGTTGGGTACAAAAACAAATGCCTATTCCTAATAAGAAACATAAATCAAAGGAAGAAGAACATTATAATAAATCTGTGAGTGGATGAAAGCTTTGTTTATGCAAATTCCTTTGACTGATGCTATTAAATTGCCTCCTTATTCAAAATACATGAAAGATATTGTCTCTAACAAAAGGAAGATTCCTAATGAGGAAATTTCCACTATGCTTACTAATTAATCTTTTAATGGTAAGGTTCCAAAGAAGCTTGGAGATCCTGGTATACCCACTATTCCATGTTCCATTAAAAATAATTATGTTAGAACTGCTCTGTGTGACTTGGGAGCAGGAGTTAGTGTTATGCATTTTTTTCTTTATAAGAGACTATGTCTATAAAAATTAATACACACTGATATATCTTTTCAAACGGCTGATAAATCTACTGCTATTCCTGTTGGTATATGTGAGAATGTTCCTGTTCAAGTGGCTAATAATTGCTTGATATCAACTGACTTTGTTGTGTTGGAAATGCCCGAAGATGATAATATGTCTATTATTCTTGGGAGACCTTTTCTTAACATTGGAGGGGATGTTATTGGTTGCAACCAACGAAAATTAACTTCCAATGTCAATGATAAAGATCACACTGTTTATTTTCCCGAAAAGTTTGATAAAAAATTTGGTCTAAATTCAATTGAAAATGTTGAGACCATCAAGATTGAAGAATCCTATTGTCCTATTCCAAAGCCACCAAATGAATATGAAATCATTTTGATTGGTACTATGTCTAGCAAAGGTGAGGTAACATAATAATTTAGTGATATATAAAGTTTTGCTTCATAAAAATTGTTTTGGTAACAAGACTTGATCAGCCTTGTTAACAAAGTGATTTAAAATGAAGGAAACAATATTTTCACCATGTTCACCTTTGTTTTCACCATGCCCACCTTTGTTTTCACCATGCTACACATGTTTCCATAATCCATACCTTTAGTTTCACCATCCATACTTTTGTTTTCATAGTGATTACTTTTGTTTCCACCATGTTATGTTTGTTTTCACCACCCATAACTTTGTTTTCACCACTTCCACCTTTGTTTTCACTAGGTATTTATACATTAGAATGTATTATAACCTCAGTAGAATTGGTTTTGGTCCTATTTTCCAACATTCCATGATCGTTTTTTAGGTTTATACTTAATTATTAAATTCTGAAAATACCTCGAAAATAAAGTTTCTTGAAAAATTCCAAAAAGATATAATAGATTTTTACGTCAAAAATGAGGCGGATAGGCACATGGGGAACCCCAAGGGGGCCCACCATGTACGCAATCCATAGGGTGGCGCGGGCAGCCCCCTAGGCGCGCCAGCCCATGGTGTGGAGCTCCCTCGCCCCCACTTCCTCTCCTCCCTGCCAAACAGTGCCCTCTCTCACCCAAACTCAAAAATATCCCTGGAACCCAAGTTCTTGCTATTCTTCCTCGAGATTTTTGGATCTCCTTGCCCAACCCATCTTTGTTGCTGAAATTTGGAGCATTTTCTCTCCGGTATGTGACTCCTCCGATTATCCAAGTAGAAATTTGTTTAGTGGAGTATTTTTTTGAGTATTTTGGTACAATATGTGACAGCTTATGTGAGTTTGCATGCTTGAGTTGAGTTGAAATAATTTAGTTTTGATGCATGTTCAGATCTCCTACAAGTCTCTATAGTATTTTCCATCATATAGTTGCTTGAAATCAATTTTTGTAATGATTGTTAAAAATTTGAGAAATGGGCAACTACAACTTTGGAGAAATTTTCAAGAGTGATGCACCTAGGAGAACAAGGCCCTAACGCTCATCTACTATGATGAGACCATCTTACAATGATGATCTCATTGCACAGAGTATCGACAATGCAGGAGACGATGGAATTGCTCATCCATCTAGTTTTCGTTGCTATACATTTTTAAGTGCTGCATGCATACTTGATGACTTCTTGATGCTGGTTGAAAGGGTTGGATTAACTAACTACATGAATGATGAAGGCCCTAATATTATATTCTAACAAAAACTTTTGTTGAGAGTTTTTCCTTCCATAACTCACAATATGACCCATCTGTTGCATTTAAGATCTACGGTAGCCCTTTTTCCATGCTCTTGGAAGACTTTTGTAGCATCATAGGTAGGGGTGGGCATAAAAAACTGATAAACTGAACCCGAACCGAGACCGAACGGAACAAACCGAAATATAAGATTAATTCGGTTTTCGGTCCATATATCTGTTCCCAACTTTAGAAAACCAAAATTATATCGGTTGGTTCAGTTTTTAGTCCATGTTAACCGAATTGACCGAAAGGACCGATTGATAATGCAATGAAATATTTCAAGACCATGCGACAATGTATATCTAGGTTAATAAATATGTTATTCCATTAAAAATATCTACCATCACCAACATGATCTCCACCCAAATCCTATTTATTGTTTTATCTTATGCAACTGCAATTAAAGTTCACAACAAAGACATACCCATTCACATGTCGTGTAATACTAGCTACCACGCAACTAGGTTCACACGACCATGTCGTCCCGGCGAGGCTCCGCAACTCCATTCTCGTGTGCTGAGCTTGACTGCTCCATCCTAGAAGGCTAGTAATGAAGGTGAGGCTATCTTAGGTGTGTTAGTGCAATGCTCTGCCAAGGATTTTCACAACAGACCCATGCAACCACACTCAATCCACTCATTTTTGCTATCTAATTCTTAATTTCTATTTTCTGCATGTTACAATCTCAGTTTAAACCGAAAACCGAACCGAATTATTGAAGAACCGATTTGTCGGTTCCTGAAAAATGATAGGTTAATGTGGGTGTCACTTCCTAAAAACCGAATTATTAAAAGCCCAAAAAACCGAACCAAAAAGGCCGAAAGAACCGAATTCCCACCGCTAATAATAGGTATCAATACATCTGGGACATCGAGGAAGATTCAGGAGCGACCGACTGATTTGATGGTTCTCTATCGAGGAGTTACTAATGATGATGACCACACAGCTGAACGTGACAAGCTAAGGAATATTCAACTCCCTGCTATCATATACTTAACTTATTATCTTTCTACTAGTGTTCTTGGTAGGGAAAACAATAGTAATATTTCAAACTATCATCTTGCTTTTCTGGCTGCTAGACTTAAGTGTAGCAATAAGTATAACCTTGTTCTCTCATTGGTCGCCTCTTAGGTTCTAGAGGACCCATTTATGGGGGCATTATTCCTATGTGTATATTAACCGCTCTAGGCCTTTCTATTGATACCAATGATGAATTGATAGCTCCTCATAGACTTGATCTTGTTGCCATGAAGGCTCATCATTTTGTTACTGCTAACTCTAGTGCTGAGCATCTAGTATATAGAGTTTTATTTACTAACGGAGATGAAAGGGAAGTTGCTTTGCCGCAGCCCATTTTGTTCAAAGTTATCAGGATGCCATGGTCGCGCTCGAAGTGGGAGATAGACGAGCTTCGGCGCTTGCTTTAATTCCATAAGCATCAAATGAGGCACAATGGGCCCTCCGAGGACTAAACCGCGAAGTACATCGGGGCTTCCTTGAGCTCAAATCAGGAGGATGGCCCATCCTCGACCCACTATGGGGGCGCCACTTCCTGTCCCTCCTGGGATTGATCTCCACTTAGGCCAAAATCCTAAGTTTGGGGGGATGTACGCCGACATCACACTCATCTACATATCATGTCCGTCGGTTCTTTGTATATCCATGTTTTCGTTTCTATTTCTTCTTTTTGTTTCTTTTGTTTCTTTTTGTTGTCATTGTTTTGTTCTTGCTTTCCAAAACACAAAAAGACCAAAAATATTACTGTTGTTTCTCTTTATTTGTTTCTTTCGTTGGTTTTCTATTTCGGTTTAATATTCAAAAATCCAAAAATATTTTGCTTTGCTTTCTTGTTTTCCTTCTGTTCTTGTTTTAAATTTGAAAACCCCAAAATATTTGTTCTTCTTCTTTCGGTTTGTAAAGTTTCTTGTAGAGTTCACTAGTCTTCCGTGTCTCCATTGGATTTTCGTTATCAATTTATATCATTCGATCCACACAAGTGAAAAACAATAATGATGATTCACGACAATTCAAGTTGTGGTAAGAGACTGTTATGAAATCTATTTGTTTTCATTTTTGTACATATAATCATCCATGTGGACATGCTTAGTTTGTTCATGTAAGGTGTATTTTATTTAATGAATTCTTAGTAGTTCATGCTCTCTCATGTTTAGTTCCAACTTACTAATATTAGATAGCATGTCGTATGTATGTTTGCTGACATTGTTTTATTCATAGATGGGTATGACATTGTGGTGTATTCCTCTGAATGTTTCACTTGAATTGACTTGGAACTTTCTCACGCATGCACATGACTGAAAATAAAAAGTCAATTAAGCCTTGGCGATTTATTTTTCCTCAGAGTATTTGTATCCTTTTACGCCCCCGTTAATTTTGTGGTTTAGCCCTTCAACAAGTATGAAATAAACCCGCGGTCCAGGGTCCTGCACCGTTCGTTCCCGACAGAGAGGAAAAAAGTTCCGAGAAGCCCTATTGCCTGCGCCGTCGAGGTCCTCCTCCCACTCCAATCGCCACCCAGATCGAGAGACGAGCCACCGTACAGAGCCTCCAGCAAGAAAATCGCGCATGCCCCCCTCGATGCCGCCATCTCAGTGTTGTGTACAGAGCAGCGGGAGGATTTGGTGCCGGCGAGGGCAAGCCCTATTTCTCCGGAGTCTGCTGTGGTCACACGGCGGTCGCGAAGACGTGGCAGAGGCATGACAGTGAGATAAAAAGATTTCGAGAAAAGTCAATTAAGCCTCAGGGATTTATTTTTCCTCAGAGTATTTGTATCCCTTTATGCTCCCAGTCTATTGCTAGCCTTCAACTGTAATGAGTATGAGCTCTAATCGTGCATCCAACTCCCAAAAACCAAAGTTTGCCGAATATGTCCACCATACCTACCTTTATGTGCTACCTTTAAAACTTTCAAAATACTTCTCGTTTTGTGACACTGTTTTATCTCATGAGGAAGTAGTAGGTGGGTTTGTTATCTTCCATTCTATTTAGGTACCCTGACTTGCATGCTTCACCTTCTCGTCATTAATTTTGCAAAGAGTTGGTTAGACCATTATAACATCAAAAATCTAAACAACTAAATAGAAACTCCTCCATGTTATGAGATTGTTGGCAGGCACCCTAGGATTCCTCTAGCCATGGTTTGCGAAAGCAAGGTGGGGAGGAGTGTCATACTATATAAATGCATGCTATAAATGCTTAATATAAATATTTCGGAATTGCTCTCAACCTGTTTAGTATGGAAGATAAAAAGAACTCCATTACCATTCATTGACATGAACAACCACCTCTCAAAATCATTTTACTTCTGTTTTCAATAAAATAAAAATCTCTAGCACATGTTAATCCCTACTTCCCTCTGCCAAGGTCTCTTCTTTTACTTTTATGTCGAGTCTTCACATTCTAACTTTACGCAGTTTCTTGAGAGCATAGCCTTCATTCTTAGTGTAATGTGCTTGTCCCAGGATACGGTTAAATTATGGTATAACCTTGATGCTTTTATCTTTGATATATTTACTTCTAGTATTCAGTTGAACATCAGAGGTGCCTTGGAATTTATGTTTTGATCCACTATTAAGGGTAAGCTAGATACCACTTTATCACACCCTATTATGAACATTGCAATCTTGCGAATTGATATATTTCATGTTGCATTTTATTAGTGTGTTGGAATCTCTTCATGGTCTGCATAACTATTAGGTAACTTTATTTTGCATACTTCTTATTATGATTTTCCTAAGCACTTGATCATATAGTGAGAATATTTACATCATATGAAACAAATGTATTCATAAAAGTTCTTTTATCACACTCAGTTGTTAATCGGATTGCTTGAGGACAAAAAATAGGCTAAGCTTGGGGGGAGTTGATACATCCAAAACGTATCTCCTTTTCCGAACACTTTTGCTATAGTTTCCCTCTAAATTCGTGAGTTTTGGATGCAACTAACACAGACTAACGCTGTTTTTGGTAGAATTACCATGGTGTCTTGTTTTTGTGAAGAGAAATCAACTTTCACGAAATCGCCCGAAAAAGATGCCAAAGACTTATTTCACCCGAATACCCCCGAAGCCAGAAGAAGAGCTGGAGGGGGTCAAGGGGGCCCACACCATGCCTGGGCGCGGCCCCCTTGGCCTCCCACCCAGGTGGTGTGGCTGCCCCAGGCACCCTCTCGGGCTCCCCTTTCGACTACATAACCCCCATGACCCTAAATCATCAGGGGGTTCGTCATATTCCATAGAAACACACCCTAGCGCCGCCACCACCTCAAAACCCAATTAGGGGATCAGAAGTTCTTGTTCTGGCACCCTGCCGGGACGGAGATTCGAATGAGATCATCGCCATTGTCACCTCCACCACTTCTCCATCAACCATCCATGATTCCCCCGTCCATGTGTGAGTAATCCCCGTTGTAGGATGAGAGGGATGGTAGGGATTGGATGAGGTCGATCATGTAATAATCCCATATTGTTAGGGCATAGTGCCTAGTATCCGTTGTCAGTGATATATATCTTTGTTGCAACTTGTTATGCTGAATGCTTGTCACGAGGGTCCGAGTGCCATGATCTCAGATCTAAACATGTTATTGTTTCATGAGTACAATTATGTTTCTTGATCATATTTGCAAGTTGTTTACACATGTCGTTGCCCGGAACCCAAGGCCCCGAAGTGACAATAATCGGGACAATCGGAGGGGGTAGCTATGATGTGAGGAGCACCTTAATTACGAGTAGTTTCCCTTGAGGTCCCGCTTCAAACAGGACCGTAGGACAAAAGATGCTGTCAACGTTTTTCATTGCGAGCATGTACGACTAAATTGTAACATATGCCTATGGTTTTCCTAGAACTTGGATGCTTTATTATTATCTATCTGCAATGCCCATGTTATTATTATTACATGAACCGCCTTATCCATGCAACACCCGTTCATCCATTCCCTATGCCTATGGTACTTTAATCCTGTTGTTTTCACGATTGCTAGTGATGTTACTATTTTACTCCTGCTGTTATTTTACTACTGCTGATGTTATAAAACTGTTACCAGTGATAAACTGTTGCAAGCAAGTGTACTTTCAGGTGTAGCTGAACTGCCAACTCATTTGTTAAGGCTTATAAATATTCTCTGACTCCCCTTGTGTCGAATCAATAAATTTAGGTTTTACTTCCCTCGAAGACTCTTGCGATCCCGTATACTTGTGGGTCATCAATCAGCGGGCGCCTCACCCCAGCCACAACCTCAAGCACAACTAGCACCGATACCCTCCAAGAGGACTCAAAATATCATCACCAGAGAGGTAAATATATAGAAATGTCACCTTCTGCAACATCCAAGTTCCTAGACTGGTCTGATGCAAGCATTGCCTTTTCGAGAGGTGATCACCCGCTTTGAGTCCCCTTCCCAGGAAAGGCTACACTGGTGCTTGTCGAGATATTGTAGTAGAGTTCATAGACGGGGGTGCCATGAGACTACTGATAGAGACGTGGGGGGACGTGGTAGTATGACAACCAGGAACAGCAAAATTACCCAGGTTCGGTACGTCGCAACTAGGTGGTGTTCCTACTCCTGCAATCTCACTAAATCAGGGTTGAAGCCTGAAGTATACAAAGTACAATGTGAGTTGGGATTTGGTAACTCAAAAGGATCAACTTCTCAGCGAGTTGGCTTCTAGCTTATTGTCTGTGTCTTTCTTCTCTCCCGTCCGGCTTTATATAGATAGCCGGGTTAGGGCTTACAGAAAGGAAACCTAGAAGACTATGGTAAGTTTCTAACTTGGAAGGCAGTAATCCACCTTCTACTCCAAGCCGCACCACGTGGCCCGTGGTCCGGGTTCTTCTAGAATCTGGCTTCTGCGCGTCAGCTTACTAGGCCGCCTAATGGACTGTGATCCATTACCATTCAGGCCACCCTGGTAATCCGGCTCCTTAAGACAATGCCGGATATACCCCTAATCGGTATATATCCGACAGTAGCCCCCAAGAAGGATTGAGACTCTAATCTTCCGCCTTACATCAATTTGCATTCTTTTCCGAGAAATGTTGGCACTTCGTCCCGATTGTTCTTCTTCTCAAATCATGCTTAACGCGAAACTCAGATTTTGTCAAAATTCGGCTTTTTCTTCCACAAGCCTTCGTGGAGAAGGAACTTCCTGATGTCAGCACTAAAATCGTACTGACGTCAGGGACGTTTGGGTTCAATGTGAAACCCTGAAACGTATCTCTGACAGATTCTCGCGGGAAACCAGGAGATAGCAATTATCACCCGTCCCCTCATTTCCCGGATTTTTCGGTGCATGACACGCGTCGAAGATCTAACGGTCCAAAGAGCCGTTGTGGCGCATCTCAAAGTTTTTCCGGCTATAAATAGCCACCCTCGGGCCCTCCGGTCATTCTTCCGCTCTCACTCCATCTCCCAGCCTTCAAGCACCATTGCTCTCGAGCCAAGAACTTGCTAGTACGAGGAGAGCCCTTGCGTTCCGCACCGTCCCGGGAAGATCATCATCGGAGGTTCCGGATCTTCCCCGCGCCACCCAATAATGCCGACCGGCGACTCACCTCGCGCCGCAGAGGAAAACTCCGTCTCCGTCGGCATCGACGAGATCATCAACAACATGGATCCCCAAGTGGATTCTCCCGGCCGCGCCGCCGCGAGCGCGCCGGAGGGAACTACCGGTGGCCTGGCCCGCGAGGATCCTCCTCTCGCAGCTGAAAACTTGGCGGCATCATCTTCCGCGCCGTCTCCTCCATTCACCACCAAAACAACAGAGGAGAATCTCACCCTTGTTGGTGAGGAACTTCCTGCCGCGGCCGCTGCCGGAGCTGAGGACAAAGGCGAAATGTCCGGGAATTGGATCCATTGCAACTTGGTTCCTTCCCTCCTTCCGACAATGGAGAAGGAGGGATTGATTCTGAAGGGGAAATGGCGGCACGAGGAGGACGACTCCCAGCCAACGCCGAAAGCCGGGGAAAGGGTTCTCCTTACCTCGCACATTAGCAGAGGTATGGGTTTTCCGCCTTCTGACTTTTCCCTCCAGGTTCTCAACCACTATAACATTCAACCCCACAATCTTCCTCCAAACTCCATACTTTATCTAGCCGGGTTCCAGGCCCTCTTTGAAGGGTATCTAGGATTAGAACCTAGGTTAGACTTTTGGCAGTATTACATCGGGGTTAAGCAAAACCCTTCTGAGGTCGCACTCCCGACTTGCGGAACCATTTCCTTCACCCTCCGTAGTTTTAGGGAGGATTGGTTCCCAAAGATAAAAACCTCGGAATCCGTCAAATTTTGGACGGGTTCCTTCTTCTACCACCAAAATGTTTCGAATCCTCGAAAGGATACAGGAATTCCACCTTTGTCAACTCCGCTGCCACTCCCCAAGACAATTGGGCAGTGGACGCGGTCCCAACCCTGCCGCCAAATCTGCTAAGGATCAAACAGCGCATCTCCAAGCTCGCTTCCGCGTCTCCCCTTCTTACTGGCATGGACACAATCCTATGCTGATTAGAAAGGCGGATTCAACCTCTGGCCCATCGCGGTTCCAGGCTCATGTGCGAATACTTGGGACCCGAAGACGCAATGCGGACAACAAACAAATCTTTGTCAGCCAAAGATTTGAGGAAACGCGTTAACCAGTTGGTCGCAACACGCGACCAATATGAGGAAATTCGGCCGATGTACACGGCGACAAACCCGGCTCCAAAGGTATGTATCTTCATTTTGGGCTTTTGTTCTGTGTTTCTTCTCTGTCGGATATTTATTGTAACTCGAACTTTGTCTTTTTAACAGATTGTCGACCTTCCTGAAGCGGATCTTGCGACCGATACCGAGTTAGACGCAATGCATGCTAACTTTGCAGGCGGACGGAAACGCAAGAACCCTTCCTCTACTCAAGAAATAATCGATCTTGACTGTGTTCCCGTCGCTACATCCAGGTTAATCATCCGGGTTAAGTTTTCTCGGAATTTCTTTCCTTTTCTTGGAATTCTAACTTCTCGGATGTTTTCTTTCTAGCTTGGCTCGAACAACATTGAAGCCAAAAAGGTTGAAGAAACATAAGTCTGTTTCCCGGAGAGGGGCACATCCTTATCCTGCTGTTGCTCCCGACACTCCGGTCGCAGCTGCGGAGGAAAACGTGGTTGCTAGGGAGGAGGAACCCCTGCAGACCAGCCAGCCTTTTGCGTCCGAGTCGGACGCGAGGGAAAGGGTGGTGCCGTAAATGGGTGTCCCTTCTTATTCAACTGAGGAGGAACCCATTCCGACTTTCGACAAGGAGTTCAAGGTAAAGGAACATCGATTTGACGAACACGGATATATACATCCGTGGGCGACTAAATACTTCGCTCCAGCACCTTTAATCCGTACTTGGCCGCAAGGCGGGCTTATTGTAAGGAATAACTTCGTATTTTCTCCTCGGCAGATCATCTAGCATGGCCTTTGCAATGTCGGGATTCTTTTTGCAGACTATGCAAAAGAATTCAATGAAAACTTGGCGAACTTGACCAAGATGAGCCAGGTAATATCTCTAGCCCCCAAGCAATAAGCCAAATGCATACTTTTGACTTAATGCTTTTATCATTATTATGCTTGTTCTTAACTTAAGCATTTTTGTCTGTTTTCCGTGTTTCAGCAAACTGCCGAAAACATCAACGTGGAAGTTTTCAATAAACTTACCACCAAGAATAAGGAGGTGAAAACCCATCTTAATATTCTTTAAGATAAGGAGACATAACTGGCATCCATTCAGCAGCAGCTGAGTGAATCAACAGGTAAAAAATTTCCCTGCTTTCAGTTATAATTTTGTCTAAGTAATTTTTTCCGAGTTTTCTAACTCTTCTTTTTTATTTGCTTTTCAGCTTCTTTGATAAAAGCCAAACAAATTGCTGAAGATGACGATAATGCCGAGAACCTCCGCCGAGAGAACCTGGATCTTCACAAGCTTTCTGTGAAGCTCCAGAAGGAACTGGAGGCCAGCCTACTAGCTGTTGGCATTTCGAAGTCTAAGGCCTTCAACTCGGCCGAGAAAGACAAAGCTACAATCAGGGACCTGGAGAATACCCTGAACCAGCGCCTGGAGGAAGGCACCGAGGTGGACCGGATTCTCGGTAAGTATTTTAGACTTTTACCGGATTTTTCTTGTTTCCCTTCTCTTGTTTTTCCTAACATTTGTTTGTTGATTGAAACAGAAGGTATCCCCCAGCTTACTCGGATTGAGAGAATTCGAGCTTTCGGGAAATTCTTCACCGAGCTCAAGGTTGCGAGGATGCTACTTATTAATAAGTACATTCCCGACAACTCTAGGGAGTTCTCGGAAGTTAGTAAACTTCCGGAGGCTATCGTGGAGGTGGCGAACCACAAGGAGTCCTGGCTCCGCTCTGCGGCTCGTGGTGGTGCACGCATGGCCCTTCGGCTCATGCGTATGCATTAACCCACTGCCAAATCTTGGCGCGTGGCGTGCGGCATCCCTCAAGGATACACGGATGCTCAGCAGACCAGCATCCTTGACGAAATCAAAGGTCACGCCACCAAGATCGCAAATATTGTCGAATCTGCATCTCAACAGGTCCCTCGGGTGAACCCATAGGGTTTCGAATAGGAGAACCTATAGGCGCTGGCGATGATCGTCGGCTAGGCAGGAGGCACGATTTACCCAGGTTCGGGGCCCTCGTAGAGGTAAAACCCTTAATCCTGCCTCTGTCGATCTGTATTCACGAGTAGATCGGTTACAATGGAGAGTTGCTCAAGTCGAGAGTATGATCTCGAGCTCAAGGCTTGGTGGTGCGGTATTGCTTGTCCTCTCCTGGTGGTTCTCCTGGCCTTATATAGGTGGCCAGGTCTCAAATCTCACCCGGGGAGGACTCGAACTCTAACCCTAAGTCGTATACAAGTTTCCTATCTTAACCCGCAAGGCTTTGCGGGTGGGCTTCAACTGGGCCTTCTAGAATAATGTAAGGCATCTCCTCTTGGGCTCCAGTCCTGGGCTTAGGACCGAGTATCCTTACTCGACAGGTCCAAGGCCTATCCCTTCGTCAGTAGCCCCCGAGCGTTTGCTCGATTGGGATTTCCCTATCGGGTAGGCGCTCAAAGTTTCGTCCTGCTTTCCTTCGGATGATGTTTTCCATTTGGAGGGCGTATACCTTGTGTGATGAGTTTTTTTATGCCCGAGTATCGAGTGATGAAAGTGCCTGTGTTTCTGGCTATTTTCGCAGAAGGATATGGCTCAGCAGCTTGGCTCTCCCGAAAGATCAGGGCCAATTAATTGCATCTAGGGCAAAAACAGTTCTGGCCTACACAGATTCGAGACCTTTGACTCAAACCCGATGAGGTTATCATTGCAACTGGGCGGTAGAGGTCTTACCGAGTCGAATTTAACCTATGGGGGTACCCGGCGCGTCCGCTAGTGTCGAGACATCGTAGTAGTTTTCATAGACGGGGGTGCCATGAGACTACGGTAGATACGTGGGGTAACGAGATAGCGTAGTAACACAGAACACGGGATTTTACCCAGGTTCGGTACGTCGCGACAGTACGACGTACCTACTCCTGCACTTCTCACTAATTGGGACTAAAGCCCGTATAACAGGGTTACAATGTGAGGGAATAGATCTAGCTACTCGGCGAGGATGAGCTTCTCGGCGAGTTGCGTAGAGCTTGAACTTGTGTCTAACTTAACTTGTTTAATCTATCTCCCGTCCGGCTTTATATAATAGCCGGATTAGGGCTTACAGAGCAGGAAACCTAGAAGACTACGTTTAACTTATAACTTGGAAAACAAGGAATCCGTCTTCTCCTCCAAGCCAGATCACGTGGGTCGTGATCCGGGTTCTTCTAGAATCCGGCTTCTGCGCGTCGGACTACTAGGCCGCCCAATGGACCTAAGCCCATTACCATGTAGGCCACCCTGGTAGTCCGGCTCTTTGTCTACCATCTTCTATACCCCTATTCAGTATATATCCGACAGTAGCCCCCAGGAAGGATCAAAACTCTGATTCTCCGTCTTTCGTCAAATACATTTTGTCCAGGAAATCTTGATTCAACAGTCTTGATTCTTTCTACTTTCCTTTTGAAGGAGATGGTAACATAAAACTCGGAACTATAAAAATCCGGCTTTTCTTCTCGCGATCCTTCGCGGAAAAGGAACTTCTAACGTCAGCGCTTTAATCATGCTGACGCAGGCGACGCTTGGTTTCACGCGGGAAACCCTGCAACGTATCTCTGACAGATTCTCACGGGAAAAGAGGAGATAGCCATCATTCCCCTGTCGTTATATTTCCCGTAGTTTCCGGCGAGCGACACGCGTCGAGCATCCAACGGTCGAAAGAGCCGTTGGCACGTATCTAAACGGTTCTCTGGCTATAAATAGCCATCATCGTCCTCCTCCGAAACTTTCCTCACTCCCTCACTGCCCACACCATTGACGCGCACGCGAGCTCGAGAGCAAGTCCTTGTCCCAACGCACGTATCCGTCGCACGCTGAACGCAAAGCGCCACCAAAAAATGGCCTCTTCGCCGCCGTCACCGACCCGCGCCGCCATCGACGAGCTCGTCAGCGATATGGATCCACAGCCAGGATCGCAGAAGCACGCCGGCGGCGAGCCGGAGAAGACTACGGCTTCCGCGGCGGGCGGAGAAAACACTTCCGCCGCCGCGGACATTGCGGGATCGAGCGCCGCGACAACCCCGCCGTTTGCACCTGAAACGGCGGAGGAAAAGATCGAGCTCCTCGGCGACGAACTCGCCGCCGCGGAGGCCGCCGCCGCCGCCGCCGGAGCGGACGAGGAAGCGGAATCTGCAGGCAACTGGAGTGCCTGCAGTATTCCCCCGGCTCTCCTTCCAAACTTGGAAAAGAAGGGCCTGGTTCTCAAGAAGAAATGGCGGCTGCCAGAAGAAGAAACCGAACCCGCGCCACGGGATGGCGAAAGGGTACTCCTTTCTTCCCACCTTTTGCGAGGTATGGGGCTTCCACCATCTTCCTTCTTCCTCCAGGTTCTCTCTCATTACAACATCCAGCCCCACAATCTTCCCCCCAATTCCATTCTATACATGGCCGGCTTTCAGGCCTTGTTTGAAGGCTACTTAGGGCTAGAACCTAGGTTAGACTTCTGGATGTACTGCTTTGGAGTTAAGCGGAACTCTTCGGAGGGTGCACTCCCAACTTGCGGGACCATATCCTTCACTCTTCGGAGATTCCGAGAGGATTGGTTCCCCAAGATCAAAACTTCAGAATCCGTCAAATTTTGGACGGGTTCTTTCTTTTATCATCCCGACGTTCCTTTTCCTAAAAAGGCCGTCGGGGTTCCACCTTTTGTGAATTCTGCCGCCGTTCCCCAGGATAACTGGGGAACAGAAGCCGTCCAAGTTCTGCCGCCAGATCTACTAAAGATCAAGCGGCGCATCGCCAAGCTCACCTCCATGGATCCGCCTCTAACTGGTATGGACACGGTTCTATGCTGGCTGATTAGGCGGATCCAGCCACTAGCCAACCACAGCGGCCGTCTCTGTGCGACTACACGGGAGTCAAGGATCCAATGCGGACATCCGCCAAGGATTGGCCCGCAAAGGAACTTAGGCGGCGCATCAACCAGTTGGTCGCATCGCGCGACCAATACATAGAGAGTCGGCCAATGTACACGGCCGAAAATCCGGTTCCCAAGGTAATTTTTCAGTCATTTGGGTACAGTTCTATTTTTTCTCGGATTTTCGGCTTCTGATTTTGGTCTTGCTTGTCCGACAGTTCGCGGATCTTTCAGATTCGGACTTGGTATCCGAGGCTGAACTGGACGCGCTGCGCACCGCCGCTACCGGTGGACGCAAGCGCAAGAAGATAACTTCTTCGGAAGAAATTATCGATCTTGACGGAATCCCCGTCGCCACTTCCAGGTTATTTTCTTCTGGATTTTTCTTTTATGGGAACTTTTTTCATCCATCTTCGGTGTTTTAACCTTTTCCGGGTTTTTATGTTTTTAGCCTGCCACCTTCCACCCTGAAGCCGAAGAAGCTGAAGAAACACAAGGTTTCTTCCAGCCGAGGCAGCCAACCTTCTCCCGCCGTCGCCCCGGACACGCCAATCACGATGGCGGAAGAGCCTACTGCAGCCCCCACCACCAAGCCCCCAGAGCCCAGCCAGCCCATTGTGTCCGACCCGGACACGAGGGAAAGGGCGGCCCCAGAGGTGGAAAAATTAACTCGGACTTTCGACGAGGAAATTCCCACCTTTGACAAGGATTTCAAAGCTATCAATGACGGCTTGGACGCAGCTGGGAATCTCTTCGCGGAATACGCGAAAGAGTTCAAAGAAAACTTGGCAGGTTTGCAGCGCATGAGCCAGGTATATAACTCTAGCCCCCAAGCATTAATTAAAATGCGTGCTTTTTGCTTTGATGCTTTTTGTACTCATTCTTCTCCTTGCTACGTTTCAGCAAACCTCCGAAGCCATCAACAGGGATGTTTTCAAGAAGCTTACCATCAAGAATAAAGAAGTTAGAAGTCTTCTCTCTATTCTTGAAGAAAGGGAAGCAGAGCTGGAATCAGCTAAGCTCGCATTGTCGGAAACACAAGGTAAACATTTTCCTTCTGAAATTTCCGATTCAATTATTTGCCTAAGTTTTTTCCGAGGAGCTGGCTAACTCGGATTTTTCCCTTGCTTTTCAGCTGCATTAGCTGAGGCTAAACAAGCAGCAGAAGATTCTGGCAATGCCGAAATTCTCCGCAAGGAGAATGTTGAGCTTCACAAGAATCTTGTGAAAGCACAACAAGACTTGGAAGCCAGTAATCTGGCCCTTGGAGTTTCTAATTCCAAGGCTTCCGAGCAGGCGGAGAAGGACAAATCCACCATTCAGGATTTGACCGACGCTCTAAACCTTCGCCTGGAGGAAGTTTCCGAGATCGACAAGCTCATCGGTAAATTTCTGACTCATTTATCATCTTTCCATGTTTTACTTTTCTCTGATTTTCCGTCTAACCCTTTTGGGTGTGTTATTGGAAAAACCAGGAGATACCCCAGATGGCACTCGGGTTGCAGGCATCCGAGCTTTCGGGGAGACATGGAATTTGATCAAGGCTGCTGCAACGCAGCTGGTAGACAAGTTTCTTCCCGAAAAATCTGGGGAGTGCTCGGAGGTTGAAAAACTTCCGGGTGCCATCATGGAGGTGGCGGAGTATAAGGAATCTCTCCTTCGCTCCGCTGCAAGGGGTGGTGCGCGCATGGCTCTTGGCCTCATGCGCATGCACTACCCTAGTGCTAAATCCTGGCGCGTGGCTTCCGGTGTCCCTCAAGGATACACGGATATGCAGCAAAACACCATCTTTGGTGAAGTCAAGGGTCACGCCACCCAGATTGCCTCCATGGTAAATATCTCCGTCAACTATCCAGAAGCGGAGATTCCTCCAATCCCCGAAGACGAAAGCAGCGAGGAGGAGTCGGATGCTTGAAGGGTTACCTGGAACCTGGATAGAAAAAATAGACAATAGGAGCATTACTATTCTTTTAATGTAATCCAAAATGTAATGCTTCTTTTGTATGAATGAAACTTCCATCTGTTGCAGTTTAAATTATGAAATTCTTTGCAAGTTTTTTGGGTTTTATCATTCCTTTATCTTCTAAGTTCTCTGGTGTGTATGCTTTAACTGTCCTTAGTGTTTGAAATGGCTCAAATAGCAATATGAATCTTCATGCCGAGTAACTGGGGACGAACCAAGCAGTTTTTTAAACTCGGAAACATGGACCATGCTAAAGGCATTTTTACTAACTAGTTCCAGTAACCCAACACACACACAATCAGATAAGACTTAGAGAATTCAAGGAAAGTTTTAAGTGAAACTTGGGCACACAGGCAATTCAAGTTTCCCTTAGCCGTTAACAGGCTGAAAAATCATTCAGTTTTGTAACGCCGAGTACGCAAGCACAATTCGGGTTAACGTTGAGCAATTTGTAATATCATTGGGAAATAGATGAGGCGGAAACACTTTACACTTATAAAGAATATGGATGACAACATTCCGACAACTTTATTTCATGATCTCAAAAGATGTTTACATAGAATTGAACTAAGTACGGAAAGGTACATAACTTTCTAGACGTTCCCAGGCTTCCGCAATCCACTTGACTTTGTCGAATTTTTTCAGCAGCTTGTAGAGTGGGAAGGTTTTAGCCCCCAACCAACTGATAAATCTGCTGACGGCTGCAGCGGAACCCGTCAATCTTTGGACATCTTTTACACATGTAGGTTTTGAGATGTTCAAGATTGCCTTGATCTTTTCCGGGTTAACTTCTATTCCTCTGTGGGAAACAATGAAACCCAGAAGTTTTCCTGAGGGAACCCCGAATACGCACTTAGATGGATTCAACTTCATCTTGTAAGTGCGCAAGTTTTCGAAAGTTTCTCGCAAATCCTCAAGGAGTGTATCTTTTTCCTTGGTTACGACAGCGATATCGTCCACGTAAACATGAACGTTTCTGCCAATTTGACTATGCAAACAACGTTGCATGCAACGCTGGTAGGTTGCCCCTGCGTTCTTCAGGCCAAAAGGCATGGTTATGTAATAGTACGTCCCATACGGGGTTATAAAAGAAGTTTTGATTTGAGCTTCCTTTTTCATGCGTATTTGGTGGTACCCGGAGTATGCATCCAAAAAGCATAAAAGCTCGGAGCCTGCAGTGGCATCTATTATTTGATCGATTCGCGGTAACGCGAACCTATCTTTCGGACACAACTTGTTCAATCCTGTGTAATCTATACACATTCTAAGAGCAGTGGTGTCTTTCTTCGGTACTAGGACCGGATTTGCGGACCAATCAGTATGGATTACTTCCTTGATGAAATCCGCTGCTAAAAGCCGGATAATTTCCTTGCCAATAGCCTTCCGTCTTCTTCCGTCAAAACGACGGAGACCTTGTTTGACGGGTTTTGATCCGGGAATAACCTTGAGTTGGTGCTCAGCAAGTTCCCTGGGTACGCCTGGCATGTCAGCTGGACACCAGGCAAAAATATCCCAGTTCTCACGGAGGAACTTGATGAGCCCGCCTTCCTATTTGTCAGTCATCCCAGTCCCTACGACGACGAATTTTGTCGGATCTTTGGGATCTAGGATTACCTGTCTTGTATTCTCGGACGCCTTGAAGCTATCTGTTGGCTTCCGAGTTTCTTTTCCTGCCGGCATTTCTTTCGGCGATACCTCCTTGGCTAATTCCTTCAGTTCCTCCTTCGCTATAACTCTCTGAGCGCAAAGGGCGTTTTCTTTCTCCAACTCATTTGCCAGCTTGAAATCACCGGCAATGGTGATTACTCCTCCTTTGGGTCCTGGCATCTTCAGCTTGTTGTAGATATAACAGGATCTTGCCATGAATTTGGCGAAAGCTGGACGTCCGAGTATTGCGTGATACACGCTTTCGAACGGCACTACTTTGAAGGATACTTTTTCCTGCCGAAAGTGATCTTTATCTCCGAAGGTGACATCTAGGGAAATTTCTCGTAGGGATCGTGCTTGCCTTCCAGGAACAATACCATGGAAGCGTATATTGCTGTAGTTGAGCTGGGACTAGGAGATCTTCAAGTGCTTCAGTGTATCCAGATACATTATATTGATGCTGGATCCTCCATCCATCAGCACTCTTCTTAGCCTAGTGTTTTGAACAATAGGGCTTACAACAAGAGCTTGTGTGCCGGGTTCAGGGATATTTCCGGTATGATCAGACTGATCCCAGATTATCGGTGTGTTGGAGTACTTCAAGAATTTCGGGGTCACAGGAACAACTGCGTTTATCTCCCGAAGTGTTCTTTTGGCCACCTTTGCTGACGGGGTTGCTAAGAAAGTTAACATTGCTTCTTCGTCAACTCTCGGAAATTTGGGTTCGCCTTTTCGCTGTTGTTCCTGGATTTTGTCATCAGTGTCCGATTCACTGTCTTCCTTTTCAGCTTCTGGCTTTTGTTTGGCAGGTTTCCTTTTGGAACCCTTCCCTTTATTTCCGGATCCTGCATTGCCTTTCATATGCTTGTTTAGCCGGCATTGCGCGTTTGTGTGGGTTGGTTTCCCAAATTGTGAGTGGTGGACGCAGGGTTCCGACTTAATTCTCTCCCATTCTTCGGGAGTGTAATTGATTGGATCTGGACTGCGGCCTTTCCACTTGTTCACCTTTTCTCCTCCAAAGGCTATGTTAACCTCCTTGGGCTTTGTCGTTGACTCTGGAGTTCCTTTTTTGTCAGAACGAGGGGTTTTCTTGGCGAGTATTAGTGACTCAATATTGCCTCCTCTTGCCCTGATATCATCTTCGGCTGCAGCATGCTCATTAGCGGTTGTAAGCATAGATCCGAGATCTTTGTGCTGTTTGGAGCCAACCATGAACGGTACAAGTCCGGGTTTTAGGCCATTGACGAAAGCATGCATTGCTTGTACGTCAGTTACTCCAGAGCAACTATTCTTCATTGTAGTCCATCTGGAGATGAAATCCACGTATGGTTCGTCCTCAAATTGGGTGCAACGGTTCAGCTGGTTGATGCTATTTGGGCGTTTGTATGTTCCCCGAAAATGCTGAGTGAATACTCTCGCCATATCATCCCAACTGTCGACAGTTCTTGATGGTAAACCATTGATCCAATCTCTGGCTCCGTCTAGCAACATTAGGGGAAGAAACTTGACAGCTTCCATGTCTGTCCCATTGTTGATTTGGACGGCTGTATAATAATTTGAGAGCCAGGTATCCGGGTTTGTACTGCCGGTATACTTTTGGTAGGTTGGACCAACTTTGGCGAAGCCAGAATGCAGGGTTATCCTTCGGATCCTGTCAGTAAAACACTTAGGACCAAAGTATAGATCATCCTTTTCTGCTCTATCAATGTGTGCAGAATATCTCCCGGCTGAATGGACAGAAGGGGATCTGCTCCTTTCTTTTCCATTGTTGCGCGGACGCGCTTTTCCGAGGTTATCTCTATCTCTTCCGTTGTCACGCCCCTTGGGATTAGGTGGAGTCCTGCTCCTGTACCTTTCCTTATCCTTAGGCGGTGTCCGAGATCTTTCACGTCTGTGGGGTATATCGTATCTTCCAGCTTTTTCAGCTGGGTTTCTCGGAGGTGGCATTATTTTGCCGTCATTCCGGTGTTTGTCTTCCCGATCGTGTGGTTTATATCCATCTTTCGGGAGATGAGGTCCGGTTCTAGACGCTGCGTCCCGATTGTCGGGGTTTTTCTTGTCTTTTCTTGGATCCTTTTTTTTATCCGAATCTCCGGGTTCTTCCGGTCCAGGTGCTCCAGCAGCGCAAGTAGCTGTTTTGCAGAGGGCGGAATTATCATGCAGCCTCCCTGATCGCTCTTGGCCTCGCTGTTGCTGCTGTAATGCTTTTCCTAGGAAAGCATACACCCCTTGGAGTTTTTCCCCGTTGGAGTACAGATCGTTGTTTAGGATGGCGAACGCTGCTTCCGCGTTTTCTGCTGCGGTTTTGTATATTGGTTCGCCCTTGGCATCTTTGCCATTTAACTGCTTTTGCCAAGATGGGTTATAGAACCTTTCTTTTGGCGGCAATTCTTCCGGTCTTGCGATTCCGGGTAACCTAGTAGGTTTTAACGCGGATCTATGCTTTCTCTCGTACTCCTCTATTTCTTCCTTCATGACTTTGATGTCATTATGGGTTTGTTGGAGATGTTGCCGAGATCTAAGCAGATGTTGCTGTTGCCGTTGGAAAGCTTGTCTCCTGGCTTCCAGCATCTCAGGGGGTTCATCTGGTCCCACTGGTGTTTGTAATAGCTCTTGCTCTTCCAGTTCTGTCATTGGCGGAGCAGTGATTTCCTTAGATTTCTTTTCCGCGGGCTTTGTGCCGCTAATATATCCAACTTCCAGGTTTTCATCAGCGAGATCGGCTGATTTTTTCTTCCGGAGTTTGTATTGGAGTTTTTTAGAAGCACGGTGCTTTTTCTTGGAAGAAGGAGGTTTTTTGACAGGCTCATCTTCTGTCATCTCCTTAACATTGGGGAATATCGGAGAAGTTTCTCCGTCTTCTCTCTCTTCCACTGGCGGAGGGGTTTTAGGGCTTTCCTGGCTGTCGGCACCCGTTGTATCAGCTGGTTTTGCCATTAGCACTTCATGGAATCCCTCTTGAAAGGACTTAACCTTTCTTACGAAGGCATCCTCGTCTTCGTCTTCGGAGTCGAAGTTATCCGATCCGGTTTCCGACTCCAATCTTGCCTCAATGGCGGCAAGCACAGACTCTGCTTCCGAGTTCATCGTTTGGTTGACGGATGTCGGATCTTCCGTCTCTGTGACAGGTATTTGTTCTTCCGTCTCTACGACGGGTAGGTTGTTGTCTGCCTCTTGCACGGGATCTCCGTCATCCGTGTTTTCAGCGATTTCGGATTGCACCATGCCGATAAAGTGTGTATCACTGTTTTGTCGGCGATCTGAGCAGAATCCGAGATCATAGTCGTCTTCGACTGGGTATAGGGCGGGTGGGATAAATTTGCTTCCACCGCAAAACCCCATTGCTTCTGCAGTTAGTCCGATAAAGATGTTAGCAGATCCAATCGGTAACACGCAGGCACTTACCAGGTGGTTTTGCGCCGGTATGTAGGATCCGTTGTCGAGGAAGCGCCCGACGTCGTCGTCGAATTCCAAGCTTCCGACGGTGATCGATCTTCCAATTCCGCCGAGTATCCCAGATCGGAATTTCACGCCTGACGTCGTTTGCCCCACGGTGAGCGCCAACTGTCGAGACATCGTAGTAGTTTTCATAGACGGGGGTGCCATGAGACTACGGTAGAGACGTGGGGTAAAGGGATAGCGTAGTAACACAGAACACGGGATTTTACCCAGGTTCGGTACGTCGCGACAGTACGACGTACCTACTCCTGCACTTCTCACTAATTGGGACTAAAGCCCGTATAACAGGGTTACAATGTGAGGGAATAGATCTAGCTACTCGGCGAGGATGAGCTTCTCGGCGAGTTGCGTAGAGCTTGAACTTGTGTCTAACTTAACTTGTTTAATCTATCTCCCGTCCGACTTTATATAATAGCCGGATTAGGGCTTACAGAGCAGGAAACCTAGAAGACTACGTTTAACTTATAACTTGGAAAACAAGGAATCCGTCTTCTCCTCCAAGCCAGATCACGTGGGCCATGATCCGGGTTCTTCTAGAATCCGGCTTCTGCGCGTCGGACTACTGGGCCGCCCAATGGACCTAATCCCATTACCATGTAGGCCACCCTGGTAGTCCGGCTCTTTGTCTACCATCTTCTATACCCCTATTCAGTATATATCCGACAGCTAGGATTTTTGTTCGTGTTGTTGACACGGAATTTCATCGGAGGACGCAGCTTGAGTGCGATTCCAGGCCCTCAAGAGAGATCTTTTGGGTCTTACCTTCATATCCGAAAGAATAAGGCATCCGGATGTGCCTAGTCGGCCGAACAATCCAGGTCTGTGATGTGTATACATCGTATGATAGAGTGGCAGGAGCTGCACACCCGCGAGTTAGGTCTAGAGATTTCTCGAGTAAGAAAATCCCTCCTGTTTTTGTATTTGTAGCTTTTTTGTCCATACGAAAGAGTTTTTGTGTCTGGAAAAATTGTTTGTACCCATACGAAAGAAAATTTCGTGTCTGGGCTTTTTTTATGCCAAAGTTTTTCCGCGTTTTAATCTTACCCATACGAAGTTTGTTCGTGTTTGGGGTTTTACCCGAAAGAATTTCGGGCCTGATGATGTTCGCCATGACGTCATAGTGCACTCTGTTTGCTCTGAATCCTCCCGATGGGACGTGAGGAAGTAAAACCAGGATTTGCTGGCCCACCTTGTCAGCTTTTTGACCGGAAACGAGACGTCGTTTCCGGTTTCCCGCGAGCCACACGCAGTAAATGCGCACGATCTTCTGTTAGGATCGTGGCACGAAACAACGTTCACCGCCCTTTCGTTTCGGCTTCACGCGTGGCCGCCGCGATGGCGCGACGTCGCTCGATGAGCAGCCAGGATTGGGTGACTCCCTGTATATATACGTCCCTTAGGTAAAAATTTCCCGTCATTCGCTTCCCAGCCTTTGTCTTCCCAGCCTTCGTCTTCCTCGCGCTCATCTCCTTTCTCCTCAAGCTTGCACCAGCACCCATGGCGGGAGGCAAGAAACGCAGCGCCGCGGTTTCCTCCTCGCAGGCGCCCGAAGATGTTCGTGCAGCACCTGCTCCGCGCTCCGACGACTGGCGCTCCGCCAACACCACGCAGAAGAGCATCAAGGAGATGCAAAGGGAGGGACTGCTGCCTCCCGATGCCGAGAAGCGGGTTCGCCTCGGCAAAAAGGAAGAGGTACCCAATCCCCACGCGAACGAGCACGTGATCTTCGCGGATCACGTCTCGCGTGGGCTCTCACTTCCCCTCCATCCCTTCTTCGTGGCATTGTTGTATGTCTATGGCATACAACTCCACGATCTGCCTCCGAACGCGGTGCAGCACATCTCGTGCTTCATCCTGCTTTGTGAGTGCTTTCTTGGTGTTGGCCCGCACTGGGGCCTTTGGAAGGCCCTGTTCAAGGTGCGGGCCTTCCGCGAGAAATCGCGGGTGGATACTAAGCTTGGGGAGACCCTGCGCACCGGAAGCTTCGGAATCCAGGCGAAGTCGGACACCCTCTACTTCGACATGCAACTCATCGACTCCGCGCAAGGGTGGAGGAAGAAGTGGTTTTATGTAATCGACGACAGCGCGGGTGGAGTTAACGAATTCCACCCGTTCGCTGTCTTGAAGCGGCGAAAGTATTGGGCGCACAGGCTCTCAGTTGAAGAGAGCCGAATCGTCGCCCCTCTACTCGCCAAGGTTGCAGCGCTTCGCGACCAAACTGCAGGGGTTGCGCTGAACAACTTGCATCTGGCGAGCCTATTCCTTAAGCGCGGGATCGAACCCCCGCAGGCGAGGCCTTCTACCATGTGGGAGTACCAAGGAGCTGAAGACCCCAGTCGAGTGAGACGAGAGGAACTCTCAAATG
Source organism: Alopecurus myosuroides (assembly GCA_028641055.1). Taxonomy (NCBI): domain Eukaryota; kingdom Viridiplantae; phylum Streptophyta; class Magnoliopsida; order Poales; family Poaceae; genus Alopecurus; species Alopecurus myosuroides. Next base: position 49,188,393 of record CM054062.1, on the reverse strand, counting down.
CATATTTCGAGAAGAAGATCGCGGCGATCACCAAGCTGAATGTGGGCGAGTCCTTTGCTGATTGCCCAATCGCAGCATTTGAAGCTTCAAATCCTCCTCCATCCGACGTAAGTTCAATGCTCCTTTCCTTTAACTTTTCTTTTCTTTGTTTGAGAATTTGTCGACTGAATTCCTCCTTCTTTTCTTCTCGTTTCCCTTTTGTAGAGCTACCCGCCAGTTTCTGGTGAAGAGGCATCGGACCTGTTGGCGAGCAACCTGGATGTCCGTGCTGACACCAGTGTTGCCGACGCTGACTCGAGCTCCGACCACGGCTCTTCAGATGACGTGGAGGAATCGGGTAGCGATCTTCGCCACCGCAAGCGCCACAGGGCGGGAGACGATGAAGCTACTTCCAAGGACAACTCCTTGGGTGGAGGGTCTGATAAAGAGCATCTCCTCGTGACTCCGCTGAGAGTGCGCGCTCCTCTTGCTACCAAGCTGACAATCCAAACCGCCTGGAATGCGGATATGCTGGATGACAAGGACGATGAGTAAGTTACTTTCTTTCTTCAACTTTCTAGTCGAATTTTTTTGCTTGCTCTTCCTTATGTTGTTTCTTCCTTTTCATGACAGGCTTCAGTCCATCAGCCCTGGCCAGTTCGCCCCTTCTCTTCCTAAGAGGAAGGATGTTGCCACGGATGAGACTCCAACTACTAGGACTATCCAGAACTCACCGAGTCCAGCTCCAACAGCTGCGGCTACGGAGTACAGACTGCCTAGCTTTGCAGTTGGAGCCTCGACTTTGAAAGAAGTGTCAGGTAGCTCGGCCGATCCTCTCTGCATCGCTCAGGGCCAGGTAAGTTTTACTCTTTTCCTTGCATTCTGAATTTTTGTTCATTTTGGATTTTTATCGGGTGCACGGCAGTGCTCCCGATGGGAGTAGCCCCCGAGGCAGTGGCCAATCGCTTGCGATTAGCTACAGGCTCAAGAACTTAGCTTTTTTCCTTCTCTTTATTTTATCGGGTGCACGTAGTGCTCCCGATGGGAGTAGCCCCCGAGGCTATTCACGATTGTTTACAGTCGTGAATAGGCTCAAACTTTTCTATCTTCTTTGATATCTCCATCTTCTTGTTTTGTAGTCTCTACTTGACTCCCTCGCGGCTGTTGGCCGCCGCGTAATTTCGGTTGAGACAGATTGCGTGACCCTTCGGGCAGATCGCGATAGAGTCATCTCGGAAGGCCAAATTCTCCAAGGTAACTTGATCTGCTCTTTCTATTTATCTTTCCCAGTCGTGCGAATTCCTTTGGATTTGAAATCTATTGTTGTGCAGCCCAAGCCAAAGTTCTGAAGGCTGAGAAGACTGATGCTATCACTCGGGTGAACAGCCTCGAGGGTGAGTTGGAGACTGCTCGAAAGGAACTAGAATCCTTTCGCAAGCAGTCGACAGACTTCGAGGGGAAGCTCGCTGATGCTCAGGATTCTCTGAAGAAGTTAGAGGAAGCTAGTGTCAAACAAGACAATGATCTTGTTGACTTCCTTCGTCCTTTAGCCCAGAACTTCGCGAGTAAGTTATAATTGTCCTCTTTTGTTTCGTGACTAGCTTGGTTTGTCTTCGGAATTAATGTTGCTTCTTTGTAGATGTTCTTGGCGTTGCGTTGGAGCTTCCCGGGGTTCCTCGAGTGGATGCGGTGACGGATTCCTTGGCCCAGCTTCGGAAGCATGCGAATGGGATCAGTTCCCTCAACGACGATTCCGCTCAGGTGCTGAGGCAACTCCACGAGCGCCTTCTGGTGGATGTCGCAGTTCCGCCTACGCTGGGTGGTCTCCTGAAGGTTTTCCTGGAGGATGATACCCTTCAGGCCTACTCAGTTGCCCAATCAGAGTGCGGGGTGAAGACCGCCATCCAGTTCACGTTGGCGCATGGATTCGAAGGCTTGGACGAAGCATACTCGAATCTTCCCGTCAATCCTTCCACGGGCATAAAGGTAGCGTTTCGTCCTTTCGGCGATCCGGCTGAAGCCCTTGCTCGGAAGCTGTCCGCCTTGCTTACTCGTGCCAGTCGCAAGGGGCAACCTGTTGCGAATGGCAGCACTTCCGCGATTCCATAGGATATATTTAGTTTAGCTTGTTCTTCTTGATGTAATGAACCTTGGGATGTATTCCCGTATTTCTACCTTTAATCGGAATGTTCTTTTGATACCCAAGTTGTGATTTCTTGCAATTGATTGTCGTGAAGTTCTCCCGATGGGAGTAGCCCCCGAGCACCTGTCGAATAGGTGGTTTATTTTCTCGAGTGGGGTGACTTTGAAGTTTTTCCTTAACATTTGTATTTCCCTCCAGGTAATAGGTGTTGCCGTGGAGTCTTCGAGTGGATCTGTTGCACGATTGGATCCGCTTGTTGCCCCTGTTAGCACTTTTGCTTCTCTTCGTGACTGTGTTGCGGATGGTGAACGCAAATTTAAAACTTTGCGCGGAGTGGCTAATGTGGCCAAGTCAAAGCAAAAACTTGCGGCTGAACATGAATAGTTTGTGATGGAAGAACTTGCAGCCGTCGCCAAGGATATGATGTGTAAGCACGTGAGCCCCCTAGCGTTTGGTTTGACTGCCCTTCTTTCCTTTGTTGACTTTCTGTAGCTTTCTTTCTAGTTGTTGAGCCTGATGGTCAACGCGAAGCGCATTGGGTGGATAACTGTCGTGGGATAATCATGGCAGACGTTACCTGGGGTAACTTACTTTGGGGCAAATCGACTCTGGTGTTTGGGAGAGGGTTTAGCTCAGGGGAAATCATGTTATCAGGTGATCTGGTAGCTCGGGCTGCAATGTCGCCGAGTCTCCGATCTAGGGTTACAACTATCAGCTCTCGTATTACAAGGATACTCAACTATCGGGTCAAAACTCTCCCTCCCTCTGTTCCAGGAGCCGGTTTATATCTTTCCCGGCTCTCTAGCTTCCTATACAAGACATACCCGGAATCCTACCCGGAAACCGCACACAACCCTAAGTTTCCTAATCATGACCCTCAAGGTACGGGTTACAAGGCCTACATTCTTCCTTGGGCCTTCAAGAAACTTATTCTCCCTGGGTCAGGTCTTGTGCGATTCCATTCGGGCCGGGTTTCACCTAGGCATGAGCCTACCGGGTTACCATCCCCCCATCAGTAGTCCCCAGAATAGCTTGGGCTTCTCGGGTCAACCATGAAGCGCATGCTATTCCCTGCAAAACAATAAACATTCAAATTCATGATATACCGGGTTAGATTGCTTTGATTATAGCTAGGCCTGCTCTTTGGGCGGTCCATATAATAACCCGGTTTTTCCCGAGCCAGGGCATCATTTCCCGGTTCAACACTCCGAAGAAACGTGACAAGACCCGACATTCGTATCGCTATCAGCTAATCCGAATAATACGCCCAAAATCCATCTCAATCTTTATCCGGATATCTCGCAACGGATACTTTGACACCTATCCCCAAATATCCGGGCCGGATCATTTTCTTCCGAAAATTTCTCATTTTACCGCCCAAACCCTAGGTCTTTTTCCCCCATGCCTATAAATAGGCCCCAGGGTCAACCCTAGATCCAATCACCATTACCACCTTCTCCTTCCTCCTCTCATTCCATCTCCGCGCCCACGAGCTCAAACCTAGCCCGCGCGCGCCAAGACTGCGCCAGCATCCGCCGGGTCGCCGCCGTCAACGCCCGCCACCGCGCTTCCATCCGCGCTACCGGAGCCCTCGAAGTAAGCCGCCGCCGCCAGCGAATCGCCGTCATCCCGGGCCGCCGCCGCCGCGCATCTGCTCCAACGGGTCATTCCGGTAAGCTCCTTTTATCCACTAGATCTAGATTCCCATTTTCTTCTTTCCTCAATCTCGTGCTAGTACCTTTGGATTTGAATCTCATTCTATAATCATTCGCTATTTCTCCATTAGTTAGGCACATCCTTGCAATTTCCCATCTCACATTCTTCCAGCATGCGTTCTTTAGCTAGATCTATTTTCCATGTCTATCGCAAACACTTAGTTGTTTTATTTTTCCTTTTCCTGTTGCGCCAAATAGTTGCGTTCTTCAACTTTCCTAACATTTATTCACCCGCAATTTACCTCCATCTAGATCTACACTCCATGGCTCCTAAGGCTAGCGCCAAGCTGAAGGGCAAAAACCCGGCCGGAAAGCAAAAGCCGGGTCAGTCGATTTCCGCCAATTCGGCGAAATCGACTGTCACCAAGGCCAAGCTAGACGAGCTGGCCGAGTCTGGCGTCTTACCTGCTCAGCCAGACATCCACTGGAGGACACCCGGCGAGGAGACCCGGCCTTCACCAGGCCCGGATGAAGTAGTTGTCTTCGTCGAGCATGTGATCCGGGCTTTCCGCCCCCCGGGTCACCCTTTCTTCCGGGATCTCCTAGATCATTATAAGCTCCGGGTATTCGATATCGGCCCAAACTCCATGCTTAACATCTGTCACTTTATAGTCCTCCTTGAGGCTTATTTATGCATTCCTCTCAACTTGGCTTTATTCTTAAAACTATTCCAATGCAAACCCTGCCGGGAGAGCACGGACGGGGCCCTCCTGGTTTGCGGGGGGGGTCTTGATTCAGAGACATAAAAACTCTCTGATGCCGACTCTCAGTCTTCACTCTCATGTGAAGCACTGGCAGAAGACATTTTTCTACTGCCGAGACACATCTTTACCCGGCGAAAAGCCTTTGCCGGGTTTCTCTGATAATACACTTTCTCTCTCTAATAACCTAAACTCTTTCGCACCCGAGGCCGATAGGCAATCTATCCAGCCTCTTCTCCACAAGCTTGCTATGCTTTCGGCCCAAGGTCTCATTGGGCTTAACCTGATAAAGACCTGGGTTAGTTGCCGGATCCATCCGAACAACATCCAACCCAAGCTCATGTGCGATTACTCCGGGCACGTCACCGACTCTCTCCGATACTCGGAGAAAAACTATCCGGCCACAGACGTAAATAAAACCATGAAGAACTTCCTGGGGGAAAAGCTTAACGTCATCAAGAGCATATCCGGGCTTAGCCCCTTTACTCGCTCTAACCCGGCTCCTCCAGTAAGAACCGACTAACACCCCTTTATCCAACTGATATCTCTTATGCACACATACTAACTTTTGTCTGTGCGCTTTTTACTCAGGAAACTGACAAATTCTGGAAGATAGTCACCCCTCCTCCTTCCGAAAACTCGGAAGAAGACGAGGAGCCGGCTGACAGCAATTAAGGTAAATCCGGGTCTTCTTTTTATTCTTACTTTGTTAACTTGTTAGACCAAAATTTTCCCTCTTCCGACAATGCTTCTTGTTCCCCAGAGCTAGAGGACGAGGACGACACTCAGTCAGAAGAAAGCGAGGCTGAGCCGGAAGTTGAGGTTGGGGCCAAGAGGAAGACCAGGAGAGTTGTTTTCAAGGTGCCTTATTCTTCCATGACCTCCAAGCCATACTCCTACGCCAATATGTGCGATCTTAACAAACATCTAACCAGTTCGTCATCTCTGAAGGAATCAACTCCAGCCAAACGGCGGGCAACCCGGACATCTCCGGGTGACGATCCCCTTCACCCGGGTATCCCTATGTCACCCGCTCGCCGAGCCGGTACTCCCCCAACTTATAAATCCCATATACCTCGAAAATTTCCATCTCCAAACCATCCCTTAGCCGGACAACTCCGGGTCTCACTTTCCGATTCTTTATCAGCATCTTCCGGGTCCAGCAACGATCTCCCAACCGACTTCGTCGTGAATACCGGGTAACTTGCTACACTTATTGACCAATATACCTTTATTTTCCTTGTCTTTCATCTATTACTCACTAACTTTTTCCTTTTCTTTCTCAGAGCCAAGGTCACACTTAGTGACCCGGAGGATATGCACATTGATAACCCGGCCATGGAAAACCCGGAGAACGTTGAGGAGCCTGCAGCTGGCGGTGAAGAAGAAAAGCTAGAAGACCCTGTTGACCAAAAAGCCGAGTTTCCCCTACCAACACATCAGTCGGCTGACGCTGATGTCGAGTTTCTGGGAACACAGAGGGGTGCCCCTGCTCCCAACACCCAGGCAACCAGGGTCGACTCGCTGAAGCAAGAAAGGACCTCACCACCGGGTAACCAGAACCCTAGGTCCTCCAGGCCAAATCTGAGTGGCCTTGACTTTGAAGGGATGCTCGATGAACTTTTCTCCCTAAAGACCAATGAAAGAGACATCCTCGAGTCCCTAGCTGCTGAGCATCAGGTATCTTCACCGATATTGCTTACATACTCATCTAGTTACCAAGTTCCGGGTGAACTATGCATAGTTTAGTCGGTACTTCCGTAGCTATATAACTTTCCATACTCGGCTTTTACGCTGCAACCGACTAATATCTCCTTGTCTATTTTTCAGGCTTATGTGACCCGGGCGAAGGAGGTGTTGGCAAAAACCAACGAACTCCTCCGAGTCGAGACCAAACTTCGAGAGGAGCTGGAGGTCGAGATGAAGGATCTTGCCAAGGATTGCAAGAAATATAAGAAAAAGCTCCACCATGCTGAGGGTTTGCTGAAGAAATTATCAACCTCCGTCGCCGATACATACAGCTCCATACTTGGTAAAGGGACTTTGACTTCCTGACGAAGACTCGGATTTCTCTTTTGATAAGGTCTATGACCCGGACCTTACCACTTTTCTTTTCTACTTATTCTACAGGTCCGGGTGACAAGGTTGATGATGAAGATGACATAGAAAAATTGAAGACCTTGAAGGCAATTATCCGACAATTCTCTGCGGGGACCAAGTGGACCCTTGAAGCCATTAGGTGGCCTGGTGGTTATGGCGGTGTATCCCACATGCTCGATGCGTGCTCCACGGTCCCTGCTTGGATCGACCACTGGAAGCGCTCGGCGTGCCGGGTTGGGGTGACCCGTGGCCTTGCGTTGGCCAAAGCCTACTTTCCCAAGCTTGAGCCGTCAACGCTGGTGAACGGGTTCCCTGAATTCAACACAGACGGCTCTCAATTCTCGGCCAAAGACTTCAAGGCTATCCATACTCAGATACGTCACTCGGCAAGCTTGATAGCCAATAAACTTGACGTGAACAAGCTGACCCCTCCGTACAACGCTGAAGGTAAGCCGGTACCTGCTGATTTTCTGGTTCCCTTTGATATGCTGGCCCGGTGGAAGGAGGAAGTTGCCAAGAGGAAGGCCGAGGCCAGCTCTGTGCCAGCGTCATCCACTCCAGTCATCCCTCCTCCAGCTCGCGCTGATACAGTGGTTGATCCGGATACGGAGGCAGGGAAGGCCACCGAAGAAAACACTGAAGACCCGGCTACCAAGACTGCTGCTGAAGACTCGGCTATGAATGCCGAGTGAAGTTTTATGATTTTTCGCTCACAAACACCTATTCGGCCAATAGGCATGGTTGTAATATGCCTGATACAATTATTTGTTTAATAGGCGCCGGTGCACTTTTGATACTATTTCCTCGGTTTGTAACACGCTTAAACTTTGATGGCTTTTGGTGGCCCTTTTGGCCATCCACCTTAATATGCTTTCTCCATGTCTTAAGCTTTTTTGCCGCTTTTCTGATCTGTCCTCTTTTTCCACATCTATGAGACTCGGTTTCCGGGTCTCAGGATCGTTGACTGATTGAACTTTTGCTTCTCAAGTCCCCAAGTCCCCAAGACTCGGATTTTTGGGTTTCAAGCTCGATAGCTAAACAGTTTGTTGCTTTTCTCAAATTCCCAAGTCCCCAAGACCCAAATTTCCGAGTCTAGGGATTTTTGGTTTTTAAGAAAGAGCTACCTGTTTTTGCCAGGGCCCAAAGTAGATAGCTATCCATATGAATTTTGAATCTATGCTTAATACATTGTGAGTTTCCGGCTATAGACTTTTACTCCGCATAACTTGTGGTTTGGATGACCCTTTTGATCCTCTTTGTTGTAAGCCGGCTTTCGTGTGGATATTCAATGATGCTATAAATGTATAAAAACAGGGTCAGGCAAGTCCCAATGGGCATCATGACTGATTGTGATTATACGTCAGTAAGACACGCCACATTATTGCGAGTCACATCAAGCTTAAACAAGAGAAATCAAGAAAGTTTGGCTCTATTGTCCAGTTATAAGATTGTAACCGTACTTATTGCAAGTAATCGGCCCTCATAACTTAATGGCATCGTGGCCGGGTCTTGAGATTATAGCTGTGCTATTCAAGCAATCAGCCCCCAAGACCTATATATGCAATCTGTGAGATTTTAAACCTAGTGCGTTATAACTAAACAGTAAATACTTACCTAATGTGGAATAAAGTAAAACAGAAAAATTAAGAACAAACTAACAGAAAATAAAAAAGAAACAACATCATAGTTTAACCATCTCTTTATTGATATAAGAATAGTTAGGTCAGCAAGCCGCCTCATTAAAAACCCTCCAGTCCCCTTAGGTACCCTGGATAGGAGAAGAGTGCGTCTGAAACCTGCTGCCTGTTACATCGTGCAATTCAACTTGTAAACCTAGCCTATGCTAAGTGTAGTAAGGACGTAGCTGAGCCACGTTCCATGGTCTTTCCCGCTCTTGCATAGACGAAGTGGTATGGGTGGTATCATTGACAGTATCTGACTCTTCCCTTGCATCTATTAAGTAGTATGATCCATTGTGCAAATTCCGGCTTATGACGAACGGGCCTTCCCATGGTGGAGATAACTTGTGCTTTCCTTCCTTTGACTGTACTAGGCGTAATACCAGGTCTCCTTCCTGGAAGACCCGGGTTTTGACTTGCCGACTGTGGTATCACCTCAAATCCTGTTGATACATAGCTGATCTCCCCAAGGCTTGCTCCCTGTGCTCTTCTAACATGTCCACGGCATCCTGCCGTGTCTTCTCGTTCTCCACCTCAACATAAGCCGCCACTCGGGGCGAGTCATGAATAATATCACTCGGCAGGACTGCCTCTGCACCATAAACCATAAAAAATGGAGTCATCTGGGTAGATCTGTTAGGTGTAGTGTTAATTCCCCAAACCACTGATGGTAACTCCTCAACCCACGCTCCAGCAGCTCTGAGGCACGGGACTCGCAGCCGTGGTTCCAACCCACGAAGCAACTCCTGATTTGCCCTCTCCACCTGTCCATTAGCTTGTGGATGGGCTACAGAGGCTACGTCAAGGCGGATGCCATTGTTTCCACAAAATTTCTCCATCTCACCTAAGCACATGTTGGTTCCATTGTCTGTTATTATGCTATGAGGGTATCCAAACCGATGGATGATCCTTTTCAGGAACTTGACTGCCGTGACTGCTTCACAATTGGTGACTAGCATAACTTCAGCCCACTTAGTAAACTTATCAATAGCCACCAAAAGATGAGTCTTTTTGCAAGGCTACATGTGAAAGGGGCCCACCATATCCATACCCCAAACTGCAAAGGGCCAGGTCAGCGGGATTGTTCGCAACTCCGTAGCCGGAACATGGGTTTGGCGAGCATACCTTTCACATCCATCACACCTTGCCACCAAGCGCTCCGCGTCCGCCAAAGCCGTGAGCCAGAAGAAACCGTGTCGATATACTATAGCCACAAGGGATCTTGTGGAGGCATGATGCCCACAATCACCTTCATGGATCTCCCTCAAAATCTGTCGGCCCTCTTCTGGTGTTACACAGCGCAAAAAGACTCCTGCAGCACTTCTTTTATATAACTCGCCATTGATGATAGAATAACCCTTTGCTCGTCTCAGGATTTGCCTGGCTAAAAATTCCTCTGGTGGTAACTCACCCCGTGACAGGTAGGCCAGAAACGGCTCCGTCCACTCGGGAATAGCGCGTACAGCGGCCACAAGCTCCAAATCCGGGTCTTGATTAGCCACCTCTTCTTCAGATTCGGTTTTGACAGAGGGCCGCCATAACTCGTCAAGAAAGACATTAGGCGGAACCGGCTCGCGACGCGAACCGAGTCTTGCGAGCGCATCTGTTGCCTTGTTCTTTCGCCTGTCAATGTGTTCTACCTCATTGTCGCACCCGGACTTCTAGAGGATACTCACCGTACGAACTGAACAGTAGTCGATTGTATTACGGGGCTTACCGGCACCCGCATCTCTTACGAGTAGGCCAACACTTATGTGTGACAACCAATCTCTACCATTCACCGTCGATGTAAACTATCCCATAGAAATCAGGATACTACCATTGATGTACTTCATACCATACACACATGGTACGTCAACGGCGTTTAACAGAATGATAACATAACATATCTCTAAGACACAAAAGATGGAAATAAGTTGCAAATAGCTCTCACTAGAGCAGAGATAGCGGATACAATCATCCAGAGGACACATGTCCCAACATAACATCATTACATCTCAGCGGAAGCATTCAAAGGGGTCTGAGTACAGACAAATCCAAATAGGCTTAAGAAGCCGGGAATGAAAAGAAGACGGAGCCCATCCACGATGTCTCGGATCCTGCCCGGGTCCGCTACCTACTCATCAGCAGCCTCGTCAAACTCCACGTAGTAGCCGTCACGGGGATCCTCGTAAGCGTAGTCTGCGGAAACCACAGCCCCAAAGGGGTCAGTACATAAACGTACTGGCAAGCAAGACTCACAATTCACCAAAGTGTAGCCCGTCAACACCAAGCACAGATGCCTTGGGTTCAACGGAAGAAAGGGATATAAAAGATGCTGCAACTGGCTGCACTAACCCAATACAGAACATGCTACAACTCCCGGCTATCAGAAAGGGGATAAGATAGCGTATCGTAACCATCTTTAGCTAACCACCAAAAACACCCATCCTGGATCTCTCCCCTTATCCGAAGAAGCAATCCGAGGATAACTCACACAGTTGGATTAATGATGGTTCAAATTGTGGTGTCAATAAGCCTATTACTAGTCAGGTTATCATTAGTTAGGTGTAAGTTGTTCTGAGTACTTGTTAGCCAGTACTTTCACCAAGTCAACCATAACCGCGGAAAACACGGCTTCTCGAGAAGATTTATCCCTGCAGGGGTGCACCAATTTGGCCGTACACGTAAGAATAACCCGCCAGATGGGAAGGCCTTTCCCACCAAGCGGGGCACTCAACACAACTCAACTCTTCTTCGCATCAAGCCCAAAGCACCACGTGCTGTGCGTGCGCGGCTAATCGAGCCCCACGAAGAAAAGGGGACCCTCATAGCACTAGAAGACTGTAACATCCCAAGTCTGAAAAATAACCTTTAGAATGTTTTGCTCTCTGTTATTTTATGTTTTGCATCATGGCATCATGTTGATTGCATTTGTTTTGTTTGTTTTCCATTTGTTTTTCTCTGTTTTCATTTGTTTTCCAACTGTTTTTTTGTAACATCCCAAGTCTGAAAAATAACCTTTAGAATGTTTTGCTCTCTGTTATTTTATGTTTTGCATCATGGCATCATGTTGATTGCATTTGTTTTGTTTGTTTTCCATTTGTTTTTCTCTGTTTTCATTTGTTTTCCAACTGTTTTCATTTGTTTTCCTTTGTTTTCTGTTTGAATTTCAACTCAAAATTCAAACCCTTTGTTTCATCCTTGTGATGTTACAATTTCCAAAATGTTATTTCAAATAAAAACAACCAAATTGTTTTCTTTTCTTCCATAATGTTCATCTATTAAATTGTTGGTTTTATTCAATCAATTAAATCCCAAATCACTTTCAATTTCAAATCAAATGCATCAAACAGAACAACTTTGAACTTGTGAACATCATCTAATCAAATCAACTACTTTAATCAAATTTAACATAGGGTTCACCCTATTAATATCTTTGTTTTCAATATCAATCAATTACTTCCCAAACTGCTTTCAAATTCAAACCAATCCTAAAAATCATTAATCTTTTGAATCCATGAAGTTCACCACTAAATTGTATTCTTAATTCACTTTTAAAACCCTAGGGGAAACCCTATTGAAAATGCCTTGTTTTTCTCATATTAATTAATATTGCAAATTTCACTTAATTTGGTTTAAATCTTAAACAACAAACATAAATTTGAATTTCACAAAAACCAAAGTGGACACTGGTAGATGTTGCTATATTAAGCCCACAGGAATTTTTCCAAAATTTTCTAAACTCTAAACTCTCTCTTTTTCTTCCTTTCCCAATGCAGCAAAAAAAATAAATAATTAGAACTAAAAAGAATAAAAGCTAACAGGGGAGAGAGGGGCAGACAACCAGGCCCATCCCAACTCCCCCAGCCCACCTATTCTCTTTCTGGCCCATACCCCCCTCGATCATCGTCTTCTTCGTACGGCTGCAATCTGAGCGCTTCCACGTCAGTTCAGAGGAGAAGCAACGGACAGCAGCATCTTCCCCTCCCTATAAACCCTAGACCTCGAGGCCCCTTCTGCCCTAGACCTATTCTCCCTCCTTCTCCCTCAAGCCGCCTCCATTCCCTCTCTTTTCTCTCCACTCCCTCTGCTCTGTTTTCTCTGTAGCCTGCACCCGAAAGAAAAGCTCCACAAGCCGCCGGTGGTCGCACGCCCTCGGGTTCCTCTCCGGCCGCGGTGGGGGCGGGAATGGAACCGCCCCACCGCGGGCTCCCTCACCATGCCCTCGGCCAGGCCGGGGAGACGACGTAGCGCCGCCGCCGTCCAAGTCCTCGCCGGCCGTCGCCCCTGTTCTGCTGCACGACTCCCTGCTGCAGCGACCCGATCTCCTGCCCCGATCGCTGCCAAGGTGAGCGCCTTCCCCTCTTTCTCTCGCCTCCTTTTCCCTCCTCTGGCCGCACCGCAGCACACCCCCACGGCCGCCCTAGCATCTCCGGCGAGCCGCCCTAGCTACTGCCTCCGTTCGCTGTATATGTACAGAGACCACGATCGATTGTAGTTCAGGTAAAAAAGTCCCGCAGCCAACACCTTATCCACCCCGACATGCCTCTCCTATCACCACACGAAGCTTAGCCCACTGGCAGTAGCCGCAGCTCGCACCCTGGAGGTGCTGGGTTCGACTCCCCATCCCACCTTTTCTCTGTCATTCTTTTCCAATTAATTTCAGTACAGCTCCTGACCCTTAAACCCCCTCTGTTGCCCATATCTGTCAACACAGCAGATCCAGCCCAGTTGGTTAGCACCCATGGTTTGCAGGCAGCAGGTTAGGGGTTCAAGTCCCCCCTCCCACCATTTACCAAATCTTTTTTATTTCCTTTGTTTAGAACAGCACCTTCTCAGTATTCACCAATAGGCCCTTGCAAATTAATTCTAGACCCCTGCAAATATTTTTTCTAGTCCCTGGTTCCCTAAAAATGGCAGATTTGCACCCAATTTTGGAAATTGCATAAATAAATCATCCTAACTCCAAATCCAACATTTTTGATATGTTTTCAATACCAAATTAAATGATCTATCCAAATATAAATTTTGTTTGCTGTTTTGAATAATTTAAATTGCTGAAAACAACTGTTTCTTGTTTATTGCATTTAAAATTGCCAAAATAATAACTTGCTCATTTTAAATCCAATTTCCACAAATGAAACATGTTTTCCATGCAAAATTAAACCCTCTTTCCAAATATAAATTTTGTTTCATGTTTTGAACAATTAAAAGTGGTCAAATAATTTAAATTTTATTTAATTCATTTAATATTGTTAAATTTATAACTTGATGAAAACAAATTCTTTTGGGACATATAAAATATGTTTTCAAATCATCAAAGCATAACCTTTTCAAATATGAACTTGGGTTAATGTTTTGATCAAATAAAATTCAATTAACATCCACACTTGAATTAATTCCAATTTAATTCTTGCTTAAACTTGTTTAATCCATAAATAATTTATTTGAAATCCTTTTTCAACAAGTGAAACATGTATTCCAACTAAAATCTTGTTTTATTTTCAAATATAAACTTTGTTATCTATTTTGAACAATTTAACTTGATGAAAACAACAAATGCTTGTGTGACACCTTTAAGTAACCAAAATTCCAACACTTAATAAATGAACTTCTAAACTTGTTAAGCCTTATTCCCATTTGGTTCTATTGTTGTTATTTTGCTGTTTTCCTCATCCATGCATCATGCTAATTCACTTACACAAGTTGATTAGTTGTAAAACAATTAATTCAACCATAATTCATGGGCTTTCCATATGCAATCCAATTGCATATGGGTCCATTTAATCCTGTTTCTATCTTGTCAACTAGTTTATGTTGTTGCATCAATTAAATTGACATGCATCATCCCATGTTTGTGCACCTATGCCATTATATTGATTGTTTATCTTTCTGCAATGTTTGTTTGCTTCTTCCCGGATATACGACGACGTTGAGACCGACGATACTTACGACATCCCTTCTAAGGATTTTAGCTCAGTACCAGGCTACTGGGTTTTGCAGGCAAGTTATCACTCACATGAACCACTGTGTTCCTTTCAACATTGACTACCGATACTTTCCGTTGTCTATTTCTGCTAGCCCTATGATTAGTTGTTTCTGTTACGAACCTATCACATGAATCCCTTAACCCTGATATTGCCTCACCTCCACACCTATAACCATTGTTTGAGCCCGTGTCTTACTAGCATGCTTAGGTTGTTTTGCTCGAGTCTGTTACCCGTTACTTTCAGTTACTATATTTCATCATGTTCTGTGGGGCTCGATGTTTAATCAATCAATCATGCTAATGTTACTGTTAATAATAAATTTGATGATAAGGCACCGGCAGGAGGCCCATGAGAGGTTTTGAAGCCTGCTAGTGTCGACCCTAATAGGAAAAGGGTCTTGTCTACTGATCCATGATGAGCGCACTACCCGCATTTGGGAAGCGAGTATGGGCGCCCCCCTCAACTTGACCTGATTCGCATCTCGTCCAAATCGCCTCATTTAGTTCGTGTTTTCCATTTGCCGCATGCATGTTTTTGCGAGCCCAGGCCAGGGTGGAACTTTCGTAGTCGGCATATAGGGGGACACGTTCTTAGAGTGCTATGAGGGTCCATTTTCTTCTGGGCTCGATTAGCCGTGCGCCCAAGGTGCTTTGGGCTTGATGCGAAGAATGGTTGGTTGTGTTGAGTGCCCCGCTTGGTGGGGTGATCTCCCATCTGGCGGGATATTCATGAGTGTACGGCCAAATTGGTGCAACCCTGCAGGGATAATCTTCTCGAGAAGCCGTGTTTTCCGCGGTTATGGATTACTTGGTGAAAGTACTGGCTAACAAGTACTCAGGACAACTTAAACATAATAATCAAACATGTTACACCCCATGATTAATAACTTGACTAGTAATAGGCTTATTGACACAATAATTTGAACCATCATTATTACAACTGTGTGAGTTATCCTCGGATTGCTTCTTTGGATAAGGGGCGAGATCCAGGATGGGTTTGTTTGAAGTTATCTTTCAGTTGGTTACTATCCTCGATCTTATCTCCTTTCTGTTAGCCGGAAGTGGTAGAATCTCTGTAGTTGGTTAGTGCAGCCAGTTGCAGCATCTTTTATATCCCCTCTCTTCTGTTGAACCCAAGGCATCTGTGCTTGGTGTTGACGGGTTACACTTTGGTGAACTGTGAGTCTTGCTTGCCAGTACGTTTATGTACTGACCCCTTTGGGGCTGTGGTTTCCGCAGACCTACGTTTCCGAAGATCTACATGGTGGCAATTACGTGGAGTATGACGAGACTGCTGACGAGTAGATAGCGGACCCGGGCAGGATCCGAGACTTCGTGGATGGGCTCCGTCTTTCCGTTTCCGGCCTCTTAGGCCTATTTGGTTCTTGTCTGTACTCAGACATGTTGAATGCTTCCGCTGTATTGTAATGATGTATTGTTGGGGCAGGTGCCCTCTGAATGATTGTATTTGCTATCTCTGCTCTAATGAGAGCCATTTGCAACTTATTTCAATCTTTTGTGTCGTAGAGATCTGTTGTGATATCACTTGTTAAACGCCGTTGACGTACCATGTGTGTATGGTTTGAAGTACGTCGACGGAAGTGCCTTTGATCTCTAGTGGATAGTTTACATCGACGATGGAATAGCAGGGCTCGTGTTGTCGCGCATAAGCGCAGGCCTACCAGGAAGCTGGGACGTGGGAGCAGTTATGCCCCATAATCCAAGCATCTGCTATCCAGTTCGTACGGTGAGTATCCCCTAGAAATCAGGGTGCGACAAATGGTATCAGAGCCTGTCTGCCTGTAGGATCCCTTTTTACTGGTCGCAGTGGAGTCTAGAAACTATTTTGTAGCTATATAGGCAAAACAAAACGTGAGAGTAGGAATTCTGTTCTTTTTCTTCTTTCCCCACCCACCCACCCCTTTTTCTGGTAAGGAAGTGCAACGTTGATTTTTCCCTTCTCATCTAAACTTTCAAGTTAGGATTTCACGTATTCTGGTTTCTCTAGGATGGTTATATCTACTAGTCCATAGGAATGGAGGTGGTTGTGACATGATTTATCATGTTGCCTACTCATGATTGAGAACGGAGGGGTGTAAGCCCCGGAAGCAGATCCTCTATTCCTTAAGCAGTAGATATTGATCCTTTAGAAGCCCGGATGGGTTTTCCGTAGTACCTTAGGAGTTTTGTTCTCGTTTTCCCCGGTGTTGCTTCGTTATCCTGTTCTTCTCAACATCCTTTTCGTCCATTGAAAATCTTGTTGTTGTTTTCCACTTCAAATCTTCTACCGGCGTCTAATCAAAACTTCCTCGTAAACTCTTATCCAGTTAAAGTGTTATTTGATACCGGAGCATCACATTCCTTTGTGTCAACAAACTTTCCACAACATACAACCCAATTCTGGTTCCACTAAGCAATCAAATCACCGTTCACTCTTCGGGATCTCAAATGTTGACTTCCAAGTTCAGTCATAGAAATCAAATTCTAAATGGGAGGCCACATATTCCTCGTTACTCTCATGTTGATGATTCTGACATTGATGTTATTCTTGGTGTTGCATTGATGTCAATAACTCTGTTCCACCCTTATTACAGATAGTCTATTCTCCAAATGAGTCAAATTCCATCCAACTATACACCCTCAATACAAAACCTCTCCCTTTATTTGGAATTGTTCCGGTGGTTTCCAAATTCCCTGATATCTTTCCAGAAGAGTTGCCAGGAATTCCTATTGTTTTGAACTTCCAGATAAACTATCCAATGTGCACGATGTGTTTCACGTATCACAGCTCAAGAAGATCTTCCCAAGAAGTTTCCGGACCTTTTCTTTTCTCAGTAGGAATCTCGGGGCGCGATTCCTTCAAGGGGGGGCGTTTTGTAACATCCCAAGTCTGAAAAATAACCTTTAGAATGTTTTGCTCTCTGTTATTTTATGTTTTGCATCATGGCATCATGTTGATTGCATTTGTTTTGTTTGTTTTCCATTTGTTTTTCTCTGTTTTCATTTGTTTTCCAACTGTTTTTTTGTAACATCCCAAGTCTGAAAAATAACCTTTAGAATGTTTTGCTCTCTGTTATTTTATGTTTTGCATCATGGCATCATGTTGATTGCATTTGTTTTGTTTGTTTTCCATTTGTTTTTCTCTGTTTTCATTTGTTTTCCAACTGTTTTCCTTTGTTTTCCTTTGTTTTCTGTTTGAATTTCAACTCAAAATTCAAACCCTTTGTTTCATCCTTGTGATGTTACAATTTCCAAAATGTTATTTCAAATAAAAACAACCAAATTGTTTTCTTTTCTTCCATAATGTTCATCTATTAAATTGTTGGTTTTATTCAATCAATTAAATCCCAAATCACTTTCAATTTCAAATCAAATGCATCAAACAGAACAACTTTGAACTTGTGAACATCATCTAATCAAATCAACTACTTTAATCAAATTTAACATAGGGTTCACCCTATGAATATCTTTGTTTTCAATATCAATCAATTACTTCCCAAACTGCTTTCAAATTCAAACGAATCCTAAAAATCATTAATCTTTTGAATCCATGAAGTTCACCACTAAATTGTATTCTTAATTCACTTTTAAAACCCTAGGGGAAACCCTATTGAAAATGCCTTGTTTTTCTCATATTAATTAATATTGCAAATTTCACTTAATTTGGTTTAAATCTTAAACAGCAAACATAAATTTGAATTTCACAAAAACCAAAGTGGACACTGGTAGATGTTGCTATATTAAGCCCACAGGAATTTTTCCAAAATTTTCTAAACTCTAAACTCTCTCTTTTTCTTCCTTTCCCAATGCAGCAAAATAAATAAATAATTAGAACTAAAAAGAATAAAAGCTAACAGGGGAGAGAGGGGCAGACAACCAGGCCCAGCCCAACTCCCCCAGCCCACCTATTCTCTTTCTGGCCCATACCCCCCTCGATCATCGTCTTCTTCGTACGGCTGCAATCTGAGCGCTTCCACATCAGTTCAGAGGAGAAGCAACGGACAGCAGCATCTTCCCCTCCCTATAAACCCTAGACCTCGAGGCCCCTTCTGCCCTAGACCTATTCTCCCTCCTTCTCCCTCAAGCCGCCTCCATTCCCTCTCTTTTCTCTCCACTCCCTCTGCTCTGTTTTCTCTGTAGCCTGCACCCGAAAGAAAAGCTCCACAAGCCGCCGGTGGTCGCACGCCCTCGGGTTCCTCTCCGGCCGCGGTGGGGGCGGGAATGGAACCGCCCCACCGCGGGCTCCCTCACCACGCCCTCGGCCAGGCCGGGGAGACGACGTAGCGCCGCCGCCGTCCAAGTCCTCGCCGGCCGTCGCCCCTGTTCTGCTGCACGACTCCCTGCTGCAGCGACCCGATCTCCTGCCCCGATCGCTGCCAAGGTGAGCGCCTTCCCCTCTTTCTCTCGCCTCCTTTTCCCTCCTCTGGCCGCACCGCAGCAAACCCCCACGGCCGCCCTAGAATCTCCGGCAAGCCGCCCTAGCTACTGCCTCCGTTCGCTGTATATGTACAGAGACCACGATCGATTGTAGTTCAGGTAAAAAAGTCCCGCAGCCAACACCTTATCCACCCCGACATGCCTCTCCTATCACCACACGAAGCTTAGCCCACTGGCAGTAGCCGCAGCTCGCACCCTGGAGGTGCTGGGTTCGACTCCCCATCCCACCTTTTCTCTGTCATTCTTTTCCAATTAATTTCAGTACAGCTCCTGACCCTTAAACCCCCTCTGTTTCCCATATCTGTCAACACAGCAGATCGAGCCCAGTTGGTTAGCACCCATGGTTTGCAGGCAGCAGGTTAGGGGTTCAAGTCCCCCCTCCCACCATTTACCAAATCTTTTTTATTTCCTTTGTTGAGAACAGCACCTTCTCAGTATTCACCAATAGGCCCTTGCAAATTAATTCTAGACCCCTGCAAATATTTTTTCTAGTCCCTGGTTCCCTAAAAATGGCAGATTTGCACCCAATTTTGGAAATTGCATAAATAAATCATCCTAACTCCAAATCCAACATTTTTGATATGTTTTCAATACCAAATTAAATGATCTATCCAAATATAAATTTTGTTTGCTGTTTTGAATAATTTAAATTGCTGAAAACAACTGTTTCTTGTTTATTGCATTTAAAATTGCCAAAATAATAACTTGCTCATTTTAAATCCAATTTCCACAAATGAAATATGTTTTCCATGCAAAATTAAACCCTCTTTCCAAATATAAATTTTGTTTCATGTTTTGAACAATTAAAAGTGGTCAAATAATTTAAATCTTATTTAATTCATTTAATATTGTTAAATTTATAACTTGATGAAAACAAATTCTTTTGGGACATATAAAATATGTTTTCAAATCATCAAAGCATAACCTTTTCAAATATGAACTTGGGTTAATGTTTTGATCAAATAAAATTCAATTAACATCCACACTTGAATTAATTCCAATTTAATTCTTGCTTAAACTTGTTTAATCCATAAATAATTTATTTGAAATCCTTTTTCAACAAGTGAAACATGTATTCCAACTAAAATCTTGTTTTCTTTTCAAATATAAACTTTGTTATCTATTTTGAACAATTTAACTTGATGAAAACAACAAATGCTTGTGTGACACCTTTAAGTAACCAAAATTCCAACACTTAATAAATGAACTTCTAAACTTGTTAAGCCTTATTCCCATTT
Organism: Alopecurus myosuroides; assembly: GCA_028641055.1. Classification (NCBI taxonomy): domain Eukaryota; kingdom Viridiplantae; phylum Streptophyta; class Magnoliopsida; order Poales; family Poaceae; genus Alopecurus; species Alopecurus myosuroides. The sequence continues at coordinate 49,168,430 of CM054062.1, read as the reverse complement.
GGTTCTATTGTTGTTATTTTGCTGTTTTCCTCATCCATGCATCATGCTAATTCACTTACACAAGTTGATTAGTTGTAAAACAATTAATTCAACCATAATTCATGGGCTTTCCATATGCAATCCAATTGCATATGGGTCCATTTAATCCTGTTTCTATCTTGTCAACTAGTTTATGTTGTTGCATCAATTAAATTGACATGCATCATCCCATGTTTGTGCACCTATGCCATTATATTGATTGTTTATCTTTCTGCAATGTTTGTTTGCTTCTTCCCGGATATACGACGACGTTGAGACCGACGATACTTACGACATCCCTTCTAAGGATTTTAGCTCAGTACCAGGCTACTGGGTTTTGCAGGCAAGTTATCACTCACATGAACCACTGTGTTCCTTTCAACATTGACTACCGATACTTTCCGTTGTCTATTTCTGCTAGCCCTATGATTAGTTGTTTCTGTTACGAACCTATCACATGAATCCCTTAACCCTGATATTGCCTCACCTCCACACCTATAACCATTGTTTGAGCCCGTGTCTTACTAGCATGCTTAGGTTGTTTTGCTCGAGTCTGTTACCCGTTACTTTCAGTTACTATATTTCATCATGTTCTGGGGGGCTCGATGTTTAATCAATCAATCATGCTAATGTTACTGTTAATAACAAATTTGATGATAAGGCACCGGCAGGAGGCCCATGAGAGGTTTTGAAGCCTGCTAGTGTCGACCCTAATAGGAAAAGGGTCTTGTCTACTGATCCATGATGAGCGCACTACCCGCATTTGGGAAGCGAGTATGGGCGCCCCCCTCAACTTGACCTGATTCGCATCTCGTCCAAATCGCCTCATTTAGTTCGTGTTTTCCATTTGCCGCATGCATGTTTTTGCGAGCCCAGGCCAGGGTGGAACTTTCGTAGTCGGCATATAGGGGGACACGTTCTTAGAGTGCTATGAGGGTCCATTTTCTTCTGGGCTCGATTAGCCGTGCGCCCAAGGTGCTTTGGGCTTGATGCGAAGAATGGTTGGTTGTGTTGAGTGCCCCGCTTGGTGGGGTGATCTCCCATCTGGCGGGATATTCATGAGTGTACGGCCAAATTGGTGCAACCCTGCAGGGATAATCTTCTCGAGAAGCCGTGTTTTCCGCGGTTATGGATTACTTGGTGAAAGTACTGGCTAACAAGTACTCAGGACAACTTAAACATAATAATCAAACATGTTACACCCCATGATTAATAACTTGACTAGTAATAGGCTTATTGACACAATAATTTGAACCATCATTATTACAACTGTGTGAGTTATCCTCGGATTGCTTCTTTGGATAAGGGGCGAGATCCAGGATGGGTTTGTTTGAAGTTATCTTTCAGTTGGTTACTATCCTCGATCTTATCTCCTTTCTGTTAGCCGGAAGTGGTACAATCTCTGTAGTTGGTTAGTGCAGCCAGTTGCAGCATCTTTTATATCCCCTCTCTTCTGTTGAACCCAAGGCATCTGTGCTTGGTGTTGACGGGTTACACTTTGGTGAACTGTGAGTCTTGCTTGCCAGTACGTTTATGTACTGACCCCTTTGGGGCTGTGGTTTCCGCAGACCTACGTTTCCGAAGATCTACATGGTGGCAATTACGTGGAGTATGACGAGACTGCTGACGAGTAGATAGCGGACCCGGGCAGGATCCGAGACTTCGTGGATGGGCTCCGTCTTTCCGTTTCCGGCCTCTTAGGCCTATTTGGTTCTTGTCTGTACTCAGACATGTTGAATGCTTCCGCTGTATTGTAATGATGTATTGTTGGGGCAGGTGCCCTCTGAATGATTGTATTTGCTATCTCTGCTCTAATGAGAGCCATTTGCAACTTATTTCAATCTTTTGTGTCGTAGAGATCTGTTGTGATATCACTTGTTAAACGCCGTTGACGTACCATGTGTGTATGGTTTGAAGTACGTCGACGGAAGTGCCTTTGATCTCTAGTGGATAGTTTACATCGACGATGGAATAGCAGGGCTCGTGTTGTCGCGCATAAGCGCAGGCCTACCAGGAAGCTGGGACGTGGGAGCAGTTATGCCCCATAATCCAAGCATCTGCTATCCAGTTCGTACGGTGAGTATCCCCTAGAAATCAGGGTGCGACAAAGACCACGCCGCCCTAAATGCCGACTACAAAAGTTCCACCCTGGCCTCGGGTTCGTACCTGCATATGCGTGCATCAAATGGAAAGCCCAAACTAAGGGTGGTGATTTGGACGAGATGCGAATCGAATCAAATTGAGGGGGCGCCCATACACGCTTCCCACATGCGGATAGTGCGCTCATCATGGATCAGTAGAGAAGACCCTTTTCCTATTAGGGTCGACACTAGCAGGCCTCAAAACCACGCCGGGCCTCCTGCCGGTGCCTTATCAGCAAATTATTATTACCTCAAATTAACAGGTTGTTGTTTAACATCGAGCCCCAGAATTTAATCAGATATGATAACAGAAAGTAACTGATAACAGACTCGAGCAAAACAACCCTAAGCATGCTAGTAAGACACGGGCCCAAGCAACGGGGTTATAGGACTGGAGGTGACGCAATATCAGGGTTCAGGGTATCATGTGATAGGTTCATAACAGAAGCAACGATACATATGGCTAGCAGAAATAGACAACGGAAAGTATTGGTAACCAATGTTGAAAGGAACACAATGGTTCATGTGAGTGATAACTTGCCTGCAAACTCAGTAGCCTGGTACTGGGCTAGATCCTCAGAAGGGGTGTCGTAAGTATCGTCTGTCTCAACGTCGTCGTCTATCCGAGAAGAAGCAAACAAACAATACAGGAAGATAAACAATCAATATCATGGCATAGTGCACAATCATGGGATGATGCATGACAATTTAATGGATGCATCAAAATAAACTAGTTGACATGGTAACACAATTTAAATGGACACATATGCAATTTTGAGTTGCATATGAAAAGCCCATGAATTTTTGGTTGAAACAATTGTTTTCCAATTAACCAATAGGTGAATGTGGATTAGTATGATGCATGGATGAGGAAAACAAAAAAATAACAACATTAGAACCAATTGGAAATAAGGTTTACCAATTTAGAAATTTATTTATTAAGTTAGGGAATTTTTGGTTCCTTAAAGGGATTACACAAATAGTTGTTGTTTTCACCAATTTAAATTGTGCAAAATAAATAACAAAATTCATATTTGAAAAGATCATAAAATTTTGGGTGGATTACATGTTTCAAATATTGAAAAAGGAATTACAATAATTTAATTATGAATTAAACAAGATTAAACAAGTTTTAAATGAATTTAAACAAGTTTGAATATTATTTGAATTTTATTTGTTCAAAACATTAAATCAAGTTCATATTTGGAAAGGTTATGTTTTTCTGGTTTGAAAACATATTTTGCATGTTCAAAAATAATTTAATTTGATTAAGTTATGAATTTAGCAAATTTAAATGATTTAAACAAGGTTTAAACTATTTAAGCAATTTTAATTATTCAAATCATGAAACAAAATTTATATTTGGAAAGATGGTTCAAAATGGTATGGAAAACATATTTTATTTGCCTTATTTGGATTAATTATGAATTAGTTATGCAATTTGTCAAATTATAATTGAATTGTTTGAATTCAAATTTGAAATGCATTTGGAAAATTCAAAACAGAAAACAAAAGTTATAAACAGGTAGAGGATGAAATTTGGTGCAGTGTACATATTTTATTTTTGTTATTTGGAATTATAAAATAAAAGTTATTAGCTTTTTAGTTTCAGGGACCAATCTGTAATTGTTTAGGACTTAAATAGAAAAGAAAAAGGCTAAAAACATTTTATACCGCGCTGCTATTTAACCCAGGGCACTGCCACTGGGCCCTGGGCCAGTGTGTGCTTGCGTGGCAACAGCGTGGCTGACAGGGGGGCCACCCTGTCAGCGCTGCGCGAAAAAAAGGTTGGGGTTTTTCCCCGCGGGAGGGGGATTCGAACCCAGGATCCCTCGCTTGCGCGCACTGCCTGCTACCGTTGCGGTACTCGTTTCAGTTTTGTCAGTATAAGCAGCGCAAACAGGTTAAGGTTCATCTGCGCGTTAACTGAAATTTGCGCGCGCGCTCGACTGAACATTGACAGCAGAACGACGGCGAACGGCGGCGTGCCGTGGTTGTGCTGCTCTGCTGCTGCGCTGGGGTGTGCTGTGTTGCGATTGGGTGCGGTGGTGCTCGCGCAAGCAGATATAGAGGAGGAGAGGGCTACGGTGAGCTCACCGGCGGCGTAGTCGTAGCAGAGGCCCGAGGAAGCTCCGGTGGCGGCAGGTCGAGGATGGAGGCGTCGTTGTGGTGACTCTCCGGGGTGGCTGCGGTGTTCAAACGGAAGAGGGAGATGTGGTGGTCTGGTTCCAGTAGCTAGGTGGGTAGGTGGCACGTCGAGGTGGCGGCGGCTTCCATGGATTTAGAGAAGCGCTCCGGCGAGGTAGCAGAGAGGGAGAAATTGCGGCGAGGGAGAGGGAATTGGCGGCGGAGCTCGAGGGGAGAGGGGTAGGGGCTAGCTAGGGCAGCGCAGGGCTAGGGCATGGCTTTTATAGAGCGCAGGGGCTCACCGTGGCCGTCTGCTCGCGGCGGCGGCGACGTGGCACCGGCAGATGCCCTGCCGTACGCGAAACAGAAGGTGGGGGCGCGGCCGAAACGGTACCGGGCCAGCGCGGGGAGGAAAAAGGCTGGGCCGCGCGGGGGAGAAGGGAAAATGTGGGCTGGGCGCACCCACTGCTCCTGGCGCCCGTTTTTTGTTTTAAAAAATTTTCTCCTTCTGTTTTTTTTTTGCAGAAATGAAAATGGAAGAAAAAGGTAGTTTTTAGGGCTAGGAAAATTTGGAAAAAAATATGGTTAGGTTAGTTTTTACCATAGCAACTAAATGCTAACTTTGTTTTCCAAAAAGTTTCAAATTAAATTGCTGTTTGTGATTTAATTAAAAAATTGGATGGATTTTATATTAAGTAAATATTATTGAAAACAAACTTGTTAATAGGGTTAACCCTATTGTTTAATTAGAACAAATGTAATTAGAATTGTTTGGTACTTTCATAATGTGAAATTGGGTGTTGTTTGATGTTTTTGATTTGAATTTGAAATACAATTGAATTAAGTTTGGATTAATTATCTTATTAAATCCATACTTTTAATGGTTTGAACTTCATGTTTTAATGGAACAAAATGGTTGTTTTTTATTTGAACTTTTATTTAAAAGGTTGTAACAGAGCAAGTATGAAATAAATGTTTGAATATTGTTTGAATTTGAAGTGTGAAAACAGAGTAAAACAGAAGCAAACAAATGGAAAACAAAGTAAAACAAATGCAAACAATTCAATGAATATGATGACATGATGCAAAACTTTAATTAAACAAGAATCAAACATTCTAAATGGAAGTTTTCATACTTGGGATGTTACACTCATACCCGGAAAATGACCCGGCCACCCTGTCTACCTCTCTGCGATATGCTGCCATTGTTGCATCCTTTCTGTCGTAGGTTCTAGAGACCTGCTGTACCACAAGATCCGAGTCTCCATAGCACCTTATTCGCCTGATATTCATCTCCTTTGCTACTCGCAGTCCATGTAATAGGGCCTCATACTCGGCCACATTGTTGGAGCAATCAAACTGAATTTGCAACACATGATTCAACTTATCTCCTTTTGGTGATGTAAGTACCACCTGATGACTCCCAAGTGCAGGAGATCAATTGTAGTACCTTTCGATAAGTATTTGAGTGTCGAACCCACGAGGAGCTGAAGGTAAGCTATCTATTCTCTAAAGCTCTATAACCCTCTTATATGGCTGTTTATGCAAAGCAATAAGTTTGACTAAAAGGAACTAACTAATTAAAAGCAAGTGACGTGGAGTGTGGTTTGTCTAGTAACTAGTGAAGCAAGTTTAAAATGCAAGTTTCTAAGCAAGTTTCACAAGTAGCAAGCAGCAAATATCTCAAGTATCTCAAGGGAGCAAGTGTTCTAGCAATAGGTGTTTCGTTCATGTGGTTGTCACAATTAGTGAAGCATATGTTTTAGTCTTAGTTGTTTCTTCTAGGAAGGAGCCATGAATAGGTATAGTCAAGTAAATGATCTACAACCCCTTATGATGGATCATGTGGCCAAGTAAATGACTGCACGAGATTGATTAAGACATAAAGTCCCACCATAGCCTTACGTTCTAAGGTCCCCTATATATATCCCCCAATAACTTAACTTTGTGGCTCGGTCTCAGGTTACTGTCACTCCCAAGTCACCACCACTCCATTATGCTACCGGTGATCACCTTACATGCATTCCCCAACATATGCGTGCACTCATATATTGTACATAAAGACAATCATAGAAGATAACAAACTTGTATGCAACCAATCAACGAACTATTTCACCATTGCCAAGAACAATTCACTACTCAAACATAGACGGGGAGACACAATACATCAAGGGAATATAGTATTGCATCATACATCGTGTTTGCATAGAGATTACAGTGGAGAGATGGAGCTGATCTTGCTGTAGATGTTGATGATGAACACGCCGGAGGGGGGTGGAGCCCTCCGGGGGTGATCCCGGCGGCGTTTACCCCCTCCGATCTTCTCCGGCGGCAGCCTTCTGTCTCTCTGTTTCGTGGTTTCGTCTCTCGGCGCCGCCTCCTTCTCGAAAAGGCCAGGGGACCCTTTATATAGTCGTTTTTAGGTCATGAGACACTCGGGAGAAGAAAGATCGACGACATCGGAGCCACGGGGGCAAAAAGGGGGCCCCACACGCGGCCAAGGAATCTGGCGACATGGAGGGTCCTCTTTTGCACCTGGTTGGCCTTTTGGCCCTCTACTTTGGCCCATGGTCTTCGTCTCGAAAATTCTGAACCGTGCTCTTTGGCCTTGCCCTTTTTGGAGTCCCAAAGATCCCGGAAAGTCTGAAACACTAAAAAGTACGTTTTCTGGAAAAACAGGGTTAGAACCAAAAGAAGGGGGATTGTTCAAAAAATCCCCCAAATCATTATAAAACATGAATATAAGTTGCTAATATGTAGGAAAAACAAGTAATAACATGCAAAGTTCATGTATGCATTTTACATGCATCAACATCCCCAAGCTTAACCCATGCTCGTCCTCGAGTATGAAGGTGATAAAACTAACATGGACTTTGCATATTGAAACAATCATGGGATATCAAGGAGGATTATTCATGCTACATTTAATCAAATTATTAATACTAGAAATGAGTAGCAATATACAATTCATGTTGTAAGAAATATCAAATATGCAAGCAAAGATGCTTCATGAAAGTTCACAAAGTGTATAATGAAATAAAAGCACTATGGACCAAATGCATAAACAAAATGAAAAATAAAATCCTATATTGGTCAAAGAATAGCATAATGGAAAATAGAAAATATGGTGGACACTTTGGAGAAAATTGAGTAGAGGTAAAACATGATCAAGTCTTATTTAGCCTCCAAATTATTCAACTAAAATTACTAATTGAAATGTGGTATCCATTGATCTAGGAATCTCATTGCCCCTTTATCACTAGCATCTTAAATGGTGAATGTTGAAGTAATGTGAATGACAAGGTGGTTGAAAGCCTCATGCCCCGTGAGTGTGAAAACCTACTCCATGATTACTCAACTTAAGATTGCTAATAAGCTTTGTACAATCATAATAAGTATTAATGACATCATAGAGAACCGCAAAGAGGTACCTCTTGCCCCATGACATGGAAACAAGCCCATGTCACAATGACAAGACAAACAAACGGAGTAGACTCATCATCCTTTTTATTTTCATTCACTATTATGCATAGCTTATTATTTTATTGTAGGATATGTTGTAGAGTCACTCAAGCTGTAAGTAAATTTCCACCATGATAAAGCATGGCTTGGGTTAGCGGCCCAATGCGTTTCTCTAGTCATATAGATACTTACTCATCAAAACTTACTATTCCTCTATTTCATTTCGGCATGGCAGGAGTCCAAAAACAAAAGTACATGATATCAACCAAATGTAAATTTTTGTGCAATGTTGAAAGCTTTCCGGTGATACACGTTTATAGCAAGCTCCCAACCACACACTTGTCAAACGCAAAACTTGTGGCTCCCATTATTGGGTCATGTTTATTAGATGCATAAAAAGTAAAGTGTGCCTTCAAAAGTTCGTGAGAGTCCTATCCCAAGTTCAACCCATGACAATTAATAAAGTGAATATCTTAATTTAGCACATAAATAACACAATAACATGGTGAACATACTCGGAATAGCAATGAAGCTAATGGGAAGATATGGTGGACTCACTAGAAATACTTGGCTAAGGAGTGTTGGAAACAAGTTTTTACTTGTTGGAATTTTTAAATTTTTGGCTAGCAAGAGGGAGATAGTTGACCAGCTACTATGAATGCATATGTCCATATAACTACTCATTTCATGACAAACTAAATAAACCATCAATTAACATCAAGGACATGAATAAGAGATAACTCAAGACAACATTATTGCAAATTTCTACACATAAAAAGCCTATAAATCATGCAAACATATGTAGCTCTTCAAATAAACCATGGAGTCCCTATTCCAAGTCATAATACTAGCATCCAATACATTCCAACCCCAAACTCCAGTAGCTCAATCTCATATAAAATTATGGGTGTGGTCTTATCAAAACAAAAATAAAAACAAAAACTAGACGCTTCAAGTCTCTACGATAAATGCTTTGCTTAGAAAAACAGAAAGTAGAAGTGTGCTAACCAAAATAGTGTAGCTCCAGTGGGGTTTTAATCACATCCCCAAGCTTATGGCTTTCACCATTCTTGGATGTCTTGAGGCGCAGCTCCTCTATTCCCTGTGAAAAAACTTCACAAAACATGTTTCTCCCATTCTTTTTCTGTGGGGTGAGATTAGTAAGGACAAAAAAATCACATGCTTTCTGTGCAAAATTCCAAATCAAATGCTCCATTACATAGACAATAAGGTTCATTATGTTGTATGTTCACTCTTTTGCTTGAAAGAATCATGGAAATTCGATTCCCAAGCCCAAAGAGTGCATAAAACAAAAGAAGGCAGAATCTGTCCAGAAAAGCAACAGCAGCAAAACGAACGTTTTTCCCTAAGCTAGACTCGTTAAAAAATTAAGCCAATTTTTGTGCTTACAGAGGACGAAAATTTCAGAACATACTAAAAAATTAGCTCAATCCGACATACCAAGAAAAAACGTAAAATCATACGGTGAGCAGACTCGTGCTGAAATAGAAATTTCATGCACTAGGATAGCAACTTATAAGTCCAAATGGGTTTGACTTGACGCTTTATTGAAAACTCCAGAATTAAAACAAAAAAAACTAATCTATTGAGACAGCAAGAGGACACTAGGAAAATCCAAACAAAAACAACCGGGTTTCCTCCCGTAAAGCGCTTTCTTTATAGCCATATAGCTAGGCTTTACTTACTTAACATCATGATGGTTGGAGTGAGGTGGCTCGGCATCCCCAAGCTTGGATTCTTGTACTTATTTGATACATGTAGGGTGAGCCCAGGTGTACATCCCCAAGCTTGATTGGTTGTCCCTCTTGATCTTTGTTCATCTCACTCAACTCTTCCTCCTGAAAAATTCTTCTTACACAAATCTCAACATAAAACTTGATTAGAGGTACTTAAGTTGCTCAAATCAGAAAACTTAAAACTAATGAAATATGTAGTGATAACTAAATATTGCTGTCGTAAATTACCAGGTCAAAATTCCACTTGTGTGATTTTAAACATTTTTCGCAGTGAAGTTCAGGAATCTGTTTTCTTGACAGCTAATTACTATTGTTTAATCCTATCTCTCATATAAGATTATTCTTGCCATTTATGATGAGAAATAAGACAGAAATGTGATGTTACAGTAGTGAACTAATATTTTTATTGTTTTTAGCTTTGGAATTTTTTTTAATGATAGAGACTTTGCAATGGTTTCGTTGGCATGAACAACACATGTTCAAGGTCGACCCCAACTTCTCCATTACTCATCCTTCTCATTTACTTTCCCAAATTTTTTATAAAATGAAAATCTTAAACTAAATGATACATAACAGTAGGTAAAGGCATTTTACATGTTGTAAAGACATAAATGTGTGCTCAAACCGAATAGGAAATTAAAGCATAAGGAACACACCAAAAAAATATTAAACAATTTATTTTTAAGTCTAACCCATTTCCTATGCATTGGCATTTTGTAATGAAACAAATAAAAGAAGCACATAATAGCAAGCATAGAAAGGTAGATCAAGTGCAACTTCAATTCTTTCAGCATAAATAGGGGAAATTTAATATTGTTGAAATATGTGTAACCATGTTTCCCTCTCTCATAATAATTTTCAGTGGCATCATGAATAGATTCAACAATATGAATATCACATAAAACATTCTTATCATGAGCCACATGCATAAAAGAATCACTACTCTCCACATAAGTAAAATCCTCATTAGTGATAGTGGGAGTTAAACATTCATAATTTTCATTGCAATCATCATATATAGGAGGCATAGTATCATCAAAGTGAATTTTCTCCTCCAAGCTTGGGGAACTAGAAATATCATGCTCATCAAAACCAACTTCCCCAAGCTTAAAACTTTCCATAGAATCAGCAAGTATATCATTTTTATCCTCAATAGTAGGGGGACTAAAAATATCGTATTCATCAAGACAAACTTCCCCAAGCTCAAGGTTTTCCTTAGCAATAAAGGTGTTCAAAGAATTAGTACTACCACAAATATGATTGTTGTGCAAATAATTTTTCAATTTCTCCTGAAACACTTCATGTCCTAATTCAAGGTAGATATTATACAGTTCTAAAATTGTTTGGTTGTTTTCCATTTTGTAATTTTTTGTGTGTTTTAGGTTTATATGTTAGTATGCAATGCAAACAAGAATAAAAGCTTAGCACAACGCTCCACGGCAACGGCGCCAGAAAAGTGCTTGATGACTCCCAAGTGCAGGAGATCAATTGTAGTACCTTTCGATAAGTATTTGAGTGTCGAACCCACGAGGAGCTGAAGGTAAGCTATCTATTCTCTAAAGCCCTATAACCCTCTTATATGGCTGTTTATGCAAAGCAATAAGTTTGACTAAAAGGAACTAACTAATTAAAAGCAAGTGACGTGGACTGTGGTTTGTCTAGTAACTAGTGAAGCAAGTTTAAAATGCAAGTTTCTAAGCAAGTTTCACAAGTAGCAAGCAGCAAATATCTCAAGTATCTCAAGTGAGCAAGTGTTCTAGCAATAGGTGTTTCGTTCGTGTGGTTGTCACAATTAGTGAAGCATATGTTTTAGTCTTAGTTGTTTCTTCTAGGAAGGAGGCATGAATAGGTATAGTCAAGTAAATGATCTACAACCCCTTATGATGGATCATGTGGCCAAGTAAATGACTGCACAAGATTGATTAAGACATAAAGTCCCATCATAGCCTTACGTTCTAAGGTTCCCTATATATATCCCCCAATAACTTAACTTTGTGGCTCGGTCTCAGGTTACTGTCACTCCCAAGTCACCACCACTCCATTATGCTACCGGTGATCACCTTACATGCATTCCCCAACATATGCGTGCACTCATATATTGTACATAAAGACAATCATAGAAGATAATAAACTTGTATGCAACCAATCAACGAACTATTTCACCATTGCTAAGAACAATTCACTACTCAAACATAGACGGGGAGACACAATACATCAAGGGAATATAGTATTGCATCATACATCGTGTTTGCCAAGAGATTACAGTGGAGAGATGGAGCTGATCTTGCTGTAGATGTTGATGATGAACACGCCGGAGGGGGGTGGAGCCCTCCGGGGGTGATCCTGGCGGCGTTTCCCCCCTCCGATCTTCTCCGGCGGTAGCCTTCTGTCTCTCTGTTTTGTGGTTTCGTCTCTCGGTGCCGCCTCCTTCTCGAAAAGGCCAGGGGACCCTTTATATAGTCGTTTTTAGGTCACGAGACACTCGGGAGAAGAAAGATCGACGGCATCGGAGCCACGGGGGCAAAAAGGGGGCCCCACACGCGGCCAAGGAATCTGGCCGCGTGGAGGGTCCTCTTTTCCACCTGGTTGGCCTTTTGGCCCTCTACTTTGGCCCATGTTCTTCGTCTCGAAAATTCTGAACCGTGCTCTTTGGCCTTGCCCTTTTTGGAGTCTCGAAGCTCCCGAAAAGTGTGAAACACTAAAAAGTACGTTTTCTAGAAAAACAGGGTTAGAACCAAAAGAAGGGGGATTGTTCAGAAAATCCCCCAAATCATTATAAAACATGAATATAAGTTGCTAATATGTAGGAAAAACAAGTAATAACATGCAAAGTTCATGTATGCATTCTACATGCATCACACCCCAGCTCCTGATCCCTCGTATTGCTTAGAACCATCAAAGTGCATCACCCAAGACTCAGAACTTGGCATCATTGTGGGCATGCTTGTGTGAGTCCAATCATTGATAAAATCAGCTAAGGCCTGGGACTTGATTGCAGATCGAGGCTCGTAGTTGATATGATAATCTCCCATCTCAATGGCCCACTTGGCTATTCTGCCTGTCGCATCTGAATTTCTGATAATATCTGCCATGGGTATAGAGCTAACCACCGTTATGGGGTGTTCCTGAAAGTACGGCTTCAATTTCCGGCTGGCCATGAAGACTCCAAAAACTAGCTTTTGCCAATGCGGGTAACGCTGCTTTGCTTCCGATAAGACCTCACTCACGTAATCAACCGGCCTTTGTATCGGATGATCCTTTCCATCCTCCTTGCGCTCAACCACAACCACTGCGCTAACCGCCCGAGGCCCGGCCGCGATGTATAATAACATGGGATCTTTGGCACCCGGTGCTGCCAGGATCGGTGCCTTAGATAACTGCTTTTTCAGAGCTTCAAATGCCTCGTTCGCCTCTTGGTCCCACACGAATTTGTCGGTTTTCCTCAAGAGTCGGTATAGAGGTATTGCTTTCTCTCCAAGCCTAGATATAAACCGGCTTAATGCTGCCACACATCCCGTGAGTTTCTGAATGTGCTTCAGGCCTTCCGGCTTTTTCAGGTTCTGGATGGCCTTGATTTTTTCCGAGTTTGCCTCAATTCCTCTCTCAGAAACGATAAAGCCAAGTAACTTTCCTGCAGGCACCCCGAACACGCACTTAGTCGGGTTAAGCTTCATCTGGTATCTCCTCAGGTTCTTGAAGGTCTCTTTTAGGTCATCAATGAAAGTTTTAGCTTTCCTTGTTTTAATCACCACATCATCCACATAGGCATGAACGTTGCGCCCAATTTGATCCTCAAAACACTTCTGGATGCACCGCTGATACGTTGCGCCGGCGTTTTTCAGCCCAAAGGTCATGGTCTTATAACAAAAAGCACCAAAGGGGGTTATGAACAAAGTTTTCTCCCAATCCTCCTTTTTGAGATTTATTTGGTGATACCCGGAATAAGCATCCAGGAAACATAATAAGTCACAACCTGCCACTTCATCAATGATCTGGTCTATTCTCGGAAGGGCAAATGGATCCTTTGGGCAATGCTTGTTGAGACTTGTATAGTCTATGCACATCATCCACTCATTGTTATTCTTGAGCACTAGAACCGGATTTGCCAACCATTTTGGGTGAAAAACCTCCATATAAAGCCGGCTGCGAGGATCCGAGCTATCTCCGCTCCTATAGCCTTTCTCCTTTCCTCATTAATTTTTCTCAGACCCTGCTTCACAGGCCGGGACCTGGGATCAACATGCAAACTGTGCTCAGCTAACTCGGTCGGGATACCCGGCATGTCGCTGGGCGTCCAAGCGAAAACGTCCTGATTCTCACGAATAAACTCGATAAGTGCTTCTTCCTCCTTGTTGTTTAAGTTGGAACCTATGGCAAATTGTTTGGAGGGATCACCCTCGACAAAAGCCACCATCTTGGTATCCTGGGCCGCTTTAAAATTTGCTCTCTCATCCTCCGTATTCGGCCTTTTCAAAGAAGTTCTATCTTCCGGGTCTACTTGAGACCGGTAATACTTGAGCTCTTCCTTCCTGCAGGCCTGTTCTGCCATTGCCGCATCTCCTTCATCACACTCGACTGCCACCGCCCGGTTCCCATGTATAGTGCTAGTCTGCTTAGGACCCGGAATCTTTAGCTGCAAATACACGTAACATGGCCTGGCCACGAACTTGGCGTAAGCCGGCCTTCCGAACAACGCGTGATAAGGACTGCGCAATTTTACCACCTCAAATGTGAGCCATTCCACTCGGAAATTGTCCTTGGATTCTCCAAAAGCGACTCCTAGTGTTATCTTTCCCTCAGGGCACGCCGAGTGACCCGGCACAATTCCATGCAAAACTGTGGAACTTTTCTGTAGCTGAGACTCCTTGAGCCCCATGCGTAGGAAGGTTTCCCAATACAAGATATTGATGCTACTTCCACCATCCATCAAATCCTTTTTCAGCTCGTAACCGTTGACCTGCGGTGCAACCACCAAAGCTAACATACCCGGATATTCTATTGTTTCCGGGTGATCCCTTCTGCTCCATGTTACCTCTTGATCTGACCATCTCAAATATCTCGGAACACCTGAAGCGACCGAGTTTATGGCCCTTTTAAGTATTCTTCTATCCTTGTTAGAACTCCCGGTAGTATGAACATGGTACTGTCCTAACTATTTTGGGTTGGCTTGGAAACCCCCAGCAACTCCTTGATTGTTACCCGGATTGCCACCTCCTGCGTTGCCAGCGGGGGGTGGCCCGTTGCCCGGGTTTCCACCCGGACCCGGTCCTCCTCCCCGGCCTGCACCTCGTAGGGCCTTATGTATTTCCTCGTTCTTCCATCTCTGTAAGTCCACGCACTGTTCTAATGAATGATTAGCCGGCCTGCCATTCCTGCTATGACGCGGACAGGGCATCCTGAAGGTCTCTATATGGTTAGCCGGCCTCGGTGGTCCTTGGTAGTTTCCTCCATTGAAGTTTCCTCCGTTGAAATTTCCCTCTGCCCTGGGTCTTGCAAACCCGGGTTCTGTATTAGCAAAAAACTCGGAATTTCCTTCGTAGGGGCGCTTGTACTGGTTATTTCCATTACTTCCTCCGTTATTACCCGGTGCAGCCCCATTGCCGGGTGTTCCGTTGTTGTTTGCGTTGGCTTTTGCTTTTTTGTCATCAACATCCTCCTCTGTTGTGTCTGTGGCAGCGTGCTTATTGCAAGCGTCCTTCAATTCTCCCATTGTAACCTCCGAAGCGTGCCGACTAGACTTCATGCGTGTCAGCTTTTGCACCAAGGGTAAATACTTGCACGTTTTCGCCATAGCTTGCAATGCATATTTTGGCTGGATATCAGTGGAAGAGTGGAGAATTTCCATGACCCGGCGCACCCAGCTACGCGCCAACTCTCTCTTCTTCTGGACACAGCGCTCTAAATCGTCAATCGTGAATAGCTTTCTGCACGTCCCATGAAAGTGTTTGATGAAGGCGGTTTTCAGTTCACTCCATGAATTGATGGATCTTTCAGGCAGGTTATTGAACCACAACTTTGCTGCTCCTTCGGACATCATAAGGTACATAAACTTGGCTTGGAGATTCTCGGATGCGTTGCGAATCGACATAGCCATCTCGTAACTGCTCAACCTGGTCTCTGGGTCCATGGTCGGCTCATAATTGACCACTTTACCCGGTTCCTTGAATTTATCCGGGTAAGGCTCAGCCCTGATAGCATCCGATAAACACTTAGGCCCGGCGAGGTTTGACGGTACTGGCCTCACTCGGGAAACGTGCGATCCTGCAGCGGGTGCGGCGGGGGGTGCAACTGCTACCGGCCCTCTTACCGCAGACCCGGCTGCTGCACACCTGGCTCGAGAACTGTCCACAATGGCTTGCGCTGCTGATGCTGCAGGCGTTGCCGGTCTATGGGGAGGAGGCGGCATTTGCTGCTGCTCTGCCCTCCGCCGTGCCGAATTTGACTGAATATAACCGGTATTTCCATTCTGCCGGCTAACATATGGCATTCCATGCATGCCACTCCTATTATCCGGATAATTGGCATGTTGAGCTATTGCAGTGCATAGCATCTCTATGGCCTGCCGAGTTTCGATTTCTCGAGGCGTCTCTCCCAGTGGGATACGGTCGAGCGCTAGAGTCGCGGCGTACACGTTATCCATGGGATTGTTGAAGTGACCCGGTGGAGTATGAAATCGCGGTGGTGGTAGTGGTGGTGCGGTATTGCCAACAACGATCCCAGTTTGCAACGTGGGTAACCCGGCCTGCTCGTTTGCCGGCTGTCCTCCCAGGGTTGGAGCTCGATATCCGGCTTCTTGATTCACCACCGGGATTGGTTGATCCTGAGGGGTAACGAACAATGTAGCTGGCTGTAAATTCCCACCGGTTGCCGGTAATCTCGTATGCTGCCTCTGATTGTAAATCCTGGTCGACTGAGTTCGAAGGCGATTCTCCAGTTCTTCCAACTCGTGCTGGCGCGTGGCCATCCCTTGTTTCTCGGCTTCGATATCTCTCCTCTGTTGATCCAATGCACGGCAAGCCACGTCCAGATCTCGGGCACGTGCCGCCGCGTTTTCTGGGGTTATTACCGTCGCTAACACTGTGGGATCTAAGATTAGGTTGTTGTTGAACAGAGCCGGATTTCGCGGAACCGAGGCTACCGCACCCGGTGTTCTGTTTGCTGTGAACCCAAACATGTTCCTTTGTTGTTCGCTTTCTCCGGTATGACTGGTAACGGAGGACGACACATCCCCCTGATTAAGATTGATTGCGGGGGCTATGTAGACCGCGACCCAGCGCGCGATGCCTGGTGAAGATTCGTATTCCTCTTCGTCACAGCTATCTTCCTCGTACCGGTCTTCAAGCAGGTGCAGGATAGACTCGGTATCATCTTCTCTTATGACCCAGCCACGCGGGGTCCATGCCGGCTCCTCCGGCTGTTCCCTCTTCGTGGTGGGATCTTCTTCTGGATCGGCTGTCCCAACCGATTCTTCTCCATCCGACTGAACGCAGGTCGCTTCTCCTGACACATAATCATATTCAATATCATCAGGAACAGAACTGGATGAACGTACCATACCGATCAAGACGTTGACCCGGCCGATCGTGACGACATATCCGGTTTCCAGCAGATCCGACTCTGGTCCCCAACCGAAATCGTCCACCACCTTCTCTCCTTCAGGGTTGGTGATGATCTCGCCGATGACGAGGTTCTTCATGCTTTCCTGAGCTTCTCCCGTGATGTAAACACCCTTGGACGTAGGCCCCACGGTGGGCGCCAACTATCGTGGGATAATCGCGGCAGACGTTACCTGGGGTAACTTACTTTGGGGAAAATCGACTCTGGTGTTTGGGAGAGGGTTTATCTCAGGGGAAATCATGTTATCAGGTGATCTGGTAGCTCGGGCTGCAATGTCACCGAGTCTCCGATCTAGGGTTACAACTATCAGCTCTCGTATTACAAGGATACTCAACTATCGGGTCAAAACTCTCCCTCTCTCTGTTCCAGGAACCGGTTTATATCTTACCCGGCTCTCTGGCTTCCTATACAAGACATACCCGTAATCCTACCCGGAAACCGCACACAACCCTAAGTTTCCTAATCATGACCCTCAAGGTACGGGTTACAAGGCCTACGTTCTTCCTTGGGCCTTCCAGAAACTTCTTCTCCCTGGGCCGGGTCTTGTGCGATTCCCTTCGGGCCGGGTTTCACCTAGGCATGAGCCTACCGGGTTACCATCCCCCCATCAATAACCTTATTGCTCGTGAAGCTGGTAGCTCCAAACCACATGCGAACAGCTTCTGGTCAGACCGTAGTCGAGGCTTTGTTCTGGCGACGCTGAAGTATCGAGTAGTCCAAGCGAAGATACTTTTGAATTCCTGCCATGAGGCCTTGATTGCTATGAACTCCGCTTTCTATCCGTTGGAGAGGGGTCCAGAAGATTTGAGCCATCTCCTCAGAACTTTCGGTCGAGAAGGTGAAATTCGCGAGTGCGTCCGCAATCAGCTGATTTGCGGGTCCGTACTAGCAGTTTCCTTCATCCGACTGTGGCATCCTGAGGTTAATTTCAACTCTGTAGCTATGCTCCCCGATGGTCCAGTCGATATGGTTTCTCATTATAGAGTTGTTCGACCAGCAGCAGAGGAGATTATTCGATTGACCTTAGAAGAGGTTGATCGGGTATTAGTAGAAGAAAATGCTCGTCGTCATATGTAATCGTAGGATGTATGTATCCTGTTGCTTTGTATAGTTGTCCCAAAACTTTGTAAGGTGTCCACCTTGTTTATAACTTTGTATATGAAATTTTTATGTTATTCTAAGTTAGGTGTAGCCCCCGTGTATTTGGGGTGTATACCTGTCATCTACCGTGTAAATATAAAGAACGCGAGTAGCTATGGTTGAAAACCATGTATTTTATTGAAATGACTGAGAAGCCATGTGTTTCTTTTGAGCTACAAGATGGATAATATAGCCTTATTTTTGCGAATGAAATGATCCTAAGGATAGAATTTGCGGAGGTGCGCAACATTTCATGGGTTGGAGTAGATGCCACCAGTCATCGGGTTCTTCAGTCGATAGGCGCTGATGACATCCAAGTGCAGAAGATCAATTGTAGTACCTTTCGAGAAGTATTTGAGTGTCGAACCCACGAGGAGCTGAAGGTAAGCTATCTATTCTCTAAAGCCCTATAACCCTCTTATATGGCTGTTTATGCAAAGCAATAAGTTTGACTAAAAGGAACTAACTAATTAAAATCAAGTGACGTGGAGTGTGGTTTGTCTAGTAAACTAGTGAAGCAAGTTTAAAATGCAAGTAATCCTAAAACATGTTTCTAAAGCAAGTTTCTAAAGTAGCAAGCAGCAAATATCTCAAGTATCTCAAGGGAGCAAGTGTTCTAGCAATAGGTGTTTCGTTCGTGTGGTTGTCACAATTAATGAAGCACATGTTTTAGTCTTAGTTGTTTCTTCTAGGAAGGAGCCATGAATAGGTATAGTCAAGTAAATGATCTACAACCCCTTATGATGGATCATGTGGCCAAGTAAATGACTACACAAGATTGATTAAGACATAAAGTCCCACCATAGCCTTACGTTCTAAGGTCCCCTATATATATCCCCCAATAACTTAAGTTTGTGGCTCGGTCTCAGGTTACTGTCACTCCCAAGTCACCACCACTCCATTATGCTACCGATGATCACTTTACATGCATTCCCCAACATATGCGTGCACTCATATATTGTACATAAAGACAATCATAGAAGATAACAAACTTGTATGCAACCAATCAACGAACTATTTCACCATTGCCAAGAACAATTCACTACTCAAACATAGACGGGGAGACACAATACATCAAGGGAATATAGTATTGCACCATACATCGTGTTTGCCAAGAGATTACAGTGGAGAGATGGAGCTGATCTTGCTGTAGATGTTGATGATGAACACGCCGGAGGGGGGTGGAGCCCTCCGGGGGTGATCCCGGCGGCGTTTCCCCCCTCCGATCTTCTCCGGCGGCAGCCTTCTGTCTCTCTGTTTCGTGGTTTCGTCTCTCGGCGCCGCCTCCTTCTCGAAAAGGCCAGGGGACCCTTTATATGGTCGTTTTTAGGTCACGAGACACTCGGGAGAAGAAAGATCGATGGCATCATAGCCACGGGGGCAAAAAGGGGGCCCCACACGCGGCCAAGGAATCTGGCCGCGTGGAGGGTCCTCTTTTCCACCCGGTTGGCCTTTTGGCCCTCTACTTTGGCCCATGGTCTTCGTCTCGAAAATTCTGAACCATGCTATTTGGCCTTGCCCTTTTTGGAGTCCCGAAGCTCCCGGAAAGTCTGAAACACTAAAAAGTACGTTTTCTGGAAAAACAGGGTTAGAACCAAAAGAAGGGGGATTGTTCAGAAAATCCCCCAAATCATTATAAAACATGAATATAAGTTGCTAATATGTAGGAAAAACAAGTAATAACATGCAAAGTTCATGTATGCATTTTACATGCATCAACATCCCCAAGCTTAACCCATGCTCGTCCTCGAGTATGAAGGTGATAAAACTAACATGGACTTTGCATATTGAAACAATCATGGGATATCAAGGAGGATTATTCATGCTACATATATTCAAATGATTAATACTAGAAATGACTAGCAATATACAATTCATGTTGTAAGAAATATCAAATATGCAAGCAAAGATGCTTCATGAAAGTTCACAAAGTGTATAATGAAATAAAAGCACTATGGACCAAATGCATACACAAAATGAAAAATAAAATCCTATATTGGTCAAAGAATAGCATAATGGAAAATAGAAAATATGGTGGACACTTTGGAGAAAATTGAGTAGAGGTAAAACATGATCAAGTCTTATTTAGCCTCTAAATTATTCAACTAAAATTACTAATTGAAATGTGGTATCCATTGATCTAGGACTCTCATTGCCCCTTTATCACTAGCATCTTAAATGGTGAATGTTGAAGTAATGTGAATGACAAGGTGTTTGAAAGCCTCATGCCCCGTGAGTGTGAAAACCTACTCCATGATTACTCAACTTAAGATTCCTAATAAGCTTTGTACAATCATAGTAAGTATTAATGACATCATAGAGAACCGCAAAGAGGTACCTCCTGCCCCATGACATGGAAACAAGCCCATGTCACAATGACAAGACAAACAAACGGAGTAGACTCATCATCCTTTTTATTTTCATTCACTATTATGCATAGCTTATTATTTTATTGTAGGATGTGTTGTAGAGTCACTCAAGCTGTAAGTAAATTTCCACCATGATAAAGCATGGCTTGGGTTAGTGGCCCAATGCGTTTCTCTAGTCATATAGATACTTACTCATCAAAACTTACTATTCCTCTATTTCATTTCGGCATGGCAGGAGTCCAAAAACAAAAGTACATGATATCAACCAAATGTAAATTTTTGTGCAATGTTGAAATCTTTCCGGTGATACACGTTTATAGCTAGCTCCCAACCACACACTTGTCAAACGGAAAACTTGTGGCTCCCATTATTGGGTCATGTTTATTAGATGCATAAAAAGTAAAGTGTGCCTTCAAAAGTTCGTGAGAGTCCTATCCCAAGTTCAACCCATGACAATTAATAAAGTGAATATCTTAATTTAGAACATAAATAACACAATAACATGGTGAACATACTCGGAATAGCAATGAAGCTAATGGGAAGATATGGTGGACTCACTAGAAATACTTGGCTAAGGAGTGTTGGAAACAAGTTTTTACTTGTTGGAATTTTTAAATTTTTGGCTGGCAAGAGGGAGATAGTTGACCAGCTACTATGAATGCATATGTCCATAGAACTACTCATTTCATGACAAACTAAATAAACCAGCAATTAACATCAAGGGCATGAATAAGAGATAGCTCAAGACAACATTATTGCAAATTTCTACACATAAAAAGCCTATAAATCATGCGAACATATGTAGCTCTTCAAATCAACCATGGCATCCCTATTCCAAGTCATAATACTAGAATCCAATACATTCCAATCCCAAACTCCAGTAGCTCAATCTCATATAAAATGATGGGTGTGGTCTTATCAAAACAAAAATAAAAACAAAAACTAGACGCTTCAAGTCTCTACGATAAATGCTTTGCTTAGAAAAACAGAAAGTAGACGTGTGCTAACCAAAAGAGTGTAGCTCCAGTGGGGTGTTCATCACATACCCAAGCTTATGGCTTTCACCATTCTTGGATGTCTTGAGGCGCAGCTCCTCTATTCCCTGTGAAAAAAACTTCACAAAACATGTTTCTCCCATTCTTTTTCTGTGGGGTGAGATTAGCAAGCACAAACAAATCACATGCTTGCTATGCAAAATTCCAAATCAAATGCTCCAGTAGTTAGACCATAAGGTTCATTATGTTGTATGTTCACTCTCTTGCTTGAAAGAATCATGGAAATTCGATTCCCAAGCCCAAAGAGTGCATAAAACAAAAGAAGGCAGAATCTGTCCAGAAAAGCAACAGCAGCAAAACGAACGTTTTTCCCTAAGCTAGACTCGTTAAAAAATTAAGCCAATTTTTGTGCTTACAGAGGACGAAAATTTCAGAACATACTAAAAAATTAGCTCAATCCGACATACCAAGAAAAAACGTAAAATCATACGGTGAGCAGACTCGTGCTGAAACAGAAATTCCATGCACTAGGATAGAAACTTATAAGTCCAAATGGGTTTGACTTGACTCTTTATTGAAAACTCCAGAATTAAAACAAAAAAAACTAATCTCTTGAGACAGCAAGAGGACACTAGGAAAATCCAAACAAAAACAACCGGGTTTCCTCCCGTAAAGCGCTTTCTTTATAGCCATATAGCTAGGCTTTACTTACTTAACATCATGATGGTTGGAGTGAGGTGGCTCGGCATCCCCAAGCTTGGATTCTTGTACTTATTTGATACATGTAGGGTGAGCCCAGGTGTACATCCCCAAGCTTGATTGGTTGTCCCTCTTGATCTTTGTTCATCTCACTCAACTCTTCGTCCTGAAAAATTCTTACACAAATCTCAACATAAAACTTGATTAGAGGGGTCAGTGCCTCCATAAATAAAATCCACATAGGTACAGCAAAGACACATCATGAGTTGATTCTAAATATTAACTACTGTTACTACAGTTGTTCATTGCTCCTTGATCAAAAGAACCACACAAAACACAAGTAATGAGAGCAATGCAAAATAAAGACATAATCTGCCAAAAACTGAACAACCCGTAAAGAGTGAATTTTTAGAGGCACTTAAGTTGCTCAAATCAGAAAACTTAAAACTAATGAAATATGTAGTGATAACTAAATATTGCTGTCGTAAATTACCAGGTCAAAATTCCACTTGTGTGATTTTAAACATTTTTCGCAGTGAAGTTCAGGAATCTGTTTTCTTGACAGCTAATTACTATTGTTTAATCCTATCTCTCATATAAGATTATTCTTGCCATTTATGATGATAAATAAGACAGAAATGTGATGTTACAGTAGTGAACTAATATTTTTATTGTTTTTAGCTTTGGAAATTTTTTTAATGATAGAGACTTTGCAATGGTTTCATTGGCATGAACAACACATGTTCAAGGTCGACCCCAACTTCTCCATTACTCATCCTTCTCATTTACTTTCCCAAATTTTTTATAAAATGAAAATCTTAAACTAAATGATACATAACAGTAGGTAAAGGCATTTTACATGTTGTAAAGACATAAATGTGTGCTCAAACCGAATAGGAAATTAAAGCATAAGGAACACACCAAAAAAATATTAAACAATTTATTTTTAAGTCTAACCCATTTTCTATGTATTGGCATTTTGTAATGAAACAAATAAAAGAAGCACATAATAGCAAGCATAGAAAGGTAGATCAAGTGCAACTTCAATACTTTCAGCATAAATAGGGGAAACTTAATATTGTTGAAATATGTGTAACCATGTTTCCCTCTCTCATAATAATTTTCAGTGGCATCATGAATAGATTCAACAATATGAATATCACATAAAACATTCTTATCATGAGCCACATGCATAAAATAATCACTACTCTCCACATAAGTAAAATCCTCATTAGTGATAGTGGGAGTTAAACATTAATAATTTTCATTGCAATCATCATATATAGGAGGCATAGTATCATCAAAGTGAATTTTCTCCTCCAAGCTTGGGGAACTAGAAATATCATGCTCATCAAAACCAACTTCCCCAAGCTTAAAACTTTCCATAGAATCAGCAAGTATATCATTTTTATCCTCAATAGTAGGGGGACTAAAAATATCGTATTCATCAAGACAAACTTCCCCAAGCTCAAGGTTTTCCTTAGCAATAAAGGTGTTCAAAGAATTAGTACTACCACAAA
Organism: Alopecurus myosuroides; assembly: GCA_028641055.1. Lineage (NCBI taxonomy): Eukaryota > Viridiplantae > Streptophyta > Magnoliopsida > Poales > Poaceae > Alopecurus > Alopecurus myosuroides. The sequence continues at coordinate 49,144,585 of CM054062.1, read as the reverse complement.
TATGATTGTTGTGCAAATAATTTTTCAATTTCTCCTCAAACACTTCACACTACTAGGAAAACATCTATAGGAGTGATGATAGCCGTGACGCACCAGCAATACGACGCGTCATGCCTAATAATCGTGGCGCACCACTGTTTGGTGCGTCGCGCCTATAGCCTTAGCCGCGGCGCACCAAACGGAAGGCGCGTCGCGCCTATGTGTGGGGCCGGGGCGGCCAGCCTCCGAGGCATACCGGCGACGCACCGTGACTTTGGTGCGTCACGGCTATGGGGCGGCGCACGAGAGGGTGGTGCGCCACGGGTTAGATACGCGTGACGCACCGCGGCGTGGTGCGCCACGGCTATGGGGAGTACAGGTATAGGCCGCGTTCCCCCTCTCTTCTCCTTCTCTCCACACACGCGCGTGCCTCTCTTCTCCTTCCTCTCGTCGCCCGCCGCCGCCGCCACCTCCCATCGCTCGATCTCCCTCCCTCTCCAGCGCCCACCGCCTCCTCCCATCGCCCACCTCCCATCGTCCTAGCCGCCCACCGCCCAGCGCCGCGCATCTCGATCTGAGGAGGGGGCCAGAGCCGTCGATCCGGTTTGTCCACGACAAGGAGGAGGAGGGGGGAGTCACGCTGCTGCCGTCTGGTTCGTCCTCGACGCCGGCCATCTTCTTCCCCAGGTAAGCCCCGGAATCGGATTCCTTAGCGCACCGGATTCCGACTGTCCGCGTGTCTCGCCTCGTGCTTCACAAAGGCTAGGGTTAACCGTCCTTCGATGTTCGGTCAGTGCTTCATAGATTTCCCTGCTGCCGTGTCCAGCATTTTACATTCGATTTGATTCAAGTTTCATGTGCCATTAATTAATACAAATACAAGATGAGTATTTCTACCGTGCTCCGTCTGTTTTTGATGTATGGCCAGGTGAGCATGAAGCTCAGGTTTCATATCGATTGCAAAATGCTTTACCGTAATTTTTCATGTCGTGCGTGCTGAAGGGTAGTTTACCGCGCTGGTTAATTTCTAGCCCAGGGATGCGAATTGTTGTTCTATTAATCGACTCGTGTTGCCATCCTGAGCATAGTGTGATCAATGTGAGTGACAATCGACTCGTGTCTGGCAATGTGAGTTGCTTCTACTCGAAAAGGGAGACGATTCTTTAGCGCACCCTCTAGCTTGTTACATTGTTTAACTAGTGTGATCAAGTGGAGTTCTGCTCTCAGTTTTACAGAGTGATTAGGTGTAAAATGGTCTGGGTGTTCTGTTTCTCCTACTTGCTAGGTTACCAGCACAAACATATATATGTGCAGGTTCAACAATGTACAACTGTCAGCGCTCGGTAGCAACGTAGATGATTAAGCGCCTTCGGTCAATATCATAATATTTTTTGCATAAAGGTTCAGTCTAGGAAAAGAGAGAAATAAATAACATACGTCGCCAGCTGTAGTTGGTTCACGGAATTATCGTCAAGCAATGATTGGTGCTTGCCTCTGAGCAAAATATCGTCAATGTGGTATCTGTCAATGTGGTATCTGTCTGGGTGCTTGCCTCTAAGCAATGATTGGTGCATAATCCAGAAAGTTCAGATAAATTTGTTGTATGCCGCAGCTCTTATAGTTCTCCTCAAATAGTCAATCATTATACAATCATTTTGTTTGTCAATAGAAGATTGATTAGTTTTTTTCCATGATTTTTAAAGTGCAGCTAGCTAATACCTAACACATGCAGGGGCAATTCAGTTTAATCGGTAATGCCAGACGGTACTGTATCCTATATGCAGAAGCATGAAATGGGTAGTTAGTTACAGGCTAGACATAAATTATATCGTTGAGATTGACAAACTTGGATATCCTGAATGTCACGAGGATCTTTTTATTGATGTCGGGTCTTGGTTATATTTGGTGGCTATTATTTATTTCATCTACTGCATGTGTCCGTTTTGAAGTTTGGCAAGTGAGTAGCTAGGGTGGCCGTTCCAATCACTGTTAAGGTGCAGAAATTTTAAATGTGCAAAATATTTCTGTCTCTGCTGATATGAGTATGAATTGTATGATCTACAATTGGTAGAGAATTTAGAATAATCTACAATTAAATGTCCAAAGTATAGATTGGTTTTATGAGTACATGATGGCAGGCGGCTGGCGAGGGAGGCAGGCTGATACTAAGCTTTATGAACTCTACCCTTACATAGTACATTTCGAATCCTAAGCTGAGCGGGTTTACAGTGACGCTACTTGAACTCTTAAAAGCCCTTTTTTTACGAAGAGGAGTTTGTCCGCTAACAACTAATTTTTGGTAGTGTATTCATCTCACACACAAAAAAAGAATTTCTACAAGAATTTTAACAACAAATATTTTGCCGCAATAAACCAATCTATACGGCTTGCAGCAGTTTAACCATTTCACTAATAATCCACAAAGAGGGAATCCAGATCCTATGTTCTTTGAAATTAAAAAAAGGCTAAACCCCAAAAGTACTCTAGCAAACAAGAGGAGAATAATCACGCCGGTGTGCCTTCCCCTTTGTAAACAAAAAGGGCCGACATAGTTACTGCCTACTAGTACTCCCCCCCAAACCACCCCCCCACACACCGCTTTGAGGGCCGACATAGTTACATACAATGTTCTCTTAAATGGTATATGTAGGCATGCAAGTTTGTGTTTCTATAAGCATATTTGTAGGCATTCACGATTTTGAAGTTACTGTGTTGGTTAGCAGATAGCTTGTCTACTTATTATTTTCTGTAAGGCATAGTTCACTGTGTTGGTTAGCAGATAGCTTGTCTCTTGTATCGCTCTAACCTCTATGTCTACTTTCTTAATTTAATAGAACATGGCTTGCAATGTATGTCGGTCCCTATCTGCCCAAGGACAATTCACCAGGTCGTCTTTTATGATTGAGCTGAAAGACGGTCACCTTGATTCTTTGGTAATTAACAAACGATTCTTTTTATGTTAACTTGCAAATTGTGTTCTTTCGTTTTACTATCCAGCTTAGATTGGTATGTTTCTTAACAAAATATTCTTTTATATTTCTTTTTTAGATTGTACCATGCAATATTCGGGAAGAGTTCAACGAGTTAGTAGGCAATATCGTGGATTTCGATATTCACGGGACCACTTACAAAATTCGAGTGAAGAAAGAAAGAAGACCTACTTCTACGGGAAAAAATTGGTGTCTATCATCGCCACCCATAATTTAAGCGGAGGTGATCTCTTTCACTTCTCTATGGCAGGACCGCAACCTCGTATCGTACTTATGTATATGGGCGAGATTGCGAGTGAGGATAGCGAGAGTATGGAGGTGGATGGCGGGAGTGAGGAGGAAAGTGAGGAGGATTATATGGACGAGGAGGACCCATGGAAACATGTGGTGGTTGCTCAAAGAGCCAATCTTAGCGACGTTGAGAAGGACCGTGTCCTTCAGAAACTAGCTGAGATAGATAGCTACATCGGGGTCCCTTTCGTGCATCGCATCACCAACACTAATATCTCCAATGGACATGTCATGGTATGTTTCTTAACACTTTCTTATTCCTATAGTTTCTTATGTTATAATGTGGCCGGTATGTGACATTGTGCTTTTATTCTTTCTTGGAATTGTGTGTTCTAGAAAATACCTATGGCGGTAGCGGACAGTGCTGGCATGGAGCAAGGTACCATTGGAGTACGCCGTGGAGAATCAGGAAATGTCACCACAGTTCCGATCACCAGGGATAATGCTGATGGTCGCGTCATCCTCAACTCTCAAGCATGGAGGCAGTTCCATTCCGCAAGAGTTGGTATGGAGGCTGGCCGAGCTATTCTGATCACCATGAGGAATAGTGACATCCCCAACTTGGACATGATGATGGTCATCGACTACATCAGCGCCCGCTAGATAGATGAACTATGTGGTGATGATCGAGACTATGTAATATGGTTGTTTTCGAGACTAACTCCTTGATTTATTAGCAGTATATATGGTTGTTTTCGAGACTATGTAATATTTCTGCTATGAAAATTTATTTTGTCATTTTGCTGTCAATTGCATACCTGTATTTGAGCTACTGATATTCTTCTGTATTTTGTCTACTGACATTCTTCTGTATTTGAGCTGTATATACCTGTATAAATACGGTACTGCTTTTTTTAAAAAAAATACAGCATAGTATAGCCGTGACGCACCAAAACGAGTACCCGTGACGCATCTGGGAGATTAGGCGTGACGCACCTAGCAGTAGCCGCGGCGCACCACCCCCGTGCGTCACGGGTATAAGTAGGTGCGGCGCACCAGCTGGGTGCGTCACGGATAAATCCATAGGCGCGGCGTGATAGCCGTGACGCGCCCAGGTGCGTCACGGATAAGAAACTTGGTGCGTCACGGGTAAGCTTCTCCCTAGTAGTGTCATGTCCTAATTCAAGGTAGATATTATATAGTTCTAAAATTGTTTGGTTGTTTTCCATTTTATAATTTTTTTTTGTGTTTTAGGTTTATATGTTAGTATGCGATGCAAACAAGAATAAAAGCTTAGCACAACGCTCCCCGGCAACGGCGCCAGAAAAGTGCTTGATGACTCCCAAGTGCAGGAGATCAATTGTAGTACCTTTCGATAAGTATTTGAGTGTCGAACCCACGAGGAGCTGAAGGTAAGCTATCTATTCTCTAAAGCCCTATAACCCTCTCATATGGCTATTTATGCAAAGCAATAAGTTTGACTAAAAGGAACTAACTAATTAAAAGCAAGTGACGTGGAGTGTGGTTTGTCTAGTAACTAGTGAAGCAAGTTCTAAATGCAAGTAATCCTAAAGCAAGTTTCTAAAGCAAGTTTCTAAAGTAGCAAGCAACAAATATCTCAAATATCTCAAGGGAGCAAGTGTTCTATCAGTAGGTGTTACGTTCGTGTGGTTGTCACAATTAGTGAAGCACATGTTTTAGTCTTAGTTGTTTCTTCTAGGAAGGAGCCATGAATAGGTATAGTCAAGTAAATGATCAACAACCCCTTATGATGGATCATGTGGCCAAGTAAATGACTGCACACGATTGATTAAGACATAAAGTCCCACCATAGCCTTACATTCTAAGGTCCCCTATATATATCCCCCAATAACTTAACTTTGTGGCTCGGTCTCAGGTTACTGTCACTCCCAAGTCACCACCACTCCATTATGCTACCGGTGATCACCTTACATGCATTCCCCAACATATGCATGCACTCATATATTGTACATAAAGACAATCATAGAAGATAACAAACTTGTATGCAACCAATCAACGAACTATTTCACCATTGCCAAGAACAATTCACTACTCAAACATAGTCGGGGAGACACAATACATCAAGGGAATTTAGTATTGCATCATACATCGTGTTTGCCAAGAGATTACAGTGGAGAGATGGAGCTGATATTGTTGTAGATGTTGATGATGAACACGCCGGAGGGGGGTGGAGCCCTCCGGGGGTGATCCCGGCGGCGTTTCCCCCCTCCGATCTTCTGCGGCGACAGGCTTCTGTCCCTCTGTTTCGTCGTTTCGTCTCTCGGCACCGCCTCCTTCTCGAAAAGGCCAGGGGACCCTTTATATAGTCGTTTTTAGGTCATGAGACACTCGGGAGAAGAAAGATCGACGACATCGGAGCCACGGGGGAAAAAATGGGGCCCCACACGCGGCCAAGGAATCTGGCCGCGTGGAGGGTCCTCTTTTCCACCTGGTTGGCCTTTTGTCCCTCTACTTTGGCCCATGGTCTTCTTCTCCAAAATTCTGAACCGTGCTCTTTGGCCTTGCCCTTTTTGGAGTCCCGAAGCTCCCGGAAAGTCTGAAACACTAAAAAGTACGTTTTCTGGAAAAACAGGGCTAGCACCAAAAGAAGGGGGATTGTTCAGAAAATCCCCCAAATCATTATAAAACATGAATATAAGTTGCTAATATGTAGGAAAAACAAGTAATAACATGCAAAGTTCATGTATGCATTTTACATGCATCAGGTGCCACCTGGGATAACTTCGTGTATTATGAAGGGTCCCTCCCACGGTGGTTCGAGCTTGTGTCCTTCCTTCTGCTTGAGCCGTAGCACCAAATCTCCCACCGGGAAGGCTCTGTGACGTATACGGCGACTATGATAGTTTTGCAACGACTGTTGGTATACTGCGGATCTTGCGAGTGCAATGTCGCGCATTTCGTCGAGGGCGTCCATATCTTCCGCCAGTGCCCTGTTAGAGGTTTCTTCGCTGTAAGCAACAACCCATGGGGCGCTGAATTTGACATCCTCGGGAAGGACTGCTTCAGCCCCATATACCATGAAAAATGGTGTGTATTTTGTGGATCGATTTGGGGTTGTGCGGAGGCTCCATAGCACAGAGGGTAGCTCTTCTTCCCAATGTTTTGCTGCTGGGTGTAGGCGGTCGAGTAGCCGTTTCTTGATGCCAGTTGAGACCAATCCGTTGGATCGTTCGACCTGGCCGTTGGTTTGCGGATGAGCCACTGAAGCGAAGCTGAAGGTGATTCCCTTTTCTTCGCAGAACTGCTGGTTTCCTTGGCCGTGAAGTTGCTGCCATTGTCGGTGATGATGTTGTGTGGTATGCCAAATCTGCATACAATGGAATCGAGGAATTTGACGGCGCATTGGGCGCTAGCCGAGGTGACTGCATCGCTTCGATCCACTTCGTAAATTTGTCGACTGCGACAAGCAAGTGTGTGTATCCTCCGGGTGTAGACTTGCGTAATGGTCCTACCTGTCTAGCCCCCATTGTGCAAAGGGCTAGGCGATTGGTATCATATGTAATTCCGTGGCAGGGGCGTGTGGTTTGGGGGCAAATCGCTGGCAAGCGTTGCACCTGCCGACCAAGTCCTTTGCGTCTCTGGCTGCTATAAGCCAGTAGAATCCTGCTCGAAAACCTTTGCCCACGATTGCTTTCCAACTGGCGTGGTGTCCACAATCTCCTTGATGTATGTCTCGCAGCAATTCTTTGCCATCCTCGGGTGCTATGCATATTTGCAGTATGCCTGAGATGCTCTGTTTGTATAACTTGCCGTTGAGTACCCGAAAAGATTTTCTGCATCGAACTATTCGTCGAGCCTCGCGAGCGTCTGCTGGGAGCTATTTGGTGGACAAGTAGTCGAGATATTTCTGCGTCCAGACTGGCTCGACCAGAAAAACTTTTCTTGAAATACCGTGGCTGAGATCGATGAGAGCAACTTGTAGGCTGACATCTGTCTCCAATGATGCGGGTGCTCCTGTAGTTTTCTTGACCTTGACTGAACGCTTGGTCATCCTCTCGAAATATATTCCTGGCGGTATGGGTGTATTTGTGGACCCCATGTTTGCCAGCCTATCTGCCTCTTCGTTGCTGGATCTCGCGATGTGCTTCAGCTCACATCCTTTGAAACTTCCTTCGAGTAGATTGTACATGTCCCGATAGGCAACCATGTTTTCTGCAATAGCGTCGCACTCCTTCATTGTCTGTTGCACGATGAGGTTGGAATCACCATAGATCATCAATCGGGTGGCTCCACACACGATCGCCATCTTCATGCCATGTAGCACGGCCTCGTATTCTGCGTCGTTGTTGGATGCTGGAACGTCGGATGGGAAGTCCAATCGCAGGACGTACTGCAGCTTATCTCCTCTGGGAGATATAAGGATGATCCCAGCTCCAGCTCCTTCATTCCTCTTGGACCCGTCGAAGTACATGATCCAGTTACTCGTGTATTCTGGCGGCCCAGGTGTTTGTAATTCTGTCCATTCGCTCAGGAATTCCACGAGTACCTGTGACTTCACGGAATTGCGCCCTGCGTAGATGATGTCCCAGGCGCCTAGCTCGATGCTCCATTTTGCTATTCTTCCAGATGCCATCGGATTTTTCATGATGGTACCGAGTGATGCGTCATTTACCACTATTACGGTATGTTCCTGGAAGTAATGCTTGAGCTTTCGAGTCGTGAGAACTACTCCGTATGCGAGTTTCTGGTAGTGAGGGTATCGCTGTTTTCCCGGCAAGAGCACCTCGCTGATGTAGTAGATTGGTCTTTGAACTCCATATGCCTTGCCGTCCTCAGGTCGTTCGACTACGATGGCCGTACTGATGACTTGATTTGTTGCGGCTAGGTATAGGTAGAGTGGTTCCCTTTCTTGTGGTGTTGCCAGAATGCGCCTGCTCTGTAAGGCTCGTTTCAGGTCCGCGAATGCCTGTCTTGCTTCGGGTGTCCACTCGAACTTATCTGTCTTTCTCAATAACTTATAGAACGGTAATGCTTGCTCGCCCAATCGTGCAATGAATCTGCTCAAGGCGGCTAATCTCCCTGGGAGCTGTTGCACCCCGCGAAGATTGGTAGGCTCCTTCCTTGTCAAGATTGCTTTTATTTTCTCTGGGTTGGCTTCAATTCCTCTGGCGGACACCAGGTACCCAAGAAGTTGTCCTGCTGGGACGCCGAAGATGCATTTTGTTGGGTTGAGCTTGATCCTGTATGCATTTAGAGCATCGAATGTTTCCCTGATATCCTCGAGGAGCGTGTCCTCTACTCGAGTCTTGATGACGATGTCGTCAACGTACACTTGTACGTTCTTCCCAATGAGCTTGGCGAGGCATTTTTGCATGCAACACTGATATGTTGCGCCTGCGTTTTTGAGCCCGAAAGGCATTGTCGTGTAGCAGTATACACCATGAGGTGTAATGAATGCTGTCTTTTCCTCGTCTTCCTGTTTCATCCTGATCTGGTTGTATCCCGAGTAGGCATCTAGGAAGGAGAGGCGTTGGCAGCCTGCAGTGGAATCCACGAGCTTGTCGATCCGCGGTAGGGGAAAGTTATCCTTGGGTCAGTGTTTGTTCAGCGGCGTGTAGTCGATGCACACGCGAAGGATGTTGGTGTTCTTCTTTGGGACCAGCACTGGGTTTGCTAACCAAGTGGATATTTTTATCTACCTGATGAATTTTGCTGCGAGCAGTCTATTTACTTCTTCTCCGAGCGCTTTCTTCTTGGGCTCTGAGAATCGTCGAGTGGTCTGCTTGATGGGTTTTGCGTCTTTGTAGACTTCGAGTGAGTGCTGGCGAACTCCCTAGGTATCCCTGGCATATTTGAGGGCTGCCATGCGAAAATTTCCCAGTACTCACGGAGGAGTTCGACGAGCGCGCTTTCCTATGCTGGCGAGAGGGTGGTGGAAACTATCGCCGTTTTCGCAGAATCAGTCGGGTGCACTTGGTGTTTGCGAGTGTCGCTGTTGGCCCTGAATTCTAGCTCTGGTGCGTTCTTCTTCGTGAGGGGCATCACAGAGTGATCCGTGGTTTTTGCTATCTCCTCTAGTTCTTCTTGCATCCCCAAAGATTTGGCGATCTCGTTAAACTCGATGTCGCACTTGTTGGATTTTTGGAAATCGCCGTCGATGGTGATTGTGCCATATTCCCCGGGCAGCTTGAGCATCAGATATGCATAGTGTGGTACTGCCATGAATCTTGCGAACGCTGTTCGACCAAGAATGGCGTGATATTGTGAAGGCCAGTCGACTACTTTGAAGTCGATAAATTCTCTCTTGTAATTGCGTCGATTGCCCAACACCACCTCCAAATTAATTGTGCCGAGTGGGCGGATCGCCTTTCCTGGAACGATCTCGTGGAAGGATGTCTCTGATTCGGCGAGCCCTTCCAGGTTCCTGTTCATCCGACGGAGTGTGTCCGCGTAGATGATGTTGATGCCGCTGCCTCCGTCCATGAATACGCGGGTCAATTCGTAATTGCCAATTTGTGCTTGGATTACTAGGGTAGCGTGTCCTGGTCGATAGACTCGCGGAGGGTGGTCTTCCTTGGAAAAGGTGATTGGTTGGTCCGCCATCTTCAGGTACTCGGGTCTTCCCGGTGGGGTTTGCACAGCCATGCACAACTATCGTGTGTTTTTCTTCTGAGCCCTGCGGGACGGGCAGACCTTTTGTATTATCCCTAATAGTCCGGCGGGGTTCGGGTATGCGTTACCTCCCACGTTTGTGACGGGCGGTGCAGGTAGTGCGGCTAGCACCGCGTTTTGGTTTCCTGATGGAGGAAGGGGTTGTGGCGGTTGGAATCCTTGGTGTCCTCCTCCTGGAAGCTGCGGGTAGCCTTGACTAACTGCCGTTATGTTCTTCTTCGAAAAGGCCTCGTGGATGTCAAGGAAATTTCGGCAATCCTTGAGAAGGTGTGTTGCCGTAGTTTTGCATGTGCGCTTATTTGTAAATAGATGTAGCGTGCAGTATCCATCAAGGTCCTCTTCGGGAGTTTTGTCCTCCGCCTTTGGCTTACATTCGCGATTTCCGCGGCGTCCGCTATCGCGATTTCATGTGAATTCTGTCGCCACCAGTTCTTCTCGGTTTTCGTGATCGTAGTACTTCCTTCTTTTTTTTCGACCGTGGCGGTCGTCTTCGGGTGCGGGCGAAGATGCTCTCTCATTGCGCACTAAGTCCTCTCCGTTGGCCCATCTATCGGCTATGATCATTAGCTCTCCAATAGTTTTGGGTGCATCTCATCCCAATTCTTCTCTGAAGGCAGTTTGTCGAGCGCCCTTTGCGAAAGCTTTGACTGCTACTTCCTCTAATATGTTCCCTGTGGTGTTCCTGAGCGTGGTCCATTGCTGGATATATTCGCGAGTGGACTCGCCACTTTTCTGCTTGGAGGCTCACAGTTCCTCGATGGACATCGGTCTTTTGTACGTTGCTTGGAAATTTTTGCAGAAATCGAAGTGTAGATCGTCCCATGATCTGTAGCAGGACTTCGGTCTCGCTTCCAGCCAACTGCGTGCTTCTCCTACCAAGTGTAGGTTGACGTACTGCATAGCCGTGTTCTTGTTCCCACGTTGGTATTTTACTGCCGTGAGGTAATCCGACAGCCATGACGAAGGTTCGAGTGAACCATCGTATTTTGTTACTTCCGTGCTGAGTTTGAATCTTTTGGGTAGAGGCGCCTCGCGGATGCTGCGAGCGAAGCATAACGCGCCGCAGGTTTCGTCATCAGAAGATCCGGACGAGGAGCGCGCGCGGTTCCTTGCTGCTCTCGCCATGTCCACTCTATTTTGCACGATATCTGATCGCGCATTATAACCTGGCTAATCGCGATCAGTTTCCTTCCTTGGTTCGTTGCTGCGATTTTGCGAGCGTCTGCTATGATGTCACGAGCCGCGGACTTTATTTCTTGGGCTTCCTTCGCTGCTGCTCCGGCTATCAGCACGTCGCCGGGCTTCTTTTCTTCGACCACGGCGTGGCGATTTTTCCCTTCTGGGCGAAGCACTCCTGCGCCCGCGGGGTGCTTCCTTCTCCTTTTGTGCAGCAGCTTTCCTGCGATCATAGGAGGCAAGCCTTGAGGCTGCTATGCCTAATCCCTTTTGAACTTGCTTGTCTTGCTCCGCTCGGGGGTCGTTTTCCCCTGGTTGATTTATCTGCATTTAGGTTGCTGCGGCTAGGACCGCGGCAGCGGGAGTTTGTGGATAGATGTTTCCTTCCTCGTCGACCTGCATTAGGGAAGGTCCGAGTGACTTGTTGATTCTGTTCAAGGACTCGTCGTCCATGGTCGCGGTTCTTGAGGCGTATCCCTTCCTCGCGGGACGAGTCCCGACAGAAGGTGTTAAGGACAGCGCGGCCCGACGTTGTCTCGACTCGTCCACCAATCTCTTCCGGTTGGCTAGATCTATCCGATCTTCCTTGATAGCAGTAGCCGCTCTCACTAAATGATAGTGGTAGGCGGTCATATATTCGTGTGGGGTTCCGACTGCAGGTGGTTTGCTTGTGCGGATAGCCTCCTTTGCTCGGACCCAAGCGTCTCATGAGACGCCGATCTCAGTGCGTTCCGCTGCGCTGTGTTCAGTTTCTTCGGGTGGTTCTTCTGATCCTGCCATGCAGACCTGAGCCAGATATGGCTTGTGGGTCCTAGGCGTGGCTTGAAAGGCTTTCCTGATCCGAGAGGGTATGGAAGTTGCGTGTGTTGAGGCGGATGGACTCGCCACTTTTCGCCAAGTCACGATCCGCGCGGTAGGGTTGTGAATCGATAGCTCCTGGGCTGGAGATCGACTCAGATCCCGATTCCTTAGGGAAGTGAAGGATCCCATCTTTGTTGGTGCAGAACTTGAAGCTCTCGAACGTCAAGGTGACGCTTTTCTCCAGATCGCTGAATACCGGGCGTGATTCCGGCGAGTGAGGGGTGACTACGACAGATCCGATTCGAATCGGGTTGGTCGGAGTCGAAGTCGAGGGTTTCCAACGTGAGTTGGTTGTCGATGAAGCCGAAGATGCCGGAGATCCAGCATCCGCCGTTCCCACAGACGGCACCAATTGTCGAATCTGCATCTCAACAAGTCCCTCGGGTGAACCCATCGGGTTTCGAATAGGAGAACCTGTAGGCGCTGGCGACGATCGTCGGCTAGGCAGGAGGCACGATTTACCTAGGTTCGGGGCCCTCGTAGAGGTAAAACCCTTAATTCTGCCTCTATTGATCTGTATTCACGAGTAGATCGGTTACAATGGGGAGTTGCTCAAGTCGAGAGTATGATCTCGAGCTCAAGGCTTGGTGGTGCGGTATTGCTTGTCCTCTCCTGGTGGTTCTCCTGGCCCTATATAGGTGGCCAGGTCTCAAATCTCACCCGGGGAGGACTCGAACTCTAACCCTAAGTCAGTTACAAGTTTCCTATCTTAACCTGCAAGGCCTTGCGGGTGGGCTTCAACTGGGCCTTCTAGAATAATATAAGGCATCTCCTCTTGGGCTCTAGTCCTGGGCCTAGGACCGGGTATCCTTACTCGACAAGTCCAAGGCCCATCCCTTCATCAAATATGGTGAACATCTCCACCTTCTACCCCGAGGAGGAAATCCCGACAACTCCCGAGGAATCCAGCAGCGAGGACGAAGACTCAGATGCCTGAAGAAGTTGCTTTGTCCTGGGTATAAGATAGGAAATAGAAGCATTACTGTTCTTACAATGTAACACTTATTGTAATGATATCTATTCTTTTGTGTAAACAAGTACTCCACTTTTGCAGTTAAATTCTTAAGTCCCTTCAAGTTTTCAGGGTTTTTATTCCTTTATCTTCTAAGTTCTCTGGTTTATATGTCTTAACCGTCCTTAGTGTTTAAAATGGCTCGATAGTATATAATCTTCATGCCAAGTGACTAGGTATAACCAATCAGTCGAAACTCGGAAACATGGATCATACTAAAGGCATTTTTGCTTACTAATTTCAGTGCCCCAACATAAAGACAATTAGATAATACTTAGAGAAAAAGTAAGGAATTTTGTATGAATCTTAGGCACGCAGGCACAATCTGGGTTTCCTTAAGCCTCCTTAGGCCGAAAATCATTCAATTTTTTTAACTCCGAGCACGCAGGCACAATTCGGGTTAACATTGAGTATTTTGAAAGATCATTGGGAAATAGATAAGGCAGATTTATGCTTTGTACAGTAATAAACGTGTAAAAACATAGATGTATGAAATCCGACAACTTTATTTCATGATATCAAAGATGTTTACATAGAAATTGAACTAAGTGTAGAAGGGACGTAACTGCTGGATGCTCCAGGGTCTTTTGGTCTCTCCTAGTTCGACATGTATGTTTCTCTTCCTTTTGTGATTCGGTCTTTTGGGATAATCCTCCGTATCCCGAATATCTAGAAGATAGTATGATCCATTTTTCATAGCTTTGCTAATGACAAATGGTCCTTCCCAAACTGGGGCTAACTTGTGTTTCCTTTTTTGCACCAATCTTAGCACTAAGTCACCTTCTTTGAAACAACGATGCATGATTTTCTGACTATGGTAACGCCGTAATCCTTTCTGATAAATGGAGGATCTTTGAAGTACAAGTTCTCGTTCTTCTTCTAAAAGATCGACGGCATCCTGTCGTGCATTTTCGGCATCCGATTCATCGTAAGCCTGCACTCTTGGGCTATCATGGAGCATGTCCGTTGGAAGCACTACTTCTGCGCCATAAACTAGGAAAAACGGGGTTTGCCATGTTGATATGTTTGGCGTCATTTGAATACTCCAAAGCACGGAAGGTAACTCTTCTACCCATGCTCGAGCTTCTCTATGAATAGGAGATTCGAGTCTTGGGCGTATTCCCTGCAGAATTGAGCTATTCATTCTTTCAACCTGCCCATTTGATTGTGGGTGTGCCACAGATGCAAGATCTAGGCGTATTCCCGTTTGTCGGCTATATTTTGCCAACTCTCCAACTGAGAAATTTGTCCCGTTGTCGGTAATTATGCTGTTTGGAACGTCGTATTTCATGACTACGTCAATGATGAAATTCCTGGCAGTTACACCGTCAAGGTTTTTGATGGGTTTCGTCTCCACCCACTTGGTATACTGATCTACTGCAACGAGTAGATGTGTGAGTCCACCTCTTGTAGTTTTGAATGGTCCCATCATATCTAGCCCCCATACCGCAAATGGCCATGTAATAGGGATAGTTTTGAGTGCTTGGGCTAGCATATTCGTCTGCTTGGCGTAATACTGACATCCGGCACATGTGTTTACTATGTGTTCGAGATCTGTCTTGGCTATTAGCCAGAAAAACCCTGCACGGAATGCTTTTTTTAACTATTCTTTTTGATTGAGCATGATGTACGCAATCTCCTGCATGGATTTCTTGCAGTATTTTTCGGCCTTCTTCTGGCAAAATACATCGCTAAAAAATTCCGATAGTGCTGCATTTATACAAGCAACCATTATATCGTGTATCCTTTGCATCGACGTTTTATCTGTCTTTGCAAGGCCTCTTCTGCTCCATCCGGGAACTTTTGATCCACTAAGAAGTTTAAATATGGAACTGTCCAATCCGGTTTAACGAGCAAGACTTCAATTGACTCGGAAACAAGAGGATAATCAACATCTCCACCTTTTATCGATGGTTCATGCAAATGTTGGAAAAACACACCTGGTGGTAGGGTTCTCACTCTTTCCGAGCCCATGCGGGCTAATGCATCCGCGTTCCAGTTTTCCTCCCTTTTGACATGAAGTACTTCAAATCCCAGTAAGCAAATGGCAAAATCGTCCACCGTTCTCTGATATTCGGCCATGATGGGGCTTTTGGCGTCCCATGTTTGATTGAGCTGATGCTATACCAAATATGAGTCGCCATAGCATAGTATGCGTTTGACACCTATTTCTTTTGCAATGTGCAAGCCATGAAGCAAAGCTTCGTATTCTGCCACGTTATTGTTGGCGTTGAAGTGTATTTGTAATACATACTCCATAGTATCTCCTTTTGGGGATTTTAGCACTACACCAGCTCCAGCGCCTTCCTTCATCTTGGATCCTTCAAAGTGCATGACCCAGTATTCCGACTCCGGCATTGGTGTGTTTTCCATTGCTTCTGTCCAATCAGCAACGAAATCTGCCAATGCCTGGGATTTAATTGCCGTCCGGGGTTGGTACTTAATGTCGAACGCAACTAACTCGATGCCCCATTTGGCTACTCGTCCTGTTGCGTCCGCATTGTTAATACTATCCCCTAGTGGTGCTTTAAATACCACTTTTATGGAATGTCCTTGGAAACAATGGCGAAGTTTTCGACATGCAAAAAACACGCTATATGCCAGCTTTGGATAGTGTGGATACCTTTGTTTGGGCTTGGAAAAAACTTCACTGACATAATACATTGGAATTTGATCTGGTATGCTCTGCTCTTCTTTCCGTCTTTCCACAACTATCAAAGTGCTAATAACCCTGTTTGTTGCCGTGAGATACAGTAACATGGGTTCTTCGTCTTTTGGTGATGCCAAAATCGGAGCTTTCATCAAGGTTTATTTTAACTGGGTTAATTATTTTTCCGCCTCTTCTGTCCATACAAATTTGTCGGATTTTTTCAACAACTTGTATAATAGCAGAGCTTTGTCTCCTAGCCGGCTTATAAATCTGCTGATAGCGGCTGCAGAACCCGTCAATATTTTTACATCTTTTAAGCATGTAGGCTTTGAAATGTTTAAGATTGCCTTGATCTTTTCCGGCTTTACTTCTATTCCTCTATGAGAAACAATAAAACCCATAAGTTTTCCTGAGGGACCCCGAATACGCACTTTAATGGATTCAACTTCATTTTGTAAGTGCGCAAATTTTTGAAGGTTACTCGTAGATCTTCAAGGAGTGTATCTTTTTCCTTGGAAACGAAGGCAATGTCGTCCACATAAACGTGAACGTTTTTGCCAATCTGACTATGCAAACAACGTTGCATGCAACGCTGGTAAGTTGCACATACGTTCTTCAGGACAGAACGCATGGTTATGTAATAGTATGTTCCATACGAGGTTATGAAGGAAGTTTTGATTTGGTCCTCCTCCTTTATACGTATTTCATGGTACCCGAAATAAGCATCCAAAAAGCATAAAAGCTCAGAGCCAGCAGTGGCATCAATTATTTGATCGATTCGCGTTAACGCAAACCTATCTGTTGGACACAATTTGTTCATGCCGGTGTAATCTATACACATCCTAAGAACAATACTATCTTTCTTCGGGACTAATACTAGGTGCGCAGACTATTCAGTATGTATAACTTCCCGGATAAAATTAGCTGCTAAAAGCCGGATAATCTCCTTGCCAATAGCCTTCCGTCTTCTTCCGTCAAATCGACGGAGACCTTGTTTGACGGGTTTAGATCCTGGAATCACCTGGAGTTGATGCTCAGCAAGTTCCCTGGGTACACCCGGCATGTCCGCAGGACACCAGGAAAAAATATCCCAGTTCTCACGGAGGAACTTGATGAGCTCGCTTTCCTATTTGTCGGTCATCCCGGTTCCCACTACGACAAATTTTGTTGGATCTTTTGGATCTAGGATAACTTTTCTTTTATTATCGGAAGCTTTGAAATTATCTTCTGGCTTCCGGCTTTCTTTTCCTGCCGGTATTTCTGTCGGTGATACTTCTTTTGCCAGCTCCTTCAATTCCTCCTTTGCTATCACTTTTTCTGCGCAAAGGGCGTTTCCTTTTTCCAGCTCGTTTGCCAATTTGAAGTCTTCCGATATGGTGATCACTCATCCTTTTGGCCCTGGCATCTTCAGCTTATTATAGATATAACATGATCTTGCCATGAATTTGGCGAAAGATGGACGTCCGAGTATTGCGTGGTATACACTTTTGAACGGCACGACCTCGAAAGAGATTTTTTCCTGTCGAAAATGCTCTTTTTCTCCAAAGGTTACGTCTAGGGAAATTTCTCCTAGGGATTGTGCTTGTCTGCCAGGAACGATGCCGTGGAAACGTATGTTGCTACGATTGAGCTGGGTATCGGAGATTCGCAGATGCTTCAGTGTATCCAGGTACATTATATTGATGCTGGATCCTACATCCATCAGTACTCTTTTTAGCCTAGTGTTTTGAACAATAGGGCTTACAATTAGAGCTTGTGTGCCGGGTTTTGGGATATTTCCGGGATGATCAGACATATCCCAGGTAATTGGTGTGTTCGAGTACTTCAATAATTTGGGGGTTGGTGGAACAACCGCGTTTATTTCTCGAAGTGTCCTCTTTGACACCTTTGCAGAGGGAGTTGCCAGGAAAGTTAGCTTGCATTCTCCATCAACTCTAGGGAACTTTGGTTCGCCTTTACGCTGCTGTTCCTGGATTTTGTTCAACAGTGTCCGATTCACTGTCTTCTTTTTCAGCTTTTGGCTTTTGCTTGGAGAATTTTCTCTTGGAGCTTTTCCCCTTGTTCCCGGATCCTCTACTGCCTTTCATATGCTTATGGAGTCGGCATTGCGCATTAGTATGGGTAGGTTTCCCAAATTGCAAAAGGTGGACACAGTTTTCCGACTTAATCTTTTCCCACTCTTCCTTTGAGTAGGAGATGGGTTATGTGTTTCTTCCTTTCCAGTTGCTGCCATTATCCTTTCCAAAGGCTAAATTAACTTCTTTGGGCTTTGGATGTGCTTCTGGAGTAGCTTTTTTCTCAGAACGAGGCGTCTTTTTGGCTTGAGCCAAAGCATCAATATTTCCACCTCTCGCTCTGATGTCGTCTTCAGCCGCTACGTGCTCATTGGCGGTGGTAAGCATGGATATGAGATCTTTGTGATCCTTTGAACCAACCATGAATGGTACGAGGCCGGGTTTTAAACCATTGATGAAAGCATGCATTGCTTGTATATCACTTACTCTAGAGCAGCTGTTTTTCATTGCAGTCCATCTTGAGATAAAGTCGACATATGGCTCATCTTCAAATTGGATGCAGCGGTTTAGCTGGTTGATGCTCTTGGGGCGTTTGTATGCTCCCCAAAAATGCTGAGTGAAAACTCTAGCCATATCATCCTAGCTATCCATGGTTCTTGACGGAAGCCCGTTGATCCAATCTCTAGCTCCATCCAGCAACATTAGGGGGAGGAATTTTACCGCCTCTAGGTCCGTCCCTTTGTTAATCTGGACGGCTGTATAGTAGTCTGAGAGTCAGGTATCCGGGTTTGTACTGCCGGTATATTTTTGATATGTTGGACAACCTTTGGAAAAGCCAGAATGTAGAGTTATTCTCCGGATCCTGTCAGTGAAACACTTAGGTCCAAAGTATAGATCATATATTTCCGCTCTATCAGCGTGAACGGAATATCTGCCGGCTAAATGGATAGAAGGGGATCTGCTCCTTTCTTTTCTATTGTTGCGCGAGTGCTCCTTTCTTTATTCCTAGGAGGAGTACGGGATCTCCCACGCCTGTGAGGAATGTCGTATCTTCCGGCTTTTTCAGCAGGGCGTCTCGGAGGCGGCATCACTTTTCCGTCTTTCCGGTTTTGTTCTTCCCAACCTCGGGGGGTTAACTCCACCTTTTGGCGGATGGGATCCTGTCCTGGACGCTGCATCCTTGTTATCTGGAATTTTCTTGTCCTTTCTCGGATCTCCTTTCTTGTCTTTGGAATTGCCTGAATCTCCAGGTTCGACAGGTCCAGGTGCTCCGGCGGCGCATGTGTCGGTTTTGCATAGGGCTGAGTCGTCATGCAACTTCCCTGATCTTGTCTTCCCTCCCTGTTGCTGTTGCAATGCCTTTCCTAAGAAAGCATACACCCTTGAAGCTTTTTGTCATTGGAGGACAGATCATCATTGAGGATGGCGAATGCGGCTTCCACGTTTTCTGCTGCGGTTTTTTTATACAGGTTCGCCCTTGGCATCAATGCCGTTTACTTGCTTTTTCCAGGAAGGGTTCTGGAACCGTTCCTTTGGCCGCAATACTTCCAGTCTTGCGATTCCGGGTAACCGTGTAGGTTTTATGCCAGATCTATTCCTTCTTTCGTACTGCTCAATTTCTTTCTGCTGCAACTTAATGTCAGCCTGGGTTTTTAGAAGATTTTCCCGAGTTCTGAATAGATGTTGCTGCTGCCTTTGAAGAGCTTGTCTCCTGGCCTCCAGCACTTCAGGGCGTTCGTGGAGTCCCACTTGTGTTTGAATTAAATCATGTTCGTCCTGTTCTGACATTGGTGGAACATGGATTTCCTTTGTTTTCTTCTCCATAGGCTTGACTCCGCTTCCTCCTACTTCCAGGTTTTCATTGGTGGTATCCGCCAAATTTTTCTTCCAGAGTTTGTACTGGAGTTTCTTGGCAGGCTTCTTTCTTTTCTTCGAAGAGGAAGGTTTTTACCAGGTTAGTCTTCTGTCAATTCCTTGACATCAGGGTAAGTTAGACTGGTTTCACCGTCCTCTCTTTCCTCTTCTGGCGGAGGTGTTTGAATGTCTTCCTGTCTTTCAGAATCCGTGTTTTCAGCCGGTTTTGCCATAAGCACTTCGTGGAATCCCTCTTGAAGAGATTTAACCTTTCTTTCGAAAGCGTCTTCATCTTCGTGCTCGGAATCAAGCTCGTCCGATCCGGGTTCCGACTCTAATCTCTCCTCAATGGCGGCTAGCACAGAATCGGCTTCCGAGTTCGTCGTCGTATCGACGGATGTCGGATCTTCCACCTCTATTGTGGGATTGTTTTCTTCTGCCTCTTCCACGGGATTGCTTTCATCCGTGTTTTCGGCGACCTCGGATTGTACCATGCCAATAAAGTGAGATCTGTTTGCAGGCATCTCTGAGGAGGCAGCAAATTCAACAGGATATTGGCGATCTGAGCAAAATCCGGCATCATAGTTTTGTTCAACTGGGTATAGGGTGGGTGGGATAAATCTACTTCCACCACAGAATCCCATTTCCTCTGCAGTTAATATGATAAAGATGTTTGCAGATCCAATCGGTAAAACGCAGGCACTTACCAGATGATTCCGTGCTGGGATGTACTATCTGTTGTCGAGGAAGCGCCCGACGTCGTTGTCGAGTTCCAAGCTTCCGACAGTTATGGTACTGCCGATTCCGCCGAGTATCCCCGATCGAAACATAACACCTGACGTCGCTGGCCCCACGGTGGGCGCCAACTGTCGAGACATCGTAGTAGAGTTCATAGACGGGGGTGCCATAAGACTACTGATAGAGACGTGGGGGGACGTGGTAGTATAACAACCAGGAACACCAAAATTACCCAGGTTTGGTACGTCGCAACTAGGCGGCGTTCCTACTCCTGCAATTTCACTAAATCAGTGTCGTGGTGGTATCACGGCAGATGCCATGGGATGGCTAAAGTTGGGGCCGATGGACGCTGGAGGTGCTCGGGGAGGGATCACACAGCGAGTAGCCGCGTGGGGTAGATCACAAACACTACAAACACCAAGATCTTATCCAGGTTCAGGGCCCTCGTGTGGAGGTAACACCCCTACTCCTGCCTCTCTCTTTATATGTGTGTTACCGAGTAGCCACAGTACAATCAGGCCTTCAGCCGAGTAGCCACTCTTCTCTCTAGTTCTTTCTGTGAGTGTTGCCTTGTCTAGGATCCAAACGTAAGCCGCGAACCTCTCACAGGAGGAGGCAGGGCACCTTATATACTGGTGCCCAGCCGAATAGAAAACAACTATAAGGTACATCGAGATGTGACAGGAGCCCTGCAGAACCGCGCACGCCTCCGGGTTGTCGCTGACACTCGCCCCGTAAGTCGTTGCGCCGTTCGGAGATGGGACCTGTCCACCCTTGTCAGTGAGATAGGGTAGGCCCCTAGCCTTGTCCTGTCCCCTCTGTCAGTGACAGGACTAGACAGGCGCCTACATCACTGTAGCCACTCCGTGGTGCGGATAGTCACGCACTCCGTAAGTTGAACCGCACGCCGTACGGACACAGGATACGCGGGATCCTGTGTCAGAACGGCTCCATTGACTTCTGGTCCGAGTAGGAATCCACTTCCTCTACCCGGACAACTTCCTCTACTCGGAAGAATGCAATTTCCTTGATTCTTCCTCCTGGTCATTGGTAGGTACTACCGGATAACTGTCCACCGGGTAGCGAGTACCGGGTAGCAAGCCAACTTGGTCACAACTGCTCTTCTGGTCTTTCCTTTAGCACCTGCCTTACCCCTACTCGGGGGTAACCCCCCGACATTAGTCCCTGAAGCTGGTAGAGTCCTGCGAACTTGTTCACTGGGCCCGTCCAGCTTAAAAACAAATCTTGTCTTCGAACCGTAAGATGCCGAGTAGCACCTCTGAGTAGCCCTTATCCTTGGCTTGAATCTCTTCTTCTCCGAGTAGCACCATTTCTCTTCTCTGATGCCGAGTAAGAAGACTTTGTGAAATCTTTGAAAACGCAATCCCGCCTCAATCGGTGCGAATCCACCTCTGCGTGTCGCAACGGGGCACGTGTCGCACCCCTGTCACTCCGACGCCTCGGTACCCGGGATATGGCAGGCCACGCGCCCATAACTGCGGCCAGGGCCCACCAGCCCGTTAAGTCTCTTCAACCGCACTCAATAGCCCACGATCACGACGTGGGATTAACTGCGCCCCTTACGCGCGCAACATGCGCTGTGTGCGTTTCTAACCGGCGCGCAGCCCACGCCACACGATCTCAGCGTACAACTAATCCCACTATCTCCGCTCGTAGCGGCAACTCGAGGGGAGAGATAAATACCCCCTCGGTAACTCCTCCTTCTCTTTCCTGATCACTTCCACCTTCTGCCTCTTCGCCTCTCCGCCGCCGCAGAGCACTCCGCCGCCGCGCTGTAACATCCCAAGTATGAAAAATAGCCATTAGAATGTTTGCTCTCTGTTATTTTTATGTCTTGCATCATGGCATCATGTTGATTGCATTTGTTTTGCTTGTTTTCCATTTGTTTTCCTTTGTTTTGCTTTGTTTTCCAACTGTTTTCATTCGTTTTCCTTTGTTTTCTATTTGAATTTCAAACCAAAATTCAAACCTTTTGTTTCATCCTTGTGATGTTACAATTTCCAAAATCATATTTCAAATCAAAACAATCAATTGTTTCCATTAAAGTTGTAATTCCAAACTGTTGTTTTGTTTCTAACAGAAATTCATCTAATACCAAAAACAATTGAAATTTCAAACAATATTTCAAATGTTTTGTTCATACTTGCTCTGTTACGATCTTTCCAATTAAAAGGTTCAATAAAAAACATCCATTTTGTTTCCATGAAAATTAAAAAGATCAACTATTAAATTGTTCTCTAATAATCCATTTAATTCCAAATTACTTTCAAATTCAAATAAGTTATACAAACAGCACCCAATTTGAAAGTATGAAAATTACCAAAACAATTCCAATCTTTTTGTTCCATTTAAACACTAGTGTGCACCCTATTTAAAATCTTGTTTTCTATAATGCACTTAATAATAAAAATTCATCCAAATTTGATTTAAATTACAAACAGCAATTTAAAGTTGAAACTTTTGGAAAACAAAGTTGGCATTTAGTGGCTATTGTAAAAACTAACTCAACCAACATTTTTCAGAATTTTTCCTAACCCCAAACCCTAGCTTTATTCTTCCTTTTCAAATCAGCAAAAAAAAATAACAGAACAATTAATAAAAAGAACAAGAGAGGAGAGAGGGGCATGCAGGAAGCCCAGCCCACCTTTTTTCCCTCAGCCCAATACCCCTTCAGCCATCGTCTTCCTCGTACGGAAGAGCATCCATGGCCTCCACGTTGCAGGGAGGATGCAGGGAACGGCTGTGCTCCCCTCGTCCCCTCCTATAAACCTAACCCTAGCCCTAGGGTTCCCCTAACCCTCACCTTCTCCCTCTCCCCCGCCTCCATCTCTTCTTCCTTCTTCCTCCCTTCCCTCTCTGCTCTCTGTTTTTGTCTGAACCTGTACCGAGCCCCATTCCCTCCGGTGATCGTCGGAGCTCCGGGCTCCCTCCGGCCCGGGCGACCGCGGGAATGGAACCCCACGGCCGCCCTCTTCCTCCTCCCCCCCTCGGCACGGGCCGGGAGGGGCTGTGCCGCCGCCGCCGTCCATCACAAGTCGCCGGCCACCTCCTGTTCGAGCACGTCGACTACGCCTCTTCCCCTCGCTGTGAGCGCTCCTTCCCCTCTCGTTTCCCTCTCCCCTCGCTTCCCCTTCCTCCCTCTCCCTCCGACCGCAGCACCGCACCCACGGCACCCCCCCGGCCACCGCGAGTCCATGCAGCAGCAGCAGCCGATCGCTGCCGTTGCTGCCCTCTTCCCTGCTGCCTGCACTCGTCAGTTACAGATTCAGAAAAAGAAACCCGCAAACCACACCTTATCCACCCCGACGCCCCTCTACTGTCAACACAGCAGCACACCACCCCACTGGTCAACACCCCTTGCGCTTAACCCACAGGTCCTAGGTTCGATCCCCCTAACCCCACCTTTTTCTTTCCGTTTTTCTTTTTCTGTCAGAATTTCAGCAACTCAGATCTGAACCATTACTTCAAAAATCCATATAAAATTGAATATCACTCCAATTTGAATGATTCAAAATCCTGTGGATTCATAATTTTGTGCTCCTTCTAGTAATGTCAAGTTTGCAACATGTTTCTGTAACAATTTTTGCACTAAATAATTAATTACTAAAAATGCAATAAAATTTGGAAACTTTGGAATTTCATAACTTTAGTTCTACTCATCCAATTTAAGCAAACTTGGGCTCTAAAAATTTGTCTTAACAAACTCTACACATTGGTATTTTATTTGGACACAATTGAATTAATTTTGAGCATGTTTCCCTCTGATTACTAAAAATGGAAGAATAAGAATGATTATGGAAAATTGCATAATAAATTCAATAATCACCCTAAAATTATGTTTAATAGCTCAAAATGTTCAGTGAAACATTTGCTACATGTTTTCAACCTTTTCAATGAAATTTGTTTACTGTTTTGAATATTTTAAATTGGTGCAATATTTGAATTCTTGTTTAATTCACTTAATTTTGCAAAAAATCATAACTTGGGCATAAAAAATTCCAAATCCAACAAACTAAATATGTTTTCCCATCAACTTTTCATGTACTTTCCAAATATCAATTTTGTTTGCAGTTTTGAATAATTTAAATTGCTGAAAACAACTGTTTCTTAATTAATGCATTTAAAATTGCCAAATTAATAACTTGCTCATTTTAAATCCAATTTCAACAAATGAAATATGTTTTCCATGCAAAATTAAACCACCTTTCCAAATATAAAATTTGTTTCATGTTTTGAATAATTAAAATTGGTTAAATAATTTAAACCTTGTTTAAATCATTTAAAATTGTTAAATTCATAACTTGGTCAAATTAATTTCTTTTGGGACATATAAAATATGTTTTCCAACCATAAAAGTATGAACTTTTCAAATATGAATTTGCTTCAATGCCTTGAACAAATAAAAATTCAAATAAGTTCATGTTTGAATTAAATTCATTTAATTCTTGCTTAAAGTTGTTTAATTCATAAATAATTTATTTGAAATCCTTTTTCAACAAGTGAAACATGTAATCCATCCAAAATCTCGTGTTCTTTTCAAGTATGAATTTTGTTATCTGTTTCGAACAATTTAACTTGCTGAAAACAACAAATGATTGTGTGACACCTTTAAGGAACCAAAATTTCCTAACTTAATGAATGAATTTCCAAACTTGGTAAACCTTATTTCCAATTGGTTCTATTGTTGTTATTTTGCTGTTTTACTCATCCATGCATCATGCTAATTCACTTACACAAGTTGATTAGTTGTAAAACAAATGTTTCAACTTAATTCATGGGCTTTCCATATGCAATCCAAAATTGCATGTGGGTCCATTTAATCATGTTGTTATCTTGTCAACTAGTTTATTTCTGATGCATCAATTAAATTGACATGCATCATCCCATGTTTGTGCATTATGCCATGATATTGATTGTTTATCTCTTTGCGTTGTCTGTTTGCTTCTTCTCGGATACACGACGATGTTGAGACCGACGATACTTACGACACCCCTTCTAAGGATCTAGCTCAGTACCAGGCTGCTGAGTTTGCAGGCAAGTTATCACTCACATGAACCATTGTGTTCCTTTCAACATTGGTTACCGATACTTTCCGTTGTCTATTCTGCTAGCCCTATGAATCGTTGCTTCTGTTCGAACCTATCACACGTATCCTTTAACCCTGATATTGCCTCACCTCCACTCCCATAACCCCGTTGTTTGAGCCCGTGTCTTACTAGCATGCTTAGGGTTGTTTTGCTCGAGTCTGTTACCCGTTACCTTCTGTTACTATTTCTATTATGTTCTGGTGCTCGATGTTAAACAACAACCTGTTAATTTTGAGGTAATAATAATTTGATGATAAGGCACTGGCAGGAGGCTCGGCGTGGTTTTGAGGCCTGCTAGTGTCGACCCTAATTAGGAAAAGGGTCTTGTCTACTGATCCATGATGAGCGCACTAACCGCATGTGGGAAGCGAGTATGGGCGCCCCCCTCAATTTGACTCGATTCGCATCTCGTCCAAATCACCACACTTAGTTCGGGCTTTCCATTTGATGCACGCATATGCAGGTACGAACCCTTGGCGCCAGGGTGGAACTTTTGTAGTCGGCATTTAGGGCGGCGTGGTGTTCCAGTGCTATGAGGGTCCCCTTTTCTTCGTGGGGCTCGATTAGCCGCGCACGCACAGCACGTGGTGCTTTGGGCTTGATGCGAAGAAGAGTTGAGTTGTGTAGAGTGCCCCGCTTGGTGGGAGGCATCCCATCTGGCGGGTTATTCTTGCGTGTACGGCCAAATTGGTGCAACCCTGCAGGGATAAAATCTTCTCGAGAAGCCGTGTTTTCCGCGGTTATGGATTACTTGGTGAAAGTACTGGCTAACAAGTACTCAGGACAACTTACACCTAATGACTAACAATCTGACTAGTAATAGTCCTATTGACAAAATAATTTGAACCATCATTAATCCAACTGTGTGAGTTATCCTCGGATTGCTTCTTTGGATAAGGGGCGAGATCCAGGATGGGTTTGTATGGTGGTTAGCTGTAGTTGGTTACAATACGCTATCTTATCCCCTTTCTGATAGCCGGAAGTTGTAGCATGTCTCTGTAGTTGGTTAGAGCAGCCAGTTGCAGCATCTTTTATATCCCCTTCCTTCCGTTGAACCCAAAGCATCTGTGCTTGGTGTTGACGGGTTACACTTTGGTGAATTGTGAGTCTTGCTTGCCAGTACGTTTATGTACTGACCCCTTTGGGGCTGTGGTTTCCGCAGACTACGTTTCCGAGGATCCCCATGGTGGCTACTACGTGGAGTATGACGAGGCTGCTGACGAGTAGATAGCGGACCCGGGCAGGATCCGAGACTTCGTGGATGGGCTCCGTCTTTTCGTTTCCGGCCTCTTAGGCCTATTTGGATCTTGTCTGTACTCAGACATGTTGAATGCTTCCGCTGTGATGTGATGATGTTATGTTGGGACATGTGTCCTCTAGATGATTGTATTTGCTATCTCTGCTCTAGTGAGAGCTATTTGCAACTTATTTCAATCTTTTGTGTCGTAGAGATCTGTTGTGATATCACTTGTTCCAATGCCGTTGACGTACCATGTGTGTATGTTTTGAAGTACGTCAATGGAAGTATCTGGATTTCTATGGGATGGTTTGCGCAGACGATGAATAGTAAGAGAATGGTTGTCACACGTTTACGTGTTGGCCTGCTCATATTGAGATGCGGGTGCCGGTATGCCCCGTAAGCCATTTATCTACTGTTTAACGGACTGGAGTATCCCCTAGAAGTCCGGGTGCGACAAATGGTATCAGAGCCTGTCTGCCTGTAGGATCCCTTTTTACTGGTCGCAGTTGAGTCTAGAAACTATTTTGTAGCTATATAGGAAAAATGAAACGTGAGAGTAGGAATTCTGCCATTTTTCTTCTTTCCCCACCCACCCACCCTTTTCTGGTAAGGAAGTGCAACGTTGTTTTCTCTTCTCATCTAAACTTTCAAGTTAGGATTTCACGAATTCTGGTTTCTCTAGGATGGTTATATCTACTAGACCATAAGAATGGAGGTGGTTGTGACATGATTTATCATGTTACCTACTCACGATTGAGAACGGAGGCGTGTAAGCCCCGGAAGTAGATCCTCTATTTCTTAAGCAGTAGATATTGATCCTTTAGAAGCCCGTATGGATTTTTCCGTAGTACCTCAGGAGTGTTTTGATCTCGTTTTCCCGATGTTGCTTCGTTATCCTGTTCTTCTCAACATCCTTTTCGTCCGTTGAAACATTGTTGTTGTTTTCCATTTCAGTTCTTCTACCGGCGTCTAATCAAAACTTCCCAAATATCAAGTCTACCTGGCCAGAAAGGTTGTTGTTGTTTCGAAAACTACCAGGCTATGAGAGCTGGCATTCCTATCACCTGGGGTTGTTTCGGGGAAGCATTCCTGAATCACCACATTCCAGATAGTCTATTCTTCAAATGAATCAAGTTCTATCCAGCTATATACCCTCGAGGCAAAACCTCTCCCTTTACTTGAAAATGTTCCGGTGGTTTCCAAATCCCCTGACATCTTGCCAGAAGAGTTGCCAGGAATACCTGTCATCTTGAACTTCCAAAAAAACTATCCAAGGTGCACGATGTGTTTCACGTGTCACAGGTCAAGAGGATCTTCGTAAGAAGTATCCGGACCTTTTCTTTTCTCAGTAGGAATCTCGGGGCGCGATTCCTTCAAGGGGGGGCGTTTTGTAACATCCCAAGTATGAAAAATAGCCATTAGAATGTTTGCTCTCTGTTATTTTTATGTTTTTCATCATGGCATCATGTTGATTGCATTTGTTTTGCTTGTTTTCCATTTGTTTTCCTTTGTTTTGCTTTGTTTTCCAACTGTTTTCCTTTGTTTTCTATTTGAATTTCAAACCAAAATTCAAACCTTTTATTTCATCCTTGTGATGTTACAATTTCCAAAATCATATTTCAAATCAAAACAATCAATTGTTTCCATTAAAGTTGTAATTCCAAACTGTTGTTTTGTTTCTAACAGAAATTCATCTAATACCAAAAACAATTGAAATTCAAACAATATTTCAAATGTTTTGTTCATACTTGCTCTGTTACGATCTTTCCAATTAAAAGGTTCAATCAAAAACATCCATTTTGTTTCCATGAAAATTAAAAAGATCAACTATTAAATTGTTCTCTAATAATCCATTTAATTCCAAATTACTTTCAAATTCAAATAAGTTATACAAACAGCACCCAATTTGAAAGTATGAAAATTACCAAAACAATTCCAATCTTTTTGTTCCATTTAAACACTAGTGTGCACCCTATTTAAAATCTTGTTTTCTATAATGCACTTAATAATAAAAATTCATCCAAATTTGATTTAAATTACAAACAGCAATTTAAAGTTGAAACTTTTGGAAAACAAAGTTGGCATTTAGTGGCTATTGTAAAAACTAACTCAACCAACATTTTTCAGAATTTTTCCTAACCCCAAACCCTAGCTTTATTCTTCCTTTTCAAATCAGCAAAAAAATAAAATAACAGAACAATTAATAAAAAGAACAAGAGAGGAGAGAGGGGCATGCAGGAAGCCCAGCCCACCTTTTTTCCCTCAGCCCAATACCCCTTCAGCCATCGTCTTCCTCGTACGAAAGAGCATCCATGGCCTCCACGTTGCATGGAGGATGCAGGGAACGGCTGTGCGCCCCTCCTCCCCTCCTATAAACCTAACCCTAGCCCTAGGGTTCCCCTAACCCTCACCTTCTCCCTCTCCCCCGCCTCCATCTCTTCTTCCTTCTTCCTCCCTTCCCTCTCTGCTCTCTGTTTTTGTCTGAACCTGTACCGAGCCCCATTCCCTCCGGTGATCGTCGGAGCTCCGGGCTCCCTCCGGCCCGGGTGACCGCGGGAATGGAACCCCACGGCCGCCCTCTTCCTCCTCCCCCCTCGGCACGGGCCGGGAGGGGCTGTGCCGCCGTCGCCGTCCATCACAAGTCGACGGCCACCTCCTGTTCGAGCACGTCGACTGCGCCTCTTCCCCTTGCTGTGAGCGCTCCTTCCCCTCTCGTTTCCCTCTCCCCTCGCTTCCCCTTCCTCCCTCTCCCTCCGACCGCAGCACCGCACCCACGGCACCCCCCCCGGCCACCGCGAGTCCACGCAGCAGCAGCAGCCGATCGCTGCCCTCTTCCCTGCTGCCTGCGCTCGTCAGTTACAGATTCAAAAAAAGAAACCCGCAAACCACACCTTATCCACCCCGACGCCCCTCTACTGTCAACACAGCAGCACACCACCCCACTGGTCAACACCCCTTGCGCTTAACCCACAGGTCCTGGGTTCGATCCCCCTAACCCCACCTTTTTCTTTCCGTTTTTCTTTTTCTGTCAGTATTTCAGCAACTCAGATCTGAACCATTACTTCAAAAATCCATATAAAATTGAATATCACTCCAATTTGAATGATTCAAAATCCTGTGCATTCATAATTTTGTGCTCCTTCTAGTAATGTCAAGTTTGCAACATGTTTCTGTAACAAGTTTTGCACTAAATAATTAATTACTGAAAATGCAATAAAATTTGGAAACTTTGGAATTTCATAACTTTAGTTCTACTCATCCAATTTAAGCAAACTTGGGCTCTAAAAATTTGTCTTAACAAACTATACAGATTGGTATTTTATTTGGACACAATTGAATTAATTTTGAGCATGTTTCCCTCTGATTACTAAAAATGGCAGAATAAGAATGATTATGGAAAATTGCATAATAAATTCAATAATCACCCTAAAATTATGTTTAATAGCTCAAAATGTTCAGTGAAACATTTGCTACATGTTTTCAACCTTTTCAATGAAATTTATTTACTGTTTTGAATATTTTAAATTGGTGCAATATTTGAATTCTTGTTTAATTCACTTAATTTTGCAAAAAATCATAACTTGGGCATAAAAAATTCCAAATCCAACAAACTAAATATGTTTTCCAATCAACTTTTCATGTACTTTCCAAATATCAATTTTGTTTGCTGTTTTGAATAATTTAAATTGCTGACAACAACTGTTTCTTAATTAATGCATTTAAAATTGCCAAATTAATAACTTGCTCATTTTAAATCCAATTTCAACAAATGAAATATGTTTTCCATGCAAAATTAAACCAACTTTCCAAATATAAAATTTGTTTCATGTTTTGAATAATTAAAATTGGTTAAATAATTTAAACCTTGTTTAAATCATTTAAAATTGTTAAATTCATAACTTGGTCAAATTAATTTCTTTTGGGACATATAAAATATGTTTTCCAACCATAAAAGTACGAAATTTTCAAATATGAATTTGCTTCAATGCCTTGAACAAATAAAAATTCAAATAAGTTCATGTTTGAATTAAATTCATTTAATTCTTGCTTAAACTTGTTTAATTCATAAATAATTTATTTGAAATCCTTTTTCAACAAGTGAAACATGTAATCCACCCAAAATCTCGTGTTCTTTTCAAGTATGAATTTTGTTATCTGTTTTGAACAATTTAACTTGCTGAAAACAACAAATGATTGTGTGACACCTTTAAGGAACCAAAATTTCCTAACTTAATGAATGAATTTCCAAACTTGGTAAACCTTATTTCCAATTGGTTCTATTGTTGTTATTTTGCTGTTTTACTCATCCATGCATCATGCTAATTCACTTACACAAGTTGATTAGTTGTAAAACAAATGTTTCAACTTAATTCATGGGCTTTCCATATGCAATCCAAAATTGCATGTGGGTCCATTTAATCATGTTGTTATCCTCTCAACTAGTTTATTTCTGATGCATCAATTAAATTGACATGCATCATCCCATGTTTGTGCATTATGCCATGATATTGATTGTTTATCTCTTTGCGTTGTCTGTTTGCTTCTTCTCGGATACACGACGACGTTGAGACCGACGATACTTACGACACCCCTTCTAAGGATCTAGCTCAGTACCAGGCTGCTGAGTTTGCAGGCAAGTTATCACTCACATGAACCATTGTGTTCCTTTCAACATTGGTTACCGATACTTTCCGTTGTCTATTCTGGTAGCCCTATGAATCGTTGCTTCTGTTCGAACCTATCACATGTATCCTTTAACACTGATATTGCCTCACCTCCACTCCCATAACCCCGTTGTTTGAGCCCGTGTCTTACTAGCATGCTTAGGGTTGTTTTGCTCGAGTCTGTTACTCGTTACCTTCTGTTACTATTTCTATTATGTTCTGGGGCTCGATGTTAAACAACAACCTGTTAATTTTGAGGTAATAATAATTTGATGATAAGGCACCGGCAGGAGGCCCGGCGTGGTTTTGAGGCCTGCTAGTGTCGACCCTAATTAGGAAAAGGGTCTTGTCTACTGATCCATGATGAGCGCACTAACCGCATGTGGGAAGCGAGTATGGGCGCCCCCCTCAATTTGACTCGATTCGCATCTCGTCCAAATCACCACACTTAGTTCGGGCTTTCCATTTGATGCACGCATATGCAGGTACGAACCCTTGGCGCCAGGGTGGAACTTTTGTAGTCGGCATTTAGGGCGGCGTGGTGTTCCAGTGCTATGAGGGTCCCCTTTTCTTCGTGGGGCTCGATTAGCCGCGCACGCACAGCACGTGGTGCTTTGGGCTTGATGCGAAGAAGAGTTGAGTTGTGTAGAGTGCCCCGCTTGGTGGGAGGCATCCCATCTGGCGGGTTATTCTTGCGTGTACGGCCAAATTGGTGCAACCCTGCAGGGATAAAATCTTCTCGAGAAGCCGTGTTTTCCGCGGTTATGGATTACTTGGTGAAAGTACTGGCTAACAAGTACTCAGGACAACTTACACCTAATGACTAACAATCTGACTAGTAATAGTCCTATTGACACAATAATTTGAACCATCATTAATCCAACTGTGTGAGTTATCCTCGGATTGCTTCTTTGGATAAGGGGCGAGATCCAGGATGGGTTTGTATGGTGGTTAGCTGTAGTTGGTTACGATACGCTATCTTACCCCCTATCTGATAGCCGGAAGTTGTAGCATGTCTCTGTAGTTGGTTAGAGCAGCCAGTTGCAGCATCTTTTATATCCCCTTCCTTCCGTTGAACCCAAAGCATCTGTGCTTGGTGTTGACGGGTTACACTTTGGTGAATTATGAGTCTTGCTTGCCAGTACGTTTATGTACTGACCCCTTTGGGGCTGTGGTTTCCGCAGACTACGTTTCCGAGGATCCCCATGGTGGCTACTACGTGGAGTATGACGAGGCTGCTGACGAGTAGATAGCGGACCTGGGCAGGATCCGAGACTTCGTGGATGGGCTCCGTCTTTTCGTTTCCGGCCTCTTAGGCCTATTTGGATCTTGTCTGTACTCAGACATGTTGAATGCTTCCGCTGTGATGTGATGATGTTATGTTGGGACATGTGTCCTCTGGATGATTGTATTTGCTATCTTTGCTCTAGTGAGAGCTATTTGCAACTTATTTCCATCTTTTGTGTCGTAGAGATCTGTTGTGATATCACTTGTTCCAATGCCGTTGACGTACCATGAGTGTATGTTTTGAAGTACGTCAATGGAAGTATCTGGATTTCTATGGGATGGTTTGCGCAGACGATGAATAGTAAGAGAATGGTTGTCACACGTTTACGTGTTGGCCTGCTCATATTGAGATGCGGGTGCCGGTATGCCCCGTAAGCCATTTATCTACTGTTTAACGGACTGTGAGTATCCCCTAGAAGTCCGGGTGCGACACGCGCATCCTTGCCATGCCGCTGCTCCGTGCGACGCCAGAAAGACAGAGATCACTTTCTCCACCCATCTCTTCCACAAATATTCCACCAATCCATCTCATCTCCATAGCCCGCGGAGATGACGACACTCGCGCCGGATGGGAGGGATCTGACGTCACGGCGGAAGATTGCCGGTGGTTGGTTAATACCCGCCGCGTCCCTCCCGGCGTGCAGTGCCGGCAGCCGGACGGCGAAACCATCCCCGCGCCGCAGGAGGGCGAGTTCGTCGTCTTCCTCGCGCACTTCAAGCGGGGATTTGGCCTCCCGGCGTCGGACTTCTTCAGGGAATTCGTCAATCACTTCGGTCTACAGCCGCATCACCTGCCCCCCAATGCCATGGTGATGCTCGCCTTCCACGCCGTGGTCTGCGAGGCGTTCCTGGGCGTGCGCCCGACTGTTCATACCTATGCGCGGTACTTCTTCTTCCGGAAGCAAAGCGTCCCCAAGCCCGGAAGCACGGAGAGCTCCCGCGCCATGACGAAGACAGGAAGCGCGATGATGCTGCAGCGCACCGCCGGCAGCCACCCGCGCGTCAAGGGGCTCGACACGGTACGTAAGTCGCAGCGCTCCATCCTTTACGTTAAGAACGTTCCTGCCGAAGAAGGAGCACCAATCACGGACCGGATAAACCTCCCCAAGTGGACGAATACGCCGCCAACCCAGCAGAATTGGGGATACAAGCCGAAGAATCATGACGAAATCCTTCAGATCGAGAAGCGCCTCGCCGAGATGACAGAGTTGGGATTCAAACGCGATGATCCCATCGCGTGTTGGATCTCACGCCGAGTGCTCCCTCTTCAACGCCGCTCCCACAAGATGTGCCACATGGGAGGCAGCCGGGACTGCACGAGGACCACCACCTTCGAGCTTAGCACCGCCGATGTCGCCATCTGGGCGAGATCCATCATGAAGACCAGCCTCACCGACACCTGGCAATACGGCTTTGTGCCGTACAGCCGTACTAAGCGCATCGAACAGGTTAGCCCTCTCTTTTTTGTCTCTGTACCTTGATACCGAGTAGAACATCTCAAATATCCTGTAGGCCTTAAGTGCTTTGTGTTTGCACGCCATGTTGAGTAGCAAACCCCGAGCATCTTAGTTGGCTTTATCTGCTTTGTGTTTGCACGCCCCGT
This sequence comes from Alopecurus myosuroides, assembly GCA_028641055.1. Taxonomy (NCBI): domain Eukaryota; kingdom Viridiplantae; phylum Streptophyta; class Magnoliopsida; order Poales; family Poaceae; genus Alopecurus; species Alopecurus myosuroides. The sequence continues at coordinate 49,110,523 of CM054062.1, read as the reverse complement.
CGAGTAGAGAACCTTAGCCTAATATGCTTTGTGTTTGCATGCTACTCTGAATAGGATTTTCTGGATTTATATGCTTTGTGTTTGCATCCTGTACCGGGTAGAACCCCTCAGCCTTGTACTCAATTGATTTGCACCACTTGCTTGTCTTTCCAGCATATCGATCGACAAGCTGTTGAAGATGAGGAGCTCTTTGAGGCCAACTGGAGCGGTGACCGAGAAGAGGACGATGAGACTGCCTACGATACCCAGGACACCCTCTGTATCCCTCACGCCGAATAGCCGGGAAAGCATCAAGTTGACGCGTCTATTCGGGATTGGTCCGAGGACGAAGAAGGTGACTAAGTTCACCTCTCTCATTGCGAGTAGCGCAACCCAACCTCCCTTTCTGTTTCTTAACTCTTTTTTCCCTTCTATTCTGCAGATGATCCTGAGGTGGACGAGGAAGACAAGGATGCCCTCGACGTCGATCCTATCTTTGTAGCTGCTCCTACTACTCGGAAGAGGACGGGTAGCGGTGCCCAAGAGCCTGCCGCCAAGAAAACCAAGAAGGCCGAGAAGAAGAAGAAGGTTGCCATCGCCAAAAGGCAACTCCCCACCCGCAAGGGGTGAGTAACTTTCATTTGTGTTGCATTCTACTCCCGCTTCTCGATGTTCTATTCCCGTCCTCTTTGTTTCTGAACTCCCCTTCTGTTTTAGTGATCCTCTGGATGCCGATGCTGCTGCGGCTCCCACCACCTCCAAGAGAAAACCTGCCATCGACCTCGAGAAACTCATTGACCTCTCCGAGGATGAGGACGAGCCAGCAGCACGGGATAGGACGCGTGCGCCCTCTCCCGTGAAGGCAGAAGAAGAAGACGACAGCGCTGAGAACACGGGCGCTGGTGCCCAAAACATGGACTTGGAGCAGCAGGCCCGCGCAGATCAGAGCGCGCAGGATGCTGCTCACGATGAGACGCCTTCTTCTCCCCCAGCTGCCTCAGTTGGGGAGAATACCAATCAAGAAGCTGAGCACCAAGATCATGCCGCCCTTGAGCGGCAGGACGAGAACCTGGAGCAGCCGCTAGACGAAGCTGCGGTTCAAGACGACCCCGCGGCCCAACCGCGGGTAGAATAAGCAGAAGATGTACGCCCGAATCCCGCTGCCGAGCAGCGGGCTGAGGATACTGTGGTGGAGCAAAACCTGCAGGGCCAAGCGCAGCCGGATGCTACGTTGGGTAGCCGGCCCCCTGTGCCGCCTACTCAGCAGGTTACTCCACCTACTGCACCGAGCCCTCCACGACCACAGAAGAAAACCAAGACTGCCCCGAGCCCTCCCGCAAAGCAAAGCACGCAGAAGACCGCGCCGAGCCCTCCTTCCAAGCAAGGTACCAAGAAGCCTGCTTCTCAGACGGATGCTACCGGCAAGAAGGCCGTTCAGCCTGACGCCCCAACTCGCCCGAACCCGCCGCGCCATGCTGCGAAGGACAATACATTGATGCCACCGCCCAAATCAACCATGAAGCCTGCTGCTAAGAGCGCGCAACTTACACTTGACGCTCCTGGCAGTTCTGCTGGCGCGGGCGAAGGATCGAGCGCGGGCGCTCCTCAGTCGTAGCCCAGCTTCCTGCCCTACACGCTGCAGATGGCCAAGCAGCACAGTATTGAGTTGACCAAGGGTGAGCAGCGGATCGCCCTTATGAAGGGCGCCCAGGCCAAGGCGATGGACGCCAAGTTGTCGGAGAAGAAGAAAACCCTTGCGTTCCACCCACGCGAGGCCAACGAGACTGAAGTTCAAACCGAGGGGCTCCAGCAGGTTATTGACCGAATAGGCTTCATTGATCAGGTGTGGGAGAGCAGCGTCCTTGGGAACAAGACGTGGGATGGCAGCACTGTAGGCACGCTGGACCACTGGCGTACTAACTGGAACAAGGCTGATATGGGCTACAATCCCATGACCATCGCCTCCAACACATGTACGCTGGCCGCGAAGCTATTCGTTCATCGCAAAGCCGCCGAAGACATCGAGCAAACATACGCTGTAAGTTTCTTTTGCTTGTTCCGAGTTGTGACTTTTCTTCTCTTCTGTTCTTCTTTTTCTCCTTAGCCACTATCCAGTCCCCGAGATTCGGGCCGAGTAGACGGGTGCTCAACCGAGTTGCCGTCTTCTCGGGCCAAATCTTCCAAAAATCGTCTAATTCGTTTTCTTCCTTTTCCCCAGAATAGCCTCATGAAGAGGACCAACTTGTTCCGGCGGCTGCTCTGGAACCATAGCATCGCTACCCGACGGCTCGCGACCCTGGAAAAAGATCGCAAGAACGACGCCGAGTTGGAGCAGGCGGCAGTGGATCGTGCCCTTCAACTCTCTGCAATCGAAAGTAAGCCTTTAGCTATTCGGTTAGTGCGTTTTGTGTTTACGCCCGGATTTGCTCTTTGCTCTAACTCTGTTTACTCTGCAGGCAAACTCAAAGAACTGCAGGAGCAGCACCAGCACTGCCACGTCTTCACTGCCTCCGCCGAGAGCAAGATCAAGGAGATGGAAGGTGAGTTGCCGTCTTCTCGCTTGTTTTACTCCTTTTTCTTGGTTATTCTGCTCACCGTGCTGTTTCTTTCCGCAGAAGAGTACAAGAAATTCCGTGAGGAGCATCTTGACTGCTTGAAGCCCGCGGAGGTGAAGCAGCAACTGGAGAGCCACGAAACAGAGCTCAAGAACAAATGCGACGCCGAGTTGGAACAGTTGCAAGTCCAATTGAGGACTGCCCTCCAGGACGCCATAGACCAAGCCGTCGAGAAGGAAAAAGTCAAGGCAGTAGCCAAGGCCAAGGAGAGGGCCCTCAAGGCGGAAAACGAGGTGCTGAAGAAGTGCAATGCAGATCTCATGCTCCAGCTTGGCACTGCTCGCCAAGTCGAGGAGAGGCATATTGCCGATGAGGAGTCCTGGAAGAACAAGCTGCATGCGCTACTCATTGACCTCAACAGTAAGTCTACGCTTCTCCGTACCTAGTTGTTCCCTTTTTCTTCTTCTGTTTGGCTTGGTTTGCTTCTCCTCTTTTCTGCTTCCCTATCTAACTCTTTCTGATAGCATTCTCAGATATCTTCCCTGATCTCTGCTCGGCTAGCACGCCTGCTTTGGCTAAGGCGCAAGGAATCCGAGCTGAAAAAGGATTGCCTACGAACACCAAATCTTCAATCGACGACGACCTCACGAGTATCAAGTCGCAGCTCCGCCAGCTTCAGGGCTTTAGATCCAACCTGGTGTCCACAACCTTCAAGCTTCATGATCTATTCTAGCCTCGTGAATCTGCGCCCAAAACTCTTCGCGCGCTCTCCGAGAAGCTGAACGGTGCAAAGGCCGAGCTGAAGAAATGGCGTGCGTCCGCAGCTCGGGCAGGCGCCGATCTGCTGCTCCGCTTCATATGCAGCTGGTACGAGAACCTCAACCTCGACACCATTCGTGAGTTGCGCCAAGGCTCGAAGTGGTCAGATGATGCCGACTGCATTGCCCGCCGCAAGGCAGTTGCGTACGAGATCGCCTCCTACGCGGACACTGCCCTCTTCGTCGACGGCCCCACCGAGCCTGACACTGAGGCGGAAATTGGGGATGAAGATGAAGAGGAAGATGAAGATGAGGACACCGAGTCGGAGGACTTGGGTGTCTTCGAAAATACTGGTGCCGAGGAGGGATCCGGGAAGGGGAAGGGCAAGGTTGTTGCAGATAGCGACGAGGAGCCGGAAACCGAGGGCCAAGATGCCACCATCACCACCGAGATGGTGACCCAGGCTGCGGCTCCCGAGCTGGGCACGTCCTCTGGTGCGGCGCTTGATGACGCGGTGCTACTCCTTACTCACTCCACTGCTTCCACCTCAGCTACCGACCCCATCTCGGTGGCCACTGCCACCTCTGAGCGAGCCACCGCCAACACTGAGGCTGATGCTGCCAACGCCAACCTGGACAACACTGCTACTTCCAACCAGTGATCTCCTGCAAACACTTATGCCCTAGAATTTTTATCAGATCCCCGGGATGCCGGGTGCATATGTATCAAACAATTATCATTTCCGTCGCTACTCAGTTTTATTTCCTTTGAAGTTTGAAGTTTATTAATTTGAGCAACATTGGCCCGATGCCGGGTTGCGTTATTATGCAAGTCCCCGAGTTGCATTTTTTATCCGCTCTTTCCTTTTTGTCTCAGCTCTTACCTGCAACTTGTTGCTTTGTTGGTAGCCGAGTCACAAGAGTTCAAAGTAGGAGTTTCAAATACTTAGCCACTTAGAAAAATTCATAGTAACGCTGCCCACCACTTAGCCGGAAAGAAAAAACAGCAAAAAACACTCTATTCGGTTGCCACACGCTTCATTTCCTTTGCAATTTTTCATGTGTTCATTGACTCTTTGGCTTGTTCTCTGGCTTGCCATGAAGCCGGGTTGCGGACAGCAGCAGAGTCGCAGAGTGTCCGGTGATTTTAAACACACTACTTTGTATGCTTTTGAAATTCTAAGTGGTTCAACCGAATAGACAAAGTAAAGCAGAGTAAACACAAGGAACAGTTTGGACGAGGGCAGTCCCCGAGTTCAATTTCAGATTGCCGAATAGAAGTTTAACTCGGATAAGAGAGTACATACATAATTTTCTCATGAATGAAAACAACGGAGTAGAGCTACATTCCAGGGACGCTTAGATTCCTCTCCGGCTTTATCCGACCTGTTCTTCTGTGATGGCTGCACGTCAACAAGATAATATGCATCATTGTGTAGAGCCTTGCTCACAATGAACGGCCCTTCCCACGGAGGAGATAGCTTGTGCATCCCGGCAGTGCGTTGCACAAGCCTAAGCACCATGTCTCCTTCTCGGAAAACCCTTGGGTTCACTTTCCGGCTATGATAACGCCTCAAGTTTTGCTGATAAACAGCTGAACATGACAGAGTTAACTCTCTTGCTTCTTCTAGCAGGTCAACGTCATTTTCTCGAGCTTCTCTAGCCTCTGCCTCCGTGTAGAGCGTTACATGGGGCGAGTCATGCTCTAGGTCAGTGGGCAACACAGCCTCAGCTCCATAGACCAAAAAGAATGGCGTGTAGCCGGTTGACCGGTTAGGGGTAGTGCGTAGACTCCACAACACCGCTGGCAACTCGTCTAGCCAACACCCAGGTGCTTTCAGCAGCGGCTCAATCAGCCTTGGCTTTATGCCTGATAGCACCATGCCATTTGCTCTTTCCACTTGCCCATTGGAGGCGGGATGCGCAATAGATGCAACATCTAGCCGAATGCGCTTATCTCTGCAGAACCTCACAAACCTGCATTCAGCAAAGTTTGTGCCATTATCCGTGATAATGTTGTGCGGGTAGCCATACCTCAGGATCACATCCTTTAGGAAACTCACAGCAGTGGCTTCATCACACTTCCGAATAGGCTTCACCTCAATCCATTTTGTGAATTTGTCAACCATGACCAGAATGTGAGTCATGTTGCCTCTAGCCGGCTTGAAAGGACCCACCATATCCAAGCACCAAACAGCAAATGGCCAAGTAATGGGAATGGTCTTCAATTCGGAAGCTGGCATATGAATCTTACTTGCAAACCTCTCGCAGCCATTGCACTTTCTCACGATATCTTCAGCTTGCTTCAGGGCAGTGAGCCAAAAGAAGCCATGCCGAAAAGCCTTGTTGACCAGAGCCCGAGAAGAGGCGTGATGCCCGCATTCTCCTTGGTGTATCTCCACCAGTATTTCTTTTCCCTCTTCTGGCTCTACACAGCGCTGCAGCACACCAGTAGGGCTTCTTCTATGCAGCACATCTCTGAAGATTGTATAGCCCTTGGACCTTCTCTGAATTTGCCTCGAGGTAACCTCATCACTCGGCAAGGTGCCATCTTTTAGAAAGGATGATATGGGCAGAGCCCAACTCGGTGTATCCCGGATGGGAAACACTGGTTCGTCCACTTCCATTGGATCAACCACCACTTCTTCTTCTTCTGAGGCGGGAACGAGTCCCCGAGATCTCGTGCACGCAGCAAGAACTCCGTCAATGAATGCGACAGTCTCCGAGTTAGGAGGGGCAGTCCCCGAGTAAGAAGGGACAATCCCCGGGTTGCAGGCGCCAGTCCCCGGGATGGAGACGGCAGTCCCCGGGTTCTCTTTTGCAGCCTCCCAGTCGATCTCCATTGGACAGCTTCCTCACCAGGCAGAGAAGGAACAAATATGGATTCCGAGTTGGGGGATGGCTTGATAGATGGCTTCCTCAAATGCTCCAAGGCAACCCCAGCTAGGATGTATTGCCGAGAAGACCCCAACTTGGACAGCTCATCAGCTGCCTCATTCTCTGCTCGGTGTATGTGTTGGAACTCGCATCCTTCAAAGAATCCATTCATGGTTTGCACTAGGAACCGATATGAAGCCATGTTGGCATCCAGAGCATCCCAAGTGCCTGAAACTTGTTGCACAACGAGATCCGAGTCGCCATAGCATATGATGCGCTGCACGCCAACCTCCTTGGCCACCTTCAAGCTGTGTAATATGGCCTCGTACTCTGCTACATTGTTGGATGCCTTGAAGTGGATTTGCAGCATGTACTTGAGTTGATCTCGCTTGGGTGATGTGAGCACCACGCCCGCACCCAAGCCTTCCTTCACCTTGGAGCCATCAAAATGCATCTTCCAGTAATTGGATACCGGAGTAGGAGGCTCATACTGCACCTCAACCCAATCCACCAGAAAATCAGCAAGAATTTGAGACTTGATGGCTTCTCTTCTCGCATACGCGGGAGCATACGCGGCCAGCTCAATTGCCCACTTGGCTACTCTGCCACTTGCTTCCTTGTTGCCCATGATATCCGAGATGGGAGCAGAACTCACCACAGTGATGGGATGCTCTTGGAAATAGTGCTTCAGCTTCTTGGCGCCCAAGTATACACCGTAAGTAATCTTCTGGTAATGTGGGTAGTTTTGCTAGGAGCTGGACAGCACCTCACTGAGATAATATACAAGCCGCTGCACAATCTTGCCTTCTTCTTCTCTCTCTACCACAATTACCACGCTGACAACTCGGTTAGTTGTAGCAATGTACAGCAGCATTGGCTCTTTGGGTAGCGGGCTAGCCAAGATGGGAGCGCTACCCAGCATGTCCTTCAACTCTTTGAATGCCACATCAACTTGTGGTGTCCAGACAAATTTGTCATTTTTCTTCATCAACTGATACAGAGGCAAGGCCTTCTCGCCCATTCGGCTCAGGAAGCGGCTCAGAGAAGCCAAGCAACCAGTGAACTTTTGCACATCCTTCAGGGATCTCGGCAAAGACATGCTCTCAATAGCTTTTATCTTTGAAGGATTGGCCTCAATGCCCCGACTGGGTACCAAGAAGCCGAGCAGCTTGCCAGCCGGGACGCCAAAGGTACATTTAGTCGGATTCAGCTTCATCTTGTACTTGCGCAAGTTGGCAAATGTTTCCTCTATGTCACTAAGCAGAGTATGTGTTTTATTCGTTTTGATGACAATGCCATCTACGTACACCTGCACATTTTTGCCAATTTGATCATGCAAACATTTCTGCATGCATCTCTGATAGGTAGCCCCCTCATTCCGCAACCCAAAGCACATGACACGATAGCAATAAGCCCCGTACGGGGTAATGAAAGCAGTCTTTATTTGATCAGCAGGGTTGAGAGCTATATGATGAAAACCAGAGTAGGCATCTATGAAAGACAAAAGCTCACAACCAGTAGTGGAATCGATCACCTGATCTATGCGGGGTAGCGGAAAGGGATCTTTGGGGCAGGCCTTGTTCAGGTCAGTGTAGTCCACGCACATGCGCCATGCGGTATCCGCCTTGGGGTCCTCCTTCTTCTTCTCAACCATCACCGGGTTGGCTAGCCAGTCAGGATGCAAAACCTCCATTATAAAGTTGCTTATCAGCACCTTGGTGATCTGGTCACCAATGGCCTTCCTTCTCTCATCGCCAAAGCGGCGCATCGCCTGCTTCACTGGCTTGGCATCATGCCGCACGTGTAGCGAGTGCTCAACCAACTCCCTCGGGACACCTGGTAGATCCTCATTGGACCAGGCGAACACGTCCCGATTCTCACGGAGGAAGTGGATGAGCTCGCTTTCCTATTTCTCTCCCAACCCGGTGCCAATGATGGCAACACGGTCTGGCAACTCAGGGTCGACCTGGACTTTCTTCGTTTCCTGGGACGCCTGGAATGTAGTCCCATACTGGAAACTCGGCATGCCGGGCGCACCACCCTGCGCTGCTTGCGCCATCGCCACCACCTCGTACATCTTTTTCTTCTCGGCAGCAATGACCATGGATTCCGCTAGCTGGAAACCAACAGAGGCACACTCCAAAGACCTCTTGTAGTCACCCGAGATGGTGATCACTCCATTAAGACCAGGGATCTTCATCTTCAGATAGGCAGCATGGGTAGAAGCCATGAACTTGGTGAGTGCAGGCCTACCGAGAAGAGCGTGGTAGGGGCTCTGAAGATCAACCACCTCGAACTGGACGTACTCGGTGCGGCAGTTTTCCCTGGTGCCGAATAGGACATCCAGCCAGATGCGGCCGATTGGAGCACAAGATACCCCCGGCACAATTCCATGGAATGTGGTCTTGCTGGGCAGCAGCATGTTCTCGCCAAGGCCGAGCTTCTTCAATGTATCCAGATACAAGATGTTGATGCTGCTGCCGTTGTCGATCAGCACCTTGCTGAAACGGACATTCTTCTCGGGTCCCAGAAAAGTGGGATCCAGCACCAAAGCATAGCTACCCGGGTTGGGCATCACCTTGGGGTGATCAGCCTTGGACCAAGTTACCTCCTGGTCGCACCAGCGCAGATAGTTAGGCACTACCGGGATGACGGCGTTTACCTCCATCGCACGCCTGTGCTGCGACTGCTTGTCGACTGGCTCGGTGACGAAGATCATGTATCTCTCGTGGTGCTCCTGGTACTGGTTGCGGTCTCCACCACCATTGTTGCCATTGTTGTTGTTACCTTGGTTGTTGTTGTTGTTGTTGTTGCCTCTGTTGTTATTGCGGGTGTAGTAGTAGTTGTTGTTGTTGTTGCGGTAGCGGTCGTTGTTGAAGTGGCGATTGGCTCCTGAAGCCACCAGGTTGACATTCTCTCTTCTCGGGAACGCGGCCGGCCCAGGAGCGGGTGCCCGAGCTGGCTGCACATTGGCATTCGCAGCTGGCAGAGGAGAAGGAGGGGCAAGCCCTCGTTCTTGATCTGTTCCCACCAACTGCATTGCCGAGTAGTATGGTTGGCAGGCATGGCAGGATGTCGAGTGTGGAAGCTGCACGGACCATCCTTCATCTCCGTGAAGATGAAGTTTGGGGCAGGACCCGAGTTGCCGCTACCCTGCTGGGGAGCACTGTATGGTTTCTTGATGCCCTGGCTCTGATTCTGGTTTTGCCCGTACTGGGCTCCAGCAGTTTTTTGCCTCTGGCTACTCCCAGCAGCCGCGGTCACAGCATTCACCTCCTCGGGATCATATCGAGTATCAATCCGGTCGCCCCTGCGCTTGTTGCGGAAATCATTACGCTTGCTGCTGTTGTTGTTGTAGTTCCTTCTCGGCTCGGGGGAGTCCATCAGAGGCTGAGTTGGATCGCCGAGTGCATACATGTCCGCGATCTTGATGGTCTCCGCGAGTGTACTCGGCATCTCGCGCTGCAGCTTCTGCCACAACATGCTGCCATGCTTGCAGCCCTGCGCAAACCAAGTAATGGCTTGGGCCTCATTCACACCTTCACAGGTGTTCCTAAATGTGCTCCACCGAGTAAGATACTCGCGGTCGGTCTCGTCTTCTCGCTGCTTGCAAGCGGACAACTGCTGCGGCCTATTCGGCCTCTTGTATGTGCTGGTGAAGTTGCTGAGGAAGGCCTCCGAGAAGTCCAGCCAGCAATTGATACTGTCCTTGGGCAGGTTGTTGAGCCACGTCTGTCGAGACATCGTAGTAGTTTTCATAGACGGGGGTGCCATGAGACTACGGGTAGAGACGTGGGGAAACGGGATCGCGTTGGTGACAAAGACACAGGATTTACCCAGGTTCGGTACGTCGTAATAGTACGGCGTTCCTACTCCTGCAATCTCACTAATCAGGACTAAAGCCTGTGTAAACAATTACAATGTGAGGTTAGGTTTAGCTATTCGCGGAGGATCAACTTCTCGGCGAGTTGGCCTGTGGCTTCGTCTCTTGTTATCTCATCTCCCGTCCGGTTTTATATAATAGCCGGATTAGGGCATACAGAATAGGAAACCTAGAAGACTACGATGTCTAGTAACTTGGAAAGTAAGGAATCCGTCTTCTCCTCCAAGCCAGATCACATGGGCCGTGATCCGGGCCCTTCTAGAATCCGGCTTCTACGCGTCAGCTTACTGGGCCGCCCAATGGACCATATCCCACTACCAGTTGGGCCACCCTGGTAATCCGGCACTTTTGACTACCATCTGATATACCCCTATTCAGTATATATCCGACAGTAGCCCCCAAGAAGGATTAAAACTCTGATTTGCCATCTTTCGCCAAATGTATATTGTCCGAGAAATATTGGCCAGCAGTCTTGATTCTTCTTATTCTTCTTTTGAAAACAGATGGTAACGTAAAACTCGGAATCCTGAAAATCCGGCTTTTCTCACACGATTCTTCGCGGAGAAGAAACCTCCTACGTCAGCACTTTAATCCTGCTGACGTAAGGGACGTTTGGGTTTTGAATGGGAAACCCAGAAACATATTTCTGACAGATTCTCGCGGGAAACGAGGAGATAACCATAATCACCCTGTCGATTCATTTCCCGGATTTTCCGGCGAGTGACACGCATTGATCATCCAACGGTTAAAAGAGCCGTTAGCACGCATCGTGCCGGATTTCCGGCTATAAATAGCCTGCGTCGTCCTCCCGGAAAACCTTCCGCAACCACTCGAACGCCATTACAGCGCCCAAGCTCCAGAGCAAAGAGAGAGCACCGAACGCCCACTGTGCCCAGAACGTCACCGGAGGCTAGCCGCGCGGCCACCCAATGGCATCCTCGCCTCCTTCGCCCGCACACACCGTCGCGCGGGACATCGAGGACATCATCAACCAAATGGATCCTCAGTTGGATTCTCCAAAGCACGCCGGCGACGATGTTCCGGTGAAGTCAACGAGCACTGCGGCGGACGGGGGAAACGTTTCCGCCGCCGCGGACCCTGCGGGCTCAAGCACCGCGCCTTCTCCGCCGTTCGCTCCCGAGACGGCGGAGGAGAAGATCACGCTCCTCGGCGACGAGCTCGCCGCTGCAGAAGCCGCTGCGTCCGCCGCCACCGGAGCAGACGAAGAAACAGAATTTGTCGGAAACTGGAGTCCGAGTAATATTCCTCCTTTCCTCCTTCCGCAAATGGAAAAAGAAGGGCTAATAATCAAAGGCAAATGGCGGAACTCGGAAGGGGAGCTCGAGCCCAAACCAAAAAACGGGTAACGCGTCCTCCTCACCTCTCACATCGCGAGAGGTATGGGTTTTCCGCCTTCCGCCTTCTTCTTGGATGTCCTTAACTATTACGGCGTTCAACCACACAATCTTTCCCCCAATTCCATCCTTTATCCAGCTAGTTTCCAAGCCCTTTTTGAAGGGTATTTAGGAATAGCACCACGTCTAGATTTCTGGCGATATTGCTTTGAAGTGAAGTATAACCTCACAGATGGTGTTTCTCCCATCTGTGGGACTATTTCTTTCACTCTTCGGAGGTTTAGGGAAGATTGGTATCCGAAGATAAAAACATCGGAACCCGTCAAATCTTGGATGGGTTCCTTCTTTTATCATCAGGACGTCCCATTCCCTGGTAAGGAAAGCGGGGTTCCTCCATTCGTTAACTCCGCCGCCTCTCCTCAAGAGAGTTGGGCAGTCGAGGCAACGCAGATATTGCCGGAAAACTTGATGAAGATAAAACGGCGTATCGCCAAGCTTACTTCCTCCCAGCCTCCCTTAACTGGAAAGGATACTGTTTTATGTTGGTTTGGACGCCGTGTTCAGCCTCTTTCCTTTCGTTCCCGGCTCCTTTGTGAATATGAAGGGCCAGAAGATAGTATGAGGGGGACGGACAAGTCCTATACCAAAAAGGATTTCATAAAGCGACTCCACCAACTTGTTGCCACGTGCAATCAATACGCAGAAAGTCTGGCAATATATCACGTGGAGAATCCAGCCCCCAAGGTATTTATATTTTCACCGCCTTTGGGTTTGTTTCGGATTAACCTCCTTGCCTGACTTTTAACGCATCGTTGCTACTTCCCTAGTTCAATGAACTTGAGGGAGCTGATCTTGCTTCCGACGCCAAGCTTCACGAAATACATGCCAGCTTCTATGGCGACCGGAAACGTAAAAGGCAGGTGACTTTTGAGGAAACGATAACTATTGACGGAATTCCCGTCACCACATCCAGGTATTCTGCTGGAACTTTTTTATCGTTATTCCCCTCCAATTCTTCGAGATATTTATTTCTCGGATGTTCTCTTTTCAGCCTTGCTCCAACTCCTTTGAAAACAAAGAAATTGAAGAAACATAAAGCTGCTGCTTTGAAAAAAGAACCTCGTTCTGCTGCGTCTGGGGGGGACGAACCTATCCCCATTTTGGACAGGAATATCCGGATAAAGGAAGAACCATTTTATGAACTCGGATATATCCGTCCAGAAGCTAAGAAGTTCTTCGTTCCTGCACCTCTAATTCGTCCTTGGCCACAGGGCGGGCTGATTATCCGAAACGACTTCGTATTTTCACCTCGTCAGGTCATACAAGATGGCCTTCATCACGTTGGGATTCTTTTTTCTGAATATGCCAGAGAATTCAACGAGACTTTGTCAAACTTGCGGGAAATGAGCCAGGTAATATCTCTAGCCCCCAAGCAATATGTTGGAAACATATTTTTCCCCTTAATGCTTTTTTATTACGCTTGATCTAACTTAAGCGTTTGGCTTTTATTTCCGTGTTTCAGCACACTGCTGATGTAATAAACTTGGAACTTTTTAATAAACTTAACGTCAAGAATGAAGAGGTGAAAACCCTTCAATCTATTATTAAGTCTAAGGATAATGAGCTGGCATCATCTCAGCTACAGCTATCGGAAACAACAGGTATGCTTTTACTCTGCTTTATCCGGATTATCAATAAGTATTTTCTCGAGATATTTCTAAACTCGGAATTTTTTACTTTCTTTTCAGCTGCTTTGGCTAAGGCCAAGGAAGTAGCTGAAGATGCCGGCAATGCCGAACGTCTTCGCAAGGAGAATTTGGACCTTCATAAGGAGCTTATGAAGGTTCGAGAAGATCTGGAAGCCAGTAATCTGGCCCTTGGAATTGCTCAATCCAAGGCTTCCGATCAGGCGAAAAAGATAAATCCACTATCCAAGACTTGGAAAGTATCTTAATCCTTCGCCTAAAGGAATGTTCCGAAATTGACAAGGTTCTCGGTGAGATTTATTTCATTTACCGATTCATCCATGTCTTTCTTTCTTTCTCTGTTTTGTCGCCTAACCTTTTTGGAGGCTTGTTCCGAAAAACAGGAAATTATCCAGGTCTTTCTCGTATTGACAAAATCCTAGCCTTTGGGAAGGTATGGAATGCGATCAGAAATGCTGGAATGCAACTGATCAGCAAGTTCTTCCCTGCAAGTACCATAGAATTCTCAGAAATTTATAAACTTCCGGGCGTTATCCTGGAGGTGGCGGAATCCAGGGAGTCCTCCTTACGCTCCGCTGCACGGGGTGGTGCACGTATGGCTCTCGTCCTTATGCGTATGCATTACCCTGGTGGCAAATCTTGGCGCGTGGCATCCGGTATCCCTCAAGGATACACGGAGAACCAGCGAGCCAGCATCTTTGATGAAATCAAAGGCCATGCTACCAAGATTGCATCTATGGTAAACATCTCCATCACCTATCCGGAAGAGGAGATCCCTGAAGCCCTCGAGAATGACAGCAGCGACGAAGACTCGGATGCTTGAAGGGCTGTCCTGATCCTGGATGGTGGAACTAGACAATAGGAGCATTACTGCACTTTTACAATGTAATTCATATTGTAATTCTTCTATTCCTTTTGTATAAACAAGAACTCCGCCTTTTGCAGTTTTAATTATGAAATTCTTTGCAAGGTTTCCGGGTTTTAATATTCCTTTGTCTTCTAAGTTCTCTGGCTTATATGTTTTAACTGTCCTTAGTGTTTGAAATGGCTCAATAGTATTATGAATCATCATGCCGAGTAACTGGGTATAACCAATCAGTTAAACTCGGAAACATGGATCATACTAAAGGCATTTTTACTAACTAGCTCCAATGACCCAACACATAAACAATCAGATATTAGAGAAAAGTAAGGAATTTTTTGAAACTTGGGCACGCAGGCACAATCCGAGTTTCCTTTAGCCGTTAGCAGGCTGAAAATCATTCAGTTTTTAAACACCGAGCACGCAGGCACAATTCGGGTTAACATTGAGTATTTTGCAAGATCATTGGGAAATAGATAAGGTGGAATCATGCTTTATACTATAATAAATTTGTAAAAACATGGATATCAAAATTCCGACAACTTTATTTCATGATCTCAAAGATGTTTACATAGAAATTGAACTAAGTATTGAAGGGACGTAACTGCTGGATGCTCCAAGGCCTCTTTGTCTCTCCTAGTTCATCATCTATCTTTCTCTTTCTTTTGCGATTCGGCTTTTCGGAGTCATCTTCCGAGTCCCGAATATCTACAAGGTAATATGACCCATTTTTCATAGCTTTGATGATTACAAATGGTCCTTCCCATACTGGGGCCAATTTGTGTTTTCTTTGCTGCACCAATCTCAGCACTAAGTCACCTTCTTTAAAAGAACGATGCCTGATTTTCCGACTATGATAACGTCGTAAACCTTGCTGGTAAATGGCTGATCTTTGAAGCACAAGTTCTCGTTCCTCCTCTAAGAGATCGACGGCATCCTGTCGTGCTTCTTCGGCATCCGAGTCATCGAAATCCCGCACTCTTGGGCTATCATGGATCATGTCCGTTGGAAGAATAGCTTCCGCACCATAAACTAGGAAAAACGGGGTTTGCCCAGTTGACCTGTTTGGCGTCGTTCGAATGCTCCAAAGCACGGAAGGTAGCTCCTCCACCCATGCTCCAGCTGCTCTATAAAGAGGAGATTCGAGTCTTGGGCGTATTCCTTGCAGGATTGAGCTATTCATTCTCTCAACCTGGCCATTGGATTGCGGGTGTGCCACAGATGCCAGATCTAGGCGAATTCCCGTTTGTCGGCAATATTTTGCCAACTCTCCAATGGAGAAATTTGTCCCGTTGTCGGTTATTATGCTGTGTGGAACGCCATATCTCATGACTATGTCAATGATGAAATTTCTGGCAGTTACACCGTCAAGCTTTTTGATGGGTTTAGCCTCCACCCACTTGGTATATTTGTCCACAGCTACTAGTAGATGTGTAAGTCCGCCTCGCGCAGTTTTGAACGGTCCCATCATATCTATCCCCCAGACCGCAAATGGCCATGTAATTGGGATAGTTTTGAGTGCTTGGGCCGGCATATTAGTCTGCTTGGCGTAATATTGACACCCTTCACATGTGTTAACTATGTGTTCATCATCTGTCTTGGCTGTTAGCCAGAAAAACCCGGCACAGAATGCTTTTTTAACTATGCTTTTTGATTGAGCATGGTGTCCGCAATCTCCGGCGTGGATTTCTTGCAGGATTTCTCGTCCTTCTTCTGGTGAAATACACCGCAGAAAAATTCCGGAAGTACTGCGTTTGTACAGGCAATTATCAATTACCGTGTATCCTTTGCATCGGCGCTGAATTTGCCTCTGCATGACTTCGTCTGCTCCTTCCGGGTACTTCTGGTTGACTAAGAAGTTTAAATATGGAATTGTCCAGTCCGGGTTAACGAGCATAACTTCGATTGACTCGGAAGCCAGGGGTAATCGATATCTCCACCTTTTATGGATGGCTCGTACAAATGCTGGACAAACACACCTGGTGGTAGGATTTTTACCCTTTCTGGCCCCATGCAGGCTAACGCATCCGCGTTCGAATTTTCCTCCCTTTTAACGTGGAGTACTTCGAATCCGAAAAAACAAATGGCGAACTTGTCCACCATTCTCCGATATTCGGCCATTATAGGGCTTTTTGCGTCCCAGGTTTGGTTAAGCTGATGAAGTACCAAATCCGAGTCGCCATAGCACAGAATGCGTTTGACCCCTATTTCTTTTGCAATGTGCAAGGCATGAAGCAAAGCTTCATATTCTGCCACGTTATTACTGGCGTTGAAGTGTATTTGTAATACATACTCCACTGTGTCTCCTTTAGGGGATTTTAATACTACACCAGCTCCAGCGCCCTCCTTCATCTTGGAACCGTCAAAATGCATGATCCAGTACTCGGACTCCGGCATTGGTGTTTTCTCCATTGCTTCCGTCCAGTCGGCGACAAAATCTGCCAGAACCTGGGATTTTATTGCCGTCCTTGGCTGATACTTAATGTCGAAGGCTGCTAGCTCGATGCCCCATTTGGCTACTCGGCCAGTTGCCTCCGCATTGTTTATTATATCCCCTAGTGGTGCTTTACATACCGCTGTTATGGAATGTCCTTGGAAGTAATGGCGTAACTTTCTAGATGCGAAAAATACACCATATGCCAGTTTTTGGTAGTGTGGGTACCTTTCCTTGGACTCGGAGAAAACTTCACTTATGTAATATACCGGGTGCTGATCTGCTATGCTCTGTTCGTCTTTCTTCCGTTCCACAACAGTTACTGCACTAATAACCCTGTTTGTAGCCGTAAGGTACAATAACATAGGTTCTTCGTCTTTTGGGGATGCCAAAATCGGAGCTTTCATCAAAGTTTCCTTTAACTGGGTTAGCGCTGCATCGGCCTCTTCTATCCACTCGAACTTGTCGGATTTTTTCAGCAACTTGTAGAGTGGTAAGGCTTTATCCCCAAGCCGACTAATAAATCTGCTGACGGCAGCGGCGGAACCCGTCAACCTTTGGACATCTTTCACACACGTAGGTTTGGAGATGTTCAAGATGGCTTTGATCTTTTCCGGGTTAACTTCTATTCCTCTGTGAGAAACGATGAAACCCAGAAGTTTTCCTGAGGGAACCCCGAATACGCACTTTGATGGATTTAACTTCATCTTGTAAGTGCGCAAGTTTTCGAAGGTTTCTCGCAAATACTCAAGGAGTGTGTCTTTTTCCATGGTTACGACAGCAATATCGTCCACGTAAACGTGGACATTTTTGCCAATCTGACTATGCAAACAACGTTGCATGCAACGCTGGTAAGTTGCGCCTGCGTTCTTCAGGCCAAATGGCATGGTTACGTAATAATACGTCCCGTACGGGGTTATGAAGGAAGTATTAATTTGGTCTTCCTTTTTCATGCGTATTTGGTGATACCCGGAATAAGCATCCAAAAATCATAAAAGCTCAGAGCCTGCAGTGGCATCTATTATTTGATCGATTCGCGGTAACGCGAACCTATCTTTTGGACACAACTTGTTCAAGCCGGTGTAATCTATACACATTCTAAGAGCAGTAGTGTATTTCTTCGGTACTAATACCGGGTTTGCAGACCAATCAGTGTGGATTACTTCCTGAATGAAATCTGATGCTAAAAGCTGGATAATTTCCTTGCCAATAGCCTTCCGTCTTCTTCCGTCGAATCGACGGAGACCTTGTTTGACGGGTTTGGAGCCTGGAATCACCTTAAGTTGATGCTCAGCAAGTTCCCTGGGTACGCCTGGCATGTTAGCTGGACACCAGGCGAAAATATCCCAGTTCTCACGGAGGAACTTGATGAGCTCGCCTTCCTATTTGTCGGTCATCCCAATCCCTACTACGACAAATTTTGTCGGATCTTTGGGATCTAGGATTACCTGTCTTGTATTCTCAGATGCCTTGAAGCTATCTGCTGGTTTCCGAGTTTCTTTTCCTGCCTGCATTTCTGTTGGCGATACTTCCTTAGCCAGCTCCTTCAGCTCTTCCTTTGCTATGATCTTCTCAGCGCAGAGGGCGTTTTCTTTTTCCAGCTTGTTCGCCAGCTTGAAGTCTCCAGTTATGGTGATTACCCCTCCTTTTGGCCCTGGCATCTTCAGCTTGTTATAGATATAACATGATCTTGCCATAAATTTGGCGAAAGCTAGACGTCCGAGTATCGCGTGATACACGCTTTCGAACGGCACCACCTCGAAGGATACTTTTTCCTGACGGAAGTGATCTTTTTCTCCGAAGGTGACATCTAGGGAAATTTCTCCTAGGGATCGTGCTTGCCTGCCGGGAACAATGCCATGGAAGCGTATGTTGCTGTGATTGAGCTGGGTCTCGGAGATTTTCAGATGTCTCAACGTATCCAGGTACATTATGTTGATGCTGGATCCTCCGTCCATCAGCACTCTTTTTAGCCTAGTGTTCTGGACAATAGGGCTTACAATAATAGCTTGTGTGCCGGGTTCAGGGATATTTCCGGGATGATCAGACTGATCCCAGGTTATTGGTGTGTTCGAATACTTCAAGAATTTCGGGGTTGCCGGAACAACCGCGTTTATTTCTCGAAGTGTTCTTTTCGCCACTTTTGCTGATGGAGTTGCTAGGAAAGTTAGGGCGCATTCTCCATCAACTCTCGGAAACTTGGGTTCGCCTTTCTGCTGCTGTTCCTGGATTTTTTCGTCAGTGTCCGATTCACTGTCTTCTTTCTCAGCTTCTGGCTTTTGTTTAGAGAATTTCCTTTTGGAACTCTTCCCCTTGTTTCCGGATCCTGCACCGCCTTTCATGTGCTTGTTCAGCCGGCAATGTGCGTTCGTATGGGTGAGTTTCCCAAATTGCGAATGGTGGACGCAGGGTTCCGACTTAATCTTATCGCACTCTTCTTTCGTGTAGTTGATTGGTTCTGAACTGCGTCCTTTCCATCTGCTCCCTTTTTCACTTCCAAAGGCTATGTTAACTTCTTTGGGTTTTGGTGTTGCATCTGAAGTTCCTTTTTTCTCAGAGCGAGGATTTTTCTTGGCCAGTATCAGCGTGTCGATATTGCCACCTCTTGCTCTGATATCGTCTTCGGCTGCAGCATGCTCATTGGCGGTTGTAAGCATAGATCCGAGATCTTTGTGCTGTTTGGAACCAACCATGAACGGTACTAATCCGGGTTTTAGGCCATTGACGAAAGCATGCATTGCTTGTACGTCAGTTACTCCAGAACAACTATTCTTCATTGCAGTCCATCTGGAGATGAAATCCACGTATGGTTCATCCTCGAATTGGGTGCAACGGTTCAGCTGGTTGATGCTGTTGGGGCGTTTGTAAGTTCCCCGGAAATGCTGAGTGAATACTCGAGCCATATCATCCCAGCTGTCGATAGTTCTTGATGGCAATCCATTGATCCAATCTCTGGCTCCATCCAGTAACATTAGGGGAAGAAACTTTACAGCTTCCAGGTATCCGGGTTTGTTAATCTGGACGGCTGTATGATAGTCTGAGAGCCAGGTATCCGGGTTTGTATTGCCGGTGTATTTCTGGTACGTTGGACCGACCTTGGCGAAGCCAGAATGCCGGGTTATTTCTGATAGATCATCCTTTTCCGCTCTATCCATGTGTGCGGAATACCTGCCGGCTGAATGGATAGAAGGGGATCTACTCCTTTCTTTTCCATTGTTGCGCGGACGCGCTTTTCCGGGATCATTTCTATTTCTTTCAAGATCACGCCCTTTTGGATGAGGCGGAGTTCTACTCCTGTGCCTTTCTTTATCCTTAGGGG
The DNA here is from genome assembly GCA_028641055.1 of Alopecurus myosuroides. Lineage (NCBI taxonomy): Eukaryota > Viridiplantae > Streptophyta > Magnoliopsida > Poales > Poaceae > Alopecurus > Alopecurus myosuroides. The sequence goes on along the minus strand of CM054062.1, from coordinate 49,090,795 downwards.
GTGTCCGAGATCTCTCACGTTTGTGAGGTACATCATGTCTTCCGGCTTTTTCAGCAGGGTGTCTTGGAGGTGGCATTGCTTTGCCATCTTTCCGGTATTTTTCTTCCCGATCATGGGGTTTGCCTCCACCTTTCGGTAGGTGAGATCCGGTTCTAGACGCTTCATCCCTATTGTCGGGATTTTTCTTATCTTTCCTTGGATCCGCTTTCTTATCCTTTGAATTGCCGCAATCTCCAGGTTCTTCCGGTCCAGGTGCTCCAGCGGCGCAAGTAGCTGTTTTGCATAGGGAGGAGTTATCGTGCAACTTTCCTGATCGCTCTTGGGCTCGCTGTTGTTGTTGCAATGCTTTTCCTAGGAAAGCATACACCCCTTGGAGTATTTCACCATTGGAGTACAGGTCATTGTTAAGGATGGCAAACGTTGCTTCCGCATTTTCTGCTGCGGTTTTGTATATTGGTTCGCCTCTGGCATCTTTGCCGTTTACCTGCATTTGCCAAGATGGGTTGTGAAACCTTTCTTTTGGCGGTAGTACTTCCGGTCTTACGATTCCGGGTAACCATGTAGGTTTAATGCCAGATCTATTCTTTCTCTCGTATTCCTCGATTTCTACCTTCATGAGCTTGATGTCATCCTGGGTTTTTTGGAGGTGTTCACGAGTTCTGAATAGATGTTGCTGTTGCCTTTGGAGAGCTTGTCTCCTGGCTTCTAACACTTCAGGGGGTTCATGTAATCCCACTGGCGTTTGTAACAATTCCTGTTCTTCTTGCTCTGTCATTAGCGGAACAAGGATTTCTTTTGTTTTCTTCTCCGCAATTTTTGTTCCGCTTGCATCTCCTACTTCCGGGCTTTCATCAGCTGGATCAGCCAATTTCTTCTACCGGAGTTTGTATTGGAGTTTTTTAGCGGCCTTGTTCTTTTTCTTGGAAGAGGGAGGTTTTTTAGCAGGTTCATCCTTGTCAATTCCTTGACGTTGGGAAATATCGGAGAAGTTTCTCCATCTTCTCTCTCTTCCTCTGGCGGAGGGGTTTTAGGGCTTTCCTGACTGCCGGCGTCCGTGTTTTCAGCCGGTTTTGCCATTAGTACTTCATGGAATCCCTCTTGAAAAGATTTAACTTTTCTTTCGAAGGCGTCCACGTCTTCGTCTTCGGAATCAAAATCATCTGATCCGGTTTCTGACTCTAATCTCGCCTCAATGGCGGCTAGCACAGAGTCAGCTTCCGAGTTCATCGCTGGATTGGCGGGTGTCGGATCTTCCACCTCTGTAGTGGGTTTGATGCTTTCTGCCTCCTGCACGGGATTTCCGTCATCCGTGTTTTCGGCGACTTTGGATTGCACCATACCGATAAAGTGTGTATCACTTTTATGTCGGCGATCTGAGCAAAATCCGGGATCATAGTCATCTTCGACTGGGTACATGGCGGGTGGGATAAATTTGCTTCCACCGCAAAACCCCATGGCCTCTTCAGTTAATCCGATAAAGATATTAGCAGATCCAATCGGTAACACGCAGGCACTTACCAGATGATTTTGCGCCGGTATGTAGGATCCATTGTCGAGGAAGCGTCCGACGTCATTGTCGAACTCCAGGCTTCCGACAGTTATGGAACTGCCGATTCCGCCGAGTATCCCAGATCGGAACTTAACGCCTGACGTCGTTTGCCCCACGGTGGGCGCCAACTGTCGAGACATCATAGTAGTTTTCATAGACGGGGGTGCCATGAGACTACGGGTAGAGACGTGGGGAAACGGGATCGCGTTGGTGACAAAGACACATGATTTACCCAGGTTCAGTACGTCGTAATAATATGGCGTTCCTACTCCTGCAATCTCACTAATCAGGACTAAAGCATGTGTAAAGAATTACAATGTGAGGTTAGGTTTAGCTATTCGCGGAGGATCAACTTCTCGGCGAGTTGGCCTGTGGCTTCGTCTCTTGTTATCTCATCTCCCGTCCGGCTTTATATAATAGCCGGATTAGGGCATACAGAATAGGAAACCTAGAAGACTACGATGTCTAGTAACTTGGAAAGTAAGGAATCCGTCTTCTCCTCCAAACCTGATCACGTGGGCCGTGATCCGGGTCCTTCTAGAATCCGGCTTCTGCGCGTCAGCTTACTGGGCCGCCCAATGGACCATAGCCCACTACCAGTTGGGCCACCCTGGTAATCCGGCACTTTTGACTACCATCTGATATACCCCTATTCAGTATATATTCGACAACGTCCGAGCTGGACCCTCAAGCATTTGCGGCACATACCGCACGGCCCATCTCCGGTTCCCGCTTGCAATGTGCACAGCTGTGACGTAGTCACTCAACCAGTCTTCTGGCTTGGTGCTGCCATTGTAGCACTTGGTCCCCCTGGCCAGCTGGAAGTGGGGCACGGAAGGCTCGTTCATGATACGAGCGCCAAAGCATTCTGGGCCAGGCGGCCCCTTGTTCTCGAGTTGCGCGGACAGATTGATCATGTCCAGCTTGAACCTGGCATCACTGGGCTCCAACATGCGCTCACCAAGTCGGTCAGCAACGTTCCTGGGGTCAGCATAACCGGCTAGCCCCATCGCCGAGTAGCCATCATCATATCTGTTCTCCTGCACGACTGCGGGTTGCACCACAGGGTTGGCTGCTGGCGCAGCCGCACGCGGCTGTGCTGCAGCCGGCTGCTGCGTCCTCTGCCGAGTAGGTTGAGCAGCAGGACGCCGAGAAGGCCCCGCGTTGTCTCCGCTATGTCCCTTACTCTGAGCTTTATGGGCTTGATAGCCTGCTCCTGCAGTATTGTGTTTCTGACCAGATTCTCGCGGCACAGCGTGCTGTTTCGCGGCGAGAACCGGGTCGTACACCTGCATCTCTCTACCTCTTCCAGAGTGCACACTCTGGTCCCTCTCGCGACTGGGATGCGGGGATGACGCTTGGTCATGGGACCTCGCAGCACGCGAGTGCACAATCTGAGAAGCTTCAGGACCCGATTGGCTTTCCGGAACTCCTCATTCTGCCTAGCAGCTTCTAGCACCAGCTCGTTGAGCCTCTCCTGCTGCCTAGCGCGCGCGTCGCCAGCTAGGTTTGGCAACTCTGCGGCTACAGCCTCTACAGCTCTAAGGGTTTTGGCGGGGGTGCTGTATCTGGGCCTAGTAGCAGTGTTTTGTCTAGTGGTTTGACTAGGAGCCACATCCACTACTGCCAAGTCGGCGCCTAGATTGCGACGAGTAGCGCCTGCCTTGCTGTGCTTCCTAACAACAGGAGTAAAGCCGTGGGCCTTGTTGTACTCGTTCTGATCTAGGCTAAGCTCGAGCCTAACCTTTTCCAACTCCAGCTGCTCGGAGAGCAACTCCTAGCGCTGCCGGTCGAGCTGCGCCCTCATGGTCAAGAGCTCAAGCTCGGTAGGAGGCGGCATGCCCATCCGCACGGCGGATGCCGGTATCGTCGGAGTAGTGGAGAGGGGGATGTTGCAGATCTTCTTGTAGGGCTTGTGGGTCTTCCCGCCAGCACTCGAGCCAGCGAGATCCTCGATGACGCCCGCGGCAGTAGCCGCGCCCTTTCCGGCATCGGCAGCCAGGCCAGCCACCATTACCTCCACGCTGTCCGCAGAACGGCCAATCGGCCTTCCGCGGGCAGCGATCACAGCAGGAGGATCGTCCGCGACCAGCACCTCCTCTGGAAACTCGCGGACGATGGCGGTGGCGATGTAGACGAGGTCCGAGCCGAAAGAAAGCACCGAGCCGCCTGCCGGCAGAGGCCTCCCGCCGAAATCTCCGGTGTTATCGGTGACGAAGTCGAAGGAGCCGAATCTGTGGACAAGGCCACAGACCACGCGCTCCCTAGTAGCAGAAACGGGTCCCGTCCGAACATGGACTCCAGCCAGCGCCGCTGTCTGCCCCACGGTGGGCGCCAACTGTCGTGGTGGTATCACGGCAGATGCCATGGGATGGCTAAAGTTGGGGCCGATGGATGCTGGAGGTGCTCGGGGAGGGATCACACGGCGAGTAGCCGCGTGGGGTAGATCACAAACACTGCAAACACGAAGATCTTATCCAGGTTCAGGGCCCTCGTGTGGAGGTAACACCCCTACTCCTGCCTCTCTCTTTATATGTGTGTTACCGAGTAGCCACAGTACAATCAGGCCTTCAGCCGAGTAGCCACTCTTCTCTCTAGTTCTTTCTGTGAGTGTTGCCTCGTCTAGGATCCAAACGTAAGCCGCGAACCTCTCACAGGAGGAGGCAGGGCACCTTATATACTGGTGCCCAGCCGAATAGAAAACAACTATAAGGTACAGCGAGATGTGACAGGAGCCCTGCAGAACCGCGCAAGCCTCCGGGTTGTCGCTGACACTCGCCCCGTAAGTCGTTGCGCCGTTCGGAGATGGGACCTGTCCACCCTTGTCAGTGAGATAGGGTAGGCCCCTAGCCTTGTCATGTCCCCTCTGTCAGTGACAGGACTAGACAGGAGCCTACATCACTGTAGCCACGCCGTGGTGCGGATAGTCACGCACTCCGTAAGTTGAACCGCACGCCGTACGGACACAGGATACGCGGGATCCTTTGTGAGAATGGCTCCATTGACTTATGGTCTGAGTAGGAATCCACTTCCTCTACCCGGACAACTTCCTCTACTCGGAAGAATACAATTTCCTTGATTCTTCCTCCTGGTCATTGGTAGGTACTACCGGATAGCTGTCCACCGGGTAGCGAGTACCGGGTAGCCAGCCAACTTGGTCACAACTGCTCTTCTGGTCTTGCCTTTAGCACCTGTCTTACCCCTACTCGGGGGTAACCCCCCGATAATCAGGGTTGAAGCGTGAAGTATACAAACTACAATGTGAGTTGGGATTTGCTAACTCTAAAAGGATCAACTTCTTGGCGATTTGGCTTCTAGGTTATTGCCTGTGTCTTTCTTCTCCCCCGTCCGGCTTTATATAGATAGTCGGGTTAGGGCTTACAGAAAGGAAACCTAGAAGACTATGGTAAGTTTCTAACTTGGAAGGTAGGAATCCGCCTTCTACTCCAAGCCGCACCAAGTGGGTCGTGGTCCGGGTTCTTCTAGAATCCGGCTTCTGCGCGTCAGCTTACTGGGCCGCCTAATGGACTGTGATCCATTACCATTCATGCCACCCTGGTAATCCGGCTCCTTAGGAAAATGCCGGATATGCCCTTAATCGGTATATATCCGACAATACTCGATGTTCAAATCGGAGGTTATGATCTAAATCGTGTGTTCATGGATGGAGGAAGCAGAATTAACATCATTTACACCGACACATTGAAGGAAATGAACATACAAGTGAGCAATTTGAAGCACTCAGAAAACTCGTTTCACGGGATTGTACCAGAGAAAGCAGTCAAACCCTTGGGAACAATAGCACTCGAGGTTGTCTTTGGAGAACGTGACAATTACAGAAAGGAGAATCCCGACTTTGAAGTAGTCTACTGGCCGTCACAATACAACACGATACTGGGCAGAACGACGTTCTTGAGGTTCATGGTTGTTCCTCATTATGCATATATACCTGCTTCTGAAAATGCCAGGACCTAGAGGAGTAATAACAGTGTACGGAAATTATAAATAACCCTACACCTGTGATGTTGAGTTCAACAGAATATCGCAGTCGTTCCGGATGCCTCACGAATTGGTGAACATAACAGCTATAACTAACAAATCGATACTCTCATTGACCCAGAAAACCCCACCCGAGATGGACCTCGATGTGAAGGTGGACACCACGGCACACCGAGTTCACACGACTGATCCAGCAAAGACAGTACTCGTGTCCAACACGCTTCCTATCGCATAGGTAAGCATGCTCGTCAAAATTTTCCGTGAGAACTGGAAAATCTTTGCATGGGCCCCAACGGACATGCAAGGAGCACCCATTCAATTTGCTGAGCACTCACTCGAAATTTACAAGGACGCTAAGCCAATATATTAGTCTACTCATTGTTTCTCAGAACCGAAGCAAAGGGCAATAGGAGAAGAGGTTAAGAGGTTATGGACAACAAAATTCATCCGAGAGATTAAAATAGCAACTTGGCTCGCGAACCCAGTGTTGGTAGCCAAGAAAAATACCGATATACTACGGATGTGCATAGATTACACTTCATTGAACAAACACTATCCCAAAGATTGGTTCCCACTGCCACGCATCGATCAAATTATTGACTATACTGCTAGCTGTGAGAGGCTCTCCTTCCTCGACAAGTACTCAGGGTACCATCAAATTTACATGAAGATAGAAGACGAGGACTAGACATCACCCCATTTCGTGTATGCTGCTACACCATAATGCCTTTCGGGTTGAAAAACGCGGGTGCTACGTACCATCACATGATGCAAAACTATCTGAAGGCACAAATTGGCATAAACGCGCAAGTCTATGTGGATGATGTCGTGGTCAAGTCAAGAAAGACAGAAACCCTTATTGACGACCTCCGAGAAACCTTCGCGGCACTTGACAAGTATCAGATCAAACTGAACTCAAAGAAGTGCGCATTTGGAGTACATCAAGGAGACTTACTCGGGAACCTTTTATCTGCCAGAGGCATAGAAGCTAATCCAGAAAAAATCAAGCCTATTCTTTCGATGAAGTAATCGGTGAAGGTGAGAGGAGTACATCAGTTAGCAAGGAGAATCACAACACTTAGAAGGATTGTAGTAAAGCTTGGAGAAAAAACACTCCCTTTCTATAAGGTACTGAAAAACTCACACAAGTTCGAGTGGGCACCGGAAGCCAGGGAAGCTTTCCACGCACTCAAAAGAACTTTGTCGACTCCACCTGTCTTAGTGGCACCTCAGGAAAAGGAGCCAATGTGCATATACATTTCAGCAACAAGACAGGTGGTTAGCACGGTACTGGTAGTAGAAAGACCCCAGGAAGGATCCATATACATGGTACAACGCCCCGTATATTACCTCAGTGAACTATTATCAACATCCAAGGATCATATTCGTATTACCAGAAGCAGACCTATGGAGTTTACATGACAGCTAGAAAGCTGAGGATTATTTCCACGAGCACCCAATCACCATGGTATCCAGCGCGCCCCTGTCAGAAATAGTCAATAATTAGAACGCAACAATATGATTGACCAAGTGGGGGTCGAGCTTGTTCCGCGGGATATAATTTATGAGATACGGAAGGAAATTAAATCACAAGTACTCCCAGACTTTGTCTCGGAATGGATCGAGTTGGAACAGCCCAGGCTGCCGGACATGTCGAGTAGTTGGACAATGTACTTTGAAGGATCCAAACGAGCATCTAGATCACGAGCAGGAGTAATACTCAGTCACATCCCCTAGAGGTGATAGACTGCTATACGTACTTTGGATGAACTTCAAGAATGCATCAAATAACAAAACCGAGTATGAAGCACTCATCCACGAGATGAAAATGGACAAAATCTATGGAGCCACTCGACTCCTCATTTATGGTGATTCAAACCTCGTGGTAAAACAAACCATGAAGCAGTGTATGCCCCAGCAGAAAACATGACCACATACCGAAAACTCTACAACAAACTCGATGCAGAATTTGATGGGTGTGAATTGCAGCAAATAGGCAGAAGAAGTAACTCGGAAGCAGACGCCCTAGCAAAAATCGGGTCCATGTTCGCACCAATACCACCTAATGTTTTCTTCGAGGAGATTGATCAGCCCTATATCAAGCGTAAAGTACTAGCTACAGAAATAGCTAAGGACCCGTAAGCCAGCAAGAGGGAGCAGTGGGAGGAAGAAACAGAAGCCGCACATACCAGAGCAGGTCACTCAGGTAGAAACCACCCGGATGCAGCCATTTAACGACTACACGACACGAAAGGAACTCCATGAGGACCAGGCAGAGGCGCCCCGAGTGATGCGCATAGCTAAGGTGTTTACCATCCATGATGGACGACTTCATAAGCGCATCATATCAGACATACTAAAGAGGTGCATCACCCCAAAATAAGGAAGAGAGGTGCTACTGGATATGCATCGAGCAACCCGTGGACACCATGTAGGATGCAAAACTTAGTTCGGAACGCATTCCGAGCTAGATTTCGTTGGCTAACAGCAGAATAGGACGTTAAATCCATCGTACAGCACTCCGAGGTATGTCAAATGTTTGCGACAAGGCCCAATGTTCCATCCATGGACCTCCACATGTACCACTCGCATGTCCTTTCGCGCAATGGGGACTCGACATGGTTGGTCCACTTAGTTAGTCGTCCAATGGTGGATACTCTCAATTGTTCCTAGCAGTCAATAAATTCACCAAATGGATTGAAGCCATGCCTATCACATCATAGGATGTAGAATCAACGATAAAATTCGTAAGGTCCATAGTGCACATATTTGGAGTGCCACACAACATCATCACAAACAACAAGAAATTTTTTACTGCAGTGGAATTCGAGGCTTATTGCAAGGAGTTAGGAATCAACATCAGCTATGCATCAGTCGCACACCCGCAAACAAACAGGCAGGTGGAGCGATTGAACAGACTAATCATGGCGGGACTCAAGAAATGGTTACTAACACCACTCAAACAAGAAGCTGTGGCATGGGAAGAGGAGCTTCCCTCAGTGCTTTGGAGCATGAGAACAACACCAAACAGATCCACAAAGTACACGCCATTCTACATGGTATATGGAGCAGACGTAGTACTACTAGCAGAAGATAATGTCCCTCGGGTCGCCTCTTACAGAGAGGGAGACTCGAAAAAGCACTCGAAGACGCATTCGACTTGGTGGATGAGGCTTGGAACTACCACGCACGTCTGATGACCCACAAGTATAGGGGGTGTATCGTAGTACTTTCGATAAATAAGAGTGTCGAACCCAACGAGGAGCAGAAGGTGTTGAAAAGAAGGTTGGTGATACGTATCCATAATTTCTGATGCTCCATGATCATATTATGCCAATAGCTACATGTTTTCTCCCTTATTTATAGCATTTTTCATACGTTTTCCGGGACTAACCTATTAACAAGATGCCAAGTGCCAGTTCCATGTTTTATGCTGTTTTTTGTTTCAGAAAAATTGTTCTGGAAACAATCTCGGAATTGGACCCCACAAAGCCCGAAGTGCCTATTTTCCTTGGAAGCATCCAGAACACCGAAGAGGAGTCTGTAAGGTCCCCCAGAACCACTATTCAAGGACACCTCCGATATGCATACATTCACGATCCCACATCACACCAGTCGTGAACAACATATCAAATTGGTACACAGATACATTATCCATTACACGATTGCATAAACTACTTGCAAAAGAGGCATGGTCACATGACCAAGTCTAACACAACTGCCACGCAGGGCAAACACACAACACACACACAACGAAAGACTAAACACACAAACATAGTAGAGCCCAAGTCACGCCTTAACCTACAGGCTGCTGACCGGGAGACGATCCTAGTTCGCAAAGCCATCAGCTTTGTACTCCTCTTTGCAGATTTCCTTCTGAGACTCCTTCTCGATGTCTGTCAAGTAAATACCAGGGATGAAACCAATATGAGTACATTTGAGTGTACTCAGCAAGACACCCATCATGTAGCTTACCAAAACGCAAGTATGCTTATATGGTGGAGTAGGTAGGCTATACATAGGGTTCACTATCAATGATATATGAAAGACATATCATAGTTGATTTTGAAAATCTCTGTATCTTCGTTGAAGAAGATACTTCAAAAGAAAATAATATAGTTTTCTTTCTCTTGTAGATATCACATGTACAAGAGGTTTTGTAAAACTTTTTGTTAAAAGAAAGTTTTCTCTTTGCAAAACTTCTTGGAATCAACTTCCAGTTTTTGTTTAGAAAAGAAAGATTTTCTTTGCAAAACTTTTTGTAAAACAATTTCTGGCTTTCATCAACGGTACCTCCACGATACAAGATTTCCTGCTTTCAGTACTTCATAAGTCCAACACCTTTTTGAACACTCCTTTTTGAAAACATTGACACAATGCTAGCTACATGGCCATCCAACTCTCCATATCCGAGGACGCGGCCATACACAATCTACCAGATCCAGTACATCCGCCGTGAACAACCACAGACTGTAACAACAGTATGTAAACATCAGATAACTGATCCTAATCATCCACTATGTTCAAGCTAGAATATGTCTATCTCTTCAGTTGAGTGTAATCTCCCCGGCACCAGGTCCCACCCCGCCACGGCAGGAGACCCAACTGCTGCGACCGGAGGAGAAATGAATCCCACACATTTTATGCCTATTTGAATTCATGACTGGCGGCATTTCGGTTTGAGGGACGTCACGCCCTTATAGAAAATTGAGATAGAACACACACTAACAAGAACAAACTTCAAGTTAAGCCCCGTGCCCATGTTGGGGTAAAGTGGCAGTACGGTAAAGGTTGTCCGACAAAGACTACGTTATGTGTCATTTTTGAAAAACACGTTTTCCCCAAAAATGACCACTTCCACAATCCTACGAAGAGTAAGGTTCGCCTTCCCACCGTGTTTTCCATAAAGCCTTATTTTGCAAAAACATATTTTTTTTGGATGTCCATTGGGGACTTATATCTTTGGTGGTAATGAATACCATTTGGTGGCTATGGGCTTGGTAACACCAAGTATCAACTACTGGCATAGTAATGATATATGTAATATTAATAGTAGTAGTATTCACTCAAAAATAGTGTTTGGTAATCAAAGTTTTGTAAAACTTTTCAGAAGTAAAACATGCATGATAGATAATGATAAGTGTAATAACAACAAGCATCATGATGGCTTGCCTTAAAACTCTTAGTGTCCCTGGCCTTGAAGTAGCTTGAACTTGACGCACATCTCCACCACTTCTCCTTCTTCTTCTTCTTTGTTTTCTAACGTCGTAAAAGAGTAAAAGACACACACTCAGAACTAAAGACCAAACAACTAACCAAAACAACACTTACAACAAGCAAACTTATACTAGGGCAAACACTCAAACGATATCAAGAAAACTATCTCACAAAACTCTCCGTGTACAAAACTATCGGTAGACAAACATATGGTTGAGAAAACATATCCCACATCTGACATACCATATATGGAGTGCTTGTACCACTATCATAATAAGATATTCAAGAAGCTAAAAATATAGCATGTGGGCACAAAAGGTGAGGCTACTAAAGTGATATCAATCAACCAAAGCAATACCCATGGCAGTGGGTATTACAACACACAAGCAATTATCATCAAACAAGTTCACGATTAACTAAAACATTGATAACAAGATACTAATAAACACAACAACAACACTAGCACAACAATAACATAAGTACAATACTCATGCCAAGGTAATCACTCAGACAAATTCCAAACAACAAGCAAACACATCACAGATGAATAGGCTAGTTGTAGACTAGGCTAATGTCTACTCAAAGTTATGGAATCCATCAATCATGAAAATAAACAAACAAACCAGAAGCTCTATCAAAGGTAACAAGTCATAATATATAATATAAAACACAATCATCACAAGAGATAATGCTCCTTACAATTACCATAAAAACAGGAGTGCACTAATAGCATACTAGTATGAGAATTCTACACAAGCATGCTATAAAAAATAATTGTATTCTACAAATAATAGCAGCAAACAACTCCACAATTAATGCCATAATAACATACTAGCACAATACCCGTGCGTTGCAACGGAAGAGAAACAAATATCAAATATATGCATGATTTTTTTTAAAAAATCGGATTCACATTATTTCCTCGGAGACGTTCGACAACAACGCGAATTTGACTCCTTCTTCTAGCTTTCAGCTTGTGCATGTTGCTCTACTGATTTCTGGATAATTAAATTGATCAGCCCATATAACCGTTGTCTTAGTTCCCCAATTGTCTTTATCTTTTTTTTTTGTCTTCCTCCCCTCGTGGCAGCAACGCTAAATTAGCTGCACTAACATCGCCGGTACCAAACCAACACGATCACCCCAGAAGATGTCCAACTACAGGACTTGAGCTGGTATGAGAAGAACAGAGCTGTCAAACCGGGAGCACCATCAAATCTTGTAGCTTGACACAATTTACGGAGAAATGGGGCTCGGCCGCAGAGGTTTGGGGCCACTGGTGTCCAATTTAGCCGGCTAGTGGTACCTCCGTTGCAATGGGGAGAGAAAATTTAATATCGAATGAAAAAATTTAGCACGTGCCCGTGGAGTGCAACGGAACAATTAACACAAATTTACAAATTTTGCGAGTTTTAGAATGAGCGTGAGTCTCAGTCTCCCTATTTATTTTTGTTGCGATGTTGTCATGGTACTATCAGAAAGTTGCAAACTCTTATAGTTAAGTATTGAGTTGGTATAAGAAAATGTCGGTACCATTGTAAAAATAGAGCAAGTAACTTGGAGATATACTTTAACATTTGTTAATTTGTACATATTATGCTTCACAATTAACAAAAAAGTATGAACCACAACAATGTGGATAGCCTTCAAGATAAGCTAGGCACGAGCTTATTATCCTAACAACAAATGATCATATAATAAAGAAAAATTTGGCCAATATCCACTTGGTGAAATGTACCCGCAAAGGCAAGAACATTTCTTAAATCATGTCACTTTCAGCACTTAGTTCAGATAGTGAGGAAAGTGGCAGCTCAGATCTTTTACTTGTGCACAGAATAACTTGGAGCCTCAAATAGCATACAATTCCTGCACGGGGTCACACCGTAGCACACAATACATACAGCTAATGTCGCACCCGGACTTCTAGAGGATACTCACAGCCCGCTAAACAGTAGATAAATGGCTTACGGGGCATACCGGCACCCGCATCTCAATATGAGCAGGCCAACACGTAAACGTGTGACAACCATTCTCTACTATCCATCGTCTGCGTAAACCATCCCATAGAAATCCGACTACTTCCGTTGACGTACTTCATAACATACACACATGGTACGTCAACGACATTTTGAACAAGTGATATCACAACATATCTCTAAGACACAAAAGATTGAAATAAGTTGCACATAGCTCTCACTAGAGCAGAGATAGCAAATACAATCATCCAGAGGACACATGTCCCAACAATTCATCATTACATCACAGCGGAAGCATCCAAAGTGTCTGAGTACAGACAAGATCCAAATAGGCCTAAGAGGTCGGAAACGAAAAGACGGAGCCCATCCACGATGTCTCGGATCCTGCCCGGGTCCGCTATCTAATCGTCAGCAGCCTCGTCATACTCCACGTAGTAGCCACCATGGGGATCCTCGGAAACGTACTCTGCGGAAACCACAGCCCCAAAGGGGTCAGTACAGACAAGTACTGGCAAGCAAGACTCACAAGATACCAAAGTGTACCCGGCAACACCAAGTACAGATGCTTTGGGTTCAACGGAAGAATAGGTGATACAAAAGTGCGGCAGCAGGCTGCTCTAACCAACTACAGAAACACACTACAACTTCCGGCTAAAAGAAGGGGATAAGATAGCGTATCGTAACCAACTACCACTATCCTCAAATAAACCCATCCTGGATCTCGCCCCTTATCCAAAGAAGCAATCCGAGGATAACTCACACAGTTGGATTAATGAAGGTTCAAGTTATTGTGTCAATAAGACTATTACTAGTCAAGTTATCATTAATTAGGTGTAAGTTGTCTAATCCTTGTTAGCCAGCCCTATCACCAAGTCATCCATAACCGCGGACAACACGGCTTCTCGAGAAGATTTAACCCTGCAGGGGTGCACCAATTTGGCCGTACACGTAAGAATACCCCGCCAGATTGGAAATGCACTTCCACCAAGCGAGGCACTCAACACAACCCAACTCTTCTTTGCATCAAGCCCAAAGAACCACGTGCTGTGCGTGCGCGGCTAATCGAGCCCCCACGAAGAAAAGGGGGACCCTCATAGCACTGGAAGACCATGCCGCCCTAAATGTCGACTACAAAAGTTCCACCCTGGCCTCGGGTTCGTACCTGCATATGCGTGCATCAAATGGAAAGCCCGAACTAAGTGTGGCGATTTGGACGAGATGCGAATCGAATCAGAGTTCCGGGGGGCGCCCATACACGCTTCCCACATGCGGTTAGCGCGCTCAACATGGATCCAGAGGACAAATACTTTTCCTGAGTTCAAGACTAGCAGGCCTCAAAACCATACCCGGCCTCCTGCCGGTGCCTTAACATCAAATTAGCATTACCTCATACATTAACAGGTTGTTGCTTAAACATCGAGCCCCAGAACATAATAAATATGGTAACAGAAATAACGGACAGCAGACTCGAACATAAACAACCCTAAGCATGCTAGTAAGACACAGGCAACAAGCAATGGGGGTATAGGTGTGGAGGATAGGCTATATCAAGGTTACAGGATAACATGTGATAGGATCGAACACAAGCAACGAATCTTAAGGCTAGCAGAATAGACAACGGAAAGTATCGATATCTAGTGTGGAAAGGACACAATGGTTCATGTGAGTGAATACTTGCCTGCAAACTCAGTAGCCTGGTACTGGGCTAACTCCTCAGAAGTAGCGTCGTAAACCTCGTCTGTCTCAACGTCGTCGTCTATTCGAGAAGAAGCAAACAAACAACGCAGAGAGACAAACAATCAATAACATGGCATAATGCACAATCATGGGATGATGCATGACAATTTAATTGATGCATCAAAATAAGCTAGTTGACATGGTAACATGTTTAAATGGACCCATATGCAATTTGGATTGCATATGGAAAGCCCATGAATTTAGGTTGGATTAAATGAGCTACAACTAATCATCATGTGTAAGTGGATTAGCATGATGCCTGGATGGGGAAAACAATGAGAAAACAACAATAGATTCAATTTGAAAAGGTGTTTACCAAGTTTGAAATTTTATTTATAAAGTTATGAAAAATTGGCTCCTTAAAGGAGTTACACAAGCATTTGTTGTTTACACCAATTTTAATTGTTCAAAATAAATAAAAAAATTTATATTTGGAAAGAACACAAAATTTTAGGTGGAATACATGTTTCATTTGTTGAAAAAAGGAATTAAAATGAATTAATTATGAATTAAACAAGTTTAAACAAGATTTAAATGAATTTAATTCAAGTATGAATTTGTTTGAATTTTTATTTGTTCAAAACATTAAATAAAATTCATATTTGGAAAGGTTATAATTTTCTGGTTTGAAAACATATTTTATATGTCCAAAAAGAATTTAATTTGACCAAGTTATGAATTTAGCAATTTTAAATGATTTAAACAAGGTTTAAATTATTTAACCAATTTTAATTATTCAAAACATGAAACAAAGTTTATATTTGGAAAGGTGGTTCAATTTGGCATGGAAAGCATATTTTATATGTGACATTTGAATTAAGTTTGAATTTGTTATCAATTTAACCAAATTTGAAATGAGTTGTTTGAATTTGAAATTTGAAAACATTTGAAATGTTCAAAACAGAAAAAAAAATGATTTTAACAGGTAGAGAATTAAATTTGTTACAGAATACATATTTTATTTATATTATTTGGATTTGAAATTCAAAAGTTATTTGTATTTTGAAACCAGGGACTATTCTGTAAATAATAGGGACTGAAACTTAAAAAAGAAAAAGGCCAAAACGATTTACACCTCGCAGTGGCCCAGCCTGGGCCACTGACGAGGGGGCCCTGGGCCACGGTGGCGCCTAGGTGGCGTGCGGAGTCGTTGACAGGGGGCCCCACCTGTCAGCGCTCTTTGTGAAAAAGATTGGGTTTAATCCGCGAGGGGGGGGATCGAACCCACGACCGATGGCTTGCGTGCGCGGTCCGTTGCCACTGCACTGTCGCTGCGGATGTTGACAGTAGAGAGGCGTGTTTGTTTTTGAGGTTCAGTTAGCGATCGTTTTAACTGAACTGAAAAATTCAGTTAAGTGCAGTGCTGACAGAGGGAACGGTGGTCGCCGTCGGCGACGATCTGCTCGCGGTGCTGCTGCTGCTCGCCGTGCTGCTCGTGTGCGTTGTGCTGTGAGCGTGCGACGGACAGAGGCGAGAGAGAGAGGATGGAAGGGAGGGGATCGTGCTCACCACCGTTGAAGGTGAAGCAGAGGCTCGACGGTGACTGTCGACGGCGGCGACAGCGACAAGGATGGCGGCGAGGATCCAGGGGCTCCCAGGCTCTGCTGAGGTGTCGAGGAGAGAGGTGGCCGTACGGAGGTTCGTTTCCCGTGCCTAACCTGCGAGGAGGAGGGCCATTCGTGCGGCGATCGCCGGAGATTCAGTGCGGTGGTGGTGCGGTGGCGGTGCAGAGAGAGGAGAAACAGGGCAGCGAGGTAGAGAGGAGGGGAAAACGGTGGCGCTGCGAGGGAGAGAGGTGGAGGAGGGAGCTAGGGCAGAGAGGAGGGGCTTGGTGCAGCTATAAGGAGGAGGGGGCGCTCGCTGGCCGTTCCCTCCGCCGTACCGTCGACGTGGGCGCCTCTGATGCGCGCCGTACAGGGGGACGAAGAGGTAAGGGGCTGGTGGGCTAGGCCTGCTGCCTCCCCAGCCCGCGTTTCATTTTTATTTTTCTTTCTGTTTGTTTTTATTTTGCTGAAAAGGAAAAGGGAGAAAAAGGAAGGGTTTTAGGGTTAGAAAAATTTAGGAAATTTTTTTGTAGGTTAGTTATGATAAAAGCACAGTTGTGCAAATTTCTGTTTTTCAAAAATTTGAAATTGTGTTGCTGTTTGTATTTTAATTGAATTTTGAATGAATTTTGAATTAATTGAAAAATTGAAAGAAGCAACTTAAAAGTGTTTAATTTCAAGTTTATTATTGAACAAAAGATTGGTTTGATTGCAAGTTTTATTTGAAACATTGTAACAGAACAAGTATGAAACAAAGATTTTGAATTTTGGTTTGAAATTCATATTGAAAAACAAGGGAAAACAAAGGAAAACAAATGCAAAACAAATGCTATGATTATGATGTCATGATGCAAAACATAATGTAACAAAAAACAAACATTCTAATGGAGTTTTCATACTTGGGATGTTACAGCTAAGGATTGTCAAGAGTACATTGTAACAAAATCATAGCCAAATATACTGAAACCATTCCAACAAAAATCAAGCATAGATGGTTTCATTTTATTACTCCATCGGATTGCACGTCGTCTAGGCAATGGTTTTAATTGGCCAAGCAATTAAATTATACTCTGTAGTGAGCTATTGAGAGATAGTTACAGTGCTATATTGGCTGCTAGGACTTCGTTATTAGCATTTGGGATAGTTCTGCCGCATCTGTGAGCTATCTGAACTATCACTGAGTAAAATAAGCCATCCTTTGTTTGCATCTCAATTAGAAAGTGTTAATGAGATTATTATTTTCACTGCTAGCCGGCCGGTGTTGTATGCGAGAACAGCACCTACAGCAAGCTACGCCATAGCAAGCACGAGAAGAGCAAGCAGGGGTCGACGGCAGCAGGCCAGTGTGACACCCACAAAAACGAGCTGCCGCCACCTATCCTCCATGTAGTGTGGCAGCGCATCGTTGACAGGCTACGCCTCGCCTGACTCATCAACTCATCGGCGACGGGCCACTGGGACCGTCCTTGCCTGTCGGCTCCACCTCGACGTGGCTAGGATCATCCCTGCCTCCCTGGAGTCGTGCGGCGTGCCAACATTGTTGTCGTCCGGCTTCCGGCCGTAGAAGTTGTGTGGCACCCGACGGCTTGCTTCTTGCTATCAGAACTGAACGACGAGTCTTTCGTTTGTCTCTTAGACATCTCGTATGCTATGCCCACGTCGTCCGCGGTGTTCTCGAGCGAGTATCCCTGCGCCATGCCCATTGGCAGGACCTATTCCAGCACGGCGTTGAACATGTTGTCGAACGACTCGTCTGTCCCGACCACCAAGACGTCTCCATCCCTCACTGTAATCCCCCTGATGTCTGTTTTGGCAACGCTATTCACGTTCCCCCGGGCACTGGCATGCAATGGCAGTTGAATTAGTTTTTCTGCCCTGGAACGGTACAAGTTTTGTGCGCCCACTTGAGCCTCGTGCCGGCGAGCGAGAGAGGATCAGTGCCGTGGACCCCTCGACGTCGAGAGGCAGCAAAAGCGACTGTCCCATCATACGCCCGCTCAAGCAGCGTGTAAGGCAGATTGGCGTGCCGGGCTCAATCACTATACCTGCCCACGCCCTCCGCGATGCCAAGGATGCGTGTGTCGTCGTTGTGGTCCGGTAGGTACCAGGAAGCCCACACCATCCTCTGAATCTTCGTCGTGTTATCCTCGTCCGGTAGGTATCGGCGTCCTCCGAAACCAATTATGGCGGCGGCAGCTCGGATCGCACGGTAAGAGAGTCTGAACGCGACATGGTAGGGGTTCGATCGTTGATCTCGCTCAAGGTTTGTTGAATTCCCTCCAACTTCTCCATCGTGTCTTCGTCCTCGCGATCTCTCTAGAATATGCGTCCTCGCTTCTTAGCTTGCCGGTTCGATGGCCGTGGGTAGGGGCGTAATGCAGGCATATATATTGAGTAGCTTTAGTCGTGGCCACTCTCGCCTCCTCCATAAATCAGATCGACCTGGAGTTCTTTTTATCCATGAGAGCCTAAACAGCTGGGGGTGGCTTGATCGGGCCAAAAGTTCAACAATTGAACCATGTTGTTCACGCTAGACGTGTGCGTCTAGGATCACGCTTTGCATACAGGCCCAAAAACAGATTGGATCAATCATAACCGAACGGGAACAGACAAGGATAGATATTAACGATCGATGCCGGAAAAGAGATCAGTACACGGACGGGAAAAAAAAATAACGAACCGGTATACAACTTACTGGTGGCAACTTTGGGTAATTTGTGTCTAACTTTAGGGGCGGTTCTAATGACCTACCAAACCAAACCAAACCAGGGAAGCCTTAACGCCTTTATTATTAGGTATAGAAGTAATAACATCCTAAACATTCTAGAATGATCATACACTCATAAACTAAAAATACAATAATACTAGAGCAACTCATAATATCTAGTGGTGACACTAGTTCATCACTAGAGAAGCAAACATCACTACAAGGATGCATGATTCTAAACAAGCAACTCATGAATGTAAATACGTACTAACAGAACATACACCTTACACATGCTAGTAATCATAAACACTAAAATAATTCTATGAAAACATCTACTAAGCAAGCATCAATCCATTCTAGTAATACATGTTTTTCTAATTAATTAAATAGCAAGCAATCAAAGTGTAAACTACACAACCAATAGCTATGCACTCAACACAATCTCAACTAAACACTTTCAAAAATCCAAACACTCAATGAAATCTATTTGCAAATAAATTTATCAATCACAAGGAAACATTCTATTTGTAAACAATATTCTATTTAAACAAAGCAATAGTGAAACACTTCTTAACATGATATTCCTAAGGGAAAATTATGTTAACAAATTCAACACACCTAAACATACTAGTATTCAGAAATAAATACTAAACACTTCACTCACATCAGTGAAACCAACAACCATTTTCCTAGGTGGAAAATACTAGACAAACATATAGTAATGCATGCTATTTTTCACACAAGTGTATGGTAGGGGATTTGGATCCCTAGCCAAAGATGCAATAGGACCAGTGGGCTATGGGCCCACTAATACAAAGGCATTAATAGGTAACAAAGCCTCTGGTCACACCTTACAAAATTAATACAACAAAGCAATCAACACATGGCTATTCATACTAGTGAAAACAATACTAGTGAAAACAAATACCAAACTTACACATGCATCTCTATAAAATAAAGTGTAAGCTAACAGATGTGATAACCTCAAACAACAGTACCAAAATGGTACTGGACTCCACTCAAGCATAGCACAACTTAGGTAAAAACAAACATACACAGATTTGGTTCACATGATATCCAAATAAATAAAACTAGAAATTAACAAATGCTATTCCTATTTCTATTTGACTTTGCAAACATGCACACACATTCTAAGGTAGATTTATTGCGATAAAACAACCTAATAACATGTGGTAACACCTCTACATATGCTAGGAAACTAGATTCAAACAATCACACACTTGTTTACAAACAAACACACAAGTAATAATGAAAACAGAAAAGCTGCTATATCTTGTTTTGCTCACCAAAAATAATCTAGGGATCCAAAAATTAATCCAAGATAGGATTAGATATATCTAGTCATATGAAAACTCATCCAACTGAATTGACCTCAAAAATCATTTTTAAACTCATTCTAAAAATCCTGGAAAATCCTACTGGTCTTTTACCAAAATGGATGGCATTTCCATTTGGTAACTCACCTTGATGTAAGGCCAAGTCCTAGTGATAGATATAGTCCTAAGCTATCCATAAAAATTTAGTTTGACAATTTTGGATACATATCCAAATTGTTATGATAAAAACCTATTTACAGACACCCTGCGGCAAAACAGATATTGAGACAAAAATACAAGTCAAAACTTAGATGTGTAAATTTTAGATGGTTAGGAAAACATACTGCTAGAGCCAAGATTTTTGGTTGATTTTATTTTGCATTCGAGGTATTTTTCCCAAGCTCAAAGTAAACAGGACAAATCTGCATAGATTTAAAAGAAAAACAAACACAGAGGGCAGGTTGGCTTTCTGCGGCGCGGCCGAGTGCTAATCCGCGCGCGCAACGCGCGGGAAAGGCGGGTTCAAGCATGGCCATCGATCGCAGATCAAACGTCCCGCGGTCTCTCTTTTTCCTCCCTCTCGTCTCATTCTCCCGAGCTACTGAGAAACACGGCGGCACGGCGGCTCACCTAGGGGAAACGGAGAGGACTGGCACAGGCTCGGGGGAGTTGCATGGGTCCGTGGGCGTCGAGGGGCGTGGAATCGGTCGCGAGCGCGGCTCCAGCGGCGGGGCTCGACGGGCGTCCGCGGCGGCGACTGTGGACGGCGGCGGCGATCCTGCGGGACAGAGGCCAAGGGAGATGGTCAGGCGGTGTCGTGGGGAGGTAGGGAGTTCACCCAGGGCAATGAGGAGGGGTGGGAGGCACGGGATCAGGCAGCTCGACCTCGGGGCGGTGGTGGTGACAGGCGGCGGTTCACGGGCTCGAGGGGCTGGTTGCTTCTCCTCGAGATGAGAGTGAGGAAGCAGGGGAGGGCAGTGGTGGAAAGGATGGGGCTGTGGTGGCCTATAGCCAGGGTGAAAAGGGCAAGGGCATGGGGGTGGCTCGGGTTGATGCCATTTGATGGCATAGGAGGTGCTCTAGGGGCTTTTGGGTCACATCACAACAAGGCAACAATGGTCAAGGGGCAAGAGCACCAAGGGGCAGTCAATGGTTGGCTTTTGGAGGCAATAAGGGCCAAGACCAAGACCAAATGGTCAAGGTATGGAGACCCATACCCATGCCACATCAACATTCATCCACTCTTTTATCTCACTTGGTTTCTTCTAACCCAAGGCTTCTAGAAGAAGAAAAACACATCTTGGTTCGAGTCCACAACCAGGCCAACACACTAGACACCACCTCTCATCAAAACTTGCAAAGAAAAGCAAATAAAACATTAGCCCAAATTTTTATCAGCCACTATTCCAAACAATATCAGAAAATTCAGTTTTAGGGACTTAGTGAAATTTCTAAGTGTTGAAAACAGATGAGATGAGCAAAAGTTGGGATTGTTTTCAAATACCAAATGGTTTCCAAAATTAGTTTTCCAAGTTGGAGTTTGTTAAGAAAGTCATAAAATTTCAGAAACATCTTTTGAAAACAATTTTGAAATAGTTTAAGGCCATGTAAACAATGTGGGAAAAGGTGTACTTTCTGTTTTTGTCTGCTTTCCAAAAATGCCTTTTTTGCCATATTTTTACACCACAAAAACAGCAAGCAAAAGATCATTTTTATTAATCCAAAAATAAAACCAAGCTTATGGATTTGTAGTATGTGTATCAAGGAACAAATAAAAGTCAAGAAAATATAAAATAACATTTTATAGCCTAGTGAAAACAAAGGTAGAAAACATGTACTTGTCTATATTTTCAGGGAATATTTTCTATAGAAAACTTAAAAGAAAACTTTCATAAATCATTTGAATTTTTTATCTTGGATCTAACAAAGCTAAAAGTTTATTTTAAGATTCAAACAAGAATGATTCAAGTGTTGGAATAAAATTCACTCAAGTAACAGCAGAAAAAACAACAGGGAAAATATTATAAAAGTGCTTTCAGGAACTTTTTGATATTGGTTTTATCAAGAAACAAAACTTGTATTTCAAATATGATTAAGACCATAAGAACATGTTAGTTAAAACAATAATTTTGTTAGAAAAAAAATTGTTGGCCCTAATTTTTGTCTTCTTGGTCACAGTACAAGATTCCAAAAACGGGGGTGTGACAGACCTTCCCCCCTTAAAAGAATCTCGTCCCGAGATTCGCAGGCAAGTGAAAAGAGGGTATGGTCAAAACAACAATGTTAGATCATTTGTTTACAAAAACAGATGCTGGTGGTTGGTAACATTAATCACAGGTGCTTCACCCCCTTTGATTAATCTTACCAAAAATTTACCCGCATGTTAGTTTTTCCAAAGGGTCTAGGTTCCATGAGCTAAACCTCAAACTTATTGTTCCTCAAAACCATGATATCAATCCAGGGGTTATTCTTCAGACAAAGATCTACTTGTTTCCATTCTAATAAGAATATCATACCACTATATCTCCTCTAGGGCATGAACTCTCTCAGAACTATATAGATCAATCAATCGGACATCCACCAATCTTTATTAAGCATGAGCTTTCCATTGCTCATTTTCCTACAATCCGGGAAATCCACTATCTCCTCTTAATCTAATATAATCAAGTCTCAAATCATTTGTCTCCCTCAAAGGTATTTCATCAAGATCATATTGCAAAGGCTAAACCATCAAATTCAACAAGCATATACCAATCTCTGTACTACTTCTATAAATCCTTTCAAACTCTTATCTCATGATCAATGCTAAATCATTTTCCCAAAACAATATCAATAGAGCGTGACAAGCTCTGATAATCATCTACTGAACTCAAGTCATATTGATTTTCCTAAAATCCAAAATCATCGTTTTACGTTCACCAATTACTTCCTATTTCGAATCCAATATTCCTCCAATCCATCTTTAATAAAAACCAAATATCTATCCCAATCCAACATGATCTTTTTACTACCATCAACCATTCTGCTAAAATCCAGGATAAGAATCACCTAGGCAAGACATTATCATCATCCTTCCAATATCACAAATTATCTCACATGCTACTTCTAATCAATCCAATCTCCTATATATCAAGTGCTTCCTAAAATCCAATAATTTCCACCAATCTTTCTAAAACTCAATCATTTCTTCAAGCTACAAATTTGTGACTCCCCGAGATCGGGCACTATGCAGATTTCAGCATTTCCGCCAAAATCCACATAATAACCGATTTCAGGTTGCCACTTGTGATAACATTACAACAGTTCACGAATAATCCACAACAACAACAGGGGAGGTATATACAAGACGACTCAAACGAGTCAAGGATACAACTGATACAATACAAAGATCCAAATAACAGCGGAAGAAACAACATAGTGTCCGACTACGGACAAGATCCAAATTGGACTAAGAGTCCTAAAGATAACCGATGGCGTCCAATCCCTGCCCAGGCCAAGCCGGAGGGATTCCCAAGCTAACATCGTCAGACTTCAAACCTGTTGATTGCAATGTGGAATATGCAGCCACGAAAAGGATTCCTGGGTCAGTACGGTTAAGTAGTGGCAAGTGGATTACCCATACTCACAAGATACCAGCGTAACCGATCATCACAAGATACAAATACTTTGGGTACAACGGAAAGGAAGGTATTATTGCAAAGAAGCGGCAGCGGGCTGCACTAACTAACTACAGAGACTCGCTACAACATCCGGCTAAAAGAAAGGGATAAGATAGCGCGACAAAACCAACTATAACTACTCACCAAACAATACCCATCCAATGTTACCCCCTACTAAGGAAGCAACCCAAGGAAACTCACACTATTGATTAAGGTGACATTCATTATGATGGTGGAGGTAATCTATATTACTAGTCAAGTTATTATCATTAGGTGTAAGTTGTCTGAGTACTTGTTAGCCAGCACTTTCACCAAGTCATCCATAACCGCGGACAACACGGCTTCTCGAGAAGATTTAACCCTGCAGGGATGCACCAATTTGGCCGTACACGTAAGAATAACTCGCCAGGCGGGGAGCAAACCCACCAAGCGAGGTACTCAACACAACCCAACTCTTCTTCGCATCAAGCCCAAAGAACCCCGTGCAATTGAGCGCACGGCTAATCAAGCCCCACGAAGAAAAGGGGACCCTCATAGCACTCTAAGAACGTGTCTCCCTAAATGCCGACTACAAAAGTTCCACCCTGGCGCCAAGGGTTTGCACTTGCATATGCATGCGGCAAATGGAAAACCCGAACTAAATGAGGCGATTAGGACGAGATGCGAATCGAATCAGAATTGCGGGGGGCGCCCATACTCGCTTCCCACATGCGGTTAGTGCGCTCATCATGGATCAATGGACAAGACCCTTTTCCTAATTAGGGTCGACACTAGCAGGCCTCAAAACCACGCCGGGCCTCCTGCCGATGCCTTATCATCAAATTATTATTACCCAAAAGATTAACATGTTGTTGATCAAGTTGAAACCCAACTATCAAACTAAACAGGTGATAAGATAAATGACGACAAGACTCGAGCACAAACAACCTAAGCATGCAACTACGACACGAGGGCCAACGGGATAAACAATCAACATGTAATAGGAAGTGGAAGGAAGGCTATATCATGGCTGCAAGGTAACATATGATAGGATCGAGACACAAGCATCGAATCATAAGGCTAGCATAAGAACAACGGAAAGCATCGGTAACAAGTGATGAAAGGCAGCCATAGGTAGCAAGTGAGTATACTTGCCTGAGATCCAGCAAGTAGAGGTACATCCGAAGAACTTGTCGTTGCTCACATCATCTCAACGTCCTATCCGCGAAGAAGCAACGAACTAGAACAAACACCGGATGCAACAATTACTACTACGGCAAAAGATCCAGCATGATCAAGATATGGATGCATGACAAGTTTAAGGATGCATCAAAGATAAACTATTTGACATGGTAAACATATTTAAATGGGTCCTTATGCAATTTGGATTGCATCTGGAAAATCCCATGAATTAAGGCTGAATTAAATGATCTACAAATAACCATCATGTGAAAGTTGATTAGAATGATGCATGGATGAGGAAAACAATAAGTAAACAACAATAGCTTCAATTTGAAATGTTGTTTACCAAGTTTAGAATTTTATTTATTAAGTTATGAAATTTGGCTTCTTAAATGAGTTACACAAGCATTTATTGTTTTCACCCATTTTAATTGTTCAAAATAGATAACAAAATTTATATGTGGAAAGAACACAAAATTTTAGATGGAAATACATATTTCATTTGTTGAATTTGGATTTAAAATGAGCAAGTTATTAATTTGATAATTTTAAATGCATTAAAAAAGAAACAGTTGTTTTCAGCAATTTAAATTATTCAAAACAGAAAACAAAGTTGATATTTTCAAAGTTCATGAAAAATGGGATGAAAAACATATTTTACATGTTGGAATTGGATTTCAATTGCCCAAGTTATGAATTTTGCAATTTAAGAAGTTTAATTAAAGCATTGAATTATTGCACCACTTTTAATTAGGAAAAACAGTAACCAAATTGTATTGAAAGGGTTGAAAACATGTAGCAAATGTTTCACTGAACATTTTGGGCTATTAAACATAATTTTTGGGTTATTACTGAATTTATTATGCAATTTTTCATAAGCATTCTTATTCTGCCCTTTTTAGTAAACAGAGCGAAACATGTTCAAATTTAATTCAATTGTGACCAAATAAAATACCAATGTGTAGAGTTTGTTAAAACAAATTTTTAGAGCCCAAGTTTTCTCAAATTGGATGAACCAAACTCAAGTTATGAAATTCCAAAGTTTCCAATTTTTATTGCATTTTCAGTAATTAATTATTTAGTGCAAAAATTGTTACAGAAACATGTTGCAAACTTGACATTAACAGAAAGGGAACAAGATTATGAATCCACAGGAATTTGAATCATTCAAATTGGAGCAAAATTCGATTTGTTATTGATTTTAGAATTAATGCAACAGATCTGCTTTTCTGGAATTCGGGCAAAAAAGGAAAAAGGGCAGAAAAAAGGTGTGGCTTTTCTGCCTGGGGGGGGGGGGAATCGAACTCGGGACTGCTGGGGCGCGCGCAAGGGTGTTACCAACTGGGCTGGACTGCTGTTTGTGTTGGGATCGGGGTCTGACAGTAGATAAAATATACTATCGATCTTAACTGAACAATTACGAGAAATCTTCAGACTTCCACAACAGATTCCATCGACAAACAGCAGCCTATGACGACCAGGCGGGCGGCGCTCGAAGGCACCAATCCCAGAGCAACGAGGAGGGTAGGGGAGATGGACCAGAGGAGGAGTCTCACCACGGGGTTGGGGACGGTTGGGCTTGGCTCGGGAAGACGGGGAACGACGACGGTGGCGTAGCGGCAGGTGGCGGCCGGCGGCGGGGAAGAGGGGCGCGTGGCCTCCTCAGGGCGTCTCCGGCCCTCGTTCTTCCATGCAGACGACGACGGAGGCGCGGGCGTTCCATTCCCGGCATCGGAACGGCTCGCGGCGGTCCACGGAGGCGACGGCGTCGGCGGTTCTGAAGGTGTTGGTCACTGCTGTTGGGTTCAGAAATTCTGAGAAAAGAATAGAGATGGAGGGGGAGAACGGCGGCGGCTGGAGAGGGAGGAGAGGACTAGGACGAGCAGCTAGGGTTCGTGGGCACCTCCTGGCTAGGTATATGAGGAGGGGGAGCGTGCAGGGGGCGACGTGGAGGCCGCTCGTCCACGGGCGTGCTCACCTGCTCCCTCTGTGTCTCCGTACGGTGGAAGAAGAACAGGGGACGGGCTGGATGGTGGGGTGTGGGGCCTGCTAGGCTGCGGTGGCTGCTTGATGGGCTAGGGCAAAAGTGAGGTGCGGCTGGTTTTTTTTTCTTTTGGGCTGCTACCTAAAGCCTCCTTGGGTTGGAAAAAAAAATTGGAGGATAGAAGAAAAGAGTTTTTGGGAATGAAAACAAAGAGGTTTAAAACAAATGTTTTTAAATATTTTCCCAACTTCAAAGTCCCACTTTATAAGCTAGGTTTTACAAATTTGAAAATGTATAATTTGGCAATATCAAAAATTTGTTTGACAAACCCATAAGAGAGAAGGTTTACTTAAAGATCCCAAATATTTATTAGCATAAAGATTTGTTCGGTTTATAGTTTTATCAAAATTATGCAAAGAGATGTGATGCATGATGCCATGTGATGCTAAAGAAAGAAAAAACAACAACAAGCAATTCTAATTGGAAAACCCCGGGTGTTACAGACGACACCACTAACAAGGGATTGCGCCCTCGCAATCCGCCAACGCCAAGAGAGAGGAAGAAGCCGGACTATCGAGTCTTCAGTCACCTTGTTTATCTCCTCGACACCACTAACAAGAGATTCTTGCTCGGGTTGATGACGATCTTCTCCCACCAGGAATCTTCCGATGATCGAACCTATTAGGTTTAAAGGCTAAGAGAACGTCCACCCACGTAGGATCCTAAAACTTTGAAAGATAGGTACGAGAGTAGACTCCAAAACAAATAAGATGAGAGGAGAAATAGAATAGAGATAAGGAGAAAACAAGAATCCTATTGAGATGCTTCCAAAACAGGTTTTGCACAAATAGTTTTTGACACTCTAGATACAACGACCGTTAGCGAGGTTATCCTACAGGCTTTGTGGACCCGTTGCTTCGATAACCATTCGTATCGAAACAATCTCGGGAATCGGGAACCAAGGCTCTGATACCATTTGTGACGCCCCGAGATCGGGCACTATGCAGATTTCAGCATTTCCGCCAAAATCCACATAATAACCGATTTCAGGTTGCCACTTGTGATAACATTACAACAGTTCACGAATAATCCACAACAACAACAGGGGAGGTATATACAAGACGACTCAAACGAGTCAAGGATACAACTGATACAATACAAAGATCCAAATAACAGCGGAAGAAACAACATAGTGTCCGACTACGGACAAGATCCAAATTGGACTAAGAGTCCTGAAGATAACCGATGGCGTCCAATCCCTGCCCAGGCCAAGACGGAGGGATTCCCAAGCTAACGTCGTCAGACTTCAAACCTGTTGACTGCAATGTGGAATATGCAGCCACGAAAAGGATTCGTGGGTCAGTACGGTTAAGTACTGGCAAGTCGATAACCCATACTCACAAGATACCAGCGTAACCGATCATCACAAGATACAAATACTTTGGGTACAACGGAAAGGAAGGGATTATTGCAAAGAAGCGGCAGCGGGCTGCACTAACTAACTACAGAGACTCACTACAACATCCGGCTCAAAGAAAGGGATAAGATAGCGCGACAAAACCAACTATAACTACTCACCAAACAATACCCATCCAATGTTACCCCCTACTAAGGAAGCAACCCAAGGAAACTCACACTATTGATTAAGGTGAAATTCATTATGATGGTGGAGGTAATCTATATTACTAGTCAAGTTATTATCATTAGGTGTAAGTTGTCTGAGTACTTGTTAGCCAGCACTTTCACCAAGTCATCCATAACCACGGACAACACGGCTTCTCGAGAAGATTTAACCCTGCAGGGATGCACCAATTTGGCCGTACACGTAAGAATAACCCGCCAGGTGGGGAGCAAACCCACCAAGCGAGGTACTCAACACAACCCAACTCTTCTTCGCATCAAGCCCAAAGAACCCCGTGCAATTGAGCGCACGGCTAATCAAGCCCCACGAAGAAAAGGGGACCCTCATAGCACTCTAAGAACGTGTCTCCCTAAATGCCGACTACAAAAGTTCCCCCCTGGCGCCAAGGGTTTGCACCTGCATATGCATGCGGAAAATGGAAAACCCGAACTAAATGAGGCGATTTGGACGAGATGCGAATCGAATCAGAATTGCGGGGGGCGCCCATACTCGCTTCCCACATGCGGTTAGTGCGCTCATCATGGATCAATGGACAAGACCCTTTTCCTAATTAGGGTCGACACTAGCAGGCCTCAAAACCACGCCGGGCCTCCTGCCGGTGCCTTATCATCAAATTATTATTACCCAAAAGATTAACATGTTGTTGATCAAGTTGAAACCCAACTATCAAACTAAACAGGTGATAAGATAAATGACGACAAGACTCGAGCACAAACAACCTAAGCATGCAACTACGACACGAGGGCCAACGGGATAAACAAACAACATGTAATAGAAAGTGGAAGGAAGGCTATATCATGGCTGCAAGGTAACATATGATAGGATCGAGACACAAGCATCGAATCATAAGGCTAGCATAAGAACAACGGAAAGCATCGGTAACAAGTGATGAAAGGCAGCCATAGGTAGCAAGTGAGTATACTTGCCTGAGATCCAGCAAGTAGAGGTACATCCGAAGAACTTGTCGTTGCTCACATCATCTCAACGTCCTATCCGCGAAGAAGCAACGAACTAGAACAAACACCGGATGCAACAATTACTACTACGGCAAAAGATCCAGCATGATCAAGATATGGATGCATGACAAGTTTAAGGATGCATCAAAGATAAACTAGTTGACATGGTAAACATATTTAAATGGGCCCTTATGCAATTTGGATTGCATCTGGAAAATCCCATGAATTAAGGTTGAATTAAATGATCTACAAATAACCATCATGTGAAAGTTGATTAGAATGATGCATGGATGAGGAAAACAATAAGAAAACAACAATAGCTTCAATTTGAAATGTTGTTTACCAAGTTTAGAATTTTATTTATTAAGTTATGAAATTTGGCTTCTGAAATGAGTTACACAAGCATTTATTGTTTTCACCCATTTTAATTGTTCAAAACAGATAACAAAATTTATATTTGGAAAGAACACAAAATTTTAGATGGAAATACATATTTCATTTGTTGAATTTGGATTTAAAATGAGCAAGTTATTAATTTGACAATTTTAAATGCATTAAATTAGAAACAGTTGTTTTCAGCAATTTAAATTATTCAAAACAGAAAACAAAGTTGATATTTGCAAAGTTCATGAAAAATGGGATGAAAAACATATTTTACATGTTGGAATTGGATTTGAATTGCCCAAGTTAGGAATTTTGCAATTTAAGAGGTTTAATTAAAGCATTGAATTATTGGACCACTTTTAATTAGGAAAAATAGTAACCAAATTGTATTGAAAGGGTTGAAAACATGTAGCAAATGTTTCACTGAACATTTTGAGCTATTAAACATAATTTTTGGGTTATTATTGAATTTATTATGCAATTTTTCATAAGCATTCTTATTCTACCCTTTTTAGTAAACAGAGGGAAACATGTTCAAATTTAATTCAATTGTGACCAAATAAAATACCAATGTGTAGAGCCTGTTAATAAAAAAATTTAGAGCACAAGTTTGCTCAAATTGGATGAACCAAACTCAAGTTATGAAATTCCAAAGTTTCCAATTTTTATTGCATTTTCAGTAATTAATTATTTAGTGCAAAAATTGTTACAGAAACATGTTGCAAAATTGACATTAACAGAAAGGGCACAAGATTATGAATCCACAGGAATTTGAATCATTCAAATTGGAGCAAAATTCGATTTGTTATTGATTTTAGAATTAATGCAACAGATCTGCTTTTCTGGAATTCGGGCAAAAAAGGAAAAAGGGCAGAAAAAAAGGTGTGGCTTTTCTGCCTGGGGGGGGAATCGAACTCAGGACTGCTGGGGCGCGCGCAAGGGTGTTACCAACTGGGCTGGACTGCTGTTTGTGTTGGGATCGGGGTCTGACAGTAGATAAAATATAATATCGATCTTAACTGAACAATTACGAGAAAGCTTCAGACTTCCACAACAGATTCCATGGACAAACAGCAGCCTATGACGACCAGGCGGGCGGCGCTCGAAGGCACCAATCCCAGAGCAACGAGGAGGGTAGGGGAGATGGACCAGAGGAGGAGTCTCACCACGGGGTTGGGGACGGTTGGGCTTGGATCGGGAAGACGGGGAACGACGACGGTGGCGCAGCGGCAGGTGGCGGCCGGCGGCGGAGAAGAGGGGCGCGTGGCCTCCTCAGGGCGTCTCCGGCCCTCGTTCTTCCATGCAGACGACGACGGAGGCGCGGGCGTTCCATTCCCGGTATCGGAACGGCTCGCGGCGGTCCACGGAGGCGACGACGTCGGCGGTTCTGAAGGTGTTGGTCACTGCTGTTGGGTTCAGAAATTCTGAGAAAAGAATAGAGATGGAGGGGGAGAACGGCGGCGGCTGGAGAGGGAGGAGAGGACTAGGACGAGCATCTAGGGTTCGTGGGCACCTCCTGGCTAGGTATAGGAGGAGGGGGAGCGTGCAGGGGGCGACGTGGAGGCCGCTCGTCCACGGGCGTGCTCACCTGCTCCCTCTGTGTCTCCGTACGGTGGAAGAAGAACAGGGGACGGGCTGGATGGTGGGGTGCGGGGCCTGCTGGGCTGCGGTGGCTGCTTGATGGGCTAGGGCAAAAGTGAGGTGCGGCTGGTTTTTTTCTTCTTTTGGGCTGCTGCCTAAAGCCTCCTTGGGTTGGAAAAAAAATTGGAGGAGAGAAGAAAAGAGTTTTTGGGAATGAAAACAAAGAGGTTTAAAACAAATGTTTTTAAATATTTTCCCAACTTCAAAGTCCCACTTTATAAGCTAGGTTTTACAAATTTGAAAATGTATAATTTGGCAATATCAAAAATTTGTTTGACAAAACCATAAGAGAGAAGGTTTACTTAAAGATCCCAAATATTTATTAGCATAAAGATTTGTTCGGTTTATAGTTTTATCAAAATTATGCAAAGAGATGTGATGCATGATGCCATGTGATGCTAAAGAAAGAAAAAAAACAACAAGCAATTCTAATTGGAAAACCCCGGGTGTTACAAAATTTTAGTTACCTATAACTTCCAAAGTTTTTGGGGTCCACAACTGGTTAGCCCCAGATAATATATGCCATAATTCAACTCAACTAATTATCATGCGATCCTCAATCTTTCACTCCTAAGATAAACCTCAAATGAGTCTCCACAATCTCATATCCTAAAATATGTTTCCTCCAAATACATATACCCGAGAGATCTTATTGCCTAGCAACAATCATAGCTCATCAATCCATTATTTTTTCCAAACTTTCATCTTTTCTTCAAATAGCTATAGAACATCCTAAGGCACCTTTCTATTTGGTTTTGGAAAAGTTGGTTAGAAAATTTTCAAAAATGGTGTTAGGTATTAAGCTAAAATTAGATGAAGTTACGTTAGTATTGTAAATTTTAAAGATACTTTTTCTAGTCCGACTTGACACTTCTAGTGTTCCGTTTACGTCGGATTTCTTAGGTTACAAAGTCAAAACCAAATCATGGGGATCACAGGTTTGGTTCGAGAACGTACCATTATCTATGGCATGAGTTGCAGGCGCTTCTACAACATCATCTGGGTCTCGGGGTCCACTCATCAGACTCTTGAGTTTCTTCTGGGATGGACCCTGGGTCTCGTGGGTTTCATCAGGACAGGCTAGATCATAATTCTTCTTGGAACAATTGCGAGCGGAATGTCCTTCCTTTCCACAGGTAAAGCAACCCGTGGTTCTAGGCTTGACATTCACATGCTTCCTTGAAGATTGTGGCATCGCAGGTAAGGTACTGCGAGTCACACAAGAACTAGGTTCTCCTGGCGTCACTATCTTCCTTTTGCGACTCTCCTCAGCAAGCAGGCG
Organism: Alopecurus myosuroides; assembly: GCA_028641055.1. Taxonomy (NCBI): domain Eukaryota; kingdom Viridiplantae; phylum Streptophyta; class Magnoliopsida; order Poales; family Poaceae; genus Alopecurus; species Alopecurus myosuroides. The sequence goes on along the minus strand of CM054062.1, from coordinate 49,058,020 downwards.
CTGGTAATCTCTCATAAGGATACAATTGTTCTCAGCATTGATGGTGACAAGCTGAGTCAAATGCTTCAGGGCAGCATGTGTGGCAACGTGTTCAGCATGAGCGGCTTCACGCTCTTCCATGATCAGAGCAAACAGTTGGGCAACTGCCGGCTCCGGTGGTGGAGGTAAATCGCTAGCCATGCTGAAGAAAAAGGACGGTATAAGACGAGAGCAAACAAAAAGGGTGGTTTTGTTTTTTGAAAACTGGTGATACAAACCGACTCATAACAAAGATGAGACCGGTAAGTAGCATAACAACAAACAATCATCTAAGAGGCAATCACCATCACAATCAAAGACTAACATACACATGAAACAGAGTCTCAACAAGCATAACCTAAACTTTAAGGTTCAGATGGCAATGGCATAAGGCTTACAACACAACTAGAACACACATAGCTCTTAGCAGAGTTCACACAACACAAACACAAACAAGCGTCTGGGGTGGAAATAACACAACTCCTAACATCCTGCGGCAATCCTAAGTGCTCAAGGAAGCACATAGCTGTTCCTCCAACTCTTCAACTCTGGTCCTGCTAGCTGCAAGATGAAGCTGAAGGTCTCTCACTCGTGCGCGCTGGTTTTCTTCAGTACCTTGAGACGACGCTCGATAGCAGAAGAAACATTCAGGCCCTTCTCCAGCTGGTCTATCTCCCTGCCTCGGAGGTCGTAATCTCCTCTAAGCTTATCAAGGGAGATCTGGGTGTTGTGCAGCTGTCCCTCCATGTGCTGGAAATGATGAGAAAAGGCAAAGTCTCCAGTGACATCTATGGGCTTGTCATGCTCGTCGCGTGTCGGGGGGTTACCCTCGAGTAGGGGTAAGGCAAGTGTTAAAGTGAAGATCCAAGTACTGTTGGCCGGGTTGGTGGCTACCCGGGTACCCTCTACCCGGTAGTTTCTATCTGGTAATAAGTATTGAAGGCCAAGAGAAGATTTTGAGGGAGATTGTATTCGTCCGGATAGGGAAGTTATGGTCCGAGTAGATTGGCAGCAATCCTACTCGGGCCAGAAGTCAATGGAACCGTTCTGACAGAGATCCCGCATATCCCGCAGCCGTATCGGCGTGCGGTTCAACTTACTAGGAGTGTGATCATCAGTGACGCGGCGTGGTCACAGAGAGGTTGGCACCTATCATGCCTTGTCACCGGCAGAGGGGACAGGACAGGATGGGGGCCTACGTTGTGAGGCTGACAGAGTGGACAGGACCTGTCAGCCGTACGGCGCGGCGGCTTCTCAGCGCGAGATCCCGGAAGCGTGCTCTACGTCACAGTGCTTAAGTCACGTCAGTTGTACTTTCTGTTAGTTGTTTATTCGGCTGGGCACCAGTATATAAGGTGCCCTGCCCCCTCCTGCGCGAGGGACGTTGCCTCAGATCGCATTTATTGCAAGAACCAACACTAGAGCTAGAGAGAGCTGTCGAGTGGCTACTCGGCTGAGAGGCAAACTTGTACTGTGGCTACTCAGAGATTATACACATAGAGAGATAGGCAGGAGTAGGGGTGTTACCTCCACACAAGGGCCCCGAACCTGGGTAGTTCTTGTTGTTTGCAATGTTTCTTGAGCGCGGCTACTCGTCGTGCGATCCCTCCCCGGATACCCCCAGCGTCCATCGGCCCCAACTTTAGCCATCCCATGGCATCTGTCTTCTCCACACCACGACAGTTGGCGCCCACCATGGGGCCAGCAGCGGCGCTGGCTGGGGTTCACATTCGGACGGGACCGATTTCTGCTTCAGGGGAGCGCGTGGTCTGTGGCCTTGTCCACAGATTTGGCTCCTTCGACTTCGTCTCCGACAACGACGGAGATTTCGGCGGCAGGCCCATGCCTGCAGGTGGCTCGGTGCTCTCCTTCGTCACGCACCTGGTCTACATCGCCACCACCGTCATCCGCGAGTTCCCGGAGGTGGTGCTCGTCACGGAAGATCCTCCTACTGTACTCGCTGCCAGCGGGAAGCCAACTGGCTGCTCTGCGGACAGCGTGGAGGTGATGATGACAGGCCCGGCTATCAATGACGGGAAAAGCGCGGCCGCTACCGCGGGCGTCATCGAAGAACCGGCGGGTGCTAGGGTCCACAAGCCCTACGACATGCCCCAGAACATTCCGGGTTACGTGGATCCTTCCACGTCCACGGCTATACCAGCTGCTCGCGGAGATGCCACCGTGCAGCTGGGCATGCCACGACCCAACGAGGCGGAACTTGCCGCTTTGAGGGCGCAACTCGAGCAGCAGCGTCAGGCGCTACTCGTCGAGTCCCAGGAGCTGGAGAAGGTTAGGCTTGAGCTTAACCTAGACCAAAATGAGTACAACTGAGCGCATGGTTTTACTCCTGTTTCTAGGCTTCCTAGCAAGATAGGCGCTATCCGTCGCAACTTAGGCGCTGAGCTAGCTAGGGATGGTAGGGCTGCTAGCCAAACTGCTAGTTTGAACACTGCTAATAGGCCCAGATATAGCACCCCCGCCAAAACTCTTAGGGCCGCAGAGGCAGTTGCTGCAGAGTTGCCGCATCTCACTAGCGACGCGCGCTAGGCAGCAGGATAGACTCAACGAGCTAGTGCTAGAGGCTGGTAGGCAGAACAAGGAGTTCCGGAAAGCCAATCCGGGAGCTGGTGCTTCTCAGGTTGTCCATTCGCATGGACTGAGATCTATGGATGAGGCATCATCGCCGCTTCCCGGCGGTGATAGAGCCCAGAGTGTGACCTCTGGGAGACATAAACAGATGCAGGTGTATGCTGTCGCTGCAAAACAGCACGCTGTAGAGCGGCAACCCGGCCATAAACACAACTTTGCAGGAGCAGGCTATCAAGCCACTAAAGCTCAGAGCAAGGGGCAAGGAGGAAACCGAGAAGGAACATCTCGGCGTCATGCTGCCCCGCCAACTCAGCAGAGGGTGCAGCCGCAGGCAGCTGTGCAGCCGCAAGTGGTTGTGGTAGCAGCCAATCCGGTTGCACAACCCGCAGCTGTGCAGCAGGACCGCTACAACGACGGGTACTCGGCGATGGAGCAAGCCGGGTACGTAGATCCAAGAGACGTCACTGATCGCCTCGGCGACCGGATGCTAGAGCCCACTGATGCAAGGTACAAGCTGGACCGGATCAATCGGTCTGCGCAGCTCGAGACGAAGGGGCCACCCGGCCCAGATTGCTTTGGCCGCTGCATCATGGAGGAGCCCTCCCTGAACAAGTTTCAGCTGGCTAGAGGGACCAAGTGCTATGATGGCAGCACCAAGCCGGAAGACTGGCTAAGTGACTATGTTACTGATGTGCACATTGTCGGCGGCAACAGGAGGTGGGCTATGCGGTATGTTCCGCAGATGCTAGATGGCCCTGTTCGGATTGGGCTCAACAACTTGCCCAAGGACAACATCAACTGTTGGTTAGACTTCTCGGAAGCCTTCATCAGCAACTTCACCAGCACGTACAAGAGGCCGAATAGGCCGCAGCAACTGTCCGCTTGCAAGCAGCGAGAAGAGGAGACTGACCGAGAGTACCTTACTCAGTGGAGAACTTTGAGGAACACCTGTGAGGGTGTGAATGAGTCACAAGCGATCGCCTAGTTTGCTCAAGGCTGCAGGCATGGCAGCATGTTGTGGCAGAAACTGCAGAGAGAGATGCCGAGTACGCTCGCCGAGACAATCAAGATTGCATATATGTATGCACCCGGCTACCCTACTCAGCCTCTGGTCGATGCGTTCGAGCCGAGAAGGAAGAACCATGATGGCGGCAGACGCCAAGATTTCCGCAACAAGCGCAGAGGTGACCGCATAGATACTCGGTATGATCCCGAGGAGGTGAATGTTGTGACCCAGAGTCCCGCGGCTGCTGGGAGTAGCCAAAGTCAAATAACTGCTGGAGCCCAATACGGGCAAAACTAGAACCAGGGCCAAGGCATCAAGAAGCCATATAATGCTCCACAGCAGGGTGGCGGCAGCCCGGATTCAGGAGGTGCTCCGAGTTTTATCTTTGAGAACATGAAGGTTGGGCCATGCAGCTTCCATACTCGGCATCCGAGTAGGCCAGCCAACCACACTATCCGGCAGTGCAGCTGGTGGGACCTCATCAAGAATGAAGGCGTTGGTCAGCTGCCCCCTCCTCCTCCTCTGCCGCCTGCGAATGCCAATGTGCAGCCTATTCGGGCAGCTGCTCCCAGGCGGAATCCGAGAAGGGAGAATGTGAACCAATTGGCTCAAGGAGCCAACCGCAACTACCACAAAAACAACCGCAATTACAACAACCGCAACCGCAACTACAACAACAATAACAACCGCAACTACAACAACTGCAACCGCAACTTCAACAACAACAACAATAATAGGAACAACAAAAACAACGGCGGCAATGATGGTGGCGCAGACCGCAACCAGTACCAGGAGCACCATGAGAGCTACATGATCTTTACCACCGAACCAGACGACAAGCAGTCGCAGCGTAGGCGTGCGATGGAGGTAAATGCAGTGATCCCGGCGGTGCCTCACTACCTGCGCTGGTGCGACCAAGAGGTTACTTGGTCCAAGGGTGATCACCCCAAGGTGATGCCTAATCCGGGTACCTATGCACTGGTGGTGGATCCCACTTTCTTGGGAACCCAGAAGAATGTCAGATTCAGCAAAGTGCTGATTGATAACGGCAGCAGCATCAACATTATGTACTGGGATACACTGGAGAAGCTTGACCTTGCCGAGAACATGCTGCTACCCAACAGGACCACTTTCCACGGAATTGTGCGGGGAGTGTCTTGTGCTCCAATCGGCCGCATCTGGATAGATGTCCTATTCGGCACTAGCGAGAATTGCCGCACCGAGTGCCTGCAGTTCGAGGTTGTTGATCTTTAGAGCCCCTACCACGCTCTACTCGGTAGGCCTGCCCTCACCAAGTTCATGGCCTCAACCCATGCCACTTACCTGAAGATGAAGCTACCTGGTCCCAATGGTGTCATCACCATCTCGGGTGATTACAAGCGTTCCTTGGAGTGTGCGTCCGCTAGCTCTTAGCTGGCGGAGTCCATGGTCATTGTTGCCGAGAAGAATAAGATGCACGAGGTGGTGGCTATGGCTCAAGCAGCGCAAGGTGGTGCGCCTGGCATGCTGAGTTCCCGGTATGGAACTGCTTTCCAGGCATCCCAGGAGACAAACAAGGTCCAGGTCGATCCTGAGTTCCCAGACCGTGTTGCCATCATTGGCGCCGGGTTGGGAGAGAAATAGGAAAGCGAGCTCATCCACTTCCTCCGTGAGAATCGGGACGTCTTTGCATGGTCCAATGAGGATCTGGCGGGTGTCCCGAGGGAGTTGGTTGAGCACTCGCTGCATGTGCGTCCTGACGCCAAGCCAGTCAAGCAGGCTATGCGCCGCTTTCGTGATGAGAGGAGGAAAGCCATCGGTGATCAGATCACCAAGTTGCTGATAAGCGGATTTATCATGGAGGTACTGCATCCGGATTGGCTAGCCAACCCTGTTATGGTCGATAAGAAGAAGGAGGACCCCAAGGCCGATACTGCATGGCGCATGTGCGTGGACTACACCGACCTGAACAAGGCCTGTCCCGAGGATCCATTCCCGCTACCCCGCATAGATCAGGTGATCGATTCCACTGCCTGTTGTGAGCTTTTGTCTTTCATTGATGCCTACTCTGGTTTCCATCAGATAGCTCTCAACCCGGATGATCAAATAAAAACTGCCTTTATTACCCCGTATGGGGCTTATTGCTATCGTGTTATGTGCTTTGGGTTGCGGAATGCTGGGGCTACCTATCAGAGGTGCATGCAGAAATGCTTGCATGATCAAATTGGCAAGAATGTGCAGGTGTACGTAGATTACATTGTCATCAAAACGAATAAAACACATACTCTGCTTAGTGATATTGAGGAAACCTTTGCCAACTTGCGCAAGTATAGGATGAAGTTGAATCCGACTAAATGCACCTTTGGCGTCTCGGCTGGCAAGTTACTCGGTTTCTTGATATCTAGCCGGGGCATTGAGGCCAATCCTTCGAAGATAAAAGCTATAAAGAGCATGTCTTTTCCGAGATCACTGAAGGATGTGCAGAAGTTCACCGGATGCATGGCTTCTCTGAGCCGCTTCCTGGGCATAATGGGCGAGAAGGCCTTGCCTCTCTATCAGCTGATGAAAAAGAGTGACAAGTTTGTCTGGACATCACAAGCTGATGTGGCATTCAAGGAGCTGAAGGCCATGCTGGGTAGCTCTCCCATCCTGGCAAGCCCGCTACCCAAAGAGCCAATGTTGCTCTACATTGCAGCTACCAACCGGGTAGTCAGCGTGGTGATTGTGGTGGAAAGAGAAGAAGAAGGCAAGACTGTGCAAAGGCCAGTGTATTATCTCAACGAGGTGCTATGCAGCTCCAAACAAAACTACCCGCATTACCAGAAGATGACCTATGGCATGTACCTGGGTGCCAAGAAGCTCAAGCATTATTTCCAAGAGCATCCCATCATAGTGGTGAGTTCCGCTCCCATCTCGGACATTATGGGCAGTAAGGATGCAAGCGGCAGAGTAGCCAAGTGGGCGATCAAGCTAGCCGCGTACACTCGCTTGTACGCGAGAAGAGAAGCCATCAAGTCACAGATTCTGGCAGATTTTCTAGTGGATTGGGCTGAGGTGCAATATGATCCTCCCTTGCCGGAAGCCAACTACTGGAAAATGCATTTTGATGGCTCCAAAGTGAAGGAAGGCCTTGGTGCTGGCGTAGTGCTTATGTCACCCAAGAGAGATCAACTCAAGTATGTGCTGCAAATCCATTTCAAGGCATCTAATAATGTGGCCGAGTATGAGGCAGTGGTGCATGGCTTGAGAGTAGCCAAGGAGATTAGGGTGCAGCGTATTGTCTGCTATGGCGACTCGGACTTGGTGGTGCAGCAAGTATCCGGCACTTGGGATGCCCTGGATGCCAATAAAGCGTCTTATCGGTTTCTGGTGCAAACCATGACTGGCTTTTTTGAAGGGTGTGAATTTCATCAGATACACCGAGCTGAGAACGATGCAGCGGATACTCTGTCCAAGTTGGGGTCTTCTCCGCAGTTTATCCCGCCTGGGATTGCCTTGGAGCATTTGAGAAAGCCATCCATCAAGCCATCCCCCAACTCGGAGTCTATCTTTGTTCCATCCCTGCTAGGAGAGGAAGCTGTTCCCATGGAGATGTATTGGGAGGCTGCAGAACAGAACCCGGGGACTGCCGTCTCCAACCCGGGGATTGGCGCCTGCAACCCGGGGACTGCTCCATTCAACTCGGGGACTGTCGCATTCATCGAGGGGGTCATTTCCGAGTACTCGGGGACTCGGGGCCTTGCCCTCAACTCAGAAGAGGTCTTGGTAGCTGATCCAATGGAAATAGGCGAACCAGTGTTTCCCATCCGGGAGACACCGAGTTGGGCTCTGCCCATATTATCCTTTCTAACGGATGGCTCGTTGCCGAGTGATGAGGTTACAGCCATGCAGATACGGAGAAGATCCAAGGGCTACACTATTTTCAATAAGGCACTGCACAGAAGGAGTCCTACTGGTGTGCTGCACAGAAGGAGCCAGTTAAATGAGAAGAAATTATGATAGAGATACATCAGGGAGAATGCGGGCATCACGCCTCTTCTCGGGCTCTAGTCAACAAGGCTTCTTTTGGCTCACTGCCTTGCGACAAGCTGAAGATATTGTGAGAAGGTGCAACGGGTGCCAGAGGTTTGCAAGTAAGATCCATATGCCAGCTTCCGAGTTGAAGGCCATTCCCATTACTTGGCCATTTGCAGTTTGGTGCTTGGACATGGTAGGCCCCTTCAAGCCGGCTAGAGGCAACATGACTCACATCTTGGTCATGGTTGACAAGTTCACCAAGTGGATTGAGGTAAAACTTATTCGGAAGTGTGATGGAGTCACAGCTGTGAGTTTCCTGAAGGATGTGATCCTGAGATACGGCTACCCGCACAGCATCATCACTGATAATGGCACAAACTTTGCTGAGGGTGCCTTCGCAAGATTCTGTAGAGAGAAGCGGATTCGGCTAGATGTTGAATCTGTTGCGCATCCGGCCTCCAATGGGTAAGTTGAGAGAGCAAATGGCATGGTGCTATCCGGCATAAAGCCAAGGCTGATTGAACCATTACAGCGAACCCCTGGTTATTGGCTGGACGAGGTGCCGGCGGTGTTGTGGAGTCTAAGGACTACCCCTAACTGATCAACCGGATACACACCATTCTTCCTGGTATATGGAGCTGAGGCCGTGTTGCCCACTGACCTAGAGCATGACTCGCCCCGAGTAACCCTCTACACTGAGGCAGAGGCGAGAGAAGCTCGAGAAAATGACGTTGACCTGCTAGAAGAAGCAAGAGAGTTAACTCTGTAGCGTTCAGGTGTTTATCAGCAAAACTTGAGGCGTTATCACAGCCGGAAAGTAAACCCAAGGGTTTTTCGAGAAGGAGTCATGGTCCTTAGGCTCGTGCAGTGCACGTCCGGGATGCACAAGCTATCCCCTCAGTGGGAAGGGCCTTTCATTGTGAGCAAGGCTCTGCACAATGATGCCTACTATCTAGTTGACGCACAGGCACCCTAGAAGAACAGGCCAGATAAAGTAGGAGAGGAATCTAAGAGCCCTTGGAATGTAGCTCTACTCCGTCGTTTTCACTCATGAGCAAAAATATTGTATGTATCTCCTTCAACCGAGTTAAAATTCTAGTCGGCACTCCGAATTCAAACTCGGGGACTGCCCTTGTCCAAATTGCTCCATGTGTTTCTACTCTTTTTTTACTTTGTCTACTCGATTGAGTCACTTAGAATTTCATAAGCATATATAGTAATGTGTTTAAACCTAAAGGCCAACTCTTCGACTCTGCTGCTGTCCGCAACCCGGCTTCATGGCAAGCAAGAGAACAAGCCAACGGTCAATGAACACACGAAAAATTGCTAAGGAAAGGAAACGTGTGGCAACCAAGTAGAGTGTTCTTTACTGTTTTCTTTCTTTTCGGCTAAGTGGTGGGCAGCGTAACCATGCTTTTTTCTAAGTGGCTAAGTATTTGAAACTCAGACTTTGAAATCTTGTGACTCGACTACCAAAAAAGCCACAAGTGGCAGGTAAGAGCTGAGACAAAGAGAATGAGTGAATAAAAAATGAAACTCGGGGACTTGCATAGAAACGCAACCCGGCATTGAGCCAGAGTTGCTAAAACATTAACTGAAATAAACGATGAGTATCAAACGACATAATTGTATCGGTTACATATGCACCCGGCATCCCGGGGATCTGATAAATGTTTGAAATAAAGCATGCAGGAATTACTCGAGAGAAGAAGCGGTGTTGTCTGCGTCGGTGTTGGCAGTGGCAGCTGGCTCGGAGGTTGCTGTAGCCACAGAGATGGGATCTGTTGCAGAGCTGGAGGCTGGAGTAGACTGAGTGCTGGGCAGAGGGTAGACGCTAGTTGGCGCGGCCCTAGTCGCACCCAACTCGGGAGCTGGCTCCTCGATCACCATCTCGGTGGTGATGGTGGCCTCCTGAGCGGAGGGATGCGGCTGCTCAACATCCATGTTGGCTGTCAACTCAGATTCCTCCGCGTCACCTTGCTGCTCGGTCCCCTCAGTCTCCTTGGCCTCCTCCTGTTCGGCCCCTTCCTCTCCGGCACCCTCCTCGAACGCGGCCAAGTCTTCGCTTGCAATGTCATCATCCTCATCATCATCCGTGTCGTCATCCTCATCATTGTCATCTTCTCCAACATCGGTGTCAGACTCGGTGAGGCCGTCGATGAAGACACTCGTTTCAGCGTAGGAGGCGATCTCATAGGCCACCTCCTTTCGGCGAGCAACGCAGTCAGGGTCTTCAGTCCACTTGGAGTCTTCGCGGCGCGTGCTGATCCTGTCGAGATCCAGGTTCTCGTACCAGGACAGGACGAAGTGCAGCAACTCGTCAGCTCATGCCCAAGCTGTAGAGGCACGCCACTTCTTGATTTGAGCCTTGACTTCGTCCAAGTGCTCGGCAATTTTGCGGAAAGTTTCCGGAACTTCCCTTTCAGGCCAGAACAGTTTGTGCAATTTGAATCCAGTGGACACCATGGAGGTTCCCAGGCCCTTGAGGGAGCGGATTTGCGTCTTGATGTTGAGGAGATGGTCGTTGATGCTGGATGTGGTGTCAATATCTAGACCAGCTGCGGCCCTAGCCTGTCTTGCCTTGTCCAAAGCTGGCACACCAGCAGAGCGGAGTTCCGGGAAGATGTCTGCATAAGGAACTAGTTTGAATCAGAAACAGACATCGAGAAAAGGTAAAACCGGGTAGAAGAAGGTAGAGAAGAGAAAATCAGGCCAAATACGGGGTAGAGGCGACTCACATTCAAGTTCTACCAGCAGGGCTCCCAGCTTGACCTTCCAATCGGTCTCGTCTGAGATATGCTAGTCATGGATGCGGCGCGATTCCGAGATATGGGTCTCGAGAGCCGAGTTCCGGTCTTTTAGCACCTGGATCTCCAGCTCAACTGCATGCTTCTCTGCTTTGGATGTCCTCTCGAACTCCTGCTTCTCGTTGACATGGTTGATGGCAGTATGGAGGGCGTCCTTCAAGTCAATTTGGAGTTTTTCAAACTCCGCCCTCTCGGCGGTGCGCTCTTGCTCTATCTCTGCTTCTCGGGTTCGCAACTGCTGCTGCACCTCAGCAGGCGTGAGGCACTGCAAGTATTGCTCCCTGAAATTCCTATACTCTTCTGCGAGAAGAACAGAATCGTCAGCAGGATAGCCAAGTAGGAAAACACAAGTGCAGAGAAGAAAGAGGAAGGCTCACCTTCCAGAATAGAGATCTTGCTATGGGCGGAGGCGGCGAATACTTCGCAGTCTCAGTGCCTATCCACAAAATCCTTGAGCTTGGCTGCAGAGAAGACATCAATGAAGCAAAAAGCAAAAACGGGCGTAAACACAAAACGCACAAACCAAGATGCTAAAATCTTACCTTCGACCTCAGAGATCTGGAGAGTGCGTTCCAGGGCCATCTGCTCCATCGCATCATGGTCCTTCTTGTCGGCTTCCAGAGCCTGGTTCTGTTCTCTGGTGTTGCGGTGGTTCCAGAGTAGCCGACGGAAAACCTTTGTCCTCTTCTGGACGCTATCCTGCAGAGAAGAAGGGAAAAAGTGTAAGTTTTTTGGAAGATTTGGCCCGAGTAAATGTCAACTCGGTTGAGTCTTCACCTACTCGGCCCGAATCTCGGGGACTGGGGGAATGACTAAGAGAAAAAGAGAAGAGAAGGAAGAAACCAGCAACTCAGAAAATGCAAAAAAGGAGAAGAAACACTTACCACATAGCTTTGCTCGATGTCCTTGATGTTTTTGCGGAGGACGAACAGCTTTCCGGCCAAGGTACAGCAAGGGCTGGCAACCGTCATGCCAACAGAGCCAACATCAGCCTTGTTCCAGTCTGTTCGGTACTGATCGAGCTAGCCCAACTCGGTACTGTTCCAGCTGTTGTTGCCGTGCGCTTTGTTGTCCCAGGCCTTCTCAACATAGCCTACTCGGTCCAAGATAGCCGCAAGGCCTTCTTCGGGAAGCTCCTCCTCATCTTCGCCACGGGAAGAAAGTTCATTGATGACCAAAGAACCCTTCTTCCCTTTGGACTTGGAGGTTCCCACGGCTTGGCCCTCTTTGAGAGCGACTAGTCGCTTCTCCTCCTTGGACAGCGGGATTTGGTGGCGCTGCGACAAGTTCATCATGTACTCGGGATATGTGCGCGGCGCGCTGCCGCTAGCACCAGCACCCTGCTTCTCGACGGGGCCAAAGGTGACCCCGGAGGAAGCCGGGTTGACGCTTGGAGCGGACGGAGTGAGCATCAGCTGGGTGCTCTTCACCATCTTCCCGGACTGCCCACCTTGCGGCTTGGGGGCGGCATCTGGTGCCCAGTCTGCGAAGCTGTGCACTTTGGTTGCACCCGGGTTGCCTCGGCTCCCAACTTGGTGGTCTTCTTGAGGCTTGGACTAGGAGCTAGCCGAGAAGGCGGAGGCACTTGGAGAGTTGGCTGAGGAGGTGGTGGTGCTAGCTGAGTTAGTGGAGGAACTAGTGCGCTGGGTGGAGTCGCACGCTGAGTTGGCGACACAGGTGGCCGGCTACTCGGTGCAGCATCCGGCTGCACTTGGTCTTGGCGGGCTGGCTCCACCACATCGTCTTCTCCAGCGGGATCTGGCCTGGTGGCGACATTATCTTCTACCCGCGGCCCGGCCGCGGGATCATGTTGTTCTGCAGCATTGGTCTCTGGCTGCTGCTCGGTGGTGGCATCTGGCCGCTCCAGGGCGGCGTCCTCTGGCTGCTGCTCGGCAGCGTGTTCAGTATCGTCCCAAGCTGATGCAGCTGGGGGAGTTGGCAGCATCTCGGTGTTGGCAGCGTCTTGGGCAGTTGGCTGCGCGTCAGGCGGCGACTGCTCGGAGGTGAGGTCTACTTCAATCCTGGCGCCATCGTTCTCGGCGCCAGTGTCTTCTTCTCATGAACCGGGGAGGACGCACGCGCCCTTCCCTGTGGCTCTTGATTCTCGTCATCATCCGAGAGTTTGACTGTCTCCTCTCGGGGCGGGGCTGTCTGCGTTTGAGGAGTTGACGCAGTAGTGGCATCAGCGTCAAGAGCCGCGCTGGAAGGCGAAATAGGGCAAGATCAGAAAGAAGAGAAGGGAACCAAGGGAAAAGCACAGCAGGAAACGAGAACAAGTCAAGGTTACTCGGAGAAACACTTACCCTTTGCTGGTGGGGGCTTTCCTCTTGCGGGAAGCGCCGGTTTTGGTCGCGGCTTTCTTCTTGGTCCTCTTGGGGGAGAGGTTCCTGGGCACCGCTGCCAACTCTCTTCCGAGTATTGGGAGCGGCCACCAATAGCGGATCGACAATCAGAGGTTCCTCCTCGTCGTCCAACTCAGGGTCCTCTGCAAAATAGAAGAAGAAAGGAATTCAGAACAAGCAAGAGAGAAGGGAATCAAAGCATGCTACTAATTAGAAGAGAGGTGAACTCAATCACCTTCTTCATCTTTGGACCAATCCCGAATAGACGCATCAGTTCGAGACTTACCAGGCTGATTGGCGTTAGGGATACACAAGGTATCCTGAGTGTCATTGGCGGTCGTGTCATCTTCATCTCGATCCTTTGTCCAGTTTCCCTCGAAGACTTCACTGTCCTGTTCTCGCTGGCGATAGATGTGCTGATGAGTACAAGCAGACACAGTGAGTTGAGTTATCGAATAAGTATTTCTACTCGGGATAGCGTGCAAACACAAAGCACATTAAGCTAAGTGTTTCTACTCGGGATAGCGTGCAAACACAAAGCACATTAAGCTAAGTGTTTCTACTCGGGATAGCATGCAAACATAAAGCATATTAAGCTAAGTGATTCTACCCGGCACGGCATGCAAACACAAAGCATATAGAGCCAAAAGGATAAGTGTGAGGACCTATTCGGTGCAGCATGCAAACACAAAGCATATTGAGCTAAGAGGCTACCTATTCAGTATCTGAATGCAAACACAAAGCATAGGCAACAGAACACTAACCTGGCCGATGGGCTTGGTGCGCCTATACGACACGAAGCCGTAAGCCCAGTTCTCGGTAAGTGTGGTCTGCATGATAGACCTGGCCCAGATGGCCACCTCAGCCTTGCTGAGCTCGAAGTTTGTCGTCCTGGTACAATCCCGAGGACCTCCCATGTAGCACATCTTGTGCACTCGGTGCTGGAGCGGGAGTACCCGGCGCGACATCCAGCAGGCGATTGGATCATCCTGAAGGAGCCCTTCTGACACCAGCTCGGTCAGTCGCTTCTCGACCTGGACGACGTCTGGCACCGTCTTGTTGGGGTCGTATCCCCAGTTCTGCCCGGTGGGCAGTGCGTTGACGAACTTAGGGAGCCCTATCCGATTTTCAGTGGGTTTTCCCTTCTCGGCGGGTACGTTCTTCGCGTACAGGAACCCGCGCTGCCACTTGCGCACGGTTTCCAATCCGAGTATGTCACGACCCCGGACCCAGAGCTATACATACTGTTATGTGCTCCTAGCCATGGACTCACAAGAGCTTCAGGGTTACCAGCCCCGGCCGCAACAAACAACGGCAGGCAGAATGGATTCATCGACACATAGTCCGGATCCCCGGTCTACTACTCCTTGTATCCATGCTAGTCATAACCAACTATGCATATCAAAGCATCCACGAATCGAATGAAACTGAAGGAAACGGGACCAAAGCTATACAGAGATGCTATGTGTCCAGAAAGTGCAACAACAATCGAGGGTTACGGGGGTTATATCGCCCCAGGCCGAATCACATCGGCAGGCGGGCTCGGACATGGATCATTGGCTCCACAACCCCTCGACAGCGACAACTATGCATGCATAGCCAAAACTGTATAACAATGAGCTCGAAAACAACACCCGATCAAAGCAGTACTCTAAACATGGAAGTTGTATTAAACAGGTGTTACTAGAGTAGCTGTACAAGCAGAGGTCACACGACCCAACATTACATCAGACAACGGAAGGCAAATTATGTTGCTAATCAACAAGAACCAAAAAGGCCTAAGAGGCCGCAACATAAGGCGACGTCCCAGCCCATAGATTCCAGGATGCTACCTGGGAACCCCAAACTACTCGTCGATGTCCACATTGAATCACCACCGAAATGAGGAACTCCACCTGAACCAAAATTTGAGCAAACCTGAGTACGGGAGGTACTCAACAAGACTTAGTTAACCTATTATATATCTGCTGGTTTTGTAAAGGGTTTTATGAAGGTTGATTTGCGTAAAGCAATCTTTATTTTCCAAATCGAGGAGGAATAGCACGTCTCGTAGAAGGTTTTCAAAACAGATGAGAAACTCACTACTGTAATCATCATCTGTTGAATCCACCAACATTATTTCCCAGCATCTCACATGCTACAAGGATCACCCCTCTCGGCATTTCCGAGGAGGCACCCTTGATCTACTGCCTCCATGCATTGTCAACATCTTTTATGTCGCGTTCAAGTTATCTATGGCCACGTGACATTCACCAAGTCGTCCTTAACCGTGGACACGGCTTTCCGAAAGATTTATCCCTGCAGGGTGGTAAACTTTACCCACACGTACCCTTCGACTCTTAGCGCCACATGTACGCTCTTCCATGGAGCGCGGCAGAGGGTGGATGGCTCCGACCTTTACCTTGCTCGACCCTATCCATGAGTCAACCCAAACAGGGCCACCCCGTCAATATGGACTTGGCCACCTCCTGACGGCACCTGTTCTGTGAGTCGGGATCAAGATCCGTGTACGTCCACCACTTGTCCCGGTCACGCCCTAGTTTTTCTCCAAATCGTTTTCTGACTCACACGCAGATGGAAATAGGAAACTACGTGACTCATGGATGTGGCCAAACAAGTTAGTTAGTCGAGCGAGGTTCATTGGCTCGCGCGTGTGGTTGCACGCTCAGTCTTGGTTTCCGCGGCGAGACCTTAATCCTAGGGTTAGCAAGTACAGGACAAAGAACCACTTTCCAAGTGGCCTCCCGTCCTCGCCTTAGTCAGGTTAACCACACAATGCTCATCTCACCACGTCATCATATCATACTAGGTTACCGCAGCTCTGATTCATCAACTGGATGGAGCAGAGGTAAACAAACATGTATGACTAAGCGAAGCAGATATGAGGCTCTAGCGATGCGCACAAGCAATTATATGGTGGCTAGGAGCAGTGGATCAGGATATTGAGGCAATGCAGCATATAGGTGAACTATGTCTACTAGCATGACATACTTTGGAATCGAATGCAAAGTACGAGATCAAATGTTGTTGGAAAACGTATATGAGCAGATAAGAGGTTATGCTTGCCTTGGTTATAATAAAACTAGATAAAGTCTTCAGGAATAAGTGCTTGACTTGTCGGTTAAGATCAAGTATTCACCATTGGACAGCTGGCCTTCTCGTCGGAGTCACGTTCTACCGAGGGGGAACAAACACCGAAAAGAAGAATAACAATCAACACATGGCATCGATGCAATGCACAATATGTATGCATGAGCAAGTTAATGCACTGAAATAAAGCCCTAAGCATGTTCGTTGGGTTGCTATGGTCCTTATATTAGTTATGCATTTTTACTGAAATTAGCCCGAAATAGACCTCGGAGGGGTAACTCGGGCAATTATGAAAGTGGGTACAATTTTAGTTGCTCAAATGGGTTTGAGAACATCATAACTAGATTGCATTTGTCATTTTGAGCAATTTGGTATATAACTTTTAATTTTCTAATTTTAGTGAATAAAAACTTATTTTTCTATTTTAGATGAATTAAACAACATTAAATAAAGGCCATTTTTGGACTTTCTCAAACATGTGTGAAAATTACATATTTGGAAAGAGTATATTTTTCTGATCAAAACCATACTTTCATTTTATTTTTCTGAGTAATAAAACAATAGTTATTAAATTGTTAAACTTAATCATTTTTCTGGAAAAAGACAAAACAGAGATATGACATCAGCATGACACAGGCATGACATCACCTTGCTCTGATCTTCACAGATGGAAACGAAATTTGTTGGCGCGCAATTCGCGAATCAAAGTGTACCACGACATGGAGGGGCTCGAAAGGAAACTAGGGGTGGCGGCGGAACGCCCAAATGGTCGCCGGAGCTTCGCCGACGGCGACCTTCCGCGGCGGCGGACGGCGGGGCACGACGGGCGGGAGATGCAGAGGGGTAGGGAGCAAGAGGAAGGCACCGGGATGCTCACCACGGCATAGTGGAGCTCATGGAGTGGTAGGGGAAGGCAGGGGAATCCGAAGGAGATGGCATCGACCACCGCAGTCACCGGCCGGAGGCGGTGAAGATGGGGTCAAAACGGCGGTTTACGAGCTTTCCTGCTCAATTCCTTGCACGAGATGGAAGAGGAAGTCGAGGCGGTCCTCTTGGTGGTCTCATTTCATCGGGAGACGACGTGTAGAGGCGGCACGACGCGGCGGCCGGCGGGACAGAAGCTAGGGTTAGGTTTCGTTTCGGGGCAGGGAGAGGCAGAGAGAGCTCAAGTGAGAGGGAGGGAAACAGGGCACGACGCCCTCGTGGTCGTCTTATGCAAGGTAGCGAGCATGAGGTGGCATTCTGCGGGGCGGCAGTGCCACGCAGCTACTCCTACTGGCAGAGGTTGAAGACGATAAAATAGCAAGTTTATGAAAAACCCCCTAGAACTTTGGGAAAAAACACAAAGAGGTCCTTTTCCATTTAAAAACAGAACTGAAAACCAACTTTTGAGGGCCTTTTTGACCTCAGAAAAATTGGCAAAAAAACTTTTAGAAAGCTTATGAAATTTCCAACCTAACCATGTGTCTCTTTGGTGTAATTGAAATATTTTTCAAAACAAGATTTTGGGAACCAAAATAAGTACCATTTGTGGGATTTTTCTCAAACCATTTAAATTCATAACTTAAATTGGTTTAAATTGGTATCAATTTTTGTTTCCATGCATGTATGGAATGAACACACACCACACACCCTAGTTTAGCAAAATTGGGATGTTACAAAACTACCCCCCTTACAAGAATCTCGTCCCGAGATTCCCGAAGGAGAAAGAAAGAAGGAACACCGGTTTTGAAAGATTTTCTCAAACCTTACGGTTCTCTTCTTGATGAGGTTGATCCGTAGAACTTGCGAAGATATCCAGCGGTTACACCTTAAGTTGAGGGAAAACTCTTCAAAATGATCTTCACGAAGATCGAGTATCTCATGGCTAACTCAGGACAAAAATGTTCGTGAAGAACTTTTTGAGTTAACATGCATGAAACACATCAAGGTAACGGAGTGAGTAGAAGATGGTTTCAAGTTTGCGGACGATTAGTCTTGAAATAATTTAGAATATGAGCTTTTCTCAAGACTTTAAATCCTTTTGGAAAAGAAAGGTTGAACAACTTATGACATCGAGGTTTCTTCAAACAGAATACCAAGATGGAGAGAATGGTCTTGAATATCACAATGTAATATCCATAGACGAGGGAGAACACGAGAAAACACTGTAATCATGCATCAGAGAAAAATTTGATACAAGGTCAGGTTCACTCTTCAGAGTGGACACGAAAGATAACGTAACTTTCAACCATTCCATAACAGTTTCTTCAAATCTTTGTAAAAGATCATGAGGTTACTTCACAACAAACGATGGGTAACCAAAAGATGTTGGAACACCGTAGTTAAGAAGGGATT
The DNA here is from genome assembly GCA_028641055.1 of Alopecurus myosuroides. Taxonomy (NCBI): domain Eukaryota; kingdom Viridiplantae; phylum Streptophyta; class Magnoliopsida; order Poales; family Poaceae; genus Alopecurus; species Alopecurus myosuroides. The sequence continues at coordinate 49,039,835 of CM054062.1, read as the reverse complement.
CTTGGTCACACCATAAAGATGGTTAACCAAAGAGGGGTTGAAACACCGGAAGAAAATAGGGAATCTCTTTCCTATTGTTGTTTATCCGTAGCAATACGTTTACCACATGGTTAAGATCCCATGGCTGAAGTAAATGACAAATTCACACAATGTGTGAGATTAACAGAACTTCAAGTACAAACAACTTTAAAAAGGGAGCTGATCAATGGTGGTTAAAAAACACCAACAGATGTTCTCCTGATGAACTTGTTTTCACTGAAACAAAGGTTTTGGAGGTTTAATAGAGAGATATTGGAAATATCAACTTCCAGGTTCTCCTGGACGTTCTAGATACCAATATCAGGCTTATGCAAGCCTTTTATAGGTAATCAAGTGAAAGTCGAACTTTTGTTTGGAAGCACGGTGAGGAAAACTTGTTTAGAATGAGCCACAAGAATTCTCACGGAGAGTGGCTGTTCTTACGGATTCAAAGAATTACAAAGTTAGGCCTTCCGGCTAATGATGTCAACCACAACATCAACCATGCCGGATTCTGAAAAGACCTAAATCGATACCCTTGAGGAAAACACCAACCATCATTGTTGCTTGTGATTCAGCTCTGGTTAGTGGATTTATAGCTTAGGCTCGGTATGTTTGAGCGAAGAGATTGCATCGGTTACCAACGAGATACGTTTACTGGATTCTCAAGGTATGGACTACAATGCCACACTCACGGCGATGAGCGAGATTGCGGAACTCATGTATTAGCAACTTGATAAAGAAAGTTGCACCTACATGGTCTACTTGCGACGAAACACATCAAAGTCCTTGTTGGGAAAACGGTACAAAGATCACCCAGATCTTGTACTTTTTCTCTCAAGGAAAATCAGTCATTGGCTTGGCGTGGATGCAAAATTCTTCAAATAAAGGAGGTAACAACCTACCATTTCAAGAATAGTCCACACATGCACGACCGACTTGGGATTATCCCCGAAGGAACAAGAAAAACTCTACTCGAATCCAGGGCGACAACTTTCACCTTAAGCACATGAACTCGAGAAAGTCACTTCGAACATCGAGAACACAACTTCGTGATGACACAAAGATGGTTCTCGAAAGTTTCCAACATTAGTGCCATTTGTTCAGCATGAACCTCTTGCAACTTGAAGAAAGAGGAATGTCATCGATGGCTCGACAACACGCTTATCAAGATACTCCAAGCAGATGAATTCATACGATACATGAACACGGCAAAACATTGGTCAGACCAAAGGTCATGAAGGTGTACTCGGGCAAACACCATGAGTGAAAACACCTTAAAGGTAGTCCTCGAATCTGAACTTGATCTGACGATAGCCCAAATCAAATCAAGGTAGAATGATAGCATGTCCACTAAGGAGATATTATCCTTCTTCCACACAAGGGAAACTAGACATCCCTTATCGAGGGATCAAGTTAGGCAGAGCTTCTGCCTTTCAACTCTCCAAGTTGTTGTTTAAGCTCAACCTACTAGTCCAGGGTGTCCAGTGGAGTTTCTTGGAGAAAAGAGTAGTTCAAACTACCCCTTAATTAGACATTACGGTCAGGTAACAACCTGGTGATACTTCCAGAAAGACTACCATAATATCACAACCTACCGATATGTCTCAGAGTTTGGAAGGAATTTTGCTTTTCAAAGCAACAGATATGATTTTGAGAGCTTCGACATGAACCTAACTCTCTGACCAAGAATTATTCACCGGGATGAACAGATTTGGTAACACAACCAACTTTAACTAAAGACCAGTTGATCAGTAGTACTAAGAAGGATACAGATGTTTCTTAGATTTTTCAAAGTAATAAGAATTTCTAAGAATATCCAGTACACACATCAATGCATACCCAACATTCCCGAGCATTCAAGCTTGGAGGAAAGGTGGGTAAGGATGTGTAAGAGCATCACTTCATCAATAAGGCCATGAAATTAAACATAGCCTCTTGATATGTAAGAGTGTGATACTCGAAGGTAGAACAGATTGGAAGTTGATGAAACTTCTTTAATCTGCGGATTACAAAACTTTGACATGGTCCTTAAGATGAACGAGGCACTGGAGTTTGTTTCTCCTCACATTCCAAGGTGGAACGTTTTGACGGAACACAAAATGCATTGGAAGACTCCAAAACACGTATGCAACTTGATGTCCAAAACAACGGATGGAGGTTTTGAGGGCATCTGGAAGACAGGAACATGTTCAGGAGAATTCCTAAGATCATGTTGATTACACAGGGTAATACTCATTTGTAAAACCCATTCTAAAAGGAGAAGTATAGCTGAATCAAGAACAAAGATTTGGAATTCATAATGATCACTCTTGATGTGATCCCTTTTTATTCCAAGGGAGAACCTATGGCTATGAGAATTGGAATTGCCTAGCCATACTGAGGTAGAAAATGTTCATCAGAGTCTAAAGAAAACAGAACTTGGGTTAAAGGTCAGCATCCTGTACTGATAGCGTCAGCATCACATGGTTATAAAACCACATGACTCAACTCACCACAACTCAGCACATTTCGGGACCTTCGGTTCAAGTCCAAGAGTTTACAACATTAGGGAAAGGAATAGATACTATCTTAGTGCCTTGAAGGACACTACGAATAGCAATCACGAGGTATCTTCCAAAAGACAAAAACAGCTCCGGAAGAACTTTGAGAAGAGAATAAAAGATACATTCGAGATGGAAAGGAAATCTCGAGGTTCAGGATTTTGAGACTTTAGAACAGGAGTATGTGGTACCCACACAACTTTGAGAGATTGTGATGGAAAGGAAATCTCCCAGATATTATATAACGGAACATGGAACACACACGACTCTAGAAACTTTAACACTAGGTCAACTGGGGTAAAAGAACGCCATTGCCAAAGAAGGCAACTAGGTTTTGAATGACTAGAAGAGATAGCAAAACCTTTCGAATCAAAACAGGTAAGGTGACCCAGAGTTAGAGCGATACATGATAAGGAGTAAAAAGAATCCTAAGAAGTGTTTTCACAACTCATTTGAAGTTTCCAAATAGTTTTCATAAACTCTAGACTCAACATCGACCAAGCAGTAAGGTTTTCCTACAGGCAGTCCTGCTCTGATACCATGACATGTCGCGACCCGGACCCAGAGATATACATACTGTTATGTGCTCCTAGCCATGGACTCACAAGGGCTTCAGGGTTACCAGCCCCGGCCGCAACAAACAACGGCAGGCAGACTGGATTCATCGGCACGTAGTTCGGATCCCCGGTCTACTACTCCTTGTATCCATGCTAGTCATAACCAACTATGCATATCAAAGCATCCACGAATCGAATGAAACTGAAGGAAACGTGACCAAAGCTATACAGAGATGCTATGTGTCCGGAAAGTGCAACAACAATCGAGGGTTACTGGGGTTACCTCGCCCCAGGCCGAATCACATCGGCAGGCGGGCCCGGACATGGATCATCGGCTCCACAACCCCTCGACTGCGACAACTATGTAGGCATAGCCAAAACTATATAACAATGAGCTCGAAACCAACACCCGATCAAAGCAGTACTCTAAACATGGAAGCTGTATTAAACAGGTGTTACTAGAGTAGTTGTACAAGCAGAGGTCACACGACCCAACATTACATCAGACAACGGAAGGCAAATTATGTTGCTAATCAACAAGAAACAAAAAGGCCTAAGAGGCCGCAACATAAGGCAATGTCCCAGCCCATAGATTCCAGGCTGCTACCTGGGAACCCCAAACTACTCGTCGATGTCCACGTTGAATCACCACTGAAATGAGGAACTCCACCTGAACCAAAATTTGAGCAAACCTGAGTACGGGAGGTACTCAACAAGACTTAGTTAACCGAGGAGGCACCCTAGTTTAGCATAAATTGGTTTTCTCAAACCATTTAAATTCATAACATAAATTGGTTTAAATTGGTTTCAATTTTTGTTTCCATGCATGTATGGAATGAACACACACCACACACCCTAGTTTAGCAAAATTGGGATGTTACAGAGTACTCTCGGGTGGTGTCCTGTGCGACGCTGCAGCATCATCGTGCTACCCGTCTGGGTCATCACGCGGGGGGCTGTAGTGTTGCCAGGATCGGGGATTTTCTGTTTGCGGAGAAAGAAATATTTTTCCCAAGTCTGGACCGTCGGGTAGACGCCAAGGAAAGCTTCACACACGGTGACGTGCATGGAAAGCATAACGATGGCGTTTGGTGGAAGATGGTGAGGCTGAAGGCCGAAGTGGTGGAGGAAATCTGAGAAAAACTTGGAGACGGGAAGGCCGAAGCTGCGTTTGAAGTGGGAAAGGAAGACCACGTACTCGTCCTTCTCTGGTGTCGGGACGAGCTCGTTGCCAGGATGCCGGCAGACGACGCCGGGAGGAACGCGGCGGGTATTAACTAGCCATTGGCAGTCCTCCGCGGTGACGTCCGAGCCCTCCCAGCCGGCTCGGGCGGGAACCGCAACGTCTCCGTGAGCCATGGGAGCAAGGCTGCTGCTAGAGAAGAAGGCTCGTGGAGGTTGAGGCTGACGGAGGTGCGTGGGGATGCGCTTCTCTCTCTCTGTGCGTGGGGAGGTGGCGCATTGAGGTGCAGCGGCGCTGTGCTCAACGGCGGTGACAGATGCGAGGGGAGCGCAAGATTGGAAAGAAGCAGGAAAGAGAAACGATAGGCGGTGTGGGGGTATTTATTTCTCCCCGCGGGTTGCCGTTACTGCTGATTGATCGTGGGTATTGATCGTGCGGCGTGGGTTAACTGCCCGTTAGAAACGCACAGAGCGAAACGCGCGCGTAATGGGCGCAGTTAATCCCACGTCCCAGATCGTGGGCTCTCGAGTACCGTTTGACGTGACCTAACGGGCCGTGGGCCCCAGGCGCAGAGACAGGCGCGTGGCCTGCAGCAGCACCGAGGCGTCGCGGCCGCTGTTGCGTGGCACGTGCCCCGCTGTGACACGAGAGGGAGGATTTGGTCTGATCCAGCGGGATCGTATTCGAAATTTAGCTAAGTCAAGTTACTCGGCAGCACAGTAGAGGGAGTACTCTACTTGGCTACCAGGAAAGTTATCTCGTAACCACAGTTGGAGAGATTCGAGTAGGAGATACAGATTCGAGTTGAGGTGCAACTCGGCCTCTGTTAGTTATGAAGACAAATTTGGTTTAAGCTGGCAGGGCCCTGCGAACAAGTTTGCTAGACTCTACCAGCTTAGGGGACTAATGTCGGGGGGTTACCCCCGAGTAGGGGTAAGGCAAGTGTTAAAGTGAAGATCCGAGTACTGTTGGCCGGGTTGGTGGCTACCCGGGTACCCTCTACCCGGTAGTCTCTATCCGGTCATAAGTATTGAAGGCCAAGAGAAGATTTTGAGGGAGATTGTATTCGTCCGGATAGGGAAGTCATGGTCCGAGTAGATGGGCAACAATCCTACTCGGGCCAGAAGTCAATGGAGCCATTCTGACAGAGATCCCGCATATCCCGCAGCCGTACCGGCGTGCGGTTCAACTTACTAGGAGCGTGATCATCAGTGACGCGGCGTGGTCACAGAGAGGTTGGCACCTGTCATGCCTTGTCACTGGCATAGGGGACAGGACAGGATGGGGGCCTACGCTGTGAGGCTGACAGAGTGGACATGACCTATCAGCCGTACGGCGCGGCGGCTTCTAAGCGCGAGATCCCGGAAGCGTGCTCTACGTCACAGTGCTTAAGTCACGTCAGTTGTACTTTCTGTTAGTTGTTTATTCGGTTGGGCACCTATATATAAGGTGCCCTGCCCCCTCCTGCGCGAGGGACGTTGCCTCAGATTGCATTTATTGCAAGAACTAACACTAGAGCTAGAGAGAGCTGCCGAATGGCTACTCGGCTGAGAGGCAAACTTGTACTGTGGCTACTCGGAGATTATACACACACAGAGATAGGCAGGAGTAGGTGTGTTACCTCCACACGAGGGCCCCGAACCTGGGTAGTTCTTGTTGTTGGCAGTGTTTCTTGAGAGCGGCTACTCGCCGTGCGATCCCTCTCCGGATACCCCCAGCGTCCATTGGCCCCAACTTTAGCCATCCCATGGCATCTGTCTTCTCCACACCACGACATCGTGTCTTCCATAGTATCTATAGGGGGTGTCTTCAAATTTGCGGTGAAAGAAGTTCGCGATCTTGGCAATGGTCAGCTGCATCACTCTAAGGATACCATCTTCCCAACTGTTCTCCACCACTTCCCAAGTGATCTCTGGGGTTGACGGTGCTAGCAACGGTGCACGGATGGTACATACCACCAACCAGGACAATTATTGTCCATCATGGTGAATCTGGGCTCCCTTCAACTCAGGTAGGGGACGACCGATAAGGCGAGTCATCTTGATCAAATCCTCCTCAAAGCTGCGGTAGCAAGGTGCATGCGATCCCAGCCGGAAGGACTTGGTGAAGACAACTTCCATCTACACAAAAAGTTAAGGTAGATTAAGTTAGATAAAACTGTGCAATTTTTTTAGATGCTTCCAATGTAACTTAGTATAAGTAAAGTTTTTCAAAAACAAAGAGGGGATGGAATATATAGAATATTTTGGTACATAGTCATCTTAGTGATCTGATTTTATTAACTTGATTTTTAGAGTACTAGCTAACGTCCATGCTAACTAAGGTCTCCTAAGGTCAGGATATCTCTTAAACCAACTCTGTAAGGTCCCTCTGAACCACTGTTCAAGGACACCTCCGATATGTATACATTCACGATCCCAGATCACACCAGTCGTGAACAACATATCAAATTGGCACACAGATACATTATCCATTACACGATTTCATAAAACACTTACAAAAGAGGCATGGTCACATGACCAAGTCTAACACAACTGCCACACAGGGCAAACACACAACACACACAGAGCGGAAGACTAAACACATAAAACGTAGTAGAGCCCAAGTCACGCCTTAACCTACAGGCTGCTGACCGGGAGACGATCCTAGTTTGCAAAGCCATCAGCTCCATACTCCTCTTTGCAGATCTCCTTCTGAGACTCCTTCTCGATGTATGGCAAGTAAATACCAGGGACGAAACCAATATGAGTACATTTGAATGTACTCAGCAAGACACCCATCATGTAGCTTACCAAAATGCAAGTATGCTTATATGGTGGAGTAGGTAGGCTATACATAGGATTCACTATCAATGATACATGAAAGACATATCATAGTTGATTTTAAAAATATATGTTTCTTCGTAGAAGAAGATATTTCAAAAGAAAATAATATAGTTTTTTTCTCTTGTAGATATCACATGTACAAGAGGTTTTGTAAAACTTTGTTAAAAGAAAGTTTTCTCTTTGCAAAACTTCTTGGAATCAAATTCCAGTTTTTGTTTAGAAAAGAAAGATATTCTTTGCAAAACTTTTTGTAAAACAACTTCTGGCTTTCATCAACGGTACCTCCACGATACAAGATTTCCTCCTTTCAGTACTTCATGAGTCCAACACCTTTTTGAAAATTCTATTTTGAAAACATTGACACAATGCTAGCTACATGGCCATTCAACTGTCCATATCCGAGGACGCGGCTATTCTGTAACATCCCAAGTATGAAAACAACCTTTAGAATGTTATATTTCTTGTTAAATTATTATTAATGCATCATGTCATCATCTGCATTGCATGTGGTATGTGTTTCAAATTTGAAATTCAAATCCAATCACTTCATACTTGGCATGTTCCAATTGTGTTAAAATTTTGCAAACTTTCCAACTCAATAAGCTTTTCTTAATTGGTTGAGTTTATTGAATAAACTTGTCTATTTTTTAAAAAAAATCAAAACCTATATGAAACCCTAATTGAAATTTTAAATAGCAATTTCAAATCATTTTGGCAATTTCAAAATTTTGGAAATAAGCACACATACCTTTGTTCTTACTGTTTTGAAATTCAATAAAAATTATTGTTAAAATAAAAACCCCAAAAATCCTATTCTATTTCTCTCTTTCCCTTTCCTACAAAAAAAAAACAACAAACAGAAAAGAAGAAAGGGAGGGCAGGCCCGCCCAATTGGGCCAGCCCACCACACCCCCACGAGCCAGCCCGCTTTCACCTTCCCCCACCTCCGAACGTGCTGACGCCATCCATCGAGGAAAACGACAGAGCCGCTCCACCACAGCATCCACCGCACCTCCCTCCTTATCTACCCCCCCCCCCCGAGGGCAACCCTAACCCTAACCCGAGCTCTCCACCCCTCTTCCTCCATCTCCACCACCGCCATTCCCCTCTTCCTCCTTTCTCCCTTTTCTCTGTAATTTTTTCTGAACCTCTGTACCTCAACCATGGCCGAGACTTGAGGGTCCCCTCGCCGTCGCCCTAGGCCACCTCGACGTCTGCTAAACTCGGGAACGGAACCGGGAGGTATCCCTCTTCCCTTTTGCTGAAGGGAGCAAGGCCGGAGGGCGACTACAACGCGCGCGCCGTCGAGCTCCTCGCCGTCGCTGCCGTCTGTCCGCCACCGCCATCTCCTCCCTGCCGCTGCCTCCGATCGGGCCCGAGGTGAGCTCCCCCCTGTCGCCCCTCTCCTCTCCTCCTTTCCCCTCCGCGGGCGCACACGGACGTGCCACTCCCGCGCGCGCGCCAGCAGCCGCAGCGGCGCAACGACCGCCGGCCGTCGTTTCCTCCCCGATCGGTGCAGTTACCTGCACTTCGTCAGTTCGACAGTAGGCCGAAAAACCCACCTCAAAACCCCCGCGCCTCTGTATCCTTCACCAACCAAGCAGCTAGCCCACTGGTAGCACCCGTGCGCGCACACCCAGCAGCCCCGGGTTCGAATCCCCTTAGGCACAAAGCCAACCCCTTTTTTCCTCTTTTTTCTGTTATTTCTCGAATTCCAGAAAACAGATCTGTACCCTTATTTGTAAAATCCATAACAATTTGAATATTGATCCAATTTCAACGATTCAAGTTTCTGTGGATTCATAATCTTGTGCTCTTTCCATTAGCAACAAAGTTGCAACATGTTTCTGTAATAATTTTTGCATTAAATAATTAAATACAGAAAATGCAATAAAAATTTGAAACTTTGGAATTTCATAACTTGAGTTCTGTTCATCCAATTTGAGCAAATTTGTCTTAACAAACTCTACACATTGGTATTTTATTTGGTCACAATTGAATTAAATTTGAACATGTTTCCCTCTGTTTACTAAAAGGGGCAGAATAAAAATGACTATGAAAAATTGCATAATAAATTCAATAATGATCCAAAAATTATGTTTAATAGCTCAAAATGTTCAGTGAAACATTTGCTACATGTTTTCAACCTTTTCAATACAATTTGTTTACTGTTTTTCCTAATTAAAAGTGGTGCAATAATTCAATGCTTTAATTAAAACTTTTAAATTGCAAAATTCATAACTTGGGCAATTCAAATCCAATTCCAACATGTAAAATATGTTTTCCATGCAAAATTGAATAAGCTTTCCAAATATAAACTTTGTTTTCTATTTTGAATAAATTAAATTGCTGAAAGCAACTGTTCTTAATTAAGGCATTTAAAATTGTCAAATTAATAACTAATTCATTTTAATTCCTTTTTCAACAAATGAAATATGTTTTCCACCTAAAATTTTGTGTACTTTCCAAATATGAATTTTTTATCTACTTTGAACAATTAAAATGGGTGAAAACAACAAATGCTTGTGTAACTCCTTTAAGAAGCCAAATTTCCTAACTTAATAAATAAAATTCCAAACTTGGTAAACAACATTTCAAATTGAAGCTAATGTTGTTTTCTTATTGTTTTCTTCATCCATGCATCATTCTAATCAACTTTCACATGATGGTTAGTTGTAGATCATTTAATTCAACCTTAATACATGGGCTTTCTATATGCAACCCAAATTGCATATGGGCCCATTTAATTATGTTACCATGTCAACTAGCTTATCTTTGATGCATCAATTAAATTGTCATGCATCATCCCATGGTTGTGCATTATGCCATGTTATTGATTTTTTTGTCTCTCTGCGTTGTTTGTTTGCTTCTTCTCGAATAGACGACGTTGAAACAGACGAGGTTTACGACACTACTTCTGAGGAGTTAGCTCAGTACCAGGCTGCTGAGTTTGCAGGCAAGTATTCACTCACATGAACCATTGTGTCCTTTCCACACTGGATATCGATACTTTCCGTTGTCTTTTCTGCTAGCCTTAAGATACGTTGCTTGTGTTCCGATCCTATCACATGTTATCCTGAAACCCTGATATAGCCTATCCTCCACACCTATAACCCTGTTGCTTGTTGCCTGTGTCTTACTAGCATGCTTAGGGTTGTTTATGCTCGAGTCTGTTGTCCGTTATTTCTTTTACCATATTTATTATGTTCTGGGGGCTCGATGTTAAACAACAACCTGTTAATGTTTGAGGTAATGCTAATTTGATGATAAGGCACCGGCAGGAGGCCAGGTATGGTTTTGAGGCCTGCTAGTGTCGAACTCAGGAAAAGTTCTTGTCCTCTGGATCCATGTTGAGCGCGCTAACCGCATGTGGGAAGCGTGTATGGGCGCCCCCCGCAACTCCGATTCGATTCGCATCTCGTCCAAATCGCCACACTTAGTTCGGGCTTTCCATTTGATGCACTTATATGCAGGTACGAACCCTTGGCGCCAGGGTGGAACTTTTGTAGTCGGCATTTAGGGCGGCGTGGTCTTCCAGAGCTATGGGTCCCCCTTTTCTTCGTGGGGGCTCGATTAGCCGCGCACGCACAGCACGTGGTTCTTTGGGCTTGATGCGAAGAAGAGTTGGGTTGTGTTGAGTGTTTCGCTTGGTGGGTTTGATCCCCGTCTGGCGGGATATTCTTACGTGTATGGCCAAATTGGTGCAACCCTGCAGGGTTAAATCTTCTCGAGAAGCCGTGTTGTCCGCGGTTATGGATGACTTGGTGATAGGGCTGGCTAACAAGGATTAGACAACTTACACCTAATTAATAATAATTTGACTAGTAATAGACTTATTGACACAATAACTGGAACCTTCACTAATCCAACTGTGTGAGTTATCCTCGGATTGCTTCTTTGGATAAGGGGCGAGATCCAGATGGGTTTGTTTGAGGTTAGTGGTAGTTGGTTCCGATACGCTATCTTATCCCTCTCTTTTAGCCGGATGTTGTAGCGTGTCTCTGTAGTTAGTTAGGCAGCCCGCTGCCGCACTTTTGTATCACCTATCTTCCGTTGAACCCAAAGCATATGTACTTGGTGTTGCCGGGTACACTTTGGTATCTTGTGCGTCTTGCTTGCCAGTACTCGTCTGTACTGACCCCTTTGGGGCTGCGTGTTCTGCAGACTATGGTTCCGAGGATCCCCATGGTGGCTACTACGTGGAGTATGACGAGGCTGCTGACGAGTAGATAGCGGACCCGGGCAGGATCCGAGACATCGTGGAAGGGCTCCGTCTTTTCGTTTCCGGCCTCTTAGGCCTATTTGGTTCTTGTATGTACTCAGACACTTTGGATGCTTCCGCTGTGATGTAATGATGACTTGTTGGGACATGTGTCCTCTGGATGATTGTATTTGCTATCTCTGCTCTAGTGAGAGCTATTTGCCACTTATTTCTATTTCTTTGTGTCTTAGATTTGTTGTGATATCACTTGTTCAAATGCTGTTGACGTACCATGTGTGTATGTTATGAAGTACGTCAATGGAAATAGTCGGATTTCTATGCGATGGTTTACGCAGACGATGAATAGTAGAGATTGGTTGTCACACGTTTACGTGTTGGCCTACTCATATTGAGATGCGGGTGCCGGTAAGCCCCGTAAGCCAATTATCTACTGTTTAGCGGGATGTGAGTATCCTCTAGAAGTCCGGGTGCGACAAATGGTATCAGAGCCTGTCTGCCTGTAGGATCCCTTTTACTGGTCGCAGTTGAGTCTAGAAACTATTTTGTAGCTATATAGGAAAAATGAAACGTGAGAGTAGGAATTCTGTTCTTTTATTTCTTTCCCCACCAACCTTCCCTTTTTCTGGTAAGGAAGTGCAACATTGTTTTCTCTTCTCATCTAAACTTTCAAGTTAGGATTTCACGTATCCTGGTTTCTCTGGGATAGTTATATCTACTAGACCATAGGAATGGAGGTGGTTGTGACATGATTTATCATGTTGCCTACTCACGATTGAGAACGGAGGCACATAAGCCCCGGAAGCAGATCCTCTATTCCTTAAGCAGTAGATATTGATCCTTTAGAAGCCCGGATGGGTTTTCCGTAGTACCTCAGGAGTGTTTGGTCTCGTGTTTCCCCAATGTTGCTTCGATATCCTGTTCTTCTCAACATCCTTTTCGTCCGTTGAAACCTTGTTGTTGCTAGCCACTTCAGTTCTTCTATCGGCGCCTAATCAAAACTTCCCCGATCATCTGCAGATGGATCTCAGGTTCTACCCGCAGGTGGTTCGTATGACTCGTTGCGAGAGCACTGTCGGTTATCCGGAGATGCTGAGAGACATGGTCACTTTTCTGGGGTTCCGTTGGGCACCAGAGTACCAGGTCTACGAGTAGCAGCGAGAGTTTGACCAGACCTACTACCAGGCTATCGTCTACATTCTGTTAGATGATGGCATGAGCGTAGTCCACCGCTACGAGGCAGTAGGTTCCACAGTGGATATGGCTGTGCAGCAGGCAGCTTATGTGAGCCTCACCGTCCTTCGTGCTGACTACTGGGGATTTGACGATTCTATCTATCGCCACATCCCCCGTGGTTACATCACCTCGGAGGGAGCTCATTTCACTCTCTACGACAACTTGGATGTCTACGAGCATGATAACTCCAGGCTGCACACCACCGCTCAGTTTGTGAGGCACAGTGACGCAGTTGCCCGCACACTATCTCAGGAGTTGGCTTCAGTCAGGGAGCAGCTTTACCTTGCTTTGACTCGTCTGGCGACTTACACCACAAACTTTGTTGGAGACGAGCGCTTTGCACGTTTCGATCAGCCAGTTGGTCGTCGTCTGCCAGATGCTGGAGGTTACGAGCCGATCAGAGGTCCACTCCTCAACCTTGGTGCTGGTTACACCGGGATTCCACGCTTTGGAGCACAGGGAGTCGACGCTATGTACTTCACCACGCCTAGAGTCGGTCTCAGACCACGTCAGATCTACGTGGATCGTCGTTCCACCTACTTTCGTGGGCGTGCTCCTCACCGTACCTCTCGCCGTACTCCTAGCCGCCGTCCTGCGTGATGAGCATGGGAGTACCGATGTATCCATTCTTAGCTATGTTTAGTTATCCTTTGGCATTCGAACCATTTATGGTGTGTTGGATATTCTGATGTATTTGAACAGGTGATGATGTACCTGTTGGTTATCTATTCATGCGTCGGAATAATCTCTCTTTCGGTTGCCAAGTCTATCCTTTTCTATTGTTGTGCTAAAATGCATTTCCATTCAGGATGCCGCCAACAAGGAACAACACGCCTGAGCCACCGCCAATCGCGGAGCTGTTGACTCAGATGACCCAAGTCATGGCGCAGATGGCCCAGTTTCAGACTAATCAGCACATCAACCAGACAGCTCCACGGGTCAGCATCAAGGAGTTTCTCAGTCTGGGCCCAAGAGCTTTCGTGGCCACACGCGAGCATCTGGACGCTGATGACTGGATCCGTGAGATAGCCAAGGCTCTGGAGATTGCACACGTAGGTGAAGAAGACAAGGTAAGGTATGCCTCCTATCTGCTGAAGGGTCAGGCAGCTACTGGGTGGGAGAACTTCCAGGCCATGAGAACTGGCATGCCAGTCACGTGGGATTGTTTCAAGGAAGCCTTCTTGAAGCACCACATTCCAGATGGTCTCATGGAAAGGATGCGTGAAGAGTTTTGCTCTCTCAAGCAGGGCAAGTTGGACGTCATCGGGTATCAGAGTGAGTTCAATCGCCTCGCTCGGTACGCTGGAGATGAGGTTTCCACTGAGGCTAAGAAGATGGCAAGGTTCCGCAGAGGTTTTAACCCGGAACTCAAGTATGCCCTCACCAACGTCAAGGCCAACAGCTTCGAGGATCTCGTTAACACCGCGCTCAATGAAGAAAATGGGCGCAAGGCGTTCGAGGAGTCTCGCAAGCACTCGCGTGAGGGTGGTTCCTCCTCCAACATGACCACCCCTCCGCAGAAGCGCCGCATCTGGGTGCCAAATGGTGCTGTCACTGGGCTCCATACGCCCAAACTTCTCCAGGCTTCGCTCCCCGCCCACCCAACCCTGCTCAGATGCATGATCAAAGGGCTTCGATGGGGCAGCCAAGGCCAGGGCCTCCTCGTGTCGTCACATGCTACAAGTGCAAGCAGACGGGGCACTACGCCGACAAGTGCACGCAGAGGCAGCTACCTCCACCACCACCTCGTCCTAACACAAACCAGGCAATGGTGCGCGCTCCCCGCCTAAGGCCTTCAACTCCAACAATAGGCCTGTCGGGAGGACCGCAAGGGTGAATCATGTCAAGATCGACAAAGCTGAGGAAGCTCCTGACGTCGTTCTCGGTACTTTTCCCGTAAACTCTATTCCAGCTAAAGTGTTGTTTGATACCGGAGCATCACATTCTTTCGTGTCAAATATCTTTGCGACAGCAATTAAACTCCCTTTTGTTTGTTTGGGTTCCCCGCTAGTGGTCAACTCCCCTGGAGCAACTATGCAAACTTCCAAGATCAGTCACAAAAATCAAATTCTAATAGGAGGCCACATATTCCTTGCTTCCCTCATACTGCTTGGCAATTCTGACATTGATGTCATTCTTGGTATGGATTGGCTGAAGGCCAATAAAGCAAGGATTGACTGTGCTCAAAAGTCAATAACTCTGTCCCACCCTTCTGGCCAGATAATCTATTCTCCACATGAATCAAGTTCCATTCAGCTATGCACCCTCGATGCAAAACCTCTACCTTCACTTGAAAATGTTCCGGTGGTTTGTGACTTCCCTGACGTCTTTCCAGAAGAGTTGCCAGGAATGCCTCCGGACAGAGCTGTTGAGTTCGTGATCGAACTTGAACCAGGTACTGCTCCAATCTCTAAGCATCCCTACAAGATAGGAACTCCCGAGATGAAGTTGTTGAAGTAACAAATTGATATGTACATGGAAAAAGGTTACATTGAACCTAGTTCCTCAGCTTGGGGTTGCCCAACTCTGTTCGTTGCGAAGAAGGATCACACAAAGAGACTCGTTGTTGACTATCGTCCTCTTAACGAGAAAACCATCAAAAACAAGTATCCAATTCCTCGTATCGATGATCTTTTTGATCAACTTGCTGGAGCCTCAATATTCTCCAAGTTGGACTTGAGAATGGGTTACCATCAAATAAAGATCAGAAAAGAGGATATTCCAAAGACAGCCTTCACCACTCGCTACGGTCTATATGAATTCACCGTCACGTCCTTTGGTCTCACCAATGCACCGGCGACCTTCTCTCGACTCATGAATTCTGTCTTCCATGAATACCTTGACAAGTTCGTCGTGGTATATCTTGATGACATTCTTGTCTACTCAAAATCCGAGGAAGAGCATGAAGAACATCTTCGTCTCACTCTCATGAAGCTTCGCGAGCATCGTCTCTATGCCAAGTTCTCCAAATGTGAGTTCTGGATTTCAGAAGTTGCTTACCTTGGTCATGTCATCTCTGCCAAGGGCATAGCCATTGATCCAGAAAAGGTTAAAGCAATTGTTGATTGGAAACCTCCAAAGACGGTGAAGCAAGTAAGAAGTTTTCTTGGCTTAGCTAGCTATTGCCGTCGCTTCGTCCAAAACTTCTCCAAGATTGCCAAACCTCTCAATGACCTCACAAAGAAGGACAAGAAGTTCGTTTGGTCTCCACAATGTGATGAAAGTTTCAATCTCCTGAAGACTAAACTCACTTCTACACCAGTTCTGGTTGGCCCAGATCCTTCCAAACCTTTCCAAATATTCTGTGATGCTTCTCTCCAAGGTCTAGGTGCAGTTCTTATGCAAGAACGTCAAGTTGTGGCTTATGCTTCACGTCAGTTGAACGCACATGAGCTCAATTATCCCACTCATGACCTTGAACTTGCAGCAGTTGTGTTTGCCCTCAAGAAATGGAGACAATACATGTTGGGTAATCGCACTGAAATCTTTTCCGATCATAAGAGTCTGAAGTACATCTTCACTCAACCAGATCTAAACCTCAGACAAAGGAGATGGATTGAAAAGATCAAAGACTTTGATCTTACCATTTCTTACACTCCAGGCAAGGCTAATGTTATGGCCGATGCTCTCAGTCGCAATTCGTATTGCAATAATCTCATGATCATGGAAAGCCAACCTCCTCTTCATGATAAATTCTAGAAGCTCAACCTTGGTCTTGTTCCTCAAGGCTATCTTGCAAACTTGACAGCCAGTCCAACTCTCGAGGACAAGATTCGTTCTGAACAACTTCGTGATGCTGAAATCAAGAAGATTGTAGAACACATCAAAGGAGGCAATGAGAAATTTAAGTCCTTCTCAGTTGATGACAAGGGAACTGTGTTCTTCGAAGGATGCATTGCAGTTCCTCAAATTCAAAGTCTCAAAGATGTCATTCTCAAGGAGGCTCATGAAACTCCTCTCTCCATACACCCTGGAAGTACAAAGATGTACCAGGATCTCAAGACACTGTATTGGCGGCCTGGCATGAAACGTGAAATTGCTCAATACGTTTCCGAATGCGACGTTTGTCGACATGTTAAGGCAGTTCATCAGAAAACAGCCGGTCTTCTCCAACCTCTAAAAAGCCCTAAGTGGAAGTGGGACATGATTGAAATGGACTTCGTCACTGGTTTTCCAAAGTCCAAGAGGGGCAACGATGCAATCTTCGTTGTCATTGATCGACTCACTAAAGTCGCTCACTTCTTTCCTGTCAAAGAAACAATCTCAGCTAGTCAGTTAGCAGAGCTCTACATAGCAAAGATTGTTCCTCTTCATGGTGTTCCATTGGAAATAAGCTCGGACCGTGGAAGCATCTTCACTTCCCATTTCTGGAAAAGCTTTCAAGAAGCATTGGGCACCAAGCTTCTGTTCAGCACAGCCTACCATCCTTAGTCTCAAGGGCAAGTCGAAAGAGTCAATCAGATTCTCGAGGATATGCTCAGAGCATGTGGTCTCTCCTTTGGCATGAAATGGGAGGAATGTCTTCCATATGCTGAATTCTCCTAGAACAACAGCTTCCAGGCAAGCCTAGGCATGGCACCATTTGAGGCTCTCTATGGCCGCAGATGCAGGAGTCCAATCAATTGGTCTAGAGCTGGTGAACGTTCACTCTTAGGCCCTGACATTGTTAAGGAAGCCGAAGAGAAAGTTCGCATCATTCGTGACAATCTCAAGATTGCTCAGTCTCGTCAGAAAAGCTACTATGACAGCAAGCACAGGGACATGGTCTATGCAGCTGGTGACAAAGCATATCTCCGTGTAACTCCCCTCAGAGGCACTCATCGTTTTGGTGTCAAAGGAAAGCTTGCACCAAGATATATTGGTGCCTTCAACATTCTCTCAAGGCGTGCAGAAAATGCCTATCGTCTTGAACTTGCAGAAAAGCTATCCAAGGTGCACGATGTGTTTCACGTGTCACAACTCAAGAGGTGCTTCAAAGATCCAGGTCGTGCAGTTGATCATGATTCTATTGACCTGCAAGAAGACCTCTCTTATGAAGAGCATCATGTTCGCATTCTCGATGAGACTGAGCGTAAAACTCGCAACAAGAGCACCAAGTTCTTAAAAGTGCAGTGGTCTCATCATTCCGATAACGAGGCAACGTGGGAGACCGAAGAGGATCTTCGCAAGAAGTATCCGGACATTTTCTCTTCTCAGTAGGAATCTCGGGGCGCGATTCCTTCAAGGGGGGGCGTTTTGTAACATCCCAAGTATGAAAACAACCTTTAGAATTTTTATTTCTTGTTAAATTATTATTAATGCATCATGTCATCATCTGCATTGCATGTGGTATGTGTTTCAAATTTGAAATTCAAATCCAATCGCTTCATACTTGGCATGTTCCAATTGTGTTAAAATTTTGCAAACCTTCCAACTCAATAAGCTTTTCTTAGTTGGTTGAGTTTATTGAATAAACTTGTCTATTTTTTTAAAAAAAAATCAAAACCTATATGAAACCCTAATTGAAATTTTAAATAGCAATTTCAAATCATTTTGGCAATTTCGAAATTTTGGAAATAAGCACACATACCTTTGTTCTTACTGTTTTGAAATTCAATAAAAATTATTGTTAAAATAAAAACCCCAAAAATCCTATTCTATTTCTCTCTTTCCCTTTCCTACAAAAAAAAACAACAAACAGAAAATAAGAAAGGGAGGGCAGGCCAGCCCACCACACCCCCACGAGCCAGCCCGCTTTCACCTTCCCCCACCTCCGTACGTGCTCACGCCATCCATGGAGGAAAATGACAGAGCCGCTCCACCACAGCATCCACCGCACCCCCCTCCTTATCTACCCCCCCGAGGGCAACCCTAACCCTAACCCGAGCTCTCCACCCCTCTACCTCCATCTCCACCGCCGCCATTCCCCTCTTCCTCCTTTCTCCCTTTTCTCTGTAATTTTTTCTGAACCTCTGTACCTCAACCATGGCCGAGACTTGAGGGTCCCCTCGCCGTCGCCCTAGGCCACCTCGACGTCTGCTAAACTCGGGAACGGAACCGGGAGGTATCCCTCTTCCCTTTTGCTGAAGGGAGCAAGGCCGGAGGGCGACTACAACGCGCGCGCCGTCGAGCTCCACGCCGTCGCTGCCGTCTGTCCGCCACCGCCATCTCCTCCCTGTCGCTGCCTCCGATCGGGCCCGAGGTGAGCTCCCCCCTGTCGCCCCTCTCCTCTCCTCCTTTCCCCTCCGCGGGCGCACACGGACACGCCACTCCCGCGCGCGCGGCAGCAGCCGCAGCGGCGCAACGACCGCCGGCCGTCGTTTCCTCCCCGATCGGTGCAGTTGCCTGCACTTCGTCAGTTCGACAGTAGGCCGAAAAACCCACCTCAAAACCCCCGCGCCTCTGTATCCTTCACCAACCAAGCAGCTAGCCCACTGGTAGCACCCGTGCGCGCACACCCAGCAGCCCCGGGTTCGAATCCCCTTAGGCACAAAGCCAACCCCTTTTTTCCTCTTTTTTCTGTTATTTATCGAATTCCAGAAAACTGATCTGTACCCTTATTTGTAAAATCCATAACAATTTGAATATTGATCCAATTTCAACGATTCAAGTTTCTATGGATTCATAATCTTGTGCTCTTTCCATTAGCAACAAAGTTGCAACATGTTTCTGTAATAATTTTTGCATTAAATAATTAAATACAGAAAATGCAATAAAAATTTGAAACTTTGGAATTTCATAACTTGAGTTCTGTTCATCCAATTTGAGCAAACTTGGGCTCTAAAAATTTGTCTTAACAAACTCTACACATTGGTATTTTATTTGGTCACAATTGATTTAAATTTGAACATGTTTCCCTCTGTTTACTAAAAGGGGCAGAATAAAAATGACTATGAAAAATTGCATAATAAATTCAATAATGATCCAAAAATTATGTTTAATAGCTCAAAATGTTCAGTGAAACATTTGCTACATGTTTTCAACCTTTTCAATACAATTTGTTTACTTTTTTTCCTAATTAAAAGTGGTGCAATAATTCAATGCTTTAATTAAACCTTTTAAATTGCAAAATTCATAACTTGGGCAATTCAAATCCAATTCCAACATGTAAAATATGTTTTCCATGCAAAATTGAATAAGCTTTCCAAATATAAACTTTGTTTTATATTTTGAATAAATTAAATTGCTGAAAACAACTATTCTTAATTAAGGCATTTAAAATTGTCAAATTAATAACTAATTCATTTTAATTCCTTTTTCAACAAATGAAATATGTTTTCCACCTAAAATTTTGTGTACTTTCCAAATATGAATTTTGTTATCTACTTTGAACAATTAAAATGGGTGAAAACAACAAATGCTTGTGTAACTCATTTAAGAAGCAAAATTTCCTAACTTAATAAATAAAATTCCAAACTTGGTAAACAACATATCAAATTGAAGCTAATGTTGTTTTCTTATTGTTTTCTTCATCCATGCATCATTATAATCAACTTTCACATGATGGTTAGTTGTAGATCATTTAATTCAACCTTAATACATGGGCTTTCTATATGCAACCCAAATTGCATATGGGCCCATTTAATTATGTTACCATGTCAACTAGCTTATCTTTGATGCATCAATTAAATTTTCATGCATCATCCCATGGTTGTGCATTATGCCATGTTATTGATTGTTTGTCTCTCTGCGTTGTTTGTTTGCTTCTTTTCGAATAGACGACGACGTTGAGACAGACAAGGTTTACGACACTACTTCTGAGGACTTAGCTCAGTACCAGGCTGCTGAGTTTGCAGGCAAGTATTCACTCACATGAACCATTGTGTCCTTTCCACACTGGATATCGATACTTTCCGTTGTCTTTTCTGCTAGCCTTAAGATTTGTTGCTTGTGTTCCGATCCTATCACATGTTATCATGTAACCCTGATATAGCCTATCCTCCACACCTATAACCCCGTTGCTTGTTGCATGTGTCTTACTAGCATGCTTAGGGTTGTTTATGCTCGAGTCTGTTGTCCGTTATTTCTTTTACCATATTTATTATGTTCTGGGGGCTCGATGTTAAACAACAACCTGTTAATGTTTGAGGTAATGCTAATTTGATGATAAGGCACCGGCAGGAGGCCGGGTATGGTTTTGAGGCATGCTAGTGTCGAACTCAGGAAAAGTTCTTGTCCTCTGGATCTATGTTGAGCGCGCTAACCGCATACGGGAAGCGTGTATAGGCGCCCCCCGCAACTCTGATTCGATTCGCATCTCGTCCAAATCGCCACACTTAGTTTGGGCTTTCCATTTGATGCACTCATATGCAGGTACGAACCCTCGGCGCCAGGGTGGAACTTTTGTAGTCGGCATTTAGGGCGGCGTGGTCTTCCAGTGCTATGAGGGTCCCCCTTTTCTTCGTGGGGGCTCGATTAGCCGCGCACGCACAACACGTGGTTCTTTGGGCTTGATGCGAAGAAGAGTTGGGTTGTGTTGAGTGTTTCGCTTGGTGGGTTTGATCCCCGTCTGGCGGGATATTCTTACGTGTACGGCCAAATTGGTGCACCCCTGCAGGGTTAAATCTTCTCGAGAAGCCGTGTTGTCCGCGGTTATGGATGACTTGGTGATAGGGCTGTAACAAGGATTAGACAACTTACACCTAATTAATAATAATTTGACTAGTAATAGACTTATTGACACAATAACTGGAACCTTCACTAATCCAACTGTGTGAGTTATCCTCGGATTGCTTCTTTGGATAAGGGGCGAGATCCAGGATGGGTTTGTTTGAGGTTAGTGGTAGTTGGTTCCGATACGCTATCTTATCCCTCTCTTTTAGCCGGATATTGTAGCGTGTCTCTGTAGTTGGTTAGGCAGCCCGCTGCTGCACTTTTGTATCACCTATCTTCCGTTGAACCCAAAGCATCTGTACTTGGTGTTGCCGGGTACACTTTGGTATCTTGTGCGTCTTGCTTGCCAGTACTCGTCTGTACTGACCCCTTTGGGGCTGCGTATTCTGCAGACTACGGTTCCGAGGATCCCCATGGTGGCTACTACGTGGAGTATGACGAGGCTGCTGACGAGTAGATAGCGGACCCGGGCAGGATCCGAGACATCGTGGAAAGGCTCCGTCTTTTCGTTTCCGGCCTCTTAGGCCTATTTGGATCTTGTCTGTACTCAGACACTTCGGATGCTTCCGCTGTGATGTAATGATGACTTGTTGGGACATGTGTCCTCTGGATGATTGTATTTGCTATCTCTGCTCTAGTGAGAGCTATTTGCCACTTATTTCTATTTCTTTGTGTCTTAGAGATTTGTTGTGATATCACTTGTTCAAATGCCGTTGACGTTCCATGTGTGTATGTTATGAAGTACGTCAATGGAAGTAGTCGGATTTCTATGGGATGGTTTACGCAGACGATGAATAGTAGAGATTGGTTGTCACACGTTTACGTGTTGGCCTACTCATATTGAGATGCGGGTGCCGGTAAGCCCCGTAAGACAATTATCTACTGTTTAGCGGGCTGTGAGTATCCTCTAGAAGTCCGGGTGCGACATATTCAGAATACTTTGACTCTGCAGAGGTGTACACAATCCACCAGATCCAGTACATCCGCCGTGAACAACCATGGTCTGTAACAACAGTATGTAAACATCCGAGAACTGATCCTAACCATCCACTATGTTCAAGCTAGAATATGTCTATCTCTTCAGTTGAGTGTAATCTCCCCGGCACCAGGTCCCACCCCGCCACGGCAAGAGACTCAACTGCTGCGACTGGAGGAGAGATTAATCCCATAATTTCTATGCCTATTTGAATTCATGACTGGCGGCATTTCAGTTCGAGGGACGTCACGCCCTTATAGAAAATTGAGATAGAACACACACTAACAAGAACAAACTTCAAGTTAAGCCCTGTGCCCATGTTGGGGTAAAGAGGCGGTACGGTAAAGGTTGTCCGGCGAAGACTAGGTTATGTGTCATTTTTGAAAAACATGTTTTCCCCAAAAATGACCACTTCCACAATCCTCCGGTGAGTAAGGCTTCGCCTTCCCACCGGGTTTTCCATAAAGCCTTTATTTTGCAAAAACATTTTTTTATGTCCATTAGGGACTTATATCTTTGGTGGTAATGAATACCATTTGGTGGCTATGGGCTTGGTAACACAAGGTATCAACTACTGGCATAGTAATGGTATATATAATATTAATAGTAGTAGTATTCACTCAAAAATAGTTTTTGGTTATCAAAGTTTTGTAAAACTTTTCAGAAGTAAAACATGCATGATAGATAATGATAAGTGTAATAACAACAAGCATCAGGATGTCTTGACTTAAAACTCTTAGTGTCCCTGGCCTTGAAGTAGCTTGAACTTGACGCACAGCTCCACCACTTCTTCTTCTTCTTTGTTTTCTAACGTCGTAAAAGAGTAAAAGACACACACTCAGAACTAAAGAACAAACAACTAAAAAAACAACACATACATCAAGCAAACTTATACTAGGGAAAACACTCAAACGATATCGAGAAAACTATCTCACAAAACTCTCCGTGTACAAAACTGTCGTCAGACAAACATAAGGTTGATAAACCATATCCCACATCTTACATACCATATATGGAGTGCTTGTACCACTCTCATAATAAGATATTCAAGAAGATAATAATATAGCATGTGGGCACAAAAGTTGAGGCTACTAAAGTAATATCAATCAACCAAAGCAATACCCATGGTAGTGGGTATTACAACAAGAACACTAGCACAACAATAACATAAGTACAATACTCATGCCAAGGTAATCACTCAGACAAATTGCAAACAACAAGCAAACACATCACAGATGAATAGGATAGTTGTAGACTAGGCTAATGTCTACTCAAAGGTATGGAATCCATCGATCATGAAAATAAACAAACAAACCAGTAGCTCCACCAAAGGTAACAAGTCATAATATATAATCTAAAACACAATCATCACAAGAGATAATGCTCCTTACAATTACCATAAAAACAGGAGTGCACTAATGGCATACTAGTATGAGAATTCTACACAAGCATGCTATAAGAAATAATTGTATACTACAACTTATACCAGAAAAAAACTCCACAATTCATGTCATAATAACAGAAGTAATAACATCCTAAACATTCTAGAATGATCATACACTCATAAAATAAAAATACAATAACACTAGAGCAACTCATAATATCTAGTGCTGACACTAGTTCATCACTAGAGAAGCAAACATCACTACAAGGATGCATGATTCTAAACAAGCAACTCATTAATGTAAATACCTACTAACAGCACATACACATTACACATTCTAGTAATCATAAACACTAAAATAATTCTATGAAAACATCTACTAAGCAAGCATCAATCCATTCTAGTAATACATGATTTTCTAATTAATTCAATAGCAAGCAATCAAAGTGTAAACTACACAACCAGTAGCTATGCACTCAACACAAGCTCAACTAAACACTTTCAAAAATCCAAACACTCAATGAAATCTATTTGCAAATAATTTATCAATCACAAAGAAACATTCTATTTGTAAACAATATTCTATTTAAACAAAGCAATAGTGAAACACTTCTTAACATGATATTCCTAAGGGAATATTATGTTAACAAATGAAACACACCTAAAAATACTAGTATTCACAAATAAATACTAAACACTTCACTCACATCAGTGAAACCAACAACCATTTTCATAGGTGGAAAATACTAGAAAAACATATAGTAATGCATGCTATTTTGAGTGTATGGTAGGGGATTTGGATCCCTAGCCAAAGATGCAATGGGACCAGTGGGTTATGGGCCCACTAATACCAAGGCATTAAGAGGTAACAAATCCTCTAGTCACACCTTACAAAATTAATACAACAAAGCAATCAACACATGGCTATTCATACTAGTGAAAACAAATACCAAACTTACACATGCATCTCTATAAAATAAACTGTAAGCTAACATATGTGATAACCTCGAAACAACAGTACCAAAATGGTACTGGACTCCACTCAAGCATAACACAACTTAGGTAAAAACAAACATACACAGATTTGGTTCACATGATATCCAAATAAATGAAACTAGAAATTAACAATTGTTATTCCTATTTCTATTTGACTTTACAAACATGCACACACTTTATAAGGTAGATGTATTGCAAGAAAACAACCTAAGAACATGTGGTAACACCTCTACACATGCTAGGAAGCAAGATTCAAACAATCACACACTTGTTTACAAACAATCACACAAGTAATAATGAAAACAGAAAAGCTGATGTACCTAGTTTTGCTCACCAAAAATAATCTAGGGCTCCAAAAATTAATCCAAGATAGGATTAGATAGACCTAGTCATATGCAAACTCATTTAATTAAATTCACCTCAAAAATCATTTTTAAACTCATTCTAAAAATCCTAGAAAAGCCTACTATCATTTTACCAAAATGGATGGCATTTCCATTTGGTAACACACCTTGATGTAAGGACAGGTCCTTGTGATAGATCTATTCCTAAGCTATCCAAAACAATTTAGTTTGACAATTTTGGATACATATCCAAAAAGTTATGCCAAAAACCTCTTTACAGACACCCTATGGTAAAACAGATCTTGAGACAAAATTTCAAGTCAAAACTTAGATCGACAAATTTTAGATGGTTAGGAAAACATACTGCTAGAGCCAATATTTTTGGTTGATTTTATTTTGCATTCTAGGTATTTTTTCCCAAGCTGAAAGCAAACAGCACAAATCTGCACAGATTTAAAAGAAAAACAAAAACTGAGGGCGGGCTAACTTTCTGCGGTGCGGCCCAGGTAAACGCACTGCGTGGCCCAGCGCTCATCCGCGCGCGTGCAACCCGCGGGAAAGGGAGGGTTCAAGCGTGGCCGTCGATCGCAGATCGAATGGCCCGCGGTCTCTCTTCTTCCTCCCTCTCGTCTCTCTCTCTCTCTCTCTCCCGAGCTACTGAGAAACACGGCAGTGGCGATCCTGCGGGACAGAGGCCAAGGGAGATGGTCAGGCGGTGTCGTGGGAAGGTAGGGAGTTCACTCAGGGAGATGAGGAGGGGTGGGAGGCTCAGGATCACGCTGCTCGACCTCGGGGCGGTGGCGGTGACCGGCGGCGGTTCACGGGCTCGAGGGGATTGCAGAGGCCAAGGGGCTGGTTGCTTCCCCTCGAGATGAGAGTGAGGAAGCAGTGGAGGGAAGTGGCGCAAAGGGTGGGGCTGTGGTGGCCTATAGCCGTGGTGAAAAGGGCAAGGGCATGGGGGTGGCTCGGGTTGATGCCATTTTATGGCATAGGAGGTGCTCTAGGGGCTTTTGGGTCACATCACAACAAGGCAAAAATGATCAAGGGCCAAGACCACCAAGGGGCAGTCAATGGTTGGCTTTTGGAGGCAAGACGGGCCAAGACCAAGACCAAGTGGTCAAGGTATGGAAACCCATACCCATGCCACATCAACATGCATCCACTCTTTTCTCTCACTTGGTTTCTTCTCATCCAAGGCTTCGAGAAGAAGAAAAGCACATCCTGGTTCGAGTCCACAACCAGGCCAACACACTAGACAACACCTCTCATCAAAACTTGCAAAGAGAAGCAAAGAAAACATCAGCCCAAAGTTGTATCATCCACTGTTCCAAACAAATTAAGAAAATTCAGTTTTAGGGACTTAGTGAAATTTCTAAGTGTTGAAAACAGATGAGATGAGCAAAAAGTTGGGATTGTTTTCAAAGACCAAATGGTTTCCAAAATTTGTTTTCCAAGTTGGAGTTTGTTAAGAAAGTCATAAAATTTCAGAAACATCTTTTGAAAACAATTTTGAAATAGTTTAAGGCCATGTAAACAATGTGGGAAAAGGTGTACTTTCTGTTTTTGTCTGCTTTCCAAAAATGCCTTTTTCTGCCTTATTTTTATACCACAAAAACAGCAAGCAAAAGATCATTTTTATTAATCAAAAAATAAAACCAAGCTTATGGATTTGTAGTATGTGTATAAAGGAACAAATAAAAGTCAAGAAAACATAAAATAACATTTTATAGCCTAGTGAAAACAAAGGTAGAAAATTGGTACTTGGCTATATTTTCAGGGAATATTTTCTATAGAAAACTTAAAAGAAAACTTTCATAAATCATTTGAATTTTTTTTTCTTGGATATAACAAAGCTAAAAGTTTATTTTAAGATTCAAACAAGAATGAACCAAGTGTTGGAATAAAATTCACTCAAGTAACAACAGAAAAAACAACAGGGAAAATATTATAAAAGTGTTTTCAGGAACATTTTAATATTGGTTTTATCTAGAAACAAAACTTGTATTGCAAATATGATTAAGACCATAAACACATGTTAGTTAAAACAATAATGTTGTTAGAAAAAAAATTGTTGGCCCTAATTTTTGTCTTCTTGAACACAGTACAAGATTCCAAAAACTGGGGTGTGACAGACCTTCCCCCCTTAAAAGAATCTCGTCCCGAGATTCGCAAGCAAGCGAAAAGAGGGTATGGTCAAAACAACAATGTTAGATCATTTGTTTAAAAAACAGATGCTGGTGGTTGTAACATTAATCACAGGTGCTTCCCCCATTTGATTAATCTTACCAAAAATTTACCGGCAGGTTAGTTTTTCCAAAGGGTCTAGGTGCCATGAGCTAAACCTCAAACTTATTGTTCCTCAAAACCATGATATCAATCCAGGGGTTATTCTTCAGACAAAGATCTACTTGTTTCCATTCTAATAAGAATATCATACCACTATATCTCCTCTGGGGCATGAACTCTCTCAGAACTATATAGAACAATCAATCGGACATCCACCAATATTTATTAAGCATGAGCTTTCCATTGCTCATTTTCCGACAATCCAGGAAATCCACTATCTCCTCTTAACATAATATAATCAAGTCTCAAATAATTTGTCTCCCTCAAAGGTATTTCATCAAGATCATATTGCAAAGGCTAAACCATCAAATTCAACAAGCATATACCAATGTCTATACTACTTCTATAAATCCTTTCAAACTCTTATCTCATGATCAATGCTAAATCATTTTCCCCAAACAATCTCAATAGAGCGTGACAAGCTCCGATAATCATCAAATCCAAGTCATATTGATTTTTCCTAAAATCCAAAATCATCTTTTTACATTCACCAATTACTTCCTATTTCGAATCCAATATTCCTCCAATCCATCTTTAATAAAAACCAAATATCTATCCCAATCCAACATGATCTTTTTACTACCATGAACCATTCTGCTAAAATCTAGGATAAGAATCACCTAGGGAAGACATTATCATCATCCTTCCAATATCACAAATTCTCTCACATGCTACTTCTAATCAATCCAATCTCCTATATATCAAGTGCTTCCTAAAATCCAATAATTTCCACCAATCTTTCTAAACCTCAATCATTTCTTCAAGCTACAAATTTTAGGTACCTATAACTTCCAAAGTTTTTGGAGTCCACAACTGGTTAGCCCCAAATAATATATGCCATAATTCAACTCAACTAATTATCATGCGATCCTCAATCTTTCACTCCTAAGATAAACCTCAAATGAGTCTCCACAATCTCATATCCTAAAATTTGTTTTGTCCAAATACATATACCCGGGAGATCTTATTGCCTAGCAACAATCATAGCTCATCAATCCATTATTTTTTCCAACCTTTCATCTTTTCTTAAAATAGCTATAGAACATCCTAAGGCACCTTTCTATTTGGTTTTGGAAAAGTTGGTTAGAAAATTTTCAAAACTGGTGTTAGGTACTAAGCTAAAATTAGATGAAGTTACGTTAGTATTGTAAATTTTAAAGATACTTTTTCTAGTCCGACTTGACACTTTTAGTGTTCCGTTTACGTCGGATTTCTCAGGTTACAAAGTAAAAACCAAATCATGGGGATCACCGGTTTGGTTCGAGAACGTACCATTATCTATGGCATGAGTTGCAGGCGCTTCTGCAACATCATCTGGGTCTCGGGGTCCACTCATCAGACTCTTGAGTTTCTTCTGGGATGGACCCTGGGTCTCGTGGGTTTCATCAAGACAAGCTAGATCATAATTCTTCTTGGAACAATTGCGAGCGAAATGTCCTTCCTTCCCATAGGTAAAGCAACCCGTGGTTCTAGGCTTGACATTCACACGCTTCCTTGAAGATTGTGGCATCGCAGGTAAGGTACTGCGAGTCACACAAGAACTAGGTTCTCCTGGCGTCACTATCTTCCTTTTGTGACTCTCCTCAGCAAGCAGGCGCTAGTACTCTCTCATAAGGATACAATTGTTCTCAGCATTGATGGTGACAAGCTGAGTCAAATACTTCAGGGCAGCATGTGTGGCCACATGTTCAGCATGAGCGGCTTCACGCTCTTCCATGATCAGAGAAAACAGTTGGGCAACTGCCGGCTCCGGTGGTGGAGGTAAAACGCTAGCCATGCTGAAGAAAAAGGACGGTATAAGACGAGAGAAAACAAAAAGGGTGGTTTTGTTTTTTGAAAACTAGTGATACAAACCGACTCATAACAAAGATGAGACCGGTAAGTAGCACAACAACAAACAATCATCTAAGAGGCAATCACCATCACAATCAAAGACTAACATACACATGAAACAGAGTCTCAACAAGCATAACCTAAACTTTAAGGTTCAGATGGCAATGGCATAAGGCTTACAACACAACTAGAACACACATCGCTCTTAGCAGAGTTCACACAACACAAACACAAACAAGCGTCTGGGCTGGAAATAACAAGACTCCTAACATCATGCGGCAATCCTGAGTGCTCAAGGAAGCACGTAGTTGTTCCTCCAACTCTTCAACTCTGGTCCTGCTAGCTGCAAGCTGAAGCTGAAGGTCTCTCACTCGTGCGCGGCGCTGGGAGTCAGTGTACTTCATGGTTTTCTTCAGTACCTTGAGACGACGCTCGATAGCATAAGAAACATTCAGGCCCTTCTCCAGCTGGTCTATCTCCCTGCCTCGGAGGTCGTAATCTCCTCTAAGCTTATCAAGGGAGATCTGGGTGTTGTACAGCTGTCCCTCCATGTGCTGGAAATGATGAGCAAAGGCAAAGTCTCCAGTGACATCTATGGGCTTGTCATGCTCGTCACGTCTTCCATAGTGTCTATAGGGGGTGTCTTCAAACTTGCGGCGAAAGAAGTTCGCGATCTTGGCAATGGTCAGCTGCATCACTCTAAGGATACCATCTTCCCAATTGTTCTCCACTACTTCCCAAGTGATCTCTGGGGTTGACGGTGCTAGCAACGGTGCACGGATGGTACATACCACCAACCAGGACAATTCTCGTCCATCATGGTGAATCTGGGCTCCCTTCAACTCAGGTAGGGGACGACCGATAAGGCGAGTCATCTTGATCAAATCCTCCTCAAAGTTGCAGTAGCAAGGTGCATGCGATCCCAGCCGGAAGGACTTGGTGAAGACAACTTCCATCTACACAAAAATTTAAGGTAGATTAAGTTAGGTAACACTATGCAATGTTTTTAGATGCTTCCAATGTAACTTAGTATAATTAGAGTTTTTCAAAAACACAGAGGGGATGTAATATATAGAATATTTTGGTACATAGTCATCTTAGTGATCTGATTTTATTAACTTGATTTTTAGAGTACTAGCTAACGTCCATGCTAAATAAGGTCTCCTAAGGTCAGGATATCTCTTATACCAACTCTGTAAGGTCCCCCAGAACCACTGTTCAAGGACACCTCCGATATGCATACATTCATGATCCCAGATCACACCAGTCGTGAACAACATATCAAATTGGTACACAGATACATTATCCATTACACGATTGCATGAAACACTTACAAAAGAGGCAAGGTCACATGACCAAGTCTAACACAACTGCCACATAGGGAAAACACACAACACACACACAGCGGAAGACTAAACACACAAAACGTAGTAGAGCCCAAGTCACGCCTTAACCTACAGGCTACTGACCGGGAGACAATCCTAGTTTGCAAAGCCATCAGCTCCGTACTCCTCTTTGCAGATCTCCTTTTGAGACTCCTTCTCGATGTATGGCAAGTAAATACCAGGGACGAAACCAATATGAGTACATTTGAATGTACTCAGCAAGACACCCATCATGTATCTTACCAAAATGCAAGTATGCTGATATGTTGGAGTAGGTAGGCTATACATAGGATTCACTATCAATGATATATGAAAGACATATCATAGTAATAATGAAAACAGAAAAGCTGCTGTACCTAGTTTTGCTCACCAAAAATAATCTAAGGCTCCAAAAATTAATCCAAGATAGGATTAGATAGATCTAGTCGTATGCAAACTCATTCAATTGAATTCACCTCAAAAATCATTTTTAAACTCATTCTAAAAATCCTAGGAAAGCCTACTTGCCTTTTACCAAAATGGACGGCATTTCCATTTGGTAACACACCTTGATCTAAGGACAGGTCCTTGTGATAGATCTATTCCTAAGCTATCCAAAACAATTTAGTTTGACAATTTTGGATACATATCCAAAACTTTATGCCAAAACCCTCTTTACGGACACCCTATGGTAAAACAGATCTTGAGACAAAAATTCAAGTCAAAACTTAGATCTACAAATTTTAGATGGTTAGGAAACCATACTGCTAGAGCCAAGATTTTTGGTTGATTTTATTTTGCATTCTAGGTATTTTTCCCAAGCTCAAAGCAAACAGCACAAATCTGCACAGATTTAAAAGAAAAACAAAAACAGAGGGCGGGCTGGCTTTCTGCGGCGCGGCCCATCGCTCATCCGCGCGCGTGCAACATGCGGGAAAGGGCGGGTTCAAGCGTGGCCGTCGATCGCAGATCGAACGGCCCGCGGTCTCTCTTCTTCCTCCCTCTCGTCTCTCTCTCTCCCGAGCTACTGAGAAACACGACAGCGGCGATCCTGCGGGACAGAGGCCAAGGGAGATGGTTAGGCGGTGTTGTGGGGAGGTAGGGAGTTCACTTAGGGAGATGAGGAGGGGTGGGAGGCTCAGGATCATGCTGCTCGACCTCAGGGCGGTGGCGGTGACCGGCGGCGGTTCACGGGCTCGAGGGGCTTGCAGAGGCCAAGGGGCTGGTTGCTTCTCCTCGAGATGAGAGTGAGGAAGCAGGGGAGGGCAGTGGCGCAAAGGGTAGGGCTGTGGTGGCCTATAGCCGTGGTGAAAAGGGCAAGGGCATGGGGGTGGCTCGGGTTGATGCCATTTGATGGCATAGGAGGTGCTCTAGGGGCTTTTGGGTCACATCACAACAAGGCAAAATGATCAAGGGGCAAGACCACCAAGGGGCAGTCAATGGTTGGCTTTTGGAGCAAGACGGGCCAAGACCAAGACCAAATGGTCAAGGTATGGAAACCCATACCCATGCCACATCAACATGCATCCACTCTTTTCTCTCACTTGGTTTCTTATCATCCAAGGCTTCGAGAAGAAAAAAAACACATCCTGGTTCGAGTCCACAACCAGGCCAACACACTAGAAAACACCTCTCATCAAAACTTGCAAAGAAAAGCAAAGAAAACATCAGCCCAAAGTTGTATCAGCCACTGTTCCAAACAAATTAAGAAAATTCAGTTTTAGGGACTTAGTGAAATTTCTAAGTGTTGAAAACAGATGAGATGAGCAAAAAGTTGGGATTGTTTTCAAAGACCAAATGGTTTCCAAAATTTGTTTTCCCAGTTGGGGTTTGTTAAGAAAGTCATAAACTTTCAGAAACATATTTTGAAAACAAATGTGAAATAGTTTAAGGCCATGAAAACAATGTGGGAGAAGGTGTACTTTTTGTTTTTCTCTGCTTTCCAAATATGCCTTTTTCTGCCTTATTTTTATACCACAAAAACAACAAGCAAAAGATCATTTTTATTAATAAAAAAATAAAACCAAGCTTATGGATTTGTAGTATTGTATCAAGGAACAAATAAAAGTCAAGAAAACATAAAATAACATTTTATAGCCTAGTGAAAACAAAGGTAGAAAATTGGTACTTGGCTATATTTTCAGGGAATATTTTCTATAGAAAACTTAAAAGAAAACTTTCATAAATCATCTGAAATTTTATTTTCATGGATCTAACAAAGCTAAAAGTTTATTTTAAGATTCAAACAAGAATGATCCAAGTGTTGGAATAAAATTCACTCAAGTAACAACAGAGAAAACAACAGAGAAAATATTATAAAAGTGTTTTCACGAAAATTTTGATATTGGTTTTATCAAGAAACAAAACTTGTATTGGTAATATGATTAAGACCATAAACACATGTTAGTTGAAACAATCATGTAGTTAGAAAAAAATTTGGCCCTAATTTTTGTCTTCTTGAACATAGTACAAGATTCCAAAAACTGGGGTGTGACAGAGTCGAAGAGGGGCAACAGGGGGCCACACCATGGGCAACAGGGGGGCCCCCTGGCCGTGCCAGCTGTGGGTGTGGGCCCCCCTGGCCTCCACCGCCTTTGCCATTTCTCCTATTTATTCCCCCGGATGGAAAACCCTAGGCACCTGATCAAATATCCCGAGAAAGTTCCACAGCCGCCGTCGTCGTCAACCCTAGATCAGGAGGGTTCTGGAGCTATTTTCCGGCACCCTTCCGGAGAGGAAATCATCACCGGAGGCTTCTACATCACCATGCCTGCCTCCGGAGTGATGCGTGAGTAGTTCATCCCTGGACTACGGGTCCATAGAAGTAGCTAGATGGTTCCCTCCTCCTCATATGCCTCCATGTTTAGATCTCGTGAGCTGCCTATCATGATCGAGATTGATCTTATGTAATTCTATGTGCCGTGTTTGCTAGAATCTGATGAATATTGACCTGATACCAAGGTGATTATAGTCTTTATTACATATGTTTTTTTGATCTTGCATGCTTTCCGTTGCTAGTGGTTGCTCTGGCCAAGTAGTTGCTAGTGACTCCAAGAGGGAGTATTTATGCTTGATAGTGGGTTCATGCCTCCTCGTTGCCTTTCTCGAGTGACAGAAACATGAAGGGGGAGGATGTGCTATTGCCATTAGGGAGAAAACAGTAGTGAGAGTACCCACGTGTATAATCATTGCTTATATTACACACATTGCTTAATGCGATAATCTGTTGCTTGCAACTTAATACCTAAGGGGATTCGGATGATAACCTGAGGGTGGATTATTAGTCATAGATGCAGATGGATTTTGGTCTATGTATTTTGTTGTAATGCCCGCACTAAATATCATAATATTCATCATGTTATATTGTGCACTATGGTGCAACCTCTATTTGTCAATTTCCCAGCTGTAATTTGTTCACCCAACATGCTATTTTTATGGAGAAACACCACTAGTGAACCTATGAACCCCGGTCCATTTTCCACACTGTTAAACAAACCACAACAATTCCCTGCTATCTTTACTTAGTTCAAACATACACCATTTTCCACACGATACGTCTAATCTTTGTTTTCAGCAAGACCGGTGAGATTGACAACCTCACTATACCGTTGGGGCAAAGTATTTTGGTTGTGTTGTGTGCAGGTTCCACGTTGTTGCTGACACCGGTGAAGCGCCAGCACTACCGTTAGTGGCATCAACCTTCCAAAGATCCTATTTCTCCTACTGGATTGATAACCATGGTTCTTAACTAAGGGGAAAACTCCTACCGCTTTGCTCATCATACCCCCCTCTTGGGGTATCCCAATGCAAGCATCAAGGATTTTGCTGGCGCCGTTGCTGGGGAGGAAGAAGTCTTCTGGCAAGGGGAGTCTCTCACTCTCAACCTCTTTATTTTGTTTATTGTCTTGTTTTTATTTTTGTCTTGTTTTTATTCTCTATATTAAAAACACAAAAAAAAATAGTTTACTTTATAGTTGTTATTTATTTGCTTGCTATTATTCTGCTAAAATGAGTTCCTCTGAGAATACTAAGTTGTGTGATTTCACTAGCACAAACAACAATGATTTTATTTGCACACCTATTCCTCCATCTGCTCCTACTGCTGCCTTCTATGAGATTAAACCTGCTTTATTAAATCTTGTTATGAAAGTGCAATTTTCTGGTATTAGTACTGATGATGTTGCTGCCCACCTTATTAATTTTGTTGAACTATGTGCGATGCAAAAATATAAATATGTGGATGGAGATATTATTAAAATGAAGTTATTTCCTTTCTCTATGAGAGTAAGAGCTAAAGAATGGTTGCTATCTTTGCCTACAAATAGTATTGATTCATGGACTAAGTGTAAAGATGCTTTCATTGGAAAATAGTATCCTCCTACTAAGATTATATCCCTGAGAAGTGACATAATGAATTTTATGCACGGCTGAATTTCTCCTCAATGAACCTATTGGATTCACCTGCTGGAGGGACCTTTATGTCAATAACTTTGGGCAATGCAACAAAGCTTCTCGATGATATGATGATAAATTATTCAGAGTGGCACACTGTGAGAGCTCCACAAGGTAATAAGGTAAATTCTGTTGAGGAAACCTCTTATTTGAGTGAAAGGCTTGATGCTATTATGCCTATGCTTGTTAATGGTAAAGCTCAAGTTGATCCAAATAATGTTCCTTTAGCCTCTTTGGTTGCTCAAGAAGAGCATGTTGATGTAAACTTTTAGAAATAACAATCTTAACAATAATGCTTATAGAAATAATTTTGGTGGAAACAATTATAAGCCCTATCCTCCTAATAGTGGAAGTGGTTATTCTTATGGTAGAACTGTAATGCCTAGTGAGGAAAGGATTGTAGAAGTTGAAAAAGCAACTAAGAACTTTATGAAAATGCAATATGAACAAAATAAGTTGTTTACTAAAACTATGGAAGAACAATCTGCTATGTTGAGAACTATTAGCTAACAAATTGGGAACTTAAATAGAGAAATCTCTGGTTTAAAAAGTAAAATTTCAACTGCTGAGGTTAGTATTTCGGCCCTGTGAGAGGCACAATTTTCTTTGATCAATAAAATGGCTGCTAAAACTGAAACCATTGAAGATAATCCCTTTTCTGCAACCAATGCTATTCAAGTTCGAATTGATGATAATGTTAGGTTGATGGCTGAATTACATGCTAAGTGGGAAAGAGAAGATGAATTGGCTAGAGAGAATAATATTGCTAGAGTTTGTACTATCACAACCACTAGGAAAACTGAAGCTCCAAGTGCTAGTAAACCTCCTACTATTAATGGTAAAGTAGTTAGTGTTAATAAAGTCCCTACTCCTTTGATGAAACATGCTAAATTGCCTCAAATTGCTGAAACTACTTCTAATAAAAGTGCTAAAATTTTTAGAGATGTAAGAGATAATGGTACCATTACTTTTGATGATAATAACTTTGATTTTGACGATTGTAATATCTCTGAAGTTATTATGTTTCTACAAAATCTTGCTAGAAGTCCCAATGCTAGTGCCATGAATATGGCCTTTACTAAACATATTACCAACGCTCTCATGAACGTTAGGGAAGAAAAGTTGAAACTTGAAACATCTATCCCTAGGAAATTAGATGATGGTTGGGAGCCTATCATTAAGATAAAAGTAAATGATTTTGATTGCAATGCTTTGTGTGATCTTGGTGCTAGTATCTCTGTTATGCCTCAAAATGTTTATGATATTCTTGATCTACCACTGTTAGAACACTGTTATTTGGATGTTCATGTTGCTGATAATGCTAAGAAGAAACCTCTTGGTAGAATTGATGATGTTCTTATTATTGTTAACAATAACCTTGTACCTGTTTATTTTTTTTGTTATGAACATTGAATGCAATTCTTCTTGTCCTATTGTTTTGGGAAGACCTTTTCTTAGAACTGTTAGTGCTGTTATTGATATGACAGAGGGGAGTATTAAATATCAATTCCCTCTCAAGAAAGGTATGGAACATTTTCCTAGAAAGAGGATGAAGCTATCTTTTGAATCTATTATTAGAGAAAGTTATGATGTTGATGCTTCTTCACTTGAAAAAACTTGAGTTGATCTGTTAGGCCAAGCTGAAAGGCGTTAAAGAAAAGCGCTACCGGGAGACAACCCGGTTTATTTCTCTGTTTTCATTCTGTTTTTCTTTGTTTTCTTTGGTGTGCTCTGCACCTGGGTGTTTTCTATTTCCTTATAAACCCCTCTGTATCTTTTCTTTTGTGTTTTTTTTTGAGCCAAGTAAAGCCTCTAGTGGAAAGTTGACACTATATTTCTGATTTCTGTGCAGGAAACAGATTTCTGCTGTCCACTGTTAATTACGTATAAAATCATAGAAAATTCAAAATGACCTGAGATTTTTTGTGCTTAATCCTGGGATATATACAAAACTTTTATTGGATCACCACTTTGTTATTTAAGAAACAGAATATTTTCGAAAAAAAACGATCTTTACCTATTTGTTCTGTTTTGACAGATTTCTGCCAATTATTTCATTTGCATCTTAATCTCTTTCGTTTGGTGTTCTTTTGAGAAAAAGAGTTTTAAAAGAAGTTGTGACAGTATCTAATGTGTTTTTGAGTGCTAGTATTTTGTTTAAACTGAACCATGTGAATTTATTATTTCGATTGCACTAACGTTGCTAATGAAGATTGTGAGAATTTTGGTGTGAAGGAAGTTTTCAAGGGTCAAGAGAAAAGGATGATATGATGTGATCAAGAAGAGTGAAAAGACTAAGCTTGGGGATGCCCCGGTGTTACATCCCAGAAAATTCCGAGAATAGTCAAGCTTCTAAGCTTGGGGATGCCCAAGCATCCCCTTCTTCATCAACAAATTATCAGGTCACTTCTAGTGAAACTATATTTTTATTCGGTCACACCTTATGTGCTTTACTTGGAGCGTCTTTTTTTTCAGTTTGTTTTTAATTTCATAATAAGCTTGGTTGGACCCCAGCATTATTTTATTGGAGAGTGACACGCTCCTCTTTTTAGTAAGAATATGTTGTATTCTTAGTCTCTGTCTGGTTGCTGCATTTAATTAGCTCCTGTTTTGCATGCATATATTATCAGAGCTGTTAGTTTTGGTAGTATTATTTGAGTACTCTCATGCTTGCTTTATGTATCATAAAGAGTATTTTTGTTAAAACATATCTTGTATGGTTCTTGTTAGGAAAAGAAAATTGTTGTTTGATGTAGAATTTATAACAGTACTAGTAGAATCTTGTATAGACTGTGGCTAGAACTTTTTCATGCCAGGCTAAATGTTATTTTAGTTTTAAAGCCTTGTGGTTATTGAGTAGCATGAATAGCCTTAAATATCGGAGAGTGTTTAATATGTCTTGAAAGATTCATGAGTTGTTCTTGTCATAGTAAAGCATCAATATATGGTATTCTGTTTCGAATGTTTTATTTGGTTGACTTGGCGCATGCTCACACCATGTTTATGACTACAGACCACTCACGAATAGCCTCCATGACCATTTAGTTTTTGAACTTGTGATACCGCTTATACTTTAATTAATGATGCTTATGTCGCTATGCATGATTATGGCTCTTATGCTCTCTTGATTTGTCGCTCCCAGTCTTTTGCTAGCCTCCACCTGTACTGAGTATGGAATTCTACTCGTGCATCCAAACTCCTTAAACCAAAGTTTTCCCATTGTGTACACCATACCTACCTACATGTGGTATTTAACTGCCACTCCAAGTAAATTGCTCATGTGTTACCTTTAAAACCTTCAAAATTACTCCTGCTTTGTGTTCTTGTTTTTGCTCATGAGGACGTCAATAGAGAATCTTTATCTCACTTGTTGATTGGATTTCAGAACCTGGACTAGTGGCTTCATCTGCTTATCCAAATGATAGAAGAGCTGGCAGTGGGGTGCCCAGCCTCAAATTTATACAAACAAATTCTCTTCACTATTTTTGCCCCTTATTTATCAGTCAAAGCAAGATTGTGTAAACAAAAGAGAAAGAGGGATGACCTTCTACACCAGTTGCGTACTTCACCATGGGAGCCCCTCTTGTGAATCCAGTTGGCTTGTGACGTACTGTATTGTCAGTTTACCATTCGTTGACACGAGCATACACCCCTCCTAAAATATAGACATTCCTCCACAAATGTCAAACTTTTAATACCTCTATTTAATAAAATAAAACGATCTAGCACATGAGTGATCCATGCTTCCCTCTGTGAAGGGCCTTTCTTTTACTTTTATGTTGAGTCTCCATCATCTAACTTTATGCACAGTTGAGAGACCATTTTTTGCCATACTGAGTTCTATGTGCATTTGTCCCATAAACATCAATAATTACTTCATGATGTGATATTATTTGTTCTTAAATTATTTGTTCCAGTCTTCCTCTTGAACTTTGAAAGTGTCCTGGAATTTATGTTTTATCCCACTCTTAAGGACTAGCAAAATATACTTAGTCATGCTTTCTCTATAGCTGAAACAAATGTTTATCTTTATTTGCATTATTATCCATGATCCTTTATTTAAGATACTCTTCGTGATGCAAAGTGATTGCAATGATTTATTATTAAAGTTCTATTTATCATGTTTGTGTTGAAGTTTTATGATCTCAGTATACATATGCTTTTACATTTTAATGATCAAGATTATGATAGTAGCATGTCACCTCATAAATTATTGTTTTATCATTTACCTACTCGAGGACGAGTAGGAACTAAACTTGGGGATGCTTGATACGTCATAAACGTATCACTAATTTGTGATGCTCCATGATCATATTATGCCAACTTCTACATGTTTTCTCCCTTATTTATAGCATTTTTCATACGTTTTCCGGGACTAACCTATTAACAAGATGCCAAGTGCCAGTTCCCTGTTTTCCACTGTTTTTGGTTTCACAAAAGTTGTTCTGGAAACATTCTCGGAATTGGACCCCACAAAGCCTAAAGTGCCTATTTTCCCCGAAAGAATCCAGAACACCGAAGAGGAGTCGAACAGGGGCAACGGGGGGCCACACCATGGGCTGGCGTGGGTCCCTCTGGCCGCACCAGCTATGGGTGTGGGGCCCCCTGGCCTCCACCACCTTTGCCCTTTCGCCTATTTATTCCACCCGGATGGAAAACCCTAGGCACCTGTTCAAAAATCCCGAAAAAAGTTCCGCAGCCGCCGTCGTCGTCAACCCTAGATCAGGAGGGTTTTGGAGCTGTTTTCCGGCACCCTGCCGGAGAGGAAATCATCACCGGAGGCTTCTACATCATCATGCCTGCTTCCTGAGCGATGCGTGAGTAGTTCAGATCTGGACTACGGGTCAATAGCAGTAGCTAGATGGTTGTCTCCTCCTCATATGCCTCCATGTTTAGATCTCGTGAGCCGCCTATCATGATCGAGATTGATCTTATGTAATTCTATATGCTGTGTTTGCTGGGATCCGATGAATATTTACCTTATGCCAAGGTGATTATAGTCTTTATTGCATATGTTATTTCTGATCTTGCATGCTTTCCGTTGCTAGTGGTTGCTCTGGCCAAGTAGTTGCTAGTGACTCCAAGAGGGAGTATTTATGCTTGATAGTGCGTTCGTCCCTCCTCGTTGCCTTGCTCGAGTGACAGAAACGTGAAGGGGGAGGATGTGTTGTTGCTATTAGGGAGAAAACAGCGGTGAGAGTACCCGCGTGTATAATCATTGCTTACATTACACACATTGCTTAATGCGATTATATGTTGCTTGCAACTTAATACCTAAGGGGGGTCGGATGATAACCTGAGGGTGGATTATTAGTCATAAATGCAGATTGATTTCATTCTATGTATTTTGTTGTAATGCCCGCACTAAATATCACAATAGTCATCATGTTATATTGTGCACTATGGTGCAATCTCTATTTGTCAATTGCCTAGCTGTAATTTGTTCACCCAGCATGTTATTTTTATGGAGAGACACTACTAGTGAACCTATGAACCCCGGTCCATATTCCACACTGTTAAACAAACCACAACAATTCCCTGCTCTCATTACTTTCTGAAAGCATACACTGTTTTCCACACTATACGTCTAATCTTTGTTTTCAGCAAGACCGGTGAGATTGACAACCTCACTGTACCGTTGGGGCAAAGTATTTTGGTTGTGTGCAGGTTCCACGTTGTTTCTGACATCGGTGAAGCGCCAACACCACCGTCAGTGGCATCAACCTTCCGAAGATCCTCTTTCTCCTACTAGATTGATAATCCTGGTTCTTAACTAAGGGGAAAACTCCTACCGCTCTGCTCATCACACCCTCCTCTTGGGGTATCCAACGCAAGCATCAATTGGATAAAGAATTCACTGTAAACACTAGGAAATAGGTTTTTGGTTGTTTTGGATATAGAAGATAAATAAAGTGCGAGTAAATAAATAACAGTGATAATAATTGCAGCGAGTGGCTCAATCCTTTTGAGAGCAAAGGACAAGCCGGTTGTTTTACTTATGGTGAGTGGACGTTCTCGAGGACACATGGGAATTTTGTCAAGTGCTTTCGCTTCATATAATTGATTAATATTTACTGTTTTGATCGGTATTGTGTGGGTGAACCTATGCTAATGCACCGCCCAACTAGGACTAATACATACTTGTGATTATACCTCTCGTAAGAATCCGCAAATACAAGAAACTAATTAAGATAAATCTAACCATAGCCTTAAACTATGGGACCGTACACTCCCTTGTGCATCGGTTTCCTAACGGGGGTTTAGGTTTCTGTCACTCCGGCAAACCCATAGTTAGTAGCCAAATACACAATGCATCGTCCTAGACCCATAAAGGTGAAGTATCATGTAGTCGGCATTCACATGACACCACTAGAAGAATAACACCACAACATAAATATCAAACCATATAGATATTACTTCAACATAAGTTCACTACTAACATCATGACTTCACGCATGTCCTCAAGAAGTAAACAAACTACTCACGAGACATCATATCGATCATAATCAGAGGTGATATAATGGATAATAACAATCTGGTCATGAAGTGCAAACACCGATAAATCTCACCAGCATCAACTACTAACAAGTAATCCACACCGGGAGAGATATCTAGTGGAAAACAACGATAAAGACCCCTAATTGTTACAAAGGGATCAAGGTGGACGGTGACGGTGATGGTGCTAGTGGTGAGGATGATGACGATGATTATCTAGATGAAGCCCGGAGTGATGACGGTGACGATGGATACGATTTCCCCTCTCCGGGGAGGAATTTCCTGGCAGATTTCTCCATGTCGGGGAGCTTTTCTCTCTGTGTTGTTTTCCGCCCCGGGGCGGCAGCGAAATATTTCTTCTACGACCTCGTCTCTGTGCTTAGGGTTCCCTCGAGATCAAGTATGCGAAAGGGAGCGCCCAAAAGTGGGCCAAGGGTGCCACACCACCCCCAGGCACGGTCAGAAGGGAGTGCACCGCCTGGTGGTGTGGCCCCATGGTGGCCCCCCTCCAGGTGCCCTTTTGGTTGACTTCCTCCTCGGGACTTCTAAGGCTTTGTTCGGTTAATCCAACCCCGCCAGGATTTTCGCTAAAACCCCGTGGATCAACCGGGATTGGCCCAACCGGGAATTTATCCCCGTCCGTTGTGTAGAGCACGTTCAGTTATACCCGCTCAGGATCTGACCCCTGTCCAATCCCGCCCAATCTAAAGGGGGGAATAAATATATCATATCTACCCGTGGAATCAACCCCGAAGAGTTACACTCACTCGTTCCTCTCTTCCTCCATCCAATCTCTCGCGACTTCATAGGCGACGGCAACGGCGCGAGGAACCGGAGGAAACAGCGGCAGCTTGCGAACCAGCAGCATCGCTAGTTCTCTCTCTCGCGTGCATACTCCTGTC
The DNA here is from genome assembly GCA_028641055.1 of Alopecurus myosuroides. NCBI lineage: Eukaryota > Viridiplantae > Streptophyta > Magnoliopsida > Poales > Poaceae > Alopecurus > Alopecurus myosuroides. The sequence continues at coordinate 48,997,570 of CM054062.1, read as the reverse complement.
TCCATTCGGCAGCGACCCAGAGGCCGCATCGTCGGTACAATAATCTAGCCAAAGTCAACGGCAGCCGACAGGAACTTGGAGGCGACATGGAGATGAACCATGCTCCGCGGAGACCATGGGCTTCACCTCCGGCGTTCATGCAACTTCACATTTGTAAGTCTCCTCCTTTTCCTTCCCATCTTCTCTTTACACATTTTTAGGGTTCTTTTTTCTTGGATCTGTGGTAGAGAAACAAAATAAAATCTCTCCATTAAGCAAGTTCTTTCTTGTGCTTGCTCTTTCTCCTGATTGATATGATGGATTGACATGCAAATGCAATACAGAGGTAGATTGATTCTCCTTAATATTTTTATAATTTCGGTTCCTATAATTTTCGATAGATGTTTGACTTTTGTTGTGGCACAGTCAAAATAAGATATAACCCAGAGAAATTGAGAAAAATTTGCTAATCCTATGTGAATTCATATGTATGTGCGGTACGATTACTTGTCAGTCGTACATGAACAATGTTCACATTTGCGTAAGAGACAGCAAGTTTGCAGAGTATAAGAGATCACCTTCCCCTCATTTACCAGCTTTTTCGAAATCCTCTACAACATAGCAAACACAATTATATATAAGCATTTGTTCTATCTCAAGAGCCTAGCAAACACGATTTATATATTTAGCAAACTCGGAATGCCTCTTCCAATCTATAACCCTACAAAGGAAGTCAATGAGAAACATATTATAAAGCGGTATGCACTTTCGAGAAAGAGGTAGTAAGAAAAGCCTAAATGTGTTATAGCTCACAAAAACTGCGACATATGACGAAATCAACGAGTTCTAATGAATGCAAGAAATGCCGATGAAGTTGTCGCCGGACCCCCAAACTATGTGGTATAGCTCACGGAAACTTCGAGATAGGATCAAAACGACGAGTTTTATTAAATGCCAGAAACGCCCATGAGATTGTCCCCTGGCCCCCAATATGTGTACTATAGCTCACGAAAACTACGAGAAAAGAGCAAATAGACGAGTTTTAATGAATGTCAGAAATGCCCATTAAATTGTCCCCGGACCGCCAAACAGTGTGCTATAGCTCACGAAAGCTGCGAGGTAGGACCAAACCAACGAGTTCTAATGAATGCAAGAAATGCCGATGAAGTTTTCCCCGGACCTCCAAACAGTGTGCTATAGCTCACCAAAACTGCGAGATAGGACCAAATCGACGAGTTTTATTAATGCCAGAAATGCCCATCAAATTGTCCCCGGACCACCAAACATTGTACTATAGCTCACGAAAACTGCGAGAAAAGAGCAAATAGACGAGTTTTAATGAATGTTAGAAATTCCCATGAAATTGTCCCCGGACACGCAAATAGTGTGTTATAGCTCACGGAAACTGCGAGAAAGGACCAAATGGATGAGTTTTAATGAATGCCAGAAATGGCCATGAAATTTTCCCCGGACCCCCCAAACGGTGTGCTATAACTCACGAAAACTGCGAGCAAAAAAGCAAATAAACGAGTCTTAATGAATGTCAGAAATGACCATGAAATTTGTCCCCGGACCCCCAAACAGTGTGCTATAGCTCACAAAAACTGCGAGAAAGGACCAAATGGATGAGTTTTAATGAATGCCGGAAATGCCCATGAAATTTTCCCCGGACCCCCCAAACAGTGTGCTATAACTCACAAAAACTTTGAGATAGGACAAAATTGACGAGTTTTGATGAATGCCAGAAATGCACATGAAATTGTCCCTAGACCCCCCAACAGTGTGCTATAGCTCACGGAAACGGCAAGATAGGACCAAATCGACAATTTATGATGAATGCCAGAAAGGCCCATGAAATTGTCCCCGGACCCCCAATCAGTGTGCTATAGCTCACGAAAACTGCGAGATAGGACCAAATCGACGAGTTCTAATGAATTCATGAAATGTTGATGAAGTTGTCCTCGGACACCCAAACTGTAACATCCCAAGTATGAAAACCAACCCCTTAGAATGTTTGTTGCATGTTTATTAAAGTATTGCATCATGTCATCATATTGTTTTCATTCTGTTTGCATTTGTTTCTTATTTGATGCATCTGTTTTTTCCTGTTTTTCCCAATTCAAATTTAAACTTTATTCAAATGATTGTTTCATCCTTGCTCTGTTACAGCATTTGAAATAAAAATCACAAATAAAAACAACCAATTTGTTTCATTTTTGTTCCATAGTGATCACTTGGTAAAAGGATGGTTTTAAATCAATCATTTAAATTCCTAAAACACATTTAAAATTCCAAATTCAAGCATCAAACAACAACCAATTGAATCCATGCAAATTATAAAACACTTTTAATCAATGGGTTGTAATTAACGTAGGGGTTACCCTATTTTAAAAGTTGGTTTTTATTAATGATCATTAATATTAAAAATTTCACCCAAACTTGGTTTAAATTCAAACAGCAAACAAAATTCAACCTTTTTGAAAATAAAAGTTAAAACCTGTTTGCAAATGACCTAAAAAGGTTACCCAAATTTTTTCCAAATTTTTCACTAAGTTAAACCTATCAAATGCTTCCAATTACTTTTCAGCAAAAAAAGAGGGGAAAGAAAAATCAAAAAATCAAATTCTTGGCGCCAAGGGGAGATGGGCTGCTCCCAGCCCACCCATCTTTCTCTCCCCGCGCGCACCGCAGCCCGCTGGCCCGCGTACCATTTCGGGGATCTATTCCCTTTTCTCCCCCGTGTACGGCGGCCATCGGAGCGTGCCACGGCGGCAGGCGCTCGCCACCGACGGCCACGCATCGACGACCGCGCCTATTTAGCCCCTACGGACCCCGCAGCACGTAACCCTAGCCCTAGGTTGCTGTTTCCCCTCGTCGCCGCCGCCGCTCACCCTCTCTCTGCTCGAGCTCCCCTCTCTGAAGCTCCCTCCGGCGACCACCTCTCCGAACCTCGACGATGCATGCCTCCGTCAACGCTCGATTCCTTGCGGGCTAACCAGGAATCGAACCTCCACCCTCTCCTCGTCAGTTTAGACACCAGAGCAGCCCCGGTGACCCCCTGGATCTTCCCCGCCGTCCTCGTCCACGCCGCGGTCGCCGCCGTCTGCCGAGCTCTGCAACCGCGACCATCTCCCGGTGAGCCACCGTGCTGTCTCATCCCCTCTCTCCCTCTGTTGCACCCACCACGGCACCGTGCACGTCCACCGCATCCGTCCAGCACACGCACGCACCACCAATTCGAGCACGGGTCCGTGGATCCCCGCCGGCGATCTGTTTCTGTCAGCAAAGTTCAGAGTGGCGCGTGTGTTGGATTCAGTTAAAAACTGGATCTGAACCTTAACCTCCACTCGCCCTCGTTACTAACAGAACGAACGCAACACCGCAGTGGTTCAGTGCTAGCGTGCGCAGCGTGAGGTGCAGGGATCGAATCCCTCGCGGCTCGATTAAAACCAACACCTTTTTGCGCGCGACGCTGACGGGCAGGCCCCACACATCAGTGACTCACACTGCCACGCGCGCGCAGCACGCCACGCTGGCCCCCCAGGCCCACGCTGCAGTGGCTGGGGCTGGCTAACCGTGCGGTAACAAAAGTTCTGCATTTTTCTGTTTTCAAAATAGAACCTTTTTAATTACAGTTTAGTCCTCAAATTTAGTTGGTTAATAACTTTTAATATATAACTCTAAAAAAATAAAAGTTAAATATGTTTATTGTTCTAAATTTAATTGTCTATCCAACTATGCCATTTGTGTATTGTTTTGAATTTTCAAAATGCAATTCAAATTTGAGTTCAAATAATTCAAATGCAAATTTCTAAATTCCATAACTAATTCATAATAAATACAAACCATGCAAATAAAATATGTTTTTAATGCTATTTCAAATACCCTTTTCAAATATAAAATTTGTTTTATGGTTTGAATAATTTAAATTGCTTAAATAATTTAAATCTTATTTAAATCATTTAAAATTGCTAAATTCATAACTTGCTCAATTTAAATTATTTTTGAACATGCAAAATATGTTTTCAAACCACCAAAGTATAAACTTTTCAAATATGAGTTTGAAATTATGTTTTGAGCAAATAAAATTCAAATAAAATTCATGCTTGTTTTAAATTCATTTAAAACTTGTTTAATTTTGCTTAAGTCATAATAAATTCATCCTAATGCCTTTTTCAATATTTGAAACATGTAATCCACCCAAAATTTCATGATCTTTTCAAATATGAATTTAGTTATTTGTTTTGAACAATTTAAATGGTTGAAAACAACAAATACTTGTGTGTCACCTTTAAGGCACCAATAATTCCCTAAAGTAATAAATAAAATTCTTAATTGGTAAACCCTATTTTAAATTGGTTCTAATGTTGTTATTTTGCTGTTTTCCTCATGCATGCATCATACTAAATCACTAGCACCTGTTGATTAGTTGGAAAACAAATAATCTAACCAAAATCCATGGGCTTTTCATATGCAACTCAAAATTGCATATGTGTCCATTTAAATTGTGTTATCATATCAATTAGTTTATTTTGATGCATCCATTAACTTGACATGCATCATCCTATGATTGTGCACTATGCCATGATATTGATTGTTTATTTTTCCTGTATTGTTTGTTTGCTTCTTCTCGGATAGACGACGACGTTGATACCGACGATCTTTACGACACCCCTTCTGAGGATCTAGCTCAGTACCCGGCTACTGGGTTTGCAGGCAAGTTATCACTCACATGAACCATTATGTTCCTTTCAACATTGGCTACCGATACTTTCCGTTGTCTATTCCTGCTAGCCATATGTATCGTTGTTTCGGTTACGAACCTAGCACATGATACCCTAAACCCCTGATATTGCCACACCTCCAGTCCTAAAACCCCGTTGCTTGGGCCCGTGTCTTACTAGCATGCTTAGGGTTGTTTTGCTCGAGTCTGTTATCAGTTATCTTCTGTTATCACATCTGTTTATATTCCGGGGCTCGATGTTAAACAACAACCTGTTAATTTGAGGTAATAATAAATTGCTGATAAGGCACCGGCAGGAGGCCCGGCGTGGTTTTGAGGCCTGCTAGTGTCGACCCTAATAGGAAAAGGGTCTTGTCTACTGATCCATGATGAGCGCACTATCCGCATGTGGGAAGCGTGTATGCGCGCCACCCTCAATTTGATTCGATTCGCATCTTGTCCAAATCACCACACTTAGTTCGGGCTTTCCATTTGATGCACTCATATGCAGGTACGAACCCGAGGCCAGGGTGGAACTTTTGTAGTCGGCATTTAGGGCGGCGTAGTCTTCCAGTGCTATGAGGGTCCCCTTTTCTTCGTGGGGCTCGATTAGCCGTGCACGCACAGCACGTGGTCCTTTGGGCTTGATGCGGAGAAGAGTTGAGTTGTGTTGAGTGCCCCGCTTGGTGGGAAAGGCCTTCCCATCTGGCGGGTTATTCTTACGTGTACGGCCAAATTGGTGCACCCCTGCAGGGATAAATCTTCTCGAGAAGCCGTGTTTTCCGCGGTTATGGTTAACTTGGTGAAAGTACTGGCTAACAAGTACTCAGAACAACTTACACCTAACTAATGATAACTTGACTAGTAATAGGCTTATTGACACAACAATTTGATCCATCATTAATCCAACTGTGTGAGTTATCCTCGGATTGCTTCTTTGGATAAGGGGCGAGGTCCAGGATGGGTTTGTTTGGTGGTTAGCTATGGTTGGTTACGATACGCTATCTTATCTCTTTCTGTTACACCGGAAGTTGTAGTATGTTCTGTAGATGGTTAGTGCAGCCAGTTGCAGCATCTTTTATACCCTTTCCTCCGTTGAACCCAAGGCATCTGTGCTTGGTGTTGACGGGCTACATTTTGGTGAACTGTGAGTCTTGCTTGCCAGTACGTTTATGTACTGACCCCTTTGGGGCTGTGGTTTCCGCAGACTACGCTTACGAGGATCCAGGTGACGGCTACTACGTGGAGTTTGACGAGGCTGCTGACGAGTAGTTAGCGGACCCGGGCAGGATCCGAGACATCGTGGATGGGCTCCGTTGTCTTTTCATTCCCGGCTTCTTAAGCCTATTTGGATTTGTCTGTACTCAGACCCTTTGAATGCTTCCGCTGAGTTGTAATGATGCTATGTTGGGACATGTGTCCTCTGGATGATTGTATTTGCTATTCTCTGCCCTAGTGAGGGTCAGTTGCAACTTATTTCAATCTTTTGTGTCTTAGTGATACGTTATGTTATCATTTTGTTCAAAGCCGTTGACGTACCATGTGTGTATGGTATGAAGTACGTCAATGGTAGTGTCCTGATTTCTACGGGATAGTTTACATCGACGGTGAATAGTAAAGATTGGTTGTCACACATAAGTGTTGGCCTACTCGTAAGAGATGCGGGTGCCGGTAAGCCCCGTAATCCAATCAAAATACTGTTCAGTTCGTACGGTGAGTATCCCCTAGAAGTCCGGGTGCGACAAATGGTATCAGAGCCTGTCTGCCTGTAGGATCCCTTTTTACTGGTCGCAGTTGAGTCTAGAAACTATTTTGTAGCTATATAGGAAAAATGAAACGTGAGAGTAGGAATTCTGCCATTTTTCTTCTTTCCCCACCCACCCACCCCTTTTCTGGGAAGGAAGTGCAACGTTGTTTTCTGTTCTCACCTAAACTTTCAAGTTAGGATTTCACGTATCCTGGTTTCTCAAGGATAGTTATATCTACTAGACCATAGGAATGGAGGTGGTTGTGACATGATTTATCATGTTGCCTACTCATGATTGAGAACGGAGGCTTGTAAGCCCCGGAAGCAAATCCTCTATCCCTTAAGCAGTAGATATTGATCTTTTAGAAGCCCGGATGGGGTTTTCCGTAGTACCTCAGGAGTTTTTGGTCTCGTGTTTCCCGTTGTTGCTTCGATATCCTGTTCTCCTCAACATCCTTTTCGTCCGTTCAAACCTTGTTGTTGCTTTCCACTTCAGTTCTCTACCGGCGTCTAATCAAAACTTCCCCGATCATCTGCAGATGGATCTCAGGTTCTACCCACAGGTGGTTCGGATGACTCGTTGCGAGAGCACTGCCGGTTATCCGGAGATGCTGAGAGACATGGTCACTTATCTGGGGTTCCGTTGGGCACCAGAGTACCAGGTCTACGAGCAGCAGCGGGAGTTTGACCAGACCTACTACCAGGCTATCGTCTACATTCTGTCAGATGATGGCATGAGCGTTGTCCACCGCTACGAGGCAGTAGGTTCCACAGTGGATATGGCCGTGCAGCAGGCAGCTTACGTGAGTCTCACCGTCCTCCGTGCTGACTACTGGGGGTTTGATGATTCTATCTATCGCCACATCCCCCGTGGTTACATCACTTCAGCGGGAGCTCACTTCACCCTCTACGACAACCTGGATGTCTACGAGCATGATAACACCAGGCTGCACACCACCGCTCAGTTTGTGAGGCACAGTGACGCTGTTGCCACCACACTTTCTCAGGAGTTGGCCTCAGTCAGGGAGCAGCTCTACCTTGCTTTGACTCGTCTGGCTATGTACACCACAGACTTTGTTGGAGATGAGCGCTTTGCACGTTTCCATCAGACAGTTGGACGTAGTTTGCCAGATGCTGGAGGTTACGAGCCGATCAGAGGTCCACTCCTCAACCTCGGAGCTGGTTGCACTGGGATTCCACGCTTTGGAGCACAGGGAGACGACGCTTTCTACTTCACCACACCGAGAGTTGCTCTCAGAGCAGTCCCGATCTACGTGGATCGTCGTTCTACCTACTTCTGTGGGATTCCTCCTCACCGTATCTCTCGTCGTACTACTCACCGCCGTCCTGCGTGATGAGCATGGGAGTACTGATGTATCCATTCATAGCTATGTTTAGTTATCCTTTGGCTTTCGAACCATGTATTGGTGTGTTGGATATTCTGATGTATTTGAACATGTGATGATGTACCTGTTGGTTATCTTTTCATGCGTCGGAATAATCTATCTTTCGGTTACCAAGTCTATCCCTTTCTATTGTTGTGCTAAAATGCATGTCTATTCAGGATGCCACCAACAAGGAGCAACCCGCCTGAACCACGTCCGCTCACGGAGCTGTTGACTCAGATGACTCAGGTCGTGACTCAGATGGCCTAGATCCAGGCTAACCAGCACAACAACCAGAATGCTCCGCGGGTCAGCATCAAGGAGTTTCTGAGTCTGGGGCCGAGAGCTTTCGTGGCAACACGTGAGCCTCTGGATGCTGATGACTGGATCAGGGAGATGGCCAGGGCTCTGGACATTGCTCACGTTGCTGAGGAGGATAAAGTCAAGTATGCCACCTACCTACTGAAGGGTCAGGCAGCTACCTGGTGGGAGAACTACCAGACCATGAGAGCTGGATACCCTATCACCTGGGGATGTTTCAAGGATGCCTTCCTGAAGCACCACATCCCAGATGGCCTCATGGAAAGGATGCGTGAAGAGTTCTGCTCTCTTAAGCAGGGCAAGATGGACGTCATTGGCTACCAGAATGAGTTCAATCGCCTCGCTCGTTACACTGGTGATGAGGTGTCCACTGAGATCAAGAAGATGGCAAGGTTCCGCCGAGGTTTTAACCCGGAACTGAAGTACGCTCTCACCAACATCAAGTGCAAGGACTTCGAGGAGATCGTGAACACCGCGCTCAATGAGGAGAATGGGCGCAAGGCGTTCGAAGAGTCGCGCAAGCACTCGCGTGAGGGTGGTTCCTCCTCCAACATGACCACCCCTCCGCAGAAGGGCCGCATCTGGGTGCCAAACAGTGCTGTCACTAGGGCTCCATATGCCCAAGCTTCTCAAGGCTTCGCTTCCCGCCCACCCAACCCATCTCAGATGCAGGCTCAGAGGTTCTCAATGGGGCAGCCAAGGCCAGATGCACCTCGTGTCGTCACTTGCTTCAAATGCAAGCAGACTGGACACTATGCTGATAAGTGCACTCAGAGGCAGCTACCTCCACCACCTCCTCGCCCCAACACCAACCAGGCAATGGTTCGTGCTCCCCCGGCTAAAGCCTTCAACTCCAACAACAGGCCTGTCGGGAGGACAGCGAGGGTGAATCATATCAAGGCCGACAAAGCTGAGGAAGCTGCTGACGTCGTTCTCGGTACATTCCCCGTAAACTCTAACCCAGCTAAAGTGTTGTTTGATACCGGAGCATCACATTCTTTCGTGTCAAAGATCTTTGCAACAGCAGTTAAACTACCTTTTGTTGGTTTGGGTTCCCCGCTAGTAGTAAACTCCCCTGGAGCAACTATGCAAACTTCCAAGATCAGTCATGAGAATCAGATCCTAATTGGAGGTCACATATTCCTTGCTTCCCTCATTATGCTTGGCAATTCTGACATTGATGTCATCCTTGGCATGGATTGGTTGAAGGCCAATAAAGCTACGATTGATTGTGCTAAGAAGTCAATAACCCTGTTCCACCCGTCTGGCCAGATAGTCTATTCTCCAAGTGAATCAAGTTCTATTCAGCTGTACACCCTGGATGCTAAACCTCTACCTCTGCTCGAAAATGTTCCGGTGGTTTGTGAATTCCCTGACGTCTTTCCAGAAGAGTTGCCAGGGATGCCTCCGGACAGAGCAGTTGAGTTCGTGATCGAGCTTGAACCAGGTACTGCTCCAATCTCTAAGCATCCATACAAGATAGCTCCTCCTGAACTGAAATTGTTGAAGGAGCAAATCGATATGTACATGGAGAAAGGTTACATTCAGCCTAGTTCCTCCACTTGGGGTTGCCCAACTCTGTTTGTTGCCAAGAAGGATCAAACAAAAAGACTCGTGGTTGACTATCGTCCTCTCAACGAGAAAACAATCAAGAACAAGTACCCAATTCCTCGTATCGATGATCTTTTTGATCAACTTGCTGGAGCCTCAATATTCTCAAAGTTGGACTTGAGGATGGGTTACCATCAAATAAAGATCAGAAAGGAAGATATTCCAAAAACAGCTTTCACCACTCGGTACGGTCTATATGAATACACCGTCATGTCCTTTGGTCTCACCAATGCACCGGCAACGTTCTCAAGACTCATGAATTCTGTCTTCCATGAATACCTCGACAAGTTTGTTGTGGTATATCTCGATGATATTCTAGTCTACTCAAAATCTGAGGAAGAGCATGGAGAACACCTTCGTCTCACTCTCATGAAACTTCGCGAGCATCGTCTATATGCCAAGTTCTCCAAATGTGAGTTCTGGATTCCAGAAGTTGCTTACCTTGGTCATGTCATCTCCGCCAAGGGCATAGCCATTGATCCAGAAAAGGTTAAAGCAGTTGTTGATTGGAAACCTCCTAAGACGGTGAAGCAAGTCAGAAGTTTTCTTGGCTTGGCTAGCTATTGCCGTCGTTTCGTCCAAAACTTTTCCAAGATTGCCAAACCTCTCACTGATCTCACAAAGAAGGACAAGAAGTTTGTTTGGACTCCACAATGTGATGAGAGTTTCAATCTCCTGAAGACTAAACTCACTTCCACCCCAGTTCTGGTTGGCCTAGATACTACCAAACCTTTCCAGATATTCTACGATGCATCTCTCCAAGGTCTAGGTGCAGTTCTTATGCAAGAACGCCAAGTTGTGGCTTATGCTTCACGTCAGTTGAACCCGCATGAGCAAAAATATCCCACACATGATCTTGAACTTGCAGCAGTTGTGTTTGCCCTCAAAAAATGGAGACAATACTTGTTGGGTAACAAAACTGAAATCTTTTCCGATCATAAGAGTCTGAAATACATCTTCACTCAACCAGATCTAAACCTCAGGCAAAGGAGATGGATTGAAAAGATTAAAGACTTTGATCTCACCATTTCTTACACTCCAGGCAAGGCTAATGTTATGGCCGATGCTCTCAGTCGCAAGTCATATTGCAATAATCTCATGATCATGGAAAGCCAACCTCCACTTCATGAAGAATTCCAGAAGCTGAACCTTGGTCTTGTTCCTCAAGGCTACCTTGCTAGCTTGACAGCCAGTCCAACTCTCGAGGACAAGATTCGTTCTAAACAACTTCGTGATACTGAAATCAAGAAGATGGTTGAGCACATCAAGGAAGGCAAGGAGAAATTCAAGTCTTTCTCAGTTGATGACAAAGGAACTGTGTTCTTTGAAGGACGCATTGCAGTTCCTCAAGTTCAAAGTCTCAAAGATATCATTCTCAAGGAGGCTCATGAAACTCCTCTTTCCATTCACCCTGGAAGTACAAAGATGTACCAGGATCTTAAGACACTGTATTGGTGGCCTGGCATGAAACGTCAAATTGCTCAATACGTTTCTGAATGCGACATTTGTCAACGTGTTAAGGCAGTCCATCAGAAAACAGCAGGTCTACTCCAACCTCTGAAAATTCCTGAGTGGAAGTGGGACATGATTGAAATAGACTTCGTCACTGGTTTTCCAAAGTCCAAGAAGGGCAACGATGCAATCTTCGTTGTTATTGATCGTCTCACTAAGGTAGCTCACTTCTTTGCTGTCAAGGAAACTATCTCAGCTAGCCAGTTAGCAGAGCTCTACACAGCAAAGATCGTTCCTCTTCATGGTGTTCCATTGGAAATAAGCTCAGACCGTGGAAGTATCTTCACTTCTCATTTCTGGAAGAGTTTTCAGGATGCATTGGGCACCAAACTTCTGTTCAGCACAGCTTATCACCCTCAGTCTCAAGGGCAAGTCGAAAGAGTCAATCAGATTCTCGAGGATATGCTCAGAGCATGTGGTCTCTCCTTTGGCATGAAATGGGAGGATTGCCTTCCATATGCTGAATTTTCCTACAACAACAGCTACCAGGCAAGCCTAGGCATGGCACCATTTGAAGCACTCTATGGCCGCAGATGCAGGAGTCCAATCAATAGGTCTGGAGCTGGTGAACGTTCACTCTTAGGCCCTGACATTGTTAAGGAAGCCGAAGAGAAAGTTCGAATCATTCGTGACAATCTCAAGATTGCTCAGTCTCGTCAGAAAAGCTACTATGACAGCAAGCACAGGGATATGATCTATGCACCTGGTGATAAGGCATATCTCCGTGTAACTCCCCTAAGAGGCACTCATCGTTTCGGTGTGAAAGGAAAGCTTGCACCAAGATACATTGGCCCTTTCAACATTCTCTCAAGGCAGGCAGAAAATGCTTATCGCCTTGAACTTCCAGAAAAGCTATCCAAGGTGCACGATGTGTTCCACGTGTGACAGCTCAAGAGGTGTTTCAAAGATCCAGATCGTGCAGTTGATCATGATTCCATTGAACTGCAAGATGATATATCTTATGAGGAGCACCCTGTTCGTATTCTCGATGAGACCGAGCGTAAGACTCGCAACAAGAGCACCAAGTTCTTGAAGGTGCAGCGGTCGCATCATTCCGATAAAGAGGCAACGTGGGAGACCGAAGAGGATCTTCGCAAGAAGTATCCGGACCTTTTCCTTTCTCAGTAGGAATCTCGGGGCGCGATTCCTTCAAGGGGGGGGGGGCGTTTTGTAACATCCCAAGTATGAAAACCAACCCCTTAGAATGTTTGTTGCATGTTTATTAAAGTATTGCATCATGTCATCATATTGTTTTCATTCTGTTTGCATTTGTTTCTTATTTGATGCATCTGTTTTTTCCTATTTTTCCCAATTCAAATTTAAACTTTATTCAAATGATTGTTTCATCCTTGCTCTGTTACAGCATTTCAAATAAAAATCACAAATAAAAACAACCAATTTGTTTCATTTTTGTTCCATAGTGATCACTTGGTAAAAGGATGGTTTTAAATCAATCATTTAAATTCCAAAAACACATTTAAAATTCCAAATTCAAGCATCAAACAGCAACCAATTGAATCCATGCAAATTATAAAACACTTTTAATCAATGGGTTGTAATTAACATAGGGGTTACCCTATTTTAAAAGTTGGTTTTTATTAATGATCATTAATATTAAAAATTTCACCCAAACTTGGTTTAAATTCAAACAGCAAACAAAATTCAACCTTTTTGAAAATAAAAGTTAAAACCTGTTTGCAAATGACCTAAAAAGGTTACCCAATTTTTTTCCAAATTTTTCACTAAGTTAAACCTATCAAATGCTTCCAATTACTTTTCAGCAAAAAAAAAGGAGAAAGAAAAATCAAAAAATCAAATTCTTGGCGCCAAGGGGAGATGGGCTGCTCCCAGCCCACCCATCTTTCTCTCCCCGCGCGCACCGCAGCCCGCTGGCCCGCGTACCGGTTCGGGGATCTATTCCCTTTTCTCCCCCGTGTACGGCGGCCATCGGAGCGTGCCACGGCGGCAGGCGCTCGCCACCGACGGAACCGCATCGACGACCGCGCCTATTTAGCCCCTACGGACCCCGCAGCACCTAACCCTAGCCCTAGGTCGCCGTTTCCCCTCGTCGCCGCCGCCGCTCACCCTCTCTCTGCTCGAGCTCCCCTCTCTGAAGCTCCCTCCGGCGACCACCTCTCTGAACCTCGACGATGCACGCCTCCGTCAACGCTCGATTCCTCGCGGGCTAACCAGGAATCGAACCTCCACCCTCTCCTCGTCAGTTTAGACACCAGAGCAGCCCCGGTGACCCCCTGGATCTTCCCCGCCGTCCTCGTCCACGCCGCGGTCGCCGCCGTCTGCCGAGCTCTGCAACCGCGACCATCTCCCGGTGAGCCACCGTGCTGTCTCATCCCCTCTCTCCCTCTGTTGCACCCACCACGGCACCGTGCACGTCCACCGCATCCGTCCAGCACACGCACGCACCACCAATTCGAGCACGGGTCCGTGGATCCCCGCCGGCGATCTGTTTCTGTCAGCAAAGTTCAGAGTGGCGCGTGTGTTGGATTCAGTTAAAAACTGGATCTGAACCTTAACCTCCACTCGCCCTCGTTACTGACAGAACGAACGCAACACCGCAGTGGTTCAGTGCTAGCGTGCGCAGCGTGAGGTGCAGGGATCGAATCCCTCGCGGCTCGATTAAAACCAACACCTTTTTGCGCGCGACGCTGACGGGCAGGCCCCACACATCAGTGACTCACACTGCCACGCGCGCGCAGCACGCCACGCTGGCCCCCCAGGCCCACGCTGCAGTGGCTGGGGCTGGCTAACCGTGCGGTAACAAAAGTTCTGCATTTTTCTGTTTTCAAAATAGAACCTTTTTAATTACAGTTTAGTCCTCAAATTTAATTGGTTAATAACTTTTAATATATAACTCTAAAAAAATAAAAGTTAAATATGTTTATTGTTCTAAATTTAATTGTCTATCCAACTATGCCATTTGTGTACTGTTTTGAATTTTCAAAAGGCAATTCAAATTTGAGTTCAAATAATTCAAATGCAAATTTCTAAATTCCATAACTAATTCATAATAAATCCAAATCATGCAAATAAAATATGTTTTTAATGCTATTTCAAATACCCTTTTCAAATATAAAATTTGTTTTATGGTTTGAATAATTTAAATTGCTTAAATAATTTAAATCTTATTTAAATCATTTAAAATTGCTAAATTCATAACTTGCTCAATTTAAATTATTTTTGAACATGCAAAATATGTTTTCAAACCACCAAAGTATAAACTTTTCAAATATGAGTCTGAAATTATGTTTTGAGCAAATTAAATTCAAATAAAATTCATGCTTGTTTTAAATTCATTTAAAACTTGTTTAATTTTGCTTAAGTCATAATAAATTCATCCTAATGCGTTTTTCAATATTTGAAACATGTAATCCACCCAAAATTTCATGATCTTTTCAAATATGAATTTAGTTATTTGTTTTGAACAATTTAAATGGTTGAAAACAACAAATACTTGTGTGTCACCTTTAAGGAACCAATAATTCCCTAAAGTAATAAATAAAATTCTTAATTGGTAAACCCTATTTTAAATTGGTTCTAATGTTGTTATTTTGCTGTTTTCCTCATGCATGCATCATACTAAACCACTAGCACCTGTTGATTAGTTGGAAAACAAATAATCTAACCAAAATCCATGGGCTTTTCATATGCAACTCAAAATTGCATATGTGTCCATTTAAATTGTGTAATCATATCAATTAGTTTATTTTGATGCATCCATTAACTTGACATGCATCATCCTATGATTGTGCACTATGCCATGATATTGATTGTTTATTTTTCCTGTATTGTTTGTTTGCTTCTTCTCGGATAGACGACGACATTGATACCGACGATCTTTACGACACCCCTTCTGAGGATCTAGCTCAGTACCCGGCTACTGGGTTTGCAGGCAAGTTATCACTCACATGAACCATTATGTTACTTTCAACATTGGCTACTGATACTTTCCGTTGTCTATTCCTGCTAGCCATATGTATCGTTGTTTCGGTTACGAACCTAGCACATGATACCCTAAACCCCTGATATTGCCACACCTCCAGTCCTAAAACCCCGTTGCTTGGGCCCGTGTCTTACTAGCATGCTTAGGGTTGTTTTGCTCGAGTCTGTTATTAGTTATCTTCTGTTATCACATCTGTTTATATTCCGGGGCTCGATGTTAAACAACAACCTGTTAATTTGAGGTAATAATAAATTGCTGATAAGGCACCGGCAGGAGGCCCGGCGTGGTTTTGAGGCCTGCTAGTGTCGACCCTAATAGGAAAAGGGTCTTGTCTACTGATCCATGATGAGCGCACTATCCGCATGTGGGAAGCGTGTATGGGCGCCCCCCTCAATTTGATTCGATTCGCATCTCGTCCAAATCACCACACTTAGTTCGGGCTTTCCATTTGATGCACGCATATGCAGGTACAAACCCAAGGCCAGGGTGGAACTTTTGTAGTCGGCATTTAGGGCGGCGTGGTCTTCCAGTGCTATGACGGTCCCCTTTTCTTCGTGGGGCTCGATTAGCCGTGCACGCACAGCACGTGGTGCTTTGGGCTTGATGCAAAGAAGAGTTGAGTTGTGTTGAGTGCCCCGCTTGGTGGGAAAGGCCTTCCCATCTGGCGGGTTATTCTTACGTGTACGGCCAAATTGGTGCACCCCTGCAGGGATAAATCTTCTCGAGAAGCCGTGTTTTCCGCGGTTATGGTTAACTTGGTGAAAGTACTGGCTAACAAGTACTCAGAACAACTTACACCTAACTAATGATAACTTGACTAGTAATAGGCTTATTGACACAACAATTTGATCCATCATTAATCCAACTGTGTGAGTTATCCTCGGATTGCTTCTTTGGATAAGGGGCAAGGTCCAGGATGGGTTTGTTTGGTGGTTAGCTATGGTTGGTTACGATACGCTATCTTATCTCTTTCTGTTACACCGGAAGTTGTAGTATGTTCTGTAGATGGTTAGTGCAGCCAGTTGCAGCATCTTTTATACCCTTTCCTCCGTTGAACCCAAGGCACCTGTGCTTGGTGTTGACGGGCTACATTTTGGTGAACTGTGAGTCTTGCTTGCCAGTACGTTTATGTACTGACCCCTTTGGGGCTGTGGTTTCCGCAGACTACGCTTACGAGGATCCAGGTGACGGCTTGTAACATCCAAGTATGAAAACCCTTAGTTGTTTTACTTATTTGTTTAATTTATGCAATGCATCATGGCATCATTCTCATTTTTATTTCTGTTTGCATTGTTTTCATAATAAAATTCAAACTTAATCAAACATTGTTTTCACACTTGTCTGTTACAATCTCTCAAATAAAGATTTGCAATTCCAAAAACATCAATTGCTCCCAATTAGTTTCATATTGGGTCAACTCTTAAATTGTTGCTTAATTTAATCACACCATTAATCAATCAACCATTTCAATCATTATTTTTCTAAGTCATTTCAAATTCAAACCACCCCCTAAAATTCAGTACCTTTGAAACCATAACAACTCACCAAACTCTTTCCCTATCTAAACCCTTCCAAAACCCTAGGGGAAACCCTAGTGGGAATGGCTTTATTTTCCAATATTAAGTATTATGGTAATTTTCAATTAAATTGGTTAATTTTAAAATAGCAAGCAAACAATAAAGTTTTGAAAACAACAACTACCCAAAAGGTTGCATTTTCCACTAATAAATGTACCCTATTTTTATTCCAAACTTTCTGTAAACAAAATCTTGTTTTGTTTCCTTTTTGCTCAACTACAAAAAAAAAACAGTACAAAAAAATAAAAAGAATAAAATAAAAGGAGAGCAGCAGCAGCTAGGGTCCAACCCAGCCCAGCCCGTTTTTTCCCTCTGGCCCGATAACCCTCAAGTCGCTGTCGTCCTCCTCCCCCTGCTGGCGTCATGGTGTACGACCGCACGCCCATCGTCGATCGCCTCCTGGACCTCCCCGATGGCCGCCGTACAGCTCCACCCGCCCCCATAAAAACACCGCGGCCTCCTCCTGCCGCCGCAACCCTAGATACCTCCCCCCTACTTCCCTATCATCGCCGCCATCGCTTCCACCTCCACTCCCCTCTCTGAATCTCGCCGGAGGGCAACCTCTCTGAACTTCCGCTGGCCACCGGCGACACCCTCCTCCTCCATCCTATCTAGGCGCGGGAACCAGCCCGCCACCGTCCCCTCTCTCCGACGGACACCGCAGCAGGGACGAAGACTCCGTGGATCGCCTACGCCATCGGCGACATCTCCGGCCGCCGCGCTGCCACGAACCGCTGCGTCGACGACCTTCTCCGGTGAGCGCGCCACCGTTCCTCCTCCCTCTCGGTACCCTCTGTTCGCAAGCCCGTGCACGCACAAGCACACGCACCCCTCGAGAGCGAGCGCCAGCCCGTCGATCGCTGCCGCCGGCGAACGCCGTGGTTGTCTGTCAGTCGAGCAGGGAAGCGCGCGGTCGTCATTTAGCTTCAGTTAACCGAGGCGATGCAACGATATCCTCCCGCGCACCTGTACCCTGTCACGATCGATCGCCAGCCGAGTTGGCGCGTTCCTTGCGCGCGGGCCAGGAGGTCTCGGGGTCGAACCCCCGGAGGCGCAAGCCACCTTCTTTTTCCATCTTTTCCCCGCACTGACACCCCGGGCCCGCTGGTCAGTCTCCCTAGAGCCACGCGGGCACAGCACACCACGGGTCCCCACCTGGCAGCGTGTGGGTAGACCCCGTGCACGGTGACAAAAGTTCAAAGTTGTTTTCTGTTCTTTTCTTTAAATAGCAGATTTGAATACCAACTTCAAAAATTCAATATCTTGGGTTTTATAAATCCAATAAATACAAACTTTATATCTATTCTGATCCAAATTTTATAAACTTTCCAAATATCCAATTTGTATTCTGTTTTGGAAATTTCAAATGCATTTAAATTTCAAATTTGAATAATTCAAATGCAAATTGAAATAATTCATAACTAATTCATACTGTTTTCAAATAATACAAATAAAATATGTTTTTCACACCTTTTTGAATACTCTATTCAAATATAAATTTTGTTTTCTGGTTTGGATAAATTAAATTGCCTAAACAATTTAAATCTTGTTTAATTCAATAAAAAATTGTTTAATATTGTTTAATTCATAAATAAATAATCCAAAGTCCAATTTCAAAATGTGAAACATGTAATCCAACTAAAATTTGATAAACTTTTCAAATATAAAATTTGTAAATTGTTTTGCACACTTTAACTTGATGATAACAACCTTTACTTGTGTGTCATGTTTAAGTAACCAATTTTCCAAACTAATAAATGATTTCTTAATTGGTTAACTATCATTCTAATTGCATTTAACTTGTTATGTTATTGTTATTCATCATGCATGCATCATACTAAGTCACTTACACATGATGCTTAGTGATAGAACAATTAATTCAACTCTAAAGCATGGGCTTCCATATGCAACCTTTGCATATGGAATCCATTTAACCTTGTGTCTCATATCAACTAGTTTAGTTTGGTGCATCTATTAAACATGACATGCATCATCCAATGTTTGTGCACCTATGCCATGTATTGATTGCCCGTTTTCCTTCGTTGTTTTTTTGCTTCTTCTCGATTAGACGACGACGTTGGTACCGACGAGCCTTACGACACCACTACTCAGGACCTAGCCCAGTACGAGGCTGAGCTGCCAGGCAAGTTATCACTCACATGAATCATCGAGTTCCTTTCCACACTTGTTGTCGATACTATCTTTTTGTCTACTATTGCTAGCCCTATGTATCGTTGCTTGTTCTCCGAACCTATCACATGATTCCTGAACCAATGATATTGCCTCACCTCCATACCTACAGCCTTTGTTTGTGCCTTAGTATTATCTAGCATGCTTAGGGTTGCTTTTACTCGAGTCTGTTGTCGGTTACTACTTTTACTATCTTATTATCTTGTACCGGGGCTCGTTGTTAATCAATCAATCCTGTTAATTGCTAATGGTAATAATAATTTGATGATTAGGCACCGGCAGGAGGCCCATGAGTGGTTTTGGAGCCTGCTAGTGTCGACCCTAATAGGAAAAGGGTCTTGTCTACTGATCCATGATGAGCGCACTACCCGCATTTGGGAAGCGAGTATGGGCGCCCCCCTCAACTTGACCTGATTCGCATCTCGTCCAAATCGCCTCATTTAGTTCGTGTTTTCCATTTGCCGCATGCATGTTTTTGCGAGCCCAGCGCAGGGTGGAACTTTCGTAGTCGGCATATAGGGGGACACGGTCTTAGAGTGCTATGATGGTCCATTTTCTTCTGGGCTTGATTAGCCGTGCGCCCAAGGTTCTTTGGGCTTGATGCGAAGAATGGTTGGTTGTGTTGAGTGCCCCGCTTGGTGGGAGGCATCCCATCTGGCGGGATATTCATGAGTGTACGGCCAAATTGGTGCAACCCTGCAGGGATAATCTTCTCGAGAAGCCGTGTTTTCCGCGGTTATGGATTACTTGGTGAAAGTACTGGCTAACAAGTACTCAGGACAACTTCAACATAACTATCAACCATGTTTCACCCAATGATTAATAACCTGACTAGTAATAGGTTATTTCACACAATAACTTGATTCACCTTATCACAACTGTGTGAGTTATCCTCGGATTGCTTCTTCGGATAAGGGGCGAGATCCAGGATGGGTTTGGTTGAAGTTATCTTTCAGTTGGTTACAATCCTCGATCTTATCTTTTCTGTTAGCCGGAACTTGTAGATATCTTCTGTAGTTGGTTAGAGCAGCCAGCAGCAACTTTTATTTCACCCCTTTTCTTCCGTTGATCCCAAGCATCTCTGCTTGTGTTGACGGGTAACTCCTTGATGAACTGTGAGTCTTGCTTGCCAGTACTTGGATGTACTGACCCCGTTGGGGCTGTGGTTTACGCAGAGTACGACTACGACTACGATGCTTCCCAGGATGGCTACTTTGTGGAGTTCGACGACGCTGCAGACGAGTAGTTAGCTGGACCAGGGCAGGATCCAGACCTACGTGGATGGGCTTCGCTTTTCTTTATTTTCTCCGGCTTCTTAAGCCATGGATTTGTCTGTACTCAGACCCCGTTGATTGCTTCCGCTGTTGTAATGGATGTTATGTTGGGACATGTGTCCTCTGGATGACTGTATTCGATATTTCTGCCTTAGTGAAGGCCAGTTGCACTTATTTCATTCTTTTGTGTCTTAGAGACATTCTGTGCTATCATTCGTACCAAACTGTTGACGTACCGTGCGTGTTTGATTATGAAGTACGTCGACAATAGTGCCTTTAGGTTCCTAGCGGATAGTTTACTTCGACGGTGGAAGCAGGGCTTGAGTTGTCGCGCATAAGCGCAGGCCTACTAGGAAGCTGGGACGTGGGAGCAGTTATGCCCCATAATCCAAGCACCTGACTTCCAGTTCGTGCGAGGAGTATCCTCTAGAAACCCAGGGTGCGACAAATGGTATCAGAGCCTGTCTGCCTGTAGGATCCCTTTTTACTGGTCGCAGTTGAGTCTAGAAACTATTTTGTAGCTATATAGGAAAAATGAAACGTGAGAGTAGGAATTCTGCCATTTTTCTTCTTTCCCCACCCACCCACCCTTTTCTGGTAAGGAAGTGCAACGTTGTTTTCTGTTCTCACCTAAACTTTCAAGTTAGGATTTCACGTGTTTTGGGTTCTCTGTAGTACCTCAGGACTTTTGGTCTCGTTTTCCCGATGTTGCTTCGATATCATGTTCTTTTCAACATCCTTTTCGTTCGTTGAACCTTGTTGTTGTTTTCCACATCCTTTTTCATCTACCGGAGTCTAATCGAAACATTCCAAATCATCTGCAGATGGGTCTCAACTACTATCCGCAGGTGGTTCGCATGACTCGCTGTGAGAGCACCGCCGGTTTTCCGGAGTTGCTGAGAGACATGGTTACCTATCTGGGGTTCCGTTGGGCACCAGAGTACCGGGTCTACGAGCACCAGCGAGAGTTTGACCAGACTTGCTACCGGGCTATCGTCTACATTCTGTCGGATGATGGCAGGAGCATTGCACACCAGTACGAGGCAGTAGGGTCCACAGTGGATATGGCAGTGCAGCAGGCAGCGTACGTGAGTCTCACCGTTCTCCGTGCTGACTACTGGGGGTTTGATAAGTCCAGTTTTCGTCACATCCCCCGTGGTTACATCACGGCAGCGGGAGTTCACTTCACTGTCCACCGCGACATGGATACCTACGAGACTGATAGCTCCAGGCTCCAGATCACTGCCCAGTTCGCTAGTCACAGTGATGCCGTTGCTTCCGCACTTTCTCAGGAGTTAGCCTCAGTCAGAGAGCAGCTCCACCTTGCTCTCACTCGTCTGGCGACGTACACCACAGACTTTGTTGGAGACGAGCGCTTCGCCCGTGTCGTTCAGCCAGCTGGTCTTCCGTTGCCAGATGCTGGAGGTTACGAGCCGATCAGAGGCCCACTTCTCGACCTCGGAGCTGGTTACACAGGGATTCCCCGCTATGGAGCACAGGGAGAGGACGCTTTCTACTTCACCACACCGAGAGTTGCTCTCAGAGCAGTTCCTATCTACATGGATCGTCGTGATACCTACTTCCGTGGGATTCCTCCTCACCGTATCTCTCGTCGTACTACTCACCGCCGTCCTGCGTGATGAGCATGGGAGTATCGTTGTATCCATTACTAGCTGTGTCTAGTTTATCCTTTCGTTTTCGAACCATGTATTGGTCTGTTGGATATTCTGGTGTATTTGAACATGTGATGATGTACCTGTTGGTTATCTATTCATGCGTCGGAATAGTCTATCTTTCGGTTACCAAGTCTATCCTTTTCTGTTGTTGTGCTAAAATGAATTTCTGTTCAGGATGCCTCCAACCAGGAACAACCCGCCTCCGCCACCACCAATGGGGGAACTGTTGGCTCAGATGACCCAAGTGGTGACACAGATGGCCCAGATCCAGGCTAACCAGCACCAAAACCAGAATGCTCCAAGGGTCACCATCAAGGACTTCCTCAGCTTGGGCCCAAAAGCTTTCGTGACAACACGTGAGCCCCTGGATGCTGATGACTGGATCCGTGACGTAGCAAGAGCTCTGGAGATAGCTCATGTTGCTGAAGAGGATAAGGTCAAGTACGCCACCTACCTACTGAAGGGTCAGGCAGCTACTTGGTGGGAGAACTACCAGGCCATGAGGGCTGGCTTTCCTATCAACTGGGGATGTTTCAAGGATGCCTTCCTGAAGCACCACATCCCGTATGGTCTCATGGAAAGGATGCGTGAGGAATTCTGCTCTCTCAGACAGGGCAAGCTGGACGTTCTCGGCTACCAGAACGAGTTCAATCGTCTCGCTCGGTACGCTGGTGACGAAGTGTCCACCGAAGCCAAGAAGATGGCAAGATTCCGCCGAGGTTTTAACCCGGAACTGAAGTACGCTCTCACCAACATCAAGTGCAAGGACTTCGTGGAGCTTGTGAACACCGCACTCAATGAGGAGAATGGGCGCAAGGCGTTCGAAGAGTCCCGCAAGCACTCGCGTGAGGGTGGTTCCTCCTCCAACATGACCACCCCTCCGCAGAAGCGCCGCATCTGGGTGCCAAATGGTGCTGTCACTCGGGCTCCAAATGCCCAAGCTTCTCCAGGCTTTGGTCCCCGCCCACCCAACCCATCTCAGATGCAGGGTCAGAGGTTTCCGATGGGGCAGCCAAGGCCAGGTCCTTCTCGTGTCGTCACTTGCTACAAGTGCAAGGAGACTGGACATTATGCTGATAAGTGCACTCAGAAGCAGCTACCCCTACCTCCTCGCCCCAACACCAACCAGGCTATGGTTCGTGCTCCCCCGGCTAAAGCCTTCAACTCCAACAATAGGCCTGTCGGGAGGAACGCGAGGGTGAACCATATCAAGGCCGACAAAGCCGAGGAAGCTGCTGACGTCGTTCTCGGTATATTACCCGTAAACTCTATTCCAGCTAAAGTGTTGTTTGATACTGGAGCATCGCATTCCTTTGTGTCAAAGATCTTTGCTACAACGTACAATTTAGCTCTGGTTCCGCTAAGCAATCAAATCTATGTGCACTCTCCGGGAACTAAAATGATTACTTCCAAGATAAGCATGGACAATCAGATCCTAATTGGAGGTCGTGTATTCCTTGCTTCACTCATGTTGCTGGGAAATTCTGACATTGATGTCATTCTGGGTATGGATTGGTTGAAGACCCACAAAGCTAAAATTGACTGTGCTCAAAAGTCAATAACTCTCTCCCACACTTCAGGCCAGATAGTCTATTCTCCATATGGATCAACTTCTGTTCAGTTGTTCAGCCTCGATGCCAAACCCCTTCCTGCAATTGAAAATGTTCCGGTGGTTTGTGAATTCCCTGACGTCTTTCCAGAAGAGTTGCCAGGGATGCCCCCGGACAGAGCAGTTGAGTTCGTGGTCGAGCTTGAGCCAGGTACTGCTCCAATCTCTAAGCATCCATACAAGATAGCTCCTCCTGAACTGAAATTGTTGAAGGAGCAAATCGATATGTATATGGACAAAGGTTTCATTCATCCTAGTTCTTCCGCTTGGGGTTGCCCAACTCTGTTTGTTGCCAAGAAGGATCAAACAAAAAGACTCGTGGTTGACTATCGTCCTCTCAACGAGAAAACAATCAAGAACAAGTATCCACTTCCTCGTATCGATGATCTTTTTGATCAACTTGCTGGAGCCTCAATATTCTCAAAGTTGGACTTGAGGATGGGTTACCATCAGATAAAGATCAGAAAGGAAGATATTCCTAAGACAGCTTTCACCACTCGGTACGGTCTATATGAATACACCGTCATGTCCTTTGGTCTCACCAATGCACCGGCAACGTTCTCAAGACTCATGAATTCGGTCTTCCATGAATACCTCGACAAGTTCGTTGTGGTATATATTGATGACATTCTTGTCTACTCAAAATCCGAGGAAGAGCATGGAGAACACCTTCGTCTCACTCTCATGAAACTTCGCGAGCATCGTCTGTATGCCAAGTTTTCCAAATGTGAGTTCTGGATTCCAGAAGTTGCATATCTTGGTCATATCATCTCTGCCAAAGGCATTGCCATTGATCCTGAAAAGGTTAAGGCAATTGTTGACTGGAAACCCCCTAAGACGGTGAAGCAAGTCAGAAGTTTTCTTGGCTTGGCTAGCTATTGCCGTCGTTTCGTCCAAAACTTTTCCAAGATTGCTAAACCTCTCACTGATCTCACAAAGAAGGACAAAAAGTTCGTTTGGACTCCACAATGTGATGAGAGTTTCAACCTCCTGAAGACTAAACTCACTTCCACACCTGTTCTAGTTGGCCCCGACACTACCAAACCTTTCCAGATATTCTGTGATGCATCTCTCCAAGGCCTAGGAGCAGTTCTTATGCAAGAACGTCAAGTTGTCGCTTATGCTTCACGTCAGTTGAACCCACATGAGCAAAACTATCCCACTCATGATCTTGAACTTGCAGCAGTTGTGTTTGCCCTCAAGAAATGGAGACAATACTTGTTGGGTAACAAAACTGAAATCTTTTCCGATCATAAGAGTCTGAAATACATCTTCACTCAGCCAGATCTGAACCTCAGGCAAAGGAGATGGATTGAGAAGATTAAAGACTTTGATCTCACCATTTCTTACACTCCAGGCAAGGCTAATGTTATGGCCGATGCTCTCAGTCGCAAATCCTATTGCAACAATCTCATGATCATGGAAAGCCAACCTCCACTTCATGAAGAATTCCAGAAGCTGAACCTTGGTCTTGTTCCTGAAGGATACCTTGCTAGCTTGACAGCCAGCCCAACTCTCGAGGACAAGATTCGTTCTGAACAACTTCGTGATAATGAAATCAAGAAGATTGTGGATCACATCAAGGAGGGCAATGATAAATTCAAGTCCTTCTCAATTGATGACAAGGGAACTGTGTTCTTCGAAGGACGCATTGCAGTCCCTCAGATTCAAAGTCTCAAGGATATCATTCTCAAGGAGGCTCATGAAACTCCTCTATCCATTCACCCTGGAAGTACAAAGATGTACCAGGATCTCAAGACTCTGTATTGGTGGTCTGGCATGAAACGTGAAATTGCTCAATACGTTTCTGAATGCGACGTTTGTCAACGTGTTAAGGCAGTCCATCAGAAGACAGCAGGTCTACTCCAACCTCTGAAAATTCCTGAGTGGAAGTGGGACATGATTGAAATGGACTTCGTTACTGGGTTTCCAAAGTCCAAAAAGGGCAACGATGCAATCTTCGTTGTTATTGATCGTCTCACTAAGGTTGCTCACTTCTATGCTGTAAAGGAAACTATCTCAGCTAGCCAGTTAGCAGAGCTCTACACAGCAAAGGTTGTTCCCCTTCATGGTGTTCCATTGGAAATAAGCTCAGACCGTGGAAGTATCTTCACTTCTCATTTCTGGAAAAGCTTTCAAGAAGCATTGGGCACTAAACTTCTGTTCAGCACAGCTTATCATCCTCAGTCTCAGGGGCAAGTCGAAAGAGTCAATCAGATTCTCGAGGATATGCTCAGAGCATGTGGTCTCTCCTTTGGCATGAAATGGGAGGATTGCCTTCCATATGCTGAATTCTCCTACAACAACAGCTACCAGGCAAGCCTAGGCATGGCACCATTTGAGGCACTGTATGGTCGCAGATGCAGGAGTCCAATCAATTGGTCTGGAACTGGTGAACGTTCACTTTTAGGCCCTGACATTGTTAAGGAAGCCGAGGAGAAAGTTCGTATCATTCGTGACAATCTCAGGATTGCTCAGTCTCGTCAGAAGAGCTATTATGATAGCAAGCACAGGGATATGGTCTATGCACCTGGTGATAAGGCATATCTCCGTGTAACTCCCCTCAGAGGCACTCATCGTTTCGGTGTGAAAGGAAAGCTTGCACCAAGATACATTGGCCCTTTCAACATCCTCTCAAGACGTGCAGAGAATGCTTATCGTCTTGAACTTCCAGAAAAACTATCCAAGGTGCACGATGTGTTCCACGTGTCACAACTCAAGAAGTGTTTCAAAGATCCAGATCGTGCAGTTGATCATGATTCCATTGAGCTGCAAGATGATCTATCTTATGAGGAGCACCCTATTCGTATTCTCGATGAGACCGAGCGTAAGACTCGCAACAAGAGCACCAAGTTCTTGAAAGTCCAATGGTCGCATCATTCTGATAAAGAGGCAACGTGGGAGACCGAAGAGGATCTTCGCAAGAAGTATCCGGACCTGTTCAGTTCTCAGTAGGGAATCTCGGGGCGCGATTCCTTCAAGGGGGGGCGTTTTGTAACATCCAAGTATGAAAACCCTTAGTTGTTTTACTTATTTGTTTAATTTATGCAATGCATCATGGCATCATCTCATTTTTATTTCTGTTTGCATTGTTTTCATAATAAATTCAAACTTAATCAAACATTGTTTTCACACTTGTCTGTTACAATCTCTCAAATAAAGATTTGCAATTCCAAAAACATCAATTGCTCCCAATTAGTTTCATATTGGGTCAACTCTTAAATTGTTGCTTAATTTAATCACACCATTAATCAATCAACCATTTCAATCATTATTTTTCTAAGTCATTTCAAATTCAAACCACCCCCTAAAATTCAGTACCTTTGAAACCATAACAACTCACCAAACTCTTTCCCTATCTAAACCCTTCCAAAACCCTAGGGGAAACCCTAGTGGGAATGGCTTTATTTTCCAATATTAAGTATTATGGTAATTTTCAATTAAATTGGTTAATTTTAAAATAGCAAGCAAACAATAAAGTTTTGAAAACAACAACTACCCAAAAGGTTGCATTTTCCACTAATAAATGTACCCTATTTTTATTCCAAACTTTCTGTAAACAAAATCTTGTTTTGTTTCCTTTTTGCTCAACTACAAAAAAAAACAGTACAAAAAAATAAAAAGAATAAAGAAGGGAGGAGAGCAGCAGCAGCTAGAGGTCCAACCCAGCCCAGCCCGTTTTTTTCCCTCTGGCCCGATAACCCTCAAGTCGCTGTCGTCCTCCTCCCCCTGCTGGCGTCATGGTGTACGACCGCACGCCCATCGTCGATCGCCTCCTGGACCTCCCCGATGGCCGCCGTACAGCTCCACCCGCCCCCATAAAAACACCGCGGCCTCCTCCTGCCGCCGCAACCCTAGATACCTTCCCCCTACTTCCCTATCATCGCCGCCATCGCTTCCACCTCCACTCCCCTCTCTGAATCTCGCCGGAGGGCAACCTCTCTGAACTTCCGCTGGCCACCGGCGACACCCTCCTCCTCCATCCTATCTAGGCGCGGGAACCAGCCCGCCACCGTCCCCTCTCTCCGACGGACACCACAGCAGGGACGAAGACTCCGTGGATCGCCTACGCCATCGGCGACATCTCCGGCCGCCGCGCTGCCACGAACCGCTGCGTCGACGACCTTCTCCGGTGAGCGCGCCACCGTTCCTCCTCCCTCTCGGTACCCTCTGTTCGCAAGCCCGTGCACGCACAAGCACACGCACCCCTCGAGAGCGAGCGCCAGCCCGTCGATCGCTGCCGCCGGCGAACGCCGTGGTTGTCTGTCAGTCGAGCAGGGAAGCGCGCGGTCGTCATTTAGCTTCAGTTAACCGAGGCGATGCAACGATATCCTCCCGCGCACCTGTACCCTGTCACGATCCGATCGCCAGCCGAGTTGGCGCGTTCCTTGCGCGCGGGCCAGGAGGTCTCGGGGTCGAACCCCCGGAGGCGCAAGCCACCTTCTTTTTCCATCTTTTCCCCGCACTGACACCCCGGGCCCGCTGGTCAGTCTCCCTAGAGCCACGCGGGCACAGCACACCACGGGTCCCCACCTGGCAGCGTGTGGGTAGACCCCGTGCACGGTGACAAAAGTTCAAAGTTGTTTTCTGTTCTTTTCTTTAAATAGCAGATTTGAATACCAACTTCAAAAATTCAATATCTTGGGTTTTATAAATCCAATAAATACAAACTTTATATCTATTCTGATCCAAATTTTATAAACTTTCCAAATATCCAATTTGTATTCTGTTTTGGAAATTTCAAATGCATTTAAATTTCAAATTTGAATAATTCAAATGCAAATTGAAATAATTCATAACTAATTCATACTGTTTTCAAATAATACAAATAAAATATGTTTTTCACACCTTTTTGAATACTCTATTCAAATATAAATTTTGTTTTCTGGTTTGGATAAATTAAATTGCCTAAACAATTTAAATCTTGTTTAATTCAATAAAAAATTGTTTAATATTGTTTAATTCATAAATAAATAATCCAAAGTCCAATTTCAAAATGTGAAACATGTAATCCAACTAAAATTTGATAAACTTTTCAAATATAAAATTTGTAAATTGTTTTGCACACTTTAACTTGATGATAACAACCTTTACTTGTGTGTCATGTTTAAGTAACCAATTTTCCAAACTAATAAATGATTTCTTAATTGGTTAACTATCATTCTAATTGCATTTAACTTGTTATGTTATTGTTATTCTTCATGCATGCATCATACTAAGTCACTTACACATGATGCTTAGTGATAGAACAATTAATTCAACTCTAAAGCATGGGCTTCCATATGCAACCTTTGCATATGGAATCCATTTAACCTTGTGTCTCATATCAACTAGTTTAGTTTGGTGCATCTATTAAACATGACATGCATCATCCAATGTTTGTGCACCTATGCCATGTATTGATTGCCCGTTTTCCTTCGTTGTTTTTTTGCTTCTTCTCGATTAGACGACGACGTTGGTACCGACGAGCCTTACGACACCACTACTCAGGACCTAGCCCAGTACGAGGCTGAGCTGCCAGGCAAGTTATCACTCACATGAATCATCGAGTTCCTTTCCACACTTGTTGTCGATACTATCTTTTTGTCTACTATTGCTAGCCCTATGTATCGTTGCTTGTTCTCCGAACCTATCACATGATTCCTGAACCAATGATATTGCCTCACCTCCATACCTACAGCCTTTGTTTGTGCCTTAGTATTATCTAGCATGCTTAGGGTTGCTTTTACTCGAGTCTGTTGTCGGTTACTACTTTTACTATCTTATTATCTTGTACCGGGGCTCGTTGTTAATCAATCAATCCTGTTAATTGCTAATGGTAATAATAATTTGATGATGAGGCACCGGCAGGAGGCCCATGAGTGGTTTTGGAGCCTGCTAGTGTCGACCCTAATAGGAAAAGGGTCTTGTCTACTGATCCATGATGAGCGCACTACCCGCATTTGGGAAGCGAGTATGGGCGCCCCCCTCAACTTGACCTGATTCGCATCTCGTCCAAATCGCCTCATTTAGTTCGTGTTTTCCATTTGCCGCATGCATGTTTTTGCGAGCCCAGCGCAGGGTGGAACTTTCGTAGTCGGCATATAGGGGGACACGGTCTTAGAGTGCTATGATGGTCCATTTTCTTCTGGGCTTGATTAGCCGTGCGCCCAAGGTTCTTTGGGCTTGATGCGAAGAATGGTTGGTTGTGTTGAGTGCCCTGCTTGGTGGGAGGCATCCCATCTGGCGGGATATTCATGAGTGTACGGCCAAATTGGTGCAACCCTGCAGGGATAATCTTCTCGAGAAGCCGTGTTTTCCGCGGTTATGGATTACTTGGTGAAAGTACTGGCTAACAAGTACTCAGGACAACTTCAACATAACTATCAACCATGTTTCACCCAATGATTAATAACCTGACTAGTAATAGGTTATTTCACACAATAACTTGATTCACCTTATCACAACTGTGTGAGTTATCCTCGGATTGCTTCTTCGGATAAGGGGCGAGATCCAGGATGGGTTTGGTTGAAGTTATCTTTCAGTTGGTTACAATCCTCGATCTTATCTTTTCTGTTAGCCGGAACTTGTAGATATCTTCTGTAGTTGGTTAGAGCAGCCAGCAGCAACTTTTATTTCACCCCTTTTCTTCCGTTGATCCCAAGCATCTCTGCTTGTGTTGACGGGTAACTCCTTGATGAACTGTGAGTCTTGCTTGCCAGTACTTGGATGTACTGACCCCGTTGGGGCTGTGGTTTACGCAGAGTACGACTACGACTACGATGCTTCCCAGGATGGCTACTTTGTGGAGTTCGACGACGCTGCAGACGAGTAGTTAGCTGGACCAGGGCAGGATCCAGACCTACGTGGATGGGCTTCGCTTTTCTTTATTTTCTCCGGCTTCTTAAGCCATGGATTTGTCTGTACTCAGACCCCGTTGATTGCTTCCGCTGTTGTAATGGATGTTATGTTGGGACATGTGTCCTCTGGATGACTGTATTCGATATTTCTGCCTTAGTGAAGGCCAGTTGCACTTATTTCATTCTTTTGTGTCTTAGAGACATTCTGTGCTATCATTCGTACCAAACTGTTGACGTACCGTGCGTGTTTGATTATGAAGTACGTCGACAGTAGTGCCTTTAGGTTCCTAGCGGATAGTTTACTTCGACGGTGGAAGCAGGGCTTGAGTTGTCGCGCATAAGCGCAGGCCTACCAGGAAGCTGGGACGTGGGAGCAGTTATGCCCCATAATCCAAGCACCTGACTTCCAGTTCGTGCGAGGAGTATCCTCTAGAAACCCAGGGTGCGACACGGCTACTACGTGGAGTTTGACGAGGCTGCTGACGAGTAGTTAGCGGACCCGGGCAGGATCCGAGACATCGTGGATTGGCTCCGTTGTCTTTTCATTCCCGGCTTCTTAAGCCTATTTGGATTTGTCTGTACTCAGACCCTTTGAATGCTTCCGCTGAGTTGTAATGATGCTATGTTGGGACATGTGTCCTCTGGATGATTGTATTTGCTATTCTCTGCCCTAGTGAGGGCCAGTTGCAACTTATTTCAATCTTTTGTGTCTTAGTGATACGTTATGTTATCATTTTGTTCAAAGCCGTTGACGTACCATGTGTGTATGGTATGAAGTACGTCAATGGTAGTGTCCTGATTTCTACGGGATAGTTTACATCGACGGTGAATAGTAAAGATTGGTTGTCACACATAAGTGTTGGCCTACTCGTAAGAGATGCGGGTGCCGGTAAGCCCCGTAATCCAATTAAAATACTGTTCAGTTCGTACGGTGAGTATCCCCTAGAAGTCCGGGTGCGACACAAACAATGGGCTATAGCTCAGGAAAACTATGAGATGGGACCAAATCGACGAGTTCTAATGAATGCCAGAAATGCCCATGAAATTGTCCCCATACCCCCCCCCCCCCCAAACAGTGTACTATAGCTCACGAAAACTGCAAGAAAAGAGCAAATAGACGAGTTTTAACGAATGTCAGAAATGCCCATGAAATTGTCCCCGGACCCCAAAGAATAAGGCCTATATTTCATCCCACTAGGAACATCTAACGCCCTGTCTCCGTCAATCGGCCAAGGAAAAAGCTTCAAAGATGTGTGTAATGGGGCCGGCCCTGCTCAGCATTCTATATAAAAAGACCACGTAATGGTTTTTTTTGAAACTAGGCAAAAGCTTTGACTTTTACATTGATATAGGAGAAGCTAACATGATGTGGCCTGGACCATAAAAAAAAGGACTCAGGGCCACAAACCCAATAAAACTTTAAAGTCTAATTTCCGCCAAGTGCTTAGTGCCCGCTAAAATCCATTTTTTGCACCCGTCTTTAATCTTCTCAAAGAGCGTCGTGACCATAGAGTAGAAGCTTCACAATGGATCAAGGGGTCAATCCAATGAATTGAGCTATGTAGGCCGAGCCCATGGAGTAGCAGCTGCTAGAAATAAGAGTCCACACAATAGAATCCTCAATGCTTCACGGTCAAAAGTGACGCCTTGGAGCAGCTCCTATACAGTAATGAACTGGGAGATATGCTCAACCGTGAAGTTGTGTCCTGAGATGTCCGTAATCCAACATAGGCTAGCAAGATCATTCTTAACACACCTACGCCTTTACTTGGATGCCTAGAAAATCTTAGGCGCAATAAACTTTGGAGAGGACCAATTAAGTTAAGAAGATTACCTGAATGACGCTTTCTCCTCATTGCCAATGGTAATGGTTTAGTTTAGCATTCTATCCAGGCCGACTCATAAAATCCTTCTAGCACAGCACAACACCATGGCTAGAGCGAGTTTCCTTTTCCTAATCATCCTTGTTATATCCAACTCGATATAAATTTTCGAGGAGCGTCCTTCTTCTCTGTCTTGTACCGAGTTGCGTCGAACACCGGACATATGGTTCACTCCGTACCCTTGCCCCGATAGATGATGCGATCATTAATGCAGACATGGTATTTCACGTGAGGTAAATCTAGAGGGAACCCGACTTTCTTGGCCTCCTCTATGCTTGTTGGACACTTTTTGCCCTTGGGAAGGTGGCCGTCGCAGAATGCCATGTTTTCATCGTGGCTCTCATCAATCCGTTTGTGCTTTGTCTTCATATCCAGATCTCTGAGCGTTACATTCAAATGGGTATCCTCGCACGTGCATCCTTCATACAATGGAGTAACCGTGTCTATCTCTAGTTGCGATAGCTTCGATTTCTCTCTAGAAACAACTCGGATATTGATAGTCTCCTTGAGAAGCGGCGCTTGAACTTGAGGGTCCTGCACCCAGTCCGTCATCGTTTTCATGCGGCTCTGACATCTTCATCATGATGTCCTTCGTCTTGATCATGATGTCCTTCATCATGTCCGGGAGACTCTTCATCTTCTCGCCCTCCATCACAATTATTTTCCGGATACTGCCCTTCCTCCATCCCATTGGCATGTTCATCTTCTTCATGACTTGCCGGGTACGGAGTCTAGCCATTAATGAAACCACGACGGATAAGGTGTGACTCCAAGTCACCATGATTGTATCTGATCAAGTGTTTAAGTTTGTATTTTCTACAAGGACATCTTTTCTCTCTCATGTTATTTCGAAACATTTCGGTCTTCAAATGTTTCATAAATCAAGCCACGATGCCTTTGCTCATATGCATGGTCACCTGCGAGTACAAAAATATCAAAAGACAATTTAGAATCAAATTATGCAATTTGGATGGTTGTCACTGGACATATTCGGCATGACCTTTGCTAAAAATAGGGCATTGACGGAGTGTATGGTCGCCAAAATGGAAATGAGTCAACATTTTGGTAACACATGGCAACTCATTTTTAAGACATCGAATTTCGATCAAAGACACACAACACAATTTCGCATGTATATATATAGTCATGGTCCCACCATCTCTCGCGCGCGCTCACACAAAAACGCCCGCGTCAAACACAGCCTTCACACATAAATGCATGCATCCATATATATAAATATCCTCCAACGACTCACCCAGTATATATCTTGCCAAGACGAGATCGATAGAGTGCTTGTGACTCTATGGAATGGAGAAGATGGATGAGAAGGAGTGGTAAAGTGACATGGTACGAAGGGAGTGTTTGAGAGAGATTCCCCTCAGATATATATCAAATAAAATAGCTTAAATAAGGTTAAATAGGAGAAATGGGAGAAATGGAGTGGTGAAGAGGTGGGGGACGACCATATATGAATATGGAGATGAGAGGGGAGGAATGGGAGATGGTCCAAAGCTACTTAAAGGAGTGCAAGGCTTAGACGTGGCACACCTAGCTGGTGGTGTGCCACGGATAAAAGGAATAGGTGTGGCGCACGGGAGCCTGGAGCGCCACCGCTATGTTGGCTCCATGTATAAGCCAGGGCCCAGGCATCGCCGTGCGCCACCCGCCATATCTTATATCCATGGCGCACCGAGCGATAGGCACACCACGGCTATGCCTGGGCACCCAGCCCCCTAGGCCCACCTTTAGGCGTGGCGCACAGCTGGGTTAGTGCGCCACAACACTATAAGAAATGTGTTAACTTGTGCCTTTCTTATAGTGACTACGGTTTATTGGTCACAAAGTTATGACCAATTTAAATCTATTGGTCATGGTGTGTGTGGGAGGGACTAAACACTACATTCATACGAATTTAGTTTGCAAAAAACTCTTTTTTACATGAGATGGTCATAATCTAATATATATATATATATATATATATATATATATATATATATATATATATATATATGTATGTATGTATGTATGTATATCCTAGATATATTATATGAACATACACAAACCAAAAATAGTTAGAGTTTCTAATTAGAACCTCTCTAATTGGATTAGAGATTCTTTTAATTGTGTTTTTAAGGTGTCCTAGCCCGATTAGACCTAACTCCAATTGCTATTATTTCTCATGTGTTGAGAAATTTGCAGAATCATATAGCTCCAATCACAGTTAATTAGTGGTACCAATTAATAACACCGAAATGTTGTCTCTCTTCGTCGGTGTCGAGTCCTAGATGGCAGGTTGACACGAGCGTACGCGTGCACATTATAAGAGGGATTACACGTTTGATCCTTGACGAGGAAAACTTAGCGACATCCTTACAAATAGATATAGTTATGAAGATGAACGATTGTTCAGAAATCTTCAACAACTACATCCATTCTGTTGCCCGATGAGTTGTGGTCCTGATAAATGCATGTATGGGCATGCATCAGTATCTGCATAGTGATCTTTTTTATATGATCTGCATAGTGATCTTGGCGGTTACATAGGGCAAATTGTTTAAATTCCATAGCGTACACGAGTACAATCGGACTAGCATGTTCATGAGAACAGAAGATCGAGAAGATGTCAGGATCATGTCCATCCACTCACACCAAATGTCGGGGAAGCCACATGCGAGCAAGATCCATGTCGCACCCGGACTTCTAGGGGATACTCACAGTCCGTCAAACAGTAGATAAATGGCTTACGGGGCATACCGGCACCCGCATCTCAATATGAGCAGGCCAACACGTAAACGTGTGACAACCATTCTCTTACTATTCATCGTCTGCGCAAACCATCCCATAGAAATCCAGATACTTCCATTGACGTACTTCAAAACATACAAAGATGGTACGTCAACGGCATTGAGTGATATCACAACAGATCTCTACGACACAAAAGATTGAAATAAGTTGCAAATAGCTCTCATTAGAGCAGAGATAGCAAATACAATCATCCAGAGGACACATGTCCCAACATATCATCATTACATCACAGCGGAAGCATTCAAAAGGTCTGAGTACAGACAAGATCCAAATAGGACTAAGAGGCCGGAAACGAAAAGACGGAGCCCATCCACGAAGTCTCGGATCCTGCCCGGGTCCGCTATCTACTCGTCAGCAGTCTCGTCATACTCCACGTAGTAGCCACCATGTAGATCCTCGAAAACGTAGTCTGCGGAAACCACAGCCCCAAAGGGGTCAGTACATAAACGTACTGGAAAGCAAGACTCACAATTCACCAAAGTGTAACCCGTCAACACCAAGCACAGATTCTTTGGGTTCAACGGAAGGAAGGGGATATGAAAGATGCTGCAACTGGCTGCTCTAACCAACTACAGAAACATACTACAACTTCCGGCTAACAGAAGGGAGATAAGATCGCGTATCATAACCAACATACAAACTAACTCCAAACAAACCCATCCTGGATCTCGCCCCTTATCCAAAGATGCAATCCGAGGATAACTCACACAGTTGGATTAATGATGGTTCAGATTATTGTGTCAATAAGCCTATTACTAGTCAAGTTGTTAATCATTGGGTGTAAGGTTGTTAATCATTAGGTTTAAGTTGTCCTGAGTACTTGTTAGCCAGTACTTTCACCAAGTAGTCCATAACCGCGGAAAACACGGCTTCTCGAGAAGATTTAACCCTGCAGGGGTGCACCAATTTGGCCGTACACGTATGAATAACCCGCCAGATGGAATGCCTCCCACCAAGCGGGGCACTCAACACAACTCAACTATTCTTCGCATCAAGCCCAAAGCACCTTGGGAGCACGGCTAATCGAGCCCCGAAGAAAGGGGACCCTCATAGCACTCTAAGAACGTGTCCCCCTATATGACGACTACAAAAGTTCCACCCTGGCCTGGGCTCGCAAAAACATGCATGCGGCAAATGGAAAACACGAACTAAATGAGGCGATTTGGACGAGATGCGAATCGAATCAAATTGAGGGGGGCGCCCATACTCGCTTCCCACATGCGGTTAGTGCGCTCATCATGGATCAGTAGACAAGACCCTTTTCCTATTAGTGTCGACACTAGCAGGCCTCAAAACCACGCAGGGCCTCCTGCCGGTGCCTTATCATCAAATTATTATTAATAATAACATTAGCATGATTGGTGGATTAAACATCGAGCCCCCAGAACGTAATGAAATAGTAACAGAAAGTCACGGGTAACAGACTCGAGCAAAACAACCCTAAGCATGCTAGTAAGACACGGGCAACAAGCAAAAGGTTATAGGTATGGAGGTGAGGCGATATCAGGGTTAAAGGATACATGTGATAGGTTCGTAACAGAAGCAACTATTCATAGGGCTAGCAGAATAGACAACGGAAAAGTATCGGTATCCAATGTTGAAAAGAACACGATGGTTCATGTGAGTGAATACTTGCCTGCAAACCCAGTAGCCTGGTACTGAGCTAACTCCTTAGAAGGGGTGTCGTAAGTATCGTCGGTCTCAACGTCGTCGTGTATCCGAGAAGAAGCAAACAAACAATGCAGAAAGATAAACAATCAATAACATGGCATAGTGCACAAACATGGGATGATGCATGACCATTTAATTAATGCATAGAAATAAGCTGGTTGACAAGATAGCAACATGATTAAATGGACCCATATGCAATTGGATTGCATATGAAAAGCCCATGAATTATGGTTGAATTAGTTGTTCTACAACTAATCATCATGTGTAAGTGAGTTAGCATGATGCATGGATGAGGAAAACAGAAAAATAACAACAATAGAACCAAATGGAAATAAGGTTTACCCATTTTGAAATTTTAGTTATTAAGTTAAGGAATTTTGGTTTCTTAAAGGTGTCACACAAACATTTGTTGTTTTCATCAATTTTAACTGTTCAAAATAGCTAACAAAGTTCATATTTGATAAGTACACACAATTTTAGGTG
Organism: Alopecurus myosuroides; assembly: GCA_028641055.1. Lineage (NCBI taxonomy): Eukaryota > Viridiplantae > Streptophyta > Magnoliopsida > Poales > Poaceae > Alopecurus > Alopecurus myosuroides. Next base: position 48,960,324 of record CM054062.1, on the reverse strand, counting down.
GAATACATGTTTCACTTGTTGAAAAAGGATTTAGGATGAATTACTTATGAATTAAGCAAGTTTAAACAAGAATTAAATGAATTTAATTCAAACATGAACTTATGTGAATTTTTATTTGTGCAAAACATTAAGTGAGATTCATATTTGAAAAGCTTATACTTTTATGGTTTGAAAACATATTTTGCATGTTCAAAAATAATTTAATTTGAGCAAGTTATGATTTTAGCAATTTTAAATGATTTAAACAAGGTTTAAATTATTTAGGCAATTTAAATTATTCAAAACATGAAACAAAAATTATATTTGAAAAGGTGATTTGAAATAGCATGGAAAACATATTTTATTTGCATTATTTGGATTAATTATGAATTAGTTATGGATTTTATCAAATTACAAATGAATTGTTTGAATTCAAATTTGGGATGCATTTAAATTAGTCAAAATAGGAAACAAATGGTTTAGCTAGATAGGTAACTTAATTTAGGGCAGTGCACATATTTTACTTTTATTATTTGAGTTTATAAAACAAAAGTTATTTGCAATTTAGTTCCAGGGGCCAATCTGTAAAAAGAAAGGACTTAGATTTAAACAAACTTGGGCAGAAACGTTTGTCACCGCGCAGTGACCCAGCCCAGGTCACTGCCAGTGGCCAAGGGGCCTACGTGGCCAGCTGGAGCGCGCGTGGCAGCAGCAGTGGCTGACAGGGGGGGCCACCCTGTCAGCACTCGGTGCAAAATGAGGTTTTAATCGCGCGAGCCAGGGACTCGAACCCACGACCTGGGCGGGCGTGGATGCAGTGCACTGCCACTGCGGTGGTGAACGTTTGCTTGTGAGTAAACGATGCGCAACCCAGGTATTCTTCAGAAACGCTAACTGAATTTTTCTGTGCAGGTGTTAACTGAACTTCGTCAGAGAGGAAACGCCGGCGGCGATCACCGTTGACGGCGTGCTCGTGGTGCTTGCGCGTATTGGTGTTGTGGTGATGTGCGCGGATGCGTGCGAGGCGTGCTTGCGGACAAGATGCAGAGGAGGGAGAGATGGATGGCGTGCTCACTGTGAAGAATCGGAGCAGGCTCGGGGCAGTGCAGCTGCCGGCGACGACGAGGACCGCGGCGTCGTCGTGCGCGTTCCCAGCAACCGAGAAGATGTCGAGGACGTAGCTGGCAACGAGGCGCTCCCGTTCCCCGCACTAGCTCGCGCTGTTAGCCAACGGAGACGGCGATTGCCGGCGAGGTTCAGAGGTTGGCGACGGTGGTTGCAGCGGTGAGGTTCAGAGAGAGAATTGCGCCGGTGAGAGAGAGGTGGGCGACGGCGGAAGAGAGGGGGAGGTAGGCTGGTGGCTAGGGTTAGCTCTAGGGGGGTCTAGGGATGCTTTATAGAGGGGTAGGGCGACGGATGGCCGTTCCCGTGGTGATGCCGTCGACGTGGAGGGCGGCATCGCCCTGCCGTACTGTTAGAAGAAGGAGGAGGGGGTGCGAAGGGGTACGGGCCGCGGTGCTGGGCTGGGCCTTGCGCTGGCTCCCCCCTCTGGTAAGTTTCTCTTTCTATTTTTTTTGTCACTTTTTTTTGCAGGATTAGAAATAGGAAGAATTTGGTGAGTTTTTGGGTTAGTAAAATTTTAGAAAAATTTGTGTTAGTTGACTAGGTCAACAACAACCAAATGTCAACTTCTGTTTTCCAAATATTTCAAAAACAACTTGCGGTTTGGGTTTTTATTTGAATTTGGAAAGGAATTTGAATGAATTGTTGATTAAGTGATTTAGTAAAAGTAACATTTAATTAGTTTTTGGAACCTCAAGTTATTTTGAAACAAATTGATTGGAGTTGTTTTGTTTCATTACTTTCAAATGGTTGCTATATGGAAAAAGGCAATTGAATTTGAATAAATTTGGATTAAGTGAACTATTAAAAACCACAATTTTAAATAGTTGAACCTTAGGGATTTAATGGAAAGAATTGATTGAATGGTTTTGCAATTTTCATAACTTTCAAAAGGGTTGTTGTTTTGGAAATTAATTGATTTTGAAAGGGGTTTGGTATTAAATGAATTTTTGATAGAAACAAAACAATACTTTGAAATTACAACTTTAATGGAAACAATTGATTGTTTTGATTTGAAACATTCATTTTGGAAATTGTAACATCACAAGAATGAAACAAAAGGTTTGAATTTTGGTTTCAAATTCAAATAGAAAACAAAGGAAAACAGTTGGAAAACAGAGGAAAACAAAAGGAAAACAAGCAAAACAATTGCAATGAACATGATGCCATGATGCAAAACATAAAATAACAAAGAGCAAACATTCTAATGGCTACTTTTCATACTTGGGATGTTACAAAACGCCCCCCCCCCCCCTTGAAGGAATCGCGCCCCGAGATTCCTACTAAGAAAAGAAAAGGTCCGGATACTTCTTGCAAAGATCCTCTTGAGCTGTGACACGTGAAACACATCGTGCACCTTGGATTGTTTTTCTGGAAGTTCAAGATGACAGGCATTCCGGGCAACTCTTCTGGAAAGACGTCAGGGAATTTGGAAACCACCGGAACATTTTCAAGTAAAGGGAGAGGTTTTGTATCGAGGGTGTATAGCTGGAATGAATTTGATTCATTCGTAGAATAGACTATCTGGAATGTGGTGCTTCAGGAATGCTTCCTCGAAACAACCCCGGGTGATAGGAATGCCAGCTCTCATAGCCTGGTAGTTTCCCACCACGAAGCTGCCTGACCCTTCAGTTGGTAGGAGGCATACTAAAATCAACAACAACAACAACAACAACCTTTCTGGCCAGATAGACTTGATATTTGGGAAGTTTTGATTAGACGCCGGTAGAAGAACTGAACTGGAAAACAACAACAAGGTTTCAACGGACGAAAAGGATGTTGAGAAGAATAGGATATCAACATCGGGAAAACACGAGATCAAAACACTCCTGAGGTACTACGGAAAAACCCATCCAGGCTTCTAAAGGATCAATATCTACTGCTTAAGGAATAGAGGATCTGCTTCCGGGGCTTACATGCCTCCGTTCTCAATCATGAGTAGGCAACATGATAAATCATGTCACAACCACCTCCATTCCTATGGTCTAGTAGATATAACCATCCTAGAGAAACCAGAATTCGTGAAATCCTAACTTGAAAGTTTAGATGAGAAGGGAAAAACAACGTTGCACTTCCTTACCAGAAAAGGGAGGGTGGGTGGGGAAAGAAGAAAAATGACAGAATTCCTACTCTCACGTTTCATTTTTCCTATATAGCTACAAAATAGTTTCTAGACTCAACTGCGACCAGTAAAAAGGGATCCTACAGGCAGACAGGCTCTGATACCATTTGTCGCACCCGGACTTCTAGGGGATACTCACAGTCCGTCAAACAGTAGATAAATGGCTTACGGGGCATACTGGCACCCGCATCTCAATATGAGCAGGCCAACACGTAAACGTGTGACAACCATTCTCTTACTATTCATCGTCTGCGCAAACCATCCCATAGAAATCCAGATACTTCCATTGACGTACTTTAAAACATACACACATGGTACGTCAACGGCATTGGAACAAGTGATATCACAACAGATCTCTACGACACAAAAGATTGAAATAAGTTGCAAATAGCTCTCATTAGAGCAGAGATAGCAAATACAATCATCCAGAGGACACATGTCCCAACATATCATCATTACATCACAGCGGAAGCATTCAAAAGGTCTGAGTACAGACAAGATCCAAATAGGCCTAAGAGGCCGGAAACGAAAAGACGGAGCCCATCCACGAAGTCTCGGATCCTGCCCGGGTCCTCTATCTACTCGTCAGCAGTCTCGTCATACTCCACGTAGTAGCCACCATGTAGATCCTCGAAAACATAGTCTGCGGAAACCACAGCCCCAAAGGGGTCAGTACATAAACGTACTGGCAAGCAAGACTCACAATTCACCAAAGTGTAACCCGTCAACACCAAGCACATATGCTTTGGGTTCAACGGAAGGAAGGGGATATGAAAGATGCTGCAACTGGCTGCTCTAACCAACTACAGAAACATACTACAACTTCTGGCTAACAGAAGGGAGATAAGATCGCGTATCGTAACCAACCTACCAACTAACTCCAAACAAACCCATCCTGGATCTCGCCCCTTATCCAAAGAAGCAATCCGAGGATAACTCACACAGTTGGATTAATGATGGTTCAGATTATTGTGTCAATAAGCCTATTACTAGTCAAGTTGTTAATCATTGGGTGTAAGGTTGTTAATCATTAGGTTTAAGTTGTCCTGAGTACTTGTTAGCCAGTACTTTCACCAAGTAGTCCATAACCGCGGAAAACACGGCTTCTCGAGAAGATTTAACCCTGCAGGGGTGCACCAATTTGGCCGTACACGTATGAATAACCCGCCAGATGGAATGCCTCCCACCAAGCGGGGCACTCAACACAACTCAACTATTCTTCGCATCAAGCCCAAAGCACCTTGGGAGCACGGCTAATCGAGCCCCGAAGAAAGGGGACCCTCATAGCACTCTAAGAACGTGTCCCCCTATATGCCGACTACAAAAGTTCCACCCTGGCCTGGGCTCGCAAAAACATGCATGCGGCAAATGGAAAACACGAACTAAATGAGGCGATTTGGACGAGATGCGAATCGAATCAAATTGAGGGGGGCGCCCATACTCGCTTCCCACATGCGGTTAGTGCGCTCATCATGGATCAGTAGACAAGACCCTTTTCCTATTAGGGTCGACACTAGCAGGCCTCAAAACCACGCAGGGCCTCCTGCCGGTGCCTTATCATCAAATTATTATTAATAATAACATTAGCATGATTGGTGGATTAAACATCGAGCCCCCAGAACGTAATGAAATAGTAATAGAAAGTCACGGGTAACAGACTCGAGCAAAACAACCCTAAGCATGCTAGTAAGACACGGGCAACAAGCAAAAGGTTATAGGTATGGAGGTGAGGCGATATCAGGGTTAAAGGATACATGTGATAGGTTCGTAACAGAAGCAACTATTCATAGGGCTAGCAGAATAGACAACGGAAAAGTATCGGTATCCAATGTTGAAAGGAACACGATGGTTCATGTGAGTGAATACTTGCCTGCAAACCCAGTAGCCTGGTACTGAGCTAACTCCTTAGAAGGGGTGTCGTAAGTATCGTTGGTCTCAACGTCGTCGTGTATCCGAGAAGAAGTAAACAAACAATGCAGAAAGATAAACAATCAATAACATGGCATAGTGCACAAACATGGGATGATGCATGACCATTTAACTAATGCATAGAAATAAGCTGGTTGACAAGATAGCAACGTGATTAAATGGACCCATATGCAATTGGATTGCATATGAAAAGCCCATGAATAATGGTTGAATTAATTGTTCTACAACTAATCATCATATGTAAGTGAGTTAGCATGATGCATGGATGAGGAAAACAGAAAAATAACAACAATAGAACCAAATGGAAATAAGGTTTACCCATTTTGAAATTTTAGTTATTAAGTTAAGGAATTTTGGTTTCTTAAAGGTGTCACACAAACATTTGTTGTTTTCATCAATTTTAACTGTTCAAAATAGCTAACAAAGTTCATATTTGATAAGTACACACAATTTTAGGTGGAATACATGTTTCACTTGGTGAAAAAGGATTTAGGATGAATTACTTATGAATTAAGCAAGTTTAAACAAGAATTAAATGAATTTAATTCAAACATGAACTTATGTGAATTTTTATTTGTGCAAAACATTAAGTGAGATTCATATTTGAAAAGCTTATACTTTTATGGTTTGAAAACATATTTTGCATGTTCAAAAATAATTTAATTTGAGCAAGTTATGATTTTAGCAATTTTAAATGATTTAAACAAGGTTTAAATTATTTAGGCAATTTAAATTATTCAAAACATGAAACAAAAATTATATTTGAAAAGGTGATTTGAAATAGCATGGAAAACATATTTGATTTGCATTATTTGGATTAATTATGAATTAGTTATGGATTTTATCAAATTACAAATGAATTGTTTGAATTCAAATTTGGGATGCATTTAAATTAGTCAAAACAGGAAACAAATGGTTTAGCTAGATAGGTAACTTAATTTAGGTCGGTGCACATATTTTACTTTTATTATTTGAGTTTATAAAACAAAAGTTATTTGCAATTTAGTTCCAGGGGCCAATCTGTAAAAAGAAAGGACTTAGATTTAAACAAACTTGGGCAGAAACGTTTGTCACCGCGCAGTGACCCAGCCCAGGTCACTGCCAGTGGCCAAGGGGCCTACGTGGCCAGCTGGAGCGCGCGTGGCAGCAGCAGTGGCTGACAGGGGGGGCCACCCTCTCAGCACTCGGTGCAAAATGTGGTTTTAATGGCGCGAGCCAGGGACTCGAACCCACGACCTGGGCGCGCGTGGATGCAGTGCACTGCCACTGCAGTGGTGAACGTTTGCTTGTCAGTAAACGATGCGCAACCCAGGTATTCTTCAGAAACGCTAACTGAATTTTTCTGTGCAGGTGTTAACTGAACTTCGTCAGAGAGGAAACGCCGGCGGCGATCACCGTTGACGGCGTGCTCGTGGTGCTTGCGCGTATTGGTGCTGTGGTGATGTGCGCGGATGCGTGCGAGGCGTGCTTGCGCACAAGATGCAGAGGAGGGAGAGATGGATGGCGTGCTCACTGTGAAGAATCGGAGCAGGCTCGGGGCAGTGCAGCTGCCGGCGACGACGAGGACCGCGGCATCGTCGTGCGCGTTCCCAGCAACCGAGAAGATGTCGAGGACGTAGCTGGCAACGAGGCGCTCCCGTTCCCCGCACTAGCTCGCGCTGTTAGCCAACGGAAACAGCGATCGCCGGCGAGGTTCAGAGGTTGGCGACGGTGGTTGCAGTGGTGAGGTTCAGAGAGAGAATTGCGCCGGTGAGAGAGAGGTGGGCGACGGCGGAAGAGAGGGGGAGGTAGGCTGGTGGCTAGGGTTAGCTCCAGGGGGGTCTAGGGATGCTTTATAGAGGGGTAGGGCGATGGATGGCCGTTCCCGTGGTGCTGCCGTCGACGTGGAGGGCGGCATCGCCCTGCCGTACTGTTAGAAGAAGGAGGAGGGGGTGCGAAGGGGTACGGGCCGCGGTGCTGGGCTGGGCCATGCGCTGGCTCCCCCCTCTGGTAAGTTTCTCTTTCTATTTTTTTTGTTTTGTTACTTTTTTTTTGCAGGATTAGAAATAGGAAGAATTTGGTGAGTTTTTGGGTTAGTAAAATTTTAGAAAAATTTGTGTTAGTTGACTAGGTCAACAACAACCAAATCTCAACTTCTGTTTTCCAAATATTTCAAAAACAACTTGCGGTTTGGGTTTTTATTTGAATTTGGAAAGGAATTTGAATGAATTGTTGATTAAGTGATTTAGTAAAAGTAACATTTAATTAGTTTTTGGAACCTCAAGTTATTTTGAAACAAATTGATTGGAGTTGTTTTGTTTCATTACTTTCAAATGGTTGCTATATGGAAAAAGGCAATTGAATTTGAATAAATTTGGATTAAGTGAACTATTAAAAACCACAATTTTAAATAGTTGAACCTTAGGGATTTAATGGAAACAATTGATTGAATGGTTTTGCAATTTTCATAACTTTCAAAAGGGTTGTTGTTTTGGAAATTAATTGATTTTGAAAGGGGTTTGGTATTAAATGAATTTTTGATAGAAACAAAACAATAGTTTGAAATTACAACTTTAATGGAAACAATTGATTGTTTTGATTTGAAACATTCATTTTGGAAATTGTAACATCACAAGGATGAAACAAAAGGTTTTAATTTTGGTTTGAAATTCAAATAGAAAACAAAGGAAAACAAATGAAAACAGTTGGAAAACAAATGAAAACAGAGGAAAACAAAAGGAAAACAAGCAAAACAATTGCAATGAACATGATGCCATGATGCAAAACATAAAATAACAGAGAGCAAACATTCTAATGGCTATTTTTCATACTTGGGATGTTACAATCCACTAGGAGAAACAGAGCCAAAGGAGTTTACCTTTAGTACCAGTTCAATCATGAACCAGTACTAAAGGTAGAATTAGTACCGGTTCCACAGCACAGGGCGCCGGAAAGCTTCATCACCGGTTCGTTCGGAGTTTTTAGTACCGGTTTGTGTTACGAACCGGTACTAAATATTTTGGCGCCAAATTTAGCTGCGGATGTGGGGCCGGCGCTGCACATTTAGTACCGGTTCGTATCAGGAACCGGTTCTACAGGGTTTCCGGTCTATATCTCAACAACAGCACACCCGAGAGCTCTCCAATTTTTCATTCCAACACATTTCCAAGAAAAAATTCTCCTCTCACACTCCACCAAATCTTCATTTTTCTCCACCATTTTGTTAAGATTGGAAGCAACCATCTATACAAGGGTTAGCAACATTATCATTTCTTCCGGTATTCCTAATTTAGCTCATTTCCTATAGTTTAACTCGTTTCAATTTTTTAGTGCTAGCAAGGTGTTTGATGAAATGTCTAAGTTAGGGTTATCATTCGTTTTATATGCAATTTGAGCTTAAATTAAAATATGTCCTGTTGGATTTAGTATCTTCCCTGTCCTCACTGCCATCGATCCCCAGCGCCGCGTCCCTAGCCGGCATCATCTCGGTGAGTCTACTTTTGTTTTTATGTTTTATAGAAAAACTTAGTTTTATGTGATAGATGCATATATATTACTTTATAATTTTCTTACCTGTATGATTGTATTTTTTATGTATAGTGCCATGGTTTTGATATCCGTCCCCGTCGGCCCTCGTCCGGTCTATGATTCGAATGTTGTATACTTTTATAGCTATTTGTTTAATTTCGTTTTATGACAATTATGCTGACCAACTTGACATAGATATTTTACCTAGGAGGTAGTTGAACCAGAAAGACGTGATGCTGAGACACCCCGCTGACGGGTCGCAGTGGAGAAAAATCGACAGGGAGTTCAAGACATTTGTAGATGACACGAGGAACTTAAGATTTGGTCTAAGTACATATGGCTTTAATCCTTTCGGGGAGCAGAGCTCCAGTCATAGCACCTGGACGGTGACTCTATGTATCTACAAGATTCCTCCTTGGTTTTGCATGAAACGGAAGTTCATAATGATGTTGGTGCTCATCCAAGGCCCGAGGCAACCCGGCAACGACATTGATGTGTACCGAGGCCATTGGTTGAAGAACTTTTATAGTTGTGGCATGAAGAAGGTGTACCTGTGTGGGATGAGAATGAACAAAAGGAATTTAACCTACGAGGGTTGTTGTTCGTAACCATCAATGATTTTCCTGCTCTCAGTAACATTTCAGGACAATCTAACAAGGGATACAATGCATGCACACACTGTTTAGGTGATACTGACAATATTCATTTGGGAAACAAGAATGTGTACCTAGGGCATCGTCAATTTCTTTCACAACAGCATCGCTTAAGAAAGAGAGGAGGCAAGCATTTCAGAAGTGAGCCAGATAACCGGACAAAACCTACGTACCCGCCCTACTGGGGATGTTATATATGATATGGTTAAGGATTTAAGAGTGATCTTTGGAAAGGGCCCTGGTGGACAATCTGTTCCGAATGTCAGTGCCGGACACGAACCCCATGTGGAAGAAGATGTCTATATTTTGGGAGCTAACCTATTGGAAATCCTAGAGGTTCACTCTTCAATCGACATGCTGCACGTGACGAAAAATCTTTGCGTGAACCTACTAAACTTCTTGGGCATGTATGGGAAGACAAAAGATACACCAGATGCAAGCCAGGACTAGCAACGTATGCACGAACGAGACAACATGAATTCAGAGAAGTATCAAGGTCCTGCTAGCTACGCTCTTACCAAAGATGAGAAGGAGATATTTTTTGAAGTACTGAGCAGCATCAAGGTCTCGTCTGGATTCTCGTCGAATATGAAGGGAATAATAAACATGACAGAGAAAAAGTTTCAAAACCTAAAGTCTCATGACTGCCACATCATTATGACACAATTACTTCCGATTGCATTGCGGGGGCTTCTGCCAGAAAATGTTCGAGTACCCATTGTGAAGCTATGTGCATTCCTAATGCAATTTCTCAGAAGGTGATCAATCCACTAACTCTATCAAATTTACAGAAGGATGTGGTGCAATGTCTTGTCAGCTTCGAGTGGGTGTTTCCACCATCCTTCTTCAATATTATGACGCACCTCATAGTTCACCTAGTCAAAGAGATTCAAGTTCTCGGTCCTGTATTTCTACACAACATGTTCCCCTTTGAGAGATTCATGGGAGTCTTGAAGAAATACGTTCATAACCGTGCTAGGCCAGAAGGAAGCATGTCCAAGGGCTATGGAATAGAGGAGGTCATTGAGTTTTGTGTTGACTTTATTCCTGACCTTAAGCCGATCGGTGGTCCTGAATCTTGCTATGAGGGGAGACTTCATGGAAAAGGCACGCTAGGAAAGAGAGCAAAAATAAGTATGGACGGACAGTCTTTCACTAAAGCACACTACACAGTCCTACATAATTCCAGCTTGGTGGCTCCGTATATAGTGGAACACAAGAATATTTTACGCTCAAAATACCCGGAGCAAGGTGAAGATTGGATTGATAGAGAACACCACAAGGCTTTTGGAAGATGGTTGCAAACACATCTCATTAATGACACCACTGTTGAAGAACAACTATACTTGTTGGCCAAGCAACCATCTTTTCGTATATCAACTTGTCAAGGGTACGAGATAAATGGGAATACATTCTACACGATCGCCTAAGATCAAAAGAGCACCAACCAAAACAGTGGTGTCCGCTTTGATGCAGTAGACGACAATGCAAAGAAGGTCACATATTAGGGTACATAGAGGAGATATGGGCACTTGACTATGGACCTACTTTCAAGATCCCTTTGTTCCGGTGCAAATGGTTAAACCTGAAAGACGGGGTACAGGTAGACCCACAATACGGAATGACTACATTGGATCTGAAAAACTAGGATACGAGACCGAACCATTTGTGCTAGCTAGTGAAGTGGCTCAGGTTTTCTATGTGAAGGACATGTCTACCAAAAAAAAAAGGCAAAAGGAGACATCATATGATGAGCCAAAGCGCCACATAGTTCTTTCAGGAAAAAATACATTGTGGGAGTGGAGGACAAGACAGACATGTCAGAAGATTATGAGAACTTTGAGTAGATTGCACCCTTCAAGGTTAAAACTGACCCAAGCATCGTGTTAAATAACGAAGAGTGTCCATGGTTGCGTCTCAATGAGAAGAAAAGGAAACACACGATGAAAACTCAGAAGACTACATAGGGATGATGTTCTTGGTGATGTGTAATAATAAACTTGGAATACGACAGTTCTTTTGAAAAATTGTTCACAAAAAAGAAGTTGTATCTAACCTTTTATGCCGGAGATAGAACAAAACGATCCGTGTGATTCTTCCTGATTGGTCTTATGGACAATACATGGCATAGTTTGTTATAATGAGCCCATATTGCACTCAAACATGCATCTTGTAAGCACGGACAATGTTTACGAAGGAAGTTTTTTTAACTGAATAAAAAAACCATTTTCCATTTTCGGAGTGTCAAAAATGGTTTTTTTGTGAAGGACCTACCACAAACATGTTGCAAAACTTGGGGGCTTAATTTTTTTAACATTCTAGGAAATGTGATATAACCAAATAAACAATATGTTTTCTAATAAAACATTTCCATCCAGCTCTTTTGAAAATCACAAGTTTCTACCGATTCAGTTGGAAACGGGACAAATTTGAACTACAGGTGCCTCGTAATTTGCTCATGAATTTTGGCAAAAATCATTTTTAGGTACTCAACTACCTATTTCAATAGAGATACACAATTAGTTGCTGAATATACAACCGCTAGCTATGAACGGTCATGCCCTCCGTCTTGACTTTCTCCTAAAACAGGCTGAGAAAATTCCAGAAAATTCAAAAAAAAACCTAAATAACGCGAGACCTTCGCCTGGTGTCATTACATATGTACTAGTATCCACCAAAAATAGTAAACTTGGAATACGACGGTTCTGTTGAAAAAGTGTTCACAAAGAAGAGTTATCTCCTCCTAACATTCTAGGGTTTCGGTTGAAATGACGGGTGTTATGGCCAAATACATGGCATAGTTTGTTATAATGAGCCCATATTGCACACAAACATGCATCTTTGAAGCATGGACAATGTTCACGAATGAAGTTTTTTTTAACTGAATAAAAAAAACCATTTTCCATTTTTGGAGTGTCAGAAATGGTTTTTTTTAAGGACCTACCACAAACATGTTGAAAAACTTGGGGGCTTAATTTTTTTAACATGCTAGGACATGTGTTATAACCAAATAAACAATCTGTTTTTAAAGAAAAGATTTCCATCTAGCTCTTTTGAAAATCACAAGTTTTTGCTGATTCAGCTGAAAACGGGACAAATTTGAACTACAGGTGCCTCATAATTTTCTTATGAATTTCGGAAAAAATCACTTTAGGTACTCAAGTACCTATTTCAATAGAGATCCACAATTATTTGCTGAATATAGAACCCCTAGCTACGAATGGTCATGCCCTCCGTCTTGACTTTCTCCTAAAACAGGCTGAGAAAATTCCATAAAATTCAAAAAAAAACCTGAATAACGCGAGACCTTCGCCTGGTGTTATAACAAATGTACTAGTATCCACCAAAAATAGTAAACTTGGAATACGACGGTTCAGTTGGAAAAGTGTTCACAAAAAAGAGCTATCTCCTCCTAACATTCTAGGGCTTCGGTTGAAATGACGGGTGTTATGGTCAAATACATGGCATAGTTTTTTATAATGAGCCCATATTGCACACAAACATGCATCTTGGAAGCACGAACTATGTTTACGAAGGAAGTTTTTTTTTAACTGCATAAAAAACCATTTTCCATTTTCGTAGTGTCAGAAATGGGTTTTTTTGTCAAGGACCTACAACAAACATGTTGTAAAACTTGGGGGCTTAATTTTTTTAACAAGATAGGACATGTGATATAACCAAATAAACAATCTGTTTTCTAAGAAAAGATTTCCATCCAGCTCTTTTGAAAATCACAAGTTTTTGTCGATTCAGATGGAAACGAGACAAATTTGAACTACAGGTGCCTCGTAATTTGCTCATGAATTTTGGAAAAAAAAATCATTTTTAGGTATTCAACTACCTATTTCAATAGAGATCCACAATTAGTTTCTGAATATACAACCCCTTGCTACGAACGGTCATGCCCTCCGTCTTGACTTTCTCCTAATACGGGGTGAGAAAATTCCAGAAAATTCAAACAAAACCCTAAATAACGTGAGACCTTCGCCTGGTGTCATTACATATGTACTAGTATCCACCAAAAATAGTAAACTTGGAATACAACGGTTCTGTTGAAAAAGTGTTCACGAAAAAGAGCTATCTCCTCCTAACATTCTAGGGTTTCGGTTGAAATGACGGGTGTTATGGGCAAATACATGACATAGTTTGTTATAATGAGCTCATATTTCACACAAACATGCATCTTGGAAGGACGGACAATGTTTACGACGGAAGTTTTTTTTAACTGGATAAAAAAACAATTTTCCATTTTCGGAGTGTTAGAAATGAGTATTTTTGTGAAGGACCTACCACAAAAATGTTGCAAAACTTGGGGTCTTAATTTTTTTAACATGCTAGGACATGTGATATAACCAAATAAACAATCTGTTTTCTAATAAAAGATTTCCAACGAGCTATTTTGAAAATCACAAGTTTCTACCGATTTAGGTGGAAACGGATAAATTTGAACTACATGTGCCTCGTAATTTGCAAATGATTTTTGGCAAAAATCATTTTTAGGTACTCAACTACCTATTTCAATAGAGATCCACAATTAGTTGCTGAATATACAACCCCTAGCTACGAACGGTCATGCCCTCCGACTTGACTTTCTCTTAAAACGGGCTGAGAAAATTCCAAAAAAAAACCCTAAATAACACGAGACCTTCGCCTGGTGTCATTACATATGTACTAGTATCCACCAAAAATAGTAAACTTGGAATACGACGGTTCTGTTGAAAAAGTGTTCACAAAAAAGAGTTATCTCCTCCTAACATTCTAGGATTTCGGTTGAAATGACGGGTGTTATGGCCAAATACACGGCATAGTTTGTTATAATGAGCCCATATTTCACACAAACATGCATCTTGGAAGCATGGACAATGTAAACGAAGGATGTTTTTTTAAGTGAATAAAAAAACCAGTTTCCATTTTTGGAGTGTCAGAAATGAGTATTTTTGTGAAGGACCTACCACAAACATGTTACAAAACTTTGGGGCTTAATTTTTTTACATGCTAGAACATGTGATATAACCAAATAAACAATCTATTTTCTAAGAAAAGATTTTCATCGAGCTTTTTTGAAAATCATAAGTTTCTGCCGATTTAGGTGGAAACGGGACAAATTTGAACTACAGGTGCCTCGTAATTTGCTCATGATTTTTGGAAAAAATCATTTTTAGGTACCCAACTACATATTTCAATAGACATCCACAATTATTTGCTGAATATACAACCCCTAGCTACGAACGATCATGCCCTCCGTCTTGAATTTCTCCTAAAACGGCCTGAGAAAATTCCAGAAAATTCAAAAAAACCCTAAATAACGCGAGACCTTCGTCTGGTGTCATTACTTATGTACTGGTATACACCAAAACTAGTAGACTTGGAATACGACGGTTTTGTTGAAAAAGTATTCACAAAAAAGAGCTATCTCCTCCTAACATTCTAGGGTTTCGGTCGAAATGACGGGTGTTATGGCCAAATACATGGCATAGTTTGTTATAATGAGCCCATAAAGAGCCGAAGGAGTTGTGCCACGTGGCGCAGAAGTTTTGCCGTGTGGCACAGGAGTTGTGACGCGTGGAGCGGGAGTTGTGCCGCGTGGCCACGAGCGCGCGGTATAAACTGCCTCGCCTCGAGCGTCTTCTCCTCTCCACGCGCCCACTCCTATCCATGCAACATCACGCCGCCACCATGCCTCAGAGGAGGAACAACACCACGGGCTTTCGCGGCGTCCGAGCCCAGCAGAACGGAATGTTCATCGCGGATATCCGCTACGGGGACATCCACATCCCCCTCCGCTCCTTTGCGACGGCCGCGGAGGCCGCCCGTGCCTGGGACACGGCGGCCTGGCGCCTCAACCGCCCGCGGTCGCTCATGAACTTCAACGATTGACACACCCTCTAGGAAGTGGAGCCCAGGGCACCGACACCGCAGATCGTCACTGCCGCCGACCACCGCTACCTCCGCCACCGCGCGTTTCATGGCCTAGTCGACGCGAGGGACAACCGCATCGTCCGCGAGTATTACCGGAACAATCCGGGGGAGGAGAGCGCCGGGGAGGAGCTCTGGCAGACCCGCCTCGAACGCCAATAAGCGGGCGGAGCGACGCCTCGAATGCCACCTCGCGTTAGATGCCGCTCGGGAGGCGAGGACGAAGGCACTTGAAGAGCTCCGCCGGGCCGACCACGCCGGCGAAGTCTGGGCCTCCGACGATCCGAGGTGGGGGGCTATCTCGGACATACCATCATGCACCTCCGACGACGACGAGGAGGTCACCGACGATCTCGGCGACGACGATGACAAGGAGGAGGTCACCAACGAGTTCCCCGACGACGACGACGAGGAGTAGTGTTCGTCTGGTTTCTGTTTCTAATAAAAGAATTTATATTCCGGCGAACTGCGGCGCGCTAGCGCGTCTGTTTTCTTTTTTTAATAAAATAATTTGTAGCACCCTATTTCTTTTTATAGAGTTTCCATTTTCGACTTAATTATAGTTTGTACTACCTATTTAAATCCATTTTGACATTTCAGAATTTGAAAATGTTACAAAACATCACGAAATTATTTTTAGTTGCTAGCTTTTAATTTTACAAAATTTTAGAAATTAGTTTCATATCATTTGGATTTTTCTTTAAAAAGTTATAGTTTTTTTTTAATAAAACAGGAAAAAAAAGAGAAGAAAAGAGAAACAAAAATCCAACTTTAGTACCGGTTAGTATCACCAACCGGTACTAAAAGTCCGCTGGTTCGCGCCCAGTTGGAGTGGGCCCGAGGAAAACCTTTACTACAGGTTTGTGGAAACAACCGTTACTAATACAGACCTTTAGTACCGGTTGGTGGTACCAACCGGTACCAAAGGTGTATTGGTCCCGGTTGGTAGAACAAACCGGGACTAAAGGGGTGAATACGGGCTGGTACTTAGGCGTTTTTCTCCAAAATTTTCCCAAGTTCACGCAGAAGAACAGCGCCTCCGGGCTCCATTGTCTCGACGACGACGACGACGAAGTGCTGCCGACGCGTGCCGTAGTCCCTGCATCGCCTCCGGGCACCGCGCCTCCGCCACCCTGCTCGATTGTCGCTGTGCGCTGCCTCTCCCTCTCCCTCCCCATGCCCGTGGTCGCCCCGGCCGCGCGCCTCTCCCTCGAGCTCGTCGCCGCCCCGCGCCGTTGCCTCCTCGTCTCCACCCCGTGTCGTCCCTACCACCGCGCGCCACCGCCTCCCCCTGCATGTGCGCCACCACCGCACGCCCTCCTCTGCGCCTCCCCGCGTGTGTGCGTAGGCGTGACGACACAGAGAGGCAAGCGGAGAAGAAGCAGACTGTGAGTGTTCTATTTTGTTTTTTTTTCTTTGTTTTTTTCTGTTGTAAAATTTAGCACTTAGTGATTTTTAGAATTAGAATTAGCACTGAGAATTAGAGAATAGCAAAAAATTAATACTTAGAATTAGAATAGCACATGAGCACTTAGAATTTTTTTAGTACTTAATTAGATTTTTTCGTAGCACTTGGAGAATTTTTAGTACTTAGAATTTTTTACTACTTAGACTTTTTAGTGCTTAGCATTTTTTAGTACTTACAGATTTGCTAAGTGAATAGAATACTTAGTACAACTATACTTAGTTATTTTTATTATATTTAGAAATATTAGTTTTTTAGCACTTACAATATTTAGTTTTTTAATTTAGTTGATAATATCAAATATTGATTGCTATTTAAATTTAGTTGTGATATACATTTAAATTTGATTTCTATTAAATCGCAAATTATACTTAGTGATTTTTACAATTAGTAGAATTATTCTTAGTGTTTACAATACTTAGTGATTAGAATTAGAATTACAATTTAGTGATTTTTGTAGTGACATTGAGCTATGGATCAGGACGCCCCCCTGTTCTTCCGAAATGAGGATGAAGAAGATTTGGTGCAACAACTGATATATAACAGTGCCCGAGCAGAAGCCGATGACGATGGCGATGACGATGGCAATGACGTCGATGGCGACATTATGACACATTTTCTGAACGACTCCGGTGAAGGAATTGAGTCTGAAGAGAGAATGGTTGACGAATTGGCCTTAACAAATTCAGGCAAGGTGTATATTATGGCAATGATATATCAGTAGATGCATTGATTTATTTGTATTGCACTTATTAACGAATCTTTTTTCTTTTAGCCTTCTGGATCATCGAGCAAATCTGCTAAAAAGCAAGGTCCTCGAGGCCCGACGAAACCTCTATCGGGCGAGGTTAAATTAGCCCTCAACACATTTAAGGCTACTGGCGAACCGGTGGAACCCGCAGATAACGTCAAGAAATTTGTCAATCAAGCCGGAGTTATTGTTAGGGACATTGTACCGATCAGCATTGTAGATTGGCATAAACCAAAGAAGGCGGCTGTTGACGAAGCTAGTTATGTCAGCGACACCACGAAAGACTTACTTTTTGAGAGTCTATTGGCACACTTCAACCTAACGTTAGAGTTCACCGGCACCCCAGAAGGAGAAGCTCAAGGAATGGACTCTTAAGAAGATGGCCGTACAATTCCAGAGCTGGAAGAAAAAATTATGGGCAGACTTTGGGCATGAAGGTCCAGAATTCCATGGCAGATATGAGAAGCTACAATCCCACTGGCCCGCATTTAAGGCGTATAGGACCTCGTCAGGATATAAGTCCCGATCAACCACAAATGTAGATAATGCTAAGAAGAAGAAATGTTTTCATAGATTGGGGCCAGGTGGCTACAAGACTGGCATTCCTATATGGAAAGCATATGAAACTAAACTGCTGGCAGCCGGGGTCACTCCACAGACATACGACTGGCCCGACTGGTCCAAGTTCTGGTTATTCGCGCACGGGGAAGGGTTGGACCCAAAGACAGGGAGATCGTTGCACAGGGAAAATGGAAAGAGAAAATCCAAAAAAACACCAAGGATCATGTAGATGCAATAGAAAAGGTTAGAAGGGGAGTGTACATTCCCGATAAAGAGAATGATGCGTTGACACTAGGTCTGGGGAATCCCGAACACGTTGGACGAGTACGAACCCTCCCAAGTCTCACCATGAAGGATGCGTGGCCGGAGTGCGCTGAGGGTTATAGAAGCCGTTCGAGAACAGAGAAGAAGTGTGCTGACCGGTAATCGACATTGGAACAACGGGTGCAGCAGCTGGAGCAGAATCGGCAGAGGGCACCTGATCAGCCGCTTTTTATAGATGATCATCAAGCCGATGCCGCCCCATCTCAGCCGAAAAGCAGCCTGGGTTCCTCGCATCTTGAAGGTTGTGGAGCAAGCTACCCCGTGGATTATGTCACGGAGAAGACAGAGTGCGAGCTACATGTGCCAATGAGGAACATGTCCATTAAGGTGGCGGTCCGCTTTGTTTACCCACAACAAGATGGAGGAACACACCATCATCAGCCCATTCCAGCTGACCGTGCTCTTGCCGGGGTGGATGACATTGTGCCTGGTTATGAAAATTTGGATCTTGATCATCCTAGAGGTGACGAGGAGAAGACACTGGGCGATATCAAGCGCGGTTTCGCCCTCTATACAAAAAATTACATCGTCTTTTCAGGCACTGTGCCAAGGGCACCGGCTCCTCGTGATAGCAGTCAGCAACGCAGTCTACATGAGCAGCAAGGGCCATCAACTACTCCTGCTAACAGTCCACATGAGCAGCAAGGGCCATTGATCTCCCCTGCTGGAAGTCCACATGAGAAGGAAGGGCCACACCTAGATGAGGGGGGGGCATCACGAGTCCAGCATCTCGATATCCTCCGCGTGATGAAGTGCCCGTTGAGCGGAACCGTTCGCCGCCCAGGAAGAAACCCAGAATAGACAGAGCACCTCCGCCTCTTCAGAAGTTACCTTGGGAAAGAACTGACGAGGAAAAAAAGGCCATCACTCGTTCCGAGGTGGCTGCCCATTTTGCTAAGAAAGTGCCAGAGATACCTTTTGAGAAGACGCTAGATCCGGTGAAAGTTATGTGTACCATTGAGAACCTATATAACCCTCCACCATCGCCGCCATCAGACTATAGGCGTTCTATTGAAAAGTCATATGACGAGATGCTCCAGGAGGGAAAAGGGAATAAACCGGTGGTCCAGCAGGCGCCAAAAAGGAAACAATCGGTCAAGGGGAAAAGGGGGAAAAGTTACCCAGCTCGGAGAACAAGCCGGTCGATTGGTTGCCCCTCTCAAGGTGTTTGACGAGAAGGTCGTACAAAGTACTTATCACACAACAGATATCGAGTACCCCATCGCTGAAGTAGCATACAAATATGAAAAAGGGAAAATTTTGGTCGGGAATGTCTCCATCCTACCAACAAAAATGCGCATTGCATAAGTGGTACTTAGGCAGGGCAAATGAAGGGTACGCGGCTATGATGGTGGCAAATAAGAGGAGCACTACTTCCAAGATTACGATGTGAGCATTGACTTCGATGATCTTTTTGCGTTATACAATCTCCACGCACTCGACAAATCATTGCTCAGTTGCTATTGTCTGTAAGTGATCAATTTATTATGAATTTTCAGAAGGATTTAGCTGAGTTCGTTCATTTTCTGTAATTATCCTCAATTTAACCTTGTTTGCGCTATATTATGAAAATTGAAGATGCTCGAATGCAAAAGGAATGAAATCAACGAAATTGGGTTCATTGACGCGGATACAATGCATGAAGAAACCATAAAGAATCCGTTGTATAACAAGGATACACCAGAGACTTTGCTAAGGTTTTTGTAGCGACAACGTGACAAAAAAGTTAAATACTTTGGCCTTATAACTACAAGTGAGTGTTACTGTCTTCTAACACATTCTATTTTTTCTAATAACTATTGAGTTATATCTATGACACTGCATATTTAAACGTGCGCAGCTTCCACTTTATGCTTATCGTCATTAAAATGCGCGATGGACATATTGATGTCTATGACTCAATGACCAAACAACCTATAGCTTACCAGCACTGTTTTGATATGCTCAAAAGGTAATTTTATTTAATTCTTATCGGCTTTTTCGTTAATTTCCTGATGTCAACCAATTAATAGCTCTTTTATTCAATTTTTTGTCGGACAGCGTATGGGAAACGTTCATCAAGGAAGATCTGTAAGGTGGATGGCCGGAGAAGCTGACATGGAAAGGGAAAGTAAGTACAACTACCTAGATCCACACACACTGTTATTATACTTGGTTATTGTTTGATTGAATTATATCTTGCACAGGAATGCGATCAACAACCAAGTGGGACTAATCTATGTGCTTACTATGTTTGTGAGAACATTCACAAGATTGTCTCGGAGAGAATAAATAATAATAGAAATAAGGAGGTATGTAAACTATATTTACAAATTTATGTTGTTACCATCAGTTTTGCTGAGTTTCATTAGTTGTTTTATTATGATTTGATAGTTTAAGTATGTATTCATTTGTATCTCTCTCATTCTTTTACAGTTGGCAAGAAAGTGGGAGAAGCTCCCCATCGAGCTCCGCTTCCGAGCAATTTGCGAGGAAATGGCGGGATTTTTCCTCCAAGAAGTCATAGCTCCTTTCGAAGGCACGGAAGGGAATGCATCCAGGAACTGGACCAACAACTATTAGGGCGTACGAAGGAAAGAGTCAAGCTTGTTCCTACTACAGAGTTAGGGCACGTAGAACGTGGTGATGTCGGTCTTTTCTTAGAGATGCCACGTAGGAATTTTGTCTAGTTAGAGAAGATAAAATTAAGAAAGAGAAGACTGCCTTCCCTTAGCTAAGAAATGCCTTAACAGTTAAGACAAGGCTATTTTCTTCATTGTACTGCATTCCCTTATTAATACGATTCACACTACAATTTACTTATAAAGCAAAACCTTCCTAACTTGCATTTATGATTTTTCTGTCTCAACATGCAAACTATCCACATCATCTATCATTCCCACCAATCAATTGTCCACCTCATCTATTCTTTCCACCAATCAATTGTCCACCTCATCCATCCTTCGAACCAACCAATTTTCCACCCATCCCATTAATTTTCTGCCTCAACATGCAACCTATCAACATCATCTATCCTTCCCACCAATCAATTGTCCACCTCATCCATCCTTCCAACCAACCAATTTTTCACCCCATCCCATTAATATATACTAGCATCCATTATTGTATCCATCTAATTGTCTATATCATTGCTTGACTAACTCTCCATGAAATCTATCTAATCGCCAATTATATTAGCGCTTGGTCGATTCAACCAACAAAGAAAATGTTCTAGCAATTGTTTTAAATGATCAAAACACATGTAATCGTTAAGTGTTATTCTATATGTAAGCATTTAAAAAAATTCCAAAAAACAAAGTTGCAACATGCATAGCATAGCATACAATCCTGCATGTTCATGTAGACAACATCAGAGATTAGCCAAGATTTTGACCGGATACGAAATCACTGGTGCTCGATCTAGTGGTATTTTTATGGGGATTCTATTTTCATGCATCTTATTTGTTTTCACTCTCACAATAGAGTTCATAAAATAAAAGGATACCCGCTGCAACGCGCAACGGTATTCCTCTAGTCCTTATTAATTGGTAGGGATGACAATAAGATATAACGCGCGCGGTTTAACAGAAATCTTGCCTTCTCTACCATTGGACATGGACATGCCCTTATTGACAGAGATGCAGCTCTCTAACTATTGGTCCGACTATTCCCGCCCTGTGGACGCGAGGACAACACACAGGTTTTCTATCTTATTTCCGAGTTCTTTCCTAATCCTACATTTCCAACATTTCGACATTATTCCAAATTTCCAACTGTAGAAATGTCTTCAAGCTGCGAGAGTGACGGATTGATAGTCACATTGGCCCAACTAGTCTGCGAGCCATCCAAATTTGTGGTAGCCGGTAGACACGGCACCCACTTTTTCTCCTTTTGATAGTTCATCATTTGGTAGAGTTCTACTTTTTTTTTAGAGGGTATGCAATTG
Organism: Alopecurus myosuroides; assembly: GCA_028641055.1. Lineage (NCBI taxonomy): Eukaryota > Viridiplantae > Streptophyta > Magnoliopsida > Poales > Poaceae > Alopecurus > Alopecurus myosuroides. The sequence goes on along the minus strand of CM054062.1, from coordinate 48,938,070 downwards.
CATTTTATAGATTGGTAGAGTTCTACTCACTATGCTCTCGTTCGGCATCCCCTCCATGCGTGCGCGCACAAGCCTACTGCCCCAGCACAACGCCATGGCTGCAGCGAGCTTCCTTTTTCTAATCATCCTAGCTGTCGCTGCAGCTGTCCCCTTCATCGAGAGCACGAGCAAGTCGTACAACGCGAGCTGCTTCCCGGCCGAGAGGGCCGCGCTGCTCTCCTTCAAGGCCGGCATCACCGGCGACCCAGATAATCGCCTTCTCTCATGGCAGGAAGGAGACCACGACTGTTGCGGGTGGAGTGGCGTCACCTGCAGCGGCCGAACAGGCCACGTCGTCAAGCTGGATCTCCGCAACGATCATGTAACAGAGTTTTTCCATATTCCCGAAGAACAACATTCGTTGCGCGGGCAGGTAACTTCTTCGCTGCTTGCTCTCCGACGCAGTCTCAAGCATCTAGACTTGAGTGGGAATTCTGTTCTGGGAGATAAAATGGCTATGCCAGGATTCCTGGGCTCCCTCCGCAGCTTGAGGTATCTCAACATCTCCAAGATGGGTTTTCAAGGTTTAGTTCCTCCTCAGTTAGGCAACCTCTCCAAACTGGTACAACTTGATATACAACCTCTCCAAGGTCTATACTCAGAAGATATATCTTGGGTAGCCCATCTCCACTCGCTAGAGTATCTTAACATGCGCGACATCGATCTCGGTGGGGTTATTGGCTGGGAACATACGGTCAATGCCCTTCCTAATTTGGTGGTATTGATTCTCCATAACTGTAGGCTTAATGCTCCATTATCAGTTCTCCACCACAACCTTACAGTTCTTGAGGAGCTTGACCTCTCTGCTAACTCTTTCACAAGTCTGAGTGCGCACAACTGGTTCTGGGGCGTAACTAGCCTCAAGATCCTAAGGTTGGAGGTTTGTGGATTATCGGGCATGTTTCCTGATTACATGGGAAACTTGACTTTGTTAGAGACCTTTGATATATCAGATAACAACATCAAGGGAATAATACCAGGAACACTGCAAAATATGTGCAATCTGAAATCTGTAAGTCTCGGAGGCAACAACATCGGCGGGGACATAAGAGAGCTGATAGAAATGTTGCCCAACTGTTCTTGGAATAATTTGCAGAAGCTGGATCTGATGGATGCTAACATCACTGGCACTACATTAAACTATGTGGCAAACCTAAGTAGCTTGCGCAGGCTTGATATCAGTGACAACCAGTTGAGAGGTCCGGTGCCTACGGAGATTGGCACGCTTATAAATTTGAGTGTTTTATACCTTGGAAGCAACAACTTGAGTGGTGTGATATCAGAAGGTCATTTTGCTGGTTTGGTAAACTTAAAGTATATTGACTTATCTGATAATAATTTAGAAATCACTATTGACTCACGCTGGGTCCCTCCCTTCAACTTGTTTTGGGCTTTCTTCTCATGTTGTCGTTTGGGTCCCCAGTTTCCTGAATGGCTTCGATGGCAGAAGGGAACCGAAATACTTGACATTTCAAACACAGGTCTATTTGGCATGATGCCAGATTGGTTCTGGACTACCTTTTCCGATGCTTTGGTTTTGGACATCTCCTTCAACCAAATTAACGGCGAGTTACCACTTAGTCTGGAATTCATGTCAGTGATTGAGCTTTCAATGCAGTCCAATCTACTGACTGGTTTGATACCAAAGCTACCAAAGACAATTGGGGTATTGGACATATCAAGAAACTCCTTAAATGGTTTTGTACCCAATTTTCAAGCACCAAAATTGGAGATTGTAAATTTGTTTTCCAATTCTATAACTGGGACTATTCCAGAGGCAATTTGTCAAATGCAAAAATTGCGGTTCTTAGATCTTTCAAACAATATGCTTTCAGAAGAATTTCCTAATTGTGGAAGAGAGATGAAGCAGTCACACCCATCTACCAACAACTCTCCGAGATACAATTCGACGGTTTACTTCGGTTTGGAAATCACAACTCTTATTCTAAGAAACAATAGTCTTTCATGTGGATTTCCTTTGTTCCTACGTCACTGTCGAAGTCTTATTTTTCTCGATCTGGCTCAAAACAAATTCACTGGAGAGTTACCTGGATGGATCAGTGAAGCCATGCCAGGTTTGGTTATGCTAATGTTAAGATCGAATAACTTTTCTGGTCACATTCCAATTGAAATAGTGAAACTTCACTATGTTCGTATTCTGGATCTGTCCAATAATAACTTTTCTGGGGCCATACCGCGATATCTAGAAAACATAGAAGCATTGACTAGCACTGATATTTATGGTTTTGAGAATCCTTTTGAAGAATATTATCCAAGCCAGTTCGATGAACTGACGGTATTGTCTGATGATAGCTTCTCAGTGGTGATAAAAGGGCAAGTGCTTCAGTACAGGGAGAATACTGTATATTTGATGAACATTGATTTTTCTTGCAATAGTTTAACAGGAGAAATCCCAGAGGAATTAATCTCCCTTGTAGCTCTCATAAATTTAAATTTATCATCCAACTTGCTGAGTGGATATATTCCATATAAGATTGGTAACATTCGATCACTAGAATCTCTTGATCTGTCAAAGAACAAACTTTATGGTGGAATTCCTCAGAGCATATCAAATTTGACATACCTGAGCTATCTAAACTTATCATATAACAACTTATCAGGAATAATACCCTCGGGACATCAACTAGACAGCCTCAAGACAGACGATCCAGCTTCTATGTACATTGGTAATCCTGGTCTTTGTGGACACCCAATTCCAAGGCAATGTTCTGGTCCTCCTAGAGATGCCCCAATTACTAAAGATTCAACAACATGGCTTGAAGATGGCTTATTTCAAATGGATTTACTTCTGGGATCAATTGTTGGTTTTGTGGCGGGGACTTGGATGGTATTTTGTGGACTTCTCTACATGAAGAGGTGGAGGCATGTTTATTTCAGGATACTTGACAAGCTATATGGTAGGTTATATGTCAACTCTATTGTTACTTGGCGGAAATGGTTCGGTAACACAGGCATATACTAAGCAAGAACAATGGCAGGGAAGTCACCCTATACAAAGATACTAGTACTCGAATATGGGAGAGAAAAAAGTTATTGCTATTTTGTATTTTCATATGGTTTGTAACTCTGAAACTCGGGAATAAGGCTAAACTAGACGGATATGTGAGTTCGCCTCGCTGCATACATTACGTTTATATTATGTTTGGGCACTATGGGTCTATAGCTGTTTTCAGACTTCTCACTCATTTGTAACACATTTAAATCACATAGAAATACAACCAATTAAGCAACGGTAAGAGAGAATAGCAGGTGATGTATGACGAGACTGAGTTGTTAAACAAAGTGACTTCAGAAACATGTAGGGCATTGGGCTTCTTTCCACAATTGCTCTATGGTAGAACTTGGGCCTACTTACAATTTTAGGCCCTGGTGGTACGCAAATACGGCTGTACACGTTTTGGTCGAAATAAATTGGAACTGTATTTCATATAGTTTACCACATTACCATACAACCGTTGTACTACAATACATTCATTGAGTTGACTGCACCTTCTGACATTTGAAGTCCTTGAACAACACTGATCACAACTCCCTAAAATCAACATAGGAAAAGAACCCCCTTCTGTTTCTGCATCTAAGAGCTTATTGCACAGTCACATTAAAAAAAAATTATATCCTTGGGCACTAGCACTCAGGACTTTTCTTTGGTATAAAGAAGCCCACCCGGGTGAGGCACCAAAAATTCGCTCCCGATAGGAGTCGAACTCTGGGCGCAGGGGTTTGTCGCTAATCCCCTTCTCGACAGTCACATTTTGCTCTTTGATATAGAAGTAAATCAGTGAAAATCGTACCAACATTTTTCTTCTTGGGTTGACATCATCCTCTGAGTAATCTGGAGTACCTTGGTTTCAGATTCCTGTTACAACCATAATGTTATGACATGATCAATTCTATATAGGGTATGACGTAGCAGTACCAAACCAGCTCAAGGGGTAAGATTCTAATTATAACTCTTCTCCAGTAGCATCTATCTCACCATCGACAAATTACAACCTCAAAAGACAGTAGAAACATCACCTTTCGTCGATGGTTCAAATTATATCTTATTATGCAAGAAACGACTACAAATTCAAGATCTAGGCAATCACTAGTAGAAACATCACCTTTCGTCCAGAGCCAAAATGGTATTCATCCCGGTTGTGTCACGAAACCGGACGAATGCTATGCATTCATCCCGGTTCGGACGGCCGGGGGCGCGTAGAGTCCCCATGGGGCATTTGTCCCGGTTGTTAAGGGGGGCATTCGTCCTGGTTCGTGGCTTGAACCGGGACCAATTCCCTGCCGGGCGTCATGTGGCCTGTGGAGGGGCATTTGTCCGGGTTCAAGCAACGAACTGGCACGAATGCCCCCCTTCGGAGAAAAGGGATTATTTGTAAAATCCACAACTAATTGAAAATGCTCCAAATTGGGTGATTAAAATTTCAGAATGTTCAACAAAGTGTGCTCTACATGTTTATGTCGTTTTGAAACGTGACAAATATTTTATATGGGACTTATTTAATCATTACAGAAATTGCTTGATAAAAATGAAACTTGAAAAAATCATAACTTTTGCTCTGTTAATCCAAATTGAGAAAATAAGGTGTCAAAATGTGTGTCTTAACAAATTCTACACATCCATATTTTATTTGGAAAAATTTGAGTTATTTTTCTTCTCTGTTTAAATGTAACACTAAAAATGGTAGAATAGAAATCCCTTTTTGGAAATTAATAATTAATTCCAAATAATTCCAAAAATCATGTCTAATGGCTCAAAATGTTCATCTGGCCACGTGGACTACCCATTCGCTCTGGTTCGTAACTCAACCGGGAAGAATGGGGAGGGGCATTTGTCCCGGCTACCCCATCCCGGTTGGGCAACCGGGACGAATAGCCCTTGTAAACCGGGATTGAAGGGGGGGAGGTTCTCTGCTAATGAATTGAGTGCATGTAATTCCATGGCTTGATGGAGGCCACGCAAGCGGAGGCGCCGCCGTGGGGTCTACGGCCGGCTTCCCCATCTCTGGTGAGAGGTCGCCGGCTAACCCTAGCGCCGGGGACCTTGGTGTCGCTGCATTCTACCCCATCGGGCTCCCATTTTGAGGCTCTGCACGACCTAGCGAACACCGAGGAGACGACGCGTTCGTGCGGTGAGGAGGTTTTGGCGGAGGACCGTGAGGTTAGCCGGGAGGATGTTTGTCGTCCAGCGAAAAGAGACGAGGTCCTGGCGAAAGAATTCTGGGGTGAGATCGGGTTCCCGACCAAAGAATCGCGTTTTTGGGAGAAGACGCCGTTGAGCGGTACTACGACAAGCAGCGGTACATTATCTCCTTGCAGGGGCGCTGAGGAGGTCGCTGCGCCATCGTCACCGAAGGCGAAGTCCGGTTTGGGAGATGCGGGGTTGTCGCAGGGGCGGGTTCTTCGCGCGGCGCCGGTCAAGCTCGGCTGGCGTGGTCCTCTACCCCGCCCACGAATCACGCCGGTTCCTTGCCTGGGGGACTTCTTCCCCGATGAGGTGCGTGCGGGGGACGGCCTGGGTGCCATCGTCGGCGGCGGGGTCGAGGAGGACGGCCGGCCGCGGCCTGGAGGCTCTGATCCGAGTATTGCGGACCGCGGCGGGTTCCCTGGAGTTCAAAATTCGCTGAAGGGTGGGCCCACTGTGTGTGGTGTTGGTCCACGCGCCAGACCTTGGGCCTACTTGGCAGAAGCGTTCTAAGTTCTCTGGTCTCGACCCGACGATCGATTATAGGTTAGTACGTTGGTGGATAGGGTTTCTTCGTCAACTCGAGCGCCGGCGACTTCAACGCCATCGTCGACTCCGTCGAGTGATCCTCCTCATGGCAGCGGGAGATCCTACGTTGACGCTCTCCGTGCCCCTCGCCCCATGGCTACTCAGCAGGGGGAGGGCTCTCTCGCGGTGGCGCGGCAACAGCAGGTTCTGACCGGTGGGCGTGGGCGGGGCGGTGCGCCTCAAGGCCGTCCTGCGGCGGGGCCTGCTACCTTTGCTCCTGGGGCTCACCCGTTGGGCCAAACCATTGCGCATTATCGACATCCGTCGACGGCGGCGGCTACTGGTCCCGTGTTGGGGCTTGCTTCCGCGGTGGTTGCGCAAGGTGCCGGGGCTCCCGCAGCTACGGTGGTTGGCGCAACGATAGCGGTGCCGAGCGAGAGTGGCGCTGCGGTCCATGACACAGTGGTGGCCGGCGCGTCGCAGGGGGCTGGTCCATCCGCTCCCGCCTTCATGGTCGGCGCAGCTCCGGCAGCGGGAACCAAGAAGAGGAAGAACAAGAAAAAGAAGGTGGTGCAGATTGCAGGGGATGTTGGCTCGTCACATGGAGTCATTCTTGCGGGAGGGGCTGCGGCATTGCCGGCGCCGACGGTCGAGCAGGCGGTGCTTTCCACCACTGTTCCTGGAGGTGCTGATGTTGTTGTGGCTCCAACTGCTAAGAAGACTAGATGCTGGAAGTGCGAGGTGGATACGCACGCCACCAAGGACTGCCCGGTGGAGCACTATTGCTACATTTGTGATAACAACAAGCATCCGTTGAAGAAGTGTCTCAATCTCAAGGTTCCAAAGCCTTCAATCTTCATTGCTGGGATTGGCAGTAAACACACTATGTTCTCTCAATTTCCTGATAACATGTACAAGGATCTGGGGGATCCGTTGATTGGCCTATTGCATTGGTTACAGTGCAAGGCACCGCGGCGACAACTAAGTAGGTTGAGACGACGGTAGGCCGCATGAGTTCTGTTACTAGGTTCAAGTGGGATGCATTACCCTCTCGTGATAATCTGTTCAAAGTGGTCTTCCCGTCGCTGGCTGAACTGGACATGTTTGATGGTATGGACTTCGGTGTTCCTTCACAGTCTACGCGGTTGCTGTTTAGTAAGTGGAGGCAGCAGAAGATTGAGCCAGTACTTGAGTTGTATGAGCCTTGGGTACACACGGAGGGTGTGCCGCACTCGCTGAGACATTTTCTAGGTTTGTGGGCAGTCGAGACTCTTATTGGTATTACTCTCGATGTGGATCTTCTTACTCTCCGTCGCAGAGGTATCGTTAGGCTCCGGATGGCACCGTCTGATGATGATGTGTTTCATAAGGTGGACGAGGTGGGATCTTATGTCAGCACGGACGAAGTATTGCGCAAAAATGGGTACTCATTTACCTTTAGGACGGAGCCGGAGGACTTTGTTTCCGAGCCTGATTTTGTTCCATTCATATGGGACCATAAGGTTCATTCAGAATATGTGCCGTCTGAGTCAAGTGGAGTGGATGTTGCTGGTGCTTCGGTGATTTTAGAGGAGTCTGCGCAAGGCCCTACGAGTATGGCTATCGATCAGCCTAATGAGGGGGGGGGTGATGTTCATGCTCAGGCCTTGGAGATTCTCAAAAACTATGCTCTAACTCCATTATCTTCGAGAGGGAAGGGTGCATATAGGAAGGAGGTTTCTTCTGAGATGGCTATGGAGTTATTCTTGTCGGGGTCACGCGCACCTTTGACAGGCTTGTGCGCATCATCATCGGGGACCTCTAGCAGTGCGTCACGCCTTGTCGACGGCGAGGAGTCTCCAGCGCTGGTAGCACCGGCAACGGTGTTGCGGGGACCACGTGGAGCAGATGAGGTGGTGGATGTTGCACGTACTGGGCCGTTGGTCACCTGTGCGCCAGTAGGGACGGTGGCCACTAGTGCTGGGCCGGGCGACGCGCCTCTTCCTGTCGCCCTTGCGCCAGTTCAGGTGGAGGTGGCCGCACCAGCTGGGCTAGGCCGCAAACAGCTTCGTGCTGCCCGCGCGCCGGCTAAGGAGGACGACGGGGCCGCCGGGGGGCTGGCCGAGACTGGGCCGGACCTGGCCGGGTCCCAGCTAGCTGCTGCCCACGCGCCTGGTGGGCTGGCGGGGCTGGGCCGCTCCATTGCGCCATCGCCGGTATTATCGCATGCGCTAGAGGACGACTTCATCGGCGAGATACATGGCGAAGGCGGGGCGGCAGTTCTGCTGGCTCTTTGTGACAGCACAGAGACTGTCTCGTCCGCTTCAGTCTTTGGGGGACATCCACATCGTTATTGTCCCCCTTCGCCGCTGTTTTCGTGTCGACTTCTACGGTCACGAAGGAGCTGCGACGCAGTGCGCGAACGTTGTGGCGAGGGATGGATCTTCCGGGACTGACAAGGACGCGCTGTCCAAGGCCATGTGCAGGAAGGCGGCCTTATTTTCTACTCCACCTAGAGGTACGACACTGATAAATAAATCTTTTCTTTCTTTTACGGATACCATTATATCGTTTAGATTAGGCAATATTGGTGTTAACTTAGAAAGAAATGATGCTGAGATCACGTTGTCAGCCAATGCGTTGAAGCATATGGAGTATGACCGTTTAACGGTTAAACCATGTGCCTATCCAAAGGTGGACTTACCCCCACACGGATGATGATTTAACGAATGCCTCTTCGGATGGACAACTTTTATCACATCTTGTGGGGGAGGTGACCGAGGGTGAGTATGGATGAGGACGGACTCAGATCTCTCGTGGATCTGTATGCATCCGGCCGGAAATCCAAATCCGCCAAGCAGAAGAGGAAGTATTCGCCGCGAAATTTAGAGAGATCATCAGAGAACCCAATTGTTTCCCGATGAATGGCTTATTCACTAACTGCATAGGTCTTGGAGACTTGGCTCAACATTTGAATATTGCACAATACGTCAGGGATCATAATTTGTAGTTCGTGGCGATCTTCGAATCAGGGAGGAGAGACTTTCCAGTGAGTGTTTTGAACCGCCTTTCGGGGGGTCTAGACTTCACTTGGTATTCTATTCCTCCGCGTGGATGATCGGGGGGCATTTTACTAGGCGTTAAATCAGATTCCATAGATGTGTTAGCGAGGTCGGATGGTGATTTTCATATAAATTACATCTCCGCGACCGCGTTGATAACTTTATATGGAGTTTGGTTGATGTGTATGGTGTTGCCTAGGAAGAATTTAAGGAGGCTTTTCTTCGCGAGTTGGTGAATCTGGCTAATGTTAATCCACACCCAATTTTAATTGGTGGTGATTTTAATATGCTATGGTTTTCACACGAGAAGAGTCGTGGACGGTTTGATGGTCACTGACCTTTCTTGTTCAATGTTGTAATTGATAGCTTGGATTTCAGAGAGGTCTATATGACATGATTGCGGTTCTTGGTTCATATTTGATATGATATGTTCCCATCTCAATTTCCCACTTTGCGACCCGCCCGGTTGCTTCTCTATTTTGGATGATGTCGGATAACGGTGCTGAGCTAACTACTATGGTGGGGTGTTCTTGAAAATAATGTTTCAGTTTACGGCTTGCCATGAACACTCCAAAAACCAGCTTCTGCCAATGTGGGTATCGTTGCTTTGACTCTGTCAAGAATTCACTGACATAGTAAACTGGTCTCTGAACAAGACCCTGTTTCTCTTCTAACTTATGTTCCACGACCACGAATGCACTCACAGCCCTGTTGTTAGCAGTGATGTATAGCATCATAGGTTCCTTTTTCTCAGGTGTTGCTAATATAGGAGCCTGAGAAAGTTTCTTTTTCAGAGCTTCTAGAGCATCATCAGCTTCTTGGTTCCAAACAAACTTGTCAGTTTTATTCAAGAGCCTTTATAGAGGTATAGCTTTTTCACCTAGCCTGCTTATAAACCTGCTCAGGGAGGCCATGCAACATGTCAGCTTCTGAACATCCTTTAGGCAAACCGGTTTTTTCAGGTTATGTATGGGCTGAATTTTTTCCGGGTTCGCTTCTATCCCTCTCTCTAAAATAATGAAAGCTAGTAATTTCCTAGCTCGTACTCCAAAAACACACTTTGTCGGGTTTAACTTCCTCTGGTATCTGCGTAAGCTGGAAAATGTTTCTTCTAGGTCTGAGATCAGGGTATCACCTTTTTGAAACTTGACAACGATGTCATCCACATAAGCATGCATGTTTCGCCCGATCTGTTTCTCCAAACAATTATAGATGCACCTTTGATAGGTCGCTCCTGAATTTTTCAACCCAAAGGGCATTGATGTATAAAAAAATCTCCAAAGGGTGTGATGAGCGAGGTCTTTTCTTGATCCTCTTCTTTCATTTTGATTTGATGATAACCTGAATAAGCATCCAGGAAACATAGCAGTTCGCAACCAGCCGTAGAGTCTATAATCTGATCAATACGGGGTAAGGCAAACGTGTCTTTAGGACATGCTTTGTTAAGGTCTATGTAATCTATGCACATTCCCCGGGTTCCCTTTTTCTTTAAGACTAGAACGGGATTGGCTAACCACTTTGGATGTAACACTTCCACTATAAAGCCTGCAGCCAGAAGTCTGGCTATTTCTTCTCTCATCGTTGAAACGATGGAGGAACTGACGAATAGGTTTCGGGTTAGGATCCACATTCAAACTATGCTCAACAAGTTCCCTTGGTACACCTGGCATGCACGAAGGTTCCCATGCAAGGATGTCCCAATTCTCACAGAGGAACTTGATGAGCGCACTTTCCTATTTATCAGTCATGTCAGCCCCCACGCTGAACTGTTTAGAAGAGTCACCGGGGGGTAAAATCCACCAACTTGGTATCTTGAGCAGACTTAAACTTCAATTTGGACTCAGCTGACGGTTTCATCAACGAGGTCATGTCTTCTGGGTCAACTTGCATGTTATACAACTTCAACTCTTCGTCTGCACAAGATGTTTCTGCATAAGTTGCATCACTTTCCTCACACTCCAAAGCTATGTCTCTGTCCCCGTTGTCAGTAATGTTTCCATAAGGACCTGGCATTTTCAACTTAAGATAGACGTAACAGGGTCTCGCCATGAACTTGGCGTAAGCCGACCTCCCAAATAGGGCATGATACGGACTTTTGAATTTGACAACTTCGAAAGCCAACATCTCCGTCCTGTAATTCTCAAAGACTCCAAAAGCAACTTCAAGATATATTTTTTCCAATAGTTTGTGCAGACTTACCAGGCATGATCCCATGAAATATGGTTGATGATGGCTGAAGTTGTTTTTCTTACAAGTTCATCGTCTTGAAGGTTTCATAATAAAGTATCTTTATGTTGCTTCCTCCATCCATCAATACCTTGTCAAGCTTATATCCTCCTACATGCGGAGCTACGACCACAGCTACGCTTCCAAGGTTATCAATACATGGAGGATGATCTACGCGACTCGAGGTTATGGGTTGTTCTGACCAGTTTAGCCATCTAGGGACAGCAGGAGCCACTGCATTGGCCGCGCGCTTTTGTACCTTTCTTTCTCTCCTGCATGAACTAGTGGTATACACATGATACTGACCAGAGCTTAATTGCTTCGGGTTGGTTTGAAAACCAGAATTCCCTCCTTGGTGACTACCAGTCGGGTCATTTCCATGGTTACCCTGACTGTGGTGACCAATAGTGTTTCCAAGTCCCGTATTCCCGGTTCCTGGATGGCCTCCTCCCATGTTACATGGGTTACCACCTCCATTGTTTCCTGGTCTGTAGTTGTTGTTGCCGCTGGGTCTGAAGCCCTGCATGATGAAACAATTTTCCCAAAAGTGATTTGCCGCTTTGTCATTTTTAGTGTGACAAGGGCAAGGTCCCTTTAGAGCCTGTTGTGCCTATGGGAAACTGTTTGGTCAAAAAAATTCATTTCTCCTGAAGTTGTTCCCCTGATGTTGATTCCTATAACCTGTATTTGTGTTCGCCGCCAAGTTAGAGGTACCTTCCCCATTTTTGTGCTTGTTTCCATTCTGAACCGGGAACCCCCGTTACTCTGATTTGGGTTCTGGGCACTCTTGGTCCCAATTCTCTTCCCTTTCTCAGACTTCTCATCTTCAGAGTTTGCGTACTTTTTTTTGTCGGACTCGACATATTTGTTCATAGCATCCATCAACTCGCTCATATCACTGACATACCGCTTTATACGCCCCAGCTTATGCTCCAACGGGTCAAATCTGCAATTCCTCTCTAGGGTTATGACCGCCTGCTGGGCTGTAAGTCCGACAGATGAATGAATGATTCTGCAAGACGCCGTGACCAATGTTGAGCGGACTCCCCTTCCTTCTGAACGCAATTTTCCAGGTCTATAATAGTAGTCGGACGCTTACATGTTCCCTGAAAAAAATTATGAACTGATATTTCGGCTCTTGCCGGCTATTGATCGAATTCGCGGGCAAGTTTTTTAACCATGACTTTGCGGGTCCCTCTAAAATCATGCTTAGATACCGTGTGCACACCGCATCACTCACTTCCAGTATTTCCATTGCCATCTCATAGCCTTCTATCAAGTACGCAGATTCCATGTCTGGGGTATAGTTCAAAACCCTTCGAGGTCCCTTAAAACCAACTGGTATTCTTTTGTTCCTAATCGCAGGTCCGAGACACTGAATTCCAATCATGCGTGACTAGGCCGGTGCTAGATTTGAGATTGGATTCTGGATCGGGTCATGGATATGACCTGGATTTCTGTTTTCTGGTTCTGCGGCCCTATGCCCCGTATTTATAACTTCGGGTGCATGCGCCACAGCTTGCCTGCGTGGGACGTGCTGTTGCCGGTTTGCATTGCTGGAGCCAGCCGGCATAGGTGAATTCCCATGGTGGCTCCTGGGCAACGAGTTCATGCTCTTATAGGGAGTTGAGTATACCCTCTCCTGGTTGCTATAATTCATTTGCTACACCACCGATGTTTGCAACATCTCGATTGCTCTTCTTCCTTCAACCCCAATGGGATCATTTGGATTGACTGGGATTTGAGCCAAAGTGTTTGTGGCCGCCCTGTAACACCTGGGGTGTTCCCCCTTAGTAGAATTGGTTGCTTTCTTTTTCTTTTTGCATCATATGCATTGCATCATGTTTTTCAAAACAACTCAAAATTCAAACCACTTCAAACTTTCACACATGCCCAAAATTCCCAATTAAAAAGTGCAAACTAAACCACTCAACTTGTTTTCAAATAGTTTGAAGTTGGAATTTATTTAATTTGCCTGTTAATGAAATTCCCTTTTGTTAAAACCCAAATGATAATTTCAAATTCATTTCAACATCAATCATAATGGGCATGATCAAATTGTGGGTTTAACAAAAATCAAATTCTTGCAAACAATTAATTCAATAAGGTCTCATAAATTGTTTGGGGTTATTGAATAAATTGTTTTAAAAATCAATCTTTATGGAAAAGTGATGAAATTTCAAATACCAACTTAAAACTCCAATTAATAATTCAAATTTTTGGACTTAATGTGCACCATTGCTTTTACTCATTGTTTTGCAAATTAATAAAATTTAATTATCAAATAAAAACCCCAAACTCTATTGGAAAAATTCAACTAACAACTCTAAATCAAATTAAAATTTCAAACTTGTGAAATAATGTTAACATTTGCTTTTATTTTCTGTTTTGAAAATTAATAAAAATATTGCCTAAAATAAACCCCCCAAATCCTATTTCTATCTCTCCCTCTCTTTCATCCTTTACAAAAAAAAAGAGCTAAGGAAAATAAAATAAAAAGAAAAGCAAAAGGGAGGAGACAGGCCATCCCACCTGCAGCCCACAGCCCAATTTTCTTTTCCCCAGCCCATCTAGTGGCCAGCCCACCCTCTCTGGCCCGAGGGCACCTTCTTCCTCCTTACGTCATGACTGTACGAACCGCACCATCCTTGGCCACGTATCGGTGGATGTGATGGACGGCAATCCGACGCCTCCCTCGCCTATATATCATGTCTACTAGGTTGGCCTAGCCCTACTCCTCCGGTTCCCTTCCCTAGCGCCGCCGCTCCCTTCTTCTACTTCTAAAAAACGAGTATGTTTCTGCCGCTCCGAGATCGCCGGACGCCGACGACGTCGTTGATCTGATCTTCCCCAAGCCCGGCGACCATGTATAGGAGATGCGCTACAAAGGCTTGTTACGCCACGTCCAGGGACGGGCGCCACTAAGGACGGAAGTCCCCAGGCCAAGCACTTCTTCCCGCCAGTCACCATCGCGCTCCTTCTCTTCTTCCGCGTGGCCCAGTCATCCTCAAGCTGACCTACTGCGCCATAAACCTCAAGGTGATGGTCTTCACCTCCCGGACATCCTCTCCGCCTCTTTTTCCTTTTGTACGCACGGATCCGTGGGAGTCCGGCCTCGTCCGCCTCGCCGCCCGGACGGCCAGCTCGTCTTCGAGCTGCTGCAGTTGCAGGGTGTCTCCTGTGCGAGCTCACGCGTGGATTTGCACCCACGCCATCTCCGCAGAACATAGCACATCACGGGCACCCGCACAGCGCCGCCAATCCCTGGCCGCCGGCCTAGTTCATCCGCCGTCGTGCTGTGCTAAACCTGAAGAATTCAGTTTCTGTACTTTTCGAGTGTTGGCGTGCCGTCTGCACCCTGCACCACACGTCCAGTACTCGCAAGCACATCCCAAACCAGCACCCACGAGCTAGTGCACCCTTGTGAGTACCAGCAGCACTCGCTGCTGTTGATCGTCGTGCTCCTCCATAGCTGAATTCTGGAGTCTGCGCTCAAATTCAGTTAAACGCCGGGCTTCTACATCTAATTGTTGTCGGATCAAATTGTAGCACGAGCGTGTAATCCATCGGGTGGTAGTGCACCGAATCTATTTTTTTTTTCTTTCTCAGGAGGTCTCTGGTTCAAATCCCCACACGAGGTCTTTTATTTTGTATATGTTCACTCTAGGCGCTGAATGTCTGAACCTGTTTCTGTCTATTCCCGTCCAAATTCAGTTAACATATCTTGTGCAGTTCCTATTCAGTACGACGCGTATCCCATCACACACAGGCACACAGCCCAGTGGCTGGACATCTGCATCTCACACCGGAGGTCCCTGGTTCAATTTCCACCCGAGGCAACATTTCTGCTTTTTATTTCTGTTACATAGTCTGTATCTGGAAGTCTGAATCCACCGTTCCTGCCTGTAAAATTCAGTTTATGTTGGAGTTGCTACTTGTATACCCAGCTCTGCTTCCTACACAAAAAACCATCGTAGTCTAATGGCTCACATTCTAGTCCTCCTCCTGGGTGACAGAGGATCAAATCCTTGCTCCGACCAATCTTTTGCTCTGCCCTCTTTTATTTTATTTGCAAACTTGTCTATGCCATATCTTCTAATTTGTAAATGCAAATAATACAAACTTTATATCTAAAATTATCAGAAAAGTCCAAGGAATATTAATATGCCATCCATGCCTTTGTTTGCATCTTGCATTTTGCAATTTAGTTGTATTAGGCCTGTTCATCTAATATTTAAATATGGAATGTGTTGGGTAACTACTTTAAATAATGCCCTATTCCATTTAATCCTGTTTAGCTCACCTATTTATTGTTCTCCATGTTAATCAACATTTAACATGGATGGTTAAATAAACAACTTGAACCAATAAATATTTTTTTCTCCGGACTCCGGTTCCGATTAAATTGCTTAAGTTGTTTTTCCCTGTTGCATCTTGCCATGTCATGCATATAAAATAGAATCATGCTGGATCTTTGCCGTAGAAGTAATTGTTGCATCCGGTATTTGTTCGAGGTTCGTTGCTTCTTCCCGGATAGGACGTTGAGATGATGTGAGCAACGACAAGTTCTGCGGATGTACCTCTACTTGCTGGATTCCAGGCAAGTATACTCACTTGCTGCCAAATGGCTGCCTTTCATCACTTGTTACCGATTCTTTCCGTTGTTCTTATTCTAGCCTGTTGATTCGATGCTTGTGTCTCGATCCTATTATATGTTTACCTTGCAGCCATGCTATAGCCTTACTTCCACTTCCTATTAACTGTTGTTTGTTTACCTTGTTGGCCCTCGTGTCGTAGTTGCATGCTTAGTGTTGTTTGCGCTCAAGTCTTGTTGTCCGTCTTAGCCCCTGTTTAGTTGATAGCTGGGTTTCAATTCAATCAACAACCTGTTAATGTTTTGGATAATAATAATTTGATGATAAGGCATCGGCAGGAGGCCCGGGTTAGGGTTTTGAGGCCTGCTAGTGTCGAACTTAATTAGGAAAAGGGTCTTGTCTACTGATCCATGATGAGCGTGCTCACCGCATCCGGGTGGTGGTATGGAACCCCCCTCGACTTAGACCTGATCTGCAGCTTGTCCGAAGAGCCACACTTAGTTCGGGTGTTCCATTTGCTCCTTGCATAATGGGTGGATCCCCCATGGTTACTGGTGATGATGATGATGATGCATATAGGACGAGGCCTGTAGTGCCGGGGTGTTGTGTCCTGCGGGAGTTTTGCACACCTGCGCTGAGTATTCGGCTGCGTGGCTGGGACCTTATAGCTCCGTGGCTCCTAGGATGGGTTGTAGAGATGGTTTGGGTCGTGTCGAGCCAACCTGAGTTTTAGTTGGTGGCTTGAGTGTGTACGGGTACTGGAGCACCCCCTGCAGGGATAAATCTTCTCGAGAAGCCGTGTTGTCCGCGGTTATGTGACGACTTGGTGAAAGTACTGGCTAACAAGCACTCAGACAACTTACACCTAATTAATAACAACTTGACTAGTAATAGGCATATTGTCACAATAACCTGAACTTCACCTTAATCAACAGTGTGAGTTTCCTTGGGTTGCTTCCTTAGAAGGGGGTAACATTGGATGGGTTTGTTTGAGGTTAGTTGTAGTTGGTTACGATACGCTATCTTATCTTCTTTCTGTTAGCCGAAAGTTGTAGTGTGTTTCTGTAGTTGGTTAGTGCAGCCCGCTGCCGCTTCCTTGCAATAATCCCTTCCTTTCCGTTGTACCCAAAGTATTTGTATCTTGTGATGACTGGTTACGCCGGTATCCTGTGAGTATGGTTTATCCACTTGCCAGTACTTAACCGTACTGACCCACGAATCCTTTTTCGTGGCTGCATATTCAACGTTGCAGTCAACAGGTTTGAAGTCCGACGACGTTAGCTTGGGAATCCCTCCGGCTTGGCCTGGGCAGGGATTGGACGCTCTCGGTTATCTTCAGGACTCTTAGTCCAATTTGTATCTTGTCCGTAGTCGGACACTATGTTGTTTCTTCCGTTGTTATTTGGATCTTTGTATTGTATCAGTTGTATCCTTGGCTCGTTTGAGTCCTCTGGTATATATCTCATTCTGTTGTTGTGGATTATTCCTGAACTGTTGTAATGTTATCACAAGTGGCAACCTGGAATCGGTTATTATGCGGATTTGGCGGAAATGCTGAAATCTGCATAGTGCCCGATCTCGGGGCGTCACACACCCAGATATTATCCACTGGGTTATTGAAATGACCCTGTGGCGTATGAAAACTTTTCGGAGGGAGCTATTGATAAACCGAAGCAGGATCTGGGTTACCGTGCAGCTGGATGGGTGGCTGGAAACGCACCGGCTGAGCTGGAATGTGCAGAGCTGGCGGTTTCATTGGATGACCCGGCCCGGCCAGGTTTGGTACGCTGGGCGTCCCAACTGGAGACGTGAATAAATTCTGAAGATTGGTTGGTCCCAGTCCTATGCCAAATTCATTGGTCAACCTGGCATGGTAACGTATGTTCTGTATTGAGGCTAGTTCCCTCTGCCAGATATTCAGGTGAATCCCTTCTCTTTCCAGACGTGTTGCTTCCTCTAGGACTTGTGACCGAGCTTTGTTTATACACGTTACCTCTGTCTCAATCTCCCGACGGGCACGACTTATCTCCTGTCGTAGCCTCTCGATCTCTGCATTGCGTTGTGCCAAGTTCTCTGGAGTAATTGGTGTAGCCATGTCGTGGTGGTGTCACGGCAGATGCCATGGGATGGCTAAAGATGTGGGGACGATGGACGCTGGAGGTGTCCGGGGAGGGATCACGCGACGAGTGGCCGCGTGAGGTAAGATCCACACAACACAAACAACACGATGTACCCAGGTTCAGGGCCCTCGTGAGGAGGTAAAACCCCTACTCCTGCCTTTCTCTATGTATTATGATGTCTCTCCGAGTAGCCACAGTACAAATGGTATTTCTACCGAGGAGCCTCTCTCTCCTCTCCGAGTAGAGCTAGGTCAAGAACTTAGGGTTTCTAGAGCTCCAGAATGAGCGTCTCTGAGTCTATGAGAGCGTGCCTCGCGCAGGAGGCGGCGGGGCACCTTATATACATGGTGCCCAGCCGGATACGTCCAAATCTAGACAAGTGTCGACATAGTGTGCACATCGTCCTTTCTCCGAGTACCCGCTGACAGCTTTGGTTCCTAATCTTGGCTGCTTCTGTAAAGTCGTTGGGCAAAACTAGGGGACAGACTGGTATCACTGTACCTAGGCACAGAGTAGGCCCCCCTTATCCTGCCACGGCCTGCTTCCATGCTGTCACTGTCAGGCAGGCCGGTCCCAGATGAACAGTAGTTCGAATGCTGCCAAGTACGGACCCAGGATACGCGGGATCCTGTGTCAGAACGGCTCCTTTGACTTTCTGGCCCGAGTAGGTTCCCGCCAATTGTTCCCGCCAATTGTACTCGGGCCAACTCTTCTACTCGAAAGGGTAGAACTTGATTGATATCTCCTTCTGGTCATCTTGAGGTGAGACCGAGTAGCAGTCGACCGGGTAGCGAGTACCAGGTAGTCGGCTACTCGACCAAACCTCTCTTCTGTAAGCCGCCTTTTCCACTTGCCTTTACCCTACTCGGGGGTAACCCCCCGACAGCAGTCCCCGAAGCTGGTTGAGTCTTGTGAACTTGTTCACTAGGCTCTGCCAGCTTAAAACCAGCCTTTGCATATCAGCCCTTGAACCTCAAGATGCCGAGTAGAACCTCTGAGTAGCTATCTGGAAACCACCTTGAGTTTCCTCTTTCCCGAGTAGCACTTGCTTTCTGCTCTGTAACCGAGTAAAAAGACTTAGAGAAATTTCTTGGATTGAGCCTCTGCGGCACAGAGCACAATCCAGCCCTTCGCGCAGCAACTGCACACGTGTCAAGCATCCACGACCTTGTCGTTCGTTGCCCAGGACACGACCTGCCACGCGTCCAGTTTTCACGCAGTGGGCCCACCGGCCGTCATGTCCCATCAAGTGTAGTTATAGGCCACGATTCGGTGGTGGGATCAACTGTGGCCATTACGCGCGCAACCGGCGCTTGTGTGCGTTTCTAGCCGGCCACAGGATCCACCACACGCCACAATCGATCCCACTCCCAAGACGGTAACGGTAAACTCGCGGAGGAGATATAAATACCCCCGCCGGTAGCTTCCTTTTCCCCTTCCCTCGCACTATTCCTTCTTCGTCTCCTTCTCTTCTCCGCCACCGAGCTCTCCGCCGCCGCGCAAGCTCTCGCGCCGCTGCGGGCTCAATCCCCCAACCAACTCCTTCGATTTCTCCCACTTTCCCTACTCGCAACAATGGCCAAATCTGGCTGGGCCGGCTCCTCCGTCACCGCGGAAGATTGCGCCTGGCTCGTCAATACCAGGCGAGTCCCTCCCGGCGTGGAGTGCCGGGCGCCGGACGGTGAAATCGTGCCGTCCCCGCGGGAGGGAGAGCGCGTCGTCTTCCTGGCGCATTTCGAGCGCGGGTTCGGATTGCCCGCCTCCGATTTCTTGCGGAAGTTCCTCAACCACTTCGGCATCCAGATGCACCATCTGCCCCCAACGCCGTCGTCTTCCTCGCCTACCACGCCGTGGTCTGCGAGGCCTTCCTCGGCATCCGGCCCACGTGGGAGACGTGGCTCAGGTATTTCCACCTGCGCCAGCAATCTACCGGGAAGAAGGACTCCGCGGGCGTCGCCCGCGCCACCGACACCGGCTGCGCCATGATGGTGCAGCGGTCCGGGACGAACCACCCCCGCATCAAGGGGCTGGACTCCGTCAAGCTATGGCAAAAGACGTTCCTCTACGTCAGGAACGTTGCCGCCGCGGAAGGAGCCCCGGTGAACGATCGAATCAACTTGCCCGTTTGGAGCAATCGCGCTCCAATCGGGATGTACTGGAAGGACAAGCCCGTCAATGACGATGACGCCATCGAGATGGAGAATAGACTCGGCTGGCTGAAGGCGCAGGGCCTCAAGAACGACGATCCGGTGGCCTGCTGGATCCAGCGCCGAGTGCTGCCCTTGCAGGAGCGCTGCCATCTCATGTGTTACATGGGAGGGCCCCGCGACTGCACCAGGACAACCACCATCGAGATCGACAACATCGATGTTCCCTGGCACGCAAGGAACATCTTGACGACAAACCTTGGCGACCACTGGCAATACGGGTTCGTCCCGTACAGCCGTACAAAGCCAATTGAGCGGGTACGCCTTTCTTACTTTGCTCTCTGCATACACTTTCCGAGTAGATAACTTCTCCTTCTTGCATCAACTAGCAATTGCCTTGCGTTCCGAGTAGGACATCTAGCCGAATCGCCTTAGGCTTAGTATGCTTCGTGCTTGCACGCCTTGCCGGATAGCCTACTCGAGAACGATTCTTAGGCTCGATGTGCTTTATACCTGCACGCCCTTCCGAGTAATACCTTTCGGCAAACATGCTTAGGCTTAGTATGCTTTGTGTTTGCACGCCTATCCGAGTAGAATTCCTTCCTGGTACTCGGCTAGTCTGTGATCCTTCTCTGCTTTTCAGGTTCTCACTCGCCAGATAATCGAGAGCTGCGAGGTTTTTGAGGGCAACTGGTCTCCTGATCGTGAGGAGGACGATGTGCCCTCTCTCGATGCCGCGGAGCAGACCAACCTCTCTCGCTCCCCCATTACTGACAAGCGCGACGCTCTCCGCACTTGGTCTGATGAAGACTTTGACGGTAACTACCCTTTCGTTCTGTTTGTTTCCGAGAAGCACCAGTTCCTCGTTTGCTGTTTCTGATTTTTTCCTTTTTTCTCTTTGATTCTCAGATGAAGTTGCTGCGGACAAGGACGACGAGGACGAAGACGAGAACGAGGGCGATGCGCCCCTAGTCGTCAAGCCTCTGTCCGTCGCCGCTCCTGAGACCCGCAAACGGGCTGGTAGCGGAGCACCAGCGCCTCCTGCCAAGCGGAAGAAACCCGCCGAGAAGAAGGTGGTCGTGAAGAGGTCCAGACGAGAGCTCAAGTGCACCACCGCGTAAGCCCTCTTCTCGGTCGCCTCCCTTCTCGCGCTGTGCTATTTTCCCCAATCTTCTTCTAATTTGTGATTTCCCTTTCTCTGCAGACCTCCTATGGACGCGAACGCAGCTCTCGCGTCCGACCAAGCTAAGGAATCATCAGTACCTCTAATCAATCTGGATGATGACGAGGACCACACCGCCAACACTGCTGCTGCCAATCCACAGGCCGCTGATGCACAAGGAGCAGCGTCAGAGCCAGCGGCGCAGGACACTACCGTCCACCATGAGAGACCACCTTCTCCTCCGGCTAGCAATGCCGAGGAGAGCCAAGATCAAGTGATGCAAGACAACACCGCCGCCGAGCGGCCTGAAGCAGAGCAAGAGCATCCCACCACAGGGGCTGCTGCACAAGAGAATCTCGCTGCCGAGCAGCGAGTAGAAGACACCCCCGCCACGGATGCCACCATGACGGATGCTTATCCATTGAGCAGCGTGCAGCCGGGCGGCGCACCGAGTAGCGCCCAGCCAGGAGCTGCACAGGGCGACGGATCTGCGGCGCCACCAACTGCGCAAGGCCTTACACCATCAACTGCGCAAGGCCCTACACCACCAACTGCGCAAGGCCCTACACCGCCAACTTCCTCCTCGCCGCCGCAGAGTAAGGACGCATCCAGCCCTCCTGCCGGGCGAGTAACCAGGCAGCGGGCCCTGGATGCTCTGAAGGATGAGGTTGTCAGAAGGGCGGCCGAGAAGGAAACTGCTGAGAAGGCCAAGGCCGCGAAAGAAACTGCTGATAAGGAAGCTGCTGAGAAGGCCAAGGCTGAGCAGAAGAAAGCCAGGGCTGAGCAGAAGAAGGCCGAGAAGCAAGCTGCCGAGAAGGCAATCGCCGAGAAGGCGAAGGCCCAGACTGACGGGAAGAAGACTGAGGATCCCGAGAAGCAGAGGGTTGAGAAGGAGCAAACGAAGAAGCGGGCCAGAGACCAGAGTACATCCTCAGGCGGAGCGCTCGTGATCCCCGAGTCCGGCCCGATTCCTGCTGCGCTCTCTGCAGACGCTCGCGCTGCTGGCCAGCCTTGCTACCCGGAGTACATGATTGAGGTTAGCCATCAGCACTCCATCGGCTTCCCTCCCAAGGACAAAGCTTTAGCTATCCAGAGGGGAAGGAAAGTTGTAGCCATGAACTCCCCTCCTCCAGATCCAAGCCAACCCCAGTCTGTCAACATCGCTTCTCGTGGAGTCCAAGACAAACCAATAACTTCCAAGGGTCTTGAACAGGTATTGGACACCGTTGGCCACATCAACGCCAGGTGGGACAGCAGGGTTCTCGGGGAGGAGAAATGGCACGGCCTGACCCTTGGCGGCATCGACCACATGCGCGTGGATTGGAACAAGGTCGATCTGGGACACAAGCCCATGTCTGTCTCCACCGAGACCGCAACCCTCGCAGCCAAGATGTTCCTGCACCGCAAGAATGCCGAAGACATCGAGCAGTCCTATGCAGTAAGTCCTTCTTGCCTTTTCCGAGTTGAAATTTCTTCTCTTCTACTCGCCTTTCTTCTTTCTTACCATCACCCCCAGTCCCCGAGATTCGGGTCGAGTAGACGGATACTCTCCGAGTAGCCTCCTACTCGGGCTGAATCTTCTCTGCTTTGCCTAACTCACTTTCTTCTCGTTTCTCAGGATAGCGTTCTTAAGCGGACCCATTTATACCGCATTCTTCTCTGGAACCACTCTATCGCCAGAAGGCGAATTGCTGCATTGGAGAAGGAGAAGGCAGTTGCAGAGGCAGCCAGCAAGAATGCCAACGACAACACCCAGCAGCTAGCTGAAGTGCAAGGTACACTTTTAGCTACGCGGTTTCTGCGTTTTATGTTTACGCCCGCTTCTGCTCTCTTATGCGCTAACCTTTCCTTCTCTGCAGAAAAACTGAAGGCCTTAGCAGACGAACATGAGAAGTGCCGTAGCTTCGTGGAGAACGCCGAGGCCACCATCAAAAGGCTAGAAGGTAAGTTTGTTGTTTACTCGGTTTGACTTTGAATTTGTTTCTTCTCTGCTCCTCTGCTAACCTCTTCTATCTCTTCGCAGAAGATCACAAGTTGTTTGCTGAGGCCCACCAAGATTGTGTCAAGCCAGCAGAGGTGCAGAAGCAGCTGTCCGACCAGGCCGTTGAGCTGGTGAAGGACCACACCACGGAGACCGAGAAGCTGCAGCTCCAGTTGCAAAAGGCACTCCAGGATGCCGTCAAGATTGGCGCCGAGAGGGACAGAGCAATCGCCGAGAAGGCCAAGGCCGAGACCACTTTCAGAGCCAAGGAGAGGGCCCTTGAGCAGGAATGCGAAACCTTAAAGAAGACCAACGCTGATCTCTTTGCTCAGATGGATAGCTTGCGCCTGATCCAAGAAAAGCACATTTCTAACGAGGAGTCCTGGAAGACCCAGCTGCAGCGGCTGCGCAACGAACTGTCCGGTAAGTCTTTTCTTCGCTGCTTCTTTTCTTCTCGGTCGTATTTCTTCTCGGTTTTCCTCTACTCGATTCTTCTCTTCTTGGTTCTGAAGTTACCACATGCTATTTCAGAGATCTGGCCTCATCTTGATTCCCCTTCTGCGCCTAAGGTGGCCAAGGCCAAAGCAGCTCGCCTTGCGAAAGGTGAGGCAGCAGATACCAGAGCTGAGATCGAGGACAGCTTGCTGGTGCTCAACAGCTATTTCGAACAGCTGGCTGGCGTCGGAACTGACCTGGTGCACGAGGGCTTTGAGCTCCACAGGCTGTTTTGGCCTCATGATGATCGGCCAACCACCATGAAGGGCCTAGCCTTCAAGCTGAAGAATGTGAAGAAAGAGTTGAAGAAGTGGCGTGCCTCGGGCGCCCGTGCTGGTGCAGACGTGATGCTTCTCTGCATAGCATCCTGGTATGAAAACCTCAACATGCAGCTCATCCGCGGGAAGCGCAACAATTCCAAGTGGGAGGTAGATCCCGACTGCGTGGCCACACGCAAGCAGATCGCCTACGAGGTCGCGGAGTGCGCTGAGACGGAGACCTTCATCGAGGGCCTCCCCGAGCCCGATACCGAGTACGAAGAGGAAGAGGAAGAGGACGACGAAGTAGAATCCGACTTGGAAGGCCTCTTCGACTCTCCTGAGGGCAAGGCCGGGAAGGGGAAGAACGTTGCCGTCGCGAGTAGCGATGAGGACGAGTACGCCCACATCGACACCGCCGCACTCGACTTTGGCACCTCCTCAGGTGCTGCTCTCGACGACACGGTGCCCCCTCCTGGCCAAGCTTCAGGCTCCTCTTCGGCTCCAGGACCCGTCTCGGTGGCCACGGCCACTTCTGAGCAGGCGGCCACCCAGGATGATGCCGAGATGAAGGAATCCGCCACCGTCCAGACGGGAGCGGACGCCACCCATGCCAGCACCGAAGGAACAGCTGCCACGACCGCCACCGAAGAAGCTGCTGCCAAGACCGCCGCCGAAGAAACAGCAGCCAAGGCCAGCGCCGAGAACACTGCCTCCTCATCTTGAAGCAACCTGCACTCTCTTTTACTCGAAAACTTATCAGATCCCCGGGATGCCGGGAGCAGATGTAATAGACTATCTTTGTTTTGCTTGCTACTCAGTTTTTATGCCCACTCTGTTTATTTCGACATTAATCAATTTGAACGACACTGGCTTGATGCCGAGTTGCGTTTCCATGCGAGTCCCCGAGTTGCGTTTCTTATTCACCCTATCTTTTCATCTCTGCTCTACCCGCGACTTGTCGCTTTTTTGGTATTCGAGTCACAAGAATCAAGTAGTAGGGCTGCAAATACTTAGCCGCTAGAAACAATCATGGTAACACAGCCCACCACTTGGCTGAGAAGACGAAAACAGGGAACAAAAGTAACAAACAATCTACTCGGTTCCTGCACTCTTTCTTCCTTAGCGATTTTCGTGTGCTCATTGACCTTTTGCTTGTTCTCTTGCTTGCCATGAAGCCGGGTTTCGGACAGCAGCAGAGTCGAAGAGTTGGCATATAGGTTTAAACACACTACTCAATGCACTTATGAGTTCTGAAGTGGAGCAACCGAATAGACAAAGGATCAAGCCGAGTAAAAAACACTTAGAGCAATTTTGGACGAGGGCAGTCCCCGAGAACAATTTCAGATTGCAGAGTAGAATTTCAACTCGGATAAGAGGGTACATACACATCTTTGCTCACGAATGAAAACGACGAAGTAGAGCTACATTCCAAGGGCGCTTGGTTTCCTCTCCAGCTTTATCTGCCCTGTTCGCCTGCGACGGGCGCACATCTACAAGGTAGTACGCATCATTGTGCAACGCTTTGCTCACAATGAAAGGCCCTTCCCACGGAGGAGACAACTTGTGCATCCCGGCTGTGCGTTGCACCAGCCTGAGGACCATGTCTCCTTCTCGGAAAACCCTTGGGTTCACCTTTCGGCTATGATAGCGCCGCAGGTTTTGCTGGTAGATAGCCGAACGTGACAGAGTCAGCTCTCTTGCTTCTTCAAGCAGGTCAACGTCGTCTTCTCGAGCTTCTCTCGCCTCCACCTCAGTGTAGAGGGCTACTCGGGGGGAGTCATGCTCTAAGTCTATTGGCAACACGGCCTCAGCCCCGTATACCAAGAAGAATGGCGTGTAGCCGGTTGACCGGTTAGGGGTAGTCCTTAGACTCCACAACACCGCTGGCAACTCTTCTAGCCAACACCCAGGTGTTTTCAGCAATGGCTCAATCAGCCTTGGCTTTATGCCTGCCAGTACCATCCCATTTGCTCTCTCAACTTGCCCATTGGAGGCAGGGTGCGCGACTGACGCAACGTCTAGTCGGATATGCTTATCTCTGCAGAATCGCACCATTGCCCCCTCTGCAAAGTTGGTGCCGTTGTCGGTGATGATACTGTGCGGGTAGCCGTATCTCATGATCACATCCTTCACAAACTTCACAGCCGTGACCCCATCGCACTTCCGAATAGGTTTCACCTCAATCCACTTGGTGAACTTGTCCACCATGACCAAGATATGTGTCATATTGCCTTTAGCCGGCTTGAAGGGACCAACCATATCCAAGCACCAAACAGCAAATGGCCATGTGATAGGAATTGTTTTCAACTCGGAAGCAGGCATGTGAATCTTACTTGCGAACATCTGGCAGCCGGTGCACTTCCTCACAATATCCTCAGCTTGCTGCAATGCAGTGAGCCAGTAGAAGCCATGCCGGAAAGCTTTCTTGACCAATGCCCGAGAAGAGGCGTGATGCCCACATTCCCCTTGATGTATCTCCACCAGGATTTCTTCTCCCTCTTCCGGGCTCACACAACGTTGCAGCACACCGGTGGCACTTCTCTTGTGCAGCACATCTCGGACTATAGTGTAGCCCTTGGATCTTCTCTGAATCTGCCTCGCAGTCACCTCATCTTCAGGTAAAGTACCGTCCCTTAGAAAGGATAATATGGGCATCGCCCAACTCGGTGTCTCCCGCATGGGAAACACTGGTTCGTCCATTTCCATTGGGGCAGGCTCTTGTGGTTGCACAGGAGGAGTAGGAGCGCTTCTTTGCAGCCCAGACCGATTGGCAAGAACTTCTTCAATGAATGCAACAACTTCTGGGTTGAGGGCGGCAGTCCCCGAGTACGGAGTGGCAGTCCCCGAGTAGGGAATGGCAGTCCCCGAGTAGGGAATGGCAGTCCCCGAGTAGGGAACGGCAGTCCCCGAGTAAGGAGTGGCAGTCCCCGAGTAGAGGACGGCCGTCCCCGGGTTCCCTGCAGCACTCTCCCAGTCAATCTCCATTGGGTCAGATTCTTCACTTGGCAGAGAAGGAACAAAGATGGATTCCGAGTTGGGGGAAGGCTTGATGGATGGCTTCCTCAAATGCTCCAAGGCAATCCCTGCCGGGATGGACTGCCGAGAAGATCCCAACTTGGATAGCTCGTCTGCCGCTTCGTTCTCTGCTCGGTGAATGTGCTGGAACTCACATCCTTCGAAAAACCCAGTCATTGACTGCACCAAGAAGCGATACGATGCCATGTTGGCATCCAAAGCATCCCAGGTACCTGAGACTTGCTGCACCACTAGGTCCGAATCACCATAGCATATAATGCGCTGCACACCAACCTCCTTTGCTACTCGCAAACCATGCACCACTGCCTCGTACTCGGCTACATTGTTGGATGCCTTGAAATGAATCTGCAGCACGTACTTGAGCTGATCTCGCTTGGGCGATGTGAGCACGACACCAGCACCAAGGCCTTCCTTCACTTTCGAGCCATCAAAATGCATCCTCCAATAGTTGGAAACTGGAGCAGGAGGTTCGTACTGCATCTCGGCCCAGTCCACAAGAAATTCCGCCAGGACCTGAGACTTGATTGCTTCTCTTCTCGCATACGCGGGAGCGTACGCGGCTAGCTCGATTGCCCACTTGGCTACTCTGCCACTCGCCTCCTTGTTACCCATGATATCCGAGATGGGAGCTGAACTTACAACTGTGATGGGGTGCTCCTGGAAGTAATGTTTCAGCTTCCTGGCGCCCAGGTAGACACCATATGTCATCTTCTGGTAGTGCGGATAGTTTTGCTTGGAACTAGACAGCACTTCACTGAGGTAATAGACTGGGCGCTGCACACTCTTGCCTTCTTCTTCTCGCTCCACCACTATCACCATGCTGACTACTCGGTTAGTCGCAGCAATGTACAGCAGCATAGGCTCCTTGGGTAGCGGACTAGCCAAGACGGGAGCACTAGCCAGCATCGCTTTCAGATCATTGAATGCCACGTCCGCTTGCGGAGTCCAGACAAACTTGTCACTTTTCTTCATCAGCTGGTACAGAGGCAGAGCCTTCTCGCCCATTCGGCCCAGAAAACGGCTCAGAGATGCCAGACAACCCGTGAACTTCTGCACATCTTTCAGTGATCTCGGTAAAGACATGCTCTCAATAGCTTTTATCTTAGAAGGATTGGCTTCAATGCCCCGACTAGAAACCAGAAAACCGAGTAGCTTTCCAGCTGGTACACCAAAGGTGCACTTACTCGGATTCAGTTTCATTTTGTACTTGCGTAGGTTAGCAAAGGTTTCCTCCAGGTCGGCAAGCAGAGTATGTGTTTTATTCGTTTTGATGACAATGTCATCTACGTACACCTGCACATTCCTGCCGAGCTGGTCGTGCAAGCATTTCTGCATGCATCTTTGATAGGTTGCACCCGCATTCCTCAAGCCAAAACACATGACACGATAGCAATAAGCCCCGTACGGGGTAATGAAAGCAGTCTTTATTTGATCAGCAGGGTTGAGTGCAATCTGGTGGAAACCAGAGTAGGCATCTATGAAAGACAACAGTTCACAGCCAGCAGTGGAATCGATCACCTGATCGATGCGGGGTAGCGGGAAAGGATCCTTGGGGCATGCCTTGTTCAAGTCGGTGTAGCCGACACACATGCGCCATGCAGTGGCAGCCTTGGGATCTTCCTTTTTCTTCTCGACCATGACCGGGTTGGCTAACCAGTCCGGGTGCAGCACTTCCATGATGAAGTTACTTATCAGCAGCTTGGTGATCTGATCACCGATGGCCTTCCTTCTCTCATCTCCGAAACGGCGCAAAGCCTGCTTCACGGGCTTGGCGTCAGGACGCACATGCAAAGAGTGCTCAACCAACTCCCTCGGGACTCCTGGTAGATCTTCATTGGTCCAGGCGAACACATCCCGATTCTCACGGAGGAAGTGGATGAGCGCGCTTTCCTATTTCTCCGCCAACCCGGAACCAATGATGGCCACGCGCTCCGGGAACTCAGGATCAACCTGCTCTGTCTTGGTCTCCTTGGCAGCTTGGAAAGCAGTACCATGCTGGATACTCGGCACACCTTGTGCGCCAGCTTGTGTGGACTGAGCCATGGCCACCACCTCGTACATCTTCTTCTTCTCGGCAGCGATCACCATCGATTCCGCCAGCTGGGAGCTAGCAGAGGCACACTCCATGGACTTCTTGTAATCTCCCGAGATGGTGATGATGCCATTGGGACCAGGGATCTTCATCTTCAGATAAGCCACATGAGTAGAGGCCATGAACTTGCTCAGAGCAGGCCTGCCGAGTAGAGCATGATAGGGGCTCTGATGATCCACCACTTCGAACTGCAGGCGCTCTGTGCGGCAGTTCTCCCGGGTACCGAATAGCACATCAATCCACACTCGGCCAATTGGGTTGCATGAGATCCCGGGCACAATGCCATGGAAGGTGGTCTTGCTGGGCAGCATCATGTTCTCGGCCAGGCCAAGCTTCTCGAGTGTGTCCTTGTACACAATGTTGATGCTGCTGCCGTTGTCGATTAGCACCTTGCTGAACCTCACATTCTTCTCGGGACCCAGGAAGGTAGGATCCAGCACCAAAGCATAGGTGCCCGGGTTGGGCATCACCTTGGGGTGATCTGCTCGGGTCCACCTGATCTCCTGGTCACACCAATACATGTAGTGAGGGACAGCAGGAATCACTGCGTTGACCTCCATGGCCCGCCTGTGTTGTGACTGCTTATCGACTGCCTCAGAAGTGAAGATCATATAGCTCTCATGGTGCTCTTGGTACTGGTTGGAGCCATTGCCCCCATTGTTGCCATTGTCGCCATTGTTGTTGCCCTGATAGTTGTTGTTGCCTCTGTTGTTGTTGTTGCGGTTGTAGTTGTTGTTGTTGTTGCGGTATCTCTCATTGTTGAAGTTCCGGTTGGCTCCTAAAGCCACCTGGTTGACATTCTCTCTTCTCGGGTACACTGGCGGCCGAGCTGCGGGTGCGCGAGTAGGCTGAACAGTAGCATTGGCGGCTGGCAGAGGAGGAGGAGGAGGCAAGCCATCACTCTTGATCACATCCCACCACTCGCACTGCCGAGTAGTGTGGTTAGCAGGCCTCGAGGGATGATGAGTGTGAAAGCTGCATGGGCCATCCTTCATGTCATCGAAGACAAACTTCTTCGGCTGCTCGGAGTTCCCGCTACCCGACTGAGAGGCGCGAAATGGCTTCTTGTTGCCTTGGCCCTGGTTCTGGTTCTGCCCGTAGGCTCCAGCAGGTTTCTGCCTTTGGCCACCACCGCCTCCAACATTCACTGCATTCACCTCTTCGGGATCATACCGAGTATCTACTCGGCGCTTGTTGTGGAACTCGTTGCGCTTGCTGCTGTTGAAGTTTCTTCTCGGCTCAGAGGAGTCCATCAGTGGCTGAGTAGGATCACCGAGTGCGTACTGATCCGCAATCTTGATGGTCTCGGCCAGGGTGTTCGGCATCTCCCTCTGCAATCTCTGCCAAAGCATGCTGCCATGTCGGCAACCCTGCGCAAACCAAGTGATGGCCTGTGCTTCATTCACACCCTCACAGGTGTTCCTCAAGGTGCTCCACCGAGTAAGGTACTCGCGGTCCGTCTCGTCTTCTCGCTGCCTGCAAGCCGACAGCTGCTGGGGCCTATTCGGCCTCTTGTATGTACTCGTGAAGTTGCTGATGAAGGCATCCGAGAAGTCCAGCCAGCAGTTAATGCTGTTCTTGGGCAAGTTGTTGAGCCAAGTGCGAGCTGGACCCTCTAGCATCTGCGGCACATAGCGCACCGCCCATCTCCTGTTGCCATTCGCGATATGGACCGCGGTGACATAGTCATTGAGCCAATCTTCAGGCTTGGTGCTACCATTGTAGCTCTTGGTGCCTCTTGCGAGCTGGAAGCCCTTCACGGAAGGCTCGTTCATGATGCGCGGGCCAAAGCACTCGGGACCGGGAGGACCCGTGCTCTCAAGCCGCGCCGACAAGCTGATACGGTCCAGCTGGTGCCTTGCATCTCCAGGCGCCAACACACGCTCACCGACACGGTCATGGATGTCATAACCAGCCATCTCCATAGCCGAGTAGCCATCATCATACCTATCCACCTGCATAGCTGCGGGCTGCTCCACCGGGTTGGCGACTGGTGCCACTGGGCGCGGCTGCTGCCTCTGCCGAGTAGGCTGAGCCGCGGGTTGCCGAGAAGTACCCGGACGCGCGGCTTCTCGGGTACGGCTTTGAGCTTGATGGGCTTGAGAGCCTGCTCTTGCAGCGTTGTGTTCCTGCCCGGGCTGCTGCGGCACAGCAACCTGTTTCGCGGCAGCAGCCGGGTCATACACCTGCATTTGCCTGTCTCTACCCGAACGCCCGCTGCGGCTCTTCTCGCGGCTAGGATGCGGAGACGAGGCCTGATCGTTAGATCTAGCCGCGTGCGAGTGAACCACCTGCGAAGCTCCAGCTCCCGGGTTGGCCTTCCGGAACTCCTCGTTCTGCCTAGCGGCCTCCAACACCAACTCGTTGAGCCTCTCCTGCTGCCTGAGACGCGCCTCTCCATCCAGGCGCGGCAACTCGGCAGCCACGGCCTGTGCAGCTCTGAGCGTCTTGGCGGGTGTGCTGTACCTTGGCCTTGTGAAAGTGTTCGCGGTGGCGGACTGCGCGGGCACCTCCGCAACTGTCGCCATCTCGGCGCCCAGGTTGCGCCGCGTAGCGCCTACTCTGCTGGGCCTCCTGGCGACCGGCGTGAAGCCGTGAGCCTTGTTGTACTCGAGCTGGTCCAAACTCAGCTCAAGCCTGATCTTCTCCAACTCCGCCTGCTCGGCGAGCAGCTCCTGGCGTTGCCGCTCGAGCTGCTCCCTCGCGGCTAGGAGCTCGATGTCGGTGGGAGTGGGCATACCAGTTCGCGCAGCAGACGCGGGGATGACCGTAGACGTGGAAGGCGGCAAGTTGCTCTCCTTCTCGTAGGGCCGGTGATTCCTGCCACCAGCAGGCGGGTCGTCAACCTCCTCGACGACGGCCGCAGCGCCAGTAGCAGCTGCGCCAGTGTTTGCCGCCAAACCCGTCACCATCACCTCAGCGCAGCATGCAGAGCTGCATGCAGGCCTTCCGCGAGCAGCAATCACCGCGGGAGGATCCTCCGCGTCATGCACCAGCTCGGGGTAGGCACTGTTGGCGACGGTGGCGATGTAGACGAGGTGAGAGCCGAAGGAGATCACCGAGCCGCCCTCGGGCATGGCCATGCCGCCGAAACAGCCGGCGTTGTCGGTGACGAAGTCGAAGGAGCCGAATATGTGGACAAGGCCACAAACTACGCGCTCCGCTGATGAAGATCCCGTCCGAACAGAAACTCCAACCAGCGCCGCTGGTTGCCCCACGGTGGGCGCCAACTGTCGTGGTGGTGTCACGGCAGATGCCATGGGATGGCTAAAGATGTGGGGACGATGGACGCTGGAGGTGTCCGGGGAGGGATCACGCGACGAGTGGCCGCGTGAGGTAAGATCCACACAACACAAACAACACGATGTACCCAGGTTCAGGGCCCTCGTGAGGAGGTAAAACCCCTACTCCTGCCTTTCTCTATGTATTATGATGTCTCTCCGAGTAGCCACAGTACAAATGGTATTTCTACCGAGGAGCCTCTCTCTCCTCTCCGAGTAGAGCTAGGTCAAGAACTTAGGGTTTCTAGAGCTCCAGAATGAGCGTCTCTGAGTCTATGAGAGCGTGCCTCGCGCAGGAGGCGGCGGGGCACCTTATATACATGGTGCCCAGCCGGATACGTCCAAATCTAGACAAGTGTCGACATAGTGTGCACATCGTCCTTTCTCCGAGTACCCGCTGACAGCTTTGGTTCCTAATCTTGGCTGCTTCTGTAAAGTCGTTGGGCAAAACTAGGGGACAGACTGGTATCACTGTACCTAGGCACAGAGTAGGCCCCCCTTATCCTGCCACGGCCTGCTTCCATGCTGTCACTGTCAGGCAGGCCGGTCCCAGATGAACAGTAGTTCGAATGCTGCCAAGTACGGACCCAGGATACGCGGGATCCTGTGTCAGAACGGCTCCTTTGACTTTCTGGCCCGAGTAGGTTCCCGCCAATTGTTCCCGCCAATTGTACTCGGGCCAACTCTTCTACTCGAAAGGGTAGAACTTGATTGATATCTCCTTCTGGTCATCTTGAGGTGAGACCGAGTAGCAGTCGACCGGGTAGCGAGTACCAGGTAGTCGGCTACTCGACCAAACCTCTCTTCTGTAAGCCGCCTTTTCCACTTGCCTTTACCCTACTCGGGGGTAACCCCCCGACAAGCCAGGATTTCGTTCAGCGAATCCATCATGGCTATTAGCTCAGGCCTTGGGTTATATGGTGCAGGCTCTGTTAAATCAATCACCAGCTCTGATGGCCCAGAGCTCGCCGGTCCTGGTCCTGTTGGAGGCACTATGGCTGGCACAACAGGGGCTGCAGTAGGCCCAGCGGGTGTTGTCCCTGAAATACTCGGTCCTCCTTGAAACGGATTTGAAGTTGAAATGGTATTTATAATAAACTTTCCATTGGTATCATACCTGGGTTCCGTAGGTCGTGTTGGTCCAGCCATGTAGATGGCTATATGATGAGCCGTTTCTGTCAGACTCTACATATCTGTTTCAAGGTCTCCACCTAGTCGATCTTCAAAGAGCTGGTGGATAGAACATGTCTCATCACGGTGATCATTGTTTCCAACTGAGGATTCACCATCAGAATGTATCACCGTAGCTTCTGCAGAGACCAAATCTGACAACTGGTCCGGGTCTGGGTTTGTTGTTCCTACGTACCCAATGAAAATATAGATCCCACCAAAAGGAATGCGAAATCCTTCCACGAAGGCAAACTCGGGACCCCACGTACCGTGGTTATAGTAGTTTCCTCATCGACTCCTCCTGAGTCGACCTATTGCGAGCTTCTCGATTCCAGGTAAGGATCCTTCCGAAAAGACGACGCTTCCACAAGCTGGCCCCACTGTGGGCGCCAACTGTCGTGGGGTTTTCACGGCAAGTGTCCTCATCTGAGAACAAGATTGTGAGGACATTGCAACTGAGTGAAACTTTGAAAGGGTTAAGGCGGAAACGAGAGACGCGAGTTTACCCAGGTTCGGCCCCTCTGTTGAGGGTAAAACCTACTCCTGCTTTCTGACTATGGGAAACAAGGTCTCGATTACAAAGGGCGATTCCAGCTCTCGGTGTCTCGAGCTTCCTTGCTATCAACTTATAATATTCCTCTCTACGTCCCAAGACCTCGCCTTATATAGTTCACGAGATCCCCGGGTTAAAGGGGATCCGGGTCGTTCCCGTGATCGGAGTCCTAAACCAATCCGGCGTACAGACGTTCCATCCGGCTTATTCCAAAACCTGGACGCTCCGTCCATCCTGTGGGACAATCCTTAGGTCTTGGGCCTCCGGGTCTCCAGATCCATAATACGGGTCGGTTCTTCCTCCTTTACGGGTTACACTAGGGGTAACCCGGGTCTTATTCTCCTGGCTGACACATATTCGGCTCCTCTCGATATTAACCAGAAGAAGCAACATAAACCGGCATAAGGAGAATCCGGTTCACATGGGTGGATAGTAATGTTCCTCCTTACTTATTTCCCCAACAGATTCACCGGAAGTTCTGCAACCTGAAGAAATGTCAGGAAACGTTCCTGAATTTTCATACGTTAAAAACACGTAGCGTGTTGTATCAATCATTGAAACCCATTAGGGAGAGAAAAGGCACTTTCAACCGCCACCCAGGATGACAAGAATGTCTGGCTACGTTTAGCGCCTGAATGCTCTGGAATGTGAAATTCCAGATGAAATGGTTGTTTATATGGTGATGCAATCATTGCCCACTAGCTACAAACGGTTTGCGATGAATGACAACATGTAGTAAATGTCTAAATCGATGTCTGAAGTGATCATAATGCCCAAGAATGCTGAGGTGGAGATTAAGAAGGAGCACGCCATCTTAATGGTGAACAAGTCCGTGGATTTTATGAAATCTGGCACCAAGGGAAAGGCAAGAAGGGAAAGCCGAAGAAGAGTGGCAAGGTTGTTGTCAACTCTAAGACCTCCAGTTCCTGTTCTAAGCCTCGTGTGATATGCTTGTACTGCAAGGGTGAAGGCCACTGAAAGCGCCACCGCACCAAGTACTTAGCAGAGAAGAAGGTCGGCCAGTTTTCCGAAAAAGAGAAAGGTATATTTGATATATGTTATAGATGTTTATTTTACTAGCACCCGGAGTAACACTTGGTTATTTGATACCGGTTTTATTTCTCACATTTGTAACTCTGAGAGGGAGTTGCGGCATGAATGGCGGTTGGCGAAGGACGACGTGACGATGCACCACGGCAACGGCATTGAAGTTGAAGTAATGGCCGTCGGCACGCTACCTCTACATCTACCGTCGGGATTATTTCAATATTGAATAAATGTTACTATGTGCTTGTGTTGATTACGAACATCATAAGTGGGTCTTCCTTACTTCGAGAAAATTATTTATTCGAATCGGTGTCCAAGGGTTGTACTGTTTTTATGAATGATATATTTTATGTTCATGCACCGGAGCGCAATGGTTTATTTTTTTTGGATGCCGATAGTAGTCTCTGATCCATAGCATAGAAGCCAAAAGATTTAAACCTAGCAACAATAATTCGATGTATATGTGGCATTGCCAGCTTGTTCACATTGGCGTAAAACACACGAAGAAGCCATTTTGTTGGGCTTGTGGAGTCATTAGATTTTGTATCTCTTGACATCTGCGAACCATGTATAATGGGGAAAATAACAAGGAACCCGTTTTCCATTTCCGGAGATGGGGAGCGGGTGTCAGACTTACTGGGACTCATACATACTGATGTGTGTGGACAGATGAGCATTTCGACACGCAATGCTTATCGCTATTTTGTGACCTTTACTAATGAAGCAGATACGGGTATCTCAACTTAATGAAGCACAAGTCTGAAATGTTTGAAAAGTTCAAAGAATTTTAGAATAAGATAGAAAATCAACTCAATAAGAAAATCAAACATCTTCAATCTGATCGAGGTGGTGATTATTTGAGTTTTGAGTTTGGTATTGTACCACAATTAATGCCAGCTAGGACACCACACCGCAATGGCGTGTCAGAATGGCGTAATCGCCCTTTATTGGTTATTGTGTGGTCTATGATGTCTCTTACTGACTTACATATACAGTTTTGGGGTACTGTGTTAGAAACAGCGGCATTCATTTTAAATAGGGCACAATCAATGTCCGTGGAAACAACACCATATCAGACATGGCATGTCGAGTGTCCGTAGTATGGTTCATGGCAGGGGGTTCCATAAGACGTGTAGTATATCGTGGGTACAAGCGTAAGAAAGTTGCAGGTAGCGGGGACACGAACTTACCCAGGTTTGGTACGTCGCAGCAATGACGGCGTCCTACTCCTCCAATCTCACTAGATCAGGGTTTAAGTCTGAAGTACACAAAATATAATGTGAGTATGGATGTCTCTCTCTTGCCCTGAGGCCGCTCCCGTACGAATTTATATAGGAAGCCGGACTAGGGCTTATAAGAGGAAATCGTAGAGTCTAAGAAAAGTATTCCTATTCTTGGTAAACAAGATGTTCCACTTCTTCTCCTGTCAGATTACGTATTGGGCCGTAATCCGGGTTATCCTATTCGTGCGTCAGCCTATTGGGCCGTCCAATGGACCTTATTGCTCCATCACTTGTAGGCCACCCGGGCAGTCCAGCCTTTGGCCAATGCTGGATATCCCCCTAATTGGCATATCTCGAACAATACCCCCCCTAGGATAATTAAGACCTTTAGCCTTCTCCTTGCTGAAATTCATGAATAGAAAAGGTGGCCTTCATTCATGAGTCTTCATTCATAAATAATTTCATGTCAAGTCCGTCTTTCTGACAATCCAGCATTTCCTTCGCAGGCTTCACGTAGAAGAAACCCACCTACCGTGACGTAAGTGCAAGATTCCTTCTTACATTACCACCATTTGAAGCGGGCTAAAGCTAAAACGTGAATCCCTACGAGATTTTTGGTGCAAGAAATGAGGAGGCAATGCATGAATGCGCCGCTTCGTGAAATCACGGATTCTCTGCATGACATGCCGCATGTCTCCAACGGCTAAACTAGCCGTTCGACTGATCTTAACGCATTTGCCTATATATTCCCGAGGTGTCCCTCACAATTCATATTCTTCCCCATTCGAGCCACCTAGTGATTCATTCGAGCCGAACCAGAGATCGAGTGAGAGCATCTCTACCCAAGCCTATCTTTTCGGTCACCATCGACGGCACAGGTTCAACTCTGGTCCGGCCCTCCATCGCAATGGACTTTGGAGGAAATCCTCGAGCGGCCGCTGCCACCAGAGATGCGGACACAGCTACGACCGTACGGCTACTACAACCGCCACTCTAGTGACGCCCGCGACCGCAACCATAGGAACTCCACCATCACGGTTGGCTCTTCTGTGCTCCCAACGGCCACGGGGGCCTCTGCGTCTTCTCTAGGGGCTTCTACGAGCGCGTCGACGGGGCCAAACCCTAGCGCCACCACCTCCGGATCTACTCCTCCACCCCCCCTTTCCAATCCATCGCCTCCGGCCCCAGAATCCTGGGATTAGGAAAATGCTCCTCGCGCCGGTGAGGACACTGAAGGCGAGGGGGCAACCGGAGCTGAAGAAAAAGATCAGTCAGAGGCCGGAAATTGGATCTGATGCGCCATCGACTTAGCTCTGCTCAACAGTTTGGAGAAGGACGGATTCATCCTCAAGGATAAATGGTGGCTCGAGGAGGAAGATGAGGATCCAAATCCGGAAGATGGAGAGCACGTGGTGCTCGCATTCCACATTCTCAGAGGTTTGGGGTTTCCGCCTTCTGCTTTTTCCTCCAAGTTCTTCACCATTATGGCGTCCAACAACATAATCTCACTAAAAATGCCATTCTTTATCTTTCCGGCTTCCAAGCACTATTCGAGGGATACCTAGGAATAGAGCCTAGGTTATATTCCTTCTTGTATTTATTTTACATTAGACGCAATACTTCATATGGATAGCCTACCATCTGCAGAACCATCACCTTCAATGTGCGCCATGGCAGAGAAGAATGGTTTCCGACTAAATCTAAACTAGCGACTCCGTCAAACATTGGATGGGGACTTTTTTTATTGCAAAGACGTCCCTTATCCTTGAATGGAGACATGGATTCTTTCTTCTGACAATTCAGCCACCAGTCCGAGGGATAACTTGGCACTGGACGCCGCCCGAGAATTGCCACCTGATCTCCTGAGGATCAAAAGGCGGATTGCAAAGATGGTGGCTTCCACCCCGCCCCTAACGGGAATAGATACCATCTTATTCTGGTACGGCCGACGGATCTATCCTTTATCTCATCGATTTCACAAACTCAGGACCCGAAGATTCCATGCGGGGAACCCGATCGGGTATGTCTGACAAAACTTTCAGGAAGAGGGTAAACCATCTGGTATCCACCCAAACTACACATAAAGCTTCGAGATGTATACCGCCGAAAATCCTCCTCCCAAGGTATTTACCGCCTTTTTGAAAAGACATGCTTTGCATGCACAAACGCATACTTAATGCTTTTCATGCTTTGCAGCTTGAGAGGCTTATAGATGACTAGTTGGTGTCTCAGAATGAAGAGACGGTCTTGAAACCTTGGTTTCCAACGGCCGGAGGCAGGAAACACAAGAAGACTGTTTCCGCCCTAGATGTCATGAGCATTGATGGTGTCCTTGTCGCGACATCCAGGTATCCGATTTTCATTTTCATACCTTCCAATTCCTCAAACAATCTTCTTTGAATCAACCTTTGTTCCTCGTTTTATTATTTCAGTCTCCCCGCCCCTCTGAAGGGGAAGAGACTCAAAAGGCGAAAGGTGCTTGCTCACCGGGAGCCAAAGAAATCTCCAGCCACTAAACCCAACACTCATGTGATGAACATTTTGGGGGAAAACTCTGTTCCCCTAAAGGACAAAGAATCCTCTTCCAAGCCATCCCAGTCAGCCTGATGCATCCATGTCGGATGTGCGGGAAAGGTCGGATCATACCCCAGAGGCTGGACCATCTTTTGTCAATCTCGACGAAAGTGTTCCTTCCTTTGAGGAAAGCTTCAATGTAAAAGAAGAATACTTTGAAGAAAACGAATATATGCATGAATGGGATAGAAAACATTTTGTCGGAGTCCCTCCTTCTCGCTCCCTTCCTTGGCCGAGAGAAGGCGTTATAATCCGGAATGAGTGAACTTTTTTCCCTCGGCGGGTCATAAATGACGCCATTTCCCACATGGGGATTAGCTTCCATGAATATAGCAAGAATTTCCTGTAAATGCTGGGAGTCCTTTAAAGGATGAGTAAGGTACACTCCTAGCCCCCAAGAACTAATCCGGAAAATTGACTTTTCTTATTAATGATTTTTTATTACATCTTTCGTCCTTTGTGCTGAACATATTATCTTCTCTGTGTTTTCACAAAAAACTTCCGAACACATCAATAAGTAAGTTCTTGACAAACTTAACGTGAAAAACAAGGAGGTGCAGACACTTCTAAAAATCACGAAAGATAAGGAGTCCGAGCTTTGAGGGCTTCGGAGGCAACTTAAGGAGTATGGATGTAAGTATGCTTCAGATTTTTTCCTTTATGTACATTATCTTGAGAGTTTAAATCTTTACACGCTAATTTATTTTTTCGCCTTTTCAGCCTTTGTTCCCGAAGCAAAGAAAATTGCAGCGGATGTAGGAAAAGCTCCACGGCTCTGTGAAGATAATCTTGAACTCTATCAAGGAAAATGAAGGTCCAATGAGAGCTAGCTGAAAGCCAGAAAGCCTTGGAAAATTACGAGGCTCTTAAAGCTCAGAGCGAGAAAGGCGGCTCCATCATCCGTGATTTCGAGAATAATCTTTGCGATCAGCTGGAGGAAATCGTGGAAATTGACAAACATATCCTCGATATACTTTTTCATATTTTCCGGCTTTCTTTTCATTTTCGAACTTCATGTACTTTTCCGGGTTTTCTCACTTCATGATTTTTCACATTTTTCAGCCAAAAATGACCCTGCTCCTCGGATTGATCGCATCCGAGACTTCGGCATTTTCATCGAAGATATGAAGAAATCTGGAAGGCTGCTGGTAAGCAAGCTTCTTCCAAATAAGAAGGATCAACACTCTGATATTGGGCAATTTCCGGCCGCTTTTGGCGAAGTAATTGCTCGACGAAAATCTTGGATGGAGTCTGCAGCTCTTTGCAGGGTGCGCATGGCCCTTAGGCTTCTGGAGATGCACTATCCCTTCACCAAGTCTTGGCCCCTTGCAACCGACATTCCGCAAGGATAAACCACACCGAAAGAGCGAAATTTTATGACTCCGTTAAAGGCTTCACATCCAATATTGCTCGGATGATCTCCACCACCACCTTCTACCCAGAAGAGGAGATTCCATCTACTCCAGAGAATCTAAGTGAGAGTGATGATGAAGATGATGACGAACAAGGCGGCGAGTAATTCATGCCCTTCAAGTACCAGAGGGGGTGTGATGACCCAGCACACCACTTCATGTGTAGTGCGCAAGTCGTTGACATAATACTCACTGAAGGACTTATCCGTGAATATTACATCCCTTAGAGTGGTACAACAGAAGCACATTACGACCAGGCAAAGCTATAGGATACATACTTCATTATAAAATCTTGAGAATCTCCTTGATGAATCAAAGAAGATCTCATGTAAATGAAACATCAGAAGAAGCAATTCCAAGATCCAAGCTGGAGAAGAACTCTAGCTCAGAATTAAATCCACTACGGGCTGATGTCATCCCTAATCTAAGTCTTGTAAACAACTAAATCCAAGAATGATCTCCATCTACACCTTGATAGCTTCTCCTCCACCGGCGTTGTTGATGACGATGCTTTTCACTGGCTAAGTAAGATATGACTCCATCTAGCTTCCGGAGGTAGCGATGACTTCATGACGACGACTTCCATAAGGCTTCAACTCTAAGCAAGGTTCAAAGGGGAACGAATGAGTAATGAGCGTTACTCAGCAAGTTCATGATATATAGAGGGTAGTTGGATGCTGTCGTGGGATAATCACGGCAGACGTTACCAGGGGTAACTTACTATGGGGCAAATCGACTCTGGTGTTTGGGAGAGGGTTTAGCTCAGGGGAAATCATGTTGTCAATCGATCTGGTAGCTCTGGCAGTAATATCACCGAGTCTCCGATCTAGGGTTACTACTATCAGCTCTCGTATTACACGATACTCGAATATCTGGTGAAGCTCTGTCTCTCTAACCCTAGGAGCCGGTTTATATGTTACCCGGCTCCCTGGTTTCCTATTCAAGGCACACCCGGAATCCTACCCGGAAACCGCACGCGACCCTAAGTTTCCTAATCTTAACTCCCAAGGCACAGGTTACTAGGCCTACGCTCCTTCTTGGGCCTTCTAGAAGCTCCTCCTCCTTGAACCGGGTCTTGCGCGCTTCCCTTTGGGCCGGGTTTCACCTTAGCATTGGCCTACCGGGTTATCATCCCCCCATCAGTAGTCCCCAGAATAGCTTGGGCTTCTCGGGCTCAACCATGAAGCGCACGCTATTCCCTGCAAAACAATAATCATTCAAGTTCATAAAATACCGGGTTAGAGTGCTTTGATAATAGCTAGGCCTGGCTCCGTGGGCGGTCCATATAATAACCCGGTTTTACCGAGTCAAAACACCATTTTCCCGGGTCAACACTTCGAGGAAACGCGACGAGACCCGACATCAGCATCACTACTGATTAATCTGAATATCACGCTCGCAATCAATCATGATCTCTATCCGGATATCCGGAACGGATATTTTGGTGCTTATCCCCAAATTTCCGGGCCGGATCTTTTTTCTCCCAAAATTCCACTTACCGCCCAAACCTAGGAAATTTCCCCCGCGCCTATAAATAGTGCCCAGGGCTAACCCTAGATCTCACTAGATATTTCTCATCTTCCTCCTTTCCTTTCACTCCTCCTCCACGCCCGCAAGCCCTAGCTCGAGCTCGCGCCGCCGGAGCTACACTGCCGCCCGCAAGGACGCCACCGGGGTTGCGCTGCCGCCGCCAGGTCGCCACCGTCCG
This sequence comes from Alopecurus myosuroides, assembly GCA_028641055.1. Classification (NCBI taxonomy): domain Eukaryota; kingdom Viridiplantae; phylum Streptophyta; class Magnoliopsida; order Poales; family Poaceae; genus Alopecurus; species Alopecurus myosuroides. The sequence goes on along the minus strand of CM054062.1, from coordinate 48,896,177 downwards.
CGCCTGCAACGCCGCCGCCAACCACCACCGTACACCCGCGAGCAAGCTTCCGCTTGGGCCACCGGAAACCTCGAGACGCCGCCGCCGTCGAGCTAATCGCCGCCGCCACGCACCTCTTCCCTCAAATCATCCGGTAAACCCCTCCATCTCTTAGATCTAGTTTCCCTTTCTTCGATTTCGCGCATACATTTTGAATTCAATCTCATCCGCTAGCTATTCGCTATTCCTTCATTAGCTTGATATATCTTTGTAATTCCCAACCTTATGCACTTCCATAACCTCGCACTTAGTCAAATCCGTGCCTACATCTCTCGACACGCTTTTGCCATTTGTAATCTCGTATTTTTCCACTGCATGTTCTTGACTAGATCTATTTGCCCGATCTCGCAAGTACTTAGTGGCTTTGCTTTTTCCTCTTCTCACTATATCAAATAGCTGCGGTCTCCGAGTTTCTCAATATTCACACCTTGCATTTTGCCTCTTTTTAGATCTACACGCCATGGCTCCTAAGGCCAGCGCCAAGGCAAAGGGCAAAACCCCGGCCGGCAAGCAAAAGCCGGGTCAATCGATTTCGGCCAACTGGGCTAAATCGACTGTCACGAAGGCCAAGATTGACGAGCTGGCCGAGTCGGGTGTCCTTCCCTCCCGGTCTGAGATCCACTGGAGGATACCCGGAGAGGAGACCCGGCCTTCTCCAGGCCTAGATGAGGTGGTGGTTATCGTCGAGCACGTGATCCGGGGTTTCCGCCCCCCGGGTCACCCTTTCTTCCGGGAGCTCCTGGACCACTACAAGCTCTGGGTATTCGATATCGGCCCCAATTCTATGCTTAACATCTGCCATTTCATAGTGTTATGTGAATCCTATTTATGCATTCCTCCCAACCTAGCTTTGTTTCTTGAACTCTTTCAATGCAAGCCATGCCGAGAGAGCGGCGACGGGGCCCTCCTAGTTTGTGGAGGAGTCTCGATTCAGAGGCGGAAAAATTCCTTGATGCCGACTCTTAGCCTCCATACACACGTCAAACACTGGCAAAAAACCTATTTTTACTTCCAAGACACTTCTTTACCCGGCGAGAAGCCATTGCCGGGATTCTCTGATAACACCCTCACCTTGTCCGACAATTTAAACTCCTTTGCATCTGAGGCCGACAGGCAATCTATCCATCCCTTTCTTCATAAGCTTGCCGTACTTTCTGCCCAAGGTCTCCTTGGGCTTATTCTGGTGAAGACCTGGCTAAGTTGCCGGATCCAGCCTAACAACACTCGGTCCAAACTCATGTGCGAATATTCTGGACACGTGACCGATTCTCTCCGATACTCGTAGAAGAACTACCCGGCTGGTGATATGAATAAGGTTATGAAGACCTTCTTGGCCGAAAAAATTGACGTTATCAAGAACATAGCCGGGCTCAACCCCTTCACTCGATCTAACCCGGCTCCTCCAGTAAGAACCGGCTTAATTTCTTTATCCGACTGATATCTCTTATGCTCATATACTAACCTTTGTCTCTGCATTCCTTACACAGGAAGATGATGCATTCTGGAAGATAGTCACCCCTCCCCCTTCAGAAAACTCGGAGGAGGACGAGGAGCCGGCTGATAGTGATGAAGGTAAGTCCGGGTCTTCTGTTTATAGCTTCTTCATTAACTAGTTTAGACCAACTTGTTCCCTTTCCCGACAATGCTCTTTATTCACCAGAACTAGAGGACAAAGAGGACACTCAGTCGGACGAGAGTGAGGCTGAGCCGGAGGTGGAGATTGGAACGAAGAGGAAAACCCGGGGTGTTGTTTTCAAGGTGCCCTATTCCTCCATTGCCTCCAAGCCATATTCATACGCCAATATGTGCAAACTAAGCCAGCGTCTAACCGATTCATCGTACTTGAAGGAACCTGCCCCGACCAAACGAAAGGTAACCCGGAATTCCCCGGGTGACGATCCTCTTCACCCGGGTATTCCTTTATCACCCGCTCGCCGAGCCGGTACTTCCTAAACTCATACATCCCATATGCCTCGGAAATTTCCATCTCGAAATCATCCCTTAGCCGGTCAGCTCTGTGTCTTACTCTCTGACTCTTTATCAGCGTCTTCTGGGTCCAGAAACGATCTCCCACCGGATTTCGTCATGAATACCGGGTAACCTATTTTCCTTGTTATTCAATATTCTAGTATTTTCCACATCTTTCGCTTATCATCTACTAACTGTTTTCTTTTACTCTTTCTCAGGGCCAATGTCACAATCAGTGACCCTGAGGATATGAATGTTGATAACCCGGCTATGGAAGACCCAGAGGATGTTCTGAAGCCCACGTCTGGCGGTGCAGAAGAAGAACAAGAAGATTTGCTGAACGACCCGGTTGAGCAGGAAGCCGAGTTTCCCCTGCCAACGCACAAACCAGGAGACGAGGATATCGAGTTCCTGGGATCACGGAGGGGTGACCCCACTCCTAACACCCAGGCAAACCGGATCAACTCCCCCAAGCAGGAAAGGACCCCACCTCCGGGTAACCAGGACCCCAGCTCATCCAGGCCGAAACTCGGCGATCTTGATTTTGAAGGGATGTTAACTGAGCTCTTCTCTCTGAAGACTAATGAAAGGGATATCCTTGAATCCCTAGCAGCTGAGCACCAGGTAACTTAATCAATGTTGCTTATGTATTCATCCAGTCCCCAAGTTCCGAGTTAACTATATCAAGTTTACTCAGTACTTCCATAGCTGTATAACCTTTCATACCCGGTTTTACCCTGTATCCGACTGACTTTTCCTTGTCTACTTCCGCAGGCGCACGTGACCCGGTCTGAGGAGATGTTGGCAAAAACCAACGAGCTCCTCCAGGACGAGACCAAGCTGCGGGAAGAGCTGGAAGACGAGGCGAAGGACCTTGCCAAGGATATCAAGAAATACAAGAAACGATCCCAAAATGCTGAGGGTGCGCTGAAGAAAATTTCAACCCAGATTGCCGACACTTACTGCTCTCTGCTTGGTAAGAGATCCTAACTTTACTGAATATAACTCGGATTTCTTGTTCTGCAAGGTTCGTAACCCGGATCTCGTTGCTTTAATTTTTCTGGTATCCTGTAGCTCTGGGTGAGGAGGCTATGGATGAAGATGATGTTGAGAAGCTAAAGACACTGAAGGGCGTGATCCGGCAATTCTCTGTGGGGACCAAATGGACCCTGGAGGCTTTGAAGTGGCATGGGGCTTGTGGCGGCGCGGACAAGATGCTCGAGGCGTGCTCGACTATCCCCGCCTGGATTGAGCACTGGAAACGTTCAGCGTGTCGGGTTGGGGTAACCCGCGGGTTTGCTCTGTCCAAGGCCTATTTTCCTAGGCTTGAGCCGGCAACGCTCGTGAACGGGTTCCCCGAGTTTAACAACGACGGCTCAAGGTTCACTAGCAAGGACTACAAGTCTATCCATGCTCAGGTGCATCATTCGGCAAGCTTGATAGCCGACAATCTGGATGTGTGCAAGCTCACCCCGCCCTACAATGCTGATGACAAGCCGGTTCCATCTGATCTCCCTCGACCCTGCGACATGCTGGCCCGATGGAAGGAGGAAGTTGCCAAGAAGAAAGCTGAAGCCGATACTGTGCCTTCCTCCTCTACTACGGCTGTTCCTCCCCCAGCTCGCGCCGATACTGCAACTAACCCGGAGATGGGAGCAGGGAAGACCACCGATGAGCATGTTGAAGACCCGGCCGCCAAAGATACTGTTGATGACTCGGCTATGGATGCCGAGTGATGTTTTATTGTTTCTTGCCCCAAACATTTATTCGGCCAATAGGCATTATGTAATATGCCTGATACAATTATTCTTTTAATAGTGCGCCTGTGCACTTTTCGATACTATTTCCCCGGTATGTAATACGTTTGAACTTTAATAGCTTTTGGTGGCCCTTCTGGTCATTCACCTTGATATGCTATTTTCCGGTTTGAAACTTTTTTGCTGCTTTTCTGACTTTTTTTTTGCGAGACTCGGTTTCCGGGTCTCGGGATTCTCTGACCAGGTGGACTTTATTTCTTAAGTCCCCAAGTCCCCAAGGCTCGGATTTTTGGGTTTTAAGCTTGATAGCTAAACAATTTGTTGCTTTTCTCAAATCCCCAAGTCCCCAAGACCCGAATTTCCGAGTCTAAGGGTTTGTGGTTCTCACAAAGCCAATTGTTTTTGCTAAGTCTCCAAGACCCGAATTTCCGAGTTTTGAAGTTATGCTTAATACATTGTGAGTTTCCGGCTATCAACCTTTTACTCCGCATAACTTGTGGTTTGGATGACCCTTTTGATCCTCTTTGTTGTAAGCCGGCTTTCGCGTGGATATTCAGTGCTGCTATAACTTTATAAAAACAGGGTCAGGCAAGTCCCAGTGGGCCTCATGACTGATTGTGATTATACGTTAGCAAAGCACGCCACATTATTGCGAGTCACATCAAGCTTAAACAAGAGAAATCAAGAAAATTTGGCTCTATTGTCCGGTTATAAGATTGTAACCGTACTTATTGCAAGTAATCGGGCGTCATAACTTAATGGCATTGTTGCCGGGTTTGAGCTTATAGCTTTGCTATTCAAGCAATCAGCCCCCAAGACCTATATATGTAATATCAAACCTAATGTACTATAATCAAACGACTAATACTTACCTGATAAGGCAAAAACAGAAGGTAAAAATAGAAAAATAAAAAACTTAACAGAAATAAACAAGGAAGAAACAAACAATATCATAATTTAACCATTTCTTTATTGATATGAGAAAGGTTAGGTCAGCAAGCTGCCTCATTAAAAAACCTCCAGTCCCCTTAGGTACCCTGGATAGGAAAAGAGTTCTTCTGAAACCTGCTTCCTGTTACATCGTGTAATTCAACTTGTAAACCTAGCCTATGCTAGGTGTAGTAGGGGCGTAGCCGAGCCATGTTCCATGGTCTTTCCCTCTCTTGCATAGATGAAGTGGTATGGGCGGTGTCATTGACAGTATCCGTCTCTTCCCTTGCATCTACTAAGTAATATGATCCGTTGTGCAAATTCCGGCTTATGATGAACGGGCCTTCCCATGGTGGAGATAATTTGTGCTTTCCTTCTTTTGACTGCACGAGGCGTAATACCAGGTCTCCTTCCTGGAAGACCCGGGTTTTGACTCGCCGACTATGATATCTCCTCAGATCCTGTTGATATATGGCTGATCTTTCCAAGGCTTGCTCCCTGTGCTCCTCTAACATGTCCACGGCATCCTGCTGGGTCTTCTCATTCTCCACCTCAACATAAGCCGCCACCCGGGGCGAGTCATGAATGATATCACTCGGCAGGACTGCTTTTGCACCATAAACCATAAAAAACGGAGTCATCTGAGTAGATCTGTTGGGTGTAGTATTAATCCCCCAAACCACTGATGGTAATTCCTCAACCCACGCTCCCGCAGCTCTGAGGCACGGGACTTGTAGTCGTGGTTTCAATCCACGAAGCAACTCCTGATTTGCCCTCTCCACCTGTCCATTAGCTTGTGGATGAGCCACAGAGGCTACGTCAAGGCGGATGCCATTGTTTCCACAAAATTTCTCCATCTCACCTAGGGACATGTTGGTTGCATTGTCTGTTATTATGCTATGAGGGTATCCAAACCGATAGATGATCCTTTTCAGGAACTTGACTGCTGTGACTGCCTCGCAATTGGTGACTGCATAACTTCAACCCACTTGGTAAACTTATCAATAGCCACAAGGAGATGAGTCTTTTTCCAAGGTGACATGTGAAAGGGGCATACCATGTCCATACCCCAAACTGCAAACGGCCAGGTCAGCGGGATTGTTCGTAACTCCATAGCCGGCACATGGATTTGGCGAGCGTACCTTTGACATCCATCACACCTTGCCACCAAGCGCTCCGCGTCTGCTAAGGCCGTGAGCCAGAAGAAACCGTGCCGGTATGCTTTAGCCACGAGGGATCTTGTGGAGGCATGATGCCTACAATCACCTTCATGGATCTCCTTCAGAATCTGCCGGCCTTCTTCTGGTGCTACACAGCGCAAAAAGACTCCTGCTGCACTTCTCTTATACAACTCACCAATGATGATAGAATAACCTTTTGCTCGTCTCAGAATTTGCCTAGCTAGAACTTCCTGTGGTGGTAGCTCGCCCCGTGACAGGTAGGCCAGAAACGATTCTGTATACTCGGGGATAGCATGCACGGCGGCTACGAGCTCCAAATCCGGGTCTTGGTTGGCCACCTCTTCCTCAGACTCGGTTTTGACGGAAGGCCGCCATAACTCGTCCATAAAAACGTTAGGCGGAACCGGCTCTCGGAGCGAGCCGAGTCTTGCGAGTGCGTCTGCTCCCTCGTTCTTTCGCCTGTCAATGTGTTCCACCTCATACCCGGAAAAAGACCCGGCCACCTTGTCTACCTCCCTGCGATATGCTGCCATTGTTGCATCCTTCCTATCCCAAGATCCAGAGACCTGCTGTACCATGAGATCCGAGTCTCCATAACACCTTATTCGTCTGATATTCATCTCCTTTGCTACTCGCAGTCCGTGTAATAGGGCCTCATACTCGGCCACATTATTGGAGCAATCAAAGTGAATTTGCAACACGTAACTTAACTTATCTTCTTTGGGCGATGTAAGCACCACCCCAGCTCATGATCCCTCGTTTTGCTTGGAACCATCAAAGTGCATCACCCAAGACTCGGAACTTGGCATCATTGTGGGCATGCTTGTGTGAGTCCAATCATTGATAAAATCAGCTAACGCCTGGGACTTAATTGCAGACCGAGGCTCGTAGTTGATGTGATAATCTCCCATCTCAATGGCCCACTTGGCTATTCTACCTGTCGCGTATGAATTTCTGATAATATCTGCCATGGGTATAGAGCTAACCACCGTTATGGGGTGTTCCTGAAAATACGGCTTCAGTTTCCGGCTGGCCATGAAGACTCCGAAAACTAGCTTTTGCCAATGCGGGTAACGCTGCTTTGCTTCCAATAAGACCTCACTCATGTAGTAGATCGGCCTTTGCACCGGGTGATCTTTTCCATCCTCCTTGTGCTCAACTACAACCACTGCGCTAACCGCCCGAGGCCCGGCCGCGATGTATAATAACATGGGCTCTTTGGGACCCGGTGCAGCCAGGATTGTTGCCTCAGATAATAGCTTTTTCAGAGCTGCAAATTCCTCGTCCGCCTCTTGGTCCCATACAAATTTGTCGGTTTTCCTCAAGAGTCGGTATAGGGGTATTGCTTTTTCCCCAGTCCTAGATATAAACCGGCTCAATGCTGCCACACACCCCGTGAGTTTCTGAACGTGCTTCAGGCCTTCCGGCTTTTTCAGGCTTTGGATAGCCTTGATTTTGTCCAGGTTTGCCTCAATTCCTCTCTCAGAAACGATAAAGCCGAGTAACTTTCCTGCAGGCACCCCGAATACGCACTTAGTCGGGTTAAGCTTCATCTGGTATCTCCTCATATTCTTGAAGGTCTCCTTCAGATCATCTATGAAGGTTTCAGATTTCCTTGTTTTAATCACCACATCGTCCACATAGGCGTGAACATTGCGCCCGATTTGATCCTCAAAACACTTATGGATGCACCGCTGATACGTTGCGCCTGCATTTTTCAGCCCGAAGGTCATAGTTTTATAACAAAAAGCACCAAAGGGGGTTATAAACGAAGTTTTCTCCCAATCCTCTTTTTGAGCTTGATTTGATGATACCCGGAATAAGCATCCAGGAAACATAATAAATCACAAACTGCCACTTAATCAATGATCTAGTCTATTCTTGGAAGAGCAAATGGATCCTTTGGGCAATGTTTGTTGAGACTTGTGTAGTCTATGCACATCCTCCACTCATTGTTCTTTTTCAGCACTAGAACCGGATTTGCCAACCATTCCGGGTGAAAAACTTCCATGATAAAGCCGGCTGCAAGGAGCCGAGCTATCTCCGCTCCTATAGCCTTTCTCTGTTCCTCATTCATTTTTCTTAGGCCCTGCTTCACAGGCCGAGACTTGGGATCAACATGCAAAGTGTGCTCAGCTAACTCGGTCGGGATACCCGGCATATCGCTGGGTGTCCAAGCAAAAACGTCCTGATTCTCACGAATGAACTCGATAAGTGCTTCTTCCTGCTTGTTGTCTAGGTTAGAACCTATGGAAAATTGTTTGGAGGGATCACCCTCGAAAAAAGCCAACATCTTGGTATCCTGTGCCGCTTTAAACTTTGCTCTCTCATCCTCTGTATTCGGCCTTTTCAAAGCAGTTCTATCTTCCGGGTCTACTTGAGACCGGTAATACTTGAGCTCTTCCTTCCTGCAAGCCCGTTCTGCCATCACCGCATCTCCTTCATCACACTCCGCTGCCACGGCCCGGTTCCCATGTATGGTGATGGTCTGCTTGGGACCCGGGATCCTTAGCTGTAAATACACGTAACATGGCCTGGCCATGAACTTAGCATAAGCCGGCCTTCCGAACAGTGCGTGTTAGGGACTGCGCAACTTTACCACCTCGAATGTGAGCCATTCCACTCGGAAATTGTCCTTGGATTCTCCAAAAGCGACTTCTAGTGTTATTTTCCCTCAGGGCACGCCGAGTGACCCGGCACAATTCCGTGAAAAACTGTGGAACTTTTCTGCAGCTGAGACTCCTTGAGCCCCATGCGTAGGAAGGTTTCCCAATATAATATATTGATGCTGCTTCCACCATCCATCAAAACCTTTTTCAGCTCGTAACCATTGACCTGTGGTGCGACCACCAAAGCTAACACACCCGGATGTTCTATTGTTTCCGGGTGATCCCTTCTACTCCATGTTACCTCTTGATCTGACCATCTCAAATATGTCGGAACACCTGAAGAAACCGAGTTTACGGCCCTTTTAAGTATCTTTCTATCTCTATTGGAAGTCCCGGTATTGTGGACGTGGTACTGTCCTAACTTCTTTCGATTGGCCTGGAAACCCCCAGCACCTCCTTGATTATTACCCGGATTGCCACCTCCTGCGTTGCCAGCGGGGGGTGGGCCGTTGCCCAGGTTTCCACCCGGACCCGGTCCTCCTCCTCGGCCTGCACCTCGCAGGGCTTTATGTATTTCCTCGTTCTTCCATCTCTGTTGAATGATTAGCCGGCCTGCCATTCCTGCTAATGAATGATTAGCCGGCCTGCCATTCCTGCTATGACGCGGACAGGGCATCATGAATGCCTCTATATGGTTAGCCGGTCTCAGTGGTCCTTGGTAGTTTCCTCCATTAAAGTTTCCTCTATTGAAATTTCCCTCTGCCCTAGGTCTTGCGAACCCGGCTTCTGTATTAGCAACGAACTCGGAATTTCCTTCGTATGGGCGCTTGTGCTAGTTATTTCCATTATTTCCTCCATTGTTACCCGGTGCAGCTCCATTGCCGGGTCTTCCATTGTTGGGTTTCGCTTTTTTGTCATCAACATCCTCCTCTGTCGTGTCCGTAGCGGCGTGCTTATTGCAAGCGTCCATCAGTTCTCCCATTGTAACCTCCGAGGCGTGTCGACTAGATTTCATGCGTGTCAACTTTTGCACCAGGGGTAAGTATTTGCACGTTTTTGCCATAGCCTGCAATGCATCTTTTGGCTGGATATCAGTGGAGGAGTGGAGAATTTTCATAACCCGGTGCACCCAGCTGCGCGCCGACTCTCCCTTCTTCTGGACGCAGCGCTCTAAATCGTCAATTGTGAATAACTTTCGGCACGTCCCATGAAAATGTTTGATAAAGGCGTCTTTCAGCTCACTCCATGAATTGATGGATCTTTCAGGCAGGTTATTGAACCATAACTTCGCTACTCCTTCGGACATCATAAGATACATAAACTTAGCTTGGAGATTCTCGGATGCGTTGCGAATTGACATAGCCATCTCGTAACTGCTCAGCCAGGTTTCTGGGTCCATGGTCGGTTCATAGTTAACCACTTTACCCGGCTCCTTGAATTTATCCGGGTAGGGCTCAGCTCTGATGACATCCGATAAACACTTAGGCCCGGTGAGGTTCGCCAGTACCGGCCTTACTCGGGAAACATGCGATCCTGTAGCTGGTGCGGCGGGGGGTGCAATCGCTACCGGCCCTCTTACCGCAGACCCGGCTGCTGTGCGCCTGGCTCGAGAACTGTCGACAATGGCTTGTGTTGCTGATGCTGCGGGCGTTGCCGGTCTGTGGGGAGGAGGCGGCATTTGCTGCGGCTCTACCCTCCGCCTTGCCGAACTTGACTGAATATTCCCGGTATTCCCGGGTTGCCGGCTGACATACGGTGTCCCGTGCAAACCACTTCTATGATCCGGGTAATTAGCTTGCTGGGCCACTGCGGTGCGTAGCATCTCTATGGCCTGCCGAGTTTCAATTTCTCGAGGCGTCTCTCCCAGTGGGATACGGTCGAGCGCTAGGGTCGCGGCGTACACATTATCCATGGGATTGTTCAAGTGACCCGGTGGAGTATGAAATCGCGGTGGTGGTGGAGGTGGTGCGGTATTGCCAACAGCGATCCCAGTTTGCAGTGTGGGTAACCCGGCTTGCATGTTCCCCGGTTGTCCTCCCAGGGTCGCAGCTCGATATCCGGTTTCTTGATTGACTGCCGGAATTGGTTGGTCCTGAGGGGTAACAAACAATGTGGCTGGCTGTAAATTTCCTCCGGTTGCCGGTAATCTCGTCTGGTGTCTCTGATTGTAAATCCTGGTTGACTGAGTTTGAAGGCGATTCTCCAGCTCTTCCAACTCGCGCTGGCGCGCGGCCATCCCTTGTTTCTCGGCTTCGATATCTCTCCTTTGTTGATCCAATGCACGGCGAGCCACATCCAAATCTCGAGCACGTGCCGCTGCGTTTTCTGGGGTTATCACCGTTGCTAGCACTGTGGGATCCAAGATTAGGTTGTTACTGAACAGAGCCGGATTTCGCGGAGCCGAGGTTCCCGCACCCGGCGTTCTGTTTGCTGTGAATCCGAACATATTCCTTTGCCGCTCGCTTTCTCCGGTATGGCTGGTGACGGAAGCCGACTCTCCGTCGACCCGGGCTATAACCTTGTTTCCGTCAATCGGTGCCTGCTGTTGGGCCAGTGCTCGCGCCGCTCCAGCCGCGGCCATCGTCACATCCCCCTGATTAAGATTGATTGCAGGGGCTGTATAGACCGTGACCCGGCGCGCGATGCCTGGTGATGATTAGTATTCCTCTTCGTCATAGCTATCTTCCTCGTACCGATCTTCCAGCATGTGCAGGATAGACTCGGTATCATCTTCTCTCGTGACCCGGCCACGCGGGGTCCATGCCGGCTCCTCTGGCTGTTCCCTCTTCACGGTGGGCTCTTCTACTGGATCAGCTATCTCGACCGACTCTTCTCCATCCGATTGAACGCAGGTCGCTTCTCCTGACACAGAATCATACTCAAGATCATCAGGAACTGAACCGGACGTACGTACCATGCCAACGAAGACGTTGACCCGGCCGATCGTGATGGAAGATCCGATTTCCAGCAGATCCGACTCTGGTCCCCAACCAAGGTCGTCCACCATGTCCTCTCCTTCGGTGTTGGTGATGATCTCGCTGATGATGAGGTTCTTCATGCTTTCCCGAGCTTCTCCCGTGATGTAAACACCCTTGGACGTAGGCCCCACGGTGGGCGCCAACTGTCGTGGGATAATCACGGCAGACGTTACTAGGGGTAACTTACTTTGGGGCAAATGGACTCTGGTGTTTGGGAGAGGGTTTAGCTCTGGGGAAATCATGCTATCAATCGATCTGGTAGCTCTGGCAGTAATATCGCCGAGTCTCCGATCTAGGGTTACTACTATCAGCTCTCGTATTACAGGATACTCGAATATCTGGTGAAGCTCTGTCTCTCTAACCCTAGGAGCCGGTTTATATGTTACCCGGCTCCCAGGTTTCCTATTCAAGGCACACCCGGAATCCTACCTGGAAACCGCACGCGACCCTAAGTTTCCTAATCTTAACTCCCAAGGAACGCGTTACTAGGCCTACGCTCCTTCTTGGGCCTTCTAGAAGCTCCTCCTCCTTGAACCGGTTCTTGCGCGCTTCCCTTTGGGCTGGGTTTCACCTTAGCATTGGCCTACCGGGTTATCATCCCCCCATCAGATGCACTAACTACGACTTTAGACCCAAAAGAGTCTTAAGCTAATGCAAAGTTTTGTAAATCTTTCTTCAATAGGTTGCTTGTAATTCTAAAAACTATGGCCGCCAGACCATCAAAAGAGCTAGAACTTCATGGAGTTGCCTTTCCTGTAGCGTTCGCAGTTCCTTCCTGGAACAGGGGGTAACATGCCACATCCATTTACACTCTGCAGAGGTGCGTTAATTTATCCATGGGCGACTAAGACCATGTTGCACAACCAGGCGCGCGATCATGTCCACTCCGACTTAGGTGTGGGGCCCGGTTGTTGGTCCAAGCCAAACAGTGCTTCTCCGCACAACGCATGCCCACCCATTTCCACCAGCAGGTTGAACCCCTGATTCCACCCCTCATGATGGATATCTAGGCGCCCCTGGCAGACCATCATAGACCCGAGAGTACGCGGAAATTAAGGGATCCCACCCATGTGCATGTAGTCCCGCAAGACCTACAACGAACGTCTCTCGCAACCTATTGACATTCGAATGAGAGAAGATCACAGCTGACTTACTCGCCCCATACAAGACCCATGGTCAACGCGGTATTTACGGCGCACTGAGTTCTGACGGCATTTGTGGTTAAGTCCTAGGTAATCCTTTCCCATGTAGATAGAACCTTCCTTTGACCTATTCATCTTACCATGGTCTCATCCGCCCACCAAACAGAACACTACCAGTCGGGTAGTCATTCAATTAGTCATATTATTATAAAAATAGGATCATGCATTCTTTTGAGCATAGGTGGTATTACAATAGAGTTTTGAAAATAGTTGCTACGAAATAATTCAGAGGACATGAGCAAGTGATGAACCTGCCTGAGATTTAAATAACAATAATAATCCATATCTTTGGGTTCGAGGGTCGCGTAGAGAAATTCCGAGATTTGAAAGATAGAAAACTTGTCTCGGTAAGGACTACAAAAAATACTTGCAATATGATACATGCATAGTAATTATATGCATCGCGAAATACCTAGGAAAATACCCCATCTTACAAGTGTAAGCTAGATACGATAACTTAGTCACACATGTTTTAGGTGAGTTGTTGCATTACTTGTGGTGATGTTGTTATTACTTCCTTTGGAATTACATGTGTTTCACTTTTACTCAACAAATTATTGTTATTATGTTTAGGTAGAAGTGTTTATTCCTTGATTAGATAACAAAATAACAACAGATGGAAAACAACTATTAAAAAGATAACAAACACATTTTAATTTTATGTTCAAAGGTGTAAGGCTAATGACAAAGAATTTAATTGAAAATGAGGAACTAATACAACTAACTCTATCATCACATAACTTGCTAATGACTGGTGATGATAGGTTTAGTAGGTGTGAAAACACAAGGTTTATTAATAAGGAAAATATTGTTGTGATAATTATTTATGGTTATAATGTAATATTATAGAATTCTATTATACCTTTAGAAACAAGTTTATAAGTTAAACCAAAAAAAAATGTGTTAGACATATTTGAATTGGAAATTATTTTCTCTTTAATTTAATATAACATTTTATGTTTTCTGAAAATATTTGAATAAATTATTAATTTATTAATTTTAAATAAATTAAATGACTAGGAAAAATATTGCACACATGAAAACTTGAGAAAATTACTTTGAAAACATCATAGCTGAGTTGCATAGGTTATTTGGAGCATTTTGGTATATAACTTGTATTTTTCTGATTTTATGAATTATTTGTTATATTTCTCAATTTTAAATGGTTTAATTTAATTAAAGAAAATATTTATTTTTAAATTTGATTAAACAATTTTGAAAAGTTGGTAAATATTTATATTATATTTTTCCAAACATTTATATATTTTATTTGTATTTTTCTAATAATTATTTTAATAGTTATTGAATTAACAAATTTATTTGAATTTCTGTTTTACTTAAATTGACATGTGGAACCCACCTGTCATATATGATTTAACTAAAAGAAAAGAAAAATCGCTACGATGTCATGATGACATCAGGTTGGCATCAGCAGTGGAGGGGAATTTCCCTGTTGAATTCAAATCGGAAGATTTAGTTGGAATTGGTCGATTTGGGATACATGGCAAGATAGAGGAGGTCAAGGGGAGGCTGAGGGTCACAGCACTGTGACCAAATAGTCACCGGGGAGCCGCCGGTGTGCACTGGCGTGGCGGCCGGCGATGGTGCTTGGCGATGGTGGTGATTCCATTGATGAAAATCAAAATTAAAAGCACCACGTTGATCTTTAGCTCACCCTAGTTGCAGTAGACAAGATGAGGAGGCACGGCGGAGCAGGTAGTGACCGGAATCAACAACGGCATTCGGCGGCCGGAGTTGAGGACGACGAAGAAATTCGTCCTCTCCCGGTCCTCCCTACAAACGAGGATAGGTGGGGATGTAGAGGGGAGCATGACGGTTCTCCCGGTGGTCTCGGCTTGCTCCGGTAAGGCCGGAGTCGACGGCAACGGCCGGCGACCGCGAGACTAGGGTTTCGGGGTCTAGGGTTCATCTCACAGAGAGAGGGGAAAATGAGCGAGGCAAGTGAGAGAGAGATGCAGACGCCTTCTCTGGGCTTTATCCAGGCGCAGAGGCGGCGAGCAGGAGGCGGCGCACGGCAGTGGCGGCTCGGCCACGTCTCCTCTGCTTTCTGTCCAAGGTTGAAGAAGATATAAATAAAAATTTATGGATAACCCCTGGAAGTTTTTACAAATTACTTAGAGGCACTTCTGTCTTAGAAACTAAAAAGAAAACACTGTTTTCAGGGCTTTCTTGTAAAGATAAAAATCAGTTTTGAATTCCTTATCAAATTTTATACCTCACCATGTTTTGTTTTGGTGGATTTGAAGAAGATTTATTTTTCTCTTAGGGTGTTAATATTTAAGTGATTTTATTGTTTTCACTCTATTCAATTTATTAAATGGCTTTAAAATTATTTTAGGCATGAATATCACATTCACACAACACACATATGGTTCCCAAGTGGTGTGTTATAAGTGGACCATTTTGGACACACTTCCTTATAAAAAAATTGGTATCACTACTAGGTACTGTTTCTATACACTGTAATGAAAATCACCCAATACGGAATTTTATTCCATGTGAAACCAAATGGTGTTAGGTAATAAATGGATTTGTTTTCCTTTTTGTGGCTTTGTTATTTTCATCTTTGGGGTTTTTGTCAAGTCTGGTGGACATTTCCTTATATCATGTGTAACCCATCTTGTTGTTTTTAGCACTTGATCAAGTGGAAACATGAATGGCTTTAGAATCTATTTGCTTGTTTTCCACATAGGTTCCAATATGGATATTATCACATGTTTGTTTTAAAACATGTAATCATTTACATGTTTATATGTAGATGAATTTTTTTTATCATGTGTTAGTCTTATGTATGCAAAGGATATGGAAAACAAGGTGTTAAGCTTGTTACCATGAACCTCCACATATCACAAGACATTTGGATACAATGGCTTTTTTTTATCTGTTATTGAATATTTGTTTCCATTTAAGAGATTTATTACCTGTTCCTCATCTCTGACGATCTTGACAAGGAATAGAGATTATAAATTCTCTAATATTTCCTAATGATTCAATGGATACTTTCTTATGCTCCCTTACTGAGGCAATGTTGCTCCTTGTTGTCTTCTGTTGCTTGATGTTCTTGTCTCTAATTGCCACTTGTCTTCAGATACTCCTTTTGTCACCTGCAAATAATATCATCTCTTGGATTACAACTTCAATTGTCTCACCCTTGTGGTTAGGACAACCATTTTACTCTAAGAAAAGATTTTACCTAGATGATTATAAGTTGGTTTCTTGTTTCCTTAGTGTTATTCTTTCTCTTGGTTGATTGCAAAAGGAATGTAGATGTAGTTTATGAAATCAATTTTCCCTATGCATATAAGAAGAATTTTTTAACAAGGTAGCTAGTCTTGCCTCCAAATTACTACTCATATACAATATGCTGAGATGTACCATGTAATTCAATCTTTTGTTTCTTTATGTATGAATTTCAATTTTTTGAGTATACAGAAGTGTTTGGTTAACAATGTATACAGCTTGTTACCAAACTACTTCTCTATAACACTAACATTGGAGTATCACACTATTTCTTGAGTACTTTATAAGATCAGATCAATATATAAGAGTTTCGAGGTACTCTTATGATAGATTGGAATAACACTTCTAGAACACTCTAAATAATTTTCTTGAAGATCTTCCTGTGGTAGTTCCTCTTTTCTTGTGGGTTGCTTCTCTCGCAGAATGACTTAGAAAAGATTGGGAAACAAGATAATCTAGATAAAGTAGAAAGATCTTGATTAAGACTTAGTTAAGCTTTTGTTCTTCTTCAATATACTTGTTATTTTGTTTCCCATAAGATATGTTCTTATACCATATATTATTGGTTTACTTACTTTCTAGTTTACTTCCTTTAATAGAGGTTATAACTTGTTGTTATTCCTTAGTTTTATCCAGAGATACTTTAGTTGTTGAATGATGATTTGGATAGAAATGTGGAGTGTTTCTGGAATGAGGACTTAAGATAATAAGTTGACCAAATGGTTCATAGAGGTGTTGATATCTCATATGCTCACTTGTATAAGATGAATGAGACAATGAGCATGTGAATGTTATTAGGGTTTAATGACTTATGTAATAATTGTTAGTTGGTTACTCAGAGTGTCATGTTGTACTTTAAATTCTTCTCTTTATTACCTTAGTCATTCATAATGTAGATATAGTGGTTTGGAAAGGTCATATGTAATGAACAAGGTTTAACAATAGTTGAACAAGATTTGATTCTTCTTTTAGGTACTTCTTTTATGGTTGATGAGATATGTACATATTCGATAAATATGTTAATACAATTATTATGTCATTTCCCACTTGTGGGTTTTGAGTTAACACTTATTGGTATCAATTGTGTTTTATTTAACCTTTGTTATTTACTTGTGAAGATGAACTTAATAGTTAGAAGATAATTTAGAAAGATGTTGTGTGGATGGTTGATAACTTAAGAGTTCATGATTAGAGAGTCTAAAATATTTGTTGATGAGATTATTCCATCAAGCATTATCATCTTGTGGGAGTGTGATCATCAGCTATGTGTTTTGGATACTCACCCCTCTTTGATTTGTTGATACCTAGTGAATTATCCCAAGTCTCTGATAAACTTGTGGTTAAGTTTGTTGAGAGTCTGTGTTGGTCACAACCAATTATGGTTTGTGTAAACAGATGATTTGGTTTGTAGATATATTATGTTATAAAGATCACTCCAAATGTACTCTTGACCAGATGATCTAAACCTAATTCATAATGTCAAGTGAAACATTGGTCACTTTGCTTTGTTTAAACTTTCGCGCCAAATTTTCCCATATTTTTAGATGCATGCTTTGCAAATGCATATATTATATTTAGATCCTTATAACCTCCCAAACACTGGGATGTTACAGTATCTCCCCCTTAACAAGAACTTCGTCCCGAAGTTCAACCTCTCTCACGTAAAGATAGGTAGAGAGAACTTACGTAGACCATTGAATCTTCACACCTGTTTTCTTGTGTTGACCTTGGCATGTCTAACCTCTTGTCTTGATTGTTCACCTTCCACCGTATTGTATGATGATCTACTACTATATCTGTTGTTATGACAACTCTATTTTGTTACTATACCTTCCTAATGGTTTCACGAAGAACCCGTGGTATTTCCACCATATAGTGGATACCAGGTTTCATTCTCCGATGAATAGGTATGGTTTCCTATCTCTCACAACTTTCCGAAGAACATTTGGTATATCCACCGGGTGATGAATAACCAATAAGATTCTTATGATACATTGAATATTGTATATGGTTAGGTGTGACGCCCCTGGATCGGGTACTGTGGGGATTTCAGCGTTCCCGCCAGAATCCACATAATATATGATCCCGAGTTGTCATTTCTGATACCATTACAACAGTTCACGAATAATCCGCAACAACAACAGAAGAGATATATACAAGACGACTAAAACGAGTCAAGAATACAACTGATACAATACAAAGATCCAAATAACAGCGGAAGAAGAAATATTATCCGACTACGGACAAGATTCAAAGTGGAATAAGAGTCCTGAAGATAACCGATGGCGTCCAATCCCTTCCTAGGCTAAGCCGGAGGGATTCCCAAGCTAACGTCGTCAAACTTCAAACCTGTTGACTGCATTGTGAATACAGCCCCGAATCATGGGGTCAGTACTGGGGGTACAGGCAGGCGGAAAGCAATACTCACAAGATACCAATGCAAACAGTCATCACAAGATACAAATACTTTGGGTACAAAGGAAGATGTTGGTGTAACGAAGCGGCAGCAGGCGGGACTAAGCAATCTACAGAGACATGCTACAACTCTCGTGTATTAGAGAGGGGTGAGAGGGCGTGACAAAACCAACTATAACTACTCACCAAAAACAATACCCATCCAATGTTACCCCCTACTAAGGAAGCAACCCAAGGAAACTAAAACTCACACTGTTAATTAAGATGACATTCATTTTGATGGTGGAGGTAATCTATATTACTATTCAAGTTATCATCGTTAAGTGTAAGTTGTTTGAGTACTTGTTAGCCAGCACTTTCACCAAGTCATCACATAACCGCGGACAACACGGCTTCTCGAGAAGATTTATCCCTGCAGGGTGCGCTACAGTACACGAACACACTCGAGCCACCAACTAAAACTCAGGTTAGCTCGACACGACCCTTTCCGTCTCCACTGCCCATCCAGAAACCACGGGAGCTGTCGCGTGCATGGCTACTCAACCCCCGGAAGAAAATGGGACCCTTGTAGCACTCTAAGACCATGCCGCACCTAGCCGCAACGACTACATCAGGTCTCCGTAGCACCATGAGCTCGTACCTGCAAGTTATCGTACCAAATGGAAAACCCGAACTAGGTGTGGTCCCTGGACGGACAGCAAATTCAGTCAAAGCCGAGGGGGTCCCATACTACCTCCCGGATGCGGTTAGTGCACTCATCATGGATCAATGGACAAGACTCTTTTCCTAAGTTCGACACTAGCAGGCTCCAAAACCACGCCGGGCCTCCTGCCGGTGCCTTATCATCAAATTATTATTACCCCAAACATTAACATGATGTTGATTAAGTTGAAACCCAACTATCAAGCTAAACAGGTGATAAGATGGACAGCAAGACGCGAGCGCGAACAACTCTAAGCATGCTACTACGACACGAGGGCCAACAAGGTAAACAAACAACATTTAATAGGAGGTGGAGGGAAGGCTATATCATGTCTGCAAGGTAAACATATGATAGGATCGTGACACAAGCATCGAATCATAAGGCTAGAATAAAGACAACGAAAAGAATCGGTAACAAGTGAGGAACGGCAGCCATAGGTAGCAAGTGAGTAAAGCTTGCCTGGAATTCCAGCTGTAGAGGAAGCAGAACTTGTCGTTGCTCACATCATCTCAATTCCCTATCCGCGAAGAAGAAAAGCGCTAAAGAAACAACGGATGCAACAGTTACAACTACGGCAAAAGATCTAGCATGATCAAGATAGGGATGCATGACATGCGAGATGCAAAAAGAAGATGCAACTAAACCAATTTAAATGGAATCAGAATCCCAACGATTAATTAGATGTTTAATTTGTTTTAGCTAACCATAAAAATTAAATGTTGTTTATCATGGAGAGCAATTGATAGTGAGCTAAACCAATTTAAATTGAATAGGGCACCAACTTAAATTAAGTACCCAACACATTCCCTGTTTATTATTTAGGTGAACATGCATAACACTAATAAAATGCAAGATGAAAGATGCAAACATGAGCATGGATGGCATATTAATGTTCCTTTCATTTTTATGATAAAAAATAGACATAAATTTTTCCTTATTTGGAATTGTAAAACAAAAGTTATGCATTTAACAAGGTTAAGTTGGGTATAGAAGCATATTTGGCACATGTTACATGATCTAAAACAGAGAACAAGTTGCATATTCAAGGAGATTACATTTTTCTGGCACAGATTCATAATTTGTTTGTGCAAAACGAATTTGAATTGACCAAGTTATGGAATTATCAGAAATAGGTGTTGTATTGCAAAAACAAGTGTGGCTTTTGGGATTTGAACCTGGGGCTGCCCGGTAGAAGGCCAAGGTGCTAGCCAGTGAACTGCTTCTGTGATTGTGCGATAACTGGAACACGACTCTACTAGACCAGAGACCCTGCGTTAACTGAATTTCGAACAGAAACTAACACTTCGTCAGGTTCAGAAACGGAGCGATGACAACCGCTGCAGCAGTGCTGCTGGTTCTCGTGCGCGGTTTGGAGACCAAGGTGCAGGATCAGGTGCAACTGGGCGTGTGGAGCGGTGTTGTGCAGCGAGCATGAGAATGCAGAGGACGTGAAGAATTCGGACCACACGTACGTACACAAAAACTGGAGCTGCAGGTTCTTCATGGCGGACAGGGAGACGGAGCGGACGACAACGACCAATACGGAAAGAAACAGACAAGGGGGAAGCGGGAATTGGACATGGTGCTCACCCAGCTGTCGTGGACGATGTCGGGGATGACGGAGGAGGACCGGTGGCGACGCACTTGACGCAGGCATACGGTATGCCAGAAGCACGCGTCAACGCGTCAACGATCCTGACGGGGCCACGAGCGGATACAGCTCCTGCGTCGCGCCAATAAGTAGCGGCCATCGAGGCGCACCTCCAGGACATGGCCATGGAGCTTTGCGAGCCTCTGGTTGACGGCGTCATGCGAGGCCGAAACTCCAGCCATGGCGGAACAGACGCTTGGTCAGAAAACGACACGACGATACATAGCACTAAAGGGCCGGATTTCGACGGGAATTGGAAGGGTGGCTCACCGGTAAGACGCCGAGGTAGTAGTTCATGCTTGATGTCGTCCGCAGCGGCGGGAAATCGAAGAAGTTCGTCGGTGATCGAACTGAAGACGACGAAGCTACGAGCGTCCTGGTGCCCCTCCGGGTTGATCTTGACTCCGAAGAGGAAGAGAGAGTCGGGGTGGTTCTTCTCCAACTCCCAGATTGGCTCAGTTATGGCCATGAAGTAGTGACGCCGGCGGGGTGCTCCGCTGCTGCTCGGTGTGTGTAGGAAATTCAGAAAAGAAGGCAGAGAGGGAGGAGGAAGAAAGGGGCGGCAGCGGCAGGGGAAAGGGAGAGGGCTAGGGTTCGAGCGGAGCCTCGGTGGGGATTTTATAGAGCTGGGAGGAAGAAGCTACGGCCGTCCCATCAGCTACAGGCGATGTGGACAGCACGGATGCTCGTCCGTACAGGAGGAAGAAGAAAACGTGAGGAGGCAGTGGGCCTCAGGAGGGAGATGGAGGAGGGCCAGAAGTGCTCCCAGGCCCAATACAAAATTTCAGAATTCTTCTCAAATAGGAAGAGATAGAACAAAAAGGATAAAGAGTTAGAGAAGAAAAATAAAAACAAATAAATAAGAAAGGACAAGACTTTACAAAATAATTTATTAAACTTGTTTTTGGTTTAAAATGGTTCATCAAATATTTCAGATATTATTTTGGGGTTTTATCCTAAGATAGAAAAGGGAAGATTGGGATAACTTTTGGTTTTGCAAAGATAAAATTAGAGTTGTTCAAAAGTATTAACTTTGGTTATTAAGAAAACATGCTAGGTTATTGAATGTATGATGCGATGAAGATGCATGATGAGGCGAACAAAAATAAATAAAAAAGAGAAACAAACAATTTTCTAATTGGCCAAAACCCTGGGAGTTACATTAGGGTTCCATTTGGTTCAATATAATGGTCTCAAGAGAAAGATTTCTCAAAGAACTTGTACATCGTAGTGTACATTGACTTAATTAGACTGATCTAACTAATGAAAATATGTTTGATTTTTCTCGATTTTTAACTTTTTCCTACAAGTGACTATAACCTATTCCACTGGTTACTTCCTATGGTCCTTCTACATCATTGGGTTTTTGACTTCTATAGGACAACTCTATAAGTTTATTTATCGAACTTCTACATAATTCCTTCTCGGACATAACTACTCATGTCATTTTCTTCTCATCACTGGTGGTAAATATGCATGTGTTTATGAAGTATGTCACCAACTCCAAGAAAGATGTGGACTGTGGTCCATTCCCATCAGTGGTTTCATTGGCTTCTGCCTTCTTGACTTCCTGATCTTCCAGAGCTTTTGTGTTTGTTTGCATTTTCTGGTATTTCAGACTAATCCTATACCCTCTAGACCAGTAACATCAAGAAAGAACTCAGTGTTTGCACATGCATTTGCACATCAAGTTCAATCTTCATGAACAGATCTAGTCAATCAAAAATCCAAATAAGATGCAATAAATCCCAAATGCAGTTATCACTCATGCATCAAAAGCCCGTGGAATAAAAGTACTTAGAGTAAGACATCTAAAGTACCAATGCTCTTAAATGCTATACACTACAAGTAGGTATATAGTACCCTATAATCCTACTCTACACAACCACTCTTTTCCTTGTTAATTACTCCAATTGCATGCCTTATTGCAATGGAATAAACTAACATAAATTGATCCTATAGTAGTTCTTGTCTAACTTGGTTCCATATAGGACTAAGTAATATGTCAACTGAATTATTCTATCTTGATTATGATAAACTTCTCATGGCATATGTTGACCCTTCATGTTGTTGACCATGTCGTAGGAGTAGTAATGTAGCTTCCATCAATGCTTATGCCTTCTCCTAAATCTATACTATACTATAGTAGTTCGACTCTAGACTTGATAACTAAGGATATGGTATATACCCCATAGTTACCATAGTTTAATAACTCTTCATGGTTCTCAAACATTCCTTATTGTTGACTCTTATACTTACTCTATACCATGTTCTAAATAACAAGGGTCAAGGTCGGCCAGTGAGACGATGGGGGATAAGCTTCATCGTCGAGAGGGAAACAGCCCGGATCACCAGCTAAGGCCCCTAAATGACCGCTCAGTGATAAAGGAGGTGGGGGTGCAAAGACAGCCAGGAGGTTTGCCCCGCATTCGCATGAACCTTTGGTGGTATCCTTAAAATCTTCTTCCTAGCTCTGACCGGGTTGCGTAAAGACCCCTAGAGACACCTCCTCATGCAGGCAGCTAGTGTTTCTTCTTATTTTGAAACAATAGAGATTATAACGCCCAAGCCATAAAAAACAGAGAGTTGAAATGCCAGTTTTGAAAGAATTGGCACTAAGTAAGAGGTGATCCTCTTTTGGCCTTGTATCGGGCAGCGGGACGTTATGAAGGGCAGCTAATGACCAAGAAAAGAATTCGTAATTAGTGTGGAAAAAAGTCGTAGAATACCAGGAATCTAAAAGAAAGATTTTTCTTTTCTGACTTATTAAGTCAATTCAAATAAGACGTATCTTGTTCAAGCCAATAAATAGAGCTGGGGTTATAGTTAAAGCAGCTAGTAGAAAACCGAAATAACTAGTTAAAGTAAGCATGAAAGGGTTAATTCCTTTTATTTATTTTTACTACATATGTTGGTAAAGCACTTACCTAAGTTATGGAAAATTCATCAGTTATTTTAGATAATACTAAAAAACAAGATAGAGTGAGATACAGACGTGTAAAAGGAAGTGGATTCGTCAGATGATACACGAGTCCATCCTATGGACTCATAGAATGGGGTAATCATCATTGTGACTTAATCATATTTTACTATATCAGAACTCTCTTTTTTCCAATAAAACTGGTATATGATAGACTGCTAACTATTCATACCTAGGTATAAAGATAATAGATAAGTAGATTTACTCGAGTTGAGTAAGAACATTCTATACAAGTATGACTGCATCATCCTCAAGTTAATGATCATCATAGTTGTAGGAAAGTCTTAGATAAGATGGCTTCATATAGTCTTTACCAACCTACAGATCTCCTAAAAGATTTCAAACCTAAGGTCGCTTCGCTCTGATACCATCTGTGATGACTCAGCACACCACTACATGTGTAGTGCGCAAGTCGTTGACATAATACTCACTTAAGGACTTATCCAGTGCATATTACATCCCTTAGAGTGGTACAACAGAAGCACAACAGGACCAAGCAAAGCTATAGGATACATACTTCATTACAAAATATTGAGAATCTCCTTGATGAATCAAAGAAGATCTCATGCAAATGAAACATCGGAAGAAGAAATTCGAAGATCCAAGCTGGAGAAGAACTCTAGCTGAGAACTAAATCCACTACTGCTGATGTCAGCACTAATCTATGGCTTGTAAATAACTCAATCCAAGAATGATCTCCACCTATACCTTGAGAGCTTCTCCTCCACCAGCGTTGTTGATGACGATGCTTCACTGGCTAAGTAAGATATGGCTCCACCTAGCTTCAGGAGGTAGTGATGACTTCATGATGACGATTTCCATAAGGCTTCAACTATAAGCAGGGGTTAAACGGGAATGAATGAGTAACGAGCATTACTCAGCAAGTTTATGATATATAGAGGGTAGATTGATGCACTAACTAAAGATTTAGACTCGAAAGAGTCATAAGCTAATGCAAGATTTTGTAAATATTTCTTCAATAGGTTGCTTTTAATTCTGAAAACTATTCCCGCCAGACCATCACAGGTGCTAGAACTTCATGGAGTTGCCTTTCCTGTAGCGTTCGCAGTTCCTTCCCGGAACAGGGGGTAACATGCCACATCCTTTTACACTCTGCATAGGTGCGTTACTTTACCCATAGGCGACCAAGACCATGTTTCACAACAAGGCGCACGATCCTGTCCACTCCCACTTAGGTGTGGGGCCCGGTTGTTGGTCCAAGCCAAACTGTGCTTCTCCGCACAACGCATGCCCACCCATTTCCACCAGCAGGCTGAACCCCTAATTCCACCCCTCACGATGGATATCTAGGCGCCCCTGGCAGACCATCATAGACCACAGAGTCCGCGGGAATTAAAGGATACCACCCATGTGCATGTAGTCCCGCAAGACCTACAGCGAACGTCACTGGCAGCCCGTTGACATGCGAACGAGAGAAGATCACAGCTGACTTACTCGCCCCATACAAGACCCATGGTCAACGCGGTATTTATGGCGCACCTAGTTCTGACGACATTTGTAGTTAAGTCCTAGGTAATACTTTCCCATTTAGATGGAACCTTCCTTTGACATATTTATGTTACCATGGTCACATCCGCCCACCAAACAGAACACTACCACTCGGGTAGTCATTCAATTAGTCATATTATTATAAAATAGGATCATGCGTTCTTTTGAGCGTAGGTGGTATTACGATTGAGTTTTTAAAATACTTGTTATGAAATAATACAGAGGACATGAGCAAGTGATGAACTTGCCTGAGATTGAAATAACAATAACAGTCCATGTCTTCGGGTTCGAGGGTCGCATAGAGAAATCCCGAGATCTGAAAGATAGCAAAGTATTCCCGGTAAGGACTATAGAAAATACTGGCAAGATGATACATGCATAGTAATGAGATGCCTCGCGAAATATCCTGGAAAATACCCCAGCTTACAAGTGTAAGCTACGTTTGATACGATAACTTAATCACACTGGTTTTAGGTGAGTTGTTTCATTACTTGTGGTGATGTTGTTATTACTTCTTAGACATACATGTTTTTCACTTTTATTTAACAAACAATTGTTATTATGTTTCGTTAGAAGTGTTTATTACTTGATTAGATAACAAAACAAAAACACATGGAAAACAACTAATAAAAAGATAACAAACACATTTTATTTTATGTTCAAAGGTGTAAGGCTAATGACAAAGAGTTTAATTGAAAATGAGGAACTAATACAACTAACTCTATCATCACATAACTTGCTAGTGACCGGTGATGATAGGTTTAGTATGTGTGAAAACACAAGGTTTATTAATAAGGAAAATATTGTTGTGGTAATTGTTTCAGGTTATGGTGGAACATTGTAGAATTCTGTTATATCTTTAGAAACAAGTTTATAAGTTAAACAAAATGTTTTATGTTCGACATATTTGAACTGGAAATTCTTTGCTCTTTAATTTGATATAACATTTTATGCTTTTTGATAATATTTGAATAAATTATTAATTTATTAATTTTAAATGAATTAAATGACTAGGCAAAATATTGCACCCATGAAAACTTGATAAAATTACTTTAGAATTTCATAGTTGAGTTGCATAGGTCATTTGGAGCATTTTGGTAAATAACTTGTATTTTTCCGATTTTATGAATAATTTATTATTTTTCTCAATTTTAAATGATTTATTTTAATTAAAGAAAATTTATTTAATTATAAATGTGATTAAACATTTTTGAAAGTTGGTAAACATTTAGATTATATTTTTCTAAACATTTATATATTTTATTTTTATTTTTATGACAATTATTTTAATAGTTATTGAATTAACAATTTTATTTGAATTTCTGTTTTTATTTAAATTGACACGTGGAACCCACCTGTCATATATGATTTAATTAAAATAAAATAAAAATCGCTACGATGTCATGATGACATCACGAATTTCCCTATTGAATTCAAATCGGAAGATTTAGCTGGAATTGGTCGATTTGGGATACATAGCAAGATAGAGGAGGTCAAGGGGAGGCTGAGTGTCGAGACATCGTAGTAAGGATCATATACGGGGGGGGTGCCATGAGCCTACGGGTAGATACGTGGGGACGTGGTAGTACGACAATCTAGAACACCAAGTTTTACCCAGGTTCGGTACGACGCAACTAGGCGACGTTCATACTCCTGCAATCTCACTAAATCAGGGCTGAAGCCTGAAGTATACATAATGTGAGTAGGGTTTCGCTAACTCGGCGAGGATCAACTTCTCGGCGAGTTGGCTTCTAGCTAATTCTACGTCTCTTCTCTCCCGTTCAACTTTATATAGATAGCCGGGTTAGGGTTTACAGAAAGGAAACCTAGAAGACTACGGAAAGTATGTAACTTGGAAAGTAAGGAATCTGTCTTCTCCTCCAAGCCGCACCACTTTGGGTCGTGGTCCGGGTTCTTCTAGAATCTGGCTTCCTGCGCATCAGCTTACTTGCCCGCCCAATGGACTGTGATCCACTATCAACAGGCCACCCAGGTAATCCGGCTCTTTAGACCAATGCCGGACATACCCCTAAGTGGTATATATCCGACACTGAGGGTCGTATCGGTGTGACCAAATAGTCACCAGGGAGCCGCCAGCGTCCGCCGGCGCGGCGGCCAGCAGCGGTGCAAGGCGATGGCGGTGATTCCGTTGATGAAAATCAAAATTAAAATCACCACGTTGATCTTTAGCTAACCCTAGTTGGAGTAGACAAGACGTGGAGGCACGGCGGGGCAGGTAGTGATCGAAATCGACCGCGGCATTCGGCGGCCAGAGTTGAGGATGACGAAGAAATTCGTCCGCTCCCGGTCCTCCCAGCAAACAAGGATAGGTGGGGATGTAGAGGGGAGCATGGCGGTTCTCCCGGTGGTCTCGGCTTGCTCCAGGAAGGCCGGAGTCGACGGCAACGGCCGGCGACCGCGAGACTAGGGTTTCGGGTTCTAGGGTTCATCTCATAGAGAGAGGGGAAAATGAGCGAGGCAATTGAGAGAGAGAGATGCAGACGCCTTTTCTGGGCTTTATCCAGGCGCAGAGGTGGCAAGTAGGAGGTGGCGCATGGCAGTGGCGGCTTGGCCACGTCTCCTCTGCTTTCTGTCTATGGTTGAAGAAGAAAGAAATAAAAATTTATGGAAAACCCCTGGAATTTTTTACAAATTACTTAGAGGTCCTTATATCTTAAAAACTGAAAAGAAAACACTGTTTTCAAGGCTTTCTTGCAAAGATAAAAATTATTAAATATCAGTTTTGAATTCCTTATCAAATTTTACACCTCACCATATTTGTTTTGATGGATTTTAAGAAGATTTATTTTTCTCTTAGGGTGTTCAATTTTAAGTGATTTTATTGTTTTCACTCTATTTAATTTATTAAATGGCTTTAAAATTATTTTAGACATGAATATCACATTCACACAACACACATATGGTTCCCAAGTGGTGTGTTATAGGTGTACCGTTTTGGATACAATTCCTTATAGAAAAAAATTGGTATCACTTCTAGGTAATGTTTCTATACACTGTAATGAAAATCACCCAATAGGGAATTTTATTCCATGTTAAACCAAATGGTGTTAGATAATGAATGGATTTTTTTCCTTTGTCTGGCTTTGGTATTTTCATCTTTGGGGTTATTATCAAGTCTGGTGGACATTTCCTTATATCATGTGTAATCCATCTTGCTGTTTTTAGCACTTGATCAAGTGGAAACATGAATGGCTTTAGAATCTATTTGCTTGTTTTCCACATAGGTTACAATATGGATATTATCCCATGTTTGTATTAGAACATGTAATCATTTACATGGTTATGTGTAGATGAATTTTTGTTATCATATGTTAGTCTTATGTATGCAAAGGATATGGAAAACCAGGTGTTAAGCTTGTTACCATTAACATCCACGTATCACAAGAAATTTGGATACAATGGCTTGTTATTTTTTCTTATTGAATACTTATTTCCATTTAATAGATTTATTACATGTTCCTCATCTCTGATGTGCTTGACAGGGAATAGAGATTCTAAGTTCTCTAATATTTCCTAATGATTCAATGGATACTTTCTTATGCTCCCTTACTGAGGCAACGTTGCTCCTTGTGGTCTTTTGTTGCTTGATGTTCTTGTCTCTTATTGCCACTTGTCTTCAGATACTCCTTTTGTCACCTGCAAATAATATCATCTCTTGGATTCCAACTTCAATTGTCTCACCCTTATGGTGAGGACAACCATTTTACTCTAAGCAAAGATTTTCCTAGTTGATTATAATGTGGTTTCTTGTTTCCTTGGTGTTATTCTTTCTCTTGGTTGATTGCAAAAGGAATGTAGATGTATTTTATGACATCAATTTCCCTATGCATATAAGAAGAATTTGTTAACAAGGTAGCTAGTCTTGCCTCCAAATTACTACTCATGTACAATAGGCTGAGATGTACCATGTAATTCAATCTTTTATTTGCTTATGTATGACACTCAATATTTTGAGTATACAGAAGTGTTTTGTTAACAAGGTATACAACTTGTTACCAAAATACTTCTCTATAACACTAACATTGGAGTATCACACTATTTCTTGAGTACTTTATAAGATCAGATCAAGATATAAGAGTTTCGAGGTACTGTTATGATAGATTGGAATAACACTTCTAGAACACTCTAAATAATCTTCTTGGAGATCAACCTATGGTAGTTCCTGCTTTCTTGTGGGTTGCTTCTCTTGCAGAATGACTTAGAAAAGATTGGGAAATAAGATAATCTAGACAAAGTAGAAAGATCTTGATTAAGACTTAGTTAAGCTTTTGTTCTTCTTCAATATACTTGTTATTTTGTTTCCCATAAGATATGTTCTTATATCATACATGATTGGTTTACTTACTTTCCAATTTACTTCCTCTAATAGAGGTTATAACTTGTTGTTATTCCTTAGTTGTATCCATAGATACTTAAATTGTTGAATGATGATTTGGATAGAAATGTGGAGGGTTTGTGTAAGTGGGACTTAAGATAATAAGTTGATCAAATGGTTCATTGAGGTGTTGATCTCTCATATGCTCACTTGTATAAGATGAATGAGACAATGAGCATGTGAATGTTATTATGGTTTAATTACTTATGTAATAATTGTTAGTTGGTTACTCAGAGTGTCATGTTGTACTTTAAATTCTTCTCTTTATTACCTTAGTCATTCATAATGTAGATATAGTGGTTTGGAAAGGTCATATCTAATGATCAGGGTTTAACAGTAGTGGAAGAATATTTGATTCTTCTTTTAGGTACTTCTTTTATGGTTGATGAGTTATGTACATATTCGATAAATATGTTAATACAATTATTACGTCATTTCCCACTTATGGGTTTTGAGTTAATACTTATTGTATCAATTGTGCTTTATTGAACCTTTGTTATAAACTTGTGAAGGTTCACTTAATAGTTAGAAGATAATTTAGAAAGATGTTGTGTGGATGGTTGATAACTTAAGAGTTCATGATTAGAGAGTCTAAAATATTTGTTGATGAGATTATTCCATCATGCATTATTATCTTGTGGAAGTGTGATCATCAGCTATGTGTTTTGGATACTCACCCCTCTTTGAGTTCTAGATACCTAGTGAATTATCCCAAGTCTCTGATAGACTTGTGGTTAAGGTTGTTGAGAGTCTGTGTTGGCACAACCAATTATGGTTTGTGTAAACAGATTATTTGGTTTGTAGATATATAACTTTATAAATATCACTTCAAATGTACTCTTGACCAGATGATGTAAACCTGATTCATCATGTCAAGTGAAACATTGGTCACTTTGCTTTGTTTAAACTTTCACGCCAAAATTTCCCGTATTTTTAGATGCATGCTTTGCAAATGCACATATTATATTTAGATCCTTATAAACTCCCAAACATTGGGATGTTACATGGGGAAACTGGATTACATTGTTTCAGTGTAATATTCAATATGTAATGCATTCCGCGTGCTTATTTTGTATAAACAATTATGCTTTTGCGAAACTTAATCCTTGCAAGCAAATATGTCCTACTCTTTTAAGTTATCTGGTTTGTAAGCTTTAACCTTTCCTAGTGTTTTAGTGAATGCTTAAATGTGGAATCTTCAAGCCAAGCAACCAGGTTATGAAACAAATCAATCTAAACTCAAAATCATGAGCTACACTCTTCGCGCTTTAACTTATTAGTCTGGTGACCCAGCATCAAACAATCAGATAGTCCTTAAGTAAATGAGGAGCTAAAAAGCATGAACTCCGGGCTCACATGCAAAATCCATCGTTTCGTAAACTTTAAGGTTAAAAGCATTCAGTTTTCTTAACTCCGATCAAACAGGCAAAATTCAGGTTAACATTGAAGAAAATTGAAAGAGCATTGGGAAATGGAAAGTGCGGAACATGCTAAATACTAAAAGACATTAAAAATTGCATGAATTTCCGACAGACTTTATTTCAGGATCTCAATAATGTTTACATAGAATTGAACTAGGTATATGAAGAGCATAACTGTTGGATGCTCCATGGCCGTTTTGTCTCCTTTTGCTCTACATCTATGTTTCTTTTCCTCTTGCGATTTTTATTTTTTGGGTCTTTTTCATCATCCTGAATGTATACAAGGTAGTACGACCCCATTTTCATAGTATTGCTAATGACGAAGGGTCCTTCCTATACTAGGGCTAACTTGTGCTCTTGTTCCTACACCTTTCTTAACACTAAATCACCTTCCTTGAAAGAACGGTATTTCATTATCCGGCTATGATATCGCCTCAAACCATGCTGATAAATAGTGGATGTTTGTAGCACGAGTTCTGGTTCTTCTTTGAGAAGTTCAACGCATCATGTCATGTAATTTTTGCATCAGCTTCGACGTATGTTTGCACTCTAGGGCTATCATGGATAATATCTGTAGCAAGCATTGCTTCTGCTCCATAAACCAGGAAAAAAGGTGTGTGCCCTGTTGATCTATTCGTTGTTCTGAATATGCTCCAAAGAAAGGAAGGTAACTCCTCAACCCGTGCTCCTACTGCTCTGCGAAGAGGAAATTCAAGTCTTGGGCGCATTCCTTGCCGAATCGAACTATTGATGCGCTCAACTTGCCCGTTGGAGTGTGGATGTGCCACTGATGACCCACAAGTATAGGGTGTCGCAAAAGTCTTCGAGGGAAGTAAAACCAAAATTTATTGACTCGACACAAGGGGAGCCAAAGAATTTTTATAAGCCTTAACAGATGAGTTGTCAATTCAGTTGCACCTGGAAGTAGACTTGCTCGCAACAGTTTATCAGTAGCAATAGTTTTATAGTTGTAGAAGTAGTAAAATAACAGCAGGAATAAAATAGAAACAACGGTAGCAATTGTAGGAAACAACAGGATTAAAACACTGTAGGCATAGGGATGGATGAATGGGTGTTTCATGGCTAAGATAGTTCATATAATAATCAAAACATGGGCAATTGCAGATAAATAATAATAAAGCATCCAATTCCTTGGTAACCATAGGCATATGTTCAGTATTTAGTCGTACGTTCTCGCAATGAGAAACTTGCACAACATCTTCTGTCCTACCAACCCGTTTGCAGCGGGGCCTCAAGGGAAACTACTGGTAATTAAGGTGCTCCTTTTAATAAAAAACGGGCGCAAAGCATTAACACTCTGTGAACACACATGATCTTCACTTTTTTTTGACACCAATACTGTGGGGGAATCCCCCACAGCCCCCCATTTATTAATAAAAAAGAAAGAAGTTATTTACAATATGTACACTAATTACAAGGGAATCAAGGGAGTGAATCAATCCAAGATGTCAAAAAAATAGAGATCTCTCTCTTCACCCTATACTTAAGCAGGGTAACCTCCTGAACAAAAAGGGACTTCCAACCCCTAAAACTGGGTCTGATGTTATTAAAAATCCAACCATTCCCCTGTTTCCAAATGCCCCAGCAAGCCAAGGTAACTATCTCCTCAAAGAAAGGACCAGAGAACTGCTTCTTGGCAAACCTGAGTGAAATAAAAGTACATCCTGGAATCCAAGGAATTTGCAGGTAATTCCATACTCTTGTACTGCAACTAGAATTAAAAAATAAGTGTCTCCAGTCCTCAAAGGCATGAGCAGAACAGAGGACACACTCAGAAGAATCACTAACATTCCAATGTCTTCGAATCAACATATCTCTGGTGTTAATTCTATCATGCAGCAATAACCAGGCAAAAAATTATGCTTAGACTGCATTTACTCTTCCAAATCCCATACGATAGCACATCATCAGGAAGAATAGAAAAATGATGTTTATAAATAGAGGTTGGAGAGAATTTAGCAGGTCAAATAGAGCTTGTCCATTGATCTTTCGCACTTGACTGGAGGTTGAAATTAAGTATCATTTTTTCAACATCAGTATCTCATCATTTGCTTGGATAGTCAATGGGAGGAAAAATTCTGAATACAATCAGTGTGCAAGAAGAAATCATGAACAGATTGAAGCTTATCTTTAGAAAATGAGAATAACCTTGGGAAAGTTATCTTAAGCACTTGAGGTTGCCATTTATCCTCCCAAAAAAGGGCAGTGAAACCATTACCCACAAAGCATGTGGTTGTCTTTCTATATTCATCAGATAAAGCCAGAATATTTTTCCACCAAAAGGAACCTGACTCCACCACAGCATGAGGGCAGACTGATGATAATATGCATCAGTAATGATTTGAACCCATGGTAATTGTTCCTGGTTATAGAATTTATCTAGATGCTTCGGCAAAAGAGCAGAGTTTTGTATTTTCAAATTAAAAACCCCAAGACCTCCCTTCTTCTTAGGCTTACACACCATAGACCAAGCTGCAAGAGAGTTAGCTTTATCTTTTCCTTTTTTGCTCCACAAACAATGTCTCCTTGCTCTGTCAATAACCTCAATAACACACCAGCAGGAATAACCAGAGAGAGCATGTAATATGTTGGTAAGGAGGAGAGCACAGAGTTCACCAGCACCAACCTATCACCATAAGAAAGGAAAGAGGATGTGGCAGATAACCTTCTTTCAACTCTATCAATGAGAGGAGAAAAATCTTTGATAGTGGGTCTAGTAGTGCCCATCGGAAGGCCTAGATAGGTGAAAGGCATAGACCCAATTTGACACTGGAAAAAATCTTCCAGAGCAATGGTTTCCTCAGAATCAAGATTTATAGGAATCATTGAAGATTTGTGGAAATTGACTTTCAATCCTGTGAAGGCAGCATAAGTCTGCAAAATTCCTTTGAACACATTCAAATCTTTTTTACAGGGTGGCAGGACAACTATGGTATCATCAGCATACTCTATAATGGGAAAATCCTTTCTGACTGGAATAGGGGAAGAAAGCAAACCATCATTGTATGCTTTATTGACCAGGCTTTGTAGTAAATCAGCACCTTCAACAAAAAGAAGAGGGGAAAGTGGATCCTCCTGTCTAACCCCTCTTTGGCAGAGAAATTTCTTGCCAGGAATCACATTAAGGAGCACAGAGGAAGAACCAGAAGCTAGTATTTCCTTGACCCAATAAATAAATAATTCTGGAAGGCCCTTAGCTCTCAAAACTTGTAAAATAGCATCATGATCCAGGGTATCAAATGCTTTCTCAAAATCAATTTTAAGGACCACGTTTTTCTTCTTGGATTGCTGGCATTGAAATAAGAATTCAAATGACCATGCAAGACAGTCCTTGATAGTTCTACCCTTTATGAAGCCATATTGATTATCATGAATAGTGTCACTAATAATGTTCTGCATT
The DNA here is from genome assembly GCA_028641055.1 of Alopecurus myosuroides. Taxonomy (NCBI): domain Eukaryota; kingdom Viridiplantae; phylum Streptophyta; class Magnoliopsida; order Poales; family Poaceae; genus Alopecurus; species Alopecurus myosuroides. Next base: position 48,861,756 of record CM054062.1, on the reverse strand, counting down.
CTATTAGCAATCAGCTTGGTAACAAATTTGAGACAAGTATTAGTCAATGATACTGGCCTGAAATCATTAACTGTCTGAGGGGAGTTAATCTTTGGGATGAGAGTGATGTAGGAATCATTTATACTCTGCAAAGAGAGGTGCCCTGAATGAAAATCATTGCATAATTGAAAGAAGTCATCTTTTATAACATCCCAACACTTCTTCACAAAAAGGCCATTTAAACCATCAGGCCCTGGTGCTCTATCAGATTTAAGAGACTTCATGACACCAACAATTTCATCAGAGTTGAAAGGAGCAATAAGACACTCCAAATTGGCAGCAGGTTTTATAAAATTGGAAAGAGGTAAGGACTGTGTGATGTTAGTGGAAACACCTATGTTCTTGAAACAGGCCCAAAAAGCAGTTGCCTTATGATGATGATCAATCATGGAGATTCCTTCCTCCTTTTTAATCTCAGTAATAGTATTAAATCTATATATTTCAGTAGCTTTGGCATGAAAGAATTTAGTATTCTCACCACCAAGTTGCACCCATCTGATGGTACATCTATTTTTCCAATAAGCAGATTGTGAAAGAAGTAGCTTATTCAGGTGAATTTTGACAATATTTCTAAAATTGAATTCAGGCCTGCTTAAACTTCTTTCCTCTTCCAAATTATCCAAGATCAGAATGACCTTGTTACAATTGGCAATCAAAACCTTCAGATTGGAGAGATTCCTACCCCACCTTTTGAGTTCATGCCTGATATTTTTAAGCTTTGCAGTAATGGTGGCAGCAATATTATTTCTCTTCACTGGCCATTTCCAAACTTTATCAATAAGATCCATGAAGCCTGGCTGATGGATCCAATGATTTTCAAACCTGAATATCTGAGCTTTTGGAATGGTAGTTGAGATGGAGATGGCACAAGGAACATGGTCAGAAGTGGACTTAGCAAGTGGCATAACCATAGTGTTAGGGTAGTTTAGTGTCCACCATGTGCTGGTAGAAAACCAATCCAGCTGCTCAAGAAGGGGTTGATCTTGCATATTGGACCAAGTAAAGGATCTACCTTTTAAAGGGAGTTCAATTAATCCAAGGTGGCTAATAATTCCATTAAAAATGAAGATATAATTCATGTCAGCCCCAGGTTTATTCCTATTATCCATAGATCTTATAAAATTGAAATCTCCCACCAGTAACCAATTTTCATGAAGGGGAATTATCTAATCATGAAGCCATTGGACAAAGATGTCCATGTCTAATCCACTGCAAGGGCCATAGACAGTGATCAAAGTCCAGGAGGAAAGATTGTGCTTAGAGGTAAAACACAATTTAATGGCAGACTTATAGCAACCAATCAGCTCCCCATCAAAGATAGCACTGTTCCAAAGAACAATAATGCCACCTGAGGCTCCAACAGAGGGGGTGAAAACAAATTTATCAAACCTCTTTGGACAAAACGATCTAATGAAGCTGTGATCAAAATCTTCACATTTAGTTTCTTGTAGACAAACAATAGCACACTGGCTTTCTTCAGTTTTGTTGTAAACCAGTAGTCTTTTATTTTTTTTGTCATTAAGTCCCCTGACATTCTAGTCCAACACTTTCCAATCCAATAATAAATAAGATGTATTATCCATTAAAAGAAGGGAAAAATATCATGAAGCATGTAGCAGTACCAGACAACTACAAGAATAATATGTAACACAAGAGAACAGTGGAACAGGGAAGCAAGACTTGGATAATTCATTGATATATCCACAAAAGGACCCAAAATCAATTGTGATATTACAAAATATAGCTCCCAACAGAAATACAAAGAGTACAAGAGCATCCATGGACAGAAATCATTACAATAAAATAGGCTTCCTTACATTATTACTTCTTCTTGTCCTTATCAAAATCATGGACAGCATCAAGCTTGTCCACTGTGAGGTCCTCATCTGCAATCTCCAAGGCCCTTCCAACATGTTGTAGAACATCAATTGGAGTATGAGGAGTGATAGGAACATTGTCTGGAGCTGGCCTAACAGATCTTGGTTTCTTCCTGGGCTGTGTATTGTCCTGCATTGCCACAAGCCTGAAGCCTTTGTGCAAGGCAGCTTGTCTGGTACTTCTTCTAACAGAGGTTTCCACAGAGGGGGTGTCCACCTTACTTTTCCTTCTCTTCCTTTATTTGAGTTCAGAAGTAGAAGGAGTAGAGCACTCAATGCTCTGATTGAGAACACTAGGGAGAGGAACATAAGTATCAGGATAGCTCTCAAAATAGAGTTTTCTAGCTGCTCTCTGAGCCTTGAAGAACCTTCTGTGTGCTGTAAAATGGAAGATATTCCCTTTGAAAGGGACAGTGGCATCAGTAATCAGAGAGAAAGGACTAGGAGAAAATCCATTAGGCCTGACAGTTGACAGATACTTTAATGGGACAAATTTCTTCAGAAGAATCTCCCATTGCATGGATGGAGGGAGAGCAGGCCCATACATATGTGAATTTTGCTGCACCCATGGCCAAGCAAAATTACTAGAAACAGGCAGTGGAGCATATGCATTCTGGACCTGCATCATGTTGACAATAAGCACATTCTGATTAATAGAATTGTCAGAGTCAGAGCTGACTGTAGAATTGGATTCATGCAAAGGGAGGTGATGGTCCCAACCCCCAACTTGTCCTGCCTCCAAATCCTGCTGCTGCATCTCACCATCATGATGTTGATTGGGAAATTCTGCCATTGGTGGAGGTAAATTCCAACCTTATTCAGGGTACTGAGGCATCACAAAATTACCTAGGTCCTGCTGTAGGTGACCAGGTAAAGGATGTGGATTTCCATCAAACAGCATCGGGTCCTCATCAGGGGGAAGGACTTCATCGAATTCTACAGACAAGATGTAATAGGGGCAGTCCATGATTCCCTCACTGCTCCCGAAGTGCTAAAATTCCGAAAGACAATATCTCGAGGCACCAGTTGAGGAGAGACAAATGTAACAAAAATCATAGTCCTATCAAGGATACCATCGAGGTGATGCCAATGGTGGAAGCGTCCAAAAGGAGCCACATCATTAGCTAAATCTTTGTCATTACGGAAATCAAAGGTAACACCGAGAATCATAATCCAACCAGTACGAGATCCAATAGCTGATTTGTGCAAATGCGTACAATTATCATGGTTGACAAAACGAACAAAGATATTCTCTTGAATCTCATAAGGCCCGTTCTGTACCAGAGCAGAACGCGCAGCAGGACTGTGCATCTTTAAATTACCAGTACCAAAAAGACAAGGCTGTGCATCCTCAACAACACGCTGGAGAGTTTTCTCAATGTAATCACAAACCTGCAACCTCTAGAACTGTTCTTCCTCTAGCAACTGCTCTGGTTCAACAATGGCCATGCAGTAAACTTCATGAGCATGAGCGGGGGGAACTGCAGGCGTGTAGAAAGTGCAAGCAAGTATCGATGGCCCTCCATCAACGATTTGAAAACCCTGCCTCGCCAGATTGAGCTTGAAGGTCGCCATGGTTCTTGTTGGAGGAACCGAGGAGGGCTCGGTGAAGACAGGGGTAGGGGTTTGCCGACAGGTGGAAGTGGGCTTGTCAGGGAGAGGGGGTGGAATTCGGAACGGCCCCGGCTGGCTCTTGAGTTCTCACGGAGGGACACGAAGGCAGTTTTTTAGGAACATAAATAAAGGATGAATTCCTATTACTAAAACAATTCCTTTCAATGTGCCCATAGGAAAAACATTTACGACATCTAATATCATTAGTGCAATTATCTTTGTTGTGTTTCATAGATAGGCACCTAGCACATTTCCAGAAACGATAAGCCATGTCATCAATAACTGATTTCAGACCTTGCTGACCCGTGTCTTCATGAGGAGAAATATCAGCTTGATCCAAACTATTAGTGGCTGATAAAATAGGAGCTGAGGCTAGATTAGCATTGAAAGAACCAAAAGTGATATCCAAAATCTTGGTATTAGGATTTGAGTACCCTTTGCAAGAATCATAACTAATAGAATCCGAGAAAACCAATTTCTTGCTCACTGAATTTGGTGATTCGAGACTAGACCTTGGAACAGGTAATTTTAGAGCATCCAAGCCAAGTTGAACTTTCTTTTTGGTTGGACTAACCAAAATCCACTCCTTGTTGCATTCCTCTTGCCAAGATTTGAATTCACTCTTCCAATGTGCTCCCCCTCTACCCCAAAGGTTAAAGGAGCATTTGAATTTAGCACAAGAGAAATTCTTTAGCTTATAAATATGAAAGCCAACCAGCCTATTGGAAACATTAAAAGAAAAAGTTCTATCATTAAGATGAGAAACTTTTAAACTGCCACAAAAACCACCAATTGTAGCCTCCAGAGCAATTGCAACAGAATCTTCGGTTACACGAAAACATGAACGTGCAAAAGAGACCACCATAATAAAATGCCCATAATAATAGGTTGGATGAACTGTCGATGAAAATAGTTTATCAATCTCTCGAGCAAATTTGAAACCGTGAGAAAATCCAGCCCCATTGAGATAGAATCATAGACAGCCGAGGCACAATTATCCATGGTAGACGTGTCGGACGCGGAATCAACATAAGTAGTACCATTAATTCCTTGGAGAATTTCAGATCCAATTAAACCAGATGGATTTGACTCATTGAATGATTCCTTATCCATCGAGGCACCAATAGGCAGCTCATGCACCTGATCATTAGGGGAAATCAAGCAATTGCCAACTAGGGCAGTGTGATCCGGTAAACGTACCTTAAACCCAAGATCAATTCTCTCATCGAGATTCACGTGTCTCCCAACCAAAGATGTACCCTTTGCATCCTTGAGGGAGATCCAATCATGACTGTGTTCCTTGATCCATAGATGAATGGATCCATCATACGACTTGACACGCCCCCGATCTAGATCCTTGAAGGTTGAGTAGGTTACCTTCCAGATCCATGCAGGGGGAATAGGTGGCGCCATAGGGTGAAGAGATGGTGTGTGATCAAAAGGTATGATCAGAAGGGGGAGTTGGACGCCGGAGAAGGAAGATCGCCGGCGGCTAGGTTAAGGTGGGAGGTGGAAGAGAGTCGCCATCTCTCGAATTGATAAGAATCGAAAGAGGAGGCCTTTCATGATCTTCACTTCACAACCACCCCCTCCGGTTATCCCAATTGTTGTCACTTTGGGGCCTCGGGTTCCGGACAACGATATGTGCAAACAACTTGCAGGTAAGATCAAAAACTTAATTATCCTGATGAACAATAAAATGTTCAAATCTGAGATCATAGAACTCGGGCCCTAGTGACAAACATTAAGCATAACAAGTTGCAATAACGATACATAGCACTAACAAAGGATACTAGGCACCATGCCCTAACAATCTGGCAATTATTATATGAACGATCTCATCCAATCCCTACCATCCCTCTCAGCCTACAGTGGGGATTACTCGCACATGGATGGGGGAATCATGGATGGTTGATGGAGAGGTGGTGGCGATGACGATGGAGATGATCTTCTCCGAATCCCCGTCCCGGCAGGGTGCCAGACAAGAACTTCTGGTCCCGGATTGGGTGTTAAGGTGGCAGCCACGCTATGGTGTTTTTCTATGGAATATGACGAACCCCCCGATTTGTTAGGTGAGGAGGGTTAAGTAGTAGAAGGGGGGCACGAGGGGGCGCCCGAGGCGGCAACACCACGTGGTGGCACGACCTAGGGGGGGTGCGCCGCTAGGTGGTGTGGGCCCCTCCTGGCCCTTCTCCGTCTCGTCTTATGGCTTCAGGGGTCTTCGAGTAAAATAGGAATGTTGGGATCTTTTCCGGGAATTTTCCTGAAAGTTGATTTTCTGCACAAAAACGAGTCACCAGGGCAATTCTGTTGAAAACAGTGTTAGTCCATGTTAGTTGTATTCAAAACTCACAAGTTTAGAGTAAAAAAACAGCAAAAGTGTTCGGAAAAATAGATACGTTTTGGACATATCAGCAACTGATGCTAGATCAGGGCGAATTCTGTATTGCTTGCAATATTTTGCCAGCTCTCCAATTGTAAAGTTTTTTCCGTTATCCGTGATTATACTGTGTGGTACGCCATATCGCATGACTATATCAATGACGAAATTCATGGCTGTCACGCAGTAATGTTTTTTGATGGGTTTAGTCTACACCCACTTGGTATAGTTATCCACTACGACCACTAGATGCGTTAAAGCCCCTCTTGCAGTTCTGAATAGCCCCATCATATCTAGCCCCCAGACCGGGAATGGCCAAGTTATGGCAATAGTCTTGAGTGCTTGGGACGACAAATTCGTCTGCTTGGCGTAACTGAAATCCGACACATGTATTAACTATGCGATATGTATCCTTCTTGGCTGTAAGCCAGAAAAACCTTGCCCAGAATGCTTTATGCACAATGCTTTTGGAGTGAGCATGGTGTGCGCAATCTCTGGCATGAATTTCTTGCAAGATTTTTCGACCTTCTTCTCACGATATGCTTCGCTAGAAAATTCCGGATGTACTGCGTTTATACAAGTAACCATTAATTATTGTGTATCCTTTGCATCGGCGGTTTATCTGCCTTTGCAAGACTTCCTGTACTCCATCCAGGAATTTCTGATCAACTAAGAAATTCAGATATGTTACTATCCTCTCCGGGATTATGAGCAGTACTGCCATTGACTTGGAAATTAGTGGATAATCTACATCTCCCCCTTTGATGGATGGTTTGAACAAATGTTAGACGAACACTCCTGTTGGTAATGTTTTTACCCTTTCCGAGCCAATTCAAGCTAATGCATCCGCATTCCATTTTTCTTCCCGCTTTATATGATTTACTTCAAATCCTAGGAAGCATTTAGAGAATACATCTATTGTATTTCAGTATTCTGCCATTGTGGAGCTTTTGGCATCCCATGTCTGGTTAAGCTCGTGCTGCACTAGATCTGAGTCTCCATAGCATAGAATGCGCTTAATGTAACACCTGGGGTGTTACCTGTTTGTTTTTTTGCTTGCATCATATGCATCACATTGCATTGCACCATGTTGCATCACAACTGAAAACTCAAAACAATTTAAACTTCCACACCTTGCTCAAAATTTCCAATTTCAAAATTTCAAAACTAAACCACTCAATTGTTTTTCACTGGTTGAATTTGTTCTAATCAAATTGCTTGGTAATACAAATCTCCCTGTTATTAAAACCCTAATGACTAATTCAAAAATTCAAATCAAATCACTCCTAATTATCATACTTCAATATGGGTTTAAATATTAAAATTTTGCAAACCAATTAAATTCAATAATGTTTGTAGAATTGATTGAATTTATTAAATAAAATTTGTTTATTTCCAACCCAAACCCTATTTGAAAAATTCAACTAACAACTTAATTTAATTAAAATTTTAACTTGAGAAATTAATGCTAACCTTGCTTTCATTCTTTTTGTTTTGAGAAAAGTAATAAAAATATATAACACAATAAAACCCCAAAACCCCTATCCTTTCTCTCTCTCTTTCATTCCTTTACAAAAAAAATCAAAAGGAAAAAAAATAGCAAGGAGAGGGAGGCAGGCAGCCCATCTCTGTTTTTTCTCCCTCCCCAATGCCCACCACCGTTTCAGCCCGTCACCCCCCTCCTGTCGCTTTCGTCTACCTGTCCTCTGCTGTACGACAGAACCAGAACCCTCCGATCACCTCCCCACCCCCTGGATGCCATGCCGTACAGGTCCTCTTCCCCCTTAAAGCCCCACCTCTGCCCTAGCCTCGCAGAAACCCTAGCTACCCCTCTCCTCTACCCTAGCGCCGTCTCTCCTCTCTCCCCCCCAAGTCCTTCTGGTTCTGAACAGAGAACTGAACCACCGTGAGCACCACTGCCCCTCTCATCGCGGCCACGATCTGATCACCTCGAGGAGTAGTTGGTGGCGGGAATGGAAACGTGGAGCTCCACTGAGGCTCGCCGTCCCCTCGCCCGCTGCCGGGAGCCCCCGAGGTGGCCGCGCCGTGCCGGGATCTTCCTCCGTCGCCGTCCTACGCTGCTGTCAATCGACAGCAGCCTCGCTTCCGCGACGCAACTGAGGTGAGCGCTACCTCTCCTAGTCCCCCCTCCTGTCCGCACCTTGCACTCCCCACACTCGGGCAACCACAAGGACCAGCACGCCCAGCGCGCGACGGCAGCCGGCCACCGCTGCAGAGTCGCCGACGTCGTGTTTCTCTGCTGGAAACTGTAACTGAATTTTGTTCAGGTTCACTGTCTATCACTAGCTGAACCCCAAAAGGCCAACTCCTCCGTATCTAAACACAACAGCGAGCCACAGCGCAGTGGTAGCGATCCGTGCGCGCGAGGGGCAGGTCGCGGGTTCGATCCCCGCGGCCGCAAAGGCACTCTTTTTCGCAAATCTTTCCGCGTCTGACCACTGGGCCCCACCTGTCATACAGAGTCTTGCCACGCACGCACAGCGGCCCTGGGCCCCCCTGGCAGTGCCTAGGGTACGGTTCAGTGCGGTGTAAAATGTTTTGAACCTGTCTGTTTTAAATCAAGTCCATTAATTTTACAGATTGGTCCTCCACCTTAATTTGTTAATAACTTTTGTTCTCTAACCCCAAATAAAGAAAATAAAATATGTGCGCTGGTCCAAATTTAATTCTCTATCTAATGGTACCAATTGTTTCCTGTTTTGAAATTTCCTAATGCAATTCAAATTTGAATTCAAATAATTCAATTGTAATTTGCAACAATTCATAAATAATTCATACTATTTCCAAATAAGGCAAATAAAATATGTTTTCCATACCATTTTGAATAACCTTTTCAAATATAATTTTTGTTTCATGGTTTGAATAATTTAAATTGCCTAAATAATTTAATACTTGTTTAATTCCTTTAAATTTGATAAAATCATAACTTGCTCAAAATAAAATAATTTTGAACATGCAAAATATGTTTTCAAACCATCAAAGTGTGAACTTTTCAAATGTGAATTTGAATTTATGTTTTGAACAAATAAAATTCAAATAATATTCAAACTTGTTCTAAATTCAATTAAAACTTGTTTAATATTGTTTAATTCATAATAAATACATCCTAATTCCAATTTCAATATTTGAAACATGTAATCCAACTAAAATTTGATGTTCTTTTCAAATATAAACTTTGTTATTTGTTTTGAACAATTTAAATGGTTGAAAACAACAAATACTTGTGTGTCACCTTTAAGGCACCCAAAAATTCCCTAAATTAATAATAAAATTCTAAATTGCTACACCCTATCTTAAATTGATTCTAATGTTGTTATTTTGCTGTTTCCCTTTTGCATGCATCATACTAAACCACTAGCACCTGTTGATTAGTTGGAAAACAAATAATTTAACCATGATTCATGGGCTTTTCATATGCAACTCAAATTGCTTATGGGTCCCTTTAAATCTGTTTATCTTGTCAACTAGTTTATTTCTATGCATCAATTAAATTGTCATGCATCCATGTCTTGATCATGCTGGATCTTTTGCCGTAGTAGTAATTGTTGCATCCGGTGTTTGTTCGAGGTTCATTGCTTCTTCCCGGATAGGACGTTGAGATGATGTGAGCAACGACAAGTTCTGCTACCTTGCGGGATCTCAGGCAAGTATACTCACTTGCTGCCAAATGGCTGCCTTTCATCACTTGTTACCGATTCTTTCCGTTGATTCTTTTCTGCTATCCTTAGTAGTTGTTGTTTCTGTTACGAACCCATCACATGAATCCCTTAACCTTGATATTGCCTCACCTCCATACCTATAACCATTGCTTGTTGCCCGTGTCTTAATGTCATGCTTAGGGTTGTTTTGCTCGAGTCTGTTACCCGTTACTTTCTGTTACCATTTCTATTATGTTTTGGGGGCTCGATGTTTAATCAATCAATCAATCATGCTAATGTTATTGTTAATTAATAATTTGATGATAAGGCACCGGCAGGAGGCCCTTTGTGGTTTTGAGGCCTGCTAGTGTCGACCCTAATAGGAAAAGGGTCTTGTCTACTGATCCATGATGAGCGCACTAACCGCATGTGGGAAGCGAGTATGGGCGCCCCCCTCAACTTGACTCGATTCGCATCTCGTCCAAATCGCCACATTTAGTTCGGGCTTTCCATTTGCTGCACGCATATGCAGGTACGAACCCTTGGCGCCAGGGTGGAACTTTTGTAGTCGGCATTTAGGGCGGCGTGGTCTTCCAGTGCTATGAGGGTCCCCTTTTCTTCGGGGGCTCGATTAGCCGCGCACGCACAGCACGTGGTGCTTTGGGCTTGATGCGAAGAAGAGTTGAGTTGTGTAGAGTACCTCGCTTGGTGGGTTAGCTCCCCATCTGGCGGGTTATTCTTGCGTGTACGGCTAAATTGGTGCAACCCTGCAGGGATAATCTTCTCGAGAAGCCGTGTTTTCCGCGGTTATGGATTACTTGGTGAAAGTACTGGCTAACAAGTACTCAGGACAACTTAAACCTAATGATTAACAACCTTACACCCAATGATTAACAACTTGACTAGTAATAGGCTTATTGACACAATAATCTGAACCATCATTAACTCAACTGTGTGAGTTATCCTCGGATTGCTTCTTCGGATAAGGGGCGAGATCCAGGATGGGTTTGTTTGAAGTTATCTTTCATTTGGTTACAATACTCGATCTTATCTTCTTTCTGTTAGCCGGAAGTTGTAGTATCTCTCTGTAGTTGGTTAGTGCAACCCGCTGTCGCTTATTTGCAATAACCCCTTCCTTTCCGTTGATCCTAAAGTATTTGTATCTTGTGATGACTGGCTACGCCGGTAACTTGTGAGTATGGGTTTTTATCCCCCTTGCCAGTACTTAACCATACTGACCCACGAATCTCTTTCGTGGCTGCAAATTCCAACTTGCAGTCAACAGGTTTGAAGTCTGACGACGTTAGCTTGGGAATCCCTCCGGCTTGGCCTGGGCAGGGATTGGACGCTCTCGGTTATCTTCAGGACTCTTAGTCCAATTTGTATCTTGTCCGTAGACGGACGTTATGTTGTTTTCTTCCGCTGTTATTTGGATCTTTGTAATGTATCAGTTGTCTCCCTGACTCGTTTGAGTCATCTTGTAAATCTCTTTTCTGTTGTGGTTGTGGATTATTCGTGAACTGATGTAATGTTATCACAAGTGGCAACCTGGAATCGGTTATTATGTGGATTTTGGCGGGAATGCTGAAATCTGCATAGTGCCCGATCTCGGGGCGTCACATATGGTATCAGAGCCTTGGTTCCGATTCCCGATATTGTTTCGATACGAATGGTTATCGAAGCAACGGGTCCGCAAAGCCTGTAGGATAACCTAGCTAACGGTCGTTGTTTCTAGAGTGTCGAAAACTATTTCTGCTAAACTATTTTGGAAAAACATCTCAATAGGATCCTTGTTTTCTCCTTATCCCTATTCTATTTCCCCTCCCATCTTATTTGTTTTGGAGTCTTTTCCCCCCTTGTCTATCTTTCAAAGTTTTAGGATCCTACGTGGGTGGACGTTTTCTGAGCCTTTAACCTAATAGGTTCGATCATCGGAAGATTCCTGGTGGAAGAACATCGTTGTCAGCCCTAGCAAGAATCTCTTGTTAGTGGTGTCGAGAAGCCCTTGTTAGTGGTGTCGAGGAGATCAACCGGAAGCACGAAGAATCGATAGTCGAACTTCTTCCCCCTCCCGAGTTAGCAGGTGGATTGCGAGGGCGCAATCCCTTGTTAGTGGTGTCGTCTGTAACACCTGGGGTGTTACCTGTTTGTTTTTTTGCTTGCATCATATGCATCACATTGCATTGCACCATGTTGCATCACAACTGAAAACTCAAAACAATTTAAACTTCCACACCTTGCTCAAAATTTCCAATTTCAAAATTTCAAAACTAAACCACTCAATTGTTTTTCACTGGTTGAATTTGTTCTAATCAAATTGCTTGGTAATACAAATCTCCCTGTTATTAAAACCCTAATGACTAATTCAAAAATTCAAATCAAATCACTCCTAATTATCATACTTCAATATGGGTTTAAATATTAAAATTTTGCAAACCAATTAAATTCAATAATGTTTGTAGAATTGATTGAATTTATTAAATAAACTTTGTTTATTTCCAACCCAAACCCTATTTGAAAAATTCAACTAACAACTTAATTTCATTAAAATTTTAACTTGAGAAATTAATGCTAACCTTGCTTTCATTCTTTTTGTTTTGAGAAAAGTAATAAAAATATATAACACAATAAAACCCCAAAACCCCTATCCTTTCTCTCTCTCTCTTTCATTCCTTTACAAAAAAAATCAAAAGGAAAAAAATAGCAAGGAGAGGGAGGCAGGCAGCCCATCTCTGTTTTTCTCCCTCCCCAATGCCCACCACCGTTTCAGCCCGTCACCCCCCTCCTGTCGCTTTCGTCTACCTGTCCTCTGCTGTACGACAGAACCAGAACCCTCCGATCACCTCCCCACCCCCTGGATGCCATGCCGTACAGGTCCTCTTCCCCCTTAAAGCCCCACCTCTGCCCTAGCCTCGCAGAAACCCTAGCTACCCCTCTCCTCTACCCTAGCGCCGTCTCTCCTCTCTCCCCCCCCCAAGTCTTTCTGATTCTGAACAGAGAACTGAACCACCGTGAGCACCACTGCCCCTCTCATCGCGGCCACGATCTGATCACCTCGAGGAGTAGTTGGTGGCGGGAATGGAAACGTGGAGCTCCACTGAGGCTCGCCGTCCCCTCGCCCGCTGCCGGGAGCCCCCGAGGTGGCCGCGCCGTGCCAGGATCTTCCTCCGTCGCCGTCCTACGCTGCTGTCAATCGACAGCAGCCTCGCTTCCGCGACGCAACTGAGGTGAGCGCTACCTCTCCCAGTCCCCCCTCCTGTCCGCACCTTGCACGCCCCACACTCGGGCAACCACAAGGACCAGCACGCCCAGCGCGCGACGGCAGCCGGCCACCGCTGCAGAGTCGCCGACGTCGTGTTTCTCTGCTGGAAACTGTATCTGAATTTTGTTCAGGTTCACTGTCTATCACTAGCTGAACCCCAAAAGGCCAACTCCTCCGTATCTAAACACAACAGCGAGCCACAGCGCAGTGGTAGCGATCCGTGCGCGCGAGGGGCAGGTCGCGGGTTCGATCCCCGCGGCCGCAAAGGCACTCTTTTTCGCAAATCTTTCCGCGTCTGACCACTGGGCCCCACCTGTCATACAGAGTCTTGCCACGCACGCACAGCGGCCCTGGGCCCCCCCTGGCAGTGCCTAGGGTACGGTTCAGTGCGGTGTAAAATGTTTTGAACCTGTCTGTTTTAAATCAAGTCCATTAATTTTACAGATTGGTCCTCCACCTTAATTTGTTAATAACTATTGTTCTCTAACCCCAAATAAAGAAAATAAAATATGTGCGCTGGTCCAAGTTTAATTCTCTATCTAATGGTACCAATTGTTTCCTGTTTTGAAATTTCCAAATGCAATTCAAATTTGAATTCAAATAATTCAATTGTAATTTGCAACAATTCATAAATAATTCATACTATTTCCAAATAAGGCAAATAAAATATGTTTTCCATACCATTTTGAATAACCTTTTCAAATATAATTTTTGTTTCATGGTTTGAATAATTTAAATTGCCTAAATAATTTAATACTTGTTTAATTCCTTTAAATTTGATAAAATCATAACTTGCTCAAAATAAAATAATTTTGAACATGCAAAATATGTTTTCAAACCATCAAAGTGTGAACTTTTCAAATGTGAATTTGAATTTATGTTTTGAACAAATAAAATTCAAATAATATTCAAACTTGTTCTAAATTCAATTAAAACTTGTTTAATATTGTTTAATTCATAATAAATACATCCTAATTCCAATTTCAATATTTGAAACATGTAATCCAACTAAAATTTGATGTTCTTTTCAAATATAAACTTTGTTATTTGTTTTGAACAATTTAAATGGTTGAAAACAACAAATACTTGTGTGTCACCTTTAAGGCACCCAAAAATTCCCTAAATTAATAATAAAATTCTAAATTGCTACACCCTATCTTAAATTGATTCTAATGTTGTTATTTTGCTGTTTCCCTTTTGCATGCATCATACTAAACCACTAGCACCTGTTGATTAGTTGGAAAACAAATAATTTAACCATGATTCATGGGCTTTTCATATGCAACTCAAATTGCATATGGGTCCCTTTAAATCTGTTTATCTTGTCAACTAGTTTATTTCTATGCATCAATTAAATTGTCATGCATCCATGTCTTGATCATGCTGGATCTTTTGCCGTAGTAGTAATTGTTGCATCCGGTGTTTGTTCGAGGTTCATTGCTTCTTCCCGGATAGGACGTTGAGATGATGTGAGCAACGACAAGTTCTGCTACCTTGCGGGATCTCAGGCAAGTATACTCACTTGCTGCCAAATGGCTGCCTTTCATCACTTGTTACCGATTCTTTCCGTTGATTCTTTTCTGCTATCCTTAGTAGTAGTTGTTTCTGTTACGAACCCATCACATGAATCCCTTAACCTTGATATTGCCTCACCTCCATACCTATAACCATTGCTTGTTGCCCGTGTCTTAATGTCACGCTTAGGGTTGTTTTGCTCGAGTCTGTTACCCGTTACTTTCTGTTACCATTTCTATTATGTTTTGGGGGCTCGATGTTTAATCAATCAATCAATCATGCTAATGTTATTGTTAATTAATAATTTGATGATAAGGCACCGGCAGGAGGCCCTTTGTGGTTTTGAGGCCTGCTAGTGTCGACCCTAATAGGAAAAGGGTCTTGTCTACTGATCCATGATGAGCGCACTAACCGCATGTGGGAAGCGAGTATGGGCGCCCCCCTCAACTTGACTCGATTCGCATCTCGTCCAAATCGCCACATTTAGTTCGGGCTTTCCATTTGCTGCACGCATATGCAGGTACGAACCCTTGGCGCCAGGGTGGAACTTTTGTAGTCGGCATTTAGGGCGGCGTGGTCTTCCAGTGCTATGAGGGTCCCCTTTTCTTCGGGGGCTCGATTAGCCGCGCACGCACAGCACGTGGTGCTTTGGGCTTGATGCGAAGAAGAGTTGAGTTGTGTAGAGTACCTCGCTTGGTGGGTTAGCTCCCCATCTGGCGGGTTATTCTTGCGTGTACGGCTAAATTGGTGCAACCCTGCAGGGATAATCTTCTCGAGAAGCCGTGTTTTCCGCGGTTATGGATTACTTGGTGAAAGTACTGGCTAACAAGTACTCAGGACAACTTAAACCTAATGATTAACAACCTTACACCCAATGATTAACAACTTGACTAGTAATAGGCTTATTGACACAATAATCTGAACCATCATTAACTCAACTGTGTGAGTTATCCTCTGATTGCTTCTTCGGATAAGGGGCGAGATCCAGGATGGGTTTGTTTGAAGTTATCTTTCATTTGGTTACAATAATCGATCTTATCTTCTTTCTGTTAGCCGGAAGTTGTAGTATCTCTCTGTAGTTGGTTAGTGCAACCCGCTGTCGCTTATTTGCAATAACCCCTTCCTTTCCGTTGATCCTAAAGTATTTGTATCTTGTGATGACTGGCTACGCCGGTAACTTGTGAGTATGGTTTTTTATCCCCCTTGCCAGTACTTAACCATACTGACCCACGAATCTCTTTCGTGGCTGCAAATTCCAACTTGCAGTCAACAGGTTTGAAGTCTGACGACGTTAGCTTGGGAATCCCTCCGGCTTGGCCTGGGCAGGGATTGGACGCTCTCGGTTATCTTCAGGACTCTTAGTCCAATTTGTATCTTGTCCGTAGACGGACGTTATGTTGTTTTCTTCCGCTGTTATTTGGATCTTTGTAATGTATCAGTTGTCTCCCTGACTCGTTTGAGTCATCTTGTAAATCTCTTTTCTGTTGTGGTTGTGGATTATTCGTGAACTGATGTAATGTTATCACAAGTGGCAACCTGGAATCGGTTATTATGTGGATTTTGGCGGGAATGCTGAAATCTGCATAGTGCCCGATCTCGGGGCGTCACAAATGGTATCAGAGCCTTGGTTCCGATTCCCGATATTGTTTCGATACGAATGGTTATCGAAGCAACGGGTCCGCAAAGCCTGTAGGATAACCTAGCTAACGGTCGTTGTTTCTAGAGTGTCGAAAACTATTTCTGCTAAACTATTTTGGAAAAACATCTCAATAGGATCCTTGTTTTCTCCTTATCCCTATTCTATTTCCCCTCCCATCTTATTTGTTTTGGAGTCTTTTCCCCCTTGTCTATCTTTCAAAGTTTTAGGATCCTACGTGGGTGGACGTTTTCTGAGCCTTTAACCTAATAGGTTCGATCATCGGAAGATTCCTGGTGGAAGAACATCGTTGTCAGCCCTAGCAAGAATCTCTTGTTAGTGGTGTCGAGAAGCCCTTGTTAGTGGTGTCGAGGAGATCAACCGGAAGCACGAAGAATCGATAGTCGAACTTCTTCCCCCTCCCGGGTTAGCAGGTGGATTGCGAGGGCGCAATCCCTTGTTAGTGGTGTCGTCTGTAACACCTGGGGTGTTACCTGTTTGTTTTTTTGCTTGCATCATATGCATCACATTGCATTGCACCATGTTGCATCACAACTGAAAACTCAAAACAATTTAAACTTCCACACCTTGCTCAAAATTTCCAATTTCAAAATTTCAAAACTAAACCACTCAATTGTTTTTCACTGGTTGAATTTGTTCTAATCAAATTGCTTGGTAACACAAATCTCCCTGTTATTAAAACCCTAATGACTAATTCAAAAATTCAAATCAAATCACTCCTAATTATCATACTTCAATATGGGTTTAAATATTAAAATTTTGCAAACCAATTAAATTCAATAATGTTTGTAGAATTGATTGAATTTATTAAATAAAATTTGTTTATTTCCAACCCAAACCCTATTTGAAAAATTCAACTAACAACTTAATTTAATTAAAATTTTAACTTGAGAAATTAATGCTAACCTTGCTTTCATTCTTTTTGTTTTGAGAAAAGTAATAAAAATATATAACACAATAAAACCCCAAAACCCCTATCCTTTCTCTCTCTCTCTTTCATTCCTTTACAAAAAAAATCAAAAGGAAAAAAAATAGCAAGGAGAGGGAGGCAGGCAGCCCATCTCTGTTTTTCTCCCTCCCCAATGCCCACCACCGTTTCAGCCCGTCACCCCCCTCCTGTCGCTTTCGTCTACCTGTCCTCTGCTGTACGACAGAACCAGAACCCTCCGATCACCTCCCCACCCCCTGGATGCCATGCCGTACAGGTCCTCTTCCCCCTTAAAGCCCCACCTCTGCCCTAGCCTCGCAGAAACCCTAGCTACCCCTCTCCTCTACCCTAGCGCCGTCTCTCCTCTCTCCCCCCCCAAGTCCTTCTGATTCTGAACAGAGAACTGAACCACCGTGAGCACCACTGCCCCTCTCATCGCGGCCACGATCTGATCACCTCGAGGAGTAGTTGGTGGCGGGAATGGAAACGTGGAGCTCCACTGAGGCTCGCCGTCCCCTCGCCCGCTGCCGGGAGCCCCCGAGGTGGCCGCGCCGTGCCAGGATCTTCCTCCGTCGCCGTCCTACGCTGCTGTCAATCGACAGCAGCCTCGCTTCCGCGACGCAACTGAGGTGAGCGCTACCTCTCCCAGTCCCCCCTCCTGTCCGCACCTTGCACGCCCCACACTCGGGCAACCACAAGGACCAGCACGCCCAGCGCGCGACGGCAGCCGGCCACCGCTGCAGAGTCGCCGACGTCGTGTTTCTCTGCTGGAAACTGTATCTGAATTTTGTTCAGGTTCACTGTCTATCACTAGCTGAACCCCAAAAGGCCAACTCCTCCGTATCTAAACACAACAGCGAGCCACAGCGCAGTGGTAGCGATCCGTGCGCGCGAGGGGCAGGTCGCGGGTTCGATCCCCGCGGCCGCAAAGGCACTCTTTTTCGCAAATCTTTCCGCGTCTGACCACTGGGCCCCACCTGTCATACAGAGTCTTGCCACGCACGCACAGCGGCCCTGGGCCCCCCCTGGCAGTGCCTAGGGTACGGTTCAGTGCGGTGTAAAATGTTTTGAACCTGTCTGTTTTAAATCAAGTCCATTAATTTTACAGATTGGTCCTCCACCTTAATTTGTTAATAACTATTGTTCTCTAACCCCAAATAAAGAAAATAAAATATGTGCGCTGGTCCAAGTTTAATTCTCTATCTAATGGTACCAATTGTTTCCTGTTTTGAAATTTCCAAATGCAATTCAAATTTGAATTCAAATAATTCAATTGTAATTTGCAACAATTCATAAATAATTCATACTATTTCCAAATAAGGCAAATAAAATATGTTTTCCATACCATTTTGAATAACCTTTTCAAATATAATTTTTGTTTCATGGTTTGAATAATTTAAATTGCCTAAATAATTTAATACTTGTTTAATTCCTTTAAATTTGATAAAATCATAACTTGCTCAAAATAAAATAATTTTGAACATGCAAAATATGTTTTCAAACCATCAAAGTGTGAACTTTTCAAATGTGAATTTGAATTTATGTTTTGAACAAATAAAATTCAAATAATATTCAAACTTGTTCTAAATTCAATTAAAACTTGTTTAATATTGTTTAATTCATAATAAATACATCCTAATTCCAATTTCAATATTTGAAACATGTAATCCAACTAAAATTTGATGTTCTTTTCAAATATAAACTTTGTTATTTGTTTTGAACAATTTAAATGGTTGAAAACAACAAATACTTGTGTGTCACCTTTAAGGCACCCAAAAATTCCCTAAATTAATAATAAAATTCTAAATTGCTACACCCTATCTTAAATTGATTCTAATGTTGTTGTTTTGCTGTTTCCCTTTTGCATGCATCATACTAAACCACTAGCACCTGTTGATTAGTTGGAAAACAAATAATTTAACCATGATTCATGGGCTTTTCATATGCAACTCAAATTGCATATGGGTCCCTTTAAATCTGTTTATCTTGTCAACTAGTTTATTTCTATGCATCAATTAAATTGTCATGCATCCATGTCTTGATCATGCTGGATCTTTTGCCGTAGTAGTAATTGTTGCATCCGGTGTTTGTTCGAGGTTCATTGCTTCTTCCCGGATAGGACGTTGAGATGATGTGAGCAATGACAAGTTCTGCTACCTTGCGGGATCTCAGGCAAGTATACTCACTTGCTGCCAAATGGCTGCCTTTCATCACTTGTTACCGATTCTTTCCGTTGATTCTTTTCTGCTATCCTTAGTAGTAGTTGTTTCTGTTACGAACCCATCACATGAATCCCTTAACCTTGATATTGCCTCACCTCCATACCTATAACCATTGCTTGTTGCCCGTGTCTTAATGTCACGCTTAGGGTTGTTTTGCTCGAGTCTGTTACCCGTTACTTTCTGTTACCATTTCTATTATGTTTTGGGGGCTCGATGTTTAATCAATCAACCAATCATGCTAATGTTATTGTTAATTAATAATTTGATGATAAGGCACCGGCAGGAGGCCCTTTGTGGTTTTGAGGCCTGCTAGTGTCGACCCTAATAGGAAAAGGGTCTTGTCTACTGATCCATGATGAGCGCACTAACCGCATGTGGGAAGCGAGTATGGGCGCCCCCCTCAACTTGACTCGATTCGCATCTCGTCCAAATCGCCACATTTAGTTCGGGCTTTCCATTTGCTGCACGCATATGCAGGTACGAACCCTTGGCGCCAGGGTGGAACTTTTGTAGTCGGCATTTAGGGCGGCGTGGTCTTCCAGTGCTATGAGGGTCCCCTTTTCTTCGGGGGCTCGATTAGCCGCGCACGCACAGCACGTGGTGCTTTGGGCTTGATGCGAAGAAGAGTTGAGTTGTGTAGAGTACCTCGCTTGGTGGGTTAGCTCCCCATCTGGCGGGTTATTCTTGCGTGTACGGCTAAATTGGTTCAACCCTGCAGGGATAATCTTCTCGAGAAGCCGTGTTTTCCGCGGTTATGGATTACTTGGTGAAAGTACTGGCTAACAAGTACTCAGGACAACTTAAACCTAATGATTAACAACCTTACACCCAATGATTAACAACTTGACTAGTAATAGGCTTATTGACACAATA
Organism: Alopecurus myosuroides; assembly: GCA_028641055.1. NCBI lineage: Eukaryota > Viridiplantae > Streptophyta > Magnoliopsida > Poales > Poaceae > Alopecurus > Alopecurus myosuroides. Next base: position 48,841,730 of record CM054062.1, on the reverse strand, counting down.
ATCTGAACCATCATTAACTCAACTGTGTGAGTTATCCTCGGATTGCTTCTTCGGATAAGGGGCGAGATCCAGGATGGGTTTGTTTGAAGTTATCTTTCATTTGGTTACAATACTCGATCTTATCTTCTTTCTGTTAGCCGGAAGTTGTAGTATCTCTCTGTAGTTGGTTAGTGCAACCCGCTGTCGCTTATTTGCAATAACCCCTTCCTTTCCGTTGATCCTAAAGTATTTGTATCTTGTGATGACTGGCTACGCCGGTAACTTGTGAGTATGGTTTTTTATCCCCCTTGCCAGTACTTAACCATACTGACCCACGAATCTCTTTCGTGGCTGCAAATTCCAACTTGCAGTCAACAGGTTTGAAGTCTGACGACGTTAGCTTGGGAATCCCTCCGGCTTGGCCTGGGCAGGGATTGGACGCTCTCGGTTATCTTCAGGACTCTTAGTCCAATTTGTATCTTGTCCGTAGACGGACGTTATGTTGTTTTCTTCCGCTGTTATTTGGATCTTTGTAATGTATCAGTTGTCTCCCTGACTCGTTTGAGTCATCTTGTAAATCTCTTTTCTGTTGTGGTTGTGGATTATTCGTGAACTGATGTAATGTTATCACAAGTGGCAACCTGGAATCGGTTATTATGTGGATTTTGGCGGGAATGCTGAAATCTGCATAGTGCCCGATCTCGGGGCGTCACAAATGGTATCAGAGCCTTGGTTCCGATTCCCGATATTGTTTCGATACGAATGGTTATCGAAGCAACGGGTCCGCAAAGCCTGTAGGATAACCTAGCTAACGGTCGTTGTTTCTAGAGTGTCGAAAACTATTTCTGCTAAACTATTTTGGAAAAACATCTCAATAGGATCCTTGTTTTCTCCTTATCCCTATTCTATTTCCCCTCCCATCTTATTTGTTTTGGAGTCTTTTCCCCCTTGTCTATCTTTCAAAGTTTTAGGATCCTACGTGGGTGGACGTTTTCTGAGCCTTTAACCTAATAGGTTCGATCATCGGAAGATTCCTGGTGGAAGAACATCGTTGTCAGCCCTAGCAAGAATCTCTTGTTAGTGGTGTCGAGAAGCCCTTGTTAGTGGTGTCGAGGAGATCAACCGGAAGCACGAAGAATCGATAGTCGAACTTCTTCCCCCTCCCGGGTTAGCAGGTGGATTGCGAGGGCGCAATCCCTTGTTAGTGGTGTCGTCTGTAACACCTGGGGTGTTACCTGTTTGTTTTTTTGCTTGCATCATATGCATCACATTGCATTGCACCATGTTGCATCACAACTGAAAACTCAAAACAATTTAAACTTCCACACCTTGCTCAAAATTTCCAATTTCAAAATTTCAAAACTAAACCACTCAATTGTTTTTCACTGGTTGAATTTGTTCTAATCAAATTGCTTGGTAACACAAATCTCCCTGTTATTAAAACCCTAATGACTAATTCAAAAATTCAAATCAAATCACTCCTAATTATCATACTTCAATATGGGTTTAAATATTAAAATTTTGCAAACCAATTAAATTCAATAATGTTTGTAGAATTGATTGAATTTATTAAATAAACTTTGTTTATTTCCAACCCAAACCCTATTTGAAAAATTCAACTAACAACTTAATTTCATTAAAATTTTAACTTGAGAAATTAATGCTAACCTTGCTTTCATTCTTTTTGTTTTGAGAAAAGTAATAAAAATATATAACACAATAAAACCCCAAAACCCCTATCCTTTCTCTCTCTCTCTTTCATTCCTTTACAAAAAAAATCAAAAGGAAAAAAATAGCAAGGAGAGGGAGGCAGGCAGCCCATCTCTGTTTTTTCTCCCTCCCCAATGCCCACCACCGTTTCAGCCCGTCACCCCCCTCCTGTCGCTTTCGTCTACCTGTCCTCTGCTGTACGACAGAACCAGAACCCTCCGATCACCTCCCCACCCCCTGGATGCCATGCCGTACAGGTCCTCTTCCCCCTTAAAGCCCCACATCTGCCCTAGCCTCGCAGAAACCCTAGCTACCCCTCTCCTCTACCCTAGCGCCGTCTCTCCTCTCTCCCCCCCAAGTCCTTCTGGTTCTGAACAGATAACTGAACCACCGTGAGCACCACTGCCCCTCTCATCGCGGCCACGATCTGATCACCTCGAGGAGTAGTTGGTGGCGGGAATGGAAACGTGGAGCTCCACTGAGGCTCGCCGTCCCCTCGCCCGCTGCCGGGAGCCCCCGAGGTGGCCGCGCCGTGCCGGGATCTTCCTCCGTCGCCGTCCTACGCTGCTGTCAATCGACAGCAGCCTCGCTTCCGCGACGCAACTGAGGTGAGCGCTACCTCTCCCAGTCCCCCCTCCTGTCCGCACCTTGCACGCCCCACACTCGGGCAACCACAAGGACCAGCACGCCCAGCGTGCGACGGCAGCCGGCCACCGCTGCAGAGTCGCCGACGTCGTGTTTCTCTGCTGGAAACTGTATCTGAATTTTGTTCAGGTTCACTGTCTATCACTAGCTGAACCCCAAAAGGCCAACTCCTCCGTATCTAAACACAACAGCGAGCCACAGCGCAGTGGTAGCGATCCGTGCGCGCGAGGGGCAGGTCGCGGGTTCGATCCCCGCGGCCGCAAAGGCACTCTTTTTCGCAAATCTTTCCGCGTCTGACCACTGGGCCCCACCTGTCATACAGAGTCTTGCCACGCACGCACAGCGGCCCTGGGCCCCCTGGCAGTGCCTAGGGTACGGTTCAGTGCGGTGTAAAATGTTTTGAACCTGTCTGTTTTAAATCAAGTCCATTAATTTTACAGATTGGTCCTCCACCTTAATTTGTTAATAACTTTTGTTCTCTAACCCCAAATAAAGAAAATAAAATATGTGCGCTGGTCCAAATTTAATTCTCTATCTAATGGTACCAATTGTTTCCTGTTTTGAAATTTCCAAATGCAATTCAAATTTGAATTCAAATAATTCAATTGTAATTTGCAACAATTCATAAATAATTCATACTATTTCCAAATAAGGCAAATAAAATATGTTTTCCATACCATTTTGAATAACCTTTTCAAATATAATTTTTGTTTCATGGTTTGAATAATTTAAATTGCCTAAATAATTTAATACTTGTTTAATTCCTTTAAATTTGATAAAATCATAACTTGCTCAAAATAAAATAATTTTGAACATGCAAAATATGTTTTCAAACCATCAAAGTGTGAACTTTTCAAATGTGAATTTGAATTTATGTTTTGAACAAATAAAATTCAAATAATATTCAAACTTGTTCTAAATTCAATTAAAACTTGTTTAATATTGTTTAATTCATAATAAATACATCCTAATTCCAATTTCAATATTTGAAACATGTAATCCAACTAAAATTTGATGTTCTTTTCAAATATAAACTTTGTTATTTGTTTTGAACAATTTAAATGGTTGAAAACAACAAATACTTGTGTGTCACCTTTAAGGCACCCAAAAATTCCCTAAATTAATAATAAAATTCTAAATTGCTACACCCTATCTTAAATTGATTCTAATGTTGTTATTTTGCTGTTTCCCTTTTGCATGCATCATACTAAACCACTAGCACCTGTTGATTAGTTGGAAAACAAATAATTTAACCATAATTCATGGGCTTTTCATATGCAACTCAAATTGCATATGGGCCCCTTTAAATCTGTTTATCTTGTCAACTAGTTTATTTCTATGCATCAATTAAATTGTCATGCATCCATGTCTTGATCATGCTGGATCTTTTGCCGTAGTAGTAATTGTTGCATCCGGTGTTTGTTCGAGGTTCATTGCTTCTTCCCGGATAGGACGTTGAGATGATGTGAGCAACGACAAGTTCTGCTACCTTGCGGGATCTCAGGCAAGTATACTCACTTGCTGCCAAATGGCTGCCTTTCATCACTTGTTACCGATTCTTTCCGTTGATTCTTTTCTGCTATCCTTAGTAGTAGTTGTTTCTGTTACGAACCCATCACATGAATCCCTTAACCTTGATATTGCCTCACCTCCATACCTATAACCATTGCTTGTTGCCCGTGTCTTAATGTCATGCTTAGGGTTGTTTTGCTCGAGTCTGTTACCCGTTACTTTCTGTTACCATTTCTATTATGTTTTGGGGGCTCGATGTTTAATCAATCAATCAATCATGCTAATGTTATTGTTAATTAATAATTTGATGATAAGGCACCGGCAGGAGGCCCTTTGTGGTTTTGAGGCCTGCTAGTGTCGACCCTAATAGGAAAAGGGTCTTGTCTACTGATCCATGATGAGCGCACTAACCGCATGTGGGAAGCGAGTATGGGCGCCCCCCTCAACTTGACTCGATTCGCATCTCGTCCAAATCGCCACATTTAGTTCGGGCTTTCCATTTGCTGCACGCATATGCAGGTACGAACCCTTGGCGCCAGGGTGGAACTTTTGTAGTCGGCATTTAGGGCGGCGTGGTCTTCCAGTGCTATGAGGGTCCCCTTTTCTTCGGGGGCTCGATTAGCCGCGCACGCACAGCACGTGGTGCTTTGGGCTTGATGCGAAGAAGAGTTGAGTTGTGTAGAGTACCTCGCTTGGTGGGTTAGCTCCCCATCTGGCGGGTTATTCTTGCGTGTACGGCTAAATTGGTGCAACCCTGCAGGGATAATCTTCTCGAGAAGCCGTGTTTTCCGCGGTTATGGATTACTTGGTGAAAGTACTGGCTAACAAGTACTCAGGACAACTTAAACCTAATGATTAACAACCTTACACCCAATGATTAACAACTTGACTAGTAATAGGCTTATTGACACAATAATCTGAACCATCATTAACTCAACTGTGTGAGTTATCCTCGGATTGCTTCTTCGGATAAGGGGCGAGATCCAGGATGGGTTTATTTGAAGTTATCTTTCATTTGGTTACAATACTCGATCTTATCTTCTTTCTGTTAGCCGGAAGTTGTAGTATCTCTCTGTAGTTGGTTAGTGCAACCCGCTGTCGCTTATTTGCAATAACCCCTTCCTTTCCGTTGATCCTAAAGTATTTGTATCTTGTGATGACTGGCTACGCCGGTAACTTGTGAGTATGGGTTTTTATCCCCCTTGCCAGTACTTAACCATACTGACCCACGAATCTCTTTCGTGGCTGCAAATTCCAACTTGCAGTCAACAGGTTTGAAGTCTGACGACGTTAGCTTGGGAATCCCTCCGGCTTGGCCTGGGCAGGGATTGGACGTTCTCGGTTATCTTCAGGACTCTTAGTCCAATTTGTATCTTGTCCGTAGACGGACGTTATGTTGTTTTCTTCCGCTGTTATTTGGATCTTTGTAATGTATCAGTTGTCTCCCTGACTCGTTTGAGTCATCTTGTAAATCTCTTTTCTGTTGTGGTTGTGGATTATTCGTGAACTGATGTAATGTTATCACAAGTGGCAACCTGGAATCGGTTATTATGTGGATTTTGGCGGGAATGCTGAAATCTGCATAGTGCCCGATCTCGGGGCGTCACAAATGGTATCAGAGCCTTGGTTCCGATTCCCGATATTGTTTCGATACGAATGGTTATCGAAGCAACGGGTCCGCAAAGCCTGTAGGATAACCTAGCTAACGGTCGTTGTTTCTAGAGTGTCGAAAACTATTTCTGCTAAACTATTTTGGAAAAACATCTCAATAGGATCCTTGTTTTCTCCTTATCCCTATTCTATTTCCCCTCCCATCTTATTTGTTTTGGAGTCTTTTCCCCCCTTGTCTATCTTTCAAAGTTTTAGGATCCTACGTGGGTGGACGTTTTCTGAGCCTTTAACCTAATAGGTTCGATCATCGGAAGATTCCTGGTGGAAGAACATCGTTGTCAGCCCTAGCAAGAATCTCTTGTTAGTGGTGTCGAGAAGCCCTTGTTAGTGGTGTCGAGGAGATCAACCGGAAGCACGAAGAATCGATAGTCGAACTTCTTCCCCCTCCCGGGTTAGCAGGTGGATTGCGAGGGCGCAATCCCTTGTTAGTGGTGTCGTCTGTAACACCTGGGGTGTTACCTGTTTGTTTTTTTGCTTGCATCATATGCATCACATTGCATTGCACCATGTTGCATCACAACTGAAAACTCAAAACAATTTAAACTTCCACACCTTGCTCAAAATTTCAAAACTAAACCACTCAATTGTTTTTCACTGGTTGAATTTGTTCTAATCAAATTGCTTGGTAATACAAATCTCCCTGTTATTAAAACCCTAATGACTAATTCAAAAATTCAAATCAAATCACTCCTAATTATCATACTTCAATATGGGTTTAAATATTAAAATTTTGCAAACCAATTAAATTCAATAATGTTTGTAGAATTGATTGAATTTATTAAATAAACTTTGTTTATTTCCAACCCAAACCCTATTTGAAAAATTCAACTAACAACTTAATTTAATTAAAATTTTAACTTGAGAAATTAATGCTAACCTTGCTTTCATTCTTTTTGTTTTGAGAAAAGTAATAAAAATATATAACACAATAAAACCCCAAAACCCCTATCCTTTCTCTCTCTCTCTTTCATTCCTTTAAAAAAAAATCAAAAGGAAAAAAAATAGCAAGGAGAGGGAGGCAGGCAGCCCATCTCTGTTTTTTCTCCCTCCCCAATGCCCACCACCGTTTCAGCCCGTCACCCCCCTCCTGTCGCTTTCGTCTACCTGTCCTCTGCTGTACGACAGAACCAGAACCCTCCGATCACCTCCCCACCCCCTGGATGCCATGCCGTACAGGTCCTCTTCCCCCTTAAAGCCCCACATCTGCCCTAGCCTCGCAGAAACCCTAGCTACCCCTCTCCTCTACCCTAGCGCCGTCTCTCCTCTCTCCCCCCCCCCAAGTCCTTCTGGTTCTGAACAGATAACTGAACCACCATGAGCACCACTGCCCCTCTCATCGCGGCCACGATCTGATCACCTCGAGGAGTAGTTGGTGGCGGGAATGGAAACGTGGAGCTCCACTGAGGCTCGCCGTCCCCTCGCCCGCTGCCGGGAGCCCCCGAGGTGGCCGCGCCGTGCCGCGATCTTCCTCCGTCGCCGTCCTACGCTGCTGTCAATCGACAGCAGCCTCGCTTCCGCGACGCAACTGAGGTGAGCGCTACCTCTCCCAGTCCCCCCTCCTGTCCGCACCTTGCACGCCCCACACTCGGGCAACCACAAGGACCAGCACGCCCAGCGCGCGACGGCAGCCGGCCACCGCTGCAGAGTCGCCGACGTCGTGTTTCTCTGCTGGAAATTGTATCTGAATTTTGTTCAGGTTCACTGTCTATCACTAGCTGAACCCCAAAAGGCCAACTCCTCCGTATCTAAACACAACAGCGAGCCACAGCGCAGTGGTAGCGATCCGTGCGCGCGAGGGGCAGGTCGCGGGTTCGATCCCCGCGGCCGCAAAGGCCCTCTTTTTCGCAAATCTTTCCGCGTCTGACCACTGGGCCCCACCTGTCATACAGAGTCTTGCCACGCACGCACAGCGGCCCTGGGCCCCCCCTGGCAGTGCCTAGGGTACGGTTCAGTGCGGTGTAAAATGTTTTGAACCTGTCTGTTTTAAATCAAGTCCATTAATTTTACAGATTGGTCCTCCACCTTAATTTGTTAATAACTTTTGTTCTCTAACCCCAAATAAAGAAAATAAAATATGTGTGCTGGTCCAAATTTAATTCTCTATCTAATGGTACCAATTGTTTCCTGTTTTGAAATTTCCAAATGCAATTCAAATTTGAATTCAAATAATTCAATTGTAATTTGCAACAATTCATAAATAATTCATACTATTTCCAAATAAGGCAAATAAAATATGTTTTCCATACCATTTTGAATAACCTTTTCAAATATAATTTTTGTTTCATGGTTTGAATAATTTAAATTGCCTAAATAATTTAATACTTGTTTAATTCCTTTAAATTTGATAAAATCATAACTTGCTCAAAATAAAATAATTTTGAACATGCAAAATATGTTTTCAAACCATCAAAGTGTGAACTTTTCAAATGTGAATTTGAATTTATGTTTTGAACAAATAAAATTCAAATAATATTCAAACTTGTTCTAAATTCAATTAAAACTTGTTTAATATTGTTTAATTCATAATAAATACATCCTAATTCCAATTTCAATATTTGAAACATGTAATCCAACTAAAATTTGATGTTCTTTTCAAATATAAACTTTGTTATTTGTTTTGAACAATTTAAATGGTTGAAAACAACAAATACTTGTGTGTCACCTTTAAGGCACCCAAAAATTCCCTAAATTAATAATAAAATTCTAAATTGCTACACCCTATCTTAAATTGATTCTAATGTTGTTATTTTGCTGTTTCCCTTTTGCATGCATCATACTAAACCACTAGCACCTGTTGATTAGTTGGAAAACAAATAGTTTAACCATAATTCATGGGCTTTTCATATGCAACTCAAATTGCATATGGGTCCCTTTAAATCTGTTTATCTTGTCAACTAGTTTATTTCTATGCATCAATTAAATTGTCATGCATCCATGTCTTGATCATGCTGGATCTTTTGCCGTAGTAGTAATTGTTGCATCCGGTGTTTGTTCGAGGTTCATTGCTTCTTACCGGATAGGACGTTGAGATGATGTGAGCAACGACAAGTTCTGCTACCTTGCGGGATCTCAGGCAAGTATACTCACTTGCTGCCAAATGGCTGCCTTTCATCACTTGTTACCGATTCTTTCCGTTGATTCTTTTCTGCTATCCTTAGTAGTAGTTGTTTCTGTTACGAACCCATCACATGAATCCCTTAACCTTGATATTGCCTCACCTCCATACCTATAACCATTGCTTGTTGCCCGTGTCTTAATGTCATGCTTAGGGTTGTTTTGCTCGAGTCTGTTACCCGTTACTTTCTGTTACCATTTCTATTATGTTTTGGGGGCTCGATGTTTAATCAATCAATCAATCATGCTAATGTTATTGTTAATTAATAATTTGATGATAAGGCACCGGCAGGAGGCCCTTTGTGGTTTTGAGGCCTGCTAGTGTCGACCCTAATAGGAAAAGGGTCTTGTCTACTGATCCATGATGAGCGCACTAACCGCATGTGGGAAGCGAGTATGGGCGCCCCCCTCAACTTGACTCGATTCGCATCTCGTCCAAATCGCCACATTTAGTTCGGGCTTTCCATTTGCTGCACGCATATGCAGGTACGAACCCTTGGCGCCAGGGTGGAACTTTTGTATTCGGCATTTAGGGAGGCGTGGTCTTCCAGTGCTATGAGGGTCCCCTTTTCTTCGGGGGCTCGATTAGCCGCGCACGCACAGCACGTGGTGCTTTGGGCTTGATGCGAAGAAGAGTTGAGTTGTGTAGAGTACCTCGCTTGGTGGGTTAGCTCCCCATCTGGCGGGTTATTCTTGCGTGTACGGCTAAATTGGTGCAACCCTGCAGGGATAATCTTCTCGAGAAGCCGTGTCTTCCGCGGTTATGGATTACTTGGTGAAAGTACTGGCTAACAAGTACTCAGGACAACTTAAACCTAATGATTAACAACCTTACACCCAATGATTAACAACTTGACTAGTAATAGGCTTATTGACACAATAATCTGAACCATCATTAACTCAACTGTGTGAGTTATCCTCAGATTGCTTCTTCGGATAAGGGGCGAGATCCAGGATGGGTTTGTTTGAAGTTATCTTTCATTTGGTTACAATACTCGATCTTATCTTCTTTCTGTTAGCCGGAAGTTGTAGTATCTCTCTGTAGTTGGTTAGTGCAACCCGCTGTCGCTTATTTGCAATAACCCCTTCCTTTCCGTTGATCCTAAAGTATTTGTATCTTGTGATGACTGGCTACGCCGGTAACTTGTGAGTATGGGTTTTTATCCCCCTTGCCAGTACTTAACCGTACTGACCCACGAATCTCTTTCGTGGCTGCAAATTCCAACTTGCAGTCAACAGGTTTGAAGTCTGACGACGTTAGCTTGGGAATCCCTCCGGCTTGGCCTGGGCAGGGATTGGACGCTCTCGGTTATCTTCAGGACTCTTAGTCCAATTTGTATCTTGTCCGTAGACGGACGTTATGTTGTTTTCTTCCGCTGTTATTTGGATCTTTGTAATGTATCAGTTGTATCCCTGACTCGTTTGAGTCATCTTGTAAATCTCTTTTCTGTTGTGATTGTGGATTATTCGTGAACTGATGTAATGTTATCACAAGTGGCAACCTGGAATCGGTTATTATGTGGATTTTGGCGGGAATGCTGAAATCTGCATAGTGCCCGATCTCGGGGCGTCACACTTAACACATATTTCCTTTGCAATATGCCAGCCGTGAAATAGTGCTTCATATTATGCACATTATTACTAGCACTGAAGTGAATTTGTAGCACATACACCATTGTATCGCCTTTTGGTGATTTTTTAACCATACCTCCTTCATTTTGTATCTGTCAAAGTGCATAATCCAATATTATCATTCCGGCATTGGCGTGCTGTCCATGTCTTTTGTCCAAGCAGCGATGAAATCCGTCAACACCTGGGACCTGATTGCAGTCTCGGGTTGGTACTTAATGTAAAATGCCGCAAGTTCAATGCCAGATTTGGCGACTCGGCCTGTTGCCTCCGTATTGTTTATGATATCCCCTAATGGTGCTTTGGTTACCACTATTATGGAATGTCCCTGGAAATAATGCCATAATTTTCGTGATGCGAAGAATGTGCCATATGCCAGCTTTTGATAATGTGGATGTCTTCCTTTGGTTCTGATAATACTTCACTTAGATAATATGTCGGATGCTGGTCTGGAATACTTTGTTTGTCTTTTTTTCTTTCCATGATTATCACTTCACTAATAACTCTGCTTGTTGCTGTTAGGTACAACAACATGGGTTCTTCTTTTAGTTGATATAACTCTTTATCTGCTTAATATGTCCAAACAAATTTGTCAGATTTTTCAATGGTTTGAATAATGGCAGAGCTTTGTCTCCTAGCCGGCTTATGAACCAGGCTACAGCGGCTGCAGAACCCATTAGCCTTTGGGCGTATTTTAAACACGTAGGATTTCCGATGTCCGAAATTGATTTGTTGTTTTTTAGGTTTACCTGGATTCCTTTGTAGAAAACAATAAAACCTAGAAGCTTTCCTGAGGGAACCCCGAATACACACTTTAATAGATTTAAATTCATTTTATATGTGCGCAAATTTTCAAATGTTTCTCGTAAATCCACAAGGAGTGTATCCTTCTTGTTGGAAACAACGGCAATATCATCCACATAAACATGGACATTTTTTTCCTATTTGGTCGTGCAAGCATCTTTGCATGCAACGCTGGTATGTAGTTCTTGCATTCTTCAAGGGGAAAGGCATGGTTATGTAATAATATGTTCCATAAGGCGTTATGAAAGAGGTCTTTTTTATCCTCCTTCTTAAAGCGTATTTGATGATAACCGGAATAAGCATCCAAAAAGCATAAAAATTCAGAGCCAGCAGTGGCATCTATTATTCGGTCGATTCGCGGTAACGCAAACCTATCTTTTGGACACAATTTGTTTAGGCCGGTATAATCTATACACATCCTAAGGACAATTGTATCTTTCTTCAGGACTAATACCGGATTGGCAAACCAATCATTATGAATAAATTAACGGATAAAATCAGCTGCTAAAATCCGTATTATTTCCTTTCCTATAGCCTTCCGTCTTTCCCCGTCGAATCGGCGAAGTCCTTGTTTGACGGGTTTAGATCCTAGAATCACATTCAGCTGGTGCTCATCAAGCTCCTGGGGTACACCTCGCATGTCAGCAGAACACCAGGTAAAAATATCCCCGTTCTCATGGAGGAACATGATGAGCTCGCTTTCCTATTTGTCGGTCATTCCGTTCCCACTACGATATACTTTGTCGGATATTTGGGTCTAGAATAACCTGCTTTGTATTATCTGATGCCTTGAAGCCGTCAGTCGGCTTTGTAGTCTCTTTTCATGCTGGCATTTCTGACGGTGAAACTTCTATTGCCAGTTCTTTCAGCTCCTCCTTTGCCATTACCATTTCGGCGCAAAGGGCGTTCCCCGGATTTGGCTCCTTTGACAGCACGAAATCTCCTTCAATGGTGATCACACCATCTTTTGGTCCTGGCATCTTAAACTTGTTGTTGATGTAGCATGACCTGCCCATAAATTTTGCGAAAGCTGGCCGTCCGAGTATTGCATGATACGCGCTTTCGAACGATACTACCTCAAACAAAACCTTTTTGGTCCAGAAACGATTAGGCTTTCCGAATGTTACCTCTAGGGAAATTTCTTCTAGGGGATATGCTTTTGTGCCAGGAACAATGTGATGGAAGCGCACATTGATGTGCTTCGGCTGGGATTGTGACAAGTGCAGCTTCTTCAAAGCACTCAAGTACATGATGTTCATGCTTGCTCCTCCGTACATCAACACTCTTCTTAGCCTGTGATTTTGCACTGCAAGGCTTACTATCAGGTCATATGTGCCTATTTCGGGGATGTTGCCAGGATGATTCGACTGATCCCAAGTTATTGGGGGTTTTTTGCATAGTTGAGGTATTTTGGAGTTGGCGGCACTGTGGCATTGATTTCTCTCTATGCTTGTTTCAACTTTTTGGCTTATGGTGTTGCAAAGAAGGAGATATTGAATTCTTCATCCACCCTTGCTAACTTGGGTTCACATTTTTGTTGTTTCTCCTGAATCTCATCGTTAGTGTCAGACTCTCTTCCTTCTTTTTCAGCTTCTGTCTTTTGCTTATTGAATTTCCTCTTGGAATTCTTCCCTTTGTTCCCAGCTTCAGCTTGCTTCTCATGTGTTTATTGAGCTCAGATTGCTGATTTGGATGATTATGTTTCCCAAATTTTGCATGTTGTAGGAAAGGTTCACTTTGGATTTTAGCCCACTCTTCCTTGGACTAAGATACAGCTTCCTTGGTTTCTGCACATTTGTCTTTCCACATGTTCGTGTTTTCTCTTCCAAAGGCAAGATTTACTTCTTGTCCCTTTCTTGTACATCTAGAGCGGCCTTCTTTTCAGGGCGAGACGGCTTTTGGGCTTGTATGGGCGTGTCGATATTGCCGCCTCGTGCCCTAATGTCATCCTCCGGCGCTGCATGCTCATTGGATGTTGTTAGCATAGAACCAAGGTCTTTATGCTTTTGGGATCCCACCATGAACGGTACAAGGCCAGGTTTTAGACCGTTGACGAAAGCATGCATTGCTTGAACGTCATCCACTCCAGAGCAGTTGTTCTTCGTTGTTGTCCATCTTGAAATGAAATCAACGTATGACTCGTTTTCGTACTAGATGCAACGGTTTAACTGATTAATACTCTTTGAGCATTTATATGTTCCTGTGAAGTGTTGAGCGATAACTCATGCCGTATCCTCCCAGCTGTCTACCGTTCTTGACGGTAATGCGTTGATCCAGTCCCGTGCTCCATCCAGCAACATCAAAGGCAGGAATTTTACTGCTTCTAAATCTATCCATTTGTTCGTCTGAATGGTGGTATAGTAATTTGAGAGTCATGTATGTGGGTTTGTACTTCGAGTATACTTTTCATAAGTTGGTCCAACTTTGACGAAACCAGAATGGAGATTGATATTTCGGATCTTGTCAGCGAAACACTTTGGCCCAAAATACAACTCATCCTTTTCGGCTCAAGGTGCATCCGTGGAATACCTTCCAACGGAGTTGACTGAGGGGGATCTGCTTGTCCTTAGCCCACTTTTGTGTGAATACGCTCGTCTTGGCTCAACCCTTTTCTTCCGACATCCCGATCCTTGGAGCGAGGCGGAAGTATGCTTCTGATTCGTTCCTTATATCTTTGTGGGGTCCGGGATCTCTCACCCCTATGAGGATGCTCATACCTGCCGGTTTTATCAGCCGGGTGATGACCCACAAGTATAGGGGATCGCAACAGTCTTCGAGGGAAGTAAAACCCAAATTTATTGATTCGACATAAGGGCAGCCCAAGAATATTTGTGAGCCTTAACAAGTGAGTTGTCAATTCATTTGCACCTGAAATTTGACTAGTTCGCAGTGGTTTATCAGTAGTAACAGTTTTATAGCAGCAGTATTAGTGAAGTAACAACAACAGTAGTGTGAAGACAGCAGCAGTGATGTTTGAAGTAAACAGCGGGATTAAATATTGTAGGCATAGGGATGGATGAACGGGCGTTGCATGGATAAGAAAGTTCAAATAATGATCATGTCACGGGCATTGCAGATAAATAAGATAAAGCATCCAAGTACTAAGTAACCATACGCATGTGTTTCGTAAATAGTCGTACGTGCTCGCAATGAGAACTTGCACAACATCTTTTGTCCTACCAGCCCGTGTCAGCGGGGCCTCAAGGGAACTACTGATAATTAAGGTGTTACTTTTAATAGAACACTGGAGCAAAGCATTAACACTCCATGAACACATGTGATCCTCACATCACAGCCATCCCCTCCGGTTGTCCCAATTTCTGTCACTTCGGGGCCTTGGGTTCCGGACAAAAATATGTGTAAACAACATGCAGGTATGATCAAGAAACAATAATTATCATCATGATTCAATAACATGTTCAGATCTGAAATCATGGCACTCGGGCCCAAAGTGGCAAGCATTAAGCATAACAAGTTGCAACAATGTCAATAGATGTCGTGGAGTGGAGAAGACAGATGTCATAGGATGGCTAAAGTTGGGGCCGATGGACGCTGGGGGTATCCGGGGAGGGATCGCACGGCGAGTAGCCGCGCTCAAGTAACACTGCAAACAACAAGATCTACCCAGGTTCAGGGCCCTCGTGTGGAGGTAACACCCCTACTCCTGCCTATCTCTCTATATGTGTAATCTCCGAGTAACCACAGTACAAGTTTGCCTCTCAGCCGAGTAGCGCCTCGGCTGTTCTCTCTAGCTCTAGTGTTCGCTCTTGCAATAAATGCGATCTGAGGCAACGTCCCCCGCGCAGGAGGGGGCAGGGCACCTTATATACTGGTGCCAGCCGAATAAACAAAGACTATACGGTACAACTTGATGGGACATGCCCACTGCAGAACAGAGCATGCCTCCGGCTTCTCGCTGACGCGAGTGCGGGAAGTCGCCGCGCCGTTCGGCAGATGGGACCTGTCCACCTTGTCAGCCTCATAGAGTAGGCCCCCTGACATGTCATGTCCCCTCTGTCAGTGACAGGACTTGGCAGGCGCCTACCTTACTGTAGCCATGTCATAGCGCGGATGATCCCGCGCTCCGTAAGTTGAACCGCATACCTGTACGGCTACAGGATACGCGTGATCTTGTCAGAATGGCTCCATTGACTTTTGGCCCGAGTAGAGGAGGAGGAGGGGGCAGCTTGCCAGCGTCTTCATCCTTGATGCGGTCCCACCAGCTGCACTGTCGGGTCGTGTGGTTGGCTGGCCTACTCGGATGCCGAGTATGGAAGCTGCATGGCCCAACCTTCATGTTCTCAAAGATAAAACTCGGAGCACCTCCTAAATCCGGGTTGCCGTTACCCTGCTGGGGAGCATTGTATGGCTTCTTCATGCCTTGGCCCTGATTCTGGTTCTGCCCGTATTGGGCTCCAGCAGTTTTTTGCCTTTGGCTACTCCCAGCAGCCGCGGGACCCTGGGTCACATCATTCACCTCCTCGGGATCATACCGAGTATCTATGCGGTCACCTCTGCGCTTGTTTCTGAAGTCTTGGCGTTTGCTGCTGTCATGGTGCTTCCTTCTCGTCTCGAATGCATCGATCAGAGGCTGAGTAGGGTCTCCGAGTGCGTACATATCAGCAATCTTGATTGTCTCGGCGAGCGTACTCGGCATCTCTCTCTGCAGCTTCTGCCACAACATGCTACCATGCCTGCAGCCTTGAGCAAACCAGGCAATTGCATGTGACTCATTCACACCCTCACAGGTGTTCCTCAGTGTGCTCCACCAAGTAAGGTACTCTCGGTCAGTCTCCTCTTCTTGCTGCTTGCAAGCATACAGTTGTTGCGGCCTATTCGGCCTCTTGTACGTGCTGGTGAAGTTGCTGATGAAGGCTTCCGAGAAGTCTAGCCAGCAGTTGATGCTATCTCTTGGCAAGTTGTTGAGCCAAATCCGAGCAGGGCCCTCCAACATCTGCGGAACATACCGCACAGCCCATCTCCGGTTGCCGCCTGCAATGTGCACAGCGGTGACATAGTCGCTTAGCCAGTCTTCTGGCTTGGTGCTGCCATCATAGCACTTGGTCCCTCTGGCCAGCTGAAACTGTTTCACGGATGGCTCCTCCATGATGCGGCGACCAAAACAATCTGGGCCGGGTGGCCCCTTATTCTCGAGATGCGCAGACCGATTGATCCGGTCCAGCTTGTATCTTGCATCAGTGGGCTCCAGCATGCGGTCACCCACACGATCAGTGATGTCTCTTGGGTCAGCGTACCCGGCTTGCTCCATCGCCGAGTACCCGTCGTCGTAGCGGTCTTGCTGCACAGCTGCGGGTTGCACAACCGGATTGGCTGCTGGCATAGCTGCATGCGGCTGTGCTGCCGCTGGCTGCTGCGTCCTCTGCCGAGTAGGCTGGGCAGCATGACGCCGAGAAGGTCCTGCACGGTTTCCTCCTTGCTCCTTGTTGTGAGCTTTATTGGCTTGATAGCCTGCTCCTGCAGCGTTGTGTTTCTGACCGGGCTGCTGCGGCACAGCGTGCTGTTTTGCAGCGACAGCCGGGTCATACACCTGCATCTGTTTGTTTTTTCCAGAGTTTACACTCTGGTCCCTCTCATTGGCAGGAAGCGGCGATGAGGCCTGATCCGTAGATCTGACCGCATGCGAGTGCACAACCTGAGAAGCGCCAGCACCCGGATTAGCTTTCCGGAACTCCTCGTTCTTCCTGCCAGCCTCTAGCACTAGCTCGTTGAGTCTATCCTGCTGCCTAGCGTGCGCGTCGCCAGTGAGATGCGGCAACTCAGCAGCCACTGCCTCTGCAGCCCTAAGAGTTTTGGCGGGAGTGATGTACTTGGGCCTACCAACAGTGTTCAAACTAGCCGATTGGCTAGCACCCCTACCATCTCTAGCCAGCTCAGCGCCTAAGTTGCGACGGGTAGCGCCTAGCTTGCTAGGTAGCCTAGAAACAGGAGTAAAGCCATGCGCTATGTTGTACTCGTTTTGAGCTTGGTTAAGGTCAAGCCTAACCTTCTCCAGCTCCTGGGACTCCGCGAGTAGCGCTTGACGCTGCTGCTCGAGTTGCGCCTTCATGGCGGCGAGTTCCGCCTCGTTAGCTTGTGGCATGCCCAGCTGCACGGTAGCAGCTGGTATAGCCGTGGACGTGGAAGGATCCACGTAACCCGGAATGTTGTGGGGCATGTCGTAGGGCTTGTGAACCCTTGCGCCAACAGGTTCCTCGATGACGCCCACGTTAGCGGCCGCGCCTTTCCCGGCATCGATAGCCGGGCCCGTCATCATCACCTCCACGCTATCTGTAGAGCAGCCAGTTGGCTTCCCGCGGGCAGCGAGTACAGCAGGAGGATCTTCTGTGACGAGCACCACCTCCGGGAACTCGCGGATGACGGTGGTGGCGAAGTAGACCAAGTGCGTGCCGAAGGAGAGCACCGAGCCACCTGCTGGCATGGGCCTACCGCCGAAATCTCCGGCATTGTCGGTGACGAAGTCAAAGGAGCTGAATCTGTGGACAAGGCCACAGACCACGCGCTCCCCTGAAGCTGAAATCGGTCCCGTCCGAACGTGAACCCCAGCCAGCGCCGCTGCTGGCCCCACGGTGGGCGCCAACTGTCGTGGTGTGGAGAAGACAGATGCCATAGGATGGCTAAAGTTGGGGCCGATGGACGCTGGGGGTATCCGGGGAGGGATCGCACGGCGAGTAGCCGCGCTCAAGTAACACTACAAACAACAAGATCTACCCAGGTTCAGGGCCCTCGTGTGGAGGTAACACCCCTACTCCTGCCTATCTCTCTATATGTGTAATCTCCGAGTAACCACAGTACAAGTTTGCCTCTCAGCCGAGTAGCCACTCGGCTGTTCTCTCTAGCTCTAGTGTTCGCTCTTGCAATAAATGCGATCTGAGGCAACGTCCCCGGCGCAGGAGGGGGCAGGGCACCTTATATACTGGTGCCCAGCCGAATAAACAAAGACTATAAGGTACAACATGATGGGACATGCCCACTGCAGAACAGAGCACGCCTCCGGCTTCTCGCTGACACGGGTGCGGGAAGTCGCCGCGCCGTTCGGCAGATGGCACCTGTCCACCTTGTCAACCTCATAGAGTAGGCCCCCTGACATGTCTTGTCCCCTCTGTCAGTGACATGACTTGACAGGCGCCTACCTCACTGTAGCCACGCCGTAGCGCGGATAATCACGCGCTCCGTAAGTTGAACCGCACGCCTGTACGGCTACAAGATACGCGGGATCTTGTCAGAACGGCTCCATTGACTTCTGGCCCGAGTAGGAACGCAGCCCATCTACTCGGACCACTTGATCGCTACCTGGACGAATACAATCTTTCTCCTTATTCTCTCTTGGCCTTCAATACTTATGACCGGATAGAGACTACCGGGTAGAAGGTACCCGGGTAGCCACCAACCCGTCCAACAGTACTCTGATCTTCGCTTTTACCACTTGCCTTACCCCTACTCGGGGGTAGCCCCCCGACAATAGCACTAATAGAGGATACTAGGCACTATGCTCTAACAATCACGACATTATTACATGAACGATATCATTCAATCCCTACCATCCCCTTCAGCCTACAACGGGGGAATTTCTCACACATGGATGGGGGAAACATGGATGGTTGATGGAGAGGCGTTGGTGATGAGGGTGGCGATGATCTCCTCCGATTCCCCGTCCTCGCAAGGTCCCAGAACAGGAACTTCTGATCCTCGAATCGAGGTTCGGGACAGCGACGGCGCTCTGTTGTGTTTCTGTGGAAATATGACGAACCCCCTCGTGTTTTAGGGTTGAAGGCTATTTGTAGTCGAAAGGGGAGTCCGAGGGGGGTTGTGGGTGGCCCACACCATAGGCTGGCGCGGCCTAGGGGGGACCCGCGCCAGGGGGTGGTGTGGCCACCCTGTGGCTCTTCTCCTGGCCCCCTTCTGGCTCCCGGGTTCTTCCGGGGTGAAAACATCAATGGGGTCTTTTTTGGGCAATTTCCCGAAAGTTGATTTTTTCACACGAAAACAAGACACCAAGGTAATTCTGTTGAAAACAGCGTTAGTCCGTGTTAGTTGTATTCAAAACACGCAAGTTTAGAGGAAAACAATAAGAAAGGTGTTCGGAAAAGGCGATACGTTTTCGACGTATCAACTCCCCCCAAGCTTAGCTTATTTGCTTGTCCTCAAGAAATTCAGTGACAACTGAGTGGGATAAAATACTTTTACGGACATATTTGTTTCATATGATTTAAATATACTCACTATATGATCAGATACTTAGTTATGCTCATGATAAGATACATGCAAGATACTGTCAGTTAATAGCTATGCAAACCATGGAGAGATAAGAACATATTAATAATAAACAACATGAAGCATAACTATTTGCAAGATTGAAATATTCATAATAAGATCTGATAAAGTGGTATCTCGCTTGCCCTTAAGTGTGGGGCAAAACATAAATGCCAGGGCACCTCTGAAGTTCAAGGGAAGACTAAAAGTAAAGATATCAAAGATGTAAGTATCAAGAATATACCACAATCAACCGTGATTTAGGACAAACATATTACACTACGAATGATAATTATGCTCTCAATAAAGTGCTCAAAGAATATGGGCGGACTCAACATAAAAGTAAAATAAAGGCCCTTCGCAGAGGGAAGCATGGATCACTCATGTGCTAGAGATTTTTATTTTGTTAAACAGAGATATTGAAAACATTTTTAATAGTGGTGTATGCTTATGTCAACGAATGGTAAACAGACAATACAGTATGTCACAAGCCAACTGGATTCACAAGAGCGGCTCCCATGGTGAAGGACGCAACTGGTGTAGAAGGTCATCCCTCTTTCTCTTTTG
The DNA here is from genome assembly GCA_028641055.1 of Alopecurus myosuroides. Classification (NCBI taxonomy): domain Eukaryota; kingdom Viridiplantae; phylum Streptophyta; class Magnoliopsida; order Poales; family Poaceae; genus Alopecurus; species Alopecurus myosuroides. The sequence goes on along the minus strand of CM054062.1, from coordinate 48,821,828 downwards.
TTTGCACAATTATGCTTTGAATGATAAATCAGGGGCAAAATCGTGAAGAGAATTTGTTTGTATTAATTTGGGGCTGGGCACCCCGCTGCTAGCTCTTCTATCATTTGGATAAGCGGATGAAGCCACTAGTCCAGGGTGTGAAATCCAATCAACAAGTGAGATAAAGATTCTCTATTTACATCCTCATGAGTAAAACAGGGGCACAAAACAGGAATAATTTTTAGAAGGTTTTAAAGGTAGCACATGATCAATTTACTTGGAATGGTAGTTAAATACAACATATAGGTAGGTATGGTGGACACATTTGGCAAACTTTGGTTTTCAGGGATTTGGAAGAATGAGTAGAGCTCATACTCGGTACGGGTGAAGACTAGCAATAGACAGGGAGCGACAATCAAGAGAGCAACAACTATCATAATCATGTTTGCGATAAAGTAAAATTAACTGAGGCATAAAATTGATACTAGAACTCTGAGGCAAAATAAATCATCGAGGCTTATTGACTTTTTGTTTTCAGTCTTAGCATGCGTGAGCATGTGCCAAGTCGATTCAAATGAAACAGTCAGAGGAGGCTACCACAATGTCATACTCTTCTTATGAATAGAACAATGCGAACAAATATTTATGGGACATGTCATTTACTATTTAATAAATTGGCACCAAACATGAGAGAGCACGAACAATTAAACAGCCATTAAGTCACCTATATCTTATACGAACAAACTAAGCATGCTCACATAGATGTATATATGTACAAAAATGAAAGCAAATAGAATTCATACCAGCCTCTCACCACACTTGAATTGTCGTAGATCGTCATTATTCCTCTTCACTTGTGACTCGAATAATATATAATGAAAACCAAGCTCTAATGGAATCACGGACGACTGTTGAACTCTGCAGCAAAATTTACAAAACCAAAGAAGAACAACAAATATTTTTGGTTTTTTCAATTAAGGAACGAACAAAAAGAGAGCAAGCAAACAAAGTAAAAAATCTTTTTGGTTTTTTCGAAATAAAACAAGAATAAAGGAAAGCAAACAAAACAAACAAAACAAAATATTTTTGGGGTTTTTGAATATTAAAGTGCAACTAAAGAATAAAGCAAACCAACTAAAGAAACAAATAGAAAGAAACAACAGAAATATTTTTGGTCTTTTTGTGTTTTGGAAAGCGAAAACAAAACAATAAAAACAAAAGAGATGAAAGAAACGAAAACAAGCGAAAGAAAAGAAAAAATGGATATACAAAGAACCGTTGAATCATGATATGTAAATGAGCGTGATGTCGGTATACCTCCCCCCCCAAGCTTAGGCTTTTGGCCTAAGTGGAGATCAATCACCAAGGGAACCATGAGGTACCACCCCCGTAGTATGTCGAGGAGGAACTCTCCCCCTGATATGTGCTCAAGGATGCGCCGGTATACTGCGTGTTGAGGTCCTCGGGAGGCGCGTCTCGCCTCTCCTGTTGCCGGTAAAACTCCATGGTGCTCAGATGCTCGTCTATCTGCTCCTTGGTGAGAGACCATGGTGATTTGTCAATCTTAAACAAAACAGGCTGCGGCAAAGTAACTTTCCGCTCTTCTCCATCCATATATAAAACTCTATAGACTAAATGTTCAATAGAAGAGTTAGAAGTGACAAACTGATGGGATTTCATAGCATAAAGGTTAAGCCTATGCAGAGCAATTATTTCATCATTATGATCAATTGGAACGTGCAAAGGAGTTGCGACACGTGTAGCAATAATGCCACCAAAAATAGGCCCAACAGCAGCAAGGCATCGTGCAATAAGTGCTCCAAGGTTATACTTTGTGCTACAATTCAGTGCAGCATCAATGAAATCAAGGTGGTAACTAGAAATATTGCTAGTGTTCTCCCTACCAATGATACTAGTACCAATATAGTAAGCAAAATATCTAAGAGCAGGAAGTTGAATGTTCTTTATCTTCCCACGTTGGGATGAGCGACTCTCATCGTTGGTGACTTCTCGATAAATCTCGTGGAGGTCTCTTGGTCTATCTTGAATCATGCTTGCTGTCCCGGCAGCATTGATACCTATAATAACACAAAAATCTCCCAAGGACAAATAAAAAGGACTACCATATAGCTTGAATGTAACAGTTGGACCATATTGAGTGTTCTAAAATTTAAAGCTCTTAACAAAAGCTTTTGTGAGCGGGGCATATTGAGGGCTTTCATCCCCCATAGAGTTGGTGAGCCCAACTCTATAAATAAGCATAAGAAAATCATCTAAATGACCTACACTTCTTACAAATGTATAGCAAGGAAAGCTAGATGGGTAAACGATACCATCATCTTCTGCATCGTCAATAGTTGATGCCATAACATCCTCATTATATGATGGCCTCGCTAAAGTGGATGAGCGTGAGGGCCTTGTCCTTCTAGGAGCATCACTCTTAAATATCTCTCCAGAATGATAACTATCCATCACTAAAAAAATTCAACAATCATCATAGAAATTAATTTCAAGCAAATATAAGGTGGAGACTACCATAGGGAATTATATGAGAGCTAAACATACATCAAAAACAAATTATTTCTACTCAAATCAAGCATGCAAACTCACATAAGCTGTCACCTACAGTACCAAAATACTCAAGAAATACTTCACTAAATAAAATCCTACTTGGATCATCGGAGGAGTCACATACCGGAGATTAAACACACCAAATATCAGCACAAATGATAGGCTGAAGAAGGAGATCGAAAATCCAGAGGGAGAACAGCAAGAACACGGCTTCGAGGAAATGTTTTCAGCTTTGGGGTGAGAGAGAAGACATTGGCAGTGGAGAGCGTAAGTGGAGGGCCAGGGGGGCCACACCATGTGCTGGCGCCACCAGGGGCTGGCCGCGCCACCCTAGGGTGTGCCTGACTGGTGGGTCCCCCTGGGGTCTCCCAGGTGGCTTTGTGCCTCATTTTTTACGTAAAAATTTACAATAATTTTTCTGGAATTATTCGAGAAACTTAATTTTTGTGGTATTTCCAGAATTTTAATAATTAATAAAAACCAGGAAAACAAAAGTGAAAAGGTGGAAAACAAAACCAAAACCATAACTATAGAGGTTCTATGAAACTTTAATGAAAGAATAACCAAAGAAAACAAAGGTGGTAGTGGTGAAAACAAAAGTATGGATGGTGAAAACATACATAACTTCAGTAAACAGGGTGAAAACATCAGGAAAACATACATAAGGATGGTGGAAAACAGGATTGTACTCAAGTAGCAATATTATAACAGAAGTAAACATGGTGAAAACATAGTGGGGAAGGTGAAAAACATAGTGAAAACAATGTCCTCTTCATTAAAAATCATTTTGTTAACAAGGGTGATCAAGTCTTGCTACGATAATAATTTTCATATGAAGAAAAACTTTTCTAAACACTAAATAATTATGTTACCTCAACCTTGATAGGCATAGTCCCAATCATAATAATTTCATATTCCTTTGGTGGTACTCGAATGGGACAATAAAATTCTCCAATCTTGATGGTCTCAACATTTTCAATTGAATTTAGACCATATTTTCTATCAATCTTCTTGGGAAAATAAACAGTGTGCTCTTTATCATTAACATTAAAAGTAACTTTTCCTTGATTGCAATCAATAACAGCCCCTGCAGTATTAATAAAAGGTCTTCCAAGAATAATAGACATATTATCATCTTCAGGCATTTCCAACACAACAAAGTCAGTTAATATCAGACAGTTATTAGCAACTTGAACAGGAACATCCTCACATATACCCACAGGAATAGCAGTAGATTTATCAGCTAATTGCAAGTATATATCAGTTCGTATCAATTTTTCTAGGAAATGTCTTTTATAGAGAGTAAAAGGCATGACACTAACTCCAGCTCCCAGATCACACAAAGGAGTTCTAACATAATTATTTTTAATAGAAAAGGGAATAGTTGGTAAACCAGGATCTTCAAGTTTCTTAGGAACCTTGCCATTAAAAGAGTAATTAGCAAGCATAGTGTAAATTTCCTCATTAGGAATATTCCTTTTGTTAGAGACAATATATTTCATATATTTTGCATAAGGAGGCAATTTAATAGCATCAGTTAAAGGAATTTGCGCGAACAAAGGTTTCATCCATTCACAAAACTTGTTATAGTGTTCTTCTTCCTTAGATTTGTGTTTCTTATTAGGAAAAGGCATTGATTTTTGTACCCAAGGTTCTCTTTCATTACCATGTTTATTAGCAATAAAATCTTCCTTAGTGTACTTTGTATTTTTTGTTTGCTTTTTAGGTTCAGCTACAGGTTCTTCTTTATCATAAGCATCATTATTTTCATTGCCACTTTCAGTTTCAGCATCAGAGACAGATATACTATTAGGATCTTTAGGAAGTTCATAGGATTCTATAACAGTTTTATGTTTCTTCTTCTTTTTATTTTTAGTATGAATAACATCATTATTAGTTTGCTGAGAATCTTGTTCAAATCTTTTAGGATTTCCCTCAGGATATAAAGGATCTTGTGTAGCAATACCACTTCTAGTTCTTATTTCATAAGCATGTTTTTCTTTAGAAGCATTAACTAGCAAATCTTTTTGCACTTTAGCAAGTTGATCAATTTGAGTTTGAACCATTTGAAAATGTTTAACCAGCATTTTAACATCATTATAGATTCTTTCTATAATACCATGCAAATCATTAATAGCTTTAGAGTTTTCCATTAGGTGATTTTGCACTCTCATATTTAAATTATCTTGCTTAATAACATAATTATCAAATTCATCTAAGCATTGATCAGGAGGTTTTCTATAGGGAATATCTCTACTATCAAAATATTGGAGAGAGTGTACCTCAATGGGTAATGAGTGAGGGATTGTCTTACGTAATTCTACTATAAGTGAAAGATTCTTCACACCTTCAGATTTAATACCCCTCTCTTTAAGAGATTTCTTGGCTTCTCTCATCTCTTCATCATTTAATTCAATCATTTCCCTCTTCTTGGGTGTTGGTGTTGGTGTAGGTACTGGAGTAGGGGTCGGCTCAGGCTCAACCATAGTCCAATCATCATGATTTTGGCTTATTTTAGCGATTAATTCCTTAGCTTCTTCTGGTGTTCTTTGCCTAAAAACACAACCAGCACAACTATCCAGGTATGTCCCAGATTCAACAGTTAGTCCATTATAGAATATATCAAGAAGTTTATTATCTTTTAGCTTATGCCCAGGTGTAGCCCTAACTAAAGAACCAAACCTTGCCCAAGATACATGCAATTTCACTTCTTCCAATTGCTTGAAATTAAATATATTTTGTAAAGCAGCATGTTGAGCACTAGCAGGAAAATATTTCTCAAAGAAAGCATTAACCAAACCAATAGGACTATCAATAGATCCAGGAGACAAATCATTAAACCAAGTTTTAGCTTCATCCTTTAATGAAAGGGAATATTTTAGCAACAAAGTAGCTACGTTTCTTAAGATCATCAGAGAATAAACTACTCAAAGAGGAGAGCTCATTCATATGTTTCACAGCACTTTCATTTTCAGTTCCACAAAAAGGTTCTTTCTCAATAATAGATATATAAGATAAATCAAGAGAGAAATCATAATCCTTATCCCTAATATGAATAGGAGAAGTGGCAAACTTAGCATCACGAGATAATTTATATTTAACAGCACGACTTTCCATATGACGTATAGCAGCATCTTTATCCTTCATAGCATGTATTTCATCAATAAGATCATCACTAAGTTCAACATAGCCATCATCTAAATCATCACTAGGATTCTCTCTAAACTCAGGTGAAAAAGCAGGAGTAACACTTTTTTTTTGAAACATTTTCTACTGCAGGGGAGTCCCCCACATCCCTTTATTGCCAACCAAGAGTGTTACAGTTACAGATATGTACAAAAATACATGGAATAGACTAAGGCAGTCTATCCCAGTCTATCTAATTTAAGGACTTAATCCATAAAGCTAAGTCAGCAGCCACAGAAGCACTCAACCTATGCTTAAGCATAAGGAGATCTAACAAGAAGCCCACTTTCCATCCCATAAAGGAATGTCTTTCCGATTTAAAAATGACTCCATTCCTCTGCTTCCAAATATTCCAGCATGCAAGAATCACTATCTCAGTGAAACAAGGTCCTTTGAAAGACTTTTTTGCAAGCGTAAGATTTTGCACAAGTGTGTTATCACTCCAGCTGATTTGCAAATAGTTCCAAATCCGAGAGCTAAAAACACATTGAAAGAACAGATGGATCCAATCCTCATGGAAATGTGTGCAACAAAGAACACAGTGATCAGTGCCTTCAATCTTCCAATTCCTTCGTTTGATCATATCCTTTGTATTAATCCTATCCTTGAGAATCAACCAAGCAAATAATTTATGCTTTGACATGCATTTGGATTTCCAGATCCATTTTGCAGGCCCATCAGGAGGCAAATGAGCAAATTGTAGTTGGTAGAATTTACTTGGGGTATAAACCCCTTTATTGAAATTGCATCTCCAACTGTCCTCACTGTCAGTCAACTGAACATTAGCCATAATGACTAGCAGATCAGTATACTCCTGGAAAGCTTCATTTGAAAACGGCAAATGAAAAGCATCCGAGAGATCTGTCATCATTAATAAATCTCTTATTGAGGACAAAGGATCTTTGACAAAGGAGAATAATCTCGGGAATTTTAGTGCCAAAGGTTGTCCTATCCAAGAATCTTTCCAGAAAAGCCCAGTAAATCCATTTCCCATAATGTAAGAAGATAAAGAGCACCAAGTATCAGCTAGTTGCATAACACCTCTCCACCAGAAAGAACCACAGGAAGTCACAGCATGTGGTACTGACTGAAAATAATAGGCATTCTTGACTAAATGGACCCAAGGGATATCCATAGAGTTATAGAATTTTGCCAAGAATTTCAGTAGTAAAGCTCTATTTTGAATCTGAAGATTGATGATCCCTAAACCTCCTTTGTTTTTGGGCCTGCATACCATATCCCAAGCAGCTAAAGAATTCACTCTTTGCTTATTTTTGTCTTTCCTCCATAAGCATCTCCAACTTGCTTTATCAATTATGTCAATGACACCTTTAGGTATTACAAGTGTGCACATGAAATAAGAGGGCAAGGAGGATAGAACCGAATTCACAAGAACCAAACTATCCCCATAAGAAGTTTCAGTGTTTACTATATTTTTAGCTTTAGCAATAGTAGCATCTAAGAAAGGACCGAGAGAGCCACTCTCATCAAGCACAGTAGAAGCATCATCAAAAGTATCAGAAGTATTTTCAGGTTCAGCAGAAGTAGCATGTGTAGCCTGTGTATGTGGTGGTGTAAGCAGCTTACTCATAACAGACGGTGAATCAAGAGGAACAGAGGTGTTCAGAGTTGTACCTCTTCTTGTAGTGGATGGTAATATAGGAACTCTTCCATTGTCGCACCCGGACTTCTAGAGGATACTCACAGTCCGCTAAACAGTAGAACAAATGTCTTACGGGGCATACCGGCACCCGCATCTCAATATGAGCAGGCCAACACGTAAACGTGTGACAACCATTCTCTACTATCCATCGTCTGTGTAAACCATCCCATACAAATCCGACTACTTCCATTGGCGTACTTCATAGCATACACACATGGTACGTCAACGGCATTTGAACAAGTGATATCACAACATATCTCTAAGACACAAAATATTGAAATGAGTTGCAAATAGCTCTCACTAGAGCAGAGATAGCAAATACAATCATCCAGAGGACACATGTCCCAACAATTCATCATTACATCACAGCGGAAGGATCCAAAGTGTCTGAGTACAGACAAGATCCAAATAGGCCTAAGAGGCCAGAAACGAAAAGACGGAGCCCATCCACGATATCTCGGATCCTGCCCGGGTCCGCTATCTACTCGTCAGCAGCCTCGTCATACTCCACGTAGTAGCCACCATGGGGATCCTCGGAAACGTAGTTTGCGGAAACCACAGCCCCAAAGGGGTCAGTACAGACAAGTACTGGCAAGCAATACTCACAAGATACCAAAGTGTACCCGGCAACACCAAGTACAGTTGCTTTGGGTTCAACGGAAGAATAGGAAATACAAAAGTGCGGCAGCAGGCTGCTCTAACCAACTACAGAAACACGCTACCACTTCCGGCTAAAAGAAGGGGATAAGATAGCGTATCGGAACCAACTACCACTAACCTCAAACAAACCCATCCTGGATCTCGCCCCTTATCCAAAGAAGCAATCCGAGGATAACTCACACAGTTGGATTAGTGAAGGTTCAGGTTATTGTGTCAATAAGCCTATTACTAGTCAACTTATTATTGATTAGGTGTAAGTTGTCTAATCCTTGTTAGCCAGCCCTATCACCAAGTCATCCATAACCGCGGACAACACGGCTTCTCGAGAAGATTTAACCCTGTAGGGATGCACCAATTTGGCCGTACACGTAAGAATACCCCGCCAGACGGGGATCAAACCCACAAAGCGAGGCACTCAACACAACCCAAATCTTCTTCGCATCAAGCCCAAAGAACCCCGTGCAACTGAGCGCACGGCTAATCAAGCCCCACGAAGAAAAGGGGACCCTCATAGCACTCTAAGAACGTGTCTCCCTAAATGCCGAATACAAAAGTTTCCACCCTGGCCTCGGGTTCGTACCTGCATATGCGTGCGACAAATGGAAAACCCGAACTAAATGAGGCGATTTGGACGAGATGCGAATCGAATCAAATTGAGGGGGGCGCCCATACACGCTTCCCACATGCGGTTAGCGCGCTCATCATGGATCTAGAGGACAAAGACTTTTCCTGAGTTCGACACTAGCAGGCCTCAAAACCATGCCCGCCCTCCTGCCGGTGCCTTATCATCAAATTAGCATTACCTCAAACATTAACAGGTTGTTGTTTAACATCGAGCCTCAGAACATAATAAATATAGTAACAGAAATAACGGACATCAGACTCGAACATAAACAACCCTAAGCATGCTAGTAAGACACAGGCAACAAGCAACGGGGTTATAGGTGTGGAGGTGAGGCTATATCAGGGTTACAGGATAACATGTGATAGGATCGAACACAAGCAACGAATCTTAAGGCTAGCAGAATAGACAACGGAAAGTATCGATATCTAGTGTGGAAAGGACACAATGGTTCATGTGAGTGAATACTTGCCTGCAAACTCAGTAGCCTGGTACTGGGCTAACTCCTCAGAAGTAGTGTCGTAAACCTCGTCTGTCTCAACGTCGTCGTCTATTCGAGAAGAAGCAAACAAACAACGCAGAGAGACAAACAATCAATAACATGGCATAATGCACAATCATGGGATGATGCATGACAATTTAACTGATGCATCAAAATAAGCTAGTTGACATGGTAGCATAATTAAATGGACCCATATGCAATTTGGATTGCATATGGAAAGCCCATGAGTTAAGGTTGGATTAAATGATCTACAATTAAACAACATGTGAAATTTGATTAGCATGATGCATGGATGAGTAAAACAAAAGAAAACAACCATAGCTTCAATTTGAAAAGGTGTTTACCAAGTTTGAAATTTTTATTTATCAAGTTATGAAACTTTGGCTTCTTAAAGGAGTTACCCAAGCATTTGTTGTTTTCACCAATTTTAATTGTTCAAAATAGATAACAAAGTTCATATGTGGAAAGAACACAAAATTTTAGGTGGAAAACATGTTTCATTTGTTGAAAAAGGATTTATAATGAATTAATTATGAATTAAACAAGTTTAAACAAGATTTAAATGAATTTAAATCAAGTATGAAATTATTTGAATTTTTTATTTGTTCAAAACATTAAATCAAATTCATATTTGAAAAGTTTATACTTTTCTGGTTTGAAAATATATTTTATATGTTCAAAAAGAAATTAATTTGACCAAGTTATGAATTTAGCAATTTTAAATGATTTAAACAAGGTTTAAATTATTTAACCAATTTAAAGTATTCAAAATAGGTAACAAAGTTTATATTTGGAAAGGTGGTTCAATTTGGCATGGAAAACATATTTTATATGTAACATTTGAATTAATTTTGAATTAGTTTTGAATTTAACCAACTTGTAATGAGTTGTTTGAATTTGAATTTTGAAAACATTTGAAATGTTCAAAACAGAAAAAAAAATGATTTAAACATGTAGAGAATTAAATTTGGTACAGAAAACATATTTTATTTATTTTATTTGGATTTGAAATACAAAAGATATTCAAATTTTAAATACAGGGGCTATTCTGCAATTTTAAAACATTTAGTTTTGGTCCAGGGGCTTGGATGCAAAAGAAAACTCGCAGAAAGGCCCCTGAAACCCCTCTCTCACGCAGCAGTCCCACCCCTGGGTCACTGGCCTGTGGGCCAGCGCCCAGCTGGCGCTGCGTGGCGCGCGTGTGTGTGCCCGCGTGGCCTCCGCGGTCGATGGTAGGTGGGCCCTGCACTCCCGCGTGACAAAGGAGCAAAAATGGGTTTTAATCTGCGCGCGGGGGGGATCGAACCCGTGACGCAGCGTTGCGCGCCGTTGGATGCAACCAGTGCGGTGCGGATCGATTGGTGATAGCAGATGCGCGCGCGTGGTTTTGAGGTAGCTATGCGGGATGCGCGCTTAACTGACGAAACTGAACCCAAGGTTCAGGCTTTCTGCTGAAACGCGGCGACAGACGGCACGGCGGCGCGCGCTCACCATCGATGACCACTAACTAGCGGCTCTAGGGTGTGCGTGCGTGCTGAGGAGTGTGGAGTGTGCTCGTGTGCTTGGACGGTCCGAACACGCACGGAATCGTGCTCGAAAACAGCCATGGCGGCACGGTGGCGGACGCTGCCGGAGTTTCAGAAACGGCGCGAGCAAAACAGGAAACGAGGGGGGCAGGAGAGTGGCTTGGGGCGACGGTTGCCTCACCGGGAGGTGGTTGGTGTTGCTGGTTGAGGCCGCCGTGGTTGGGGATGACGGCGCAGCGGCGAGGTTCAGAACAACTGCGACGGTGACAGGCTCGTCGTCGAGGATCAGCGGCCCGTGGGTCCTGTTGCAGCTGTCGATGAGGACGAGGGAGAGGTGGCGGTCCTGCTCGTGCCCCTGGCTTGCACGGTGGCGCCACCTAAGTTGCTGTCGACGGCGGCGCCATGATCGGCCAACTCCCCCAACGTTCGCCGGAGAGGAGAAATAGGGAGGAGGAAGAGAGCTGGCGGCTGCAGGGAGGAAGAAGAGGGCTAGGCTAGGGTTTAGGGGTCTCGGGGGCTAGATATAGGGCGAGGAGAGGGAGCAGGTGGCGAGGGGGGTGCTCTGCTGCGTGCGCGCTGGCGTCAGCTGACGCCAGCCGTACGGAGGAGGGAGAAGGGGGTCGCGGGCCTGCTGCGCGCGCGCTGGGGTTAGGTGGGCTGGGCTTGGCCCAGTCTGCCTTCCCCAGCCGTTTTCCTTTTTATTTTTTTTGTTCTCTCTGTTTTTTTTTTGCTAAAAAGAAAAAGGGAAGAAAAAGGATAGTTTTGGGGTTGGAAAAATTTAGGAAAAATTTGTATAGGTTATTTATTGTAACAGCACCAATGTGCAAACTTTTGTTTTTCAAAAATTCCAAATTGGGTTGCTGTTTATATTTTATTTGAATTTGAGTGAAATTTGATGTTAAATGAATTATTAAAAGGAACCATTTAAATAGTTTGAACCTTCAAGTTATAGGAAAGAATTTGATGTTTTGATTTGAATATTTTTATTTGGAAATTGTAACAGAACAAGTATGAAACAAGAATTTGAAAATTGGTTTGAAATTCATATGGAAAACAAGGGAAAACAGAGGAAAACAAAGGAAAACAAAGGAAAACAATTGGAAAACAAATGAAAAACTTAAGATGCCATGATGCAAAACATAATTTAACAAAAAGCAAACATTCTAAAGGTTGTTTTTCATACATGGGATGTTACAAAACGCCCCCCCTTGAAGGAATCGCGCCCCGTGATTCCTACTGAGAAGAGAAAAGGTCCGGATACTTCTTGCGAAGATCCTCTTCGGTCTCCCACGTTGCCTCTTTATCGGAATGATGGGACCACTGCACTTTCAAGAACTTGGTGCTCTTGTTGTGAGTTTTACGCTCGGTCTCATCGAGAATTCGAACAGGGTGCTCCTCATAAGAGAGATCTTCTTGCATTTCAATGGAATCATGATCAATTGCACGATCTAGATCTTTGAAGCACCTCTTGAGTTGTGACACGTGAAACACATCGTGCACCTTGGATAGTTTTTCTTGAAGTTCAAGACGATAGGCATTTTCTGCACGCCTCGAGAGAATGTTGAAAGGACCAATGTATCTCGGTGCAAGCTTTCCTTTGACACCGAAACGATGAGTGCCTCTGAGGGGAGTTACACGGAGATATGCTTTGTCACCAGGTGCATAGACCATGTTCCTGTGCTTGCTGTCATAGTAGCTTTTCTGACGAGACTGAGCAATCCTCAGATTGTCACGGATGATGCGAACTTTCTCTTCGGCTTCCTTAACAATGTCAGGGCCTAAGAGTGAACGTTCACCAGCTCCAGACCAATTGATTGGACTCCTGCATCTGCGGCCATAGAGAGCCTCAAATGGTGCCATGCCTAGGCTTGCCTGGAAGCTGTTGTTGTAGGAGAATTCAGCATATGAAAGACATTCCTCCCATTTCATGCCAAAAGAGAGACCACATGCTCGGAGCATATCCTCGAGAATCTGATTGACTCTTTCGACTTGCCCTTGAGACTGAGGGTGATAGGCTGTGCTGAACAGAAGTTTGGTGCCCAATGCTTCTTGAAAGCTTTTCCAGAAATGAGAAGTGAAGATGCTTCCACGGTCTGAGCTTATTTCCAATGGAACACCATGAAGAGGAACAATCTTTGTTGTGTAGAGCTCTGCTAACTGACTAGCTGATATTGTTTCTTTGACAGGAAAGAAGTGAGCTACTTTAGTGAGACGATCAATGACAACGAAGATTGCATCGTTGCCCCTCTTGGACTTTGGAAAACCCGTGACGAAGTCCATTTCAATCATGTCCCACTTCCACTCAGGGATTTTCAGAGGTTGGAGAAGACCGGCTGTTTTCTGATGAACTGCCTTAACACGTTGACAAACGTCGCATTCAGAAACGTATTGAGCAATTTCACGTTTCATGCCAGGCCACCAATACAGTGTCTTGAGATCCTGGTACATCTTTGTACTTCCAGGGTGTATGGAGAGAGGAGTTTCATGAGCCTCCTTGAGAATGACATCTTTGAGACTTTGAATTTGAGGAACTGCAATGCGTCCTTCGAAGAACACAGTTCCCTTGTCATCAACTGAGAAGGACTTAAATTTCTCCTTGCCTTCTTTGATGTGTTCTACAATATTCTTGATTTTAGCATCACGAAGTTGTTCAGAACGAATCTTGTCCTCGAGAGTTGGACTGGCTGTCAAGTTTGCAAGATAGCCTTGAGGAACAAGACCAAGGTTCAGCTTCTGGAATTCTTCATGAAGTGGAGGTTGGCTTTCCATGATCATGAGATTATTGCAATACGACTTGCGACTGAGAGCATCGGCCATAACATTAGCCTTGCCTGGAGTGTAAGAAATGGTAAGATCAAAGTCTTTAATCTTTTCAATCCATCTCCTTTGCCTGAGGTTTAGATCTGGTTGAGTGAAGATGTATTTCAGACTCTTATGATCGGAAAAGATTTCAGTGCGATTACCCAACAAGTATTGTCTCCATTTCTTGAGGGCAAACACAACTGCTGCAAGTTCAAGGTCATGAGTGGGATAATTGAGCTCATGTGCGTTCAACTGACGTGAAGCATAAGCCACAACTTGACGTTCTTGCATAAGAACTGCACCTAGACCTTGGAGAGAAGCATCACAGAATATTTGGAAAGGTTTGGAAGGATCTGGGCCAACCAGAACAGGTGTAGAAGTGAGTTTAGTCTTCAGGAGATTGAAACTTTCATCACACTGTGGAGACCAGACGAACTTCTTGTCCTTCTTTGTGAGATCAGTGAGAGGTCTGGCAATCTTGGAGAAGTTTTGGACGAAACGACGGCAATAGCTAGCCAAGCCAAGAAAACTTCTTACTTGCTTCACCGTCTTTGGAGGTTTCCAATCAACAATTGCTTTAACCTTTTCTGGATCGATGGCTATGCCCTTGGCAGAGATGACATGACCAAGGTAAGCAACTTCTGAAATCCAGAACTCACATTTGGAGAACTTGGCATAAAGACGATGCTCGCGAAGCTTCATGAGAGTGAGACGAAGATGTTCTTCATGCTCTTCCTCGGTTTTTGAGTAGACAAGAATGTCATCAAGATATACCACAACAAACTTGTCGAGGTATTCATGGAAGACAGAATTCATGAGTCGAGAGAAAGTCGCCGGTGCATTGGTGAGACCAAAGGACATGACGGTGAATTCATATAGACCGTAGCGAGTGGTGAAGGCTGTCTTTGGAATATCCTCTTTTCTGATCTTTATTTGATGGTAACCCATTCTCAAGTCCAACTTGGAGAATATTGAGGCTCCAGCAAGTTGATCAAAAAGATCATCGATACGAGGAATTGGATACTTGTTTTTGATGGTTTTCTCGTTAAGAGGACGATAGTCAACAACGAGTCTCTTTGTGTGATCCTTCTTGCAACGAACAGAGTTGGGCAACCCCAAGCTGAGGAACTAGGTTGAATGTAACCTTTTTCCATGTACATATCAATTTGTTCCTTTAACAACTTCAGCTCGGGAGTTCCTATCTTGTAAGGATGCTTAGAGATTGGAGCAGTACCTGGCTCAAGTTCGATCACGAACTCAACAGCTCTGTCCGGAGGCATCCCTGGCAACTCTTCTGGAAAGACGTCAGGGAATTCGCAAACCACCGGAACATTTTCAAGTGAAGGTAGAGGTTTTGCATCGAGGTTGCATAGCTGAATGGAACTTGATTCATGTGGAGAATAGACTATCTGGCCAGAAGGGTGGAACAGAGTTATTGACTTTTGAGCACAGTCAATCCTTGCTTTATTAGCTTTCAGCCAATCCATACCAAGAATGACATCAATGTCAGAACTTCCCAGCAACATGAGAGAGGCAAGGAAAATGTGGCCTCCAATTAGGATTTGATTATCCTTACTTATCTTGGAGGTCAGCATTTGAGATCCCGGAGAGTGAACAGTGATTTGATTGCTTAGTGGAACCACAATTAGGTTGTTTGTTGTGGCAAAGGTTTTTGACACAAAAGAATGCGATGCTCCGGTATCAAACAACACTTTAGCTGGAAAAGAGTTTACGGGTAATATACCGAGAACGACGTCAGGAGCTTCCTCAGCTTTGTCGATCTTGACATGATTCACCCTTGCGGTCCTCCCGATAGGCCTGTTGTTGGAGTTGAAGGCCTTAGGTGGGGGAGCGCGCACCATTGCCTGGTTTGTGTTGGGACGAGGTGGTGGTGGAGGTAGCTGCCTCTGCGTGCACTTGTCAGCGTAGTGCCCCGTCTGCTTGCACTTGTAGCAAGTGATGACACGAGGAGGCCCTGGCCTTGGCTGCCCCATCGAAGCCCTTTGATCATGCATCTGAGCAGGGTTGGGTGGGCGGGGAGCGAAGCCTGGAGAAGCTTGGGCGTATGGAGCCCGAGTGACAGCACCATTTGGCACCCAGATGCGGCGCTTCTGCGGAGGGGTGGTAATGTTGGAGGAGGAACCACCCTCACGCGAGTGCTTGCGAGACTCCTCGAACGCCTTGAGCCCATTTTCTTCATTGAGCGAGGTGTTAACGAGATCCTCGAAGCTGTTGGCCTTGACGTTTGTGAGGGCATACTTGAGTTCCGGGTTAAAACCTCTGCGGAACCTTGCCATCTTCTTAGCCTCAGTGGACACCTCATCACCAGCGTAACGAGCGAGGCGGTTGAACTCACTCTGATAGCCAATGACGTCCAACTTGCCCTGCTTTAGTGAGCAAAACTCTTCACGCATCCTTTCCATGAGACCATCTGGAATGTGGTGCTTCAGGAAGGCTTCCTTGAAACAGCCCCACGTGATTGGAAAGCCAGCTCTCATGGCCTGGTAGTTTTCCCACCAAGTAGCTGCCTGACCCTTCAGCAGATAGGAGGCATACTTGACCTTGTCTTCTTCAGCTACATGAGCAATCTCCAGAGCCTTAGCTATCTCACGGATCCAGTCATCAGCGTCCAGAGGCTCGCGTGTGGCCACGAAAGCTCCCGGACCCAGACTGAGGAACTCCTTAATGCTGACTCGTGGAGCCGTCTGCTTGTTGTGCTGATTAGTCTGAAACTGGGCCATCTGCGCCATGACTTGGGTCATCTGAGTCAACAGCTCCGTGATTGGCGGTGGCTCAGGCGGGTTGTTCCTTGTTGGCGGCATCCTGAATGGAAATGCATTTTAGCACAACAACAGAAAAGGATAGACTTGGCAACCGAAAGTGAGATTATTCCGACGCATGAATAGATAACCAACAGGTACATCATCACATGTTCAAATAAATTAGAATATCCAACACACCATAAATGGTTCGAATGCCACAGGATAACTACACGTAGCTAAGAATGGATACATCGGTACTCCCATGCTCATCACGCAGGACGGCGACTAGGAGTACGACGAGAGGTACGGTGAGGAGCACGCCCACGAAAGTAGGTAGAACGACGATCGACGTAGATCTGACGTGGTCTGAGAGCGACTCTAGGTGTGGTGAAGTACATAGCGTCGACTCCCTATGCTCCAAAGCGTGGAATCCCAGTGTAACCAGCACCGAGGCTAAGGAGTGGACCTCTGATCGGCTCGTAACCTCCAGCATCTGGCAGACGATGACCAACTGGCTGATCGAAACGTGCAAAGCGCTCGTCTCCAACAAAGTCTATGGTGTAAGTCGCCAGACGAGTCAAAGCAAGGTAGAGCTGCTCTCTGACTGAAGCCAACTCCTGAGACAGTGTGCTGGCAACTGCGTCACTGTGCCTCACAAACTGAGCGGTGGTGTGCAGCCTGGAGTTATCATGCTCGTAGACATCCAGGTTGTCGTAGAGAGTGAAGTGAGCTCCCTCCGAAGTGATGTAACCATGGGGGATGTGGCGATAGATAGAATCGTCAAATCCCCAGTAGTCAGCACGAAGGACGGTGAGATTCACATAAGCTGCCTGCTGCACAGCCATATCCACTGTGGAACCTACTGCCTCGTAGCGGTGGACTACGCTCATGCCATCATCTGACAGAATGTAGACGATAACCTGGTAGTAGGTCTGGTCAAACTCTCGCTGCTTCTCGTAGACCTGGTACTCTGGTGCCCAACGGAACCCCAGAAAAGTGACCATGTCTCTCAGCATCTCCGGATAACCGGCAGTGCTCTCGCAACGAGTCATACGAACCACCTGCGGGTAGAACCTGAGATCCATCTGCAGATGATCGGGGAAGTTTTGATTAGACACCGATAGAAGAACTGAAGTGGCAAGCAACAACAAGGTTTCAACGGACGAAAAGGATGTTGAGAAGAACAGGATATTGAAGCAACGTTGGGGAAACACGAGACCAAACACTCCTGAGGTACTACGGAAAAACCCATCCGGGCTTCTAAAGGATCAATATCTACTGCTTAAGGAATAGAGGATCTGCTTCCGGGGCTTACACGCCTCCGTTCTCAATCGTGAGTAGGCAACATGATAAATCATGTCACAACCACCTCTATTCCTATGGTCTAGTAGATATAACTATCCTAGAGAAACCAGGATACGAGAAATCCTAACTTGAAAGTTTAGATGAGAAGAGAAAACAACGTTGCACTTCCTTACCAGAAAAGGGAGGGTGGGTGGGGAAAGAAATAAAAGAACAGAATTCCTACTCTCACGTTTCATTTTTCCTATATAGCTACAAAATAGTTTCTAGACTCAACTGCGACCAGTAAGAGGGATCCTACAGGCAGACAGGCTCTGATACCATTTGTCGCACCCGGACTTCTAGAGGATACTCACAGTCCGCTAAACAGTAGAACAAATGGCTTACGGGGCATACCGGCACCCGCATCTCAATATGAGCAGGCCAACACGTAAACGTGTGACAACCATTCTCTACTATCCATCGTCTGCGTAAACCATCCCATAGAAATCCGACTACTTCCATTGACATACTTCATAACATACACACATGGTACGTCAATGGCATTTGAACAAGTGATATCACAACATATCTCTAAGACACAAAAGATTGAAATAAGTTGCAAATAGCTCTCACTAGAGCACTGATAGCAAATACAATCATCCAGAGGACACATGTCCCAACAATTCATCATTACATCACAGCGGAAGCATCCAAAGTGTCTGAGTACAGACAAGATCCAAATAGGCCTAAGAGGCCGGAAACGAAAAGACGGAGCCCAACCACGATATCTCGGATCCTGCCCGGGTCCGCTATCTACTCGTCAGCAGCCTCGCCATACTCCACGTAGTAGCCACCATGGGGATCCTCGGAAACGTAGTCTGCGGAAACCACAGCCCCAAAGGGGTCAGTACAGACAAGTACTGGCAAGCAAGACTCACAAGATACCAAAGTGTACCCGGCAACACCAAGTACAGATACTTTGGGTTCAACGGAAGAATAGGAAATACAAAAGTGCGGCAGCAGGCTGCTCTAACCAACTACAGAAACACGCTACCACTTCCGGCTAAAAGAAGGGGATAAGATAGCGTATCGGAACCAACTACCACTAACCTCAAACAAACCCATCCTGGATCTCGCCCCTTATCCAAAGAAGCAATCCGAGGATAACTCACACATTTGGATTAGTGAAGGTTCAGGTTATTGTGTCAATAAGCCTATTACTAGTCAACTTATTATTGATTAGGTGTAAGTTGTCCAATCCTTGTTAGCCAGCCCTATCACCAAGTCATCCATAACCGCGGACAACACGGCTTCTCGAGAAGATTTAACCCTACAGGGATGCACCAATTTGGCCGTACACGTAAGAATACCCCGCCAGACGGGGATCAAACCCACCAAGCGAGGCACTCAACACAACCCAACTCTTCTTCGCATCAAGCCCAAAGAACCCCGTGCAACTGAGCGCACGGCTAATCAAGCCCCACGAAGAAAAGGGGACCCTCATAGCACTCTAAGAACGTGTCTCCCTAAATGCCGACTACAAAAGTTTCCACCCTGGCCTTGGGTTCGTACCTGCATATGCGTGCGGCAAATGGAAAACCCGAACTAAATGAGGCGATTTGGACGAGATGCGAATCGAATCAAATTGAGGGGGGAGCCCATACACGCTTCCCACATGCGGTTAGCGCGCTCATCATGGATCTAGAGGACAAAGACTTTTCCTGAGTTCGACACTAGCAGGCCTCAAAACCATACCCGGCCTCCTGCCGGTGCCTTATCATCAAATTAGCATTACCTCAAACATTAACAGGTTGTTGTTTAACATCGAGCCCCAGAACATAATAAATATAGTAACAGAAATAACGGACAGCAGACTCGAACATAAACGACCCTAAGCATTCTAGTAAGACACAGGCAACAAGCAACGGGGTTATAGGTGTGGAGGTGAGGCTATATCAGAGTTACAGGATAACATGTGATAGGATCGAACACAAGCAACGAATCTTAAGGCTAGCAGAATAGACAATGGAAAGTATCGATATCTAGTGTGGAAAGGACACAATGGTTCATGTGAGTGAATACTTGCCTGCAAACTCAGTAGCCTGGTACTGGGCTAACTCCTCAGAAGTAGTGTCGTAAACCTCGTCTGTCTCAACGTCGTCGTCTATTCGAGAATAAGCAAACAAACAACGCAGAGAGACAAACAATCATTAACATGGCATAATGCACAATCATGGGATGATGCATGACAATTTAACTGATGCATCAAAATAAGCTAGTTGACATGGTAACATAATTAAATGGACCCATATGCAATTTGGATTGCATATGGAAAGCCCATGAGTTAAGGTTGGATTAAATGATCTACAATTAAACAACATGTGAAATTTGATTAGCATGATGCATGTATGAGGAAAACAAAAGAAAACAACCATAGCTTCAATTTGAAAAGGTGTTTACCCAGTTTGAAATTTTTATTTATCAAGTTATGAAACTTTAGCTTCTTAAAGGAGTTACCCAAGCATTTGTTGTTTTCACCAATTTTAATTGTTCAAAATAGATAACAAAGTTCATATGTGGAAAGAACACAAAATTTTAGGTGGAAAACATGTTTCATTTGTTGAAAAAGGATTTATAATGAATTAATTATGAATTAAACAAGTTTAAACAAGATTTAAATGAATTTAAATCAAGTATGAAATTATTTGAACTTTTTATTTGTTCAAAACATTAAATCAAATTCATATTTGAAAAGTTTATACTTTTCTGGTTTGAAAATATATTTTATATGTTCAAAAAGAAATTAATTTGACCAAGTTATGAATTGAGCAATTTTAAATGATTTAAACAAGGTTTAAATTATTTAACCAATTTAAAGTATTCAAAACATGTAACAAAGTTTATATTTGGAAAGGTGGTTCAATTTGGCATGGAAAACATATTTTATATGTAACATTTGAATTAATTTTGAATTAGTTTTGAATTTAACCAACTTGTAATGAGTTGTTTGAATTTGAATTTTGAAAACATTTGAAATGTCCAAAACAGAAAAAAAAAATGATTTAAACATGTAGAGAATTAAATTTGGTACAGAAAACATATTTTATTTATTTTATTTGGATTTGAAATACAAAAGATATTCAAATTTTAAATACAGGGGCTATTCTGCAATTTTAAAACATTTAGTTTTGGTCCAGGGGCTTGGATGCAAAAGAAAACTCGCAGAAAGGCCCCTGAAACCCCTCTCTCACGCAGCAGTCCCACCCCCTGGGTCACTGGCCTGTGGGCCAGCGCCCAGCTGGCGCTGCGTGGCGCGCGTGTGTGTGCCCGCGTGGCCTCCGCGGTCGATGGCAGGTGGGCCCTGCACTCCCGCGTGACAAAGGAGCAAAAATGGGTTTTAATCTGCGCGCGGGGGGGATCGAACCCGCGACGCAGCGTTGCGCGCCGTTGGATGCAACCAGTGCGGTGCGGATCGATTGGTGATAGCAGATGCGCGCGCGTGGTTTTGAGGTAGCTATGCGGGATGCGCGCTTAACTGACGAAACTGAACCCAAGGTTCAGGCTTTCTACTGAAACGCGGCGACAGACGGCACGGCGGCGCGCGCTCACCATCGATGACCACTAACTGGCGGCGCTAGGGTGTGCGTGCGTGCGTGCTGAGGAGTGTGGAGTGTGCTCGTGTGCTTGGACGGTCCGAACACGCACGGAATCGTGCTCGAAAACAGCCATGGCGGCACGGGGGCGGACGCTGCCGGAGTTTCAGAAACGGCGCGAGCAAAACAGGAAACGAGGGGGGCAGGAGAGTGGCTTGGGGCGACGGGTGCCTCACCGGGAGGTGGTTGGTGTTGCTGGTTGAGGCCGCCGTGGTCGGGGATGACGGCGCAGCGGCGAGGTTCAGAACAACTGCGGCGGTGACGGGCTCGTCGTCGAGGATCAGCGGCCCCTGGGTCCTGCTGCAGCTGTCGATGAGGACGAGGGAGAGGTGGCGGTCCTGCTCGTGCCCCTGGCTTGCACGGTGGCGCCACCTAAGTTGCTGTCGACGGCGGCGCCATGATCGACCAACTCCCCCAACGTTCGCCGGAGAGGAGAAATAGGGAGGAGGAAGAGAGCTGGCGGTGGCAGGGAGGAAGAAGAGGGCTAGGCTAGGGTTTAGGGGTCTCGGGGGCTAGATATAGGGCGAGGAGAGGGAGCAGGTGGCGAGGGGGGTGCTCTGCTGCGTGCGCGCTGGCGTCAGCTGACGCCAGCCGTACGGAGGAGGGAGAAGGGGGCCGCGGGCCTGCTGCGCGCGCGCGCTGGGGTTAGGTGGGCTGGGCTTGGCCCAGTCTGCCTTCCCCAGCCGTTTTCCTTTTTATTTTTTTTGTTCTCTCTGTTTTTTTTTGCTGAAAAGAAAAAGGGAAGAAAAAGGATAGTTTTGGGGTTGGAAAAATTTAGGAAAAATTTGTATAGGTTATTTATTGTAACAGCACCAATGTGCAAACTTTTGTTTTTCAAAAATTCCAATTTGGGTTGCTGTTTATATTTTATTTTAAATTGAGTGAAATTTGATGTTAAATGAATTATTAAAAAGAACCATTTAAATAGTTTGAACCTTCAAGTTATAGGAAAGAATTTGATGTTTTGATTTGAATATTTTTATTTGGAAATTGTAACAGAACAAGTATGAAACAAGAATTTGAAAATTGGTTTGAAATTCATATGGAAAACAAGGGAAAACAGAGGAAAACAAAGGAAAACAATTGGAAAACAAATGCAAAACTTAATATGCCATGATGCAAAACATAATTTAACAAAAAGCAAACATTCTAAAGGTTGTTTTTCATGCATGGGATGTTACATCCATCACGAGACTTACCCATGATGAATGATTGGCAGTAGATAATAGTACTCTCCGGTGAGCTCGCGAATAAAGCTATGCTCCCCGGCAACGGCGGCAGAAAATATTCTTGGTGACCCACAAGTATAGGGGATCGCAATAGTCTTCGAGGGAAGTAAAACCTGAATTTATTGATTCGACACAAGGGGGCAAAGAATATTTGTGAGCCTTAACAAGTGAGTTGTCAATTCACTTGCACCTGAAAGTTGACTAGTTCGCAGTGGTTTATCAGTAGTAACATTTTTATAGCAGCAGTAGTAGTGAAGTAACAACAGCAGTAGTGTGAAGACAGCAGCAGTGACGTTTGAAGTAAACAGCGGGATTTAATATTGTAGGCATAGAGATGGATGAACGGGCGCTGCATGGATAAGAAAGTTCAAATTATGATCATGTCACGGGCATTGAAGATAAATAAGATAAAGCATCCAAGTACTAAGTAACCATAGGCATGTGTTCCGTAAATAGTCGTACATGCTCGCAATAAGAACTTGCACAACATCTTTTTCCCTACCAGCCCGTGCCAGCGGGGCCTCAAGGGAACTACTGGTAATTAAGGCGTTCCTTTTAATAGAACACCGGAGCAAAGCATTAACACTCCGTGAAAACATGTGATCCTCACATCGCAACTGTCCCCTCCGTTTGTCCCAATTTCTGTCACTTCGGGGCCTCCAGTTCCGGACAACGATATGTGTAAACAACTTGCAGGTATGATCAAGAAACAATAATTATCATCATGATTCAATAACATGTTCAGATCTGAAATCATGGCACTCGGGCCCAAAGTGGCAAGCATTAAGCATAACAAGTTGCAACAATGTCAATAGCACTAATAGAGGATACTAGGCACTATGCCCTAACAATCACGACATTATTACATGAACGATCTCATCCAATACCTACCATCCCCTTCATCCTACTGCGGGGGAATTACTCACACATGGATGGGGGAAACATGGATGGTCGATGGAGAGGCATTGGTGATGACGGTGGCGATGACCTCCTCCAATTCCCCGTCCCGGCAGGATGCCAGAACAGGAACTTCTGATCCTCGAATCGAGGTTCGGACGGCGGCGGCGCTCTGTTGTGTTTCTGTGGAAATATGACGAACCCCCTCGCGTTTTAGGGTTGAAGGATATTTGTAGTCGAAAGGGGAGTCCGAGGGGTATGTGGGTGGCCCACACCATAGGTTGGCGCGGCCTAGGGGGCCCGCTCTAGAGGGTGGTGTGGCCCCCTTCTAGCTCTCGGGGTCTTCCGGGGTGAAAACATCAATGCGGTCTTTTCTGGGCAATTTCCCAAAAGTTTATTTTTCTGCACAAAAACAAGACACCAAGGTAATTCTGCTGAAAACAGCGTTAGTCTGTGTTAGTTGTATTCAAAACACACAAGTTTAGAGGAAAACAATAAGAAAAGTGTTCGGAAAAGAAGATACGTTTTTGATGTATCACCGGGTTTCTCGAGGGCGGCATTTCTTTTCCGTCTTCCTCTGAGCGAGATTGGGAGGGAGCGTTGTTGCCTTCCTTCCGCTTTTTGTCTTCCCAATTATCTCTGATTCGGAGATTTGGGTTATTCTCGCGACTTGGCTGGTGACACCCGGTTCTAGACGCTGGATCCTTATCATGTGGATCTTTCTTGTCCTTTTGGGAGACTTCATTTTTTCCCTTTGAACTTCCTGAATCTCCTGGTTGGCTTGGCTCTAGTGTTGTGCCCGTGGTAGTTTTGCACAAGCATGAACTTTCGTACAATTTGTCGGAACGTGTTTGGCCTCGCTGCTGCTGTTGTAATGCTTTTCCTAATAAGTCATGCACTCCCTGATGCTTTTCGTCTTTGGAATAATGGTCGTCATTGAGGATGGCGAACGTGGTTTCCGTTTTTCGGCAGCAGTCTTGTAGATGCGTTCACCCTTAGCGTTTATGTTGTTCAGTTGTTTCTACCAGGACGGGTTTTCCAGCCATCTTCTGACTGGCGGTTCTTCTGGGACTCCAATTCAGGGAAACCTTGTAGGCTTAATTCGTGAGAGATTTCGGCGTTCAAATTCCTCGATTTCCTCATGTTGCATTTTGACGGCATCCTGGGATTTTATGAGGTTTTCTCAAGACCGATAAAGTTGTTGTTGTTGCCGCATTATAGCTTGTCTCCTGGCTTCCAGCACTTCCGGTGGTTCACGCCTTCTAACCGGGGTAAAAGGAAAAAAGGAAAGTGTATTTAATATAAAAACTGAAAATGAATCAAAAAATAAAATAAAATAAAATAAAGGAATAAAAACCGGGACAGATTAACCGTAGTAGAAAATCGACCATAGTCCTTTTTCTGATTTATTTTTTAAAGCATACCTTTTTCTGATTTATAAACCAAGAAAATAGTAGTATTTTTTCTAGTGATTACTAGAAAATAGTATTTTTTTTTTAAGAATACTAGAAAATAGTTAACATATAGACACGGGATTGATGGGCTTGGGCAAGCAACTATCTTTCTTCGCGTGGCACGAGCTACCCGCGCCGCCGCAAGCACTTGTAACGCTCGTCGTTACTCTGGCCGCGATCAGCCATGTGGGCCGGCCCATATGCAGGTTTTTGTTTTCTTTCATTTTTCTGTTTTTTCATTTGTTTTTGCACCATTTTAAAAATCTGAATATTTTAAGAAAGAAATTTTAAAAATCTAAACAATAAAATTATAATATAAACAAATTTTAAAAATAAACAATTTTTAAACAATTTCTAAAATGAATAAATTTTGTTAATGAACAAATTTTCTAATATGAACATATCTTGAAATTAACAATTTTTTAAATGTATAATTTTTTAAAATGAACACTTTTCTAAAACAAACATATTTTGAAAATGAACAATTTTTTTTCTTTATTTTGGTTTAAAAAAAATGTTGATAGTGAAAACAATTACCATTTTCTAAAATTGTTTATTTTAATACCAGTTCCTTGTAAAATAAGTAACAAACAAAAATTAAAAAGAAAACATAATGGGCGGGCCCATATTGTGGAACTGAGGGAGCAAAACTACCTGTGCGCATGGGCGAGTCCGCCTTTGCGTTGGACTCCCAAGGAGCGAGGCATAGGGGCTCCCCGCGCCCCCAGCTGGTCACATATAGTGGGAAAATCTAGCCTCGTATGCGAACATGTCCCGTTACTTTGATAGGCCACCTTTTTGTGCAGTCTCTTCTTCCGCCTTGTTAAAGTGTATACGCTTGTATTTCTTGTGTATTAAACCATGTACGTAGTGTATAATCGAATATCTGTATAGCCTGATTCGATTCTTATCTCTTCGAGATATTCCTTGTACTCCAAGGTTGTAAAACTATATATTGGCAATACGTGGACTCCCCAATCATGTGGCGATTCCCAAACACGTTCGTTCTCATGAGAGCACACCACCGATCCACAAAAACCCTAGCCTACCACCAAGGCGCCTCCGCCATGGGCACTGAATCGTCTTCCTATCTCGGTACCATGGGCGCGCTCACTTCTGGCTCCTCCGCTGCCGTCACCTCACCCTCCTTTGCTACCCTCAACTCCCAGACCGCCGTCGCCCTTGCCTCCCTGCCCGCACCCGCGGCCATGCCGGCCTCCTCAGCAGCCGCCGTCCGCACCCACATCCCGGTCACCCTCGACCTGAAGACCTCCAACTTCACCAAGTGGAGGATGCCGTTCCGCGTGCTGCTCGGCAAGTATGACCTCTTAGACCACGTCAACATCGCCACCGAGCCTGCTGCACGCAACCCCGAGTGGACCTGCGAGGACTACATCGTCTGCTCGTGGCTCTACGGATCCATCTCGGACGAGATCCTCGACATCATCGTGGCTGAGGAGCAGACCGCGCAGGAGGCGTGGACTCTCATCACCAACCTGTTTATGGACAACCACATGACGCGCGTGGTGTACCTTGAGGCCGAGTTCCGCGGCTTCTGTAACATCCCAAGTATGAAAACAACCTTAGAATGTGTTGCTTCTTGTTAATTTATGTTAATGCATCATGTCATCATAAGCATTGTCATGTGTTTCATTTTGAAATTCAATTCAAATTCAAATCAATTTCATTCATACTTGGCATGTTCCAATTGTGAATCACAATTAAAATCTTGCAAACAAATCAATTCAAAAAGCAATCTATTAATTGGTTGGAATTATTCAATATTATTTGTTGTTTCAAAAATTCATTCTTTTGTAACCATATTTGAAAGTTCAAATGACAAATTCAAAATAATTTCAAATCAAATAGTTTTATTGCTTCCCATAAACTTGATTTTCCAAATGAGTGACTTGGTTAATTTCTCAAATAATTCAAACATTGCAAAATTCAAGCAGATTCAATTAAAATTCAAACATCCACAAATATTTAAAAAAATTGAAAACAAAACATCTTGCAACTGGGCTTTTGAGTTATTTAATCCATTAAAAATAATTGCACAATAAAAATTCCAAATCTCACCTCTCCTTTCTATCTATTCCGCTCTTTCTATTTCTCTACAAAAAAAAAGGGAATAAAATAAAAGAAAAGAAAAAAAACAGTGGGGGAGGCAGGCCAGCCCAAGTGGGCTGAGCCCACCTACCACCCCAAGGCCCAGCCCCCACGACCCCTGTCGTCTTCCTCCTCTGTACGGAGCCAGAGGAGGGGAGCTCCTCCCCCACCTGCAGAGTCGCACCTGCTCCACCTCCCCTCTACTTAATCCCCTCGGCCACAACCCTAGCTCCCTCTCTCTCCCTTCTTCCTCCTCCCTCGCGCCGCCGTCTCCTCCTCCCTATCCCTCTCGCTGCCTCGCCCTTTTCTTTCTCTGAACCTCCACCACCGAATGGAGCAGCCGGGGATCGCCGTCGCCATGGCGCCCCTCCGAGCTAGCTAAGGGCGGGAACGGAATCCCCACGTCGTCCTCTTCCGTTTCGCTTCCAGGGAGGAGTCCCTGGAGCACGGGATCGCCACCACCGAGCCGTCGACGTCTCCTGTCGCCGCCGTCGCTGTCAGCACCTCCCCGATCCTCTGCTTCGACGACCATCGGGGGTGAGCTCGCCCTGCCCTTCTTCCTTCCCCCTCTGCACCCGCGGGCAAGCGCACGCCCTAGCGCCCCGCACATCACGGCGCGCGCACGCCGGCAGCGCAGCCTCGCTGCGGACGTCGCCGTCGTTTCTCCTCGTCAACGTTCAGTAACTGAACGATGTTCAGTTTCGTCAGAGATAAAGTCTGAGGCTTTACCTCAAAACCCCACGCCCCCTGTATCTAGCACCAACCGAGCAGCAGCCCAGTGGTTACGCTCCGTGCGCGCGCGCCTGAGGGCGCGGGATCGAATCCCCCCTGCGTGGAATAAAAACCCACCTTTTTATTTTGCAGATCCAGATCCAAATTATTTTCGCACACAGGTCCCTGGGGCTTCACAGTTTAGTCCATGTCCATCACGAATAGGCCCCTGCTAATTAAAAAGAATCACAAATTAATACCAAAACTTCAAAAATGCATAACTAATTCATAATAACCCCAAATTTAATATTTTAAATATGTTTTCCATGCCAAATTAAATTCTCTACCCAAATATAAACTTTGTTTTCTGTTTTGGGTATTTTAAATTTGGTGAAATAATTGAATCCTTGTTTAATTCATTTAATATTGCAAAATTCATAACTTGGGCATAAAAATTCCAAATTCGACAAACCAAATATGTTTTCCATTCTAAATTTCATGTAGATCCCAAATATGCAATTTGTTCCCTGTTTTGAGCAAATAAGGTTGGTGCATTAAATCAATACTTTAAATCCACCTTTTAAATTGCAAAATTCATAATTAATTATTTAAAATTCCAAATTTGACAAATGAGGTATCAATTGGAAGCTAAAGTTGTTTTCTTGCTGTTTTCATCTTTCATCATGCATGTAATCACTTCCACTTAATGTTTACTTGTAATTCTGTTAATTCATTAATATTACATATGGGTATTTCTCAAATGCAATTTAAATTGCTATTGGGCCCATTTAAAATTGCTCGTATGTCCTTTATCATTAAATTGATGCATATAATAAATTGTCATGCATCATCCCATGGTTATGCATTATGCCATGTTATTGATTGTTCGTCTCTCTTCGTTGTTTGTTTGCTTCTTCCCGAATAGACGACGACGTTGAGACAGACGAGGTTTATGACACTACTTCAGAGGAGTTAGCCCAGTACCAGGCTACTGAGTTTGCAGGCAAGTATTCACTCACCTGAACCATTGTGTCCTTTCCACACTGGATACCGATATTTTCCGTTGTCTAATCTGCTAGCCTTAAGATTCGTTGCTTGTGTTCCGATCCTATCACATGTTATCCTGTAACCCTGATATAGCCTCACCTCCACACCTATAACCCTGTTGCCTGTTGCATGTGTCTTAAATAGCATGCTTATGGTTGTTGTGCTCGAGTCTGATGTACGTTATTTCTTTTACCATATTTATTATGTCCTGGGGGCTCGATACTTAAACAACAACCTGTTAATGTTTGAGGTAATAATAATTTGATGATAAGGCACCGGCAGGAGGCCGGGTATGGTTTTGAGGCCTGCTAGTGTCGAACTCGGGAAAAGTTCTTGTCCTCTAGATCCATGATGAGCGCGCTAACCGCATGTGGGAAGCGTGTATGGGCGCCCCCCTCAACTTTGATTCGATTCGCATCTCGTCCAAATCGCCTCATTTAGTCCGGGTTTTCCATTTGCCGCATGCATATGCAGGTGCGAACCCTTGGCGCCAGGGTGGTAACTTTTGTAGTCGGCATTTAGGGAGACACGTTCTTAGAGTGCTATGAGGGTCCCCTTTTCTTCGTGGGGCTTGATTAGCCGTGCGCTCAATTGCACGGGGTTCTTTGGGCTTGATGCGAAGAAGAGTTGGGTTGTGTTGAGTGGCCTGCTTGGTGGGTTTGATCCCCGCCTGGCGGGTTATTCTTACGTGTACGGCCAAATTGGTGCATCCCTGCAGGGTTAAATCTTCTCGAGAAGCCGTGTTGTCTGCGATTATGGATGACTTGGTGATAGGGCTGGCTAACAAGGATTAGACAACTTACACCTAATTAATAATAATTTGGCTAGTAATAGGCTCATTGACACAATAACTTGAACCTTCATTAATCCAACTGTGTGGGTCATCCTCGGATTGCTTCTTTTGGATAAGGGGCGAGATCCAGGATGGGTTTGTTTGAGGTTAGTGGTAGCTGGCTCCGATGCGCTATCTTATCCCTTTCTTTTAGCCGGATGTTGTAGCGTGTCTCTGTAGTTGGTTAGGGCAGCCCGCTGCCGCACCTTTGTATCACCTATCTTCCGTTGAACCCAAAGCATCTGTACTTGGTGTTGTCGGGTACACTTTGGTATCTTGTGCGTCTTGCTTGCCAGTACTCGTCCGTACTGACCCCTTTGGGGCTGCTGGTTCTGCAGACTACGTTTCCGAGGATCCCCATGGTGGCTAGTACGTGGAGTATGACGAGGCTGCTGACGAGTAGATAGCGGACCCGGGCAGGATCCGAGACTTCGTGGATGGGCTCCGTTCTTTCGTTTCCGGCCTCTTAGGCCTATTTCGATCTTGTCTGTACTCAGACACTTTGGATGCTTCCGCTGTGATGTAATGATGACTTGTTGGGACATGTGTCCTCTGCATGACTGTATTTGCTATCTCTGCTCTAGTGAGAGCTTTTGCCACTTATTTCTATTTCTTTGTGTCTTAGAGATTTGTTGTGGTATCACTTGTTCAAATGCCGTTGACGTACCATGTGTGTATGTTATGAAGTACATCAATGGAAGTATTCGGATTTCTATTCGATGGTTTCACAGACGATGAATAGTAGAGGATGGTTGTCACACGTTTACGTGTTGGCCTACTCATATTGAGAGGCGGGTGCAGGTAGGCCCCGTAAGCCATTTATCTACTGTTTAGCGGGCTGTGAGTATCCTCTAAAAGTCCGGGTGCGACAGCTTCGTGCAGGGCGATATCTCCGTCACTGCCTACTGCCATAGCCTCAAGTCGCTCTCCGACGCGCTCCGCGACATGGGCACCCCTATCTCCGATCAGGCCCTCGTCCTCAACTGTCTGCGCGGCCTGAACCCGCGCTTCGCCGACATCACCACCATCGTCACCATGCAGAACCCTCTGCCCTCCTTCACCCAGATCCGCTCTCTGCTCACCCTTCGCGAGACACGGCTCACCAACGCGCAGCAGGTGAGCACGCACACCGTCCTCTGCGGCGCCGCCTCCAGCGGCAACCCGACCAACTCCAACAAGAACGGAGGCAGCAACTCTGGTGGTGTCGACACCGGTGGAAACCAGAACGGCACCGGAAAATACTAATGGAAGAAGAAGAAGAACGGCGGCGGCAACTCTGATGGCGGCCAAAACAGACGCGATGCCGGGTCTTTGTCTGGGGTCGGCCCTTGGGTCTACTTCAACGCGTACACCGGGCAGGCCCAGTAGGCTCCTCCTGTGCGGTCCAAACTTGGGCCCGGACTGCTTGGCCCACGGCCGGACGTGCTCCCTCCTGCGCCGGCCTTCACCTCGCTGGCTTCGCTCCACGGTCAAGATTTCGGCACCAACCCGACAATGACCCCCGGCTACACCAACGCACCTGCATGGGACGTCTCAGCGCTCGTCTCCGCCCCAAAGAACGCGACGACCCCATCCACCGCTGGCGAGTGGGTGATGGACTCCGGATCCACGTCACACATGACCTCTGACCCTGGTATGCTTCATAATCTAGAACCATCCACATCTCCTTCCTCCATCACAGTCGGTAAAGGCTCCACTCTACCGATTACTCATATTGGACATTCTTCTTTATCCGCTTCCGCACGCAAACTTCTCCTAAAAAAAATTCCTTCTTGTTCCTCACATCATTAAAACTCTTAATTCCATTCGTCGCTTTACTATTGAAAACCTTTGCTCTATCGAGTTTGACTCGTTTGGCTTTTCCGTTAAGGATCTGCGAACCAAGGTTGTGATCCTTCGATGCAATAGCCGCGGCGACCTCTACACCATTCCATCCACCGTCTCCTTCAACCGCACCTATGGACTCATCGCCACCCCCCACCACCATCGAGCTTTGGCATCGTCGTCTAGGACACCAGGGTCGTGACATTATGTCACGTCTTCATACGAAGTCTTTCAGCCACTCATGTTTTCCATGCATGCCAACTTGCAAACACGTGCGCTTGCCATTCACTAGGACTCTTTCAACAAGTGTCGCGTCGTTTGAATTAATACATTGTGATCTTGGGACCTCTCCACTTTTAAGTAACTCTGGTTTTAAGTATTACCTTGTAATTGTCGATGATCTCTCTCATTTCATGTGGACCTTTCCTTTGCGAAAGAAATCCTACACCGCTGACATCCTTCTCGCCTTTGTTGCCTATGCCCGTACACAGTTCTTGCGGCCCCTGGTTGCCATGTAGGCTGATAACGGACTGGGTTTATTGAGTCCACCATCAACTCCTTCTTTAACCAGCATGGCATTTGGCTCCGTTTCGTGTTCCTACACATCTGCACAAAACGGAAAAGATGAACGTGCGATCCACACTCTCAACGACATCACCAGAACCCTCATGTTCCAGTCTTCTATGCCTCCACCTACTGGGCCGACGTCACCAGGACCCTCATGTTCCAGCCTTCTATACCTTGTCAATGCACAGTCCTGCCATCCCATATCACAAACTCTACAACACCTACCCTGACTATAATGCACTTCGTGTATTTGGTTGTCTATGCTATCCTAACCAGTCCGCTGTCGCTCCCCACAAACCCCCCCCCCCCCGGTATGTAGCTTGTGTCTTCCTCGGTTACTCTCCAAACCACAAAGGTTACCTTTGCCTCAACCTTGCCACCCGCTGCGTCATCTTCTCGCGACATGTGGTCTTCGACGAGTCGGTCTTTCCTTTTGCACACTCACCTGACCGTCCCACCGACACACCTGCAGCGCTCAATTTTCTTCTCGATCTCGCTGCCACCGAACACCCTTGTCCCATTACTACGGCTCCGCAACCCACTATGAATGCGCCCACCTCGCCCACTGTGCATGGGCGCACGTCGATCACACCGGCCCCGACGCCCACTCAATCTGCCAGTCCTAGCGGACCTCCTTCACCCGGCCCATCTTTCGCACCGACGTCTCCTGGCCCAGCCTCCTCTCCCGGCCAGTTCTGTGGGCCGCCTGCTGGACCACCTTCCGCCTCTACTACACCTGTCACGGTACCCTCTCCTTCTGCATCTATCGATGCCTCCCCTCTTGTTGTCATTCACCGACCACCCTCTTCCTCTAAAACACACACTATGGTTACCCGTGCCAAACGGGGGCTCTTCCAGCCTATAGACCGTCTATGACTTCATGCCACCACCTCCACACCATCTCCTATTCCTAAAACATACCGGGGTGCATTGCATTACCCTAACTAGTGTCATGCAATGCATGATGAGTTCGACACCCTTGTTGCTAATGGGAATTGGTCACTTGTGCCTCGTCCCGCTCGTGCTAACGTTGTTTCAGGTAAATGGATCTTCAAGCACAAGTTCCACGCTGATGGTAGCCTCTCCCGCTACAAGGCTCGGTGGGTGGTCCGCGGGTTCTCTCAACAACCCGGGATCGATTTCGACGAGGCGGTTAGCCCCGTCGTCAAGCCGGCCACGATCTGCATCGTCCTCAGCATCGCCGTCTTGCGGTCGTGGCCCATCCACTAGCTCGACATCAAGAATGCCTTTTGTCGAGACATCGTAGTAGTTTTCATAGACTGGGGTGCCATGAGACTACGGTAGAGACGTGGGGTAACGGAATAGCGTAGTAACACAGAACACGGGATTTTACCCAAGTTCGGTACGTCGCGACAGTACGGCGTACCTACTCCTGCACTTCTCACTAATTGGGACTAAAGCCCGTATAACAGGGTTACAATGTGAGGGAATAGATCTAGCTACTCGACGAGGATGAACTTTCCGGCGAGTTGCGTAGAGCTTTAGCTTGTGTCTAACTTAACTTTGGAACTTATGTAATCTATCTCCCGTCCGGCTTTATATAATAGCCGGATTAGGGCTTACAGAACAAGAAACCTAGAAGACTACGTTTAACTTGTAACTTGGAAAGTAAGGAATCCGTCTTCTCCTCCAAGCCAGATCACGTGGGCCGTGATCCGGGTTCTTCTAGAATCCGGCTTCTGTGCGTCGGACTACTGGGCCGCCCAATGGACCTAAGCCCATTACCATGTAGGCCACCCTGGTAGTCCGGATCTTTGTCTACCATCTTTTATACCCCTATTCAGTATATATCCGACAGTAGCCCCCAGGAAGGATCAAAACTCTGAAACTCCGCCTTTCGTCAAATACATTTTGTCCGGGAAAACTTGATTCAGCAGTCTTGATTCTTTCTTCTTTCCTTTTGAAGGAGATGGTAACACAAAACTCGGAACTATGAAAATCCGGCTTTTCTTCTCGCGATCCTTCGCGGAAAAGGAACTTATGACATCAGCGCCTTAATCATGCTGACGCAAGCGCCGCTTGGTTTCACGCGGGAAACCCTGCAACGTATCTCTGACAGATTCTCACGAGAAACGAGGAGATAGCCATCATTCCTCTGTCGTTCCGTTTCCCGGATTTTCCGGCGAGCGACACGCGTCGAACATCCAACGGTCAAAAGAGCCGTTGGCACGTATCTAGAGGTTTTCAGGCTATAAATAGCCGTCCTCGTCGTCATCGGAAATCTTTCCTCACTCCCACACTGCCCACGCCATTGACGCAAACGCGAGCTCGAGAGCGAGAACGAGACCTTGCCCCGACGAGCTCTTCGCACGCCGGAGCGCACATTCGCCACCGAAGAAGATGGCCTCTCCGTCGTCCTCACCGGCTCGCGCCTCCATCGACGAACTTTTGGGCGACCTAGATCCACAGCTAGGGTCGCCCAAGCCTGCCGGCGGCGAGCCGGAAAAGACCACGGCATCCGCGGCGGGCGGAGGAAACGCTTCCACCGTCGCGGACGTCGCGGGCCCAAGCGCCACAACAACTCCGCCGTTTGCACCTGAAACGGCGGAGGAAAAAATCGAGCTCCTCGGCGACAAACTCGCCGCCGCGAAGGCCGCCGCCACCGCCGCCGCCGGAGCAGACGAGGAAGAGGAAACTGCAGGCAACTGGAGTGCCTGCAGTATTCCCCCGGCTCTCCTTCCAAACTTGGAGAAGGAGGGTTTGGTGCTCAAAAAGAAATGGCGGCTCTTGGAAGAGGAGACCGAACCCACGCCACAAGAGGGCGAAAGGGTGCTTCTTGCCTCCCACCTTCTACGAGGTATGGGGCTCCCACCTTCCTCTTTCTTCCTCCAGGTTCTGTCACATTACAGCATCCAACCTCACAACCTTCCTCCCAATTCCATTCTGTACATGGCCGGCTTCCAGGCATTGTTCGAAGGTTACCTAGGAATAGAGCCTAGGTTAGAGTTTTGGCTGTATTGCTTTGGGGTCAAGCGTAACTCTTCGGAGGGCGCACTCCGAAATTGCG
Organism: Alopecurus myosuroides; assembly: GCA_028641055.1. Classification (NCBI taxonomy): domain Eukaryota; kingdom Viridiplantae; phylum Streptophyta; class Magnoliopsida; order Poales; family Poaceae; genus Alopecurus; species Alopecurus myosuroides. Next base: position 48,786,920 of record CM054062.1, on the reverse strand, counting down.
GGACCATTTCCTTTACTCTTCGGAGATTCCGAGAGGATTGGTTCCCCAAAATCAAAACCTCAGAATCCGTCAAATTTTGGACGGGTTCTTTTTTCTATCATCCCGACGTGCCTTTTCCTAAAAAGGCCGTCGGGGTTCCACCTTTTGTGAACTCCGCCGCCGTTCCCCAGGATAACTGGGTAACAGAGGCCGTCCAAGTTCTGCCTCCAGATCTGCTAAGGATCAAGAGGCGCATCGCCAAGCTCACCTCCTCCAAACCTCCTTTGACCGGTATGGACACGGTCTTTTGCTGGCTGGATAGGCGGATTCAGCCATTAGCAAACCACGGAGGCCGTCTCTTGTGTGAATACACGGGAGCCAAGGATCCAATGCGGACAACCGACAAGGATTGGCCCGCAAAGGAACTTAGGCGGCGCATCAATCAGTTGGTCGCATCGCGCGACCAATACACGGAGAGTCGGCCAATGTACACGGCCGACAACCCAGCCCCCAAGGTAAATTTTCCGTGATTTGGGTATAATCTCAATTCCTGGATAATCTACCTTTTGACTCTGATTGGTTCTTCCGACAGCTTGCGGATCTTCCAGACTCGGAGTTAGCCTCCGAGGCCGAGCTGGATGCGCTGCGCACCGCCGCTACGGGTGGGCGCAAGCGTAAGAAGATAATTTCTTCGGATGAGATTATCGACCTTGACGGAATCCCCGTCGCCACTTCCAGGTTATTTTCTTCTGGGTTTTTCTTTTATGGGATCTTTTTCGTCCATCTTCGGTGTTTTAACCTTTTCCGGGTTTTTGGTTTTTAGCCTACCCCCCTCCAACCTGAAGCCGAGAAAGCTGAAGAAACTCAGAGTTTCTTCCAGCCAAGGCAGCCAACCATCTCCCGCCGTCGCCCCGGACACGCCGCAGACAATGGCGGAAGAGCCTACTGCAACCCCCACCACCAAGCCCCCAGAGCCCAGCCAGCCCGTTGTATCCGAGTCGGATACGAGGGAAAGGGCGGCCCCAGAGGTGGGGAAATCTTCTCGGACTTTCGACGAGGAAATCCCCACCTTTGATAAGGATTTTAAAGCTATCAATGACAGCTTGGACGCAGCCGGAAATCACTTCGCGGAATACGCGAAAGAATTCAAAGAAAACTTAGCGGGTTTGCAGCGCATGAGCCAGGTATATAACTCTAGCCCCCAAGCATTAATTAAAATGCGTGCTTTTTGCTTTGATGCTTTTTGTACTCATTCTTCTCCTTTCCATGTTTCAGCAAACCTCCGAGGCCATAAACCTGGAAGTTTTCAGGAAGCTCACCATCAAGAATAAAGAAGTTCGAAGTCTTCTTTCTATTCTTGAGGAGAAGGAGGCGGAGCTGGAATCATCTCAGCTCGCTTTGACGGAAACGAAAGGTAAGCTTTTTCGTTTTGAAATTTCCGATTTAAGACTTTGTCTAAGTTTTTTCCCGAGGAAATTGATCAACTCGGATTTTCCCTTGCTTTTCAGCTGCCTTAGCTCAGGCTAAGCAAGCAGCGGAAGATTCTGGCAACGCCGAAATTCTCCGCAATGAGAACATTGAGCTTCACAAGAATCTTGTGAAAGCTCAACAAGACCTGGAAGCCAGCAACCTGGCTCTTGGAATGGCTAATTCCAAGGCTTCCGAACAGGCGGAGAAAGACAAATCCACCATTCAGGATTTGACCGAAGCTCTGAACATTCGCTTGGAGGAAGTTTCCGAGATCGACAAGCTCATCGGTAAATTTCTTACCCTTTTCCTCATCTTTCCATGTTTTGCTTTCTCTGTTTGTCTGCTTAACCCTTTTGTATGTTTTATTGGATCAAACAGGAGACACCCCAGATGGAACTCGGATTGCAGGCATCCGAGCTTTCGGGGAATCATGGAATTTGATTAAGGCTGCCGGGACGCAGCTCATAGAGAAGTTCCTTCCCGATAAATCTGGGGAATGCTCGGAGGTTGAAAAACTTCCGGGTATCATCATGGAGGTGGCGGAGTCCAAGGAGTCTCTTCTCCGCTCCGCTGCACGGGGTGGCGCGCGCATGGCCTTAGGCCTTATGCGCATGCACTATCCTAGTGCCAAATCCTGGCGTGTGGCCACCGGTGTCCCTCAGGGATACACGGATGCGCAACGAACCACCATCTTTGGTGAAGTTAAGGGCCACGCCACCCAGATTGCCGCCATGGTAAATGTCGCCGTCAACTATCCAGAAGAGGAAGCTCCTCCAATCCCCGACGAAGAAAGCAGCGAGGAGGAGTCGGATTCTTGAAAGGTTACCTGGAACCTGGATAGAAAAAGTAGACAATAGGAGCATTACTGTTCTTTCATTTGTAATCTGAAATGTAATGCTTCTTTTATATTAATGAGAATTCCACCTTTTGCAGTTTAAACTATGAAATTACTTTGCAAGTTGTTTGGATTTTACCATTCCTTTATCTTCTAAGTTCTCTGGTGTATATGCTTTAACTGTCCTTAGTGTTTGAAATGGCTCAAATAGCATTATGAATCGTTATGCCGAGTAACTGGGGACGAACCAATCAGTTTTGAAACTCGAAAACATGAATCATGCTAAAGGCATTTTTACTAACTAGTTCCAGTAACCCAGCATACGCACAATCAGATAAGACTTAGAGAAACAAGGAAAGTTTTAAGTGAAACTTGGGCACGCAGGCAATTCAAGTTTCCTTTAGCCGTTAAAAGGCTGAAAAATCATTCAGTTATGTAACGCCGAGTACGCAAGCACAATTCAGGTTAACGTTGAGAAATTTGTAAGATCATTGGGAAATAGATGAGGCGGAAACACTTTGCACTTATAAAGAATATGGATAACAGCATTCCGACAACTTTATTTCATGATCTCAAAAGATGTTTACATAGAAATTGAATTAAGTACGGAAAGGTACATAACTTTCTATACGTTCCCAGGCTTCCGCAATCCACTTGACCTTGTCGAACTTCTCCAGCAGTTTGTGAAATGGTAAGGTTTTAGCCCCCAGCCAACTAAGAAATCTTTTTATGGCTGTGGCGGAACCCGGCAATTCTGGGACATCTTTTTCACACGTAAGTTCTGAGATGCTCGAGATTGCCTTAATCTTTTCCGGGTTAACTTCTATTCCTTTATGAGAAACGATGAAACCCAGAAGTTCACTTGAGGGAACCCCGAATACGCACTTAGATGGATTCAACTTCATCTGGTAGGTGCGTAAGTTTTCGAAAGTTTCTCGCAAATCCTCAAGGAGTGTGTCTTTTTCCTTGGTTACGACGGCAATATCGTCCACGTAAACATGGACATTTTTTCCAATCTGACTATGCAAACAACGTTGCATGCAACGCTGGTAGGTTGCACCTGCGTTCTTCAGGCCAAAAGGCATGGTTACGTAGTAATACGTCCCGTACGGGGTTATAAAAGAAGTCTTGATTTGATCTTCCTTTTTCATGCGTATTTGGTGGTACCCGGAGTATGCATCCAAAAAGCATAAAAGCTCAGAGCCTGCAGTGGCGTCTATTATTTGATCGATTCGCGGTAACGCAAACCTATCTTTCGGACATAACTTGTTCAATCCTGTGTAATCTATACACATTCTGAGGGCAGTTGTGTCTTTCTTCGGTACTAATACCGGATTTGCGGACCAATCAGTATGGATTACTTCCTTGATAAAATCCGCTGCTAAAAGCCGGATAATTTCCTTGCCAATAGCCTTCCGTCTTCTTCCGTCAAATCGACGGAGACCTTGTTTGACGGGTTTTGATCCAGGAATAACCTTGAGTTGGTGCTCAGCAAGTTCCCTGGGTACGCCTGGCATGTCAGCTGGACACCAGGCGAAAATATCCCAGTTCTCACGGAGGAACTTGATGAGCTCGCCTTCCTATTTGTCGGTCATCCCAGTCCCTACTACGACAAATTTTGTCGGATCTTTGGGATCTAGGATTACCTGTCTTGTATTCTCGGACGCCTTGAAGCTATCTGTTGGCTTCCGAGTTTCTTTTCCTGCCGACATTTCTTTCGGCGATACCTCCTTGGCTAACTCCTTCAGTTCTTCCTGAGCTATAACTCTTTGAGCGCAAAGGGCGTTTTGCTTCTCCAACTCGTTTGCCAGCTTGAAATCACCGGCAATGGTGATTACTCCTCCTTTGGGTCCTGGCATCTTCAGCTTGTTGTAGATATAGCAAGATCTTGCCATAAATTTGGCGAAAGCCGGACGTCCGAGTATTGCGTGATACACGCTCTCGAACGGCACAACTTCGAAGGATACTTTTTCCTGCCGGAAGTGATCTTTATCTCCGAAGGTGACATCTAGGGAAATTTCTCCTAGGGATCGTGCTTGCCTGCCAGGAACAATGCCATGGAAGCGTATATTGCTGTAGTTGAGCTGGGACTCGGATATCTTCAAGTGCTTCAGTGTATCCAGGTACATTATGTTGATGCTGGATCCTCCGTCCATCAGCACTCTTCTTAGTCTAGTGTTTTGAACAATAGGGCTTACAACAAGAGCTTGTGTGCCGGGTTCAGGGATATTTCCGGGATGATCTGACTGATCCCAGATTATCGGTGTGTTGGAGTACTTCAAGAATTTTGGGGTTGCAGGAACGACCGCGTTTATTTCTCGAAGTGTCCTTTTGGCCACCTTTGCTGACGGGGTTGCTAGGAAAGTTAACATTGCTTCTCCGTCAACTCTCGGAAATTTAGGTTCGCCTTTTCGCTGCTGTTCCTGGATTTTGTCATCAGTGTCCGATTCACTGTCTTCTTTTTCAGCTTCTGGCTTTTGTTTGGCAGGTTTCCTCTTGGAACCCTTCCCTTTATTTCCGGATCCTGCATTGCCTTTCATATGCTTGTTTAGCCGGCATTGCGCGTTTGTGTGGGTTGGTTTCCCAAACTGAGAGTGGTGGACGCAGGGTTCCGACTTAATTCTCTCCCATTCTTCGGGAGTGTAATTGATTGGATCTGGACTGCGGCCTTTCCACTTGTTCACCTTTTCTCCTCCAAAGGCTATGTTAACCTCCTTGGGCTTTGTTGTTGACTCCGGAGTTCCTTTTTATCAGAACGAGGTGTTTTCTTGGCCAGTATCAGTGACTCAATATTGCCTCCTCTTGCTCTGATATCGTCTTCGGCTGCAGCATGCTCATTAGCGGTTGTAAGCATAGATCCGAGATCTTTGTGCTTTTTGGAACCAACCATGAACGGTACAAGTCCGGGTTTTAGGCCATTGACGAAAGCATGCATTGCTTGTACGTCAGTTACTCCAGAGCAACTATTCTTCATTGCAGTCCATCTGGAGATGAAATCCACGTATGGTTCGTCTTCAAATTGGGTGCAACGGTTCAGCTGGTTGATGCTATTTGGGCGTTTGTATGTTCCTCGAAAATGCTGAGTAAATACTCTCGCCATATCATCCCAACTGTCGACAGTTCTTGATGGTAAACCATTGATCCAATCTCTGGCTCCGTCTAGCAACATTAGGGGAAGAAACTTGACAGCTTCCAGGTCTGTCCCGTTGTTGATTTGGACGGCTGTGTAATAATCTGAAAGCCAGGTATCCGGGTTTGTACTGCCGGTATATTTTTGGTAGGTTGGACCAACTTTGGCGAAGCCAGAATGCAGGGTTATCCTTCGGATCCTGTCAGTAAAACACTTAGGACCAAAGTATAGATCATCCTTTTCTGCTCTATCAATATGTGCAGAATATCTCCCGGCTGAATGGACAGAAGGGGATCTGCTCCTTTCTTTTCCATTGTTGCGCGGACGCGCTTTTCCGAGGTTATCTCTATCTCTTCCATTGTCACGCCCTCTGGGATTAGGTGGAGTCCTGCTCCTGTACCTTTCCTTATCTTTAGGCGGTGTCCGAGATCTTTCACGTCTGTGAGGTGTATCATATCTTCCGGCTTTTTCAGCTGGGTTTCTCGGAGGTGGCATTATTTTGCCGTCATTCCGGTTTTTGTCTTCCCGATCGTGTGGTTTATATCCATCTTTCGGGAGATGAGGTCCGGTTCTAGACGATGCGTCCCGGTTGTCGGGGTTTTTCTTGTCTTTTCTCGGATCCTCTTTTTTATCCGAATCTCCGGGTTCTTCCGGTCCAGGTGCTCCAGCGGCGCAAGTAACAGTTTTGCAGAGGGCGGAATTATCATGCAGCCTCCCTGATCGCTCTTGTCCTCGCTGTTGCTGCTGTAATGCTTTTCCTAGGAAAGCATACACCCCTTGGAGTTTTTCCCTGTTGGAGTACAGATCGTTGTTTAGGATGGCGAACGCTGCTTCCGCGTTTTCTGCTGCGGTTTTGTATATTGGTTCGCCCTTGGCATCTTTGCCGTTTAACTGCTTTTGCCAAGATGGGTTATAAAACCTTTCTTTTGGCGGCAGTTCTTCCGGTTTTGCGATTCCGGGTAACCTAGTAGGTTTTAAGGCAGATCTATGCTTTCTCTCGTACTCCTCTATTTCTTCCTTCATGACTTTGATGTCATTATGGGTTTGTTGGAGATGTTGCCGAGATCTAAGCAGATGTTGCTGTTGCCGTTGGAAAGCTTGTCTCCTGGCTTCCAGCATCTCAGGGGGTTCATTGGGTCCCACTGGAGTTTGTAATAGTTCTTGCTCTTCCAGTTCTGTCATTGGCGGAGCGGTGATTTCCTTAGATTTCTTTTCCGTAGGCTTTGTGCCACTAATATCTCCAACTTCCAGGTTTTCATCAGCGAGATCAGCTGACTTTTTCTTCCGGAGTGTGTACTGGAGTTTTTTAGAAGCACGGTGCTTTTTCTTGGAAGATGGTGGTTTTTTGACAGGTTCATCCTCTGTCATCTCCTTGACATTAGGGAATATCGGAGAAGTTTCTCCGTCTTCCCTCTCTTCCACTGGCGGAGGGGTTTTAGGGCTTTCCTGGCTGTCGGCACCCGTTGTATCAGCTGGTTTTGCCATTAGCACTTCATGGAATCCCTCTTGAAAGGACTTAACTTTTCTTACGAAGGCATCATCGTCTTCGTCCTCGGAGTCGAAGTTATCCGATCCGGTTTCCGACTCCAATCTCGCCTCTATGGCGGCAAGCACGGACTCTGTTTCCGAGTTCATCGTCTGGTTGACGGATGTCGGATCTTCCGTCTCTGTGACGGGTATTGGTTCTTCCGTCTCTATGACGGGTAGGTTGTTATCTGCCTCTTGCACGGGATTTCCGTCATCCGTGTTTTCAGCGATTTCGGATTGCACCATGCCGATAAAGTGCGTATCACTGTTTTGTCGGCGATCTGAGCAAAATCCGGCATCATAGTCGTCTTCGACTGGGTATAGGGCGGGTGGGATAAATTTGCTTCCACCGCAAAACCCCATTGCCTCTGCAGTTAGTCCGATAAAGATGTTAGCAGATCCAATCGGTAACACGCAGGCACTTACCAGGTGGTTTTGCGCCGGTATGTAGGATCCATTGTCGAGGAAGCGCCCGACGTCGTCGTCGAATTCCAAGCTTCCGACAGTGATCGATCTTCCAATTCCGCCTAGTATCCCAGATCGGAACTTCACGCCTGACGACGTTTGCCCCACGGTGGGCGCCAACTGTCGAGACATCGTAGTAGTTTTCATAGACTGGGGTGCCATGAGACTACGGTAGAGACGTGGGGTAACGGAATAGCGTAGTAACACAGAACACGGGATTTTACCCAGGTTCGGTACGTCGCGACAGTACGGCGTACCTACTCCTGCACTTCTCACTAATTGGGACTAAAGCCCGTATAACAGGGTTACAATGTGAGGGAATAGATCTAGCTACTCGACGAGGATGAACTTCCCGGCGAGTTGCGTAGAGCTTTAGCTTGTGTCTAACTTAACTTTGGAACTTATGTAATCTATCTCCCGTCCGGCTTTATATAATAGCCGGATTAGGGCTTACAGAACAAGAAACCTAGAAGACTACGTTTAACTTGTAACTTGGAAAGTAAGGAATCCGTCTTCTCCTCCAAGCCAGATCACGTGGGCCGTGATCCGGGTTCTTCTAGAATCCGGCTTCTGCGCGTCGGACTACTGGGCCGCCCAATGGACCTAAGCCCATTACCATGTAGGCCACCCTGGTAGTCCGGCTCTTTGTCTACCATCTTCTATACCCCTATTCAGTATATATCCGACACCTTTCTCCATGGCAATCTTGACGAGGAGGTCTACTTCTAACAACGTCGGGCTTCATCGACACTCGCCTCCCCGACCATGTCTGTCGGCTTCACAAGTTGTTATACGGGCTCAAGCAGGCCCCTAGAGCCTGGTACCAGCGGTTCGCCCACTTCGCACATCGCCTTGGCTTTGTTGCTTCGACGTGCGACGTCTCACTCTTCATCTATCGCCATGACACCGAGCTCACCTTCATCCTCCTGTATGTAGATGACATCGTCATCACCGCCTTGTCATCGATGCTCTTGCAACACATGACCGCGCGCCTCCACTCCGAGATCGCCATAACAGACCTCGGCGATATGTCCTACTTCCCCGGAATCTCGGTCTCGCGCACATCGTCCGGCATGGTTCTTTCTCAATGCCAATAAGCGTTCGGCCTCCTCCAGCGCGTCAGGGTGGCTGACTGCAACCCATGATCCACCCCTATCGACTTCAAGGGCAAGCTCTCGGCCTCGGAGGGTGGTCTCCTCTCTTACCCCACAATGTACCGCAGCTGCGCTGGCGGCTGGCGCCCTTCAGTACCTGATGCTCCCGACCTCGCCGACGCTGTGCAACAAGCATGTCTCTACATGCACGCGCCTCGCGAGCCTCATCTCAACCTCCTAAAGCGGATACTTCGCTACATCAAGGGGACTCTCAACTTCAGCATGCACATCTCGTGCTCGCCGCCGACCTCTCTCACCGCGTACTCCGATGCCGATTGGGCTGGTTGTCCCGACAAAAAACGCTCTACTTTGGGCTATTGCGTCTACCTCGGCGATAACTTGGTTTCCTGGTCATCTAAGCGGAAAACCACGGTATCTCGATCCAGTGCCGAGGCGGAATACAGCGCTGCTGCTCATGTTGTTGCGGAGTGTTGCTGGATACGACAACTACCTGGCGAGCTTCATCAACCCCTTACATCAGCCACAGTGGTCTTTTGTCATAATGTCAGCGCAGTTTACATGGCTTCGAATCCGTTCCAGCATCGGTGCACCAAGCACATTGAAATCGACATACACTTTGTACGAGAGAAGGTGTCACTTGGACAGGTTGCCTTTCTCTGGGCCATTTACTTCTCAGCTTTGGAGCAGTTATTCGCCGAGGCTGGCCCGATGTGTGTTTGATGTTCAATCTAGACAAGACGGCCTTCTCCCCTAAAGAAACAAGACGACGCGAATGTGAAGTACTTATTCGACTTCCCGTGAAGTTTTTTTTGTTCTGATTTATTAATTTCCCGTTGGTTCAACCACTTAGAGTATCACTAATGTGTTACCAAATCATGCCGAACCTTGTCAACCCATCCATTCTTTCAAGTGTAGGATTAATTTAGACTAGCATCCTGCACCGTGAACCATCGATCTGGCATACTGATCGATTTGATTAGTCTACAACATGAATCTTCTGTGGATAAATCTTATCCCCAATGTAACACCTGGGGTGTTACCCTAAGTAGAAAGTTGTTTGTTTTCTTTTTGCTTTGCATCACATGCATCATATGCATTGCACCATGTTTTTCAAAACAACTCAAAAATTCAAACCAAATTAAACTTTCAAACATTGTCCAAAATTTATAATTAAAAATTGCAAACTAAAACAACTCAAATTGCTTCCAATAGTTTGAAGTTATTTAGATTGCTTATTAGCTAAAAAATTCCTTTTTATCAACACCCTAATGGCAAATTAAATTTCAAATCAATTCATTCATAATTTACATCATCCAATTGTGGGTTTAAAAATTAAATTCTTGCAAACAATTAAATTCAATGATGTTTTCATAAATGTTTGAGCTTATTAAATAAAACTTGTTTATTTCCAAAAATTCCAAATCAAACTAATATTTGAAATTCAACTAACCATTTAAAATCAAACTAATATTTCACATTTTGAAATCAATGCTAACATTGCTTTTACTCACTGTTTTGCAAATTAATAAAAATTATTCCTAAAATAAACACCCCAAAAATCTATCCTTTTCCCTCTCTCTTTTCTTTCCTACTTACAAAAAAAAGAGAGGAAGAAAAATAAAAAAGAGAAAAGGGTGAGCTGTGGGGGAGACAGCCCACCCACAGCCCTTTCTTCCAGCCCACCACCCCTCCTTTTGGGCCCGGTACCCCTTCGTTGTTGTCGTCTTCTTCCTCCTTACGTCAGAGAAGTACGAACCCCCCAACCACCACAGGATCAATCTCCCCCCCCCCTCCGATGATGCGCCGTACGAGCTCGGTGCCCTCCATAAAGATGCCACCCCTCACCCGGGTTGCCCTAGACCCCCTCCCCTCCACGGCGCCGCCATTTTCTCCTCTCTCCCACCTCCCTCTCTCTCTGATTTCTTCCCTGCACCCACCGAGCCCGCCGTCAGACCATGGCCGCTCGCCGTCACCACGGTTCCCCTCAAGCCGAGCCAACCACGGGGATGGAACCGTGGTGGTTCCACCTCGCCCCTCGCTCCGTCGCCGCATGCTGGGAGCAACCAGGGAGGCCGCGCCGTTGCCGGAGCCGCTGCTGCACCGTCGCCATCTGCTTCCTCGATGGCAGGTGAGCGCCTCCCTCTTTCCTCTCTCCCTCCCGCTCCTAGCTGTCCGCCTCCACACGCCCGATGCACGCATGATGCACACACCGGCAAGCAACACCCACGCGCTCGAATCAAACAGCAGCAGCAGCAGCTCGAGATCGCTGTCTGTCGCCGACGAACTGAAGATGGTTTCAGTTTCGTCAGATGGCGCAAGGCTTGGCCTTTTGTCTGAAAAATAAACGCCTCCGTATCTGAACCAAACAGCAGCAGCAGCGCAGTGGTTCTGCTTCCCCGTGCGCACGCATCGATCCTGGGTTCGATCCCGAGGACGCACCCCTTTTCCTATTTTTTCCATCGCGCGCGCATGGCCCACCAGTCATTGGCCCATGTTGCCACCTAGCTGCGCACACACGCCCACGTGGACGCCACAGAGGCACGGGCCCGCACTGCAGAGGCCCAGGCTAGGGTGCCCTGGGTGAAAAACGCCCCAGGAGCCCATCTGCATTCCTTTTCTTTCTTTTAGGTCCCTGTTATTACAGATTGGTCCCTGTTTTTAAATTGCTAATAACTTTTAAATTACAAATCCAAATAATAAAAATAAATATGTTTGTTGAACCAAATTTAATTCTCTACCTAGTTAAACCATTTGTATTCTGTTTTGAATAATTCAAATGCATTCAAATTTCAAATTTATACAAGTCATTTAAAATTTGATTAATTTCATAAATAATTCATACTTAATTCAAATAACCCAAATGAAATATGTTTTCCATGCTATTTTAAACCACCTTTTCAAATATAAATTTTGTTTCATGATTTGAGTAATTAAAATTGCTTAAATAATTTTAAACCTTGTTTAAATCATTTAAATTTGCTAAATTCATAACCTGCTCAAATTAAATTATTTTTGAACATATAAAATATGTTTTCAAACTAGAAAAGTATAACCTTTTCAATTATGAATTTGAATTTATGTTTTTAACAAATAAAATTCAAATAATATTCACACTTGAATTAAATTCAATTAAATCTTGTTTAAACTTGTTTAATTCATAATTAAATCATTGTAATTCCTTTTTCAATAATTGAAACATGTAATCCACCTAAAATTTTGTGATCTTCTCAAATATGAACTTTGTTATCTGTTTTGAACAATTTAACTTGATGAAAATAACAAATGCTTGTGTGACGCCTTTAAGTAACCAAAATTCCAAAACTTAATAAGTGAATTTCAAAATGGGTAAACCTTATTTCCAATTGGTTCTATTGTTGTTATTTTGTTGTTTTCCTCATCCATGCATCATACTAAACCACCTTCACCTGTTGGTTAGTTGTAAAACACTTGTTTCAACCATAATTTGTGGGCTTTTCATATGCAACTCAAATTGCATATTGGTCCATTCAAACATGTTATCATGTCAACTAGTTTATTTCTATGCATCCATTAAATTGTCATGCATCCATTTCTTGATCATGCTGGATCTTTTGCCGTAGTAGTAATTGTTGCCTCCGGTGTTTGTTCGAGGTTCGTTGCTTCTTCCCGGATAGGACGTTGAGATGATGTGAGCAACAACAAGTTCTGTGGATGTACCTCTACTTGCTGGATTCCAGGCAAGTATACTCACTTGCTGCCAAATGGCTGCCTTTCATCACTTGTTACCGATTCTTTCCGTTGTTCTTATTCTAGCCTGTTGATACGATGCTTGTGTCTCGATCCTATCATATGTTTACCTTGCAGCCATGATATAGGCTTCCTTCCACTTCCTATTAACTGTTCTTTGTTTACCTTGTTGGCCCTCGTGTCGTAGTTGCATGCTTAGTGTTGTTTGCGCTCAAGTCTTGTTGTCCGTCTTATCACCTGTTTAGTTTGATAGTTGGGTTTCAATTCAATCAACAACATGTTAATGTTTTGGGTAATAATAATTTGATGATAAGGCACCGGCAGGAGGCCCGGCGTGGTTTTGAAGCCTGCTAGTGTCGACCCTAATTAGGAAAAGGGTCTTTTCTACTGATCCATGATGAGCGCACTAACCGCATGTGGGAAGCGAGTATGGGCGCCCCCCTCAATTTGATTCGATTCGCATCTCGTCCAAATCGCCACACTTAGTTCGGGCTTTCCATTTGATGCATGCATGTGCAGGTGCGAACCCTTGGCGCCAGGGTGGAACTTTTGTAGTCGGCATTTAGGGCGGCGTGGTCTTAGAGTGCTATGAGGGTCCCCTTTTCTTCGTGGGGCTCGATTAGCCGCGCACGCACAGCATGTGGTTCTTTGGGCTTGATGCGAAGAAGAGTTGGGTTGTGTTGAGTACCTCGCTTGGTGGGTTGATCCCCCGTCTGGCGGGTTATTCTTACGTGTACGGCCAAATTGGTGCATCCCTGCAGGGTTAAATCTTCTCGAGAAGCCGTGTTTTCCGCGGTTATGGTTAACTTGGTGAAAGTACTGGCTAACAAGTACTCAGAACAACCTACACCTAACTAATGATAACTTGACTAGTAATAGTCTTATCGACACAATAACTTGAACCATCATTAATCCAACTGCGTGAGTTATCCTCGGATTGCTTCTTTGGATAAGGGGCGAGATCCAGGATGGGTTTGTTTGATGTTAGTTGTAGTTGGTTACGATACGCTATCGTATCCCCCTCTTTTAGCCGGATGTTGTATCGAGTATCTGTAGTTAGTTGGTGCAGCCCGCTGCCGCTTCTTTGCAATAATCCTTTTCCTTTCCGTTGAACCCACAGTATTTGTATCTTGTGATGACTGGTTACGCCGGTATCTTGTGAGTATGGTTTATCCACTTGCCAGTACTTAACCGTACTGACCCACGAATCCTTTTTCGTGGCTGCATATTCAACATTGCAGTCAACAGGTTTGAAGTCTGACGACGTTAGCTTGGGAATCCCTCCGGCTTTGCCTGGGCAGGGATTGGACGCTCTCGGTTATCTTCAGGACTCTTAGTCCAATTTGTATCTTGTCCGTAGTCGGACACTATGTTGTTTCTTCCGCTGTTATTTGGATCTTTGTATTGTATCAGTTGTATCGTTGACTCGTTTGAGTCATCTTGTATATATCTTTTCTGTTGTTGTTGCGGAATATTCGTGAACTGTTGTAATGTTATCACAAGTGGCAACCCGGAATCGGATATTAAGTGGATTTTGGCGGGAATGCTGAAATCTGCATAGTGCCCGATCCCGGGGGCGTCACAAAATGGTATCAGAGCATGGTTTCCGATTCCCGATATTGTTTCGATACAAATGGTTATCGAAGCAACGGGTCCGCAAAGCCTGTAGGTTAACCTCGCTAACGGTCGTTGTTTCTAGAGTGTCAAAAACTATATCTGCTAAACTATTTTGGAAAAAAACATCTCAATAGGGTTCTTGTTCTCTCCTTATCTCTATTCTATTTCCCCTCCCATCTTATTTGTTTTGGAGTCTTCCCCTCTTGTCTATCTTTCAAAGTGTTAGGATCCTACGTGGGTGGACGTTTTCTGAGCCTTTAACCTAATAGGTTCGATCATCGGAAGATTCCTGGTGGAAAAACATCGTCGTCACTCCGAGCAAGGAACCCTTGTTAGTGGTGTCGAGGAGATCAGCTGGAAGCATGAAGAATCGAAAGTCGAACTTCTTTCCCCTCCCGGGTTAGCAGGTGGATTGCGAGGGCGCAATCCCTTGTTAGTGGTGTCGTCTGTAACACCTGGGGTGTTACCCTAAGTAGAAAGTTGTTTGTTTTCTTTTTGCTTTGCATCACATGCATCATATGCATTGCACCATGTTTTTCAAAACAACTCAAAAATTCAAACCAAATTAAACTTTCAAACATTGTCCAAATTTATAATTAAAAATTGCAAACTAAAACAACTCAAATTGCTTCCAATAGTTTGAAGTTATTTAAATTGCTTATTAGCTAAAAAATTCCATTTTATCAACACCCTAATGGCAAATTAAATTTCAAATCAATTCATTCATAATTGACATGATCCAATTGTGGGTTTAAAAATTAAATTCTTGCAAACAATTAAATTCAATGATGTTTTCATAAATGTTTGAGCTTATTAAATAAAACTTGTTTATTTCCAAAAATTCCAAATCAAACTAATATTTGAAATTCAACTAACCATTTAAAATCAAACAAATATTTCACATTTTGAAATCAATGCTAACATTGCTTTTACTCACTGTTTTGCAAATTAATAAAAATTATTCCTAAAATAAACACCCCAAAAATCTATCCTTTTCCCTCTCTCTTTTCTTTCCTACTTACAAAAAAAAAAGAGGAAGAAAAATAAAAAAGAGAAAAGGGTGAGCTGTGGGGGAGACAGCCCACCCACAGCCCTTTCTTCCAGCCCACCACCCCTCCTTTTGGGCCCGGTACCCCTTCGTTGTTGTCGTCTTCTTCCTCCTTACGTCACAGAAGTACGAACCCCCCAACCACCACAGGATCAATCCCCCCCCCCCCTCCGATGATGCGCCGTACGAGCTCGGTGCCCTCCATAAAAATGCCACCCCTCACCCGGGTTGCCCTAGACCCCCTCCCCTCCACGGCGCCGCCATTTTCTCCTCTCTCCCACCTCCCTCTCTCTCTGATTTCTTCCCTGCACCAACCGAGCCCGCCGTCAGACCATGGCCGCTCGCCGTCGCCACGGTTCCCCTCAAGCCGAGCCAACCACGGGTATGGAACCGTGGTGGTTCCACCTCGCCCCTCGCTCCCTCGCCGCATGCTGGGAGCAACCAGGGAGGCCGCGCCGTCGCCGGAGCCGCTGCTGCACCGTCGCCATCTGCTTCCTTGACTGCAGGTGAGCGCCTCCCTCTTTCCTCTCTCCCTCCCGCTCCTAGCTGTCCGCCTCCACACGCCCGATGCACGCACGACGCACACACCGGCAAGCACACCCACGCGCTTGAATCAAACAGCAGCAGCAGCTCGAGATCGCTGTCTGTCGCCGACGAACTGAAGATGGTTTCAGTTTCGTCAGATGGCGCAAGGCTTGGCCTTTTGTCTGAAAAATAAACGCCTCCGTATCTGAACCAAACAGCGGCAGCAGCGCAGTGGTTCTGCTTCCCCGCGCGCACGCATCGATCCTGGGTTCGATCCCCAGGACGCACCCCTTTTCCTATTTTTCCCATCGCGCGCGCATGGCCCACCAGTCATTGGCCCATGTTGCCACCTAGCTGCGCACACACGCCCACGTGGACGCCACAGAGGCACGGGCCCGCACTGCAGAGGCCCAGGCTAGGGTGCCCTGGGTGAAAAACGCCCCAGGGGCCCATCTGCATTCCTTTTCTTTCTTTTAGGTCCCTGTTATTACAGATTGGTCCCTGTTTTTAAATTGCTAATAACTTTTAAATTACAAATCCAAATAATAAAAATAAATATGTTTGTTGAACCAAATTTAAATATGTTTGTTGAACTCAAATTGCATATGGGTCCATTCAAACATGTTATCATGTCAACTAGTTTATTTCTATGCATCCATTAAATTGTCATGCATCCATATCTTGATCATGCTGGATCTTTTGCCGTAGTAGTAATTGTTGCCTCCTGTGTTTGTTCGAGGTTCGTTGCTTCTTCCCGGATAGGACGTTGAGATGATGTGAGCAACGACAAGTTCTGTGGATGTACCTCTACTTGCTGGATTCCAGGCAAGTATACTCACTTGCTGCCAAATGGCTGCCTTTCATCACTTGTTACCGATTCTTTCTGTTGTTCTTATTCTAGACTGTTGATACGATGCTTGTGTCTCGATCCTATCATATGTTTACCTTGCAGCCATGATATATCCTTCCTTCCACTTCCTATTAACTGTTGTTTGTTTACCTTGTTGGCCCTCGTGTCGTAGTTGCATGCTTAGTGTTGTTTGCGCTCAAGTCTTGTTGTCCTTCTTATCACCTGTTTAGTTTGATAGTTGGGTTTCAATTCAATCAACAACATGTTAATGTTTTGGGTAATAATAATTTGATGATAAGGCACCGGCAGGAGGCCCGGCGTGGTTTTGAAGCCTGCTAGTGTCGACCCTAATTAGGAAAAGGGTCTTGTCTACTGATCCATGATGAGCGCACTAACCGCATGTGGGAAGCGAGTATGGGCGCCCCCCTCAATTTGATTCGATTCGCATCTCGTCCAAATCTCCACACTTAGTTCGGGCTTTCCATTTGATGCATGCATGTGCAGGTGCGAACCCTTGGCGCCAGGGTGGAACTTTTGTAGTCGGCATTTAGGGCGGCGTGGTCTTAGAGTGCTATGAGGGTCCCCTTTTCTTCGTGGGGCTCGATTAGCCGCGCACGCACAACATGTGGTTCTTTGGGCTTGATGCGAAGAAGAGTTGGGTTGTGTTGAGTACCTCGCTTGGTGGGTTGATCCCCCGTCTGGCGGGTTATTCTTACGTGTACGGCCAAATTGGTGCATCCCTGCAGGGTTAAATCTTCTCGAGAAGCCGTGTTTTCCGCGGTTATGGTTAACTTGGTGAAAGTACTGGCTAACAAGTACTCAGAACAACCTACACCTAACTAATGATAACTTTACTAGTAATAGTCTTATCGACACAATAACTTGAACCATCATTAATCCAACTGCGTGAGTTATCCTCGGATTGCTTCTTTGGATAAGGGGCGAGATCCAGGATGGGTTTGTTTGATGTTAGTTGTAGTTGGTTACGATATGCTATCTTATCCCCCTCTTTTAGCCGGATGGTGTATCGAGTATCTGTAGTTAGTTGGTGCAGCCCGCTGCCGCTTCTTTGCAATAATCCTTTTCCTTTCCTTTGAACCCACAGTATTTGTATCTTGTGATGACTGGTTATGCCGGTATCTTGTGAGTATGGTTTATCCACTTGCCAGTACTTAACCGTACTGACCCACGAATCCTTTTTCGTGGCTGCATATTCAACATTGCAGTCAACAGGTTTGAAGTCTGACGACGTTAGCTTGGGAATCCCTCCGGCTTTGCCTGGGCAGGGATTGGACGCTCTCGGTTATCTTCAGGACTCTTAGTCCAATTTGTATCTTGTCCGTAGTCGGACACTATGTTGTTTCTTCCGCTGTTATTTGGATCTTTGTATTGTATCAGTTGTATCGTTGACTCGTTTGAGTCATCTTGTATATATCTTTTCTGTTGTTGTTGCGGAATATTCGTGAACTGTTGTAATGTTATCACAAGTGGCAACCCGGAATCGGATATTATGTGGATTTTGGCGGGAATGCTGAAATCTGCATAGTGCCCGATCCCGGGGGCGTCACACCCAACCATATACTGACAACAAGACCCTCCCTCGACCACGTGCCCCCAGGTTGTCTCGGCCCATCCCGTGCCGTCTCCTTCCTACCCCCCCCCCCCCTCCTTCTCTCCGTCGCGGCCGAGGGGAGCCGCCGGGAGTGGCCCGCACGGAGTCGTTGTGGGGCCGACGGCGGTGGGCCTACTTTTCCCCAGCGCAGGAGCTCGGCTCGGGTGGGTATCTTGGCGACGGTTCACCTCAGTCGATGGTGGTCCAGCTCCTTTCTGGGTGGAGGTGCGGCGGTAGAACTACTCGTTGGTGGCGGTGGTGGTCTGGAGGAGAATCGGATGGTGTGCCCTTGAGGCCCAGATCTGGGCCCTTGGGACCGATCTGGGTCACGGCGGGGCCGATTTATGGTTCTTTGGACGCCTCCGGATGAACTGAGGAGGACCTCGCGATGGGGATGGAAGTCACGGTGTCGTGTCTGTGACAGCGCGGCACGCTACTAGGGAAAAGGTCATGCATGACGCACCAATATAGCTTATCCGTGACGCACCATGGCTGTGACACACATGCTCGGTGCGCTACGCCTATCTGTACCCGTGACGCACGGCCACGGTGCGCCACGCCTAAGTTAACATGGTGCGTCACACCTAAGCTCACTGGTGCGCCACGCCTATATTTTGCCTCCACGGCTAAGTTGGCTGGTGCGCCACGCCTATTCCTCTAGGTGCGTCACGGCTATATTATCCTGTATTTTTTTTAAATACGCAGTATTGTATTTATACAGGTATATACAGCTCAAACACAGCTCAAATATAGAAGAGTATAAGTAGACAAAGTTGATCAAAACAGTTATGTGACAAACAAATAATAGAACATAGTCGATCATACTGCTTAGAATTCCGAATAGCTACATCAAACAGTTGATTATCACTACAAAGTGTTCATCAGAGCCAAGTAGATACATCAGACAGTTAATCATCGAGACCGTTTACATCGTTTGATGCTTCATCATCATTACAAGTGACCTATCTAGTCGCCGATAACCTAATCATCTAGCTAGGAACCATAGCACCGCAAGCATGGCGAGCGAGGCGACAGCGACAACAGCGGCGGCGGGGGTCTTTATCCACTTGTTGTTCTTCTTCTTCTGTTCCTCGAGATGGATGAACCGCCTAGCTTCCGCCGCCACTCTAGTGTTGTAGGATTTGTAGGCATTGCCCCTGAACTTGTTCACCTGCTCGAAACAGTCTTCCCAGTGGTCGTACACTCCTGGAACTCAGCCTCTAAACACCACGTAGCACCTCGGCATCTGTAATGACAAGAAAGAAAACCAAAACAATAGTTTTAACATGTCTGCAATAAATAGTAAATGGAAAAATATGACATAAATAAGATGAAAGTTAAACACAAAGGTTCAAATTGGCCCTTCATATCTTGTGCTTGTTACGATGTAGTATACGTGATGGTGATGGAGAGAAGGATGAAGACAAGGGTTTCTAAACTTCGTTGAAACTAAACAAAATCACATACTAAAGTGTTTGTGAGATCCGAACAAAGTTGGACCATTTCGTGCACATATATAATGGGGATATTCTGCATAGCCCCGTCCGGGGCTATGAAAAATATCCCCATTACGTATATGTACCAAACGGTGCAACTCGGTTCTGATCTCACTAACAATAATATTACATATGCGACGTTCCTTAGTTCCAACCGAAACCCTCATCTTCATCCTTTCCCCGGATCACCACCGCCTGCAGTACCTCTTAAACGGCACAAGATGGTCATCGGGCCTTGATGTGAAGTTGGACCTTCACATTTTGTGCTTGTTACGAGGTAGTCCACGTGATGGCGATGCGGGGGAAGGAAGGGTTTCTGGAATTCATTGAATCTAAACAAAATCATATATGTAATATAGTGAGATCCGGACAAAATTGGACCCTTTTGTGCACATCCATAACGGAGACATTCTTCATAACCCTGGAAGGGATTTCTGAGGTATGTCACCATTACGAATGTGCACCAAAGGGTTCAACTTCGTCTGGATCTCACCAACCATATTACATATGTGACATTATTTAGTTCCAAAGAAACTGTTAAGATGGCAACCTGGATTCTTACTTGCATGCATCAGCTATTTAGTTGGCTTGAGTAGACTTATTGCATGGTTTCTATCTTTTTTCTAGCTTCTTGCGCATCTTAAGTAAAATTCAGAAAATTGTGAGTGTTGTTAAATTATTTTTGTTTGTGTAATCTGAAACTATGAATATCTTATATGTGAATTCTGTTAGATTAGTTTTGTTTTTGTAATCTGAAACCATACCTTTCTTTTGTGCGAGTCTTGTTTTTGTGTGTAATCTGGAACCAGCAATGCCAATGCTATCAGTTGAGGTTATCTAATTATATTCTTAGGTAGTTCTTTTGAAGTTTCAGAGCTACTTACAGCAAGCAGAACTAATATGGAACCAACAATGCCAAGGAAAGTGAGAAGGATAGCTACTTACATTTTTAGGCAGTTCTTTTGAAGTTTCAGAGCTGCAGAAGAAGCATTTTTCTTCATATAAATTACAATTTGCCAAGGTGTTTCTTATCCATTTGTCTCTGTAGTTTGCTTTCTTGCTAGCTATACAAAGGTTTATTGTCTTGTGTAACTCAGAACTCGGTTCTCATGTTATGTATAACGACGGACGACAATAGTTACCACAGGTGGCGGCGACGTGACACCTTCCCAGCGTCACCCTTCCTATAGGCGCGAGCTCGGAGGCGACCTTGAGGAACTCCAGTGGCTCGAGTTTGGAGCTGACATGGAGTCTGTGTCGTGGGATAATCACGGCAGACGTTACCAGGGGTAACTTACTTTGGGGCAAATCGACTCTGGTGTTTGGGAGAGGGTCTAGCTCAGGGGAAATCATGCTATCAATCGATCTGGTAGCTCTGGCAGTAATGTCGTCGAGTCTCCGATCTAGGGTTACTACTATCAACTTTCGTATTACAGGATACTCGAATATCTGGTCAAGCTCTGTGTTTCTAACCCTAGGAGTCGGTTTATATGTTACCCGGCTCCCTGGCTTCCTATACAAGATACACCCGGAATCCTACCCGGAAACCACACACAACCCTAAGCTTCCTAATCCTAACCCCCAAGGTATGGGTTACAAGGCCTACGCTCCTTCATGGGCCTTCTAGAAACTCCTCCTCCTTGAGCCGGGTCTTGCGCGATTCCCTTTGGGCCGGGTTTCACCTTAGTATTAGCCTACCGGGTTATCATCCCCTCATCAGTAGTCCCCAGAATAGCTTGGGCTTCTCGGGCTCAACCATGAAGCGCACGCTATTCCCTACAAAACAATAATCATTCAAGTTCATAAAATACCGGGTTAAGGTGCTTTGATGATAGCTAGGCCTTGCTCTGTGGGCGGTCCATATAATAACCCTGTTTTCCCGAGTCAAAACACCATTTTCCCGGGTCAACACTCCGAGGAAACGTGACGAGACCCGGCATCAGCATCACTACTGATTAATCCGAATATCACGCTCGCAATCAATCATGATCTCTATCCGGATATCCCGCAACGGATATTTTGGTGCTTATCCCCAAATTTCCGGGCCGGATCTTTTTTTTCTACGAAAATTTTACGCTTGCCGCCTAAACCTAGGGCTTTTCCCCCGCACCTATAAATAGGCCTCCAGGGGTCAACCCTAGATCCACCGGTTCATTTCTTCTTCTTCTCTCTCTCTCTTCACTCCACCCCGCGTCCGCGAGCCCTAGATCGAGCTCACGCCAGCGTAGCTACGCCGCCGCCCGCAAGGACGCCACCGGAGTTGCGCCGCCGCCGCCAGGTTGCCACCGCCTGCGCCCGCAACGCCGCCGTCAACCGCCGCAGCACCCCCGAGCAAATTTCCAATCGGGCCACCGGAGATCCCGAGACGCCGCCGCCGTCGAGCTAACCGCCGCCGCCGCGCATTCTCCTTCAATCCATCCGGTAAATACCTCTGTCTCTTAGATCTAGATCCCTTCTTTTGCTGATTTTACGCATATACTTTCAAGATCCAATCTCATCCGCTAGCTATTGGCCATTCTCTCATCAGCTTGGCATGCCCTTGCAATTCCTAATTTCATATCTTTCCGCGGCTCGTACTTAGTTAATTCCATGCCTATGCCCCTTAGCACATTTCCCTAATTGCAATCTCATGTTTTTCTCCATGCGTTCTTGAATAGATCTATTTGCCAAATCTCGCAAATACTTAGTACTTTCGCTTTTTCTTCTTCTCATTAAATCGGATAGCTGTATTCTCCGGGTTTCTTGACATTCACACGCTTGCATTTTACTTCTTTTAGATCTACACTCTATGGCTCCTAAGGCAAGCGCCAAGGCAAAAGGAAAAAACCCGGCCGGCAAGCAAAAGCCGGGTCAGTCGATTTCCGCCAACTGGGCGAAATCGACTGTCACTAAGGCTAAGCTTGATGAGCTGGCCGAGTCGGGTGTCCTGCCCTCCCGGTCTGAGATTCACTGGAGGATACCCGGAGAGGAGACCCGGCCTTCTCCAGGCTTGGATGAGGTGGTGGTTTTCGTCGAGCACGTGATCCAGGGTTTCCGCCCCCCGGGTCATCCTTTCTTCCGGGAGCTCCTGGACCACTACAAGCTCCGGGTATTCGATATCGGCCCCAATTCTATGCTTAACATCTGCCATTTCATAGTCTTATGTGAAGCATATTTATGCATTCCTCCCAACCTAGCTTTGTTCCTCGAACACTTTCAATGCAAACCATGCCGAGAGAGTGGCGACGGGGCCCTCCTAGTTTATGGGGGAGTCTCGATTCAGAGAAGGAAAAATTCCTTGATGCCGACTCTTAGCCTCCATACACACGTCAAACACTGGCAAAAAACCTACTTTTACTGCCAGGATACCTCTTTACCCGGCGAGAAGCCATTGCCGGGTTTCTCCAATGATACCCTTACTTTGTCCGATAACCTCAATTCCTTTGCCTCCGAGGCCGAGAGGCAATCTATCCAGCCTTTCCGTCATAAGCTTGCTGTGTTATCCGCCCAAGGTCTCCTTGGGCTTAATCTGATAAAGACCTGGGTCAGCTGCCGGATCCAGCCTAACAGCACCCGGTCCAAACTCATGTGCGAATATTCTGGGCATGTCACCGATTCTCTCCGATATTCGGAGAAAAATTACCCGGCTGGTGATATGAACAAGATCATGAAGACTTTCTTAGCCGAGAAACTTGACGCTATCAAGAACATAGCCGGGCTTAACCCCTTCACTCGTTCCAACCCAGCTCCTCCAGTAAGAACCGGCTTAATCTCTTTATCCTACTGATACCCCCTATGTATATATATTAACCTTTGTCTCTACATTGCTTACACAGGAAGATGATGCATTCTGGAAGATAGTCACCCCTCCCCCTTCAGAAAACTCGGAGGAGGACGAGGAGCCGGCTGATAGTGATGAAGGTAAATCCGAGTCTTGTATTTGCACTTATCTCAATAACTTGTTGGACCAAATCTTTCCCCTTTCCGACAATGCTCCTTATTTTCCAGAGCTAGAGGACAAAGAAGACACTCAGTCGGACGAGAGTGAGGCTGAGCCGGAGGTGGAGATTGGGACAAAGAGGAAAACCCGGGGTGTTGTTTTCAAGGTGCCCTATTCCTCCATTGCCTCCAAGCCATATTCGTACGCCAATATGTGCGAACTTAACCAGCGTCTAACCGATTCATCGTACTTGAAGGAACCTGCCCCGACCAAATGGAGGGTAACCCGGAATTCCCCGGGTGACGATCCTCTTCACCCGGGTATTCCTTCATCACCCGCTCGCCGAGCCGGTACTTCCCAAACTCATACATCCCATATGCCTCGGAAATTTCCATCTCCAAATCATCCCTTAGCCGGTCAGCTCCGGGTCTCACTCTCTGAATCTTTATCAGCGTCTTCTGGGTCCAGCAACGATCTCCCACCTGATTTCGTCGTGAATACCGGGTAAACTATTTTCCTTGTTATTCAATATTCTAGTATTTTCCACATCTTTCACTTATCATCTACTAACTGTTTTCTTTTTCTCTTTCTCAGGGCCAAGGTCACAATCAGTGACCCCGAGGATATGAATGTTGATAACCGGGCTATGGAAGACCCGGAGGATGTTGTGAAGCCCGAGTCTGGCGGTGCAGAAGAAGAAAGACAAGAAGATTTGCTAAAAGACCCGGTTGGGCAGGACGCCGAGTTTCCCCTGCCAACGCACGAACCAGGAGACGAGGACATCGAGTTCCTGGGATCACGGAGGGGTGACCCCACTCCTAACACCCAGGCAACCCGGATCAACTCCCCCAAGCAGGAAAGGACCCCGCCCCCGGGTAACCAGAACCCCAGCTCCTCCAGGCCGAAACTCGGCGATCTTGATTTTGAAGGGATGTTAACTGAGCTCTTCTCTCTGAAGACCACTGAAAGGGATATCCTTGAGTCCCTAGCAGCTGAGCACCAGGTAACTTAACCAATGTTGCTTATGTACTCATCTAGTCCCCAAGTTCCGAGTTAACTATATCAAGTTTACTCGGTACTTCCATAGCTGTATAACATTTCATACCCAGTTTTACCCTGCATCCGACTGACTTTTCCTTGTCAACTTCCGCAGGCGCACGTGACCCGGTCTGAGGAGATGTTGGCAAAAACCAACGAGCTCCTCCAGGCCGAGACCAAGCTGCGAGAAGAGCTGGAAGCCGAGGTGAAGGACCTTGCCAAGGATGTCAAGAAATACAAGAAGCGATCCCAAAATGTTGAGGGTGCACTGAAGAAAATTTCAACCCAGATTGCCGACACTTACCGCTCTCTGCTTGGTAAGAGATCCTAACTTTACTGAATATAACCCGGATTTCTCGTTCTGCAAGGTTTGGAATCCGGATCTCATTGCTTTAATTTTTCTGGTATCCTGTAGCTCCGGGTGAGGAGGCTATGGATGAAGATGATGTTGAGAAGCTAAAGACACTGAAGGCCGTGATCCGGCAATTCTCTGTGGGGACCAAATGGACCCTGGAGGCTTTGAAGTGGCCTGGGGCTTGTGGCGGCGCGGACAAGATGCTCGAGGCGTGCTCGACTATCCCCGCCTAGATTGAGCACTGGAAACGTTCAGCGTGTCGGGTTGGGGTAACCCGCGTGCTTGCTCTGGCCAAGTCCTATTTTCCTAGGCTTGAGCCGGCAACGCTCGTGAACGGGTTCCCTGAGTTTAACAACGACGGCTCAAGGTTCACTGGCAAGGACTACAAGTCTATCCATGCTCAGGTGCGTCATTCGGCAAGCTTGATAGCCGACAATCTGGATGTGAGCAAGCTCACCCCGCCCTACAACGCTGATGACAAGCCGGTCCCGTCTGATCTCCCCAAGCCCTTCGACATGCTGGCCCGGTGGAAGGAGGAAATTGCCAAGAAGAAAGCTGAAGCCGAGAATGCGCATCCACATCTACTCCGGCTGTTCCTCCTCCAGCTCGCGCTGCTGCCGCAACTGACCCGGACATGGAGGCTGGGAAGAACACAGAAGAACATGCTGAAGACCCGACCGCTAGGGACACTGCTGATGACTCGGCTATGGATGCCGAGTGAAGTTTTACTGTTTCTCGCCCCAAAACACTTATTCGGCCAGTAGGCATTATGTAATATGCCTGATACAATTATTCTTTTAATAGTGCGCCTATGCACTTTTGATACCACTTCCTTGGCTTGTAATACGTTTAAACTTTACTAGCTTTTGGTGGCCCTTTTGGCCACCCACCTTGATATGCTTTTTTCCTAGCTTATACCTTTTTGCCGCTTTTCTGATATTTTCTCTTTTTCCCCATCCATGAGACTCGGTTTCTGGGTCTCAGGATCTTTGACTGATTGAACTTTTTTCTTTTCAAGTCCCCAAGCCGCCAAATCACTAAGAGTCGGGTGTTTGGGTTTCAAGCTTGATGGCTAACAACTTATTGCTTTTTTCAAATTCCCAAGTCCCCAAGTCCCCAAGACTCGGTTTTTTGGGTTTCGAGCTCAATAGCTAAACAGTTTGTTGCTTTCCTCAAATTCTCCAGTCCCCAAGACCCAAATTTCCGAGTCTAGGGGTTAGTGGTTTTTAAGAAAAAGCTACATGTTCTTGCCAGGGACCAAAGTATATATCTTCCCATATAAATTTTGAAGCCATGCGTAATACATTGTGAGTTTCCAGCCGTAGCCTTTTACTCCGCATAACTTGTGGTTTGGATGACCCTTTTGATCATCTTTGTTGTAAGCCGGCTTTCGCGTGGATATTCAGTGCTGCTAGAACTGTATAAAAACAGGGTCAGGCAAGTCCCAATGGGCATCATGACTGATTGTGATTACACGTTAGCAAGTCACGCCACATTATTGCGAGTCACATCAAGCTTAAACAAGAGAAATCAAGAAAGTTTGGCTCTATTGTCCAGTTATAAGATTGTAACCGTACTTATTACCAGTAATCGGTCCTCGTAACTTAATGGCATCGTGGCCGGGTCTTGAGATTATAGCTGTGCTATTCAAGCAATTAGCCCCCAAGGCCTATGTATGCGATTTATAGAAAAATTAAGCCTAGTGCATCATGACTAACCAATAAATACTTACCTGATATGAAACAAAGTAGAACATAAACATTAAGAACAAACTAACAGAAAATAAATAAGAAACAATATCGTAGTTTAACCATCTCTTTATTGATATAAGAAAGGTTAGGTCAGCAAGCCGCCTCATTAAAAACCCTCCAGTGCCCTTAGGTACCCTGGATAGGAAAAGAGTGCGTCTGAAACCTGCTGCCTGTTACATCGTGTAATTCAACTTGTAAACCTAGCCTATGCTAAGTGTAGTAGGGACGTAGCTGAGCCACGTTCCATGGTCTTTCCCTCTCTTGCATAGATGAAGTGGTATGGGCGGTGTCATTGACAGTATCCGACTCTTCCTTTACATCTACTAAGTAGTATGATCCGTTGTGCAAATTCCGGCTTATGATGAACGGGCCTTCCCATGGTGGAGATAACTTATGCTTTCCCTCCTTGGATTGTACTAAGCGTAATACCAGGTCCCCTTCCTGGAAGACCCGGGTCTTGACTCGCCGACTATGATATCGCCTCAAATCCTGCTGATATATGGCTGATCTCTCCAAAGCTTGCTCCCTGTGCTCTTCTAGCATATCCACGGCATCTTGCCAGGTCTTCTCATTCTCCACCTCAACATAAGCCGCCACTCGGGGCGAGTCGTGAATAATATCACTCGGCAGGACTGCCTCTGCACCATAAACCATGAAAAACGGAGTCATCTGGGTAGATCTGTTGGGTGTAGTATTAATCCCCCAAACCACTGATGGTAATTCGTCAGCCCACGCTCCCGCAGCTCTGAGGCACGGGACTCGTAGTCGTGGTTTCAACCCACGAAGCAACTCCTGATTTTCCCTCTCCACCTGTCCATTATCTTGTGGATGGGCTACAGAGGCCACGTCAAGGCGGATGCCATTGTTTCCGCAAAATTTCTCCATCTCACCTAGGGACATGTTGGTTCCATTGTCTGTTATTATGCTATGAGGGTATCCAAACCGATAGATGATCCTTTTCAGGAACTTGACTGCTGTGATTGCTTCACAATTGGTGACTGGCATAACTTCAACCCACTTGGTAAACTTATCAATAGCCACCAAAAGATGAGTCTTTTTGCAAGGTGACATGTGAAAGGGGCCTACCATATCCATACCCCAAACTGCAAACGGCCAGGTCAGTGGGATTGTTCGCAACTCCAAAGCCGGCACATGGATTTGGCGAGCGTACCTTTGACATCCATCACACCTTGCCACCAAGCGCTCCGCGTCTGCTAAGGCTGTGAGCCAGAAGAAACCGTTCCGGTATGCTTTAGCCACGAGGGATCTTGTGGAGGCATGATGCCCACAATCACCTTCATGGATCTCCTTCAGGATTTGCCGGCCCTCTTCTGGTGCTACACAGCGCAAAAAGACTCCTGCTGCACTTCTTTTATACAACTCACCATTGATGATAGAATAACCCTTTGCTCGTCTCAGAATTTGCCTGGCCAAAACTTCCTGCGGTGGTAACTCGCCCCGTGACAGGTAGGCCAGGAACGACTCTGTCCACTCGGGGATAGCGTGCACGGCGGCTACGAGCTCCAAATCCGGGTCTTGGTTGGCCACCTCTTCCTCGGACTCGGTTTTGACGGAAGGTCGCCATAACTCGTCCAGAAAAACATTAGGCGGAACCGGTTCTCGGCGCGAGCCGAGTCTTGCGAGTGCATCTGCTGCCTCGTTCTTTCGCCTATCAACGTGTTCCACCTCATACCCGGAAAAAGACACGGCCACCTTGTCTACCTCCCTGCGATATGTTGCCTTTGTTGCATCCTTCCTATCCCAAGTTCCAGAGACCTGATGTACCACAAGATCCGAGTCTCCATAACACCTTATTCGTCTGATATTCATCTCATTTGCTACTCGCAGTCCGTGTAATAGGGCCTCATACTCGGCCACATTATTGGAGCAATCAAAATGAATTTGCAACACGTAACTTAACTTATCTCCTTTGGGCGATGTAAGCACCACCCCAGCTCCTGATCCCTCGTATTGCTTGGAACCATCAAAGTGCATCACCCAAGACTCGGAACTTGGCATCATTGTGGGCATGTTTGTGTGAGTCCAATCATTGATAAAATCAGCTAACGTCTGGGACTTAATTGCAGACCGAGGCTCGTTGTTGATGTGATAATCTCCCATCTCAATGGCCCACTTGGCTATTCTACCTGTCGCGTCTGAATTTCTGATAATATCTGCCATGGGTATAGAGCTAACCACCGTTATGGGGTGTTCCTGAAAATACGGCTTCAGTTTCTAGCTGGCCATGAAGACCCCAAAAACTAGCTTTTGCCAATGCGGGTAACGCTGTTTTGCTTCTGATAAAATCTCACTCACGTAGTAAACCGGCCTTTGCACCGGGTGATCTTTTCCATCCTCCTTGCGTTCAACCACAACCACTGCGCTAACCGCCCGAGGCCCGGCCGTGATGTATAATAACATGGGCTCTTTGGGACCCGGTGCTGCCAGGATTGGTGCCTCAGATAACTGCTTTTTCAGAGCTTCAAATGCCTCGTCCGCCTCTTGGTCCCATACAAATTTGTCGGTTTTCCTCAAGAGTCGGTATAGGGGTATTGCTTTTTCTCCAAGCCTAGATATGAACCGGCTCAATGCTGCCTCACACCCCGTGAGTTTATGAACGTGCTTCAGGCCTTCCGGCTTTTTTAGGATTTGGATGGCCTTGATCTTTTCCGGGTTTGCCTCAATTCCTCTCTCAGAAACGATAAAGCCGAGTAACTTTGCTGCAGGCACCCCGAATACGCACTTAGTCGGGTTAAGCTTCATCTGGTATCTCCTCAAGTTCTTGAAGGTCTCCTTTAGATCATCTATGAAGGTTTCAGCTTTACTTGTTTTAATCACCACATCATCCACGTAGGCATGAACATTGCGCCCAATTTGATCCTCAAAACACTTCTGGATGCACCGCTGGTACGTTGCGCCTGCATTTTTCAGCCCGAAGGTCATAGTTTTATAGCAAAAATCACCAAAGGGGGTTATGAACGAAGTTTTCTCCCAATCCTCTCTTTTGACCTTGATTTGATGATACCCGAATAAGCATCCAGGAAACATAATAAGTCACAACCTGCCACTGCATCAATGATCTGGTCTATTCTTGGAAGGGCAAATGGATCCTTTGGGCAATGCTTGTTGAGACTTGTGTAATCTATGCACATCATCCACTCATTGTTCTTTTTCAGCACTAGAACCGGATTTGCCAACCATTCCAGGTGAAAAACTTCCACGATAAAGCCGGCTTCAAGGAGCCGAGCTATCTCCGCTCCTATAGCCTTTCTCTGTTCCTCATTCATTTTTCACAGGCCCTGCTTCACAGGCCAAGACTTGGGATCAACATGCAAACTGTGCTCAGCTAACTCGGTCGGGATACCCGGCATATCGCTGGGCGTCCAAGCAAAAACGTCCTGATTCTCACGAATGAACTCGATAAGTGCTTCTTCCTGCTTGTTGTCTAGGTTAGAGCCGATGGCAAATTGTTTGGAGGGATCACCTTCGACAAAAGCCACCATCTTTGTGTCCTGGGCCGCCTTAAACTTTGCTCTCTCATCCTCCGTATTCGGCCTTTTCAAAGCAGTTCTATCTTCCGGGTCTACTTGAGACCAGTAATACTTGAGCTCTTCCTTCCTGCAAGCCTGTTCTGCCGCATCTCCTTCATCACACTCCGCTGCCACGGCCCGGTTCCCATGTATGGTGATGGTCTGCTTGGGACCCGGGATCTTTAGCTGTAAATACACGTAACATGGCCTGGCCATGAACTTAGCATAAGCCGGCCTTCCGAACAGCGCGTGATAAGGACTGCGCAATTTTACCACCTCGAATGTGAACCATTCCACTCGAAAATTGTCCTTAGATTCTCCAAAAGCGACTTCTAGTGTTATCTTTCCCTCAGGGCACGCCGAGTGACCCGGCACAATCCCATGAAAACCTGTGGAACTTTTCTGTAGCTGAGACTCCTTTAGCCCCATGCGTAGGAAAGTTTCCCAATACAAGATATTAATGCTGCTTTCACCATCCATCAAAACCTTTTTCAGCTCGTAACCATTGACCTGTGGTGCGACCACCAAATCTAACACACCCGGATGTTCTATTGTTTCCGGGTGATCCCTTCTACTCCATGTTACCTCTTGATCTGACCATCTCAAATATCTCGGAACACCTGAAGAAACCGAGTTTACGGCCCTTTTAAGTATCTTTCTATCTTTGTTGGAAGTCCCTGTAGTATGAACGTGGTACTGCCCTAACTTCTTAGGATTAGCTTGGAAACCTCCAGCACCTCCCTGATTATTACCCGGATTACCACCTCCTGCGTTGTCAGCCGGGGGTGGGCCATTGCCCGGGTTTCGACCCGGACCCGGTCCTCCTCCCCGGCCCTCCTCCCCGGCCTGCGCCTCGTGGGGCCTTTTGTATTTCCTCATTCTTCCATCTCTGTAAATCCACGCACTGCTCTAATGAACGATTAGCCGGCCTGCCGTTCCTGCTATGACGCGGACAGGGCATCCTGAAGGCCTCTATATGGTTAGCCGGCCTTGGTGGTCCTTGGTAATTTTCTCCATTGAAGTTTCCTCCGTTGAAATTTCCCTCTGCCCTGGGTCTTGCAAACCCGACTTCTGTATCAGCAACAAACTCGGAGTTTCCTTCATATGGGCGCTTGTGCTGGTTGTTTCCATTACTTCCTCCATTATTACCCGGTGCAGTCCCATTGTCGGGTCTTCCACTATTATTTGTGTTGGCTTTTGCTTTTTTGTCATCAACATCCTCTTCTGTGGTATCTGTGGCGGCATGCTTGTTGCATGCCTCCATCAACTCTCCCATTGTAACCTCTGAAGCGTGCCGACTAGACTTCATGCGTGTCAGCTTTTGCACTAAGGGTATGTACTTGCATGTTTTCGCCATAGCTTGTAATGCATCCTTTGGCTGGATATCAGTGGACGAGTGGAGAATTTCCATAACCCGGCGCACCCAACTGCGCGCCGACTCTCCCTTCTTCTGGACACATCGCTCTAAGTCATCGATCGTAAATAACTTCCTGCACGTCCCATGAAAGTGCTTGATGAAGACAGTTTTCAGCCCACTCCATGAATTGATGGATCTTTCAGGCAGGTTATTGAACCATAACTTCGCTGCTCCTTCGGACATCATAAGATACATAAACTTAGCTTGGAGATTCTCGTATGCGTTGCGAATTGACATAGCCATCTCGTAACTGCTCAGCCAGGTTTCTGGGTCCATGGTCGGCTCATAGTTAACCACTTTACCCGGCTCCTTGAATTTATCCGGGTAGGGCTCAGCTCTGATGACATCCGATAAACACTTAGGCCCGGCGAGGTTTGCCGGTACTGGCCTCACTCAGGAACGTATGATCCCGTAGCGGGTACGACGGGAGGTGCAACCGCTACCGGTCCCCGTACCGCAGACCCGGCTGCTGCTCGCCTGGCTCGAGAACTGTCCACAATGGCCTGTGCTGCTGATACTGCAGGTGTTGCCGGTCTATGGGGAGGAGGCGGCATTTGCTGCTGCTCTGCCCTCCGCCTTGCCGAACTTTACTGAATATACCCGGTATTCCCGAGCTGCCGACTGACATACGGTGTCCCGTGCAAACCACTTCTATGATCCGGGAAATTTGCTTGTTGGGCCACGACGGTGCGCAACAGGTCTATCGCCCGCCGGGTCTCCACTGCGTGGGGTGACTCTCCTACGGGGATGCGGTCAAGTGCCAATGTTGCTGCATATACGTTGTCCATGGGGTTATTGAAGTGACCTGGTGGGGTATGAAATCGGGGTGGTGTCGGTGGTGCGGTATTGCCAACAGCGACCCCGGTTTGCAACGTGGGTAACCCGGCCTGCACGTTTGCCGGCTGTCCTCCTAGGGTTGCAACTTGATGTCCGGTTTCCTGATTCACAGCCGGGATCGGTTGATCCTGAGGGGTGATGAACAATGCAGCCGGGTGTAAATTTCCACCAGTTGCCGGTAATCTCGTCCGGTGCCTCTGATTGTAAATCCTAGTCGACTGAACCTGAAGCCGGTTTTCCAATTCTTCCAGCTCGCGCTGGCGCGCGGCCATCCCTTGTTTCTCAGCTTCGACATCTCTCCTATGTTGATTCAGTGCACGGCGAGCCACGTCCAGATCTCGGGCGCATGCCGCCGCGTTTTCCGGGGTTATCACCGTTGCTAGCACTGTGGGATCTAAGATCAAGTTATAGTTGAACAGAGCCGGATTTCGCGGATTCGAAGGACCCGCTCCCGGTGTTCTGTTCGCCATGAATCCAAACATGTTTCTCTGCCGCTCACTTTCTCCAGTATGACTGGTGACAGAAGCCGACTCTCCGTCGACCCGGGCTATAACCGGGTTTCCGTCAATCGGTGCCTGCTGTTGAGCCAGTGCTCGCGCCCCTCCCGCCGCGGCCGTCGTCACATCCCCCTGATTAAGATTGATTGCAGGGGCTGTATAGACCGCGACCCGGAGCGCGATGCCTGGTGACGATTCGTATTCCTCTTCGTCACAGCTATCGTCCTCGTATCGGTCTTCAAGCAGATGCAGGATAGACTCGGTATCATCTTCCCTTATGACCCGGCCACGCGGGGTCCATGCCGGCTCCTCCGGCTGTTCTGTCTTCGTGGTGGGCTCTTCTTCTGGATCCGCTGTCCCAACTGATTCTTCTCCATCCGACTGAACGCATGTCGCTTCTCCTGACACAGAATCATACTCAATATCATCAGGAACTGAACCGGACGTACGTACCATGCCGACGAAGACGTTGACTCGGCCGATCGTGACGACAGATCCGGTTTCTAGCAGATCCGACTGTGGTCCCCAACCAAGGTCGTCCACCATCTTCTCTCCTTCGGGGTTGGTGATGATCTCGCCGATGACGAGGTTCTTCATGCTTTTCCGAGCTTCTCCCGTGATGTAAACACCCTTGGACGTAGGCCCCACGGTGGGCGCCAACTGTCGTGGGATAATCACGGCAGACGTTACCAGGGGTAACTTACTTTGGGGCAAATCGACTCTGGTGTTTGGGAGAGGGTTTAGCTCAGGGGAAATCATGCTATCAATCGATCTGGTAGCTCTGGCAGTAATGTCGCCGAGTCTCCGATCTAGGGTTACTACTATCAACTTTCGTATTACAGGATACTCGAATATCTGGTCAAGCTCTGTGTTTCTAACCCTAGGAGCCGGTTTATATGTTACCCGGCTCACTGGCTTCCTATACAAGGTACACCCGGAATCCTACCCGGAAACCGCACACAACACTAAGCTTCCTAATCCTAACCCCCAAGGTATGGGTTACAAGGCCTACGCTCCTTCTTGGGCCTTCTAGAAACTCCTCCTCCTTGAGCCGGGTCTTGCGCGATTCCCTTTGGGCCGGGTTTCACCTCAGTATTAGCCTACCGAGTTATCATCCCCTCATCAGTCTGGTCGCAGCCGCGTGCATAAATGCTTGCTAGAGTTCTTCACTGTGAAAAGTACATGTACTGTAGCTATAATTTGCAATTTTCTGAGTGTTCAGTTGTGAGCGTGTTGTTTGTCCCTAGCTCTAACATACAAGTGAGTTTGCTATGACATTAACAACTATTTCTTGGCTCTACTAGAAACTGAAGAAGAGCTACTAATATACTCGGTATTCATCTAGTTTCAGAGTTAAATAACCCAATTCCATGGCGACCTCGCCGCTGACCAAGGTGGTGCTGAGCTGGTACATGCACCAGAACGCATGCAAGGTGTCCGAGCAAGCCATGTGGTTCCTGTCGTTCCAGAACAAGGTGTTGATGCTGGAGAAGGTGCCCACCAAGGAGTTGTACCTAAACCTCCGGTCGTCGAACACTTGGGTGGCGGAGTACCCGCGGTGGATGGACAGGGCCGGGCACGGCATGCTGTACTACGGCCAGAGCACGCTGTAAGACACTGACATTGCCGGCTCTCGTGGAACAGGCGTCGGTTGGGATCTCTGCGTTGTTCCCAGCCAAGGGCAGCATCGGCACGCACACGATCTGACCATCAGGTACTTTCGGCACGTCGTGCATTGCAAGGGCTCCAGGGACACCATCAACAAGTACTCCGTCTTGAAGAACGTCTTCGTCGTGGTGGCGGCGGCCGTCCATGATATTGATATGTTTTAAGTTGTTTAGATGGATACTGAAATATATGATTAGCAAATAGAATGGCGAATTATCTAAGATAGATTTTGTACGTGCATATTAGTATATGAGATGTACAAGCATATTGGTATATGAGATGTACAAACGTATTTTGCAGTTTCCACCGTGGCGTGTGGGGATTAACCGAACAACTAAACTTCCTGTGTGATTGGGAGGATTGACAAGAGGGGATTATTGTGGGGTTTGGGTGACATGTGGGGATCACCCAATCCACTAGGGGATTGATTCCATGCAGGGATCGGTATCCTTGAAACCGAACAAAGCCTAAGACTTCTCGTATAACCTCTTCTTCTTCTGATCTTCTGAAATAGTGTATCTCGACGGTGTTTTTTCCATCAGATTTCTGGTCCTGCTGTTTTTTCTCCGATAATTATTATACATGCAAAATAAGGTGAAATAACATAAGTAATGTATCATAACATGAAATATATCGATGAATAACATAAAATAACAATATAAAAATAGTGATGTAAAATGGACGTATCAATTTCCCCCAAGCTTAGACCTCGCTTGTCCCCAAGCGAAACTGAACTCAGTAACATTACCACATGTTTATGGAGTGAGGTTTAGATAAATAAAATACGTACAAGAAGCATCACAACTATCAATACACTAGTCATTCTAGCAAGTAACTTCTCTCATATAATTTAACTTAAAACAAGTAAATGGAGTCACAATAAAGATGCGAAAAGGAAATCAAAATTGATGAAGGCAAACTTCATTCTTGGTCAAAGAACAATTAACAATGTACTCATCTTTCAACCAGAGTCCTTATATTAGAGCTTATATTTGCAAAGTTTAACATGCTCAATCATAAAAATTTCTTTGCAATCATTGATAGCTTTCAAAGTGGTATTCAGACAGATAAAAGCATTTGTCCAAAACAAGAAAGAATAAAGGACATGATTGAGTAAATCAACATATAGATGGATGGATCACAACAACTCAAATGCTTGCTTAAGAGAGAAACAAGTAGGTTTACTAACTCAACATAAAAATAAAAGATAGACCCTTCGTAGAGGGAAGCAGGGATTAACGCATATTCTAGAGCTTTTCATTTGATAAACAGAGGTACAAAATGTTTGACACTCCTCCCAAACTTTTATACACAAACCATGGCTAACCGAATCCTCGAGTGTCTGCCAAAAATCACATACCATGGAGGAGTGTCTAGTTTTTAGATAGGTGTGTATGCCTATGTCAAAGAATGGCAAACAGAAAATACAGTACGTCACAAGCTAACTAGACCTTACAAGAGCGGCTCCCATTGAAGGACGCTAACTTAAATCAGCAGATCATCCCTCTTCTCTTTTGTTTACCACAATCATGCTTTGACTTATAAATCATAGGAAAAAATAGTGAAGAGAATTTGTTGTAATTAAGTTTGGGGCTGGGCACTCTGCTGCCATCTCTTCTAGCATTTGGATAAGTGGATGAAGCCACTAGTCCGGTTGTGTAAATTCCAATCAACAAGTGAGATAAAGATTATCTGTTTGTGTCCTCGTGAGCTAAAACAAGAACACAAAACATGTGTAATTTTGAAGGTTTTAAAGGTAGCACACAAGCAATTTAATTGTAGTGGAGGTTACATACCACATCTAGGTAGGTATGGTGGCCACAAATGGCATGGTTTGGGGATCAAGATTTGGATGCACGAGAAGTATTCCCTCTCAGTACAGGTTTCTGGTTAGCAAGGTTGGGCAGCAAGCATAAAAGTTGAGGGAAAATAAACAAATATACATATGATAGAACCAATCATGCCATCTTCCTTTAAATTACAAATCTTACTTGAGAATACTAAGCGTATGGGCTAACAAGAAAGAAACATCATGGAATAATATATCCACATGAAACTCCCTCTTTTGTACTTAAGTCTTAAAGTATTGTTGCTACCGACCAATTCTAAGTTTGCCAAACCTAACTATATTAACTTGATGCTCCAATATCAATACCAATACTAATAGCAAGATCAACCATATAACAGGAATTCAAAGCTAAAATAAAGTGTAGAAGATGATGAAGCTTCTCATTAATATTCCATAGCGTCAACTCAAACCAACGGATACAACGGTAACTAATTAAAGAGTGATACTTCCATACTGCAAACCATATTATATGATATTTCCTCTACTCATGATATGACTCTGCTAAAAGGTAAAAATGTGAAAGATAAAGGGGTGATACCGCGGCACTCCCCCAAGCTTGGAACAAGCCAAGGGGATGCCAATACCAATGACGAATTAATTCTTCGATGGTGGTGGTGGTGAGCTCTTGTCGATCAAGGCATGAAAATGCACCAACATATCATGGAACTTGTCGTTATCCTTTTGGAGTATCTCCACCTTGATCCTTAGAGCCCGATAACGATAACATAACTCATTGGGAACTTGAAGGGCTTCCTCCACTCCAGGGATAGAGCTGAGGCCCAGAACTGATGGTCTTCGTCCTTGCATGCTACAAGAAGAAACACTTCTCTCGCTGCTTGATGACATCCTCTTTGTCTATCTCTTGACGCCTTGATCCACATTCTTACGCTTGGGACCTTGGAGATAATCATCCATAGGTTACTTCCCCTTGTTGTTGTTGGAGGAGACCATGGTGCTTCTAAAACTGAAAACGGATCCCTGCAGAAACAGATCGAAACAGAAACATGACGAGAAAAAGATATACAGACCTTGGGGGTACGGGGGGTATATAGCAAAAATATGCGTACTGAAAGGAAAGTCCAAGTCAAAAACGAGTCGAAGAGGGGATCTGGGGCGCTCACACCATAGGGTGGCGCGTACAGGGGTGGGCCTGCACCTCCACATGGTGTGGTGCCCTCGGGCACCTTCTCCTACTCCTTTTCGGCTCGATATTTTTCATATATTCCAAAAATCAATAATTTGTAACTTCGAAGTTATTCCGCGAACTTTTTCTTAACAGAACTGTTACCTATTCGAAAATGAACTCTGAAGATTCTGGAATCTTCCCTCTAATGAACTTCTCCGGAGTCATTACTTGAATAACATCAACATCTTCATCATAATAATCCCCGGAAATATAATGTTTGAGTCTTTGTCCATTTACCACATGTGTAGTATTTTCTTTGAGGGAAGCAATTTTGATTGCACCCGAACGATACACTTCTTCAATAACATAAGGGTCTTCACATCTCGAGAGTAATTTTCCTGCAAAAAAATCTGAGACGAGACATATACAATAGAAATTTCTCACCAACATGGAACTCTCTTTTAAGGATTCTTT
Organism: Alopecurus myosuroides; assembly: GCA_028641055.1. Classification (NCBI taxonomy): domain Eukaryota; kingdom Viridiplantae; phylum Streptophyta; class Magnoliopsida; order Poales; family Poaceae; genus Alopecurus; species Alopecurus myosuroides. The sequence goes on along the minus strand of CM054062.1, from coordinate 48,749,064 downwards.
AATCATGCCATTGTTTAACTTTAGCTTTAAAGAGTCTAACATTTTCATAAGCTTCACATCTCCATCCATCTAGATGATTCAAATCAAGCATTATTTTCTTACCAGCAAGTTAAAAATCTTTACTAAGTTCTTTCACTGCCCAATAAGATTTGTGTTCTAATTCTAAGGGCAAGTGACAAGCTTTTCCATAAACCATTTTATAAGGAGACATACCCATAAGATTTTTATAAGCATTTCTATAAGCTCATAAAGCATCATTCAACTTATCAGACCAATTCTTCCTAGACTTATTAACAGTCTTTTGCAAGATAGATTTAATTTCTCTATTTGATAATTCTACTTGCCCACTGGTTTGAGGATCATAAGATGAGGCAATCCTATGATTAGCATCATATTTAGCAAGGGTTTTTCGAAAACCACCATGAATAAAGTGAGAAACTCCATCGGTCATAAGATATCTAGGCACACCAAACCTAGGGAAAATAACATCTTTAAGCATTTTTAACGAGGTTTCACCATCAGCACTTTTAGTAGGCATAGCTTCTACCCATTTAGTAACATAATCAACAACAACAAGAATATGTGTATAACCATTTGAAGGAGGAAAAGTACCCATAAAGTCAAATCCCCAACAATCAAAAGGTTCAGTAACAAGAGAATAGCTCATATGCATTTTATTACGTCTAGAAATATTACCAAGTCTTTGACATTGATCACAAGATAAAACAAATTTACATGCATATTTAAAGATAGTAGGCCAATAGAAACCTGCTTGTAAAACCTTCTGTGTGGTTCTATTTCCAGCGTGATGTCCTCCATAAGCACTACCATGGCACTTTTTCAATATTTCACGTTTTTCATGATCTGGAACACATCTTCTCATAATACCATCCACTCCTTCTTTATATAAGTGTGGGTCATCCCAAAAATAATGCTTCAAATCATAGAAGAATTGTCTTCTTTGTTGAGTTGTAAATGTTGGAGGAAAATACTTGGAAACAATAAAGTTAGCATAATCAGCATACCATGGACTATCCTGGGAGTTTACTTTTATTGAAGCTAGTTGTTCATTTGGAAAACTATCATTAACAGGAATAGGATCAAAAGTAATGTTTTCCAATCTAGACAAGTTATCAGCAACAGGATTTGCAACACCCTTCCTATCCACAATATGCAAATCAAACTCTTGTAAAAGCAACACCCATCTAATAAGCCTAGGCTTAGCATCTTTATTTTCCATAAGGTATCCAATAGCATCATGATCAGTATGAATAGTAACTTTTGAATCAATAATATAAGGTCTAAACTTATCACAAGCAAAGACTACAACTAAGAACTATTTTTTGGTGGTAGCTTAATTCTTTTGAGAAGCATCAAGAGTCTTACTAGCATAATGAATAACATTCGATTTCTTCTCTACTAGCTGTCCAAGAACAGCACCTACAGCAAAATCACTAGCATCACACATAATTTCAAAAGGTAATTTTCAATCAGGTGGTTGAACAGTAGGAGATGTAGTTAAAGCCTTCTTTAAAGTTTCAAAAGCTTCCTTGCAGTCATCATCAAAAATAAAAGGTACGTCTTTTTGAAGAAGATTAGTAAGAGGTTTTGATATTTTACAGAAATGTTTAATAAATCTCCTATAAAAACCATCATGACCAAGAACACTACGAATACCTTTAACATCCCTGGGACAGGGAATTTTCTCTATTGCTTCAACTTTAGCTCTATCAACTTCAATACCTCTTTTGGAAATTTTATGTCCAAGAACAATTCCTTCATTAACCATAAAGTGGCATTTCTCCCAATTAAGAACAAGATTAGTTTCCTCACATCTCTGCAAAACTTTATCAATGTTGTGCAAACAATTATCAAAAGAAGTTCCATAGACGGAGAAATCGTCCATGAATACTTCCACAATTTGTTCACAAAAGCCATGAAAATAGTAGACATGCATCTTTGAAACGTAGCAGGAGCATTGGATAAACCAAAAGGCATACGTCCATAAGCATACTTTCCATAAGGACAAGTAAAGGTTGTTTTCTCTTGATCTTTTTTCTAACAGCAATTTGAGAAAACCCAGAATAACCATCAAGAAAACAAAAATGAGTTTTCTTAGACAACCTCTCTAACTTTTGATTAATAAAAGGCAAACGATAATGATCTTTCTTAGTAACTTTATTGACCTTTATAAAATCAATGCGCATTCTATAACCTACTACTACTCTTTGAGGAATAAGCTCATTGTTTTCATTAGGCACAACAGTCATTCAACCTTTCTTAGGCACACAATGCACAGGGCTTACCCATCTACTATTAGCACTAGGAAAAATAATACCAGCATCAAGGATTTTTAATACCTCATTTCTTACCACTTCCTTCATCCTAGGAATTACACGACATTGATGTTCAACAACTGGCTTTGCATCAGGTTCAATATTGATAGCATGCTGAATATAGTAGGGGAAATCCCTTTCAAATCATCAAGAGTATATCCAATACCTCCACGATGTTTCTTCGAAATTCCCAATAATCTTTCCTCTTCTTCACCTGAAAGTTTAGAGCTAATAAGAACAGGATATATTTTCTTCTCATAAATATAAGCATATTTAAGATCATCAGGTAAAGGTTTTTCATCAAAAACAGGATCCTCTTTGGGTGGTAATGTGGTACCCAAATCTCCACAGGTAAACTGTGCTTCGGTATCACTCGTTGCGAACAAGAATATCGTAAATTTCATTTCTTTCTTCCATAAATACTCCACTTTCATGGTCCTCCATGAATTGCTGCAAAGCATTATTAGGAGCAAGAGCAATAGAAGAAAGTTATTCAACTTTAAAATTTTCATTAGGAAGTTCACATTCATAAGGAGCTCTAGCAAATTTAGAGAAATTAAACTCATAAGATTTTCATCAAATTTAGTCAATATTTTCTCCTTCCTACAATCTATAGCAGCACCACAAGTATTCAAGAATGGTCTACCAAAAATAATAGGACAAGTTTCAGTAGCACCTTTACCCAATACTAAAAAATCAGTAGGATATTTAGTTTTGCCACATAAAACTTCCACATCTCTAACAATGCCAATCGGAAAAAAGTTTCTCTATTAGCAAGCTGAATAACTACATCAATATCTTCAAGCTCACACGAACTAATTTCATGCATAATTTCTTTATAAATATCATAAGGAATAGCACTAGATCTTGCACCAATGTCACATAAACCATAATAGAAATGATCACCAATCTTAACAGAAAGCACAAGAACACTAGTTTTCTTAGGTCTATGAGGATGGGAAACAATATTAGAAGCATCCTCATAGAAGACAATGTGTTCATCCTCTACATTTCTGCAAACAAGGTCCTTTAATATTGCTACTGCAGGTTCAACGGTTATTTGTTCATCAAGTTCAATAGATTTCTGTATGCTCTTATTAACCACACTAGCTACAATAGGGTGTTCTTTTCCCTTAGCAGGGAAAGTCATTTTCTCAATATAAGGCTCAGGAGCGGCAGGATTAACAACATGCACTTCTATATTTATAGCAGGAAAAATATCTTTATAAGGTGCATGATATTTGTGATATTCCTTTTTGGGAATATCAAGATAGGAAGCAAAGTCTTTAAGAAAAATTGCAAAGATTTGAGAATCAAGTCCACAAATAGCACTAACATTATAGAAATCATCAGTTCCCACAAAAGATTTAATGCATTCATAATCGTAATTTATACCTGACTTTCTACCTTTGTCATTCTCCCATCCTTTACTATTTTCTTGAATACGGTCAAGAAGGTTACATTTAGCTTCTTCCTTCATCATCCGGAGGTGAGGAGTTCAAGTCTAGATCCATGGTGTTGGTGCTGGATGGTGGCTGTTGGTGTTGGATGCTGGCTGCTGTAGCTAGCCTAATGGGATCGTGGTTGTGCTAGCTAGTGTTGGATGCTGGCCTAATGGGATTGTGGTTGTAGCTAGCCTAATGGCTCCTGTACGGTGGCTCTTGGTGCTGGATGATGGCTGCTGTAGCTAGCAGCGTAATGTGATGATGGCTGCTGTAGCTAGGAGTGAGCGGTATTTATAGAAGATGGCTTCTCATCTTCTCAATTTCAACATTTTACTTTACCGCTCTACCTTTTCATTTTCGTGAATTTGACATTGTTGTAAAAAGGAGGGAAAACTACTAGTACTGTTGTGTACTAAAAGAAACTGGCGGGAGAGATGCTTTTTCCTGGCGGGAGTTGTTTTCTCTGTGTAATCTGCATGTGCATCATTAATTACTCTCCATTGAACCTACCGATGCTTTGTTTCCTGTGAAAAAGTAATGTTGTTGCATGCTTTGCTGTGGAGAAATAGTAGTAATAAACGTGAGCTTATTTTGTCTTAAAATTTCCAGGATGTAGACTAATTCCGAATGGAGGGAGTACGTGTGAATGATCCAGAACAAGAAGCATCCAATAAATCCTTATCATGAAGAGAAAGCCTTGCATAAAAATAATTGATAACAATATTACTCAGGAGCTCATGAACGGGGCATTTAAGCATTAATAACTTCATTCCCCCCAAGCTTGGGCAATACTCTCTCCTCATGAGGCCAGAAATTATATATTTGATTCCGTTCTTTACGAATCTCACTAGGAGGATAAAATTTAGAATAAAATAGACGTACAATTTCCTCCCATCCAATAGATTCACCATTCTTCAGAAATTTGAATCATTCAGCGGCTCTACCTTTAAGCGATAAAGAGAATAATTTCCTTTTAACTTGATCCATAGTAATACATGTGCACCTGAATAACTCGCATAATTCATGTATAAAGAGAAAATGATCACTCGGATGGACAGTTCCATCTCCATAATAGCAGTTATCCATAACACGTCCAACAATTTCCATAGGTATTTTATAAGGATCTAATTCAGCACATAACAATTCACCTACTACCCTATCGGTGATAGTAGTATTACCTCTAAACAGAGAACCAAAAGAATTCTCCATAATGAAATAAAGCAGCACACAGAAATAAAAACAGCACTCACAGTAAAAGTTTCTCTTACCAATAGCGCTTCCCTTCCCGGCAACGGTGCCAAAAATAGTCTTGATGACCCACAAGTATAGGGGTGTATCTTAGTACTTTCGATAAATAAGAGTGTTGAACCCAACAAGGAGAAGAAGGTGTTGACAAGCAGGTTGGATAGAGAATTCACCTTAAACACTAGCAAACAGGTTTTTAGTTGTTTTGAATATAGCAGATAAATAAAGTGTGTGACGTGGGGATGACTCCTGGACCTATCAGGTGAGCCTACCCGGTCCAAGGCCCAAGACCTAGGCCCAAAGAAAGGTTCTATCCCGCAGTACTAGAAGGCCCAACAAAAGCCCACCCGCAAGACTTGCGGGTCAAGAAGGAAACTCCTACCGACCTAGAACTAGGGTTTGTAACCCCCCGAACACGGTTCGAGGCCTAGCCACCTATAAAAGGCTAGGAGAACCACCGAGGGGGGATCCAATCTACTTTTTCACCAACATAGCCTTAAGCTCGAAATCATACTCTCGACTTGAGCACCCCGCATTGTAACCGATCTAGTGATAATACATATCGCAAGAGCAGGAATAAGGGTTTTACCTCTACGAGGGCCCCGAACCTGGGTAAATCGTGCCCCCTGTTAGCCGACGATTGTCACAAGCGCCTTTACGTTCTCTTAATCGAAACCGTACCGGATCATCCGAGATACTTTTTGATATGACTAATCGACAATTCGCGCCGTCTGTGGGAACGGCAAGCGCTGGATCTACGGCATCTTTGGCCTCGTCATCGCCAACCTTCAGCTGGAGCCCCGGAACATGGACTCCAGCGGAGCCAATCCGCTTCGGGTCGCTCATCTGCACGCCCCACTTGCCGGAATCGCGCCCGACATTCAGCAGATTGGAGAAGAGTGTCAGCTTGACGTTCGGCAGCTTCCACTTCCACGCCAACAAGACGGGGATTCTGCGCTTCCCCGAACAGATTGATCTCGTCGAATCATACTCCAAGTCTGTCTCGAGCCCGGCGATCTTCGACTCGCCATCTGACAACGCTGGTCGCGACCTAGCGCACAGTGGTAGCTCCATCTGTCGCAACACCCGCGACTTCCACTCGATCGCGGCGGAGGAACCCCCAAAGTTCTGTGGGAACCGCAAATCTACGCCTAGGACCCACTCGCCATATCTGGCTCACGTCTGCATGGCAGATTCGGGTGAGCCACCCGAAGAAACAGAAGGGAGCAAGGAAGGGCGAGAACGCATCAAATTCTCGCGAGCCGCATGGCTCACAGAAAAGCAGGCAGTAAACGGGGGCCAACCGTTACCGCCCACATCCAGTCATGAGGAGATGGTGGCGTACCACTTCCACCTACTACGAACTGTCTGACAGCTGCAGGAAGCCCGCCTGGACTTGGAGAAGCGGAAGCAAGCGGCAGAAGCTTCGAGTGCGCGACGCGCAGCGCTCTCCATGACTCATTCGATAGGGAACCAACCCTCGAAGAAGAGATACGTCTCGAAGACTACTGGCATGGACCACGAATCCCTCAGTGGAATCAGCAAGACACTCGAGACATACCTTATGCATGTTGATGAGGAGGGCAACGTACACCCGACGACCCCCGCCGCAGCACTCTTGGCAGCCGCCACATACCTACAGGCGAACCAACCACCCGAAAACGACCCCCGCACGGAGCAGCATAGACAAGTCCAGAAGGGGCTAGGTATGGCAGCCGCAAGAATCGCCGCTCAGAACCGCAGGCACGCGACAACGCCGGAAGCCGAGAAAACCCCTCGGGTAGACAAAACACCTCACAGACGCGGGAGCACGTCGCCTAGAAGGGGAGACAATGAGTCGCCTCGTCTTCCCCGAGGAAAAGAAGTCCAGCGCCGCGGCGACAGCCCGCGTAGAGATGATGATAGCCCGCGAGATCGCGACCGTAGCCCACGGCACCACGGAAGCCGATCGCGACATCGCAGCAGGGAACTGCAAAAGGAGGATAATCGCGACCGGCCTGAATACGACGCGCGTGGAGACATCACGCAAAGCAAGGTCAACAAGGCCCGAGCAATCAGGAACCGCGCATGGTCGCTGTCCACCTCCTCTAACGAGGAAGCCTGCGACGCGATGTGCTTCACCCGCGACATCCGCGAGGCGCCGATGCTCAAGATATTCAAGCTTACAACGGAGGTCCTGAAGTACGACGACTCGCAAGAGCCCAAGTCATGGCTGTCAGATTACCTCACCGCAGTAAAATGCCAACGTGGGAGCAAGACAACGGCCACGTAGTACCTAAACCTACACCTCGTAGGCGCTTCCCGCAGATGGCTCGAAGGTAGGCCGCGCGCACTACGGATCTTGGGACGATCTTAGCTACGACTTCTGGAAGAACTTCCAGGTGACATATAAGCGGCCAGCATCTACCGAGGAACTGTGGGCTTGCAAGCAGAATAGCGGCAAGTCTACCCGCGAGTATATCTAGAGGTGTACCACGCTCAAAAACAAGGCAGGAAACATGTCGTAAGAGGCAGTCGAGGCTTTCACCAAAGGCGCTAGACGCCCCTCCTTCCGAGAGGAACTAGGACGAGCTGCACCCAGAACTTTACTAATGGCAATAGCCGACAGATGGCCTAATGGCAAAGAATCCCTGCGCAACGAGAAAGCATATTCACCTGCGCCTGAGGAGAATCGCAACGGCGATCGCCGGAAGAAGAAGAGGAAATACTACGACCATGATGATCGAGAGGAACTGGTAGCAACGGAGTTCACAAGAAATCGCGACAGCGGGCCCCGCAGAAATCGCGACTGGAAACCAAAGCTAGACGATAAAACTCCCGAGGAAGAACTTGTCGGATACTGCATGCTACATCTATTCATAGATAAGCGCACGGGCAAGACCAAGGCAACTCATCTCCTCAAAGACTGCCGAAAGTTTCAGGACATCCACGAGGCTTACACGAAGAAGCACAGGGCCGCTGTTAACCAGGGATACCCGCAACTCCCAGGAGGAGCTAACGGATACCAACCGCCACCCCTACCTCCACCACGACACCAAAACGTGGCACTAGCCGCGCTACCAGCGCCACCCTCTGCAAACCAGGGAGGCAATGGGTACCGGAACCCACGGGGGCTCCTGGGCATGATACAGAAGATCTGGCCGTCCCGGAGAGTCCAGAAGACAAATACATGCCAAGTTAACATGGAAGTACAGGCTCCACCATCCGTGACTGAATACATGAAGATGTCAGAACAACCGATAACCTTCTACAAAGAGGACCACCCTCCACGGGTGTATCGACCTGGACACGCAGCGCTCGTCATCCAGGCACAAATAGGCAACTACGACCTAGCGTGAGTGTTCATGGACGGTGGCAGCGGAATCAACATCATATACGCGGACACACTCAGCAAGATGAACAAGAACATGGACAGACTCGTAGAATAAGAAACATCCTTCCATGGGATAGTACCGGAGAAAGAAGTCTGACCACTCGGAACAATCAACCTGGAGGTGGTACTCGGGGACCCGAGAAATTACAGGAGAGAGTTCCTCGACTTCGAGGTAGTCGACTGGCCATCACAGTACCACACCATACTCGGCCAAACAGCGTTCGCGAGATTCATGGCAGTACCCCATTGCGCCTACCTCAAGCTCAAACTCCCAGGGGAATATGGAACAATAACCATAAACGACAACTTCCAAAAGTCAGACAAACGCGACACTGAGTTCAACGAGATCGTGAAATCCTTCGAGATGCAAGAGGAGCTGGAAGAGTTGGCAAAAACCACGGATAACTCCGTGATGTCTCTCACCAAAAATAACGCCCTAGAGCTCGAGTTTAGCCCAAGCAGTAACACTTGAAAGCATCAAGTACATCCGACTGAATCTGAGAAGACGGCGATCGTGTCCACCACCCTATCATCCGCATAGGAATGTGCGCTCGTCAAACTCCTCCGTCCTGGAAGTCCTCAGATATGCCAGGAATACCCAGGGAGTTTGCCGAGCACTCACTTGAAGTGTTTAAAGATGCCAAGCCAATCAAACAAACCACCCGACGGTTTTCCGAGCCAAACCAGAAAGCACTCAGAGAAGAGGTGAATAGACTACTAACAGCCAAGTTCATCAAGGAAATCAAAATATCCACCTGGTTAGCAAACCCGGTGCTGGTCCTGAAGAAAAATACTGACATCCTTCGTGTGTGCATCGACTACACGTCGTTGAATAAGCACCGCCCCAAGGATAACTTCCCATTGCCACGGATCGACCAGATCGTGGATTCCACGGCATGTTGTCAACGACTCTCCTTCCTGGACGCCTACTCGGGCTATAATCAGATCAGCATGAAACATGAAGATGAAGAGAAGACGGCATTCATCACACCACACGGTGTATAGTGCTACACGACAATGCCCTTCGGGCTAAAAAACGCAGGCACAACATATTAGCGCTGCATGCAAAAAATGCCTCGCCAAGCTCATTGGCAAGAACATACAGGTGTACGTTGACGACATCATCATAAAAACTAGAGTTGAGAACACACTCCTCGAGGACATCAGGGAGACGTTCGACGCCCTCAACGCGTACAGGATCAAGCTTAACCCGACAAAGTGCATATTCGGAGTTCCTGCGGGACAACTTCTCGGATACCTGGTGTTTGCCCGGGGAATTGAAGCCAATCCAGAGAAGATTCAGACGATCTTGACGATGAAAGAACCTACCAACCTTCACGGCATACAGCAGCTCGCAGGGCGACTAGCAGCCCTCGGCAGATTCATCGTAAGATTGGGCAAACAGGCGCTCCCCTTTTACAAACTGCTAAAGAAAACTGACAAGTTCGAGTGGACAAAAGAATCGAGGAAGGCGTTCATCGACTTGAAGAAGGTACTCAAGAGCAAGAAAGTACTAGCCACGCCTCAAGAAAGGGCGCCCCTATACCTATACCTAGTCGCAACAAATCAAGTGGTGAGCACAGTACTTGTAGTCAAGCGACCAGAGGAAGGCAAGGCATATGGTGTACAGAGGCCAATCTACTACCTCAGCGAGGTATTGTCATCGTGCAAGCAGCGATATCCCCACTATCAGAAACTCACGTATGGGGTGGTCTTCACAGCCCGCAAGCTCAAACACTACTTCCAGGAGCATACCGTCACGGTGCTAAACGACGCATCACTCGGTACAATCATGAACAATCCCATGGCCTCCGGAAGAATCGCGAAGTGGAGCATCGAGCTGGGTGCTTGGGACATCATATACATAGGGCCAAACGCTCTAAAGTCCCAGGTAGTAGCAGATTTCTTCTCTGAGTGGACAGAGCTGCAAACCCCGGGACCACCAGAGTACACAAGCTCCTGGATAATGTACTTCAATGGATCGAAGAGAAACGAAGGAGCTGGAGCCGGAGTAATCCTCATATCGCCGAGAGGAGACAAGCTCCAGTACGTCATGCGGCTTGACTTCCCTCCCGATGATCCAGCATCCAACAACGATGCAGAATACGAGGCGCTCCTACATGACATGAAGATGGCGATCGCTTGCGGAGCCACTCGACTGATGATATACGGAGACTCCAATCTTATCGTGCAGCAGACAATGAAGGAGTGCGACGCTGTCGCGGATAACATGATCGCTTATCGCGACATGTACAACCTACTCGAACGAAGTTTCAAGGGATGCAAGCTGAAGCACATTGCGCGATCAAGCAATGAAGAAGCAGATAGACTGGCGAACATAGGATTCACAAACGCCCTTGTTCCACCACGAATCTACTTCGAGAAAATCAGCAAAAGATCAGTAAGGTCAAAAAGCCGGCAGAGACACCCACAACAACGGAAACAGAAGCCATCCTGCAAATTGCCCTCATCGAGCTCACTCATAACATCTCAAGGCAAGTTTTCTTGGTCGAGCCAGCCTCGACGCATAAATACCTCGAGTACTTGTCCAATAAATAGCTCCCAACTGACATTTGCAAAGCTAGACTGATTGTACGACGCAGCAAATCCTTTTGAGTGATGAAAGGAGAGTTGTACAAGCAAAGTATATCAGGAGTACTCCAAAGGTGCATTGCACCCGAGGATGGCAAGGAGCTGCTCCGTGACATACACCAAGGGGACTGCGGGCACCACGCAAGCTGGAGAGCAATCGTGGGAAAAGCTTTCCGGGCAGGATTCTACTGGCTCACGGCGGCCAGAGACGCTAAAGATCTCGTCGACAGATGCAACGCCTGCCAAAAGTTTGCGCCCAAGCCACACGCACCGGCCACAGAACTACACATGATCCCCATCGCCTGGACCTTCGCTCAATGGGGGCTACACATGGTGGGACTGCTGCGGAAATCAACACCTAGACGATACACCCACCTGCTGGTAGCAGTCGACAAATTCATAAAATGGATAGAGGCTATGTCAGTCACATCACAGCACGCCGAGTGCGCCGTGAGATTGTCGCACCCGGACTTCTAGAGGATACTCACCGTACGAACTGAACAGTATTTTGGTTGGATTACGGGGCTTAACGGCTCCCGCGTCCCCTTACGGGTAGGCCAGCACTTATGTGCGACAACCAACCATTACTGTTCACCGTCGATGTAAACTATCCCGTAGAAATCAGGATACTGCCATTGACGTACTTCATACCATACACACATGGTACGTCAACGGTTTTGAACAAAAGGATAACACAACATGCCTCTAAGACACAAAAGATTGAAATAAGGTTGCAAATGGCCTTCACTAAGGCAGAAGTAGCAAATACAATCATCCAGAGGACACATGTCCCAACATAGCATTCATTACATCAGCGGAAGCAATCAAAGGTGTCTGGGTACAGACAAATCCAACAGGCTTAAGAAGCCGGAGAAAATAAAGAAGACGAAGCCCATCCACGTAGGTCCTGGATCCAGCCCTGGTCCAGCTATCTACTCGTCTGCAGTCTCGTCAAACTCCACGAAGTAGCCATCCTGGTGGTCATCGTAGCCGTAGTCGTAGTCTGCGTAAACCACAGCCCCAAAGGGGTCAGTACAACAATGTACTGGCAAGCAAGACTCACAGTTCACCAAAGTGTAGCCCGTCAACACCAAGCACAGATGCCTTGGGATCAACGGAAGGGAAGGGTATAAAAGATGCTGCAACTGGCTGCACTAACCAACTACAGAACATACTACAACTTCCGGTGTAACAGAAAGAGATAAGATAGCGTATCGTAACCAACTATAACTATCCACCAAACAAACCCATCCTGGATCTCGCCCCTTATCCAAAGAAGCAATCCGAGGATAACTCACACAGTTGGATTAATGATGGATCAAGTTGTTGTGTCAATAAGCCTATTACTGGTCAAGTTATCATTAGTTAGGTGTAAGTTGTTCTGAGTACTTGTTAGCCAGTACTTTCACCAAGTCAACCATAACCGCGGAAAACACGGCTTCTCGAGAAGATTTATCCCTGCAGGGGTGCACCAATTTGGCCGTACACGTAAGAATAACCCGCCAGATGGGAAGGCCTTTCCCACCAAGCGGGGCACTCAACACAACTCAACTCTTCTTCGCATCAATCCCAAAGCACCACGTGCTGTGCGTGCGCGGCTAATCGAGCCCCCCGAAGAAAAGGAGGACCCTCATAGCACTGGAAGACCACGCCGCCCTAAATGCCGACTACAAAAGTTCCACCCTGGCCTCGGGTTCGTACCTGCATATGCGTGCATCAAATGGAAAGCCCGAACTAAGTGTGGTGATTTGGACGAGATGCGGATCGAGTCAAATTGAGGGGGGCGCCCATACACGCTTCCCACATGCGGATAGTGCGCTCATCATGGATCAGTAGACAAGACCCTTTTCCTATTAGGGTCGACACTAGCAGGCCTCAAAACCACGCCGGGCCTCCTGCCGGTGCCTTATCAGCAAATTATTATTACCTCAAATTAACAAGTGTTGTTTAACATCGAGCCCCAGAATATAAGCAGAAATAATAACAGAAGTAACTGATAACAGACTCGAGCAAACAACCCTAAGCATGCTAGTAAGACACGGGCCCAAGCAACGGGGTTTTAGGACTGGAGGTGATGGCAATATCAGGGTTTAGGGTATCATGTGATAGGTTCGTAACAGAAGCAACGATACATAGGGCTAGCAAATATAGACAACGGAAAGTATCGTTAACCAATGTTGAAAGGAACACAATGGTTCATGTGAGTGATAACTTGCCTGCAAACCCAGTAGCCGGGTACTGAGCTAGATCCTCAGAAGGGGTGTCGTAAAGGTCGTCGGTATCAACATCGTCGTCTATCCGAGAAGAAGCAAACAAACAAGGCAGAAATATAAACAGTCATCATCATGGCATAGTGCACAATCAAATATGATGCATGACAAGTTAATAGATGCATCAAAATAAACTAATTGATATGATAACACAATTTAAATGGACACATATGCAACTTTGAGTTGCATATGAAAAGTCCATGGATTTTGGTTAGATTATTTGTTTTCCAACTAATCAACAGGTGCTAGTGGTTTAGTATGATGCATGCAAAAGGGAAACAGCAAAATAACAACATTAGAATCAAATTAAAATAGGGTGTAGCAATTTAGAATTTTATTATTAATTTAGGGAATTTTTGGGTGCCTTAAAGGTGACACACAAGTATTTGCTGTTTTCAACCATTTAAATTGTTCAAAACAAATAACAAAGTTTATATTTGAAAAGAACATCAATTTTTAGTTGGATTACATGTTTCAAATATTGAAATTGGAATTAGGATGAATTTATTATGAATTAAACAATATCAAACAAGTTTTAAATGAATTTAAAACAAGTTTGAATTTAATTGAATTTTTATTTGTTCAAAACATGAATTCGAACTCACATTTGAAAAGTTCACACTTTGATGGTTTGAAAACATATTTTGCATGTTCAAAAATATTTTATTTTGTGCAAGTTATGATTTTATCAAATTTAAATGAATTAAACAAGTATTAAATTGTTTAGGCAATTTTAATTATTCAAAACAGAAAACAAAAATTATATTTGCAAAGGTGAGGTGAAATGGTATGGAAAACATATTTTATTTGCATTTATTGGATTTATAAAGAATTAGTTATGGAATTTATAAATTAGCATTTGAATTATTTAAGTTTGAATTTTAAATACATTTGGAGTTGTCAAAACAGTACACAAATGGATTATTTGAAAATATTATTTAATTTGGAACAGAAAACATATAAAACTTTTATTTATTGGACTTATGGATTAAAAGTTATTAAAGTTTAAAGTTTTAGGTTTAAATCTGTTATTTAATTTGATTTAGGAATTACAGGAATTCGCAGAAACGTTTCCTACTGCACTGTCATCTACACACTGCCACTGCCGCGTGGGCCAGAGGCCAGCGTGGCGCTGCGCACGCATGCGTGGCAGTGGCAGTCACTGAAGCGTGGGCCTCTGCGCTGGGGAAAAATGCCACAAAAAAAGGTGGGCCCTGCGGGCTCGAACCCGCGACCAGCGCTAGGCGCAGGAGCAGTGCAACCACTGCGCTGCTTCTTCAGATTCGACAAAGATACACACGCAGTCAGGTTATCGTTCAATCGCAACGTTAACTGAAATTTTAACTGACGACGAAAACCTTCCGCGTCTGTCAGAACAGGGTGGCTCGCCGGCGGGGAACTGTGTCTGTGGCCGTGCGCGAGTGGGTGCTGGATGCGGATGTGTGCACGGTAACGAGGCGGATGCACAGGAGGGAGAAAGGGGAAGAAGACGGTGGCTCACTGCCGGCTGTCGAGGAGGCAGAGGTGCGGTGACGATCTCGTCGGCGTCAGCAGCGGCGCTCCCGTGGACGGCGTCGCGGATGTAGACGTGCTCCGGTGACGCTCCCGTGTTCAAGCCGTAGAGGAAGTAGAGGCCTTCCGATTCCCGTGGCTAGGTAGGTGGAAGGGAGGCCATGGCGACGGTGGCGTGGTCGGGTTCAGACCGGCGATCTCCGGTGAGCGGACAGAGGGAAGGAAACGCCGGGAGAGAGGGAAATTGGCGGCGCGCGAGAGGGGGAACACGGAAACCTAGGCTAGGGTTGGCGCCAGGGGGGTCTAGGGTAGATATAGGGGCCACGGTGCTCTCCTGGCCGTCGGGGATGGCCGTACGGCGACGTGGCATGGCGGGTCGGGCGCCGTACGCAGAGAAGAAGGGGAAAAAGAAGAGCGAAGCGTTTTCCGGGCCGGTGGGCTGCTGCGCGCGGGAGATAGGTGCTTAGGTGGGCTGGGCTGGCTAGGTTAGTTGCTGCGCGCGCAGAGTTTTATTCTTTTTCATTTTTTCCTTTTCTGTTTTTTTTTTGTAGGTTTTGCTTTTGGAAGAAAAACATAGGTTTTAGGTTAGAGAAAAATTTAGAAAAATTAGGGTAAATTCCTTAGGCCAAAAGCAAACACTTGGTAGCTTTTATTTTCAAAAAATTAAACATTTGCTTGCTGTTTGAAAATTAAACCAAATTTGGGTGAAATTTTTAATATCAAAGATCACTAATAAAACCAACATTTAAATAGGGTAACCCCTATGGTAATTAGGCAATTTGAATTGATTTGTTTTGGTATCAACATAAATTCAAAATGGTTCTGTTTGTGGGTGCTTGGATTTGCATTTTAAAATGTGTTTGGAAAAATAAATAATTGATTTAAAACATCATTTTCACAAGTGTTCACTATGGAAAAACATGGAACCAAAATGGTTGCTATTATTTGTGATTTTTATTCAAAAAGTTGTAACAGAGCAAGTATGAAACCATTGTTTGAATAAGGTTTGAATTTGAGTTGTGAAAACAGTGGAAAACAAATGCAACAATTAAGAAACAAATGCAACAACATGGAATCAATATGATTACATGATGCAATACTTTAATAAACATGCAACAAACATTCTAAGGGGATGATTTTCATACTTGGGATGTTACAAAACGCCCCCCCTTGAAGGAATCGCGCCCCGAGATTCCTACTGAGAAAGGAAAAGGTCCGGATACTTCTTGCGAAGATCCTCTTCGGTCTCCCATGTTGCCTCTTTATCGGAATGATGCGACCACTGCACTTTCATGAACTTGGTGCTCTTGTTGTGAGTCTTACGCTCGGTCTCATCGAGAATACGAATAGGGTGCTCCTCATAAGAGAGATCATCTTGCAGTTCGATGGAATCATGATCAACTGCACGATCTGGATCTTTGAAACACTTCTTGAGCTGTGACACGTGGAACACATCGTGCACCTTGGATAGCTTTTCTGGAAGTTCAAGACGATAAGCATTTTCTGCACGCCTTGAGAGAATGTTGAAAGGACCAATGTATCTTGGTGCAAGCTTTCCTTTCACACCGAAACGATGAGTGCCTCTGAGGGGAGTTACACGGAGATATGCCTTGTCACCAGGTGCATAGATCATATCCCTGTGCTTGCTATCATAATAGCTCTTCTGACGAGACTGAGCAATCCTGAGATTGTCACGAATGATACGAACTTTCTCCTCGGCTTCCTTAACAATGTCAGGGCCTAAGAGTGAATGTTCACCAGCTCCAGAACAATTGATTGGACTCCTGCATCTGCGACCATACAGTGCCTCAAATGGTGCCATGCCTAGGCTTGCCTGGTAGCTGTTGTTGTAGGAGAATTCAGCATATGGAAGGCAATCCTCCCATTTCATGCCAAAGGAGAGACCACATGCTCTGAGCATATCCTCGAGAATCTGATTGACTCTTTCGACTTGCCCCTGAGACTGAGGGTGATAAGCTGTGCTGAACAGAAGTTTAGTGCCCAATGCTTCTTGAAAACTCTTCCAGAAATGAGAAGTGAAGATACTTCCACGGTCTGATCTTATTTCCAATGGAACACCATGAAGAGGAACAATCTTTGCTGTGTAGAGCTCTGCTAACTGGCTAGCTGAGATAGTTTCCTTGACAGCAAAGAAATGAGCTACTTTAGTGAGACGATCAATAACAACGAAGATTGCATCGTTGCCCTTTTTGGACTTTGGAAACCCAGTAACGAAGTCCATTTCAATCATGTCCCACTTCCACTCAGGAATTTTGAGAGGTTGGAGTAGACCTGCTGTTTTCTGATGGACTGCCTTAACACGTTGACAAACATCGCATTCAGAAACGTATTGAGCAATTTCACGTTTCATGCCAGGCCACCAATACAGAGTCTTAAGATCCTGGTACATCTTTGTACTTCCAGGGTGAATGGAGAGAGGAGTTTCATGAGCCTCCTTGAGAATGATATCTTTTAGACTTTGAACTTGAGGAACTGCAATGCGTCCTTCAAAGAACACAGTTCCTTTATCATCAACTGAGAAGGACTTAAATTTCTCCTTGCCTTCCTTGATGTGCTCCACCATCTTCTTGATTTCAGTATCACGAAGTTGTTCAGAACGAATCTTGTCCTCGAGAGTTGGGCTGGCTGTCAAGCTAGCAAGGTAGCCTTGAGGAACAAGACCAAGGTTCGGCTTCTGGAATTCTTCATGAAGTGGAGGTTGGCTTTCCATGATCATGAGATTATTGCAATAGGACTTGCGACTGAGAGCATCGGCCATAACATTAGCCTTGCCTGGAGTGTAAGAAATGGTGAGATCAAAGTCTTTAATCTTCTCAATCCATCTCCTTTGCCTGAGGTTCAGATCTGGTTGAGTGAAGATGTATTTCAGACTCTTGTGATCGGAAAAGATTTCAGTTTTGTTACCCAACAAGTATTTTCTCCATTTCTTGAGGGCAAACACAACTGCTGCTAGCTCAAGATCATGTGTGGGATAGTTTTGCTCATGTGGGTTCAACTGACGTGAATCATAAGCCACAACTTGACGTTCTTGCATAAGAACTGCACCCAGACCTTGGAGAGATGCATCACAGAATATCTGGAAAGGCTTGGTAGTATCTGGGCCAACCAGAACTGGGGTAGAAGTGAGTTTTGTCTTTAGGAGATTGAAACTCTCATCACACTGTGGAGTCCAAACGAACTTCTTGTCCTTCTTTGTGAGATCAGTGAGAGGTTTTGCAATCTTGGAAAAGTTTTGGACGAAACGACGGCAATAGCTAGCCAAGCCAAGAAAGCTTCTAACTTGTTTTACCGTCTTAGGGGGTTTCCTATCAACAATTGCCTTAACCTTTTCCGGGTCAATGGCTATGCCCTTGGCAGAGATGACATGACCAAGGTAAGCAACTTCTGGAATCCAGAACTCACATTTGGAGAACTTGGCATATAGACGATGCTCGCGAAGTTTCATGAGAGTGAGACGAAGGTGTTCTCCATGCTCTTCCTCGGATTTTGAGTATACTAGAATATCATCAAGATATACCACAACGAACTTGTCGAGGTATTCATGGAATACAGAATTCATGAGTCTTGAGAACGTTGCCGGTGCATTGGTGATACCAAAGGACATGACGGTGTATTCATATAGACCGTACCGAGTGGTGAAAGTTTTTTTTTGAATATCTTCCTTTCTGATCTTTATTTGATGGTAACCCATCCTCAAGTCCAACTTTGAGAATATTGAGGCTCCAGCAAGTTGATCAAAAAGATCATCGATACGAGGAATTGGGTACTTGTTCTTGATAGTTTTCTCGTTGAGAGGACGATAGTCAACCACGAGTCTTTTTGTTTGATCCTTCTTGGCAACAAACAGAGTTGGGCAACCCCAAGCGGAGGAACTAGGCTGAATGTAACCTTTCTCCATGTACATATCGATTTGCTCCTTCAACAATTTCAGTTCAGGAGGAGCTATCTTGTATGGATGCTTAGAGATTGGTGCAGTACCTGGTTCAAGCTCGATCACGAACTCAACTGCTCTGTCCGGAGGCATCCCTGGCAACTCTTCTGGAAAGACGTCAGGGAATTCACAAACCACCGGAACATTTTCAAGCAGAGGTAGTGGTTTAGCATCCAGGGTGTACAGCTGAACAGAACTTGATTCACTTGGAGAATAGACTATCTGGCCGGAAGGGTGGAACAGAGTTATTGACTTCTTAGCACAGTCAATCGTGGCTTTATTGGCCTTCAACCAATCCATGCCAAGGATGACATCAATGTCAGAATTGCCAAGCAGAATGAGGGAAGCAAGGAATATGTGACCTCCAATTAAGATCTGATTCTCATGACTGATCTTGGAAGTTTGCATAGTTGCTCCAGGGGAGTTTACTACTAGCGGGGAACCCAAACCAACAAAAGGTAGTTTAACTGCTGTCGCAAAGATCTTTGACACGAACGAATGCGATGCTCCGGTATCAAACAACACTTTAGCTGGGTTAGAGTTTACGGGGAATGTACCGAGAACGACGTCAGCAGCTTCCTCAGCTTTGTCGGCCTTGATATGATTCACCCTCGCGGTCCTCCCGACAGGCCTGCTGTTGGAGTTGAAGGCTTTAGCCGGGGGAGCACGAACCATTGCCTGGTTGGTGTTGGGGCGAGGAGGTGGTGGAGGTAGCTGCCTCTGAGTGCACTTATCAGCATAGTGTCCAGTCTCCTTGCACTTGAAGCAAGTGACGACACGAGGAGGAGCTGGCCTTGGCTGCCCCATTGGAAACCTCTGACCCTGCATCTGAGATGGGTTGGGTGGGCGGGGACCAAAGCCTGGAGAAGCTTGGGCATTTGGAGCCCTAGTGACAGCACTGTTTGGCACCCAGATGCGGCGCTTCTGCGGAGGGGTGGTCATGTTGGAGGAGGAACCACCCTCACGCGAGTGCTTGCGGGACTCTTCGAACGCCTTGCGCCCATTCTCCTCATTGAGCGCGGTGTTCACGAGCTCCACGAAGTCCTTGCACTTGATGTTGGTGAGAGCGTACTTCAGTTCCGGGTTAAAACCTCGGCGGAACCTTGCCATCTTCTTGGCTTCAGTGGACACCTCGTCACCAGCATATCGAGCGAGACGATTGAACTCGTTCTGGTAGCCGAGGACGTCCAGCTTGCCCTGTTTGAGAGAGCAGAATTCCTCACGCATCCTTTCCATGAGACCGTCTGGGATGTGGTGCTTCAGGAAGGCATCCTTGAAACAACCCCAGGTGATAGGATAGCCAGCTCTCATGGTCTGGTAGTTCTCCCACCAGGTAGCTGACTGACCCTTCAGTAGGTAGGTGGCATACTTGACCTTATCTTCCTCAGCAACATGAGCAATCTCCAGAGCCCTGTTCATCTCCCTGATCCAGTCATCAGCATCCAGAGGCTCACGTGTTGCCACGAAAGCTCTCGGTCCCATGCTCAGAAACTCCTTGATGCTGACTCGCGGAGCATTCTGGTTGTTGTGCTGGTTAGCCTGGATCTGGGCCATCTGAGCCACGACCTGAGTCATCTGAGTCAACAGCTCCGTGAGCGGAGGTGGTTCAGGCGGTGAGTTCCTGGTTGGAGGCATCCTGAACAGAAATGCATTTTAGCACAATAACAGCAAAGGATAGACTTGGTAACCGAAAGAGAGATTATTCTGACGCATGAATAGATAACCAACAGGTACATCATCACATGTTCCAATACATCAGAATATCCAACACACCAATACATGGTTCGAAATACAAAGGATAACTAAACATAGCTAGGAACGGATACATCGGTACTCCCATGCTCATCACGCAGGACGGCGGTGAGTAGTACGACGAGAGATACGGTGCGGAGGAATCCCCCGGAAGTAGGTATGACGACGATCCACGTAGAGCAGGACTGCTCTGAGAGCAACTCTCGGTGTGGTAAAGTAGAAAGCGCCGTCTCCCTGTGCTCCATAGCGGGGAATCCCTGTGTAACCAGCTCCGAGGTCGAGAAGTGGACCTCTGATCGGCTCGTAACCTCCAGCATCTGGCAACGGAAGACCAGCTGGCTGAGTGAAACGTGCAAAGCGCTCGTCTCGAACGAAGTCTGTGGTGTACGTCGCCAGACGAGTGAGAGCAAGGTGGAGCTGCTCCCTGACTGAGGCTAACTCCTGAGAAAGTGTGGAAGCAACTGCGTCACTGTGCCTCACGAACTGGGCAGTGGTGTGCAGCCTGGAGCTATCAGACTCGTAGGTATCCAGGTTGCCGTGGAGAGTGAAGTGAACTCCCGCCGACGTGATGTAACCACGGGGGATGTGGCGATAGTTAGAATCGTCAAACCCCCAGTAGTCAGCACGGAGGACGGTGAGACTCACGTAAGCTGCCTGCTGCACGGCCATATCCACTGTGGAACCTACTGCCTCGTAGCGGTGGACAACGCTCCTGCCATCATCCGACAGAATGTAGACGATAGCCCGGTAGTAGGTCTGGTCAAACTCTCGCTGCTGCTCGTAGACCTGGTACTCTGGTGCCCAATGGAACCCCAGATAAGTCACCATGTCTCTCAGCATCTCCGGATAACCGGCGGTGCTCTCACAGCGAGTCATCCGAACCACCTGCGGGAAGAACCTGAGATCCATCTGCAGATGATTTGGGAGGTTTTGATTAGACTCCGGTAGAAGAAATGAAGTGGAAAAGAACAGCAAGGTTTCAACGGACGAAAGGTTCTTTAGAAGAACAGGATATCGAAGCAACGTCGGGAAAACGAGACCAAAAGTCCTGAGGTACTACGGAAAACCCAAAACACGTGAAATCATAACTTGAAAGTTTAGGTGAGAACAGAAAACAACGTTGCACTTCCTTACCAGAAAAGGGTGGGTGGGTGGGGAAAGAAGAAAAATGGCAGAATTCCTACTCTCACGTTTCATTTCTCCTATATAGCTACAAAATAGTTTCTAGACTCAACTGCGACCAGTAAAAAGGGATCCTACAGGCAGACAGGCTCTGATACCATTTGTCGCACCCGGACTTCTAGAGGATACTCACTGTACGAACTGAACAGTATTTTGGTTGGATTACGGGGCTTAACGGCTCCCGCGTCCCCTTACGGGTAGGCCAGCACTTATGTGCAACAACCAACCGTTACTGTTCACCGTCGATGTAAACTATCCCGTAGAAATCAGGATACTGCCATTGACGTACTTCATACCATACACACATGGTACGTCAACGGTTTTGAACAAAAGGATAACACAACATGCCTCTAAGACACAAAAGATTGAAATAAGGTTGCAAATGGCCTTCACTAAGGCAGAAATAGCAAATACAATCATCCAGAGGACACATGTCCCAACATAGCATTCATTACATCAGCGGAAGCAATCAAAGGTGTCTGGGTACAGACAAATCCAACAGGCTTAAGAAGCCGGAGAAAATAAAGAAGACGAAGCCCATCCACGTAGGTCCTGGATCCAGCCCTGGTCCAGCTATCTACTCGTCTGCAGTCTCGTCAAACTCCACGAAGTAGCCATCCTGGTGGTCATCGTAGCCGTAGTCGTAGTCTGCGTAAACCACTGCCCCAAAGGGGTCAGTACAACAACGTACTGGCAAGCAAGACTCACAGTTCACCAAAGTGTAGCCCGTCAACACCAAGCACAGATGCCTTGGGATCAACGGAAGGGAAGGGTATAAAAGATGCTACAACTGGCTGCACTAACCAACTACAGAACATACTACAACTTCCGGTGTAACAGAAAGAGATAAGATAGCGTATCGTAACCAACTATAACTATCCACCAAACAAACCCATCCTGGATCTCGCCCCTTATCCAAAGAAGCAATCCGAGGATAACTCACACAGTTGGATTAATGATGGATCAAGTTGTTGTGTCAATAAGCCTATTACTGGTCAAGTTATCATTAGTTAGGTGTAAGTTGTTCTGAGTACTTGTTAGCCAGTACTTTCACCAAGTCAACCATAACCGCGGAAAACACGGCTTCTCGAGAAGATTTATCCCTGCAGGGGTGCACCAATTTGGCCGTACACGTAAGAATAACCCGCCAGATGGGAAGGCCTTTCCCACCAAGCGGGGCACTCAACACAACTCAACTCTTCTTCGCATCAAGCCCAAAGCACCACGTGTTGTGCGTGCGCGGCTAATCGAGCCCCCCGAAGAAAAGGAGGACCCTCATAGCATTGGAAGACCATGCCTCCCTAAATGCCGACTACAAAAGTTCCACCCTGGCCTCGGGTTCGTACCTGCATATGCGTGCATCAAATGGAAAGCCCGAACTAAGTGTGGTGATTTGGACGAGATGCGGATCGAGTCAAATTGAGGGGGGCGCCCATGCACGCTTCCCACATGCGGATAGTGCGCTCATCATGGATCAGTAGACAAGACCCTTTTCCTATTAGGGTCGACACTAGCAGGCCTCAAAACCACGCCGGGCCTCCTGCCGGTGCCTTATCAGCAAATTATTATTACCTCAAATTAACAAGTGTTGTTTAACATCGAGCCCCAGAATATAAGCAGAAATAATAACAGAAAGTAACTGATAACAGACTCGAGCAAACAACCCTAAGCATGCTAGTAAGACACGGGCCCAAGCAACGGGGTTTTAGGACTGGAGGTGATGGCAATATCAGGGTTTAGGGTATCATGTGATAGGTTCGTAACAGAAGCAACGATACATAGGGCTAGCAAATATAGACAACGGAAAGTATCGGTAACCAATGTTGAAAGGAACACAATGGTTCATGTGAGTGATAACTTGCCTGCAAACCCAGTAGCCGGGTACTGAGCTAGATCCTCAGAAGGGGTGTCGTAAAGGTCGTCGGTATCAACGTCGTCGTCTATCCGAGAAGAAGCAAACAAACAAGGCAGAAATATAAACAATCATCATCATGGCATAGTGCACAATCAAATATGATGCATGACAAGTTAATAGATGCATCAAAATAAACTAATTGATATGATAACACAATTTAAATGGACACATATGCAACTTTGAGTTGCATATGAAAAGTCCATGGATTTTGGTTAGATTATTTGTTTTCCAACTAATCAACAGGTGCTAGTGGTTTAGTATGATGCATGCAAAAGGGAAACAGCAAAATAACAACATTAGAATCAAATTAAAATAGGGTGTAGCAATTTAGAATTTTATTATTAATTTAGGGAATTTTTGGGTGCCTTAAAGGTGACACACAAGTATTTGCTGTTTTCAACCATTTAAATTGTTCAAAACAAATAACAAAGTTTATATTTGAAAAGAACATCAATTTTTAGTTGGATTACATGTTTCAAATATTGAAATTGGAATTAGGATGAATTTATTATGAATTAAACAATATCAAACAAGTTTTAAATGAATTTAAAACAAGTTTGAATTTAATTGAATTTTTATTTGTTCAAAACATGAATTCAAACTCACATTTGAAAAGTTCACACTTTGATGGTTTGAAAACATATTTTGCATGTTCAAAAATATTTTATTTTGTGCAAGTTATGATTTTATCAAATTTAAATGAATTAAACAAGTATTAAATTGTTTAGGCAATTTTAATTATTCAAAACAGAAAAAAAAAATTATATTTGCAAAGGTGAGGTGAAATGGTATGGAAAACATATTTTATTTGCATTTATTGGATTTATACAGAATTAGTTATGGAATTTATAAATTAGCATTTGAATTATTTAAGTTTGAATTTTAAATACATTTGGAGTTGTCAAAACAGTACACAAATGGATTATTTGAAAAGATTATTTAATTTGGAACAGAAAACATATAAAACTTTTATTTATTGGACTTATGGATTAAAAGTTATTAAAGTTTAAAGTTTTAGGTTTAAATCTGTTATTTAATTTGATTTAGGAATTACAGGAATTCGCAGAAACGTTTCCTACTGCACTGTCATCTACACACTGCCACTGCCGCGTGGGCCAGAGGCCAGCGTGGCGCTGCGCACGCACGCGTGGCAGTGGCAGTCACTGAAGCGTGGGCCTCTGCGCTGGGGCAAAATGCCACAAAAAAAGGTGGGCGCTGCGGGCTCGAACCCGCGACCAGCGCTAGGCGCAAGAGCAGTGCAACCACTGCGTTGCTTCTTCAGATTCGACAGAGATACACACGCAGTCAGGTTATCGTTCAATCGCAACGTTAACTGAAATTTTAACTGACGACGAAAACCTTCCGCGTCTGTCAGAACAGGGTGGCTCGCCGGCGGGGAACTGTGTCTGTGGCCGTGCGCGAGTGGGTGCTGGATGCGGATGTGTGCACGGTAACGAGGCGGATGCACAGGAGGGAGAAAGGGGAAGAAGACGGTGGCTCACCGCCGGCTGTCGAGGAGGCAGAGGTGCGGTGACGATCTCGTCGGCGTCAGCAGCGGTGCTCCCGTGGACGGCGTCGCGGATGTAGACGTGCTCCGGTGACGCTCCCGTGTTCAAGCCGTAGAGGAAGTAGAGGCCTTCCGATTCCCGTGGCTAGGTAGGTGGAAGGGAGGCCATGGCGACGGTGGCGTGGTCGGGTTCAGACCGGCGATCTCCGGTGAGCGGACAGAGGGAAGGAAACGCCGGGAGAGAGGGAAATTGGCGGCGCGCGAGAGGGGGAACACGGAAACCTAGGCTAGGGTTGGCGCTAGGGGGGTCTAGGGTAGATATAGGGGCCACGGTGCTCTCCTGGCCGTCGGGGATGGCCGTACGGCGACGTGGCATGGCGGATCGGGCGCCGTACGCAGAGAAGAAGGGGAAAAAGAAGAGCGAAGCGTTTTCCGGGCCGGTGGGCTGCTGCGCGCGGGAGATAGGTGCTTAGGTAGGCTGGGCTGGCTAGGTTAGTTGCTGCGCGCGCAGAGTTTTATTCTTTTTCATTTTTTCCTTTTCTGTTTTTTTTTGTAGGTTTTGCTTTTGGAAGAAAAACATAGGTTTTAGGTTAGAGAAAAATTTAGAAAAATTAGGGTAAATTCCTTAGGCCAAAAGCAAACACTTGGTAGCTTTTATTTTCAAAAAATTAAACATTTGCTTGCTGTTTGAAAATTAAACCAAATTTGGGTGAAATTTTTAATATCAAAGATCACTAATAAAACCAACATTTAAATAGGGTAACCCCTATGGTAATTAGGCAATTTGAATTGATTTTTTTTGGTATCAACATAAATTCAAAATGGTTCTGTTTGTGGGTGCTTGGATTTGCATTTTAAAATGTGTTTGGAAAATAAATAATTGATTTAAAACATCATTTTCACAAGTGTTCACTATGGAAAAACATGGAACCAAAATGGTTGCTATTATTTGTGATTTTTATTCAAAAAGTTGTAACAGAGCAAGTATGAAACCATTGTTTGAATAAGGTTTGAATTTGAGTTGTGAAAACAGTGGAAAACAAATGCAACAATTAAGAAACAAATGCAACAACATGGAATCAATATGATGACATGATGTAATACTTTAATAAACATGCAACAAACATTCTAAGGGGATGATTTTCATACTTGGGATGTTACAGAGATTCCTCGACTCCATCGTGTGCATGTTCGGTGTCCCACACAACATCATCACAGATAATGGGAGCAACTTCACAGCCAAAGAAACTCGGGACTTCTGCAAGGAAAAAGGGATAACTCTCAGCTTCGCCTCGGTAGCTCACCCGCAAACTAACGGCCAAGTCGAACGATCCAACGGATTAGTTTTGGATGGCCGAAATAAGCGGCTACTCACTCGGCTACACCCAGCAGCAGGGCACTGGGCCGAAGAACTACCGTCGGTGTTATGGAGCCTGCGAACAACACCAAATCGGTCAACAAACTACACACCATTTTTTATGGTATACGGAGCTGAAGCCGTGCTACCCGAGGATGTCAAGTTCAGCGCCCCATGAGTCGTCGCATACAACGAAGAAACCTCCAACAAGGCACTCGCAGAGGACATGGACGCGCTGGACAAGATCAGGGACATCACACTCAGTCTATGAGCAATTGCTGCATAATTACCATAGTCGCCGCATACGCCACATATCCTTTGTGGTAGGAGACCTGGTATTGCGACTCAAGCAAAAGGAGGGGCACAAGCTAGAGCCACCATGGGAAGGACTCTTCATCATACACGAAGTTATCCCAGGAGGTGCCTATCGCTTGAAGAACCTGAAGACAGGTGGTATCTACTCCAACCCGTGGAACGTGGCACACGTTCGCAAGTTCTGCCCTTAGGCTTTAATCTCCTACTCGCAAGAAATAAGGTTGTACCAGCCACTTTGGATCTCGAGCAAATACATGGCTTCTCAGCCATAGCAATAAAAACATGGTTTCTCAACCATAGCTACAAAGACTATTCAGTTGCAATCTTTATCGCTTATTTTTTTTCTTTTTTCTTTACATGCTAAACGAAGGGTCACACCCCCAGTGCACGGGGGCTACGCCTAACTAGCATCATCAACTTCTTCGAGCACTTACACTCGCTAAAAATTATACAGGGTAAAACAAGGTACACACCTTATAAACACCTTAAACTATTCGAAATAAACACACAAGGTCACAAGGTATACACCTTCAAACACCTTACAACAAAACATACAAGGTATTTACACCTTACAAACTACAGCTGTTGACGAGCAGCCGCCTCTTGAAGCAGTCGCTCAGTCTCCGCAGCAGTCAGTTGAATAATTCGCTCCGCCGCAGGTCGCACAACCTAATAATGAGGGACAAAGTCTATAGGTGGCCCTTGGACGTCAGGGAGTTGCGCCACTGAATTGAAGTTGACTCCAGGATGCCACAGACGAACAAAAGCAAGCGCCACCTGAGCACCGCAAATGAGTTGTTGACGCACACACTCCTGAACGTCACCCACTCGACAAAACATCCTTAGCAAGCCACTCAAGCTATGCGGAAGAACGCCGAAGGGATAAAACGCCCGATGGAGGGAAGAGAGTGCCGCCCGACAAGATTCAACAAAAAGTTCCGCCTGACTAGCCAGAAACTTCAGGGTAGCCAAGATGAAACCTCGCTTGCGGTCGGACCAGAAATCACTCGTGTGAGGCTTGGAGCTGCTCGACTCATGAACCCAGTGTCCCTCGCAGACCCCATCGGGCTCAACGACTGCAAGGATAGCAAGCGCATCAAAACAAAAGCATGAGTTAGCAAAAAGTACTGGGGGGCTCATGAAACTTACAGAGCATGCCCTTCGCAACGCTCGCCAGCTCCTCCATTACATATTGCTCGTGCTCCGCAGCAAGTTTCTGCTTTGACTTGGCAACATCCTCCACGCCTCGCATAGCCTTGAGCTTACGCTCTCCATCGGTAACACGGTCACGAAGCGAAGCTAGCATACCAGCAGACGCAACCAATGGCTCCGACGAAGGAGCAGCTCCACTCGACGAACCTCCGCTGAAATCCACCACCTGGAAAAAGCAGCGAAGTTTAGAAGAAATGATCATACCCCACTCGATGATGTGCCACCCAATATCTTCGGGTGCTCGGGGGATACTCCCATCGGGAGAATACAAAGTAAGGCGTAATAATAAAACGCTGACACTTTCAAAAACATCTCGATTGGACAAAACAAAGTACGGGAATACATCCCAAGGTTCATTACATATGAAAGCACACATAAACAAGAATTATTCTAAGGAACTATAGAGGTAGCTCCACTCGCAGCAGGCTGTCCTTTACGCCCAGCACGGGAGACTACCCCGGAGAGCATCTTCGCAAGCTCCTCTGCACGGTCGCCAAAAGGACGGAGCGCTACCTTTTTACCCAGCTAGTCTCGTGGAAGCTCCGAGTACACCTTCTCCAGGTCACCCGAGACACCATGCGCTAGGGCAAACTGGATAGTTGTCTTGGCCCCACACTCGGTCTACGCAAGCGAGTACTCCTTGAGGAGATCTTCATTGCCTAGGGAAACTTGCAGGAGACCACTCATAGTAGGCGGAACCGGCCCATCCACGAGCAGACGTTCGTGCAACTATGTCAGCACTCGGATAGCGTCGCGGACGAGGGAGCAGACCTTGTTCGCATTCTCCTGCAGCTGGGCACACGAGTCAGAGAGGGCGTCGCGCCCCATTTTTTCGGGCAGCTCCAACCCAACTCGAATGGTGTCTAAGACAGAGACAGAACAAATATCAGAAAAAGAAAAAGACAGGCCACAGTCGAAGGAAGATAAAACGCAACTCACCAGCAAGTTTCTGAGCCAAAGGATGGAGGACGCAGACAAGATCATTGTCATGCTTCACGCTCGCCTCCTCCAGCTGCTTTAGAGCTCCCTGGGCTTCCGCGAGACTGGCGGCCGAGCGCGTGCGCGTCGACTCCAATTCCTTTTGGGTGGACTCCAGCTCTGTCTCAAGGGTTTTCGCCCGAGAGGAAGCCTCTGCCTTCTCACCTTTCAAGCGGTTAACCTCATATGCAGTACAAAAGACGCGATTAAAACAACAATCGCAACCAGGAAGAAACGGTGAAGGAAAAAGGTGCATGCCAGCTTACTTTGAAGGGAGAGGCTATCCTGGACGAGCTGGTCGCGCTCCCCCCGAAAAGAAGCGCAATCCGCCTCGGCCGAAAGAACTCGACGCCCGAAAGCAGCGAGCGAATCAAGAAGGGCCTGCAAAAATTTCGAGTAAAAATTAGAGAGATATCACTTGAGCCTATACACGACTGTATACAGTCAAGTATAGCCTCGGGGACTACTCCCATCGGGAGCACTGCCGTGCACCCGATGAAAAACAAAATCAGAAAACAAACCAGAAAAGAAAACATCGACTTGAGTACATGGCCAACTGCAAGAAATTGACCATAGACTCGGGCGGCTACTCCCATCAGGAGCACTGTCGTGCACCCGATAAAGGAAAACATGCAAGGCAGGTCGCCATAAAGGAAAAGCAGCTTTACCTTTCCCTGAGCGGTGGACAAGGGATCCGCCGAGCTACCTGAGACCTCCCGGCTCGTTGACACTCTAGCGTCTGCAGGCCGTTCACCCACGAAGCTGGGCATCCCGTACTCCGTAGCTTCGGTCCCCTTTGCTGGGCTTGGAGATCATCGAGTGAGATCTGCAGCTGGAGTAGGGTCCATGGCGACCTCCTTCCTCTTCACGGATGGAATCAAGGAAGTGAACTGGCCCGCGCTGATGGTCGCAAGACTGCAGAAGATAAAATCAGACAAGAAAAAGATGGAAGAAAATCCACGACAAAGGATAGAATCTAAGGCACTTACTCATCCTCATCATCATCGTCAAGGTTATCGAGATTCCAGGCGATGGAGATCTTTGACTGACGAATCACGGGAGGAAGCACGTTAAGAGGAGTCACCCGAAGAGGCTCAGCTTCCTCGACGGGAGCATCACCCAAGGAGTTGTCCTTAGAGGTAACTTCCTCCTCCTGATGCTTGCTGCGCTTGCGGTGACGAAGCTGATCGCCATCCGACTCTTCCTCCTCCTCCACATCGTCCCGTTCAGAGCTCGAATCAGCATCCGCGACGCTGGTCTCGGGAGGGGCTTCAATGTTACTCGCCAAAAGATCTGAGACATCCTCTACAGAAACTGGCGGGTAACAAGTTGCAACGCTCTGTCTCTACAAGAGCAAAGAGAAAAAGAAGAAGAGTTTTCAATCGATGACAACCCGAGCTAGAAGAAACAAGAAGCAAAAAAGAGAAGAACAAAGAACTCACCTCAGCTGGAGGCGGATTCGATGCTTCAAATGGGTTGAGAGGGCACGCCGAGTAGCCCTCTCCCTTCTTCAAACTGGTGATGGCCGCGATCTTCTTTTCGAATTCGGCATTCGAGAGAATATTGTCGCATACACGGCTCGGGTCATCAACGCCCGTGTATTCCCACATGGGAGTCGACCTCTCCTGAAGGGGCTGGATCCTCAGGCACAGAAACACACCCGCCAGGTGTATTCCGTTCAGCGGAGTCCCTTGCTCCTTCTCGTGGAAGCGCGCCACCTTTGCGAGTAGAAGGCGACGACCTTGCCTTCTTCGGCTAAGAGTGCATGCAGCCAAGACTTCCGCCGCTTCAAAACGGCAAATGGCCGGAACTCGGGGACGCCACCCACGCTGTCATCCACAACGTAGAACCACTTTCGGCGCCACCCCTGGGCCAAGTCAACGAAATGCATCTCCAAGTAGGAGATGTCCTTGTTCGCCTGAATCTCGAAGCCGCCAGTCCTCAATGGCTTGACGGTTCTCTCGCCTGGCTGTGCCTTCTCCTGAAAGGTCTGCACCTTGAAGATGGCTTTCCAAAGCCCCCAGTGCGGACGGATCCCCGGAAAGCACTCGCAAAGAACGATAAAGCATGAACTGTGTTGAATCGCGTTTGGAGGAAGGTCGTGCAGCTGTATGCCATAGACATACAGCAGCCCGATCAGAAATGGGTGGAGGGGGAAAGACAAACCTCGGGCGACATGCTCCGAGAAGACGACGCGCTCGGTGGAGAGGGGGTTGGGCGTCTCCTCCTTCTTCCAAGACATGCGCACACGTCAAGATGTTTCTGGAGGAAGCAACCCCTCCCCCTGCATCTCGATATTGCTTTTCCTGGTGGTGTTCGTCGCGCGCGAGTCGCCCGTCTTCTTCGCGGGGCCCGTCGTGGAAGCGCTCGCCACGTTCTTGGAGGACGCCGCAGCGGCACCGCGTTACTTCGCTCCCGCCATTGGAGAGTGCTTCGGTGCTCACGGAGAAGAAGGTGTGCGCGAGGGAGGAAGAACATGAATAAGAACTGGGAGATTTACCTTTTCTCTAAGACATGGTACTTATACCCGAGCTAGGCCAATCTGAGCCGTAGATCTGCAAACGTGGCATTCATCGCAGCCTCCACGTGCGAAGCGGAAACGAAGAGACGGGGGAAGTTACCCCTGCACGATCTTTGACGAAAAGATCGTGCGTGTTTACAGCGCGGCCAGCGGATTAACTGGAGCACGACCGCTCGTTTCCGGTCAAAAGGCTGCCAAAGTGGGCCCCGCGAGCACTTCGTCACGTCCCATTGGGAGCAGGCGAGTGCAGGCAAGTGCGCGGTGACGTCATTGAATACCTCACGACATGAAAACTCTTTCGTATGAGCGTCAAGACGCGAAATATTCTTTCGCATGGACACCATAACACGAATTTACTTTCGTATGGGCATTCTAACACGAAATCTCTTTCGTATAAAGACATTGACACAAAAAAAACTTTTTTGTAAGGCTTCATAACGCGAAATCTCTTTCGCACAAGACCAAGGAGAAGAGATATGACCTCACTCGAAGAAATGCAGAATACGGCACTTATAATGCGACCAAGGTAAAAATCGCGAGTATGCGGCTCCCGCAACTCTACCTCATGATGAACTTACACATCCTTTTTTATCCTGGATCGTTCGGCCGACTAGGC
The DNA here is from genome assembly GCA_028641055.1 of Alopecurus myosuroides. Classification (NCBI taxonomy): domain Eukaryota; kingdom Viridiplantae; phylum Streptophyta; class Magnoliopsida; order Poales; family Poaceae; genus Alopecurus; species Alopecurus myosuroides. Next base: position 48,716,984 of record CM054062.1, on the reverse strand, counting down.
ACATCTGGATGTCGTATTCTTTCGAGTACGAAGGTAAGACCCAAGGATCTCTCCTGTGGGCCTAGAATCGCACTCAAGTTGTGTCCTCCAGTAAACTTTCTGTGTCAACAACACGAAGAAAAATCCAAGCGGACGCACCGGGTATCCCTTTAGGTTAAGTTCGACTTGGTAAGACCTCCACGACCCAGTCATAATGATCACCTCTCTGGATTCGAGTCGGAGGTCTCAAAATCGTGTAGGCCAGAACTGTCTTTGCCCTAGATGCAATTTATTGGCCCTTATCTTTTGGGAGAGCCAAGCGACTGAGCCACATCCTTCTGCGAAAAAAGCCAACACAAGGCACATTTACCACTCGATGCTTTAGTACGTGAGCGCGTCGCGCACAGGGCATACGCCCTCAAAACCAAGAGATTGAATGACCAGTCGAAGAATCCAAGAACGAACTTTGAGTGCTTACCCGACTGTTCTCAGTCGAATAAACACTCGGGGGCTACTGACGTGAAGATGATTCCTGGACCTATCGGGTGACCCTACCCGGTCCAAGGCCCAAAACCTAGGCCCAAAGAGAGGTGCTATCCAGCGGCACTAGAAGGCGCAACAAAAGACCACCCGCAAGACTTGCGGGTCAAGAAGGAAACTCCTACCGACCTAGAACTAGGGTTTGTAACCCCTCCCCTCCCCCCCTCCCCGACACGGTTTGAGACCTAGCCACCTATAAAAGGCTAGGAGAACCACCGAGGGGGTCCAATCTACTTTTTCACCACCACAGCCTTAAGCTCAAGATCATACTCTCGACTTGACCACCCCCCCCCCATTATAACCGATCTACTGATGATACAGATTGCAAGACCAGAAGTAAGGGTTTTACATCTACGAGGGCCCCGAACCTGGGTAAATCGTTCCCCTGTTAGCCGACGATTGTCACCAGCGCATTTACGTTCTCTTAATCGAAACCCTACCGGATCATTCGAGCTACTTGTTGAGATGACTAATCGACAGTGCGAGTAAATAAATAACAGTAATAATAATTGCGGCGAGTGGCCCAATCCTTTTGAGAGCAAAGGACAAGTTGGTTGTTTTATGTATGGTGACTAGACGTTCTCGAGGACACATGGGAATATCGTCAAGTGCTTTCGCTTCATATACTTGATTAATATTTATTCTTTTGATAGATGTTGTGTGGGTGAACTTATGCTAATGCACCGCCCAACTAGTACTAATACACACTTATGATTATACCTCTCGTAAGCATCCGCAAATACAAGAAAGTAATTAAGATAAATCTAACCACGACCTTAAACTCTGGGATCCTACACTCCCTCGTGCATCGGTTTGCTAACGGGGGTTTAGGTTTCTGTCACTCCGGCAACCCCACAATTAGTAGCCAAATACACAATGCATCCACCTAGGCCCATAAAGGTGAAGTATCATTTAGTCGAAGTTCACATGACATCACTGGAAGAATAACACCACAACTTAAATATCAAACCATATTGATATTACTTCAACATAACTTCGCTACTAACATCATGACCTCTCCCATGTCCTCGAGAACTAAACAAACTACTCACGAGACATCATATGGATCATAATCAAAGGTGATATAATGGATAATAACAATCTGGCCATGAACTGCAAACACCGATAAATCTCACAAGAATCAACTACTAACAAGTCCACATCGGGAGAGAGAGCTAGTGGAAAACAACGATAAAGACCCCTAATTGTTACAGCGGGATGAAGGTGCAGGTGACGGTGATGGTTCTTGTGGTGAGGATGATGACAATGATGATCTCGATGAAGCCCAGAGTGATGACAGTGACGATGGCGACGATTTCCCTTCTCCGGGGAGGAATTTCCCCAACAGATTTCTCCCTGCCGGAGAGCTTTTCTCTCTCTGTTGTTTTCCACCCCGAGGCGGCGGCGCAATATTTGTTCGAAGACCTCGTCTCTATGCTTAGGGTTCCCTCGGGGTCAAGTACACGAAAGGGGAGCCCAGAAGTGGGACAGTGGTGCCACACCACCCCCAAGCGTGACCAGAAGGGGGGACGCGCCGCCTGGTGGTGTGGGCCCCTGGTGGATCCCCTTGAGGTGCCCTTCTAGCTGGCTTCCTCCTCGGTACTTCTCAGACTTCTCATATACCCCCCCCCCCCCTCCTTCTTCTTCTGACCTTCTGAAATAAGGTATCTCGACGGTGCTTTTTTCCATCAGATTTCTGATTCCGGTGTTTCTTCTTCCATAATTATTAAACATGCAAAATAAGTTGAAATAACATAAGTAATGTATCATAACATGAAATATATCGATGAATAACAGAAAATAACAATATAAAATAGTGATGCAAAATGGACGTATCAACGTCGAGGTCACATCAGAACCTTCAGCGTCGAAGATTTGGTATTGTGGCTAAAACAGGGAAGCCATGATAAGTTGACTTCTCCATGGGAAGGACCCTATGAAGTGATTGGGAACGACGCGTACAAGCTCAAGGAAAAAAATACTGGGAACTTCTACAAAGATCCATAGGAAGTCTCGCAACTATGTCGTATTTATGCCTAGTTTTCTTACATTCGGTACAATTAGAATAAGGCAATTTAAGCCACCTATGTATACCATGCAAACAAGTTAAACAAAATTACCCCTCTGCGGCGAGGCTTTTTTTCTCTCGTCTGTTTTACATTTACAATTACAAACCAATCGCAGCCCCATCCAAGTGAAGGCAAAGGCATAAGTACTTTAGCCACACTCGTGGGTTGGGCAGGAAAAGGTCAAAACAGAAAAAGGGGTGACTCCTAGTCGTGGTCGCACTCGAAAAAGCTACGCGGCAAATAATTAAAATGAAAAAAGGGGTAACTCCCAGCCCTGGTGCACTCGAAACACCGGGGAGCTGCGCAACAATCATTTAAATTAGAAAAAAAAGGGTACCTCCCAGCCTTGGTCGCACTCAAAACACTCAGGCGCTATGCAACAATCGGTTCAACCATAAAAAGGCGTGACTCCCAGCCATGGTCGCACTCGAAACACTCGGGGGATGCGCAGCAATCAGTTCAAGCAGAAAAATTGGTGACTTCCAGATATGGTCGCACTCGAAACACTCGGGGGGTTGTGCAACAATCAGTTCAAACATAAAAATGTGTGACTCCCAGACGTGTCGCACTCAAAACACTCGTTGGCTGCACATCAACCAGTTCAAATAGAAAAAGGGTGACTCCTAGCCATGGTTGTACTCGAAACACTTGGGGGCTGCACAGCAATCAGTTCAAACAAGAGAAAGGGTGACCCCCTGCCGCAGCTGCACCCGAGAGACTCGAGGGTTGTGCAACAATCAGTTCAAACAGAAATCATACAGGTGAAATTCCAAAGAAGGTACTCAAAGAAAAGATGTAAGGTAAAGGACTTTCAATCGGGAAAAGCTGGGATTTTATTCATTTACAGATCATACGGACACAAAGTTATTTACAAGGGAAGTTTAATGATTAAATCTCTAAAATATAGAAGTCCAACCACTCGCAAGTTGCACACTTATCTCCTCCTCTGCCAAGCGCATGAGTGCAACTACTGCAGGTGTGGCGGCTTCATATCGAGCACTTGTTTTGACACGTTGGCGACCTCGAGGAGCAAGAGGACCCCTGCAAATTTTTGGTAAAACTCATGTGCGGGTAGTGAGTCTTGGAAACTGCTAAAGCAACTTTGGCTCCACCAACCAGCTGTCGACGAACAAGCGTCTTAGCATGATCATAACTGCTAAATTTACGCATTAGGTTGAAGAGTCCCTTTGGCAGTTTGTTGAGTGGAAACAAGGCTCCATATACATTGCAGAAAGCAGCATGACAGGGGCCAATCATCCCACCAACTTGATGGGCACGAGGCCGTAGTGTCAAGAGTACTCGAGATTTTTCAACATCGGCCCAGAAATAAGAATAACTAAAAGTAGCAAGCTTTTGGCATTCCTCCTCGATATATCGGGTATGTTCGGAAGAGTTCTCTTGGACACCTATAGAAATATAGTCACTCGGATCAGATATAGCAAACTGACTTGAGACAAGCTGAAATTTGTAACCCGAAAACTTACATGTTAGATCTATGGCTATAGCAGTTAACTCAGCTAGGATGGAATCTTCACGGTCCATAGCAACCTGCTCTTTGGACCTTGAAGCATTAAGTTGAGCCCTCAAAGTTTTTGAGCTCCTCCTCCTTGCTCAAAAGCTTGGTGCACATAAACCGCGCCAAGTCTGTTGGGGTGTTTACTTCAGAAAAACGAGCAGCAGAAGGATTTGAAGATGAACTCGCTACTGGTGTTTGAGTATCATCAACGGTTGGAGTCATAGAACTAGTGTCCACGGGTACCTAAAAAGAGAGAAGAAGGTTGTCAAAACCCGGTATGCTAATTTTCTTGAGTGCTCGGTAGCATTTCTACTACCTTACACTCGGGGGCCTACTCCCATCGGGAGAAGTTACACAAGGGACATTTAAGTCACACGGGAGAAACATAAATAATTTCATTCATCAAAATGTTAAGTCCATTGCAAAAGGCGGATTTTCTGCACCAAGGCACTGCTCCCAAAGAATCTACTAAAAAGAAATGAAATTGGTTCTTGACGGCCTGAGCAGATTTTTCTCGAGCCTCAAGCATTGCTAGAAGTTTCTGGGCTAACCTAACGGAATCTTCAATGTAGGGTTCGAGGCCTACCTCTTGCATGCTCGAGTCCTTGGGAGGTCCACTCAGGGCAGCTTCGAAGTCTCCCTCGATGTCGTGCGCATGTGCAAGAGTGAGCAACATTTTAGCCCTAGAGAGAGTTTGCTTCTGAATGAATTCAGCCGTTCGTGTTATGAAACACGCCCATCAAAACATCTAGAGTGGATGGTACTTCATGTTCGGGAAATAAACACTCTTGGAACGAAGCGAGTACGCCCTGGAGCTTCGCGAGTGTCTCTTTGGCCTTGGACGCCTTCTCCTAGGAAGAAGTAACAACATCCAAGAGTGGACCTTCTCGAAGTCGAGCGGTAAGCTCACGAGGACTACCCAGAGCAACTGTGGCAGTGAAGGAAAACCGTCAGTAGGGTACAGGAAATACGAAACGAGAGTACGAGAAGGAAGTTAAAATTCACATACCTGTTAGAGAATCTGTCAAGACATGGAGTTGAGGGATTGTCGCTTCCTCCAAGTCTGCAAATTTCTTGACAGCGTGTTCATGTCAGTCAGGTCAGTAGTACATGACCCCGGAGCAGAAGGTGCGGGTTGCCTTGGTTCGGCCACGGGAATGGCCGAGTCCCTAGGTGCATCTTCTTGAACGACCGCTTTGTCCCTCATGTTTCGAAACAGAAGGTGGTTGGACATTAGGGGCAGCACCTGAATCAATTCCTCCCTGAGGAGGAGGAGGAGGAGGAGGAGGAGGGGTGGCACCCGAACTAGCCCCTCCTCGAGGAGGAGGAGGAGGAACTCTAAGAGGGTTACTGAAGAAAGAACGAACAAACAAGGTAAGAGTTAAATCCAAGTCAAGAATCAAAGAAAACGAAGTAAAAGGAAAAACTTACCCGTTGAAGGACCCCCGGCCGAACATACGGCAGGTTTTCTTGGCAACAGGCGGCTGCGAAGGTGTGGTCGTAGGTTGAGGAGAAGCAAGCAAGCCCAGTATGATGATATCCCGAGATAGCACTCGCACGACACAAAGAAGCAAGCAATGTGTTGGATGGAATTAGGCGGTACGTCGTGCAGTTGCATGTCGTACACGGCAGAAGAGCAAGGAGGAAGGGGTACAGTGGGAAAGAGACTCCCCTGGCGATGTGGTCAGTGAAGACCACTTGCTCGCCGCTAGCCGGAGTAGGGCGGCTCTCCTGCCCTGGGTGCCTCCATGACCCAGCTTGGAGAAGTCCCTCGCATTCAGCGACGGGGACGATCTTGGCGATCCCGGTGGATTTCGTCCAGTTACCCCCTTTCTTGTTTTGTCCCTTTGTGCTGCCGGCTATGGCGGCGCCCCCGTTCTTTCAGGCGTTCACCATGGCAGAAAAGTGGTGGAGCTCAAGGAGTGCAACAATGGAGTTTTGTTCTTTGCTTCGTTGGGGAGAGGAGAAAGCTGCAAACGCGAGGAGGAAGAAGGAGAAAGTTACTGCTTCGCCCTCTACAATATTTATAGAGGGGTGAAAACATCCCCACTATTGATGTTTCGTGGAGCTGGCCGAGCCCTACATGTGGCGCAGGGAGGCTAACTGCTACGCCTCCATGTCGCCCGCTACGTGCGGGGATCTAGACATTTACTGAGAAATCCCTAGATTACCGCGCACTGAATGGTCAAAAGATGGTCAAACCCCACTCATGAAAGTTATCTCCTGACAAGATAAGATCGCCTCAGAAACATCTAGTCTCTTGGCGGAGAAAATAGGGCGGTGCGTCACTAGCTGACGTGGACACTCGAAGGAAAAGGTATTCAAGTGATCAGATATATCACTGGAACCCCGCGTGGCCTTTTCACAAGATTAAAATTCTTTCGAGAAAGTACATAAGTTGAGGTTTATTCTATCAATCGAAAGACTGACTCGGATGAATTGTGCCAGAGGACTCTATTTCCCCAGATCGCACAACTGTGTTAGAACTCTGGATGTCGTGCTCATTGTACGAAGTTAAGACCCGCAGAACAGTTCCAACGGCCCGGGAGTTGCACCTCTGCTGTGCTACCTGATACTTTTCCATGCCACCAGGTGTGATGAAAATCTCGGCGGGCGCGTTGGGTAAAACAACTGACAACTGGACTTTGACTCGGTAAAGCTTCAACAGTGCAAGTCGAATTACCCCAGGTTTTTTCGGGTTCGAGCCTAAGAACTCGAAGCCTGAGTAGTCCAATGGTGCTTTGTCCCAAGTGATTAATTTAACTTGACCAGTTGAGTAGATCGAGCCTGTTGAGTCATATCTTACATAAACTAAATACGGAAGAGCACTCGAGTTAATCAGTTCCGGAGTTTAAGTCCCTTGATCGATTCCTTGACCCCAACAGGCACTCGGGGGCTACTAACGTGGGGGTACCCGAGAGACCCCTCACAATAGGCATACCCGGTGCGGGCCATTAATGGGTACCTTGATGGGGCCCTCGAGTGGCTGCGTAAAGGCCTACGACAGAAGCCCACGTGGAAGCAGAAACAAGGAAAGACTTGGGCAACAAGGTTAAAAAAGGACATAAAGCGACTTGGAAACGAGTCCTATTCATGTACGCCCCGGGACCCGGCTATCTATATAAAGCACGGGAGGGGGTCACAGGGAGGATAAGCAACCCTAGATTCAGAGCTACGCCAGATTCAATCTGTAATAGCACACCCCCCCCCCCTCCCCATGTAATCTTCTCTTTCCACTTCATCGAAATAAAATCCGGTTGGCGGCAACTCGTCGAGTCGAGTAGTTCACCAACACTTTTTCCCTTACGAAACCCCGGGTCTCTCACCATGGGGATTATTGAGGTCACATCCTCTTCAGATACTCATGGTGAGGGATCCTTGCATTTATGGATAATTCCAAGATATCTCCCATAAGCCCTTTATTTTCCACCATGTTGTATTTAAAAAAGATCGGTGAAATGAAGGATTTCACCTAACTCTCTTAAATCCCCGACACTTGGGATGAGACTACACCCCTATTAGACAAGACCTAAGTTATTGGAGTTCTATTCTTGGATAAATGTGTGCCCCATGCACTGGTCCATGATGACCGTATAATAAGTCGATCAAGTGGAAGAGCCAAGATATGGACAATCGGTGCCTCCAAAGTCATTCAAGCCTTCGACAAGCAACAATTGACTAAAAGATCCATCGGCTTTCGGCTAGTTGTATATCCCATCTAAATTAACCTCGGCAACCATTGTAATCAGTCTTGAGATTGATATGGAGCACGCAAGGACAAGAGTTATTGTCCTAACTGAGGGCTAAACATGCACTCTCTACGTTTTTATTACAAGTTCAATATCAAATATACAACTTGAAGCTATATAGAACCACTATCTTTTACTGGGGAGAATTGATTATGTTTCTACCTCGTATGAAGATACTCATTAATGTGAGCATTGCATGCAGGCATAGAGAAAGAAGCACCACACGTAACATGTTTATTTCTCATGTAACACAAGAGATTTTTCACACAATTTATCGTGTTATTTATTAGTTAGTTTTGTTTTCTTTATATCTGAAAATTCACATAGTGACCTTATATACAAAAGTGGAGGGAGTATAAGTCATTATCGCCCAGATAATCTAATCGACAATTCTCATTGTTCTTCTCCTTTCATGCATGTGCTCAAATATGTAAGATCGAAGATTTGACAATCATTAACAAGTTCCCTAGTGAGCCTTCGAAGCCTTGACTCCGAGTATTCATACGATGACAACACAAGTAATGAGCATTTGATATCTCACGGGCACCAAATGGCTTCGATGGGGTTAAAATAAAGACATCAAGCAACCAAATCTAAAAAATCTTTGTATCCTAATAGTCTTCTTTTAGACTCACCGCGTAATTTAGATATGTCTATAAAACATTGTGTATTTTGGGTTATTTTTTAGTCTTATTTCTAGCAGCTAGATACGACTAAATTTATGGTGAGACATATTATGCTAAGAGATCATCTCGCAGCTAAGAGAAGCCAAATCTACTTTTGTTTATTTCTCTCTCCACCACCCATCAATTATCTTTACGTGGCAATGCTAAGATATAACCATTGCTCATTGCCCTTATAGGCCATTCCTCTAGACATGCACTTACCTAGGCCGAATAGTTGCTTGAACCCAAATTTTCAGAGGTATTTTCATATATATTCAACATTTTTTCATATAAACCAAGCATGAATCCTTTTTTTTTCTTGTATGGTTGTTTGATTTATCTATACTCTATACCTCTATATATATACTACCTAATAATAAAGGCGTTAAGACTTCCCTGGTTTGGTTTGGTTTGGTAGGTCATTAGAACCGCCCCTAAAGTTAGACACAAATTACCCAAAGTTGCCACCAGTAAGTTGTATACCGGTTCGTTATTTTTTTTTCCCGTCCGTGTACCGATCTCTTTTCCGGCATCGATCGTTAATATCTATCCTTGTCTGTTCCCGTTCGGTTATGATTGATCCAATCTGTTTTTGGGTCTGTATGCTCGCCGGCACGAGGCTCAAGTGGGCGCACAGAACATGTACCGTTCCAGGGCAGAAAAACTAATTCAACTGCCATTGCATGCCAGTGCCCGGGGGAACGTGAATAGCGTTGCCAAAACAGACATCAGGGAGATTACAGTGAGGGATGGAGACGTCTTGGTGGTCGGGACAGACGAGTCGTTCGACAACATGTTCAACGCCGTGCTGGAATAGGTCCTGCCAATGGGCATGGCGCAGGGATACTCGCTCGAGAACACCACGGACGACGTGGGCATAGCATACGAGATGTCTAAGAGACAAACGAAAGACTCGCCGTTCAGTTCTGATAGCGAGAAGCAAGCCGTCGGGTGCCGCACAACTTCTACGGCCGGAAGCCGGACGACAACAATGTTGGCACGCCGCACGACTCCAGGTAGGCAGGGATGATCCTAGCCACGTCGAGGTGGAGCCGACAGGCAAGGACGGTCCCAGTGGCCCGTCGCCGATGAGTTGACGAGTCAGGCGAGGCGTAGCCTGTCAACGATGCGCTGCCACACTACATGGAGGATAGGTGGCGGCAGCTCGTTTTTGTGGGTGTCACACTGGCCTGCTGCCGTCGACCCCTGCTTGCTCTGCTCGTGCTTGCTATGGCGTAGCTTGCTGTAGGTTCTGTTCTCGCATACAACACCGGTCGGCTAGCAGTGAAAATAATAATCTCATTAACACTTTCTAATTGAGATGCAAACAAAGGATGACTGATTTTACTCAGTGATAGTTTAGATAGCTCACAAATGCGGCAGAACTATCCCAAATGCTAAGAACGAAGTCCTAGCAGCCAATATAGCACTGTAACTATCTCTCAATAGCTCACTACAGAGTATAATTTAATTGCTTGGCCAATTAAAACCATTGCCTAGACGATGTGCAATCTGATGGAGTAATAAAATGAAACCATCTATGCTTGATTTTTGTTGGAATGGTTTCAGTATATTTGGCTATGATTTTGTTACAATGTACTCTTGACAATCCTTAGCTGTATGTATTGTGTGCTACGGTGTGACCCCGTGCAGGAATTGTATGCTGTTTGAGGCTCCAAGTTATTCTGTGCACAAGTAAAAGATCTGAGCTGCCACTTTCCTCACTATCTGAACTAAGTGCTGAAAGTGACATGATTTAAGAAATGTTCTTGCCTTTGCGGGTACATTTCACCAAGTGGATATTGGCCAAATTTTTCTTTATTATCTGATCATTTGTTGTTAGGATAATAAGCTCGTGCCTAGCTTATCTTGAAGGCTATCCACATTGTTGTGGTTCATATTTTTTTGTTAATTGTGAAGCATAATAAGTACAAATTAACAAATGTTAAAGTATATCTCCAAGTTACTTGCTCTATTTTTACAACGGTACCGGCATTTTCTTATACCAACTCAATACTTAACTATAAGAGTTTGCAACTTTCTCATAGTACCATGCCAACATCACAACAAAAATAAATAGGGAGACTGAGACTCACGCTCATTCTAAAACTCGCAAAATTTGTAAATTTGTGTTAATTGTTCCGTTGCACTCCACGGGCGCGTGCTAAATTTTTTCATTCGATATTAAATTTTCTCTCCCCATTGCAACGGAGGTACCACTGGCCGGCTAAATTGGACACCAGTGGCCCCAAACCTCTGTGTAACATCCCAAGTATGAAAAATCTCCCTTTAGAATGTTTGTTTCTTGTTTCATTATTGTTTTGCATCATGTCATCATAGTCATTGCTTTTTGTTTGCATTTGATTTCATTTGTTTCCATTTGTTTTCTTGTGAATTTCAAACAAAAATTCAAACCTTTATTCATACTTGTTATGTTACATGTTTCAAATAAGAACTACAAAACAAACAAATAATTTGTTCCACTAAAATTGGAATCAAAAACTTTAATTTGGCTTAAGTTTCATTTATTCTTTTGTTACCAAAAAATTGCTCAATTCATTTAATTACCAAACATCAACTAAATTGAAATATTTGGAAAACAAAAGTTGGTATAATGGTGTTGTTACAAAAACAAAACTCTACAAAAATTTTCCCTAAATTTTTCCCTAGTCCAAAACCTCTCTTTTCTCTCCTTGTTCAATCTGCAAAAAAAAAAAAAACAGCAAAAAAAAATAAAGAAAGGAGAGGGGGGAAAGGGCAGCCAGCCCTTTGGGCCAGCCCAACTGCCCCCTGGCCCGTACCCCCCACCTATCTTCTACCTTCGTACGGCAGAACATCGGTTCTGTCCACGTTGACAGGAACAGGCAGGGAACGGTCCCGAGCTGCCCACCTCCTCCTCTTAAGCTGAGCTCGAGCCCCCTCCTCTGTGCCCTAACCTCTTCTTCCTCCTCTCTCCCTCGAGCGTCGTCTTCCTCCTTCCTCTTCTCTGTTCTGTACTCTGAACCTCACCGTAACCATCCTCCACCGCCGCCTTCCTCTCCGGATCGCCGCCGCCACGGTGCCCTCCCGGCCGTGTTAGGGCCGGGAACGGAAAGGCCAAGCTCCCCTCTTCCTCGCCGTGCCCCCGGTTTTCCCCGGGAGCGAGGGAATCGCCGCCGCCATCCTCGACTTCCGCCGCCGTCTCCACCGATCGCCACCGTCCTCCTCCGATCTCCCCGCGCTGTGAGCCCCTCGCCACCTTCCTCTTCCCCCTCCTCTGCCCTCGCACGACCGCAGCCGCACACGGCAGCTCACCGCACACGCGCGCCACCGCGGCAGCGGGCAGCGAGCCGCCGGCGCCTGTAGCGCCCTCACATTTAATAATGTAAGAACTACTGTGTTAAGTGCTAGTCCCTGGATCAATGCTAGCACCACAGAACAAAATGTAATTGTATCTTTGCAGAAGTATCAAAAATTATTACAAAGGATCCAGGATAGCCAAGTATGGCTTTATTACAAAGTGCATAGTCTTGAAAGACTAGCAAAACTCAGAGTTCTAAACAGCAGAAATAAAGGTAGCAATGAGCCTCCATCTTCAATCATGCGCCACAGGCATTACATGTTGGGTGTAGACTCGAGTCCAAGCACTTAATCAAACTTCATCCTCTGAATTTCCTGCATGTTGGAATATGCAGCCCCCGAAGGAGATTCAGTACAAACAATGTACTGGCAAATGACACTATGGTGGATATAAAATGGCAAGTCTAAACTACATGCATATCTGGCTTGGTGGAGTTTAGGCTATTTCGCAGAAAGCAAGTTTTTCCCTAACACTTTTGAAAAAGAGTTTTCTTTCAAAGATTGGCACCATGGGACACACCCATGAGCACCACAACTAATATTTCCCTAGCCAAATTTTACTTCTTCAAAACGGTGTTGAGATTCTTCTGTCCATCCTTGTCCGGCTGCTTGAAGTTGTCCTTACCGGGAACACGGCTATGATCATAGTTTCTAACTCTGCAGAGGTTGTGCACTTTCACCCTTTGTCTTCAATTAGCCCAAACATCCTATACACCCGGAGTGCATCAAGGAAAGGAGAGAATTGAGACGAGATCTTTCAGAAGCAAGAATTCAACCCAACCAGCAAGACCCGTTCCACCTATAATTCTGCTACATCTTCATGTCAAGCATGGGCTGAACTCTCACAACTTAGTTGATCAAGACAGAGCCCATATGTCAAAGGGTTGCACGGGAAGCTACTAAACTTAGAGGGACTTAGGAATCTCTTTGTTCCTGGGTGGCCATCCACAAGTGTACTCCTTCGGTGATAAACACCATTGATATGGCCCTAGGGAGCCACTCAACATAATCCAATCACATCCAAAATCCACCCAGGTGTTTCATTGGGAGTTATACTTAGAATTTTTCCACAACATTGAGTAAAACAAATTTGTAGCAAGGCTAAGCATCTACTAAGCATAATTCTCCAAAATAACAAGTCTAAAGGATGGCTACACACTACTTGGGATTTTGCATAGCATAATAATAACTTAGTAAAATTTCCTATCATGCATGCTACTCAAAAACACTAATAATGCATAGTAAAATATGGGAGATTTGATGGTGTGTCACTTGCCTTGGCAATGGGATGAACAATCACAACAAGAATAACAGCAACAAGAGTAGACTTGCTCCTCTTCACAATCTAATACAAGCAAAACATGCCACACATAAACATACAACACAAACATAACATAGAAAACAATACAAAAATATGTATGCATGTTATGCCATGATCAAATTAATGCACCAAATTCACAACTAGCAATAATTACTAACAATGATGTTCTCTGGTGTTAATAACATGGTTATGATGCATGAAAAAGTTTGTAATGCAACAAGAGGCAAAGAAGCAGCTTAACCAATTTAAATAGGGTTAATTAACTATCTACAAGATCTTATCGAAATAAGGTTCATAAAAAGGTAGATCTAAACCTAACACATTAATAAGATCTAAAAAGCAAGTAAAACAATCAACGACAACTTCATGGATGACTAAGAACGAAGTATAGATTTGAAATTTCGAGTTACTCCGGTGGTAAAAGTAGATCGGAATTATAGAAACAGATCTGTAACTCAAATCGAAAAACTCAAAGAACGAAAGTTGTAGATAATGATGAGATGCACCTACAGTAGAAATTTGAGCGAAAACGGACAAACGATTGAAGAGTAATTGAGTAATTACCGCTTCAGATCTGAAAGAGTAGATCGCGAAATTCTCCGGCTGTGGTGGATGAAAAGAGGTGAGGTTTCTTGGGATGGATTGGTATCGACGAGATCTAAAACTCTCGTGAAGGCTTGAACGTCAACCGAGGAACTCACGGACCGTGGTGAGTAAAATAACACAAAACAGATCTGAAATTGGAGTTTCGAGTTTGGGACGACCTCACGGCCGGGGCTGGGGTATTTATAGGTGGGTAGGTCGGTGAAAAGTTGCTCCTTGGAGTAGGGAACAAGTAGAAAGAAGCGGAATTGAATTTGGACTCTCCGATGAAGAGATATGCGAGTTTGAATGAGCATAGGTCAAGAAAAACGGGATTTGTACCGGATTCGTACGATCGTACGAGGCTACCTATGTGGGCTGTGCATTCCTGGGCCGGCCCATGCGAGCTCGCAGTTTTTTTTTTTTTTTTTTTTACCAAAACTAAAATGCTAATAACTTTTGAAATATAACTCGGAATCGAGTCAAACAAATTTCTAAAATCTTGAAATTTAAAACTCTATCATATTTGACTATTATTAAGTAATTTTAGGCAACAAAAAAAATATTCAATTATCCTTTAGCTTATAAACGCCTTATAGCAGGATTTTGAGCTTTTTAAAACACGATTTTGTTTTGAGGTTTAAAATGCAGCACTCAAATGCAAGTTTTGAAATGATGTCATGCTATGCAGATGCTCTAAATGCAAAACATTCCAAATGTAAAATTTGGGGTGTTACAAACTAACCCCCTTAAGATGAATCTCGTCCCGAGATTCGGAATGGCTAGCAAATAGGTGTGGATGGGTTTTCCTACGGTTAATATCTAGGCTAACCCCCTTAAGAGAATATACTTGAGATTGTACTTCCACCAGGCAATTTGGATAATGGAACATGTGATGGAATAAAATGAGTTAGGGGTTACCATTCACAAAATCCATGTTGATATGATTCACATGCCCCTTCTTGAATGGGTTAGGCTTGGAAGCTTCTGCAGTCTTCTGCTCTGGGCAATCAGTTGCATAATGTCCCTTGTTTCTGCACTTGAAACACATCACTTGACTAAGATCCCTCTTCACTTCATGGTTGTGGTTGTGGTGTCCATTGCCATTTGAGTGACCATTGTTGTTACCATTGGTTTCCTTGAGTCCTTCAACATGATCATGACCATTATGAGTGTGTCCATTCCCACCATTGTGATGGTTCTCATGTTTATGGAAATTGTGTCCTCCATTGGATGTGTGCCTCTTATATGAGGGTCCAGATTGGTATTTCCCACCATTACTGTACTTCCTCTTCCTATTTTCCTACTTTGTCATGTTGTTATCCAAGGTAATGGCTTGGTCCAACAGAGTTTGATAATTTGGGGCATATGCTACAGACAAAGGTATCTTCAGTTCTCCTTTAAGTCCGTTGAGAAATTTCTCCTTCCTCTTGGCATCAGTGTCAATGTCCTCTGGTGCATACCTTGATAAAGAATGGAAATCATCCATATACTCCTTTAAAGTTCTACCTCCCTGCTTCAGGCTACGAAACTCCTCCTTCTTGAGGTTCATTATCCCAGATGAGATATGTGCATTGCGGAATCCCTCCTTGAAATCATCCCAAGTCATGCCTTCCAGTGGATGAGTCACTTGGTAAGTTTCCCACCACATTGCAGCAGGTCCTTCTAACAGATGTGCGGTGAATCTCACCTTCTCCGCATCAGTGCACTCACAAGTTACTAAGTCCTTGTTGATCGAACGAAGCCAGTCGTCTGCCTCAATAGGATCAGTAGCATATGAGAACTTGTTAGGCCTAAGTCTCAGAAATCTGGTAAGTCTATCCATTGGGGGTGGTGGTGGGGGATTGTTGTTGTTGTTGTTGTTCATTGCTGCTACAAACTGAGTCATCATCTGCAGAAGTTGGGCTTGGGAAGTGAGCATCTGCTGTAGGGCATCATTGTTGTTGTTGTCCTCATTGTTGTTGTTGTTGGGGTCGCGACGAGGAGGCATCTGTGAGTTTTCAGCATAGATGAGGAAAAGATAGATAGAGCTATGAGGAGAAAATTTTCCTACCCATGCACAATACAACAAGACAAACAATCTGTGGAAAATAACAACTTAAAATATTTTAGCCTTTAACCAAATTTCGAAATTTGGACTTAGTTTTTGAAAAACTTAAGCGAAACAACTTAGTTCAAACCAAAACAATCTATAATTGCCATATCACAAGTTGATAGGTCAATACTCAAACAAAAACTCTAGCTAACGCATTCTGCCATGGTGGTCAACTACTGGGTTGGATCATAACTCTTCACAATGATCTCTATGTTCTTGTACATCTTCAGCTCCTTCTCAAGGGCGCTGATCTCTTCTTCAGCTTCTTGAAGATCCTTCTGAGTGTGATAAAGTCTCCATGTAAGTCTTTCTCCAAGTTCTGTGATTGCCTCCCATGCAGCGCATCTAGCTGACTCGAAGAATGATGTGTATTGTTGTGGGTTGGTGAAGATGTAGTCCCCTTGTGTCTTGTGATCATACTCCTTGCTTCTGTATAGGTGAAGTTGAACCCACCAATACTCTTGGCCATCTTCAATGAAAGGAAAACCTTTGTAGAGTGCTGCTCCTCCAAATCCTAATTTTGTCATTAGGTTCTTCAATGCCTTTGGGAATTCAGTCTCACAATCTAGAGTCATGGTCATCAATGGGCCCTTCTTGATTGATTCAAAGAGGTTGGTCATCTATCAGGGAGATAAGATATTAGAGGATGGAACAATAGGTAGAAATACCAGAAGAAGAGTTGTTCTAGCTACGTTAGAGTAGAATAGATGGTCAATCCTAGGGTCCTTGAAGTCCTTGGTGGTGGTGAAGTTGCAGCTCTTCATCTTTGAGTTGGTACTCCTCGGTGATTGCGAATTTGAAGTTCCATCATATTTGAGTTTTGAAGTGTAGGGGAAAACATAGGTCATAGAAGCATAAGGTAAGGAGGTACTAGATACGAGATAAGTAAAGGTACTTAGAAAATATATTAAGTATTCTTTCATGGTGATCATTTGCTCATTAACAACTTATTGAAATTTGGATATTCACTATAGTGAGAGAGACTGGCACCCGCAAAGCCAATCAGGGAACCGGTCTCATGTACGTGGACATGTAATGTTGGTCCGGGCCGCTTCATCTCACTATGCCGCTAGGATCCAAAAATACTCAAAGGAGTTAATAAATTTTGACCAAAAGGTTTTCCAAACCTAAGGGCTCGAACCTACAGGCAACACTTTGCTCTGATACCATTTTGTAGCGCCCTCACATTTAATAATGTAAGAACTACTGTGTTAAGTGCTAGTCCCTGGATCAATGCTAGCACCACAGAACAAAATGTAATTGTATCTTTGCAGAAGTATCAAAAATTATTACAAAGGATCCAGGATAGCCAAGTATGGCTTTATTACAAAGTGCATAGTCTTGAAAGACTAGCAAAACTCAGAGTTCTAAACAGCAGAAATAAAGGTAGCAATGAGCCTTCATCTTCAATCATGCGCCACAGGCATTACATGTTGGGTGTAGACTCGAGTCCAAGCACTTAATCAAACTTCATCCTCTGAATTTCCTGCATGTTGGAATATGCAGCCCCCGAAGGAGATTCAGTACAAACAATGTACTGGCAAATGACACTATGGTGGATATAAAATGGCAAGTCTAAACTACATGCATATCTGGCTTGGTGGAGTTTAGGCTATTTCGCAGAAAGCAAGTTTTTCCCTAACACTTTTGAAAAAGAGTTTTCTTTCAAAGATTGGCACCATGGGACACACCCATGAGCACCACAACTAATATTTCCTTAGCCAAATTTTACTTCTTCAAAACGGTGTTGAGATTCTTCTGTCCATCCTTGTCCGGCTGCTTGAAGTTGTCCTTACCGGGAACACGGCTATGATCATAGTTTCTAACTCTGCAGAGGTTGTGCACTTTCACCCTTTGTCTTCAATTAGCCCAAACATCCTATACACCCGGAGTGCATCAAGGAAAGGAGAGAATTGAGACGAGATCTTTCAGAAGCAAGAATTCAACCCAACCAGCAAGACCCGTTCCACCTATAATTCTGCTACATCTTCATGTCAAGCATGGGCTGAACTCTCACAACTTAGTTGATCAAGACAGAGCCCATATGTCAAAGGGCTGCACGGGAAGCTACTAAACTTAGAGGGACTTAGGAATCTCTTTGTTCCTGGGTGGCCATCCACAAGTGTACTCCTTCGGTGATAAACACCATTGATATGGCCCTAGGGAGCCACTCAACATAATCCAATCACATCCAAAATCTACCCAGGTGTTTCATTGGGATTTATACTTAGAATTTTTCCACAACATTGAGTAAAACAAATTTGTAGCAAGGCTAAGCATCTACTAAGCATAAGTCTCCAAAATAACAAGTCTAAAGGATGGCTACACACTACTTGGGATTTTGCATAGCATAATAATAACTTAGTAAAATTTCCTATCATGCATGCTACTCAAAAACACTAATAATGCATAGTAAAATATGGGAGATTTGATGGTGTGTCACTTGCCTTGGCAATGGGATGAACAATCACAACAAGAATAACAGCAACAAGAGTAGACTTGCTCCTCTTCACAATCTAATACAAGCAAAACATGCCACACATAAACATACAACACAAACATAACATAGAAAACAATACAAAAATATGTATGCATGTTATGCCATGATCAAATTAATGCACCAAATTCACAACTAGCAATAATTACTAACAATGATGTTCTCTGGTGTTAATAACATGGTTATGATGCATGAAAAAGTTTGTAATGCAACAAGAGGCAAAGAAGCAGCTTAACCAATTTAAATAGGGTTAATTAACTATCTACAAGATCTTATCGAAATAAGGTTCATAAAAAGGTAGATCTAAACCTAACACATTAATAAGATCTAAAAAGCAAGTAAAACAATCAACGACAACTTCATGGATGACTAAGAACGAAGTATAGATTTGAAATTTCGAGTTACTCCGGTGGTAAAAGTAGATCGGAATTATAGAAACAGATCTGTAACTCAAATCGAAAAACTCAAAGAACGAAAGTTGTAGATAATGATGAGATGCACCTACAGTAGAAATTTGAGCGAAAACGGACAAACGGTTGAAGAGTAATTGAGTAATTACCGCTTCAGATCTGAAAGAGTAGATCGCGAAATTCTCCGGCTGTGGTGGATGAAAAGAGGTGAGGTTTCTTGGGATGGATTGGTATCGACGAGATCTAAAACTCTCGTGAAGGCTTGAACGTCAACCGAGGAACTCACGGACCGTGGTGAGTAAAATAACATAAAACAGATCTGAAATTGGAGTTTCGAGTTTGGGACGACCTCACGGCCGGGGCTGGGGTATTTATAGGTGGGTAGGTCGGTGAAAAGTTGCTCCTTGGAGTAGGGAACAAGTAGAAAGAAGCGGAATTGAATTTGGACTCTCCGATGAAGAGATATGCGAGTTTGAATGAGCATAGGTCAAGAAAAACGGGATTTGTACCGGATTCGTACGATCGTACGAGGCTACCTATGTGGGCTGTGCATTCCTGGGCCGGCGCATGCGAGCTCGCAGTTTTTTTTTTTTTTTTTACCAAAACTAAAATGCTAATAACTTTTGAAATATAACTCGGAATCGAGTCAAACAAATTTCTAAAATCTTGAAATTTAAAACTCTATCATATTTGACTATTATTAAGTAATTTTAGTCAACAAAAAAAATATTCAATTATCCTTTAGCTTATAAACGCCTTATAGCAGGATTTTGAGCTTTTTAAAACACGATTTTGTTTTGAGGTTTAAAATGCAGCACTCAAATGCAAGTTTTGAAATGATGTCATGCTATGCAGATGCTCTAAATGCAAAACATTCCAAATGTAAAATTTGGGATGTTACAGCGCCCTTCCGTCCGCCCTCGCTGTCCGTTGTTCGGTTACTGCAACCTGCAGAGAAAAATTCAGTACCGCACCTGAAAAAAAAAGGTTCAGTTAACATCTTAACAGGTTAACCCCCCCCCCCCCCCCGTACCCCTTACCTTTCACAAAACCGAGCCGTACCGCAGTGGCCACGCTCCACGCGCGCGCACAGTAGGTGGTGGGATCGAATCCCACCACCGCGCGGATTAACCACCTTTTTTTAATTCTTTTTTTTAGATACAGAACTTGTCAGATTTCGCACACCAGTCCCTGCTATTTTCTTCTAGGTCCCTGCAGTTATTTTTTCTAAGTCCCTAGCTGTGGAATAAAATGGCAGATTAATAACCAAACTTTAAAAATGCCTAACTAATTAATTACAACTCCAAATTTAACATTTTAAATATGTTTTCCATACCAAATTTAATTCTCTACCTATTTAAGTCAATTTTTTTCTGTTTTGAGCATTGCAAATGTTTTCAAATTTCAAATTCAAACAATTCTTTTCACATTTGCTTAATTCCATAACTAATTCAATATTAATTCAAATAACACAAATAAAATATGTTTTCCATGTCAAATTAAACCACCTTTCCAAATATAAATTTTGTTTCATGATTTGAATAATTAAAATTGCTTAAATAATTTAAACCTTGTTTAATTCATTAAAAATTGCTAAATTCATAACTTGCTCAAATTAAATTGTTTTTGAACATATAAAATATGTTTTCAAACCAGAAAAACATAATCTTTTCAAATATGAATTTTATTTGATGTTTTGAACAAATAAAAATTCAATTAATATTAATACTTGAATTAAATTCATTTAAATCTAGTTTAACTTGTTTAATTCATAAGTAATTCATTCTAATTCCTTTTTCAATAATTGAAACATGTATTCCACCTAAAAATTTTGTGTTCTTTCCAAATATGAACTTTGTTATCTATTTTGAACAATTAAAATTGGTGAAAACAACAAATGCTTGTGTAACACCTTTAAGGAACCAAAAATTCCATAACTTAATAAATAAAATTCCAAAATTGGTAAACCTTATTTCCAATTGATTCTATTGTTGTTATTTTTCTGTTTTCCTCATCCATGCATCATACTAATCCACTTTCACCTGTTGATTAGTTGTAAAACAATTCTTTCAACCTTAATTCATGGGCTTTCCATATGCAATCCAAATTGCATGTGGGTCCATTTAATCATGTTATGTTACCATGTCAACTAGTTTATTTTGATGCATCAATTAAATTGACATGCATCATCCCATGATTGTGCATTATGCCATGTTATTGATTGTTTGTCTCTCTGCGTTGTTTGTTTGCTTCTTCTCGAATAGACGACGACGTTGAGACAGACGATCCTTACGACACCCCTTCTAAGGATTTAGCTCAGTACCAGGCTACTGAGTTTGCAGGCAAGTATTCACTCACATGAACCATCATGTTCCTTTCAACATTGGATACCGATACTTTCCGTTGTCTATTCTGCTAGCCCTATGTATCGTTGCTTGTGTTCCGAACCTATCACATGTATCCTTAAACCCTGATATTGCCTCACCTCCACACCTATAACCCCGTTGCTTGTTGCTCGTGTCTTACTAGCATGCTTAGGGTTGGTTGTTGCTCGAGTCTGTTGTCAGTTACCTTTCTGTTATCATATTTTATTTTATGCTCTGGGGCTCGATGTTAAACAATCAACCTGTTAATGCTTAGGTAATAATAATATGATGATAAGGCACCGGCAGGAGGCCCGGCGTGGTTTTGAGGCCTGCTAGTGTCGACCCTAATTAGGAAAAGGGTCTTGTCTACTGATCCATGATGAGCGTGCTCACCGCATCCGGGTGGTGGTATGGAACCCCCCTCGACTTTGATCTGATCCGCAGTTTGTCCGAAGAGCCACACTTAGTTCGGGTGTTCCATTTGGCTCATGCGCATAAATGGGTCGCTCCCATGGTTACTGATGATGATGATGACGCACACATATAGGGCGAGGCCTGTATTGCCGGGGTGTTGCGTCCTGCGGGAGTTTTGCACACTTGCGCTGAGTATTCGGCTGCGTGGCTGGGACCTTATAGCTCCGTGGCTCCTAGGACAGGTTGTAGAGATGGTTCGAGTCGTGTCAAGCCAATCTGAGTTTTAGTTGGTGGCTTGAGTGTGTACGGGTACTGGAGCACACCCTGCAGGGATGAATCTTCTCGAGAAGCCGTGTTGTCCGCGGTTATGTGACGACTTGGTGAAAGTACTGGCTAACAAGTACTCAGAACAACTTACACCTAACTAAAATAACTTGACTAGTAATAGGTTTATTGACACAATAACCTGAACCATCATTAATCCAACTGTGTGAGTTATCCTCGGATTGCTTCTTTGGATAAGGGGCGAGATCCAGGATGGGTTTGTTTGGAGTTAGTGGTAGTTGGTTACGATACGCTATCTTATCCCCTTTCTGATAGCCGGAAGTTATAGTATGTTTCTGTAGTTGATTAGTGCAGCCCGCTGCCGCCTCTTTTGTATCCCCCTTTCTTCCGTTGAGCCCAAAGTATCCGTGCTTGATGTTGTGGGGTACATTTTGGTGAACTGTGAGTCTTGCTTGCCAGTACGTTTATGTACTGACCCATTTGGGGCTGTGGTTTCCGCAGACTACGATTCCGAGGATCCCCATGGTGGCTACTACGTGGAGTACGACGAGCCTGCTGACGAGTAGATAGCGGACCCGGGCAGGATCCGAGACTACGTGGATGGGCTCCGTCTTTTCGTTTCCGGCTTCTTAAGCCTATTTGGATCTTGTCTGTACTCAGACATTTTGGATGCTTCCGCTGTGATGTAATGATGAATTGTTGGGACATGTGTCCTCTGGATGATTGTATTTGCTATTCTCTCCTCTAGTGAGAGCCATTTGCAACTTATTTCCATCTTTTGTGTCTTAGAGATATGTTGTGTTATCATTTTGTTAAACGCTGTTGACGTACCATGTGTGTATGGTATGAAGTACGTCAATGGTAGTATCCTGATTTCTATGGGATGGTTTACGTAGACGATGAACAGTAGGGGTTGGTTGTCACACATACGTGTGTTGGCCTACTCGTAAGAGATGCGGGTGCCGGTAAGCCCCGTAATCCAATCAACTACTGTTCAACGGAACTGCGAGTATCCTCTAGAAGTCCGGGTGCGACAAATGGTATCAGAGCCTATCTGCCTGTAGGATCCCTTTTACTGGTCGCAGTTTGAGTCTAGAAACTATTTTGTAGCTATATAGGAAAATGAAACGTGAGAGTAGGAATTCTGCCATTTTATTTCTTTCCCCACCCACCCTCCCTTTTCTGGTAAGGAAGTGCAACGTTGTTTTCCCTTCTCATCTAAACTTTCAAGTTAGGTTTTCACGAATCCTGGTTTCTCTAGGATGGTTATATCTACTAGACCATAGGAATGGAGGTGGTTGTGACATGATTTATCATGTTGCCTACTCACGATTGAGAACGGTGGCAAATAAGCCCCGGAAGCAGATCCTCTATTCCTTAAGCAGTAGATATTGATCCTCTAGAAGCCCGGATGGGTTTTCTCCGTAGTACCTCAGGTGTTTGTGGTCTCCTGTTTCCCAGTTGTTGCTTCGATATCGTCCTTCATAAATCTTCTCTTCCGTTGTAACAACTTATCTGTTGATCCGTTGTTAACCTCCATCCTTGTTCTATGTTGTCGACTTACCGTCTGAAGTAATCCTTTTAAGCACTTATATTGGATTTTGTTATCCGGTTAGTGTGTTAATCTTGGTATCCTCTTCAGGATGGAAAGTGGTGACGAAGAACCCACACTGCCACCTGAGATGGGGAAAGTGTTGTCTCAGATGACACAAGTTATGAAGCAGATGCAGCAGAACCAAGACCTTGGGAGTAATGGCAACGCCCGGGTGTCTATTCGGGAGTTCCTTGAGCTCAATCCGCGCACGTTTGATACCTCCTCCGAGCCATTGGATGCTGATGACTGGCTCCGTGAAATGAACCGTACTCTTATGGTAGCTCATGTGGCTAACGAGGACCGTGTTCCTTACGTGACCTACATTCTCCGTGGGCAATCCATGTCTTGGTGGGAGAATTTCCAAGAAATGAGAGGTTCTAGTGTGGCAATCACATGGGAGGATTTCAAGCAAGCCTTCGTGCGCCATCACATTCCCGATGGGCTCATGGAGAAAATGCGTGAGGAATTCTATTCTTTCACACAAGGCAGTTTGGACGTTCTCGAATACCAAAGGGAGTTCAATCGTCTGGCTCGCGACGCCGGAGATGAAATCTCCACGGAAGCGAGAAAGATGGCAAAGTTCTGCAGGGGTCTCAACCCGGAACTCAAGTATGCTCTCACCAACGTCAAGGCCAAGAATTTTGAGGACCTCATCAACATCGCTCTAAATGAAGAGCATGGGCGCAAGTTGGTTGAGGAATCTCGTAAGCACTCTCGTGAACAGGCTAATCTCTCAAAAGCTATCATGCCTCCACAAAAACGAAGAGTTTGGGTTCCATATACCACTCCAACACCGCCCATCTGCTTGCCAAGCCCGGCAGGATTTCTTGCCCTCCCTCCCACCCCAGTGGTATCTTTAGGAGGTGCTCCATCTCAGCCAAGTCCAACAGCTCCTCGTTCTGCTAGTACATGCTTCAAGTGCGGTCTACCAGGACACTACTCCTACAAGTGCCCGCAGAACAAGCTACCATCACTACCTACCTCTAATGTCAATCAGGTGACGGTACACACTTCTTCGCCTAGGCCCCGCAACAGGAACAAGTCTGTCTTGAGAACTGTGAGGGTGAACCATGTCAAGGCCCAGGGAGCAGAAGAATCTCCAGAGGTTGTAATGGGCACACTTCTTGTGAACTCGTTTCGTGCTAAAGTCTTGTTCGATTCTGGTGCTTCACACTCTTTCATCTCTCAATGCTTTGCAAACAACAGTGGAATCAACTTCGAATAGTTGTCTATCCCTTTCCTAGTGAAATCACCGGGATCTAGCTGGCAAAGCAATAAAGTTAGCCAGAACATCGAGATCACAATTGGAAACCTTCCATTCCAGGCATCTCTGATAGCTCTCCACTCTTCAGATATTGATGTCATTCTTGGGATGGATTGGCTGGTAGCCAACAAAGCAGTCATTGATTGTCCTGCTAAGTCTGTCAAAATCACACACCCTTCTGGCCAGATAATCTACTTCCATGCTGAAAATCCAGTTGTTCAACTTTACACTCTCAATGCAAATCCTCTACCATCTATTGAAACTATTCCGGTGGTTTGTGACTTTCCCGATGTCTTTCCAGAAGAATTGCCAGGAATGCCTCCTGACAGAGCAGTTGAGTTCGTGATCGAGCTTGAACCAGGCACTGCTCCAATCTCTAAGCATCCATACAAGATAGCTCCTCCTGAACTGAAGTTGTTGAAGGAGCAAATCGATATGTACATGGAGAAAGGTTACATTCAACCTAGTTCCTCGGCTTGAGGATGCCCAACTCTGTTCGTTGCGAAGAAGGATCAAACAAAGAGACTCGTTGTTGACTATCGTCCTCTTAACGAGAAAACCATCAAAAACAAGTATCCAATTCCTCGTATCGATGATCTTTTTGATCAACTTGCTGGAGCCTCAATATTCTCCAAGCTGGACTTGAGAATGGGTTACCATCAAATAAAGATCAGAAAGGAAGATATTCCGAAGACAGCTTTCACCACTCGCTACGGTCTATATGAATACACCGTCATGTCCTTTGGTCTCACCAATGCACCGGCGACCTTCTCTCGACTTATGAATTATGTCTTCCATGAATACCTCGACAAGTTCGTTGTGGTATATCTTGATGACATTCTTGTCTACTCAAAATCCGAGGAAGAGCATGGAGAACATCTTCGTCTCACTCTCATGAAACTTCGCGAGCATCGTCTATATGCCAAGTTCTCCAAATGTGAGTTCTGGATCTCAGAAGTTGCTTATCTTGGTCATGTCATCTCTGCCAAGGGCATAGCCATTGATCCAGAAAAGGTTAAGGCAATTGTTGATTGGAAACCTCCTAAGACGGTGAAGCAAGTCAGAAGTTTTCTTGGTTTGGCTAGCTATTGTCGTGGCTTCGTCCAAAACTTCTCCAAGATTGCCAAACCTCTCACTGACCTCACAAAGAAGGACAAGAAGTTCGTTTGGTCTCCGCAGTGTGATGAAAGTTTCAATCTCCTCAAGACTAAACTCACTTCTACACCAGTTCTGGTTGGCCCAGATACTACCAAACATTTCCAGATATTCTGTGATGCTTCTCTCCAAGGTCTAGGTGCAGTTCTTATGCAAGAACGTCAAGTTGTGGCTTATGTTTCACGTCAGTTGAACGCACATGAGCTCAATTATCCCACTCATGACCTTGAACTTGCAGCAGTTGTGTTTGCCCTCAAGAAATGGAGACAATACTTGTTGGGTAATCGCACTGAGATCTTTTCCGATCATAAGAGTCTGAAATACATCTTCACTCAACCAGATCTAAACCTCAGGCAAAGGAGATGGATTGAAAAGATCAAAGACTTCGATCTTACCATTTCTTACACTCCAGGCAAGGCTAATGTTATGGCCGATGCGCTCAGTCGCAAGTCGTATTGCAATAATCTCATGATCATGGAAAGCCAACCTCCTCTTCATGAAGAATTCCAGAAGCTCAACCTTGGTCTTGTTCCTCAAGGTTATCTTGCAAACTTGACAGCCAGTCCAACTCTCGAGGACAAGATTCGTTCTGAACAACTTCGTGATGCTGAGATCAAGAAGATCGCAAATAACATCAAAGCAGGCAATGTGAAGTATGAGTGCTTCTCAATTGATGACAAGGGAACCGTGTTCTTCGAAGGACGCATTGCAGTTCCTCAAATTCAAAGTCTCAAAGATGTTATTCTCAAGGAGGCTCATGATACTCCTCTCTCAATACACCCTGGAAGTACAAAGATGTACCAGGATCTTAAGACACTGTATTGGTGGTCTGGCATGAAACGTGAAATTGCTCAATACGTTTCTGAATGCGACGTCTGTCAACGTGTTAAGGCAGTTCATCAGAAAACAGCCGGTCTACTCCAACCTCTAAAAATCCCTGAGTGGAAGTGGGACATGATTGAAATGGACTTCGTCACTGGTTTTCCAAAGTCCAAGAAGGCCAACGATGCAATCTTCGTTGTCATTGATCGTCTCACTAAAGTAGCTCACTTCTTTGCTGTCAAGGAAACAATCTCAGCTAGCCAGTTAGCAGAGCTCTACACAGCAAAGATTGTTCCTCTTCATGGTGTTCCATTAGAAATAAGCTCAGATCGTGGAAGCATATTCACTTCTCATTTCTGGAAAAGCTTTCAAGAAGCATTGGGCACCAAACTTCTGTTCAGCACAGCTTATCACCCTCAGTCTCAAGGGCAAGTCGAAAGAGTCAATCAGATTCTCGAGGATATGCTCAGAGCGTGTGGTCTCTCCTTTGGCATGAAATTGGAGGAATGCCTTCCATATGCTGAATTCTCCTACAACAACAGCTTCCGGGCAAGCCTAGGCATGGCACCATTTGAAGCTCTCTATGGCCGCAGATGCAGGAGTCCAATCAATTGGTCTGGAGCTGGTGAACGTTCACTCTTAGGCCCTGACATTGTTAAGGAAGCCGAAGAGAAAGTTCGCATCATTCGTGACAATCTCAAGATTGCTCAGTCTCGTCAGAAAAGCTACTATGATATCAAGCACAGGGACATGATCTATGCACCTGGTGACAAAGCATATCTCCGTGTAACTCCCCTCAGAGGCACTCATCGTTTTGGTGTCAAAGGAAAGCTAGCACCGAGATACATTGGTCCTTTCAACATTCTCTCAAGGCGTGCGGAAAATGCCTATCGTCTTGAACTTCCAGAAAAACTATCCAAGGTGCACGATGTGTTTCACGTGTCACAGCTCAAGAGGTGTTTCAAAGATCCAGATCGTGCAGTTGATCATGATTCCATTGAACTGCAAGAAGATCTATCTTATGAGGAGCACCCTATTCGAATTCTCGATGAGACCGACCGTAAGACTCGCAACAAGAGCACCAAGTTCTTGAAAGTGCAGTGGTCTCATCATTCCGATAAAGAGGCAACGTGGGAGACCGAAGAGGATCTTCGCAAGAAGTATCCGGACCTTTTCTCTTCTCAGTAGGAATCTCGGGGCGCGATTCCTTCAAGGGGGGGGCGTTTTGTAACATCCCAAGTATGAAAAATCTCCCTTTAGAATGTTTGTTTCTTGTTTCATTATTGTTTTGCATCATGTCATCATAGTCATTGCTTTTTGTTTGCATTTGATTTCATTTGTTTCCATTTGTTTTCTTGTGAATTTCAAACAAAAATTCAAACCTTTATTCATACTTGTTATGTTACATGTTTTAAATAAGAACTACAAAACAGACAAATAATTTGTTCCACTAAAATTGGAATCAAAAACTTTAATTTGGCTTAAGTTTCATTTATTCTTTTGTTACCAAAAAATTGCTCAATTCATTTAATTACCAAACATAAACTAAATTGAAATATTTGGAAAACAAAAGTTGGTATAATGGTGTTGTTACAAAAACAAAACTCTACAAAATTTTTCCCTAAATTTTTCCCTAGTCCAAAACCTCTCTTTTCTCTCCTTGTTCAATCTGCAAAAAAAAAAAGAAACAGCAAAAAAAAATAAAGAAAGGAGAGGGGGGAAAGGGCAGCCAGCCCTTTGGGCCAGCCCAACTGCCCCCTGGCCCGTACCCCCCACCTATCTTCTACCTTCGTACGGCAGAACATCGGTTCTGTCCACGTTGACAGGAACAGGCAGGGAACGGTCCCGAGCTGCCCACCTCCTCCTCTTAAGCTGAGCTCAAGCCCCCTCCTCTGTGCCCTAACCTCTTCTTCATCATCTCTCCCTCGAGCGCCGTCTTCCTCCTTCCTCTTCTCTGTTCTGTACTCTGAACCTCACCGTAACCATCCTCCACCGCCGCCTTCCTCTCCGGATCGCCGCCGCCACGGTGCCCTCCCGGCCGTGTTAGGGCCGGGAACGGAAAGGCCAAGCTCCCCTCTTCCTCGCCGTGCCCCCGGTTTTCCCCAGGAGCGAGGGAATCGCCGCCGCCATCCTCGACTTCCGCCGCCGTCGCCACCGATCGCCACCGTCCTCCTCCGATCTCCCCGCGCTGTGAGCCCCTCGCCACCTTCCTCTTCCCCCTCCTCTGCCCTCGCACGACCGCAGCCGCACACGGCAGCTCACCGCACACGCGCGCCACCGCGGCAGCGGGCAGCGAGCCGCCGGCGCCCTTCCGTCCGCCCTCGCTATCCGTTGTTCGGTTACTGCAACCTGCAGAGAAAAATTCAGTACCGCACCTGAAAAAAAAAGGTTCAGTTAACATCTTAACAGGTTAAACCCCCCCGTACCCCTTACCTTTCACAAAACCGAGCCGTACCGCAGTGGCCACGCTCCACGCGCGCGCACAGTAGGTGGTGGGATCGAATCCCACCACCGCGCGGATTAACCACCTTTTTTTAATTCTTTTTTTAGATACAGAACTTGTCAGATTTCGCACACCAGTCCCTGCTATTTTCTTCTAGGTCCCTGCAGTTATTTTTTCTAAGTCCCTAGCTGTGGAATAAAATGGCAGATTTAATAACCAAACTTTAAAAATGCCTAACTAATTAATTACAACTCCAAATTTAACATTTTAAATATGTTTTCCATACCAAATTTAATTCTCTACCTATTTAAGTCAATTGTTTTCTGTTTTGAGCATTGCAAATGTTTTCAAATTTCAAATTCAAACAATTCTTTTCACATTTGCTTAATTCCATAACTAATTCAATATTAATTCAAATAACACAAATAAAATATGTTTTCCATGTCAAATTAAACCACCTTTCCAAATATAAATTTTGTTTCATGATTTGAATAATTAAAATTGCTTAAATAATTTAAACCTTGTTTAATTCATTAAAAATTGCTAAATTCATAACTTGCTCAAATTAAATTGTTTTTTAACATATAAAATATGTTTTCAAACCAGAAAAACATAATATTTTCAAATATGAATTTTATTTGATGTTTTGAACAAATAAAAATTCAATTAATATTAATACTTGAATTAAATTCATTTAAATCTAGTTTAACTTGTTTAATTCATAAGTAATTCATTCTAATTCCTTTTTCAATAATTGAAACATGTATTCCACCTAAAAATTTTGTGTTCTTTCCAAATATAAACTTTGTTATCTATTTTGAACAATTAAAATTGGTGAAAACAACAAATGCTTGTGTAACACCTTTAAGGAACCAAAAATTCCATAACTTAATAAATAAAATTCCAAAATTGGTAAACCTTATTTCTAATTGATTCTATTGTTGTTATTTTTCTGTTTTCCTCATCCATGCATCATACTAATCCACTTTCACATGTTGATTAGTTGTAAAACAATTATTTCAACCTTAATTCATGGGCTTTCCATATGCAATCCAAATTGCATGTGGGTCCATTTAATCATGTTATGTTACCATGTCAACTAGTTTATTTTGATGCATCAATTAAATTGACATGCATCGTCCCATGATTGTGCATTATGCCATGTTATTGATTGTTTGTCTCTCTGCGTTGTTTGTTTGCTTCTTCTCGAATAGACGACGACGTTGAGACAGACGATCCTTACGACACCCCTTCTGAGGATTTAGCTCAGTACCAGGCTACTGAGTTTGCAGGCAAGTATTCACTCACATGAACCATCATGTTCCTTTCAACATTGGATACCGATACTTTCCGTTGTCTATTCTGCTAGCCCTATGTATCGTTGCTTGTGTTCCGAACCTATCACATGTATCATTAAACCCTGATATTGCCTCACCTCCACACCTATAACCCCGTTGCTTGTTGCCCGTGTCTTACTAGCATGCTTAGGGTTGGTTGTTGCTCGAGTCTGTTGTCAGTTACCTTTCTGTTATCATATTTTATTTTATGCTCTGGGGCTCGATGTTAAACAATCAACCTGTTAATGCTTAGGTAATAATAATATGATGATAAGGCACCGGCAGGAGGCCCGGCGTGGTTTTGAGGCCTGCTAGTGTCGACCCTAATTAGGAAAAGGGTCTTGTCTACTGATCCATGATGAGCGTGCTCACCGCATCCGGGTGGTGGTATGGAACCCCCCTCGACTTTGATCTGATCTGCAGTTTGTCCGAAGAGCCACACTTAGTTCAGGTGTTCCATTTGGCTCATGCGCATAAATGGGTCGCTCCCATGGTTACTGATGATGATGATGACGCACACATATAGGGCGAGGCCTATATTGCCGGGGTGTTGCGTCCTGCGGGAGTTTTGCACACTTGCGCTGAGTATTCGGCTGCGTGGCTGGGACCTTATAGCTCTGTGGCTCCTAGGACAGGCTGTAGAGATGGTTCGAGTCGTGTCAAGCCAACCTGAGTTTTAGTTGGTGGCTTGAGTGTGTACGGGTACTGGAGCACACCCTGCAGGGATGAATCTTCTCGAGAAGCCGTGTTGTCCGCGGTTATGTGACGACTTGGTGAAAGTACTGGCTAACAAGTACTCAGAACAACTTACACCTAACTAAAATAACTTGACTAGTAATAGGTTTATTGACACAATAATCTGAACCATCATTAATCCAACTGTGTGAGTTATCCTCGGATTGCTTCTTTGGATAAGGGGCGAGATCCAGGATGGGTTTGTTTGGAGTTAGTGGTAGTTGGTTACGATACGCTATCTTATCCCCTTTCTGATAGCCGGAAGTTATAGTATGTTTCTGTAGTTGATTAGTGCAGCCCGCTGCCGCCTCTTTGTATCCCCCTTTCTTCCGTTGAACCCAAAGCATCCGTGCTTGATGTTGTGGGGTACATTTTGGTGAACTGTGAGTCTTGCTTGCCAGTACGTTTATGTACTGACCCCTTTGGGGCTGTGGTTTCCGCAGACTACGATTCCGAGGATCCCCATGGTGGCTACTACGTGGAGTACGACGAGGCGTCTGACGAGTAGATAGCGGACCCGGGCAGGATCCGAGACTACGTGGATGGGCTCCGTCTTTTCGTTTCCGGCTTCTTAAGCCTATTTGGATCTTGTCTGTACTCAGACATTTTGGATGCTTCCGCTGTGATGTAATGATGAATTGTTGGGACATGTGTCCTCTGGATGATTGTATTTGCTATTCTCTCCTCTAGTGAGAGCCATTTGCAACTTATTTCCATCTTTTGTGTCTTAGAGATATGTTGTGTTATCATTTTGTTAAACGCTGTTGACGTACCATGTGTGTATGGTATGAAGTACGTCAATGGTAGTATCCTGATTTCTATGGGATGGTTTACGTAGACGATGAACAGTAGGGGTTGGTTGTCACACATACGTGTGTTGGCCTACTCGTAAGAGATGCGGGTGCCGGTAAGCCCCGTAATCCAATCAACTACTGTTCAACGGAACTGCGAGTATCCTCTAGAAGTCCGGGTGCGACACTCTACGGCCGAGCCCCATTTCTCCGTAAATTGTGTCAAGCTACAAGATTTGATGGTGCTCCCGGTTTGACAGCTCTGTTCTTCTCAGACCAGCTCAAGTCCTGTAGTTGGACATCTTCTGGGGTGGTCGTGTTGGTTTGGTGCCGGCGATGTTAGTGCAGCTAATTTAGCGTTGCTGCCACGAGGGGAGGAAGATAAAAAAAAAAAGATAAAGACAATTGGGGAACTAGGACAACGGTTATATGGGCTGATCAATTTAATTATCCAGAAATCAGTAGAGCAACATGCATAAGCTGAAAGCCAGAAGATGGAGTCAAATTCGCGTTGTTGTCGAACGTCTCCGAGGAAATAATGTGAATCTGAGATTTTAAAAAAAATCATGCATATATTTGATATTTGTTTCTCTTCCGTTGCAACGCACGGGTATTGTGCTAGTATGACTAAATCTCATACGATTACTTTAAGAATTTCTTGTACTACGTTTTTAAAGTCCATTGACTAAAACCTCTTGAAAAGATATTTTTTCTGGTGATTCTCCAACAAATTCAATACTACGCCTATAGGGCTCAAGTGAACGATACACTATCCTAGGATTCCTAGCAGATAAATTCAGTTAGGGCTCGCTTGGATGATCGGTTCATAATACGGAGCCGAAATTATTTCCGGAGCTTCTTCGTAGGTCTTCCGTATTTTGAGTAGGAGCTAGACAGGTCCGTAATTTTCACCGGGGTTTTCTGCTAATATACGGTGAACCAAGCACGGCCTTAATGGCAAGATTTTAGTACTCCCTCCGATCCATATTAATAGGTGTTAAAGTGGATGTATCTAGCAATAAAACATGTCTAAATACATCCACTTCAGCTCCTATTAATATGGATCAGAGGGAGTATCATATCTTGCACTTCCATAACTTGTGGATCACCGACTAGGCACAAATTCCACCAATTTACGACCCATCATGGAATGCTTCAGAGAGCTAACTGATTCATGCACTGCATTGTAACATTCTCACAAAAACTCGGACAAAAGCAACGGAAATAACCTCCATGTTTGCAAAACACAGAGACGACAGCACAATAAAGATACCAGGCAAGCCTGAGCGCCAACCATTGTCCTACCAGTAAACACAAAAGAATATATGCTCTCAAATTATCAAACCAGTAAAGTGTAGGAAAGCCAATCAAACAAGATGTACATATACAGCTACCGGCAGTTTGTTATTATTTGTAGTGAATTCATGGTAGATAACATTCGACCAAGCCATTTATGTTTGGGCAGAGCACTTCAACCAGGACCATTACATCGAACTCCCCAATACTAGAGGTCACAGATGAGATTTTAGGACGAAACTGCAGTAGCCTCGGGTTCGTTGTTCGCAGGTTCAGCCTCCCAGAACTCAGTCTTTTTGCCTGTCTTTGAAACAGTCTGAAGAACAGCATCTGGCGTTACATTACCCTTCACAGTGACCTTCTGCTCCTCGATGTTTACATCGAAAGACTCAACACCTGAAGCAACCAAAGTCAAATGGATATGATTAGGTTTGAAGGTAGATCTATTTAACGACAACAATTTTCCCTGCCTTGGAACAACCAATTCCCACAGGAATTCATACAGAACTGAGCGTCCAGCAGAACCCAAGAGACGCATGAATTCCATAAGAAATAGTTCAATTCGAAAATGGGTGCAAAAGCCCGTATTTAAATGGAAGCTGTTTCATCCAGAACACTGCTTAAGACATGCATACATACATGTACTATACTAATCAACCAATCTATACAGTCAGGGTGCAGGAAGTATTGAGTTAACTGTCGTTAGGTTAACCATGATATATTAAAAAAGGTTGACTTTTACGTTCTGCATTTTTTAGGTGATTTTGGAATCAAGTTTTCTAGAATCATTCTGTTACACCCGACCAGAAGTGCAGACAGGAAAGTGATGTCAAGAAGCCACCGAATGTTAAGTGGGGCCTTCATAATAGATACACCCAATCATCTATCCGGCAATTAGCTGCCATCAGAAAATATGGGAAATCATGTCAAGTGTCTCCATGCCGAAGGAGTTTTAACAGAGCGTCAACAATTGCCCAATGCGAAGCTTGACCAGGGTACATTCATATTCAGATTGGTGATGGATAAAATGGTGTAGCAATTCCAGTTGCATTGGTTTAAACCAAAAAATAAATAACAGGAGAGTTATAACCACCTTCCATTTTGCCGAGAACCCGCTTGACAGCTCCAACACATCCTTGGCAGGACATGCCAACCCTGAGTTCAACAGTCTGCATCACAGAATCGATTTTATAGTTCTGGAAGAATTATGCAGTGTTCTAATAATAATTTTCATTTCATAAAAGAGCAGAATACAGGACTTCCTCTTCCAAATCGCGTGCACAATTTAAGTCCGGTAATTTCCCCATGGTTGAGAACATCTACAAGCTATTGCTTCCAACTGAGAAAACATAAATAGTATACTGGCAGACCGAAACTGTGCAACTCCAGAGGAATTGTAGTGTTCTAACAGTTGTGAACCTTTAGTATAATAAGCATGTAATGATTAATGAATATCAAAAAATCGAATTGCTTAGCGGCCCTTGAGTAGCTAGTTAGTTTAACTGCCATGCTCGTAAAATTAAGAGAAATTAACGAGCAGTTTCGTCGACGAAAGTACAGAGCCCCAGAAAGTGTGTCCCTAATCAAGCAGATTCCTCCAGATGGGCGCGGCGCGGTGGCCGAACACCCCCACTGCCAGCCGAACAAGATAGGTTCCCCAGGATCAACATTCCGAATTCACACCAAAACTGCGCTTCTAGAGGTCTACTTCAAACCTAGCTAGCGCCCCCGAGCCGAATCGACCTGCTGGGCCGTCAGATCCCGCCATACAGGTACAGACGTTTGTTCCTCAACAAAGATATTGTAAACGAATTGATGATTATATGGGATTGGGATCCCCAACATGGGAGAATCTAACGAGGCGCTGGGGACGATACCTGCGACATGGCGCGCGAGATCGGTTGGTCCGTAGACGGCTGAGGCGCAAGAGCAGTCGGGAAATTCTGAGGCGGAAATCAGGCGGAGGGGCTGGACCGCTGGAGGACGACGGCTCCCTGCTCCGGGGGAGGGTCAATAAATACTCGCACAGGCAGTGGCGTGCTCTGTTTATTTATTTATTTGTTGGACCAGCGAAGGGGATGCACGACGGCTTTCCATTGACTTTCAGGTGGGCCCACGGAGATGGTGCGGACGGACGCGCTGACGCCGCCCGATGGCGCCGCGAAGTGTGCCGTAGTGGAGATGCGGAATCAGTCGGGCAATCAGCGAGGCGTGCGTCGCATGAACGACCACCGGTAGCTTCTGTGGAGGAGGAGGATTAGGGGGTGTTTGTTTCGGCTTCCCGTGGCTTTCCTTTTTTTTTTGCGAAGAAAGAAATATATTAAGTTGTAGGGATACAATCATCTCTTACAGATTTGGAGATTTCCTGGGGACAATCTCCTGGCCAAAAGGCAGTTCTATCCTGGACTCTACCCATTTTAGCTAACTCATGGCTAACGATATTGACTTCACGATCAATTTTCGCTACGCCCACATTCCTTTCCTTTAAAAGGTCTCGGATTGAGGTAACCCTGAACGCATAAGCTGATTTATTTGGCATCCCTTCCTTGATCAACTCAATAGCATCCGCACAGTCTGACTCCACTGTAATCCCCAGGTCAGTCCATATGAAGGCAAGTTTGAGGCCCTCCTCTATAGCACAGAGTTCAGCTTCAGTTGCATCGCAACAATGCTTCAGGTTTTGGCAGGCAGTGAAGATGATCTTCCCATGGTGATCACGTAAGACCATTCCAGCCCCTGCCTTTCCATTCTGGGTGTAAGCACCATCAACACTCAGCTTAGTCTCCCCTGGTTTTGGCGGAATCCACCTCTTCCGCTCCTTCTGACGGCCGTCGGTGTACTTGGCATTCCTCTTGAACCCCTGTTGAACATTGATGACCGACTTGCCTTTTGTCGGGTCGGCTACAGGGAATTGTTTGATCAGATATAGAGAATTCAGATAACTTACCAGGAAACGTCTCGAGCCCTCGATCGAGGGGCACGGTTTATCATGTGTCAACTCGTTGTGGTTATGCCAAATCCTCCATAATGTCAGTAACGTTTGCGCTCGCTGGTTCTCGTCAATCTGTTGTAACACCTGCAGAAGCCATTCCTGACCCGAATTGATGAGCAGATCATCAGGTGGCAGTTCCCATGATTCCGACATGGCTTCCCATAGCTTGCGAGCATGAGGGCATCGGATGAACACATGAAAGGTGTCCTCAGTTTCATTTCCACAAATATCACATATATCATTAGGCACAATATTGCGCTTTTTCAAATTACCTTTTGTAGCAATCGCATTCCGACAAATTCTCCAGGCAAGGATGCGCATTTTCGACGGCACTGGGCATGTCCATATTAGTTTCCAGATTGGACGTTCGCCATCCGGCCTAGAACTCGTAGCACCAAAATCTTGTGCTAGCATTTTCATAGAGAGGGCCAGGTTGTACGCACTTTTAACAGAGAACAGTCCACGCTTGTCAGGATGCCAAGCCAGGAAGTCCTCATCCATCCTAGGCGATGTTTTGATTTTCAGAATCGCTGCCACATCCTCATGATTAAAATACAGTTCCAGTCTCTGTCTATTCCAATCTCCAGATGGATAGAGGAAATCACACACCCAGCGATATCTACAGCGACCTTGTGCAGATGTAGGTTTCAGTTGTCTGTCTCGAGGGATCCATGGGTCACGCCAGGCACGGATTTTAGTCCCGTTCCCCACACGCCAGATAGCTCCTTGTTTCAATAGCTCCAGCCCGTACTCAATGGCGTGCCATGTTGATGAGCCATTCCCAGTGAATACAGTGTCAATCAGTGAACCATTTGGGTAATATTTTGCTTTCAGTAGACGGCTACAGAGCGTGTCCGGGAATTGGATGAGTCTCCACGCCTGCCTAGCAAGGAGCGCTTGGTTAAAAAGGCGCATATCCCTAAACCCAATACCTCCGAATTTCTTCGGTCTGAGTAGGATATCCCAGGCCACCCAGCAAGTCTTCCTCCGACCATTTTCCGCGGCCCACCAGTAACGCCGAATCATTTTTGTAAGCTCATCACAAAGTCCCAATGGTAGTTTGAACACACTCATCACGTACACTGGGATCGCTTGTGCAATGGATTTAATTAGAATCTCCTTAGCAGCCTGCGATTTGTGGTTGTCATCCCACTCAACCAGGCATCTCGCGAGGCTCGATTGTAGGCTTTCAAATTTATCTCTAGCCATACGACCATCTGGAGTAGGCAGGCCGAGATATTTGGCTTCAAAATTCTCCTGTGTGATTTTAAGCACTTCCTTCACCTCATCACGGTTCACACTAGGGCATGCCTCCCCAAACATAACTGAGCATTTAGCTGGATTGATAAGTTGGCCTGTGCTTCGAGCATATTGTTCCAATACTTGATTTATTCTTTGTGCCTGTGCTTTTTCAGCTTTGAAGAAAAGCAGACTATCATCTGCGAATAGTAGGTGTGAAATACCCGGGGCCTGTCGGCAAATCTTAACCGCTTCAATAGCATTGTTATTTACTTCATTTTGTAATAAGGTAGACAGCCCATCTGCAACAAATAAAAATAGAAAGGGGGATAGGGGATCACCTTGTCGGAGGCCCCGAGTAGGCGAAAATGCATCCAGGAGATTTCCATTTAATTTGACTCTATATTGCCCCGAGGTGACGCATGACATAATCCAGTCAACCCATCGGTGCGAGAAACCAATCCTTTGCAACACTTTCTTTAGAAAAACCCAATCCACCCTATCATAGGCCTTAGAGAGGTCCAATTTATAAGCACAAAAGTTCCTATCCATGTGTGTGTTATTTTGGATGAAATGTAGACATTCAAAAGCAACCAGTGCATTGTCTGATATAAGTCTACCCTGTATGAAGGCACTTTGATTGATTGAAATGAGATCACCTAGGTGGGGTCTGAGCCTATTAACCAAACATTTAGATATTACCTTATATATCACAGTGCACAGGCTAATCGGTCTGAAGTCCTTAAGAGTTTCTGGTTGGTCCACCTTTGGTATGAGGATGATCGCTGTATCATTCACACCTTCAGGCATATTTCCGGTGGCAAAGAATAATTTCACCGCATTTGTAACTTCCGCCTGTAATGTACTCCAGTTACGTTGGTAAAAACGTGCCGGGAAGCCATCCACTCCGGGAGCCTTGAGGGGGCCGATTTGAAAGAGGGCGTCCCCAATTTCTTTATCTGTAAAATCCTGACAGAGAGCAACATTTATATCCGGGGTTACCTTAGCCTGTATAAGAGATATTAAATCATCAGAGTTTAAGGAGGGTTCTTTGGTGAAGAGTTCCTTGAAATATGAACGGGCCATGAGCTCCATATCAGATGGGGCATCCTTCCAGTTTCCTTGATCATCTTTAAGCTTCTTTATTCTATTTCTTCTAGCCCTCCACTTGGCAGTATTGTGGAAAAACTTCGTATTACGGTCGCCCTCCTTCAACCATGTCACCCGGGACCTTTGTAGCCAGAGCATCTCTTCTTTATAAAGAAGTTCATTTAGGTGATCACTCGCTTGTCTGATCACGTGTTGGTCAGCATTGGCAAGTATCAGAACCTCCATATTCTTCCTAGCTTTTGCGAGTTCTCGGATAATATTCCCAAATTTCTTTTTACTCCAGTTTTGCAAAGTATCCATAACCTGGTTTAGTCCTGACATGATATCTGCCAGGTTATTCTTACTCCCTGCATCTATCCATGCTTGTTTCACCCGCTCTGGTAAGCCAAGATCCCGTTCCCATAAAATTTCATACTGGCGTCTTGGATTGTTGCCATGAGGTCGCACTTCCTTGGTGATATTTACCACGATCGGATTATGGTCAGAGACCGGTGAGACCAGGTGCTGAACATGGGAGTCAGCAAATAGGTCGCGCCACGCCGGGCATGCAACGGCTCTGTCTAGCCGGACACGCACGTTGGTTGTTCCCCTCCTCCTGTTATCGTAAGTGTAGGGCACACCTGAAAAGCCAAGATCAGAGAGATTACAGTCAAATAACACCTCCCGGAAAGCATCCATTTGGTTCACTGATCTCGGGGTCTGTGAGAGGTGTTCCTCTTGCCACAAAGCTTCGTTGAAGTCACCTACTACGAGCCATGGTAAATTTGATTCTGTTTTCAGATTACGTAAGGCATCCCACATACGGTACCTATTTTCCACCCGAGGTTCTCCGTAGACACACGTCAGACGCCATTGGGGTGAACATGGGGACTCTCGGATATAAGCATCAATAAATCTTTCATTAACCGATTGGATCTCTACAGAAAAACTCTCATGCCAAAATAAGGCTAAACCACCACTCAAACCATCGCTACTATGACCAACAAAACCTTTTAAGCCTAATCTATGACGAAGCCTCCTAACTTTATTTT
Organism: Alopecurus myosuroides; assembly: GCA_028641055.1. Lineage (NCBI taxonomy): Eukaryota > Viridiplantae > Streptophyta > Magnoliopsida > Poales > Poaceae > Alopecurus > Alopecurus myosuroides. The sequence goes on along the minus strand of CM054062.1, from coordinate 48,677,348 downwards.
TATTCTGTCTAGTTTCACAAAGGAAAAGAATTCTAGGACTCCAAACTTGGGAAAGGGTAGCCAGTTCTCTCGCTGTCGGGGCATTCCCGGAACCCCGACAGTTGAATGATAAACAATTCATTGCTCCTGATGAGACCAAACATTAGGTCTCGTCAGGGTACCAGGAGCCCCAAGCCCGGTTGCTGCCATGTTCCTAGCCACCTTGCGTCCACTTGCATCGCCCTCCACCTCCTCCTTGTAGTTATTGCCACCTTGATTAAACATCTTCCCTCTCTTCATCATGCTTCCTTTATTGGGTGGATGTTTCAGTGAGAGCGAGAGTTCCAATCTGTTGCCCTGTACATCATCATCCGCAACCCTTTTTCCAAGGACAGAATCTGCCGCTATCATATGGGTATCTGCCACGCTACTCAATGATGTCGAGGGTTGAGACAGGTTGCGGATAGGAGGTATCATCTCGTTAGCACTTGGGTTATCATCTTCAAGAGGGGGCATCTCCGGGTCTACCTCGGCCCCTTTATCAACATCCTTTAAGCTTGCATCCGGTCCCATGTTAAGAGAACCTGACTTGGTTCCTTCTTGTGATCTCGCCCGCTGGTTCAGATCCAACCCGAGCCTCAACTTCATGGAGTCAACTGTCTTAGCAAGAGAGTGTTCGACATCTTCTGTTGTCCGGAAAATCTGCTCCTCAAAATCATCCTTTGCATCCACAGCCTCAGGAACCTCCACTGTGTAGCGTTGGTGTGGTGGAGAAGGGGTTTTGGCAAGAGGAGTTGGTCTTCCTAGTGATGGGGAATTGATACTTCCTGTAGGTGAATTAAACACTAGGTTCTTTTTGGCATTCGGGTTAGCAGTAGCCGTCACAGGCCGGCGCTCAAACTTTCGTTTAGGGGAGCATCTCAATGATGCATCATAGTGTAGCGATGGTACACCTCTCGTCCTCTTTTCACACTCCTCTTTGTCATGCCCGATGAAACCACAGTGAAAACAGAAATGTGGTACTCTCTCATACCTAATGAGATATACCTTCTTCTCTGTCAGGCCTTTAGCGGGGATTGTAAAGCGGTTCTGTAGTCGCTTATTAAGGGGCAACACAATCCGAACTCGCAAATACTCATTATACTCCAGCCCCGCTGGATCCACATCCACTTCTTTCACTGTGCCCAGTTGTGATCCCAAGAAATTACCATATGCTGTCGTCTGCTTGTTCCAAGAAACATCGTAAAACCTGACCCATAGAGGAATAAAATCCAGTACTGTTTCTGAAGGTCTTGCTCCATCGATAAAAGGTGCCACCAGACAAGCAATCCCTTTTTTGATCCATGGTCCACCCCTAGCAACAAAGTTGTAATCGCCTTCCAGGTTGAACGTGATAATGAAGAAATTGTCTTTCAGCGGGGTAAAAGACATAGTGCCCCGGATGCGCCAAACCTCCATAAAGTGTTTATGCAGATCATAAAAATTAGCAGCTTTAATGGAGTAGTACCTCGCTGACAGTCTCCAAGCCGTGGTGATTGTAGATTCCTGAACCTCTTCTGGTTCCTCCACGCAGATGTCATCCTCCATGCCAACTTCTCCTGCAATCCGAGCTTCAGGACCTGCATTTGCTCCCTCTTCCTCTGGCCCATCCCAATTGCCCTCTGAATTTTCTGTGACTTCTTCAATCACCACCTGCCGACCCGATCTCTCAATACCCTCTTGGCGTGCTGTACCTACAGGCACGATCGTGCCAACGAAGGGCGGCTTCGGGTGGGAAGAGACCTCACCGGTCTCCCCGTAATCACCCCCACCGCCTGCCGTCGACATCGATCTAGGCCTTGTAGATTTAGATGGATCGCCGGGGTCGAAAGTTTTCGAGCGCTTGTCGGAATCGTTGATGAGATTCTGGACAGCGCCTCCCTGGTTCTCCCTTTTAAGGAGTACCTGCATAGATTGATTTGGGTAGGTTACCCAATCGTATTGCTTCCGAACTCTTCCTGTTGCCCGCAGAATCGGGCTGGACTCCTTCCCGGATTCGTAGACTCCCAGTACTTCAAATCCCGGATCGCTCCCGTCCATGATTTGGTGGCGGCGCCCAGTCGCCCTGGAGTCGCCAGACCAAACCCTAGATGTAGCGCAGACTTTTTCCATATATGGCTTCCCGTGGCTTTCCGCTAGGAAAAGCACCTAAAGCCAACCAAACGGGGTGCGTTGGCTTCCTGCTTCACCGAAGCGAGCGAGCGGAATAGCCTTACGCGAGAAAGCACGTCGAGAGGTGCTTCGTGCGGCTTCCCGCAAAACCAACGAAGCGTTTTTCCAGAGTAGACACGCGTTCGACGAAATTACAGCCAACTGCCACCGAGCGAACAGCCTCCAACCGAACAGTTTTTTTTTAACTCGCTCGATGGCTTCCTCGTCGTAGGGTTCCGCATCCAAAGGAATCGCCGCCACCTCCCACCCCTGTGCCACCCTCTCCCCGCCGTTCCCCCACGCCGTGGAGGCCGCCAGTAGAGGCTCCCCTCCATTCCCATGGCGCCACTGCCCAGCCCCTCCACTCCTCCTTCCTCTGCTCCCTTGCGCTCGCGCTGCTCCGCACCGGCTGCCTCTGCGCGACATCCCTCGCCTCCGCCCTCGCCGCCGTCGCATCCCGGCGCTCGCCTCCTCGGTCCTCGCCGTTGTCCGATTCCCTCCCGTTCTGGGCGACCCACTCACCTTCAGCGCCATCCTGCTGTCCCACTGCGCCCTCCGCTCGATCTGCCCCGCGTTGGCCCTCCTCCGCTCCTCCCAGTTCGTCGACACTGTCAGCTCCTCCGCCCTGGCCGACGTCCTCCCTGGTTGACGAAGAATACTTCGTCCTAGCTAACCTCCTCCCGGGCCGGCGTCGTCCAGGCAGTAGCAAGGCAGAAATTGCCTATGGTACTGTTGTTGCAGACGTGCAGTACATTTATGCTCAAATCTGTGATGTTTCCTGCTATGCTATTTTACTGTTAATCATAGCTCGAATTTGTAATGGTTCAAAGCAAATGGTGTACTTTGTGTTAGTGATTCTTTGTTAGTTCATAGGATAAGGTTGTGTCAGTGATTATCTGTTAGTGCATAGGTTATGCTCAAATTGTATGGAAGAAGTGAATTAGCTAGTTTGATGTAATGAAAATCAGCAATAATACATGTTTTAATTACTCGGAGGGCTCCAAAGTTTCTAACTAATGATCTCTGCTGCTATTGCATTGAGAAGCTTGAGTTCTTGATTTGTTGAGTCTAATCTGCAATTTGGTGATCAGTGCATGCTCTTCTGATAATCATTACATTTTTTCTTACATATAGTTCAATTAGTACCTGATAACTTCAGAGCAGGACACAGTATATATGTGAAAGTAAAACATGTGTCCTCAGCACTTTGAGGGTATTTCAGACAAATCCTCAACGCACAGCTAGACAACCAGCAAAATCGCCAAACAGTCACATTTAGAAAAGCAGCTTCCCCTGCACAGCAGGTTTCTCTCCACAGCAACACAGCCAGCCACAGCCAGCCAGCCACAGCCCAAACAAACACGCCCTTAGTCAGCCGCCGTGCCGTGATGGGTTGTGACGGATGGGGAAGTTGTTCTTCTTTTCTAGCAGCGCAAGGACGTAAGCCGTTCTTGAGTTCCGGAATCTTGGAAACTCCAGAGTTATCTGGGAGAATTAAGTTTTCTTGAGTAGTACGGAGTAACAAAGATGATGGTGACGGCTAGGCCTAACTGAGTGACTGGCCACTTCCTCGAGGAATCTCAAATGTATCTAGACGTGCTTCTTCAGGATGCAGCTTTTCAGTTTTTTTTTTACTTAACTGGTTCTATGTAGCCCATGTTAAACTATCCAATACTCACTCAATTTTGAAATACTTGATTGAATGTATCTAGTAAAAAAAACTTGTATACATAAACTGGTTTGGAAGTAACTACTCTATACATCTACTTTTATAAGGCATTTCAATTTTGGTCATATGCATTTTAAAATGAGTAAAAATTGAAATGGTATATAGTGTGGCTTATAAAAGGGCGGGTGTTGAGCGTCCTCCAGAGGGAAAATAGCCTCCCATGGCCATCCTCCTGCTTCTCAGTCTGCCACGTGTCCCTAAAAGAGCCAAAACCCGCTTTTGCTGCATAACTTCCCTCTTTTGCTGCACAACTTCCGTTTTTGCTACAGTGTAGCAAAAAAACGGTTCGTGGACAAAAACATAACAGAAAACGGTTGGGCTCGCCTTAGACCTCTTAGCAAATATTTTGTACTATTATAGCAAAAACAAACAATAATTGCAGCAAAAATAAATTATGCTATTGAAGCAAAAAAAATTGACTTCATTGGAGACATTATAGCAAAAGTTTTGTACTACGATAGCAAAATTGAAAAACAATTGTAGCAAAAACAGTCTTCTATTTTAGCAAAAAAAAAACTGGCTTTGTCGGAGACATTGCCAGCAAGTCTCCCTGGAGACCTCGTCAGAGACATTTTTTAGCAAACAATTTATACTATCATAAGAAAAACAAAAAGCAACTGCAACAAAAAAAAATTGTGCTATTATAGCAAAAAGTTGGTACGGTTTTTTCCAAAATTTACAGCACATGTCAAACAGAGGAGGGTGGAGGTTGGGGGAGAGGCGACCAACCTCCATGGCCATGGAGGTCGGGGGCGAGCTAGGGGTCGACTTAAACGGCGACCGTGGCGACGAGGCGTGAAGGGGGGGGACCTAGGCTTCGAGAGGAGCTCGAGGGCGTCGGCTCGGGGAAGCGCGTCGGCCGGCGTCACACGGCAAGGCTCGGCCGCGATGGAGCGTATGAGTCGCATGGCGCAGCGGGCATCAGGGAAGCACTGGCGTCTCCGGCCCCCTTTAGTTGGACACATCTGCGACCTGCGCATGGGGAGTAGCCAAGGAGGAGACGTTGTGGAAGGCGACAGCCTGTTGCTAGAAAAAACTACATGGCCACGATGGGGAATAGTGGTAACAGAGAAGGAGAGGATATGCGTGGAGTCGGGAAGGGATAAGATGCGCCGATTGCTCTTGTGTGGACCTGTGGCAGACGCGTGTCAGGAGGTGGAGTCGGAGGACGCACAGCGCGCGATCCTTCGGAGGGGAGGTAGTTCCTTATAAAAGTGGATATGTGTATTTTGAAACGGAGGAAAGTACTTTAAAACTAAGAAAGTAGTATACACCCGCGGATAGTCCGCGGTCATTTTGGTGACGGATGTGTCCTCGCGTTTTTTTCTAAAATAAACGCACATGAACTTGCGAATAGCAATATAGATAGATTGTCATTGTTGTTGTAAGTTTTATCCTCCCTCACGTGTTAGAGCAACTCTAGCAGAGCCCGTAAAAAGGCTAAACCCGTATAATTCCGACAGCTTTACGGGTTGGGTCCTGTTTTGAGGCCCTAGCAGCACCCGTAAAGCGGCCCGGCCCGAGAATCCCCCCCCCCCCCCCGTGCCCCGCCAGCCGCTATATGTATGGCTCCCGGGTCGTTTTTAGGTCACGCCCCTTTCAAACCCTAGCCGCCTCCGCCGCAATCTCTCCTCCAGCTCGCGTAGCTCCGGCAAGCGATTCAGCAGCCCCTGCTGCATCCCCTCCCCCCGTCCTTTTTCTGCGATGGAGCCCAACGGCAACCCCTTCGCCTTTCCCTCTCCCCTCCCACACTACCGCCATCGACCGAGGTCGTGCCTCGCATCGACCAGCACGGCCTTGCCCACGGAGGCCTGGCCGGCAACGGCGTGGCCCCTCCGCCGCTCTGGCAGGGCCTGGACCCGTTTGTGGCCGGAGTTGTCCCCCCGTGGTCACCGGCGACGGTGATGCGGGTCCTCATGGAGGACAGCAGCTTCGACGACGAAGCTCCAAAGGAGCAGGGCCCATGGAGACCGAGGAGGACCTCCTCCAGTTCGGCTACCAGCGACACGTCGACGACTTCAACGAGCGCCAGCTGCAACACGCCCTCTGTGCAAACAAGGAGCTGCAGCAAAAGAACCAGAAGTGTGACACCATTGCGACGTCCTAGTTCGTGCAGCAGGCCCCCTTCTCCAGCTGCGAGTCCTCCCTCGACGACGATGACTACAACTCCGACTAAAGACGGCGTGGCGAAGGGAGAAGAACAAGCCCCGACAAAAAAGACGACGCCGGGCATTTTAGCCTTAGTAGTATAGGGTGCAGCTATGAACCCTAGTTCATCGTGTGTCTATTCCGACGAAAACTTTAATTTGCTATTCTACAGTTTTCATTTACAGGCTCTGCTACGCTCCACTCCATCACAAACTGAAAAAACAGAGCGGTTTCAGTTAGTTTGGCGTTTACGGGCTCCGCTAGAGTTCTGTTACTCGAGCAAACCAACACGTGAATAGAGAAAGAGGAATCTCACGTATAATCTCAAGAAGTCTACACATGGACAGAGAGAGGGCCAAAGCAAAGCCTTATGCAGCAATCTTTAATAAATTGCCAAAGTTGAGACTTAACCTAAGACCTCACGGCCCTCAAGTCGATGATGTCATATCCATTTCAGCAACACTTATTTTGAGACAGAGGGAGTATTAGATTTTATCCACGAGCCAACCGGACTGATGGAAAGGGCTAGACGGTTGCCAACTTGCCCAGAAGAGGCAGATCTGGCAAAGCACCTCTAATAACTGGCTTATTGCCGACCTAATCATGAACATTATATAAGCAATTTTCATGCACCAGAAGACAGAAAACCGGACAGATTGACGTATCTGAACACATCAGAACCGGCAACAAAAAGATATACCCTGTACACGCAAAAACAGTTTACTTTGGTCTTTGGCATTTCCACCTTTTGCACATTTCTCTCATCTACAGCTGCAAACAGTTCAGACTTATGCTCAACTTCCTTTGCTAAAAATACAGGAGGTCCCTGGCGTCAAAATGTATTCCTCAAACAAACCACATGTGTGACAGGAGTAAATCGCGACAACCATGCTATTTGACCTTGCCACGCCAAAGCGTTTTCACGGACGAGCTTTGCGACTCAGACACCAGGAAGCACAGCAAGATCCAACTGTCTGATGCATCTGTGGGACTCGGTTCCATGGAAAGCTAACAAAAACGCCCAGTGCACAATCTGAAACTCCTCCAGCTTTTTCACATTTTAACAATTGGCAGATAAGAAAGCCAGACCTCCATCCTTCAACAGAGTAATGCCAAGTTGCTGACAGCTCTAAGTCGTTCAATACATCTCTGACATGCTGTAGCGTACAGCTGGAACTGGGCCATGAGAAGCAGCAACTGCTTGCGCGACTCTGTCACTTGGTATACCAGTCCTGATACCATCATGATGCATATAGAAGTACAAGTTCCCTGATCTGGAGTCTACACAGACTCCTCCAGGCACATATTGTGTTGGACATGTCGCATAAAGAGGTGCCCCCCTAAATGCTGGATTCTGAAAGTGTAGTGCTTCATCCGGAAGACACCTAATATTTGGTTGCCAAGGAAGTGCACATGGTAAGTTTCTTGGATGATTCATATCCTGTGAGCTTTGACTGCCATTGTACGTCAACGATGGTTGAAGGATTGCCTACAAAAGAAGAAAGGCATTACTACTCCCACATCATCATTCAGAAGATTATTAACTCTTTTTGATGGCTACTGAAAATATAACTTGGCAAAAACAGAACACCGTGTTTTTGAGCAATACAGCAGTGGTACCAGCTATATTTCCATGTAATAATCTTTGAATTGTGCATCCCAATATCCAACTACCGGATGCTTTGTACTAGATAACGCTACATGTTTATTATCCTTTGAAGGCATTGCAACAGACTGCAGTACTGTTGGCCTAGGCTTATGTCGTAAGAAAAAAATAGACTAAGTGGGAAATCACATGGTGTGAAGACAGAATTGGAATTATATGTCAGTATTGCATCTCAAAAGGGTGGCACTCAATACCTCGGCAGTGAAATGGCCAAACTAGACCACTTGCCATAGGTCATTGATTGTCAGAGGTTCAAGCAAGACTAACTTGACGGGAAGGCATCACAAGAAACTAAATCTTCCGGGGTCTCGCTAGGATCATCTTAACTAAACGACCATTCTGCATGTTAATTTTGTTTATAAGCTTCAAGGAAAAATAATAATGTGACATGAGACACGTCAATCATTGTTAGGTATTACGTGTATTACGACTACTAGTAATAGAAATTTTGAAGAAACCATTTGAACAGTTCCCGCTACTTCATTTATCAAGATTCACAAGCAAGATGGTTCAATTTGGATGATGCCTTCAAGGATTTTATGTACAGATCGACCTATCGGACCATTAGAACCAGCAATATAAGAAACTAATGGAGAAAAGAAACTCTATTCTAATTAGGACTAGGTGCTTCAGTAGGACTTTGAGGCTTGCCAAACAGAAGGGGTGCAAACCCAACAAGAAATGAGTTTGAAAATGGATGCTTTAACTTCATGTTACGTCATTGATTATCAATACATACTATTGTCGGATCTTCCTTGTATAAACAGTTAGATCAGCTGGATCACTCTCCAGTAAAAAGATATGAACTGGAAATAAGACACTTACCTCGGCAAAGAAGCATGTTTCCTCTGTGATGAAACAGCTGATCCACTTCCGCTGTCATTTTCCTCGAGTTCAGCGAAGCGTTTCTTAAATTGGTCAACAGCACTGCAAGACCAGAAGATGCTGCGTATCAGACATGGATGATGACTAAGAGAAGATAAACAAGCGTGTAATAACATATCTGACCTTAAATGAACAAAGTTTGGCCTTTCTGTGCCATTGATATGCTCATTCAGTAACACAGGATGATACTCCAAAATTTCTTTAAATATCAGTTCCTTGATGTCTTCCTTTGATACTCTACGGCCCTCAAATTCGAATTCAATTTTCGGTATTGGTTGACAAGATGGTTCTCGCTCTACCTTTGCTAGACCATTAAAGTAAGGATCTGCCAATGCCTACAGTTTGCAGATATATCAAGATCATAATCTCTGGGTAATGTCAGATACAGATCACAGAATTGGCTAAAAATTCAGTTCCATGACATACCTCTTCAGCAGATGGGCGATCCTTTGGATCAAAAGCTAGAAGCCTCCTAAGTAATTGTAACGCTAATGGATCAGCCTTTGGAAATTTTTGTGAGAATGAAGCAGGCTGTTTCTTCCTCATGCATGTCAGATATTTTCTTGCCTTGTCATTCCGCACCTTAGTAGAGGTAAGAAGATAGTGGATGTTTTAGAAGCAGAAATGAACTGTAACTTTGACAGCAAACTTCCAAAGATCAGCTACTGTACCTGAGAAATAGCATCTAAGGAGGGTGTCCCCAGGACATCAGTTATCAAATCCAGCTGGTGAACAACATTTTTACCAGGAAATAGAGGCTTCCCAATCAGTACCTCGGCAAAAATGCACCCTATACTCCATATATCAATTGCTGGTGTATACTGCAATCCAGAAGATGGTAAATTTTAGCAACACAAACAATAGGCCATGCCAACTCAAATCAGGACCACTGGAAGATCTTGTTTACAGAAGAAACAGAACAGGAAATAATCGTCACAACTGCATGGTTAACACCAAATATGGACTTGTAACTGGGGCACTCAACTTCCAATTGGGACCATTGGAACGTTTCTTTGCTATGCACCATGCATTTGCTCAAGTAACGGATGTTTCCAACTTTGCAATAAGCAGCATGAGCCAGTGCTGACGGGGTCCACTTACTTGTGAAAGATTGCTAGTAATAAATGTTGTCTACCTTCTCTATGGAAAATCAAGAGGGTGTAAACAGGTACATGTGCATTAAATAATTGGTGAGGCAAACCAATAGAAATTCTGTGGAGGGCCATCCAACTAATTTAAGGGCTTATTTAGCCTGAATTAGACCAAGACAGTTTACTGAATGATAGACCATATAAGCTCATAGTTTGTGACTCATGGGTCAACTAAGATACCTACATCACAGGCTCAAGAAGCTGTGTGGGTAAAATATAAGCTCATAGGACTCGATAAGCTGATAAAAAGTACGATTGCAGGGGATGTGGGTTAGCTGAAGCTCTACTCAAAGAAAGCCAAACCCCACAAGAATAGACCTTAAAAAGTACGAAGAAGTGGCATGCTCTGACATGTTCTTGCAGTATGGGGTTGCATGATCTTGTACCAGCATGTTTCAGAAAACAAAGCAGTAAATAAAGAAAAAAAAATTAAGCTCCAACTGCTTCAGGTGCTTCTTCTGTTGTCCTATTATTTCCTTACTAGATAGTCCAATTTATATGGTATCCGCACTTGAACGGTAGTTAAGCATAACTGCAATTCCATTATAAGAATACAATTCAAAACTATGCGTGTTTCCCCAATATAAGTATGAACATGGTATGACAAGATAGTTGTCGCATCGAATATTAATATAGTATTTCTAATTTTCCATTCACATATTTTATGTTCCATTTCAAGTACTCTTTATCTTTACTATTAAGTGGGAGTTGTGCCTGGTGATGTCACACTTCCAACTAGTTACAGAAAATTGCCACCACACTCTTCCCGCGTCTCCCTCCAAACACAGGTTACGTTAAAATCAGAACAATCTTTCCTTCAGTTTCTCTCGGAAGATTGAATTCTTTATGGGAAGGACATGAAGATCGGACAATGAATGCTAATGGCCGCGTTCGGAGGTCAGGTTTCGATACAGGTTATTAAAAAATGAAAGGGATTATTAAAATAGATGCAAAAGTGAGCAGCCAGTAATTTCCTAGTGTTAAGACGTAGAAGAGACGTAGTACGTGGCGCAGTGTTCGGCTGTTGCCGGCGGCGCCAGAGCTTGTCTTGTCTCGTGCACCAAGAAGACAAGGCAAGGCATGGTTGGCAGCCTGCGTAAGATAGGCTTGGCAATGTGGAACCAAGGGGAGGAGGAGAAAAGAAAACGGCCTTGGCAAGGACGAATGGGCCTTGGCCTGCTAAACCACTCCAGTTTTCTCAAAAGAAAAAGAAAATGATATCATCCCTCGCCCTATAGAATGTAACATGTATGTGTGATTTAAATGATGACTTATCTCCGCTACAAAATGATGACTTTAACTCTTTACGCCCGTAATATTATTCAGGGTCTATATAATTTTAGTAGTGCAAATAAATTGGTGTACCACACTTTATAGACAAATGCCACCAAATTTAGGATTAAAATACCAGCAAATGCTATTATTATATGATAGTGATTTCTATGGCCTAATTATCTATGAAAAAAATGGTAGTTAGTATATATCATTCTCTCCATAGCAATGCACAGGTTTTAGCTAGTGTGCGAAGGCTGGAACAGGCCTCTCTAACTATTGATTAATCATACGAGCCCTTACCTTAGAATAGAATGACCCACAAAGTTCAGGTGCTCTATACCATCTTGTTGCCACATAGTCCTGCAAAAGGAGGTTAATTTAATTTACACGGTCATCTGACAGTAGCAAAATGAACACATAATAGGAAACGTTGAATGAAGAATGGAAGATCCATGAGCAGCCCCAAGCCCTAATATTGTTAATTTCATGACCAGCAAACCACAATCCAACCCTAAAACCAAGGGATGGGGAAATGGTCTTGTGGACCATTGGCATCTCAGAAATTAGGCACACTTAAAAGTGAAACCAGATGTCATCTTCTTTTAGCTTGTATATGTGGTAGTGCATTAATTATTACATGTTCACTTTCCCTTCCAACCATTGTATCTAGAATGATTCGGTGCTAACTAAACTGCAGTTCTAAGTTCATAATATGACAAAATGTGGGTGTACAAGGATAATATTGGAGTAAATACACCAACGGTTATTTGCCAGCTGCATTGTATAATGTGTTGTCACATGAATTTCAACCGACTACAAATTTCCGTTAACTGATCAAAGAGGCAGTTGAAACTTAAAATAATCAAGATAATTAGACTATTAACATAAAGTAACAAAGCAATGCTTACTGTCCAGAAGACTGTCGTAGGTGCATCATTAAATGCAACTCTCGCCAAGCCGAAGTCACATATTTTTAATTTGCAATTTGCATTAGCAAGCACGTTCTTGGGCTTCAAATCTCGGTGATAGACATTTGCTGCACCAAACCCCAAACAATAGTCAGCCAATTCTGATCATATATAGCAACTGAGATAATAGTAGTATATAACGTCCCGGAGCTAGTAGTCAAGCATGCAAATACAAACTTCAGTAAATACAACATGGAACAAAATACGGTTCAGTTTCGTTAAATACCAAGCAAACTAATGCTGACATGAATTTAAAAGTGAAGCGGCAATATTTTATTGTTTGAACACCTGAATATCTCAAAGTTGTCATGTGCAATGCTGCATAAGTAGTCAATACCCAGATAGGCAGATGAGCATGCATAAGTGGCCAAGTGCAGGTAAACACAGATAGAAGCAAATATATTGACACCATAAACATCAGTGGTTAGTCCAAGCAAATACATTGATACCATAAACATCAACGGTCAGTCCATCGCATGCACAGACACAGCAAAATATTGCAATAACAAGCATACGGCTACATGCCACAACAGTATCAGTGCATTACAAGTCTACGCACAACACAAGCTGACAAGTCCAAATTAGCTAGCTACAACCTACAGTACAGGCCGAGGAGTCCAAGTGAGGGATTAGGCATCAGCAAACACTGAACGTGTCACAAAGCAGCAAGCCAGGCAGCTGCAGCTGTGCAGAGTCGTTATTGGCTGGGACGCGTCACTGTGATGGACGATGTGACGAATAAACAAGGGATGGGAAGCTTGGCAAGGAGGAACTAATTCTTTTCGGTTTTATAGGGAACTAACGATGCTAGAATGGTAGAAGATTTAACCAGATTGTTTGGTTCGGCTCAGCACCCTTGTATCCATTTAAATTTGACTACTCAATTAGTTATAAGGCTAACGTTTGACTAACCCACATCCATATGCACCAAAAACCGGAATAAACTGATATACTTTGTATTTATTTCACGTTTAGCTATTTTTAAACACTGCTGTGCCTTTTTTACTACACCAAAAAGAGATCACTGGCAAAGAAGCTTCGTTCAAATTAACAAGTGATGTAACAAATGAAATTGTCCTGAACTGGCATCAAGTAAGTATTATAGGCTAGTTTGGTTTTATCTAATCCTAAATAAGCTACTCAATAGATATGCATGTATTTGAGGCCTATGAAAAACCAAATTCAAGTTTACTCTTGAATTTCATCAATAAAGTTACTTCACTTTGGTCAACCTTGTAAGTTTAAATTCAAAAGTTCGATACTACAAGCGTCAGAACACAAAATCATTCAGCAGCATCAGGAAGACATACTAAAAGTGACAACAAGGGCATTTGATAGATCAAGCGCTAATACCACTATTTCCAAGATACATCAGGGCCTGACCCCATAAGCAAAATGAGACCTACCATGCACATCATAAGAGCAGAGATCGGAAAAACATCAAAAAACATCAGTGAACTCAAAATATTTCACTATTATACCCAGAAGCAAAATCTGTAAGTGTTCAAATATCATTTCACTAATAGAATAATAGGAAGGGGAATCAAATTGTTAAAATTATTCACATGCAAATAAATAGTATGCAATTATGCAGGAAAGGAAATAATAATCAAATGCTACATGGTGTGTTCCATAGAATAAAAGCACATGTAACACTGATCTTCATAAACTAAAAACTGTGACAGAGTGGATTACCTGCGTGCATATACTTCAAAGCTCTAAGCATCTGATACAAGAAAAACTGATAATGCTCCCTTGTTAAATCATCATTAGCCTTTATGACTTGATGAAGATCCGACTCCATAAGTTCAAAGACAACATATATATCTTTGAAATCCTTTTTAGATGGGGGAAGCAAGATATGCTTTATTTCCACTACGTCTGGGTGCCTAAGAAGCCTGAGAAGCTTGATTTCACGAAGTATGCGTGCAGCATCTGATATATGCTCGAAAATGTTGTGTATCTTCTTTATTGCAACCTTCTCTCCTGTTTGCGTATCATTTGCAGAACAAACAAGTCCGTAACTACCTTTGCCTATGACTTCCAGAACTTTGTATCGATTAACGTCGCCATATTCAGCAAAGAAATCCATTTCCGCTGCACTCTAAATTACGGAGAGCAATCAGAAGACTAATACTGGATACACATAAACTACAAAACACACAAGAAGATGATCATTCATGATGGTAACATCACTTGGTTACTCTATAATCAAAAGGAAAAGGTGTACTTTTGACACCTCAACTATTGGGTGAGTGTAGATTTGGTCCCTCGACTCTTAAACTGGATACTCCCTCCGTCTTTGTATACAAGGCCACTATCAAATATACAATTTTGCTTCTTTACAAGGCCACAAACGCTAACCGAGGCAAAATTAATGATGTTTTTCTCATGCAAATGACGACATTAATTACCCAACCCAATCATGAAGCATGCATGCATACATGCAGCCTATAGAGAAGAAGGAGTTGCATGCAGTCATTTATTAACCCGGTAGACGAGGCTAAACAAGTTGGCTTTGCCATGCATTAATCACTTTAATTTGTTTACCTTGGTATCTGTAATGTGAGTTTGTGGCCTTATATATAAAAACAGAGGGAGTACTTATTTTACCCTTCAACTCTTAATACCCTGTACTTTCGGTCCCTAGGTGGTTTTGATTATTTCAGAATGGTTTTTAATAGATGTGCCATCTACATGTAGGACACATATCTGCAACATCACCAATTTCACAATTCCATAAATATATTAAAAACTGAGAAGGGCAGAAACTGATATATATACTTCAAACAAGATACTCTATAAATCTATATAAAACACAATAATTTTAAAATAATAGCAAAACTAACCAAAAAAAAAATCCAGAAAAATCATAAACAGTCAAATAGGGAAACAAAAAAAACTCAAGAAAGTAAAAAAAAAATATTTACAAAATTTCAAAATGCGAGCAAACAATGAAAAAACTAGGAAATGACAAAAAAGGAAATTCACAAAGAAACGAAAATTGGGACTTTATTCTTAATTTGTTATGTTCTCGATTTTTTTAAATTCCGTTAATTTTTCTTTTTCCCCTCAAAATTTCTCGAAAATAAATAATATGAAATACCCTTTTGTATATGGTTCGTTTGTTTTTAAATAGATTTATGGACGTTTGCAATGAAATTGGTAATGTGGCAGCCGGATGGTGGTGTTGTGGCCTACATGTAGGCGCCGCGTCGGTCAAAACTGCTTCTGAACAGCCAAACCACCTAGAGGGACCAAATGTACACACTACACAGTATAAACAGCTGGATGGCAAATATCTGGTTGAGGGACCAAAGACACATTTCGAATCAAAACAATGCTGCAAATTATTCATAGATTGTCAGTGGCAGAAATGTCAAAACCAGAGCAAGACAAACCTATAGTAGCACCCAACACCCCAACCAACTGGATAGCAAGTCTCGCTCTGCCTACAGATCAATCATCTATTGTCAGTAATGACAGAGCCTGCAAACAAACAGTGAGCACATGCTGGAGGAAGATGGAATCTCACTTAGTGACCTATAGTAGCACCCAACACTCTAGCCACTATTGACTTTCTCCTCAGTAAGAAAATGGATAGGTACAAATGCCGATTTTCGCATTCACGTATGTGTTCTGCTGGACAAAGATTCCAATATCACAGAACAAAGTGGTGGAAGCTCAAAGGGAAGCACGACAAACCTTTTAAGGGAAGGATGATCGTCGAAGGACCATGGGGAGAAGAGGGAGGTGTGGATAGCATGTGAGTGAAGATGGCAACTTGTGTTTGGAAGGTGCTTGGGGTGACAAAAGTCAGGAAACGTGAAGCTAAAGGCACGTAGTGGTGGAAAGAGGATGTCCAAAAGGCTGTCAAGGAAAAGAAGGAATGCTACAAAGAGTTGGCACCATGATAGGTACACAAGCAACATAGTGAAGTACAAAGGGGACAAGAAGAATGCAAGGGGAACCGTTAGTGAAGCAAGGGGGTGGGCCTATGATGAGCTATATGAAAGATTAGGCACAAAGGAAGGTTGAAAGGGCATCTATAAGATGGCAAAAAATCGCCAGAGGAAGACAAGGGACCCTCAACCAAGTTAAATGCATCAAGACGAGGCTAATCGACTTCTAGTGAAAGATGAAGAGATTAAGAACAGATGGTGAAATTACTTTGACTTTGACGGATTGTTCAATTATGGGGATGGAAGCATTGTTCCCAAGTTGCATGACTCCTTTGATGACACCAACAAGCGGTTCGTGCGGGAGGATCCAAGAGCTTGAGGTTAAAGAGGCCCTAGAAAGATGAAAGGAGGGAAGACCCTTGGCTCTAATGGTGTTCCCATTGAGGTGCAGAGGTGCCCTGGAAACGTGGCAATAGTATGGCTAACTAAGCTATTCAACCACATTTTTTGGTCAAACAAGATGCCTGAAAAGTGGAGGACAAGCATAAAGGGAATATTCAAAGTTGTACTAATTTGCGAGGTAAGCTTATGAGCCATACTATGAAGCTTTGGGAGAGAGTGACTGAGCATCGCTTGATATGAGGGACAAATGTCAGCAAAAACCAATTTGGTTTTACTATAGAGGCGATTTTCTTGCTTCGACGGCTTATGGAGAGAAATAGGAAGCACAAAAGGGACCTACCTATGATTTTCATAGACTTGGAAGGCATATGACACCAGGACGGTCATGTGTGAGCGCTAGAGAAACATAAAAGTCCCAATAAAGTGCATTAACCTCATCAGAGATATGTGCGATAATGGTACTGAGATAGATACTTTTCCAATGATCATAGGACTGCATCAAGGGTCAACCTTGAGCCCATACATTTTTGCCCTAGTGATGGATGAGGTGACAAAGGATATAGAAGAGATATTCCTTGTGTATGCTCTTTCTTGATGATGTGGAGCTAGTAGGTGAAACCGTAGTTGCGGTCGAGGAACAGGGTCGCAGGTCGAGGGTTGACATTTTTAGGAACAAGGTTCCATACGGGGTATACATCTCCGGAGCGCCAATTTGGAACCCGGATTGCGATCCACGCAATTTTGGGTCGATGACCCCAATATGACAAGACTGGTCGTAATAGCCTATCACATACAACCAAAGATACTGCCCTTTTTTTACGGAAATATTTTCATAATCTGATTCTTTTCCTGATATTGCGTGAGGCCCGGCGGAAAATCCCGCCAGAAAATACTGCATGCAAGCAAATATCGCAGCAAATAAAACTGATTGAAATTATGGGGTCCATTAGTCAGCCTAGTACCACCTTAGTTGACTCAGTAATACACGCATCTCATATGTTTCTTCCCCACGAAGCACAGGGCATTGGCCAAATCGATCCCAAACTCCCTTGATCTGTCCCAATCCAGCAGTGCCTCCCATACTGAGTACCCTTGTGGCCATGCGGCGATGGATCAACGCGGCAGGGAAGGCCGCAGTGTTGAGGCGTCGTGAGAGTGATAGCTTCCAGTCGCCGCCGGCGTACTCATCAATGGCTGTATGGAGATGGTGCATGCAGCGCTAGGCAGCTCGAGGGCGCACGGGCGGATCCTAACAGGATGACTAGTATGTGCTCTTCTCCAGGAAATGCTTTGGTACTCAATCAAGTCAGCAGCCACTGAACTGGATCGTGACCCGGCCACCGACCCAGGTCGATCCAGTTTCGTTCCCGACCCTCGATCTGGGTTGATCGGCCCCGGGTCGTGGAACGTCCGAACGTGGCATCGATCCCGTTTCCTGCTACTATGGGTGAAACTAGGGTCAGCGTCAATAGGAATTTAGAGCTGTGGAGACGAACTTTGAAATCCAAGGGGTTTTGCTTAGTCAGACCAAGACCGGGTATATGAGGTGTGACTTTAAGTTTTGGGTGTGAAGAGGGAAAGGTTAGTTTAGAAGGACAAATAGTTCCTTAGAGGGACACCTTTCGATACTTGGGGTCAATGCTTAAAAGCAATGGCGGTATTGATGAGGATGTTTACCAGCATCCGGCATCCCCTGTGACAAGAATGTCCCACAAAAGCTAAGAGACAAGTTCTACAGCACAACAATGATTCATGTGATGCTATATGGAGCAGAATGTTGGACCGCTAAAAGACAACACGTCCAGCAAATGAATGTCACAAAAATGCACATGCTACGGTGGATGCGTGGTCATACAAGAAAGATCTGAATTAAGAACGAGGTAATACGTGATAGGATAGGGGCGTTGCACCGATTGAAGGGAAGCTTGTCCAACACCGACTAAGGTGGTTTGGACATATCCAAGGAAGGTCTCAAGATGCACCAGTTAATAGTGAATATCTAAAGGATAGGATAAATAGTAGGTGGGTGGGGGGGCAAAGTTGACATGGGAGGAGGCAGTAAAAAGAGAACCAAGGGATTGGAATGTACGTAGATATTTCACTCTCGATAGGACTGCATGGAAATCAACAATTCATTTGCCGAAATCTTAATTTACTCTCATGCACTTGGTTTACTTTTTTTCTCGCTTTCCCTTTTTTCGGGGTTTTTTCATTTGTTTCTGGGGTTTCATATCTAGCCTACCCCAACTTGCTTGGGACAAAAGGTTTTGTTATTATTGTTGATCATCCCTACAATTTACAGCATTACTCATGTCATAATAGAGTGCATCCTTGCCTCATAAAAGTCCTAGGCATGCACATTTTCACGAAAACAAAGGCATACAGAAGTTTGGTGCAACGCAAGGGCAAACTGTGGCATAATGTGCAGTGCTGTGTCAGCAACCATAGCATTTGCGCAGCAAAACAAATCCTACACCAATTTGGACCTCTAACTCTACTTGCCATCCTTCCCAGCATTTTCACTGATCTCATCTAAGCAAGAAAAAACAAAGCATCCAAGAGGTCGAACCTTCTTGCGCAGATCGCTATTCTGCATCTTGGAGCCCGCAGTGGAAGCTTCCCAATATCGTCTTCTCTTTCGTTCTTTTCTTTTCCCGATCCCACCAGACAGGCAGGCCCTGTATGTCTCTTCCTCAAGCGCAGTTCAGCCGCACTTGCCCCACCTACTCCTGCTCCGAATACCGATCCTGCAGTCGTCCCTGTCCCTCATACACTCCTCGCCACCGCCGTACGACGCTGCCGTGGCCGCCGCCACGGCCGGGTTCTCGTAGGGACTGTAGATGGGGCGGCGGCCGCAGTCGCTTCGGATCTGGGGAGAGGGGGGAAGGAGGCGTCTCGCGTGGGGAGAGTGGGAGGAGATGGGTGAGAGGCGGAGAGGGCGTCCCGTCGGCGTGCTGTCGTGCGGCAGCGGAGGAAGCTGGGGTTACGGGGATGGGAGGGCGAGTGAAATGAGACGGGGGAGAGAGGGATATTTTCTCCTCCGTTTTCTCCGCGTGGTCCGGCGAGCTCCGTGTGCCTGGCTGCGTGGCAGGTTTACCCCGTGGATTGTGGGTTCAGTCGCAGGAAAGAGCATCTCCACTCGCGCCTTTAAAAAAAGGCGAACGCTCTGGGTAGGTCGTACTACGCGAGCTAAGCATAGCTACCCTCGCGAGCCGTCTGATCTTCATCTGATGGCTTATAACAAAACAACACAGTTTTACGTTTTATCCCCTCTACTTTCCGCATATAGAAACCCGCACTCCACATCGGCTCACTTAAAACGAAAAGGTATATTGTGTTGCCTCCGCTTATCTCGATAATTACAGCAAAACTGTCATTGCAACAAAATCACTTGTGTCGCAACAAAATTTATCACCCGGTGTAAAATAAAAGTATTGCAACAAAATTTTCCAAATCCTTTTTCGGAAAATAAGTAATGTTACAAATAATAGTTAAACAATATGTTGTTGTGTTGCAACAAAAATGTTTAGACAATTCAACAAAAATCACAACCTATTGTAACAAAAAACATTGCATCAATTAAAAAGTTGGTAAGCAACAAAATAATTTGTCACTGTTTCAGTTGCAACAAAAATTATTCCCCATTTCAACAAAAAAGCAAAACGATAGCAACAATAAAATCACATGTTTACAACATGTGAATGAGCGCATAAAAACATATCATCACAAATGAATTCTAAACACATATCTGTACTTCTTACAAAATCATCCAGAAAAACATTGCAACATCTCGATTGTGATTTATCAATAAAATACGTGCAAATTTGTTACAAATTTTTAAGATGTACGCAAGATTAACTAAAAATAGGGAAGACACTTAGCCAATATATGGCTGCACGTAGCTACTATGTTGGGCTGCTGAAAAGAATGTCCAACTTTGAGACAATTAATAGAACATAGATAAAGTACGAAAGATGGCGTGCATGTTGGACTTAAATAGTACTACTACTAACTAGTATGCGAAACAGAAGCGTGCATGCACTCATAAATAGTACTACTACTAACTAGTATTAAATGGCATGCATGTAAGTGGCTCTATGCATGTGCTTTGTGCATGCACATGTGAGTGCAGCAAAAAAGAAAGCGAGATAGAACTTGGAAACAGAGGGAAATGGTGAAGGCAACGACGTGTGCGCAGACCGACCTACGTTAGCCTCGTGTAGGTCGACCTACAATAAGCATTTTCCTAAAAAAAAAGGCAACGCTCTACGTAGGTCGTCCTAGAGTTCACCAATTATAGGTCCCCTTGTGTGCTATTAGATCAGCATCCAACGGCCAGAAATCAGCAAAACGTGTTTTTACATTTAACCCCTTCAGTTTTTTGATATAGAACCCGCAGTCCACAGCAGCCTCACTTAAACGAAGTGGTATATCGCGTAGCCCCCAGTCATCTCGATAATTACAGCAAAACTGTCATTGCAACAAATTCACTCGTATCGCAACAAAAATTATCGCCCCTGTGTTAAAAAAAAAGTATTGCAATAAATTGTTTCAAAACAAAATCCAAAATATAAGTAATGTTATAAAAGAATAATTAAACAATGTGTTTATTTCATTGCAACAAAAAATTTCAGGGTGTGTTTGGTTGAGCTTTTCCAACCTACTTCTGCTGCCAAAAAGCTAAATGCTAACCAAAGGGGTATTTCGTATCGGTGATTCCACAGAAGCGACCTACTTTTAGCTGTGTTATTTCCACATCAGGTTAACCCCTGCTTCCGTCGCGGTGGATTCCAACTTCTAGTGATAATTACCCACCAATGTCATTAGTCGTACTGGTTGGATTCTATTCTCCCCTCGCGAGGACTCTTTTTTATTTTCTCCCCGAATGACCTGTCTTCCCCTGCGTGTCTCAAGCCACCATGGATCCACAACCAGTGGCAGACCCAGCACTGGGGCAAGCTGGGGCGACCGCCCCAGGTCGCCGGTGGCACGGAAGGTCGCCCATATGCAGCGCCAAGTCGATGGTTTCGCTGGGTCAAAAACAATGAAAAGAAGCGAGCTGGCTGGGCTGTGAATTGTCAATTGAGACCCACTTTTTTATGGGATACCCACTAGCCTAGGGCTGCACTAGCCCAGCAAGACATGTCGTTGGAGAACGAATCAATCGAGCAAAAAAAAAGTCGGCCGCAGCGCGCTATGCCCACCGCTATTTTTGTCAACTATTTTTACAATTGTCCTAATATTTAAATTCGTATTTTTTACTTGATTATCTTGGATTTTGGGGTATTAATCTAACTGCAAATAGGGGTTTTCCACGGCAAAAATTCAGTATCATTAGGTTCTAAGTGTTTTTATGTTCATTCATGTTATTAGTAGTTGAATTTCATTGCTCATTACAACGAATCTTTTGGGGACCATTTATTTTATATTTTTTTTAGTAGACTTGCTTTTGTGTGTTAAATTTTTTTGCCCACAAAAGATCGCCCCAGCTGACGAAAATTTCTAGGTCCGCCACTGTCCACAGCTGCTAGGTTGGCGCGACCTCTCCGCCCGACCGCCGGCGGAGCCTGGGCGGCACATCCGTTTCCCATATCCGTGTCTCAAATCTCTTCTCGGCCTCTGACCAGGACGCCCCGAGCTCTCTTTTCTTCCGCCCTGAGCAGGACCTAGAACGCCATCACGAGCTTCCCTCTCCGCCGGCTTCGATGGTGTGTTTAATG